>CM062819.1:1080401375-1083371913 GCA_031772625.1 Pinus tabuliformis
TCCCCACTACTTTGTCATAATAGCTCTTTCCCGCAATCAATTCCCATCATTTCATCAGAGTTTTCATACCCTCCACTACCTGTCCTTTTAATTTTTCTATGAGTTGACTAGGCAGACATGTGGTGGCATCTCCGGATGAGCACAGTCAACTGGACGAGGGTGGCCAGTTAACTGGCCACCTTTTCTCATTCAACCCTAACCATCTCATTCACTTATGAATATTTTCCAATTACACAGATGCAACAGAGGAGAGGGTTAGTCACTTACCTGGGAGTCAAATATACGTGTTGTGAGGCATTTTGGTTCCTTTTGCTACTGCATGCTTGTATTTCAGTTGTTGCATGCCTATATCTTCTTTGCCGCATGCTCTCTGCTTCCTAATGTGTGGATTATTTGCTTTGTGCAGGTACCCTTTGGCTAGATCTAGCTTCAAATGTCCCCTTCAATACAATGGTTTTACTTATTTTGTTGTTGTGGCTTGATTTTAAGGGGATCAGCTGCTATAGGAATTCCTACAGGAGCTCTTGTAGTTGCTTCTCCCTTTAAAACTTTTAGCTGATTTTATGCTGGGAGTTGTGAGGATGACACCAGAGATGTTGACGGATATGGAGAGGTACTTGGTAAGCTGCAGGTGAGATTTGGAGGTGCTGCTCCCTTTATTTTTTTGTTTTTATAAAAAAATTGGTTTTTGTGTTTTTCGACAGGAAGGAAAGAAATCGATGATGATGAGGTGGTGGAGGTGTGGGATGGATGGAAAGGAGGGTGTATAGCTACAGGATGGCCTACATGCTCTTCATGAAATCTCCCAGCCCCTCAATCTACTCTTTGGAACCATTTCTGGTTCTCTGTGATTTCTACAGGAGCCTCCTGTAGAACATAGAGGGTCTCCTACAGGATACAAAGTTCCCGAAAAAAAACACAGTGGGATGGAAGAAAAGGTCAGACATGATGAAAAAGAGTGTGGAGGAGATTAAATAGGATTTTTGGCATCTTCCCTCACTCCCTGTGGTCCTTCTGTAACCTGCAATGCACATTAAAATTCAATTTTATTTTTCCTTCTTTTCTCTGTTTTTTTTTTTGAAAGACAGCTAGGGTGCCTCAAGGAGGTTTTCACCCTCATTTCTTTTCCTGGGTTCCTCCAAGGGTGGTTTTCACCAAAGGATCTTATTCTCTTTTTTTTTTTGTTTTTGTCATCACTGCGCCGCGTCAAAAGAGGTTTTAACCCAATGATGGGACTCAAGCTCCTCATGGAGGTTTTCACTTGATTCCTTACTATTTTATTTTTTTTGCTTCTTCATTGAGTGGGTGAAGTGGAGGCGAAGACCTACTCCACTACCATCACTGTCTTATTTAGATATTCAATGAACTCTTGCTTGAAGAGGGGCTTCTTGTAAATTTTCAACCTATGTCCATTCACAAGCATGGCGATGGCTTCCTAATCAACGGTTTTGATCATCACTGAACCATTGTCATTACATTTTTCCACAATGTAGGTCCCAGCCATCTTGTCCTCGGCTTGCCTTTGAAGTCTTTAAACCTTGATTCATAGAGCAGTGCCCAATATCCCTCTTGGAATTACTTTTCCTTGATATTTTTGTCATGCCATATCTTCCTTTGAAGCTGAACTAGCTCTGTGTGGAGAAGGGCCTGCAATATTTGTTCATCCAATCCATTGAGCTGGAGTAGTCTTTCCCTCTGTGCATGGCTGAGCTCTAGGTTCAGTTGAGCTACCATTCTTAGTGTATTGTATTCAAATTCTATTGACAACAAATCCTTATTCCCATATGTCAAACGGAATGAGTCGTTAGTGCGGACACAACCGACCTCCCTAGAAGCCTAAGACTTTCTAGTGACAAACAAGACAAATAAGAGCAATCCTTCACTAAATATGCCTTTACAATATGAGAGATCAAGTGTTTAGATCCTACCTGTAACCCAACGCTGTTGTAGTAGTCCAGCTTCGTTGATCCGGATGAGCTCCTCCTTCCCTTCGAAACCTGCATTCACTAACAATCAAACGATTAAATAGCACCTGAGGATAGTATGACAGTGGATGGAGCCATACTAACTGCAAATAGTCATGGTGACATTTTTTAGTGTAACACCATATACCAGTTCATAGGGTGTGAACCCTATGGTGGTCTTACATGTTGTGTTGTAGGCCCAGGTGGCCATCTGCCCAATCTTTTCTGCTATTGCTCACTACCTTGGTCAGAATTCCTTCCAAAGCTTTATTAGTGACTTCCACCTGCCCATTGGCTTTTAGATGGTAAGGGGTGGAAGTCATGTGCTTGATTTTATGATATGTGAGCAAGTATTTAATCAAATTGGGAGTGAACTGACTGCCTTGATCTGTGATCAATTCTCTTGGATACCCGAACTTATAGAATATGTTTTCTCTTAAAAATGTATCTACCTTCTCCTTTGTTGTTGCTTTGATTTCTTTTTTTTTTGCCCATTTTGTCAAATAATCGGTGCACACAATGATATATTGCTTCTGCTTTGAAGGAGGGTTGATAGGACCCACAAAGTCCATGCCCCACTTCTCAAATGGATCAAAGGTCACTTGAGGTTGCATGGGCATCTCATCCTTTGGACTAGGCTTCCCCATCCTTTGACACCGATCACATTGGCTGGTATACCTCCTCACATCTTGATGAAGAGTGGTTCAATAGTAGCCTACTTGCAATATTTTGAAGGCAGTCCTCTTTGTTGCAAAATGGCCTCAACAAGGCCCATTATGATAGGTCAGGAGAATGTCAAAAACTTCATCCTCCCTAACACATCTTCTCAAGATCTGATCTGTGCCTAGTTTGAAGAGATTTCCCCCAATCCAAGTGAAAGGGGCACTTTTCCTCACGATATTTCTCTTCTCCTTTGAGGATAGGTTTGGTGGAAACTTTGATGAAACCAAGTAGTTTTCTATATCAGCAAACCATGTAGATAGTACTGAGATACCAAACAGGTGTTCATTTGGCATTTGATCATCCACCATTCCTTCTTCATTTGCAAGCAAATTTACTCTAGACAAAAAGTCAGCAACAACATTTTCCTTACTAGGCTTATCAACAATGGTAAAATCAAACTGTTGCAGTAAAAGAAACCATCTAATAATGAGAGAATTTACATCTGGCTTTTTCATTAAATATCTAATTGGAGCATGATCAATGTGTACAAAGGTTTGATAACCTGTGATGTAATGTTTGAATTTTTTTAAGGAATGCACTACAGCTGGGAGTTCCTTCTCAGTTACCGTGTAGTTTAACTCTTCCTTTGACAAATTTTTACTTATAAAGTATATGGCATAAGGTAACTTTTCATCAATTCGTCCTATGGCTGCTCCTATTGCTTTGTTTGAGGCATCTGTGTGAATGTGGAAAGGCAGGGCCTAGTTTGGGCCTCTCAAAATTAGGGCAGTCACAAGTTTTCTTTTCAAGGTATCTAGGGCTTCTTGACAGTTTTCAATCCATATGAACTCGACATCTTTTCCTAAAATACCAAACAACAGAGAGGATAACTTGCTGAAATCTTTAATGAATACTCTGTAATATCCAGCTAAGCCTAGGAAACTTTTGACATCTCTCACCTTTTGAGGAGGTGGGACCCTTTGGATGATGGCAACTTTGTTGGGGTCCACCTGCAATCCTTGTTGAGATATTGCATGACCTAGCACGGTCCCTTCAGTTATAAAAAATTCACATTTTTCCGGACTGAGGGATAGGTTCATTTCAATACACTTGTCCAAGACTTTTCCTAGGTTATATAAAGCTTCCTGAAAGTTAGAACCATAAGGAGTAAAATCATCCATATATATTTACATTGCATCATGAACCAGTTCAGAACATATACATCTATACTGCTCTCTGGAAAGTGGCTGGAGCACTGCACAAACCGAAAGGAAGGACCCGATATGCAAAGGTACCCCAAGGACAAGTGAAAGTGGTCTTATCTTGGTCCTCTGGGCTGATTTGAATCTGATTGTACCCGCTAAACCCATCTAGGAAGGAGGAAAAAGAATTCCCCGCCATACCATATAACACTTAATCTATGAAAGGAAAAGGAAAATGGTCCTTTTTGGTGGCTTTGTTCAATTCCTGATAATCGACACAGATTCTCCACTTACCATTTTTCTTTGGCACTAGGACCAAAGGAGAGACCCATTTGCTGCTGGAGATGGGGTAAATGAATCCTGCATCAACTAATTTTTGTAATTCTTCCTTGACAATATCTTTAAGGGTTGGATTCATTCTCCTTTGAGGCTGCCTGACTGGTTTGCAGTCTTCCTTAAGGTATATATGATGAGTACATACTGAAGGGTGCACTCCCTTCATCTCCTTATAAATCCAAGCAAAGGCATATAAATGTTTTCTCAATAAGCTGCACAGCTCCTTCTCCTAGGAAGTGGATAGGGATGAATTTATTTTCAAGGTTCTTTCTAGGCCGAACTCTATATTCTTAACATGGAGAGAGGTCAAGTTGGCCATAAAAAGATCAGTTAATGGATTGTTTTGGGTTTCTTTCACTATGTCCTCTAATGGCAAGGTATTGGGGGGTGGATTTTGATTAAATTTTCAATGATATCATCCTCATCTTGTAGTTTCCCCCCCATGGTGGTTTCTAATGCACAAAGTGTTGTAGAATAGAATTCACCCTCATCCTCCTCCTCCAACTAGAAAGGTAGATCATGTTCTAGCAAGGGATGTGCAGGAGGGTATAGGACTAACTGCTTGGACATATTCCCGTTCTTGATGGTCACGTTCCCAACTCGACAAGTAATGTAGGCATCAACAGTAGCCAACTAGGGTCTCCTCAGGATGAGAGGATATCCAATGAGTTTTTCCTTCGGCTGGAGAACCAAGAAATCAATGGGGTACTCCCAAGATCAATGGAGACCATCACATCTTCCATAATCCCCTTAGGGGTCACAATGGAGCGGTCTCTAGCTACAGTACTGTCGTGGTCTTCCTCAAGGAGCCTTGGAGGTTAAGTTTGAGCATGGTTTCCTTTGTCATCACATTAATGGCAACTTCCATATCAATAAAGGTGTGTGGGATCATGGTGCCATTGATCTGGACATCAACTACTGGGCTTCCAGGGTCCAGATATTGTGAATAGATTGCCTGCTCCAACATCAGGTCGGACAGTTGTCCTATGACATTGATGGTTGGGGCATCTCTCTTGCACCTTCCTGGATGCCTAAAGCACTTCTCTTTTATCAGCCTATTATAGATAGGCACATATTATATTGCTTGAAGAAGTGGTATCTTCACACATAACTGTTTCAATTCTCCCCGAAGTTCAGTTTCTTCTGGGGTAGGTTGTGTTGTCCCGGATAGTCTCTCAGGAAAGGGTGGAATTGCTTTAGGTTCACTTTCCTCTTTATCTTCCTCAACCTCCTTAGGGGGAAGCTAGCTATCTGAAAGAACCTTCCCAAATCGTAGGTTAATCTCCTGAATCTCCACAGCATAAGTTGGGCATGATGGTTCCCGACTATATACATGTTGAGCCTGTCTGCTGTTCGGGTTCAGTTTTGGCTAAGCAGGGATTTTGGGTTGCCTTGGTGGAGTAGGAGGCGATGGTTGTGGTTGAGCAGGTGGTGGAGGCAAAAGAGTGGGAGGAGTGTTGTATTGGGGCCTCCAACCCTGATGAGTTGCATTACACTAAGGTTGTGGTTGAGCATAGGATTGAAATGAATGAGTGGTTGGTTGGGCATGATACTTAGATGGATAGGACCAAGGAGGAGGTGTGGACCAGGAAGGATGAGCAGGATGGCCCAAAGAAGGTATGGGAGTGACTTGGTTGGGGTTGTAGTATGCCTGGGATGTCCCTTGCATCCCCTGCTAGTATGGTCTAGGTCCATGCAGTTTCCTCTAGTTCATGAAATAGTGTGGCTCAATGGCTCCTTCAGCCCCCTGGTATACAACTTTAAGTCCGGGCAAGGAAGGGCACTTATCTGTAAAATGATATTCTTCACAGACTGAACAAGCCCCTATAGAGTTCAATGGGCATTCATTCCTAGGATGCCCTTTGGTGCACCTAGGATAAAAAATGGTCAAAGCCCTCTATGCTTCTTCTTGTTTCCTTTTGATATGCAAGGTATTCATTTGCATGGTAAGAGTCTGTTTCCTTGTTTCCGGACCAAAAACGCTAGTTGGAGATGAAACCCAACATCGTGGATTCAGTATAGAAGTGGCGGGTGGAACAGTTACCCCGGCAACCTACTTAATGAATAGACCAGCACAAGTTCCTCCACTTTAATCGTCTCGAGTGAAGTGAACCCCCCGGAAAATCCAAGTGATTCTAGCCGACGTCTGCTCTAGGTACAGTGGGATCTTCCCTCCACCATCACCTCGGTAGAATCCAAAAGATAATGGTCACTAAGGTTACCAACCGCAACAAATGCACCTGGGGGAACAGTCTACACTCCGACAGAACGCAAGGGCAGAGTATCAAGCTCAATCCCCTTGCCGGCTCCTTGACAATAATCCAAGGTTTACTGACAAGTGACCCCTGGCTCCTCGACAATGGTTAATCCGAGGTTTACCATTTGTAATACGTGCGTGTCTGGCATCGTTCCCAACGAGGGAGGATTGATCCCCTCACTGGTTCGGACACGAGCTCGTGCTTCTCCTTTAAGAGGAGCTTTCCCAGAGTACAAATGAAACAATTGGATTTATTCTATCACAAGATAAGCTACTTGTTTGGTTTTGTTGTCTTGGAGAGTTAATTACTCTCCTACTCCAAGACACTAGCCTGATCTAAATTGGTGTTTCAGAGCCCTAGTAAATAAAAGTTACTAAGTTGATTTTACTTTAAGCGTTAATTTTATGGTTTTTCTTAAAGACAAAAAGGTAGTGGAGATGAAACTGGTGGCGTGTAGACTCGACTCGCAACCACTACAAAGATGCACCTAAGATGATTTACACTACTTTTCTTTTTCAATGAATCACCTAGCTAAGAGAGTTGGAAAATGCAAATTTTATAGAAAACAACTTTCTTGGCAAAGACAATCAAAGAAACAATTTCTTTATCTTTTCAAAACATATAACTCATGACAACTAATTACCTCACGAGATTTTCTTTTCTCTCCCAAAAGACTACAAATGCTACCAAAGCAAACTTTTTCCAAAAGAATTTTTGTGTTTTTTCTATATTAATAAAGCATGTAAAACTATTTATCAAATCAAATTTACCAAATCTAAGGCAATCAAACCAAATTCACTCAAAAGCAAATTAAAAGGAAATTTACCTAAAAGAAAAAAATAATGAGGACAAAAGCCTACAAGGATAATTCCCGGATGTTTTGCTCAGTCAAAATGCAACTAAGGATCAGTTCATGCAGAATCATAAACTAATCAAAAAATAAAAGCGAAATCTTTTTGTTCTTTTTTCTCAAGAATGAAATTCAAGGTTTTAACAAACAAACTTTTCGAGATTCACAAAGAGAAGACACAAAGGGAGGTCTCTCACAAGGGTGACTTCTATGACAGGCCCGACTCCTAAGAGGACTGATCAAAACCAGGGAGATCCAAAGTTTGACAACCTCTAATGCCAAAGTCACTACAGGACCAGTTAAAAATCAAACCCTAAGGCAAAATCCCTATGAATTCCACCAAAACCCTCGACACTAACGGGACAAGTTCAGGTGAAGATCTCTGACAGTAAACCAATGGATCTGGGTAGTAAAACAAATCAAAAACAAAATCTAAAGAGCAAAAAGAGGAAAAATGAAATTTTCTCAAATTTGACAGGGGTACGCAGGTGATCTGTTGACACAGGCGCGGGGACGCCCTGTGCACAAAGACGCAGTGCGTACAAGTACGCACTGTGCCTAACTCAAAGACTGCGTACTGCTGGCAAAGCTAAGAAAAATAAAAATCTAATTTGACTCTAAGCTAACCCACCCAAATACACAGTTAGACAGCCAAAAATCAGAAAACAAGCGATTTTTCTCAGACCAAAATATCAAATCAAAAAGAACTCAAACACATTCATGGAGTCCCCAGTGGAGTCGCCATTTTGTCACACGGAATGAGTCATTAGTGCAGACACAACCGACCTCCCTAGAAGCCTAAGACTTTCTAGTGACAAACAAGACAAATAAGAGCAATCCTTCACTAAATATGCCTTTACAATATGAGAAATCAAGTGTTTAGATCCTACCTATAACCCAACGTTGTTGTAGTAATCCAGCTTCGTTGATCTGGATGAGCTCCTCCTTCCCTTCGAAACCTGCATTCACTAACAATCAAACGATTAAATAGCACCTGAATATCACATAAAATAAAACATATTTAACATATAGACCAAGGAGTATATGAAACAACTCATAAATAACAAATTGTTGAGAAGAATGGACTAATTTGTATTAAAAGGTAACAAAAGGAACCATTACAACCTGAGCCTTGGTGTTGTGCAAGTCCTTCCCAGGGTCCACAAGAGTTCTCCTTTACTCTGATCATCTCACCCACTTCCAAATGAAACAAGCAAAGATGGTAATCTCTCCTCACAAGCTTCTACAAGGAAGTCCTAATTCCAGCAACATCTACCCTTAGGAATGTTCAGCTTTCAACCTCCCCTCCCTTCGGCCCAATGCCTATATTTATAGTGCTCTAGAGGAAGTTATTCAGGTCCACCATCAATGGGATAAGCCCCTCTTTGGATGGGATAGCTCCCCTCTTGATGGGATAAGTTCCTCTTTGGTAGGGATACATGAACCATCTGGAGGCGCTTCATACACGTCAAACAAGCTTCTAGAAGACTCTAGAAATGACCACAAGTAACTTTTTTAAGATGAAACTCGCGCCTTTTGACCTTTACAGGGGTACGCACCCACCCCTTTACATACAGAGCATACAAATACGCAGGTATTGTGAACTTGGGTTGCGTACACGCAGGTAAGGCTAAGAGAAACTGCGTACCAGAGGTAATTGACTTTAAATGACTTTTCTCTCTTTCTTGAAGTTTGACATGAAGAGCAGAGGCATGAGGCTTTTCAAGGAGGATAGTATGACAGTGGATGGAGCCATACTAACTGCAAATAGTCATGGTGACATTTTTTAGTGTAACAGATTGCCCCCTAAAGTGCGAAGCCTGTAGTAGATTAGGGTTTTATATGATCTAGGAAGGGTGAAGTACTTTATCATTTCAAGGAGTATCTTGCTGAGGGCCCGGTTAGAACCTGCAAATACTCAACACAAAATACATATATAAGATGATATTATCGCTGAGGTAGGCATTCCCATACTCAGATTGAAAACTTTAACTAACAATCTAACTACTGCTCTGATACAAGAATGATTTTGTAGTACATCACAATCGTATACTTTTGTAGAGACAGTATGGACGCAGCCATCTGTTTATGGTTAGTCTACTATATAATGAATAGAAAACTCCTCGCAGCCTGGATGGTGGAAACTAGATCCAGGGTCTTCATCTCTACTTCCTGAATTGGTATGATTCTATCCATGCGAATAAATGAGTTGATGTCGAACATGGTAGAAACCACTTGATTACCAGTCGATGATGTAAATTGTTAACAAGTGTGAGAGAGACCACCAGTAATGTCAATGGTTCTCAAAGTACCCAGTACAATCCATGAAATGTGAATGAATGGGTTGATGTCGAACACGTCACGGAATCCTTTGATCGAAAGTCGATGATGTAAACTGTCGTCAAAGACGAGAAAACTGCCATTGATGCATTCAGAGTTCAAGGTACTGACGATTTCTAAGTCATCTTTCTAGATAATGTGTTGATGTCGATAGAAAGTGACCCGTCGCAGGCAAGCCCACAACACGAAATCATTGCTCAAGTTGAAGAAATGTTGTTGTAAGGACTGACTCAGGGATGGTCAAATGGATGACAAGTATTTTGCATATGAATGGTTTATTTGCAGAGACCTCTTGAACACATAACGACACGAAAGATGGCTTGGTGAAGATTGACCCAAATTTAATACCCAGAAAACTCCTATGGTTAATACACAAAATACATATATAAGATGATATTATCGCTGAGGTAGGCATTCCCATACTCAGATTGAAAACTTTAACTAACAATCTAACTACTGCTCTGATACAAGAATGATTTTGCAGTACATCACAATCGTAGACTTTTGTAGAGACAGTATGGACACATCCATCTGTTTATGGTTAGTGTACTATATAAGGAATACAAAACTCCTCGCAGCCTCGATGGTGGAAACTAGATCTAGGGTCTTCATCTCTACTTCCTGAATTGGTACGATTCTATCCATGCAAATAAATGAGTTGATGTCGAACATGGTAAAAACCACTTGATTACCAGTCGATGATGTAAACTGTTAACAAGTGTGAGAGAGACCACCAGTAATGTCAATGGTTCTCAAAGTACCCAGTACAATCCATGAAATGTGAATGAATGGGTTGATGTCGAACACGTCACGGAATCCTTTGATCGAAAGTCAATGATGTAAACTGTTGTCAAAGGCGAGAAACCTGCCATTGATGCATGCAAAGTTTAAGGTACTAATGATTTCTAAGTCATCTTTCTAGATAATGTGTTGATGTCGATAGAAAGCGACTTGTCGCAGGCAAGCCCACAACACGAAATCATTGTTCAAGTTGAAGAAATGTTGCTGTAAGGACTGACTCAGGGATGGTCAAATGGATGACAAGTATTTTGCATATGAATGGTTTATTTGCGGAGACCTCTTGAGCACATAACGACATGACAGATGGCTTGGTGACGATTGACCCAAAGTTAATACCCAAAAACGGTTGAAGACTTTCAAAGTGGTTTTATCAGCTTTAAGGCAAAGGATTTCCCAACCCAGGTGAATGAAACGTGTCGTGTTCAAGAGCGGTGATAAGGTTCTTCTGTAACAAAGGATAACAAATAGGTTCATTCTTCTCTCTTTTCCCCCACCATTTCTGGCAAGTACCTCTTTATTTTTTACAAGCTTGAGGAGGATAACATATGCTTGATTATAAGCTCATCCTTCGGATGAGTCCAACTTAGTTTTGATTCGAACCCTAAGAAGGAGTGGTCCGTTCCTGTTTGTAATCGAACAGGTTCTTTACTGTGAAATTTTAACGAGTCCAATATAGGAGAAACTCGGCGTTTTTCAATTTTAGAGAGTCTGAAAAAACTAAAGAAGACTCCAAGGTGAACTTTTTCGTAAATTTGTGTCTCCCAAGCCTGAAAAAGTATAAAATAATACCTGAGAGAACCGCTTGATCTTGCGACCAAGGAGTACTTTCATGATTAATGCCTTTGACCTGAAAAGTAAAAAGCGATCAGAGGCATGTCGTTTTATTTCCAATATTGAATTTGAAACGACAAAAATCTGGCAATCTTTTCTTGTTTTTACGGTCAGAAAACGGCTATAAGAGGACCGTCTTTTAATTCCATTTCAACGAGTGTAAAAGAAATGCTCGGCAATCTTTTCATGTTTTAGGAGTCAGAAAAGGGCTTAAAAGATGACTCTGATGTCTTGGTTCGTGAAAAATGATGATTTTACCCTAAAGTCCTTTTGTCCTGCACAAAAACAACACATTACTCATACCTGTTTAAGATGGGCAAAAATGCATTGAAAAATGTCCTTTGATGGTGAAAAATAAACAAACTTAGCATTCATTTATCCAAAAAACCTATAAAAAGACTTTTTACCATGTCATTTTTACCATTTTACTGTTGAGGGTGAGAAAAGGGCTTTTGACAAGAAACTTCCCGTGGACTTTGCAGAGAATCCGACCGTCGGAATCGAGTGCCATCTCTTTCAGGTATTTCACAACATCCTCCTCTTCAATTTCATCCATTTAGAATTCCATTTTAAGTTCTAGTTTGATTTTTTGGAGGGTTTGGGGTTTTAGGGTCCGCTTTTCGGGGGACGCAGGTGCCCCATGGGTGACCTGCGTACCCCGACATTTTCGTATATGGGAAAATGGTCGGAGTACGCAGCCCACCTTTAGAACAGCTGCGTACCCACACTCTGTTTTCTGAACCCGGGGTGCGTACTCTGCGCAAAGCGGATTTTCAAAACCCAAACTCAAAACCTAACCATCAAAATTTGATTTAATGAATTCTAATCAATGTTTTTTGGTCTGTAGATTGCCCACCATGCTAGATTGGCGTGAAAGAGAACACGAAGACGTCGATTTGGCCGCAATAGGTCATCAACCTTCCATTGATGCTTTAAAGGCGTGCGGTCTCTACAAATACTAGGCCATACCTGGCATGAGGGCCCAGGTGCCATTCTTAGAGTGGCTGGTTGAAAGGTGGAACATTCAGGATCAATGTTTTTACATCGGAGAACACCAACTCGAGATAGAGCCCTCCGACATATATTTTCTCACTGGCTTGCCTAACAGGGGCGAGCAACTGTCTCTATTCGGGACTAGGCCGGGTGGCCAATCCCTTGCTAGTCTCCGGCTAAAGTGGTGCAACAATCAAAACCAGGAGAAGGGGATAGAAATCAAATACATATCCCGACCTGAACTTATGGTAATTGCCTTTACAGTTACCAGACTTTGCGGTGCTGCTGCTTTGCACATAGCCACTAGTTCCCAAATGCGGATGGCTATAGATTGCTTCCGAGGCACCATTTTCAACTGGTGCGATGTTGTGCTGGCCAATATGAAAGGCCAACTGACTAGGGCAAAGAACGGACAATTGAGGACCTTTGGATATGGGCCTTTAGTTGTGAGCTTTGCCCTAGAGAGAGTTACAATGCTGATCCCCCAGCATCTTACTGTTCCAGTTGGGCCTCCTCGGGAGCCTAAGTTGACGCGATGGGTTTCGGTAATGGCCCGACATCCTGACGAGGGAGCGAGAGTTGTCCGATTTCCTGCGGGTTACTTTCACTGGTTGGAGGGCCAGGTCTTTGCGATTTAGGATTTTCCTTATACCGGAGTAGATTTTCGCAATGATCTGGACATGGTTCTTCCACAGAGAGAACGATGGGACGACAGAGGTACTTCATTTTTCACAAGTTTTTAAATTATCTATTTTTTTTGGTTTCTATATATCGTCTCAAAACTGACAACAAAAATTTTCAAAAATGCAGATGTAGGCCCACGACGTCCGGCCAATCTCCGGGCTTTTGAGAGAAGAGTACCAGTTGCACCAGCACCAGCCTCACAAGATGCGGCCGCAGAGACCTTAGCCGAGCTGGAACAGGACTTAGAGCGTCTCACGACGGACATACCAGAGACGACTATAGACGATATTCCTATCCGACTTCAGCACTATGTTGTCGCAGTCCCAGGACCTTTCAGGAGGTTCCTGTGTAGGGTAGCGCGGGCAGTGGTCTTATATAGAGAGCACCACCAGTGATTGGCTAGTCACTTTTTGTAGACACATGTGACATTTTTGGTTTTTTGTACTTATCATTTTTGTCGATCATAAGGTGTTTTTCAACCTATGATCGAAGACGATGTATATTTTTGACACACTCCTATCTATATATATATCATTATTACCAGCTTATTTTGTTAAACATGTGTGATGAAATGTTTATAAATTTACATTTATGATTGTTACAAATGTCTATTTAACATTCGAGACACCATTGCATCTGTTAATGTATTTAAAGACCTTGGAATATGCTGATATTCAATGTAATCAAATTCACGTTCCAAGAGACGCACCCTCAAAAACAATCTTAATAACACTGGATTTCTAATGGCATAGACTCTATTGAGCTGTAATACAACGAGTTCAGAATCTAACCTCACTATCAAACTCCGAATCCCAAATGAAATAGATTCAGATAATAATTCAATCACTGCACTGTATTCTGCAATGTTGTTTGTTGTTTGACCGAGGCTCACCCCATGCATAGAAACTAACTCGTCAGAGGGCGAATAGATAACCCAAGCTGCGGAAGAGATATTCCGTGTACTACGACAAGCACCATCATCAAATCCAATGTACGTTTGGAGAGGCGTCGACATCTGCAATATCAAGAGTAAAACCAAGATAAGCCAGAATAACGACGAAAAACACACTCTCTAAGCTAAGCACACTCTTTAAACTAACAAAACACACCAGCCAGAAAGAAAAATTAACCTAACTAACCTAACTCAATCTCCATACCCGCCATTTAAGCATAATACCTCTTTAGGTAAAGTCCATTTCTGGGCTTACCCAACGAGTCCCCATCAAAATCTACCAGCTCATAGGCCCCTTTTGCTAGCTTTCGCTTGACAATGTAGGGCCCATGCCACATAGGAACGAATTTTCTAGCACCTAATTTATCGTTAGCTTGATCATATAATAGCACTAGGTCTCCTTCTGAAAAATTACAAGGGGTCACGTTGCGATCATACTGAGCTTTCATCCTTTTTGCGTGAGTCTCGATTGCCAAAGCAGCATCACGTCGAGTCTCATCTAATTTAGCTAAGTATAACAGATGATTCTCCTCTTCGGAAGTAGCTGGGAGTAATTCGATAGCCATTTGAAGTGATGGGATTTTACATTCAATGGGCAACACTGCTTCCAAACCATAAACTAGTTGGAAAGGAGTGAACCCTATTGATGATTTCACTGAGGTTCAGTATGCCCAAAGCGCTGAAAATAACATGTTGTGCCAATTCGACCGATGAATGCCAATGATTCGTCGGATCATGATAACTAGAACTTTGTTGATAGATTCAACCAAACCGTTTGCTTGAGGATAATAAGGAGTAGAACTATCATGGCGTAAACCAAGCTGGCTTGTAAGTTCTGTCATCATAATGTTTCGAAAATGGCGCCCATGGTCAGTGATTATCACTTGTGGGACACCAAACCTAGCAATAATATGATTGAATACGAAAATCGCAGTTGTCTTGCCATCTGCCTCGAATGTAGGCATCACCTCGACCCACTTAGTAAAATAATCAACCGCAAGGATGATATACGCATGCCCCCCGGCCGAGTGGTGCGCGCATCTTGCAATCAAACACTTGACTGTTGTGGCATTTCCGGACCGCAATGATACAATCTTTAAACATGGACGGCCAGAAATAGCCAGCACGCAACACCTTCTGAGCTGTGGCATACCCAGACATATGACCACCACATGCTCCAGAATGACAGTCATTCAGAACCCTTTCTGCCTCTTCATGAGTTAAGCAGCGATGAAAAACCAAGTCCGCCCCACGACGATAAAGAGTATCTCCAATAATTTTGTACTGTTGGGACTGGAATCGAATTTTCCGACATTCCGACTTTGAAGCTTCGGGCCGAAAGGATTGGGTTTGGAGATAGACGATTATATCCCCATACCACGGATCTAAAGTGCTGATAAGAAACAAAGATTCGTCCGCAATGGGCTCTTCTGCCACTGTTTCTATGTCAGCACGCGGGAAATCACACATTAACTCGGCAAAAACTAAGGATTTCTTAGACTTGGATTTCTCGAACTCCAAATCGAACTCCTGCAGGATAACAATCCATTTGGAGTACTTTCCCCCTAGCAATTGTTTAGTCAGAATATAGATCATAGGGTTGCAATCCGAAATCACTGTAGTTTTACGGAGAAGAATGTAATGACGAAAATGTTGGACAGCCTGAACAGCTGCCAGGGCCAATTTCTCCACATGCGAATATTTTAGCTCAGTGGGATTTAACATCCTACTAAGATAATATATCACATGTTCCGTTCCGAATTCGTCTTCCTGAACTAAGACCATTCCAATGGTGGAGTGGGAGGCAGCGAGATACAAAAAGTACTCCTCGTTGTAGTTGGGAGGATGCAGCAACGGTGCATGGGTCAACGCGTGCTTAAGTGCATCAAAAGATTTCTGAGCTATCTCATCCCAAGAGAATTGAGCGTTTTGTTTCAACAACCGGGTGAAACCCTTTGTAATCTCGGCGTAGTTAGGAATGAATCGACGTAAAAAGTTTGCTTTCCCCTGCAAACTTTGGAGTTGGCGCAAACTCGAAGGAGGAGGCAATTTGATGATAGCTTCGACCTTCGAGGGATCGACGTGGATACCGGCTTTTGAAACGACAAATCCTAGCAATCGTCCCACTTCTATGCAGAAGACACATTTGTGTGGGTTCAACCGAATGTGATAATGCCGACACCTCATAAAAATAGCGCGTAAGTGGATAAGGTGATCAGCTCGATGTAAAGAATGAGCAGGCAAATCATCGAGATACGGTTGCACAATGTGCTTGATGTCGTGAAACGCGTAAGACATTGCCCGTTGGAAAGTGGCTCCAGCGTTCTTAAGTCCAAAAGGTAATTTGCAGTAAGCAAATGTCCCCCAGGGACAAATGAAAGCTGTTTTTGGTTGATCGGCAGGTAGAATATTGATTTGGCTGTAACCGGAAAAACCGTCCATAAAGGAAAATATTTCACTGCCGGCACAATCATCAATTATTTGATCGATATAGGGCGTAGGATAGTTGTCTTTTGGACAAGCACGATTTGTATCCCTATAATCGATGCGTATTCTTATTGTTCCTTGTTTTTTGTTAACTGGAACAATATTCCATACCCAATCCATTAACGGGATTGGATAAATGAAACCTGCTTTCAATAGCTTCTCGACTTCTGCTTTAATCGCAGCCGCTTTCTTAGGGTGTATCTGACGTAGACATTGCCGAACGGGTTTAGCGTCCGGGTAGGTCTTGATTTCATGAACAACAATGGAGGGATCAATTCCTGGCATTTCCTCATAGGACCAGGCAAACACGTCGCAGAATTCTTGAAATAGGACCTTGTATGTTTGAATTTCGTCATCTGTACACGAGGCACCTATATGAATGTTCTCAATAATTCCGGTTTTGACTGAAATGTCAATGGAAATAGTTTGGGAAATGTTTCCCAAATTCAACTCTGAATCAGGATGTTTCATGGGATTCTGAGTGTCCTTGACGTATTCAGCTGTAAAAATTGATGAAAAATCATTTTCAAAGTCATCACCCTCAGGTAAAAACGAAGATCGATGATGAAGATCTTCCCATGGTAGATCGTCTACACTTAGGATTTCGCGAAGTTGTTCGTCAGATGACACAACTTCAGGAAACGTTATCCGTTCTGAGGTCGATGTGAAAAGTGATTCCTCACGGACCATATTCATTTGGTCGATTTGGGTTGAACTTGAGTCGGAAAAAGACTGCACGGCCTCATAAGCAATTTCATATGGACTCAAAGGCATTGCATTACCGAATGAGTCTATCTCAGATTCAGATGGGACAATCCAAGGATCATCATAGATAATAGTGTCTGAAGTAATCATATGAATGGTTGCGAATAAAGGTTCTGCGTTGATTGGAGGAAAAGGAAAAGTTCCCAGTAAACCGGAATCTTTAACTAATCCTACACCAACATCCTTGTAATGGATAGTCGTTTTACCGACATGCTGGATACTCTCTGAAGAGGCTGGGTCGGATGAAAAGTAAGCCAGTTGGTCTATCGTCACGATTTTACCATTGTGTGGAAACTTTATAACTCTGAAAACCGATGACACGACCGCTATCATAGCGTAAGACCAACTGCGACCCAAAAGAAGGTTGTAGTCCAGAGGGGCATCAACCACCTCCACATCTAGACTAACAGTTTTTCCTTCAAGCCCTATAGGAAAATCCTGTAGAATGCCAAATGGATGGAACCCACGGCCATCAAAGGCCTTAAGAATCGTCGGGGATTGGTTCAGTGAAGGAGAACCAAGCGATCTCCAACACTGAATCGACATAATACACGTGGAAGCTCCCTCATCAATTACAGTGCGATGAATAGGCCTGTTTTTTACTATCACTGGAATCTGGAAAGCCATCTGATGAGGGAGACGCAGTGTACTATTTTCTAGATCAAAGATTATCAGGTTCGGGTCCTGAACATCAACAGCTCCTATAGCCGACAAAAGTAATTTTCTCTGTGCTGGGCATGATTGCAGCACTTCTAAAGCCGACATTGCTGAGGGTGAAACAACTAAATCCTCAACAATGTTGTAATTCTGGGCCGCTCTCGCATGTGGATTGAAAGCAGACCTTCGAAGTACACCCTTGGCAGGTGGTTTTATTACTAAGTTAGGGTTAGGTTTCTCGATCTGTAGTGGATCAGAACCGGGAGCTGAGGTTGATGGATTTGAACGAGAAGATTCTGCTTCTTTCGATCCATCAACAGGACTTTTACTACCATAATCTTGTGATCGAGTCGCAATCCGTACATGAGACATTATCAATATGGGTTCTTCACTAGCACTCGAGGAAGAACCTATCATTTTACTCTCCTGCTTTGGAAATGGATCTTTCAAAACAGCAGGAGTTGGGGAACCTTTAACGATTTTCACAACCTCTGCCCGATGAGGGCAATCTCTTGTGAAATGATCTTCTTCACAAATTAAACAAGGATAGCAAGGTTTGCGCTTTTCGTCGTTAGATTCCGACTTCTCTTTTTTCTCCTTTGGAGCCTTGTCTGCTTTATCCTTCTTCTTGCCTTTCTTTTTACCACTGTTTTTTGATTTAGCCGTAGATGACTCTACAACACGAATGTCGGCGGTAATTTCAGGAGAAGACTCTCCTATCGGGGAGTCTGGTAAGGTTATTATTGGAGAAGAATTCTTTGAGGATTTCTTCTTACTTTTAGTATTCACCATACCAATCATGCCGTCAGCAGCATGAGACCCCGAAGGAGCAGCATCGATTTGATTCGACTTAGGAAGATCTGGGATCTTCTCGTGCAACGTACCCGACTGAGTGTAAACTAAGTCAAGGTACTGGGCTTGAGCAATGACTTGCTCCTCAGTAACTACTCCGGCCTTAGCTACGTCTTCAGTAATCTTCGGTAATAATGATTTTACAAACCATTCAGCTAAGATTTGGTCCAGAATAAAAACTTTCACTAATCGCCGTCGATGTCTCCATTCATGGATATGATCGGAAATATAAGTGGAGGTTGACTGTTTTAATGAAGTTAATAGCTCCATGCCGTTATCGTATCTGACCGGCAACTGAAAATGAGTTAGGAACGAGGTAGCTAACTGACTAAAATTGTAAAAAGAGGCATGTGGTAACTCAATGTACCACTTGGCCACGAGACCAATGAGCGTACGCTGGAAAAGACGTAAGCGGATCGAATCATCCGAGATGGAATTTGAAGCACACCAGAGGTGGTAAGTCATCACGTGATTGGACGGATCCTCTCCAGACTTACCTTCGAACTTGGGTATAACACTGGGCAACTTATTTGGCATTGGCGGCCAGAACGGAAGATATTGTATTGGATCGTTCGTTAGGCGCGTCAAGTCTGGTAAATCCAAAGTTGCGATAAACGGTAATTGCCGATTAGGATCCCTAAAACTTTGGGTCACAAGACCAGTCCCAGGAGGAGGATATCCAGGATAAGTTGGAACAAGAATCGCATTCGGGATATTATATCCTCCTGGAAAACCAGGATTAACCGGACCGTACTGGGGTTGTTGAGGTTGCTGATAAGTGTACCCAGGATACAGTTGATACTGGTAAACTGGTTGTTGGACAGCAGGACCGAATTGGTACTATCCCTGGTACTGTTGATAGGTAAATTGAGGTTGACTTGTTACAATAGTACTTAAACCAGGCTGACCTACAGGTATCTGGACCGTGGTTTGAATCGTAGATCCGTAAAACGGTAAAGATGTCTGAGGAGTGGTTGCAGAGACAGTAGAAACCGGAGCTGTCGATACTCCAGAAGTAAGTACGGTAGATGTTGCGGTAGTTGCAGCAGTCGTTTGAGATGGAGTACTAGGTGCAATTGGCGGCTAAGTAACTACCGAAGTTACAGAAGTTTGAATATTTGACTGGACAGGTTGCGGTTGCTGGGGTGAACCAGAAACTACGGGTTGTCCAGTGTGAGGTAACAACTGTATACTTGGCTGCAACACCTGTTGACCTTGTGATGGATCCCACACTATCATTCCGGGGTATTGACCCGTAACAAGTTGAGGATACTGAGATCCATAACCAGATTGAGGATAGGATTGATAACTGAAAGGCACAGTTCCCATACCTTGAACATATGACTGACCTTGAGGTGGTTGATAACCTTCACTCGAGTATTGACCTTGAGGTTGATAACCTTGGGGTAAATACTGATACTGGGGTTGACCTTGACCTTGAGGTTGATACCCTTGAGGTAAATATTGATACTGAGGTTGACCCTGGGGTACATATTGAGGCTGGGGTTGACCTTGAGGCACGTATTGTACTATGGGTACATACTGTCCTTGAGGTTACCCCCCAGACGCAATTTGTGTACCTTGAGGTTGCCCCCCAGGTGGTAATTGGCCACCTTGAGGTTGAGAAACGGGAACTGAACCTGACATCATGTAAATGTCCCCTACACCCAACGGTTTATTACCATTGTTTCCAGCTAATAACCCATGATCAATGGGTTGAGGAGATGCCCCCGCAAAGGTACCAGAAAGTGCCTGATACCCGGCGGGAACAGAAGGACCGCCGTGCAAGAAAGATTTAGGAGATTGAGTGAACACGGATGACTGACCGACATATTTACAGGAGTATAAATACCTCCAGGTGGAAAAGGAGTACGAGGTGGAGAAAAACTTATCCCTGAGTTGTCTAAATAATTGGTTAACGAAAGGTACCAAGTAGTACTTCTAAGAGGACTGTAAAAGATAGATTCACGCTCCCTTAGATCAATAGTAGGTTGATCTTCAAGGATAGATACGCCTAATTCTTCCTCTGGAGCAAGTTCTTCAATAGCTATCAAACCAGTAGGAAGATTTTCGGTGATGACTCTTTCTACCCTAGGTGAATCTGGTGCACTAGAAGTTGGAGTAACAGGTTCAGATACTTCAGGTTCTTCGCCTATATCACTAGTAGATGAAAAACTACCAGCAAGCTCAGAAACTGCAACTGTCTCAGGATTATAACCTGTTTCTAGACCTTGGTAATCTGGATGGACTACCAATGACGATTCTCCTTCTTCAAGTGAACCTACTTTACTGCCACTAGGAGTTACAAGGACCTTTAAACCTTCGTAATGACTCAGGACGTCTTGAGGAGGCTCACCCCGAAGTCTACGGGATTTCCTCAACAATTTGGCCACAGAAACAACCTCAGGAGACTTGCCCCGCAGTCGATGGGACTGTCTCGGTAATTCCGCCATAGTTAAAAACTTTTAACTACTGCACACACAAACAAAGTAAAATCTCAAAGAAAACCACCTAAATTCTCTAAAGAGCCAAACAAATTTGAATCACACGCCTAAAGAATCTAGGGCATCAAACCAAGCACAAACAGTAGCCTTCCGGACCAAAAACGCTAGTTGCAGATGAAACCCAACATCGCCGGATTCAGTACAGAAGTGGCGGGTGGAACAGTTACCCCGACAACCTGCTTAATGAATAGACCGGCACAAGTTCCTCCACTTTAACCGTCTCGAGTGAAGTGAACCCCCTGGAAAATCCAAGTGAGTCTAGCCGACGTCTGCTCCAGGTATAGTGGGATCTTCCCTCCACCGTCACCTTGGTAGAATCCTAAAGATAATGGTCACTAAGGTTACCAACCGCAACAAATGCACCTGGGGGAACAGTCTACACTCCGACAGCACGCAAGGGCAGAGTATCAAGCTCAATCCCCTTGCCGACTCCTTGACAATAATCCAAGGTTTACCGACAAGTGACCCCTGGCTCCTCGACAATGGTTAATCCGAGGTTTACCGTTTGTAATACGTGCGTGTCTGGCATGTTTCCCAACGAGGGAGGATTGATCCCCTCACTGGTTCGGACACGAGCTCGTGCTTCTCCTTTAAGAGGAGCTTTCCCAGAGTACAAATGAAACAATTGGATTTATTCTATCACAAGATAAGCTACTTGTTTGGTTTTTTTGTCTTGGAGAGTTAATTACTCTCCTACTCCAAGACACTAGCCTGATCTAAATCGGTGTTTCAGAGCCCTAGTAAATAAAAGTTACTAAGTTGATTTTACTTTAAGCGTTAATTTTATGGTTTTTCTTAAAGACAAAAAGGTAGTGGAGATGAAACTGGTGGTGTGTAGAATCGACTCGCAACCACTACAAAGATGCACCTAAGATGATTTACACTACTTTTCTTTTTCAATGAATCTCCTAGCTAAGAGAGTTGGAAAATGCAAATTTTATAGAAAACAACTTTCTTGGCAAAGACAATCAAAGAAACAATTTCTTTATCTTTTCAAAACATATAACTCATGACAACTAATTACCTCACGAGATTTTCTTTTCTCTCCCAAAAGACTACAAATACTACCAAAGCAAACTTTTTCCAAAAGAATTTTTGTGTTTTTTCTATATTAATAAAGCATGTAAAACTATTTATCAAATCAAATTTACCAAATCTAAGGCAATCAAACCAAATTCACTCAAAAGCAAATTAGAAGGAAATTTACCTAAAAGAAAAAAATAATGAGGACAAAAGCCTACAAGTATAATTCCCGGATGTTTTGCTCAGTCAAAATGCAACTAAGGATCAGTTCATGCAGAATCATAAACTAATCAAAAAACAAAATCGAAATCTTTTTGTTCTTTTTTCTCAAGAATGAAATTCAAGGTTTTAACAAACAAACTTTTCGAGATTCATAAAGAGAAGACACAAAGGGAGGTCTCTCACAAGGGTGACTTCTATGATAGGCCTGACTCCTAATAGGACTGATCAAAACCAGGGAGATCCAAAGTTTGACAACCTTTAACGCCAAAGTCACTACAGGACCAGTTAAAAATCAAACCCTAAGGCAAAATCCCTATGAATTCCACCAAAACCCTCGACACTAACGGGACAAGTTCAGGTGAAGATCTCTGATAGTAAACCAATGGATCTGGGCAGTAAAACAAATCAAAAACAAAATCTAAAGAGCAAAAAGAGGAAAAATGAAATTTTCTCAAATTTGACAGGGGTACACAGGTGATCTGTTGACACAGGCGCGGGGACGCCCTGTGCACAAAGACGCAGTGCGTACAAGTACGCACTATGCCTAACTCAGAGACTGCGTACTGCTGGAAAAGCTAAGAAAAATAAAAATCTAATTTGACTCTAAGCTAACCCACCCAAATACACAGTTAGACAACCAAAAATCAGAAAACAAGCGATTTTTCTCAAACCAAAATATCAAATCAAAAAGAACTCAAACACATTCATGGAGTCCCCAGTGGAGTCACCATTTTGTCACACGGAATGAGTCGTTAGTGCAGACACAAACGACCTCCCTAGAAGCCTAAGACTTTCTAGTGACAAACAAGACAAATAAGAGCAATCCTTCACTAAATATGCCTTTACAATATGAGAAATCAAGTGTTTAGATACTACCTGTAACCCAACGCTGTTGTAGTAGTCCAGCTTCGTTGATCTGGATGAGCTCCTCCTTCCCTTCGAAACCTGCATTCACTAACAATCAAACAATTAAATAGCACCTGAATATCACATAAAATAAAACATATTTAACATATAGACCAAGGATTATATGAAACAACTCATAAATAACAAATTGTTGAGAAGAATGGACTAATTTGTATTAAAAGGTAACAAAAGGAACCATTACAACCTGAGCCGTGGTGTTGTGCAGGTCCTTCCCAGGGTCCACAAGAGTTCTCCTTTACTCTGATCAGCTCACCCACTTCCAAATGAAACAAGCAAAGATGGTAATCTCTCCTCACAAGCTTCTACAAGGAAGTCCTAATTCCAGCAGCATCTATCCTTAGGAATGTTCAGCTTTCAACCTCCCCTCCCTTCGGCCCAATGCCTGTATTTATAGTGCTCTAGAGGAAGTTATTCAGGTCCACCATCAATGGGATAAGCCCCTCTTTGGATGGGATAGCTCCCCTCTTGATGGGATAAGTTCCTCTTTGGTAGGGATACATGAACCATATGGAGGCGCTTCATACACGTCAAACAAGCTTCTAGAAGACTCTAGAAATGACCACAAGTAACTTTTTTAAGATGAAACTCGCGCCTTTTGACCTTTACAGGGGTACGCACCCACCCCTTTACATACAGAGCGTACAAATACGCAGGTATTGTGAACTTGGGTTGCGTACACGCAGGTAAGGCTAAGAGAAACTGCATACCAGAGATAATTGACTTTAAATGACTTTTCTCTCTTTCTTGAAGTTTGACATGAAGAGCAGAGGCATGAGGCTTGTCAAGGAGGATAGTATGACAGTGGATGGAGCCATACTAACTGCAAATAGTCATGGTGACATTTTTTAGTGTAACACCATATACCAGTTCATAGGGTGTGAACCCTATGGTGGTCTTACATGTTGTGTTGTAGGCCCAGGTGGCCATCTGCCCAATCTTTTCTGCTGTTGCTCACTACCTTGGTCAGAATTCCTTCCAAAACTTTATTAGTGACTTCCACCTGCCCATTGGCTTTTAGATGGTAAGGGGTGGAAGTCATGTGCTTGATTTTATGATATGTGAGCAAGTCTTTAATCAAATTGGGAGTGAACTGACTGCCTTCATCTGTGATCAATTCTCTTGGATACTCGAACTTATAGAATATGTTTTCTCTTAAAAATTTAGCTACTTTCTCCTTTGTTGTTGCTTTGATTGCTTTTTTTTTTGCCCATTTTGTCAGATAATCGGTGCACACAATGATATATTGCTTCTGCTTTGAAGGAGGGTTGATAGGAACCACAAAGTCTATGCCCCACTTCTAAAATGGCTCAAAGGTCACTTGAGGTTTCATGGGCATCTCATCCTTTGGACTAGGCTTCCCCATCCTTTGACACCGATCACATTGGCTGGTATACCTCCTCACATCTTGATGAAGAGTGGTTCAATAGTAGCCTACTTGCAATATTTTGAAGGAAGTCCTCTTTGTTGCAAAATTGCCTCAACAAGGCCCATCATGATAGGTCAGGAGAATGTCAAAAACTTCATCCTCCCTGACACATCTTCTCAAGATCTAATCTGGGCCTAGTTTGAAGAGATTTCCCCCAATCCAAGTGAAAGGGGCACTTTTCCTCACGATATTTCTCTTCTCCTTTGAGGACAGGTTTGGTGGAAACTGTGATGAAACCAAGTAGTTTGCTATATCAGCAAACCATGTAGATAGTACTGAGATACCAAAAAGGTGTTCATTTGGCATTTGATCATCCACCATTCCTTCTTCATCTGCAAGCAAATTTACTCTAGACAAAAAGTCAGCAACAACATTTTCCTTACTAGGCTTATCAACAATGGTAAAATAAAACTGTTGCAGTAAAAGAAACCATCTAATAATGAGAGAATTTACATCTGGCTTGTTCATTAAATATCTAATTGCAGCATGATCAGTGTGTACAAAGGTTTGATAACCTGTGATGTAATGTTTGAATTTTTTTAAGGGATGCACTACAGCTGGGAGTTCCTTCTCAGTTACCGTGTAGTTTAAATCTTCCTTTGACAAATTTTTACTTATAAAGTATATGGCATAAGGTAACTTTTCATCAATTTGTCCTATGGCTGCTCCTATTGCTGTGTTCGAGGCATCTGTGTGAATGTGGAAAGGCAGGGCCTAGTTTGGGCCTCTCAAAATTAGTGCAGTCACAAGTTTTCTTTTCAAGGTATCTAGGGCTTCTTGACAGTTTTCAATCCATATGAACTCAACATCTTTTCCTAAAAGGCCAAACAACGGAGAGGATAACTTGCTGAAATCTTTAATGAATACTCTGTAATATCCAGCTAAGCCTAGGAAACTTTTGACATCTCTCACCTTTTGAGGAGGTGGGACCCTTTGGATGATGGCAACTTTGTTGGGGTCCACCTGCAATCCTTGTTGAGATATTGCATGACCTAGCACGATCCCTTCAGTTATAAAAAATTCACATTTTTCCAGACTGAGGGATAGGTTCATTTCAATACACTTGTCCAAGACTTTTCCTAGGTTATATAAAGCTTCCTGAAAGTTAGAACCATAAGGAGTAAAATCATCCATATATATTTACACTACATCATGAACCAGTTCAGAAGATATACATCTATACTGCTCTCTGGAAAGTGGCTGGAGCACTGCACAAACCGAAAGGAAGGACGCGATATGCAAAGGTACCCCAAGGACAAGTGAAAGTGGTCTTATCTTGGTCCTCCGGGCTGATTTGAATCTGATTGTACCCGCTAAACCCATCTAGGAAGGAGGAAAAAAATTTCCCCGCCATACCATATAACACTTAATCTATGAAAGGAAAAGGAAAATGGTCCTTTTTGGTGGCTTTGTTCAATTCCTGATAATCGACACAGATTCTCCACTTACCGTTTTTCTTTGGCACTAGGACCAAAGGAGAGACCCATTTGCTGCTGGAGATGGGGTAAATGAATCCTGCATCAACTAATTTTTGCAATTCTTCCTTGACAATATCTTTAAGGTTGGATTCATTCTCCTTTGAGGCTGCCTGACTGGTTTGCAGTCTTCCTTAAGGTATATATGATGAGTACATACTGAAGGGTGCACTCCCTTCATCTCCTTATAAATCCAGGCAAAGGCATATAAATGTTTTCTCAATAAGCTGCACAGCTCCTTCTCCTAGGAAGTGGATAGGGATGAATTTATTTTCAAGGTTCTTTCTAGGTCGAACTCTATATTCTTAACATGGAGAGAGGTCAAGTCGGCCATACAAAGATCAGTTAATGGATTGTTTTGGGTTTCTTTCACTATGTCCTCTAATGGCAAGGTATTGGGGGGTGGATTCTGATTAAATTTTCAATGATATCATCCTCATCTTGCAGTTTCCCCCCCATGGTGGTTTCTAATGCACAAAGTGTTGTAGAATAGACTTCACCCTCATCCTCCTCCTCCAACTAGAAAGGTAGATCATGTTCTAGCAAGGGATGTGCAGGAGGGTATAGGACTAACTGCTTGGACATATTCCCGTTCTTGATGGTCACGTTCCCAGCTCGACAACTAATGTAGGCATCAGCAGTAGCCAACTAGGGTCTCCTCAGGATGAGAGGATACCCAGTGAGTTTTTCCTTCGGCTGGAGAACCAAGAAATCAACGGGGTACTCCCAAGATCAATGGAGACCATCACATCTTCCATAATCCCCTTAGGGGTCACAATGGAGCGGTCTGCTAGCTACAGTACTGTCGTGGTCTTCCTCAAGGAGCCTTGGAGGTTAAGTTTGAGCATGGTGTCCTTTGTCATCACATTAATGGCAACTCCCATATCAATAAAGGTGTGTGGGATCATGGTTCCATTGATCTGGACATCAACTACTGGGCTTCCAGGGTCCAGATATTGTGAATAGATTGCCTGCTCCAACATCAGGTCGGACAGTTGTCCTATGACATTGATGGTTGGGGCATCTCTCTTGCACCTTCCTGGATGCCTAAAGCACTTCTCTTTTATCAGCCTATTATAGATAGGCACATATTATATTGCTTGAAGAAGTGGTATCTTCACACATAACTGTTTCAATTCTCCCGAAGTTCAGTTTCTTCTGGGGTAGGTTGTGTTGTCCCGGATAGTCTCTCAGGAAAGGGTGGAATTGCTTTAGGTTCACTTTCCTCTTTATCTTCCTCAACCTCCTTAGGGGGAGGCTAGCTATCTGCAAGAACCTTCCCAGATCGTAGGTTAATCTCCTGAATCTCCACAGCATAAGTTGGGCATGATGGTTCCCAACTATATACATGTTGAGCCTGTCTGCTGTTCGGGTTCAGTTTTGGCTAGGCAGGGATTTTGGGTTGCCTTGGTGGAGCAGGAGGCGATGGTTGTGGTTGAGCAGGTGGTGGAGGCAAATGAGTGGGAGGAGTGTTGTATTGGGGCCTCCAACCCTGATGAGTTGCATTACACTAAGGTTGTGGTTGAGCATAGGATTGAAATGAATGAGTGGTTGGTTGGGCATGATACTTAGATGGATAGGACCAAGGAGGAGGCGTGGACCAGGAAGGATGAGCAGGACGACCCCAAGAAGGTATGGGAGTGACTTGGTTGGGGTTGTAGTATGCCTGGGATGTCCCTTGCATCCCCTGCTGGTATGGTCTAGGTCCATGCAGTTTCCTCTAGTTCATGAAATAGTGTGGCTCAATGGCTCCTTCAGCCCCCTGGTATACAACTTTAAGTCCGGGCAAGGAAGGGCACTTATCTGTAAAATGATATTCTTCACAGACTAAACAAGCCCCTATAGAGTTCAATGGGCATTCATTCCTATGATGCCCCTTGGTGCACCTAGGACAAAAAATGGCCAAAGCCCTCTATGCTTCTTCTTGTTTCCTTTTGGTATGCAAGGTATTCATTTGCATGGTAAGAGTCTGTAGCATCTCACTCTTAAAGTATTCCAACATGTTTCCAAGTTCACCTTTGATGGATGAATTGTATGAGGAGGTACTGGCTATGGGTTGAATCCCCATACCTCTCTTTCTTGCTACTCTAGAATTATTTCTAAAGACAGTCTTTATGTCCTAATAAGGTAGTTGGTAGATGTCTCCCCGAGCTAGTAAATGGAGGGTGTTTAGAAGGTCTTCCAGAATTCCCCTGAGCAGGACCAACTTTAGAGATTCAGGGTCAAGTGTACATCTGGCCCTTTTGTAACTAATCTGGAACCTCTCTTCATAATCTTCCAAGGATTCATCACTTCCCATGGTCATTCAGAAGATTTCTTCCTTGGTATGTTTTGACATACAGTAGTCTCCGTATTTGTTATTAAAAGCCTGCTGCACCTGAGCCCAAGTTGTGATGCTATTGCTAGATGCTATTGCCAGGTAACCCCATGAACCAGCGCAATGCTACATCCTTGAGAGTAGAAGGGAATAGTTTCAACTTTTGCTCATATTCTACATAGTCATAGGTTCAACAGATGATAGAAAACTCAAACAAGAAGGTGTCAGGATCTTCTATAGTCAAACCATGGAAGTGAGGTAGGGCTGAGGGACTTATATTCTTCATTTTGGTGTCCCCATTGGTTTCCCAGATGGGAAAGGTACCCTCTACTCTTTCTCCATTCCCCCTAGCATTTCTATTTTCAGCCATTGTCTCAGGAAAGATGTCTTCTTCTTCTTCTTCCCCTATAGGTTCTTCAAATATCGCTAGCTGTTCACCTAAAGGTTCTTCTTGATCACTGCCACCAAAGAAGAGAGAAGGTTGGCTATGTGATATAGTGCGGGTGTTGGGCAAGATTTTTACTGAATTATCTCTATTCCTACGAGGCATGAAAGGAAATCTTTTTGGTTGATTTTTTTTTTTCACTACTTGTACCTGCAAAACTAAAATTGATTGAACAAACAAATTGCAACTAACTAAAATGAACTTGCTGAAATGAAATTGCAAAACTAAAAAGGAAAGCAAAGGAAATCCAGAACTGAAAGAAAGGAAATGACTAATCTACTTTTGCTAAAATGAAGTTGCGAAAATGAAATTGCAGAACTGCAAAGGAAAGCAAATGAAATGTAGAACTGAAAGCAAGGAAATGACTAATCTCCTTTTGCTGAAACGGAAATTGCAGAATTGGAAATGAAAGCAAGGAAATGTAGACACTGAAAAAAACAACTATTCTACTCTTGTTGAAATAAACTAATTAGCAGAATGTTGCAGTAGAAAATAGAAGAAAGCAATAATTGCAAAATACTCTGATGCTTCCCCAACAATGGCACCAAAAAGATGGTGAGCACTAGTATTGCAGCAATAATGCTGCAACTCCTGGGCTTCCTACTTGGAAGCGATGGTGCTGTATGCACAAATACTAGTTCTTATTGCAGGCTGTCACTTGGTCAGCTGGCGCAAGATCATTAGGAGCTCAAGCAAACTTCTATGCATTCTAGAAGAAGCTCTATATGTGATGAAAGAAAGGAAAGCTTACTCTACAGAGGTTACTCTACTTGCAGAAAGGAAAAGAAGACTAAAATGTAAAGTAAACCTAGCAAACCCTACATAACCAATTAATCCTACTTTTGCAGAAAGAGAGATGAAAAACTTTGAAATGAATGCCATTACCTATTCAGGAAGTAATCAACATCTACTCAAGCTATTTCTAGAAGTAGATGAGAAAAAAATATCTTTTTCGATTTTTATGTATTTTTATGGGAAATTGTCATGCATGTAATTTATTTGATTGTGAATGTGGAAGCAATTAGGTGGCGAAAAAGGGCGGTTTTGGGACTTGAGAAGATGTAATATGGTGTGTATGGGTCCTAGGAGGTCTCAGGTGGCCTTCTGGAGGCTTTTCTAGCAATCAGACTTCAAAAAGAAGCCTACAAGAAAATCTACAGGAGGCTGTAGGGGATCTACAGGGGGTCTACAAGAGGTCTATGGGAGGATTCCGAGAGCAGTTTTGGAGGTTTTGAAGGTAGGAAAGTGGGTGGAAAGGGTAGCTGAAGGCTAGCATGATGTGTTAAGGTGTCTAGGGTCCACCAAGAAAAATTAGGAGAGAGAAATATGGTCGGATTGTTTCACGGAAAGAGAGGAAAGTCTATGGAAAAGTGCAGAAATCTAGGGCAGATTTGAGATGAACTATGGGCGACCTTTGAGGCATAGATCAAAGAGAGATTGTGATGGCTGATTGGCTAACTTGTTGTGAGAGGAGATTTGCGACCAGAGAACTGAAAATCAAATAATGAGATTAAGCAAACAAGGAAACTAGGTACATCAAAACATAATTTCGCATCAAGCTAATCTAGATTATGAACTATGGAAAGAAATACTGAAAAATGCTATAATGAGAGAAATCATGTAAGGAAACTTATTGCAAGACAAAAATTAGCATGGTGAAAGAGATCTAAAGCAAAACATTAGCCTTCTAGCAAACTGCAACACTAGAAATCCTATGGAGAAGGCAAATCTATGTTTTTGTGGCAGCAAGAGGGTCTTAGCCCCAGTTCATGGTCCCAAAGGTAGGAAAGGAGGCCAAGGCTCTATTGATGGCCTTTTTGTATCTTATTTCTATCACTGTTCAACCTGCTATAGAAAACTCAAATGGAAACAACCTTCTAAATCACCAAAAAAGCAACCTATTCTTAACCAAGAAAGAAATTCATTTAACAACAACTAATTCATAAACTGAAACAAAGCATATAAATACAAACAAGAGGAGCTTGGCTACTTGGATTGGGTCCTAAACCAAGAGCTTTAGCCCTTTGAGGTAACTCAAAGCTAGCCCAAAAAGTACTTCATCTTTATTATCAAAATAATAATAGGATTACATGAAACTATCAACAAAAGTGAGCTCGAAGTTGAGTAGAGCAAAGATGCAACAAAAATTCGAAAATTTGACTAACTTCCTAATGAGGCCCTAGGCCTCTCTACTCATACAATTTAAGCTCCCAACAACTTCCTTAAAATTAGGGAGGCTTGGCTACCAAAACTTGAGATAAACAAAAGTTATCCTCCACTTACTAGGCTGCCTCCTAGTGCATTGATGTGGCTATTTGTGCTCCGAGCTATATGATGGAGAATTCAAAGTGGGGAGTCATAAATGAGGGGGATACCCTCCTATAAATCCTCTCCCTTGTCCATTAAATCTTTGGCTTTATCTCCAAAATTGAACAAAAATCTGCATTAAACACATATTAGACTCCATGGCATAATGACCAATCCAACAAACTCCATAATCATAAATATAATCAAAAAACATGCAATAAGCTAAGAGAATGGTTGATTAAACTTTGTTAGGAGGCAAAATGAGCCCATATAATTACCCATTTATGGGGCTCATCAGTACAGAGACTGGAAGCCTATAAGGATAAGATTGCCCGTGCTATCGATCATTGGATCAATCATAGCATAGGAGGATTTGTGACTAAATTCACGATCTATACCTCAGTCAGTTACAACGAGGTAGGAGAGGCGCTTTTTCAAAGGTCTACGAGGTAAGTACTTGAAGTCTTTAAATACTTGGATTAATATGTTATTGTGCGAAAAGTGGGTTATGCATCTACCTTGATGTTCAGAGCTACACGAAGTGGAAATACTTACACGAACGAAGGAAGAAAGGGCCTTGAATATAGCCCACTAATTTCACCTCCTTTGAGTGATGATGAGGGAATAGTGTAGGCTTCTCCATGAAGTGAAGTTAAGTTGATAAAACAAGGGTTCCCATGACTACCACCTCCACCTGCACCACCTCCACCTTCACCACCGTCACCTGTGACTTCTCCCACACGACCACCACCTCCACCATAGTTCAACATGGCAATTCAATAAAGTTGCTATTGTTTAAGGGCTTGGGAAATGAGGACCCCGACCAGTTCTGGTTTGTTGTAAAAGTTGTATAAGAAGCTCAGGGCATCATGTACGACAACATGAAGAAGGCAATGTTGGTTAGTGCTTTGTAGGATCATGTGCTAACTTGGTACATCAAGTACTCTAATGATAACCCAACGTTGTGTTGGCAGGGATCCGGACTGCGTTGAATAAAGAGTTCAGTAGGCCTAAATCTGAGGCGTAGTCGATTATGGGGTTCAAGGAAATTGCGATGAAACCCGGTGAGATACCTTGGGAGTTGGATCAGAGGTTAAAGTGTACAATTCATGAAGCTAACATGAATTTAACGTTTGGGCAGCACTGCGAATGGTTTGTGGCTTCGCTCCTACCTCACCTAAGGGTTGTGTTGCCACAACAGAAGATTACAACTCAGGTAGATGCCTTGGAGATTGCAATAAGGTTACATAAAACACCGATGCAAGATTCGAGTCTGGGGGTTCAACAAATCCATGTGCAGTTGCAAAATCTTTGCCTTGAAATGAAAATTCTGAAGCAGGACAAAATAGTTCGGCCAGAGTTGTGCGAAGAGATATGGTCCCTAAAATGTAAAGGTCAAGGGCATGACAAAGACCATTACCTGGTCTTTGCGAACTATATTGTAGGAGGAGGATGGATGCCTTTGAGGCCGGAATCCCAAGCAGGGCCAAGTGTAGGGCTTGCGTTGTGGTGCGCTATATGTCAGGTAGTAGGGAAACATACTATTGATAATTATCATTTGCTGCAAACATTTGTACAAACATTGCAACAACTGTTCTGCAACTTCTATAAATTGGTACAACATGATGAGTGCAATTGCTGAATTTATGAATTGATCATGGATAGAACACATGCCTATAGAATTCAGGAAGAAATGTAGCCTCCTAACTAGGGCATTAGCATGGCACGGATAGGATTTTAGGGGCATGAATGAGGCCGAGGCGGAGGAGGACCTCGTAGAGGTCAGGGAAAACTGATCTCTTACAATTGTGATGGAGTAGGACACTATGTCCGCGAATGCACTAACCCAACATGTCCATCGTGAAAATATTGTACTCAGTTTGATCATGAGACTTAGGACTGTCCTACACTGATAGAAAGGATATGCAACAAAGGGGTGCTACCTCCGCAACTGACTCAAAACCTGTAGATGATGAGGGCTAAGCCTCGTGAAGAGTATCCAAATTTTAATATAGTTCTTCGAAGTGGAATTGCAATGGGCGACAATAAGAGGAAACAACCTGAAGACAACGCATGGGTTCGCAAAGCTCCAAAGAAGGAGGATGAATTTGATTTGGAGAACGCATGTGAAACGTTCATGGAAGCAAAGAAGAACTTCATTGAGGCCTCTACCTCAAGGAGACGGGATAAAATTGTTTAGGAAATGGACCCTTCTATGCTTACGACCTTTCTAGAGACCTTCATCAAGTTGTTGCACGATAGCAAGGCTGTGAAGGGATTCCAGGAACTTATAAATAGATGTGCCCAAAACACTACGGGTGAACCGCACATGGTACAGAAGATTGGTAAGCATAAGGCAAGGATAGGACATGAGATGACACTCGCTGCATAGATAGGAGAATATGAAATGGATCAAGTTATTCTGGATTTGGGGACAGATGCAAACGTTTTGCAAAAGAAAACTTGGGAGCGGATGGGGAGACCCTGTTTTGGAGAATTTAGTATCTACGGATAAATACTAATTCCCTAGATAAGTATCCATATCTAGAACAATAGTTTAAAGCACTTTAGCCCTTTCCTATAAGCAATATATAAGACAAAGAGAATGAAAAGACCTACTTGTAGTTCCAATTTCCTCTTGTCTCCTTTGTACTGATCCTGCCACTCCTTCCCATACTTAACAGGCTTGAGAAGTACCTGTAAACATCAACAGAAGAAGAATAAATGATAAAAGAAAAAGATTTATTGAATACAAGTAAATGGAATCAGATACATTCACACATATAAGAATATGTAACAAGATAAGCATATGGGAAAAAGGTTCAAATACTTTATTGAATAGAAGAACTAATTACAACCATCAAGTCTGATTCAAAGTCACTCCTCCAGCTTGGATCCCATCCATATCACATCAAAAGCATGAAAAACTTGTACCGTAACAATACTTGTCTCAAAGTCAATTCTCCTAGCAACATTATCTCCTTACAATTCAACATAGTCCAGAATTTGATCACTTAGATGAGTGGTCAATTTATAGGGGGATGAAGGAGGTTATGTCATAAATGGGGGTATTGAATGGCCTTCCATACTTAGAATTAGTTCCATGGAGGAAGGGATGAGAGGATAGGATGTATCTTAACTCATTCCTCATCCATTTTCGAGCTCATAGGAGTTGGTAAGTGAGAGAAACTTCTATATGACTCCAAGAGATAAGACTATTCCCAAACCCTATGTGAATTTCACTCAATCTCACCCAGCGCAGGTGAAAGAGGGCCTAAGTGCTCTACCGAGCACCCTGGCATGGACTCAACTGCTCTGCAACACACCCTTACATCGGCCTACCTGTGTTGGTCCATTTAGAGGTCATTTCAAGACGTCTTCAAGTCATGAAACTATCTGGGAAGGAGGAATTCAAAAGGGTGACTTTTTTAGGGCATGTAGCAACTAAAATTAGGGTTTTATGAGCCCTAAAACACTGATCTGGATGATGGGAGTGATGTGCCCAAATGAATCTGTAACAGGTGCCCCCTAAAGCATGAAGTCGAAAAAATGTTAATGTCGAATGAAATGCTTTATGATGTGATGAGGAGCTTTCTAAGTGGAAGGTGACCTGCATCAATTACAACACATATATCATGATATTTTGATTTTTTACATGAATTGTTGAGGGAAGGCATACCCATGCTCAACATATAAACTTTCCTTACATGTACACGGATAGTCATCCATAGATATAGACCAATGATTGGAATAACCTTCAATGTAAAGCCATTGTATATATGATTTAGTACTCCTGAAATTGTAGCCCGGATGGATGAAACTAGATCTGTGGTCTTCTATCTCGTTCAATCATTTGCTCAAGTATGAGTCTAACCATGTGAATATGTGATCTGAAGTCGAACATAGGAAGACATTGTCTAATTACCAACCAATGATGTAAGTCATTAACATATGCGAGATAAACCACCGATAATGATAATGATCCTTAAGGTACTGCAGTACATTCTGCATAGTGTGAATAGATGTTTTGATGTCGAACACCATACAAAGTCTTTCAGTCAAAGTCCAGTGATGTCAACCTATCGCCAGAAGCGAGAAACTTGCCATTGATGTATGCAAGCCTCAAGGTACTGGAAGGGTGTTTCTAAGTCAACTTCTTGGATGATGTGCTAATGTCTACAAGAAGCAACTCGTCACAGGAGGGCCTTGATGTATCGCACATCAATGAAACGAAACAAGTGTAATGATTTTGGAGATGGGGTTTGACTAATGACATAGGGTTCAGGAATGGCAGTCATGAAAATGAATGCTTATGGTACTGTAAAGGATGAATTTAAAATGGATGACTTCTCTTGAACATGTTGGTGACACTGAAATGAATTGGTAGCATTGACCCAAAACAAAGTGATGGATGGTATGATAGACCAACATTATGATAACCATCAAGTTGAAAACCCAAACCAAGTAGTCATAGCTATAAAGTGAAAGTGTCATGTTCAAGAGCGACCTGCTACCATAAAGTGGCTTTCCCCTTTTCCCATTTCGCCAATCATTGCTAAACAATACCTCTTTATTTTTTATCAAGCTCGAGGAGGCTAACATATGCTTGTTGTATATTCTACCCTTCAGGTGAATCCATTGCTATGTGATGTTTTAATGAGTCTAGCGAAGGTGAAACTTGGTCTTGTCTAGATGGACAAGTTTGTCGCTATTTAATGTTTTAACGAGTTTAACAACAAAGATAACTCAGTCCTTTTCATGTTTAGATAGTTTGAAAAGGGACAAAAAGAAAACTCCACAAGTTCTTTTTCATTGATTTATCTCTCAAGCATGAAAATTCATAAAACAATACTAGAGAGAACCTATTGACCATGTTCGGTCAACGTATTCCTCTTTCGTAGTTAATCTATCTCAGCCCAAAAAGGGTTAAACTTATACTAAGTAGATGTCATTTCCAATCTGTTAACGAGTTGAAAAGGACAAGCGCTCAGCAATATTTTCATGTTTAGAGAGTCTGAAAATAGCTTAAAGAAGACTCCAAAGGGGTTCCTTTTTTGTTATTTAACAGATCCCGAAAAAAAAGATAAAAGTATGCTCTGTGGTCAAAGGTACAATTTACAATCGAGCATGTCAAATTCTGTAAGTCAGCTGTAAAACCTGTTCAAAACACCACCAAACAGATTAAAAATACCTATTCCATAGGTAAAAATAGGCAAATACTAATGTTTACTCGATTAATGAACATGACATAAACATAAAACAAGTTTTTACCATGACATTTTTACCATTTGAGACTTACCATTCAGTTTTGTGCTCTAGGCTAGTTTTTTACCTCGAACTTCATTAGCTAATTGCGAGAGATTCTGTGGACCATTTCTCATGCCGTCCAGACCAGGTAAGAGATCTAACCGTCCTCTTTCTTTTCAAGTCATTCTTTTGTTGTTTCATGCAATTTTTAGGGTTTTTCGGGCCTATAGGGTTTGATTTTTTCACTCTGGAATCAGCGTAGGCTTTCACATCGAAAACTATGCTAAAGAGCACCCTGATAGATGGCTTCTTGCTCTGCAATGCACTTTCTCTGTGCTTGGGTTGTGCTAGGTGAGTTTCCTAAATTTGATTTAGCTATTTGCTCCAAAATTTGTCCTATCTTTTGCATGGAAAGGATCCTAACTAATCTTATGATTGGAATGCAAGCTTTCATCAAATCAGAATGTCAATTACATGGCAAGAAAGAGAGAATGAAGAAAAAGAAATGGTTTCCCTAAACAATCCAGGTACAGTTGAGCCCTTAAAAAACTGTGGGTTACTCAAATACTTCAAGTTGTCCAGAATGAGGCAACAAATAGAACTATTGCAGTTCAATTTTCATGCATGGGATCTGACAGATCAAAATTTTCACATAAGGGACAAGATGGTCCCTATTACCGTTGATGATATTTACTTTCTTACTAGACTGTCGAGGTGAGGTGCCCCCATCTCAATTTCTGGATTTTCCCATGGAGGTGAATCGGTGAGGGATTACATTCGACAGTTTTGTTGGACAGGTACAGAGCCTCGCAAGGATGGGAAAATAAACATCAGGGATGTAGGTGATTTGCCTTTGAGAATGATCCTCTTCACAATCACAAAGTTGGCTCGCAGTGTGACACTTCATCTAGCGAACAGATCATATATGCAATATGCACTTGAGTGTCTAGAGCGAAAAGTATTTAACTGGTGTGAGGCCATACTTTCTTCATTAAAAGAACACCTGACCAAGGTAAAAAGAGGTAAGACAAAAAATTTCTACTATGGTTTGATCTTAATTGCTTTTACCTTAGAAAGAATCCCATTGATGCAACCCCAGCATGTATCACTAGGTGTAGCTGGTCCTAGAGATCCATGTATACAGAGATGGGTCGAATTGATGGCTCGACATGCGGGTCAGTCAACAATCATTTTTTCCACTACATTCTTCAGTTGGCTTGATTGACAACACCTTGTCATTAAGGAGCATCCATACACAGGGATGGATTTCTGTGGAGATCCAGACTTGATTCTACCAGTTGGAGCACAATGGGGTGCTATAGGTAAATTGTTTGACCAAAGTGATTTTTATTTTTCAAGTTTCTACATATTTTTGTGTTTTTAATGTTTCCAATACTAAACTAAAATTGTTCTTATGCATGCAGATGTGGGTACTATTCGACCTATGGGGCACCAATAGGGTGCAAGTCGGCCAACACGGAGAAACATTGGGAGAGAAGTCCTCCAGGACTTCGATTTGGTGAAGACCTTGGCAGAGTTGCAAGATCACATAGAGGGATTAACCCTTGGTATTTCAGATATCCAAATTGAGGAGTTACCTATGAGGCTACATCACCACACTATTGGTGTTCCTATCCACTCGATGAGGCTTTTGTACATGATAGCATAGGATATGACCTGCTATCATGAGTATCACTAGGTCTACTTAGGATATTTTGCATGCATTTTGAGTTTTTGGGTCAGATGACCAAACTTGTTTTGGACACAAATTTTGTAAAAACTTTTAAAACACCTATCTATTTTACTTTCAGATTTTTCTATTGTTATGTGCAATCTTATTCAACTAATGATGTGAATTGAAAATATTACTTTTACATGTGTCACAAATGTTTATTTAATACATAATTCGCTAGAGAATCAGTAAATGTGATAAAGTTTTTTGAAATATGTTGATACTGAATGTATTCAAAATGCCTTTCCAAAATATGAACTCTAACGAACATACGAATAATTGTTGGGTTTCGAATGGTATACACACTTGTAAGTTGTAGTATAACGAGTTGTGAGTCCAACCTAACGATGATTCGATGAATGCAAAGTGAAATGGTATCAGAGAGAAGTTCGATCAACATGTTATACTCAACAATGTTGTTTGTTGATCGACCGATACAAATCCCTTGAAAACTCACTAACTCACCACTTGGAGCAAAAATGGCCCATGCTGCAAAAGATAGGTTCTGCGTACTAGCACTAGCACCATTGGCGAAACCAACAAATGGTTCTGAAGATTCTGACATTTGCAACAAATGAAAAGAGGATTACTAACGAGATAAAAAACTCTAAAAGACACACACTAACAAACACACATGCAATGAATTAAGCATAGTAACATTTAAGGTATAGCCTGTTTCGGGGCTATGGCAATGGAATCCCATCATAGTCTACTAACTCCTATGTACCTTTTGCCTAAACACACTTGAAAATATAAGGACCCATCCACATCGGTTCAAATTTCCCTGCTCCAAGTTTATCAGCTTCCTGATCGTAAAGCAAGACCAGGTCTCCTTCCGAGAAGATACGAGACTTGACACTTCTATCATATTGCACCTTGATTCATTTCTTATGTGCTTCATTAGCCAATGCAGCATCACGATGGGTTTAATCCAGATGGATAAGTTCCAAGAAACACGCTTATTCTTCGGAAGTGTGAGATAATAGGTCAATCATGAGTTTGTGAATGAAATTTCACATTGTATTGGTAATATTGCTTCCAAACTATACACCAAACTGAAAGGGTGTGAATCTAGTTTCATTTCTCACCGAGGTTCGATATGCCCACAAGGAAGAGTATAGGATTAAATTCAAATTTCGTTTATGAACCCCTATCATTCTTTGCAACATCTGCTTCAAGACTTTGTTGATGGCCTCAACTTGTCCATTCACTTGCAGATAATAAGGGGTAGAACTATCATGTGACAGTCCTAACTTAGCAGTCAACTCAGCCATCATATGATTGCAAAAATATGACCCATGATTTGTAACTATGGCTTGTGGTACACCAAACCGGGCAACCACATGGTTAAAAAAGAAAAGAGCAGTCATTTCACCACTATTTTTTAATGTTGGCGTCGCCTCGGCGCATTTGGTAAAATATTCAACGGTGACTATAATATACCCATGCCCCCCGATCGAGGTGGGGTTACATGTCATGAAGTCAATGCTCCATTTGGCGAATGGTCCAACAACAATGATTGGATGCAATGGTGCAGGTGGAAATCTAGTTTTGTATTCATAGATTTTGCATGCATGATAGCTTCTGACGGAAATAATACAATCTTTGAATATACTAGGCCAAAAGTAACTGGCACAGAGAATTCTCTGCGTGGTAGCATAACCAGATAAGTGCCCACCACAAGCACTTGAATGGAAATCATTCAATTCTTTCTCAGCTTCCTCATGTGTGAGGCACCTTTGTAAAACCGTATTGATACCAGGATGGTAAACAATGTCACCAATGATAAGATAATATTTGGCTTGGTATCGGATACATCGCTATTGTGAGCGAGAGGTATCAGGCCGGAAAATTTGGGTCTGGAGATAGATCAGTATATCTCCATACCACGGGTCAAATGACGATATCAGGAACAGAGACTCATCCAAAATTGATGGTTCAGACGTTGAATCAATGGAGGTCAAGGGAAGGTCACAAAGTAGCTTGGCGAAAACTAGAGATTTCTTTGATTTGGACTTGATGAATTCTAGATCAAACTCCTGCAAAAATACTATCCATTTTGAGTATTTTCCCCCAAGCAATTGATGTAACAAAATGTATGTCATAGGGATGCAATCTGAAATGACGATGGTCTTCCATATCAGATTGTAGTGGCAAATTTTTTGAATAGCTTGCACAACTGCCAAAGCTAGTTTCTCGACATAAGAGTACTTACTTTTTGTATCATTGAGATTGTAGCTCAAATAATATATCAGATGTTCAATCCCATTTTCCTCTTGGACTAAAACCATGCCAATGGTTTTATCTGCTGCGGCGTGATATAGGTAATAGTCATTTTGATAATTCAGAGAATACATTAATGACACTCTAGTCAAGGCATATTTAAGAGCATCAAAGGAAGCTTGTGCAACCTGATCCCAATGGAAGGGTATCCCCTTTTTCAAAAGACGTGTAAAACCTTTAGCCATTTTAGCATAATTGGGAATGAACCTCGTCAAAAATTTAGCCTTCCCTTGGATTCTCTATAACTGTAAAAGATTGAAGGTGGAGGAAAATCAAGAATTTCCTGAACCTTTAATGGATCGAGTCGAATTCAATCTCTAGACACTATGAATCCAAGCAATCGACTAGAACCAACACAAAACACACATTTCTGCGGATTGAGTCGTATCTTGTAGTGTCGACACCATAAAAATATTGCTCTCAAATGTTGCGGGTGATCAGTCCACTTTTGTGAATGAGCAGGTAAGTCATCAAGGTAAGGTTGAACAATGTGCTTGATGTCATGGAAGGCATAGTTCATTTCCCTCTGAAATGTGGCCCCTGCATTCTTCAAACCGAAAGGGAGTTTCCTATACGTGAATGTGCCCCATGGAAAAATAAAATTTGTTTTAGATTGGTCCTGTGGGCGCATATTGATTTGATTGTAACCGGAAAAACCATCCATAAATAAGAATATTTCACATTTGGCACATTCATCACTTATCTGGTCGATAAAAGGAGTAGGATAATTGTCTTTTGGATATGCCTAATTTACATCCCTATAATCGATGCACACTCTAATTTTCCCTTGTTTTTTCATGATAGGAACAATGTTGGAAACCTAGTTAGTAAGAGGTATAGGGTTAATGAAGCCAACACGCAAAAGCTTTTCAACTTCTGCTTTTATGGCAGCGGCTATCTTTGGATGAATAACTCGAAGCTACTGTCTTACTGGTTTGACATCAAGATACATTTTCATTTCATGTTCAACGATACTAGAGTCTATACCTGGCATGTCCTCGTATGACCATGCAAATGTATCTCGAAATTCACAAAAGATAGTACAATAATTATCAAGTTCTGATGGAGAAAAAGATTTGTCGACATGAATTTTTCTACAACATTAGGTTTGGTCGAAATATTAATAGAAATCGTTTCTTCAATATTTGGCAGGTTTTGCTTGGAATCTACTGTAGAGCTGTAACTACGGTCCCTCACACTGCTAATTATCCTACATTAATAAGTCAATCCGGGAACGTTTTGTTATTGCAAGGAGTAACTCAATCCGAGGCTGTTTATCCGAGTAATGCTCGGTAGTATAGTTTCCTAATGTTTTGAAAGGAAACAGATGCTAAGCTGTAACAGAACCAATCCAAAAGATAAAATCACACAAGGCAGTTGATCAGTCAAGGGTACGGAAACAGTAACCCATCCCTTTAGAAACTGATAAAGAAAGGAAATCAGAGCATGGACTTATAGGTCTGGGGCTAAGCAGTGTCTTGCTGAGGCTCACGACAGCCTTAGGCCTGCTCTCACACCAAGAACAACAAAGGCAGGTAAATCAAACAGCGAAAAGTAGAATGGAACAACAATCTGGAAATGGAACAGCAGTAAAGAAATGGAACAAAAATTATGGAACGGCAATAATAAATGGAACAACAATAATAAATGGAACAACAATAATAAATGGAACAGCAATCCTCAACCGTATATACACGTTCTCTACTACTACTGCAACCTGAGAGTAATGGATGATATGACTATGTTACTGAACGAAGTAATATTGCTTTCAAGTCTTACAAATACTATTTCACATGGATCTGATAACAATAGCATTCACACCAACATTCCGCTATAGAAATAGCTGAAAGATGCCATTCGAATAGATCCACTTATACAATGCAGAGACATGAGATAAAGAACTCATTCAGATATTAGTTATAACGAAGCATAGCATATCACATAAAAGATGTATCAGATTACTTAATTAATGAGAATAAACAAACCACACGGTATAATAATACAAAAGCAAGTGTCCTTCGGAGCTGGGCCCTTGGCTGCCAATGGAACACCGCCTTAAGTTACTCCAGATGCAGAGACGAAATGAACACCAAGACTTTTATATTAATCACATCAACAAAAGTATGACAGAGTCAGGTCTCAGAGAGACTCAATCATTACAGTTGGTTCTGGAATTGAGAATTACAAAAAACAGTCCTCCTCCGTTCAATGGCGTGATGCCTTTATATAACAGAAATGATGGAGGTATCTAGATAATCAAAAGACAAGTTAAAGCAGCGATCCCTCAGGATCAAAGATCCTGAGGGATTCGCTAATCGTTCGATTCTTCTCTTTCCTTCTTGCGTTCTCCGTCACAGTATCCTGCTTTCTTTCTCTGGGCTATTTGGCTCTAATTTTACTTGATCTTGTCCGCATCCGGTTCCCTGTTGGCGGGACAATAGTTATTTTCCCTTTGCCTCTTGCTTTCAATTGCCGACCCTTTGTTTCCACGTCTTCCTGCATAGAAAAAGTCAATTATTAGCACTTGGCTTCCTTTATCGATTTGTTGCACATTTTATCAAAACCCTTTATCTTCTTTGAACTCATAATGCAGAAAAGGTTATAATTATTATTGAAAAACCACTAGATTGCTAGTCAAAAGCATACCTTCCAGGTGCTCCACACACCCCCCTGCTTACCCTGTTTCATGGCCTCATGAAAACATTGTAGTTGAGGTGCAAGGCGGTGAGAGAATAGGCCGGAGAAGGGATCTCGTGAGGAGGCCGGCAACCGTGATGAGCAACTAGATGGTCAAAGAACTGGTCCATTTGATCTGCAGGCATCTCATATAAGGCCTGATATCCGGGTGCAGGGTGCCAAATAATTGGACTGCGAAATCGATACCCTAACCAGGATGGCCCTGCTTGCAGAATCCGTTCCCCATAAAGGTTCAATCGGCTGGCAGCCAGCTCAAAATTCTCATATTTGAATGGTTCCCTGAGCTGGATGCTTGGACTAGAAGTCCGGTATCGAAATTTTGCAGCATCGAGGGCAAGATCTTTAATAGTCAGGAAATATTCTAGACCATTTCGGATCAAGTCTTCGTGCATGGGCCCTATTATCTCAATGACTCCTGGGGTCCTTATGAGACTCCTATGCTTTCTCCATAGCGTCACTGGGTCTCTAGGTTCAGCTCGTATCCACAGGTCTAGGTTATTTTCTTGTCTTTGAAAGGTGTTATAAGCTCTGAGCCATTTCACCTGATTAACCCCAAATGAGATGAAGGCTTGGAATTGTACATCGCCAACAAAAGGGCCAGGATTTAAGTCAGTTTCCTGGTCTAGCACAAGATTGTGCAGATAAAACTTGCATAATAACCTTTGAACTCTAACTCCATAGTGCTTGCAACAGTCTATAAAATCATTAACAGTGTTGATGTGGATAGGTGCTCCTGCCCTAACGGCTTTTATTTTTAATCTCAGATATCGTTCAAGAAAAAATAAAGCATAATTTTTAGCAGGGGCCCTACAAGTCAAAACATCATTATATAAGGAACACACGGTGTCCATCTGCTTAACAACACTATCTAATCGACGAGTTACCTTAGCAACCTTTTCCTGCTCCTTCTGCCATCCTTTAAAGGCCTGGCTCTCGGACTGACTGATGTCTCAAAGTTGCTGTTGGAGCTCTTCGTATCTTTCCTTGGGGACTGTCTGTTCTCGCAATTGCTCGGCTTCCTGCTAGGCTTCCTTCATCATTTTATGCAAGGTTTTGGTTTTTGGGTCCTTCTTCCACACAGCTGTAGAGGCTGGGAGTTTAACCTGGACCTTCCTATTACGTTGCTTTGAGTTTAGGACCCGAATTACGCCCGAGGGTGGTGCTTCCGTTTGGACTTCTTTGTTTTCGGTTTCCTTCTTAATGCGAACGAAGGGTTGCTGTCGTCTTTCTGCCATCGGAGCCTCTTGCTATTCCATTGGAATATCCATTCGTTCTTCAAGGCCAGATGGAACAACAGTTTGTTCCTCCACGCTAATTGGAACAACAATTTGTTCCTCCATGTCATTTGGAACAGCACCCTGTTCCTCATTATTATTTGGAACAACAGACTGTTCCTCGGTAGTAGGTCTCCTGATGGGGTTTCGTCCATCAAAGCGAATTCTTGTCCTCAGGGTTCTTGCTACCGTGGTCCTCTTTCTTTTCCCTGCAGTCTTTTGTATCCTCAGACTGGCTTTCAGCATTCGAATTTGCTGCCGGAGTCTGGCTATAGCGCCCAGCAACCTCTGCTGCTTCTTTCTTAATTTCGCAATTTCCCTTGTTTCGACAAAGGTTTTGGTTCTCAGGCTTGCGTCTTCTTTATCTGTAATATCTTCCAGCATCCTGGGGGCAGATTGTCCCAGATTGTTATCTTCCATTTCATTATCATAACCAGGCAGGTTTTCTTCCCCTGCCTCTTCTGCATGCATTTCCTCAGGTAATTCTATTTCTGTGGGACCGTCAGGGACACCTCCTGTGCTGGAGTCCTGGCCATATTCTCCCATATTGGCCAGAACTGCTGCCAATTCCTCCTCACTTGGAGGGTCTTGCAACGGGCTTCCCCCTGGCTGTGCAATTTCTTCTTCCTTATTGCCCTGTTTGGTGGCCTCTTCTCCCTCAGAGGGTTCATGTCCTTTTTCAATTTCTCCTTCCGGCTGGTCAGTCTCGGCCTTCGATTGCTCAGCATTTCCTTCGGAGGGTCCTCCCTCTGATTCTGGAGGTTCATCCACAATTTCAATTGGCTGGGCCGTTAATCCCTGAATTCTTTCCAACCTTCCTCGTATCTGGGCCAGCCGAGCTGAGTTCCTTGGCCTCTCAAGTTGGTCGGGCGTATCAGTAGGTTCTGCGGGTTTCTCCGGTTGTTCTGGCGTATCGGGAAGTTGCTTCCGTTTTGAAGCGGCATGACTCTCTGCTGCTGACTTCTTGCGTTTCTCTAATCGTTCCGGCGTGCTAGAGGATTGTTCAGGTTTTGTGGGTGGTGCAGCCGATCCCCCTTCGACTATTGCGACCAATTCCTCCCAAGTGCTTTGCTGTTGAGCGAGACCGTGGCTCACTATCAACCGAATCAGCCCATGGTGGCTAACGACTGTATCTATGTGCTGGGCCTTTTTCAGACTTTGGGCCGCGCCATGCAGTAACGAATTTAAAAGTGCAGGGAGGTTTACAGAACATTTTCCTTTTAAAGCAGCTAAAAGTTTCAGGTGACGAGGTCTTACCACGTCTTTTCTCCCTTCACAGGTGATATAGCTTTATACTGTCTTCGCTAGCTCGGTCCAGGGTTCCCCTAGTGCTGCCGACAGAACCCCTTTCCCTTTGACTGCCAAGGTTTGGCCTTCATCCTGGAAAATTTCCATAGCTTTTTGTAATCTCTCCTTCTTCGGTGTCCATATGGGTCCAGCAGCTGGTAATCCTGAGACTTCCGCTATGATATCCTCTGTGACCTCTATCCGCTTTCCTCCTACTACGGAGTAGTTTTCCTGCAAATTCCGCAGGAATTCCAACGCTACTGCTTCGTTTGATTCTTGCAGGAGGTTGAAATAATTCAACCATCCTGCGTTTTCCAGGATTTCGCGAGCAGCAGCAGAGATTGTCAGCTTGTGAGGTTCGCTCCTGATCGTCCTTCCGCCCATGATTCAACTTAGAAATGGAACTCAGAAATGAAACAACAACTGTTTTGCGGTATTTGCGACGCAGAGAGGATGATCGATGCCAATTTTGGAAAGGATCACACAGGGCATGCAACAAAAAGGAAAGATCGTGGACGGCAGTCTTCGTGGGATGGAAGCATCATACCGTTAAATCATGCCATTATTTTGTACATTATTTTGCCCGAATGGTATGCAGCCACGTAACCGATGGAGTAATGAGGCTATTTCCCCCCCCCACGATCTGATAGGCTGCCCCTAGCTGTCAAAGAGAGGAGCAGCAGCCAGTCGGGAGTGCAATCATCAAGTACATCATATGAAAGTATGCCATGTTGTAAAAAAACAATGAAATGCCGAAACCGAGGCAAAAAGGTGGATCGCGTTTTATATAAGCCTGCGTGATATAATGAGGAACCGGAGGATTGGACGTCTGTCAACTGTACGAAGTCTCCAGTAGTCATTGTCAGATTCGTTGCCATGATCGGTGGTAATGTTCATGCGATAGATATATAGGGGTGTGACATATGATACATGCAAAGGATATAAGAGACAGAAAGATTTTAATATCATACCTGTTGGTGTAAATATTACGACTATGATGCCATTAACAGAGCTCTGCTGCCAACAGGTGTTCATAACCTTGGCAGAGTTGTTTATCTCACCCTCTGGAACCATGATCCTTTGTGTATATTCTGAAGAGTGCTTTGTCAAAATGTAGGCCATTATGCTGGCTTGGTGACCAGATAGTCATAATGCCATTCACAAGGTAGGCGCGAAACGTGGTCAGGCCGGCTCGCGATGAGACCTCCTGTTCCAAGATTTGCTTGTTAATTTATTTTTGGACCATATCCCTGGTGTGGTGGCCATTATGGGAATGCCACTTCGCTTCCACCCTTATGATCATGGTAGGCCAGCTCTGAATGAGACCCCCTATCCTGCATTTGACAACTTTCATATTTTGTTTTTGTTTTCTTTTGCAGAGCGTCTCTTTTGTTTATTTTCACATCAGAGTGGTTCCGCACTACTTAAGAGCGGGGAATGGTGGAAGAAGTCTTACGATCCCAACAGATAGATATAAATCATTCGTTCTTACTCCCAAGTAGTGATCAAAAAAAGATTTTAGGGAAATAAAGATCACCAATAACAATGGTACTGGTAAATGACAATGACAGTGAAGATTAAAAGTTCACGTCCCTCCTCTTGTCCTTTTATACATACTGGCTTCATAGTGATAGCGATTTATGATGTGCTGATTTCGGTATCTCATGGTTTATGTTCACGGCATATGTTCATTGCTGTATCTAAAAGATTGAGGAAACCATGGTCGCAAAGCATCCTCCATAAGGGCGAAAACATGACAATGGCATTCCTGAGGGAAGAATTCATTCATAGGATACCATTTCCTTGAGCGGAGCAACTGAAAAACGCAAATGTTGTTCCTTTTGAGAAAGGAACAGTAAAGACACTCAAATGCTATTCCTTTTGACAAGGAACAACAGACACACTCAAGTGCTGTTCCTTTTTGCAAAGGAACAGCAAAACATACAAGTGCTATTCCTTTTCACAAAGGAACAACAAAACACTCTGGCATTGTTCCTTTTCACAAAAGGAACAACAAAACATACAAGTGTTGTTCCTTTTCGCAAAGGAACAGCAAAACACACCAGTGTTGTTCCTTTTCGCAAAGGAACAACAAAACACACAAGTGATGTTCCTTTTCACAAAGGAACAGCTAAACACACAAGTGTTGTTCCTTTTCGCAAAGGAACAGCAAAACACACCAATGCTGTTCCTTTTCGCAAAGGAACAGCAAAACACAGCAATGCTGTTCCTTCATGCATGGATTTGGTTATATCCGCTGAAGCCATCCAGGAAAGAGAAAAATTTCTTCCCTGCTAAAGTGTCCAGTACTTGATCTATAAATGGGAGGGGAAAGTGATCCTTCTGTGTGGCCTTATTTAACTCCCTGTAATCCACGCAGATCCTCCATTTCCCATTTTTCTTGGGTACCACCACTAGGGGAGAGACCCACTTACTGTCGGAGATGGGGTAAATGAAGTTAACATCTAAAAGTTTCTGAAGTTCGGCTTTTACTATTTCTTTTAGATGGGGGTTGAGTCTTCTTTGTGGCTGACGAACAGGTCTTGCGTCCTTCTCTATATAAATGTGGTGGGTGCATAATTGAGGATCAATCCCCTTCATGTCAGGGTAATCCCACGCAAATGCTCCCTTATATTTTTGTAACAGACTAACAAGTTTCATTTCTTGATCTGGTGTCAGGTTGACGTTAATATTTAGAGTCTTACCAGGTTCAATTTCCACTACTTTACTATTGGCAACAACAGTTACTGGTATTGTTTGGTCATGTGGATCTTTTAAGGGGTCTTCTTCTAGCTCACTATCAAATGCTGCCTCTATCATAAAACACTGTGTGTGAGATCTAGGTTCGGTTTGACTGATGAAGTTATTGATAGCATCATCTTCTATTTGATCTTTAAAATCTAAAGCCTTCTGTACAGTTAATGGGGCTTTGATATTGTTAGTAAGGTATGAGACAGGATACTGATTGGTTTTGATCATTGGCAGGCTTGGCTGTGCTGGAGGATATAGAACGAGATTTTTGACATCTGGTCCTTTAGTTATAGTCATGTTTCCCTACCGGCAACCAATGTAGGCATCGGCAGTAGCAAGCCAAGGTCTTCCTAATATTAGCGGATGTCCATCTAGTCGGGTTTTTGGATTAATTACCAGGAAATCGGTTGGATATTCCCAGGAATCTACGGAAACCATGACATCATATAGAGTACCTTCAGGTCGAACTACAGATAGATCTGCTAATTCTAACAAAGTGGAAGTAGGTTCTACTGATGTGATGCCAAGCTTTTGGCAGGTGGAAGTTGTCAAAATATTGATTGCAGCTCCCAAGTCGACTAAAGCATTAGTCAGGGTTTGACCATAGATTTAGACAGTTACAATTGGGTTCCCGGGATCTTCGTATTTGATAGGTGTCTCTTTTCCTGATAACAGGTCGGATAAAGTTCCAACTACTTGGACTCTAGGGTTAGTAGTTATATTCCTCCTTGATTTTTTTATGCACAGTTCTTTTATAGTCTTTGCGTATATGGGAATATCTTGAATGGCCTGGAGGAATGGAATTTTTATATACAGATTTTGTAACTCTCCCAGAATGTCAAAGTCTGGATGTTGCATTGGTCGTGGTATGACTAATCGTTCCGGGAAAGGAGGAGAGGATGTATTAGTTTGTTGATGGGTCTGTTCCTTATTTACATCCTTTTGTTGTAGCGGTTGTTCTATTGGTAACTGATCTTCAATGTGACCTATTTTGTCTCTCTCTGTTTCTATGATACGTCCAGATCGTAACTGAAGGTCATTGCACTCCCTTAAGTCAAGCCCAGTTTCTGATGTGTCTATGATTTGGATGGATTGGTCTGGTCTATTATTAGGATTGGGGTTGGGCTGGGGTGGGAGTTGGGGCCTTAAATTAGACTGGGGGTTTTGTTGTAAGGCTGGCAGAGTTGGTTGAGGGAGTGGAATAGTTCCTGTTGACTAATATGTCAATCTTGGCCAATTACTCTGCCAGGGTGAACCTTGTGATGTGGGGGGAATCCATTGCAGAGGGTATGAATTGTTCTGCCAATATGGTGGGGTGTAGGGAAAATTTGGCCATCCGAATTGGTTTGTCTGATTCATCCATGGATTCGGAGAAGGAAATGGCTGTGATGACCAATTCGGGACTGGGGGTGTGGATTGGTTTTTCCACATACCATATTGCTGAGCATTGTATTGTGGAGGTTGAAAAGAAGAAGCTGGATCCGAAAACATACCTGATTGCCTCGGTTGCCATTGGCGACGTTGGTTAACAAAGTATGCTGGTTCTGGTTTTTCTTCTGCTTCCTTGTATACAGCCTTCAATCCAGGAAGTGAGGGGCAACTTTCAGTAAGGTGGTCTTTCGTACAAATAGCACATGCTTGAACTGTATCTAGCAGACATTCCTTGTGGCTGTGTTTTCTTCTGCATCGGGGGCAGAAAATTGCCAGATTTTGCTCTGCGTCCATTTGCTTTTGTTTAGCCTGCACAATATCAAGCTGAGTAGTTAATGTCCCTAGGATATCAGTTTTAAAATTTTCTAGTAAATTCCCAAGTTCTACCCGTGTTACCCCTTCTATTGATATTTTGTTATCTCTAACAAACCTATCATATTCTGTTGGTTTTATCCTTGTGCTACCCCTTGAACTCCTAATACATAAATTAATGATATCAGCAAAATTCTCTTGGTAAATATCTCCTTTTCCCATGATATTCAGCGTTTCAATCCATTGTTCTTTCATACCTCTAATTAATGCAGTTTTCAACACATTGTCAGGCAGAGGTAATGATGCATAAGGGGATCTCTGTAAGTTATACTGGAAGCGTTCTACATATTCCTCTAGAGTTTCATTTGGTCTGGCCGTCATTTGGAAGATTTCATCTTTCAGTTCCCTTGACCTACAGTAATCCTGATATTTCTTGAGAAAGGACTCTTTCATTTGCTCCCAATTGTTTATGACTCCACCACCTAGACCCATAAACCATCTCAGAGCTGCTCCCTTCAAAGTAGAGGGAAACAACTTTAATTTCTGAGGATCAGTGGTGTAATCATACCCTCTACATAACACATCGAATTCAAATAAGAATGCATCAGGATCTTCTGATGTCAGTCCGTGAAATGTTGGGATATGTTGAAGAGGAATTGCCTTCATGGGGGCATTTGCAGCAGAATCTACTATCGGATATTGCAATGTAGAAGTTTGGGTATTTGGCTGATTCTGCGCCATGGGATCGAATATGTGCCAGTAATCTTCCGGGATTTCTAGGAGGGTGTTCCTAGGTTGAGAGGGGGCGGCCTTGGCAGGGGCTGTCTTAATGACACTTCCCTTATCCGGGATTTCTATCTGAAGGAATGGGGTGTTTTCAGTATTAATTCTGGCTGCGCTTCCCTTATCTGGGCTATTTAACAGCTGGATTATCCTGGAAGGAGATTTCGGTTCCTCTACTTCCCCTGTTTCCCCTTCTCCTTCACAAAGGTTGCTTAAGTTCCCTTCTTGCAGCCGTTCAGACACAGGATTTTCAATTTCTTGGAAGTCCTGTTCAACAGTCTGACTCTGCACCTCAGCGTAGGCTCCAGATGGTGATGTTGTAGCCTGAAGGGAATTGGTAGGCTGCTTAGAATGAGTCTTTTTGAGGCCTACTGACGGCTGAGATTCAGTTTTCTTGTAGATTTCGTCTATGAAGGTCGTTCGGCCAAGGGTCATCAGTCCTTTGGCTTTCTCAGGTTTGGCTGGGGTTTTGGTATTCTTTTCTAACTTTTTCTGCTTAGTCATGCACTCTGAAAACTACTAAATCCTATAAACCAGCAATTCTACTAAGAGAGCGGAAGGTGGAGCAGGGCTTTTACGTGCCCCGTATGCAGGTTCTTACCTTCCGTTTTTAAAATCCAACTCCCCCCTAGCAGATTGCGCACTACTCTGTAAAGGGCAAATGGCTATTACTCCTCCCCGGCAACGGCGCCAAAATGTAGAGCAGTAACTAGGGTCCCTCACACCGCTAATTATCCTACATTAATAAGTCAATCCGGGAACGTTTTGTTATTGCAAGGAGTAACTCAATCCGAGGTTGTTTGTCCGAGTAATGCTCGGTAGTATAGTGTCCTAATGTTTTGAAAGGAAACAGATGCTAAGCTGTAACAGAACCAATCCAAAAGATAAAATCACTCAAGGCAGTTGATCAGTCAAGGGTACGGAAACAATAACCCATCCCTTTAGAAACTGATAAAGAAAGGAAATCAGAGCATGGACTTATAGGTCTGGGGCTCAGCAGCGTCTTGCTGAGGCTCACGACAGCCTTAGGCCTGCTCTCACACCAAGAACAACAAAGGCAGGTAAATCAAACAGCGAAAAGTAGAATGGAACAGAAATATGGAAATGGAACAGCAGTAAAGAAATGGAACAGCAATGATGGAACAACAATAATAAATGGAACAACAATAATAAATGGAACAGCAATCCTCAACCGTATATACACGTTCTCTACTACTACTGCAATCTGAGAGTAATGGATGATATGACTATGTTCCTGAACGAAGTAATATTGCTTTCAAGTCTTACAAATACTATTTCACATGGATCTGATAACAATAACATTCACACCAACATTCTGCTACAGAAATAGCTGAAAGATGCAATTCGAATAGATCCACTTATACAATGCAGAGACATGAGATAAAGAACTCATTCAGATATTAGTTATAACGAAGCATAGCATATCACATAAAAGATGTATCAGATTACTTAATTAATGAGAATAAACAAACCACACAGTATAATAATACAAAAGCAAGTGTCCTTCGGAGCTGGGCCCTTGGCTGCCAATGGAACACCGCCTTAAGTTACTCCAGATGCAGAGACGAAATGAACACCAAGACTTTTATATTAATCGCATCAACAAAAGTATGACAGAGTCAGGTCTCAGAGAGACTCAATGATTACAGTTGGTTCTGGAATTGAGAATTACAAAAAACAGTCCTCCTCCGTTCAATGGCGTGATGCCTTTATATAACAGAAATGACGGAGGTATCTAGATAATCAAAAGATAAGTTAAAGCAGCGATCCCTCAGGATCAAAGATCCTGAGGGATTCGCTAATCGTTCGATTCTTCTCTTTCCTTCTTGCGTTCTCCGTCACAGTATCCTGCTTTCTTTCTCTGGGCTATTCGGCTCTAATTTTACTTGATCTTGTCCGCATCCGGTTCCCTGTTGGCGGGACAGTAGTTATTTTCCCTTTGCCTCTTGCTTTCAATCGCCGACCCTTTGTTTCCACGTCTTCCTGCATAGAAAACGTCAATTATTAGCACTTGGCTTCCTTTATCGATTTGTTGCACATTTTATCAAAACCCTTTATCTTCTTTGAACTCATAATGCAGAAAAGGTTATAATTATTATTGAAAAACCACTAGATTGCTAGTCAAAAGCATACCTTCCAGGTGCTCCACACACCCCCCTGCTTACCCTGTTTCATGGCCTCATGAAAACATTGTAGTTGAGGTGCAAGGCGGTGAGAGAATAGGCCGGAGAAAGGATCTCGTGAGGAGGCCGGCAACCGTGATGAGCAACTAGATGGTCAAAGAACTGGTCTATTTGATCTGCAGGCATCTCATATAAGGCCTGATATCCGGGTGCAGGGTGCCAAATAGTTGGACTGCGAAATCGATACCCTAACCAGGATGGCCCTGCTTGCAGAATCCGTTCCCCATAAAGGTTCAATCAGCTGGCAGCCAGCTCAAAATTCTCATATTTGAATGGTTCCCTGAGCTGGATGCTTGGACTAGAAGTCCGGTATCGAAATTTTGCAGCATCAAGGGCAAGATCTTTAATAGTCAGGAAATATTCCAGACCGTTTCGGATCAAGTCTTCGTGCATGGGCCCTATTATCTCAATGACTCCTGGGGTCCTTATGAGACTCCTATGCTTTCTCCATAGCGTCACTGGGTCTCTAGGTTCAGCTCGTATCCACAAGTCTAGGCTATTTTCTTGTCTTTGAAAGGTGTTATAAGCTCTGAGCCATTTCACCCGATTAACCCCAAATGAGATGAAGGCTTGGAATTGTACATCGCCAACAAAAGGGCCAGGATTTAAGTCAGTTTCCTGGTCTAGCACAAGATTGTGCAGATAAAACTCGCATAATAACCTTTGAACTCTAACTCCATAGTGCTTGCAACAGTCTATAAAATCGTTAACAGTGTTGATGTGGATAGGTGCTCCTGCCCTAACGGATTTTATTTTTAATCTCAAATATCGTTCAAGCAAAAATAAAGCACAATTTTTAGCAGGGGCCCTACAAGTCAAAACATCATTATATAAGGAACACACGGTGTCCATCTGCTTAACAACACTATCTAATCGACGAGTTACCTTAGCAACCTTTTCCTGCTCCTTCTGCCATCCTTCAAAGGCCTGGCTCTCGGACTGACTGATGTCTCAAAGTTTTTGTTGGAGCTCTTCGTATCTTTCCTTGGGGACTGTCTGTTCTCGCAATTGCTCGGCTTCCTGCTGGGCTTCCTTCATCATTTTATGCAAGGTTCTGGTTTTTGGGTCCTTCTTCCACACAGCCGTAGAGGCTGGGAGTTTAACCTGGACCTTCCTATTACGTTGCTTTGAGTTTAGGACCTGAATTACGCCCAAAGGTGGTGCTTCCGTTTGGACTTCTTTGTTTTCTGTTTCCTTCTTAATGCAAACGAAGGGTTGCTGTGGTCTTTCTGCCATTGGAGCCTCTTGCTGTTCCATTGGAATATCCATTCATTCTTCAAGGCCAGATGGACCAGCAGTTTGTTCCTCCGCGCTAATTGGAACAACAATTTGTTCCTCCATGTCATTTGGAACAGCACCCTGTTCCTCATTATTATTTGGAATAGCAGACTGTTCCTCGGCAGTAGGTCTCTTGATGGGGTTTCGTCCATTGAAGCGGATTCTTGTCCTCGGGGTTCTTGCTACCGTGGTCCTCTTTCTTTTCCCTGCCGTCTTTTGTATCCTCAGACTGGCTTTCAGCATTCGAATTTGCTGCCGGAGTCTGGCTATAGTGCCCAGCAACCTCTGCTGCTTCTTTCTTAATTTCGCAATTTCCCTTGTTTCGGCAGAGGTTTTGGTTCTTAGGCTTGCGTCTTCTTTATCTGTAATATCTTCCAGCATCCTGGGGGCAGATTGTCCCAGATTGTTATCTTCCATTTCATTATCATAACCAGGCAGGTTTTCTTCCCCTGCCTCTTCTGCATGCATTTCCTCGGGTAATTCTATTTCTGTGGGACCGTCAGGGACACCTCCTGTGCTGGAGTCCTGGCCATATTCTCCCATATTGGCCAGAACTGCTGCCAATTCCTCCTCACTTGGAGGGTCTTGCAACGGGCTACCCCCTGGCTGTGCAATTTCTTCTTCCTGATTGCCCTGTTTGGTGGCCTCTTCTCCCTCAGAGGGTTCATGTCCTTTTTCAATTTCTCCTTCCGGCTGGTCAGTGTCGGCCTTCGATTGCTCAGCATTTCCTTCGGAGGGTCCTCCCTCTGATTCTGGAGGTTCATCCGCAATTTCAATTGGCTGGGCCGTTAATCCCTGAATTCTTTCCAACCTTCCTCGTATCCGGGCCAGCCAAGCTGACTTCCTTGGCCTCTCAAGTTGGTCGGGCGTATCAGTAGGTTCTGCGGGTTTCTCCGGTTGTTCTGGTGTATCGGGAAGTTGCTTCCGTTTTGAAGCGGCATGACTCTCTGCTGCTGACTTCTTGCATTTCTCTAATCGTTTCAGCGTGCTAGAGGATTGTTCAGGTTTTGTGGGTGGTGCAGCCGATCCCCCTTCGACTATTGCGACCAATTCCTCCCAAGTGCTTTGCTGTTGAGCGAGACCGTGGCTCACTATCAACCGAATCAGCCCATGGTGGCTAACGACTGTATCTATGTGCTGGGCCTTTTTCAGGCTTTGGGCCGCGCCATGCAGTAACGAATTTAAAAGTGCAGGGAGGTTTACAGAACATTTTCCTTTTAAAGCAGCTAAAAGTTTCAGGTGACGAGGTGTTACCACGTCTTTTCTCCTTTCGCAGGTGATATATCTTTGTACTGTCTTCGCTAGCTCGGTCCAGGGTTCCCCTAGTGCTGCCGGCAGAACCCCTTTCCCTTTGACTGTCAAGGTTTGGCCTTCGTCCTGGAAAATTTCCATAGCTTTTTGTAATCTCTCCTTCTTCGGCGTCCATATGGGTCCAACAGCTGGTAATCCTGAGACTTCCGCTATGATATCCTCTGTGACCTCTATCCGCTTTCCTCCTACTACGAAGTAGTTTTCCTGCAAATTCCGCAGGAATTCCAACGCTACTGCTTCGTTTGATTCTTGCAGGCGGTTGAAATAATTCAACCATCCTGCGTTTTCCAGGATTTCGCGAGCAGCAGCGGAGACTGTCAGCTTGTGAGGTTCGCTCCGGACCGTCCTTCCGCCCATGATTCAACTCAGAAATGGAACTCAGAAATGAAACAGCAACTGTTTTGCGGTATTTGCGACGCAGAGAGGATGATCGATGCCAATTTTGGAAAGGATCACACAGGGCATGCAACAAAAAGGAAAGATCATGGACGGCAGTCTTCGTGGGATGGAAGCATCATACCGTTAAATCATGCCATTATTTTGTACATTATTTTGCCCGAATGGTATGCAGCCACGTAACCCATGGAATAATGAGGCTATTTGCTCCCCCCCCCCGCGATCTGATAGGCTGCCCCCAGCCGTCAAAGAGAGGAGCAGCAGCCAGTCGGGAGTGCAATCATCAAGTACATCATATGAAAGTATGCCATGTTGTAAAAAAACAATGAAATGCCGAAACCGAGGCAAAAAGGTGGATCGCGTTTTATATAAGCCTGCGTGATATAATGAGGAACCGAAGGATTGGATGTCTGTCAACTGTACGAAGTCTCCAGTAGTCATTGTCAGATTCGTTGCCATGATCGGTGGTAATGTTCATGCGATAGATATATCGGGGTGTGACATATGATACATGCAAAGGATATAAGAGACAGAAAGATTTTAATATCATACCTGTTGGTGTAAATATTACGACTCTGATGCCATTAACAGAGCTCTGCTGCCAACAGGTGTTCATAACCTTGGCAGAGTTGTTTATCTCACCCTCTGGAACCATGATCCTTTGTGTATATTCTGAAGAGTGCTTTGTCAAAATGTAGGCCATTATGCTGGCTTGGTGACCAGATAGTCATAATGCCATTCACAAGGTAGGCGCGAAACGTGGTCAGGCCGGCTCGCGATGAGACCTCCTGTTCCAAGATTTGCTTGTTAATTTATTTTTGGACCATATCCCTGGTGTGGTGGCCATTATGGGAATGCCACTTCGCTTCCACCCTTATGATCATGGTAGGCCGGCTCTGAATGAGACCCCCTATCCTGCATTTGACAACTTTCATATTTTGTTTTTGTTTTCTTTTGCAGAGCGTCTCTTTTGTTTATTTTCACATCAGGGTGGTTCCGCACTCCTTAAGAGCGGGGAATGGTGGAAGAAGTCTTACGATCCCAACAGATAGATATAAATCATTCGTTCTTACTCCCAAGTAGTGATCAAAAAAAGATTTTAGGGAAATAAAGATCACCAATAACAATGGTACCGGTAAATGACAATGACAGTGAAGATTAAAAGTTCACGTCCCTCCTCTTGTCCTTTTATACATACTGGCTTCATAGTGATAGCGATTTATGATGTGATGATTTCGGTATCTCATGGTTTATTTTCACGGCATATGTTCATTGCTGTATCTAAAAGATTTGAGGAAACCATGGTCGCAAAGCATCCTCCATAAGGGAGAAAACATGACAATGGCATTCCTGAGGGAAGAATTCATTCATAGGATACCATTTCCTTGAGCAGAGCAACTGAAAAATGCAAATGCTGTTCCTTTTGAGAAAGGAACAGTAAAGACACTCAAATGCTGTTCCTTTTGACAAGGAACAGCAGACACACTCAAGTGTTGTTCCTTTTCGCAAAGGAACAGCAAAACATACAAGTGTTGTTCCTTTTCACAAAGGAACAGCAAAACACTCTGGCGCTGTTCCTTTTCGCAAAGGAACAACAAAACATACAAGTGTTGTTCCTTTTCGCAAAGGAACAGCAAAACACACCAGTGCTGTTCCTTTTCGCAAAGGAACAACAAAACACACAAGTGCTGTTCCTTTTCGCAAAGGAACAACAAAACACACAAGTGCTGTTCCTTTTCGCAAAGGAACAGAAAAACACACCAATGCTGTTCCTTTTCGCAAAGGAACAACAAAACACACCAATGTTGTTCCTTCGTGCGTGGATTTGGTTATATCCACTGAAGCCATCCAGGAAAGAGAAAAATTTCTTCCCTGCTAAAGTGTCCAGTACTTGATCTATAAATGGGAGGGGAAAGTGATCCTTCTGTGTGGCCTTATTTAACTCCCTGTAATCCACGCAGATCCTCCATTTCCCATTTTTCTTGGGTACCACCACTAGGGGAGAGACCCACTTACTGTCGGAGATGGGGTAAATGAAGTTAACATCTAAAAGTTTCTTAAGTTCGGCTTTTACTATTTCTTTTAGATGGGGGTTGAGTCTTCTTTGTGGCTGACGAACAGGTCTTGCGTCCTTCTCTATATAAATGTGGTGGGTGCATAATTGAGGATCAATCCCCTTCATGTCAGGGTAATCCCACACAAATGCTCCCTTATATTTTTGTAACAGACTAACAAGTTTCATTTCTTGATTTGGTGTCAGGTTGACGTTAATATTTAGAGTCTTACCAGGTTCAATTTCCACTACTTTACTATTGGCAACAACAGTTACTGGTATTGTTTGGTCATGTGGATCTTTTAAGGGGTCTTCTTCTAGCTCACTATCAAATGCTGCCTCTATCATAAAACACTGTGTGTGAGATCTAGGTTCGGTTTGACTGATGAAGTTATTGATAGCATCATCTTCTATTTGATCTTTAAAATCTAAAGCCTTCTATACAGTTAATGGGGCTTTGATATTGTTAGTAAGGTATGAGACAGGATACTGATTGGTTTTGATCATTGGCAGGCTTGGCTGTGCTGGAGGATATAGAACGAGATTTTTGACATCTGGTCCTTTAGTTATAGTCATGTTTCCCTGTCGGCAACCAATGTAGGCATCGGCAGTAGCAAGCCAAGGTCTTCCTAATATTAGCAGATGTCCATCTAGTCGGGTTTTTGGATTAATTACCAGGAAATCGGTTGGATATTCCCAGGAATCTACGGAAACCATGACATCATATAGAGTACCTTCAGGTCGAACTACAGATCGATCTGCTAATTCTAACAAAGTGGAAGTAGGTTCTATTGATGTGATGCCAAGCTTTTGGCAGGTGGAAGTTGTCAAAATATTGATTGCAGCTCCCAAGTCGACTAAAGCATTAGTCAGGGTTTGACCATAGATTTGGACAGTTACAATTGGGTTCCCGGGATCTTCGTATTTGATAGGTGTCTCTTTTCCTGATAACAGGTCGGATAAAGTTCCAACTACTTGGACTCTAGGGTTAGTAGTTATATTCCTCCTTGATTTTTTTATGCACAGTTCTTTTATAGTCTTTGCGTATATGGGAATATCTTGAATGGCCTGGAGGAATGGAATTTTTATATACAGATTTTGTAACTCTCCCAGAATGTCAAAGTCTGGATGTTGCATTGGTCGTGGTATGACTAATCGTTCCGGGAAAGGAGGAGACGATGTATTTGTTTGTTGATGGGTTTGTTCCTTATTTACATCCTTTTGTTGTAGCGGTTGTTCTATTGGTAACTGATCTTCAATGTGACCTATTTTGTCTCCCTCTGTTTCTATGATACGTCCAGATCGTAACTGAAGGTCATTGCACTCCCTTAAGTCAAGTCCAGTTTCTGATGTGTCTATGATTTGGATGGATTGGACTGGTCTATTATTAGGATTGGGGTTGGGCTGGGCTGGGAATTGCGGCCTTAAATTAGACTGGGGGTTTTGTTTTAAGGCTGGCAGAGTTGGTTGAGGGAGTGGAATAGTTCCTGTTGACTGATATGTCGATCTTGGCCAATTGGTCTGCCAGGGTGAACCTTGTGATGTGGGGGGAATCCATTGCGGAGGGTATGAATTGTTCTGCCAATATGGTGGGGTGTAGGGAAAATTTGGCCATCCGAATTGGTTTGTCTGATTCATCCATGGATTCGGAGAAGGAAATGGCTGTGATGACCAATTCGGGACTGGGGGTGTGGATTGGTTTTGCCACATACCATATTGCTGAGCATTGTATTGTGGAGGTTGAAAAGAAGAAGTTGGATCCGAAAACATACCTGATTGCCTCGGTTGCCATTGGCGACGTTGGTTAACAAAGTATGCTGGTTCTGGTTCTTCTTCTGCTTCCTTGTATACAACCTTCAATCCAGGAAGTGAGGGGCAGCTTTCAGTAAGGTGGTCTTTCGTACAAATAGCACATGCTTGAACTGTATCTAGCGGACATTCTTTGTGGCTGTGTTTTCTTCTGCATCGGGGGCAGAAAATTGCCAGATTTTGCTCTGCCTCCATTTGCTTTTGTTTATCCTGCACAATATCAAGCTGAGTAGTTAATGTCCCTAGGATATCAGTTTTAAAATTTTCTAGTAAATTCCCAAGTTCTACCCGTGTTACCCCTTCTGTTGATATTTTGTTATCTCTAACAAACCTATCATATTCTGTTGGTTTTATCCTTGTGCTACCCCTTGAACTCCTAATACATAAATTAATGATATCAGCAAAATTCTCTTGGTAAATATCTCCTTTTCCCATGATATTAAGCGTTTCAATCCATTGTTCTTTCATACCTCTAATTAATGCAGTTTTCAACACATTGTCAGGCAGAGGTAATGATGCATAAGGGGATCTCTGTAAGTTATACTGGAAGCGTTCTACATATTCCTCTAGAGTTTCATTTGGTCTGGCCGTCATTTGGAAGATTTCATCTTTCAGTTCCCTTGACCTACAGTAATCCTGATATTTCTTGAGAAAGGACTCTTTCATTTGCTCCCAATTGTTTATGACTCCACCACCTAGACCCATAAACCATCTCAGAGCTACTCCCTTCAAAGTAGAGGGAAACAACTTTAATTTCTGAGGATCAGTGGTGTAATCATACGCTCTACATAACACATCGAATTCAAATAAGAATGCATCAGGATCTTCTGATGTCAGTCCGTGAAACGTTGGGATATGTTGAAGAGGAATTGCCTTCATGGGGGCATTTGCAGTAGAATCTACTATCGGATATTGCAATGTAGAAGTTTGGGTATTTGGCTGATTCTGCACCATGGGATCGAATATGTGCCAGTAATCTTCCGGGATTTCTAGGAGGGTGTTCCTAGGTTGAGAGGGGGCGGCCTTGGCAGGGGTTGTCTTAATGACACTTCCCTTATCTGGGCTATTTAACAGCTGGATTATCCTGGAAGGAAATTTCGGTTCCTCTACTTCCCCTGTTTCCCCTTCTCCTTCACAAAGGTTGCTTAAGTTCCCTTCTTGCAGCCGTTCAGACACAGGATTTTCAATTTATTGGAAGTCCTGTTCAACAGTCTGACTCTGCACCTCAGCGTAGGCTCCAGATGGTGATGATGTAGCCTGAAGGGAATTGGTAGGCTGCTTAGAATGAGTCTTTTTGAGGCCTACTGATGGCTGAAATTCAGTTTTCTTGTAGATTTCGTCTATGAAGGTCGTTCGGCCAAGGGTCACCGGTCCTTTGGCTTTCTCAGGCTTGGTTGGGGTTTTGGTATTCTTTTCTAACTTTTTCTGCTTAGTCATGCACTCTGAAAACTACTAAATCCTATCAACCAGCAATTCTACTAAGAGAGCGGACGGTGGAGCAGGGCTTTTACGTGCTCCGTACGCAGGTTCTTACCTTCCATTTTTAAAATCCAACTCCCCCCTAGCAGATTGGCGCACTACTCTGTAAAGGGCAAATGGCTATTACTCCTCCCCGGCAACGGTGCCAAAATGTAGAGCTGTAACTAGGGTCCCTCACACCGCTAATTATCCTACATTAATAAGTCAATCCGGGAACGTTTTGTTATTGCAAGGAGTAACTCAATCCGAGGCTGTTTGTCCGAGTAATGCTCGGTAGTATAGTGTCCTAATGTTTTGAAAGGAAACAGATGCTAAGCTGTAACAGAACCAATCCAAAAGATAAAATCACACAAGGCAGTTGATCAGTCAAGGGTACGGAAACAGTAACCCATCCCTTTAGAAACTGATAAAGAAAGGAAATCAGAGCATGGACTTATAGGTCTGGGGCTAAGCAGCGTCTTGCTGAGGCTCACGACAGCCTTAGGCCTGCTCTCACACCAAGAACAACAAAGGCAGGTAAATCAAACAACGAAAAGTAGAATGGAACAGCAATCTGGAAATGGAACAGCATTAAAGAAATGGAACAGCAATGATGGAACGGCAATAATAAATGGAACAACAATAATAAATGGAACAGCAATCCTCAACCGTATATACACGTTCTCTACTACTACTGCAATCTGAGAGTAATGGATGATATGACTATGTTCCTGAACGAAGTAATATTGCTTTCAAGTCTTACAAATACTATTTCACATGGATCTGATAACAATAACATTCACACCAACATTCCGCTACAGAAATAGCTGAAAGATGTAATTCGAATAGATCCACTTATACAATGCAGAGACATGAGATAAAGAACTCATTCAAATATTAGTTATAACGAAGCATAGCATATCACATAAAAGATGTATCAGATTACTTAATTAATGAGAATAAACAAACCACATGGTATAATAATACAAAAGAAAGTGTCCTTCGGAGCTGGGCCCTTGGCTGCCAATGGAACACCGCCTTAAGTTACTCCAGATGCAGAGACGAAATGAACACCAAGACTTTTATATTAATCGCATCAACAAAAGTATGACAGAGTCAGGTCTCAGAGAGACTCAATGATTACAGTTGGTTCTGGAATTGAGAATTACAAAAAACAGTCCTCCTCCGTTCAATGGCGTGATGCCTTTATATAACAGAAATGACGGAGGTATCTAGATAATCAAAAGATAAGTTAAAGCAGCAATCCCTCAGGATCAAAGATCCTGAGGGATTCGATAATCGTTCGATTCTTCTCTTTCCTTCTTGCGTTCTCCGTCACAGTATCCTGCTTTCTTTCTCTGGGCTATTCGGCTCTAATTTTACTTGATCTTGTCCGCATCCGGTTCCCTGTTGGCGGGACAGTAGTTATTTTCCCTTTGCCTCTTGCTTTCAATCGCCGACCCTTTGTTTCCACGTCTTCCTGCATAGAAAACGTCAATTATTAGCACTTGGCTTCCTTTATCGATTTGTTGCACATTTTATCAAAACCCTTTATCTTCTTTGAACTCATAATGCAGAAAAGGTTATAATTATTATTGAAAAACCACTAGATTGCTAGTCAAAAGCATACCTTCCAGGTGCTCCACATCTACTATGTCTATGAAAACAGAATTCGAAAGAAAATCAACAACTAAAGGGTGGTTAAGTTCATTTGAATAATCTTTGATGTCATCTAGAAGATGGAAACGATGATGATAATCTTCCCAAGGTTCTTCTCCTATCATCATTGATTGGATGATTCCTTCATCCGTAGAAAATATACATGAAAAAGGATCCAAATAATTACCATATTCTAATGAATGTCTACCCATACAATTGGTGAAATTGGATTTGGATTTGCCGCACAAGCCATAAAAATTGATTTCTATGAAACCTCAATGGGGCTTAGCACATAACCTCAATATTTCTATCAACTTCAGAATTGTTGGTAATCCTCCTTAAATAAGATGAGGTGGAGGAAATCATGTTGCAAGTCTCTACTCTTGCCACTTCCACCAAATCAGATGGTGACAATAGCATACAATTACACATTAGGGAAGGATCTTTAAAGAGACCTACACCAACACTTTGAAGTGACATTGGGGGTCCGTGTACCCACAGAATGCTTCTAGTAGCCTGAGAACTAGATGCAAAGAAGGCAAGTTGATTGATAACTATGGTTCCACCGTTATGAGGGAATGCAATCCTACAAAAGTACATGGAAACCACAACAGCCATAGCATATACCCATGGCCTTCCCAGTAAAATGTTGTAGTTGAGGGGTCCGTCAACTACCTCAAATTCAATAGTAACTGTTTTTCCCCCTAGTTCAATTTGCAGGTTACTCAAAATCCCACAAGGCGTATATGTTCATCCGTTGAAACATTTTAACGTTGTTGGTGATCGTGACAACGACAATGAATCAAGTGTTTTCCTCCAGCTCATTGACATAATGCAAGTAGATGCACCCTCATCAATAATAGTTTGGTGAACATTTTTATTGAGAGCCTTTACTTGAATTAGGAGAGCTAATTGTGCCGGTTGTTATCACTCAGGTTGTTCCCCAAAAGCAATGGAAAAGGGAATACGGCCGAGGTAAACACTAACCGGTTTTTTAGATGCAGATTCTATCCAATCTGCAACCAGAGAGGGCTCTCCCTTTATGATTTAGCTTTGTTTGGCTATATGTTAGGCTAGTTATGAAGTGCAAGTATTTGTTTGATGTTTGGAAGGTGACATTCAATAAAACAGAGCCGCAAAGGATGAGAAGTTCAGACCATTGGGTTAATGGAGCCAAATGAAAATATACTTCTGGTTATGGTTTCTTTGGCAAAAGGAGGAACTACAGAGCAAGATAATTAAACATAGAACAATTTTCAAGCTAGAATAAGATGAAATGAAGTGAGGGAATGAAAGGAAATTAAGAATCTTTCATTACGCTAACAGAGGGAAAATGAATAAATATTACCAAGGAGCAGTTAAGAATTCCTTAATTATATTTAGAGTGTAAGAACCAGGGAGACAGGAGCAGTCAAGAATTCCTACCTATGCTAGTCCTGAAGAAAAGGTAAAAATTGACAGGAATTGAACACAGAGTACAACAAAGTAAATTCTGGGTTATTCTTTTTTCCTGAAATTCAGAACATGATATATAGATGATATATAAAACATAGGAACAGTAAAACAAGAGTTAAAAAGACTTATTGATCCATGAGGTAACACGAGAATTCTGTAACATATTCTTCTGCCATTAATTCCACAACTAGCAAGTTCATCAGCAAAACATTCTAGTAATCTTTATTCAAAAAAGTTCTCAAAATTTACAACGCAGGTCTAGAATGATATTCACCAACCAACCCCCAATACATCTCTAGGGGAGGTATTTATACAAAAAGAGTTTACAAAATATTTCATAGAGAAAATATCAAGTAATAAATTCCTCCATCTACTTCTTCAAAGGTAGTAAATGACACTGAAAATAGAGCACAAAGAATGAATGAGTAACTCCACTATACTGGCTGCCTTAGGTGGTCTGTTGTATTTGACTTTTTCACTCCACAAGTCGGCTGGTAGCTGTCTCTTCAATTTGCATACCTACATTGTTGTTCCGACCCTGTCATCTGTGCCCAATTCTGCTTTAATGCGTTTGGCGTGAATTCCTTCCTGTTGTTTTCATTTTCTGATAGGTAGCTCATGCATTTGAATTTGATTATATGTAGATGATAAAAAAAAACAAGCATCAAAAACTACCTTGGTAAAACCTCCAACATGCTCTGCCACCATTGGTCTGTTGGCAACTGGTGTCTTTGTAGTTTTATCAATATTTCATCAGCTTCAGTATACCTGTAAAAATTGGGCTGGACTTCAAAAAGATGTGTTATTTCATGCTCAATATAGAACATATTTTCTAACTTGTCATATAAGCTTTGTCCAGACGGACGTACTATGTCTTCTGAAGTGCTTGATGATGCTGTGGTTTGATTTGCAACATATGTATTCACCCTGTGTGCATAATGTTCATGTGTCAACAGCCTCTGATTGTTGGTTAAGAAACTAGGCAGACCCCTTTGCTGCAAGGCTGTAAACTTTTCTGTAAAAACATTTATTTCTACCTGCATTTCTTGACACTTTCTCTCCAGATTTTGCACAAAATTATTCATAGTCAACACCTTTTTAATTGTCAAAATTGTACCTGTTCTGTCGCCAATATCTAGAGATGCTAGTTTCTCTCTCGTATGAGTATTCAAAAAATGAATTAGTCTATTAGCCTGTTCTGGAATGTTTCTTAATAATGCTTTGGCCTTTTGAATCTCCACTCGGGCTATTTCTATTAATTCAATTTTCTCATGGATGGTATGTATTGATCTCCATTGATCAGTGATGGACTGGCCAATTTTAGTCCACAAAATTGTTTTGATTTCTTACAGAGTTTTATGAAGAGTTAGATCTTTCTCCAAAGATTTTATCTTGTTTTCGAAGGCCTTTACCTCTCTTGTTTTCTCAGCCACCGTTATCTTTGATTTATCATAGCTTACTTCTAACTTGGCCAGTTTTTCTTTGGCTTCCTTTAGCTCTGCCATTTGGAGTTCTAAGGCCTTTATTTCCTCCATCATCTTTTCCATGCTCATGCTGGTATCTGGCACTGTTGTTGTTGCTGCTGCTGAAGTATCTGTGGCTGATATACCTGTTGTTGATGCTGGGGCAGTGGAGGGGACTGTTGTTGTTGCTGTAGGAGGAGCAGTTGTAGCTATTCGGTCTGTTTGAGCTGGCTGAGAGGCCAACTCTCCCTATTTTTCCTACAATACTTTCTCCAAAGCCTTCTCTGTTTCAGCCAGTCTTTCATTCATTTTTATTAACAACTCCATCATATCTTCTTCTTCTTTTCCTTTCACCATCTCTGTGGTCTACGGATGCATATTAACTAGTAGTTTTAACTGCTTCTTGAGGGAAGCTATGTCATCCTCTTTTTTCTTTATCAGTGCTTTTATTGCCTTAGGGTCCTTGGGATTATGTCCCAGCTCAATGATGATTTCTTCTAAGGACTTTATCCTGTTGTCCTTGGCCGGAGAGGATACTTTTTCCAACTCTAATTGAGCAGATGTATTGTTTAGTGAATTCTGCAATTGCTGAGCTAGTATGGCTTTATCTGCTAAGGTGGAATAAACCATTTCACCGCTCTGTTTGTGTAGCTCAACCTAGTCCAAAGGGTGAATGTCTTTGGCAAGAGCCTCCAGGTTTGTTCTAATATAATCGGCAGCTGATTGTGGTTGTTGCATTGTGGGCTTGAAATGACTCAAGATCAATTTCCCTTCCTTGATATCATAGGCAGACATCAATCTCTGCTGTTTGGCCGGAGTCATTTTGAGGAATTGATCATAAAGCTACATTCTTATTGGTTCATTTTGTACCTTGATCTCCATGAATGGCCTCTTAATATCAGAACTTTGTTTTCTTTGTGGCCGTGCTGATGAAATTTCCATAATAGGCTGTTTTCCAAATTGCTTCCCATGAGAACTAGTAGGTGACTCTATCCCTGGGGAAATTAATGGGCTGGCTGCCCTTTCACTTCTCAGACTCTCAATAATCTCCTCTATAACTTCCTCTTCAGGTAGAGGATCCACTCTCTACCTCTTTGCTTCTGACTGTTCTGCTACCCCACTTATGGGTGTGGCCTCTTCTCGGTCCCTTTTTCTACCCTTCTCCTCATTGAGAGGAGTCTGCAATGCTGGTATCTTTGGTGCATGGGTTTGGGAAGGAGGAATTTTCCCTTGACCTTACTATTGTGATGATGTAGGCTAATCTATGACTTCTTGTTGTTTTGAATGCATTACTTCTTTGCGTTTGGATGTGCCTGCCGAAGGAGTATATTCTTGGGCAGGTTGTTGTGAAATTGTAGCAGCTGATGTGCCTGCTCCAATGTGTTGAGGCAATTTGAAAGAAACCTGTCCAAAAGAGTCCAGGTCAAGAGTTTTTTCAAGGTATTTCATTGCCTACTCCATTTTCTCTTCCTGAGTAATATGTTCTACCAATGTACCTTCTATCCATTCATCTTTATTAGCATACTTTTCTATATCATGTATTCTATAATGTTCATAGCCTGATAGCCTATATTTTGTCTTTCTATCATTGATAAATCCTTTTGGGTCATAGGGTACCCACCAAAAGCTCCTTTTTAGTTTGAGCTGCTCACTTAATATATTTTCAGCAGCTTTCCACCCTTCCTTTTTGTTAATGATGAGGGGGCCTAGTTGGTTTCTTAGCTTCAGCTGAACCTTTTTCTTGACCTCATAAAAATGAGTCAAATCTGAGCTAATAAACTGCCTAAAGTATTAAAGGGCAAACAATCTCATAGCCACATATCTTGGCAGTTTGTAGGGGCACAATTCACAGCCATAAATCCTGATCTCTGTGTGATTTTCGTAAAAGTACCAATCGCCTATTTTATAGATTTTGGACAGCATCAAGAATTTTTGCATTTCAGCTGTGAGTCTGGGAGGGGGACTTCTCATCAGCAGAGATGGGACTGGATATATGAATAGGTCAATGAACTCACAATAAGTAAATGGAGAATTATGGACTATATGGAAGACTGGGGTCCAAAATATGATAGATCTCCTTTCTCCTTTTGCATCCAATTTCTTGACAGGGAAGTAAAAACTATCTGTTTGATAGTATAAGAACAGATGATATATATAGGTTGTATACTTGAAAACCCCTTCCCTATTTAGGCTCATGAATTGTTCATGGATTTTGTTGCTAATGAAGGTAGCAAAGTCAAACTTGATGGCAGGAGGGTGTCTTGTAATAAATGTGGACATTATAGCTAGAATAGTTTCGTCAACATACTCACTTGTTCTAAGACCCAGGACATAGGATATCATGTCAATAACAGTTCTCCCAACTTCATTGAAATAGACCTGGTGAAAAGGAGGTGAGTCTCTGGGCTGGGAGTCTGGACTCATGAATAAGTTGGAAATTCTACCTATTTCTGCAGAGGATAGTTTGGAGCCTTGGTCCAGCAAATGTTTCATAGACAGAGGAGTCAAAGGATGATTAGGCTTGAAATGCAACATCTCATTGATTGAGCCAGGAGTGATGTAGAACAGGACACTGCCATTTAGGGACATGACTGCCATTTGAGTAGGCTCATAGTTAGCACAACCCAAGTGAATTATATCAGGAAACACATTGACTGATGGGAGATAATATATGGGCAGTTTGGACTCCCATATGCCATAGAGATCAGTCTTGTTTATATATATGTTTCTAATTTCACAAAAGGTTTGCAAATGGTTTTTGATACCCATTAGGTCTTGTATTTGGAAGTCCCTATCAGCTAAGGGCAACCATTCCAGCTCCTTATGTGGTGCATTTAAGGGGGTAACATTGAGGGCCACTGGAGGTTCCATTCTTCAAATTATTTTATGACTCTTTCAACTTGTAGTTAGGGCTTTTGCAGCAACAATATGGTAAAATGATAGTTTGTGGAGCTTTCTGTGGAAATTGCAGGTGGAAATAAGCTTAATTTCAGCTCGATGGACGAATTTGCAGAGGGAAACACAGTTCACAGGTTTTCTTTGGAAAAAATGGGCCGAACAAAGGTTAAAATGCAGAGGTTCGGGGCAGTACGGTGTTTTTAGTTTGCAATTTGGTTCTACAGGAAATTTTTTGGAGAAAAACTTGGAAAAGCAGGTTTTGGGAGAAGAATTTGGGTAAATACCTGTTTTATGGATGCCTGGTGCACAATGTGGGTGGCAGACCGAGCTCAGGGACTGAGCAGCGGAGTTGATTTCCCTGGGTGGTGGACTGTGTAGCGAAAATGGCGTTTTAGTCGTTCAAAACCATGCAAATATCGCATAGAACAAACAAAGAAAAATGGACAAAAACGACGCTTTAACGGCTTTTTGACAAAAAATTGGATTTTGGTGGGTTTTTGGTGCACTTCGGTTGGGTGACATCAGCATGACGTCATGATTTTGTCAGGTAGCGAGGGTACGGAGGCTGACTTGGCAGTGACGTGGCAGACACGGTGGATGATATGGAACCGGGGTGGTGGGTGACGTGTCCGATGACGTGTCTGATGACGTTAGCGGGACGTGGGCATAGGCGGTAAGCGGTTTGGCCCCCGCACCGCCTTTGGGCCAAAGTGGTTTTGCCAGAGGGGGTAGCGATCACACCAGGCGCCTGCCGCGTGTCTCGTGTATGGAAGAAATACCGCCCATCCCCTGGACGCTATCGTTTGGCATATGATGGCTCGCGATATGTATGTCGACCATTCAATCTGGGGGATCGGATCCGACGGCTGGTGGCATGGTAAACTGGCGGAGGGGTAATATATGGGATCCGCCATAATATTTTATTTTTTTGTAAGGTTTTGCGGAGAATCACATTGTAATTCAAATTTGGGTTTCGTGGGTTGGTTATTTAATTAACCAAATGTTAATTAAATCCCAAGGTATGTATGCACAGGGAGGGTTATTATAATGTTCCAAGTGAACCTATAATTCCCGAAACATTATGGTATATGGCTATATTAAGCCGGGGGTTAGGATATTTAGATTTTTAGGGACTTTTATGTTATTTTATGTATAAATAGGGGCGGGGAAAACTTTAAATAGGAGCTATATAATAAAGTTAAAGTGTTAATATGGTTTTATGGATAGAAAATGCTAAGTTTATAAGGTAATAACTTAGGTTTTTAGTGAAATTAAAGGGAAATGGAATGATTATTTTTACACAAGAAATGTGGCTTGTTTTGGCTAAGTAAACACAGAGTTCCACTTAGTATTTCTCATAAAATGAAATGGACTAGGACCATTGAGCAGATCCCCATGTCCTTGAGGGGATGTTAGTAAGTGTTCTTGGGGAAATGAGAGAGGAAATTAATCATGCTCCACCTGAACTGCAACCAAACAACTGCCATTGCACTTATGATATTCATGAGATAATTCATATTCAAACAAACAAAACTGATCACAAACTTGCTTCTGCAACATCAAACTGCTTACCCAGCCTAATACACCTAACATTTTTTCTTCCTTTTGATTGGGTGCATTTTAACTAGCAACCCCTTTCTCTCTTGTTTTTCTTTTAACTGTCCTCCTATCTAAGTCCGCCCTTATCTCTTCCAGGGGCTCAGATTTAGCTGTTGAGCTCCCTCGCTTCTCTACCTAAATACTCATCTTCCAAGCTTGAACTGTTGGAACAAATCTTATTCTCTAATGCTAAAACAAGAAATTTAAACATGGACTGGCCAAGATTGAGCTGTGTGGCCATCCATCAAGTGTGACAGAAGTCACTGATTGCATAATCTGAACTTATTTGCAAAAATATGATAGTAGTGGCATTTTGACTAGCCACTTTCCTGGTCTTTTCTTTGGGGTTCATTTTCTTTGTCTTCTTGACCAATTCATTCTTTTTGCCCTTTGATTTTTCTTTTAGGGCATACCCTCTTTACATTTTTTAAATTTTTGATTTTTTTGAAAATATGGAACCTTTGCAGCATGGGAAGGATGATCATATTTAGCACTTCCACAGTCAATCTTGAAATATGACACCTATTGGTATAGGAACCTAATAGTGGCTCCACTTGGGGATGGCAGTAGGTCAGATGGCCTTATACTCAACTTTTGCTGTAATCTGAAATTTCCTTTTGCTGTAAACCAACAAACTGTATGTTTGTGGGCTGTATACATTTCTCATGAGCTGATCTGAATAGAATTACATCTCTACCTTTGCTAGTTTTTCTGAGTATTTGTCATCTCTTTCATAGCTCCCAAGACTTCCTTCTTGATTTCTTCTGATAATATTTAAAATATAACATAAAAAGGTGGCACGATTCCTTCCTTTTTCCTCAAAATTTGCTACATCTTATTCCTTATCTCATTTCTATAATAAACTACTAAAAATAGACGCTATTATGTACAAAATACAGTCCTAATATATTAACAAAGCGGATCAAAATAATTCTTGAGCATTCGCCCATTGAATGGCCCATCCTCTGCTTCTGTACCATCCAAACCTCTCAAAAAGTAGGTGTTGTTTCCTTGCACAGCCTGAATAACAAAAGGTCCTCTCCATAGGAAATCAAATTTGCATTGTTTTCCTTTATCTTCCCTTCTGGAATCCCACTTCAGCACTTTGTCTCCTATCAAAAAATTTCTGCCTTTGTCCTTTTGTCAAAAATCTCTTCAGTTTCTCTTGTAGGATCTGAGATCTGTGATACACTTCTTCTCTGGTCTGCTACAATTGAATTGTCTGATTGATTCTTCTCTGAATATCATTGGGTTCTGCCTATATTTCTTGCAGCAATTTTATCACTAGGATTCCGAAGGATGAAGGGAATACTGCCTCCATGCCATAAACCAACTCATAGGGGCTTGTTCCAATAGATATCTTCGTAGTTAGCCTGTCTACCCAAAGTGCATTAACAAGCTTTTGGTGCCAATTCTTCTCGTTTTCCTCCAATACTTTCTTTATGATGTTGATCAAGCTTTTGTTGGATGACTCAGCTAGACCATTACCTTGAGGGTAATAAGCTGTGGAGTGGCCCAAGGTAATGTGGTACTTGTGGCAGAAATTGATCATTCTTTTAGATTTAAAGGCAACAACATTGTCCGCTATAATCTTCTTAGGACAGCCAAATCTAGATAGGATATTGGTTTCTAGAAATTGCATGATGATTGAGTCATTGGCTTGCCTACAAGGGATGACTTCTCTCCATTTGGTGAAGTAGTCTATGGAAATTAAAATCCACTTATGTTGGCCATAGGAAGAAGGGTGAATTTCTCCAGTGAAATCTAAACCCCATTGTTGAAATGGTCTTTTAGTGGAAATGGGTTTTAGGGGTAAAGGTAATAGTTTTCTCTTGCCTTCAAAGATTTGGCATTTATGGCAAGAAGTTACAAATTTCTTTACGTCAGAAAACAGGGAGGGCCAATAAAAACCAGCTCTTAAGATTTTATCAACTGTTGATTTCCAATACAAATGTTGACCACAGTCCCCTACATGAAATTCTTTCAGCACTTTGTCAGTTTCATCCTGTGTTAGGCAATTCAACAAAATATCTTCATGATTTTTCCAAAATAAAACATTGTCTACTATACAAAACTTTGAAGCTTTCATTTTCAAGAATCTCTTTTTAGTTCTGGATAACCCTAGAGGAGCTTGCAGGTTTAACAATACATGAATTATATCAGCATACCAAGGTGATTGTAAGAAGGCTTGATTGATCTGTGGAGTCGCCATCTCCTGTTCGTTATCCAGTTCATTGATGTCAAGGGCTTGAAAATTGGTTTCAGTCATCAGTTTAGCTAAACCTTGTCCTTTTATCAATTTCGTTGGCTTGATTTCAATGTCATATTCCAAAATGTTAGCTATCCATTTGCCCCTCTTGCCTTCAATTCCTTCTTGAGTTAGAATATCTTTGACCACGACATTTGGGACATAAGCTATTATATGAGAGTACAAGATGTAAACTATGAAATCCTTGATGGCCTTTAGAAGGGCATAGGCTTGTTTCTCCATGATTTGATATTTCAGTGGAGCATCTCTAAGTGCTTTGCTGAAGAAAGCAATGGATTTCTCACATCCTTGATCATGTTTTTGTAATAGGACAGCAGCAATAGTATGCTCAGATGCAAAGGAAAAGATTATGAAGTCTCTATCAAAATTTGGGCTTGTGAGGACCAGTGTTTTAGCTAAAGCTATTTTGATTTCCTCAAAGACTTGCTTAGCTTCTATTGTCCATTTGACTTTGGAATCTTTCCTCAGCATGTTATTCAACAACCTTATTAGTTCAGCCAAGTTGGGTATGAATCTTCTTAGGAAATTGATCTTTCCTAGAAAAGCTTGCAATTCTTTGATATTTCTTGGGTGAGGCACTTGGAGAATATCTTGTATTCTTTCTGGGTTGATTCTAATGCCATCTTTTGAGATTATGTGACCTAAGAGCTTGCCCTCTTCTAGGCCAAACAATGATTTCTTTGGGTTCAATGATATGCCATATTTTCTGCAAATTAGGGACACTTGTCTTAAATGCTCTAAATGTTCTTGATCTGATTTGGAAAAAGTAGTGAGGTCATCAAGATATATGACTAGGAAATCATGAATCTCTTTTGCAAAGGCTATGTCCATTTCTCGCTGAAATGTGGCCCCTGCATTTTTAAGTCCAAAAGGAATTTTTACATATTTGAAGGTTCCCCAAGGTGTTGTAAAGGCAATTTTATCTTGATCATCCGGGTGAACTAAGATCTGATTAAATCCTGAGAATCCATCTAATAGTGAGATCCTAGAACCTCCCACTACCCTTTGTAAAATGTGATCCATCTTAGGTAAGCGATAGTGATCTTTGAGAGAAACTTTATTCAGGTTTCTTAAGTCAACACACATTCTTATCTCTCCCGTTTTCTTCCTAGTGGGCACTAGATTTGAAATCCATTTTGAAAATCTAATAGGAGCGATTATTCCAGCTTGGTACATTCTTTTGACTTCCTTTTCAATGAGAGGAAGGAGGACTGGATTAACCCTTCTAAGTTTTTGTTTAAAAGGATTTTGATTCTTTTTTAAAGGTATTTTGTGTTAGATGACCGAAGTATCATAGGACTTGAGGTCCTCATAGCTCCATGCAAAGACATCTTGAATTCTTTGAACAACTCAATGTATTTCAGTTTTTGATTTGGAGGCAAGGCTTTGGACAATTTTACCATCTTAGGATTTTGTGCAGTTCCTATATTACATTCCTCAATTTCTTCATTTAAAGGCTGCATTTTTGGCTTTCTTGGTATATCATTTGAATCAAAAATATCCTCTAAAGGAGTCAAGCCTGTGGGCAGAAAATCATCCTTCAACTCAATTACTTCAAATTCTCCCTCAGTAATTTTATCAAGATCCATTTGTTTCAGCTGTTGTAAATTTTTGCTGGTAAAGATTGTTGGATGCAAAATGTCATTTTGTGTTTCAGTTGATATATTTTTCTCAATTTTGTCTATTTGCTATTGATCACAAATGGTGCTTGTGTCTATGTTTGTGCTTGAGAATTCCTCTTTCAAAGTCAAGAAATTATTGATTTGTGTGTCATTTTCAAACACTTGCCAATTTTTTACATTATCTGGAACAGCAGGTCTGTGTTTAATTTCAACAGTGAAGTGGTGATTAGGCTCAAATGGCAGCTTGCAAGTGCTGGCAAAAGTTGCCAAACTATGCGCATGTAGATTATGATTTCTTGGAATTTTGGTGAGCTGTGATTCTAAGAAGGTGTTGAGTATTTCAATTGCTGCCCCTCTATAAGCTCTCAGCCTAAGATCATTTGTAACGAATTTCCCCTTCATCTGTTGGATAATCAAATCTGAGTCCCCTAGAATTGAAACTTTAGTTGCCCCTAGACTTCTAATCAGTTTGAGTCCCAAAAAAAGGGCTTCATATTCGGCCATATTGTTTGTACATCTAAAATTCAGCCTATATGCATGTCCTTCAGCATGGTCATTTTGCATGTTGTGCATCCAAATCCCTACCCCTGCTCCTAGTTTATTCACTGACCCATCAAACTCTAAGTACCATAAGATTTCTTGGTTATCACTAGGATGAGGAATTTTAGAAACTGTCTTAGTGGGAAGATTTGGATTTTGTGAGTCATATGGTTTGGCTGGTTTGATTGTTGCATCAATTATTTCAATAATTTTTTGATCTTGAGCGGTAGATTCTTCATTTATGTCTCTTGCTTGCGCTAATTCTAGCCGTTTGTCATCAGTTTTGGGACACATTTCAGCATTGTATATGATAAATGAATCCATATCAAAATGCATGGAATAAATGGGGAATTTTTGGGGTTTCTCTTGACTGCTGACCACATATTTTATCAATGTTTCCCTGTACAATCTCTTTGGCTGGCCAAATACTGAAATGGTGGCATAAGACATATCTAGCTGCAAAGATCCTTGGAGTTTTGTACCCCAAGATCTGGATAGAAGCATTCCATATTTAGGTGGGATATCAACTACCACCACATCCATCAAAATTGTCTTACCAAGTTATTGTACTAGAGATACACACAAATCTTTGACGAGGCCTAGACACCTGACCTGGCTAGAATCAAATGAAAACAAGTCTTTATATGGCTGTGTGATATCTAGGTCCAATCTTTCCATCGCAGATTTAGGCATTAGATTATGGGAAGCTCCTAAATCAAACATTGCATTATGCAACACTTTGTCATGAATGTTTAAGCTTACATAGAATGGAGGGACTCCTCCATCTACTGTTTTACCATTTACCTCAGGACCAAAAATTAGTTCTGGTTGGTTATCTAAAACATTGACAACATCTCTATTCTATGATATTTGAAGTGACTTGTTGATTTGTTCCCTATAAAACTCATGTTTAGCCAATTCGGACAGTGGAATGGCTATTTTTAACTTGCCTATTTCTATTTCGAGGTCGAAAGGTTTTTCCACTTGAATTTTTGTATTGCGGGCATCAAGTTTTTCCTTTTCTGCTGTGTTTTCAATGGTTTTTTCTTCATCATGAGTGTTGTTATGTACTAAGTTTGCTTTGAAATTGTTTTCAGGAGAGCTGTTTGCATTCTTTTTTGGAGGAAAGGAGGTGGATGGCTGATTTTTTGATGGTTGTAAGTCTGATATATCCTCAATTGTGGGTTCTTTTGGATTGAGGTCTATTTTAGCAGGGAGTTCTGTCAGGGCAGTTTTATCCTTTACTTTCTTAGGTTGCTTGGTATCTTTCAACTTGCTAGGTTCAGGCACATCTACCGTTCTTCTTCTCAATTTGTATTGTTTATGGACTTCATAGATAGTTGCATCATATCCTTCTCTGAAGTCAAATGATTCTCCCAAATTGGTTTGAAACTGATTGAAATTATGAGCCTCTTGGTCATCTTGTGTTAAAAAGATTTGTTGTTCATTGTTTAGATCCATTAGGTTGATTTGAGTATCTTCTGTTGGCTCACTAGAGGTTGAAGCCTCAGCATAGTTCTCTTGAAACAGAGGTCTGATATTTTGGTCAGGGCCAGCCTTTCCGGTGTTAGGATTTTGATTTTTTCTAAAGTTTGGATTTCTAGTGGTGTTACATGGCTGACCTTCCCAAGAGGATTTCCTTTCAATGGTTTCCACTGTATCACCCAGTCTATCCATTCCTTTGATGATTGCATCTAGTTTTTGCTCAAATGCTGAAGGCTCTTCTTTGAAGGTAGTCCTTCTTTCGGCTCTAGCTTGGGCTCTTTTAGAGATCAGATTTGCCTCTACACTAATAGCTATGCTCTACATGTCTTCTAAGCTTGGAGGAGCTCTTTCCCTTAGTTGATATGCCATGTAAAAATCAAATCCATCAGGGAACTTGATCAAGGCTAAGTCAGGTGGAGGTCTAAGGTTTTGAGGGATAGCATTGTACACATTGTTGAATCTAGCACAATAATCTTGGATAGTTTCTTGTGGGCCTCTTTTCAAGCTTTCATATCTGGACAAGATATGCAATGGGTCTTTCTTCTTTTCCCATCTATTCAAAAAGGTTTGGTACAGGGCATTCGGATCAGCAATTGTGTTTGTAGCAAGTGCCCTAAACCAGGTCCTTACATCACCGGTTAAACTTTGAAAAAAAAAATTCATTCTTACATCATTATCATCAATTTCATAGTTCTCAAAGTAATCCATCATTTTCTTAGTATGTTGTTGGACTGTATAGGAGCCAGTACCATCAAAATATGTGATTTTGCTTTGATAATCTTGAGGCATAGCCCCTGGATTTGCAGGAAACTGCAGAGGGGCATATCGGTTTGCCATATTTACAAGTATAAATGGGACAGCTGGAAGCATAGGGATAACAACTGAGATAAATGGAATGGATGGAGGGGTAGAAGAGGTGCTTTGAAGTGATGATGGTGAACTAGAAGAAACTGCAACTACAATAGAAAGGACTATTTCTTTTCTAGGAGGTGATTGGGTAAGGTTTTGCTGAAGTATATCAAGATTTGAATTAGCAGAATTTTCTAGACTTTCTTGTCTTCTAAGGTTCTTAGAGATCAAGTTAGGATTTTCAAAAATAGCTGGAGGATTAGGATCTAGATTGGATCTAGTGTAACGAGTTTTCTTCTTTGGAGCCAACTTCTAAGCTTGTTTTTAGTATTTTCTGGAAGTATCTGAAGGATGATGCTTTTGACAATATTTCTCTAAGAAAGTATGAATTATAAGAGCCTTGGATTTTCTTAAATATTTTTTGAAAATAAGTGGAAACTGAACAGATTTTGTGACAGCTGTTTAAAGCCTAAAGCTATACTAGAGATAGACTAAAGCAGCTTTTATTTACTCTTGTAAATGCACAACAAAAACAGTTTCAAAGGCTACCTGTCTAACTTCAGGCTCCATCTGTAGCTTTAGAAAATAGACAATAGTAACAAGCACAGTCATTCAGATCCCCAGCGGAGTCGCCAATGATGTTATCACTCAGTTTGTTCCCCAAAAGCAATGGAAAAGGGAATATGGCCGAGGTAACCACTAACCAGTCTTTTAGCTGCAAATTCTAGCCAATCTACAACCAGAGAGGGCTTTCTCTTTATGATTTAGCTTTGTTTTGCTATATGTTAGGCTAGTTATGAAGTGCAAGTATTTGTTTGATGTTTGAAGGTGACATTCAATAAAATAGAGCCGCAAAGGATGAGAAGTTCAGACCATTGGGTTAATGGAGTCAAATGAAAATAAACTTCTGGGTATGGTTTCTTTGGCAAAAGGAGGAACTACAGAGCAAGATAATTAAACATAGGATAATTTTCACACTGGAATAAGATGAAATGAAGTCAGGGAATGAAAGGCAATTAAGAAACTTTCATTATGCTAACAGAGGGAAAATGAATAAATATTACCAAGGAGCAGATAAGAATTCCTTAATTATATTTAGAGTGTAAGAACCAGGGAGACGGGAGTAATCAAGAATTCCTACCTATGCTAGTCCTGAAGAAAAGATAAAAATTGACAGGAATTGAACACAGAGTACAGCAAAGTAAATTCTGGGCTATTCTTTTTTCCTGCAATTTAGAACATGATATATAAATGATATATAAAAAATAGGAACAGTAAAACAAGAGTTAAAAAGACTTATTGATCCATGAGGTAACACGAGAATTCTATAACATATTCTTCTGCCATTAATTCAACAACCAACAAGTTCATCAACAAAGCATTCCAGTAATCTTTATTCAGAAGAGTTCTCAAAATTTACAGCGCGGGTCCATAATGATATTCACCAACCAACCCCCAATACATCTCTAGGGTAGGTATTTATACAAAAAGAGTTTACAAAATATCTCATAGAGAAAATATCAAGTAATAAATTCATCCATCTACTTCTTCAAATGTAGTAATTGACATTGAAAACAGAGCGCAATGAATGAAGGAGTAACTCTGCTGTACTGGATGCCTTAGGTGGTCTGCTATATTTGAATTTTTGACTCCACAAGTCGGCTGGTAGCTGTCTCTTCAATTTTCATACCTGCATTGTTGTTCTGGCCCTGTCATCCATGCCCAATTATGCTCTAATGTGTTTGGCGTGAATTCCTTCCTGTTGTTTTCATTTTCTGATAGGTAGCTCGTGAATTTGAATTTGATTATATGTAGATGATAAAAAAGAACAAGCATCAAAAACTACCTTGGTAAAACCTCCAACATGCTCTGCCACCATTGGTCTGTTGGAAACTGGTGTCTTTGTAGTTTTATCAATATTTCATCAGCTTCAGTATACCTATAAAAATTAGGTTGGAATTCAAAAAGATGCGTTATTTCATGCTCAATATAAAATAGATTTTCTAACTTGTCATATAAGTTTTTTATAGAGGGAGGTACTATGTCTTTTGAAGTGCTTGATGATGCTGTGATCTGATTTGCAACATATGTATTCACCCTGTGAGAATAATGTTCATGTGTCAAAAAACTCTGATTGTTGGTTAACAAACTAGGTAGACCACTTTGCTGCAAGGCTATAAACTTTTCTGTAAAAACATTTATTTCTACTTGCATTTCTTGACACTTTCTCTCAAGATTTTGCACAAAATTCTTGATAGCTAGCACCTTTTTAATTGTCAAAATTGTACCTGTTATGTCGCCAATATCTCGAGCTGCTAGTTGCTCTCTGGTATGAGTATTCAAAAAATGAATTAGTCTATTGGCCTATTCTGGCATGTTTCTTAATAATGCTTTGGCCTTTTGAATCTCCAATCGGGCTATTTCTATTAATTCAATTTTCTCATGGATGGTCTGTATCGATCTCCATTGATCAGTGATGGACTGGCCAATTTTAGTCCACAAAATTGTTTTGATTTCTGACAGAGTTTTATGAAGAGTCAGATCTTTCTCCAAAGATTTTACCTTGTTTTCCAAGGCCTTTACCTCTCTTGTTTTCTCAACCATCGTTATCTTTGATTTATCATAGCTTACTTCTAACTTAGCCTGTTTTTCTTTGGCTTCCTTTAGCTCTGCCATTTGGAGTACTAAAGCCTTTATTTCCTCCATATTTTCCATGCTCATGCTGGTATCTGGCACTGTTGTTGTTGTTGCTGCTGAAGTATCTGTGGCTGATATACCTGTTGTCGATGTTGGGCCAATGGAGGGGACTGTTGTTGTTGTTGTAGGAGGAGCAGTTGTAGATATTGGGGTTGTTTGAGCTGGCTGAGAGGCCAACTCTCCCTGTTTTTCCTGCAATGCTTTCTCCAAAGCCTTGTCTATTTCTATTAGTCTTTCATTCATTTTTATTAATAGCTCCATCATATCTTCTTCTTCTTTTCCTTTCACCATCTCTGTGGTCTGCGGATGCATAGTAACTGGCAGTTTTAACTGCTTCTTGAGGGCAGCTATGTCATCCTCCTTTTTCTTTATCAGTGCTTTTATTGCCTTAGGGTCCTTGGGATTATGTCCTAGCTCAATGATGATTTCTTCTAAGGACTTTATCCTGTTGTCCTTGGCTAGAGAGGATACGTTTTCCAACTCTAATTGAGTAGATGTATTGTTTAGTGAATTTTGCAATTGCTGAGCTAGTATGGCCTTATCTACTAAGGTGGAATAAACCATTTCACTGGTCTGTTTGTGCAACTCAACTTGGTCCAAAGGGTGAATGTCTTTGGCAAGAGCCTCCAGGTTTGTTCTAATATAATCGGCAGCTGATTGTGGCTACTACACTGTGGGCTTGAAATGACTCAAGATCAATTTCACTTCCTTGATATCAGAGGCAGACATCAATCTCTGTTGTTTGGCCGGAGTCATTTTGAGGAATTGATCGTAAAGTTGCATTCTTATTGGCTCATTTTGTGCCTTGATCTCCATGAATGACCTCTTAATATTAGAACTTTGTTTGCTTTGTGGCCGTGCTGTTGAAATTTCCATAATAGGCTGTTTTCCAAATTGCTGCACATGAAAACTGGTAGGTGACTCTTTCCCTAGGGAAATTAATGGGTTGGCTGCCCTTTCACTTCTCGGACTCTCAATAATCTCCTCTATAACTTCCTCTTCAGGTAGAGGATCCACTCTTTGCCTCTTTGCTTCTAACTGTTCTGCTGGCCCACTTATGGGTGTGACCTCTTCTCAGTCCCTTTTTCTGCCCTTCTCCTCATTGAGAGGAGTCTGCAATGCTGGTATCTCTGGTGCATGGGTTTCGGCAGGAGGAATTTTCCCTTGACCTTGTTGTTGTGATGATGTATGCTGATCTGTGACTTCTTGTTGCTCTGAATGCATTACTTCTTTGCCTTTGGATGTGCCTGTCGGAAGAGTATCTTCTTGGGCAGGTCGTTGTGAAGTTGTAGCAGCTAATGTGCCCGCTCCAATGTGTTGAGGCAATTTGAAAGGGACCTGTCCAAAAGAGTCTAGGCCAAGAGTTTTTTCAAGGTCTTTCATTGCATGCTCCATTTTCTCTTCCTCAGTAATCTGTTCTACCAATGTACCTACTACCCATTCATCTTGATTAGCATACTGTTCTATATCAGGGATTCTACAATGTTCATAGCCTAATAGCCTATATTTTGTCTTTCTATCATTGATAAATCTTTTTGGGTCATAGGGTACCCACCAAAAGCTCCTTTTTAGTTTGAGTTGCTCACTTAATATCTTTTCAGCATCTTTCCACCCTTCCTTTTTGTTAATGATGAGGGGGTCTAGTTGGTTTCTTAGCTTCAACTGAGCCTTTTTCTTGGCCTCATAAAAATGAGTCAAATCTGAGCTAATAAACTGCCTAAAGTATTCAAGGGAAAACAATCTCATAGGCACATATCTTGGCAGTTTGCAGGGGCACAATTCACAGCATAAATCTTGATCTCTGTGTGATTTTCGTAAAAGTACCAATCACCTATTTTATAGCTTTTGGATAGCTGCAAGATTTTCTGCATTTCAGCTGTGAGTTCTGGAGGGGGACTTCTCATCAGCGGAGATGAGACTGGATATATGAATAGGTCAATGAACTCACAATATGTAAAAGGAGAATTATGGACTATATGGAAGATTGGGGTCTAAAATATGATAGATCTCCTTTCTCCTTTTGCATCCAATTTCTGGACAGGGAAGTGAAAACTATCTACTTGATAGTATAAGAACAGATGATATATAGGTTGTATACTTGAAAACCCCTTCCCTATTTAGGCTCATGAATTGTTCATGGATTTTGTTGCTAATGAAGGTAGCAAAGTCAAACTTGATGGCAGGAGGATGTCCTGGAATAAATGTGGACATTATAGCTAGAATAGTTTCATCAACATACTCACTTGTTCTAAAACCCAGGACATAGGATATCATGTCAATAACAGTTCTCCCAACTTCATTGAAATAGACCTGGTGAAAAGGAGGTGAGTCTCTGGGCTGGGAGTCTGGGCTCATGAATAAGTTGGAAATTCGGCCTATTTCTACAGAGGATAGTTTGGAGCCTTGGTCCAGCAAATGTTTCATAGACAGAGGAGTCAGAGGATGATTAGGCTTAAAATGCAACATCTCATTGATTGAGCCGGGAGTGATGTAGAACAGGACAGTGCCATTTGGGGACATGATTGCCCTTTGAGTAGGCTCATAGTTAGCACAACACAAGCGGATTATATCAGGAAACAAATTGACTGATGGGAGATAATATATGGGCAGGTTGGACTCCCATATGCCATAGAGATCAGTCTTGTTTATATAGATGTTTCTAATTTCAAAAAATGTTTGGAAATGGTTTTTGATACCAATTAGGTCTTGTATTTGGAAGTCCCTATCAGCTAACGGCAACCATTCCAGCTCCTTAGGTGGTGCATTTTAGGGGGCAACATTGAGGGCTGCTGGAGGTTCCATTCTTCAAATTATTTTATGACTCTTTCAACTTGTATTTAGGGCTTTTGCAGCAACAATATGGTAAAATGATAGTTTGTGGAGCTTTCTGTGGAAATTGCAGGTGGAAATAAGCTTAATTTCAGCTCGATGGACGAATTTGCAGAGGGAAACACAGTTCATAAGTTTTCTTTGGAAAAAATGGGTCGAACAGAGGTTAAAATGCAGAGGTTCGGGGGAAGCATAGTGTTTTTAGTTCACAATTTGGTTCTACGGGAAATTTTTTGGAGAAAAACTTGGAAAAACAGGTTTTGGGAGAAGAATTTGGGTAAATACCTATTTTATGGACGCCTGGTGCACAATGTGGGTGGCAAACCAAGCTGAGGGACCGAGCAACGGAGTTGATTTCCCTGGGTGGTGGATTGTGGAGCGAAAATGGTGTTTTGTTCATTGACATCATGCAAATATCACGCAGAACAAACAAAGAAAAATGGACAAAAACGACGTTTTAATGGCTTTTTGACAAAAATTTGGATTTTGGCGGGTTTTTGGCGCGCTTTGGTCGGGTGACATCAGCATGATGTCATGATTTTGTCAGGTAGCGAGGGTACGGAGGCTGACTTGGCAGTTACATGGTGGACACGACAGATAATATGGAGGCGGGGTGGTGGGTGACGTGTCTGATGACGTGAGGGTGACGTCAATGGGGAGGAGGCATATGTGGTAAGCGGTATGGCCCCTGCACTGCCTTTGGGCCAAAGTGGTTTTGTTAGAGGGGGAAGCGATCACGCTGGGCACCTGCCGCGTGTCCCGTGTATGGTGGAAATACCGCCCATCCCCCGGATGATATCGTTCAGCATATGATGGCTCGCGATATGTATGTGGGCCGTCCGATCTGGGGGACTGGATCCGACGGCTGGCGGCATGGTAAAATGGGGGAGGGTGGGTCCGCCATAATGTTTTATTTTTTTGTAAGGTTTTGCGGAGAATCACAGTGTAATTCAAATTTGGGTTTTGTGGGTTGGTTATTTAATTAACCAAATGTTAATTAAATCCCAAGGTATGTATGCGCAGGGAGGGTGATTATAAGGTTCCAAGTGAACCTATAATTCCCGAAACATTATGGTATATGGCTATATTAAGCCGGGGGTTAGGATATTTAGATTTTTAGGGACTTTTATGTTATTTTATGTATAAAAGGGGCGGGGAAAACTTTAAATAGGAGCTATATAATAAAGTTAAAGTGTTAATATGGTTTTATGGATAGAAAACACTAAGTTTATAAGGTAATAACTTAGGTTTTTAGGGAAATGAAAGGGAAATGGAATGATAATTTTTACACAAGAAATGTGGCTTGTTTTGGCTAAGTAAACACAGAGTTCCACTTAGTATTTCTCATAAAATGAAATGAACTAGGACCATTGATCAGATCCCAATGTCCTTGAGGGGATGTTAGTAAGTGTTCTTGGGGAAATGAGAGAGGAAATTAGTCATGCTCCACCTTAACTGCAACCAAACAACTGCCATTGCACGTATGATATTCATGAGATAAATCATATTCAAACAGACAAAACTGATCACAAACTTTCTTCTGCAACATCAAACTTCTTACCCAGCCTAATACATCTAACGTTTTCTCTTCTTTTTGATTGGGTGCATTTGAACTAGCAACCCCTTTCTCTCTTGTTTTTCTTTTAACTGTCCTCCTATCTAAGTCTGCCCTTATCTCTTCCAGGGGCTCAGATTTAGCTGTTGAGCTCCCTCGCTTCTCTACCTAACTACTCATCTGCCAAGCTTGAACTGTTGGAACAAATCTTATTCTCTAATGCTAAAACAAGAAATTTAAACATGGACTGGCCAAAATTGAGTTGTGTGGCCATCCATCAAGTGTGACAGAAGTAACTGTTTGCATAATCTAAACTTATTTGCAAAAATAGGATAGTAGTGGCATTTTGACTAGCCACTTTCCTGGTCTTTTCTTTGGGGTTCATTTTCTTTGTCTTCTTAACCAATTCATTCTTTTTTCCCTTTCATTTTTCTTTTAGGGCATACCCTCTTTAAATTTTTTAAATTTTTTATTTTTTTGAAAATATGGAACCTTTGTAGCATGGGAAGGATGATCATATTTGGCACTTCCACAGTCAATCATGAAATATGACACCTATTGGTATAGGAACCTAACACCGGTAACTGTGGTGTATATCCCGCATGGTTAAAAACCACAAGATTGGAATCTATAGGGTCTATTCCACTAATTGCTGCAAGTAAAGCCTACTTCTAGGAGGGACGGTTTTGTAACACTTCAAGCATCGACATAGGAGAAGGTGATTGAGTAAGATCTTCTACTATGTTATAGTTTTTAGTTTCTCGAGATCGAGGGTTAAATGGCGATTTATGCACAACTCCCTTTGGTGGTTTTATTGTTAATTTTGGTGCAATAAGTGGTGGAATATTTTCCGATGAAGTCGATGTCGAAGGATTAGGTTGATCAGTGGCCTGATTATTCGAAGATGACGGTGGATTTACATAATCTTTATTGCATGTCGACACCAAAACTTCATTTTTAGGCTTTACAACAGATAGAATAAGTACTTGGGATGTGGAAGCATGGTCTGTCGCAACCAAATGTGTCTCCGAGTTTGGAAACAAATTAATCAACACTGTAGATGTGTTAGAAGTATTTAAAAGCTTAGAGACTTCCAAGCTATGTGGACAATCTCTTGTAAAGTGCTTGTTATTACAGATTAGACATGGATAACAAGGTTTCCTTGCCGATGTAGATGAATCAGATGATTTATCCTGGGGGGGTTATCTTGTTTCTTCTTGCTTTTCCCCTTCTTCTTCCCTCCTTGTTGCTTTTTCTTTTTTCCTTTGTCAAATGAAATGACATTGACTTCAGAAGCAAGAGTGTTTTCTGATGCATTAGAATTTTGATTGGAAATAGTAAGTGTTTTACCAGATGGTCTACCTACCATTTGCGTGCTTGAAGAACTAATCACACTATTGCCAGCATGAGAGTCCTTACTTAATTGTGGAGGAGGAGGAACAGTGAAAGTTGGTCAGGGTGCATTCGGAATCTTGTCGTAAAGCGTGTCGGATTGTGTGTAAAATAAATCCAAATATTGGCACGAGCAATTAATTTCTCTTCTATGATACTCCACCTTTCACCACATTCTCGGTGATTGATAACAACAAGGATTTTATGAACCACTCAGCGAAAAGCTGATCAGGAACATAAGTCTTAACCATTCAACGACGAAGCTGCCACTCATGAATATGATTTGATATATGAATAGCAGTAGTCTTTTTAAAGTTGGTCAGGAGTTCCATCCTAGTCTCGTATCTAATAGGTAACTAGAATTGGGTCAGAAATGTGGTGGCTAAAGTCATAAAGTTGCCGGAAGAAGCTCGTGGTAACTCAATGTACCACTTCACAACTGGACCAATAAGCATTCTTTGGAAAAGATGGAGTCTAACTGAGTCATAATTTAAGGAGTTTGATAAACACCACAAATGAAAAGTCATGAAATGATTTGATGGGCCTTCTTCGGGATTTCCATTGAATTTTGGAATGTAAGAAGGTAACTTATGCGGAATGACTAGCACCAAGGTGAAAATAAGATTGGATCATTAGTGAGCTAGTTTAAATCTGGTAATTCAAGAGTTGCTACAAATAGAAACTATCAATTCAAGGCAGGTTGAGCATACCCAGGATATGATGGAATTGCCTGAGCAATAGGTCTTTGCATACCAGCATAAGGCATATGTATCTTGTAACCTTGATAAGTTGGTTGTTGAACAAATCTGGTATAGGGTGGTTGTTGATAACCAGGTTGAATTTGCGATTGTCCATAACCAAAAAAGCCTTGTTGACTAGGACCTTGGTAAGCTTGATATTGTCCAAACCCAGGTTGAGCTTCTTGGGCAGGTCCAAATTGGTGTTGGAATTGCTGGAATTGAGGTTGTTGATATTGGGGCTTCCATGGTTGTTGAATCAACTGTTGTTGTTGTTGGTACAACTGTTTTTGATTTAACGGTTGTTGTTGCCCAGAAATGTAAGGTTGACTAGGTTGTGAATAAACTATACCAGTGTAAGCCCGAGTCACTTCAGATAAAGGTACATTAACCTAAGGTATTTGGACCCCAGAAACAAGTGGTTTTTGTATAACAACTTGAGAAACTTAGGCCTCTTGACCCGAAAATTGTGGTTGCAAGGTAGAAGGACCAGTTTGTACAGGTTGAGATATAACCATTTGAACTTGTGACTGTGGTACAGTGGTGTCACACGGAATCTGTCAAGGGTGCGGACACGACTGACCTTCCTAGAAGTCTAAGACATTCTAATGACAAACAAGACAAAATGGAGTGATCTTTCTCTAAATACACCTTTTACAACATGAAAACTACAAGTGTTTAGGCTTACCTTATTCCAAAACGCTGTTGTTGAAGTCCGTTCTTGACGATCCGGATGAGCTCCTCCTTCAAGTCAATTCCTGCAACCACAAACAATCAAACAATTACCAAGCACTTGCATTTCATATAATAAAACATATATTCAACATGCAGACCAAGGAACACATGAAATAACTCATTAACACAAGCTATTGAGAAAAATAAACCAGTTTGTATTAATAACGAAACAAAGAAACTCTTACAACCTGGCCTTGGTGTTGTGCAAGTTCCTCCCAGGGTCCATCAAGGGTTTTCCTCTACTTTGACAAAGCTCACCCTCTCCCAAGTAGAATCAAGTGAAGACAATCTCTCCTCACAAAGGCTCTAATGGAAGACCTAAATCCTGCAGCATTTACCCAAAGAAAATGTATAGCTCCAACCTCCCCTCCCTCTGGCTCAATGTCTTTATTTATAGTGCTGTAAAGAGGTTATTCAGGTCCACCATCAATGGGATAATCCCCCTCTTTGGGTGGGATAGCTCCCTTATTGATGGGATAAGTCCCCCCTTAATAGAGATACATGAACCAACTGGAGGCGCATCCATTTCATCAAACCGACCTCTAGAATGTTCTAGAAGTAACCACAAGTAACTTTTTCAAGATAAAACTTGCGCATTTTGCCTTTTACAGAGGGACGCACCTGTCCCTTAACATACAGAGCGTCCATGGACGCAGATTTTGTGAACATGGTCAGCGTCCCTGCAGGTAAGGCTAGAGAGAACCTGCGACCCCAGAGATAAACATAGTTTTTACAAGACTTTCTCTCTTCTTTGAGTTTGAGATGGATAACAGAGGCATGAGACTTGCCTAAGAGGGTAGCATGACTGTTGATTTGAGCCATACTAACTGTAAGTAGTCAAGGTGACATTTTTTAGTGTAACAGATTGCCCCCTAAAGTGCGAAGCCTGGAATAGAATAGGGTTTTGTAATTCTAGGAAGGGTGAAGTGCTTTATCATTTCAAGGATTGTCTTGTGGATGGCCTGGTTGGAACCTGCAATTTTCAACACAAAATACATGGATAATATTATATCATCACTGAGGTAGGCATTCCCATACTCAGATTCAAAACTTTAACTAATGGACTAACTATTCTGATACAGGAATGATCTTGCAGTACATCATTTTTTATAGACTTTTGTAGACACAATATGGACGCAGCCATCTGTTTATGATTAGTCTACATAGATAATGAATACAAAACTCCTCGCAGCCTGGATGGTAGAAACTAGATCCAGGGTCTTCACTTCTACTTCCCGAATTGGTACGATTCTAGCCATGTGATTAAATGATTCGATGTCGAACATGGTAGAAACCACTTGATTACCAGTCAATGATGTAAACTGTTAACAAGCGTGAGAGAAACCACCAGTAATGTCAATGGTTCTCAAAGTACCAAGCACAACCCGTGAAATGTGAATAGATGTTTTGATGTCGAACACTTCACGGAATCCTCTGATCGAAAGTCAATGATGTAAACTGACGTCAAAGGCGAGAAACCTGCCATTGATGCATGCAGACTTCAAGGTACTGTCGATTCCTAAGTCATCTTTCTAGATAATGTGTCGATGTCGATAGAAAGCGACCCGTTGCAGGCAAGCCCGCAACACGAAATCATTGTTCAAGTTGAAGAAATGTTGCTGTAAGGACTGACTCAGGGATGGTCAAATGGATGACAAGTATTTTGCAGATGAAAGTTTTTTCTTGCAGACCTCTTGAACACATAATGACACAACAGATGGCTTGGTGACGTATAACTCAAAGTTAACCCCTGGAACCCGGTTAAATACTTTCAAAGTGATTTGGTCAACTGTGAGGTAAAAGATTTCCCAACCCAGGTGAATGAAAAGTGTCGTGTTCAAGAGCGGTAATAAAGTTTCTTCTGAGACAAAAGGTGACAAATAGGTTCATTCTTCTCTTTTTTCCCCCACCATTTCTGGCAAGTACCTCTTTATTTTTAACAAGCTTGAGGAGGATAACATATGCTTGATTATAAGCTCATCCTTCGGACGAGTCCAACCTAGTTTAAATTCGAACCCTAGGAAGGAGTGGTTCGTTCCTGTTTGTAATTGAACAGGTCCTCTACTGTAAAAGTTTAACGAGCCCAGTATAGGAGAAACTCGGCGTTTTTCAATTTTAGAGAGTCTGAAAAAACTAAAGGAGACTCCACGTTGAACTTTTTCGTATATTTGTGTCCCTCAAGCCCGAAAAAGTATAAAATAATACCTGGGGGAACCGCTTGATCTTGCGACCAAGGAGTACTTTCATAATAGTGTCGTTAACCTGAAAAGTAAAAAGCGATCAAGGACACGTCGTTTTATTTCCTTATCGAGTTCGAAACGACAAAAACCCGGCAATCTTTTCCTGATTTTGCGGTCAGAAAAGAGCTAAAAGGGGACCGTCTTTTAATTCCGTTTTAACGAGTGTAAAAGAAACGCTCGGCAATCTTTTCATGTTTTAGGAGTCAGAAAAGGGCTTAAAAGATGACTCTGAGGTTTCACTTTTTTGTAAGTTTTAATGAGTTTGAAAAAATGATAAAAATGTACTCATATGGCCGACTTTCAATTTAATTTACGAGCAGGAAAAGACGGAAAGAACTCGGCATTTTCATTTGTTTTACGAGAATGAAAAATAGCAAAATAATCTCGGGATTTTCATGAGTTTAACGAGTCTTGAAAATAACTGAAATTGACTCGAGATAGGTTTCATTTTTACAAAAGCTTGAAACAGATAAAAACCATGCTCCAAATTAGTTTCATTTTTACACAAGCTTGAAACAGAGAGAAAACTGTGCTTGATGCCCCCTAAGCATAACTGCTAGAGCGCATGCCCCCTAGCTTCATTTGGATGAAATGAAGGTTGAGTTACGAGATCATTTGAAAGACTCGACCTAAAACTATAAGAAAACTATGCAAAAAACTGAAATAACTAACCTAAACATACAACTTAACTTTTACGAGATCTAGTCAATCTCTCGACTCAAGCAGAGGAGGATTTGTTTCATTTTTTAACGAGCTTGACACAGGAAAAGAATTATGCTCGGATTCGGTTTCATGTTTACGCAAGCTTGAAACGAAAAACTATGCTTGTTATAAGTTCACATGCCCCCAGCATAATGACGCAAAACGAGGTACATGCCCCCCAAGCTTCATTGCATTCAATGAGGTGGATGGAATGAAGCTTTACTTTCAAGATCTTGGAAAGACTTGAGGGAGTTGTTTCATTTTTTAGTGAGCTTGACACATGACAAGGAACTATGCTCATAACTACTTTCTACAATCTACCTAACAAAAAAATATACTCTAAAAAACCTTGATTCATTTTTTAACGAGCTTGACACAAGACAAGGAACTGTGCTCTAAAAACCTTGATTCATTTTTTAATGAGCTTGACACAAGACAAGGAACTATGCTCTAAAATCCTTGATTCATTTTTTAATGAGCTTGACACAAGACAAGGAACTATGCTCATGACTACTCTCTACAATCTACCTACTTAACCTACCCTTGTTTCATTTTTTAACGAGCTTGACACAAGACAAGGAACTATGCTCAAAAAGTTCGCATGCCCCCAGCATAATGATGCGAAATGAGGTACATGCCCCCCAGGCTTCATTGCATTCAACCGGCTGGATGAAATGAAGGTTTACTTTCAATATTTAACTTGAAAAGGGAGTTGTTTCATTTTTAAAGAGGTTGACACAAGAAAAGAACTATCCTCATACCTGATTCATTTTTTAACGAGGTTGACTCAGTAACAGGAACTATCCTCAAACCTGATTCATTTTTTAATGAGGTTGACTCAGTAACAGGAACTGTCCTCAAACCCTACTTTCTACAATCTACCTACATATCCTAAAATCTAGCTGATTCATTTTTTAATGAGGTTGACTCAGTAAAAGAACTGTCCTCATGCTAGCCTATTTCATTTTTTTACGAGGTTGATACAGGAAAAAACTATCCTCGTAACATTGATCATGGTTTCCAACTGGAGGAAAGACATGTCAATGGACACACCTTGATCATGGCTTCCAAGAGGTCTTCATCCGAAGGAAGAATACTTCTTGGGAAGGAACACATGTCAAGGGACTCAAAAGGGATAAGAACATCGTGTTCAAGTAATCCCATAGAGTTTTCCATGTCAATTACCGGAGCTAAATCAAAGGAAGATGAGCAAACAATGAGAGGCTCACTTACATCGGTAACTGAAATCATGGGACCGGTTGCCACATAATTAACCCGTGGCAGGGTAGATACCACTTTAGAATCAAGAACATTTAGGGGTGTCATATTATTGGTAGTTGAAAAAAGACTAGGGAACGAAAGCTGGTCTACAGTCACAATACTGCCATTGTGAGGGAAAGACATCACGCGAAAGAGTGTCGATACGACAGCTTTCATTGCATAAACATAGTCTCGCCCAAGGAGTAAATTGAAATCCAAGGGACCTCGAACTACCATAAGATCAACACAAACAGTTTTACCTTCCAAGGTAATAGAAAACTTAGGAAGGATCCCTAAAGGTTCATTAATTGTTCTGTTAAAAGCTTTCAGATTCTGCGTAATAGGCGCAAGCTGAGGGGAACCCAAAGCTTTCCAAACAGCTGAGGATAAAATACTAACAGAAGCACCTTCATCTACCTGAGTACGATGTATGTCCCTACCACCAGCCTTGACAATGATTTGGAAAGGGATGGAGGAAGGAAGACGAGGTTCTGTCAGTCTATTCCAGTCAAAGGAAAAGACCTCAGTACTTGGAGGGGGTTCTGTAGAAACAGGTGAAATGCCCCCCGGCATAGAAGAATCCGATGTAACAAGAAGAACATCAGTGGTATGAAATTTACTCTCGAAAAGGAGAGTGTGATCGACCGAATGTGAAATTGAATCGACCACTTGATCAACTAATGGATCATCAACCTGAGTGACATGAGTTTCACTCTCCAATGGGAGAGTGTGATCGACTGTACTTGAATTTAGATCAATCACTCCGTCAGTTGACGGTAGGTTGGGAGAAAGTTTACGGTAACCAGTTGGAAATTCTTGCTGTGGAACAGTAAGGTTTTCCAACAATGTTGAGGCTTCATCCATGTGAGGGCAAATGTGAGTTTGATGACTCCCTTTGCATAACTTACAAGGAAACCTAACTTTACCCTTTTTCCCAGGAACCTGACTATCACTGGTTGATGGATCAACGGAAAGTTGATAAGATTTTTCTGACCATACTTCCAAGACCTTTGGAATACTAGGACAATTGACAAGGAAGTGGTCACCCTTACAAAGCCTGCAAGGGTATTTAGGTTTACGGTGCATGTCGGAGTTTTCCTCAACACAACTAACACTTACAGCCATGGTTGGTTGGTTGACTTCTTTCTTATCTTGCTTCTTTTTCTTCTTCTTCTTCTTCCCTTTCTTCTTCTTCTTAGCCTCCTGGTTACTAGCATCAAGGCTTTTACCATGCGAAGAGGAAGAAATGGAGGAAGAAAAATTAGGCGAAGAAGGTAAAGGGTCAACAGAAGGTTGGTGATGTTGAGATGGTGAACTCTGTTGAGGTGAAGCATCCGGTTGAGATGGAACAATTGGAGTATTTTGGGCCAACGAAGTTGAAAATAACCATATCGGTAAACCTATTGTAAATCCAGGCAATGACAAAGTAGCCATATAAGGAGGACCAACATTTCCAAAGTAAGGAAAAGTACTAGGATTCTCATTAGGAGGGGTTCCTAGGTTGATAAATTCCGGAACATTTGCCATTATATTCAACTTCAGTGAATTTTATTAACAATTTAAAACTAAAATTAACAATTCACAATTCACACTTAACAACTAAAATTCGCAATTCACACCTATGGTCTCTAAAAGTAAAAACAAACAAATTAACACGCGCTATCAAATCTAGGAGTCAAACCACACACAAACAGTAAGCTCTCCGGACCGAAAACACTAGTTGGTGATGAAGCCCAACCTCGCAGAATTCAGTACAGAAATGGCGGGTGGAACAGTTACCCCGGCAACCTGCTTAATGAATAGACCGGCACAAGTTCCTCCACTTTAACCGTCTCGAAGTGAAGTGAACCCCCCGGAAAATCCAAGTGAGTATAACCGAAGTCTGCTCCAGGTACAGTGGGACCTTCCCTCCACCGTCACCTCGGTAGAACCCTAAAGATTATGGTCACTAAGGTCACCAACAGTAACAAATACACCTGGGGGAACAGTCTAAACTCCGACAGCACGCAAGGGCAGAGTAGCAAGCTCAATCCCCTTACCGGCTCCTTGACAACAATCCAAGGTTTACCGATAAGTGACCCCTGGCTCCTCGACAATGGTTAATCTGAGGTTTACCGTTTGTAATACGTACTGTCTGGCGTCGTTCCCAACGAGGGGGGAATGATCCCCTCACTGGTTCGGACACGAGCTCGTGCTTCTCCTTTAAGAGGAGCTTTCCCAGAGTGCAATTGAAACAATTGGATTTATTCTACTCAAGATAAACTATCTGTTTGGTTTTGTAGTCTTGGAGAGTTAAGTACTCACCTACTCCAAGACCCTAGCCTAAGCTATGTTGGTGTTTCAGAGCCCTAGAAATGTAAAAATTACTAGATGAATTTTAATTAAGCGCTGTGTTATTAAGGCTGTTATTACTCAAATGGGTAAATGGAGATGAAACCAATGGTGTTATGACCCGACTCAACTGAATGCAATCGAATATGATAATGCAATCCTTTCAATTCGATGAATCCTAACTAGAGTAAGGAGAGAGTTTCCATTCACTTCCAACAATGCAAAAATTGATCATTAAGAGAAAATTTAACAAATTCTCTAATGCACTAATTTCATCAAGAAAAACTAATGCAAATCAATTCCAAACCAATTTTTATTTTTATTTTTGTGTAAATTCAAATCAAAGAAAGCTGATCTAAATCTACGATTGATTTTTCAGAATGTAAACTATGCAATTGTAATCTATGCACAATTCACATGAAAAGTATGCAAATGTAATCTATGCACATTTTTCATTCATATTCTGAAACTGAGAACTCTAATTATGCAAATGTGATCTATGCAAGAGAATTCTCAAACACAAGATGATTCTAATGTAATCTAAGAACCAATCAAGTGCAAGTCGAGAAAATTGGGTGAGAGTTCCAAAGATCAAAACATAAAAACACTCAAAGGTGATTAACACTCATACACAATTTAGCCCCCCCCGGCGAATGAGGGGGAAATTTTTTTGCAAAAACAAAAGCAAAAAGATGCAAAATTGTGAAAAGACGGAGAGAAACCTCCAAGTAATGACCAAAGGAAATCAAATTAAGAATTTCTCAAAAAAGAGACTCAAAACACCCAATTGATGAAAGCTAAAAGTAGGAATGCTAATGAAAGAAGTTCAGGTGAAAATGTTTGACAAGGTACTAAAGGATCTGGGCAGAAAACACTAAGAAAAAACAAAATCTAAAAACAATTAAAGCAAAAATGGAGTTTTCCTAAATTTTTAAAGGAAGACGCAGGCAACCCGTTAGAACAGGCGCGGGCCCGCTCTGTGCAAACGGCAACAGCGCGTCCAAAGACGCACTGTGCAGTACTCAGAGGGTGCGTCCTTCTGGGAAAGTTAAGAAAAACCAAATCTAACTAAATCTAAAGCTAAGCCACCCAAATACTAATTCTCACAGTCAAAAACCAGAAAATAAAAATGATTTTCTCAGAGCAAAGTTCACACAAAGGAAAAGACTTTCTCATTAATGGATTCCCCAGCGGAGTCGCCAATTTGTCACACGGAATCTGTCAAGGGTGCGGACACGACTGACCTTCCTAGAAGTCTAAGACATTCTAATGACAAACAAGACAAAATGGAGTGATCTTTCTCTAAATACACCTTTTACAACATGAAAACTACAAGTGTTTAGGCTTACCTTATTCCAAAACGCTGTTGTTGAAGTCCGTTCTTGACGATCCGGATGAGCTCCTCCTTCAAGTCAATTCCTGCAACCACAAACAATCAAACAATTACCAAGCACTTGCATTTCATATAATAAAACATATATTCAACATGCAGACCAAGGAACACATGAAATAACTCATTAACACAAGCTATTGAGAAAAATAAACCAGTTTGTATTAATAATGAAACAAAGAAACTCTTACAACCTGGCCTTGGTGTTGTGCAAGTTCCTCCCAGGGTCCATCAAGGGTTTTCCTCTACTTTGACAAAGCTCACCCTCTCCCAAGTAGAATCAAGTGAAGACAATCTCTCCTCACAAAGGCTCTAATGGAAGACCTAAATCCTGCAGCATTTACCCAAAGAAAATGTATAGCTCCAACCTCCCCTCCCTCTGGCTCAATGTCTTTATTTATAGTGCTGTAAAGAGGTTATTCAGGTCCACCATCAATGGGATAATCCCCCTCTTTGGGTGGGATAGCTCCCTTATTGATGGGATAAGTTCCCCCTTAATAGAGATACATGAACCAACTGGAGGCGCATCCATTTCATCAAACCGACCTCTAGAATGTTCTAGAAGTAACCACAAGTAACTTTTTCAAGATAAAACTCGCGCATTTTGCCTTTTACAGAGGGACGCACCTGTCCCTTAACATACAGAGCGTCCATGGACGCAGATTTTGTGAACATGGTCAGCGTCCCCGCAGGTAAGGCTAGAGAGAACCTGCGACCCCAGAGATAAACATAGTTTTTACAAGACTTTCTCTCTTCTTTGAGTTTGAGATGGATAACAGAGGCATGAGACTTGCCTAAGAGGGTAGCATGACTGTTGATTTGAGCCATACTAACTGTAAGTAGTCAAGGTGACATTTTTTAGTGTAACAAGTGGTAACAACAGGTGTAGTAGGAATAGTTGACACAGTTTGCATTAGTTATGTTGGATACACAAGCCTTGGTTGAATTGGCATTGTTGGTTGCCATTGACAGAATTGTATTCAAGGCTGACTTGAATACTACGGGATACTACCATATGATGGTCCTCTAGGATATGGGGGATAAGGTGAATAAGCATATTGTTCTCCATATGGTGGCAATCTAGTATGTAACGGATACATAGGTCGTTTTGACCAGATTGCTCAGTTTGATATTGATATGCATGATCAAACTATTGAGCTCCCATAAATGAAGAACCAGGTAAAATTCTAGTTGAGGATGTGGGTGATGACCATGGTGTAGAAGAAACCCCTAAGTGGGTTCCAGATAAAGATTGGTAACCAACTAGGACATACGATTCACCATATAGGTGTGACTCAGGAGTAGTAGAGAACATTGAAGAAGTTTCAACAAAAGATTCTATTGCAACTGCATCAGATGATACATTTTGGGATGTTGACAATTGTTCAGCCATAGTTAACTGACCCAATAGATGTCCTAAAGAATCAACGGGTACTTGAAAAGAAGAAAGATCAAAAGGAGCAGTAAAATGAGGAGTATGAGGGTAAATATAAAGCCTAGTTCCAAAATGGAATGGGGTTCCAGGTGTAGTATATTCTTCAAATTCTTTCTCAAAAACAATTAAACCAGGTGGAAGAACTTCACCGTCAGGTTCGCAATATACTTCTAGTGTTGATAAAGTGGAAGTTTTAGTCGAACTGATGTATGAGGGTTAATCCGTTGATCGTCTTCCAATAAAGTAACAACTTCTGAATGCTCAAATTCGAATTCTAGATGTTCTAGTAAAATAACAATAGTTTCAGAGACAGGTTCTTGAACAACTTTAGGTTCAGAAGTAACTTCTAGTTGAACTGTGATAGGTTCTGGATTAACTTCTAGTTGAACTGATTCAATTTTATAAGTAATTTCTTGTTGAGTAACTTCAAGTTGTGGATCAAATTGTTGTTGAACAACTTCGGTTACTGTTTCACTAATATCAGTTATAGTGTCCTCGGGTAATTGTGAAACTTCTTCTTTAGTAACGGATGTACCAGAAATAGCTGGAGTAACTGGAGTCTCAGTACTTACCGAAATGGATGATTCTGGTAATTCGAATGGAGAACCAGGAGTTCTTGATGTACTTGACTCAATTACGCGAGACCGCCTTAACTGAATAGGTGTAGGTTCAGGTGGCAAAGACAATTTACTTGTTGTTCTCTGCGAATGATGGGGTAAGGGTTGATGTTCCCCACGATTGATAATTAATTTAATTACAAAAAAAAGAAATAAAAGGACGGGTAAGGTAGGAAAAGGGTTTACCAAGAAATTATGAACTGCAGAATACCTCCTGGTGAACCAAGAAGTACGGGTAGGAAATCTCCCCAAGTATTGTGTTCGGTGTATCATAGTTTACAAGGTAGCCAACTCGGTTACTTAAGGATGGATAGAAACCTAGTGTTGTCCTCCCATATATACCCGAAAGTACATGGAGGCCCGATCTGTATAAGCACTATCTAATGCAAAACCACACAGTGAGAGCATTCTCATATACTTTACGTACTGTAAAATCGCCCTATATACCCGAAGGTACGTGGACGAGCTACGATATACTCACGTACGTGGAATTAGGTATCACTCTCGAGATGTATTGCAGACAAGTTAGCGACAACTTATTTGTTTTATGACGCTGGAACGCGTCTCTAGCCTAGAACCACTAAATGTTTTGTGTTAATGACAATGCTTCGTTAGGTAAATTGATGTTAATTTTAAGTTGATCTTGCTTAGGAATTTTCCTTTCAAGTTCACCACATGATGTATTCTGAAATTACTAGGAATGCAACTATTGTGATAAGCATTCTTTCCATTCAATTTAACAATGAAAATCTTAGCTATTAGGGATAGAGCAATCAGATTTCTTTCGATCAAAGAGCAAAGAGCACAATCTAATGCAATTTCTCTAAACTTTTCCTATGAGCACAAGCAAACTTTTTCAATGCGAAATACATGTATTTCTTTTTAATTTCCTTAATGTGAATATGAACAAAAGGAAACTAATGCACATACAATCAATCAATATTTAACAAGAACGAAGACTTTACGATAGTTCTGTTTCGAAGGAAAAGAAGACTTTTACGACACTTTCTTTCGAACAATGATTAATTGACTATAATCTAGCTTTGACTATGGGTCGATAATGACAAAGAAAACATTTAAGAAACATAAATCAACCAAGTCAAAGTAGCGCTAGCTGATCCAAATTGGATCCTAGAACACTCTCTAAGTTTTCATGAACTCTTTAAAAATCATGCCACGAATTAAAAGTCTTATAAAGATCAAGCTTATTAAAGATATCATTGTAACAGTTGCAATTTTTTATTAGCATGGAGCAACGAGGACCGTTGGTCAAGCGCGCAGACCGTCAGCCCATGGTAATGCCCGCTATCGCAAATTATCAAATCCAGAGGCTATTTCAAGAAATGGGGGTAGCTTCTGATTGCATATCGCATATCGCAGGGTAAACCTCTCAAAGAAGGAAGGGTCGCAAGCACCTGGACCCAAAAAATTATAAAATGATACAGATATGGTTCTAATTTCGAGGAAGCGAGATTCCACAAAAGCGGCAGAATATCGGAGGGAATTTAAGTAGTAAGTGGTTTCAACCAAGTTCTGCCCGATGCCATACAATGAGTGCCATGTGTCCGGCGGAAGAGAGAGAAAACCATTCACATCGGACGGGTAAACATCATGCTACTTACCCACGCAATATGAACGATGACTGTAGGATTTGGGGCCCCCATATCAATGATGGAGATGCGTTCCGATGGATGACTAGATTTGATGGGGTCAATAGGTAGAGTTGTATAGGATTTGAAGTCCAATATGGAAAATGCATTGGCGAAAGGTCGTGCTTCAAGGGTATTCTTGAATTTAATGAAAAAACGATCATTTCAAATATGTCCAAGAGAACTGACACTCATCCATTATGAACTATGTGGTCACCTCCCTATGAGGCGTTATACAGTGACTGATTACGCAGGACAAAGGGATTCAAAGGGATAGAGGTAGGGGAACCAGAAAGTTGGGAAGCGGAAATGAACAGTTAAGAAGCAGAATGGCTTTAATGCCACAAACTAACAGTGAGATAAGCAAGCAGTAAGCTAAGATCAGAGAGCAGTAGGCAGTAAGCTGAAAGCAAAGAGAAGAAGTTGAGCTGACCTACAGAAGCAAAGGCAGCATCGAGCCAGAGTTAAGACAGAGACAGAGAGAGTAAGAGAGTATGTGTACTCTAGAGAAGGCTTGAGAGGTTCAAGCACACTCCTCTGTAATGCTTGTCATGTATGAGTCTTATATTGGGCTCATAGTACTGTGACCAATAGAGGTTGAGAGTCAGTAAAGAGAGTCTGTGTACTCTAGAGACTTGGGGGATCCAAGTATAGTCTTGCTGATTTATATCTATTGTGTGAGACTCAAATTGAGCTCATTGTTGTAAAAACTCTACTTGAAAACATAATAGAGAGGCCACCACTGAAGGCTGGACCAGGAGACATAGCCCAGGAGCATTGGGTGAACTCCTTATTAAACTTGTTGTGTTTATATGTGTTGCCTGTTATGTTTTCTTTAACTGCTTCATTGCCTATGTATTTCACAATCTTATCGATCTGTTGCATAAAATAACATAGGCATATCCATGCACATGAGTATGTAATACCTTACTGTTTTTCTTAGATCAATTTTAGATCAAGTGGTATCAAAGCTCTAGGTTGCTAAGGTTAGACAAGCTTGTGCTGGATTCTTTCTGGTTGAATCATAACTAGAACAAAGCTTAAATTAGGAGAAGGAGTGTTGTTTGAAGCTAATCTAGAAATTGGAAGAGTTTATCCAAAGAGGAAAATGTCAGAAGAAAGTCCCTTGGAATCAGACTCCCATTTCATGGATAGTTTCATGACCATGAGAGCCATGGTAGAAGAAATGTATAGAGCATTTAAGAGAGGTAGAGGTGAAGAGTCATCAACCTCCAAACAATATAAAGGAGTAGAAGAACCTCTTCTAGTTGCCCACCCAGAAGGAAAAGGAAAAGAGGAGAAGCCCTCTCCACCATCTCCTCCATCATCACCTTCATCATCATCTTCTTCACATAAAGAAAGCCCTAAAAAGAAAAACAAGAAACCTTCTTTGATTAAATTAGATGTGAAGTTTGATTTTCCAGTTTATGACGGAGAATTGAATGAATAAAAGCTAGATAACTAGATTAGACAAATTGATGGATATTGTAGAGTGCAGAACATCGATTCAGAAAGGAGAAAGATTCAGCTGGCTAGATTGCACCTTGGAGGCACCGCCTTGGTATGGTGGGAAGGTAGGACACAAGCTGATTTGAAGAAGCGTGGTAAAATTCCTTCTACCTGGAATAAATTTGCTTCTGCAATTAAAAAATAATTCTATCCACTAGCTTATATGTAGCAAGCTATGATGAGTTGGCAAACTCTTCACCAATTGAAAGGGAAAAGTGTACAAAGTTACACCCAAGAATTTAGAAAAAGAGCTTTGATTCTAGGCATTTCTTTAGACTCACCTGAAAATTTGCTAAAGTATATAGGTGGTCTACATAGTTATTTGAGACATACCATTTTCATGTTTAATCTCACTGGCATAGATGAGGTGTTTGTTCAGGCTACACACCTAGAGGCTAGAGGCAAGAATGTGAACCCAGAAGTTGGGGGATCATCAAAACCCACTGCAAGAAAGAACATGGAAAAGAGAAAGCAAAAATGGAAAGAGAGGAAGGAAAATGATGTACAAAAGACCAAACCTTCATGCACTCACTGCAAGAAGGATGGGCATGATGATCAACACTATTGGATTCTTCATCCGAAGCTGAAACCCAAGAAGTACGATGGCAAAAAGAAGAAGATTGCTGGAACTATTTAGAAGGATTTGGGGTCAGACTCAAGGGATGAAACAAAAATCACGGCCACAGGTATAAAAGGTAAAAATTCTGAAGCATCTACTACTAATTATGCACAATCTACTGATAATGAAGAAAATGAGAGGAAAATACATGAGCTTTTTCATATTAGAGTTATTTCCAAGCATCAAAAGATTGATACTTTGTTTGATAGTGGCTCACAAGTAAACTTAATTCCCGAGGCAATTGTAAAGAAACTCGGATTTCTAACCACACCTCACAAGAAGCCATATCCATTGGGTTGGTTATGTGATAAAGCAAAGCTACAAGTGACTAGACAATGTTAGGTTTTATTTTGGGTCAACATTTGTAGATGAGGTTGAGTTAGATATTGTTCCCTTGGATATATGTGGAATTGTTTTAGGAAGTCCTTACTTGTATGATAGAAAAGTCGTTTTCTATATAGCTGAAAACAAGTATCAACTCGTTAAATATGGAATTGCATATATTGTAAGAGTTCATAAACTCAAGAATAATTATTCTCTCATAAACTCAGGGCAAATGAAAAGAATTGTAAATTCATGCAAACAATTTTTACTGATGGTTGTAAAGGAAAAGAATCTTGATAAACCCAATGTATTTGAGGGCTGTAATTCTAAACAACAAGCTGATTTAGAAAAAGTTGTTTCAGAATATGATATACTATTTCAAGAACCTAAAGGTCTGCCACCCAAAAAGGAAATATTACACGATATTAATTTGCAGCAAGATGCTCCATTGCCTAACATTGGAATGTATAGGTTGTCCTCTTTAGAGAATGTAGAAATCAAGAAGCATGTACATAAGCTGCTCGAGAAAGGGTTCATAAGACCCAGCACATCACCATGTGGGTCTCCAATTGTCTTGGTGAGAAAGAAAGATGTCTCATGGAGAATGTGATTGATTACGGAGCACTTAATAAGATAATGATCAAAAATCACTATCCCCTTCCTCGCATAGATGATCTATTAGATCAGTTGAAAGAATTTGTTTACTTTTCCAAGTTGGACTTGCATAGTGGTTACCATCAAGTCATAGTCGCAGAGCAAGATGCATGGAAGACTGCTTTCAAAACAAAGTAGAGATTGTATGAGTGGTTGGTTATGCCTTTTGGCTTAACTAATGCTCCTGCTACTTTCATGAGAGTAATGAATGATGTACTCAGGCCTTTTATTGATGATTTTGTCATTGTATATCTAGATGACATTCTTGTATTTAGTAAAACATGGGAAGAACATTTGAAGCATGTAAAGTAGACTCTAGATGTTTTGAAAAGAGAAAATCTTTATGTTAAGCTATTAGAGTGTGAATTTGGCAAAACATATTTGAATTATTTGGGTCATATTGTAGGGGGTGGTGAATTGAAAATAGATCCCTCTAAGGTTACAGTAATTGTAAACTGGCCTAAACCCAAATCTACTACAGAAGTTAGAAGCTTCCTAGGAGTAGCACAATATTGTAGAAAGTTTATTTCTAACTTTTCCTTGATTGCAGATCCCTTACATGCTTTAACAAGATGAACAAGGTGTTTTAGTGGGGAGGAAAAAAATAAAAAGCCTTCGACACCTTAAAAGAAAATATTAGTACAACACCAATACTAGCACTGCCCGATCTTCAAAGACCCTTTGAGATTGAAATGGATGCCAGTGAGTATGCCATGGGAGCAGTGTTGATGCAGCATGATAAAACCATATGTTATCATTCTGAGACATTTAATTCTACAGTAGTTAATTATCCCACATATGATAAAGAATTGTATGCATTAGTAGAGTGTGAAAAAGTGGAAACATTATCTAATGGGAAAAGAGAGTTATACATACTGATCATCAACCACTTCAATATTTACACTCACAAACTAAGTTGCAGCAATCAAGACACTATAGTTGGATGGGTTTTATACAACAATTTCATCTTGTCATCAGATATAAAAAGGTCATCCACAATAAAGTTGCAGATATGTTGTCCAGACCAATCATAAATGCATCCACTATACTTGAGCATAATTCAGTATTGCATGAAAGCTACATTGAACAATATGCTCAAGATATAGATTTTAAAGATGTATATGGAACTTTAAGTCATGGAAAACAAGTAGAAGAATTGGATTATCGTGTTAAGGACCAACTCTTCTATCATTTGGGAAAGTTATGCATTCCTCAAACTGAAAGAGTCAAGATAATTCGAGAAGCACACACTTCTCTAATATCAGGTTACTTTGGTGTAAGTAAAACAGTTGCATGGCTGCAAAGATTTTCTTATTGGCCCAAAATGATTGAGATTGTTTCTAGATATATAAGAGGGTGTACCATGTGTGCTAAAAGCAAGCCCAACAATAGAAAACTAGGCTTGTACACTCCACTACCAGTTCCTTCTCATCCTTGGGAAAGTGTTTCCATGGAATTTGTTGGGGGATTGCCTAAATATAGAAAAGCTCATGACTATTTATATGTTGTTGTGGATAGGTTCAGCAAAATGTGTATTTTAATACCTTGTAACAAATTTGTTCTTTCAGCATGTATGGGTTCATTTTGGATTACCCACTTCCATTGTATCTGATCGAGATTCTTGACTTGTTGGGAAGTTTGGTCAAGTCTGTGGGAAATTATGGACACCAGACTGAAGAAGAGCACAACCTTTCATGCACAAACAGATGGCCAAATAGAGGTGGTCAACCGGACAACGATCCAGTTGCTCAGAGGCTATTGCAACAAGCATCCCAAGCTTTGGGATGAACATTTGTTTTATGTGCAACATGATTACAACCAGGCTAAACATTCTTCTACACAGAGATCTCCTTTTGAGACCTATTTTGGTTTCATACCAAGGTCTCCCTTGGATTTTGTCTTTGGTAAAGACATAGTGGTTGATGGACATAGTGATGTGGACAAGGCAACCAAGTTCATTGAACAAATCCAAGAGATTCACCAGGCAGTATAGGAACAGCTGGAAAAGAGCCAAGCCAAGTACAAGGCAAGGCATGATAAGCATTGGATTGAGCATAGTTTCCAAGTTGGTGATCAAGTATGGCTATATATCAGCAAAGACAAAATGCAAGGTGAAGGTAAGAAGCTGAAGTTGATAAGGTATGGACCTTTCAAGATACTTGAGAAAATCAGCGAGAATGCTTTTCACCTTTATTTGCCAGTTTACATGCACATCTATTCAGTAGTTAATGCAAAAAGCTTGAGACTGTTTGAACCTTCATTGATTGAAGATCCCAAAGAGCAAAGTCAATTGCCTTCTATTGATGATCTGTTGCCTGAATATCTCAATGAATTGCAAGAAAATACAGTTCTGGATAGGAAGGTGAGAACTAAGCGTAGAGGGGACGTTGAGTACCTCAGGATTGGGCTTAAAGGTTCAAAACCAAGTAGTGCAAGATGGATATAATTTGGGCAAGAAAGGAATCTATATCCTCACTTGATTGATGCTTAAAAGCCAACTTTTGGTGGTACAAAAGCTTTTTCAGTGGGAAGGTTGTGATCCAATTAGATCTTAGAACACTGTCTAAGTTTTCATGAACTCTTTAAAAATCATGCCAAGGATTAAAAGTCTTATAAAGATCAAGCCTATCAGAGATATCCTCATAACAGTTGTAATTTGTGATCAGTGCGGAGCAACAAGGACTGTCATTCAAGCACGCAGACTGTTGGCCCATGGTAATGCGCGCTATCGCAAATTAACAAATCCATATGCCATTTCGAGAAATGGGGGTACTTTCTGATATGCGATTAGTGACAAGTCACTAATCGCATATTGCAGGGAAAACCCCTCAAAATAGGAAGGGCCGGAAGAACCCGAACCTGAAAAATTATAAAATGAAACAGATATCGTTTCGATTCCGAGGAAGCAGGATTCCACAAAACTGGCAGAATATTAGAGGGGCTTAGAGTGGTAAGTGGTTTCAACTGAGTTCCACCCAATGCCATACAATGAGTGCCACACGTCCGACGGAAGAGAGAGAAAACCATTCACATTGGATGGGTAAACATCATGCTACTTAACCGCCTGATATGAACGATGACTGTAGGATCTGGGGACCCATCAATGGCAGAGACACATTCCAATGGATGACTGGATTTGATGGGGTCAACAGGCAGAGTTGTATAGGATTTAAATTCCGATATGGAAATGCGTTGGCACAAGGTCGTGTTTCGTGGGTATTCTTGGAGTTAACGGAAAAATGATCGTTTCAAATATGTCCAAGAGAACTGACACTCATCCATTGTGAACTAGGTGGCCACCTCCCTGTGAGGCATTATAAAGTGATAGAATACGTAGGACAAAGGGATTCAAACGAGCAGAGGCAGGGGAACCAAAAATACGGAAGCGGAAATGAACAGTCAGGAAGCAGATTGGCTTTAAAGCCACAAACTGACAGAGAGAGAAGCAAGCAGTAAGCTAAGAGTAGAGAGCAGTATGTAGTAAGCTGAAAGTAGAGAGAAGAAGCCAACTTGACCTACAAAAGCAAAGGTAGCATCGAGCCATAGTTAAGACAAAGACAGAGAGAGTCAGAGAGTCTATGTACTCTAGAGAAGGCTTGAGAGGTTCAAGCGCACTCCTCTGTAATTCCTGTCATGTATAAGTCTCAGATTAGGCTCATACTACTGTGACCAATAAAGGTCAAGAGTTAGTAAAGAGAGTTTGTGTACTCTAGAGACTTGGGGGATCCAAGTATAGTCTTGTTGATTTATATTTGTCGTGTGATACTCAAATTGAGCTCACTGTTGTAAAAACTCAGCTTGAAAACATAATAGAGAGGCCACCACTGAAGGTTGTACTAGGATACGTAGCCTAGGAGTATTGGGTGAACTCCTTATTAAACTTGTTGTGTTTATATGTGTTTCCTATTATGTTTTCTTTAACTGCTTCATTGCCTGTGTATTTCGCAATCTTATCGATTCGTTTCACAAAATAACATAGGCACATCCTTGCACATGAGTTTATAATACCTTATTGTTTCTCTTAGATCAATTTTAGATCACTAGCAAAGGATTTGGAAACTTGTTTTCTGAGACATGACATTCATTGATCAATCAACAAGCAATCAAACAGAGGAAATTTGGCAAAAACTCAATCCAAAGGTGGGAAAATGACCCTAGGAGGATCAGCACAGCCATGAATGGGAGATAGTGCACTTTAGAGCACTGTCACTAAGCCAAGGGTGCTCTGTAGTGCACTGTGTCCCTCATAATCCTTTGCTGGTGACAGTAAGCCATTTCAAGAGGCAACTTGATATAGTTTGGACCAAAATTCAATGCAAAAGAGCTGAAATACAATCAATGAACACAAGTAGGGTCTGCAAGAGTGTCCTAGGAGGTGGATGAGTTACTAAGAAGGATGATCTCTCCCCAACAGAGTCACCAATTTGTTTTGGAGAATTTGGTATCTACGGATAAATACTAATTCCCTAGATAAGTAGCCATATCTAGAACAATACTTTAAAGCAGTTTATCCTTTTCCTATAGGCAATAGATAAGACAAAGAGAATAAGAAGACCTACTTGTATTTCTGCTTTCCTCTTGTCTCCTTTGTATCGATCCTGTCGCTCCTTCCTGTACTTAACATGCTTGAGAAGTACCTGTAAACATCAACAGAAGACAAAGAAATGATCAAAGAAAAAGATCTATTGAATACAAGTAAATAGAATTAGATACATTCACACATATAAGCATCATATAACAAGGTAAGCATATGGGAAAAAGGTTCAAATACTTTATTGAATAGAAGAACTAATTACAACCATCAAGTCTGATTCAAAGTTACTTCTCTAGCTTGGATCCCATCCACATCACATCAAAAGCATGACAAACTTGTAGCATAACAATACTTGTCTTAAAGTCAATTATCATAGAAACATTATCACCTTATAATTCAACATAGTCCATCCTCTAATCACTTATATGAGTGGTCAATTTATAGGACAATGAAGGAGGTTATGTCATAAATGGTGGTATTGAATGGCCTTCCATACTTAGAATTAGTTCCATGGAGGAAGGGATGACAGGATATGATGCATCTTAACTCATTCCTTATCCATTTTTGAGCTCATAGGAGTTGATAAGTGAGGGAAAATTCTAGATGACTCCAAGAGATAAGAATATTCCCCAAAACCTATGTGAATTTCGCTCAATCTCGCCCAACGCAGGTGAAAGAGGGCCTAAGTGCTCTGCAGAGTACCCTGGCATGGACTCAACTGCTCTACAATGCACCCTTACATGGGCCTACCTGCACTGGTCCCTTTAGAGGTCATTTCAGGATGTCTTCAAGTCATGAAACTATCTGGGAAGGAGGCATTCAAAAGGGTGACTTGTTTAGGGCATGTAGCCACTCAAATTAGTGTTTTATGAGCCCTAAAACACTGATCTGGATGATGGGAGTGATGTGCCCAAATGGATCTGTAAAAGACTCTCGTTGTAGTGGTCTTTGATTCAGTTAAGTATGGACAATCAGCAAAACATCATCCCCATCGGACAGTTGCTGGAGTAACTATAGATATTGAAGGCATGAGTGCATTGGCTGATTTTGAAGTAATAGAAATTATGGATGACAACAACCCCTACCCTGTGCTCCTTGGCATTGATTGGGCTACTAACATGAACAAGGTAATCAACCTAAACAAGTGAAAGATGATATTTGAAAAGAAATCGCTTCACATAATAGTACCCCTAGATCCTGTAGAAGGATCGCGCTATACTGAACCAGTCCACAATTACGAAAGGAATGAAGATTTGGACTGCATATATAAGATAACAGTGCGAGACCAATATTGGGTGAATCCGATAGAGGATGCATGAATTACATGGGACCATGAGAGTTCCTACACCTCAGACTCAGATAAAGAATTAGAGTGCTAGCAGAATCGGCTACATGAAGCAACTACACTGAGCTGTAACATGATGACCTGATCGTTGCTCTGTGTGTCATCAGAGGTAATAAATCTGGCCACTTTTGATGGCTTGAATGATGTGGATGTGTTTTTGGATTCTTTTGAGAGGGAAGTACCAAAGAAGAAGCGCTTCTAGGCTTTGGACTGGGCACTGCAGGCTATGCCCATGAGATGGTGGGGTACGCACAAGGGTAGTTTTGATGATTGGCATGAGTATAAGAGGATGATGAAAACACACTTTGGGAAGCCGAAGGTACGAGTGATAGAAAAGTATGTTGGGAAGGATAATCCTCGTGAGAACTTGGCCAAATGGGCTAAGGCCTATGGAGCAGAGCCCCAACCTGAATGGGTGTACTTGTTCTGTCACACCCTGTATGTCATCTCGATGAACTGGTACTTGGATATAGAGCTCCGCCATGGCACAAAAGAATGGGATATTTTGCTCGAAGGGTTCATAATGACGTTCAGCTTTGAAGATAGGTTTGACTATATTGACAAAGAGCTACAAGAAGTTAAAGCAGCAATCTTTAGGATACCGTAGGATCCTTTGGATTTGATTCAACCCGATTGGACAACTCAGTTGAGCCATGCACTGGGATGCTATAATGTGATTGTTGAAGAAGAAGACGAGGACCCCCAAAAGATTAATATCCTTGAAACCGAGGGTCACTACAAGGTCAAGGGACTGTAGATCGAGAAACTTGATGTAAGTGTGCCACTGAAAACTAAACAGATAAATATTGGCACAAAGGCGAAGCCCAAATTCATGAAGATTAGAGATTACTAGAATGACGCGACAATAGATAAGGTCACTGAATTTCTCCGCGAATACCAGGATTTGTTACCTACCAAGTTTACGGATTTAAAGAGGATAATAGGAGACTTGGGCATTATGAGGATCACGTTAAAACCTGATGCGAAGCTGGTCACGAAAGACCTTACTGTCTCAATTCAAAGTATAAGGAGAAGGTATGCTTAGAGTTAGATAAGATGCTCGTGGCAGGCATCATTGAACCCATAGAGGAATATGATTGGGTGATCCAAATGGTGGTATAGGAAAAGAAGCAGAAGGATGAAATAAGGATATGCATAGATATCAGGAAGTTGAATGACGTTTGCATGCATGATCCTCTCCCGACTTCATTCACTGATGAGCTATTGGATAATGTAGGTGGCCAGGAAGCGTACTCCTTCACTGAAGAGTTCTTTGGGTACCATCAGATCAAAATCGTGCCTGAAGATAAAAGCAAGACACCTTTCACTACTGAATGGGGATGTTTTCAGTACACCACAATGCCTTTCAGATTAAAGAATGCACTTGCGATTTTTTCGCACATCATCATTGTTGCATTCAAATACTTCATTCATAAGTTTTTGGAGGTGTACTTTTGATGACTGGACTGTGTTTGGGTTGGTAAATTTCCATGTGGCGAGTTTGTGCTTATTGTTAGATACTTATCGAAGGTACCAGATTGCACTCAATCTAAAGAAATGTTTATTTTTTGTCCCTCTTGGGATTCTGCTGGGTCATGTGGCATGCAGATAGGGATTAATGGTAGATGTTAGCTCTACTATAAACTTCAGCATTTGAAGGTCAAATTTGGGTTTGGTGGTGTGTTTATGCTGAAAAGAATCTCGCATTAGTCATCCACCTTCCCCTCCTTTAATTTCCTCATACTCTCCTATCCCCGTTACCTTTGTTTCATCCATAAAACCTCTTCATTCCCCACTTTCCCTGTTCTCCTTTGAAACTCTGCATAACCCTTTTTTCTTAAGCTCGGGCACTTAACCCATGAACCCGCACCCATACGACCCTTCGCGATTACACAACTCCATGCTTCCTCATCCCTTCTTTGTTCTTTAATTACAATCGTTGATCATCCTGATCCAACGGTCCCCGTCACCACAACCCTTTTCCCCCTGCACGTTAAACATTGTGTACGCTCCCTACCTTCCAACCGTCCATCGCACGATCAAACAGTAGTCGCAAGCCCTGCTTGTGTGAGCTGCCTACTCGTTAACGCGTGGGGAAAATGGTTTCCCGCACATCGTGAATACCACGCATCGCAATTCTATTGCATCGCACCTCCGCATATGGATACCACCTGCCTCCTGTAAGCGATGCGGGGAAATCGCTTACCGCACACTTGTACGTTCCCCGCTCATTATTGTTCATGCTATTCCTCCACCTGATGGTCGTCGGATCTGCCCGACCGCAATCCGACGACTCGTGATTTTTTTATCATTTCGTACCTCCCGATACTCTATAGCAAGCACTCTCCGCCGTCGATTCACGCATATCAATGGTTGATCTTTCTCCACCATGTCTCTGCCATGCTACTCATGTACATAGCCTGTCTAGTGTACCCGAGGGAAGAAAGTGGCCAGTTTTTCAGCTCTCAGTGCAGTAAATCCTCAACAGCTGCATTTAACAAGAAAGGATGGCCGAGAAGAAAAAGGACAGCCTCGAGCAGATCAAAGCATTAATCAGTTATGGGGCTTCTTTCAGTCAGCACTCCACCTGCCCGAGAAGGATTGCAGAACACCAGAGAAAGGTCGATTTGTTCATTAAAACAATCAGATTGTAGCAGAGACCCATATCTGAGAGTTAAGGTGGTTGGTGGTCCATTATGACCCCTCCACGCATAGCATAACAGCATATCTTTGTAAACAAACTCCATAAATACCCAGGACACAAATGTAATCAAGGTTGATGGATATTGTTTTGATATAAGGTTCAACTTCTAGAGACTGTAACTACTATGATATCTGCAGCATCTGGTCTTCATTTTCAGCTAATACAAGCTTCTTTTGCTGTTAATTGCTCACTTTCAACTTCTTCTTTGTTCCAGGTTGTGCCTGTTATGCATTTTTCATATGCTCTTGATGTTTAGCATTAGAGGGGCTGTCATCCCACCTCTGTGTTAGAATCTAGTATGTATCATTGAATATGTATGCAGGTTTCTGTTATCTTGGTGCCAGAGAGCTGTCATCTTATCTGAGCATTAGGAAATAGATTTACAGACCTCTTTACTGGTTGCAGCCGGCCATCACATGGTCTTGTGCATCTATTGGTGTGGTCAGTATTCTCCATTTCCACTTAATCCTCAAATTGTGAGAATTGGTGGTCTAAATCCTTGTATTCTGGGGGTGTTCACCCATGTCTGGGGTTAAGCATAGTAGAAGTGGTTATCTGGCTTGAATATGCATCATTCATTCCATTCATCCACCTGTTTCCAACAATTTTGTTAGGTTTGTAATGTTCCCGAGCATCTCTGATATACAACCTAGGAGAGTTTCTTGGGGTGATAACAATAGACCTCGCTAAGATCACAGTGATAATTAAATTGGAGGCACCAAGGAGTGTGAAATAGCTATGTGCAACATTGGGACATACTAGGTACTATAGGAATTTTATCAAGGGCTATGCCCAGATCACCGCGCCTATGGAGAAGTTGTTGAAAAAGGATGTCACATTTTGTTGGAACAATGAATGTCAGAAAAGCTTAGATGTTCTGAAAGGAAAAATGGTCACTACACCGATTTTAGTCTTCCCAGATTGGGAGAAGGAGTTTCATGTACATGTAGACGCATCATGTATAGCACTGGGAGCAATACTAACATAGGCTAGCGAAGGAGAATTGGACCATCCTATAGCATTCACAAGCAGGAAGTTATCAAAGGCTAAGAAGAACTATTCCACCACCATCCATGAAGGACAAGCCATGGTATATGCGCTCCAGAAGTTTAGACACTATTTGTTGGGTGCACATTTTAAGATGTATACGGATCATTCTGCATTGAAATACTTGTTCAATAAGCCTGTGTTGGGGGGGAGAATCTGTAGGTGGTTGTTATTGTTCCAGGAGTATGATTTTGAAGTTATTGTGAAGCCTAGATGACTGAATGCAGGACCAGACCATCTGTCACGCATCGAAACGATAGAAGAAATAAATTTGGAGGAAGGATTGCCGGACATGCAGCTCTTTGTAGTGCGCGTCACGGATGATCACTTTGAAGACATCATACACTTCCTAATGATAGGAACTACGCCAGAAGGCTACACCACCCATCAGAAAAAAGAGTTAGTGGTGCGTGTGACAAAATTTTCTGTCATTTCCAGACATCTGTACAAAATGGGGTCTAATGAAGTATTGCAATGATATTTACCAGAGTTTGAAAGAAGCAGTATCCTCGCAGACGCTCATGGGGGTGTTTCGGGAGGGAATTACGTAGGAAGGGCGACCGTTCAGAATATTATACGTGCAAGGTTGTGGTGGCGAACCCTCCATAAGGATTCAAAAGCCTACTGCAGGACGTGCGACATGTGTCAAAGGATTGACATGCCATCACGGAGAGATGAGCTGCCTTTGAACCCGCAGATGATGTTACAACCTTTCGAGAAATGGGCAATAGATTCTATGGGACCCATTGAGCCTCAATGTTAGGCCCCTACACTAGTAGTATAGGGGCATGTTAGGCCCCTATACTACTAGTGTAGGGGCCTAACACTCAAGGAAAGAAGATAGGTGCGCGGTACATTATCACCGCGACTGAGTATTTGACTTGATGGGTGGAGGCATAGCCTGTGAAGGACAACATAGGCATGATAGCTGTGAATCTTCTCTTTGAGTATGTACTGATGCAATTTGGGTGTCCAAATATTTTGATGAGTGATCGTGGTACACACTTTCTGAATGAAACTGTTATAGATCCATTTGGGCACATCAATCCAACTTACAAATTAGTACTATTACGGCCCATTAAACCCTAATTCAATTGTTACATGCCCTAAATGAAGTCAACCATCAAAATGCCTCCTTCCCAAGAGATTCCATGGCTGAAATCATCCAAAAAATGCCCCTAAGAAGATCAGCGCAAGCAGACCTTCATTAGGGTGCACTGTAGTGCAGTCCAGTACACTGTCTAGGTGCTATGCAGTGTACTTGAGCCCTCTTTTGCCCGCGCTGGGTGAATTTGAGCTAAATTTCATTAGAGTTTCGGAATATTCTTATCCATTGGGTGCATATAGAAGCTTCCCAAGTTTATCTACTCATTTGAGCTCGAATTTGGATGAGGTAGGGAGTTAAGGAACATCAATTCCTTTATGCCTTCCTCCATGGAACTAAATTCTAAGTTTGGGAGGGCATTCATTATCACCATTTATGGCATAACTTCCTTCATTGACCTATAAAAGGACCACTCATCTAAGTGATTAGGGGCTAGAAATCATTGAATTATAGGGAGATGTTGTTAGCATGAGACTTGAGTTCCTTTCAAGTATTGTAATGATGTCAAAATGTCTTGCTTGTTATGAGGAGAGGATGGGATTGAACTGGAGGAGTGATACTGAATTGAGAAAATTGGGTTGTAACTCTTCCTTTTACTAATAAAGTGTTCAAAGCTTTTTCCATATGTTTGTATTATCCATTGATACTTCCATATGTGTATTATGAACCTGATTCCATTCTATGTTTAGCCAATAGATCATTATCATATTCTTTGATCAGTTTTTGTCTTTTTCCTGTGTGCAGGTACTTTTCAAGTAGATTAAGTACAGAAAGGAGTGATAGAATTGGTCAAGGGAGATAAGGAGTAAGCAAAAGCTATAGGTGGGCTTCTTTACTGTCTTATTTAATCTATTGGTTATAGAAAAGGTAGAGAATGTTTTGCACTGTTGTTCTAGACTTCGCTACTAGTCTAGGGGTTTAAGCATTTATCTGTAGACACTAAAACTTTCCCAAAAAAATTGGTGACACCACTGGGGAGTGATTATCCATCTTAGTATCTTATCAGCCTCTTTAGACACCTTGACATACTTTACTTGTTGTAATTCAACCTTTTCCATTCAATTTTGGTCAAAATTTGAGATTAGATGACTCTTGCGTGGCCTCACAGGAATCAGCACAGGCTAGCCTTAGAGACAGTCCGCTACAATGCGCCCTCCAGTTAGAGATAGTGCACTGCAGCGCAGTTACTCCCTATTTGGCCTGTGCTGATCTTCCTAGGGTCAAATTCCCACCCTTGGAATTAAATTTTTTGCCAAAATTCTTCTGATTGCTTTTTTGTTGATTGTAAATGGATGTCATGTCTCAGAAAATAGGTTTTGATCTCCTTAGCTAGCCCTGCTTAGACTAGGATTGATAAATGTTTCTTATTTATTTACTTTGTCATTTTCAATCTATGGTCAAAAGCTAGTTTTTGGTTGATTGATCTTTGTCGAAAGTAAGTGTCGTAAAATCGTCTTTTCCTTCAAAAATTGAGTTTTTGTAAATTCTTCATTCACAAAAGATCGATTGATTGATGTGTGCATATTGTTAGGTTCCTATACCAATAGGTGTCATATTTCATGATTGACTGTGGAAATACCAAATATGATCATCCTTTCCATGCCGCAAAGATTCTATATTTTCAAAAAACCAAAAAATTTAAAAAATGTAAAGAGGGTATGCCCTAAAAGAAAAATCAAAGGGCAAAAAGAATGAATTGGTCAAGAAGGAAAGAAAATGAACCCCAAATAAAAGACCAGGAAAGTGGCTAGTCAAAATGCCACTACTATCCTATTTTTTGCAGACAAGTTCAAATCATGCAATCAGTGACTTCTGTCACACTTGATGGATGGCCCAACAGCTCAATCTTGGATAGTCCATGTTTAAATTTCTTGTTTTAGGATTAGAGAATAAGGTCTATTCAAACAGTTTAAGCTTGACAGATCAGTAGTTAGGTAGAGAAGCAATGGTGCTCAACAGCTAAATCTGAGCCCCTGGAAGAGATAAGGGCAAACTTAGATAGGAGGACAGCCAAAAGAAAACAAGAGAGAAAGGGGTTGCTAGTTCAAATGCACCCAATCAAAAGGAAGAAAAATTGTTAGGTGTATTAGGCTGGGTAAGTAGTTTGATGTTGCAAAATCAGGTTTGTGATCAGTTTTTTCTTATTGAATATGATCTATCTCATGAATATCACAAATACTATAGCAAGGTGGCTGCAAAATAGTTGAAGCATGACTAATTTCCCCTCTCATTTCCCCAAGAACACTTACTAACATCCCTTCAAGGACAATGAGATCTGCTCAGTGGTCCTAGGTCATTTCATTTTATGAGGAATAGTAAGTGGAACTCTATGTTTACTTAGCCAAAACAAGCCACATTTCTTGTGTAAAAAGATCCTTCCATTTCCCTTTCATTTCCCTAAAAACCTACGTTGTTACCTTATAAACTTAACGTTTTCTATACACAAAACCATATTAACACTTTAACTCTATTTATATAACTCCTATGTATATTTCCCTTCCCATACTATGTAAAACTACATAAAAACCCCAAAATACTTAAATATTCCCCGCCCCGGCAATTATAGCCATAAAACATGGCACTTCGAGAATTATAGGTTCTCTTGGAACCTTATAATAACCCCTCTGCATACACAAACCTTGGGATTTAATTAACATTTGGTTAATTACATAACCAACCCGCAAAACCCAAAATTGAAATACACTGTGATTTTCCGCGAAAACCTTAAAAAATGATGGAATAACATGGCGAGTCGCATATATTACCCCTCTGCCTGCTTAACATGCCGCCAGCCGTTGGATCCGATCCCCTAGATCGGACGGCCCTCATGCATATCGCAAGCCATCATATGTCGAACGATAGCATCCGGGGGATGGGCAGTATTGCCACCATATAGAGGATAGGTGTCAGGCGCCCGATGTGATCGCTGCCCCCTCTGACAAAACCACTTTGTCCCGAAGGTAGTGCGAGGGCCAAACCGCTTACCGCCTATGCCCCTGCCCCGCTGATGTCACCCTCTCGTCACCCTCACATCATCAGACATGTCATTCATCACCCCGCCTCCGTATCATCTGTCGTGTCTGCCACGTCACTGCAAAGTCAGCCTCCATACCCCTCGCTATACGACAAAATCATGACGTCATGCTGATGTCACCCGACGAAAGCGCGCCAAAAACCCGCCAAAATCAAATTTTTTGTCAAAAAGCCATTAAACGTCGTTTTTTGTCCATTTCACCCTGTTTCTTCTACGCGATGTTTGCATGATTTTGAACGTCCAAAACGCCATTTTCGCTGCACAGTCCACCACCCAGGGAAATCAACTTCGATGCTCGGTCCCTCAGCTTGGTATGACACCCACATTATGCACCAGGCATCCATAAAATAGGTATTTACCCACATTCTTCTCCCAAACCCTGTTCTTCCAAATTTTTGTCCAAAAATTTCCCGAACTTCTGCATTTTAACCTCTGTTCAGCCCATTTTTTCTGAGAAATTTCTCATAATGTTACTCCCACTGCAAATTTACCTATTTATCTAAACGTTCAAGCTCAATTTAGCCTGTAATTCCTGTAGAAAGAACCCAAAAGCACTTTTTTACCTATTGTCGCTGTGAAAGCTCAAAATTTCAAGTTAAATAATCACAGTGGGTTGAAGAATGGAACCTGCAGTGGCCCTCAATGTTTCCCCCTTGAATGCACCACACAAGGAGCTGGAATGGTTGCCCTTAGCTGATAGGGACTTCCAAATACAAGACTTAATGGGTATCAAAAGCCATCTCCAAACATTTTGTGAAATAAGAAACAACTATATAAACAAGACTGATCTCTATGGCATATGGGAGTCTAATCTACCCATATATTATCTTCCATCGGTTAATGTGTTTCCAGATATAATCTGCTTGTGTTGTGCTAAATATGAGCCCACTCAAAGAGCAGTCATTTCCCCAAATGGCATTGTCCTGTTCTATATCACTCCTGACTCAATCAATCAGATGTTGCATTTCAAGCCTAATCAACCTTTGGCTCCTCTGTCTATGAAACATTTGCTGGACAAAGGCTCCAAACTATCCTCTGTAGAAATAGGTCGAATTGCCAACTTATTAATAAGCCCAGACTCCCAGCTCAGAGATTCACCTCCTTTTCACTAGTCTATTTCAATGAAGTTGGGAGAACTGTTATTGACATGATATCCTATGTCCTGGGTTTTAGAACAAGTGAGTACGTTGATGAAACCATTCTAGCTCTGATGTCTATATTTATTCTAGGACACCCTCTTGCCATCAAGTTTGACTTTTCTACCTTCATTAGCAACAAAATCCATGAACAATTCATGAGCCTAAATAGAGAAGGGGTTTTCAAGTATACAACCTATATATATCATATGTTCTTATACTATCAAACAAATAGTTTTCAGTTCCCTGTCAAGAAATTGGATGCAAAACGAGAAAGGAGATCTGTCATATTTTGGACCCCAATCTTCCATATAGTCCATAATTCTCCTTATACTTATTGTGAGTTCATTGATATATTCATATATCCAGTCTCATCTTTGCTGATGAGAAGTCCCCCTCCCAGACTCTCAGCTGAAATGCAGAAAATCTTGCAGCTGTCCAAAAGCTATAAAATAGGTGACTGGTACTTTTACCAAAATCACACAGAGATCAAAATTTATGGCTATGAATTGTGCCCCTACAAGCTGCCAAGATATGTGCCTGTGAGATTATTTTCCCTTGAATACTTTAGGCAATTTATTAGCTCAGATTTGACTCATTTTTATGAGGCCAAGAAAATGCTCAGCTGAAGCTAAGAAACCAACTAGGCCCCCTCATCATTAACAAAAAGGAAGGGTGGAAAGATGCACAAAAGATATTAAGTGAGCAACTCAAACTAAAAAGGAGTTTTTGTTGGGCGCCCTATGACCCAAAAGGATTTATCCATGATAGAAAGACAAAATATAGGCTATCAGGCTATGAACATTATAGAATCCCTGATATAGAATAGTATGCTAATCAAGATTAATGGGTGAAAGGTACATTGGTAGAACAGATTACTGAGGAAGAGAAAATGGAGCAGGAAATGAAAGACCTTGAAAAAACTCTTGACCTGGACTCTTTTGGACAGGTCCCTTTCAAATTGCCTCAACACATTGGAGTGGGCACATCAGCCGCTACAACTTGACAACAACCTGCCCGAGAAAATACTCCACCTGCAGGGACATCCAAAGGAAAAGAAGTGCTGCATTCAAAGCAACAAGAAATGACCGATCAGTCAACATCATCACAGCAGCAAGGCCAAGGGAAAATTCCTCCTGCCTAGACCCATGCACCAGAGATACCAACATTGCAGACTCCTCTCAATGAGGAGAAGGGCAGAAAAAGGGACTGGGAAGAGGACACACCAATAAGTGGGCCAGCAGAACCACCAGAAGCAAAGAGGCAGAGAGTGGATCCTCTACCTAAAGAGGAAGTTATTGAGGAGATCATTGAAAGTCCAAGTAGTGAAAGGGCAACTAGCGTGACCTTCCTAGAATCTAACGATATCTAGTGACAAACAAGCCAATCAAAAACTATCTTTCTCTAAATATGCAATATATAAACAAAGGCAAACAAGTGTTTTAGGCCTACCTTGGGTCCAATGCAAGTTTGTGGAAGCCTCGCTCCTTTGATCCAAATGAGCTCCCTTGTAGCGAATCTGCAAACACAAACAAGAAAAAAAATTAAATAGCACCTGAAAATCCAATATCATAAAACATACTTATCATGATGATCAAGGAATTCATGAAACAAATGACATAAGACAATTTGTTGAGAAAAATGAATCTGATTGTATTAATTCAAATCAAAGAACTTTACAACCTGTGCCTTGATGCTATATAAGCTCCTCCCAGGGTCCAACAAGAAGTCTCCTCTACTTTGACAAGTTTCACTCTCTTCCCAATGAAGCCAAAAAGGTATGTGATCTCTCCTCTCAAGCTTAACTACGATGTCTCAATTCCACTAGCATTTACCCTCAAAAATGTTTAGCTTCTAACCTCCCTAGCAACCAGCCCAATGCCTTAATTTATAGTGCAATGGAGGGAAGTTACTAGGTCCTCCTTCAAAGGGATAAAGCCCTCTTTCAAAGGGATAGCTCCTCTCATCAAGGGATTATCTCCTTCTCTTTTTGGATGCATGAACCACCTAAGAGCGAACAATCCATGTCAAAATTCCTTCTAGAATCATCTAGAATTAGCCCAAAGTGAGTTTTTTAGAATAAACTTGTGCCTTTTTGACTTTCACAGGGGTCCGCACCCACTCCCTTAGAGACAAAGCGGGTAGGTACGTAGGTAATGTGAACAGGGGGTGCGGGACCGCAGGTAACAGTGAGAGAAATTATGGAACCAGAGCTTTGTTGATTTTCAATCTCTTTCTCTCATTTTCAAAGCTTGACTTGAAGAGCTGAGGTATAAGACTTGCTTAGGAGGACAGTACAAGTGATGATAGGCCCATACTGACTGCAAATAATCATGGTGATGATATTTTTGTGTAACAGATTTCTCCCTAAAGTGCGAAGTCTGTAGTAGATGAGGATTTCATTTTTCATCTAGGAAGAGTGAAGTACTTTATCATTTCGAGGATCATCTTGTTGAGAGATTGGTTGGAACCTGTAAAAACATTCAATGCAAAATATATATATGATATCATATCATCGCTGAGGTAGGCATTCCCATACTCAGATCAAAACTGACTAGAAAACTAACTACTGCTCTGATATAGGAACGATCTTGTAATACATCACAAGTATAGACACATGTAGACACAATATGGACACAACCATATGTTTATGAATAGTCCACAATATAATGAATACAAAATTCATCACAGCCTCGAAGGTAGAAACTAGATCCAGGGTCTTCATTTCTACTTCCCGAAACAGTATGATTCTATCCATGCGAATGAATGTGTTGAAGTCGAACATGGTAGAAACCACTTGATTACCAGTCAATGATGTAAACTGTTAACAAGTGTGAGAGAAACCACCAGTAATGTCAATGGCTCTCAAAGTACTCAGTACAATCCATGAGATGTGAATAGATGTGTTGATGTCGAACATGTCACGGAATCCTTTGATCGAAGGTCAATGATGCAACCTATCATCGAAGGTGAGAAACCTTCCATTGATGCATGTAGATCCCAAGGTACTGACGATTTCTAGATCATCTTTCTAGATAATGAGCTGAAGACGATAGAAAGCGATCCGTCGTAGGCAAGCCCACAACACGACATCATAGATCAAGTTGTAGAAATTTAGTTGCAAGGACTGACTCAGGGATGGTCAAGATGGATGATAGATATTTTGCAGATGAATGGCTTATTAGCACTGACCTCTTGAACACATAATGACACAGCAGATGGTTTGGTGAAAATTGACCCAAAGTTAATACCCAGAAACCGGCTGAAGACTTTCAATGTGGTTTGATCAACTGTTAGGCAAAGGATTTCCCAACCTAGGTGAATGAAAGTGTCGTGTTCAAGAGTGGTTACAAAGTATGACAAACAGGCTCATTTTTCTCTCTTTTCCCCCACCATTTCTGGCAAGTACCTCTTTATTTTTGACAAGCTTGAGGAGGATAACATTTGCTTGATTATAAGCTCATCCTTCGGATGAGTCCAACTTAGTTTAAATTCGAACCCTAAGAAGGAGTGGTCTGTTCCTGTTTGTAATTGAACAAGTCCTTTATTGTTAAATTTTAACGAGTCCAGTATAGGAGAAACTCGGCGTTTTTCAATTTTAGAGAGTTTGAAAAAACTTAAGAAGACTCTAGGGTTGACATTTTTCGTAAATTTGTGTCTCCCAAGCCCGAAAAAGTATAAAATAATACTTGAGAGAACCACTTGATCATTACGACCAAGGAGTACTTTTCGTAATTAGTGTTTCTATTCTGAAAAAGTAAAAAAGCGATCAATGACACGTCGTTTTATAACCAATATCGAATTTGAAACGACAAAAATCCGGCAATCTTTTCATGTTTTTACGGTTAGAAAAAGAGCTTAAGTGGACCGTCTTTTTAGTTCCGTTTTAACGAGCTTATAAAGAAAAACTCGGCGATCTTTTCATGTTTTAGAAGTCAGAAAAGAGCTTAAAGGTGACTCTAATGTTTTTTCGTCGAAAATGACCGATTTCGCCTGAAAAATCCATTAACCTGAACAAAAACTCAAACATTACTCATACCTATTTAAAATGGATAAAAATGCTTCAAAAGTTACCTTTCTAAAGTGAAACATAAACAAATTTACAATTCATTTATTCAAAAAACTTATAAAAAGGGCTTTCGTCAATTCATTTTTACCGTTTGAGATTTGGGGTGAGAAAATAGAGCTTTTGATCAGAAACTTCCCATGAAGATTGGGGAAAATCCATCCATCGGAATCGAGCGTCGTCTCCTCCAGGTAATCCACATCATCCTACTCTTCAATTTTATCCGTTTCAATTTGTTTTTAGGGTTTTATTTCATTTTTTAGAGGATTTTTAGGCTAGAAACCCGCGTGCGGGGGCCCGCAGGCACAACACAGGTAACCTGCAAACCCCGACTTTTTCTCAATGGGGAAAAAGTCAGGGGTCTGCACCTGCCATGAAGTCAAGGTGTGGACCCACGCACTGTCTCTAACAGAGAGGGTGCGGTCCCTGCAGCAAGGGTTTTTAACCCTAAATTTCTCAAAATTTACCCAAACAATTCAATATTTTGCATTCTAATTCGCCTTTTTGTTGGATGTAGAGTATACATCATGCTTGATTTGCGAGAACGGGAGCATGAGGACATAAATCTTGCCACGTTAAATCACCAACCTTCGATCGATGCATTGAACGCATGCGGCTTGTACAAATTCTAGGCCATACCTAGCATGAAAGCCCAGGTGGACTTCTTGCAGTGGCTGGTAGACAGGTGGAGCATACAGGACTAGTGCTTCTTCATTGGTGGCCACCAGCTCGAAATTGAGCCGGCAGACATATACTTTTTGACTTGTTTGCCTAAGAGAGGTGAAGACTTAACTCTATTCGGGACTAGGCCAGGTGGTCATTCTGTCGATAGCCTCCGGCTAGAGTTCTGCAACAACCATACTAGAGACAAGGGGATAGACATCAAAACCATATCCCGTCCTGAACTCATGGTGATTACGTTTACTGTTACCAGGCTCTGTGGGAGCGCCACACTACATGTAGCCACTGGTTCCCAGATGCGGATGGCAGTTGACTGCTTTCGAGGCACCATCTTCAACTGGTGCGATGTTGTGTTAGCTAATGTAAAAGGCCAACCGACCAGAGCCATGAACGAACAACTGAAGACCTTTGGATATGGTGCTTTAGTTGTGAGCTTTGGTCTGGAGAGGGTCCCAATGTCGGTCCCACAGCACCTCACTGTTGGAGCTGGACTTCCTTGAGAGCCCAAACTGATGCGATGGGTTGTAGTTATGGCCCGTCATCCTGATGAGGGGAAAGAGGTCATTCGATTCAAACCTGAGTATTTCCATTGGTTGGAAAGCCAAGTTTTTGCTATTCAGGACTTTCCTTACGCTGGGGTAGATTTTCGCAGTGACCCAGACATGGCTTTTCCACCAGGAGAGCAATGGGATGACTCAGGTAAAACCATTTTCAACATTTTCCTAATTTAATTTTTTTTTGTTTTTATCTCGTCCCAAAACTGATAGTAAAAGTTTCAAATGCAGACGTGGGTCCACAGCGACCAGCTGCTCTCCGGCCTTACGAGAGAAAACAACCATCTGCAGCGGCAGGATGAATCAGCAGAGACCTTGGCCGAATTGGAGAGCCATCTAGAGCATTTGACAGGAGACATTCCAGAGACCGGCATAGATGACATTCCTCGTCGACTACAGCGCTATGTGATTGGGGTCCTAGGACCTTTTAGGAGGTTCCTTTGTAAGGTGGCCCCTATAGTGGTTTCTTATCGAGATCATCACCAGTGATAGGATGATCACCTATTGTACACACATATGACATTTTTGCTTTTTGTATATCATTTTTGCCAATCATAAGGTGTTTTTCAACCTATGATCGAGGACAATGTATATTTTGACACACTCCTATGTTATATTATATCACTATTACCGGCTTGTCTTGTAAAACATGTCGTGGAATGTTTTTTAAATTTATTTGTATGATTATTGCAAATGTCTACTTAACATTCGAGAAGCAATTGCATCTACTAATGTATTTAAAGATATTGGAATATGCTGATATTCAATATAATCAAATTCATGTTCCAAGAGACGCACTCTCAAAAATAATCTCAATAACACTGGATTTATAATGGCATATACTCTATTAAGTTGTAATACAATGAGTTTAGAATCTAACCTCACTATCAAACTCTGAATCCCAAATGAAATAGATTCAGATAATAACTCAATCACTGCACTATACTCTGCAATGTTTTTCGTTGTTTGACTGAGGCTTACCCCATGCATAGATACCAACTCGTCAGAGGGCGAATAGATAACCCAAACTACATAAGAAATGTTCCGTGTATTACAACAAGCACCATCAGCAAAACCAATGTATGTTTGGAGAGGCATCAACATCTGCAATATCAAGAGTAAAACCAGAATAAGCACGAATAATGACAAAAAACACTCTCTAAGCTAAGCACACTTTTTAAACTAAAACAAATCGGCCCGAGGAAACCTTTGCACGCCTCCGTTACCTTTTGGGAGGCCTACGCCCCATAGAAACTGTCTACCTGAGACTGTCCCTTGGCCCATAGGTCCTGATGCGAGGTTAGAAGTCTAGCTCTTCCAGAGTGGTATCTCACTGGTGGCTCAGGCCCCCCCGGAAGGGGGCCTTCTTCGCCCTCCACCTAAGCTACGCAAGAAGAACCCTCACCAGCTAGAAAGAAAACTAACCTATCTAAAAAATCTCCACACCCATTTTTTAAGCATAATACCTCTTCAGGTAAAGACCATTTCTGGGTTTACCAAAAAAGTCCTCGTCAAAGTCTACCAATTCATAGGCCCCTTTTGCTAGCTTTCGCTTGACAGCATAAGGACCATGCCACATAGCAACGAATTTTCCTGCGCCTAATTTATCATTATCTTTATCGTACAATAAAACTAGGTCTCCTTCCGAAAAATTTCGAGGGGTCACATTTTGATCATACTGAGCTTTAATACGTTTTGCATGAGTTTCGATTGCTAATGCAGCATCACGTCGATTCTCATCTAGTTGAGCTAAGTATAACAAACGTTTTTCCTCTTCGGAAGTGGCTGGAAATAACTCGATGACCATTTGCAATGACGGGATCTGCTGGTGACCACCAATGAAGAAGCATTGGTCCTGTATGCTCCACCTGTCTACCAACCACTGCAAGAAGTCCACCTGGGCCCTCATGCCCGGTATGGCCCAGAATTTGTACAAGCCGCGTGCCTTCAATGCATCGATCAAAGGTTGGTGATTTAACGCGGCAAGATCTATGTCCTCATGCTCCCGTTCTCGCCAATCAAGCATGATGTATACTCTGCATCCAACAAAAAGGCGAATTAGAATGCAAAAAATTGAATTGTTTGCGTAAATTTTGAGAAATTTATGGTTAAAAACCCTTGATGCGAGGACCACACCCTCTCTCCTAGAGACAGTGCATGGGTCCGCACCTTGCCTTCATGACAGGTGTGGACCCCTGACTCTTTCCCCACTGAGAAAATGTCGGGGTCCGCAGGCTACCTGTGTTATGCCTGCGGGCCCCCGCGCGCGGGTTTCTATCCTAAAAAACCTCTTTAAAATGAAATAAAACCCTAAAAAACGATTTGAAATGGATGAAATTGAAGAGTAGGATGATGTGGATTACTTGGAGGAGACGGCGCTCGATTCCAACGGATGGATTTTTTGCAATCTTCACGAGAAATTTCTGACCAAAAGCTGTATTTTCTCACCCAAATCTCAAACGGTAAAAATGAATTGACGAAATCCCTTTTTATAAGTTTTTTGAATAAATGAATTTGTAAATTTGTTTATGTTTCACTTTAGAAAGGTAACTTTTGCAGCATTTTTATCCATTTTAAACAGGTATGAGTAATGTTTGAGTTTTTGTTTAGGATAATGGATTTTTCAGGCGAAATCGGTCATTTTCGACCAAAAAAAATTAGAGTCACCTTTAAGCTCTTTTATGACTCCTAAAAAATGAAAAGATCGCCGAGTTTTTCTGTTTAAACTCGTTAAAATGGAACTAAAAAGATGGTCCACTTACAGCTCTTTTTCTGACCATAAAAACATGAAAAGATTGCTGGATTTTTGTCCTTACAAATTCGATATTGGTTATAAAACGACGTGTCATTGATTGCTTTTTTACTTTTTCGGATCAGAGGCACTAATTACGAAAATTACTCCTTGGTCATAATGATCAAGCGGTTCTCTCAAGTATTATTTTATACTTTTTTCGGGCTTGGGAGACACAAATTTACGAAAAAGGTCAACCCTGGAGTCTTCTTAAGTTTTTTCAGACTCTCTAAAATTGAAAAACGCTGAGTATCTCCTATACTGGACTCGTTAAAATTTAACAGTAAAGGACCTGTTCAATTAAAAACAAGAATGGACCACTCCTTCTTAGGGTTCGAATTTGAACTAAGTTGGACTCATCCGAAGGATGAGCTCATAATCAAGAAAATGTTATCCTCCTCAAGCTTGTCAAAAATAAAGAGGTACTTGCCAGAAATGGTGGGGGAAAAGAGAGAAAAATGAGACTGTTTGTCATACTTTGTAACCACTCTTGAACACGACACTTTTATTCACCTGGGTTAGGAAATCCTTTTCCTAACAGTTGATCAAACCACATTGAAAGTCTTCAGCCGGTTTCTGGGTATTAACTTTGGGTCAATTGTCACCAAACCATCTGTTGTGTCGTTATGTGTTCAAGAGGTCAGTGCTAATAAACCATTCATCTGCAAAATATCTGTCATCCATCTTGACCATCCCTGAGTCAGTTCTTGCAACTAAATTTCTTCAACTTGATCTATGATTTCGTGTTGTGGGCTTACCTACGACAGATCGCTTTCTATCGACTCTAGCTCATTATCTAGAAAGATGATCTAGAAATCGTCAGTACCTTGGGATCTGCATGCCTCAATGGCAGGTTTCTCGCCTTCGACGATAGGTTGCATCATTGACCCTTGATCAAAGGATTTCGTGACATGTTCGACATCAACACATCTATTCACATCTCATGGATTGTACTGAGTACTTTGAGAGCCATTGACAGTACAGGTGGTTTCTCTCACACCTGTTAACAGTTTACATCATTGACAAGTATCAAGTGGTTTCTACCATGTTCGACTTCAACACATTCATTCACATGGATAGAATCGTACTGTTTCGGGAAGTAGAAATGAAGACCCTGGATCTAGTTTCTACCTTCCAGGCTGCGATGAATTTTGTATTCATTATATTGTGGACTATTCATAAATAGATGGTTGCGTCCATACTGTGTCTACATGTGTCTATACTTGTGATGTATTACAAGATTGTTCCTATATCATAGCAGTAGTTAGTTTTCTAGTCAGTTTTGATCTGAGTATGGGAATGCCTACCTCAGCGATGATATGATCTCATATATATATTTTGCATTGAATGTTTTTACAGGTTCCAGATAGGCTCTCCACAAGATGATCCTCGAAACGATAAAGTACTTCACTCTTCCTAGATGAAAAATGAAATCCTCATCTACTCCAGACTTCGCACTTTAGGGGGCAATCTGTTACAAAAGATATCGTCACCATGATTATTTGCAGTCAGTATGAGTCTATCATCAATTGTACTGTCCTCCTAAGCAAGTCTCAGACCTCAGCTCTTCAAGTCAAGCTTTGAAAATGAGAGAAAGACATTGAAAATCAACAAAGCTCTGATTCTGCACTTTCTCTCACTGTTACCTGCGGTCCCGCACCCCCTGTTCACATTACCTGCGGACCTACCCACTCTGTCTCTAAAGGAGTGGGTACAGACCCCTGTGAAAGTAAAAAAAGCACAAGTTTATTCTAAAAAACTCACTTTGGGTTAATTCTAGATGATTCTAGAAGAAATTTTGACGTGGATTGTTCGCTCTTAGGTGGTTCATGCATCCCAAAAGAGAAGGAGCTAATCCTTTGATGAGAGGAGCTATCCCTTTGAAGGAGGGCTTTATCCCTTTCAAGTAGGACCTAGTAACTTCCCTCCATTGCACTATAAATTAAGGCATTGGGCTGGTTGCTAGGGAGGTTAGAAGCTGAACATTTTTTAGGGTAAATGCTAGTGGAATTGATACTTCCTAGTTAAGCTTGAGAGGAGAGATCACATACCTTTTTGGCTTCATTGGGAAGAGAGTGAAACTTGTAAAAGTAGGGGAGACTTCTTGTTGGACCCTGGGAGGAGCTTGTACAGCATTAAGGCACAAGTTGTAAAGTTCTTCTTTGATTTGAATTAATACAATCACATTCATTTTTCTCAACAAATTGTCTTATGTCATTTGTTTCATGAATTTCTTGATCATCACGATAAGTATGCTTTATGATATTGGCTTTTCAGGTGCTATTTAATTTGTTTTCTTGTTTGTGTTTGCAGATTTGCTCTAAGGGAGCTCATTTGGATTAAAGGAGCGAGGCTTCCACAAACTTGCATTGGACCCAAGGTAGGCCTAAAACACTTGTTTGCCTTTGTTTATATATTGCATATTTAGAGAAAGATAGTTTTTGATTGGCGTGCTTGTCACTTATCATTTGGGAATTGCATTTGGGATATTGTATCCTCCTGGAAAACCAAGATTAACCGAACCGTACTGGGGTTCTTGAGGTTGTTGATATGTATACCCAGGGTACGGTTGACACTGATAGACTGGTTGCTGCACAGTAGGACCGAATTGGTACTCTCCCTAGTACGGTTGATAAGTAAACTGAAGTTGACTTGTGACAACCATACTTGAACCAGGTTGTCCTACAGGCATCTGAACTGAAGTTTGAATTGTGGATCCAGACTAAGGTAAAGATGTCTGAGGAGTTGATATAGGAATAGTAGAAATTGGAGCTGTTGATACTCCAGAAGTAGGTGGGGTAGATTGAACAGATGTTGCAGCAGCCATTTGATGTGGAGTACGAGGCGTACTAGGCCCAGGCTGAGAAACTACCGAAGGTACAAAAGTTTGAATAGTAGACTGGACAGGTTGCTGGGGTGAACCAGAAACTAAGGGTTGTCCAGTTTGAGATGACAACTGTACATTTGGTTGCAAGACCTGTTGAGTTTGCGATGGATCCCACACTAAGTTCATTCCGGGGTACAGACCCATAATATGTTGAGAATATTGTGGACCATAACCAGGTTGAGGGTAGGGTTGATAATTCAGAGGTACATTTCCAGTTCCTTGAACATATGATTGACCGAAAGGTGGTTGGAAACCTTGGTTCGAGTACTGACCTTGGGGCTGATAACCCTGAGGCACGTACTGATACTGGGGTTGACCTTGAGGTACATATTGATACTGGAGTTGACCTTGAGGTACATACTGAGTCCGGGGTTGACCTTGAGGAACGTACTGTCCCGTAGGGATGTACTGTCCTTGAGGTTGCCCTCCAGGTGTAAATTGGGTACCTTGAGGTTGCACCCCAAGCGATAATTGAGGATTTTGAGGTTGCTGCCTAGGCGGTAACTGGCCACCTTGAGGTTGAGGATTAGGAATAGTACCTGACATCATGAGAATATCTTCTACACTCAATGGCTTAGTACCATTGTTTCCAATTAATAACCCTTGTTCAATGGGTTGAGGAGATGCTCCCAAAAACGTACCAGTAAGTGACTGATACCCAAAGGGAACAGAAGGACCACCATACAAAAACGATTCTGGAGATTGAGAAAACATGGACAACTGTCTTGACATATTTAACGGAGGATAGTAACCTCTAGGTGTTGGGTGATAAGGAATATGAGGTGGTGAAAAACTTAGTCCCAGGTTTTCCAAAAAATTGGTCAATGAAAGATACCAAGCACTGCTCCTAGGTGGACTGTAAAAGATTGATTCACGCTCCCTAAGTTCTATAACATGGTGCTTTTCAGGGATAGGGATGCCTACTTCTTCTTCCGGAGTAGCAAGTTCTTCAATAACTATAAGTCCAGAAGGAAGATTTTGGGTAATTATTCTTTCTACCCTAGGTGAACCAGGACCACCAAAAGTTGGAGAGGTAAATCCTGATGTCGGAGTAGCAGCAAATTCACTTTCAGGTTCAAATATTTCAGGTTCCTCACCTATATCACTAGTAGATGAAAAGCTACCAGTAATTTCAGAAACAGACACAGATTATGGATTATAATTTGCTACTAGAGCTTGAAAATCAGGATGTACCACCAAAGAAGACTCCTTCTTTAGGTGACCCAACTCTACTGTCTCTAGGAGTGACGAGGGCTCTTAACCCTTCAGGCTGGCTCGGTGAAAACTCAAGAGGTTGGCCCCGAAGTCTACGGGACTTCCTCGGTAATTCAACCACGATTAAAAAATTTTAACTACTTCACACGAAAACAAAGTAAAATCTCAATGAGAACCACCTAAAGCCTCTAAGAACCAAACAAATTTGAATCACATGCCTAAAGAATCTAGGAGATCAAACCACACACAAACAGTAACTTTCCATACTGAAAACACTAGTTGGTGATGAAATCCAACGTCGCAGAGTTCAATATAGAAATGGCGGTTGGAACAGTTACCCCGGAAACCTGCTTAATGAATAGACTAGCACAAGTTCCTCCACTAAACCATCTCGAGTGAAGAGAACTGCCCAGAAAATCCAAGTGAGTCTAGCCGACGTCTACTCCAGGTACAGTGGGATCTTACCACCACTGTCACCTTAGGAAGAATCCTATAGAATATGGTCGCTATGGTTACCAACAGAAACAAATATACCTGGGGGAACAGTCTACGATCCGATACGAACGCAAGGGTAGAGTAATAAGCTCAATCCCCTTGAAGGCTCCTTGACATAATCCAAGGTTTACCAACAACTGACCGGGCTCCTCGACAATGGTTAATCCGAGGTTTACCGTTTTTAATACGTGAATATCTGCCGTCATTCTCAATGAGGAAGGATTGATTCCCACACTGGTTCGGACACGATCTCGTGCTTCTCTTTTAAGAGAAGCTTTCCCAGAGCATAGATGCAACAATTAGATTTCTCTCCTACCACAAGATACAGTTACTTGTTTGTTTTGTTGTGTTGGAGAGTTAATTACTCCCTACTCCAAGACACTAGCCTAAGCTATGTTGGTGTATTAGAGCCCTAGAAATAAAAATATTACTAGATAGATTTTACTTTAAGCGTTATTTTTATTGGTTTTTGTTTAAGTCAAGAGGTGTGGAGATGAAACTCGTGGTGTGAAGACTCGACTCGAAATCACTAAAAAATGCACTTAAGATGATTAAGCAATCTTTTCCCTTCAATGAACTTCTAGCTAGGAAAGAGTTTGAGAATGCAAATGCTTGTAAACACAAATCTTTCTTAACCAACAAATTAAAAGAAGAGCTCTTTGTCTTTTCCAATGCACTCAAAACGAGACAACTAGTTATTTTCACAAAAGTTTCCATTTTCTTTCAAACACTCAAATAATACAAAAACAAACTTTTTCCAAAAGAGATTTTTATTTTTTATAAAACACTCAAAACTATGGAAATAACTAATCTTGAGATCTACAAACTATAAAAAACTATTTGAAGTCAAATCTTACAAGATGTCTTTTTCAATGATGTTTTACTTAGCTATAACAAACTATGGACTAATTTGTCCAGAATCACAAATCAGTCAAAAAACAACCAATTTTTGTTTTCTTTTCTAAAAATGAAATCCAAACTTTTAACACAAGCCTTTTCAAAGTTTTGCAAAGAGAAAACACAAGGTGGATTCCTCAAAAAAAGGTAGATTTTGCAAATGGTCAGACTCATAAGAAGGCCAGTAAAAACCAAGGTGATCTGAGGCTTCTACAGCTTCTAAGCTCTGAGCTACTACACGACCAAAATGAAAACCAAGACCGATAACCAAAACTTCTAGGAATTTCACCTAAAACCCTAACACCAATGGAATTAACCTCAAAAAAGTTCTTAACAAGTCATATGTAGGTCTGGGCAGGGGATAACAAAATATAAACAAAAACTAAACTAACTGAAAGAGAAAATCTTAAGTTTTTCAAAAATTTTAGCAGGGTCCGCAGGCCCACCATTCACACAGGTGTGGTACCGCTCTGTGCTAAAAGCAAAAGTGCGGATAGGTACGCACTGTGTTCCAAGCCAAGGGTGCAGTCCTCTCCCAAAGTTATGAAAAACAAAAAATAATCCTAGATCAACTAAATCTACCCAATTCCACACATAACAATCCAAAAACAAAAACAAAAACATAGTTTCTCAGGTCAAAGTAAAGCAAATAAAGAAATCAAGTCCCTAGTGGAGTCGCCATTTTGTCACATGGAATGAGTCGATCTTATGGACAAGATTGACCTTCCTAGAATCTAATGATATCTAGTGACAAGCAAGCCAATCAAAAACTATCTTTCTCTAAATATGCAATATATAAACAAAGGCAAACAAGTGTTTTAGGCCTACCTTGGGTCCAATGCAATTTTGTGGAAGCCTCGCTCCTTTGATCCAAATGAGCTCCCTTGTAGTGAATCTGCAAACACAAACAAGAAAACAAATTAAATAGCACCTGAAAAGCCAATATCATAAAGCATACTTATCATGATGATCAAGGAATTCATGGAACAAATGACATAAGACAATTTGTTGAGAAAAATGAATCTGATTGTATTAATTCAAATCAAAGAAGAACTTTACAACCTGTGCCTTGATGTTGTACAAGCTCCTCCCAGAGTCCAACGAGAAGTCTCCTCTACTTTGACAAGTTTCACTCTCTTCCCAATGAAGCCGAAAAGGTATGTGATCTCTCCTCTCAATCTTAACTAGGAAGTCTCAATTCCACCAGCATTTACCCTAAAAAATGTTCAGCTTCTAACCTCCCTAGCAACTAGCCCAATGCCTTAATTTATAGTGCAATGGAGGGAAGTTACTAGGTCCTCCTTCAAAGGGATAAAGCCCTCCTTCAAAGGGATAGCTTCTCTCATCAAGGGATTAGCTCCTTCTCTTTTGGGATGCATGAAACACCTAAGAGCGAACAATCCACATCAAAATTCCTTCTAGAATCATCTAGAATTAACACAAAGTGATTTTTTTAGAATAAACTTGCGCCTTTTTTACTTTCACAGGGGTCTGCACCCACTCCTTTAGAGACAGAGCAGGTAGGTACGCAGGTAATGTGAACAGGGGGTGCGAGACCGCAGGTGACAGTGAGAGAAAGTGCGGAACCAGAGCTTTGTTGATTTTCAATGTCTTTCTCTCATTTTCAAAGCTTGACTTGAAGAGCTGAGGTCTGAGACTTGCTTAGGAGGATAGTACAAGTGATGATAGACCCATACTGACTGCAAATAATCATGGTGGCGATATTTTTGTGTAACTCAGCCCACTAACTTCCCAAGTGACAGAATCACCTACCAGTTCTCATGGACAACAATTTGGAAAATAGCCTATTATGGAAATTTCATCAGCATGGCCACAAAGAAAACAAAATTCTGATATTAAGAGGCCATTCACGGAGATCAAAGCACAAAATGAGCCAATAAGAATGCAGCTTTACGATCAGTTCCTCAAAATGACTCCTGCCAAACAACAGAGATTGATGTCTGCCTATGATATCAAGGGAAATTGATCTTGAGTCATTTCAAGCCCACAGTACAGCAGCCACAGTCAGTTGTCGATTATATTAGAACAAATCTGGAGGCTCTTGCCAAAGACATTCACCCTTTGGACCAGGTTGAGCTGCACAAACAAACCGGTGAAATGGTTTATTCCACTTTAGCAGATAAAGCCATACTAGCTCAGCAATTGCAGAATTCACTAAACAATACATCTGCTCAATTAGAGTTGGAAAAGGTATCCTCTCTAGCCAAGGACAATAGGATAAAGTCCTTGAAAGAAATCTTCATTGATCTGGGACATAATCCCAAAGACCCCAAGGCAATAAAAGCACTGATAAAGAAAAAAGGAGGATGACATAGCTGCCCTCAAGAAACAATTAAAACTGCTAGTTACTATGCATCCGCAGACCACAGAGATGGTGAAAGAAAAAGAAGAAGAAGATATTATGGAGTTGTTAATAAAAATGAATCAAAGGCTAAGTGAAACAGAGCAGGCTTTGGAGAAAGCATTGCAGGAAAAACAGGGAGAGTTGGCCTCTCAGCCAGCTCAAACGGCCCCAATAGCTACAACTGCTCCTCCTACAGCAACAACATCAGTCCCTCTCACTGCTCTAGCATCGACAACACGTACATCAGCCACAGATACTTCAACAACAGCAACAACAACAGTGCCAGATACCAGCATGAGCATGGAAAAGATGATGGAGGAAATAAAGGCCTTAGAACTCCAAATGGCAGAGCTAAAGGAAGCCAAAGAAAAACTGGCCAAGTTAGAGGTAAGCTATGATAAATAAAAAATAACTGTGGCTGAAAAAACAAGAGATGTAAAGGCCTTGGAAAATAAGGTAAAATCTTTGGAGAAAGATCTTACTCTTCATAAGACTCTGTTAGAAATCAAAACAATTGTGTGGACTAAGATTGGCCAGTCCATCAATGATCAATGGAGATCAATGCATACTATCCATGAGCAAATAGAATTAATAGAAATAGCTCGAGTGGAGATTGAAAAGGCCAGAGCATTATTCAGAAACATGCCCGAACAGGCAAATATACTAATTCATTTTTTGAATACTCATACCAGAGAGCAACTAGCAGCTCTAGATATTGGAGACATAATAGGTACCATTTTGACAATTAAAAAGGTGCTAACTATGAAGAATTTTGTGCAAAATCTGGAGAGAAAATGTCAAGAATTGCAGGTGGAAATAAATAATTTTACAGAAAAGTTTACAGTCTTGCAGCAAAATGGTCTACCCAATTTGTTAACCAGCAATCAGAGGTTGTTGACACATGAACGATGATGAGCCCCAAAAATGGACAATTATTTGGGCTCATTCAACCTCCTAATTTGACTTAATCCACCATTCTCATTAGTTTATTGCATGTTTTTGATTATATTTATGCTAATAGAGTGAATTTGGTCAGTCATTATGCCAACAAGTCTAATGGGTGCTTTGTGTAGCCTTTTTGGTCAATTTGGAGACAAAATTGAAGGTCTTAATGAGCACTTGGCAGCCAAATTCGTGGGAGAACAAGGGAGAGGATTTGTAGGAAGGTGTCCCCTTCATTTATGGGCCCTTACCGCAAATTCTCCACCATCAGCTAGGAGTTCAAGGGCCACCGAATCAATTAGCACAAGGGCAGCCAAGCAAGTCAAGTAGGACTGCTGTTAACTACAAGTTTTGGGCAGCCGAGTCCCTAAAGTTTAGGAGGACTGTTGGGTCCTCAATTTGTATAAATAAGAAGGCTTAGGGCCTCATTTTGGTTAGCTAGTGGTTAGTCATTTTGTAACTGGTAGTTAGTCATTTCATAGTCTTGTTGTAGTTATTTTGTAATTCGATTTTTAGGCAATAGATTAGTTTTGCTGTCAGCTCATCTTCAAGTTCTCCTTGTGGACAGTTTTGATGTAACTCTTCATTTCTTGATCAATAAAGATGAATCCAGCTTTGCACCAGCTCTAAATCTCTCTTAGGAGGCTGTAGCTCTTGGGGTTGGGCCCATCTCAAGCGCCCAATACCTCCTTTGATTATCTCTATGTGTTTTTGCTGCATTCTTAGAATAAATTTAGATCTAACTCTTGTTTTGTTATTTAGTTTGTTTTTTTATGTATAAAATAGCTTTTCATGCTCATATTTAGTTGATAGGTTGTTAACAGAAAAAGCTTCAAGAAAAGGGCCAAAAAACATCTGTGGTTTCACCTCTCCCTTAGTGGGATCAGGAGTTGTGACTAGGATGACTTTGCTGCCCACAAAAACACTGATTTTGCTTTGCCATGCAATCTCTAGTGTTTGATTTTCATGTGTAGAAGTTGGTTACCAGTTCAAACTTTCATTTTCTTATTTGCATGAGTTAAAATACATGGTTTCATTGCAGGTCACACTTCTGTTCATTCTCTTTACTAACAGCTAGCAAATTAGGTCAACGTAACTAGGTCTTTGAATTTACAAGTTTTGGTGGTTCAGATTGGAAAAACGACTTGCAGAGCACCTGTACCACTCCTTCATCTGCTTATCCTCCATCAGCACCATCCACTCCACCCTCTACTTAGAACCCTTGCTTCACGTTTGCCATTCGCTCCCAAAACCCTAATTTTTGTGCAACATTGCTTCACTCTCCCTTGAACAAATCCAATCACTCCTTAGCCTCATCCACCAAGCCCTAGACCTCTTCACACCCCTATTTCACCTCCATACTCATTCCTCCAACTCTTTCACTCACCCATGCTCCAAAATCCCATTTCAGAACATCCTGTAGAAATCTCTGAACATCCTGTAGGATCCCCTGCAGACATCCTGTAGAAGCCTGCAAACTCGGTTGCTGAGCACCTGAACGTTGTGGACTTCTGTGGAATGATGTTTTGGATCCCCTGGAACCTTTCCTAGCCCTCTTGACCTTTCCCAAGCTTTCTTTCCCTTCGAACTACCCCTGCACAGTCAAACCCTAATAAGAAACAAAATCATAATAACTCCAACCACTTAAGAAAAAATACAAAAACAATGTTCTTTTGAGTGGAAGTAGTTTAAATTCATGCATCTCATATCACTAGAAGTAATGGCATCATTTCTGGAAGTTTGCACTCCCACCATTGCATCATAGAGATTAGACTAGTCAGATTAGGGTTTATAGGGTTTCCATGTTTTGTTGGCTTTCAGTTCATTCTTGCAAAGTAGGTTAATTTCCTTTCAGATAGTCTTCGTTCATCATTTAGAAAGCTTCTTCCAAGAACATATAGAAGTTGGCTTGAGCCCTAGCGGACTTGTGCCAACTGACCAAGTGACAGCTGCGGCAAGAGCTAGTACTTGTGCATATAGCACCGTCGCTTCCAAGTTTGTTACGAACTACGGGCTTGATAAAATTAAAGAAGGGAGTTCTAGGAGTTGTAGCATTATTGCTACAATACTGGAGCCCACCATCTTTTTGGCGCCGTTGCCGGGGAAGCGTCAAAGTATTTGTCATTGCCGCTTTTCTTCTATTTTCCACTACAATCTTCTACTAAGTAGTTTATTTCATTTCCATTATGCAATTTCGTTTATGCAAAAGTATATTAGCATTTCCTGCTTTCATAGATTAGCATTTCAATTCCGCAATTTCATTTCTGCAAGCGTAGATTAGCATTTCAATTTCGCAAGCGTAGCCTAGCATTTCATTCCTGCAATTTCATTTGAGCAGAATAGATTAGTCCTTTCCTGCTTTCATTTCAATTCCGCATTTTCATTTCAGCAAGATAGTTAGTTGCAGTTCAATCTATTTCAGTTTTGCAAGTAGAAGTAGAAAAAAAAAAGCAAAAATCAACCAAAAAGATTTCATTTCATGCCTTGTAGGAGTAGAGATAAGTTAGAAAAATGATTGCACAACACCCCCACTGCTTCACACAGCCAACGTTCTCTCTTCTTCGATGGCTGTGATTAAAGAACCCCTGGGTGGACATCAAGACATATTTGAAGAACCTCTAGGGGAGAAGAAGAAGAAAACATTCCTCTGGAGCAAATGGCTACAAGCAGAAATGTTGGGAGCAACATCTTGTCCAAAGATGAATTTGAAAATCAGATCAAAGATTTCAAGAGTGATATGAGGTAGTTTCTTGCCATGCAACTGGATGCCTTGCGGATCTAACAGAATCAAGAGGAAGCCAAGAGGGCTTTGGTCATTTTTTGTCCTAGGTGCACTAGAAAGCATCCTAGGAACGAATGTCCATTGTACTCCATAGAAGTGTGTGTTGTATGTGAAGCATACCATCCTACAGATCAGTGCCCTTCCTTACCCAGAATCAAAGCTGCATATCAGAGAGCCAAAGGAGCCACTGAACCACTCTATTACATGAACCAAAGTTGGCCGCATGGACCTAGATCTTACCAGCAGGAACTGCAAGGGACACCCGAGACCTATTATGACCCCTATCAAGCCACTTTCATGCCTTCTTGGGGTCCCCCTGCTCATCCTTCCTGGTTCACACCTCCTCCTTGTTCCTTCACAGATCTATATTATGCCCAACCAGTTGCTCATTCATTTCACTCTTATGCTCAGCTACAGCCTCAGTGGAATGCACCTTATCAGGAGTGGAGGCCCCAGTACAACTCTCATCCCGCTCATTTTCCTCCACCACCTGCTCATCCACAACCATCGCCTCCTCCTCCACCAAGGCAACCCCAAATGCCTACCCAACCACAATGCCATCCACCTCCATCTCAATTACACACCTCCACTCAACTACCCGTACCATTTCCAAAGCCATACAATGGAGTAGCTCAACCCAATTGCAAAGCTGAGGCACAACATGTGCAAATGACTCCTTTTGAGCTCAATGATGTTCACCAAAGCTCAGGAAGAGTGTTGCAAAACAAAGATTATATTGACAACATTGAAGGACCAAAGGAAAAAGAAGATTCCAAAGAGGAGATCAAAGAACCATGGGCTACACTTGATGAAGAGAAGAGATCATAATCAGAGATCGAGAGAGTTCCTTCATGGTTACCATTAAATCCTCCATGTATTCAAGAGAAAGATCAGCAAAAAGAGGGAGATGAGAAAGTCATGTTAGATGGTGACATGAAACATGATCCAGATCAGCAAAAGGACCATGGATATCAAAGCTATATTGAGATATGGTTCCAGACAGTCACTAAGTTGCAGCAGTACCCTCTTCCTCAGCTATGTTTGATCCCTTCAAGATCAGATCATTTGGTCTCTGAGATTTGGATACCTATCCAAGCATGCATTTCGAGCCTCCACATCATTTTGTCTCTAATCTCGATGTGCACATGGCTCCATTGGAAGTATTCTTATACTTGAGAACGATTTTGTTTTTCAAGTAGGGTAGGGTAGAAAAAAGAAAAAAAAAAAGAAAAAAATAGAAAAAAGAAAATGAAAAAAATGAAAAAAGAGGAAAATAGAAATCTAAGGTGAAAACCTCCTCAGAGGCGCCTTAGATTGGCTCATTGATTGAAAACCTCCATGAGGCGGTCAATGGGTTGGAAAAAAAGAGAAAAGAGAATAAGATCTCTGGGTGAAAACCTCCCTTGGAGGCGCCCAGGGCAGGCAATTAGGGTGAAAACCTCTATGAGGCGCCCTAGTTGTTTTCCAAAAAAGAAAAAAGAAAAAGAAAAAGAAAAAGAAAACTAATTCCATTGGCTAATTGCAGGTTGCAAGAATGACATTTCATGACAGGAGGAGCACTCAAATCAAGGATAAAGGAATTTTTCTTGTGCCTTCTACAGGAAGCTCTGTATTTCTACAGGAAACATCCTGTAGAACTTTTGGACGAGCCAAATCCAATTTCAAAGGTGAATCTAATGGTGGGAATCTATTGATTAGGCCTACAAGCACTTGTGTGTCTATCCCTTGCCTTTCTCCATCATTTTTTCTACCTCATTGTGCTTCTCATTGTGCTTCTACAGGAACTTCCTGTAGAAATTATGGGAAACTAGACATGGATTTCAAAAATTGGTTTGGCGAACATGGTAGCTTCCTCAAGGGTTCAGAAGTCCTCATGCAATCTTCCAACTCCTCCTCCATCATCTCCATACCTGCATCACAGCCCAAGCTCAGTTTTTCCTTCCATGCAAACACTTGCAAAAGGCCTTGAAGCAAAAATACCTAGAACAAAATTTGTTTTTGCCATAACTTGAAAACCATGCATCCATTTGACAAACCGTTTTATGGGGAAATGTACAAGGGTGATGGCAACATGCTTGAGCAGTTTCAGCCAATTCTGGTGCACGATTTCCAAGAAATCAGCCTCCATCACCATCAGCCATTTTTGCCTTTTCTCCATAACCGTGCATCCGTTTCAAAACCTGTTTCATGGGGATATGCATATGAGTGATGGTAACTTACCCAAGAAGTTTCATCTGATTCCGATGCACGGTTTCCGAGAAATTGATCTTTGAAATCTTCAGCCATTTTCCACTTTTCTCGAAATCCGTGCATCCATTGATCACGATTTTGCTATGGGAGATGCATAATGATGATAGGAACATGCTCACCAAGTTTTAGACCAATCAGGTTTACTGTTTGGGAGAAATGGCGAAAACAAGTTCTGGTTCTATGACATTGCAGCAGCAGCAACTTGAAGGTGCAGATCTGAACGTGGAAACAATTGCATGCAGCTCAGATCTGGCCAGAGGACACCTACACAAGGAAAAGCAATAAAAAATCATCATCCAAGCCCTCATGCAATCAAAGGATCCAAGCATGCAGCAGCAGAATCAGAGCATGCAGTAGCAAAAAGCTTCACAAGCAGTCGTTTGACTTCAGGTATGTGACTAAACCTTGTTCATCTATTGCATGAATCTAGTCTAAGCATTGCATGAACAAATGGAATGGTGAAATTAAGCCATGGATGTAGCAAGACACCCAGTTCTCTAGCGCTCAAGGAAAAATCACGCAGCATACGTGTATGGTCATTCATGAAAAATTTGAAAAACACAGTTAATGGAAGATTTGTTGAACTCCAGTGCACAGGGCATCAGATGATTGATAGATAGATGAAGACATGCAGTTCATAACATCACTGCAGTTCTAAAAATCCAGCGCACATGTTTTCGCCAGCTCACCACAAATCACGGAGCAACTAAAGTAGGCTCGGCTGAATCTCACGAATTGTTGTTCATCTGCACTTGCCACATCGTCAATTGAAGTTTGCACAAGATGTTAACTTGTCGTCCTCCACCGAGCTTCTCGGTCCAGTTTGAAATCCTTCCACGTACCGGGTTCATTTAGAGGCGCAGTGACATCCTTCACAAGCAGACGAGAGTTCTACAAGAAGAAGTTCTATAGGAAGTATGGCATATCCTTCCAAAGCAGAAAAGCTTGGACTTTTCTTCATCGAGTTTGCAGTTCTGAAAGAGCAAACCGTGCAAGATCTCGATTTCTGAGGTTAACAGAAGCTGTGGACAAACTTAAACTCCAGGCTGTTGTTAGTGTAAAGGCTGGCAAGGAATCTTCTGCAACAGAAATGCTTCTGGAAAAAAGAAAGTGCTGCAAGCTTTGGAGAATTGTAAAAAACCATGTGGAGCTTCTTGATGAGCCTTTGACAAAGCTTGGTGAGGCAATCTCAGTAAAGGAAACCCAATTAATTAAAACGATAATGTCTACACGTTTTGACATGGATATTGAAAAAGAGACTGAGGTACCAGCCAGAGTTGTCTCTTCCAAAGAAGTTGCATCTTGTGCCAAAAAATTAGTAGAACATTTCAGTTGGATCCAGGCAGCAAGGATACTAATATGGATGAAGTTCTAAAAACTGCTGTAAATGATGCTGGTGAAAACGACAACAAGATAAATCAGAAAGTAGACACCAAGGACCTGTTGGCAAAGAGAGATAAGATCGAAGATGATTACTTCCATGCAATTTTTATACTTGAGGATGCTAGTGTAGGCATCATTCACCACTAGAGGGTCAGGTCTCAAGGTCTTGGAACTAGCATCAGCAAAATTGAAGAAGAAGACACCCCCAGCCATGCAAGCCAAATCAGGAAGTGTAAAAATGGCTTCTACAGGAAGCCAGAAATCAGCTACAGGACTTTCTACAGGAAGTCCTGAAAAGACTATTTTGGCTTGGTTCTGATTGATTGTCTTGTGTCTCCTTGTTTCATTGATGTTTGTGAAATTTATAAAAGAAGAAGGTGTTTTCAACTTGGGACTTGGGTGTGTTCGTATATTGCTACTTATTCCATTTACTAATATGCTTAAGCACAATAACCTGCTTACCAAAGCCTTTGAAAAGTGGGGTGATTTGGTGATGGCTTCATTCTGCTAACTGGTCCAACTTAGCATTTGAGGAATTGTTGGCAAGATGTTCATCTTTGGTGATTTCTGTGAAGATCTTACTTTGGAGCTGAGAGGTGATAGTTTGATGGTATATTTGCTTTCACACAAAATGCTGGTGAATTGTCTTTGACAGAGAAGAGGGCACCATTTCTTCCATATGATTGCATATACTTGTGCACTCATAACAAGGCTGAGGATTCACTAAGAAAAGCAGCAGACAGTGAGGAAGAAGAGCAGAAGGGCAAGAAGACGAAGGTTGCCACAGCCAAGCTGAAAGGAAAAGCACCCTCAGCCAAGCAGGCTAAGACAGTGCCGACTGTTTCTACAGGAAGACAGAGAACTGATAGCAGACTGTTTCTACAGGAAGCCAACGAACTGTTTCTACAGGAAGTTTGAAAAGAGGGAAGCCAAAGGAGAAATCGGCTGAGATTTTAGCCAAGGAGGCCACCAGGGCCATCAAAGATGAGGAGAGAGATTGGTTGCTCAGAGGATGAGAAACACTTTCAGTAGGGGGGTGATGATGAGCCCCAAAAATGGACAATTATTTGGGCTCATTCAACCTCCTAATTTGACTTAATCCACCATTCTCATTAGTTTATTGCATGTTTTTGATTATATTTATGCTAATAGAGTGAATTTGGTTAGTCATTATGCCAACAAGTCTAATGGGTGCTTTGTGTAGCCTTTTTGGTCAATTTGGAGACAAAATTGAAGGTCTTAATGAGCACTTGGCAGCCAAATTCGTGGGAGAACAAGGGAGAGGATTTGTAGGAAGGTGTCCCCTTCATTTATGGGCCCTTACCTCAAATTCTCCACCATCAGCTCGAAGTTCAAGGGCCACCGAATCAATTAGCACAAGGGCAGCCAAGCAAGTCAAGTAGGACTGCTGTTAACTACAAGTTTTGGGCAGCCGAGTCCCTAAAGTTTAGGAGGACTGTTGGGTCCTCAATTTGTATAAATAAGAAGGCTTAGGGCCTCATTTTGGTTAGCTAGTGGTTAGTCATTTTGTAGCTGGTAGTTAGTCATTTCATAGTCTTGTTGTAGTCATTTTGTAATTCGATTTTTAGGCAATAGATTAGTTTTGCTGTCAGCTCATCTTCAAGTTCTCCTTGTGGACAGTTTTGATGTAACTCTTCATTTCTTGATCAATAAAGATGAATCCAGCTTTGCACCAGCTCTAAATCTCTCTTAGGAGGCTGTAGCTCTTGGGGTTGGGCCCATCTCAAGCGCCCAATACCTCCTTTGATTATCTTTATGTGTTTTTGCTGCATTCTTAGAATAAAATCTGCTATTTAGATCTAACTCTTGTTTTGTTATTTAGTTTGTTTTTTTATGTATAAAATAGCTTTTCATGCTTAGATTTAGTTGATAGGTTGTTAACAGAAAAAGCTTCAAGAAAAGGGCCAACAAACATCTGTGGTTTCACCTCTCCCTTAGTGGGATCAGGAGTTGTGACTAGGATGACTTTGCTGCCCACAAAAACACTGATTTTGCTTTGCCATGCAATCACTAGTGTTTGATTTTCATGTGTAGAAGTTGGTTACCAGTTCAAACTTTCATTTGCTTATTTGCATGAGTTAAAATACATGGTTTCATTGCAGGTCACACTTCTGTTCATTCTCTTTACTAACAGCTAGCAAATTAGGTCAACGTAACTAGGTCTTTGAATTTACAAGTTTTGTTGTTCAGATTGGAAAAACGACTTGCAGAGCACCTGTACCACTCCTTCATCTGCTTATCCTCCATCAGCACCATCCACTCCACCCTCTACTTAGAACCCTTGCTTCACGTTTGCCATTCGCTCCCAAAACCCTAATTTTTGTGCAACATTGCTTCACTCTCCCTTGAACAAATCCAATCACTCCTTATCCTCATCCACCAAGCCCTAGACCTCTCCACACCCCTATTTCACCTCCATACTCATTCCTCCAACTCTTTCACTCACCCATGCTCCAAAATCCCATTTCAGAACATCCTGTAGAAATCTTTGAACATCCTATAGGATCCCCTGCAGACATCCTGTAGAAGCCTGCAAACTCGGTTGCCGAGCACCTGAACATTGTGGACTTCTGTGGAATGATGTTTTGGATCCCCTGGAACCTTTCCTAGCCCTCCTGACCTTTCCCAAGCTTTCTTTCCCTACGAACTACCCCTGCACAATCAAACCCTAATAAGAAACAAAATCATAATAACTCCAGCCACTTAAGCAAAAATACAAAAACAATGTTCTTTTCAGTGGAAGTAATTTAAATTCATGCATCTCATATCACTAGAAGTAATGGCATCATTTCTGGAAGTTTGCACTCCCACCATTGCATCATAGAGATTAGACTAGTCAGATTAGGGTTTACTAGGGTTTCCATGTTTTGTTGGCTTTCAGTTCATTCTTGCAAAGTAGGTTAATTTCCTTTCAGATAGTCTTTGTTCATCATTTAGAAAGCTTCTTCCGAGAACATATAGAAGTTGGCTTGAGCCCTAGCGGACTTGTGCCAGCTGACCAAGTGATAGCTGCGGCAAGAGCTAGTACTTGTGCATACAGCATCGTCGCTTCCAAGTTTGTTACGAACTACCGGGTTGATAAAATTAAAGAAGGGAGTTCTAGGAGTTGTAGCATTATTGATACAATACTGGAGCCCACCAAGCGATATGCTCACAGGGTGAACACATATGTTGCCAATCAGATCACAGCATCATCAAGCACTTCAGAAGACATAGTACCTCCCTCTGGACAAAGCTTATATGACAAGTTGGAAAATCTGTTCTATATTGAGCATGAAATAACACATCTTTTTTAAGTCGAACCCAATTTCTACAGGTACACTGAAGCTGATGAAATATTGACAAAACTACAAAGACACTAGTTTCCAACGGACCAATGGTGGCAGAGCATGTTGGAGATTTTACCTAGATAGTTTTTATTCTCTTTTGATCATCTGCATATAATCAAATTCAAATGCACGAGCCACCTATCAGAAAATGAAAACAACAGAGGAAGGAATTCACGCCAAAACGCATTAAAGTGGAATTAGGCACAGATGACAGGGCCATGATAGCAACGCAGGAACACAAATTAAAGAGACAGCTACCAACCGACTTGTTGAGTCAAAAAGTTAAGTATAGCAGACCACCTAAGGCAGCTAGTACAGCGGAAGTTACTCCTACATTAATTGCGCTCTATTTTTAATGTCATTTACTTCCTTTGAAGAAGTAGATGGATAAATTTATTGCTTGATATTTTATCTATGAGATATTTTGTAACTCTTTTTGTATAAATACCTCCCCTAGAGATGTATTGGGGTTGGTTAGTGAATATCATTCTGGACCTGCGCTGCAAATTTTGAGAACTATTCTGAATAAATATTGCTGGAATGCTTTGCTGATGAACTTGCTGGTTGTCTAATTAACGACAGAAGAATATGTTACAGAATTCTCGTATTACATCATGGATCAATAAGTCTTTTTAACTCTTGTTTTATTGTTCCTATGTTTTATATATCATCTATATATCATGTTCTAAATTGAAGGAAAAAATAATAGCCCAGAATTTACTTTATTGTACTCTGTGTTCAATTCCTGTCAATTTTTATGTTTTCTTCAGGACTAGTATAGGCAGGAATTCTTGACTGCTCCTGTCTCCCTGGTTCTTACACTCTGAATACAATTAAGGAATTCTTAACTGCTCCTTGGTAGTATTTACTCATTTTCCCTCTATTAGCATAATGAAAGATTCTTGATTGCCTTTCATTCCCTCACTCCATTTCATCTTATTCCAGCTTGAAAATTGTTCCATGTTTAATTATCTTGCTCTTTAGTTCCTCCTTTTGCCAAAGAAACCATACCCAAAAGTTTATTTTCATTTGACTCCATTAACCCAATGGTCTGAACTTCTCATACTTTGCAGCCCTGTTTTATTGAATGTCACCGTCCAAACATCAAACAAATACTTGTGCCTCATAACTAGCCTAACATATAGAAAAAAAAAAGCTAAATCATAAAGAGAGATCCCTCTATGGTTGCAGATTGGCTAGAATCTATAGCTAAAAGATTGGTTAGTGGTTACCTCGTCCGTATTCCCTTTTCCACTGCTTTTGGGGAACAACCTGAGTGATACCATCATTGGCGACTCAACTGGGGAGCTGAATGACTGTGTTTGTTACTGCTGTCTATTTTCTAAAGCTACAGATGGAGCCTCAAGTTAGCCAGGTAGCCTTTGAAACTGTCTTTGCTGTGCAATTACAGGAGTAAATAAAAGCTGCTTCAGTCAATCTCTAGTCTAGCTTTAGGCTTTAAACAGTTATCTCACAATTTGATCAGTTTCCTCTTGTTTTCGAAAATCTTCAAGAAAATTCAACGCTCTTACAATTTATATTTTCCTAGAAAGATATTGTCAAAAGCACCATTCTTAAAAAATTTCCAGAAAATATAAAAAATAGATTTAGAAGCTGGCTCCAAAGAAGAAAACTCGTTACACTAGATCAAATCCAGATCCTAATCCTCCAGCTATTTTTGAAAATCCTAACTTGATCTCTAAGAACCTTAGAAGACAAGAAAGTCTAGAAAATTCTGCAGAATTAAATCTTGATATACTTCAGCAAAACCCTACCCAATCGCCTCCTGGAAAAGCAGCAGTCCTTTCTACGGTTGCTACAGCTTCTTCTAGTTCACCATCATCACTTAAAATCACCTTTTTCAATCCCCCGTCCACTCCGTTTATCTTAGCTATTATCCCTATGCTTCTAGCTGTCCCATTTATACCTGTAAATATGGCAAACCGATATGCTCCTCTGTAATTGCCTGCAAATCCAGGGGCTATGCCTCAAGATTATCATAGCAAAATTACATATTTTTATGGTACTGGCTCCTACACAACACAACAACACACTAAGAAAATGATGGACTATTTTGAGAGCTATGAAATTGATGACAATGATGTTAGAATGAAAATTTTTGTTCAAAGCTTAACCAATGATGTAAGGACCTAGTTTAGGGAACTTGCTACAAACACAATTGCTGATCTGGATGCCCTGTACCAAACCTTTTTGAATAGATGGGAAAAGAAGAAAGACCCATTGCATATCTTGTCTGAATATGAGAGTTTGAAAAGAGGCCCACAAGAAACTGTCCAAGGCTACTGTGCTAGATTCAATAACGTCTACAATGTTATTCCTCAAAGCCTTAGACCCCCACCTGACTTAGCCTTGATCAAATTCCCTGATGGATTTGATTCTGACATGGCATATCAACTAAGGGAAAGAGCTCCTCCAAGCTTAGAAGACATGCAGATCATAGCTGTTAGTGTAGAGGCCAATCTGATCTCTAAAAGAGCTCGAGCTAGAGTTGAACGAAGGACTCCCTTCAAAGAAGAGCCTTCTGCATTTGAGAAAAAACTAGATGCAATCATCAAAGGAATAGATAGACTGGGTGATAGAGTGGAAACCATTGAAAGAAAATCTTCTTGGGAAGGTTGACCAAGTAACACCACTAGAAATCCAAACTTTAGAAAAAATCAAAATCCTAACACTGGGAAGGTTGGCCCTGATCAAAATATCAGACCCCCATTTCAAGAGAACTATGCCGAAGCCTCAACTTCTAGTGAGCCAATAGAGGATACTCAAATCAACCTAATGGGTCTGAATAGTGAACAACAAATCTTTTTAACACAAGATGACCAAGAAGCTCATAATTTCGACCAATTTCAAACCAAATCCGGAGAATCATTTGATTTCAGAGAGGGGTATGATGCAGCTGTCTATGAAGTCCATAAACAATACAAATTGAGAAGAAAAATGGTAGATGTCCCAGAACCTAGGAAGCTGAAAGATACCAAGCAGCAAAAAAGAGCAAAGGATAAAACTGCCCTGACAGAACTCCCTGCTAAAACAGACCTCAACCCAAAAGAACCCACGGTTAAGGACATATCAGACTTACAGCCCTCAAACAATCAACCATTCACCTCCTTTCCTCCAAAAAAGAATGCAAACAGCTCTCCTGAAAATCATTTCAAAGCGGATTTAGTACATAAAAACACTCACGATGAAGAAAAAACCACTGAAAACATAGCAGAAAAGAAAAAATTTGCTGCCCGCAACACAAAAATTCAAGAAGAAAACCTTTCAACCTCGAAACAGAAATAGGCAAATTAAAAATAGCCATTCCACTGCCCAAATTGGCTAAACATGAGGTTTATAGGGAACAAATCAGTAAGTCACTTCAAAAATCAAAGAATAGAGATGCAGTCAATGTTTTAGATGACCAACCAGAACTAATTTTTGGTCCTGAGGTAAATGGTAAAATAGTAGATGGAGGAGTTCCTCCATTTTATGTAAGATTGAACATTCATGACAAAGTACTACATAATGCAATCTTTGATTCGGGAGCTTCCCACAATTTGATGCCTAAGTTTGTAATGGAAAGATTGGACCTAGATATCACACGGCCATATAAAGAATTGTTCTCATTTGATTCCAGCTAGGTCAGGTGTCTAGGCCTAATCAAAGATTTGTGTGTATCTCTAGTGCAATACCCTGCCAAGACTATTTTAATGGATGTAGTGGTAGCTGATATCCCACCAAAGTATGGAATGCTTCCGTCCAGATCTTGGGGTGAAAAACTCCAAGGATCTTTGCAGCTAGACATGTCTTATGCCACCATTTCATTCTTTGGCCAGCCAAAGAGATTATACTGAGAAACATTGATGAAGTATGTGGTCAGCAGTCAAGAAAAACCCCAAAACTTCCCCATTTATTCCATGCATTCTGATATGGATTCGTTTATCTTATATAATGCTGAAATGTGCCCCAAAACTGATGACAAACTTCTAGAATTAGCACAAGCAAGAGACATAAATGAAGAATCTACTGCTCAAGATCAAAAAATTGTTGAAATAATTGATGCAACAAACAAACAAGCCAAACCATATGACTCACAAAATCCAAATCTGCCCACTAAGACAGTTTCTAAAACTCCTCATCCTAGTGGTAATCAAGAAATCTTGTGGTACTTAGAGTTTGATGGGTCAATGAATAAATTAGGAGCAGGGACAGGGATTTGGATACACAACATGCAAAATGACCATGCTCAAGGACATGCATATAGGCTTAATTTTATATGTACAAACAATATGGCTGAATATGAAGCCCTTTTGTTGGGACTCAAACTGATTAGAAGTCTAGGGGCGACTAAGATTTCAATTCTAGGAGACTCAGATTTGATTATACAACAGATGAAGGGAAACTTTGTTACAAACGATATCAGATTAAGGGTTTATAGAGGGGCAGCAATTGAAATACTTAACACCTTCTTAGAATTTCAGCTAACCACAATTCCGAGAAAACACAATTTACATGCTCACAGTTTGGCAACATTTGCAAGCACTTGCAAGCTGCCATTTGAGCTTAATCACCACTTCACTGCTGAAATTAAACACAGACCTGTTGTTCCATATAATGTCAAAAATTGGCAGGTGTTCGAAAATGATACACAAATCAATCATTTCTTGACTTTGAAAGAGGAATTCTCAAGCACAAACATAGACACAAGCACCCTTTGTGATCAACAGCAAATAGACAAAATTGAGAAAAATATATCAGCTGAAACAACAAATCACATTTTGCATCCAACAATCTTTACCAGCAAAAATTTACAGCAGCTGAAACAAATGGATCTTGATGAAATTACTAAGCAAGAGACTAAAGTAATTGATTTAAAAGATAACTTTTTTCCCAGGCACAGGCTTGACTCCTTTGGACGATATTTTTGATTCAAATGATATACCAAGAAAGCCAAAATTGCAGCCTTTAAATGCAAAAATTGAGGATTGTAATATAGGAACTACACAAAATCCTAAGATGGTGAAATTGTCTAAAGCCTTGCCTCCAAATCAAAAACTAAAATACATTGAGCTATTTAAAGAGTTTCAAGATGTTTTCGCATGGAGCTATGAAGACCTCAAGTCCTATGATACTTCAGTCATCCAGCACACAATACTCTTAAAGGAAAATCAAAAACCTTTTAAATAAAAACTTAGAAGGGTTAATCCAGTCCTCCTTCCTCTCATTGAAAAGGAAGTGAAAAGAATGTAACAAGCTGGAATAATTGCACCTATTAGATTCTCAGAATGGATTTCAAATCTAGTGCCCACTAGGAAGAAAATGAGAGAGATAAGACTGTCTGTTGACTTAAGAAACCTGAATAAAGTCTCTCTAAAAGACCACTACCCCTTACCCAAGATGGATCACATTTTAGAAAGGGTAGTGGGAGCTTCTAGGATTTCACTTTTAGATGGATTCTCAGGATTTAATCAGATCTTAGTTCACCCGGATGATCAAGATAAAACTGCCTTTACAACACCTTGGGGAACCTTCAAATATGTAAAAATGCCTTTTGGACTTAAAAATGCTGGAGCAACATTTCAACGAGCAATGGACATAGCCTTTGCAAAAGAGATTCATGATTTTTTAGTCATATATCTTGATGACCTCACTACTTTTTCCAAATCAGATCAAGAACATTTAGAACATCTCAGACAAGTGTTCCTAATTTGCAGAAAATATGGCATATCATTGAACCCAAAGAAATCATTGTTTGGCCTAGAAGAAGGAAAGCTCTTAGGTCACATAATTTCAAAAGATGGCATCAGAATCGACCCAGACAGAATACAAGCTATCCTCCAAGTGCCTCACCCAAGAAATATCAAAGAATTGCAAGCTTTTCTATGAAAGAACAATTTCCTGAGAAGATTCATACCCAACTTGGCTGAACTAATAAGATTGTTGAATAACAAGCTGAATAAAGATTCCAGAGTCAAATGGACAATAGAAGCTAAGCAAGCATTTGAAGAAATCAAAATAGCTCTAACTAAAACACTAGTCCTCACAAGCCCAAAGTTTGATAGAGACTTCATAGTTTTTTCCTTTGCATCTGAGCATACTATTGCTGCTGTCCTATTACAAAAAGATGACCAAGGATGTGAGAATCCCATTGCTTTTTTCAGAAAAGCACTTGGAGATGCACCATTAAAATATCAAATCATTGAGAAACAAGCTTATGCCCTTGTAAAGGATATCAAAGATTTCAGAGTTTACATCTTATACTCTCATATAATAGCTTATGTCCCAAATGTCGTGGTCAAAGACATTCTGACTCAAGAAGGAATAGAAGGCAAAAGAGGCAAATGGATAACTAACATTTTGGAATATGATATTGAAATTAAGCTAACAAAGCTGATAAAAGGACAAGAATTAGCCAAATTGATGACTCAAACCAATTTTCAAGCCCTTGACATCAATGAACTGGATAATGAACAGGAGATGGCGACTCCACAGATGAATCAAACCTTCTTACAATCACCTTGGTATGATAATATAGTTTATGTCTTGTTAAACCTGCAAGCTCCTCCAGGGTTATCCAGAACTAAAAAGAGATTCTTGAAAATGAAAGCTTCAAAGTTTTGTATTCTAGACAATGTTTTATTTTGGAAAAACCATGAAGGTGTTTTGCTAAATTGCCTAACACATGATGAAACTAACAAAGTGCTTAAATAATTTCATGCAGGGGACTGTGGTGGAAATTTGTATTGGAAATCAACAGCTGATAAAATCCTAAGAGCTGGGTTTTATTGGCCCTCCCTATTTGCTGATGCAAAGAAGTTTGTAGTTTCTTGTCATAAATGTCAAATCTTTGAAGGCAAGAGAAAACTGTTACCTTTACCCCTAAAACCCATTTCCACTGAAAGACCATTTCAACAATGGGGTTTAGATTTCATTGGAGAAATTCACCCTTTTTCTTCTGTCCAACATAAGTGGATTCTGACTACCACAGATTATTTTGCCAAGCGGATAGAAGCCATTCCTTGTAGGCAAGCCAATGACTCAATCATCATGCAATTCCTAGAAACCAATATCCTATCTAGGTTTGGCTGTCTGGAGAAGATTATAACAGATAATGCTGCTGCCTTTAAATCTAAAAGAATGATCAATTTCTGCCACAAGTATCACATTACCTTGGGCCACTCCACAACCTATTACCCTCAAGGTAATGGTCTAGCTGAGTCATCCAACAAAAGCTTGATCAACATCATAAAGAAAGTATTGGAGGAAAATAAGAAGAATTGGCACAAAAAGCTTGTCAATTCACTTTGGGCAGACAGGCTAGCTATAAAGAGATCAATTGGAACAATCCCCTATGAGTTGGTTTATGGCATAGAGGTTGTGTTTCCTTCATCCTTAGGAATCCCTGTGAATAAGTTGCTACAAGAAATACAGGCAGAACCCAATAACATTCAAAGAAGAATTAATCAAACAATTCATTTACAGCAGACTAGAGAAGAAGTGTATCATAGATCCCAGATCCTACAAGAGAAAATGAAGAAGATTTTTGACAAAAGGACAAAGGCAGAAGATTTTTTCATAGGAGACAAAGTGCTGAAGTGGGACTCTAGGAGGGAAGATAAAGGAAAACATGGCAAATTTGATTTCCTATGGAAAGGACCTTTTGTTGTTCAGGCTGTACAAGGAAACAACACCTACTTTTTTAGAAGCTTGGGTGTTGCAGAAGCGGAGGATGGGCCAGTCAATAGTCATATGCTCAAAAATTATTTCGATCCACTTTGTTAATATATCAGGATTGTATTTTGTACATAATAGTCTCTATTTTCTGCAGTTTATTACAACAATAAGATAGGGAACAAGATGCAGCAAATTTTGAGGAAAAGCAAGGATCTGTGCCACCTTTTTGTATTCCATTTTGAGTCTATTGGAAGACTTAAGGAAGAAGACTTGGGAGCTATAAAAATGATGACAAATACTCAGACAAACTAGCAAAGACAAAGTTGTAATTTTGTTCAGATCAGCTCATGAGAAATGTATATATGCCACAAAGATACAGTTTGTTTGTCTTCAGCAAAAGGAAATTTCAGATTACAACCAAAGTTGAATATAAGGCCATCTGACTTGTTGTTCTTGGCTTTTCACCTGGAAAATCCATCCCCAAGTGGAGCCACTGTTAGGTTCCTATACTAATAGGTGTCAAGTTTCATGATTGACTGTGGAAATACCAAACATGATCATCCTTTCCATGCCGCAAAGATTCCATATTTTCAAAAAACCAAAAAAAATTAAAAAATGTAAAGAGGGTATGCCCTAAAAGAAAAATCAAAGGGAAAAAAGAATGAATTGGTCAAGAAAGAAAGAAAATGAACCCCAAAGAAAAGACGAGGAAAGTGGCTAGTCAAAATGCCACTACTATCCTATTTTTTGTAGACAAGTTCAAATCATGCAATCAGTGACTTCCGTCACACTTGATGGATGGCCCAACAGCTCAATCTTGGCCAGTCCATGTTTAAATTTCTTGTTTTAGCATTAGAGAATAAGGTCTATTCAAACAGTTTAAGCTTGGCAGATCAGTAGTTAGGTAGAGAAGCAAGGGTGCTCAACAACTAAATCTGAGCCCCTGGAAGAGATAAGGGCAGACTTAGATGGGAGGACAGTAAAAAGAAAACAAGAGAGAAAGGGGTTGCTAGTTCAAATGCACCCAATCAAAAGGAAGAAAAAATGTTGGGTGTATTAGGCTGGGTAAGCAGTTTGATGTTGCAGAGGCAGGTTTGTGATTAGTTTTGTCTTATTGAATATAATCTATCTCATGAATATCACAAATACTATAGCAAGGTGGCTGCAAAACAGTTGAAACATGACTAATTCCCCTCTCATTTTCCCAAGAACACTTACTAACATCCCTTCAAGGACAGTGAGATCTGCTCAGTGGTCCTAGTTCATTTCATTTTATGAGGAATACTGAGTGGAACTCTCTGTTTACTTAGCCAAAACAAGCCACATTTCTTGTGTAAAAAGATCCTTCCATTTCCCTTTCATTTCCGTAAAAACCTAAGTTGTTACCTTATAAACTTAGCGTTTTCTATCCACAAAACCATATTAACACTTTAACTCTATTTATATAACTCCTATGTATATTTCCCTTCCCATACTATGTAAAACTACATAAAAACCCCAAAATACTTAAATATTCCCTGCCCCAACAATTATAGCCATAAAACATGGCACTTCAGGAATTATAGGTTCTCTTGGAACCTTATAATAACCCCTCCGCATACACAAACCTTGGGATTTAATTAACATTTGGTTAATTAAATAACCAACCCGCAAAACCCAAAATTGAAATACACTGTGATTTTCCGCGAAAACCTTAAAAAACAATTGAATAACATGGCGGGTACCATATATTACCCCTCTGCCTACTTAACATGCCGCCAGCCGTTGGATCCAATCCCCCAGATCAGACGACCCTCATGCATATCGCAAGCCATCATATGATGAACGATAGCGTCCGGGGAATGGGTGGTATTGCCACCGTACAGAGGACAGGTGTCAGGCGCCAGGCGTGATCGCTGCCCCCTCTGGCAAAACCACTTTGGCCCAAAGGTAGTGCGGGGGCCAAACCACTTACCGCCTATGCCCCCTCCCCGCTGACATCACCCTCTCATCATCCTCACTTCATCAGACATGTCATTCATCACCCTGCCTCTGTATCATCCGCCGTGTCCGCCACATCACTGCCAAGTCGGCCTTCGTACCCCCCGCTATACGACAAAATCCTGACATCACCGAACCAAAGCGCACCAAAAACCCGTCAAAATAATTTTTTTTGTCAAAAAGCCATTAAACATCGTTTTTTGTCCATTTCACTATGTTTCTTCTGCACGATGTTTGCATGATTTTCAACATCCAAAATGCCATTTTGATGCAAAGTCCACCACCCAGGGAAATCAACTCTGTTGCTCTGTCCCTTAGCTCGGCCTGCCACCCACATTGTGCACCAGGCGTCCATAAAACATGTATTTACCCAAATTCTTCTCCCAAACCCTGTTTTTCCAAGTTTTTCTCCAAAAATTACCCGTAGAACCAAATTTCGAATTAAAAAAATAGTGTTGCCCCTGAACTTCTGCATTTTAACCTCTGTTCGGCCCATTTTTTCCGAGAAATTTCTCAGAATGTTACTCCCACCGCAAATTTACCGATTTAGATAAAAGTTCAAGCTCAATTTAGCCTGTAATTCCCGCAGAAAGAACCCAAAAGCACTTTTTTACCTACTGTCACTGTGAAAGCTCAAAATTTCAAGTTAAATAATCATAGCGGGTTGAAGAATGGAACCTCCAGTGGCCCTCAATGTTTCCCCCTTGAATGCACCACACAAGGAGCTGGAATGGTTGCCCTTATCTGATAGGGACTTCCAAATACAAGACTTAATGGGTATCAAAAAACATCTCCAAACATTTTTTGAAATAAGAAACAACTATCTAAACAAGACTGATCTCTATGGCATACGGGAGTCCAATCTGCCCATATATTATCTTGCATCAGTTAATGTGTTTCCAGATATAATCCGCTTGTGCTGTGCTAACTATGAGCCTACTCAAAGAATAGTCATGTCCCCAAATGGCACTGTCCTGTTCTATATCACTCCTGACTCAATCAATGAGATGTTGCATTTCAAGCCTAATCAGCCTCTGGCTCCCCTGTCTATGAAACATTTGCTGGACCAAGGCTCCAAACTATCCTCTGTAGAAATAGGCCGAATTGCCAAATTATTCATGAGCCCAGGCTCCCAGCCCAGAGGTTCACATCTTTTTCACCAGGTCTATTTCAATGAAGTTGGGAGAACTGTTATTGACATGATATCATATGTCCTGGGTTTTAGAACAAGTGAGTATGTTGATGAAACCATTCTAGCTCTGATGTCTATATTTATTCCAGGACACCCTCCTGCCGTCAAGTTTGACTTTGCTACCTTCATTAGCAACAAAATCCATGAACAATTCATGAGCCTAAATAGAGAAGGGGTTTTCAAGTATACAACCTATATATATCATCTGTTCTTAAACTATCAAACAGATAGTTTTCAGTTCCCTGTCAAGAAATTGGATGCAAAAGGAGAAAGGAGATCTGTCATATTTTAGACCCCAGTCTTCCATATAGTCCATAATTCTCCTTATACTTACTGTGAGTTCATTGATCTATTCATATATCCAGTCTCATCTCTGTTGATGAGAAGTCCCCTCCCAGACTCTCAGCTGAAATGCAGAAAATCTTGCAACTGTCCAAAAGCTATAAAATAGGTGACTGGTACTTTTACCAAAATCACACAGAGATCAGAATTTATGGCTGTGAATTGTGCCCTTACAAGCTGCCAAGATATGTGACTATGATATTATTTTCCCTTGAATACTTTAGGCAATTTATTAGCTCAGGTTTGACTCATTTTTATGAGGCCAAGAAAAAGGCTCAGCTGAAGGTAAGAAACCAACTAGGCCCCCTCATCATCAACAAAAAGGAAGGGTGGAAAGATGCAGAAAAGATATTAAGTGAGAAGCTCAAACTAAAAAGGAGTTTTTGGTGGGTTCCCCATGACCCAAAATGATTTATCCATGATAGAAAGAAAAAATATAGGCTATCAGGCCATGAACATTGTAGAATCCCTGATATAGAACAGTATGCTAATCAAGATGAATGGGTAGAATGTACATTGGTAGAACAGATTACTGAGGAAGAAAAAATGGAGCAGGTAATGAAAGACCTTGAAAAAACTCTTGACCTAGACTCTTTTGGACAGGTCTCTTTCAAATTGCCTCAACACATTGGAGCGGGCACATCAGCTGCTACAACTTCACAACAACCTGCCCGAGAAAATACTCCACCTGCAGGGACATCCAAAGGCAAAGAAGTGTTGCATTCAGAGCAACAAGAAATGACCGATTAGTCAACATCATCATAGCAGCAAGGCCAAGGGTAAATTCCTCCTAACCAGACCCATGCACCAGAGATACCAGCTCTGCAGACTCCTCTCAATGAGGAGAAGGCCAGAAAAAGGGACCGGGAAGAGGACACACCAATAAGTGGGCCAGCAGAATAGCCAGAAGCAAAGAGGCAGAGAGTGGATCCTATACCTAAAGAGGAAGTTATTGAGGAGATCATTGAAAGTCCAAGAAGTGAAAGGGCAGCCAGCCCACTAACTTCCCCAGTGACAGAATCACCTAACAGTTCTCATGGACAGCAATTTGGAAAACAGCCTATTATGGAAATTTCATCAGCATGGCCACAAAGCAAACAAAATTGTGATATTAAGAGGCCATTCATGGAGATCAAAGCACAAAATGAGCCAATAAGAATGCAGCTTTACGATTAGTTCCTCAAAATGACTCCTGCCAAACAGCAGAGATTGATGTCTGCCTATGATATCAAGGAAGGGAAATTGATCTTGAGTCATTTCAAGCCCACAGTGCAACAACCACAATCAGCTTCCGATTATATTAGAATAAATCTGGAGGCTCTTGCCAAAGACATTAACCATTTGGACCAGGTTGAGCTGCACAAACAAACTGGTGAAATTGTTTATTCCACTTTAGCAGATAAAGCCATACTAGCTCAGTAATTGTAGAATTCACTAAACAATACATCTGCTCAATTAGAGTTGGAAAAGGTATCCTCTCTGGCCAAGGACAACCAGATAAAGTCCTTGGAAGAAATCATCATTGAGCTGGGACATAATCCCAAAGACCCCAAGACAATAAAAGCACTGATAGAGAAAAAGGAGGATGACATAGTTGCCCTCAAGAAACAGTGAAAACTGCCAGTTACTATGCATCCGCAGACCACAGAGATGGTGAAAGAAAAATAAGAAGAAGATATGATGGAGTTGTTAATAAAAATGAATCAAAGGCTAAGTGAAACAGAGCGGGCTTTGGAGAAAGCATTGCAGGCAAAACACGGAGAGTTGGCCTCTCAGCCAGCTCAAACAGCCCCAATAGCTACAACTGCTCCTCCTACAGCAACAACATCACTCCCTCCCACTGCCCCAGCATTGAAAATAGGTACATCAGCCACAGATACTTCAACAGCAGCAACAACAATAGTGCCAGATACCAGCATGAGCATGGAAAAGATGATGGAGGAAATAAAGGCCTTAGAACTCCAAATGGTAGACCTAAAGGAAGCCAAAGAAAAACTAGCCAAGTTAGAGGTAAGCTATGATAAATCAAAAATAAGTGTGGCTGAAAAAAAAAGAGAGGTAAAGGCCTTGGAAAATAAGGTAAAATCTTTGGAGAAAGATCTTACTCTTCATAAGACGTTGTCAGAAATCAAAACAATTTTGTGGACTAAGATTGGCCAGTCCATCACTGATCAATGGAGATCAATACAGACTATCCATGAGCAAATAGAATTAATAGAAATAGCCCGAGTGGAGATTCAAAAGGCCATAGCATTATTGAGAAACATGCCCGAACAGGCAAATAGACTAATTCATTTTTTGAATACTCATACCATAAAGCAACTAGCAGCTATAGATATCGGAGACAGAACAGGTACCATTTTGACAATTAAAAAGGTGCTAACTATGAAGAATTTTGTGCAAAATCTGGAGAGAAAATGTCAAGAAATGCAGGTGGAAATAAATACTTTTACAGAAAAGTTTACAGTCTTGCAGCAAAAGGGTCTACCCGGTTTGTTAACCAGCAATCAGAGGTTGTTGACACATGAACGATATGCTCACAGGGTGAACACATATGTTGCTAATCAGATCATAGCATCATCAAGCACTTCAGAAGACATAGTACCTCCCTCTGGACAAAGCTTATATGACAAGTTGGAAAATCTGTTCTATATTGAGCATGAAATAACACATCTTCTTGAAGTCCAACCCAATTTCTACAGGTACACTGAAGCTGATGAAATATTGATAAAACTACAAAGACACCAGTTGCCAACGGACCAATGGTGGTAGAGCATGTTGGAGATTTTAGCAAGATAGTTTTTATTCTCTTTTGATCATCTGCATACAATCAAATTCAAATGCACGGGCCACCTATCAGAAAATTAAAACAATAGAGGAAGGAATTCACACCAAAACGTATTAAAGTGGAATTAGGAACGGATGACAGGGCCGTGACAACAATGCAAGAACGCAAATTAAAGAGACGGCTACCTGCTGACTTGTTGAGTCAAAAAGTCAAGTATAGAAGACCACCTAAGGCAGCTAGTACGGCGGAAGTTACTCCTACATTAATTGCGCTCTGTTTTCAATGTCATTTACTTCCTTTGAAGAAGTAAATTTATTGCTTGATATTTTCTCTATGAGATATTTTGTAACTCTTTTTGTATAAATACCTCCCCTAGAGATGTATTGGGGGTTGGTTGGTGAATATCATTCTGGACCTGCGCTGAAAATTTTGAGAACTCTTCTAAATAAAGATTGTTGGAATGCTTTGCTGATGAAGTTGTTGGTTGTGGAATTAATGGCAGAAGAATATGTTACGGAATTCTCGTATTACCTCATGGATCAATAATTCTTTTTAACTCTTGTTTTACTGTTCCTATGTTTTATATATCATCTATATATCATGTTTTGAATTGTAGGAAAAAATAATAGCCCAGAATTTACTTTGTTGTACTTTGTGTTCAATTCCTGTCAATTTTTATGTTTTCTTCAGGACTAGCATAGGCAGGAATTCTTGACTGCTCCTGTCTCCCTGGTTCTTACACTCTGAATACAATTAAGGAATTCTTAACTGCTCCTTGGTAGTATCTACTCATTTTCGCTCTGTTAGCATAATGAAATATTCTTGATTTCCTTTCATTCCCTGACTCCATTTCATCTTATTCCACCTTGAAAATTGTTCCATGTTTTATTATCTTGCTCTGTAGTTCCTCCTTTTACCAAAGAAACCATACCCAGAAGTTTATTTTCATTTGACTCCATTAACCCAATGGTCTGAACTTCTCATACTTTGCAGCCCTGTTTTATTGAATGTCACCATCCAAACATCAAACAAATACTTGTGCCTCATAACTAGCCTAACATATTGAAAAACAAAGCTAAATCATAAAAAGAGAGCCCTCTCTGGTTGCAGACTGGCTAGAATCTGCAACTAAAATATTGGTTAGTGGTTACCTCGGCCGTATTCCCTTTTCCACTGCTTTTGGGGAACAACCTAAGTGATAACACATATGATTAGTCTTTTCATTGAAAGTGTCGTAATTCCTCATTTCTTTGAAAATAAAAGTGTCGTAAAGTCTTCCTTTCCTTGAAAAGAAATTGTCGCAAAATCGTCATTTTTATGAAAAGAGTTTATTGATCGATTGTGCATTAGTTTTCCTTTTTGTTCATTCACATTAAGGGAAATTGAAAAGAAATACATGAATGTTGCATTGAGAAAGTTTTTGAATGCTTGAACAGAATAGCTAGGGAAATTGCATGAGATGTGCTCTTTGCTTTTTGTCAAAGATCTAATTGCTCTATCCCTACTAGCTAAGGATATTAATTGTTAAATTGAATGGAAAGAATGCTTATCATATTATTTGAATTTTAGGAATTGTAAACATACATCACATGGTGAACCTTGAAAGGCAAATTCTAAAGAAGATCAACATAAAATTTATTTGAATTTACCCAATGGAGCATTGTCACCTAACGAAAAACATTTAGAGGTCTATGCTAGAGACGTGTTCTGGCATCGTAAAACAAAGTAGTTGTCGCTAACGTTTCTGCAATACATACCTAGTGTGGTACCTCATTCCATGCATGTGAGTATATCATAGCTCGTCCACATACCTTCAGGTATATAGGGCAGTGTTACAGTATGTAAAGTCTATGGGAATACTCTCACTGTGCGGTTTTGCGTTAGACATTGCTTATACGGATGGGGCCTCCACGTACTTTCGGGTATATATGGCAGGACATCACTAGGTTTCTATTCATCCTTATGTAATCGAGTTGGTCACATTGTACAATGTGATATACCTAACACAACATTTTGGGAGATTTCTTGCCTGTACTTCTCGATTCGTCGGGAGGTATTCTATAGTTCACACTTCCTTGGTAGACCTTTTGCCTAGATTATCCCTCTTTTTTTTTGTTATGTTACTTTGATTAAAATAAACCTAATTGACCATGGATAACATCCTCCATGCTCACTCCTTAGTTTATCTTAGGTTGAGACATATGGCGACAAATACAAAGTCCACCGATCAAGGAATTCCTTTTGATGGGAATCCTAGTCCTTTTCCTTCTTTTGGAAATATTGGTGCTCCTTATATGTCTACATTGTCCCTTCTGGGACTTACCATTGGCTTTCCAGCATGATTTTTTTCAACCTCCTTGGTTCAAAATGTCGTGATTTCTCCGCAATCGAGTACTCCTCCAACTGGACAAAATCAACCTCTAGTTGATCCTAAAGTTGACCCTTTACCTTCTTCCTCGGTTGTTTCTTCCTCCCCTTCTTCCTCTTCACCTGGAGAAAGTATTGGTATTAGTAACCAGGTGACTAAGAAGAAGAAAAAGGGAAGAAGAAGAAGAAGAAGAAGCAAATTCAGCAGAGGGGCAACCAAACAACCATTGCTTTAAATGCAACATCTGATGAGAAACCATCCATCAAGCCTCACAAAGTTCGATATCCATGAAAACTTTGTGTGGGAGACCATATTCTTCGAAATTGTCCTGATATTCCTTAGATCTTAGAAGAATGTTCTTCCCATTCACATCATCCTATGTCATCAACTTCTGGAGATCATGTTGGTGACACACCATCAACTAGTGGTAGTAAAGTTCAAGGAAAGAAGGGTAAAGTTAAGTTTCCCTGGAGGTTATGTGAAGGGAATCACCCCATTCACCTTTGTCCCTATCTGGATGAAACTAAAAAAGTGTTGGATAACCATCCTACTTCACCACAGTGACTTCCATCTAGTTATAGGAAACTCTCCATAAATCCTCCACCAGTTGATGAATTGATTGACCAAAATCAGTTGTCGGTCAAACCCACTCTCTCTGAAAGTGAATCCTATGAGTCTATACCCAAACCAAATCAATAGGTCAACGTAATAGTTGACCCGATTCCACATTCAACTAATCGTACCTTTCCCGAAGAGAGTGAATATGATACCACTCAGGTTCTTTTTGTTTCTTTAGATTCAAATAAGCTTGGGGGCAATCCTCCTGTTCCATCAACACAGGAGGAAAATCCTCTTGCTCTCATTACTCAAGGGGTTAATTCTCCCATTCTTATGGTATCCCCTCCAAGTAGTCTAGTCACTTCCTTTGATTGGAACCAACTGGAAAGATTTTGTCTTCCTTCTTATGTGCCTTTCCAAATCATAGTACAGGTTTGTAATATGACTGTATCTGGCACTATTATAGATGAAGGTGCATCTGTGAGTATCCTTTCCTAAACTTCTTGGCAAGCATTCGGTTTGCCACCACTTGTGCCTGTTACCCAGAATCTGTTGGATTTTAACAGAGGAACCAGTCAACTATTAGGGATCCTTCCTCAATTGCCTATTACTTTGGGAGGAAAAATCGTTTATCTGAACATGATGGTAATCCCAGGCCCTTTAGATTACAACTTACTTCTGGGGCGAGACTATGTTTAGGACATGGGAGCTATTGTTTCAACACTCTTTTGAGTGATTTGTTTCCCTCATGAAGTCAGGATTGTCACCATTGACCAGTTTTCATTTCCTAGTCAACCATCTTCCCTAAATGTTCCTTTTGTACCATTGGTATCATCCATGCCACGAGTTAATTATGTGGAAACCCATTCCATACCTACATCAACTGATGATCAATTCAGTGATGTTGTACATCATGTACTGGGGCCATTAGAACCAGATCTTTCCTTCATGACCTCTTACGAGTTGTGATCAAAGGAACACGAGGATAGTTCTGTTAAAAAAAGAAACAGGTCCATGAGGATAGTTCCTAGTTTTGTGTCAACCTCGTTAAAAATAAAACGAGTATGAGGATAGTTCCTGGTCTTGTGTCGACCTCGTTAGAAAATTAAACAAGGAATATGAGGATAGTTCTTTTAACGTGTCAACCTCATTAAAAAATGAAACAGGCACCATGAGGATAGTTCCTTGTCTTATGTCAACCTCGTTAAAAAATGAAACAAGGAATATGAGCATAGTTCCTTGTCTTGTGTCAAGCTCGTTAAAAAATGAAACAAGGAATTTGAGTAGAAGTTCCTTGTCTTATGTCAAGTTCATTAAAAAATGAAACAAGGTACCAAGTTCCAAATCAAGACTTTGATTAGATCTCGTAAAATCCCAGCCGAGTCTTTCACTTGATCTTGTAAATGAACCTTCATTCCATCCACCTGATTGCCATGAGTAGTCTACTTAGGTGAATGTAATGAATCTTGGGGGATATACACCTAGTGGTAAAGTTAAGTTTCCCTGTAGGTTATGTGAAGGGAATCACCCCATTCACCTTTGTCCCTATCTGGGTGAAGCCAAAAAGGTGTTGGATAACCATCCTGCTTCACCACAACAACTTCCATCTGGTTATAGAAGACTCTCTCTTTAATCATGTTGGGGGCATGTAAACCATCTCAAGCATAGTTTTTTCATTTCAAGATTGTGTAAACATGAAATTGAATTCAAACATATTTTTTCGTTTCAAGCTTGTATAAACATGAAACTGAATCCAAGCATAGTTCCCTATGGTTTAAGCTTGTATAAAAATGAACCCATTTCCATTTTAACCCTTTTGATTTACATTCTATCAGCCTTTTGAGCCTTGGTTGTTTCATTCCATCACCACCATCTCTTTGGCCGATCATACGCTTTCATTTGGTTGTTTTACCCTTTTTGAGGAACAGTTGCAATGAGTGTTCTTATTAGCCAGCCTCTTCACATAAATCATCATGTTTTGATAAGTTCCAACATCACCGGAACTAGTTGCTACCCTAGACAACACTCATTCCTCAAAATGGAGTCCTCTTTAAAGCTCTTTTCAGACTCTCTAAATATGAAAATATTGTTGAAAGGATTGGAAATGATATCTCTCTTGTATTATTTTATGCATTTTTGGACTTGAGAAATTAATTTATGAAAAAGACCTTGTGGAGTTTTCTTTTCGTCCCTTTTCAAACTCTCTAAACATGAAAAGGATCGAGTTATCCTTGTCATTAAACTCGTTAAAAACATCAAATAGATACAAACTTGTCCATCTAGACAAGACCAAATTTCACCTTCGTTAGACTCGTTAAAACATCAAATAGCGATGGATTCACCCAAAGGGTGAAATTATACAACAAGCATATTTTATCCTCCTCAAGCTTGATAAAAATAAAGAGGTACTGGTCAGCAATGACTGGGGAAAATTGGAAAAAGGGGAAAACACTTTATGGTAGCAAGTCGCTCATGAACATGACAATTTCACCTCATCACCGTGACTATGTGGGTTGGGTCATTTAGCTTGATGGTAATCACACTGTTGGTCTATCATACCATCCATTACGTTGTTTTAGGTCAATGCTACCAATTCATCTTAGTGTCACCGACATGTTTAAGAGAAGTCATTCAGTTCAAACTTCATCCATTGCAATACCGTAAACCTTCATTTTCATGACCACCATTCCTGAACCTTCTGTCGTTAGTTGATTTTTTCATCTCCAAAATCATTTACCTCATTTCGTGTCATTGATGTGAGATACATCAAGACCCTCCTGCGATGAGTTAATTCTTGTCGACATCAGCACATCATCCAAGAAGTTGACTTAGAAACACCCCTTCAATACCTTGAGGCTTGCATACATCAATGGCACGTTTCTTGCTTCTAGCAATAGGTTGACATCATTGGCCTTCGACCGAAAGACTTTGTATGGTGTTTGACATCAAATCATTTATTCACACCATGCGAAAAGTATTATAGTAACTTGAGGGTCATTATCATTATCGGTGATTCCTCTCACATTTGTTAATGGCTTACATCATTGTCTGATAATCATAAGATGTCTTCCCATGTTCGACTTCAGATCATCTATTCACATGGTTAGACTTGCACTTGAGCAAAAGATTGAATGAGATTGAAGACCTCGGATCTAGTTTCATCCATCCGGGCTGCGATATTTTCAGGAGTACTAAATGAAATGTATAATTGCCTTAAATTCATGGTCATCCATTCATGCGTATATATCTGTAGATGACTATATTTGTACATGTAATGAAATTTTATAAGCTGGGCATGGGTATGCCTTCCCTCAGAAAGTTCATGAGAAAAAATCAAATTATCATGATATATGTATTGTAATTGATGCACGTCACCTTCCACCTCTAAACCTCCTCTCCACATGATAAAGCATTTCACTCGACATACATATTTACAACTTCATGCTTTAGGGGGCAACTGTTACAGATCCATTTGGGCACATCAACCCCAACTTATAGATCAATACTGTTAGGGCCCATCAAACCCTAATTCAGTTGTTACATGCCCTAAATGAATTCAACCATCAGAATGTCTCCTTCCCAAGAGATTCCATGACTGAAAGCATCCAAAAACTACCTCTAAGAAGATCAGCGCAGGCAAGCCTTCATTAGGGTGCACTGCAGTGTAGTCCAGTAAACTATCTGGGTGCTATGCAGCACACTTGAGCCTTCTTTTTCCTGCGTTGGGCAAATTTGAGCTAAATTTCATTGGGGTTTGGGAATATTCTTATCCATTGGGTGCATCTGGAAGCTTCCCAAGTTTATCTACTCCTTTGAGCTCAAATTTGGATGACGTAGGGAGTTAAGGAACATCAATCCCTTTATCCCTTCCTCCATGGAACTAAATTCTAAGTTTGGGAGGGCATTCATTATCACCATTTATGGCATAACTTCCTTCATTCACCTATAAAAAGACCACTCATCTAAGTGATTAGGGGCTGGAAATCATTGAATTATAGGGAGATGTTGTTAGTATGAGACTTGAGTTGCTTTCAAGTATTGTAATGATGTCAAAATGTATTGCTTGTTATGAGGAGAGGATGGGATTGAACTGGAGGAGTGATATTGAATCAAGCAAATTGGGTTGTAACTCTTCCTTTTACTAATAATGTGTTCAAATATTTTTCCATACGTTTGTATTGTCCATTAATGCTTTCATCTGTGTATTATGAACATGATTCCATTCTATGTTTAATCAATAGATAATTATCATATGCTTTGATCGGTTTTTGCCTTCTCTCTATGCGCAGGTACTTTTCAAGTGGATTAAGTATGGAAAGGAGTGATAGAATTGGTCAAGGGAGATAAGGAGTAAGCAAAAGCTACAGGTAGGCTTCTTTACTGTCTTATTTAATCTATTGGTTATAGAAAACGTAGAGAATTCTTTGCACTATTGTTCTAGACTTAGCTACTAGTCTAGGGGTTTAAGCATTTATCCATAGACACTAAAACTTCCAAAAATAGAAACGATCGGCGCACTGACAGTGGAATTTCAAGTATATCACTAGAAAAAGCACGCCTTATAACCCACAGGCTAATGGGATGGTGGAAGCATTCAATAAGGTACTGGAGAATTCATTGACCAAGGTTTGCAATGATAAGTGAAATAATTGGGACCTGCGTGTACCCACAATACTATGGGCTTATCGAACGACATGCAAAAAGTTGATTGGATAGACACCCTTTAGGCTTGTATATGGTGTTGAAGCAGTGATGCCAATGGAATACATTGTGCCTAGTTTTTGCATAGTGGCATTCACATGTATGACAGATCGTAGAGCCCTGGAAGAGAGGCTCATGCACTTGCCGAGCTTGAGGAAGAAAGGTTTCTAGATGGATTTCACCAACAGGTACAAAAGGAGCGCAAAAATGCATTGCATGATCAACACATTAAAGTACATACCTTTAAGGTAAATGATATGGTTTTTTTATATGATAGCAAGTTTGATAAATTTCCAGGGAAATTTAGGATGCACTGGCTAGGGCCCTATGTCATTAAGGAGATTACTGACGTGGAGCAGTTTAGTTGGTTAAATTGAATGGATATCACTTCCTAGGAAAGGTGAATGGCAGCTGATTGAATCCATACACCGGTGATCAGGCTAGGTGACTATATGAAGGTAGCATAGTCTTAGTGCTCCAGGCAGCTAAAAGAAGGCATGGGACTATAAACTACACTACCTGGGATAGGAAACTATGCGATCGAGGGATTGCGCGGAATGAGGAGATGTCACGGGGTTCGCAACAACACAGAGAGAGCTGCACTACCCAGGGAAAAACTACATAGGTAAGCCAGAAAGTGACTATTAAAGTTAATGTTCATGATTTGACAATGTGAATGCGACCAAATGGAGAAGGGGGGTGGCATTTAAGACGAAATTTATGGTTAATATCCTTGAAAATCTGTCGCCATTCTAGCATTAATGAACATAATTTATGGGTAATGGTCGTATTTGAATTCAAAATGGCCTATAAATTACATGTGGCTGCCCAATGAAAACCACTTGGCATGCATTGATTTGGTGAGCTCTCAAACGTGCATGAACCATGCATTCTTCGAAGAATTGCTTGACTGGCCAACATTTGATCGATTTCCAGAGTCCAACCACAACATCATCCATGACATTATCTTAGGATCAGAAGATATGGACTTCTAAGTAGTGACAGTCGAGGGGTCTGTGCCAGAATTTATTATGGAGGCAGAGGTGTTGTGGGGAAAAATGCCTATGCAAGACGATCCTATCCACCTAAGGTGTGACAGTGCCTTAGCAACAAACAGAGACAGCTATTCTAGTATTCTTCCTTTATGAATTAAGAATGAAGAGAGATAGATGGACTAACCGGTGTCTTCCATTTGTCCCTCGATCCGGTCTCTCTTCTCTTTGAGGGTTCCCAGCTACTTGCCTTCTCGCTCGCCCAACTTCAAGAGGTTTCTGCAAGATCACAAGAAGAGAACACTACACAAGACATGGATTCATATTCATAACTAGTTCAGGATTAGAAATAAACTAAACATACTAATGCAATCATACATCAAAGATACATCAGTATATAGGAGAAACCAAGATAGCTTTATTGATGAATAACAAGGTTCAGGAAGAGATACAACCCAGAGGGCTCCAATCTAGCATCTCCTTCCCAGCAAATGGAATTCCTATCTTCACCCGCTTCAAAGCATTAAGCACCCAATGATTCCAATCTCAAGCCAACAGCAATTCTTTGCAATAACAAAATTCCAGCCCCCAGATCTCATGGAGGAGAGATCCATATATAGATGTTTGGAGAGAGGATGAGTCAGCTTGAGATCTGACTAGTGTCCTCTCCCTCTGTCAGTTCTTGATTCCACTTGGAGGTTCTTGCTTCCACTTGGAGATTTGGAACCTCTTACTCATCACTAGTCGAATTCACTGAGGCAAGTGTCATTGAGGAAGATTGTGGAAGCTTCCTGGGTCTTGACACCTCTTGGAATGAACTTGCCATTTGGCAATTCTCGCTCAACGCACCCTGGTAGTGCTTCTACCTGCATTGCAGTACAGGTAGCCAGTGTTGGCTTTGACATTCAGCGCAGACAGCTAGTGGAGCCATTGAATTGATCCTGAATTGACTTGTTTTTGAGCAGTTTCTGGTGGAGAACTTCTGTGAATTGTTGTGGTTTGTTAGCCTTGTTCCTCTAGGGGTAGGAAAGACATGTTTAGGGACTTTGGATCCCTTAGATTATGGACATTTCATGCTCAATGCTGTAAGGCACAAAAATTTCTATAACAGTTGCCCCCTAAAGTATGAGGCCGTTTATCGGGTGAAATGCTTTATCAAGGGGATCCGAAGTTCATCCAGTGCCGGGAGGAGACCTGTAATAAGATACAATACAATACATTACTTTTCATACTGCTTTCATGATCTAGCTGAGGCGGGCATTCCCATGCTCAGCTTTATAAATTCATTTTCTTGTACATAGAACAGACAATCGTCTGGTGGTAGACTGATAATTTTGATGAAATTATCATCCTTTGGGTAGGATGATTATCTGCTGCAATGATGTACATGTCAATGCCTTTATTTTTCCTGAATATATATCGCAGCCCGGATGGATGAAACTAGATCCGGGGTCTTCAAAACTCGTTCGATCTTCACTCTAAGTACAAGTCGATCCATGTGAGAAATGTTCTGAAGTTGAACATGGAAAGACATCGCTTGATTACCGGTCAATGAGGTAAACCGTTAACAAGTGTGAGAGGAATCACCGATAATGATAATGACCCTCAAGGTACGGCAGTACAATTCACGTGGTGTGAATAAAGGACTTGGCGTCGAACACCACGCAAAATCTTTCGATCGAAGGTCATTGATGTATACCTGTCGTCGGAAGTGAGAAACTTGCCATTGAGGCATGCAAGCTTCAAAGTACTGAAGGGGTTGTTCCTAGATCAACTTCTTGGATAATGAGCTGATGTCGACAAGAAGCGATCCATCAAAGGAGGGCCTTAATGAATCCCACATCAGTGACACGGAACGGAGCTAATGATTTTGATGGAGGTGAAAACGATCTGTGACATATGATTCAGGGTGGCGGTCATGAAAGGATGAAGGATAATGTACGGCAGTGGATGGGACACGGTTGACTTTTCTGAACGACTTCTCTTGAACATATGGCGACACTGATGCGATGGATCGGTAGCATTACCCCAAATATGGATGGTATGGCAAGACCATGGATGTGACCGGTGAATGAAACAACCCAACCCGATTGTGGTACGGAGGAAAAGTGTCATGTTCAAGAGCGACTTGCTACCATCAAAGTTTCTTGAGTTTCTCCCAATTTTTCCCCAGTCATTGCTGACCAGTACCTCTTTATTTTTGTCAAGCTTGAGGAGGATAACATATGCTTGTTCTATAACCTGCCCTTCGGGCAAGCCCATCGCTATGTTTTAATTAGCCTAGCGATAGTGAAACTCGTTCTCGTCTAAAGACAAGTTTGTCGCTATTTAATGATTTTAACGAGTCTAACGACAAGGATAACTCGGTCCTTTTCATTTTTAGAGAGTCTGAAAAGGTACATAAAGTTAACTCCAAAATTCCTTTTTCGTCACCTAATCCCTTAGGTCCGAAAAAGTATAAAACAGTACAGAAGGGATGAGTTTTCGATAGTTTTAACGTGCCGAATAAAACAAGCGCTCAATCTTTTTGTGTAATAATCCCTCAGGTCCAAAAATATTAAAATCTAGAGGAGGGATAGCACTTCCTTTCCCTTTAATGAGCTGGAAGGCAAAGGACTCGGCAATCTTTTCATATTTTACGAGTCAGATGAAAAGAGCTTAAAGAAGACTCGTCTTTTGAGGAACGAGTGATGAAACGGGTTAGCAGCTGATTCCAGGTACAGGTTGGAATTTTCCAATCACGGCAGTGTCACAAGGATGGCTAGTGAAATCACTCTTCGCAGCTGTTCCTCAAAATGGGTAAACAAACATATGGGGGTGAACAATCGGCCAAATGAAAGTGGAGGTGACGGTGCAAACACGACCAAGGATTTAATGGCTGATGATATTACATTCACAGTGGTTATTTACCGGGAATTTGGTTCATTTTTTATTTTAAAATGAGCTTAAACGCTGGTGGAAACACTTTCTCATTGCTTATGTTTATTTTTTAACGAGGATGAAGTCCACGTTAAAACTGCTCGGATCTTGCGTTTATTTTTTAACGAGCATGAACTGTGTGCTAAAACTGCTCGAATCTTGCGTTTATTTTTTAACGAGCATGAACTGTGTGCTAAAACTGCTCGATATTATATGGTCAAATTTTTTATTTTTTACCATAGCTAGCTTTGCCCTTTTCAAAGATAGTACTGTATCCTCAATTGCTGCATCAAACTAGTTATAAATGAATAACATTTGCTTGAAAATGAGATTAGAACCCTAATATTTTGCTTTGAACTACGTAAAAAGCAATTAAAAAGTGTTTTTACCTCTCATTTTACCATTTCATTTGAACTTGGTTTGTTCGAGCTTTGGAGGTGCCTCTTCCCCCTTGATTTTCATCAGCTGATTCCGGGAGATTCTGTGGACGATTTTCGGCGCCGTCTGGACCAGGTAGGAGCTAAACCCTAGCTCTTTCTTTTCATGGTTTCCTTTTTCCATTCTGTGCCTGTTTTCATGTTCCCCTGAGCCCCTGGGGTTTTGTTAGGGCGCTCTGCCATCAGCGCAGCTAGTTCACTCGAAACCTGCGTTGAATGTAAAGCTGTATGAAGGCAGTTTGACCTTCAACGCAGGTGGAACACTGGCTAGTTGCGTTGAGCACAGAAAAATAGTTTTGTTGCACAGTTTTTGATGAAAATTTTGCTAGTTTCTCATCAAATCCAGGATTTAACTCCTCTCATGTTTGTTTTTCAGAGGTTATTGGAGCAAAATGACACTTACATGGCGAGAACGAGAACATGAAGAGGAGGACATGATTTCCCTCCATGATCCTGTCACTGTGAACGCACTGCGGAACTGTGGTCTGCTGAAGTTCTTCCGTATCTCTAGTATGAGAGCACCGATTTCCCTACTGCAGTATATGCTTGATGCTTGGGATCCTATCAACCAAGTATTTCAGATTAGGGGTAAATCTATCCCCTTGACCGTGGTAGACATTTACTTCTTGACTGGCTTGTCGAGGTGGGGTGCCCCCATTTCTTTGTCAGGTTCGGCCCGAGGGAATGACTCTGTGAGAGATTATGTCCGTCAGTATTGCAGGGAAGGATCTCAGCCGAGTAGAGACGGAAAGGTCGTTATCCGTGAGATTGCTGACAGGTATCTCAGGTCCATTCTGTATACTATTGGTAGGATGGCCGGTAGTGCATCTCTTCATGTTGCTAACAGATCCTATGTGCAGCACGCCTTGGAGTGCCTCCAACCGAAAATATTCAACTCGTGTGATGCAGTACTTCTGCAGATGAAAAGTCAGTTGACCAAGGTAAAGGACAGTAAGCTGAAGAACTTTGGATTTGGTTTTATTTTGATTGCCTTTGCCTTGGAGAAGATACCACTGATGCAGCCTCAGTATATCGCACTCGACTTGCCTTCTCCTACCGAGCCACGCATGCAGAGATGGGTTGATCACATGTCTAGGCATGCTGGTCAATCTCAGATTTCTTTCACTGATACCTTCTTCAGGTGGTTCGAGCATCAGGAGATGGTCTATTCCGAGTATCCATATGTTGGTATGGATTTCTGAGGTGATCTGGACTTGGTACTGCCGGATGGCGAACAGTGGGGCGCTATTGGTAAAATCTTTGACCATATTACTGTTTAATATTTTTATTTATAATGTCCTTGTGCTTTATTCTATCAAGACTTTAATTAAACTCATGTGTGCATGCAGATGTTGGTCCTGTTCGTCCAGCAGTTCGCCCAAGAGCGCCAGTCGCTGCCCCAGCAGGGGAGACTGCTGGGAGGGTTATTCTTCGTGACCTTGATGTGGCTGAGACCCTTACAACTGTGCAGGAGCAGGTTGAGAGCCTTACTCTCAGCATTCCTGATGTGAGGATCGACGAGTTACCTTTACAGTTGCAGTGGCATACTACTGGTGTGCCTAGACGATGGACTCGTCTCTTACGCATGATTGTACAGGCCGTGACGTGCTATCATGAGCATCACTAGACTAGGGTGCCCCCTAGCATTTTTGAGTTTTTGGGTCATGCGACCGATTTTGTACCAGAGATTCCTAGAGGCATATCGTCAGAGAAGCTTCCTTGACCAATAGGGTAGATCAAGAAAACGGCAGTAGCAGCTACAACAGGAGCTGAGTATGCAACAACAATCCAAGGACGCATACCTAGATGGAAGCTAAGCTCCCACTGACGACCCATATAGCAAGCTACACCAAGTAGGAAGTGTAGAACGATTAGCTCGTAAGGACCCCCGTTGTATAGCCATTCATCGACGAAAGATGCTTCCCAGATGGGATAGAAGTGCAAACCGATAGCTGCAGAGGTAGGAATAATGGCACCGGAGATAATATTGTTTCCATAAAGAAGAGAACCAGAAACAGGTTCACGAATACCATCAATATCTACTGGAGGAGCTGCGATGAAAGCAATAATGAATACAGAGGTTGCGGTCAATAGGGTAGGGATCATCAAGACGCCGAACCATCCAATGTAAAGACGGTTTTCAGTGCTAGTGATCCAGTCGCAGAAGCGACTCCATAAATTTGCGCTTTCGCGTCTTTCTATAATTGCGGTCATGGTCAGAACTTCGTTTATAAAATCATCAGAGGCTCCCAAGCATAAGGCTTGTTATTTTACAGTATAATATGATCCATGTATCAATGTCAACCAATATCTGGGATGGAATTTAAATATCTATCCCAACGGGATAGATACTGAATCTATACTATATGGATAGAATATAGAGGTATTTTAGATAGACTCTATCTTTTTTAGATATATTCCACACTCTATAGATCTATCTGTGGTTAGATACTCCATCAAATTATTTATTCCTGGTTCCAGAAATGGAAGATCAATTGGAATGAGAACAGATAGGATCGAATAAGTATTTTTTTTTTTTTTTCGCTATAACGAAGTGCAACGCAATTCTGGAACCAAATTATTAATAAATTTATATGAGTGGAATATCAATTATTTATCACCTTTCTGGAGAACCCGTAGTGCGATAGTTCGTTCCCTGTGAATAGAAACAAATATTAAAAAAAACTTGATTAGATCCAGAACCAGAATAAGTGCACAGAGGTACCTATCAGAAATTTGATCCGGGTTGCCCGGGACTCGAACCCGGAGCTCGTCAGATGGAGTGGATGATCTGCTCTTCAGTATCAGTAAGAGCGAGAAATCTCTCCCCAAACCGTGCTTGCAATTCTCATTGCACACGGCTTTCCCCATGTAATGTATCTATTTCCTATTAGTTCTCGGATAGAAAAATAAAAATGATTCTGAATCGAGGCAATTACTCAAAGAGCATTTCATTGGTCAAATAAGTTTTCTATTTTTAGATCCTGTATCTTTTGCCAGGAATTAGCTAGGGGATTTATCTGGGGAATATCTGAATGCCAAATTCGTTCTCTCTGCGAACGGGCCACCGCAAAAGGCAGAGAATCAAATTCTCGTTCTTTTGAAAACGATTTTTTAAAGAGTTCTGGACCTAATTCCTTCCGAACTACACGTATCGTACTTTTATGTTTACAGGCTAAAGTTTTAGCACATGATAATAAAAGTATATACTTTATACGATATAAACCATCTCGATCAAAGGATCCACTGTAGTAATGAAAAAGATTTCTCCAAATTTGATTGAATCGATCGAGGATATCATCATCTGTTAGACTGGTCCAAGACAATTTACTAATTGGCCACCCTGATATGTCACAGAATTTTTCTGTAGCCAATAATCCAATTATTGGTACAATCGGAACTATTGGATCCATTTCATTGGTAATAAGAACGGGGATGAATAACTCATCTAGCGTTTTGGTTCTGACCAAAAGAGGGTTCATCCGAACCCTCAAAAAATAACCTGGAGAAGAAGAACAATTCTTGGATAATTGATGAGAACAAACCCTATACGGTTCGGACCAAAGATGGAAATAAAATTGCTGAAAAATTAGAAGATAATATCTACATTTTTTAACTAGGAGATCAGCACCCTTTATAGCTATAATAGGTCTTTCGCCATATCTAACATAGTGAATTTTAGGATCCTTCAACGACCAGATACTTTTCAGTGAATTTCGACGAGAAAAAATGATAATATGTTTTATCTTTCGATGAAAATGAGTTCGCTGAGGGAAAGATCCATGAGACAACGATCGTGAATGAGAGGATCGTTTAAGACGGGAAAATAAAATGGATTCGCATTCACAGACATAATAATTCAACAGGAACAGGAAGAATCTCGTATTTACTCTTGGGACGATAATAATTGATCTTTGTAAATTCTCTGGACTATTTCTATAGTCATAGAGAACAGATCGTAATGGGTGCAAGGAGGGAGCATCTCGGATCCAGCGACGAAAGGTTCGAACCAAAATTTCCGGATGAATAGAATAGGGTATTCGTGCATCTAATATAGAATTTGAATGCGGGAATTTATCCTCTAAGAAGGGAAATATTGAATGGATCGACCGGAAACTCTTACATTCATTCATCCCTTCCACAGAAGATTTTGACCATATAGAGAACGGAACTTCCAGGACCAATGTAAGTGCTTCTAGTACCGATTCAGAATAAAAACTCTTCTTGCGATCAGCTAATGGATTTGGATCGCAATTCACGAATAAAACAATTGAATGATTTTGTTGACGTATTTGACCAATCAAACGTTTTACAGTTAGGAAACTTAATTGATCATTGGAACTTAAATGTTCCATCGGTCTGGAGGAACTTGATACATCCAAATAATGATCATGAAAAATTGCGTAAAGATCTTCCTGAAAAAAGAGTGGATATAAAAAGCATTGTTGCCAAAAGCTATCTTCCTTTCCGCATCTATGGAACTCATCCATTTTCAACCCTCAGCTATGGCCCTCGTTCATGAGAATAACCTCTTTATTTCTGAGAAAATACATGGTGCGATCTAGTCGGAACAAGATAGGAAAAAAGAGATATATCCGGATATCAATATTCTATCTTCTATAGATTTACTACCCAAGGATCTCATTCATCATGAGGAAGAACGAAAATCTTTTATCCTGGCAACCAATCGCTCTCCTGACTCATGGAATTAATAAACCTGGTCAGTACACTATTTATCTTACACATCTGTACTCGAGTATTTAGGACTCATTGTGAGTGTATAAATCCCTGATCTACTCAGGGAAAACCTCCCGATATTGGGTACTAAACTGCTCTTAACTTCTGATCAGTAAAGGGAATTCCTCGCTCGCTTAATTGGAACGAGGAACAGAAGCTCGTTTCTTTGGGTCTACTTATGATTCAAGTCATATAGCTTTCTCCATTGACTCATTCGAATTAACCGCGAATTGATTCAATCCTATTCACAATTATCACATTTGATCCGAAAGGATGAGCATATTATACATCCATCTAGGTATATAATAGACATTTCCCACCCATTTGATTCCTTAAATCAGATCCGGTCCTGATCGAATACAATCAGGTATCCGAGAAATAATATCAGGTATCATAAAGATCATATGTTGGAACGACATGCTTTTTTTTCCGTTCATTATACTTCGAGGATCAGTCGTAGTCTTCCGAACTTTACCGATGGTATCGACGAGTTTTCTACTTCATTCAAATGTGTAAAAGATCTTAGTCGCACTTAAAATCCGAGTACTCTACCATTGAGTTAGCAACCCATATTGCGAATAGATATTGAGGATATATACGATCGAAGTGGAATGCGAGGTTACTCAATATGAACCGGTAAATCCTACCAATCTAATTGACGAACGGGAGGGTTCAAAAACCTACGTGAATGACCAAATAATTCACTCGTCAGTTCATATCAGAATATGTAGAGTTTCGATCCACCATTCCAAAATAAAGTAATCTAGGTTATGAATAAATGATCCATCGACAGAATTATCATGATTGGATAGAATCACTGATAAACGATGAACCTAAGATATCTATTTCTATTGTGAATGGACGAATTATATCGACACAATACACTATTGTCAATCCAGAATAAGAGATAAATTAATTGTTGTATTGGTGCTATATTGGGACGAGATGTTAGACGCATCGATAGAAAATCCTAGGCTTATTTGTAACAATAGAATGATTCAAATATTCGTCATCTTTGTATGGAATCACGTGGAAACGAGATTTACTTGGAGAGTATATAATAAAATAAGAATAATGTTGAGCCAAGGGCATTTGATCCGAATATGAAATGATGTCATAATCCATATCCACGAAACCCATTATGTAAACTACCGCATCGTTTCAGACGATGTTTTGAAGATTCCTCCCTGATCTCGAATCATGATCGAGATGTGATTATGAATAGTCATTAACTCAAATGATATGATAGGAATAGGTATCGAATCGGATCCACTCTTTTTGTATAGAATACACTCAATGTAATCAATTAATTGATATTTATTAGGTACTTAACTTAATGCTTCTTTAGCTGCGTGCATTACCTCGACAGTAACGTTCAAAATGCCCTTTCGTCGTGCAAATTTTTCTGTATTTCTTTTTACTTCGTCCCTTACAAAACGGGGGATTTTACCCAATTCTTGCCGACTTTCAGGATCCCAAATTGGACTAATATCCGTGGATAAGGATTTAGTCATTATTTCCTTCGTATCATGACCACAAAAAATATCTAGAAGATGATCCTCCATACCCAGAGCGAATGAGTTATAAACTAGATCAGCTATTTGATTAGTACCTTTGTAACCCAGGAAGGGTCGATATCCCAAGGAAAAATTTTGGATATGAGCTGGGGCGGAAATAACTCCACAGGGAATTTCAAGACGTTTACCAATATGACGTTCCATTTGAGTACCAAATATTGCAGAGGGTTCCACGCGAGAGATAATATCTCCTACTTCAGCATGATCATCTGTGATGATTATCTCATCACAAAAATCTTTAATTTGCTCTTTGAACCATTCTGCATCATGTTTACAATAAGTACCTGTACAACTCACACGAATTCCCATCTCTCTAGCAAGTATCTTAGTGATTGAAGCAGCATGAGTTGCATCACCAAAAACGACTGTTTCTTTCCCCGTAAAATTCTGACAATCGATAGATCTTGAGAACCAAGCAGCTTGGGAAACGAATCGAGTTTGTCCATCGATATAGGATTCGTAATCAACCCTTTTGCTCGATAAAATAGGATCCGCCAAGGTCTCAAGAGATTTCTTTATCTGTCGGATGCACTCGGCCATATCTACAGCTCCCATAGGAGTTGTAGATACATAAGGCATTCCAAATTCCTTATTCAAATACATCGCTGTCATTAAGCCCACTTCACGATAAGGAATTAAATTGAACCGAGCTTTCGGTAAATTTTTCGGATCCTCTACAGATCCTCCTTCAGGAATTATTTGATTAATTCTGATGTCCAGATCTTTTAATAAACGTCTCAACTCACGACAATCATGTCGATTATGAAAACCCAGAGTAAGAATCCCAATTATATTTACAGAAGGTGCATCTGTTACGAATTGATCCAATGTATGGGATTTCTCCAAATAATATCGAACTACCTGTTCCAAAGTTCTATCCGCTGCCTGAATTTCATTCACTTGATAATGATCCACATCCGCAAAAATGACGTTGCAATCGGAGATTATGGATGCTCTATCCACAAAGTTTTTTAAATCCTCTTGCAAGATACTAGAGGTACATGTAGGTGTTAATATTATCAGATCGGGACCTTCCTCCTTATCTTTTCGAATAATATGATCCACAACTCTTTTTCGAGATCCACGTGCTAGTACGTGACGATCTACTATACTAGCAGTTGCAGGAGTAAAATTTCTTTCCCGTTCTAACATAGAACGCATTACATTAAAATAATCATCTCCTAGAGGAGCATGCATAATGGCATGGACATTTTTGAATGAACTAGCTACTCGTAGAGTTCCAATATGAGCAGGACCAGCATACATCCAATGGGCTAATTTCATAAATTGAACCTTATCTCAAATTGATCCGTATTCCCATCTTGCACCACAGATATATCCCTTTATCTCTTCCCTATTGTAATCACATTCCCTTCTGAACTTTAAGTATGGTTAAATTATGATAAAAAGGAAAACAAAGTTGGATCTTTTACGAAAGAAAAAAGGGAAGAGCGAAGGAAGGGAAAACAGGAACCAATGAAATAAGTCTGGGACGGAAGGATTCGAACCTCCGAATAACAGGATCAAAACCTGCTGCCTTACCGCTTGGCCACGCCCCATTCCCATCCTATTTCCCTATTCATATGCTAATGAATACTTATATAAAAAATTTTGTCAACCCATTAGTATCCAAGATTCATTAGATCAGATCTCAATTGGGGAAAAATTTTTGTGGATATTTCAACAAAATAGGTTATTGATGGAATTGGACATAATAGGAGAAACAGAAAAAGTGACAAGAATATCCATTCATTGATCATTTTCTATTAGATTGGGTAAAATGTTGTATGTATGAAAGAATCATCCCTTCCAACCCCAAGTCCGGTCAAACTTGCCGAAGAGCTTCGATCGATTCGATCAATCAAAGACTTTTCTGGCTTTACCCCCCCCCTAATTTTTATTGGAGAATAAAAATGCCAGTTATGTTCAATATTTTTCTAGATGATGCCTTTATTCATTCAAATAATCCCTTTTTTGGAAAATTACCTGAGGCTTATGCAATTTCTGATCCAATTGTCGATGTAATGCCAATTATTCCTGTTCTCTCTTTTCTCTTAGCCTTTGTTTGGCAAGCTGCTGTAAGTTTTCGATAAAAAGTATCCCCTTTTTTCTTTTTCAAGTTTTTGGGTCGCTGTCATTGATCCAATTTTTGTATAACTCTTTCCATTTTTTTGTGACAGAAGTTCTATCCTTGCTCCACCCGACGATACCAGATTCAGATACCTTATCTGCTCCCGGATAAAAACTTTTCCACTCACCTTCATCAATTCCTTCCGATCCCACCGCTCACTTCGGATCGGGCTATTGGGTCACGTATTGATACGATCACCAATGACTTATTTTCATAAATATTCAATAAATCTCTAGTTGATCCAAAAAAATAAGAGGGAAAAAAGACCATTTTGAAAACAAAGAGAAAAATTATATCCTTCTTTCAAATTGATTTTCACACGTGATTCGGAGAAATAATTTCGTGATTTGTAACAATAATACTATTGTTTGGTATTCAAGTATCCATATATGGTACAAAGATTGATGATCTATTCTGTTGTACTTATAATCAGGATTCCGGAGATTACGTAATGCTTACTCTTAAGCTGTTCGTTTACGCAGTAGTGGTATTTTTCATTTCTCTTTTTATCTTTGGATTTCTATCGAACGATCCAGGACGTAATCCCGGACGTAAAGAATAGTGAAAAAAGTCTCTAGGTTAATGGGCCTTTTCCGTTCCGTAGAAAGATTCGGGGTTATTCGTTTTCAGGATCAATAGTGGACGAACGGAGAGAGAGGGATTCGAACCCTCGGTACGGATGATCCGTACTACGGATTAGCAATCCGCCGCTTTGGTCCGCTCAGCCATCTCTCCAAGATCGGCAATATAATGAATATTGCCATTATTCAGTTGGATAAAGAACAATCCAGTCAATCGTATTGTTCATTTCGTTAAAAATAGTTCTGTATGACTGATTTTTTCTGTTTTTCTTGGCCTGGCCATATATTGATTTTCGGGGTTTATTCTGGTTGAGTTATATGATCCATATGTACAACCTTGATGATGTGTCTCTTTTTACAAATGTCGCAAATGTCTATCTAACACATAGTTTTCTAATGAGTCGGTTAATGTGTTTAAGTTTCTGGAAATATGCTGGTATTGAATTAAATCAAATTGTCTTTCCAAAATCTTAACCCTTAGGAACATGTGATAAATAGCTGGGTTGCGGACGGAATATATACCATTGAGTTGTAGTATTACGAGTTGTGAGTCTAGCCTGACGATTAGTCGGCGTATACCATGGGTGATGGCATCAAAGAGTAGTTCTATCAACGCGCTATACTCAGCGATGTTATTCGTTGATTGCCCGATACATACACCTCTGAAACTTACTAACTTGCTGCTTGGATCAAAAATGGCCCAGGCTGCGGAGGATAGGTTCCGCGAACTACGACTCACTCCGTCGGCATATCCAACACATGTCTCCAGAAGGTTTGACATCTGCAATAAATGTAAAAAGGTGGATTACTCGACCAAAACAAACGCTTTAGCGAAAACAAAATACAACAAAAGCATACAGGTTACTATTTAAGCATAGTAACGCTTGAGGTACAACCCATTACGGGGTTGCGCCAGTGGGATTCCGTCATAATCCATTAACTCGTAGGCTCCTTTTGCTAACACTCGTTTAACAATATAGGGGCCCATCCATAAAGAATTAAATTTACCTGCTCCCAATTTATCGGATTCTTGGTCATAAAGCAAGACCAAGTCACCTTCTGAGAAGACACGGGGTTTGACATTTTTGTCGAACTGCGGCTTGACTCGTTTCTTATGGGCTTCGTTAGCCAAAGCGGCATCACGACGGGTTTCATCCAATTGGATTAATTCCAAGAAACGGGCCTCTTCTTCTGAAGTTCCGGGGAGGAGATCAATTGCGAGTTTAAGAGACGAGATTTCACACTAGATTGGCAAGACTGCTTCTAGGCCATACACCAGTTGGAAAGGTGTTAACCCGGTCGCATTCCTTACCGATGTTTGGTAAGCCCACAAGGCTGAGTACAGGATTAGGTGCCACCTTCTTTTGTGAACTCCGATCATCCTTTGCAACATACGCTTCAGGACCTTGTTGATTGCTTCAACTTGTCCTTTGGCTTGTGGATAATACGGGGTAGAGCTGTCGTGAGATAGCTCTAGCTTGGCAGCTAATTCAACCATCATGTGATTGTGAAAATGCGATCCATGATCTGTAACTATAGCCTGTGGTATGCCGAACCTGGCGACTACATGATTGAAAAAGAAAAGGGCAGCTGTTTCACCAGTGTTATCTAATGTCGGCATCACCTCGGCCCATTTGGTAAAATAGTCAACGGCGACTATAATATACCCATGCCCCCCGGTCGAGGTGGGGTTACATGTCATGAAATCGATGCCCCATTTGGCGAAAGGCCCAACAACAACTATTGGTTGTAAAGGTGCGGGTGGTCTTCTGGTTTTGCTATCAAAAATTTGACAAGCATGGCAACTTCTGACTGCGGTTATGCAATCTTTGAACATGGTTGGCCAGAAGTATCCTGCTCGTAAGATTTTTTGTGTTGTTGCATATCCAGATTGATGCCCCCCACACGCGCCTAAATGACACTCATTCAGGGCCTTTTCGGCCTCCTCATGGGTAAGGCACCTTCTCAGAACTGTATCGATACCATGACGGTAAAGCGTATCACCGACGATCATGTAGTCTTTTGCTTGGTATCGTATACGTTTCTATTCTGAGTGAGAGGTGTTAGGCCTGAATTTTTGGGTTTGGAGATAAATTATTATATCTCCATACCACTCATTGCTTGCAGATATCAGAAACAAATGCTCGTCCACGATTGATTCTTCGGATGTTTCATCGTTGGACGACGATGGGAGATCGCACAATAATTCTGCGAAAACTAAAGCTTTCTTTGATTTGGATTTTACAAATTCCAGATCAAAATCTTGAAGGATCGCTATCCATTTTGAATATTTGCCCCCTAGCAACTGTCGCGACAATATATAAGTCATGGGGTTGCAATCTGATAGAATGGTAGTTTTCTGAAAGAGGACATAATGTCGAAATCTTTGTATCGCTTGAACAGCAGCGAGTGCTAGCTTTTCAACGTGAGAATATTTGCTTTCTATATCATTCAAGTTTTTACTTAAATAATATATAGGATGTTCAATTCCATCGACTTCCTGAACTAAAACCATCGCAATGGTCGTATCCGCTGCAGCCAGATACAGGTTAAAATCTCTTTGATAGTCTGGGGCATGCATTAATGATGCTTTTACTAGAGAATCTTTCAGAGCATCAAAGGAAGCTTGCGCTACCTGATCCCAGACAAAAGGTACATCCTTTTTCAAAAGACGAGTATAACCTTTAGCAAGTTCTATGTAATTTGGAATGAACCTCCTCAGAAAGTTTGCTTTCCCTTGGAGTTTCTGAATCTGAAGCAAATTCGAAGGTGGAGGCAAATTAATGATTGCCTAAACCTTGCAAGGGTCGAGGCGAATTCCATCCTTAGAGACTACAAAGCCAAGTAAACGACCAGAACCGACGCAAAATACACATTTGTGTGGATTGTGTCTTATCTTGTAGTGTCGGCAACGTAGAAAAATTGCTCTTAAATGCTCCGGATGATCAGTCCGCTTTCGCGAATGAGCCGAAAGGTCATCGAGGTATGGTTGAACGATGTTCTTGATGTCATGGAAGGCATAATTCATTGCCCTCTGAAACGTCGCCCCTGCATTCTTCAAACCAAAGGGTAATTTTCGATAAGCGAATGTGCCCCACGGACAAATGAATGCAGTCTTTGACTGGTCCTGTGGTCGGATATTTATTTGATTATACCCGGAAAATCCATCCATGAATGAAAATATTTCACATCCGGCGCATTCATCAATTATCTGGTCGATGAAGGGTGTAGGGTAGTTGTCTTTCGGACAAGCTTGGTTTACATCCCTATAATCGACACACACTCTAATTGTCCCTTGTTTCTTCATAACAGGGACAATATTCGATACCCAATCGGTTAGAGGAACCGGGTAGATGAAACCAACATGGAGAAGCTTTTCAACTTCTGCTTTAATGGCAGCGGCTTTCTTGGGGTGCACCTGCCGAAGCCGTTGTCTTACTGGTTTGACATCAGGATACATCTTAATTTCATGTTCAACGATACTCGAGTCAATGCCTGGAATTTCATCATATGACCAAGCAAAGACATCTCTGAACTCGCAAAAAAGAGCGTTATATATTTCCAATTCTGAAGGAGAACATCCTTTTCCGACATAAATATTCTCTACAACATTTGTTTTAGTCGAGATATTTATGGCTATAGTCTCTTCAATATTGGATAAGTTTCGCTCGGAATCCACCGTATTTACAGTGTTTGATAGGAATTCAAAAACTGAAGGGTGATAAAGGTCATGTTGAGTATCTTCTTCATAATCTGGAAGAAGGGAACGATGGTGGCAATCATTCCATGGTGCCCCCTCAATCAACATCGATTGTAGGATTCCTTCGTCAGTCCCATGCACTTTCGACCAAGGATCTAATGGGGTACCATATTCTCTAGACCTATCTACCCAAACGCTTGATGAGCGTTGATTTGGGTTCGCCTCCCATGCCCGAAACATTGATTGCTACAATATTTCTATTGGGCTTGGGGGCAAAACCATTTCATGATCCATGTTGATATCGTCTTCTGAGATCTTCGTGGAAGATATCATGTTGCAGGCTCCTACCAATGCTACTTCTCCTATATATATGGGAGGTGGAAGTGTGAAAGTTCCCATTAATGTGGGGTCTTTCAGTAGGCCTACTCCGATGTCTTGAAGCGAATGGTTGCTTCCATGGATCATGGGAATGCTTCCTGTAACTTGTGAACCATTAGGGAGGAAGTCTTGTTGATCGACGATCGTAATCCCTCCTTGAAAAGGGAATGCGATCTTCCTAAAATAAGTCGACACTACAGCTTCCATGGCATATATCCACGGTCTTCCCAGTAGGATGTTGTAGTCAAGATTCCCATCGATGACTTCAACATCTATTTCTATTGTTTTTCCCCCTAGTTCAACCTTTAAGTTATTTAGGATACCGCATGGGGTATAGGTCCTTCCGTCGAATGCTTTCAATGTCGTCGAAGATCGCGACAAGGTCGGAGACCCTAAAGTTTTCCAGCAACTCATCGACATAATACATGTAGATGCCCCCTCATCAATAATTGTTCTGTGAACAGTTTTGTTGAGGACTTTCACTTGAATAAGGAAAGCTAGTTGAGCTGGTAACTGAGGATCGTATCCTTTGTGGTCGAAGGATACAAGATTGGAATCCTTGGGATCAACCCCACCAATAGTTGATAACAAAGCCTGCCTTTGGGATGGACAATTTTGCAGTACTTCAAGAGTCGACATAGCGGATAGCGATTGGGCCAAATCTTCCACTATGTTATAATGCTGCGCCGTTCTGGCGCGAGGATTAAATGTCGACTTGTGTACTACTCCCTTTGGCGGTTTTATTGTTAATTCAGGAATGATAGGCGGTACAACTTCTGTCGAAGTTGTTGTCGAACTACTTGGTTGATCTTTACATTTGTCGTTCGACAGCTGCGGATTCCCGTAATCTTTGTTCCTTGTTGAAATCAAAGCATCATTTTGTTGCTTGGAGACCGACAACATAAGCACTTGCGACGGGGAAGCATTTCCACTATCAACCAGATTTTGTCCTGGTTTTGGAAATGGATTAGTTAACACAGCTGAGGTTTGCGAACTTTTGAAGAACCTTTTAAGCTCAGCTTTGTATGGACAATCGGTTGTCCAATGATCCTCGTCACATATCATGCATGGAATTTTTGGCTTCCCTTTCCTAGGAGGGTTTGAAGAAGTTTTTTTAGGGGATGACTCACCCTGTTTCTTCTTCTTCCCTTTGTTTTGCTTTTTCTTGCTTCCTGGTTGATTGGTTTCTTTGCCTTTATCTGTTGATACGGCATTTTCCAAAGCAAGAATTTCTTCTTTTGCATTTTGATCTGAAGTCTTGTTGAGTCTTGAAAATGTCATTCATTTCCATTACACTTTCACTATTATGTCCATTATATCACCTCCATTTCACCTCCATTTTACTACTATGTCACCACAATTCACCCCACTTTCATTATCATTGGGCCACCTTTATGTTTTTCCAATATTTATTATTTCTAAGCCTTTTTAGTGAATTTGTGGTTAAACATTAGAAAATAATGTGCATATGCTTATACCTAACAAATGGGTTGAGATTGTTGACATGTGTAGGTTGAAAGGAGGCTTCTAGAAGACCCTTAAGTGGCACTCTAAGGCCAAATTCGAATTTGGTTGGAAAGAATCATGGGATCATGAGGATATGTGTCACATCTCCTAATTGTATTGTAACTCTAAAAAGACATGTGTCTTATCAGTTCCTATTCTGATTAGGACTCTAGAGGTAGAGGGAGAGATTCATGGATTCTCATTAATGAGATGGCTCTCATCTTTTTGTATAAATAGGAGATCTCTCTCCTTCATTTGTTAGTCTTTCCTTTAGTCTTTTCTTAGTCCTTTTAGCTTGTTAGTCCCATGGCTTTTGAAAGCTTTTGTACTTTGCACTTTTGAAGAAATTGAATAAAGCTTTGATGTTCTCAACATGGAAGGAGATGTGAGGTAGATGTCATGGAGCATATTAGGATGTAAGTAGAGTAGATTTCATTTTGTAAATATTGCTTTGTAGAATGTAAGGTAGATTAGATTTTCATTCATGCAATTTTAATTTATGCAAGTGTGTTTAATTTTGCTTTGATTTCATAGGTGGTAGGGGGCCCCTGCCTTGTACAGATGTCTTTACTTTATTTTCTTGTATTTCTTTTTCTGATTTTCATGTATATTAATGTACAGTTTGAATTACTGCATTTTATTTTCTTTTTAACATGTATATTAATGTACAGTTTGAATTACTGCATTTTATTTTCTTTTTAACAATGTATATTATTGTACATAAATTGCTTTCAAGTTGATTGTAGATTAGTGATGCACATAGCCTTTTAATGAACTAATGACGTGATAGAATCATCTTGTCCTTTTGCTGCAGCAAGGATACTGGGTCTCATAGTCATTCTTTCATTATTTGATTATTGCATTTTATTTCGATTGAACTAGTCGCATTAAACACTTTAGAAAAGTAACAAGAACAAAACCCCAAAAACAACATAAACTATAAAACAACGAAGTAAGAGAAAGGTTAACTAAGCACATATAGTGCACCACACTTCATCAGTTTACGATACCCGGATTGATAATTTATGTAGAGCAATTTAAGACGTTAAATTGACTAGACAAGTCTTATGGGCTTTCTTAGACGAAGCCTTTGTTGATTTCGCGTTTGCTGTGCTAATCACACCATCGCCGGCATGAGAGTCATTATTTGATTTAGGAGGAGGAGGAATTGAGAATTCCGGTCTAGGGGCGTCAGGTATTTTGTCGTAGAGCGTGCCAGACTGAGTGTAGACTAAGTCTAGATATTGTGTACGAGCAATAACTTGTTCCTCCGTTATGACTCCCCCCTTGGCCACATCTTCTGTTATGGCAGGAAGTAATGACTTGATAAACCATTCAGCTAATAGCTGATCGGGAACGTACGTTTTCACCATCCTACGACGATGATGCCACTCATGTATATGATCGGATATATGAGTGGCCGTTGTCTGCTTGAAGTTGGTTAAGATTTCCGTTCCCGTCTCATACCTTATTGGTAATTGAAAATGGGTTAAGAAAGTCGTGGCTAGGGAGCTGAAATTGTCGAACGAGGCTCTAGGTAATTCAATATGCCATTTTGCCGCTGGACCCGTTAATGTCCTCTGGAAAAGGTGAAGCCTTATCGAATCATCGTTTAGGGTGTTTGATGAACACCACAGATGAAAAGTCATCACGTGATTCGATGGGTCTTCACCTGGATTTCCATTAAATTTAGGAATGTCCGAGGGAAGTTTGTGAGGAATCGCTGGCCACCAAGGGGCGTAAGCAATTGGATCGTTTGTTAACCGGTGTAAATAGGGTAACTCTAAAGTCGCCACGAATGGTAACTGTTGATTCAGGTTAGGTGAAGCATACCCAGGGTACGATGGAATTGCCTGAGCAGTTGGTCTTTGCATACCATCATAATGCAATTGATGTTGGTATGACTGATACGGTTGGTGGACTTGACCACTGTAAAGTGGTTTATTTTGACCGTTTTGAATGTACGGTTGTCCACTGTTCGCAAAGATCTGCTGCTCAGAACCTTGGTACACTTGCTGGAATTGTGGTTGTTGGTATTGCACCAGCCACGATTGTGAAGCCATGTTCTGTTGCGCTATACTAACCGTTGGACCAAGGTGTGGGGTAATTGTACCCATTTGGACCTGTGTCGCCCCACCAGTAGGTGATTGTGGTTGAGTCACAGGGTCAAGGGACTGTTGCATTACGACCTGAGAGATCTGAGGTTGACATACAACAGGCAACGTTTGAACCTGTGACACTGTCACAATAGCTGGTGTGGTTGGGATGTTCGACATAGGTACACATTGTTGGATAGAATATACAACCCTCGATTGTTGAGGTAGCATAGGTACCCAACCACTTGATGTAACTCCAGTATAACCTGAATACTGTTGTGAACTCCCGTATGGATACCCTCCCAGAGGGGGTAATGAAAGGGCATACTGCCCCCCATACGGTAGCAATCCAGAACTCAAGGGGGTTGTTTGTCCTTGGGGACTGGATTGCCCAAATTGACCTCCAAATGGATCAATCTGGCGAGTTTCAAAATAAGAGTTGCCGGATATTATTCCGGAGGAACAAACTGGAACGGACCACATTGTCGAAATAGTCCCTGGGTGGACTCCTTCTAGCGGTTGATAGCTAATCGGGACAGATGGTATGCCGGCAAACATTGTCGGAGTGACGGCAGGGAGTTCTGCTGTCGCTGTGTCATTCGACATAGTCCTAGATGTTGACGGTTGTTCAGACATTTTGAGTCTATCCAATAGATTACCTAGCGATTCTACAGGAACTTCCACTGGTGGTAGACTAACTTCTGATGTCGAAGGAAATAGAGTGACCCCGACTCCAAAATGTGTTGGAGTACTTGCTTGCGGATCTTCTATAATTTCCTCTATCGCAATCAAACCAGGTGGAAGAGGAAGACCGTCAGGTCCGTAAAATATTTCTGGTGCCAAAGAAGGGGTTGAATCGACAACGACAGTTGTTTGAGGAGCAAGACTCTCTGAACCGGTCACAGATGGAACTGGTTCAGTAACGCAAGTATTTGCTCCCAGACTAGGATCAGTGTTACTATCCCTCTGTGGATGTTGAACTTCTTCTATAGAGGCAGGGTTTCCAGAAATGTTTGGAGTAACCGGAATCTCAGATGTCGTTGGAACACTAGTTCTAACTTTGATAGGAGATTTCGAACCGGTTAAACGAGTTCTCTTTGTCCGTACTGTTTTCGATTCCGGAGACAAAGACGGTTGACTCGTAAGCCTCCGCGAACGACGGGGTTTCAATTGACTTTCTTCCACGATTGCGGATTACTCGATCAACCAAAATACAAAAGGGGAAAGTGTGTTTCCGAATTAAATGAATTTTTAGACGCTTTAGACACAACTTGCTTTTTCACTTTTAAAGAGTCGAGAAAAAGCTAAAGATGACTCTAGTCTCCTTCAATGTTTTAACGAGCCCGAAGTGACAAATGCTCGGATGGACTTTTTCTGTTATAGAGTTTGAAAAAGGCCAAAAGAAATTGCTCTGGAGTTCTAGGCAGAGGGTGTGCCAAACTTTTTGCAAAACCGCAGAATACTTTTTAGGGTACGGGCGGTCGATCTTCCTGAATGCTGTGTTTAGTGCATTGCGATCAGTAGGGCGGCCGACACGGCTTCCTATGGATAAATGTTTTATTCCTATAGGGGTCTCCCAATATATACGCGACGGTACGTGGGAGCACAATCCGTACTGGCGCTATCATCCCTTAGGAGGAATCACCCACCATCAACGAGATCGACAGTCACCAGGCTTTACGACGCCGGAACACGTCTCTAGCCTAGACCTCTATGTTGTGCGTTATGTTGCAAAGCGTTGTTAAGTTCATTCAATTTATTTTAGGTTGATCTTTTTAGAAGTTTGCCTTTTGAGGTTCACCACGAGATGTATGATACAATTCCTAAATGCAGTCTAAAGATGATAAGCAAGCTTTATATCTTTTCAACTTTGAAAATCCTAGCTACTAAGGGAAAAGAAAGACACCATCCTTTCTCAAAGAGCAATCAGCACACTCTAATGCACTTTCCCTAAATCAAACATGCAAACTATCAAGATGCAAATGCACAATGCAGGTGTTTGTTTTCCGCTTTCTTAGTATTGATGCCTACAAAGAAAGCTTTTTGTACAACTTTGAATTTGCTTTTAAATGACAAATACAAACAAGTTTACTTTTTCGAAATCAGAGAGGGTAGAAGAGATTACAACACTTAACGATTTCCAAAATGAATACTTGTTTCGACACTTAAAAGAGACAAACTCAAACCAAATGCAAAAGTAAATGTATAATCAACTGCAAACAGCCAATGAACTCTCTTCTAAGATCACAATCAACAAATCTGAATCAAGGGCTACAGGACGACTATTTCACTCTTGCAAAGGAAAACTGCAAATGACGCCAAAAACACATAAAAACACTCACAATATTTTTGTACAAAAGGAGGCGGAATTTAAGCAGAGAAAAGGAGTTATCAGACTGGTACCTATGCTGGTTACAGGCTGCAAAAATCAGAGATCAAAACAAGGCAAAACAGAGCAGAGAACCCCAGTTGCACAAGGCCTAACTGGATCAGCGCAACCTCAACACAGGGGTTTTGACATTCAGCGCAGGTAGCCTTCACGGGACCTACGTTGAAATGCAGAACCTCTTCACAGGGGTCGCGCTGAAGGAGAAACGAGAGTTTCTCACTGGGCTCTGGGTTACAGATTGCTGATTAATCTACTGTTCCAGGCCAAATAAAAGCAACAAGCAAGGTGCAATCAAAGGGATGCTTTGAGGGGTACTAATATCTATCACAAAGGATCATCAAATCATTTGTGAGTCCATTTTTCAAATCATAGACAAGTCCAGTGATTGGATCAAAGCAGCAACTGTCTCCTTTGCATCTGGGAATAGCAGATGCAGTTCGATTGTTGTTGTCGAGTCTATGAAACAAACATTGATAGAAACACAAATAAAATGACTAAACAGATCTCCCCAGCAGAGTCACCAATTTTTTGTGGGGAAAAATGCCTATGCAGGACGATCCTATCCACCTAAGGTGTGACAGTGCCTTAGCAACAAACAGAGACAGCTATTCTAGTATTCTTCCTTTATGAATTAAGAATGAAGAGAGATAGATGGACTAACCGATGTCTTCCATTTGTCCCTCGATCCGGTCTCTCTTCTCTTTGATGGTTCCCAGCTACTTGCCTTCTCGCTCGCCCAGCTTCAAGAGGTTTCTACAAGATCACAAGAAGAGAACACTACACAAGACATGGATTCATCGTCATAACTAGTTCAGGATTAGAAATAAACTAAACATACTAATGCAATCATACATCAAAGATACATCAGTATATAGGAGAAACCAAGATAGCTTTATTGATGAATAACAAGGTTCAGGAAGAGATACAACACAGAGGGCTCCAATCCAGCATCTCCTTCTCAGCAAATGGAATTCCTATCTTCACCGCCTTCAAAGCATTAAGCACCCAATGATTCCAATCTCAAACCAACAACAATTCCTTGCAATAACAAAATTCCAGCCCCCAGATCTCATGGAGGAGAGATCCATATATAGATGTTTGGAGAGAGGACGAGTCAGCTTGAGATCTGACTAGTGTCCTCTCCCTCTGTCAGTTCTTGATTCCACTTGGAGGTTCTTGCTTCCACTTGGAGATTTGGAACCTCTTACTCATCACTAGTCGAATTCACTGAGGCAAGTGTCATTGAGGAAGATTGTGGAAGCTTCCTGGGTCTTGACACCTCTTGGAATGAACTTGCCATTTGGCAATTCTCGCTCAACGCACCCTGGTAGTGCTTCTACCTGCGTTGCAGTGCAGGTAGCCAGTGTTGGCTTTGACATTCAGCACAGACAGCCAGTGGAGCCATTGAATTGATCCTGAATTGACTTGTTTTTGAGCAGTTTCTGGTGGAGAACTTCTGTGAATTGCTGTGGTTTGTTAGCCTTGTTCCTCTAGGGGTAGGAACAACATGTTTAGGGACTTCGGATCCCTTAGATTATGGACATTTCATGCTCAATGCTGTAAGGCACAAAAATGTCTATAACAAGAGGGAGCTGCTTCGGAGGTTGTAGAGGTACTAGCTGAAGCCCCCAAGTCACCACAAACACCTAGACCAAAGCCTATCCTAACTAAGGAGAGTGTAAAGGATAAGAAAGGAAAGTAGGCTTCGATAGCGGTGCATGACACTTGCATAGATTTTTCCATTCTTGATCGAGAATTGGTAGAGGTGCACATTTTCAAACTTGCTATGGGGGTTCACAACACTCACATAGAGTTGGCCAAGGTTCAGCTGGAGCTGAACCTCCATATTATAGAGTTTTAGTTGAAGGCCTAGCATTAAACTCCATTGGAAGTAAAGGAGTAGCGCACAACCACTGTCACAGAGGCGATAGCAGCAGTAGATAGTGCAGTAGTAGACTGCACAAGGCTGTTTGAACAGTCGTTCAAAGTACTGACCAGTCTACAAGAAGATCCTAATGTATAAAGGCTAGAGATAGAGGTGTGAGAACTGCAACAGTGCTATGACAAGGTGAAAGGAACAACACGCACTGTTGCCCTCACTCAGAGACTTGCAAAGCTACAAGAGGCCAAAACACTGAAGGAACAGGTAGATGCAACTCAGCACAAAGAGGCAGTGTTGAAGGTGCATTTGAAGCCTTGGTTGGATGAGGACTATTTGGTCATGGCCTCCATTAAAGGCAAGCTTGTTATTCTGCAGGCGACTCAGCAAAAGCTTCAAGCTGACAGTTTAGGACTAGCAACAGAGCAATTGGTCGAAGAAGTGAAGCAGGTGGTCATGCAGTGCACCACTACGGTGGTGGTCATACAGGTCGAGCTAGGAGGTCTTTGCACCAATATCTTCACACCAGCAGAGTGACTTGAGGGCAAGTCACCATGTTTGTGTTGGGGGCCTGTTGGGAGCGGGTTCCCCCAAGAGTAGTTTTGGGGTTAAAAGGCCATGTTTTGGGACAATTTTGTAATAAAGTTGTAAAGTCTCTATATTTTGTGGTCCTGGAGCGTGAAGGTGTCAAGAGTCATAAAGGGTTTTCCACCATTATTTTTTAAAGTGTCAAGTCGGCTGTAAATATCTACCCATGGTCCGCGGACCATGGGATGGTATAAAAAGGAGCTAATTAAGTAAGCTCTAAGTAGTTAGTAGCGAAGTAGAGTTGAGATGGTCTCTACAGAATGATCTAGCTTGGAGAAGTCTAAGTGTTTTTGGGTCTTAGCATGGTATAGGCTCTTCAATTGAGTTCGTAAAGGCCTAAGGTAGAATTCCGTAGCTGAGTGCGTGGACCCCTGCAGCTGTGTGCGCAAGGCGGATGGAGTTTGTATTAAACTGGAGATATCAATAAAGAGAAGTATTCTACAATTACTATGTATTTAGTCTCCATTAATGCATCTGATTATATTGCATTACAATATGGGTTTATATTACAATGTTTATTTGATGTGTGAATTTATGTGATTATATTTTTTAATTGAACGCAAGTAAGAATATCAGTTTATGTGATGATAACTATAATTGATTGGTAGAATAAGTAAAACACTTGAGATAACTTGGGAACTTATACAATACATCGTCATAGGAGCGTGAAAGTACCTGAACCACTGGTTAGGGCTATGCGAAGGTCAATCATACACCTTCGCGAAGGTACTGAAGGGAGGGATAGAGGGTAGATCGATAAGCTCTAAGGCTTAGTGACCTATGTCAAGGCAGGAGCAGGGGGTATAAATCGACATCACGACCATCTCAAGGTGCAGAAACTTGGTTCCGACATTCCCCCATACTTCTTCGGGTGAGACTTTAGTCCGCGCTCCGCGAGCTGATGCTGAAAGGGTGAGTAGTGTGGGGATTTGTTTGGTTGACTAATGTTGAACCTAGGTTAGGGCCCACAAAGACAACACCATTGAAACTAGTTTACAATTGTGAAAGTTGAGCTTTCCATTGTTGAGCAGTTTCCTTCTTTTCACTATCCAAACATTGTTCAAGCTACCTTATTTTCTCATCCTTCTCCCTAAGAACTTGTTGCATCTCTGAGGCTTTATCAATTGTTGCATTAGCATAATCTCTTGCATACTATGATAGCCTTCTTAAATCTTCATCATGGGTGACTTGGGAATCTTTCCAAAGTACTTGAAAGGAGGCATTTCCAGGGACTAAAGCCTGGCTTTGTTCAGTTCTTCTCCTCTTCCTCTATCTACTGACCAATGCCTTATGCTTCATACTATAAAATACATCAAGAGGAGGAATCTCCTCTACTTTCATAACAACCTCAGAGGTCAGAAATACTGGGATTATCTCCAACTAATCAGTGTCCATATGTTCCTTGGAAGCCTCAACAGTGAATGAGGTCTTCTTTTTGACTTTAGGAGTCTTTGTGATATTATTTTGGAATGGAGTTTGCAAACTTTTAGGGTTAGATTATTTGGAAAATTGCTCCCAAATCGCTTCTAGATTCGTATATGTTATAACTTCCTCTATCTATGAAGAAGAAGAAGCCTCTATCTCTTTTTTATGAGATACATCTGAGATCTGTGATGTGCTCGCTCCTTTGTCCTGCTCAGTGCTTTGGTAATTAAGTTTTAACAAATCTGTGGGCAAGTGGGAAATCCTTTTAGTCCTGTACTGATTGAACTACACCAATTATTTGGGACTAAACTGTGTTTTTGCCTCTTTCTCAACCTTTGCATAGTCGGAGGCTGACTCAAATAGACCATCTAACTTATCAGGCTCATTTTTGAGCTTCTTGAGTTGTAACATTCTTGGCAGTATCATTGGGGTCATACTGCCAATTCAAGATAGTTGGGACGTTCATAAGCTGGATTTCCTCAATTTCCCTAGTAGCATGCTTGAAATTCTCAAGGGAATAGACACCACAATGACCATAGATTAGTCATTTCCCACAGTCTGATAGGCTATTTCCCGGGCTACGAGCTTTCAGGAATATATAGGGGAAACACATGTGGGTGTGCAAGGCTACTAAAAACCTGAACATAGGTAAATGACTCCTCACCAAACCATCTTCCAATTGATAATAGGTCATTTTTGGCTTCAGGTGAGATTGTAGGGAATTTCTCATTAAAAGAAAGTTGTTGGATCAAAAGCACAATGCCATGGAAAATTTTGTAGAAATGGGGCTGATTTTTTGACTCCCACGGAATACTATGGTAGATGTGGATAGGTATAGGGTCTTGTATGGTCCATTTCCATCCCATGGATGGGAAATTAGAAGTGAAGAAAATAGAATCCATTATGTAGGCACTCGTGTAAAATGGGGGGAATTTTTTATATAGAAAAAATGTGTTTCTTCCTATATTCTAGGATTTGGGCACTTAAATTATTGGAAAAAATAGTTCCCCGGTCCATAACATAGTTATTAGGGGTAGCATCAATCAAGGGTACCCATTGGTTTGAAAACTTCTCGGAATTATCATAACCAAATAATCTACACATCATGGTAGCAACATAATAATAGGGTCTAGAAATAGAAGCGATATAGTACATACCCTTCTCCTCTCGCTTGTGCTTGATAAGATCTATTCTCCATAATTTGATGACCTCATATTGATATTCATTCTCCTCTATGAATTTCTCAATAAAGTCCTTATCATATTTATTTTGAGGTGGTGGAAGCTGGTGCATTTGAGACAAATATTTGCGGGTGAAAGAGTCGATCGTTGTATTCCTCTTGCTCATAAAGTTTATGTATGCAATGTTTAGATGGTCGATGGCCCATCTGATCATATCCATGTAAGGAAGGATTTTTGGCTAATTGTTGTTGGGAAAAGTATCCAATACGGAATGACCCTATCCCACTCTAAGGGTGATAGTACCTCAGCAACAACTGAATGCAAAGCTATTCAAGATTACTTCTTTATGAGATGTAAGAGAGAGGAGAAAGAGATCTACTAACCGTTATCTTTCGCTAATGGTTGATCCAATCTTCCCTCTTAGCTGCTTGCTCCCAGCTCCTTGCTCTTTCACTGGCCCAGCTACACAGAGATCCTGCAAAATCACAAGAAAGGGAGACTACGAGAATCATACATCCATAACTGATTCAAGGATTAGAATAAATCAAACATACAAGTATCAATACGCCACAAAGACACATGCATATAGAAGAACCTCAAATGCTTTATTAATGGAAGAAGTAAAGTTCTGAGAGTGTTACAACCATAAGAGGCCCAATCCAGCAACACCTCCCAGCAGAAAGAAATCTCCTCTTCACCTCCTTCAAAGCAATCACCCAATAGTTCTATGCACAAACCAACAGCACTTCCTTACATTCACAAGATTCCAGGCTCCATAGACCTCATGAGAGAGCTCTATATATAGGAGATTTGGAGAAAGGATGAGTCAGCTTGAGCTTGGCATGGAGCTGACTAGTGTCCTCTCCCACTTCAGTTATTCTTCAGTTCTTGAGTCCACTTGGAGTTTCTTGCTTCCACTTGGAGATCTAGATCCTCTTACTCATCACAAGGCGAATTCCCTGATCCAAGTGTCATTTTGGAAGCTTCCTGGGCATTTGACACCTTGCAGAATGACTGTGCCACTTGGCCAATCTCGCCCAGCGCAGGTAGCCTTCATTAGAATTGACATTCAGCATAGGTACAGAGTGGAGCAGTTGACATTCAGCGCAGATGCTCAGTGGAGCAGTTGACATGATCCAGAATTAGCTTGTTTTTGAGTGTTTTCAGGTGGAGAACTGATATTTAGTGCTGTGGTTTGCTGACCTTGTTCCTCTAGGGGTAGGAACAACATGTTTAGGGACTTTGGATCCCTTAGATTATTGACATTTCATGCTTCATGCTGTTAGGCACAAAAATGTCTATAACATTTGCCCCCTAAAGTATGAGGTCGTTTATCGGGTGAAATGCTTTATCAGGAGGATCCGAAGTTCATTCAATCGCTGAGAGGTGCCCTGTAATAAAATACAATACAATACATTATTTTTCATTCTGCTTTCATGATCTAGCTGAGGCGGGCATTCCCATGCTCAGCTTTATAAATTCATTTTGGTACATAGAACAGACGATCGTCTGACGGTAGACTGATAATTCTCTGCTGAAATTATCATCCTTTGAGTAGGATGATCATCTGCTGCAATGATGTACACATCAAATGTCTTTATATTTTCTGAATATATATCGCAGCCCGGATGGATGAAACTAGATCCGGGGTCTTCAATACTCGTTCGATCTTCACTCTAAGTACAAGTCGATCCATGTGAGAATTGCGCTGAAGTCGAACATGGAAAGACATCGCTTGATTACCGGTCAATAATGTAAACCGTTAACAAGCGCAAGAGGAATCACCAATAATGACAATGACCCTCAAGGTACTGCAGTACAATTCACGTGGTGTGAATAAAGGACTTGGCGTCGAACACCACGCAAAATCTTCTGGTCGAAGGTCATTAATGTATACCTGTCGCCGGAAGTGAGAAACTTGCCATTGAGGCATGCAAGCTTCAAAGTACTGAAGGGGTTGTTCCTAGATCAACTTCTTGGATAATGAGCTGAAGTCGACAAGAAGCGATCCGTCACAGGAGGGCCTTAATGAATCCCACATCAGTGACACGGAACGGAGCTAATGATTTTAGTGGAGGTGAAAACAATCTGTGAAATATGATTCAGGGTGGCGATCATGGGTGGATGAAGGATAATGTATGGTAGTGGATGGGACACGGTTGACTCTTTCTGAACAACATCTCTTGAACATATAACGACACTGATGTGATGGATCGGTAGCATTACCCCAAATGTGGATGGTTTGGTGAAGACCATGGTGATGAGACCGGTGAATGAAACAACCCAACCCGATGTGATACGGAGGACAAAGTGTCATGTTCAAGAGCGACTTGCTACCCTTAAAGCTTTGAGGTTCTCCCAATTTTTCCCAGTCATTTCTGACTAGTACCTCTTTATTTTTGTCAAGCTTGAGGAGGATAACATATGCTTGTTCTATAACCTGCCCTTCGGGCAAGCCCATCGCTATGTTTTAACGAGCCTAGCGATAGGGAAACTCGTTCTCGTCTAAAGACAAGTTTGTCGCTATTTAATCATTTTAATGAGTCTAACGACAAAGAAAACTCGGTCCTTTTCATTTTTAGAGAGTCTGAAAAGGTACAGAAAGTTAACTCCAAGATTCCTTTTTCGTCATCTAATCCCTTAAGTCTAAAAAAGTATAAAACAATACAGAAGGGATGAGTTTTCGATAACTTTAATGAGCCGAATAAAACAAGCGCTCGACCTTTTTGTGCAATAATCCCTCAGGTCCAAAAAGATTAAAATCTACGGGAGGGATAGCTCTTCCGGTCACTTTAACGAGCTGGAAGGCCAAAACTCGGCAAACTTTTCATATTTTACGAGTCAGATGAAAAGAGCTCAAAGAAGACTCATCTTTTGAGGAACGAGTGATAAACAGGGATAGCAGCAGATTCCAGGTACAGGTTGGAATTTTCCAATCACGGCAGTGTCACAAGGATGGCTAAGTGAAATCACTCTTCGCAGCTGTTCCTCAAAATGGGTAAACAATCATATGGAGGTAAACGATCGACCAAATGAACGGTGGAGGTGATGGCTGCAGCAAAACACGACCAAGGTCTTTTTACGGTTGATCAGGGTACATTCTTAATGGTTATTTACCGGTACTGGGTTCTTTTTTTTAAAGAGCTTGAATGTGCCAAAACACTGCTCAAAAGCTTATGTTTATTTTTTAACGAGCATGAACTATGACGCTAAAACTACTCGGATCTCGCTTTTCTATTTTTTAACGAGCATAAATTCCGCGGTAAAACTGCTCGATATACCAGTCATAAGATAAGAAATGTCTCCTGTGAGATAGCTATTTTTTATGGAGCTTTATCTCACGAAGCTATGCTCCTAATTTGGCAAATTTTGACCTTTGCCCCACATCCTTTCTTTATGCAAGTTAGGAAACGACTAATCCAAAAAACAGATAAATAACCGCTCTTGGCTTGCACTCCAAAAGGTTTGCATGCCCCCGGGTATAAAATACAATTTCAAGGCTGCCCCTCCTCTCCCCCACCTCTATTTTTCTTTGGGTGTTCACAGCTACTTGTCGTCTTGCTAGTCTAATGTTAACGATACTTGTCTTCTCGTTATTTTTAACAGGTCTTATGCAGTACTTGTCTTCCCGTCAGCCTAATTTTTGACAGCTCTTTTGCAAGATTGCAAGAGAAACAGCTACTTGCGACAAGAGAAGAACACTACTCAAAGATAAAACATTAATGTTATTGAGGGAGGCTTGCCTCTTTCTGGTTACTCAAAGATTGTTTTGTTAACACCATCAAACGAAAACATTTCCTCGGCACTGTCTACCGAAGTAGACAATGGTGAATGACCTTTGTCAAACAAGTAACCTTAACAAAAGAATCCTGTTCCAGAACAACCCCTCTTCCATCCACGGACGGGGTATGGACTAGTCATATTCTTTCGCGGAAATTCTACCCTATACCCAAGGTTTCCTCTACCCGAAGCAGACCAGGATGCATGCCCCCTGGGTTCCAGTCCCATCTTTCCGAATCACTCGCACTCATCGGGAAGGAGGACTGGGGGTGGAGACATTTCTTGAGTGAATAGACCATTGAGGGTTGGTATATGACTATTTGCGATGCGTGATCCCGGAAATGAAAGTTGGTCTACGAGCTTGACCATTCTTCCTTCGTGTGGAAAACACATTACTCTAAAGAGTGAGGAGACTATAGCTCCCATGCAATATATATAGTCTCGTCCAAGGAGTAGGTTATAATCCAAGGGTCCTTGAACGACCATCACGTTCATTTGAACGGTCTTCCCTTTCAATGTAACAGGCACATTGGGGAGGATCCCTAATGGTCGACTGGTTCCTTTATCAAAACCCGAGAGATTTCTTATCTCAGGCAAAAGCTCTGGGGAACCCAGTGCTTTCCAAGCAATAGAGGAAAGGATACTCACAAACGCCGCTTCATCAATGATAGTTCCAGCCATTACCATCCTGTAAATTTGGACTATGATTCTGAATGGTATACTGGCTGGTAACCGGGGTCTGCCTAGTTGGTTCCAATCAAAGGATACAACCAGGTTGCTTGGTGGTGGGACCGAATACACGGCCGGATATGACCTTGACGATGTTCCTTCTTGCAATAAAGGAATGGGCGCATTGCCCTGATGCTCATCAGAGTCGGTGTTGATGAAAAGAATCTGGATGGTGTCATCCTTATTCTCTTCAGTGGGGGTGTCATTTGAAGATGAATCTTCAGTGACGGTGTCATTTGAGGATGAAACCTCTGAAGGAATAACTGGGTCAACTGCCGTATCGACCTTTAGACTTTCGTCTGGTCTGGATTCAGTAGGTTCATTTTCAATGACTGACGCTTCAGCTGACCACTTGAGCGGGCCAGCTATATTTTCAACCAATGAAGGACTTGGCACGAGTTTTTTGTATCCAGGAGGAAGTCTCAACGGTGAAACCGTGCGATCTTCCAAACCTCTCTTCGCTTCGTCTAAGAAGGGACAACGGTGGATGGCGTGATTGCCTTCACACAGTTTGCAGGGGGATCTTGATCCCCCTCTTTGTCTTGAACCTTCACTTTCGCTGGTTGACGGTAAGCATTCAACATGGCTATCAGAGGTTGATGCTCCCGAATTGTGCAACCGAGGGGACCAGTCCCTTAGTATCCGGGGAATACACGGACAATCTCTATGGAAGTGGTCTATTTTACATATGACACATGGCGATTTAGGCCCGGTCTGTGCTGTGTGTGGATTTTTGTCGGATGTCTTTTGCTTGCCCCCAGGCGCCTTAGGCTCCTTCTTCTTCTTCTCCTTCTTCCTCTTCTCCTTCTTCTCCATGGGAGCTTGGCTTTTGCCGGCTCTACCTTGCGAAGATGAAGGATTGGAGCAAGAGTTATAGGAAGTTGAAGGCTGGTGGGCAGCTCTAGACTGATCTAACTGTTGACTCGACTGTTCAGGAACCATGGTGTTCTGAACTACATTGGTTGAGAATAGCCAAATAGGCAGGCCAATTGTCAGTCCTGGAAGCGACAATGTGGCCATGTGGGGCGCACCAACTTCTCCCCAAGAGGAGAAAGGACTAGGATTTCCATCATGTGGAGTTCCTTGGTTGGGCCGTTCCATGTTCTCAACCTAAAGATCAACGTAGGAATAGTAGGTGATTATGTTCCATTTAAAATGAATTTTATAACGACGCTTTAGACACAACTTGCTTTTTCACTTTTTAAGAGTCGAGAAAAAGCTAAAGATGACTCTAGTCTCCTTCGATGTATTAACGAGCCTGAAGTGACAAATGCTCGGATGGAATTTTTCAGTTATAGAGTTTGAAAAAGGCCAAAAGAAACTGCTCTGGAGTTCTAGGCAGAGGGTGTGCCAAACTTTTCGCAAAACCACAGAATACGTTTTACGGTATGAGTGGTCGATCTTCGTGAATGCTGTGTTCACTGCATTGCGATCAGTAGGGCGGCCGACACGGTTTCCTATGGATAAAGGCTTTATTCCTATAGGGGTCTCCCAATATATACGCGACGGTACATGGGAGCACAAGTCCGTATTGATACTTATCGCTTCACCGTGGAGGAATCACCCAACCACTCAACGCTAAGATATCACGTTTAATGACGCCGGAACACGTCTCTAGCTTAGACCTCTATGTGTTTGCGTTATGTTTCAATGCGTTGTTATGTAAATTCAATTCATTTTAATGTTGATCTTGTTTAGCAGTTTGCCTTTATGGATCACCACGAGATGTATGATAACACTCCTAAATGCAGTCTAAGATGATAAGCAAGCTTTTCAATCTTTCAACTTTGAAAATCTTAACTACTGAGGGAAAAGAAAGATAACACCTTTTCACACAGATCATAGAGCACACACTAATGCACTTTTCCCTAAATCAACATGCAAACTGTCATAATGCACATGCACAATGCAGGTATTTCTTTTCTCTTTCTTAATGTTGTGCGACACAAAAAGAAAGTTGTTGTATAACTTTGAATTCAATTTCAAGTGAAAACAAACAAGCTTGTCCAAAATCAAAAGACACCTTAAGATTTACTTGTTTCGACACTAGAAATATATAAATTCAAACCAAATGACGAAAGCAAAAGCTCAATCAACTATGAACAGCAAACAAACTAACTCTTAAGATCAATATGACACTTTATCACAGGTCTAGATCTAAGAGGCCACAGCAAGACTAGTTCACTTTCGTTATGGGAAACTGTAAATGATACAAGAAATACACAAAGAACAAACACAGTTTCTTTATACAACCGAGGCGGAATAGTGACAAGGAAAGTTGGTTTCAGATAGGCACATTGACTGGTAACAGGCAGCAAAAACAAGAGTGAAAATAGGGCAAGAAACAGCAGGAAACCCCAGTAGCACAAGGCAAGACTGGTCCAGCACAGGTGGGACACTGTCTGTTTGACCTTCAACGTAGGTAGCCCCTTCGGGAACTGTGCTGAAATTCAGACAGCCTTTGTACAGCCTGCACTGAAGAACGAAACTTTCGTTTCTCTTGGTTTCCGGGTCACAGATTGCTCAAAAATTCACAGTTTTTTCTCAAATCAGAAGCTATCAGTCAAGGACACACTAAGGGATGACAAGGAGGATGAAAAGCTATCACTAAGAGCTTATTAGAGTCCTTGTGGATCAGCTCTTCAAATCATAAACATGCCCACAAACTGAGCTAGAGTAGCTGCCCTCTACTTTGCATTTGAAAGATTCAAATACAGTTCGATTCGATACTCCCTTTGTTTATGAAATGAATAGAAAAAACACAAACAACCAACAAGATACGATCCCCAGCGGAGTCACCAATTTGTTGTTGGGAAAAGTATCCAATACGGAATGACCCTATCCCACTCTAAGGGTGATAGTACCTCAGCAACAACCGAATGCAAAGCTATTCAAGATTACTTCTTTATGAGATGTAAGAGAGAGGAGAAAGAGATCTACTAACCGTTATCTTTCGCTAATGGTTGATCCAATCTTCCCTCTTAGCTGCTTGCTCCCAGCTCCTTGCTCTTTCACTGGCCCAGCTACACAGAGATCTCGCAAAAGCACAAGAAAGGGAGACTACGAGAAGCATACATCCATAACTGATTCAAGGATTAGAATAAATCAAACATACAAGTATCAATACGCCACAAAGACACATGCATATAGAAGAACCGCAAATGCTTTATTAATGGAAGAAGTAAAGTTCTGAGAGTGTTACAACCATAAGAGGCCCAATCCAGCAACACCTCCCCGCAGAAAGAAATCTCCTCTTCACCTCCTTCAAAGCAATCACCCAATAGTTCTGTGCACAAACCAACAGCACTTCCTTACATTCACAAGATTCCAGCCTCCATAGACCTCATGAGAGAGCTCTATATATAGGAGATTTGGAGAAAGGATGAGTCAGCTTGAGCTTGGCATGGATCTGACTAGTGTCCTCTCCCACTTCAGTTATTCTTCAGTTCTTGAGTCCACTTGGAGTTTCTTTCTTCCACTTGGAGATCTAGATCCTCTTACTCATCACAAGGTGAATTCCCTGATCCAAGTGTCATTTTGGAAGCTTCCTGGGCATTTGACACCTTGCAGAATGACTGTGCCACTTGGCCAATCTCGCCCAGCGCAGGTAGCCTTCATTAGAATTGACATTCAGCGCAGGTACAGAGTGGAGCAGTTGACATTCAGTGCAGATGCTCAGTGGAGCAGTTGACATGATCCAGAATTAGCTTGTTTTTGAGTGTTTTCAGGTGGAGAACTGATATTTAGTGCTGTGGTTTGCTGACCTTGTTCCTCTAGGGGTAGGAACAACATGTTTAGGGACTTTGGATCCCTTAGATTATTGACATTTCATGCTTCATGCTGTTAGGCACAAAAATGTCTATAACACTAATGAGCAATTCTGTACAAATTGGCCACATCACTGTATGCAGTATCGGAAACTGGGAGTGAATATTTAGTTGTGACTACTCTTTTTGTGACCCTTGACTCTTCATTTTCGAATAGTTTGTATATGGCTTCCCAGGTAAAGGTTTCAACATCCAAGGTGCACGTGGCATCAGAGAATAGTGCAGGTATTTCTATGGCCTTGGGGGGAGGAGCCACTGGTTTTTGCTGAACAACAAGTTTCTTTCTGGGTTTAGTGAGTCGAGAAATTTCCGTTGAATTATGTTTATCAGTGGCCTACCAAGAGAAACACAAGAGTGAGGAGAAATGAACACTCAGAGAAAACAACTTAGAGAAAATATAATCAGTGACACATGAATCCAAGACTTTTATGAGAGAAATATTAGGAAATCGTTAGCAATAATAATGAAATTTATTATATCAAAAAGCACAAATTCATTACATTTTTCCATTTATTGATAAAACGTGAATTCACATGGGCTATGTTACACGTCAGCATATCAGAGAAATCTATCAGTGAAATTGCACAGTTGCATTGTTAAAATTTGTGATATTGTTTATCTCCAATAAGCTTATAGTAGATAAAGGCTTAAAGTTATAGGCAGGAAGAATTATTGTAGGTTTTGTATCGGCAGCGTCATATCGAGGAGTTGAATGGATAATTTATGACCAAGAAATCTCGATATGATATTTGTGAAATGAGAGGCAGGTACTATATCAGAGATCAGATATCATAGGTGTGACGAATATCAGAGATGAGCATTATTATGTTATAGGAAGGGTCACATATAGGAGAATGTAGAAGGAAGGATATCATAGATTAGAGGATCAAAGGATCAGAGGTTTGGACATGGACATCAAAATGAAAACACTAATATTAAAATCTCGATATGCTACATGGCCTTCTTGCGGGGTCAAACCTTTATTATTATAACATAAACAAATATCTTTTATTATTTTAAGGCTTAGACCTTATAAAACGCGATCCCATAATGTTTTAATCAGATTTGTTTCTTAAGGGTACATGTTGGAATGTTCTGATAAAATACTTCCGAAGCGAGTTTAAAGTAAAAGCCAATTTTTAGAGGCTTAAGCTCCGATATTTGAGTTCTAATAAGGGAAATCTCTCAATTCAATCAAGATTTTGGAATAATAAAGATAATATTGCCTCATTTTATTGGAATTTTTTGGGTTCTATCCTAAATTTTAAAAAGGTCCCCATTATTTATTAGTTCTACTACTAATTATAATGGAGGGTTGTTGAGTAGTACAATAATTGGCGACATATTGGGCGAAATAACTATCTCTGTTAAAAATAAATGAAGCTTTAAAAAATTAAACAAGAAGACTTAGAAAGATAAATAATCTTGAAGTTTATTTTGATAAAAGTTACTATGAATAAAATAACTCAAAATTTTGTGAATTATCTCATAGCTTGTTTATTGATGAAAACCTTTATTATCCATGTTTGTCATTTAATCAGTTATAAAGATAAAGTTAAGAACAAACACAATTTTAGCTTTTAAGATTGACCTATTTGTCACTGATAGAGCCACTGCTGCTAGCAGATGTCCATAGCCTCAACAGTGTTACCATTTAACCACAGATATACTTTTATCCCATCCACTTATAGTAAAATTCTTAGGTGTTTTTTAATCTTTTATTTTTAAAATTTTGTTTTAAATTTTTCTTGAAAGCAAGTGTCCTGACTTGTAACCAAATTATGAAAATGCCATTCACGAGTTATAACGACACTAAAAAAGTTGTCTCATGATGAGATCTCTTGTCTTATGGTTATATATCCATAATCTATTATCCTAGTTTGGTGTCCAATGTTGATAATGTAAGTACCATTAGTTTCCCATGATCATGGTAAGTTGGCTCATGATGAGACCTCTTATCTTTCAAGTTTTATATATTTTTGAATCACTCTAAATTGTTTAAAATCAATGGATGGGGAGGCATATTCACTCATTAAGATTAATAGATTACAATTGAAGTCAAAAGATGATAAAACTTTGTAATAGTCTTTACTTAAAAAAAAAAAAAAAAAAAAAAAAACTTGTGCATGATCAATCAAGGGATAAATATATTTTATAAAGTTTTCAAGATATGAAACATTCACAATTTAATGGATACAAAGATAATAGAGATTTGTTATAAATGCAATACTAAACCTCAATGTTATTATCTTCCTTCTAATACCTCTGACTTAATCAATCAAATTTCATTTTAATGATGAGGCACCCCACTATGAAGACAAAAGTGTATTACCTAACAATTCTAGGGCTAGGACACCAGTATATACATGTGAATATTTACATATTTGCAAAAGGATAGGTATCCTTCAAAAAAAAAACTTCAAAACTAGTACATTAATAGGAAAAGCATCATGCTTGCCTTGTAGATCTTGTAGAGTAAATGTTGATGGGCCTAGTTTTTGAACAATCTGAGATGGGCCTAGCCATAGTCTTTGAAACTTTGAATGTCTTCCCTTTTCCTCATGGGCTTTGTCCCATTCCAGAACTAGATCACCAATTTCAAAAAAATTGTTTTGAACTAAACCTACATCAAAAGAAGACTTAACCAATTGTTGGTGATGGGCATGGACTTGTCTATCTTTATCTCCTTCTTCCTCTAGCTTAAGGATTTGGGACATTCTTAGTTGAAGAGAAGAGGAAGGGTTTTCTTCAATGGACTACACTAGGGATATTGATGGAATAACTAGATTAGGTGGAAAATAACTTCTTTACCATACACTAATTGAAATGGAGAAGTGCCTATAGAGGCCTTCTGGGTAATTCTGTCATGCATAATGCAAAGGCTAGAACTTTATATCAATTTCTCCGATTTTGGTTAATGATTCGTTTGATTATTCCAATGAGGTTTTTGTTAGTAAATTTTACTAAGTCATTTCCTTGTAGATAATAATTTGCAGAATACTTCAATTTAAAACCTATTCTAAGGGAAGATTCAGTAACACCATTACCTGAAAAATATGATGCATTATAAAAAAATGAGAGCATAAGGAAGACCAAACTTGGTAATAATAAATTCATCAATGAATTCAATAATGTTCTTAGAATTTTCCACCTTCAAGGATATATCTTCCACCCACTGTGTGAAGTAATCAACATCAGTCAAGATGTATTTATGTTGCTTGGAAGAGTTAGGAACAATATCACCTATTATGTCCAGTCCACATTGTTCAAAGGGTTGCTCAATGTTAACTGGTTGTAAAGGTAATTCTGGTTTCTTTTTTCTTCCAACAATAGTTTATTAGACTTTACACTTTCTAACATAAGCATGAGTGTCCCTGAATAAAGTTGGCCAATAATATCCAACATGTCGGATCTTGTGAGCAGTGGTGTCTCCACCATAGTATCCGCCATTTGGTCCATCATGTAGTTCCTACAAGACTTTTTCAGCTTCAGAATTTTCTAGACATCTTAATAAAATAGAATCATAATTTCTTATAAATAAGACATCATTGACAAGCTGATATTTATTAGCCTTTAGTTTGAGGGATCTTTTGTTCTTGTAATTGAGTTCCAGTGGAGCATAACCATTTCTTAAAGAAAAAATAAGATCAGCATATTGGGATTCAGTTTCAATGGGAAATACCTCTGTGATTTGAACATTATTACCTGAATCCTCATTAGCTAAGTTGTCATCAGCTCCAGTAATCAACATGCAAAAACCTTGACCTCTGAAAATTTTATATGGTTTAATATCTAGGTCATATTCCTACAGGGAAATCACCCAATTGGCTCTTTTCTCTCCTAATTCTTTTTTATAAGTAATTTCCTAACAATAGGGAAAGGAACAATTACTTTAGTGTGTTCTTCAAGAGGAAAGGACTGAAATGCCTTATGGACTTAAATACTGCAAAGGATTACTTCTAAACCTCTAAATAGTTGAGTTAAGCTCCCTATAGATTTGAACTAAAGAATGAGATCATAGCCTCAATTTTTTGTTCATTAGGTTGAGTTAAGACTACTGCATAAGATTGTTGGGAAGAAAAAGTATAAAGAATAAAATGTTTAGTAAATCAGGGGTTGATAATGAAGGGGCATCAATGATTTATTGTTTTATTGCGTCAAATTATTTTCTTTCAATGAGTCCCCACTTAAAAATTGACTTGTTCTTGATCATAGTTTGTAGGGGAAGTGCAATTTGAGAGAAATTCGGGACAAACCTTTTGACAAATTTAATTTTCCCAAGGAAGGATTGCGTAGACTTTTTGTTATGGGGCAAGGAAATTTCAGAAATTTCCTTGATTCTATCAAGGTCTATACATATCCCTTCTTTAGAGGAAATAAAGCCTAGAAGTTTTCCTTCGTTAAGAGAGAAAAAATAACATTTTGGGGTTCAAGGAGATTCCAAATTTCCTACATCTTTCAAAGATTTGCTTCAAACCATGCAAATTATTCTTCCTTTGTTTGTAATAAATTGTAATGTCATCAAGATACACTTCAACTAACTTGTTAATAAAACCTCTAAAAGTAATATCCATGGATCTTTGGAAAATAGCTCTAGCATTAATTAATCTGAAAGGCATTTTCTGATAAGCATATGTCCCCCACTTGATCCTGAATGTAGTCTTCAGTCTATCATCTGGATGTACAAGTATTTATTATATCCTGAAAAACCATCTAAGAAGAACATTAGTTCCAAACTAGCAACAAATTGTAAAATTTTCTCCATTGGGGGTAAAGGAAAACTTTTCCTTTTTAAAAGCTTTATTCAAATTCCTAAAATCAATACAAATGTGAATGTCTCCGTTCTTCTTTCTGATAGGAACAATATTTGAGACCCACTTGAAATGTCTAATTGGAAAAATGATTTTATCTTTAGGAAGCTTGTTCAGTTAAATTTTACTTTGAGATTCCAAGTTAGCGTGCTTAGAATCTGTTGAATAGGCTTGACATCAGAAAGCATCATAATAATGTGCTAAATTATGGGTGCATCATAGGTTTTTAGATCATCATAATCCCATGAAAAAACATCCTTGTACTTTTTCAACAAATGAATGAACGTAGATATTTCATCTGGCGAAAGTGCAAGGCCCAAGTTAATGTTCCGAGGATTATGATCAGATCCTATGTTAACTAATTCATATCTCAAGGTAGAACTCTTATTTTTATAATCTATGGTCCTTTTGAATCTCTCCTTTAAGTCATATAAGTCTTCCAATTTAACTACAGGTTTAGGTAAACTATTTTCATCAGAATACTTATTTTGCATATTATCATGGTCATCTTCATCAATAATGTGATAAGAGTAAGAACCTTCTAATGTTATGAAACTCAAAATATCATCATCATCATTAAACACACGCCAATTCATTACAATATCTGGAATAGAGGGGAGAAAAATCAACTTAATTGAAAATCTGTTAGGGTTAAAATCCTCGGGTGGAGGGAGCTTAGAAGCAACATTTTCTAGGAGGTCAGCACTAACAGTCTGTATCCTTGGGATGGGATCTATGTCAAATGTCGCAAAATGAGCAGTGGGGTCTTGAATCAAAGACTGGTAATGTCTAAGGTGACTAGAAACAAATTGGATGATGTTTATAAATTGTTTAATAGTAATCTTTGAGTCACCAAACACTTTAAGGTATTTGATGTCAAGACTAATAGCCTTTTGTAAACCTTGCACCAATGCTTCATACTCAGCAACACTATTGGTATAGTCAAATTCTAATCTGCATGAAAGCATAGTTTTCTCACCTTCAGGACATACCAAGATGCACCAGCTCCTGCACCTTCACTGGATTTTGAACCATCAAAATAAAGAATACTGTTGGGTGTGGAGCCTGATTATCTTCTATAGTACCGGCATATTGGACCCCAGTTCAAAATGGGGCAGCAACGCTGCCCTAAAATAATCACTGTCGCGCCCCCCCCCCCCCCCCTCCCTGGCGGGGGGTTTCGGGGGCAGCGCCCCCGAAGCTAAAAACAGCTGTAAAATTGCCTTGTAAAAGTATAGTAATTTCTAGTCAATCTGGGCCGTTCATTAGGCGGATGATCTGACGGTAGAACTTATGTTTAGTTTAGGGTTTTTTGCCCTAGAAGGCAACCCCTCTCTTTATATGAGGGCATTGTATTTGAGGCTGTGAGATAGATGTGTATTCGGTGAGTGAGAAACATAGAGGTGAGACTGTGAGAGAAAACAGAGGATATTACAGCGGTTTTGTTGTAGGTTGTATCTCTTCATTTTGCTGGATAATAGAAAGGAAGGACTAGCTGTTCGGGGTGGACGTAGCCCAAACTGGGTGAACCACGTATATCTGTGTCTTTCTTGTTTTCTGCGTTTTCTGTGTTTATATTTCTGCAATATTTTATGTGTTCCATTGTTCCGTAATATATAATTTTCTAACAACTGGTATCAGAGCCGAAGGTCTATTTGGCTGATAAACTCGCAGGAAAGAAGGGTTCCTGGTTCGAGTGGGAGCAATGGCGGAAGATGGTAAGTTTAGGGTCGAGAAATTTAACGGCCAAAACTTCTCGCTGTGGAAGATGCAGATGGAAGATTATCTGTATCAAAAAGATCTATACCTACCATTGGGCGGAAAAACAAAGATGCCGACGGGTATGAAAGACGAAGAATGGAACCTTCTCGATAGAAAGGCACTCGGAACAATACAGTTGTGCCTTGCTGCGTCAGTTGCCTTCAACATTTCGAAGGAAACCACGACAGAGGGTTTGATGCAGACGTTGTCGAAACTATAGGAAAAACCCTCGACCTCAAACAAGGTATTTCTTATGAAACGGTTATTTAATATGAATATGTCGGAAGCTGGATCTGTTGCAAACCATTTAAATTATTTTAATACAGTTACAAGTTAGTTAAGCTCTGTAGGGGCAAACTTTGATGATGAAGTTAGAGCTCTGTTATTCTTGTGCTCATTACCAGAAAGTTGGAATGGTTTGGTAATGGCCATTAGTAACTCCATTTCTGGATCTAGTACTTTAAAGTTTGATGATGTTGTCGGTGCTATCCTTAGCGAGGAAATGCGTCGGAAAAGCTCCGGTGAGACATCGGGAAATGCTTTGAGTGCAGAGTCTAGAGGAAGAAAAATGGAAAGAGGAAAGAGCTCAGGATATCGCAGTAAATCAAGGAAAGGCAGATCCAAGTCCAGATCATGGATAGTGTGCTGGAAATGTGGAAAGAAAGGACACCTGAAGAAAGACTGTAGATCTCGAAAGGGAAAAGAAGGAGATGCACAACAAGAAAACAATCATGAAGCAAATGTGACAGGTGAGGTGTTACAAGATGCTTTGATTCTTTCTTTCGAAAATATTACTGATTCCTGGGTGGTAGATTCAGGGGCTTCATTCCATGCCACACCTGATAAGAAATACTTTCATGACTATGTTCAAGGAGATTTTGGACAAGTTCGTCTAGGTGATGATAAACCCTGTAAAATCGTTGGAATGGGTAAGGTTCTTGTAAAACAACAGAATGGAAACCAATGGCTATTAAAGGAGGTAAGGCATGTTCCAGATCTAAAGAAAAATCTGATTTCAACAGGGCAGTTAGGCGGTGAAGGTTGTGTGACAACTTTCACAGATAAAGCTTGGAAGGTCACTAAAGGAGCCCTGGTAATAGCAAAAGGCGAAAAGGTTGGTACATTGTATTTATGCAATGGTATTTCTAACTCTGTTAATGCTTTAACTTCCAGAGGAGCAGATGCATCATTATGGCATCATAAGCTCGGACACATGAGTGAAAAGGGGATGAATATTCTTCACTCAAGGAATTTGTTTCCGGGTTTGAAGAATGTTGATTTGGACTTCTGTGAGAACTGCATTTATGGAAAACAGAAGAGAGTCAGATTTCTCATAGTTGGGAAAGAAAAGAAGAACGAAAAATTAGAGCTTGTGCATACAGACGTATGGGGACCTGCTCAGGTATCATCTCTCGGTGGCTCTCGTTATCATGTTACCTTTATTGATGATGCAACTAGAAAAACTTGGGTTTATTGTATTAAGAATAAATCTGATGTATTTGATACTTTCAAGAAATGGAAAGCTTTGGTTGAGATTGAGACAGGAAAGAAATTGAAGTGTCTTAGATCACATAATGGAGGTGAATATTGCAGCAAATAGTTTGATAGGTACTGTTCAGAGCATGGAATTCGCAGAGAGAAGACAGTTCCAAGAACACCACAAGAAAATGGTGTGTCAGAAAGGATGAACAGAACAATCATGGAGCGTGCAAGGTGCATGAGATTGCATGCAGGATTGCCTTTACAGTTTTGGGCAGATGTTGTAGATACTACTGTTTATTTAATAAACAGAGGACCTTCAAGTTCCTTGGATGGTGGTGTTCCAGAGGAAGCATGGACAGGGAAAAAGGTAAACTACTCTATTTTAAAACCTTTTGGTTGTGAGGCCTTTGTCCATATTGATAAAGAAAATAGAACAAAGCTTGAGGCAAAGTCAAAGAAATGTACCTTTATTGGATATGGTGTTAATGATTTTGGTTATCGCTTATATGATTATGAAAATCAAAAAATCATTAGGAGAAGAGATGTAATATTCAATGAAAAGGTCTTGTATAAGAATCAGTTGCAGGAAAAGAAACAAGAAAAAGAAAACAAGGAATACGCAGTTCTTGATGAAATTACTGAAAAAGTAAAGGTGCCTGAAAATAATAATAATCAACAACCACAACAACAGCAACCATCACAACAACAACAGGCACCCCAAACACCTGAAAGTGGTGTTAGAAGATCTACCAGGACAAGTAGACCTCCTGAACGATACTCTCCTTCATTATATTATTTATTGTTGACTGATTCCGGTGAACCTGAATGTTATGAAGAAGCAATGCAGGTTGAAAGCAAGAAGAAGTGGGAGGTAGCCATGGAAGAAGAGATGGACTCCTTAATGCATAACCAGACTTGGGATTTAGTCAGGTTACCTGTAGGAAAAACTACATTGAAAAATAAATGGGTTTACAGGCTGAAGGAAGAAGATGGAGGAAAGCAAAGGTACAAAGCTAGACTTGTGGTGAAGGGGTTTGCACAGAAGAAAGGTATTGATTTTGATGAAATATTTTCTCCTGTTGTTAAAACGACTTCAATCAGAACTATTTTAAGTCTTGTAGCAGCTGAATATTTGCATCTTGAGCAGTTAGATGTAAAGACAGCCTTTCTCCATGGGGATTTGGAGGAAGAGATATATATGCAGCAGCCACAAGGATATGAGGTGAAAGGGAAGGAGAAACTTGTGTGCAGGTTGAAGAAGATCTTGTATGGTTTAAAACAGGCTCCAAGGCAGTGGTATCTAAAACTTGACAAGTTTATGTCTGAACAAGGTTATACTAGATGTCACTCTGATCATTGTGTTTATCTGAAAAAGCAAAATGATGGCAGCTATATTATATTGTTATTGTATGTAGATGACATGCTTGTTGCAGGATCTAACATGCAGGAAATAAATGTGCTCAAAAGAAAATTGGCAAATTCATTTGCAAAGAAGGATTTGGGTGCTGTAAAACAAATCCTTGGTATGAGAATAACTAGAGACAGGAAAAATAGAAAATTAACATTGTCTCAGAATGAGTACATACAAAAGGTGTTGAAAAGATTTAACATGCAAAATGCAAAACCAATTAGTACACCTTTTGCTAGCCATTTCAAACTTAGCAAAGAAATGTGCCCAAAGACCCAAGAAGACATGGATTATATGTCTAAAGTTCCATATACATCAGCAGTTGGAAGTTTAATGTATGCAATGGTCTGCACAAGGCCTGATATTGCACATGCAGTGGGAGTTGTAAGCAGGTACATGAACAATCCAAGAAAGGAACATTGGATGGCAGTGAAATGGATTCTCAGATATTTGAGAGGTACCACAAATCAGGCATTATGCTTTGGTGGTTCAAACATATCCCTACAAGGATATGTTGATGCAGATATGGCAGGTGACAGAGATAATAGGAGGAGCACTACAGGATATGTATTTACTGTCGGAGGAACAGCTGTCAGTTGGGTTTCAAAAATCCAAAGTGTTGTTGCACTCTCAACAACAGAAGCAGAGTATGTTGCTGCTATAGAGGCTAGTAAAGAAATGATTTGGTTACAAAGGTTTATGGGTGAATTGGGTAAGGAGCATGATATGGGCACGTTATACAGTGATAGTCAAAGTTCCATTCATCTTGCAAAGAACTCAGCATTTCATTCCAAGACAAAACACATACAGCTCAAGTACCATTTCATATGATCAGTGTTGGAAGATGGAGAGTTGAAGCTGGAAAAGATACACACTAGCCAAAACCCTGCAGATATGCTAACAAAAGTTGTAACCAGGGAGAAACTAAGAATATGCTCAGTTTCAGTTGGTCTTCAAGGATGACGATGAAGATGAGAAACAGCCAGGTCCAAAGAGGAGTCATTGTCCAGCAAATGGAGCAGCGGTGGAGTTGCTACAATCAGTCTCCAAGTGGGAGATTGTTGGGTGTGGAGCCTGATTATCTTCTATAGTACTGGCATATTGGACCCCAGTTCAAAATGGGGCGGCAACGCCGCCCGTAAAATAATCGCTGCCGCCCCCGAAGCTAAAAACAACTGTAAAATTGCCTTGTAAAAGTATAGTAATTTCTAGTCAATCTGGGCCGTTCATTAGGCGGATGATCTGACGGTAGAACTTATGTTTAGTTTAGGGTTTTTTGCCCTAGAAGGCAACCCCTCTCTTTATATGAGGGCATTGTATTTGAGGCTGTGAGATAGATGTGTATTCGGTGAGCGAGAAACATAGAGGTGAGACTGTGAGAGAAAACAGAGGATATTACAGCGGTTTTGCTGTAGGTTGTATCTCTTCATTTTGTTGGATAATAGAAAGGAAGGACTGGCTGTTCGGGGTGGACGTAGCCCAAACTGGGTGAACCACGTATATCTGTGTCTTTCTTGTTTTGTGCGTTTTCTGTATTTATATTTCTGCAATATTTTATGTGTTCCATTGTTCCGTAATATATAATTTTCTAACAAATACAAAATAAACGATTATGTTTTTTTACAATGTTGTCTACAATATTAATACACTTAGATGAATCTATTTGTGAATAATTTTTTATTTGAGATGAAACAAAATCAACTAAAAATGGATAAGTTTGTGCTAGAAAATTTCCGAAGAAAGATTCAAAAGAATAGTTTCCAAGGATGTTATTTGAAAATACTACTGGTTCATTTTCTTCATCAAAATCAGTGACTGAATGCTTCATATGATTCTCCCTATTGACATGAATTTGATTTGGTTTTCCATTGTAGGGAAGCCACATATGTGACCAATCAGTTGCAAAATAACCATGTAGCTTTTCATACTAGTCTCTGCTCAAAATAAGACCATAAAACTCAGGGATGTCAACTACTAATATATCAATTATCTAAAAAAACTTAGAGTTTGAAGATATTCTAATTAAGAAAAAATTCATTTCCGCTAAAACTCAAACCTTTGAGTGATGTAACTGAACAATTTTTACAAAAAATTTCTAGAGTGATATATTCAACTTAAGGCAAATTGCATAAGGCATGATATTAGATGATGCACCCGAATCTACTAAACAATTATGAACATTTTTGTTAAAAATTTCAAAAGTCAAGAGAAAGGGAGGAGTATGAGAGTTTGATCTGTCTCTGATTAGAATAGCATCTGAAGGGTCAAATTTATCTAAGGAGACATTAGGAGGCTTACCTTTTCCTTTTGAATATTTTGCAGTAACAACAGTAGGTAATGGAGATGCAGGAATTGCATTTAACTCCTTGAGTAAGAATTTTTGTTGTTGTTTCAACTTGCTAACTTCATATAGGGAGATGATGGCTTTAACCTTCTTCATGTCTTCCAAAATGTTATACTTGATGGTATCAGAGACTACAAGGGTTTTAGATGAAGAAGGAGACTTAGAATTAGTAGTATCATAATTTGAGGGAGGAGTAGAAGTCTTTTTTGCTATGCTTTTGTTTATGGCATGAAGAGAAAGCGACTTATGTTTTTAATTTTCTGGAGGTGCATCAACAGGTCCTTTGCTTCTCGTAATGATAGGTAGGGCTTATTCCTCTTCTTCATTTTCTGATGAAGTTAAAATAAAATCCCACAAACCATGAGCTTCATATAATTATTCCTCTTGGGACTCTTTAGTGGCTAGGCCTGATTTTTCCTCTTCATCATCCTGGTCAGATTCTACATTTGAGATGATGATAGGTGGTTGTGATTGGGATGGCTGATTTTTTCTAAAAGGCCGAAAAGGATTTTTGGATGATTCAACAACCTGTTTCTTAATCTCTACCATTTCATTTGACATAGTCTTGAGAACCTTTTGTAATCCTTCTAGATCGAAAGGATCTTTTTGAGCTTTCTTCTTTGGTTCATCCTTGAAAGTGACCTTTTTGGTTTGCTTCCTTTCCTCAAGAGTTTTTTTCTTCTCGAGGGCAAGGATTCTCTTTTCTATAGACAAGGCCTCTTTCATATTATTAGCTAATGACATTTTCTTTCCCTATCTACAAATATTACAATATTTGAAGGGAGGGCACTAATGTACCATTCAACTTGTACATCTACTCTAGGTCTAGAAGTTTCTGGGATTTTGTTTAGCAACTTGTTAAACCTTGAATTGAAATCCTTAATCTTCTCACTTGGATTATCTTTAAGATTTTAAAAATCGTTAATCAAAGTGGTGATGGTTTGGTCATCCCCAAATTTGAGTAAGAATTATTCTTCAAACATATCCCAGTTAGTTATAGACCCAGATGGAAGAGAAAAATACCATGACCCTACTGATCCTTCAAAAGTATAAGGAAAAAGTATAACAACACAATCTTCTTGATTGACTCCATTTAAATTTATGGCCAACATAAAATTATGAAGATGTTCCTCTGTAAGGAGGCCATCATCAGGATTGTATTTAGGAAGCCATCTTTCTGGGTGTTTAGGTAGAGGATGTAGTGGCCATCTAAACTGCCCCAGGATTGTTCCACAGTGTATTTTCCATCCTCCGATTTATTACAAAAGAGGAGGTTGTAGAAGATGTGGAAGATGAAGAGCATTTAATATGATGTCGTAGTGCTACTAATTATAGGAACAGAGGAGGTTGTAGAAGATGTGGAGGATGAAGAAGAATGGACAGTGGAAGATGTCACCATGGTGATACTAATTACAACCACACCAGATGATTGTGTTTGAGATATGTATGAGATGAGAGGTTGATAAGAAGAAGGTAAATAGGTAAAAGAAGAAGTAGTATCGAGAGGAGGAGTAAGAGGAGGAGATGATGATGTGAGCTCACTAGCGGAAGAGTGAGTTTCTTGTGTGCTTTTCTTTCTCCAATGAGTGATCAATGAAAATTCAAAAGGTTTGACTCCAAGCTTTTGACTTTGGGATCTAGTTATTACATTAGAAGACTATAAATAGGATGTAACACTTCCTTCTGATATGCCCGATTGAACAGGCTTTTCTCGAGAAATAGAGATTTCCTCCATTTTATGGATTAAACAATGAACTTTAGGGGACTCTAAAAGTGGAAGTGTGCTAGGAGCATTGGTGGTTGTTTGAGAAACTTCACATTAGGGGAATTTTTAGGTCTAAAATGGGCATCCTAAGGAAATTATAAAATAATAGTGGAAATAATAAAATAAGATTAGATTACATCATCAAATTTTAGAGGGAAAAAATAAAAAGCTATTTTTTGAACTCGTATTTTCTACTCATCTCTGTATGGGTTTACTCAAATTTCAAGCAGAATCACTCGTTAGATGTAGAATTTGATTCTTCATCCAAGGATACCCATGTTTCATACTTTTAATGGATCATGCTACACGAAAAATTAGAAATACATGGAAAGCGTGATTACAATCACGTTTTTTCATCTATTTCTCATTTTTCATGTAGCAGGGTCCATCGAAAGTATGCAACATAGGTACTCCTTGGATGAGGAATTAAATTTTACATCCGACGAGTACTTCTGCTTGAAATTTGAGTAAAAACATAGGGAGATAAGTTGAAAATACGAGTTGAAAAAGTAGTTTTATTATTTTATTATTTTTTAATCTTTTTACTTTTTAACTCCAAAAATGATTAATCATCCCCATGGTTGAAATCATCATCTTAAATCCTATTGGTTCTTATAAAATTTATTTTTGTTTTAAATTTTTCTTAGGAGGCCCATTTTACACCTCAAAATTCCCCTAATGGATTGTGGATTTGGATATTTAGAATGTCATCTGGAAGTTGGTGGTGATTTTGAGGGGGATTGACTCTTTGAATGACATTTTTAATTTAATAGTTCATACTCTTTCCATTCACAGTCTGAAGGCCGTCCTTCTAGCACCAAAAATGTTGAAGGATTGAAAATCTCAGCCTCAACAACTGGGAAAACCACCCGGTCGGGAACTTAGAGAAACTCCTTTTCCGTTTGCGATGGTGGCTCTGATTGGGTTGATGGTACTAATTTACCTTAATATATATATATATATATATATATATATATATATATATATATATATATATATATATATATATATATATATATATATATATATATATATATATATATATATATATATATATATATATATATATATATATATATAGATATATATATATAAAATGGATGAAAGATATATAGGTGTGAAGCTTGATGAATGTAGATAAGACAAAGAAATAAATATAATTAAAAGCCTTACTATATATCTCGAGACAATGTATCTTCTGTATTTGTGACTTGAAAAGATTTCACTTACAATATGATAATGTAGATCATCAAATCATTCATGCAAATAAAATGAGTAATCATAATGAATTTAATTAAATAGTTAATTATATTAGTTGATATAATTCAATGCACCTATAAGATATCAATAGTGATAATTGTTCAATCACATATAGTAAACTATATGACAAACTTGAAATGAAATAGTAATTCAACTCATAAACATAGCATCAACATAGAGATAGTAGTACCCGATACACATTAACTCTACTCATAAGTAAAATTGGAGTAGTTTTTCTTTCTATTAAGATTTCTTTTCAGCGACAATATTGCATACCAAAAGGCTTCTCGCAAATATTGAGAACCCCTTCTTCATAAAAATCAAGGGGATTTATAGTTTGAAATCAAAACTCAAATATAGAAATGTTCCATAAAATGAAAAAGTGGTTTAAAAAAACCACACTTAAAATGAAATACAATATAATAATAACATTCTGTTATAACAACTTGATCATGACTCAGAGGAGGATTTCTCTGCCATTCAATGTCGAAGCTCACATATGTCTATCATCGACTTCAATTCAAGAATATGGTGAGGACTAATGTGCATCCGAGCTGTGAATAATACATCATTGAGTGCAGGAAGAAGATGACTAGTTCTATTTGCAAGACACAAGAGCATCAACCACTGACTGTGAGGTTTCACTAGGAAATGCCAATCATCAATTTCCATAGGTTCCTTGGAAGACTCAACAGTGAACGAGATCTTCTCTGTGACTTTAGGAGTCTATGTGATCTTCATATGGAATGGAGTTTGCAGATTTTAGGGCCAGATTCTTTGGCAAACTTCTCCCAAATTGCTTCCATATTCTTATTTGTTAGAATTTCCTTTTCCTATGAAGAAGAAGAAGCCTCTATATATTTTGTATGAGCTACATATGAGATCTGTGATGTGCTCACTCATTTTTCATGCTCTGTGCTCTGTTGATTAAGTTTTAACAAATATATTAGCAAGTGAGAAATCCTTTTAGTCCTCTACTGATTGAACTGCACCAATTCTTTGGCACTGAACTACATTGTTTTCTCAACCTTTTCATAGTTGGAGGCTGACTCAAACATATCATCAAACTTACAAGCTCATTTGTGAACTTCCTGATATTTGACTCAAACATTCTTGGTGGTATTATTGGGGTCATACTACCGATTCAGAATGGTTGGAAAGTTAATAAGCTAGATTTCCTTAATTTCCTTAGTAGCATGCTTGAAATTATCAAGAGAATCGACACCATAATGAAAGGGAAAGGTAGGCCACATTTCCTTTTTATCTTCTTTCATGGGCTTAGATAGGAAATTTCCCATAGTCTGATAGGCTATTTCCAAGGCTAGGAGCTTGTTGGTAATATATAGGGGAAACACGTGTGGGTGTGCAAGGTTACCGAAAATCTGAATATAGTTAAAGGAATCTTCTCCAAACCATCTTCCAATTGATAAGAGTTTATTACTCGCTTCAATTGAGATTCTAGGGCATTTCACATCAAAAATAAGATGGTGGATCAGAAGCATAATTCCATGGCAAATTTTGTAGAAATAGGGTTGATATTTTGACTCCTAGAGAATACTATGATAGATGTGGATAGGCATAGGGTCCTGTATGGTCCATTTCCATCCCATGGATGGGAAATCAGAAGTGAAGCAAATAGAATCCATTATGTAGGCACTCATGTAAAATGGGGGAACAATATTCTTAGAAAAAATTGTGATTCTTCCTATATTATAGGATTTTGGCACTTAAAATATTAGACAAAATGGTTCCTGAGTCCATAACATAGCTATCAAATGCAACATCAATTATGGATATCCATTGGTCTGAAAACTTTTGGGTATTAGCATAACCAAATAGTCTACACATCATGGCAGCAACATAACAATAGGGTCCAATAATAGAAGCTAAAGAGTACATACCCTTGTCTTCTCACTTGTTCTTGCTAGCATCTCTTCTCCATCCTTTGATGACCCTAGATTGGTATTCATTATCCTTCATGAATTTTTTCAATGAATTCCTTATGATATTTCTTTTGAGGTTGCGACAACTGGTACATTTGAGACAAATATTTGTCAGTGAAAGATTTGATGACTGTATTCCTCTTGGTCATAAAGTTTATGTCTGCAATGTTTATATGGTTGATGACCCATCTGCTCATATCTTTGTAAGGAAAGAGGTTCGACCAAGAAGAAATTCTATGGAGGAACTAATTGGCCACATCACTGTATGTAGTATCGGAAATTGGGAGTGAATCTTTATTTGTGACTACTCTTTCTATGAACCTCCATAATTCATCTTTGAATAGCTTATACATGGCCTCTCATGTAGAGGTTCTGGCATCTGGGGCACATGTGGTATCAGAGAATAGTGCAGGAATTTCTGTGGCCTCAGGGGGAGGAGTGACTAGATGTTACTGAGCAACAAGTTTCCTTTTGGGTTTAGTCGGCCAAGACATTTATGCTAAATTATGTTTATTGGGACTAGCCTCCCAAGGGAAACACAAGAGTGAGGAGAAACTAACACTCAAAGAAAATAACTTAGAGCAAATAACCGATAACACATGAATCCAAAACATTTATGAGATAAATCTTAGGAAATCATTAGCAATAATGAGGATGTTTATTATATCGAAAACCATAAATTCACTACATTTTGCCATTTATTGATAAAACATGAATTCACATGGGCTATGTTACACGTCAGCATATCAGAGAACTTTATCAGCAAAATTACATGGTTGCATCGTTAAAATATGTGATATTGTTTATCTCTAATAAGCTTATAGCGCATAAAGGATTAAAGTTACAGGTAAGAATAATTATTAGAGGTTTTGTATTGGTGGTTTCATATCGAGGAGTTGAAAGGATAGTTGTCGATTAGGAAATCCATATATGATAGTTGTGAAGTGAGAGGCGGGTACTATATCGTAGATCAGAGATCAGAGGTGTGATGAATATCACAGATGAGCGCTATTATGGTATACGTAGGGTCGCATATCAAAGAATGTAGAGGGAAGGATATCGGAGATCAGAGGATTAGAGGTTTGGAAATGGATTCAAAAATGAAAATTTCGATATTGAAATCCCAATATGCTACGTGGCAACCTTGCAGGGTCAGGCCTTTTTTATTATAACATAAACAAAGTGCTTTTATTATTTTAAGGCTTAGACCTTAGAAAAATCGATCAAGGAATGTTTTAATCAAAGTTTTTCTTAAGGGGACATGTTGAAATGTTCTGATAAAATATTTCCAAAGAGAGTTTAAAGTAAAATTCAATGTTTAGAGGCTTAAGCTCCGATATTTGAGTTCCGACAAGGGAAATGCCTTGATTCAATCAAGCTTTTGGAATAATAAAGCTAAAATTTCCTTGTTTTATTGGAATTTTTTGGATTTTATCCTAAATTTTAAAAGGTTCCTCATTATTTATTAGTTCTATTATTAATTATAATGGGGGGTTTGTGAGTAGTACAAAAAACTCTTAATCAAAAGAATTGAAGCCTTCTTGTTTCTCGATATACACCTCCTCCCCAATAACTTCATTGACGAATGCTTTTTTCAAATCCATCTGATGGACCTTCCACCCCATCCTCACAACCAAAGAAAGGATTGATTTTATGGATGAGTACCTTGCTACAGGAGGAAAGGTGTCCTTATAGTCAATCCCCTCCACCTGAGAGTACCCCTTGGCCAAAAAATTTGGCTTTGTGCTTTTCTATGCTTCCATATGCTACCTACTTCATCTTGAAGATCCATCTCGAACCCACAATGGATTTTTTTGTTGGTCTTGGGACCACCTCCCAAACACTATTCTTCACAATCGATTTGTACTCCTCCACCATTCCATCAACCCATATTGGTTTCTCTACATCTTCCTCGAAAGAGGATGACCAATATCTACTAGCTTAGTCATAAGAGTCATGTACCTAATGTACCGATCTGGTGACCTTCTCTATCTGCGCTAATTTGAAGGAGCACCCACATTCTTCCTTGTATCATGTACAAGTCTCTTAGATTGTCTGGTTCACTTATTAGATTCTGTAGATGGTTCTATTTGAGTGGTTGTCTCCACTCTCTACTCCTCAACTTGTGGCTGCTCCACAACATCTCGAGGCTCCTCCTTTCGACATAAAATATTCTCCTCTGATGGGATCAAAAGCTCATTCTCAAGAGAGCACTACATGGCTTTGTCTTCGTCAAATTTAACATCTCGTACCACAAATATCATTCTGAGGAATTGAAAATACACACAGTAGTTGTGGGGAGTGTCTATGCAACCCACAAATACCCCCAACTAGGCTTTCGGATCCAATTTCTTCCTTGAATATTTGGAGACATGGAAATAGAAATAGGCTCCAAAGCTCCTGAAGTGTGACACGTCAAGCTTCACCCCGAGAAAGCCTCCTTCGATGTGATCATGCCAAGAATTAGACGAGGACTCATGTTCTATAGATAGACTGTTGTGTTGCATGCTTCAACCCACAAGTGAAAAGGTAGGATTTGGCCATGCAGCATCACCCATGCTACTCCCACAATGCTTCAATTCTTCTTCTCATACAACCCATTCTATTGTGGGTTGTGGGGTTCTATCAACTCTCATCAAGTTCATTCTTTGGCACATAAATTTTTAAATGCATTTGACACGAAATCACCTCCATTATCGCTTCTGGGAGCCTTCACCTTCTTGCTTATTTATTTCTCCACCACTGCCTTGAACTCTAAGAACTTGCAGAAAGTCTCATCCTTATTCCGCATGAAGAATATCTAGAACTTCCACAAATAGTCATCCATAAAGTTAACAAAATACTTGTTCCTAGAAGTGGAGTTTGTCGAGAAAGGTCCACAAACATTAGAGTGGATAATTTCAAGTACTACATGTACTTTTTTGTCCTAGCCATGGAAAGTGGCCATTGTGTACTTGCACAAGGTACACCATTTTCATGTGTCATGCTGACCTATTGCTCCTTTGGGGAGACCTGTAGTAAACTTATTCATGATCTTCAAAGAGCCATGATGCAAATGGACAATTATTTTATGCCAAAATTCCCTGACATCGTGGATCTGCACCTTGTCTTCCTTTGTGCTCAATGCAGCACAATCCTTCACATCTAGCTTATAGAGTTTATTCACCCAAACAATGATCTTCTTCACTTGTCTTGTGGCTATGTGTCTCAATAATGCCTTTCCTTTGTTGAATATCACATCGTAGCCACAATATTCCAAAATTGCAATGGAGACAAGATTCTTCTTTAGACCCGGTACAAACATCACATCCTTAAGCTTAAGAGGGGAGCCTGACTCCCTTTGAAAGGTGACTGTACCAATCTTGGTCACATTTTACCTTCCATCATATCCCATCTCGATGTGCATATGGAGATCCTTCTCCTCCAAATTACTGAAAAAAATATCTATTCCCCATCGTATGGAACGAAGCACCGCTATCGAGATACCACACACTTCCCGTAATTGTGCTGGCCATGAATGCAATGAGAGTAAAATCACGTTCAAACTATGAAGCTAAAGATTCACCTGATGCTCCTCCTACAATATTATTGCTTTCCTTCTTCTTTAGGCATGTCATTGCATAATGCCTAAATTCATTATAGTGAAAGCACTTGATTTTGGACAAGTCTTTCTTCTTCCCCCTTGACTAGATTATTATTTGGATTGGGATTTCTTCCCTTTCCATTTCTTTGTCTTTCTAGCAAGAACAGTTCTTCTCATCCTAACCCTTGTATGAAGTTCTGTCTCTGGTATTCTGCCTTATTTATTCCTGCACCAGGTCAGACCATAAGCACTCCCAACTTGGTAGTTTATCTCTACTATTTATTGAATCTTAATAGCTATCCCAACTCTTGCGAAGGCCCAAAAGGCTAGAGATTCCAAGTCTTCTTCAGGGAAATTAACACCGACCCCTCCAAGCTCATCACAACAATGTGTAAACCTGCTCAGGTACTTGGGCAATTGTGTCATTCTGCATCTTGATACTTCAAATCTTTTCCTTGAGTACCACCTTCCTATGGTCACTATTTTTCTCGAACAACTATATTAGTGTTTTCCACATTGCGAACATAATCTCTTTCCATGGATATTCAAGAAAACATGGTCTTTTACTCCCTCCAATATGATTCTCCTCGCTTTGGCCACATATTTCTTCCACTAGGAAAGATTATGGGCATCAGATGCTTGGGGTTTTGCTACATTTGTCTTGATGTATTCTAGTAGCCCATTATCATCTAATACTTCCTCCATGAAATCCTTCTGTTCAACAAAGTTTGAGGTGCCTTCCAAGGCACACTCGAGCCTGAGTCCATTGAAATTCATCTTCTTAGCCCTGAAGAAAACTTGCAACACTAATATTCAAATTCGAACCTTCTGCAATGGAAACTTCGAAATATTTTTTTTACAGTGATTCCAACTCCCATGCCATGTATAAATTAACGTGTATATTCAATATTTCTCACGAGATTTTCTAAATCACAAGGCTTAAAGCTACTCTACTGATTTTTGGAAGTTTATTCACCATCTAAAACAAGAATCATAGACATGCAAAATGAAACATCACACATGCACATAGATTTATCTAGGGGAAGAAAACTACTCAAAACCCCTTACTATTTATATTTCATTAATCAAAGAATAGAGAGGAAATACAATGTTTTCTCAAGCTTGAGCACACCCTGCAAGTGTATAGTCTATCCCTCTGTCTGACTTACTGAACTTGGCCAACAAATAGCCAATTTCAAGCCCTCCCAAGCTTCTATTTCCTTGGATTTTTCCCTTCAGAAATTCCCCTAGGAATTTCACACTTTGGAATTACGCAATAGCCTTAGGTCATTCTATGACTGCATGCACCACTTGTACACATTGGAATATGCTACAATTGATAATACACTACCTTGGAATATCCATCTCAATTGGGTAACTCTAATTCACTGCATGCAACAATTATTTTGGGTTGGCTGATTAGTTAACTGGTTGATCACTGAGTGTGGTTGAAGTTCCACTTACACAACTTGACCTCCATTAGTTCTTCTGATAGTTAGAACTAGTTAAACTGACAATAACTCAAATTAACTGAAATATATTTCTACAAATTAGCAATCAATCATGTAGAACTGAACTCAAGCTTCCCCAACTCAAATTTACCAAGTTAATTGAGTGAAAAGTGCCATGTCACCTCAGTTAACTACCTCCAAGTATTCTGCTGAAATAAAAATTCGAATTTTAATCTAGTTTGACCAACACAAGCTCAAAACAAGATTTTCTTGCTGCATTTTCGACAATCCTCCCATCCCACTGTTATTAGATTGTTCAAGATACATTCACACACACACACACACACATCAATTTGTATATTTTTTTAATATTTAATTGTAAGTATAAGTTTATGTCGTATATTTTCCTTAGTTTAGTTTTATTTTTCGCATTTGCTTATGTTAGAGTATAATGGAAAAGACAAACCAAATAAATAGGGGTCTACTGAAGAACATATTTTTATTTTTTTGATCGGAGAACCCACAGTAATGGAGTTTTTACACCATTACTGTGGGTTCTCCGATCAGAAATTCAAATAGCACAAACCACAGATCTCTGAAATCCAATATAGGTGTAAAAACTCCATTACTGTGGGTTCTCCGATCAGAAATTCAAATAGCACAAACCACAGATCTCTGAAATCCAACATATTTTTAATGAAGAACAATGGTACAAACACTTGACAGTTCTTAGAGAAGTCGTTGTTTTAACAATTCAATAGATAGAATAAAATCATAATTTAGATAATTCAAAACTAGAAGAATTATGGCAAAGCAGGTTCAAATAATCAACATACTCAACAAATTGAAGATTTTAAGAAATTTCAAGAGTCATATCGCAGTCTTTAAGAAAGAATCAAAATCCTTGCATCAAAAATTAAATAAAAATCAAGAAATAGCAGCAAGTATTACTTTTCTAAAGGAATGGGCCTTACAAGTAAATCAACAGTTAAAGAGAAATAAACTCAAAATTTTCAAGCAAATGGACAAAATTTATAATTTTTTTCTAGATTTAGTGTCCCTTACTGACAAGATTGAATCAATAATGGAAGAATACAAGCTAATAAATCACATATATTACTGTATTTTTGATTGGGAAAGATAATTCAATCTTGAAAAGATTGTAAAATTTTCTAGGAAGGGCAAAAACGTATGCTTACCTCATTGAACCAGAGAGATCCAAACAACAAGGAAATCAAAGAATGGCATGAAGATGCAATAAAAATTTCTGATTATATTTGTGATTTTGGATTAGACATTATAAAGGAGTTTGATATGCCTCAACATAAAGCTATTAGAATAGTAGTACTAGCAATACTCAATCAAAAATAGGTTGAGGATAAGAGATCATCAGATGAGAAGAATATCAAAGAAGTTGGTATGTGGGACACATAGGTTATTCAAAAGTTTCTGCAATTTTGTTCTAAAAAAATTAAATTGATATCTAAATTCTCATCAAAATAACACCACAAGAAGAGGTATATCAATAATATGTTGTCCAAGTTCAGCTTAATATTTACAATTTTGTACAAATCCATCTTCAACAATTTTCCAAAAAATAGTTGGCATGCACCAGATACATTCAAGCAAATGCTTCTAAGAAGGTGATAGTAAATTCATCTCCAACCTCTCAAATTAGGAAGAAGACTAAATGACCCACCCAGTTCAAAGAAAAGATATAATGATCTGATAGGATTTGTGTTTTTGTTGCTATTTTTATTAACAAAAATATTTAAGATTTTCTATCTCTAGCAAAATATCAAATATTCTAACTGGAAATCGCGATAAGAGAGAGATTCCAAAGACTACATGTGGAAGAAGACTCGAAAATGGAAATAGATATGGTGAAGAAGCTCCAGCAAGGAATGCACTGGGAAAAGAACAGCCAAAGCTGGAGGACCGTAAGGTTGGTCCAGGAGATCAGCAATCTAATTCGACAGATAGGATACATCATCCCAACACATGTCTGAAGGATGGGTAATGTGGCAGCGGGCAATCTTGCAAATTGGGGATGTGGCTAGGTAGGTAGAAACCTAGATATAAGATAAGAAGAGTTATTACAAATGGATGGAATGAAGAAACTAGTGGAAATACTAGAAAACGACTATGAGCAAGAGGAGAACCCCTGATCGGGGTGTGACAGAGAAGAGGATGTGGGCCAGCAACGATGGGAAGTAGAGATGTCAGGCATCATTCACTTGAGTGCAAGGACAATGAACACATCAGGATGCGGGTGAAGAGGATAGTAGGAAGGGAAGGTAGAAGGATAGGGCAGGGAGGGAGAAAGCCCCAAAAGAAGACAGGTATGGTTGCGAAGGGAAGGCAGAGAGGAAGGCCTAGGGGCCAGTGAGAGAGCAGTCATATTGATGCCAACAAGTTGCAGGAGTATAGAGAAGAACTGATGGTAGGAGAAACTGGAGGCACGAGGGAGTTAATGAGGGACAGAGCTAGAAGCACCAAAGGGCCATCATTCTGAGGAGTAGGAATGAGGAAAAGGGAGGTGAGAAAATTAGGAGGATAGGTGGGAGGTGTGACGAAAGACATTAAGGACAGCAAGTTAAAACAAAAGGTAAGTGAGAAAGAAGATGGTTGCATGCAGAAAGAGAGAGTGAGGGTAAGAGCAGCGAAAGGTGGTGGACGCAGCATGAGGACGTAGGTTGGTGGATGCAGCTACATCAACTCAAGTCAACGGTATGTATTCCTCAATATCCTTAACATCATAATTACAGTAATTCCAATTTCAGTGGTACTAAGGAAAGAGACTTGGGAAAGTCATGACTTAGAAAGAGTCTGAACCAGGGTTTCTTAAAACACTATCTGGGTCAGGAATGAGGATGAAAGGGAGAGAGAAGTAAAAGGGAAAGAAATGTCTTTGAAAAAAGTGAAAAGAAGGAAGGAGGGAGGTCCGGGAGAGAATAAGGAACCTAGTAAGGGAGAAGTAGAAGGAGTATATCTCTGGCCATGTGGCTCCTAAGGCATGGAAGGGATAATATAGGTAGTTGCTATAGAGAGGAAACTACCCTAGAGGCCACAGTAACTAAGACAAGGGACATCTGGGCCACTGAGAAACCTAACTGAAATATCCATAATAAAACTGAGAGGATAACTAGGGGCTCAATTAGATAGAAGAAAATAGAGAGGTACAAGAACGGAATGAAGAAACCTCATGCAAATCAGAACAGGGACAAGGTGTCCCTATGTAGACTCCCCAATAGGTCTTATAAGGTAAAACATCTGAGTTAGGGTAAACAGGGAGAGATGAATCTGAGAGAAGAATAATTGACAGGCCGCAAAATGCTAACCCAAGAACTATCAGGGGGGAATTTGAGGGAGATGAAAGGAGAACTCAAGCTGCCAGGACTTGAGCGAGAGACCAAACCTGGAACACTTAAATACAAGACAGATTGGGAAGTATACTTTTAGACTACTGATACTTCTTATGGTATTGTTTTAGGTTTAATTATAATCTGCATCCAGTATAGTTTGGAAGTAAGCAAGCACACAGAGGAAAGTGAATTGGGCAAAGAAAAATGCAACCGAGACAACATAAGAATGGATAGAGATGAAAAAGAGGGGGCTAAGAAGAGCAAAAAAGGAGCATGAAAAGTAGGGAAACAGACCATCGGGGGGGGTGGGAACCTCCAGCGGATACGAACGCAAGTGAGACAAAAAGATGGGACAAGAGCATATGAAGACCCTTATCGATGTGTACATGGCAGGTAATCCACCCAAGGTCAGAGCGCAAATAGTGTGTTGGGAGAGAGAACTAAATGATAGTATAACCAACTAGGATATTCCCATAGAAGAATGGGAAGACATAGAAAGGAGGTTTTGTCATTTGAAGCATCCAAGAATTGTTCATTTGTGTAATGCAAAGGAGGTTGCCCCCTCAAAGAGGCTGAAATATAAGGCATTGATCTATCTTTTCTATCTTTTTGTGAGCTGGTTTCATAATAGCCAGTCAAACCCCTATTCATTTGGTTTGGCTGTAAAATCTATAGAATAAACACCCAGTTTCCATTCTACTCTGACCTAAGGAAATGTTAAAAATAAAACTAAATTAGTGAAAAATATGACATAAACTAATATTTAGAATTAAATATAAACAAATATACAAACTATTGTATGTGTATGTGTGTGTGAATGTAGCTTGAATAATCTGATAACATGGTGATGGGGGTATCACTAAACACAACACTTGGATAAATACTGTGGATATTTGAGCCTGACTAAAATGTGGATCTAGTCATCTAGTTAATTGATTTTTGGGATCTATTTGAAAGAGCTTATGGAAATTCGATTATTATATTTTCTTATGTTTTTTTATTTTATTTTTATTTTCATGCAATGACACTAATTTAATAATATAAATATAAATCCATCTCGTAAGCAAGAGAAAACAATAAAAAATATAGTTTGAATATCATAGATTTATGTCAATGAATGAGAGATAAATTGTTGGGTAGCAGAAGCCCCGCGTAATGGTTAGGAGGCTCAAAGCCAGACAATTTGGATAAAGTTTGCGAGAGATTTTTCGGCGAAAATCACATGAGAAACCATTTGTCGACGCGTTTCGAACCAACCAGTGTGGTTCATCGTCAGGACAAGTTGAAGAAACAGATCGAGCTTAGCATGTTAAATAGTCTGAGCAGAAACTCCAACGGCTAAATCGACCAACGGCTAATTTTGACCTACGGTCCATAGGTCAAATACTATTCATTAATTTAATATTGTTATTATTTTTTAATACATAAAATATTTTTTACTGGTTAGTTATAAAAACTAATTAATTAATTTATTGAAATATATATATATTAAAGTTATAATATTAGGTTAATAATACAAGTTAGGATCCAAAATAAATAAAATATTATAAGTGTTTAGTTTAAGAGGATAATTCGCTTATTTATTTAAATTATCCATTGATTATTGTTGATATAAAATGTATATATCATATAGTTAAGGTTAAAATTAGTTAGAAAAGGTAAATTATTTAATTTAATAATATAAGTAATTTTTGTTTAATTAAGTTATTTATTTTAATTATCATAAAAATAATAATTCTATGATAATAGTTAGTTAAAAATAAATAATTAAAAATTATTATATTTAAGGGAAAAAATTACCCTAGGGGGACCAATCCCTTAAAATAAAATAAAATAAATAAAAATAATATAATGATAATATTTAGTTAAAAATTATTAGTAAATAATTAAAATATAGATATATATTTTTATTTATTATTATTATTATTATTATTATTATTATTATTATTATTATTATTATTATTATTTTAAAATAAATAATTAAAAATAATAAGTTAAATTAGATTAGAGGAATTAAAAACAGGACTATTTTTATATAAATGAATATAAAAGAAAGAGAAAGTATGAATGAAAAATTAATATAAGTCAAATTAAAATATATATATATATATATATATATATATTAAAAAAATAAAAAAATAAAAAATAAAAAATAATAATAATAATAATAATAATAATAAATAAAATAAAAATAATAATAAATAAATAAATAAAAGTATCAAAATCAAAACAAAAATAAAAAAGAAGAAGAAGAACAAAAAAGAAGAAAAAAAAAAAAAGGACGACTAGGATGAGAGTGCTGGGACCCAACACCGACTGATTTTCCAGCCATCATCTCTATTGAGATTACTCAGCCTCTTTTCAATCTCAAGCGCCTCCCTACAATTTGGATAAAGTTAGGGTAAAGACTCCGCTGAAAGTGCAGAGCGCAAATTATAATAGGTTGAGTCAAAGGGTAGTCCGCACGAAAATAATGTAAAGAAATGTAAATAGAGTCAGCCCACGTAGGGATCGTGGGCCAGGGAAGGGTATAAATTGAGTGAGGCTCTATGGGTAGAGAGAGTAGAGTTCTGATAGTCAATCTGGAATATGGAAGGTAATGGGGTTTTAAGGAAAATAGTCCGAAAGCGTCTATAAGTCCGAGTCAAGGGTTGGGGTAGTAGGTAGAGGCTCTGCAACTGTGTGAGCAGAGGCGTAGAAAGTCTATAGCTGTGTGCATGGACCCTTGCAGCTGAGTGCGCAGGACAGATCTAGATGTATTGAGGATAAGTGGAAATAAAGATAAGTTTCTTTTGAAATTCTGTGTTCCTTCTGAGCTGTCGTGAATCTGACTTTCATAATATTTATTTGATTTAATCTACTTATGGTACGAATGAATGTAAATCTGGGTTCATTTTAATGCGCAAATCAGTTGTGTTGGTTAAATGTTTGGTTAAAAACCTTGTTAATTTTTAACCGCATCCTCCAATAGAATAGTGCACTAATAAGAAAGATATAATCAACCTGGATCTGTGCGAATACCGAGCAGCACGAAGCTATAAACCCGTGCGCGAAACCTCCAGACCACGCCAAGACATCCCTATGGTGTGGAAACCTGGTTCCGACACCTTCCCTTGCTACCTCGGGTGAGACCTCAGTCCGCACTGTGCAGGCTATTGCCAAAAGGGTGGGAAGCTGGGGGATTTGTTTGGCTAACTAACTCTTTCGAACCTGGGCCAGGCACATATAAGCCAACAAATGGTTCCGTTGCCAGGATCAGGATCTTCCTAAGGGGTGTCTAATGTGGGAACACTGGAATCCTATGAAAAAAGTGCTTGAAGATTGGTGGGATCTGAAGCTTCACGAGTTCACGGTTCAGGAAAACAGAAACTAGCGGATATTGGAGGAATAGTGGTTGGATCGCTATATATTCAGGGATATACACGAGATCTTCTTCATAACATTTCCAATAGAATTGTAGCAGTGGATCACGAAGTTAACTAATAGCATGGGGAGGTGCAGATTAGACCAGTCGATAGTGTGGACTCTAGAATTGGTGCGCGGGCTAGAAGCCGCCAAAGATAGACTTGCGCACATGGTAGACCACTAGTTAGATTGGATCATAGGGGGATTTATCATTGAATTCGTGATAGATACAACCATAAGTTATAGCAAAGAAGAAAGGCAATTTCTCCAAGGACCATGGGGTAGGTACATCAAATCATTGAATACTTGGATTAAGATGTTGTTGTGTGAAAAACAAATCCTGTGCGTATATTGATGTCTGGAGTAACACGAAGCAGAAGGGGTTATCAAATAGTAGGAGAATTAGAGAACAACCATTTGATCTCTATCTCGCGGGAAAGCGAGGAGGATCTCACTAGGTTCTCGCTAGGAAGTGCAGTCTGTTTGATTAAAGAACGCTTCCCACTGATACCACCTCCATCTACACCACCACCCGCTTCACCCACATCGAGTCCATTCACACCAAAACCACCTCCACCCTCTCCACCACTGAAAGCTGGGATGGTGACCGCAGTCAAGTTACTGACATTTCAGGGTGCAGGGAATGAAGAGCCAAGTCGGTTATGGTTTGTGATAAAATCTATATGGGACGTGCAAGGCATAACAGATGAAAACATTAAAAAGGCCACACTAGTCAGTGCACTACAGTGCCGTGCACTAACATGGTACATAAAATAATCAACCGACCATCCAAATGAGGGAATAGTGGCAATCCAGGATGTGCTTAATAAAGAGTTTTTCCGACCAAATTCTGAAGCCCAGTCGGTCATTGGGTTCAAGGAGATAGTGATGTTGCCTGGTGAAACTCTGTGGGATCTAGACCAAATGTTAAAGATATTCACGAAGCTAACATGACTTTGATAGGTGGGTAGAATTGCGCATGGTTTGTGGCATCATTAACACCCGATCTGAGGACAACTTTGTCACAACATAAGATCTAAATCCAAGCTGAGGCACTGGAAACAGCAATGAGGTTACACGCGACCCTAATACTAGACCCACGGTTGGGAGTTCAGAAAATCCACATGCAACTTCAAAACTTGAGTCTGGAAGTGAAATTCTTGAAGCAAGGAAGAGTTTCCCGACCGAGGTACACCCAGAGGTAGGCTGTATTAAATGTAAGAGCCAAGCACATAACAAGGACCATTGTCCTGTCTTCGCGAACTATCTGGCGGGAGGAGGTCTGATGCCGTTAAAAGTAGAAGTACAAGCAGGACCAAGTACTGCGCCTATGCTTTGGTGCACAATTTTCCAGGTGGGAGGGAAGCATGCAACATATAACTACCACCTCTTACAAAAGTATACCCAGACCTCACAGTAGTTGTATTGTAACTTTTGTCGATTGGTAGGACACGATGAGTGAACGTGTCGAATTTATGACTTAATGCTAGAGAGAACTCCAGACTACCAGGTGCAGACTGAAGTATGGGGACTCTGGGACTTTGTTTTACTCCTCGTCTGAGGACTCCACCGAGGCTGTGGCTTTAGCGCTGGAACCCAACATCTCGCTTCTCCTCTTGTCCTACAAGCTTTGCTCGATCCTACTTAGTGCCAGGTTGTTTCAATATGTTTGAATATAAATTGTTGCTATCTCTCTAAGGATATCTGCTCTGCTGGGTTCCTTCACTTTGGTTTCCTCCTATGCCTCCTATCCTTTGTTTACTGCCTATTCTTTGTTGAAAGTCATGGCTCGGGCCACTACATTCTTCATGACCCAGTATTGTTGGATTGTTTCTCTGAATAGAGTGTGGTAGCCGTGGGTGTTCCCCAGGTCTTGTACCATGTCTTCCCATTCTTCCATGGGAATATCCTGGTTGGTGATACTATCATTTAGTTCTCTCTCTGTTGTGCCCTACAACAACCCCCCATTTCATATCATCTGTATTTATAAACAATCAACATATGAAATGGGTCCCTTTTAAAAAATTAATTGGTATTAATGAATTTATTCAAAAAAGGAATGATAATCAAATGTGTTTGTGAATTGAAGCCTTTTTCGAATAACAATGTTTCCAAAATAAAACAATCTTTGGTTATTGCGATAAAGCGATCGCAAGATCGCATATCGCAATAACAAGAGAAATGCATTTAAATGGCACTTCGGTCTTTGCCGATGCGATATCGCTATCGGCGATCGGCGGTATTCAATGCATACACAAAAAGAGCACATATCTTATACCCCGATGCGACGTTGTATCGGCGATCGGCTATCGGCACTACCTCTTGTGGGAAAACGCTTTAAGTTATAAACCCCGACCCGATGTGATATCGCTATCGGCCGTCGGCGGTATCCCATACACTCTCATAAGGCACTCAGGTCTTTCCCCGATACGATGCAATATCGCTATCGGAAGTCGGAAAATCTCTTAATATGCATCTGGTAATGTGTTCACACGCTAGTCCGATGCGATATCGCAATCGGCGTTCGCTAGGACTACTTTCAAATGATAGTGTAACTCTTTCCACCGATGCGATGCGATATTGTTCGTCGGTAATCGGCATTTTCAAAAAGTGATTGCTTTAAGCCTTAAAGTTATATTTAAATCTGGTTGATAAAGCGCAGATTTCAAAATGCCGTTAAAAGCAGGGATAAGGTAATGCATGCGTATTTAATAACTTTGCCCCTTCGATTAACGAATACTTGCGTCTAAGGCATTATCATATATGTTGCACGCGTTAGGAGGTCATTCAACTGAATAACAGTGTAAAGGTCATTTAATGAGTAGCAGGCCTTAAAAACACCATTAATGCATATGCGATCTCTTACCAGTGATTGGATCCGCAGCCACTTTTTGAAAATTAATATCGCCATGCTTCAAGTGATATATATCTTTCACATTATACTTTGTCTTCATTATTTCTCGTGTTACGATTTCTCTTGCATTTGTGTAGAGTTCGTTTGTTGAGAAAAGCCTGAATATGATGGGGAAGAAAAATAAGAGGACTTCTGGTTCCACTACAACACCTGTTGCAGGTCAAGCTGCTACAATTTCGAAGAAAGGCCTAATCTCGGACACTACGTGCACTGGTCTTGCTAGGACCACATGGCAGGGCACATATAATCTGTTGGAGGCTGAGCAACCACAAGTGACAGTGAGAACGGCTAGTGTAGATGTACTAAGGAAGTCTGATGCAACGCTCAAAGACTTGGCCGACTCCTCTTTACACAGAATAGCGGCCAGAGAGCAGGTTCTCCCTTATACAGATGTGGTGCGCTGGGCAATTGAAGAAATCCCCATCACTGATAGAACTTTTCATACAAGGGATGGAAGGATTTTCGGGTCATTCAAGCCTGATGACCTGAGGCGAATGTATCATCTGCCTGAACCGGAGCTAGTCTATAACAGAGCCTTCGTGGAGAAATTTGCAAAAGAAAATGAATCACCATCCGAACCCCTCCGAGATTGGAGGCAGAACCCAGCCAAACACAAGCATGAAAGTTCAGGTAAGTACTCCAACGTTTCTTTGGCTTCTCCCTATTGCTATGCGGGGATTATGATGTGTAGATTGTGGGGATTACATGACTCCGTTAATATCAATATTGAAATGGTTCCCTTAATGGAAGTGGCTATCAATAGTATAATTATGGATTGGGCCACTATTCTTTCTGATAAGTTGGTCGTAGCTGTTCGTGAATTTAGAGCCAAAACTATAGTCACCGAAAGGAAAATCCCGCCATTTTATTATACTGCTTACATTATGGATACCCTGTGTTTTAATTCTGAGTTTCCTGTCCTCGGTTGGAGATGGACCACCCAAGATCCAACACCCATTCATTTATACCATCAGAAATTGTGGAAGTCCTCTTACAAGGATCATTTGTACCAAATTTGTAATGGTTTCATGGTACCCATTTACTATTCTATTTATGACAAACCCATTCCCAGAATTTCCTATGAAGCTTCTTTTGACTTACCAGCCGTAGCGAGTTGGTTCGGGGAAGAGTATTTCACCTATATCAGAGTTTTTGGGAGTAAGGCTAGGCCACATGTCCTCCCTTTGTATATCCCAGACAAGCTGTTAGCCCGGGAAATCTGCTACCAGATTATGGCTGAGAGTGTCACACAAACTCTCAAAGAGGAGAAGAAGAAAGGTTGGCCCTCTTTTCCTTTAAGAATTGGGGTTTTTACTCTACTTAATTACAAGCATGCAGAAAAAGAAGCGACAAAACTCCAAACTTTATCCCTGGCCACTATCCCAAACAGACTCTATGATCCAAAGCAAACTGCCTACATTGCCCTAGAACAAGCAAAATTAACAAAAGTTGATCATCAAGAGGATATGTTTGATGACTTGTTCGCAGGTACCGATACAATAAGCCAAACCAAATAGCTTGCCAAAATGAAATACAATGATGAGGCGTTGACTGAGTTTAATAAACTTAGGGAGTAGAGGTTGCAAACTCTGCCTCTAGATTTATTATCCACAACTCCAGCATCTTCCTCAAGCGAGCCTGGTTGGCAACAGATACATCCACCTCCTTTTACAACTAAACAATAGGATAAACAACAGGAGGAAAGGCAGATGAAGCTGCAGGCTGAGAAGCAAAGAAAAGAGCAAGCAGAGAGGCAGAAAAAGGAGCAGATAGAAAGGCAGCAAAAGGCAGAAGAAGGAAGAAGAGAAACTAAAGAAAGAACAGCAGAAGTTAGAACAAGAAAAAGAACGGAGCAAAGCTCATACAGAGCAACATAAGAAAACCTCCACCGATCCTGAACTGATTAAACAATGGAACCAATTCGATTCCATTATCAGTGGTAAATAAGGCTCCAAAGACACAGACGCCTCTAAGACAAGTGATGCGCCCGATACCACTTCTTCTCAGGTTCTAGGAGGAACCAGCGGCCCACCCATTTCACAGGATGTCGAGGTAATCAATAAGGACCCTTCCGATCAAATTGTTCTCCAGGTGGAAGAAATTCCTCCCCTGGATATTTTCTACAGCCCAAAGCATAGAGCCATTATTAAGCGCTCTAAGAAAAGACGAAGGCTTGATCAACCTTCTATCTTTCCTGAGCAAACAGTCACGGGCAATATGGTCTGGAAGGAGGATTTGGATCCCTCCGATGATCTAACAAAACTGTCTCAATTCGCGGGAGCTTATTCTGCAGCAACTATCGACAAAGCATCGGAGGTAAGTCTTCTGTTGAAGACTAAGGACCATGAAATATATGCATTACAGGCAGAGGTAATTGAAGCGAAAAACAAAGCAACACAGGTGGAAGAGCAGTTGTTGGCTCAACAGCAGGAAAACAATTTGTTAACCCAGCAACTGCAAATTGAAAGACAAAGGATAAACCAAAGTGAAACGCAGAAGGCAAAAGAATTGTCGGAGGCATTGTCACAGTTGAAAGCATCAAATGAGCTGATGATGAAATCGAAAGATGAGCGAATAGCTCAACTATCAGCACAGCTCGAAGGCATCAAAAGCACACAGAATGTAAAAAATTTCAGAGCAGAGGCAACTCAAATAAATAGTGCATTACTGTCTCAGATCAGACTTCTATGTCAACAACTTGCTAAGGCTGAGCCATTATGCGAAATATCTACAACAGTGTGTGAGCAAATAGAGAAGGCCAGAAATGAGCTAGATCAGGCCGAAGATGCCATATCCGATTATCTTGAGTGGCAAGACACTGAAGAAGGGAAAGCGGCGAATTTGTCCCGAATCCATGAAGCGTACAAGGACATACTCTTCACGGAATGGAACACTCAGGTAATGAAAGTAGAAAGGGCGGCTTCCAGGTGTAAAATAATTACTAGCAATATGATCGACCTAGTCAATGATACACTTTATTTGGCAAACATGATCTCCAAGTGCACACCTGGAAGCATAACAACAGCAGATATGCTTGAACAAACAAGTTATCATGGTTTGGAGGAACAGAGGAAGTTAATTACCGGAATAAATACTTTAACCTCTGAAGCATATTGGCTCTTTCTAGTCAAGCCACATACTCAAAGGTCTGCTCTCAAGTGTTTAACAGATGCCCTCGGATGCCTGATCCCCGACATTCAAGATGCTACATATGATGCCCAGCTAACTTCGCGTCTCAACACTCCACCAGAAGTAGAGCCAATGCTGGCGATATGTCAGCTAAGGAGTAAAGGCAAAAGAACCCACCGAATGAAGCATTGCCGCCAACTGCCAGATCGCCAAGAAAGATGGAAAAAACATTTATTGATGCCAATTTAATAGCTTTTCAGTTGTTTAGATATTTAGATTAGTATAGTATTTATAGACCCTTTCATTGTTTTGGAAAGGGTCGTAAAATTTTGTAATAGACTTAAAGGCTGAAGTTTGCACTATTGTGCTTCAGTCTATATTCTTTTGTGAAACTCGACCAACGGTTCTTAATTTTGATTAGAAGGCTGTTTTACACAATTGCGCACGACTGTCTGTTGTTTGGAATTCTTTCCAATTTGAAGGAAGGACTGCGACATAGTGATTAATATACTGGATTGATCGAGCAGCTTACATGGTACTATTATCTGTATCTGTGTTCTTTCTTATTATATGAATTACTGTGTTATTATCTTTGCTATTGTTGAATGCATGTATGCGATATAACAGCGAATCTTCATTCCGTTTCACTATTGAATGTTTTGGTGATTTGTTATCTCTTTCACCCATGCATGTATCAATGATATAAATGATTAAGTGTAGTAATTCGCTATAATCGCTCTGCATAACTAATTATGCAGAGCAATGTTTAAATGGTTTAAACATCTATGCTTAAGTGTTAGAGTCATCTATATGCCTGCCTTAAAGCACAGACCATCAAACGCTACGCTTTACCAAGTGATAAGTCCCGGGATTAGATTATAGTTATTACATTTCGCTTATAGTTTAGCTGTTCGCTTATTACCATCTTATGTCATAAGTCACTCATCCATCCCGTTTACTTATAATTCTTGGGAAACTGGTCCCATTATCCCCATTCGGAACCACTATTCCAAATGGAAAAGGAGCTGCACTAAGGTCCGGACTGGGTGGTTTCCCCAATGTTGTTGCAACGATTTTCGGGGCATCAACATTTTTGGCGCTAGAAGGAGGGCCTTGACTGTGAATGGCAAGCGGACCCAAATCGGCAAGTCATTCTAAGAGTAATTCTCCCTCCAAATCTCCTCGTTCTTCTCAATTACATGCTGGTTCGCCAGCCCATAACCAAGAAGAGGAGGAATCTACCACCACTGCTCAATCCCATCATATCCCAGAACAGCTAAGTCTTGAATCTCCTGAAGTCCAGTCTCTAATCCATAAACTTCAGAGCTTCTCGATCTCACCACAGAAATCTGAGATATCAAAAAGCAGTGCGACTTCGCAGTTCAACCTCACTCATCCTCTTACCAGACTCCAGAGCGAAAAACTTGGTATTGAACCCACTGAGTTTCCTTTACCCAAAAGGAAAAAGCCAAAGAAAAATACTGAAGGATCTGATAGTGGGGATTTTTCTTCTACATCCTCCATTTCATCTCCTCATCTGCAAAGTCAACCACCCACCCCTCCATTACAAATTGTTGTTCATCAGGGAACAGGAGCCTCAATATCCCAACCTATTCACTCTTCATCTTTAATACCTCACCAAACATCTGGAATCCCGACAGTAGTGACAACCACTGTCGCTAGCATAATGGCAGATCCATGGACTAGGCCAGGTGCAGTCAACATGCCTGGACCATTGCATGATTTACCAGATGCTCCCGAAAAATGGCTGCCCAAATTTAATCCAGATAACGCAACCCAAGCTGAAGAACATATTAACAATTTTATGTTAGCAGTTAACTTAAAAGGAGTGACAGAGCAAGATGTCGTTGTAAGACTTTTCCCTTACACTTTACAAGGATCAGCAGGATCCTGGTACTTTTCCTTACCCTCTGGTTCGATTACCAGTTGGAATACATGCCAAGAGCAGTTTCTCACCAAATATGGAGATGATAGGTCCTTAGCAACTTTAATATATGACCTCTCCAATTTGAGAATAGAGCACAGGGAACCAATAAAGGAGTTTAATGCTAGATTTAATAAACTACTGAATAAAATCCCTACCGCTTCTAAACCAAGTGAGCAAATCCGAAGCGAATGGTACATCACTGCCCTACCTGCCAACATAGCCATCTTTGTAGACAGGGCTGGCAAACCTACCTTAGCTGAAAATATGAGAGAAGCACTTGCCGTTGAAAAGCGCATCAATGCTCTTGAAAAGAAAGCTACTCTAGAAGATAGAAAAGCTAAAAAAGTCTCGTTTAAAGAAGATTCCAAGAAGAAAACCCCAAAGGACCCATATGACATGGAAGGTTTACAAAAGGTCCTTAAAACATTGTCTAATGAAATGGTTGAGATTAAAAAGCAGGTGGTCGAAACTTCAAGCAAAAGACCATTTAGGACTTTTAAGAAAACCGAATCAAAGCCACCTAATGTTATATCTAACTCCGATTCAGACCAAGAAGAAGAGGAAGAGGAAACACCTTCACAGACCGATGATGAAGAAGAAGTAGCTGAATGTCACGGAATGTGGGATTTTATACTCCCAAACTCTGAAATGGAGAATGAAGAAGAAGCCTTTCCGGTTACTACAAGAAGTAAAAGCACTCCTGAACCCAACCAGGCAACTTCAAAGAAGAGGAGCACAGGCGCTACTACAGGAAAGGAAAGAGTTCCCCCAAAGAAGTCACCTGTGGTAGTTCCTCAAAACCAGCCTTCAACTTCTAGTTCTCCTTCAACATCCAAGACTCTAGTGGTATCCGACTCAATGGAGTATAATATTGTTGATGATATGAAGAAAACCAAGGCAAATATAACCATGTTTGAACTCAGTAAACTGAAACATCAGCAAAAGCTACTTCTCAAAGAATTAAATGTTGTTCCCTCTATCCCCCTTCCCAGTGCAAGAGCTGCCAACGATTCAGGCCAGCCTCCTGCAGGCATGGTTGAAATTACCGATTCAGTCTTAATCGGAGACAAATCAAATTCTCATACTCCACCCTTCCTGCTCACTTATGAGATTTATAATAGAAACCTACACAACTGTTTAATAGATTCAGGGGCCTCATCTAATATAATGCCAGCTTCAGTTTGCTCTAAGCTGAACATTGAACCCCAGAAGTCTGCCATTCATATTGTACAGTTGGATAGAAATAAAGTGCAGGTTGTGGGAGAAATTAATTCTGTAACCATCAGGTTGTCAGCCAATCCCAGAATTGTTCAAAGAATTGACATCTTAATTGCCGACATACCTAAATTTTATGGTTTAATATTGAGCAGAGATTGGTCCGAAAAACTGCACGGGTATATTTCTACAGATTGGTCACATATGTGGCTTCCCTACAAGGGAAAGCCAAATCAAATAAGGATCGATCGTGAGAAGCATATGACCCACACAGTTACTGAATTCGAAGAAGAAAACCAACCTGTGGCATTCAACAACAACATTTTGGGGAACTATTTGGCAGAATCATTCTTTGGCAACTTTGTGGCCCAACCATCTCCTTTTTCAGTCAATCATTTTACATCTCAAATAGAAAATTTTCACAAACTGATAGGTCCAGATGTTTTAATGATGCTGAGAAAAATGTAGATACTTTTGTTAATATTCCTTTATTTTGGTCTCTGTATTTTGATGGCTCTAAGTCCTCTGAAGGTTCAGGAGCTGGATGTGTATTGGTTAGTCCACAAGGAGAAAAGACAATGTTGTCTTGTAGGTTAGAGTTTGAGTGCACTAATAATACAGCCGAATATGAGGCTTTAATCCAAGGATTATACAAAGCAATCGGCCTGGAGGTGCGATATCTAAAGGTATTCGGCGATTCGGAAATCATTGTCAAACAGGTTAGAAATGCAATTCATTGCCTTTCGACTCACCTTAAACATTACCAATCGCTCGTTCAAGAGCTTACCTCACACTTTTTGGCATTCAACATTTCTTCTATACCTCGATCTCAAAATTCAGCCGCAGATTTACTAGCCAATGCAGCTTCAAAGCTTCTGCCTTCTGAAGACTATAGCCTTGATAGATTTTCTGTAGAATTACTTTTCAGACCTTCAATTCCTGACAATGTCACTAATTGGAGAGTATTTAATCATGATGATGATATTTTGCAATTTTTAACTTCTGAGAATTCTTATGATAAGCAAGTTATTGAGGAAGATGATCATGATTCCCAGATGAAAGAAGTGCCCAAAGAAAATTCGATCCCTAAACCAGTAGTAAAATTAGAAGATCTTTATGATATCAAAGACAGGTTTAAACCTGTAATTAATACAAAGCTTCAGAGTTCTACCCTTAGGTTTGAATTGATAAATCTAGGAACAAACAAGTCTCCTCAAAACATCAATTTAGGAACATGACTATCTCAAAATGAAAAGGAAGCATTTATTAAATTGTTAAGAAAAAACAAACAGGTTTTTGCCTGGAAATATGATGACTTAAAGACATATGATACATCTATTATCCAGCATACCATTCCTATGCTTCCTGATAAAAAACCAATTCAGCAAAAATTAAGAAAAATACACCCAAATTTGGAGAGCCAGATTAAGTCGGAGCTTAATAAGCTCTTGAAAGCCAAAATTATTTTTCCAGTCCGACATTCAAACTGGGTCTCTAATATGGTGCCAGTCAGAAAGAAAAATGGCGACATTCGAATTTGTATTGATTTCAAGAATTTGAACAAAGCGAGCTTAAAAGACAACTTCCCATTGCCTACCATGGAGCAAATCCTCCAATCGGTGGCAGGTTCTGAATTGATGTCTTTTCTAGACGGTTTTTCAGGGTACAATCAAGTTCTGGTACATCCTGATGACCAGCTTAAAACTACATTCAGAACAAAATGGGGAACCTATGCATATCAGAAAATGCCTTTTGGTCTTATAAATGCCGGAGCGACATTTCAGAGAGCTATGGACATGGCCTTCAGAGGGTTAATTAATCGATCAGTAATCGTCTATCTAGACGATATTACTGTGTATTCTAAGAAGAAAGATAATCATTTGCACGACTTAAATCAGATCTTTCAGCGATGCAAAAGATATGGTATTTCTCTAAACCCAAAAAAGTCCTTCTTTTCTCTAGACCAAGGAAAACTCTTAGGCTTTATAGTATCCAAAGATGGTATTTATATTGATCCTGATCAGATTAATGAAATTTCTGAAATCCCTTTCCCACATAACAAAAAATCAATGCAGTCATTTTTGGGTCAGATTAATTTTGTCAAACGATTTGTTCCAGATTTTTCGCAGATTGTATTACCACTTCAGACAATGATCAAGAAAAAATCAGTCTTCAAATGGGGATCAGAAGAAAAGCAAGCTTTTGATGTTATCAAACAGTCAATAATCAATGCCCCAGCCTTGAATACTCCAAATTTTTCTAATCATTTTACACTATATACTATTGCATCCAACACTTCATATGCCGCAGTACTCACACAACTGAATGATAACAACTTAGAAGCACCCATATCATTTTTCAGTTCAAATCTTCAAGGTGCCGAATTGAATTATTCTGATGTGGAGAAACAAGCCTTTGCTGTGTTCAAAGCAGTCAAACATTATAGACCCTTCCTTTTGAAAACCCACACGAAAGTTATAGTTCCTTTCCCAGCGGTAAGACAACTATTAATTCAGAAAGAATTGGGTGAAAAAAGAGCCAATTGGGTTACAGCGCTTCAAGAGTATGATTTAGAAATAAAGCCAGCAAAGATTGTTAGGGGCCAAGGTTTTTGCAGGATATTGGCAGGAGCATCAAACATTCACGAATCAAGCGATGAGGATCAGATTGAATCCATCAATCAGATAAGTGTCACTGATTCTGAATCTCAATATGCTGATTTGATATTTTATTTGAAGAACGGTTATGCTCCTCCAAATTTATCTTACAAAAATAAAAGGGCCATTAGGTTAAAAGCTAAGAATTTCACTCTCATTGATGATGTGTTGTTTAAACAAAATTATGATTCTATCCTGTTAAGATGTCTTGAGAAACCTGAAGCTCAAAAGGTTTTGCAGGAGCTACATGATGGACCAGCTGGGGGACATTTTGGAGCTGACACAACAGCTCATAAGATTATTCATGCTGGATATTATTGGCCTACTCTATTTAGAGATTGCCATGAGTACGTAAGAAAATGCCTTAATTGCCAAACATCTGGTGGAAGACAACGAAAATCAGCTTTCCCTCTGCAACCTGTCAACATTGAACAGCCATTCGAACAATGGGGATTAGATATCATCGGGGAAATTACTCCACCATCTTCCAAACAACATAGGTATATCCTTACTGCTACTGATTATTTTACTAAATGGGTAGAGGCTATTCCTTTGAAGGCGGCAAATGCAGAGGCAATCATCGAGTTCATTGACCAATTCATCATTACCAGGTTTGGTGTCCCAAACGCTCTTGTTTTTTATAATGCTTCCTATTTCTCAGGAAATGCTATATATGATTTTGCTATTAAAAGGGGGTTTAAACTGAAATATTCTTCCAATTATTATCCCCAGGGAAACGGTTTAGCCGAATCTACTAATAAGAATCTCATCAAAATCATTAAGCGAACTGTTGAACAGAATCATAGAAACTGGCATAAATCTTTGGTCTTTGCATTATGGGCTGATAGAATAACACAAAAGGCTTCTATAGGGACCTCTCCTTTCAATCTGGTATATGGAAAAGAAGCCATGTTGCCTACAAATCTTGTTCTTCCATCCTTAGCCCTAGTACAGTACATTGAAGAGACTCCGTCTTCTTCTATCCAACTTAGACATGACCAAATTCTCAAATTAGAAGAAGAAAGGGAAAAGGCCAGAATCACTCATGCCAAACATCAACAAATCATCAAAGCATCTTTTGACTCAGCATCATCTGATTCCAAACAACTTCAAGTTGGTGACTTAGTTCTCAAATGGGACAAGGCCCATGAGGATAAAGGTAAGCATACCAAATTTCAGAAAATGTGGCTTGGACCATTTCAGATCTGTGAAAAGATAGGCCATTCAACTTTTATATTGCAAGACTTATCAGGGTTGAGAGATTCTCTCCCCGTCAATGGCCTGATCCTGAAGAAATTCTTTAATTGAGAAGGTAACCCCTTCTCCTTTTGTAGATTTGCGTAGTTTGTAGGATTGGTAGGAAATAAAACTGTAGAGTATCTCCATTGACCTTTTGTTGTGTTTGAGGAAGCTGTCTCACAAAAATAATATAAATATTTGTTTTTAGATAATAGAACCCTCAATCAAAAGAAATAGTTTCTAGGAAATTAGATATCCTTGTGTTCTGAAACTATAATTTAAATTTTGAAGACTCCTCTCAAGAAGTAAAAGTTCTGAATCATTTTCTGTTTTTAAAACTAGTCTCCAAAGGTTATCTGTTAAAAGATAGAAGCTAACCCATTTTCAGTATCTTCAACTCTTCACCTGCCATCCATTTGCTCTTAAGGAGAAAATTGTTCACCCCATTCACTAAAGGTTATGATTACTCAGAGTGTAATTCTAAAATATAAAAGATTAAAGATAAGAGGTCTTATCATAAGCCTGCTTACCATGTTCATAGGGAAATAAGTTAACTGACATTACCAATACTGCCTACCAAAACAGCGTAATGGCTTGAAATTTCAAGACAAGGGGTCTCATCACGAGCCAGCTTGATCAGTTAAATTATTACCAGTGAATGGCATTGTCATAAGCTGGCTACCAAACCAGGACAGTGGCTTTTTATCTTATTAATTACAAAGAAAAACAGATGAAAAATAAAATATGAAAATATTCTATGGATTCATTCTGTTAATCACACTCTTATGTGAATGGAAAAGTAGACAATACTATGGTTAAAAGGTATCCCTGTCGAGACTATAAATGTTTGCTGGCAACAGAGGCTCTATCTATGACAAAGGAGTTAATTATAAAAGCTGATTTGGGAAAGTTTTCTATTTTATCACTATGAACCAATAAAGACTTACTTTAGAAACTTATTATGTATTTAGTTTCTTGAAACTAAATGGGACGAAGTTAACAAAATGGAGTTCACTTTAGTCAGAACACATGAATATCTAGTTATATTAGAAATTTCTCCTTCTGATTGAGTTTCTATTTTTGAAAAGCTTGAGTGTTTATATTAATTTCAGAGATAACTGGTTCTACCAACGAATCGCCAATTGTTGTGCCCTACAACAACCCCCCATTTCATATCATCTGTATTTATAAACAATCAACATATGAAATGGGTCCCTTTTAAAAAATTAATTGGTATTAATGAATTTATTCAAAAAAGGAATGATAATCAAATGTGTTTGTGAATTGAAGCCTTTTTCGAATAACAATGTTTCCAAAATAAAACAATCTTTTGTTATTGCGATAAAGCGATCGCAAGATCGCATATCGCAATAACAAGAGAAACGCATTTAAATGGCACTTCGGTCTTTGCCGATGCGATATCGCTATCGGCGATCGGCGGTATTCAATGCATACACAAAAAGAGCACATATCTTATACCCCGATGCGACGCTGTATCGGCGATCGGCTATCGGCACTACCTCCTGTGGGAAAACGCTTTAAGTTATAAACCCCGACCCGATGCGATATCGCTATCGGCCGTCGGCGGTATCCCATACACTCTCATAAGGCACTCAGGTCTTTCCCCGATGCGATGCGATATCGCTATCGGAAGTCGGCAAATCTCTTAATATGCATCTGGTAATGTGTTCACACGCTAGTCCGATGCGATATCGCAATCGGCGTTCGCTAGGACTACTTTCAAATGATAGTGTAACTCTTTCCCCCGATGCGATGCGATATTGTTCATCGGTAATCGGCATTTTCAAAAAGTGATTGCTTTAAGCCTTAAAGTTATATTTAAATCCGGTTGATAAAGCGCAGATTTCAAAATGCCATTAAAAGCAGGGATAAGGTAATGCATGCGTATTTAATAACTTTGCCCCTTCGATTAACGAATACTTGCGTCTAAGGCATTATCATATATGTTGCATGCGTTAGGAGGTCATTCAACTGAATAACAGTGTAAAGGTCATTTAATGAGTAGCAGGCCTTAAAAACACCATTAATGCATATGCGATCTCTTACCAGTGATTGGATCCGTAGCCACTTTTTGAAAATTAATATCGCCACGCTTCAAGTGATATATATCTTTCACATTATGCTTTGTCTTCATTATTTCTCGTGTTACGATTTCTCTTGCATTTGTGTAGAGTTCGTTTGTTGAGAAAAGCCTGAATATGATGGGGAAGAAAAATAAGAGGACTTCTGGTTCCACTACAACACCTGTTGCAGGTCAAGCTGCTACAATTTCGAAGAAAGGCCTAATCTCGGACACTACGTGCACTGGTCTTGCTAGGACCACATGGCAGGGCACATATAATCTGTTGGAGGCTGAGCAACCACAAGTGACAGTGAGAACGGCTAGTGTAGATGTACTAAGGAAGTCTGATGCAACGCTCAAAGACTTGGCCGACTCCTTTTTACACAGAATAGCGGCCAGAGAGCAGGTTCTCCCTTATACAGATGTGGTGCGCTGGGCAATTGAAGAAATCCCCATCACTGATAGAACTTTTCATACAAGGGATGGAAGGATTTTCGGGTCATTCAAGCCTGATGACCTGAGGCGAATGTATCATCTGCCTGAACCGGAGCTAGTCTATAACAGAGCCTTCGTGGAGAAATTCGCAAAAGAAAATGAATCACCATCCGAACCCCTCCGAGATTGGAGGCAGAACCCAGCCAAACACAAGCATGAAAGTTCGGGTAAGTACTCCAACGTTTCTTTGGCTTCTCCCTATTGCTATGCGGGGATTATGATGTGTAGATTGTGGGGATTACATGACTCCGTTAATATCAATATTGACATGGTTCCCTTAATGGAAGCGGCTATCAATAGTATAATTATGGATTGGGCCACTATTCTTTCTGATAAGTTGGTCGTAGCTGTTCGTGAATTTAGAGCCAAAACTATAGTCACCGAAAGGAAAATCCCGCCATTTTATTATACTGCTTACATTATGGATACCCTGTGTTTTAATTCTGAGTTTCCTGTCCTCGGTTGGAGATGGACCACCCAAGATCCAACACCCATTCATTTATACCATCAGAAATTGTGGAAGTCCTCTTACAAGGATCATTTGTACCAAATTTGTAATGGTTTCATGGTACCCATTTACTATTCTATTTATGACAAACCCATTCCCAGAATTTCCTATGAAGCTTCTTTTGACTTACCAACCGTAGCGAGTTGGTTCGGGGAAGAGTATTTCACCTATATCAGAGTTTTTGGGAGTAAGGCTAGGCCACATGTCCTCCCTTTGTATATCCCAGACAAGCTGTTAGCCCAGGAAATCTGCTACCAGATTATGGCTGAGAGTGTCACACAAACTCTCAAAGAGGAGAAGAAGAAAGGTTGGCCCTCGTTTCCTTTAAGAATTGGGGTTTTTACTCTACTTAATTACAAGCATGCAGAAAAAGAAGCGACAAAACTCCAAACTTTATCCCTGGCCACTATCCCAAACAGACTCTATGATCCAAAGCAAACTGCCTACATTGCCCTAGAACAAGCAAAATTAACAAAAGTTGATCATCAAGAGGATATGTTTGATGACCTGTTCGCAGGTACCGATACAATAAGCCAAACCAAACAGCTTGCCAAAATGAAATACAATGATGAGGCGTTGACTGAGTTTAATAAACTTAGGGAGCAGAGGTTGCAAACTCTGCCTCTAGATTTATTATCCACAACTCTAGCATCTTCCTCAAGCGAGCCTGGTCGGCAACAGATACATCCACCTCCTGTTACAACTAAAGAACAGGATAAACAACAGGAGGAAAGGCAGAAGAAGCTGCAGGCTGAGAAGCAAAGAAAAGAGCAAGCAGAGAGGCAGAAAAAGGAGCAGATAGAAAGGCAGCAAAAGGCAGAAGAAGGAAGAAGAGAAACTAAAGAAAGAACAGCAGAAGTTAGAACAAGAAAAAGAACGGAGCAAAGCTCATACAGAGCAACATAAGCAAACCTCCACCGATCCTGAATTGATTAAACAATGGAACCAATTCGATTCCATTATCAGTGGTAAAGAAGGCTCCAAAGACACAGATGCCTCTAAAACAAGCGATGCGCCCGATACCACTTCTTCTCAGGTTCTAGGAGGAACCAGCGGCCCACCCATTTCACAGGATGTCGAGGTAATCAATAAGGACCCTTCCGATTAAATTGTTCTCCAGGTGGAAGAAATTCCTCCCCTGGATATTTTCTACAGCCCAAAGCATAGAGCCGTTATTAAGCGCTCTAAGAAAAGACGAAGGCTTGATCAACCTTCTATCTTTCCTGAGCAAACAGTCATGGGCAATATGGTCTGGAAGGAGGATTTGGATCCCTCTGATGATCTAACAAAACTGTCTCAATTCGCGGGAGCTTATTCTGCAGCAACTATCGACAAAGCATCGGAGGTAAGTCTTCTGTTGAAGACTAAGGACCATGAAATATATGCATTACAGGCAGAGGTAATTGAAGCGAAAAACAAAGCAACACAGGTGGAAGAGCAGTTGCTGGCTCAACAGCAGGAAAACAATTTGTTAACCCAGCAACTGCAAATTGAAAGACAAAGGATAAACCAAAGTGAAACGCAGAAGGCAAAAGAATTGTCGGAGGCATTGTCACAGTTGAAAGCATCAAATGAGCTGATGATGAAATCGAAAGATGAGCGAATAGCTCAACTATCAGCACAGCTCGAAGGCATCAAAAGCACACAGAATGTAAAAAATTTCAGAGCAGAGGCAACTCAAATAAATAGCGCATTACTGTCTCAGATCAAACTTCTATGTCAACAACTTGCTAAGGCTGAGCCATTATGCGAAATATCTACAACAGTGTGTGAGCAAATAGAGAAGGCCAGAAATGAGCTAGATCAGGCCGAAGATGCCATATCTGATTATCTTGAGTGGCAAGACACTGAAGAAGGGAAAGCGGCGAATTTGTCCCGAATCCATGAAGCGTACAAGGACATACTCTTCACGGAATGGAACACTCAGGTAATGAAAGCAGAAAGGGCGGCTTCCAGGTGTAAAATAATTGCCAGCAATATGATCGACCTAGTCAATGATACACTTTATTTGGCAAACATGATCTCCAAGTGCACACCTGGAAGCATAACAACAACAGATATGCTTGAACAAACAAGTTATCATGGTTTGGAGGAACAGAGGAAGTTAATTACCGGAATAAATACTTTAACCTCTGAAGCATATTGGCTCTTTCTAGTCAAGCCACATACTCAAAGGTCTGCTCTCAAGTGTTTAATAGATGCCCTCGGATGCCTGATCCCCGACATTCAAGATGCTACATATGATGCCCAGCTAACTTCGCGTCTCAACACTCCACCAGAAGTAGAGCCAATGCTGGCGATATGTCAGCTAAGGAGCAAAGGCAAAGAACCCACCGAATGAAGCATTGCCGCCAACTGCCAGATCGCCAAGAAAGATGGAAAAAACATTTATTGATGCCAATTTAATAGCTTTTCAGTTGTTTAGATATTTAGATTAGTATAGTATTTATAGACCCTTTCATTGTTTTGGAAAGGGTCGTAAAATTTTGTAATAGACTTAAAGGCTGAAGTTTGCACTATTGTGCTTCAGTCTATATTCTTTTGTGAAACTCGACCAACGGTTCTTAATTTTGATTAGAAGTCTGTTTTACACAATTGCGCACGACTGTCTGTTGTTTGGAATGCTTTCCGATTTGAAGGAAGGACTGCGACATAGTGATTAATATACTGGATTGATCGAGCAGCTTACATGGTACTATTATCTGTATCTGTGTTCTTTCTTATTATATGAATTACTGTGTTATTATCTTTGCTATTGTTGAATGCATGTATGCGATATAACAGCGAATCTTCATTCCATTTCACTATTGAATGTTTTGGTGATTTGTTATCTCTTTCACCCATGCCTGTATCAATGATATAAATGATTAAGTGTAGTAATTCGCTATAATCGCTCTGCATAACTAATTATGCAGAGCAATGTTTAAATGGTTTAAACATCTATGCTTAAGTGTTAGAGTCATCTATATGCCTGCCTTAAAGCACAGACCATCAAACGCTACGCTTTACCAAGTGATAAGTCCCGGGATTAGATTATAGTTATTACATTTCGCTTATAGTTTAGCTGTTCGCTTATTACCATCTTATGTCATAAGTCACTCATCCATCCCGTTTACTTATAATTCTTGGGAAACTGGTCCCATTATCCCCAGTCGGAACCACTATTCCAAACGGAAAAGGAGCTGCACTAAGGTCCGGACCGGGTGGTTTCCCCAATGTTGTTGCAACGATTTTCGGGGCATCAACACTCTCCTAACCCACTATTTGTGCTCTGACCTTGGGTGTATTACCTGCCATGTACGCATCGATAAGGGTCTTCATATGCTCTTGTCCTGTCTTTTTGTCTCTCTTGCGTTGGTCTCTGGTGGAGGTTCCCACCCCCCTGACGGTCTGTTTCCCTACTTTGCATGCTCCTCTGTTGCTCTTCTTTGCCCCCTCTTTTTCGTCTCTCTTCATTCTTACATTGTCTCGATTGCATTTTTCTTCTCCCAATTCACTTTCCTCTGTGTGCTTCCTTTCTTTCAAACTATATTGGATGCAGACTATAATTAAACATAAAAAAATACCATAAGAAGTATCAGTAGTTTGAAAGTATACTTCCCAATCTGCCTTATATTTAAGTGTTTCAGGTTTGGTCTCTCGCTCAAGTCCTGGCAGCTTGAGTTTTCCTTTCATCTCCCTCAAATTCCCCCCTGGCAGTTCTTGGGTTAGCATTTTACGGCCTCTCAATTCTTCTTCTCTTAGATTCATCTCTCCCTGTCTACCCTCACTCATATGGTTTACCTTATAAGACCTACCATGGAGTCTACAAAGGGAGACCTTATCCTTGTTCTGATTTGCATGAGGTTTCTTCATTCCATTCTCGCACCTCTATTGTCTTCTCTCTAATTGAGCCCCGCGTTATCCTCTCAGTTTTATTCTAGATATTCCAATTAGGTTTCTGAGTGGCCTAGATGTCCTTTGTCTTAGCTATTGTGGCCTCCAGGGTAGTTTCCTCTCTATACCAGCTACCTATATTATCTGTTTCGTTCATCAAGAGCCACATGGCCAGAGCTATACTCCTTCTTCTTCACCCTTACTAGGTTCTCTATTCTCTCATCCATTTGCTCTTAAGGAGAAAATTGTTCACCCCATTCACTAAAGGTTATGATTACTCAGAGTGTAATTCTAAAATATAAAAGATTAAAGATAAGAGGTCTTATCATAAGCCTGCTTACCATGTTCATAGGGAAATAAGTGAACTGACATTACCAATACTGCCTACCAAAACAGGGTAATGGCTTGAAATTTCAAGACAAGGGGTCTCATCACGAGCCAGCTTGATCAGTTAAATTATTACCAGTGAATGGCATTGTCATAAGCTGGCTACCAAACCAGGACAGTGGCTTTTTATCTTATTAATTACAAAGAAAAACAGATGAAAAATAAAATATGAAAATATTCTATGGATTCATTCTGTTAATCACACTCTTATGTGAATGGAAAAGTAGACAATACTATGGTTAAAAGGTATCCCTGTCGAGACTATAAATGTTTGCTGGCAACAGAGGCTCTACCTATGACAAAGGAGTTAATTATAAAAGCTGATTTGGGAAATTTTTCTATTTTATCACTATGAACCAATAAAGACTTACTTTAGAAACTTATTATGTATTTAGTTTCTTGAAACTAAATGGGACGAAGTTAACAAAATGGAGTTCACTTTAGTCAGAACACATGAATATCTAGTTATATTAGAAATTTCTCCTTCTGATTGAGTTTCTATTTTTGAAAAGCTTGAGTGTTTATATTAATTTCAGAGATAACTGGTTCTACCAACGAATCACCAATTGTTGTGCCCTACAACAACCCCCCATTTCATATCATCTGTATTTATAAACAATCAACATATGAAATGGGTCCCTTTTAAAAAATTAATTGGTATTAATGAATTTATTCAAAAAAGGAATTATAATCAAATGTGTTTGTGAATTGAAGCCTTTTTCGAATAACAATGTTTCCAAAATAAAACAATCTTTTGTTATTGCGATAAAGCGATCGCAAGATCGCATATCGCAATAACAAGAGAAACACATTTAAATGGCACTTCGGTCTTTGCCGATGCGATATCGCTATCGGCGATCGGCGGTATTCAATGCATACATAAAAAGAGCACATATCTTATACCCCGATGCGACGCTGTATCGGCGATCGGCTATCGGCACTACCTCTTGTGGGAAAACGCTTTAAGTTATAAACCCCGACCCGATGCGATATCGCTATCGGCCGTCGGCGGTATCCCATACACTCTCATAAGGCACTCAGGTCTTTCCCCGATGCGATGCGATATCGCTATCGGAAGTCGGAAAATATCTTAATATGCATCTGGTAATGTGTTCACATGCTAGTCTGATGCGATATCGCAATCGGCGTTCGCTAGGAGTACTTTCAAATGATAGTGTAACTCTTTCCCCCGATGCGATGCGATATTGTTCGTCGGTAATCGGCATTTTCAAAAAGTGATTGCTTTAAGCCTTAAAGTTATATTTAAATCCGGTTGATAAAGCGCAGATTTCAAAATGCCGTTAAAAGCAGGGATAAGGTAATGCATGCGTATTTAATAACTTTGCCCCTTCGATTAACGAATACTTGCGTCTAAGGCATTATCATATATGTTGCACGCGTTAGGAGGTCATTCAACTGAATAACAGTGTAAAGGTCATTTAATGAGTAGCTGGCCTTAAAAACACCATTAATGCATATGCGATCTCTTACCAGTGATTGGATCCGCAGCCACTTTTTGAAAATTAATATCGCCACGCTTCAAGTGATATATATCTTTCACATTATGATTTGTCTTCATTATTTCTCGTGTTACGATTTCTCTTGCATTTGTGTAGAGTTCGTTTGTTGAGAAAAGCCTGAATATGATGGGGAAGAAAAATAAGAGGACTTCTGGTTCCACTACAACACCTATTGCAGGTCAAGCTGCTACAATTTCGAAGAAAGGCCTAATCTTGGACACTACGTGCACTGGTCTTGCTAGGACCACATGGCAGGGCACATATAATCTGTTGGAGGCTGAGCAACCACAAGTGACAGTGAGAACGGCTAGTGTAGATGTACTAAGGAAGTCTGATGCAACGCTCAAAGACTTGGCCGACTCCTTTTTACACAGAATAGCGGCCAGAGAGCAGGTTCTCCCTTATACAGATGTGGTGCGCTGGGCAATTGAAGAAATCCCCATCACTGATAGAACTTTTCATACAAGGGATGGAAGGATTTTCGGGTCATTCAAGCCTGATGACCTGAGGCGAATGTATCATCTGCCTGAACCGGAGCTAGTCTATAACAGAGCCTTCGTGGAGAAATTCGCAAAAGAAAATGAATCACCATCCGAACCCCTCCGAGATTGGAGGCAGAACCCAGCCAAACACAAGCATGAAAGTTCGGGTAAGTACTCCAACGTTTCTTTGGCTTCTCCCTATTGCTATGCGGGGATTATGATGTGTAGATTGTGGGGATTACATGACTCCGTTAATATCAATATTGACATGGTTCCCTTAATGGAAGCGGCTATCAATAGTATAATTATGGATTGGGCCACTATTCTTTCTGATAAGTTGGTTGTAGCTGTTCGTGAATTTAGAGCCAGAACTATAGTCACCGAAAGGAAAATCCCGCCATTTTATTATACTGCTTACATTATGGATACCCTGTGTTTTAATTCTGAGTTTCCTGTCCTCGGTTGGAGATGGACCACCCAAGATCCAACACCCATTCATTTATACCATCAGAAATTGTGGAAGTCCTCTTACAAGGATCATTTGTACCAAATTTGTAATGGTTTCATGGTACCCATTTACTATTCTATTTATGACAAACCCATTCCCAGAATTTCCTATGAAGCTTCTTTTGACTTACCAGCCGTAGCGAGTTGGTTCGGGGAAGAGTATTTCACCTATATCAGAGTTTTTGGGAGTAAGGCTAGGCCACATGTCCTCCCTTTGTATATCCCAGACAAGCTGTTAGCCCGGGAAATCTGCTACCAGATTATGGCTGAGAGTGTCACACAAACTCTCAAAGAGGAGAAGAAGAAAGGTTGGCCCTCTTTTCCTTTAAGAATTGGGGTTTTTACTCTACTTAATTACAAGCATGCAGAAAAAGAAGCGACAAAACTCCAAACTTTATCCCTGGCCACTATCCCAAACAGACTCTGTGATCCAAAGCAAACTGCGTACATTGCCCTAGAACAAGCAAAATTAACAAAAGTTGATCATCAAGAGGATATGTTTGATGACCTGTTCGCAGGTACCGATACAATAAGCCAAACCAAACAGCTTGCCAAAATGAAATACAGTGATGAGGCGTTGACTGAGTTTAATAAACTTAGGGAGCAGAGGTTGCAAACTCTGCCTCTAGATTTATTATCCACAACTCCAGCATCTTCCTCAAGCAAGCCTGGTCGGCAACAGATACATCCACCTCCTGTTACAACTAAAGAACAGGATAAACAACAGGAGGAAAGGCAGAAGAAGCTGCAGGCTGAGAAGCAAAGAAAAGAGCAAGCAGAGAGGCAGAAAAAGGAGCAGATAGAAAGGCAGCAAAAGGCAGAAGAAGGAAGAAGAGAAACTAAAGAAAGAACAGCAGAAGTTAGAACAAGAAAAAGAACGGAGCAAAGCTCATACAGAGCAACATAAGCAAACCTCCACCGATCCTGAATTGATTAAAGAATGGAACCAATTCGATTCCATTATCAGTGGTAAAGAAGGCTCCAAAGACACAGACGCCTCTAAAACAAGCGATGCGCCCGATACCACTTCTTCTCAGGTTCTAGGAGGAACCAGCGGCCCACCCATTTCACAGGATGTCGAGGGAATCAATAAGGACCCTTCCGATCAAATTGTTCTCCAGGTGGAAGAAATTCCTCCCCTGGATATTTTCTACAGCCCAAAGCATAGAGCCGTTATTAAGCGCTCTAAGAAAAGACGAAGGCTTGATCAACCTTCTATCTTTCCTGAGCAAACAGTCATGGGAAATATGGTCTGGAAGGAGGATTTGGATCCCTTTGATGATCTAACAAAACTGTCTCAATTCGCGGGAGCTTATTCTGCAGCAACTATCGACAAAGCATCGGAGGTAAGTCTTCTGTTGAAGACTAAGGACCATGAAATATATGCATTACAGGAAGAGGTAATTGAAGCGAAAAACAAAGCAACACAGGTGGAAGAGTAGTTGTTGGCTCAACAGCAGGAAAACAATTTGTTAACCCAGCAACTGCAAATTGAAAGACAAAGGATAAACCAAAGTGAAACGCAGAAGGCAAAAGAATTGTCGGAGGCATTGTCACAGTTGAAAGCATCAAATGAGCTGATGATGAAATCGAAAGATGAGTGAATAGCTCAACTATCAGCACAGCTCGAAGGCATCAAAAGCACGCAGAATGTAAAAAATTTCAGAGCAGAGGCAACTCAAATAAATAGCACATTACTGTCTCAGATCAGACTTCTATGTCAACAACTTGCTAAGGCTGAGCCATTATGCGAAATATCTACAACAGTGTGTGAGCAAATAGAGAAGGCCAGAAATGAGCTAGAGCAGGCCGAAGATGCCATATCTGATTATCTTGAGTGGCAAGACACTGAAGAAGGGAAAGCGGCGAATTTGTCCCGAATCCATGAAGCGTACAAGGACATACTCTTCACGGAATGGAACACTCAGGTAATGAAAGCAGAAAGGGCGGCTTCCAGGTGTAAAATAATTGCCAGCAATATGATCGACCTAGTCAATGATACACTTTATTTGGCAAACATGATCTCCAAGTGCACACCTGGAAGCATAACAACAGCAGATATGCTTGAACAAACAAGTTATCATGGTTTGGAGGAACAGAGGAAGTTAATTACCGGAATAAATACTTTAACCTCTGAAGCATATTGGCTCTTTCTAGTCAAGCCACATACTCAAAGGTCTACTCTCAAGTGTTTAACAGATGCCGTCGGATGCCTGATCCCCGACATTCAAGATGCTACATATGATGCCCAGCTAACTTCGCGTCTCAACACTCCACCAGAAGTAGAGCCAATGCTGGCGATATGTCAGCTAAGGAGTAAAGGCAAAGAACCCACCGAATGAAGCATTGCCGCCAACTGCCAGATCACCAAGAAAGATGGAAAAAACATTTATTGATGCCAATTTAATAGCTTTTCAGTTGTTTAGATATTTAGATTAGTATAGTATTTATAGACCCTTTCATTGTTTTGGAAAGGGTTGTAAAATTTTGTAATAGACTTAAAGGCTGAAGTTTGCACTATTGTGCTTCAGTCTATATTCTTTTGTGAAACTCGACCAACGGTTCTTAATTTTGATTAGAAGGTTGTTTTACACAATTGCGCATGACTGTCTGTTGTTTGGAATGCTTTCCGATTTGAAGGAAGGACTGCGACATAGTGATTAATATACTGGATTGATCGAGCAGCTTACATGGTACTATTATCTGTATCTGTGTTCTTTCTTATTATATGAATTACTGTGTTATTATCTTTGCTATTGTTGAATGCATGTATGTGATATAACAGCGAATCTTCATTCCGTTTCACTATTGAATGTTTTGGTGATTTGTTATCTCTTTCACCCATGCATGTATCAATGATATAAGTGATTAAGTGTAGTAATTCGCTATAATCGCTCTGCATAACTAATTATGCAGAGCAATGTTTAAATGGTTTAAACATCTATGCTTAAGTGTTAGAGTCATCTATATGCCTGCCTTAAAGCACAGACCATCAAACGCTACGCTTTACCAAGTGATAAGTCCCGGGATTAGATTATAGTTATTACATTTCGCTTATAGTTTAGCTGTTCGCTTATTACCATCTTATGTCATAAGTCACTCATCCATCCCGTTTACTTATAATTCTTGGGAAACTGGTCCCATTATCCCCATTCGGAACCACTATTCCAAACGGAAAAGGAGCTGCACTAAGGTCCGGACCAGGTGGTTTCCCCAATGTTGTTGCAACGATTTTCGGGGCATCAACACTCTCCTAACCCACTATTTGTGCTCTGACCTTGGGTGTATTACCTGCCATGTACGCATCGATAAGGGTCTTCATATGCTCTTGTCCTGTCTTTTTGTCTCTCTTGCGTTGGTCTCTGGTGGAGGTTCCCACCCCCCTGACGGTCTGTTTCCCTACTTTGCATTCTCCTCTGTTGCTCTTCTTTGCCCTCTCTTTTTCGTCTCTCTCCATTCTTACATTGTCTCGATTGCATTTTTCTTCTCCCAATTCACTTTCCTCTGTGTGCTTCCTTTCTTTCAAACTATATTGGATGCAGACTATAATTAAACATAAAAAAATACCATAAGAAGTATCAGTAGTTTGAAAGTATACTTCCCAATCTGTCTTGTATTTAAGTGTTTCAGGTTTGGTCTCTCGCTCAAGTCCTGGCAGCTTGAGTTTTCCTTTCATCTCCCTCAAATTCCCCCCTGGCAGTTCTTGGGTTAGCATTTTACGGCCTCTCAATTCTTCTTCTCTTAGATTCATCTCTCCCTGTCTACCCTCACTCATATGGTTTACCTTATAAGACCTACCATGGAGTCTACAAAGGGAGACCTTATCCTTGTTCTGATTTGCATGAGGTTTCTTCATTCCATTCTCGCACCTCTATTGTCTTCTCTCTAATTGAGCCCCGCGTTATCCTCTCAGTTTTATTCTAGATATTCCAATTAGGTTTCTGAGTGGCCTAGATGTCCTTTGTCTTAGCTATTGTGGCCTCCAGGGTAGTTTCCTCTCTATACTAGCTACCTATATTATCTGTTTCGTTCATCAAGAGCCACATGGCCAGAGCTATGCTCCTTCTTCTTCACCCTTACTAGGTTCTCTATTCTCTCCCTGACCTCACTCCTTCCCTCTCTGCACTTTTTTCAAAGTCGTTTCTTTACCTTTTGCTTCTCTCTCCTTTTCATCCTCGTTCTTGACCTAGATAGTGTTCTAGGAAACCCTGGTTCTGACTCTTTCTGAGTCCTGACTTTCCCAAATCTCTTTCCCTAGTACCATTGAAATTGGAATTACTGTAATTTCGATGTTAAGGATATTGAGGAATACATACCATCGACTTGAGTTGACGCAGCTGCATCCACTAGCCTGCGTCCTCATCTTGCATCCACCACCTTTCGCTGCTCTTACCCTCACTCTCTCTTTTTGCATGCAACCATCTTCTTTCTCACTTACCTTTTGTTTTAACTCACTATCCCTGCTGCCTTTCGTCACACCTCCCACTTGTCCTCCTAATTTTCTCGTTGCCCTTTTCCTCATTCCTACTCCTCGGAATGATGATCGTCTGGTGCTTCCAACTTTGTCCCTCATTAACTCCCTCATGCCTTCGGCTGCTCCTACTATCAGTTCTTCTCTATACTCCTGCCACTTGCTGGAATCAATATGGCTGCTCTCTCACTGGCCCCTAGGACTTCCTCTATTTCTTCCCTTTGCAACCACACCTGTCTTCTTACTGGGCTTTCTCCCTCCCTGCCCTGTCCTTCTACCTTACCTTCCTACTATCCTCTTCACCCGCATCTCGATGTTTTCTTTGTCCTTGCGCTCGCTGGAATGATGGCTGACATCTCTACTTCCCATCATCACTGGCCCACCTCCTCTTCTTTGTCACACCCTGATCGAGGGTTCTCCTCTTGCTCCTTGTTTTTCTAGTATTTCCACTAGTTTCTTCATTCCCTCCATTTGTAATAACTCTTCTTCTCTTATATCTAGGTTTCTACCTACCTGGCTACATCCCCAGTTTGCAAGATTGTCCACTGTCACGCTTCCCATCCTTCAGACATGTGTTGGGATGATGTATCCTATTTGTTTAATTATCTTGCTGATCTCTTGGACCAGCCTTGTGGTCCTCCAGCTTTTGCTGATTTTTTCCCAGTGTGTTCCTTGTTAGAGCTTCTTCACCATATCTATCGCCATTTTCGAGTCTTCTTCCACATGTAGTCTTTGGAATCTCTCTCTTACCATGATTTCTAGTCATAAGATTTGATTTTTTGCTAGAGATAGAAAATCTTAAATATTTTTGTAAATAAAAATAGCAACAAAAACACAAATCCTATCAGATCATTATATATTTTCATTGAACTGGGTGGGCAGTTTAGTCTTCTTCCTAAATTTGAGAGGTTGGAGCTGAATTTACTAGCAACTTCTTAGAAGCATTTTCTTGAATGTATTCGATGCATGCCAAATATTTTTCGGAAAATTGTTCAAGATGGATTTGTACAAAATTGTAAATATTAAGCTGAACTTGGACAACAGTTTATCGATACACCTCTTCTTGTGGTTATATTTTGATGAGAATTGAAATATCAATTTAATTTGTTTAGAACTAAATTATAGAAACTTTTGAATAACCTATGTGTCCCACATACCAACTTATTTGATATTCTTCTCATCTGATGATCTCCTATCCTCAACCTATTTTTGATTGAGTATTGTTAGTACTGCTAGTCTAGTAGCTTTATGCTGAGGCATATCAAACTCCTTTATAATGTCTAATCCAAAATCACAAATATAATCACAAATTTTTATTGCATCTTCATGCCATTCTTTGATTTCCTTATTGTTTGAATCTCTCTGGTTCAATGAGGTAAGCATAAGTTTTTGCCCTGCCTGGAAAATTTTACAATCTATTCAAGATTGAATTGTCATTTTGAGGATGATTACAAAATAAGATCTTAAAATGAAATAGTTTCCAATCCCTACACCAACATAAAGGGTTGTATAGATATATAAAATAAAAAGGATAAGATTTGATTTTTTTTTTGTAAGCTTGGTAGTACTTTCTCTATTAGTATTAACTAACCATAATCAAGTTTTTACAATAGTAACAGGTGGCCTCAACCTGTCCATAGGAAACTAGGTTGGCCACCTGTCAACATTAAAAGCTGTCCAAAATTTAAATAAGTCTTTTTCTATCATCCTTATAACATTGTCTATTTAATCTATACTGAATATCAACTTTGAAAAGTAAAAGATACTCAGCATAAAATCCCGCAACCATAAATACAAAATCAGTAAATCCATTAAAAATCACCTCGGTAGCTCGTCTGGTGAGCGGATTCTGGTGAAGTCTTGGCAGTTCAGGAAGGTTAGGGGTTAGACTCCCCTTGACCTCAAATTTTTGGGATTTCATGCCAACATTGGGCAAATCCGAGTGTTGTGGGGAAAAATGCCTATGTAGGACGATCCTATCCACCTAAGGTGTGACAGTGCCTTAGCAACAAACAAAAACAGTTATTCTAGTATTCTTCCTTTATGAATTAAGAATGAAGAGAGATGGATGGACTAACCGGTGTCTTCCGTTTGTCCCTCGATCCGGTTTCTCTTCTCTTTGAGGGTTCCCAGCTACTTGTCTTCTCGCTCACCCAGCTTCAACAGGTTCCTGCAAGATCACAAGAAGGGAACACTACACAAAGACATAGATTCATATTCATAACTAGTTCAGGATTAGAAATAAACTAAACACACTAATGCAATCATACATCAAAGATACATCAGCATATAGGAGAAACCAAGATAGCTTTATTGATGAATAACAAGGTTCAGGAGGAGATACAACCAAGAGAGTTCCAATCTACCATCTACCTCCCAGCGAATGAAGTCCTTTCTTCACCTCCCTTCAAAGCATTAAGCACCCAATGATTCCAATCTCAAACCAACAACAATTCTTTGCAATAACAAAATTCCAGCCTCCTGGATCTCATGGAGGAGAGATCCATATATAGATGTTTGGAGAGAGGATGAGTCAGCTTAAGATCTGACTAGTGTCCTCTCCCTCTGTCAGTTCTTGCTTCCACTTGGAGACTAAGAGCCTCTTACTCATCACTTAGTCGAACTCATCAAGGCAAGTGTCATGGAGGAAGATTCTGGAAGCTTCCACAGTGTTTATACCTCGCACAAGGGACCCTGCCATTTGTCATTTCCCGCTCAGCGCACCCTGGTAGTGCTTCCACCTACGTTGCAATGCAACTAGCCAGTGTAGCCTCTGCATTTCAATGCAGGCAGCTAGTGGAGCCTCTGAATTGATTCTGAATTGACTTGTTTTTTAGCAGTTTCAGGTGGAGAACTTCTGTGAATTGCTGTGGTTTGTTAGCCTTGTTCCTCTAGGGGTAGGAACAACATGTTTAGGGACTTTGGATCCCTTGGATTATGGACATTTCATGCTTATAGCTCTTAGGCACAAAAATGTCTATAACACCGAGCTAACACATGTGAGCACTGGATTGGCCCATTCTATCCAATCGCATGTCGCCACATCACTGCTCCTACTAACATCATCTGGGATGGGTATCATATTCCTAGGATGCCACGTGTCTTGCTGATATCACCTTGCGTTGACTGTTGACTTTGACTTTTTGACTTTTGCTCTAATTTTCCAAAAAACTTTGACTGGCTCTAACTTCTTCATCCGGACTCGGATTTATGCATCATTTGCACTGTTGGAATCATATCGATGAGAACTTCGATTGGATTCTACTTTCAACTACATTTGAAGACTTTGATCCGGAGGCAAAGCTAGATCCATTTTGGATCACTCCTCCCCACTAGAAGCTTTTGGACCACCAAAAGTTGGTTTTAGCTATCGAGTAAGTGAGGGTAAAGTTCCTTCACTTTTCCAATCTTGATCCATCATGATTTACTTTGATTTGTACCTTTGAGTCCAACTCGAAGATACTCAACATTTCCCTGTTGCGAAGTCCTTATCCTCCTATCAAGGATTGTATCATCGTGTATCTCATTGAGATACTTGGGCGAAAAATCTTCAATGGAAGGTAGCTGACCTTGCTCTTCGGGATCTTCAATTAATGAAGGCTCATATAATCGCAAGTTTTCAACATTTACGACGGAATAGATATACATATAAGTTGGTAGATCTAGGTGGAAAGCATTTTCACCAATTTTGTCAAGTATTTTGAAAGGACCATATCTAATTGGTTTCAACTTCTTACCTTCCCCTTGTAGTCTTTCTTTGTTGATGTAAAACCAGACTTGATCACCAACTTGAAAACTATGCTCAACTCAATTCTTGTCATGTCGTGCCTTATACTTTGCTTGCTTCTTTCTAGTTGTTCCTATACTTCCTGGTGAATTTCCTGAATTTGTTCAATGAACTTGGTTGCTTTGTCCACATCACTGTGTCCATCAACTGCTATGTCTTTACCAAAGACAAAATCCAAGGGATACTTTGGTATAAACTCAAAAAATGTCTCAAAAGGTGATCTCTGAGTAGAAGAATGTTTTGCATGGTTGTAAGCATGTTGCACATAACACAAATCCTCATCCCAAAGTTTGGGATGCTTGTTGCAATATCCTCGAAGCAACTATATCATTGTCCTATTGACAACTTCTGTCTGACCATCTATTTGTGGATGAAATGTCATGCTTTTATTTAACTTTGTGTCCATTAACTCCCATATACTTGACCAAAATTTCCCGACAAATCAAGAATCTCGATCGGATAAAATATAAATGAGTAACCCAAAATGAACCCATACATTTTGAAAGAACAACTTTGCGGTTTGTTTAGCTGTGACTTATTTATTACATGGTGTCAAAATACACATCTTACTAAACCTATCCACAACTACATACAAATAATCATGACCCTTTCTAGACTCTGGCAATCCTCCAACAAAATCCATGGGTACACTTTCCCAGGGACGAGAAGGAATTGGAAGTGGAGTATACAAGCCTAATTTTCTATTACTTGGCTTGCTTGTAGCACACATAGTACATCCTTCCATATATCTAGAAAATGTCTCATTCATTCGTGGCCAATAGAAAAATCTTTGTAATTGTGCAACTATTTTATTTACACCAAAATGACCTGATATGAGAGAAGTATGTGCTTCTCGAATTATATTAACTCTTTCAGTTTGTGGAATGCATAACTTTCCCAAATGATATAAGAGTTTGTCCTTTATGAAATAATCCAATTCTTCTACCTTCTTTACATGACTTAAAGTTGCATATGCATCCTTAAAATATGTGTCTTGAGCATATTGTTCAACATAACTTTCATGAATTACTGAATTATGCTTAATTATTGTGGATGCATTTATAATTGTTCTTGATAACATGTCTCCAACCTTATTATGTATGCCCTTCTTATATCTGATAACAAGATGAAAATGTTGTAGAAAACCCATCCATCGATAATGTCTTGATTGTTGCAATTTAGTTTGTGAGTGTAAATATTGAAGTAGTTGATGATCTGTGAGTATGATTTTTTCTTTACCCATTATGTAATGTTTCCACTTTTTAACACTCTGAACAAATGCATACAGTTCTTTATCATATGTAGGACAGTTAACTACTGTTGATGTGAATGCCTCAGAATGAAAGCATATGGGCTTTTTGTGTTGCATCAACACTGCCCCCATGGCATATTCACTTGCATCTGTCTCGATCTCAAATGGATGTTGAAGGTCTGGTAGTGCTAGTACTGGCGTTGTATTGATCCTTTCTTTCAATGTGTCGAAGGCTTTTTGTTGCTTTCCTCCCCATTGAAACACCTATTTCACACTTGTCAAAGCATGTAAAGGAGTTGCAATCAAAGAAAAGTTAGCAATAAACTTTCTCCAATATGGTGTTGCCCCTCAGAAACTTCTAACTTCTATAGCAGTGTTGGGCTTATGCCAATTTACAATGACTTCGACCTTAGAGGGATCTATATTCAATTCACCACCCCCTATAATATAACCCAAATAATTCAAAGATGTCCTGCCAAATTCACATTTTGACAGTTTTACATAGAGATTTTCTCTTTTCAAAACATCTAAAACATGTTTTACATGCTCTACATGTTCATTCCATGTTCTACTGAAAACAAGAATATCATCTAATAAACTATTACAAAATCATCAATGAATGGCCTAAATACATCATTCATGACGTGTGTGAATGTAGCTGGAGTGTTAGTTAGACCAAAAGGCATAACCATCCATTCATAGGGTCCTTGCTTTGTTTTTAAAGCAGTCTTCCATACATCCTATTCTGCGACTCTGATTTGATGGTAGCCACTTCGCAAGTCCAATTTAGAGAAGTAAACTGCATATTTTAATTGATCTAACAAATCATCAATACGAGGAAGAGGATAATGATTATTTATTGTGATTTTATTTAATGCTTTAAAATCAATGCACATTCTCCATGAACCATCTTTATTTCGTACTAACACAATAGGTGATCTACACAGTGATGTGCTTGGTCGAATAAACCCTTGATCGAGAAACTCCTGTACCTGCTTCTTTATCTATGCATTCTCTAGAGTTGATAACCTGTACATTCCAATGTTAAGTAGTGGAGCATCTTATTGCAAATAAATATCATGTTCTATCTCTCGCTTGGGTGGAAGCCCTTTAAGCTCTTGAAAAATAATATCATAATCAGAAACAGCGTTAACTAGATCTGCTTTCTATTTAGGATTATAGCCTTGGAAAGAATCAGATTTATCAATATCTTTTGCTTTTACAATCATAAGTAAAAAAAAAATTACTTGAGTTTATAATTCTTTTCATTTGTCTTGAATTTATGAGAGAGAAGTTATCTTTGACTTTATGAGCTCTTACAATATATTCAATTCCATCCATAGTGAGTTGATACTTATTTTCAGTTCAATAGAACATAACGTTTATATCATACAAGTATGGACTTCCTAATATAATTCCACATATTTCCAATGGGACTATGTCTAACTCAACCTCATCTACAAACTTTGACCCAATAGCAAAATGAAGTTGACATTCTCCCGTAACTTGTAGCTTAGTTTATCACACACCCAACCTAATGGATATGAATTTTTATGAGGTTTTGTTTCTAGACCCAACTTCTTTACAATTTCTTCATAAATCAAATTAACTTGTGAACCACTGTCAAATAGAGTATCAATTTTAGTATGTTTGGAAATGACTCTAATGTGAAATAGCTCATTCCTTTTCTTCTCTTCATTATCATTATCAACAAAATGCGAAGAATTACTTGTAGATTCTTTAGAATGTTTACCTTTTATACCTGTAGTTGTAACCGTTGTCTCATCACCTGAATCTGATCCCAAGTCCTTTTGAATAGCAACAACATTCTTCCGCTCCTTACCATGGAAAATTTTAGGGGCTAATATTTGCAGGTGGGCTAATTTTCCATGATTTTTCTGAAAAAAATATTCACCAATTTCCCTTTTTTATAAAAATGATTCACCCAAATTTTAAAATATAAAATAATTTTACCTTAAAATTCTCCATTATTATATAGAGAGAAAATATAAAATCATTATAAATTTGAATACTTTTACAAATACATCAATAAACATTTTATATTTTTCTTATTAGGGTCTAATGAGATTTGCCAATGTTTTTAAACTTCAAGATAATTTTCCATCCTTAAAATTTTCCACGCTCCTTACTCCCAAACTTCTTAGGCTTCAATTCTAGATGTAATGACCAGCAGTGTGCCTCATCATAGCCTTCCTTCTTATAATGAGTGCATGAAGGTTTATCTTTCTTAACAGTTTTCATTTTCTTCTCCTTCCATTTAAGTTTCTTCTTGTCTTTATTCTTGCTTTCAATATGTTTGGATGATTTCCCAACATCATGGGTTACATTTTTTCCTTTATCTTCTAGATGAGTTTCTTGGACCGATACATCATCTAAGCTAGTTGGATTAAACATAAGTATAGTATGGCTCAAATAAATATGTAGGCCACCTATGTATTTCAACAATGTCTCTGGTGAGTCCAATGGTATGCCAAATGTTAAAGCTCTCTTACGGAATTCTTGAGTATAATTTTGAACACTTTGACCTTTTAATTGACATAGTGTTTGCCAACTCATCATCGCTTGTTGCATATAATCCAAAGGATAAAATTTCTTTTTAATAGCGGAAACAAATTCATTCCAAGTTGAAATTATTTTACCATGCTTTTTGAGATTTTCCTGTGTCTTGTCTTCCCACCATACAAGTGTGGTTACTCCAAGTCGAAGGCTAGCAAGATAGATCATCTTCCTTTCTGAAACAACTTTCTGTACCCTGAAATACACTTCAATTTGTTTGATCCAATTATCAAGCTTTTCAGAGTTAAGTTCTCCATCATAAATTGGCAAATCAAATTTTACATCTAATTTGATCAAAGAGGATTTCTTCTTTTTCTTGTTAGAAAGACTAGATTTATGAGAGATGATGATGATGATGATGATGATGATGGTGATGATGGAGGAGATGGTGGAGGATGAACTTCTCCCTTTCCCTTATCTTCTTGATCTTTAGTTGATGAAGTTCCTTCTTCTTGGTTCTTCTTAAACTCGCGATACATCTCTTCCACCGTTGTGTGTATCATCATGAAACTATCCAAAAATTGAGATTTTGATCCGAGTGAGGTTTCATCTGTCATCATTATTTGTGAAAAGACCCTTCCAATCTTTGGATTCGCCTCAACAAGTTCACCTTCACCTCATTCGAGGCTCAACCTAGTAAGCATTCCAATCTCCACACAATCTTGTTAGACCTTAAAAACCTTGCTGCTCTAATACCACTTGATCCGTTATTGAAAAAGGTATTATAGACTTTATATGAAGTTTGCTTATGTTACTTAGTGTAATGGATCGAAAAGATTGCAAATAACATAAACACATAAGAAAATTGAAACATAATCAAACATATCAACACAGCAACAATTTGATAACAGAGTTCACCAGACTTCCTGGCTACCTCTCTGGGTCCTTAGCTTCCAGTGTGACCACTTTATTAGTCTTCAAAATTATTTTACATACATGAGCTCAAAAAATAGAGAACCAAATGAGAAAAAGGATCTCACCATTGCGTTCAACTCGAAATTTCAAGTAAAATGAGTATAAACTTGCCCATATTTGGCCTTTGTGCCCTACAGACCTCCTAAAATGTTAAAAACCACCTCTTCCTTCTACAAAACCACTTTTTGCTGAAAAATAACACGCTATGTGCTGTGGAAACCACCTCGGTCCACGCACCCTGGATTTGGCGGGTTCAGTTGTGCAACAAGTTAGCAAAATTTTGGTTCGGCTCTGTTTCAAATCCAAACATATGGCATATTGGTTAGCCTGAAGGTGTGAAGGTGTGGTAAATAATGTTGGAGGTCGGTGGGTCGAAACCTCCGCCCAACACTCTGGTGATTTGATATGGATTGATACACATATATAGTAACATATATCCGCATTAAATTTTGGGTGGCATATATCTCTGCACTTGTTGTTGTGATATATGTGGTTTGGTTATGATATATACGGTATGTTGTTTAACATATCCAGTTGCATGTGGGATAATTCTGAAACCAATTAAGGGGTCTGGCGGCCATGGGGTTGCCCCTGGCCGTCGGCCCTTTTTTCCGGCGCCTCCAATCCTGCAACCATAAATACAAAATTAGTAAATCTATTAACAAGCACCTCGGTAGCTTGACTGGTGAGTGGATTCTAGCAAAGTTTTGGTAGTTCTGGGAGGTCAAGGGTTTGACTCCCCTTGACCCCAAACTTTTGGGATTTCATGCCAACATTGGGCAAATCTGAGCTAACACGTGTCAGCACTAGATTTGCCCATTCTGTCCAATCATGTGTTGCCACGTCACTGCTCCTACTGACGTTCTACGAGATGGGTGGCGTGTTCCCGGGATGCCACGTGTCCTGCTGATGTCACCCTACATTGACCATTGAATTTGACTTTGACCTGTTTACTTTGACTTTTTGACTTTTTCCCTAATTTTCCCAAAAACTCTGATTGGCTCTAACTTCTTCATCTAGACTCGAATTTACACACCGTTGGAATCGTATCGATGAACACTTCGACTTGATTCTAATTTCAACTGCATTTGAAGACTTTGATCTGGAAGCAAAGTTGGATCCATTTTGGATCATAACACCAAATATTTTTCTTCCATCTATGCAATTGGTTTAACTAGTTAATTGAAATTCAATAAAATATATTGATGTAAGAATATAGATATTGTTAAAATTGGAGGAGTAGAGACAAAATACTAAAGCTAAGTTTCATGAACATCAAAATGTAATAAAAATATGGTTTGATAAGCATTTCTCATCTGATAGGGATTTTTCCATTGGTGATCTAGTGCTTAAATGGGATAAGAGCCACGAGGAGAAGGGAAGACATGCAAAATTCAAACATCCCTAGCTCAGTCCTTTCCAAATCTCTTCAAAACATGGCCCTTCAACATACATTTTGCAAACATTGGAAGGAAAGGTTGAAAATCTATGTGTGAATGGCTAGATTGAAGAGACACTTTTCATAAAAAATCATTTGACCAATATGTAAATAAACCACCATTTTCTAAAGGGCATTGGTGTCCTTAAATTTTATTTTCCTTATTTTTATTTTTGTAAAAAGAATTTACTTTTACTTTGTTTTGTTGTAGAATTTACGCAAGGGTTACATTTTCCAAGAAATGTAGATTTATCAGTATAATATTTATTATTCAACTAAATTTAAGTGTTAAGGATAAAGTAATATGAAATTAAGCACAATCTACTATGCTTTTTATTACTTTATTTTAAATAACAAATTTCATTATCAGGAAAATTCCTTAATGTACATTTTAAAACAGATCTCCATCGCTTTTACATTTAAATGTAGACTTGATTTTATCTGTAATGAAAAATAAAATACCAGGTTAGGATTATTAATACATAAAATATCTTGCTAAATTAAAGAAAGTCTCATATCAACCCTCCAAGGTGTTGAATAGGCCTGCTCACAGCAGGTCGATTCCTTTATGACACCAAGGTATCTTCACCAGGGTGGTAAATAGGCCTACTGGTAGCGAAGCGATACTGGGTTGAAGAGAGATGACGACAATATGATCTGATTTGTCTTGGTAGTATTCTCAATCCAAAATTATCATTAAAGTCCATATTTTATTTAATTTAAGTTTAAAATAATAAAGAAATTACATCATTTGGCTCTATTTAAAAAAAAATCAATTTTCTCACAAGTACTTCGATTGATTGCTTACTTTATTTTCAAAATTTGAGGCATTTTCATATTGATCATAATTTAGATAAAATTCCTAAAGCCTTTAATTTTATTTGAATTTTAAATATTCACTGGTAGAGATAACAATTTCTCCCAATGTGTCACCATTTGTAAGGCTTACAACAACCCCCAATTTTTTGTTTTTAAAATGGAGACCCTTCATTTTTTTTTTAGTTTTTGCTTTCCTTAAAAAAACATATTTCTTTTTGAAAAATATAAAAAATAAATAAAAATAAAGACTTATAGTTGGAGGTCCAAATATTGTTAATATATTTTTATGCTTCCTGACTTCCCTACCTCCCAACTTCTCGATCTTCTGACCTCACAAGTCACTTTTTTGTATATCCCCGACTCTTAACTTCTTGATCTTTTGACTATTCCAACTTCCCTGATCTAGGTGGTTCTAGGGACACACAAGACAAATAGGGCTTATGGAAGCTCAAAAATCAAGGTGATCAGAATGCTTTCGAACAAGGACTAGAGCATAGATCTTGTTGTCCTAATCACAATTGCGCGAATGGTTCGTCAACCCGAGCTCGTATGAGGGAGAACGAGCCAGTCAAAGTTTTCATCAAAGTTGGGTTGTGGGCCAGGTTTAAGTGTCCTACAATTTGACTGACTTTAGGACATGAAACCTAGCTCCCGAAAGCGGGCGATTTTTTTGAATCGTTAATTTGTCTAATATCCCCTATATTAGACAAATTCAGAAATATGTTGGTTATTAACAAAAATAAAAATATAAATATAAAAAAAAACGTGGTAGCCCATGACCCCCGCCACCTCCACCAGACCATACATTATGTTATAATTTTTTTTTTATTGAAAATGGCTAACAGGCCATGACCCCCATCAGCCCCAACCTCCCTCAACCACTGCAACACATAAATATGGGGTGGGTAGGCCACCTCCGGTGGACACGAACCACACCCCCAAACCACATACCATATACGATAAATGAAGCCGGTGGGAGTTGAACCGATGACTGGCAGGAGGGCCAACCCCGCCCACGTCGCAATCCCATGTGGTGGCATACTCCAACCACTAAATGACCAGCCTTCCACCCATTCCATTTAATAAAAAAAGTTAACGAACCCACATTCAATGCAACCGCCCTTTTACTACCATCAACGCAACAAACTCCATGTCTAATACAAGACTTGTCGTTATCAAATCACACGCCCACCTACCTCAAATGACTACATTGGTTATAACGTGATATATTTAAATAAAAAATAAAAAAAGGTCCATTTTCAGGGATTCGAACCCAGATCTCCGCTGATTAATAAATCTTCGCCACCAATGAGCCACGTGCTCAATCTTTGTTATATCCACCCATCAATGTTATTATAAACCCACATTCCCACAATGCGGCGAGAGAGGCCAAGGAGCGGGCACACATTTCTATGCAGGTGGAACCATGAGTAGTGTAGAGAGGGGACCAAAACCATGATCTAAGCGATTTCTCTAGGGGGTTAGATTTTCACTTTGTCATATTTTGACAAATTTTATATGGTTTCAGCATTTCTCGATGCCACAAACTCAACGGTGCTATCCATTTCTCCATCAAAGATCTGCAATTTTTGGGCTTCTTCAATTTTGGAGGTATAAGGTTGTTATTTTGACTTTTGATGTACTTTCATTATTTTTCCATGTAATGAAAACATGGCCTCCCCACTAATTTGTGCAGGGCCTAAAGACGTAGTCCCTCCTAGCCCAACTCTGATATCAATCATGTGCCTTCTATGCATGACTTTCTATTCTTCTCTTCCTCTTCTTTATGCACTTGTAATTTCATGGTTAAATGCATGCTTAATATGTAATTATTTAATGCATCAGAAGGAAAATATTTCTTGGGATGAAGTGGTATCGGAGTAGGAATTTGTGGATGTGAATTGTATATTTTCATGCTAACAAGAAACAGGTTGTGAAGAGGTGAAGGCAAATTAAAGTCTTTTGATCCCAATGTGAGACATGTGCATTGAAGGAGAAACATGAGTGAGGAGAACAATGTTCGATATGAAGAGGAAGTAAACTTCCACAAGACTTTCTACACAATGGAAAATCGTGTTGAGAAGATGTTCTCAAGACTTGAAAAACTTCAGAGCACGGGGGGAAAGCTCCAAAAGGACAAGGTTCAGTGCACGAAGATGATGGAGGAGATCCACCTCCTTCTACGCCAACAAGTGAATGTTCTTCTTCCTCTTCTTCTCACCATGATCATATGAATACAGGAAACACATCTGAAAAGCATTTATTCAAGTTAAATGTAAAATTTGATCTTCCTATGTTTAACGATGAAATTAATGCAAAGAAATTGAAAAATTGGATTAGGAAAATCGAAGTTTACCGTAGGGTTCAGCAGATCAAGGAGGACGAGGTAAAAATCCTGTTGGTCTCCCTTCGGCTGAATGGCACCACTCTCGTCTAGTGGGAGAGAAAACTGCAAAGCGGTAAGAGGATGGGTAATTTTCTTTCTTCATGGCCAAGTTTTATTTCTGAACTAAAAAATCAATTATATCTCTTGGGTGATAAGAAAAAAACCTTAATTGAGTGGAAGTAACTAAGGCAAGGTAAGGCGCAAAACATGCAAAGCTTTACCGAGGAATTTAGAAGACAAGCACTAAACTTGGGCATATCATTAGATTCACCTGAAGTGGTAACTAATTATATTGGATCATTATAGTTACATTAGACATTCGTTGTTAATGTTTGAACCTACTACCATTGACTCAGCCAGTGTAAAGGTCATTCATCTGGAAAACAGGGGAACACATGAATGAGATGACCACCCAAAGAGAACTGTAGCATCCAAGAGAAGGGGAGAAAAGCCCTCTTGTACACATTGCGAGAAAGAGGGGCATGATGAAGAAAATTGTTGGAAGCTGCACCCTAAGTTGAGACCTGAAAGGAATGATAGGAAGGGGCAGTAGAAGGTCGTCACCACCGTGCAATAAAACCAAGATTCCGAGTCAGAGGAAGATGAGAAGGTCACAACTGCAGGATTAGCACGAGGTAGGCCCATTGACTTGGGGTCTGATTCTGGCGATGAAACGATGTTTGCAGCCCTTGGGATTGTGACAGGAGGACCCATAGGACTAACTGCTTGGACATATGCCCATTCTTGATCATCATATTACCATCCCTGCATCTAATGTAGGCATCGGTAGTGGCTAGCCAATGTCTCCTAAGGATGAGAGGGTAACCAGTAAGCTTGGCCTTAGGCTGGAGAACTAGGAAATCTGCACGGTATTCCCAAGAGTCAATGGATACCATCACATCCTCCATAATCCCCTCAGGGGTCACTGTGGAGTAGTCTGCAAGTTGCAAGACTATTGTGGTCTTTCTCAATGAACCTTGGAGGTTGAGCTTGAGCATGGTGTCCTTGTTCATCACATGAATGGTAGCCCTAAGATCAATCAATGTGTGTGGGACAATGGTGCCATTGATGTGCACATCTACTATAGGGCTTCCAGGGTCCAAATACTTTGGGCATATTACTTTCCCCAACAATAATTCAGACAGTTGTCCAATGACATTAATGGTAGGGGCATCTCTTCTTGGCCTCCATAGATGCTTGAAGCACTTCTCCTTGATCAACTTGTTGTAAATAGTCACATCTTTTATAGGTTGGAGAAGTGGAATTTTGACACATAGATTTTTCAATTCTCCCAGAATTTCAGTCTCTTCTGGGGTAGGCTGGAGTGGTTAGGTTAATCTCTCAGGAAAGGGTGGTGGATTTACTTTACGCATGCTTTCATTCCTTTGTTCCTTAACCCCCCTAGGTGTAGGTAGAGGTTGGTTGTCTGGGAGCACTCTCCCAGATCTCAGGTTGATTTCCTGAATTTCCATAACATAAGCTAGATAGGATGTCTCTCCACTGTATACAGGTTGTGGTTGTCCATTGTTGGGGTTTAGATTTGGTTGGGTAGGAATCTAGGGTTGTTTAGGTGGAGCAAAGTGTAAAATATGTGGTTGAGAAGGTGGTGAAGGAAATAAAGCTAGAGCATTGTTGTATGGGGGCCTCCACCCCTCGGGCGGTGCATTCCACTTAGGTGGTGGTAGAGCATATGATTGAAATCACTGGCTAGTTGGCTGGGAATGATACTGAGGTTAAAAGGACCAAGGAGGAGGTGTAGACCAAGAAGGATGAGCAGGGGAGCCCCAAGAGGGAATGTATGTGATTTGGTTGGGGTTGTAATATGATTGGGATGACCCTTGCATGCCCTGCTGGTATGGCCTAGGCCCATGGGGTCTCCCTTGGTTTATGTAGAATATTCGTTCACTTACCCCTTTAGCTCCTTGATATACAGCTTTTAGCCGAGGTAGAGAAGGGAACTTGTCCGTGGAGTGGTTTTCTTCACAGACTGAGCAAATTTCAATCGAATTCAATGGGCATTCATTTCTATGATGCATCCTAGTGCATCTAGGGCAGAAAATTGCTAAGGCTCTCTCTGCTTCCTCATGTTTTCTCTTAATGTGCATAGTGTCCATCTGTAGGGAAAGGGTTTGCATAATTTCACTCTTGAAATCCTCCAACATGTTTCCAATTTCACCAGTGATGGATGTATTGGAAAAGAATTGATTGACCACAGTGACTACCCCTACCCTTTTTCCTAGCTGCCCTAGAATGGTTTCTAAAGACAGTCTTGATATCCTCATAGGGTAACCGGTAGATGTCCCCTCCTGCTAAAAATTTTAGGGTATCTATAATATCTTCCCTTACTCCTCTAAGTAGAACTAGCTTTAATGACTGAGGGTCAAGTGTGCATTTGGCCCTTTTGTAGCTAAGCTGGAATATTTCTTCATAATCATATAGGGATTCATCATGCCCTAAGGTCATCCTAAAAATTTCCTCTTTAGTGTCTTTATACCTATAGTAGTCTCGATACTTGTTGTTGAAGTCTTGCTACATCTAAGCCCAATTTGCAATGTTATCCCTAGGTAAACCCATGAACCAGTGCAAAGTTGCATCATTGAGAGTGGATGGTAATAGTTTCAACTTCTGCTCATCATTGGTGTAGTCATAGGTTCAGAATATGACAACAAACTCAAATAAGAAAGTGTCTAGATCCTTTGAGGTCAGGCCATGGAAATGAGGAATGGTAGAGGAGCTTATGTTCTTCATCTTAGTATCCCCATTGGTTTCCCTGATAGGGAAGGCACCCTCAACTCTTTCTCTATTTCCTCTGTCATTTACATTTTGAGCCATTGGATCAGTGGGAATGGGTTCTTCTTCTTCTTCTTCCCCTGTAGGTTCTTCAAATATTTCAGGCTTCTCACCTAAGGGTTCCTCCAATTCACAGCCATTGAAGAAGAGGAAAGGTTGGTTGTTTGAAGTAGTCGGGGTATTTGGAAAAAATTTCCCTAAGTTATCCCTATTCCTACGAGGCATGAAATTTTTTTTTTTGTTTTGTTTTGAGGTTTTTTTTTAAGTTTTGAAAGTGATTGAAGAATTAAATTGCAAACTGAATGAAAATTAACTCATTGAATGAAAATGAACTATTTGAATGAAATATTACTTTTAGAATGGAAAGGAAAGCAAAGAATGCAGACTGGAAAAGAAAGCAACTAAATTACTCTTACAGAAATGAAACTACTAGCAGAATATCAAAAACAAGAAATGGAAGAAAGAAAGCAGTAATCACATACTACTCAGAAACCTCCCCAATAACAACACCAAGAATTTATGAGCACGATTATTGCAGCAATAATGTTGGAACTCCTGGGGCTACCAACTTTACTTTATCAACCCGGGGTTCATACAATTTTGGAGGTGACATTGTTGTATACACAAGTAAAAGTGATCATTCTACCTTTTGTCACTGTTTAGCTAGCGAGAGACCACTATGGATTTTCATGCTGGAATTCTATGGATTCAGAAGAAGCTTGATTACTGATGAGGGAAAGAGAAATTTACTCTAAGGGAAAGCTTGTCTACTGCAGTAAGGAAAAAGATTGAAATCTAATGCTAAAATGCACCATTTCCTACCTAACTACTAAGAGACTTTGTTTTAGAAAGAATGTTGGATTAACATGGATGAAATTCAACTATATTAAGCATGTAAATTCAAAGCATCAGCATTATACTACTGTGCATGTAAATGGCTACAACAATTTTCCTTTTTTTTCTTTTTGTCTTTTTCCCTTTTTACGGAGAAGTGTGAAAGCTAATCTCTTTTGGTGATGTGGCAGGTGGTGTAAGGATGTTGGTGGATGGTTGGAAGGTTTAGGAGATCCTTAGGTGACCTTGTGTGGCTTTCTAGAGGTTTTCCCTCAATTTAGCCTCAAAACAAGCTACTACAGGAAAACCTACAGGATTCCCTGTATTTCTATAGGATATAGCCGAGACCAAAATGATGGGTACTGAAGGTGATGGAAGGCTTAGGGAAGGTGGTTGGTGGATGGAATGGAGTGATAAAATGCCTAGGATCACTCAGAACTCAAAACCAAGGTTTGGAGATGGTTGGATTTGCTCAACATTCTTGGAGAAGTTTCCTTGAAAAATGATGAAATTGGTGAGGGTCTTAGTGAAGTCAAGAAATGACAATGGATGGATGAATTTTGGAGGAGGTTGTTGAATATGATATCTCTCTTTGTTTATGAAACACTTGCACAACATCAAACATTTATATTTTCCGAAAAATCATGTAAATAAGAAGAATTTCAATAAACTAGAAAAACAAAGTTTAATGAGCTAGCTATCTACTTCATGCATGAGGAAAATTTGCAGAACAAGATGAAATCATTGATGAGATCTACTATAATACTAAAGATGGAGGGAATGGTAATTAAATCCTACACTTGCAAATTGATCAAATGCTGGTTCAAGTACAGTAAACTCCAAATTCTATGAGAAAGTAGAATTTTGTCTTTTTGGGGCTACATAGCGGTCCTTTCCTCAAATCATGATCCGTAAAGGAAGAGGTGAGGCCAAGACACCTACTGACAACTTTTTGATGTTCCTTTTTGTACCTTCTAACCTACTGATGAAGTAAAGCACAAATGGAAGAAAACTAATAAACAAACTAATCAAATCTACGCTACTTGCAATGAAATACTTCTAAGGACAATTTAACCATGAATCTATGTAATTAATATAAGCATACAGATACAAGAAGAGGAGCCTTTTTTTCTATGGTTGGGCCCTAACTCGAGGTCTTCAGCCCTCTGAGTTAACTCAATGCTGGATCAAGAAAAATCTCAATCTCAATATCAAAACAGAAAATTACATAGCAATGTCTTCCACAAGTCTAGAGCTCAAAAATAGCTAGTGTTTTTACAATCAAAATTAGAATCCTAATGAGGCTCTAGGCCTCTTTATTTATACAACTGAAGTCTCCAATGACTTCCTTAAATCTAGGGGGCCTCGATTCCCAAACTTGAGATGAACTAGATCTTTGACTATCACTTGGTCGGATGCCTTTTGATCTTCATGACTTGGTTGCTTGTACTCTGAGCTAGTATGATTGATGGAGGATTAAATGAGAAGGATTTACCTCCTAAAATCTATCTTCCTTGTCCCTCGAGTTTCAGCCTTTAATATTGCAAAAATTCCTTGATTTCCTCTCACAAATCTACATCCAATGCACATTACTCCACTACGCATAATATCACACTTTGACTCATCTCATTAAACAAAATATAATCAAAACATGTAATAAATTGTGAGAAGAGTTGATTTGACTAAGCTAGGAGGTGAATTAAGGCCCATATAGTTACCTAATGATGAGGCTCATCACCTGAATTGAGAAAAATCATCACTACAGCCAGGATTAGGCCCTGTAGGTTTTAACCCCGTATAGAAATTACCTGCATACGAATTCTAAAACACAGAAAATAAACAATGCAAGAGCATAACACATAAAACACATATACATAGAGATTTTCCCTGGATCCCAAAACCGGGGCTACCAGCTTGATTTTTCATTATGTTCCTTTCAGTGTTATAATACATATTTATACATGTCGAAGCATCCAATACCATGGACCGAAAACCATTGCGTCCAATACCATGGACTGAAAATCATCACATCCAAAACACATGTGGGAAAATCATGCACAAAACCATAAGTGGGTCCGCCCAACCTAACATAGGGTCCAAAACCAAAATTTTCTGAGGCGCTGCCCTAGACCCCCTAAAGTGGGGTTACGGTTACACCTCAAACCCTCTGTGACCCCCCCTACTACACAATCGGCACAACGAAGGGGAGCTCCTCCCCACCCCCCCCCCTCTAACCCCCCAGTTAACTACGTGGGCTAGTCATGGAAAGAATATAACACAATCCAACATTCTCCCACTTGTTGTTTTCTTTCCACAAAGGGCCACAAGAGAGCTTAGTCATTTTTCCAGCCCTGATCAACCATTGTCTCTCTACACCAAGAGAACTTCTCAGAGCTCACGATTTTTCAATGCATCTGTAGTATTCTTTAAAGTGTCCACCTTTACTAGCAACACCTTTTTGTCTTCTATCATATCCCTCACAAAGTGATACTGAACATCAATGTGCTTTGTCTTTGAATGATATGCGGGGTTCCTTGCCAAGAAAATTGCACTTTGGCTGTCACAGTCTATACTTATAGCTCCCTGTACTAACCCCATACTTGAACACAATCTCTGCAACCAAATTGCTTCCTTGCTTTCATGAGTGGTTGTCATTTATTCTGCCTTTGTGGTTGATAGTGCCACTACATATTGTTTCTTACTCATCCAACTCACTGCACCTGCAAATAGGTTAAACACATACCCACTTGTAGATCTTCTTTGCTCCAGCCGAGTCTGCATCAACATAGCCACAGATATCCAAAACTTTTTCCAATCCTGGTCTTCCTTGGTAGCACAAACCATAATCACTAGTGCCACAGAAATACCTGAAAACCCGCTTAACTGTTGTCCAATCCTCCTTTCCTTGTTTTGACATAAACCTGCTCAATACTCCCACTGCATGTGCAATGTCTAGTCTAGTACAGACCATTGCATACATTAAGCTACCGACTGCACTTGCATATGGAACACAGGACATGTCCTCTTCCTCTTCTTATGTCTTGGGACACTGTTTAGCAGATAACCTCACACCTACAGGAATAGGAACCTTCACCGGTTTACTATCCTGCATATTAAACCTATGTAGTATTGTCTCAACATACTTCCTATAGTTTAACCAGAGCTTCCTCTATTGCAAATCTCTTTTAATTTCCATGCCCAAAATATAGTTTACAGCACCAAGATCTTTCATGTCGAATTTGGAGGACAATTGGGTCTTCAAATCCTGGATAATTTCTTTGTCATTTCCAACCAGCAACATATCATCCACATACAAGACCAGATAAATAACACGATCACCAATTAATTTAAAATACACAGTGATCTGCTCTGCTTCTAGTGAAGCCAAGTCCCCGTATAAATGTATCAAATTTATGAAACCACATCCTTGGTGATTGTTTTAACCCATACAGAGACTTCTTTAACTTGCATACCAGTTCTTTCTTACCGTTCACCACAAAGCCTTTAGGTTGCTTCATGTATATTTCCTCTTCCAGATCCCCGTGAAGAAATGTTGTCTTCACATCCATCTATTCTACCTCAAAATAAAAAGCAGCAGCAACATATAAAAGTAATCTAATAGAAGTTACCATAGGAACAAGAGAAAAAATATCACCAAAATCAATTCTTGGCTCCTGGGAATAACCTTTTGCTACCAACCGAGCTTTTTATTTCTCCACCTTTCCTTCTGCATTTGTCTTCTTCTTGAACACCCATTTGCTGCCAATGGGTTTCCTTCCAACCGAAAACTCCACCATATCCTAAGCCTCACTTTTAGGAAAAGATGCCATTTCATCAACCATGGCCTCTTTCCAAAGTTTCCCATCCTCTCAATTTGCTGCTTCCTTCACAGTTTTGGGATCATCGTCAGTAATAGATAAAGAAAAATTTGAATAGTAAGCAAATGGACTATACCTTTCTAGCTACCTTCTTTCTCAAACTGATCTTCTCACATACGAAGTTTGTGGCTCTTCATCTTCTAATTCCTCCTTTGCTGTAGAGTCTGATTTTTCCTCCTTAAGCTCAAACTCTATCTTCTCGGGTTCCTTTGGCTAGAATTCATGTTTAATAACATCTTTTACCTCTCTAAACACAACATCTTGGTTGTACACAACCTTTCGTGTGACTGGGTTCCAAAGCTTATAACCCTTTAAACCATCTTTATACCCAATAAAGATGCACTTTTCATATTTACTATCCAACTTGGTTCATTTCTCCTTTAGAACATGTACATATGCATCACATCCAAATACCCTCAGATGTGAAAGAGAGGGTTTCTTACCAGTCCATACCTCTTGCAGAGTCTTATCCTTCAACGCTAATGAAGGTGACCTATTGACCAGGTAACATGCAGTATCCATCGCCTCTGCCCAGAATTCCTATCCTAACCCTACACCACTGAGCATGATTCTTTCCCTTTCCATCAATGTCTTATTCATTCTTTCTGCAACTTCATTTTGCTGAGGTGTATATGGAGTAGTCTTCTGTCATGATATACCACACTTCTTACAGAATTCTTCAAATTCCTTGCTGCAAAACTCTCCACCATTATCTGTCCTCAACACCTTTATCTTCGTTTTTGAGGTTTCTGCGAGTTTCTTGATTCTGTAGTGTAGCTTCCAGATACATCGCATTCAGTTTGTTTATAGTCGACGTTTCAAACCAGGAACGATGGTTCATCATCAGGATTTGAAAAATTGTTGAAAGACTAATCTCATTTTTTAATAAATAGAGATGTGTGAGATGTTATCCAACAGTTTTACTTGTTTTATTATATTTAGTTAATTTTGATTGTATTTGTGAGAAATAGGGTTTTATTAATTAATTAATTAATTTATTTATTTACTTATTATTATTATTATTATATATATATATATATATATATATATATATATATATATATATATATATATATATAATTTATTTATTTTTTTTTAATTTTTTTTTAGGGTTATGGCTATATTATTTTGATTAATTTCGTAATTATCTAAATCAGTTATTTAGTTTTGATTATTTTAATTAATTATTAATATTTTTATTTTTATTTTTTATTTATTTATTATTATTATTATTTATTTATTTATTTATTTATTTAACTATTTATTTTGATTTTCTTATTTAAATAATTATTTTGCTTTTATTAATTTTTTATTTTATTTTACTTATTTATTTATTTCTTATTTCTTTTTCTTATTATTTATTTATTTATTTCTTTATTATTATTATTTTATTATTATTTTTATTTATTTCATTATTATTATTATTATTATTATTATTATTATTATTATTTAGCTTATTAATTTTCATTATTTTTTTTATTTGTTTTAATGTATTAATTACTTATTTATTCTCATTATGTGTTAAAGTAAATTCTTTAATTTTAATTCTGTTTAAGGTTAATTAGAGTAAATTTTTATGTTTCATTGTAATCATGGTTATATCAATTGAATTTGTATTAATCTTTAAAAATATTTATTTTGATTAATCTTATGATTATTTTAATCATATTTATTTTAATTGATTATTTAATTTTAATTATTTTAATTCGTTAATTAAATTTATTGATTGATTTATTTATTTATTCATTTATTTATTTTAATTATTAATTTTAGTTGTGCCTATTATACTTATTTTAATTTTAATTATTTGAATTCTAATATTTTAGAATTATTTTAGAACTTTTAAGTTTGTTCTAGATTAGTTAGAGAAGGGTTATGGTTATATTCTTTTGATTAATTTCTTAATTATCTAAATAAGCTATATAGTTTTGATTATTTTAATTAATTATTAACAATTGATTATTTTTAATTATTTATTTATTTTAATTATTCCAATTGTTTATTTTAATTACTTATTTAAAATAATCATAAAATTAATCAAAATAAATATTTATTTTAATTATTTCAATTATTTATTTTAATTATTTTAATTGTTTATTTTATTTATTTTAATTACTTAATTTAATTATTTATTTTAAAATAATCAAAATAAATATTTTATGAATATTTTACTCATATTTATTTTAATTGATTATTTAATTTTAATTATTTTAATTCTAATTATTTTAATTTTATATATACATATATATATAATTATTGATTTTAGATGTGCCTATTATACTTATTTTAATTTAATTATTTATTTTAATTATTCAAATTCTAATATTATAGAACTTTTAAGTTTGTTCTGGGTTAGTTAGAGGAGGGTTATGGCTAAGAGGTGTTGATTTGGATGATAGTATAGGAGTCCAGTTTTTACTTATGGTCCATCCCTCGTCTCTGTTGAGGTTATTAGGGTGTTTGCTGATTTCTATGGCTTCTCTAAATTTCCTTATGAAGTAGTGTTCACATTTAGCTAAGATGCAGGTATCTTCTATATAGATTTGGTGTTTGGTTTTGTGAGAATGCTAAGCTAGAGCTGAGGATTTGGAACGATTGTGTTTAATGTCAGTGGCGTGTTCTTGGATTCTTGTGCTAAAGGATCTTCCAGTTTCACCTACATAGGGTTTACCGCAAGAGCAGGGAAGTAAGTAAACCCCTTTAAGGCATTTGGGATCAATTTTGTCTTTGACAGGCTTGAGGCAGTTCCAGATAGTGTTTAAGGGTTTGAAAGTGGTTAGAATTCCATTATTTTTCAGGATGCGTGAGATTTTCAATCCCACGCTGTCCTCCAAGGTTTCTCCTCAGCCGACGCAGTCCAAATTTGATCCGACGCAGTCGAGATTTGATTCAATGCAAGCCAGACTTCCCATATTATCTGGCAAGCCCACGCAGTCAGAATTCAGCAATCCCATGCGGTCCAGGCTGAACCTCACGCAGAAGCAACCCACGTTGCCCTCCACTCAGTCTGACAACCCACTCGGATCACCACGCAGTCCAGGTCTTCACCACGCATTGTATACACAATCCAACCCATCTCTAAGCCATGATAACACACTCACAATGAAAACACCTCGTAGTCCAAGTTGTGTCTACGCACTGTCTCCATGGTCTAGCCCAACCCCTCTGTTAGATACGCAGCAACCTCTCCGATGAAGTCTTATCGTATATCCTGTAACCCAGCCCCCTCTATCCATAATACCAAACATATGAATGAAATAACAAAACACTGTAATGATATCAAGACTCCCCAGCCCTCACATTCCCAACCAGCGTTGTCAGAATTCAGCACTAAACTCCAACCCACGCCTTCTCCTATGCGGTCTCAACCTGCACACAAGTACCAAGAACATGAAATTAATAATGAACCTAGATCACAGACAAATAATACTAATAAACCCAATGACAACAAAGACAATCTAGTCATAAATCTATCAAACCTCCAACTTGACGAACACACCCTAAACTTATTAAGAAAAGGATTAAATTTCTCCATCACACCTCACAAAATCCCTGTTGAAGACATTCTATGCAATATTGAATATGGTATCAAAAACCTTCCAGACAACATAAAAGAACAAATCAGACAAGATTGCTCCATAACCCTCAGGAAAGCAAAACTCCCCAAAAGCAATGTCAGCAAGCAAGAGTATCTAGCTCTCAAAACATTGAACTCCAACCCTAATATTATAGTGTTGAAAGCAGACAAAGGAGGAGCCACAATTATCATGAACAAAAGTGACTACATAGCAAAAATGCTAGATCATATAAATAACAGTGGCTGCTATAGAAAACTCAACAAAAACCCATTAAAAGATGTCTCCAAAATAGTAGGCAACCTAATCAAAGCCAGTAAGATACAGGACAACAAAAATCTCATAGTCAACAATCCCTACACACCAAGAATCTATGGAGCTCCAAAGGTTCACAAGGAAGAAATCCCTCTCAGACCAATAGTAAACACTATTAATGGACCCACATACCATCTAGCAAAATACCTAGCCAAGAAACTAAAGCCCCTAGTGGGAAATACAGACTCCTTTGTCAAAGACTCAACCCAATTCATTGAAGAAATTAAGAACATCAAACTTGATCAAAATGACATTTTGGTCAGTTTCGATGTCACTGCACTTTATACCAATATCCCCATTGATGATGCCATGAAGGTCATCCACAAACTCACTGATCCAGACACATCAAAACTTATAGAAATTTGCTTAAGATCAACCTTCTTCAGTTTCATGGAAGAAATTTATGAACAGACATGTGGAGTTTCCATGGGATCACCTCTATCCCCTATTATTGCCAACTTATTCATGGAGGACTTTGAAAACAAAGCCCTCATGACAGCACCCCTTGATCCGGATTTAAATAGGAACGTAACAAATTACAGAGATAACCATATACACAAAGATGCAGCGGAAATAATACTTCATTTCATTAATTGAAAATACTGAAATATGCTTACAACCAGAAATGGAAATAAACCAGCTAGGGCGATGGTAGCTTATCTCTGAGAAGAGATGTGTTGGCTACATGCCTCTGAACTGTGTTCCAATGAGGCTCGAAGGCCTATTTATTGTTGAGAAACAATGGAAAACCCTTAACATTCCAAAACCTAACCGTAGGAGATGAAACGCCAAACTGTGGGCCCCGTTTGGGGTAAATTGGTACATCAACTTCCCGGGGTCGTAACTTTGGCATATGATCTCCGTTTGACGCGTACAATAGCTCATTAGAAAGATCTATCCGAGCACTATCATTGTTGGAATGGGCAACATCGGTCCATTCCATGGACCCATGTTGCCCCCGGATTCCCCAAAAAAACGTCGTTTAGGGCCTCAAAACGGCTCTGGAAGTTCAGGACCCGAAAAACTGGTAAAAATAGTAAGTTGTGCTACAATTAAGGAAACTGAAAATGCTGAGAAAGACAATGGTGGGGGTCCAGGTGGACTTGGCAGGTGGCCACTAATATCCACCTGGATCATTCCTCCCCCCTTAGGAAGCAATGGTCTCCATTGTGTTGAGCTCCTCCATGAGATGAGGAAACTTCTGCTGAACTTGTTCCCTGGTGAGCCACTTGCCCTGCTGAAGGAGTTGGCCTGCTTTGACAACTCGATACAGTTGGATATTCTGTTGGCGAGTGTTTTTGATCTGTGTGTCCATGATCTGATCAGTTGCAGCTTGTTCCATGCAATCTGAATTTAATTCTGTGGGTTTGAGCTGTTCTGCAATGTCGGATGTGTCTAGCAATGGTGGAAAGTATGGCTGAAGGCGGTCCACATTGAACACTGGGTGCAGGCCAAGGAATGGGGGAATGCTGAGCTCAAATGCATTGTCTCCCATGGCCTTAGTAATGGTGTAAGGACCATATCGGAGTGGTCTCAATTTCCGATAGGCTCCAGTAAGGCGTTCCTTCTGCAAATGCAACCAGACTTTGTCGCCCACCTGAAACTTATGTGGCACCCGATGTTGATCATGTCGCTGCTTGTACTTCGCATTTGATTTCTCAAGAATGTCATGGACCTGCTGGCGAATATGTTGGATGCGCTCAATGAAGCTGGTGGCCTTATCTGTTTCGGACTGGACATGCGCTGAATTCATGTGAGTAGCTGCAAGTGGCATGGCCACATCAATGGGGCATAGTGGCTGTAATCCCAAACCCACCTAAAAAAGGGCTATGGCCAGTGGAGCTGTGAAGAGCTCGGTTGTAGCTGTGCTGAACATAGGGGAGGCTCTCGTCCCATGTGCGTGGATGCTTTGAGTTATACATGCGTAGAATGTGCACAATCATCCTATTGACAACCTCTGTCTGGCCATCAGTTTGAGGATGGAAGGTTGTGGACTTCGTGAGTTTGGTGTCTAGCATTGACTAGAGACTGGACCAAAATGTGCTGAGAAACCGACTGTCCCGATCTGAGATCATAGACTGTGGGATCCCAAAGTGCACCCACACTCATTCAAAGAAGAGTTTAGCAGTGGCTTCTGCTGTGATATTCTTCTTGCAGGCCATCATAATGGGCATCCTCGAGAACCTGTCGACGACCACAAAAACACAATCATTTCCATGTTTAGTGGAAGGAAGGCCTGACATGTAATCCATGGAGATGGATTCCCAAGGTCGACTAGGGGTAGGCAACGGGGTATAGAGGCCATGCTTCTTAATGGTCGGTTTGGCAATGGCACAGGCAATACATGATCGGATGTACTTCCCAACATCCTGTCGAAGATTCGGCCAATAGAAATAATTTTGCAGTACTTCCACTGTTTTCTCGACCCCGAAATGCCCAGCAGCCCAACTGTAGTGTGCTTCCCAAATCATCTTGCCACGCTCGCTTGAAGGAACACAAAGGTGACCGAGGTGGCATAATAGGGCATCCTGGAGGTGAAAATCTGCAACATGCCGACCCTCCAAGAGTGTCTAGTATGTGTGGCCGAATTCTGGGTCGCTTTTGTAGAGAAGTGGCCAATCAAAAGTCTCGTGCTCACAAGAGTTGAGCACGGTGGTTAGCGCCATGATCGGTGGTCGACTGAGGCAATCTGCAACATTATTGGTGCTGCCCTTTTTATACTTGATATTCAAGTGAAACTGTTGCAGGTATGTAGACCACTTCTGATGGCGATCATTCTGCAATTTCCCTTGGGTCTGTATGAACTACAGAGGTCGATGGTCTGTGTGGATGACCGTTTCCTTCCCCAAAATGTAATGCTTCCATTGTCGGCAGGCCTGTACAATGGAATACATCTCTTTATCATAAGTGGGGTACCTCCAGACTGTGTCTGAAAGTGTTTCACTGTGATATGCTACTGGATGTCCATGTTGAGTAAGGACTGCCCCAATAGCATAGTCAGAGGCATCTGTCTCGACCTCAAATGGTTGTTGTAAATCTGGTAGCGCGAGCACTGGTGCCGTGCAGAGGCGATCCTTCAACTCCCTGAATGTCTTCTGTTGAGATTCAAACCAAAAGAATTTTGCTTTCGCCCCGCCGTTGGTGACTTGACTCAAGGGCCAAGAAATATGAGAAAACCCCAACACAAACCTGCGGTAGAAGTTGACAAGACCCAGAAAGCTGCGGAGCTCTGTTAGAGTGGTTGGAGAGGGCCAATCCTGAATGACTTGGATCTTGGCTGGATCGATATGCACCCCCTGCTCATCAATGATGTATCCCAGATACAGAACCTGGGTCATGCCAAAAGTGCATTTCTCCAAATTGGCACATAGCTTGTGTTGCCGCAGTGTTTGGAGAAGCTGTCGGATGTGGTGGAGGTGCTCTTCCCAACTCTGGCTGAAGATCAGAATGTCATCCAAGTATACTACTACAAAGGAGTTGGTGAATGGCCGCAAGATTTCATCCATTAGCCTCATAAAGGTTGCAGGAGCATTCGTCAATCCGAAAGGCATGACCAACCATTGGAAGAGGCCCTCCTTGGATTTGAAGGCAGTCTTCCACACATCGGATGGTTCGATTGGTACCTGGTGATATCTTGACTTCAGATCGATCTTGCTGAAATATTTCGCCCCCTTTAGTTGGCCTAGGAGGTCATCAATCCACGGGATCGGGTACCTATTACGGACAGTGATATTGTTCAGCGCCCGATAGTCAATACAGAGTCTCCACGTCCCATCCTTCTTCTGTACCAACACGATCGGACTCCCATAGGGTGATGAACTCGGACGGATGTGACCTTTCTGCAGGAGCTCCTGAATCTGCCTCTTGATTTCATCGTTCTCCAGAATGGAGCGCCGATAAATTGGTCCATTGGGTAGCGGCGCACCTGGGGTCAGATCAATGGAGTGCTTGACTTGACAATGCAGAGGAACCCCTGCCGGGGAGGTGAAGATGTCGTCGTACTCCTCCACAATCTTGTCCATCTGTAGTTGTCGTGCAGAGGGACCCCGTTTGGAGGCCGCGGCCACTGTCTTCTTCTTTCCTTGAGGGCGTATCATCAGGGAAACAAATTTCCTGGTTTTGGAAATGATCTTACTGCATTGTTTTGCAGTAATCAAAGAGATGGCGGCAGGTGGTGTTACCTCTGGTATCCTGAACAACTTATTTCCCAATGTAATAATAACAGCACGGGGCCTTGATTCATACACAGCATGTCGCTTCCACAAGTATGGTTGTCCTAGTAATACATCACAAACTTCAAGGGGAGCAATGTCACAAAATACCTCATCCATGAAGGGCTTGATGTTGTATGGAAGGCGACACTGCTGGCTCACGCGAAGATCTCGTCCTTGGTGAAGCCACCCAATGGTGTATGGTTGTGGATGTGCTGTGGTCGGTAAGCCCAACCGCTTCACGACCTCTGCCGAAATGAGGTTCTTTTGACTCCCGCTATCAACAATGAACTGTATCTGGGAGCCCTTTACCCACATCTGGGAGTGGAAGAGACGCTCCTCCTCCTCTGGATCTTCGGGTTCATTTTTCTGGATCTTTGCGGTAGCAACAGTGGCATTGGGATCCGCATCAATGATCTGCTTCCCTTTTTCATACCCCTTATCGGGTTCTGACTCAGAGTCGGAACATGCATCTGATTCTGAAACCTTTAGCTCAGCCACCAGTGACTGCTTGGCCCGACACTCACTTGTGTTGTGAGTGGAGCTCTTATGGAACTCGCACCATTTTCCAGTGTCCTTTCTCGGCTTCGCGACGCTGTTCTTTGCTTGCAGCTTCGGCTGGTTGTCTTGGGCTGTCCCGCCTTAGCTTTGTCCTTTGTTCTGTGGTTTAGGGGCACCTTTACCCTTTGGATTCGCAGATCCAAAGTCTCGCTTCTTTTGTTTAAACTTCTGCTCGACCTTGACGGCATATCGGTATGCTGCGCCGAGCGAGGGGATGTTTAGGAATTGTATTTTTTCCTGGATGTACTTGTGCAGGCAGCCACGGTATTTGAGTATCAAATGTTGCTCTGAATCCTTGATACCCAACTTTGTGCGAAGGGTATGGAAAAGATTGGTGAACTCCGACACGTCTTGGTCCCTTCCCTGCCGCAGCGTGGTCCACTTTATGTATTCATCCTCATAGCTTCCGACAGGGTAGTACTGCTCCTTGATGGAATCCGGAACGAATCCCAGGCGGGTGCGGCTGAAAATAGTGAGCCAGTACTTTCATCCTTCTGCTCGTAGTAGGTTTCCCACCAGTCCTTGATGTGGGGGGCTCCTTTGAGAAGAGAAAAAACAATCTTTTCACGACTCGAAAATTCAGGAACAGAAAAATAACCCTCTAGCAAATTTAACCATTTATCTACGGCATCTGCGTCTATCTGACCCTCGAATATGGGGATTTCAAAATTAACTTGTACCTTAAAGGGTGTGGCATTTCCAGAGTAGCTGCTGGAAGCCGATGCGTTGCTTCTGGGTAGCCGCTGAAGGATCTGGGCAAAACTGTCCATCATCGCGTTCCGTTGTCGCTCGAGGGCTTCTTCGAGCAAGATTTTGATGGGATCTCCTGCCCCCTCGTCTTTCTTCTCGTCCGCCATGGGAGGCCGTCACAATTTGCGAGGCTGGTCTTGCAAAGGTTCAACCAGTTCAAGCCCTAACTCCTTATATCCCGACCTTGTTGGGGACATGCAAAGAAAAACAGAGAAAAAGCAGACCGCTCTGATACCACTGATCCGGATTTAAACAGGAACGCAACAAATTACAGAGATAACCATATACACAAAGATGCAGCAGAAATAATACTTCATTTCATTAATGGAAAATACTGAAATATGCTTACAACCAAAAATGGAAATAAACCAGCTAGGGCGATGGTAGCTTATCTCTGAGAAGAGATGTGTTCGCTACATGCCTCTGAACTGTGTTCCAATAAGGCTCGAAGGCCTATTTATTGTTGAGAAACAATGGAAAACCCTTAACATTCCAAAACCTAACCCTAGGAGATGAAACGCCAAACTGTGGGCCTCGTTTGGGGTAAATTGGTACATCAACTTCCCGGGGCCGTAACTTTGGCATATGATCTTCGTTTGATGCGTACAATAGCTCATTAGAAAGATCTATCCGAGCACTATCATTGTTGGAACATGGGAGCACTATCATCACCCTACCCAAAAACTAGGAGTCCTCAACACATTAGCAACGAGAGCCCTTAGAATCTCTGACAAAGAACACCTAGAAAAAGAAATAGAACGCCTTATTAAAGTTTTCCTAAAAAATGGGTACAGCAAGCATCAAGCCATCAAAGCCATAAACAAAGCAAGCACTCAACCTAACAAAAACAAAAGCTTTGATAACACAAAAGGTATAGTCAACCTCCCCTACATATTAGGGACTACAGACAAAATCTCACGCATCCTGAAAAATAATGGAATTCTAACCACTTTCAAACCCTTAAACACTATCCGGAACTGCCTCAAGCCTGTCCAAGACAAAATTGATCCCAAATTCCTTAAAGGGGTTTACTTAGTTCCCTGCTCTTGCGGTAAACCCTATGTAGGTGAAACCGGAAGATCCTTTAGCACAAGAATCCAAGAACACGCCGCTGACATTAAACACAATCGTTACAAATCCTCAGCTCTAGCTGAGCATTCTCACAAAACCAAACACCAATCTGTATAGAAGATACCCGCATCTTAGCTAAATGTAAACATTACTTCATAAGGAAATTTAGAGAAGCCATAGAAATCAGCAAACACCCTAATAACCTCAACAGAGATGAGGGATGGACCATAAGTAAAAACTGGACTCCTATACTATCATCCAAATCAACACCTCTTAGCCATAACCCTCCTCTAACTAACCTAGAACAAACTTAAAAGTTCTATAATATTAGAATTCGAATAATTAAAATAAATAATTAAATTAAAATAAGTATAATAGGCACATCTATATATATATATATATATATATATATATATATATATATATATATATATATATATATATAATTAATATAATCAGAATTAAAATAATTAAAATTAAATAATCAATTAAAATAAATATGAGTAAAATATTCATAAAATATTTATTTTGATTATTTTAAAATAAATAATTAAATTAAATAACTAAAATAAATAAAATAAACAATTAAAATAAACAATTAAAATAATTAAAATAAATATTTATTTTGATTAATTTTATGATTATTTTAAATAAGTAATTAAAATAAACAATTGGAATAATTAAAATAAATAAATAATAAAAAATAATCAATTGTTAATAATTAATTAAAATAATCAAAACTATATAGCTTATTTAGATAATTAAGAAATTAATCAAGAGAATATAACCATAACCCTTCTCTAACTAATCTAGAACAAACTTAAAAGTTCTAAAATATTAGAATTCAAATAATTAAAATTAAAATAAGTATAATAAGCACAACTAAAATTAATAATTAAAATAAATAAATCAATAAATTTAATTAACGAATTAAAATAATTAAAATTAAATAATCAATTAAAATAAATATGATTAAAATAATCATAAGATTAATCAAAATAAATATTTTTAAAGATTAATACAAATTCAATTCATATAACCATGATTACAATGAAACATAAAAATTTACTCTAATTAACATTAAACAGAATTAAAATTAAAGAATTTACTTTAACACATAATGAAAATAAATAAGTAATTAATACATTAAAACAAATTAAAACAAATTAAAAAAATAATGAGAATTAATAAGTTAAACAATAATAATAATAATTAATTAATGAAATAAATAATAATAATAATAATAATAATAATAATAATAATAATAATAATAATAATAAATAAATAAAATAAATAAATAATAATAATAATAATAATAATAATAATAATAAATAAAATAAATAAATAAAATAAAATAAATTCAAAAATTAATAAAAGCAAAATAATTATTTAAATAAGACAATCAAAATAAATAGTTAAATATCAATACTAATTCAACCATAATCATATATATATAAATATATATAAATAAATAAATTATTCTAATTATTAAAAAAAAAGAGATTATTTTTAATAAATAATTAGAATAAATTTAATTAAAAAATAAACTAAGACAAATAAGATGAGAATAATTAAATTCAAGAATTCATTAAAAGAAAAAAAAAAAAAAAAAAAAATAAATAATAATAAATAAATAAATAATAAAAATAAAAATATTAATAATTAATTAAAATAATCAAAACTAAATAACTAATTTAGATAATTACGAAATTAATCAAAATAATATAGCCATAACCCTAAAATATATATATATATATATATAAAATAATAATTAATTAATTAATTAATTAATAAAACCCTATTTCTCACAAATACAATCAAAATTAACTAAATATAATAAAACAAGTAAAATTGTCGGCTAACATCTCACACATCTCTATTTATTAAAAAATTAGATTAGTCTTTCAACAATTTTTCAAATCCTGATGATGAACCATCATTGCTGGTTCGAAACGTCGACTATAAACAAACTGAATGCGATGTATCCGGAAGCTACACTACAGAACCTTTATCTTCTTTTCTATCTAATTTTCCACGAGAGCCTTAAATTCTTTAAACTTGTCAAAGGCTTCAGATTTCTTCTTAAGGAAATATATCCATGTATTCCTTGAAAAGTCATATATAAATGATACATAGTACACAGACTTACCCAATGATGGAACCTTCACAGGTCCAAAAACATGACTGTGCACAAGTTCTAATATTTGTTTCACTCTCTTACCACCAGAGGGGAAACTCACCCCATTCTGCTTCCCATATACACAATTTTCACAGAAATCAAAATCCAGAGAGCTATTACTCATACCTTCTACCATACCTTTACCATGAAGTATTCGAAGGCCCTTCTCTCCAATATGTCCAAGCGTTTGATGCCACAACATGGCCTTCTCTCTAGAGACCACTAGATTTTCTGCTCCACTTTCAGGAACCACATAACTGTTGCACCCATCAATAATAGTGCTACCTTACAGCTTGTATAGAGTTCCAATTCAAACTCCCCGCATCAATACCAGTGCTCCCCGAACCATTTTGTAGGTATCCTTCTCGAACACTGTTTTTACATTTGCATCATCCATCTTGCTTACAGAAATCAGATTTTTGGCCAATGCAGGAATATTCAGAAGACCCAGAAGTGTTCTAACCCTTCCACCTTGCAACTTCAACTTTAATTTTCTACAACCAATGATTATAACCTTCCTATCATCCCCTAAGAAGACATCACCACCATCGTATTTCTCATATTCGCAGAACCAATCTCTATGGGAAGTGAAGTGAAGGGATGCACCTGAGTCAATCAACCATGCCTCATGATCTACATGTGTACTTAAAGAAGCCAAATACACATCCCCACCTTCATCTGAGGTGGTTTTCGCCTCTGCAGAAGGAGCATCATCAGATCCCTTTCCTTTATCAGGAGCTTTAGATTTACAGTCCCTTTTGTAGTGCCCTTCCTTTCCGCATTTCCAACACACCACCTTTACAGGTTTTCCTAGAGATTTAGATCTCCGTCTAGATTTAGATCTCCCACTCGATGACTTATTTTTGTTTCTGTTCTAGGACCGTTCTCATACAGACAAGGCATCACCATTCTGGCCCTCCATATTTTTCCGTCTCATCTCCTTCGTCAGCAAGGATGAGACTATTTCATCAAACTGCAAGGTAGTTGCATTTCTACCTATTGCAATAACCAGACTATCCCACGAATCTGGTAGAGAACACAAGAAATTGATGCACTTATCTTCATCTGAAATTTTAATATCAATAGATGCTAACTGGCTTACCACAGTATTAAATGCGTTCAGATGCTCTGTCACCGAGTCTCCATCCTTCATCCTTAGGTTATATAGCTTTTTCTGTAGGAACAATTTATTCACCAGAGACTTAGATTGGTACAAAGTCCCTAACTTGTCCCACAAAACCTTTGCCGTAGCTTCCCTGATACATTCAACAATACTGAATCTGAGACACACAATCATATTGTGCTCTTTGCCTTTCGATCCAACTACTTCCATCTTCATCGGACACTCTTGTTGGTTTAGTACCTGGATCTATTGTGATCCACTAATATTTATCCACCAACAGATCCTCCATCTTGAGTTTCCACAACTCAAAACTTTGACCATTAAATTTCTCGATCTCTATCTTTCCACTGCTTGCCATATTCTTTCACCACCAGAATCAATCTCACAGATCTCCCACTGAATGGGGTTTACCACAGGCACGAACGAAACCCCTCGGCAATAAAGGAATCCCCTTGAAGCCAAAGTAGCTCTGATACCAAATGTAGGTTTTAACCCCGTATAGAAATTACCTGCATACGAATTCTAAAACACAGAAAATAAACAATGCGAGAGCATAACACATAAAACACATATACACAGAGATTTTCCCCTGGATCCCAAAACCGGGACAACCATATTGATTTTTCATTATGTTCCTTTCAATGTTATAATACATAATTATACATGCCGAAGCATGCAATACCATGGACCGAAAACCATCTCATCCAAAAAACATGTGCCAAAATCATGCACAAAACCATAGGTGGGTCCGCCCAACCTAACATAGGGTCCAAAACCAAAATTTTCTGAGGCGTTGCCCCGGACCCCATAAAGTGGGGTTACGGGTACACCTCAAACCCCCTGTGACCCCCCCTGCTACACAATCGGTGCAACGAAGGGGGGCTTCGCCCCCCCTCTAATCCCCCGATTAACTACGTGGACTAGTCATGGAAGAATATAACACAACCCAACAGGCCCTAACTTGACTTCCAAGCCATCATAACCATTGTACTCCTCTTCCTCCACACCTGTCTCCCCTACCAAAGAATAAATAAAGTTAGCATTTACATGTTTTTAGCAAAAAGATAAAAGAAAAAAATATTTCTTTGTATTTATTCATACACATAGTGGTCAGTACTCTCTAGATCAGATTTCATGCTTATATTAGTTAAAATCTCACATATGTTACTGTAGGGTTCTTTTGCAAGCAAGGTATGTTGGCAAGTAGATAGAGGATTGCATGTTATTTTGCAAGCATTTTTTAGTCTTTCATTCTTGCGATAGGCAACATTTCTTTTCTCCCAATTAGGGTAAATTTACCCTCTCCAAGTCGGTAATTAGACTTCTTCTAGTCAATAGAAGGCTAGTTTGAGAAACCCTAGTGGTCTATTGTCCTAGTTGGGCAGTGAAAAAGAGTAGACCAATTACATCTATTTGTGTACACAACACTGTCACCTCCAAGTTTGTAAGAATCGTGGGTTGATGAAGTAAATTAGATAGCCCCAGGAGCTGCAGCATCCTTGCTCCAATACTGGTGCTCACCACTTTTCGGCATCATTTTCGCGGAGGTGTCTGAGTAGATGTGATTTCTACTTTCTTTCTTCCTTTTCATATCTCTTTCATTCTACAATTAGTTCCATTCAGAAAATAGTTTTAATTTAGTTTTTTTTTCTTTCAATTCTCCAAGCAGTTTAAAATTATAAAGAAAAACAAAAAAACTCCTTTCATGCCTGATAGGAATAGGGATAACTTAGGAAAATTTCTACAAACACCCCCATCACTTCAAATAGCCAACCTTCCCTCTTCTTCGGTGGCTATGAGCTAGAGGACCGCTTAGGCAAACAACCAGAGATCTTTGAAGAGCTTATAGGGGAATAAGAAGAAATCATTCCACCAACTGGCACAATGGCTGAAAATAGAAATGAAAGGGGAGATAGGGAAAGAGTTGAGGGTGATTTTCTAATTAAGAAACAAATGGGGATGCCAAGATGAAAAACATAAGTCCCTCTTCTCTTCCTCACTTTCATGGCCTAACCTCAAAAGATCGAGATACTTTTTTGTTTGAATTTGTTGTCATATGCGAAACTTTTGGTTACGCCTCTGATGATCAGAGGTTGAAATTATTCCCATCCACTCTCAAGGATTCAACCTTGCACTGGTTCATGGGTTTACCTAGGGATAATATCAACAATTGGGCTCAGATGCAACAAGGTTTCAACAACAAGTATAGGGACTACTGCAGTTCCAAAGATACCAAAGAGGAAATTTTAAGAATGACCTTAGGATATGATGAATCCTTCGAGGATTACGAGGAAAGATTCCAACACAGCTACAAAAGGGCCAGGTGAACCCTTGATCCTAAATCACTTAAGTTAGTGCTTCTCAGGGGGATTAGGGAAGATCTCTTAGAAACCCTATACCTGTTGTCGGGAGGGGACATCTACTAGTTACCCTATGACAATATCAAGATAGTTTTCAGGAATCATTCTAGGGCATCTAGAAAGAAGGGTAGGGCTAGTCAAGCAGTGGCCAATTCATCCTCTTCCAATACATCCATAAAAAGTGAAATTGGGAACATGTTGGAAGACTTTAAGAGTGAAATGCTACAAACCCTTTCTCTACAAATGTACACTGTGCAGATCAAAAGAAAGTAGGAGGAAGCAGAGAGATTTTCTGCCATAGATGCACAAGGAGGCACCCTAGGAATGAATGTCCATTGAACCTTATATAAATATTCTCATTCTGTGAGGAAAACCACTCCATAGAGAAGTACCCTTCCCTCCCTAGACTAAAAGTTGTGTATGAGGGAACCAAAGGGTGACTGAACAACTCTGCTACATAAATCAAAGGAGGCCTCATGGACCTAGACCATACCAATAAGGCATGAAAGGTTCATCCTATTCATATTACAACCCTAATCAAAACACATCCATTCCCCCTTGGTGTCCCCATTCTCATCCTTCCTGGTCTACACCTTCTCCCTAGTCTTTTGCACCTCAATACCATTCCCAATCAGCCAACCAACCATTTCAACCATATACTCCCCCACAACCTCAGTGAAATGCACCACCCCAGGGGTGGAGGCACCCATACAACCAAGCTCCAACACTATTTCCTTCACCTCCATATCAACAACAAATCCTACACCTTGCTCCACCCAAACAACCTCACATTCCTACCCAACCAAACCCGAACCCGAACAACAGACTGGAACAACATGTCTATAGTGGAGAAACATCCTACCCTACCTATGCTATGGAAATTCATGAAATTAACCTTAGGTATAGGAGAGTGCTCCCAGATAACCAACCTCCATCTCCACCTAGGGAGAGTGAGGAGGAAAGAGAGGAAAGTGTACCTAGAGTGAATCCACCCACCTTTCCTAAATTTTTAACCCATCCAATCCAGAACACCCTAGAAGAGACTAAACTTTTGGGTGAGTTAAAAAATCTATGTGTCAAAATCCTACTTCTATAAGCTATCAAGGATGTCCCCATATACAACAAGCTAATCAAAGAGAAGTGTTTCAAACATACAAGAGGCGAAAGAAGGACACCCCTACCATTAATTTTGTTGGACAGTTGTCCAACTTAATGTTGGGGCGGGTAATTTTCCCAAAGTATGTAGATCCTAGGATTCCTGCAGTAGATGTACACATAGATGGCACCATTTTTCCCCATACCTTGATTGATCTTGGGGATGCCATCAATGTGATGACTAAGGACACTATTCTCAAGATGCATCCCTGGAGATCATTAAGGAAGACAATGACAGTCTTGCATCTTGCAGACCGATCCAAAATAGCTCCCGGCGGAATTATTGAGGATGTGATGATCTCCATTGATTCCTAGGAATACCCTACTGACTTCTTAGTTCTCCAAGCTAATACCAAATTCAATGGTTATCCTCTCATCCTTGGGAGGCCTTGGTTAACCACTGTCGATGCCTAAATAAGGTGCAAGGATGGAAATATGACCCTAAAAAATGGGCATCTATCCAAACAATCGGTATTGTACCCTTCTTCTCAACCATCCCTAGAGCATGACTTACATTTATCGCTAGAAGAAGAGAAAGAAGATGAAGTCTACTCTTCCCAAATATATACCCTAGAAACTACCATAGGAAGAGGAAAACCTGATGAAGATGACTGGATTGAACACATCCTCAAAAATAAAACTCCGAACACCATGTCTCTGGAGGAAGTAGTGAAGGAAGTTAAAGACAACCATCATATTGATCTATGCTCAACTGACTCAAACCCTACTCATGTCAAGATGATAGAATTTGGCCGTTAAAGAGAATTGAAAATCAACCCCTCTCTTTGTACACCAAGAAGAGGAGTTATGTAACATGCTAAGAGAGCATTTGGATGCCTTTGCTTGGAATTACAAAGAAATGAAGGGAGTGCACCCTTCAGTGTGTACTCACCAAATCTACATCAAGGAAGGTTGCAAGCCAGTCTACCAACCCCAAAGGAGAATGAATCCATCCCTCGAGGATATAGTCAAAGAGGATCTACAGAAGTTGTTGGATGGAGGATTCATTTACCCTATCTCGGACAGTGAGTGGGTGTCTCCTCTCGTGTAGGTTCCAAAGAAAAATGGAAAGTGGAGGATATGTGTGGATTATCGAGAGCTAAACAAAACCAAAAATAAGGACCATTTCCCTCTAACTTTCATTGACCGATTATTAGATGGTCTAGAAAGAAAGAAGTTCTCTTTCTTGGATGGATTCAACGGGTACAATCAAATCCAAATCAACCCAAAGGACCAAGATAAAACCACCTTCACATGTCCTTGGGGTACTTTTTCTTATAGGGTCCTTCCTTTTGGTTTATGCAGTGCCCCTAACACTTTCTAGAGAGAATTCCTTAGCATCTTTGCATAGATAGTCCACAATGTAGTAGAAATTTATATGGATGATTTCACCCACTATGGGTTTGATTTCCAAGAGGCTCTCTCTAACCTGGGAAAGGTGTCAAAAAAATCCATTTAAATGAACTTATCCCTTAGTCCCAAAAAATGTGAATTCTTAATGACTGTAGGGACTGTTCTAGGTCACTCAATATCCCAGGAAGGATTGCAAGTAGACCCAAATAAGATAGCCATCATAAAATGAGTCTCTACTCCACAGAAGCAGAGGGATGTCATAAGTTTCTTAGGGTTAGCCAGATATTATAGGAGATTTATAAAAGATTTCAGCAAGGTAACCTCTCCCTTATTTGGATTATTGGCCAAAGACTCCAAATTTTATGGTCATAAAGCTACCAAGAGGCCCTATAAACCCTAAAGAACAAGTTAACTATTGCACCTATTCTCTGAGGACCAAACTAGGCTCTTCCATTTCAAATTCATGCCGATGCCTCTCACAAATCTATAGGAGCAACTCTAGGACAGATATATGAGAAGCTACCTTATGCCATTTACTTCATCAATAAGAATCTATCGCAAGCAGAGTTAAACTACATAGTAACTAAAAAAGAGCTCCTAACTATTGTACATTCATTGCATAAATTTAGGAATTACATTATCGTTTACCAGACATTTGTACATACCAACTATGTTGCAATTAAATATTTGATGAATAAACCTGATGTAAATGCCCAGATTATTAGATGGTTACTTCTATTACAACAATTTGTTATAACTATTATTGATAAGCCTGGCAAATAGAATGTAGTTGCAGATTTTTTATCCAGATTAACATTGCCTGCAGATGAGGAAGGAATTGTTGATGATGAACTACCAGATAAAAATTTATTCATCATTTGAGTTCTCTCTCCATGGTTTTCTGACATAGAAAACTATTTGGTATTTGTATAGTTCCCTCCAACTTTGTCCTCCAAGGAAAAAAGCAGAATCATAAGAAAAAGCACCCCCTTCACTTGGATTGGGGGCAAGCTCTTCAAGATGGGTCCAGATCAAATTCTAAGAAGATGTGTCAAGGAGGAGGATGTCTTTGACATCCTTCTGGCTTGTCACTTTGTAGTCAAAATAACAACTTTCAAGGTACTACATGTTGGCTATTACTGGCCCACTCTTCACCAAGATGTAAAAAGGTATACCAGCCAGTGTGATTAGTGCCAAAGGATGGGGATGCCTACCCCCAGGGATGAAATGCCTCTACAACCTCAAGTGAATTTCAAGCCATTTGATAAGTGGGGCATGGATTTCATCAGGCCCATTGACCCTCCATCCAGACATAAGAAGTACATCACTGTGTGCACTGACTACTTAACAAAGTGGGATGAAGCCAAAGCTATCAAGGTAGCCACAGAAGAAAAAGTGGTTGAATTCTTGAGGGAGAATGTGTTTTATAAGTTTTGATACCCTATAGAGTTCGTCACTGATCAAGGAAGTCAATTTACATCCCACATGATTGAAAATATGTTAATCCAGCATAATATCAAGCACAAAAAGTCCACTCCTTACCACCCACAGGCTAATGGACAAGTGGAAGTCACCAACCAAGCATTAGAAAGCACTCTGACCAAAGTGATTAGCAACAAAAAAAAGGATTGGGCAAATAGATTGGTGGAGGCCACTTGGGCCTACAATACTACTTGGAAGACCACCATTGTTTTCACTCCTTATGAGATGGCCTATGGGAAGAAAGCCCTACTATCCATTAATTTGTATATAATACCTTAAGGATGGAAACACAACTGGATCTAGATGTCACAAGGGCACAACAGGAAATATTGAGCCAGTTGAATGGGCTAGATGAATTTAGGATGTAGGCCCTCTTGCACATCGAAGTGACTCAAGTACAAAGGAAAATCTGGCCTGACAGAAACATCAAGGAAAAACTATTTCAAGAAGGCAAATGGGCCTTGCCGTATGACTCCAGGTACAAAGATTTCAAAGAAAAGTTAATGACCAGATGGTTGGGACCCTATGTGATAGAAAAGTGCCATGATAATGGCGTTGTTCAAATAAGAACCATCGATGCAGAAGGTATCCCTTTTCTTATCAATGGGTATAGGTCAAAAGCCTAAAAAAAATCCCATATCTAAGTATGAATTCATCAATAGCATCAGCAAGGCAATGATGGTGATTAAAGAAGTCTCGACTTCCACCTGACCATGTTCATGGAGAAAAGAAAAAGAAAGAAATAAAGAGACCCAGGTGAAAAACTCTGTGAGGCACATGAGTCCAACATTTGTTTAGAAAACCTCTTGAGGTAGCCCAAGAGTATTGAAAAAATAAAATAAAAAAATATGCCTTGGTGAAAACCTTTTTTGAGGCACCCAGGGTAGGAAACCGGCATGAAAGAGGTAGCCTAGTTGTCTTTAAAAAGAAACAGATAAAAAAAGAAAGAAAAAAAACATACAAAAATAACAATTCTATTTTGCAGGTATGTAAGAAGATAATGAGCACATGATACAGAGGATAGCAGGCCCTAAAAAAAACTATGGTTTCCTTCATCCATCTCATCTCCTCCATAATCCCCATGTTCTTCGATCCATACTCAACTACAAATTCCAACTCCAACCAACTATGTATTTTCAACAGGATTACAGGAGGTCTTAAAAAAGTACAGGAAGGGCAGTCCAATGGAAAAATGGTGGCACAAGCCTATTTTCGAATATGAAAAGACCCATTGACCTCACCACTTTTTGGCACTGTTGTCGGGGATACGATGATGATGTGGTTAGAGAATTTTCAATGTGATACCTCTCATTAGAGCCAGTGCCACTGTTGTAGTGAAGGGTTTGTCAGTAGCAATTACCCTTGAGAGTATTAGTAGGATAACTACATTCCCCCTAGGGTTGCAGTGGAGAAAAGAGGACAAGACTAACAACACTCTTTCAAAGAAGGTTTTTTTCTTAGAAGGAGAAGAAACTAGTTGAAGAAAAAAATGGGGTTAGAAGGGAAAACATTCCATATCCTTGGAATGAGGTAAGTTACCACATCATCAAGTATATTTCCTGTCAAGGTAGATACAACATAGTGTATGGGTACCACTTTCGACTCCTCCATGAGCTAATATTTGGATAGGAGACACCTCCTCATAACAGGCTTACTATACTAATAATAGACATGAGAATCAAGGTATAAGAAGGGAAACATCAACAGCTAGCACATCATGGGTTGATAAAACTCATCTTGGAAGATGCTCTAAACAATTTAAGAATCCCTATTGCATGGTCAAAATTTGCAGACATGCAAGAAGAAGGTGCAATTCGAGGCATTGAGTGTGATAGAAGCCCTACTTCTAGTGAGGGAGAATAAGAAACAAAGCATGAAAAAGAAGAAGAAATAGAGGATGAAAAATAAGAATAAAATGAGGATGAAGAAGAAGATGAAAAAGAGTAAGGAAAAGAGGATGATGAAGAAGATGAAAAGAGGAATAAGTACAGAAGGATGAACAAAATTCTGAAAAACAGAGCAGGGAAGAAGAAGAATCACCAAGGGCGTCTTCAAAGCTTGCAGAGAAGGAGGCAGCAACTACTCTAACTTCCCTAAGTACACTAGTCAAATCAAAGGTAAAGAGACATAGGAAAACTCCCCTTTACTTCAGAACAAGAAAAAACACCCGGATTAAACAAGGGAGACCTCAAACCCCTACTAAGATACAATTATCATAGAGGACTCACCAAAAGAACAAGAGAAATTAGTCCCTCTAGAGAAGAAGAAAGAAGAAGAAACATCAAAATAAGCTTCTCCTAAGTCACCAATCACCTATGTTAGGAGACCTGTCACCAGGTCAGCCTCAACAAAACAAGTTAAACAACCTTTGACCCCTTCACAAAAAGGGAAAGGTCTCCTACAGGAAACACAGACAGAACTATAGGAAGAAAAAACAGTCCTACAGGAAACCATCTCAAAGCTACAGGGAACACATAAAAAAGTTCAAGGAAGGCTGCAGGGGAAAAGGGAAGGAAAAGAGGTAGAAATTACTAAATAAATAGTAAAGGAAGAGTCCTAGGAGTTGAAGGAGCCAAGACCACAACCAAACCTCATCTCCTACTACAGATTCACTGAAGGAGGTAGGGTGATACCATTTTTTTTCCATTCCTTTATTCTTTGAACTTGAAAAAGGGAGAGCAAGGACACATCAATAGATGCAAATTGATAAATCAAAAGGTGTTGGGCACAGGATCCCCGAAGGGTAGTTTTGGGGCTTAGAGCCCATATTTTGGTCCAGTGTTGTAATTCCAATGTAAAGACTTCGTATTTTGTGGGCGCAGAGCGCATAGTTGTTAAAGAGTCATAGGGTTGTCTGCCCTTATTTTGATAATGTAATGTCGGTTGTAGAAGATCTACCCATGGTCCGCAAACCATGGAATTGTATAAATAGAGCGAAGCTCGAAGTAGTCAAAGGCATCTAAGATCAAATAATGTAGATGTATGTAAGATATTTCTAAAGTGTAAGTCTATGTTTTAGGTCATAGTGTAGGTAGAGGCTCTGCAGCTGAGTGCACAGAGGCCTAGTAATCCACAGCTGAGTATGCAGACCCCTGCAGTGGAATGTGTAGGGCGAGTCAAGTCTGTAATCATTTGGAAGTATTAATAAAGAGAAGTTTCTATCATTTATGAGTCTTTATTTCCTATTTATGCATCTGTTATATTGGGTATGAATTTCACCTCCAATGCTTATATGATGCGTGAATGTGTATAACTGTATTGCTTAAGCGAATGCAAGTAAGAACATTTGTTTACGTGAACATAATTAAGATTTTTCAATAAGATAAGTAAGATACTTAGCCCAGTTTCGGAATTAGCGCAGTTCGCTGCCCTAGGAGCGCGAAAGGACTTCAGCCCCTAGATAGGGCTGCGAGAAAGTCGATTGTAACAGATTGCGAAGGTACTGAAGGGTAGAACAAAGCTCGAAGCCACCTACGTGATGAAAGGTATAGTTGGAATAAACCGACATCACAACCATATCAAGGGTGCAGAAACTTGGTTCTAGCATCCCCCCATACTAATTCGGGTGAGACTTCAGTCCACGCTCCGCGGGCTGATGCCGAAAGGGCCAGTAGTGTAGGGATTTGTTTGGCTGACTAACGCTGAACCTAGGTCAGACCCCCATAAGCCAAAAAATGGTTCCGTTGGCCTTTGTCTCTAGGCACCAGGGTGACCAACATGATAGTGCTACTATATGGGGCACTTATTTTAGAGAATGAGGCCGACAGGGCCATGGTTAGTAGTTTGAAAGGGGTCGAATTAAATATGGTGCAATCCATTGGGAGACACTCTATCTTTTGCAGGATGGAGTCATTGTGGAACTACAAGTGAGGGAGAGTTGTGCTATACAAGTAATGACTGAGCAACGCATCAACATTGAGCAGTTGAACCTGCAACGCAACGAGGTAGTGGAACAGAGCAAGTAGATAATGAAGGTTGTGGAGAAAGCCTGCTAAATAATCCTGGAGTTGGCCATTCAAGCAGAGGAACCGGTGGAGACGTGCGTCCATAAGTGTTGTGGGGAAAAGTATCCGATGCGGATGACCCTATCCCTACTCTAAAGGTGACAGTCTTTAGCAACAACTGAAAGTAAAGTTTTGATGATTTCCTTTATGAAAGTACAGAGAGAATGAAGAAAGATTAACCAACCTGGTGTCTTTCGCTTAGTCGATCCTTGTCCTCTCTCTTTGTCTCTTGTTCCCAGCTCCTTGCTCTCTTTGCCGGTCCAGCTACACACAGATCCTGCACAAACAAGAGAGCAAACTACAAGATACATGTACTCATAAATGAAGCATGGATTAGGATGAATCAAATATACATGTAAATACAATACATCAATGCAATACAAGTATATAGGAGAACATGCAAAACTTTATTGATAGAAGTAACAGGGTTCTGAGAAGGTTACAACCAATAATGGCTCCAATCCAGCAGCACCTCCCCAGCAGCAAGAACTCTCCTCTTCACCTCTAGTAAAACAATCACCCAATAGCTCTAACTGTAAACCAACAACACCTCCTTACTTTACACAAAATTCCCGCCTCCTTAGACCTCATAGAAGAGCTCTATATATAGGAGAGAAGAAGAGAGGATGAGTCAGCTTGAGGCTGGCATAGAGCTGACTAGTGTCCTCTCCCTCTTCAGTTAATCTTCAGTTCTTGAGTCCACTTGGAGATCCTTGCTTACACATGGTGATCAAGTACCTCTTACTCATCACAGGGCGAATCTCATGAACCAAGTGTCAGTTTGGAAGCTTCCTGGGCAGTTGACACCTTGCAGAATGACTGTGCCACTTGGCCAATCTCGCCCAGCGCAGGTAGCCTTCATTAATCTTGACTTCCAGCGCAGGTACAAGGAGGGACAGTTGCATTCCAGCGCAGAAGCTCAGTGGAGCAGCTGACATGATCCAAAATAAGCCTGTTTTGAAGTGTTTTCAGGTGGAGAACTGATTGGAAGTGTTGTTGTTTGATGACCTTGTTCTTTTAGGGGTAAGAACAACATGTTTAGGGACTGAGGATCCCTGTGATTATTGACATTTCATGCTCCATGAGGCGAGGCACAAAAATGTCTATAACAGTTGCCCCCTAAAGTATGAGGCCGTTTATCGGGTGAAATGCTTTATCTAGAGGGTCCGAAGTTCATTCCAGTGCTGAGGAGGCGCCCTGTAATACAATACAATACAATACATTATTTTTCATTCTATTTTCATGATCTAGCTGAGGCGGGCATTCCCATGCTCAGCTTTTATAAATACATTTTGGTACATATGACAGACGATCGTCTGAAGGTAGACTGATAATTTTCTGCTGAAATTATCATCCTTTGAATAGGATGATCATCTGTTGTAATGATGTACATAACAAATGGTTTTACATTTCCTGAATATATATCGCAGCCCGGATGGATGAAACTAGATCCGGGGTCTTCAAACTCGTTCGATCTTCACTCTAAGTACAAGTCGATCCATGTGAGAATTTCGCTGAAGTCGAACATGGAAAGACATCGCTTGATTACCGGTCAATAATGAAAACCGTTAACAAGCGCGAGAGGAATCACCAATAATGACGATGACCCTCAAGGTACTGCAGTACAATTCACGTGGCGTGAATAAAGGACTTGGCGTCGAACGCCACGCAAAATCTTCTAGTCGAAGGTCATTGATGTATACCTGTCGCCGGAAGTGAGAAACTTGCCATTGAGGCATGCAAGCTTCAAAGTACTGATGCGGGTTGTTCCTAGATCAACTTCTTGGATAATGAGCTGAAGTCGACAAGAAGCGATCCGTCAAAGGAGGGCCTTAATGAATCCCACATCAATGACACGGAATGGAGCTAATGACTTTAGTGGAGGTGAAAACAAACTGTGACATATGATTCAGGGTGGCGATCATGAATGGATGAAGGATAATGTATGGCAGTGGATGGGACACAGTTGACACTTTCAGAATGACCCCTCTTGAACATATAACGACACTGATGCGATGGATCGGTAGCATTACCCCAAATGTGGATGGTTTGGCGAAGACCATGGCGATGAGACCGGTGAATGAAACAACCCAACCCGATGTGGTACGGAGGAAAAGTGTCATGTTCAAGAGCGACTTGCTACCATTAAGCTTTGATGTTCTCCCAATTTTTCCCCAGTCATTTCTGACCAGTACCTCTTTATTTTTGTCAAGCTTGAGGAGGATAACATATGCTTGTTCTATAACCTGCCCTTCGGGCAAGCCCATCGCTATGATTTAACGAGCTTAGCGATAGGGAAACTCGTCCTCATCTAAAGACAAGTTTGTCGCTATTTAATCATTTTAACGAGTCTAACGACAAGGAAAACTCGGTCCTTTTCATTTTTAGAGAGTCTGAAAAGGTACGAAAAGTTAACTCCAAAATTCCTTTTTCGTCATCTAATCCCTTAAGTCCGAAAAAGTATAAAACAATACAGAAGGGATGAGTGTTCAGTACTTTTAACGAGCCGAACAAGACAAGCGCTCGATCTTTTTGTGCAATAATCCCTCAAGTCCAAAAAAGATTAAAATCTAGAGGAGGGATAGCTTTCCGGTCACTTTAACGAGCTGGAAGGCCAAAACTCGGCAATCTTTTCATATTTTACGAGTCAGTGAAAAGAGCTTAAAGACGACTCGTCTTTCGAGGAACGAGTGATTAACAGGGCAGCAGCAGATTCCAGGTACAGGTTGGAATATTCCAATCACGGCAGTGTCACAAGGATGGCTTAGTGGCATCACTCTTCGCAGCTGTTCCTCAAAATGGGTAAACAAACATATGGAGATGAACGATTGGCCAAATGAACGGATGGAGGTGAGACTGCAAGAACACGACCAAGGGCTTTAATATGGCTGTCAAAGGTTACATTTACCAAGGTTATTTACCGGTTCATTTTTTCTGGGTGAGCTTGAACTCTAAGGGAAGATTGCTCACAACTTATGTTTATTTTTTAACGAGCATGAACTATGCGCTAAAACTGCTCGGATCTTGCGTTTATTTTTTAACGAGCATGAACTATGTGCTAAAACTGCTCGTTATGCCCCCAGCATAATAATGCAACCGAGGTGCATGCCCCCCAAGCTTCATTGCATTCAACTTTGTTGATTGGAATGAAGGTTTACCATTGAGATCTGGAAAGGGGATTTTTCATTTTTTAATGAGGTTGACATAGTAAAAGAACTATCCTCATGGTTTTTCATTTTTTAACGAGGTTGACCTGAGATAGGAACTATCCTCGAAGCCGACCAAATATCTAGGAATCTTCCGAATCCAACCAGAAGATTGGATTAGATTTCATTTTGTAGGTTTCCACCGTGGCCACTCCCGCCAGATTAATTGGAGGCGGTAGGGCGAAAGTACCCATTAAGGCAGGGTCTTTTAGGAGACCTACTCCGATATTTTGAAACGAATGGTCGCTTCCATGGATCAGAGGAACGCTTCCTGTAACTTGTGAACCATTAGGGAGGAAATTTTGTTGGTCAATGATCGTAATCTCTCCTTGAAAGGGGAATGCGATTTTCCTAAAATAGGTCGACACAACAGCTTCCATGGCATAAATCCATGGTCTTCCCAGTAGGATGTTATAGTCAAGATTGCCATCGATGACTTCAACATCTATTTCTACTGTTTTGCCCCCTAGTTCAACTCTCAAGTTACTAAGGATACCGTAAGGGGTATATGTCCTTCCGTCGAATGCTTTTAATGTTGTTGATGATCGCGTCAAGGTTGGAGATCCTAAAGTTTTCCAGCAACTCATCGACATAATACATGTCGATGCCCCCTCATCAATAATTGTTCGATGAACAGTTTTGTTGAGGGCTTTTACTTGGATGAGGAAAGCTAGTTGAGCTGGTAACTGAGGATCATATCCTTTGTGATCAAAGGATACAAGATTGGAATCTTTAGGATCCACCCCACCAATTGCTGATAACAATGCCTGCCTTTGGGACGGGCAATGTTGTAGTACTTCAAGAGTCGACATAGCAGATGGCGATTGCGCCAAATATTCCACTATATTATAATGTTGTGCCGCTCTGGCACGAGGATTAAATGTCGACTTGTGTACTACTCCCTTTGGCGGTTTTATTGTTAATTCATGTGTGATGGGGGGTACAACTTCTGCCGAAGTTGTTGTCGAACTGCTAGGTTGATCTTTACCTTTATTGTTCGACACCTGTGGATTCCCGTAATCTTTGTTCCTTGTCGAAATTAAAGCATCATCCTGTTGCTTTGATATCGATAACATAAGCACTTGCGACGGTGAAGCATTTCCACTACCAACCAGATTTTTTCCTCGATCGGGAAACGGATCAGTTAACACAGCTGGAGTTTGCGAACTCTTTAAGAATCTTTTAAGATCAGCTTTGTATGGACATTCTCTCGTCCAGTGATCCTCATCACATATCTGACACCCATAAGGTGGTTTCCTATCTCGAGGAGGGCTTGAAGAAGTTTTTCGAGGAGATGGCTCTCCTTGTTTCTTCTTCTTCCCTTTGTTTTGGTTCTTCTTGCTTCCTGGTTGATTGGAGTTTTTGCCTTTATCCGTAGATACAGCATTTACTTCTGAAGCAAGAATCTCTTGATTTGCTTTTTGATTCGAAGTCTTACAGGCTTTCTTATCTGAATCCCTTGTCGACTTAGCGTTTGCAGTTCCAATCACGCCATCACCGACATGAGAGTCACTATTTGATCCGGGAGGAGGAGGGATTGAAAATTCCGGTCTGGGGGCGTCAGGTATCTTATCATAGAGCGTGCCCGACTGAGTATATACTAAGTCCAAATATTGAGCACGAGCAATAACCTGCTCCTCTGTTACGACGCCTCCCTTGGCCACATCTTCTGTTATAGCAGGCAGAAGCGACTTTATAAACCACTCAGCCAATAGCTGATCTGGAACATAGGTCTTTACCATTCTGCGACGACGACGCCACTCATGTATATGATCTGATATATGTGTGGCCGTTGTCTACTTGAAATTGGTCAAGATCTCCGTTCCAGTTTCGTACCTTATAGGTAACTGAAAGTGTGTTAAGAAAGTCGTGGCTAGGGAACTAAAATTGTCGAACGAGGCTCTAGGTAATTCAATATACCATTTGGCCGCCGGACCAGTCAATGTCCTCTGGAAAAGACGAAGCCTTATCGAATCATCATTCAAGGTATTCGATGAACACCACAGATGGAATGTCATCACATGATTCGACGGGTCTTCGCCAGGATTTCCATTGAATTTAGGAATGTCCGAAGGAAGTTTGTGAGGAATCGCTGGCCACCAATGGGCATAGGCGATTGGATCGTTCGTTAATCGATGTAAATCTGGTAATTCTAGGGTCGCCACGAATGGCAACTGCTGATTCAGGTTTGGCGAGGCGTACCCAGGGTACGATGGAATCGCCTGAGCAGTAGGTCTTTGCATACCAGCATAATGCAACTGATGTTGATATGACTGATATGGTTGGTGGGCTTGGCCACTGTAAAGTGGTTGGTTTAACCCATTCTGAATATAGGGTTGCCCACTATTTGCAAAGATCTGTTGCTCAGACCCCTGGTACACCTGTTGAAACTGAGGTTGTTGGTATTGCACCATCCATGGTTGTGAAGCCATGTTTTGTTGTGCGACACTAACCGACGGACCAAGACACGGGGTTATGGTTCCCGTTTGTATCTGTGTCGTCCCGGCAGTTGGCGATTGTGGTTGTGTTGCAGGGTCAATAGGCTGTTGCATTACAACTTGGGGTTGACATACAACAGGCATCGATTGAACTTGCGACACGGTTACAATTGCTGGCGTCGTCGGGATACTAGACATAGGTACACATTGTTGCATGGAATATACAACTCTTGGTTGTTGGGGTAACATAGGTACCCAACCACTCGTCGTTACTTCAGTCAAACCTGAATGTGGTTGAAAACTGCCGTATGGGTATCCCCCCGAAAGGGGAAGTGAAAGGGAATATTGCCCCCCATACGGTAACAATCCGGAGCTCAAGGGTATAGATGGCCTTTGAGGACTGGATGGCCCAAACTGATTCCCAAAGGGATCAATTTGTCTCGTTTCAACATAAGAATTACCGGGTATTATACCGGAAGAACAAACTGGAACAGACCAAGTTGTCATAATAGTCCCTGGGTGGACTCCTTCTAGCTGATGAGAGCTAGTCGGGACGGCTGGTATGCCGGCAAACATCGTCGGATTGGCAGCAGGAGCTTCTGCTGTCGCTGTGTCGTTTGGCACAGTTCTAGATGTCGACGGTTGTTCAGACATTTTAAGTCTATCCAATAAACTTCCTAACGATTCTTCAGGAACTTCTGGTGGCGATAGACAAACTTCTGATGCAGAAGGAAAAAGAGGGGTACCTACTCCAAAATGAATTGGAGTATTTGCTTGCTGGTCCTCTACGATTTCCTCTATTGCAATCAGACCAGGAGGAAGAGGAAGACCGTCAGGTCCGTAAAAGATTTCTGGTGCCGAAGAAGGGGTTGCTTCGACAGCGACAGTCGTTTGAACAACAAGACTCTGTGGACCGGTTTCAGATGGAACTGGTTCAGTTATGCAAGTACTTGTCTTCAGACTAGGATCAGTACCACTGTCCTTCTGTTGCTGTTGAACTTCTTCAATAGAGGCAGGGATTCCAGAAATATTGGGAGTGACCAGAATCTCAGATGTTGTTGGAACTTCCGTTCTAACTTTAAAAGGAGATTTTGACCTGGTCAAGCGAGTTCGCTTCGTCCGTACTACTCTCGGTTCCGGAGACAAAGGCGGTTGACTCGCAAGCCTCCCTGAACGACGGGGTTTTAATTGACTTTCCTCCACGGTTGCGGATTACTTGATCAACTAAAATACAAAAAGGGGGATTATGTTTCCGTATTGAATGAATTTTATTAGACGCTTTTAGACACAACTTTGCTTTTTCATGTTTTAAGAGTCGAGAAAAAGCTAAAGATGACTCTAGTCGCCTTCGATGTATTAACGAGCCCGAAGTGACAAATGCTCGGCTGGACCTTTTCAGTTATAGAGTTTGAAAAGGGCCAAAAGAAACTGCTCTGGAGATCTAGGCAGAGGGTGTGCCAAACCTTTCGCGAAACCACAGAATACGTTTTACGGTACGGGTGGTCGATCTTCGTGAATGCTGTGTTCACTGCATCGCGATCAGTAGGGCGGTCGACACGGCTTCCTAAGGATAAAGGATAAAAGCCTATAGGGGTCTCCCAATATACGCGACGGTACGCGGGAGCTCAAGTCCGTATTAGTGCCACCGACTCTCAGGAGGAATCACCCACCTTCGTAGAGATCGACAGTCACTACGTTTAACGACGCCGGAACACGTCTCTACCTAGACCTCTACTGTGAGCGTTATGTTACAATGCGTTTTTAGATTCATTCAATATATTTTAAGTTGATCTTGTTTATCAGTTTGTCTTTCAGGATCACCACGAGATGTATTGGTACGAATTCCTAAATGCAGCTAAAATGATAAGCAAGCTTTTACAATCTTTTTAGCTTTGAAAATCCTAACTACTGAGGGGAGAGAAAAACAATATCTTTCCACACAGAGCACAAAGCACAAACTAATGCACTTTCTCCTAGATCAGACACACAAACTTATCAAAAATGCAAATGCAAGATGCATGTATTTCTTTTCTTTTCCCTTAATGTTGATGTAGACAAAAGGAAATTGTTGTATAATTTTCGAATTCAATTTGAAGTGTAAACAAACAAGTTTCGTCTAACATGAAAAGACACCTTACAGGTACTTGTTTTAACACTAAAAATATACGAATTCAAACCATAAGATGAAAAAAAAACAAACTCAAACAACCATGAACAGTAATAAAACTAGCTCATAAGATCACAAAGACACTTTTACAGTTCAGGATCTAAGAGGTCACAGCTATACTGGTTCGCTTTTCACAATGGGAAACTGTAACTGAAGCAAGAAATACTGAAAGAACATTCATAGTTTCATCACACAACTGAGGCGGAATAATGTCAAGGAGAAGTGGTCTACAGCAAGTACAATGACCAGCAAGCAATCAGCTAAAAAACAGTGAAAACAGGGCCAAGACACAATGGGAAAACTGAGCAAGACAATGGCTAACTGGACCAGCGCAGGTTCTAGTCTGCCAGTTTGACTCTCAGCGCAGTTCCCGAAGGGAGTACCTGCGCTGTAATGCAGACTGCCTGTGGACAGCCTGCACTGACTCACGAGAGTTTCGTCTACAAAGAATTCCGGGTCATAAAAAGCTCAAAAATGCACTGTTTTTGCTGAAATAAAAAGCTATAGGTCAAGTACAGGCTAAGGGATGATCAAGAGGATGAAGATCTATCACAAAGAGTAAAGAGTCTTTTGTAGATAGGCTCTTCAAATCTTGAATTTGCTCAACAAATGGGCAAGAGTAGCAGTCCCTCTACTTTGCTTTTGATATAGTCAAAAGCTTTTTGATTTGGTACTCTTTTCTTCAAGAAATGAATAGCAAAATACTACAAACACCAACAAGATACTAGGCTCCCCAGCGGAGTCGCCAGTTTGTTGTGGGGAAAAGTATCCGATGCGGATGACCCTATCCCTACTCTAAAGGTGACAGTCTTTAGCAACAACTGAAAGTAAAGTTTTGATGATTTCCTTTATGAAAGTACAGAGAGAATGAAGAAAGATTAACCAACCTGGTGTCTTTCGCTTAGTCGATCCTTGTCCTCTCTCTTTGTCTCTTGTTCCCAGCTCCTTGCTCTCTTTGCCAGTCCAGCTACACACAGATCCTGCACAAACAAGAGAGCAAACTACAAGATACATGTACTCATAACTGAAGCATGGATTAGGATGAATCAAATATACATGTAAATACAATACATCAATGCAATACAAGTATATAGGAGAACATGCAAAACTTTATTGATAGAAGTAACAGGGTTCTGAGAAGGTTACAACCAATAATGGCTCCAATCCAGCAGCACCTCCCCAGCAGCAAGAACTCTCCTCTTCACCTCTAGTAAAACAATCACCCAATAGCTCTAACTGTAAACCAACAGCACCTCCTTACTTTACACAAAATTCCAGCCTCCTTAGACCTCATAGAAGAGCTCTATATATAGGAGAGAAGAAGAGAGGATGAGTCAGCTTGAGGCTGGCATAGAGCTGACTAGTGTCCTCTCCCTCTTCAGTTAATCTTCAGTTCTTGAGTCCACTTGGAGATCCTTGCTTACACATGGTGATCAAGTACCTCTTACTCATCACAGGGCGAATCTCATGAACCAAGTGTCAGTTTGGAAGCTTCCTGGGCAGTTGACACCTTGCAGAATGACTGTGCCACTTGGCCAATCTCGCCCAGCGCAGGTAGCCTTCATTAATCTTGACTTCCAGCGCAGGTACAAGGAGGGACAGTTGCATTCCAGCGCAGAAGCTCAGTGGAGCAGCTGACATGATCCAAAATAAGCCTGTTTTGAAGTGTTTTCAGGTGGAGAACTGATTGGAAGTGCTGTTGTTTGATGACCTTGTTCTTTTAGGGGTAAGAACAACATGTTTAGGGACTGAGGATCCCTGTGATTATTGACATTTCATGCTCCATGAGGCGAGGCACAAAAATGTCTATAACAATAAGTTAGCCTCAGGGGTGTGTGACACAAGAGAAGAGATGGCTAGGGTTCAGCTGGAGTTGAACCTACAGATTGTAGAACTGTAGTTGAAGGCTCAACCTTCAACTCCATCAGATGTCAAAGAACAACGTACCATCGCGATCATAACAACAATGGTAGTGGTTGACAGTGTAGTGACAAACTGCATGAAGTTGTTCGAATAGTCATTCGAGGTCCCAACCACCCTGTAGGAGGACCCAAACATAGAGCACCTAGAGACAGAGGCATGCGAGCTACAACAGAAATACGATGAGGTAAACAAGACCGTGAAGATAGTTGCCCTTACCCAGAGGCTTGCAAGGATGCACTTTGAAAAGGCGCTCAAGGAACAAGTGGATGTTGCTCAGCATAAGGAAGCAGTCTTCAAAGTGTGCCCACAACCATGGATCGATGAGGCGTATATAATTATAGCCTCCATTGAAGAAAAGCTCGTGCAACTGCAAGCAACTCAAGAGAGGATTCATGGCAACAATTCAACAACAATGGTCACTGAACAATGCATGGAGGAAGTCCAGCAAGCAGCCGCTTAGTGCACTACTGAACTTGCAGGAATCCAAATAGAGCTAGGAGGTATTCGTGCTAAGATCTTTGCACCTACAGAGTGACTCGAGGCTGAGTCATGATGTTTGTGTTGGGGGCCTGTTGGGCGCGGGATCCCTCAAGGGCAGTTTTGGGGCTTAGAGCCCATATTTTGGTCCAATGTTGTAATTCCAATGTAAAGACTCTGCATTTTGTGGGCGCAAAGCGCGTAGTTGTTAAAGAGTCATAGGGTTGTCTGCCCTTATTTTTATAATGTAATGTTGGTTGTATAAGATCTACCCATGGTCCGCGGAACATGGAATTGTATAAATAGAGCTAAGCTCTAAGTAGTCAAAGGCATCTAAGATCAAATAATGCAGATGAATGCGAGATAGTTTTGAAGTGTAAGTCTATGTTTTGGGTCATAGCGTAGGTAGAGGCTCTGCAGATGAGTGCACAGGGGCCTAGTAGTTTGTAGCTGAGTGCACATACCCTTGCAGCTGAGTGCGCAGGGTGAGTCGAGTCTGTAATTGTCTGAAAGTATTAATAAAGAGAAGTTTCTATCATTTTTGCGTCTTTATTTCCTATTTATGCATCTGTTATATTGGGTATGAATTTCACCTCCAATGCTTATATGATGCTCGAATGTGTATAACTGTATTGGTTAAGTGAATGCAAGTAAGAACATTTGTTTACACAAACATAATTAAGATCTATCAATAAGATAAGTAAGATACTTATCCTAGTTTGGGAATTAGAGCAGTTCGCTGTCCTAGTAGCCTGAAAGGACTTCAACCCTTGGATAGGGCTACACGAAGGTTGATTGTAACGAATTGTGAAGGTACTGAAGGGTAGAACAGAGCTCGAAGCCACCTGCGTGATGGTAGGTATAGTTGGAATAAACTGAAATCACAACCATCTCAAGCGTGCGGAAAATTGGCTCCAGAATCCCCCCATACTACTACTTGGCTGAGACCTCAGTCCGCGCTCCACGGGATGATGCCGAAATGGCCAGTAGTGTAGGAGTTTCTTTGGCTAACTAATGCTAAACCTAGGTCAGGCCCCCAGAAGCCAACAAAATGGGTGGAGGATGTAGGCCACATGGAAGAAAAGCTACAAGAAATGGGAAGAGAATTAAGTAGCATAAGAGATAGGGAAACAATAATGAAATCTTAATTAGAGGTTGAGAACACATGGCTAAGAAAGCATCTACAGGAATAGGAAGGCCAATTGGCAACTATGGCAAGTTTATCCATGGAGGAAATTCAATGCAGGATGCCAAGAAAATTATATGCCTTATACCTCAAAGAACAATGGTTGTAGTTTCAAATAAAAACCCTAGCACAAAGAGGAACTATGCCTTTCCAAGAGTACAAGAAATTCATTGACCTCTGTGACCAAAGCACCCTGGAGGATAGAGCAAATATCTCTGGGTTCTACCTACAAAATTTAGCTCTAACAAATTTAATTGTGGGGGACCCCAATCCAAAGCTAGGGGACTTACAACTAATGGCCTTGGCATCTTAGATGAGCCATGAGGAAGATAGAGCTATAGAAATGAAAAGGGTATTGGCAAGAGAAGAAGCATAACCCCTTTTATCAGAGCAGAACAACCTAACATGATGGTTGTCACTAGCACTCACAACCTCATTGCAAATGATCCCAAGCTTGCACCATGATACCTTGTTGTACAAGAACAAGAAGTCGCTCATTTTGAATACATGTTGAGATTTCTAGGATATGAAAGCCAACAAGCTTGCCAAAGGAGATGGAACACCTTAACCTATAGCCTAAGGATCAAAGAATATCATTCTCCTAATAGAATGAGAGATGCACTAGAAAGAGTCCCAATGTATAAGAAAACATTATAGAGACTCAAAGTCAACTGGATTGGATTGAAACTAGCCCACATTTCTTTTAGGTATGTTAGAGGGGAGAAAGGAAGAAGAGGAAAGAAAGTAGTGGGAGGAGATAGAGAGGAATGCAGGGTTTTATCCACAAGAGGAGGAGACTACAACATAAGCCTATAATGTCATGGAGGCTACCAAAGCAATGAAAAAAATGGACGTAGACTGAGTTGCTAAGAGGATGAGAAAAAATTTCATTAGGGGGGTGATGATGAGGCTCATCAATGGGTAAATTATATGCACCTTAATGCACCTCCAGCTTACTAAAATCAACTTTTCTCATAATTCTTTACATATTTTAATTATGTTTTTCTTAATGAGGTGAGAAAAGATGAGATGTCATGTCTAGTGGTCTAATGTGCATTGATTGCAGGTTTTGGAGCAAGTTTTGGCTAATTAAAGTGAAGGAATGAGAATAAAGACAAATAGGAGGGATTCTAAGAGATAGGCGTTGGAAATACTGAGAGGTGGTTGAATCAATATTCCTTAGAAATTATCACTTTTAAATCTTTTCAGAGCATTAGTTAATCCTAAATTATTATTAATGTTTATGCAGTAATAATAGTAAATAAGAGAACACAATAGGCACAAATATTTTAGGTGAAACACCCCCTCTGGGTCAAAAACTACCTATTGGCTTAGTGGGTCCTGACCCATGTTCAGAGTTAGTTGCGCCAAACAAATCCCTACACTACTAGCCCTTTCGGCATCAATCTGTGGAGTGTAGAACGAAGTCTCACCCGAAGCAGTATGGAGGGATACTGGAACCAAGTTTCCAGACCCAAAGACCAGCATGATGTCGTTTTGTGCCCTAATTCTACCTTCGCACAAATCGATAGGGTTTATCGATGGAATTTCCTTTAATTAGTCTCTAGACCTTCGTGAAGGTCTACGACTGGCTTTCACGGACCCTGAATAGGTAAATTAACTACTTTTGTGCATCAAAGATTACTCCTAACCCAATGTTTACTCAGATCTGCTTAAGTATTCGATAACTTTATCATGGAATGGTATATTCTTTGCATAAATACTTAACAACAATTGCATCCATATAACAATATAAGCTAGGTAAAATCACATATAAATACATCATTATTTCATAAACCAATCATTCATCACAACATAAAGCACATTCATACATAATAGAAGTAAATACATAGAACACAATAATTTATGTAGTAATCTTCGTTATATTTATTCAGTTCAACTTATAGACTCAAGACTTCCCTGCGCACTCAGCTGCAGTGGTCTGCACTCTCAGTTGCAAACTCTACTATAGGCCTCTGCGCACACAACTGCAGAGCCTTTTCTTCCTCTAAGACTTCTACAACCTTCCTTCTATTGAACCATTAAATCCATTTCATCCTTCATATCCTCTATTAGACTCCCTAAGACACACCTATTTATACAATCCCATGGTCTGCGGACCATGGGTAGATCTACAAAATGCTGAGTTAACTTACGTAAGAAGGGTAAAACCATTTTTGACTCTTTTACTATCTATGCACTCTGTGCCCATAATTTGCAGAGACTTTACATATTCTTACATAAAGCTTGGGCTTTTGTCCCAAAACTTGGGTTTTTGCCCCAAAATTGACCTAGGGGACCCCATCCCAACAGGCCCCCAACACAAAGACCGTGACTCACCCTCGAGTTACTCGGATGGCGTGGAGATCTTGCTGCGAAGATCCCCCATCTCCACTTGGGAAACTACTACTTTAGTCGTGACCTGCGTGGCTGCCTACTTGATCTATTATACCAGCAGCTCTATGGCTGGTCTTGCATAGTCCTATTTGATCTTCTATTGCATTCTCTACAAGTTTGCCATTTTTCCTAAATATTGGTGAAGACTATGTAGGCCTAATCCAACTAAGGCCCCAATCTAGCCTTAAGGACTACCTCTTTCTTCTGCGCTACTTCCACCTGTGTGAGTAGCTCCTTAGCCTGCTACAACTTGGTGAGGTGCTATGATATACAAACGGTGCGTGTCATCACCCTTACTTCGTCGTATTACTATTGTAGCTTTCAGACTTTTGTATTGAATCTCTATAGGTTGGGAGCTTCCTACAGAGTCGTTACTACCTCCACAACCTGCTCAAACAATGTGGTGCATTCCCCGACTGTGGCATCCACTATCGCAACTCCATCCTTAATAGCGGCTTTGCGCTGTTCTCTTACCTCTGGCGGGGTTGAAGGTTGTGACTTCAGCTTCAATTGTGTTATCTTTATGTTCAACTTGAATTGAACTCTGGCCACCTCTTCCTTGGCATCCCAAAATCCCATAACAAGATTTTTTATCTTTGCCTCCAACAGTGCTTCCTCTGGTATGTGCAACTCTGGCACTCTTCTACAAGCTTCTACCACTATGGCCGCTATCTAAGCAATCTGCGCCTGTATTGTCTCTTTTTCCTTTAGTGCCTCTGTCTTTTCGGTGAACATATTGTCATTGTTCACCTGATACTCACTGATTAGGCTTAGCAGGCACTGCTCTCGTGCTCTGAACTATGTTGTCACACCTGCCTGCAGGGATTCATTAGGAAGTGCTGCGATGTTGAGGCTGATGTTCTTTAGAGAACTTACGATGAGATTTTCATCAGTTGTGTCCACCCTTACGGATCCATATAGCAGCACGACTTCCTAGAGATCCAGTGATCGAACCATCTCTATTGCCTGATTGGTCCCCGATGCCAAGCTTGTCTGTGGAGCACTTACCTACCCTGCACCTCATCTAGATCCTACAGGTCTGGATCTGTAGCTCATGCATATCCTTGTAAATGGTAGTTACCACCTACTGCTACTATTGTTCAAACTGTTGCTACCGTTGTTCTAATTGTTGCAACAGTTCCACCACACTATCGCACACCTTGTCGCTGATCTCGTTAAGGTCATTGTCTGTCAGTGTGATAAGATCCAATGACATATTTTTCGCTTTGGATTTCTTCAGGGTCCTTCCTTGTGCTGATTCCTATACCTTTTTATCCAGAAGGGAGTGCTCTACTACTGACTACCACTTCCCTGCTCTGAGTGCTCCTCTTCCTTTATTTGGGGTGAAGGGGACTTACAACTCCACTCAGAGTCATGCTCTTCTTGTTCAGCTTGTTTCCTCGTGGCATGCTCCTTTTCCACCTGGGCCTTCTCCTTGGCCTATTTTTTACGCTTCTCAGCCAACTACTGGACCTTCTACTTTGTTGCTTCCTTCTTCTTCTTCTATGTGGATTTGTTGGTGCTCGTAGCCAAGTCAGATAGTATGCCAATATGTTAGCAAACACTTTATGACCTCTTGAATAGCGTCATTTGTATTGAGGTAAGGTAGGTCAAACCATTTTTGTTGCGGATCCTTCTGCGCTCGGATGTATATGTGGTGGAATTCATCTTTAAACTACGCATACTCTAAAATCTGTACAAACACCATTGGGGACAAGCGCAACTTTTGGTTGATTGCCATGTGAATTCTCACCTCCATCAACATCCATAAGACTTTGGTCTTTGTGATGCACGTGGTGTCCTATCTTTCCCAGAGAGATGCAAACAGTGCAGCCTCTGGCAAATCGTTTTCCATAAGAGGAAACTGATTGTCCTTCAGCAAATCCCAAGCAATGAGCACAATGGAGAGCAACAACCACCAATAGTGGAAATTTTTGCTCTCGTCTTGAGCCTCACGACAGTTCGCAAGGAACTTTCTATAGAGGTAGTGCAACCAATTGAGATGCATTCCCTCTGTGCACTGTGCAACCAATGAAATTATTGGCCTCCCAACCTTGTCCGTGCGGCAATTTCTCATGACTTTCCCAACTAGGAATTGTGTAGAAATTTTCACTATTGGGTTGGTGATAGATGTGATAGAGTACCCCCCAACCTTCTTCACTAGCTTGAATTTGTCCTTCATCTTCTCTGCGAGGTCATGCTCACTCATCTTTATACCAAATTCCTTGGACGCATTCAACCCTGAGTGCGGCAAGAGCATGATTCAATGGTTCAATATATATGTAATTAGGATCAGTGCGCTCAGCCACAAACATCTTTCATGAAGTAGGGTCAGCAACTGCTTGATAACAATAAGGTTGACATTGGAGTGATGGTAGTGGCGCACCCACAATAGGTTCAACAACCCCGACTAATTCACTCTTTAAATCCACTCCATAGGCTCCAACGCGGTGACACTCGATTCCTTGTAAAACACCCTCTTCATATAGTTCTTTGTGGTAAGGTGGGGGAACCTCTCGTGGTCCACCAAATCCTAGTCTTATAGCTTTAAATGGGGAATGCATGTCAAGCGCAGACCTTCAAAAGTGATGTTTTTTGGTAGAAGGGGTGTATTTAAGAGGAACTTCCCTATGTTTAGGTCTTTTGTTATTTTCACTTTTCCCTTATGCGGAGGGATATAATCTAGTAGTTTGGATATAGACTCCACCCCCTCAGAATCTGTATCCTCTGCATCTTCTTAGGCCTCCAAATTGACCACTTCCCCCTTATCCTTCACTAGCCCAAGGTAGCAGCATGATTCCTCGGTGACTCGCACACAGGCATTGGCTTCTTCTCTTTGTCTTTCTTGGGCTTGGGGGCTTCTCTCACTGGTGTAGGCTTCGGCCAAGGCAACCTCAGCATCATAGGCATAGTAGCCAGAGTCTTTATACTCACAACCTCTGAAGCAGCTCCCTTAGAAGCGAAATCCCCACTAGCACTCAGAGTTTCCGCGGGGCTTCGTCCTAGCATCTTTTCCAGGATGAATGTCTGATTTACCTCTGATAACTTGGCAAATGTAGAGCTCGCGACTAAATCCTCCCAATATGAGCGATTCATAGAAAATCGACAACACAACTCGATAAAAACTCTAAGGATGCAGAGTGTTTCCTATTGGATGACCACGTGTAATTTATAGACTATTTCAAATTCAAATTCGATCGTTCCCACCAAAATCTGTCCATAAATGTTGATTTGGCGGCAAATCTCCAAATATTTCAGTCTTAAATGCCTTAAATGTTGCCCCCCCCTGCTCATCTTAACCATCTCGTGGTAGTCAAATCATGAACAGTGATTGTAACGGTCACTTTCTAGCTATGCTATGCAGTCTCCCCCTCCGTAGCGCAGCTCCTTTCGTGCCTCTCCCGGTACCATCACATAACCCATTTTCGTACAGACCTTTTGTTGTGTAGCTTTACAACCCAGGAAATGTAGTTTATAGTCCCGCGCTCTCTTGCAGATGCCTAGAGTGCTAAGACTATGCAGTCATCATGTAGTCACTAGTCCAGATCCCCTATGTATGGGTTCAATCGGCTTCCGTTTACCCTTCTCGGAAATGGATCTCCATTCAACTTCACGAGCTGAACTGCTCCACCGTCTGTAATTTCTTTCATGACATATGGTCCCGGCTAGTGCATCTAAAACTTCCCAAGAAACTTAGCAAACTTACTATCATATAATAAAACCAAATCATTTACCTTGAAGGTGCACAGTTTGATGTGCCAATCTGTCAAGATTTTTCACGTTCTTCTAAACCTGTTGATGGAATCCAACCAGAAATCTATCTTCCTCGAGCTCCATTAGCTACGTGAGCCATTCTTTTAAGGCTTCATGGTCCACCGTTCCTGTGAAAGATGCTAAGCGTAGACTAGGCACAGTGTGCTCCATAGGCATCACAACTTCTATGCCATAGACCAACCTAAAAGGTGTTTGACTAGTAAGATTTTTACAAGTAGTTTTGTAAGCCCATAATACTACTAGTATGTGCATGTCCCAATCATTCCATTGTGCATTGCAAACTTTGTCAATGCATTCTCCAATATCTTATTAAAATCCTCCATTGTTCCATTGGCTTGAGGATGATATGGCGTACTCTTCTGACGGTAAACCTAGAACTCCTCTATCAGCGTGCTGATCATTTCATTAAGAAAATGCATACTGCGATGACTCATCAATAGCTTTGGGCAACCAAATTTGGTCAACACATATTCAAACAAAGACTTTGTTGCAGTTGCCCCTGTATAGTCTTTCATAGGTTGTGCCTCTACCCATCTGGTCAAATACTTCGTCGCAGTGATGATATATCGTGCGCCAGTTTTCTTGCCTGGGGGTTGAATTGGTCCTACAAAATCAATTGTCCATTTCTCAAATGGATGCAATAACACCTGTGGATTTAGAGGCATCTCATCCCTCTGCAATGGCCTGCCCATTCTTTGACATGCATCACACGCCTTGCAATATGCTTTAGAGTCTTTTTTCAACCTCGGCCACCACAACCTAGTGCGTAAAACCTTTTGTGTTATTGATTTCCCTGCATAATGTCCTCCCACAACTCCTACATGAGCTTCAGTGAGGATACTACTTCGCTAAAAATAAGGCACATAACTTCGAAGTATTTCGTCCAATCCCATTTTATACAAATGATCTGCAATGACTGAGAAATTTTTTGCACGTACCACTAATTCTTCTTCTATTGACTGGCATATCCCTGTGGAGCCATCCCTGTAGTCAGGAAGTGGATAATATTCACAAAGTGATTATCCTCTATGTGTACTACAAATATCTACGCATCGTGCAACCCTTCCTCCAAATTCGTATGCTCCTCTCCTATCTCAATGCACGAAAGATGATCAAGTCCTGCGTTCAACCTTCCTGGCTTCACAATTACTTCGAAATCATATTCTTGAAACAAGAGCAACCATCTACATATTCCCCCCCCCCAAACACAATCTTATTGACTAGATACTTTAGTGCAGAATGGTCTGTGTACATCTTTAAATGTCCGCCTAGCAGGTAATTTCTGAATTTCTCGAGTGCATACACCATAGCCAACCGTTCACGCTCTGTCGTTGAATAATTCTTTTCTGCCTTTGACAAATTCCTTCTTGCAAATGCTATAGGGTGATTTATTTCTCCTTTGCTAGCCTGTGTCAACACTGCTCCTAACCCGATACACGAAGCATCAATGTGTACATGGAATTCCTTCTTCTAATCCGGGAATACTAGGATCGATGAGGTGACCATTTTTTCCTTCAATACATCTAGGCCACGTTGAAATTATTCATTCCAATAGAATGTAGTGTCCTTTTTCAACAACTTTCCCATCAGCATGGTAATTTGAGCATAACTCTTGATGAACTTCCGATACTATCCAGTATGACCCAGTGTGGCATGCAGTTTTTTAACACTCCGCAGGGCTTCCAAATTGATTATTATTGTGATCTTATCAGGGTCCACCATGAGTCCTTGCCTGCATACCACATGACCCAACAAAATCCCAAAGGGGACACAAAACAAAAATTTCTTCAGGTTCAGCGCAATCTGATACCTTCGGCACGTATCTAAAATTAAGCACAAACTATCTACATGGCGCTTAACTAGCCCAAACACTATCCAGTCATCAAAATAGACCTCCAAAAATTTGTGGATAAACTCTTTGAATGTCATGATGATTACACGAGAGAAGATTGCTGGCGCTTTTTTTAGTCCGAATGGCATCACTGTATACTGGAAACAACCCCACTACATCGCGAAGGTTGTCTTACTCCTATCTTCTGGTGTGATCTTAATCTGTTGGTACCTAGAGAATCCATCAGTGAACGAATAGGCCTCCTACCCTCCAACATTGTCCAAGACCTCATCAGTAAATAATGTTGGAAAAGGATAATGGACACAGGCGTCGTTAAGCTACCTTAGATCTATGCAAATCCTTATTTTTTCCTTCTGCTTCTTTTCCTGAACTACCATTGGACTCACCAATTAGACTCCTCCACTGGTTCAATAATGTTAGCTTCAAGTATCTTTTCCAACTCCAAGTAGAACATTTCCTTGTATTTAGGATTAAGGCGATATGCCCTTTGCTTAATAGGATTCACGTCTGGTTTCAAAGTTATTTTCATCACTCCCAAATCACCTACAATTCCTTTCAAGTTCGAAAATTTCTTAGGGAACAAATCTTGATATTTATGGAGCAACTCAATGACTTTATTTATTGTAGAATCATCCTAATAATCCCCAATATTCACAAACTTCAGCTCTGTTTCTGTGCCAATGTTTACCTGCCTAGTTTTCAATAGCACTATGATGTCTAGATTCTCTATTTGCAGTCCATAAACCTTGCGTTGGCCTTCTAATTCTAGGGCATTGATTTTCCACAGATCCTCATCCTCTGATTCAGCAGTCATATTATAACATTCTAGTACATGGCGTAGCCGGGTGCTCCAATCTGGTTGAATCAATTCCAAGGGATCCAGCAGAATTCAGAAGATCGCTTCCTTAGCCTCCTGTAATGCCTCATCAATGATTTCAGACCCATCTTCAAAGTTGAAGGTCCTCACGAATCCTTCTCTTAAAACATCCCACTCTATGGTGCCATGGCAGAGCTCTATCTCCAAATACCAATTCATATGGATTATGTCCAAAGAGTGACAAAATAAATGCACCCATTCTGGATGCGGCTTTGTCCTGTAAACCTTAGTCCATTTGGCCATGTGATCACATGGATCATTCCTCTCGTCATACTTCTCTGTTACCCGTACCTTATGCTGACCAAACCGCGTTCTCATCATTCTTCTATAGTTGTGCCACTCATCGAAGTTGTCTTTGTACGTACCCCACCACTGAGCGGGCATAGCGCACAGTGCCCACTCCAATTCCTGAAAGCAGTATCCCTTTGAAACTTCTCTTTCAAAATCATTCAAAAATTTATCCACATTAGTTAAACCATCGTAATAATGAAAATTTCTTACCTTCAATGACAGATAGTGCAACGATTTGGTCATCATGTTGCAGCGCAGTGTGGATACTTCATGCAACCTATTTCTCTAATGCTCCAACTCTTCATTTGAATCTGATGTACAAGAACTTTTGTGGTCCCATGCAATTCATCCATCAACTGTCGGATTAACCTAGTCCTAGTCTCACACTGTTATATTATAGATCTCTTCCAAATCATCCTCGCTTTCCTAATAGTCGCAGACCGGTTCTGTATAGTCCAATCCTTTACCAAGGTCCAATGGGACCACAACGTGGAGCGATTTCCTTTCAAATGACATTGTCTGCTTCTTCAAATTGATTACTCCATTCATGTCAATGGCCTAATTGATTCGCAGGAGCACGGGATATGGATTTTTTTCATCAACAATTTCTATAACTTCAAATTGACCAGCGTGCTCGCACCTTCTATATCTACAGTCACTCCATGGAATCTCCCCATAGGGATAATGTTTTTTTGGTTTTCCATCCTTAATTAAATCAGATACCACTACAGCATAGGCCTCCCCATTCTTTCCCATGTTTGTTTAGGAAAAAATTTCGCATCCGACCACAGACCCAAAATAACTTGGTCCCTCTCATAGTCTCCTATTTGTGCGATGAGTCTCATCTCATGCCTCATTCTTGTCTTATGTTTGCCTATATTTTTGACTGCACGGTGTCCTTCAGGATCACCTTCCTTACCATGACACTTATTTATCAGTTCTTATTTCCCTTTCAAAACTTTGCTATCGCGCAGTAGCTTCATACAAGTCTCCAAGAAGGTAGTAAGAATGGAGGGGTCAACCTCTTCAGAGAGCTTGTCCTGACTTCCTGAGGTAGAGGCCTCAGTGAAGCTTTTTTTTGCTTCCATGAACGTTTCCTTTGCGTGGCTAGGTCAAGCCCAACTTCTTTTTTTGGAGGCTTACAAACCCATTCACTTTCTTCTGGTTGTTCCCTTTATCATCACCAGTCACCATTCCACTTCGCAACACAATATTCACATTGAGATCCTCTTCGCGGTGATCAACTCTCATCATTTGAGAATTATGGGCAAGATGTTGAGGCTGCACCTTTTTCTCCTGCATCTTAGCTATCAATATAGGGCATTCTTCTATCGAGTGGTAAAACTGAGTACAATACCAACATGATGGGCGTGTCTGGCTCATACACTCCCTCGCATAGTGTCATGACACTCCACAATTATAGCAAATAACATTCCCTCAAACCTCTACCATGTCCTCCTCCTCCTCAGTCTCATCTACGTCCCTCTTATCCTCTGCACGCTCCCCTAGTGCCTTGATCTAGAGGCTGAGTCTCTATTTTCATTCGATACATGAGAGTTCTTTCCATCATTAATTCATAACTATGGCAGTTACACTCATCATGGCCCAATAATTTAGAGAAATTGCAGAATAACTATTGCAGTGCCTACACAAACTTTTGCAGCAAGTGGCAATTGTCTGTTACATGTTTTCCAACTACCTAAAAGATAGTGCACCATATCACGGGCCCTATACTTGGTCCTGCAGAAGCCTCCTGCCTCAGGGGCATTGGCCCTCCCCTTATGATGTAATTCACGAAAACAGGGCAATGATCTTTATCATGCCCCTGGATTTCACATTTGAGGCACCACACTTCTTCGTGCACCTTTGGTAAAGCTGCTTTTTCCTATTTCAAGCTGTACAACTCCAAGCAGAGGTTCTACGGTTCCACATGAATCTATTGAAATCCCAACGACATGTCCTAGATAGGTGTCTCATGTAATATCATCACGATTTCCAGTGCTTCTGCCTGAGTTCCTATCCTTTGCTGTGACAAAGAAACCCTTAAGTGGGGCAAGAGTGCGACTATAAACCAATCACGGTGCTAACTATCTATGAGATTCATATTGGCTTCATGGATCCTGCACTTCAACCTCTAATTTAGCTCCCAGGGTGCTTCTTTGACCCTCATCATGATTTCCTTGAACCCGACTAATAATTGCGTTTCAGACTTAGGCCTACTAAATTCCTTATTTAGAGCAGTCTGACTGTCCGCTAATGATCCCAACAGATTATTAGTGTAGTACTTAATGTACCATGTCAACATGTGATCTTGTAGAGAAGTAACCAATTGTGCCTTCATTATATGATCTTCTATAATATTCTATGTCGTCCATACAACCTTTGCAATGAACCAAAACTGATCCAGGTCCTCACTTCCCAAGCCCTTGAAATGGGCAACTTCATGGTATTAGACATGTTGAATGGCGGCGGAGGTGGTGGTGGTGTGGGAAAAGCTGTATGTTGTGGAGGTGAAGGTGGAGGTGGTGTGGGCGTATGAGGTATTCCTAGAAAACCCTGCTTTAACAACTTTATAGTGCTTCACGGTGAGGCATGTACCGCTCCCTCATCGTCACTCGATGGAGGTTCTATCAACAGGCTGTACTTAGGACCTTCTCTCTTCTGATTTCTAAATATTTATCCACTTCGTGTAGATCCAAACATCAAGGCAGTGGAATAACCCGATTTTACACAAGAGCATTTTAATCCAAGTATTCAAATATCTCAAATACTTACCTCGTGGGCCCTTGAAAAAGTGGCGCTCTGCTTCATTAGAGCTGACTGAGGTATCCACTACGAATTTTTTCACAAATCCTCCAATGAATCGATCAATCCAATGGTCAAAAATGCGCACGATCTTATCTTCAGAAGCTTCCAACCTACGTACTAGCTTCAAGGACCACACTATTGGATCGTCAAGCCTCCACCTTCCCTTCTCATCTACCAATTTAGCGATCCACTCATATAGATTGATCGGGAAGGTGTAGAAGAAGATCTCGTGTATCTTTGTGTATAAGTATATGTCCAACCACTGTTCTTTTGTCAAGCATAAATTTCTTTTTTCTTGTGTTGCGAATTTGTGCATCTTTCTATCCAACCACTTCTCAATTTCTTTCTTTGTTGGATTCCAGTGATGCAACATCGCACATCTCTTTATGTAGATCCTAGTCCCGGAAATAGAACCATTTGTTGGATTAGTGGGTCCTAACCCAGGTTTAGAGTTAGTTGTGCCAAACAAATCCCTACACTATTGGCCCTTCCAATGTCAATCGGTGGAGCGTAGACTGAAGACTCACCCGAAGCAGTATAGGGGGATAGTGGAACCAAGTTTTCGCACACAAAGATCAGCCTGATGTTGTTTTGTGCCCTAAATATTCCCTCACACAGATCAATAAGCCCTTTAGTCTTATCGATGGAATTTCCTTTAATCGGTCTCTAGACCTTCATGAAGGTCTATGACTGTCTTTCGCGAACCCTGAATAGGTAAATTAACTACTTTTGCGCATCAGAGATTACTCCTAACCCAGTGTTTACTCAGATCTACTTAAGTGTTTGATAACTTTAACATGCAATGGTATAGTCTTCATGTAAATACTTAACATTAATTGCATTCATATAACAATATAAGCTAGGTAAAATCATGCATCAATACATCATTATTTCATAAACCCATCATTCATCATAGCATAAAGCATATTCATATATAACATAAGTAAATAGATAGAACACAGGAATTTCTATAATAATATTATTTATATTTATTTAGTTCAGCTTATAGACTCAGGACTTCCCTGTTCACTCAACTGCAGGGGTCTACACACTCAGCTGCAGACTCTACTCTAAGCCTCTGCGCACATAGCTGCAAAGCCTTTTCTTCCTCTAATACTTCTATGATCTTCCTTCTATTGACCCATTACATCAGTTTTCATCCTTCATATCCTCTCTTAGACTCCCTAAGACACACCTATTTATACAATCCCATGGTTCGCGGACCATGGGTAGATCTCCAAAGCACCGACTTAACTTACATAAATAAGGATAAAACCTTGTTTAACTCTTTTACTATCTACGAGCTCCGCAACAACAATTTGCAAAGAATTTACATATTTTTACATAAAACTTGGACTTTTTCCCCAAAAATTGGGATTTTCCCCAAAATTGACCCAGTTGACCCCATCCAAACACCACTGAACACTTTTCTATTAAATTCTTTAATCTTCAGTCTCAAATGAAATGAAAGCAACAACTTCCTATAATTCTAGAAAATCATTCTTCTCCAGCTCCCACTAGAAGGACACTCCAATGCCTTGGTTTCTTCAGTAGTCAACTGAATGGATGCCCCAACATCCTAGGCCAACCTACCACCTTGAAGTGTTCACATGCTCCAACCTGTTAGCAAATTCATGTTCCAGCCTAGCGCCTCCCTGCCACCCTATAAAGACAAGACTGTGGATTCCCAAAACAGGGACAAAAATGCATGATACAATAAGGTGTACAAATATTTTTATGTACTTGACCAAATACCCAATCACTCTATGACCTACAACTCAACCATGACATCATCCCAATAGTGACTCTTATACCTCCCAACACTACCTCTTCGACCTTAGGAAAAATGACTCTTTTACAATCTTTAAAATGATGAATCTTTTACAAATGACTCTTTACAACTTTATAATGATGACTCTTTTAAAAATGACTCTTGCCTTCATACTTCTTCACAATATGCAAATGGATGTCGTGTCTTCAAAGGATGTCCTGTTGACTCTTGGCCTTGATACTTCTTCACAATATGCAGATGGTTTTCATGTCCTCAAAGGATGCCCCACTGTAATGCTTCCTTTGATTTGATACTTCAGCTCTTGAATGCTTGCTTGAAGTTGTACTTGAATCTTCTTCTACTTGCATGCGAAATTTGTCGGGCGAAACCAATCCCAAAACAAAACAAAATACCCTTCAACTTACCTCTATTTGCAAAACACATGTAAGTGCATAATAATGAATAAACACAAATTAAAATTACAATGTGTACCTGAAGTGTTCTTGTCACTTTTTTTGTTGACTTGTTGTAGCAGTAGACAAAGATTCCCACTCTTGATATAGGCATGGACTATATGCAAGACTATATCCAAAACTGACCTAAAGATATATGCAATAAAACTGATGACGGGCCCTAGACTTGTGATGGATCAAGTTCTAAGTACAACAACGGAAACCATTCCATCAACTATGAAAATACAAGTAACATGAACTTACAACATCATATAGATTTAGTAAATTTGGTGTAGCATCAAGAATATGTACCATAAAATGTGTAGTATCAAGAATAGGACATTCGAAAAACTAATTGGGACATATAAAGACATAGAGATATAACCGAGACAATGTATAAACTATAGTTGTACTGCAAAAACATATGTTAGAGATTATACTCAAAATTCAAATGTAAACACTAATCATGCATACCTTGATATAGGAGACTTACACTTGATTGTTGATGTGTGGTCCTTACTGCAGTGATCCATGAATGCATAGTTTTTTTTTTCCTTCTAGGAACCCGATATTGAATCTATTATATCTATGTGATTTCAGATCTCCAGGGTATAAAATTTCATAATGTGGTAGCTCTAATTCCTCTTTCCAACCCTATAGGTCTGATCAATATTATATTCTGCATGAAAGAGTTATGCCCAATCTCCCACAATGACTTGATTATAGACTGGTTCAGTAGAGCGAACTGGTACGAATTGTCATGTGTAACTATTGCAACCTTAGGTCTTGAACACGCTAAAAAAACTACAAGCCGTCATCTTTCTATGACTATTTACGAAATTTCAATCCAATGCTCAGAGAGAAATTTATGACAGTTTTCCCAACGTCACCTGTTTGACATGGAATTCAGAAGTCTGCAAAAATGCTAACTTCCTCATATCATATCTCCTAAAATATAGGGAACCAAGATCTATAATTCGGTCACGAGGTTCATCAGTATTTTGGCTCATATGGGTTTTAATTTTAGCTTTTGAAGCTTTGAACAACAAACATTATAGTGAAAATTCCATGACGACTTGTTTGAAGCTACAAAATCCCTACTAGAGGAGGATATGAGGGTCATTATTTATATGAATGTCTTGAGTTGAGAGGGTCCTCAACAAGTGAACGATGGAGGGATTTTAGGATATTTTTTTTTTATTAATTATTTATTTCAATGACCACAACTAATTATGAGTGACATGCCACAACTCCATAGGGTTTTAGCCCACTAACTAGGGTTACTAACTTCAAACATGAATATCTCTCAAACCATGAAGAATTACTTGGCGTGCCATAGATCAACAGAAACATCTCGACGAGTAGAATACATATAGAAGATCCTTGACTAAAAATAGAGTAATTCATCAAGTCAAAATTCCCATTCAATATCAGGGTAGCCCCTGGTGCTACTTCGATTGAAATCAATGATAGCCACTAACCAACAATCTCCCCCTTTCGCATTAATGGCAACACAAGTACTCACTCTGTGATCATGACACCTCTTCCTACTACCTTCTCTCCCCCTTTGTCATCAATGTCAAAGGGTAATTCCCCGTGACAAACAGCCATCCTGTGGACCTATACATAAGAGAAAGAGAAGGAGTCTAATGAAAACATGGGAGAAGCCCAAGATTTTGGTGAAAATACTCAAATGCTTCATGAGGTAATGGTTTGGTAAAGATGTCAGCAATTTGTTCCTTTGTGCCAAGATATTCAAGCTTGATATTCCTTTCGGTGACCTTCTCTCTAATGAAATCATAGTTAAACGGAATGTGCTTCATTTTGGAATGCATCACAAGATTCTTTGAGATATTGACGGTGTTGGTTTTTATTGCAAAAAATGGGAATAGGCTCATCAAACTTGACTTCAAGATATTGCAAAGTTTGCTTCATCCATAGAACTTGTGTACAACAAGTTCTTGTTGTGATATATTATTCTTTTGCTGTGGATAATGAGATTGAATATTGCTTTTTACTTAACCATTTGTTATAGACATTTTTGGGCCCTACAACCCCAAGCATGAAATGTCCATAAACCAAGGGCTCCTAAGTCCCTAAAAGTGTTGTTCTAACCCCTAAAGGAACAAGGTCAACAGATTACAGCTTCTCCCAGAAGTTCTCCATGAGAAACTGCTTAGAATTGGTCAAAACAGGATCATTGCAGCTGCTCCACTGGCTAGGTGCGTTGCATCTCACCCAAATACACTGTGAGGGTGCGTTGCATTTCAAAAGTCCCTTCTGTGGGGTGCGATGGGTGAGAAATGACAAATGGCAGTGTCATTCTGCGAGGTGGAGAGGCAATGGAAGCTTCCAGAATCTTCTCCTATGGCACTTGCCTCACTGAATTCGACCAAGGATGAGTAAGAGGGCCTCAGTCTCCAAGTGGAAGCAAGAACTATCAGAGAGAATACACTAATAAAATCACAAGCCGACTCATCCCCCTTACAGATATCTATATATGGATCCCTCATCCCAGAGATCCAGAGGCTGGAATTTTGCATATTGTAAGGAATTGTTGTTGGTTTCTAGAGACAAACATTAGATTGTTGGGTGATCTAAGCTTTGTTTGAGGTGAAGAGGGGCCTCTTTGCTGGCAGGTTGATGCTGGGTCGGAACAACTGGTTGTAACTCCTCCTGGCTCTTTTCTTGTTTATCAATAAAAGATATTTGAGTTTTCCTCCATGCTTTTGTATCATTGATGCTTGTTACATTTGTATGGTCAATTTACATCTGATCCTAGATTGTTTATCATTATAGATCCATGTCTTTGTATAGTGCTATGCTCCTGTGATCTTACAGGTACTTTGTGAAGCTTGGCGTGCAAGGGAGCAGGTAGCTGAGGACTATCAAAGAAGAGAGGGATCAAATCAAGGGATTAGCGCAAGACAGAGGTTGGTCTTTCCGTTCATCTCTATCTATAATTCATAAAGGAAAAACAAAAGTAGTTTTTCTCTATTTGTTTCTAAGGCAGCTATAACACCTTAGTGGGATAGAGCAGTTCTAGATAGACAATTTTCCCTGTAACAAAATGGCGACTCCGTTGGGGAACTAATTAGTTTTTTTGTTTATCATTCTTTGTTGTCTATTTCATAAACTTACAAGTAGCATTCAAACTTCATTTGCCATAACAAATGCAAAGTAGACAACTGCTACTTCAATCCATCTACTAGATCTGTTTATGATTTAAACAACTGATTCAAAAACTATCTGATTGCCCTTATGATAGCTCTTAGATCCTCCTTAGATCTACCCCTGATTGTTGCATTACTGATTGCTTTTTGCTCGACCAAAACCCAAGAAATGAACTGCAAACTGTGACCCGGAACCCGAACAGAGTCTCGTTTCTGGCCCAGGGCAGGTACTGTTCAGAGATTCTGAATTTCAGCGCACTTCCCGAGTGGAAAACCTTCATTGCATTTCAGATTCTCTGTGTTACAGGTCCGCTGATCAGACTAGCTCTGTGCAGTTGTGGCTTCTGTGGATCATTCTTTCCAGTTCTATTCCTGAATTTTGCTGCCTGTGATCAGTATATGTCTGTTTGAAACCCCTTTTCCTTGCTGTTATTCTGCCTCCTTTGTACAAAAGAACTGCAGATGTTTTTGTGTGTTTGTTGAGTCATTTACAGTTCTCCTTTGCAAAAGTAGCGTAATCGTACTGTCATCCTTTGATTTGAAACTGTCGCAAGTGTCGCTTTCAATCCTAGGAAAGAGTTTGATTGCTGTTGATGGTCGATTATCCTGTTGCTGTTGCTTTTGGTCTGAATTTGGAATTTTCTAGTGTCAAGAACGAGTATTCATTTCAAAATCGTAAGGTGTTGTGATCATCTCCATTTTTTGATTTCGAAAAGAAACTTGTTTATATTTGTCGCTTGAAAATAATTCAAATTTGTGCATCAACTTTCTTTTTAGCATCCATGTACTAAGAAAGTCGAAAAACAAATACATGCATGTGCATTTGCATATAGACAGTCTGATTGGCTTGATTTAGGAAAGTGCATTTAGAGTGTGCTCTTTTCTCTTTGTGAAAATATTTTGTCTTTCTTTTCCCTAGTAGCTAGGATTTTCATTGCATAAAAGAGATAAAAAGTTTGTTTATCATCTTAGACTGCATTTTAGGAATTACATCTACATCTCGTGGTGAACCCGAAAGACAAACTTCATAAACAAGATCAACTTAAAATAAATTCAATGAATCTAACAACGATTTGGAACTTAACGCACAACATTTAGAAGTCTAGGCTAGAGACGTATGCCGGCGTCGTAAAACCTGGTAACTGTTGTTCTCACTGATGGTTGGATGATTCCTCCACTTTGAGACGATAAGTGCCAGTACGGATTTGTGCTCCCACGTACCGTCGAGTATATTTCGGGAGACCCCAATAGGCTTAAATCCTTTATCCATAGGAAGCCGTGTCTGCCGCCCTATCGATCGCAATGCACTGAACACAACATTCGGGAAGATTGACTGCCGTACCGTAAAAAGTATTCTGCAGTTTTGCGATTGGTTTGGTACTCTCTCTACCTAGATTTCCAGAGCAGTCCCTTTCATTCCTTTTCAGACTCCTTAACAGAAAAGGTCCATCTGAGCACTTGTCACTTCAGGCTCATTAAAAATCGAAGGAGACTAGAGTCATCTTTTTTTTTTTCTTGACCCTTAAAAACTGAAAAAACAAGTTGTGTCAAAGCGTCTAAAATTTATTTTAAACGGAATATTCATTAACCCTTTCCTACGTTGATCTTGGGTTGAGAAAATGGAATCCACCAACCAAGGAATTCTCCTTGGAGGAAATCCTAGTCCCTTCTCCTCTTAGGGAGATGTTGGTGCACCCCATATGGCCACATTGTCGCTTCCAGGACTGACAATTAGTTTGCCTATATGGCTCTTATCAACCTCTATCGTTCAGAACACCACAATTCCTGAATAATCAAATCAGCAATTAGACGAGTCCAGAGTTACCCACCAACCTTCTACTTCCTTTAATTCTTCCTCTCCTCCTTCCTCTTCGCTTGATGGGGCTGGTAAAGCCAAAAGTCAAGTACCTAAGGAGAAAAAGGAAAAGAAGAAGAAAGAGAAGAAGAAGAAGGAGCCAAAGGCAAATGGGGGCAAACGAGTGTCGTCTAGTGAAAATCCACACACTGCACCGACCAGGCCTAAATCGCCATGTGTCATTTTCAAAGGAGACCACTATCACAGGTATTGTCCTTGCATCCCTCGGATCTTAAGGGACTGGTCTCCTCGTATGCACAACCCGGTGTCGTCAACCTCTGATGATCATGTTGAAAACACACCGTCGACTAGTGAAAGTGAAGCCCCAGGACAAAAATGAAGATATAGATTTCCTTGTAAACTGTGTGAAGGTGATCATGCCGTCCACCGTTGTCCCTTCTTAGATGAAGCTAAAAGAGTTTTGGACGATCGTCCGGTTTCACCGTTACGACTTCCTCCTGGATATAAAAAACTCTTGCCGAGTCCGTCACTAGTTGAAAATTCGGCTGGCCCGCTCAGGTGGTCGGCCGAAGCATCTATCATTGAAGATAAACCACCTGCATCCATACCAGATGGAAGTCAAAAGGTCGAGGTGGCAGTTGACCCGGTCTTGCCTTCAGAGGTTCCATCTTCAAATGATATAGTCACTGAAGAGAACAAGGATGACACCGTCCAAATTCTTTTCATAAGCACAGACTCCAACGAACATGGGGGCAATTTACCCATTCCTTTACCGCAGGAAGGAAGTTTGTCAGAGTCTTACCCGGCCGTTTATTCGGTCCCACCTCCAAGCAACCTAGTTGTCTCCTTCGACTGGAATCAACTAGGCCGACCCCATTTACCAGCTAGTGTACCATTCCGAATCATTGTTCAAATATATAGAATGGTTATGGCTGGTACCATCATAGATGAGGGGGCTTCTGTGAGTATCCTTTCCTCAACTGCTTGGAAAGCGCTTGGTTCGCCATCGCTTTTGCCTGAGATGAGAAATCTAACAGGTTTTGATAAAGGAACCAGTCGACCGTTAGGGATCCTTCCCAATGTGCCCATAACATTGAGAGGGAAAACCATTAACATGAACGTAATGGTAGTTCAAGGACCCCTGGATTACAATCTACTCCTTGGACGAGACTATATTTATTGCATGAGAGCCATTGTCTCATCACTCTTTAGAGTGATGTGTTTTCCGCACGAAGGAAGAGTGGTCAAGCTCGTAGACCAGCTTTCATTTCTTGGATCACACATAGCAAATAGTCATATACCATCCCTAAATGGTCTTTTCACGCAAGAAATGTCTCCACCCCTAGTCCGTCCACCCAATGAGCTCGAGTGATTCGAGGGACATGACTAAAACCCAGGGGGCATGCACCCTGGTCTACTTCTGCAGGAAAACCTCGGGTATAGGGTAGGTTTCCGTGAGAGTATATGACCTCCGTACTCCCGTCCGTGATTGGAAGAGGGAGTTGGACTGGAATAAGATCCTCTTGTCAAAGTTATGTGAGTTGGCGGGCATCGCGACTCACCTTTGTTTATCTCGGTAGACATCGCCGAAGAGGTGTTTTGTTTACACTGTAAATAGAACTATCTTTGGTAACCTGTAAGAGGTAGGCCTCTCTCGGTGAAACAAATGTTTTAACGGACTAAAGAAGGGGTAACCTTGAAACTCTGTTTTATACCTGGGGTCATGCAAACCTTTTGGCTTGCAAGCGAAGAGCGACTATTTAATTTTTTAGGACCTCTAACCCTTTAAACTCATAGGATTGGTCGTTTCCTAACTTGCATAAAGAAAGGATGTGGGGAAAAACTCTAAAAGTTGCCATTCTATATGAGACATTCTTATCACACGACTGGATTAATCGAGCAGTTTTAGCACATAGTTCAAGCTCGTTAAAAATAAACATAAGACATGAGCAAATGTTTCCACCCGCATTTAAGCTCATTAAAAAATGAACTATCCCCCGGTAAAAAACCATCGTGAATGTAGTACTTCAGCCATTAAAGCCTTGGTCGTGTTTGCACCGTCACCTCCACTTTTTCATTGGCCGATCATTCACCTCCATTTGATTGTTTACCCATTTTGAGGAACAGCTACGAAGAGTGATTTCACTAGCCATCCTTGTGACACTGCCGTGATTGGAAAATTCCAAACCTTACCTGGAATCAGCTGCTACCCGTTTTATCACTTGTTCCTCAAAAGACGAGTCTCCTTTAAGATCTTTTCAACTGACTCGTAAAATATGAAAAGATTACTGAGCCATTGGCCTCTCCAACTCATTAAAGGGACAGGAAGCGCTATCCCTCCTCTAGATTTTAATCTTTTTGGACTTGAGGGATTATTACACAAAAAGATCGAGCGCTTGTTTTGTTCGGCTCGTTAAAAGTATTGAAAATTCATCCCTTCTGTATTGTTTTATACTTTTTCGGACTTAAGGGATTAGATGACGAAAAAAGGATTTTGGAGTTACCTTTACGTTCCTTTTCAGACTCTCTAAAATTGAAAAGGATCGAGTTATCTTTGTCGTTAAACTCGTTCAAAAGATTAATAGTGACAAACTTGCCTTTAGGCAAGAACGAGTTTCACTATCGCTAGGCTCATTAAAACATAGTTGTTATAGACATTTTTGTGCCTCGCGTCAAGGAGCAGGAAATGTCGATAATTACAGGGATCCTCAGTCCCTAAACATGTTGTTCTTACCCCTAAAAGAACAAGGTCATCAATCAACAGCACTTCCAATCAGTTCTCCACCTGAAAACACTTCAGAACAGGCTTATTTTGGATCATGTCAGCTGCTTAACTGAGCTTCTGCGCTGTATTGCAACTGTCCCACTCTGTACCTGCGCTGGAAGTCAAAAACAATGAAGGCTACCTGCGCTGGGCGAGATTGGCCAAGTGGCACAGTCCTCCTGCAAGGTGTCAATTGCCCAGGAAGCTTCCAAACTGACACTTGGGTCATGAGATTCGCCCTGTGATGAGTAAGAGGTACTTGATCACCATGTGTAAGCAAGGATCTCCAAGTGGACACAGGAACTGAAGATTAACTGGAGATGGAGAGGACACAAGGCAGCTTCATGTCAGTCTCAAGCTGACTCATCCTTTTCTCTTCTCTCCTATATATAGAGCTCTTCTATGAGGTCTATGGAGGCTGGAATTTTGGTATAAGCAAGGAGGTGCTGTTGGTATACTGCCAGGATTATTGGGTGATTGTTTTACTAGAGGTGAAGAAGAGAGTTCTTGCTGCCGAGGAGGTGCTGCTGGATTGGGGCCAACATCATTGGTTGTAACTTCCTCTGGAACCCTGTTACTTTCTATCAATAAAGTTTGCATGTTCTTCTATATACTTGTTTTACATAGATGCTTTTGTGTTTACATGTATATTTGATGCAACCTAATCCATGCTTCAATTATGATTGCTTGTATCTCGTAGTTTGCTCCCTTTTGTTGTGCAGATTCTGTGTGTAGCTGGATCGGCTTGGAGAGTAAAGAGCTGGGAACGGGATACAAAGCGAGAAGGACAAGGATCGACTAAGCGCAAGACACCAGGTTGGTTGATCCTCTTTCTATTCTCTCTGTGCTTTCATAAAGATGAACATGAAAACTTTGTCATTCAGTTGTTGCTAAAGTCTGTCACCTTTAGAAAGGGTTAGTGTCATCCGCATCGGATACTTTTCCCCACAACAAACTGGCGACTCCGCTGGGGAGATCCTAGTATCTTGTTGTTGTAGTATTTTGCTATTCATTTCTTGAAGAAAGGAGTACCGAATCGAAAAGCTTTTGACTCTATCAAAAGCGAAGTAGAGGGTTTTTGCTACTCTTGCTCCTTTGCTGAGCAAATTCAAGATTTAAAGAGCTAATCTACAGATGAATCCTTACTCTTTGTGATAGATCTTTATCCTCTTGATCATCCCTTAGCCTGTACTTAACCCATAGCATTTCATTTCAGTCAAAACAGTACATTTTTGAGCTTTTTATGACCCGGAATTCTTAGCAGACGTAACTCTCGTAAGTCAGTGCAGGCTGTCCACAGGCAGTCTGCATTACAGCGCAGGTGCTCCCTTCGGGAACTGCGCTGAGAGTGAAACTGGCAGACCAGTGCCTGCGCTGGTCCAGTTGGCCTTAGTCTAGCTCAGCTCTTCCTTTGTGTCTTGGCCCTGTTTGCACTTGTTTTTTGGCTGATTGCTTGCTGGTTATTGTATTTGTTGTAGACCTTATCTCCTTGACATTATTCCGCCTCAGTTGTGTGATGAAATTGTAAACGTTCTTTCAGTATTTCTTGTTTCAGTTACAATTTCCCATTGTGAAAAGCGAACCTAGTAGCTGTGGCCTCTTAGATTGCGATCTTATGAGTTAGTGTTGTTACTGTTCATAGCTGTTTAAGTTGGTTTGTTTTCACTTTATGATTTTAATTCATATATTTTTGGTGTAAAACAAGTACCTGTAAAGCGTCTTTTCATTTAGACAATACTTGTTTGTTTACGCTTCAAATTGAATTCGAAAGTCATACAACAGTTTTCCTTTTGTTAAGCATCAACATTAAAGGAAAAGAAAAGAAATACATGCATCTTGCATTTGCATTTTTGATAAGTTTGGGTGTCTGATCTAGGAGAAAGTGCATTAGTTTGTGCTTTGTGCTCTGTGTGGAAAGATATTGTTTTTCTCTCCCCTCAGTAGTTAGGATTTTCAAAGCTAAAAGGATTGTGAAAGCTTGCTTATCATTTTAGCTGCATTTAGGAATTTGTACCAATACATCTCGTGGTGATCCTGAAAGACAAACTGATAAACAAGATCAACTTAAAATATATTGAATGAATCTAAAAACGCATTGTAACATAACGCTCACAATAGAGGTCTAGGTAGAGACGTGTTCCGGCGTCGTTAAACGTAGTGACTGTCGATCTCTACGAAGGTGGGTGATTCCTCCTGAGGGACGATAGCACTAATACGGATTTGAGCTCCCGCGTACCGTCGCGTATATTGGGAGACCCCTATAGGCAATTATCCTTTATCCTTAGGAAGCCGTGTCGACCGCCCTACTGATCGCGATGCAGTGAACACAGCATTCACGAAGATCGACCACCCGTACCGTAAAACGTATTCTGTGGTTTCGCGAAAGGTTTGGCACACCCTCTGCCTAGATCTCCAGAGCAGTTTCTTTTGGCTCTTTTCAAACTCTATAATTGAAAAGGTCCAACCGAGCATTTTTCACTTCGGGCTCGTTAATACATCGAAGGCGACTAGAGTCATCTTTAGCTTTTTCTCGACTCTTAAAACATGAAAAAGCAAAGTTGTGTCTAAAAGCGTCTAATAAAATTCATTCAATACGGAAACATAATTCCCCTTTTTTGTATTTTAGTTGATCAAGTAATCCGCAATCGTGGAGGAAAGTCAATTAAAACCCCGTCGTTCAGGGAGGCTTGCAGGTCGACCATCTTTGTCTCCGGAACCGAAAGTAGTACGAGCAAAGCGATCTCGCTGGACCAGGTCAAAATCTCCTTTTAAAGTTAGAACGGAAGTTCCAACAACATCTGAGATTCTGGTCACTCCCAATATTTCTGGAATCTCTGCCTCTATTGAAGAAGTTCAACGGCAACAGAAGGACAATTGTATTGATCCTAGTCTGAAAACAAGTACTTGTTTAACTGAACCAGTTCCATTTGAAACCGGTCCACAGAGTCTTGTTGTTCAAACAACTGTCGCTGTCGAAACAACCCCTTCTTCGGCACCAGAAATCTATTACGGACCTGACGGTCTGCCTCTTCCTCCTGGTCTGATCGCAATAGAAGAAATCGTAGAGGACCAGCAAGCGAATACTCCAATTCATTTTGGAGTAGGTTCCACTCTTTTTCCTTCTGCATCAGAAGTTTGTCTATCGCCACAAGAAGTTCCTGAAGAATCGTTAGGAAGTTTATTGGATAGACTTAAAATGTCTGAACAACCGTCGACATCTAGAACTGTGCCAAACGACACGGCGACAGCAGAAGCTCCTGCTGCCATTCCAACGATGTTTGCCGGCATACCATCTGTCCCAACTAGTTCTCATCAACTAGAAGGAGTCCACCCAGGGACTATTATGACAACTTGGTCTGTTCCAGTTTGCTCTTCCGGTATAATACCCGGTAATTCTTATGTTGAAACTAGACAAATTGATCCCTTTGGGAATCATTTTGGGCCATCCAGTCCTCAAAGGCCATCTATACCCTTGAGCTCCGGATTGTTACCGTATGGGGGGCAATATGCCCTTTCACTTCCTCTTTCGGGAGGATACCCATATGGCAGTTTTCAACCACATTCAGGTTTGACTGAAGTAACGACGAGTGGTTGGGTACCTATGTTACCCCAACAACCAAGAGTTGTATATTCTATGCAACAAAGTGTACCTATGTCTCATATCCCGACGACGCCAGCAATTGTAACCGTGTCGCAAGTTCAATCGATGCCTGTTGTATGTCAACCCCAAGTTGTAATGCAACAGCCAATTGACCCTGCAACACAACCACAATCGCCGACTGCCGGGACGACACAGATACAAACGGGGACCATAACCCCGCATCTTGGGCCGTCGGTTAGTGTTGCACAACAAAACATGGCTTCACAACCATGGATGGTGCAATACCAACAACCTCAGTTTCAACAGGTATACCAGGGATCTGAGCAACAGATCTTTGTGAATAGTGGGCAACCCTATCAGAACGGGTTAAACCAACCACTTTACAGTGGCCAAGCCCACCAACCATATCAGTCATATCAACATCAGTTGCATTATACTGGTATGCAAAGACCTACTGCTCAGGCGATTCAATCGTACCCTGGGTACGCCTCGCCAAACCTGAATCAGCAGTTGCCATTCGTGGCGACTTTAGAATTACCAGATTTACATCGATTGACGAACGATCCAATCGCCTATGCCCATTGGTGGCCAGCGATTCCTCACAAACTTCCTTCGGACATTCCTAAATTCAATGGAAATCTGGGCGAAGACCCGTCGAATCATGTGATGACATTCCATCTGTGGTGTTCGTCGAATACCTTGAATGATGATTCAATAAGGCTTCGTCTTTTCCAGAGGACATTGACTGGTCCGGCGGCCAAATGGTATATTGAATTACCTAGAGCCTCTTTCGACAATTTTAGTTCCCTAGCCACGACTTTCTTGACACACTTTCAGTTACCTATAAGGTACGAAACTGGAACAGAAATCTTAACTAATTTCAAGCAGACAACCGCCACACATATATCTGATCATATACATGAGTGGCATCGTCGTCGCAGAATGGTAAAGACCTATGTTCCAGATCAGCTATTAGCTGAGTGGTTTATAAAGTCGCTTCTGCCGGCAATTACAGAAGATGTGGCCAAGGGGGGCGTCGTAACAGAGGAGCAGGTTATTGCTCGTGCTCAGTATTTGGACTTAGTGTATACTCAGTCGGGCACGCTCTATGATAAGATACCTGATGCCCCCAGACCGGAATTTTCAATCCCTCCTCCTCCCGGATCGAATAGTGACTCTCATGCCGGTGATGGCGTGATTGGAACTGCAAACGCTAAGTCGACAAGGGATTCGAATAAGAAAGCCCGTAAGACTTCGAATCAAAAAGCAAATCAAGAGATTCTTGCTTCGGAGGTAAATGCTGTATCTACAGATAAAAACAAAAACTCCAATCAACCAGGAAGCAAGAAGAAACAAAACAAAGGGAAGAAGAAGAAACAAGGTGGATCATCCCCTCAAAAAACTTCTTCAAACCCTCCCGGGCAAAAGAAACAATTTCCTCCATGTCAAATATGTGATGAAAATCATTCAACAAAGAACTGTCCGTTCAAAGCTGAGTTGAAGAGGTTCCTGAAAAGTTCCCAAACTTCAGCTGTGTTGACTGATCCGTTTCCTGCCCCAGGTCAGAATATGGTTGATAGTGGAAATGCTTCCCCGTCACAAGTGCTTATGCTGTCGGTTTCTAAGCAAAGTGATGCTTTGATATCGACTAGGAATAAAGATTATGGAAATCCGCCGGTGTCGAACGACAAAGGGAAAGATCAACCCAGTAGTTCGACAACAACTTCGGCAGAAGTTGTACCCCCCCTCACGCATGAATTAACAATAAAGCCACCTAAGGGAGTAGTCCACAAGTCGACATTCAACCCTCGCGCCAGAGCGGCGCAACACTATAATGTAGTGGAGGATTTGGCCCAATCGCCATCTGCTATGTCGACTCTTGAGGTACTACAAAATTGCCCATCCCAAAGACAGGCATTGTTATCAGCAATTGGTGGAGTGGATCCTAAAGATTCCAATCTTGTATCCTTTGATCACAAAGGATATGATCCTCAGTTACCAGCGCAATTAGCTTTCCTTATTCAAGTGAAAGCACTCAACAAAACTGTTCATAGAACGATTATTGATGAGGGCGCATCGACATGTATCATGTCGATGAGTTGCTGGAAAACTCTTGGATCTCCAACATTGTCGCGATCTTCGACGACATTGAAAGCATTTGACGGTAGGACGTACACTCCGTACGGAATCCTAAATAACTTTAAGGTTGAACTAGGAGGAAAAACAGTAGAGATTGATGTTGAAGTCATTGATGGCAATCTTGACTATAACATTCTACTGGGAAGACCATGGATATATGCCATGGCAGCTGTAGTGTCGACATATTTTAGGAAGATCGCATTCCCGTTTGAAGGAGGGATTACGATCGTCGACCAACAGAATTTCCTCCCTAATGGTTCACAAGTTACTGGAAGCATTCCCCTGATCCATGGGAGCGACCATTCAATAAAAGATATAGGAGTAGGCTTGCTAAAAGATCCCACAATGATGGGAACTTTCGCGTTGCCACCTCCGTTCCATGAAGGGAATATCCCGTTTGTAGCAACATGCAACATGGTATCTTCGTCGAAGGTCGCAGAAGACAAAGTCGTCATGGATCATCAAATGGTTTTGCCCCCTAGCCCTATTGAAATATTGTAGCAATCAATGTTTCAGGCATGGGAGGCGAGCCCAAAAGAACGCTCGTCAAGCGTTTGGGTAGATAGATCCGAAGAATATGGTACCCCATTAGATCCATGGTCAAAAGTTCATGGGACTGACGAAGGAATCTTGCAATCAATGATGATTAAGGGGGCACCATGGAATGATAACCACCATCGTTCCCTTCTTCCAGAGTGTGAAGAAGAAACTCATCACGACCTATACAACCCTTCAGTGTTTGAATTCCTAACAAATACTGTAAATACGGTGGATTCAGAAAGAAACCTATCCAATATTGAAGAGACCATAGCCATAAATATCTCGACAAAATCTGATGTTGTTGAGAATATTCATGTCGGCAAAAGTTGTTCCCCTTCAGAACTAGAAATATATAGTGCTCTCTTTCGCGAATTTAGAGATGTCTTTGCATGGTCATATGATGAAATGCCAGGCATTGACTCGAGCATAGTTGAACATGAAATTAAAATGTATCCTGATGTCAAACCAGTAAGACAACGGCTTCGGCAGGTACATCCGAAGAAATCCGCTGCCATTAAGGCGGAAGTTGAAAAACTCCTCCATGCTGGATTCATCTACCCGGTTCCTCTAACCGATTGGGTATCGAATATTGTCCCTGTTATGAAAAAACAAGGGACGATAAGAGTGTGCGTCGACTATAGGGATGTAAACAAAGCTTGTCCAAAGGACAACTACCCTACACCCTTCATCGACCAGATAATTGATGAATGCGCCGGATGTGAAATCTTTTCATTTATGGATGGATTTTCCGGGTATAATCAAATAAATATCCGCCCACAGGACCAGTCTAAGACTGCATTCATCTGTCCGTGGGGCACATTCGCTTATCAAAAATTACCCTTTGGTTTAAAGAACGCAGGGGCGACGTTTCAGAGGGCAATGAATTATGCCTTCCATGACATCAAGAACATCGTTCAACCTTACCTCGACGATCTTCCGGCTCATTCGCGGAAGCGGACTGATCATCCGCGGCATTTGAGAGCAATATTTCTACGTTGCCGACATTACAAGATAAGACTCAATCCGCATAAGTGTGTGTTTTGCGTCGGCTCTGGTCGCTTACTTGGATTTGTAGTTTCTAAGGACGGGATTCGTCTCGACCCCTGTAAGGTTCAGGCAATCATTAATTTGCCTCCACCTTCAAATTTCCTTCAGATTCAGAAACTCCAAGGGAAAGCAAACTTTCTGAGGAGGTTCATTCCTAATTACGCAGAACTTGCCAAAGGTTATACTCGTCTTTTGAAAAAGGATGTACCTTTTGTCTGGGACCAGGTTGCACAAGCTTCCTTTGACGCTCTGAAAGATTGTCTAGTAAGAGCATCATTAATGTACGCCCCGGACTATCAAAGAGATTTTAACCTGTACATTGCTGCAGCAGATACGACCATTGCGATGGTCTTAGTGCAAGAAGTCGATGGAATTGAACATCCTATTTATTATTTAAGTAAAAACTTAAATGACACAGAAAGTAAATATTCCTATGTTGAAAAACTAGCGCTTGCTGCTGTTCAAGCGATTCAAAGGTTTCGACATTATGTCCTCTTTAGGAAAACTACCGTTTTGTCAGATTGCAATCCCATGACATATATACTGTCGCGACAGTTGCTTGGGGGCAAATATTCAAAATGGATAGCCATCCTTCAAGAGTTTGATTTAGATTTTGTAAAATCCAAATCGAAGAAAGCCCTAGTTTTCGCGGAATTATTATGCGATCTCCCATCGTCGTCCAACGATGATACATCAGAAGAGTCAATCGTGGATGAAAATTTGTTTCTGATATCAGTAAGCGATGAGTGGTATGGAGACATCATTGTTTATCTCCAAACCCAAAAATTTAGGCCTAATACCTCACACTCGGAACGAAAACGTATACGATACCAATCAAAAGACTACATGATCGTCGGTGATACACTTTACTGTCGTGGCATCGATACGGTTCTGAGGAGGTGCCTTACCCATGAGGAGGCCGAAAAAGCCCTGAATGATTGTCATTCAGGCGCGTGCGGGGGGCATCAATCTGGATATGCGACAGCACAAAGAATCTTACGAGCAGGATATTTCTGGCCAACTATGTTTAAAGATTGCATAATAGCTGTCAGAAGTTGCCATGCATGTCAGATCTTTGATAGCAAAACCAGAAGACCACCCGCACCCTTACAGCCGATAGTTGCTGTTGGGCCCTTCGCCAAGTGGGGCATCGATTTCATGCAATGTAACCCCACCTCGACCGGGGGGCATGGGTATATTATAGTCGCTGTTGACTATTTTACCAAATGGGCCAAGGCGATGCCTACATTGGATAACACTGGTGAAACAGCTGCCCTTTTCTTTTTCAATCATGTAGTCGCCAGGTTCGGCGTACCGCAAGCTATAGTGACAGATCATGGATCGCATTTTCGCAATCACATGATGATCGAATTAGCTGCCAAATTAGGGCTATCTCACGACAGCTCTACTCCGTATTATCCACAAGCCAACGGACAAGTTGAGGCAATCAACAAGGTCCTGAAGCGTATGTTGCAAAGGATGATCGGGGTTCATAAAAGAAGATGGCATCTAATCCTGTACTCAGCACTATGGGCTTACCGAACCTCGGTAAAAAATGCCACTGGGTTCACACCATTCCAATTGGTGTATGGCCTGGAGGCAGTTTTACCGATCCAGTGCGAAATTTCGTCACTTAAACTCGCAATTGACCTCCTCCCCGGAACCTCAGAAGAAGAGGCTCGTTTCCTGGAATTGATCCAGTTGGATGAAAACCGTCGTGACGCCGCTTTGGCGAACGAGGCTCATAAGAAACAAGTCAAAGCACAGTTCGATAAGAATGTCAAACCGCGCAACTTCTCTGAGGGTGACTTGGTTTTGCTTTACGACCAAGAATCCGATAAATTAGGAGCAGGAAAATTTCAGTCCTTATGGATGGGTCCTTATATTGTTAAAAGGGTGTTAGCAAAAGGAGCCTACGAGTTAATGGATTATGATGGAATACCACTGGCGCAACCCCGTAACGGGTTGTACCTCAAGCGTTACTATGCCTAAATAGTAACCTGAGTGCTTTTGTTGTATTTTGTTTTCGCTAAAATGTTTGTTTCGGTAGTAATCCACCCTTCTCGTTTGTTGCAGATGTCGAATTATTCTGAAACATATGTGGGATATGCCGACGGAGCGAGTCGTAGTACGCGGAATTTGTCCTCCGCTGCCTGGGCCATTTTTGATCCAAGCGGCGAGTTAGTGAGTTTCAGAGGTGTGTGTATTGGACGGTCGACAAACAATATCGCTGAGTATAGTGCGTTGATCGAACTCCTCTCTGATACCATTGCTCATGGTATACGCCGACTAATTGTCAGGCTAGACTCACAACTTGTGATACTACAGCTCACTGGTATATACTCAGTCCGCAATCCAGCTATTTATCGTATGTTTCTAAGAGTTAAGATTTTGGAAAGAGAGTTTGATTCAATTCAATACCAGCATATTTCCAGAAACTTGAACACATTAACAGATTCATTGGCAAACTATGTATTAGATAGACATTTACAACATATATAAAAAGAGATGCATCGGTGCTATGTAAGTGGATCACAAATAAACCGAAATAAACTCCGAAAATCAAAATATATAAAGTTGTTTATAGTTTGTACATAATGTGCTGTAATCAAAACAAAATTGGTCATACGACCTAGAACTCAAAAAAGATGCTAGGGGGCACCCTAGCCTAATGGTGCTCATGAAAGTACGTCACGGTCTGTGCGATCATGCGCAAGAGACGAGTCCATCGTCTAGGCACGCCGATGGTGTGTCGCTGCAACTGTAAAGGTAACTCGTCAATCTGTACATCCGGAAGGCCACGAGTAAGGCTCTCAACCTGCTCCTGCACAGCTGCAAGTATCTCAGTATCACCAAGGTCGCGAATAACAACTCTCCTAGCAGGCTCTGCTGCTAGGGCAGCAACTGGCGACCGTGGACGAGCTACTGGACGAACAGGACCAACATCTGCATGCACCCAAGAGTTTGATCAGTTTTGAACAGTAAACATCATGAATGAAAACAATAAACAGTGATATGGTCAGAGATTTTACCAATAGCACCCCATTGCTCGCCATCCGGAAGCACCAAGTCCGGATCACCTCGGTAGTCCATACCCACGTATGGATACTCAGAAAATGCCATCTCCTGACGCTCGAACCATCTAAAGAAGGACTCAGTGAATGTAATATGAGGTTGACCAGCATGCCGGGACATATGGTCGACCCACCTCTGCATGCGTGGCTCGGTCGGAGAAGGCATATCAAGCAAGATGTACTGAGGTTGCATCAATGGGATTTTCTCCAAGACAAAGGCAGTAAGAATAGAACCAAATCCAAAGTTCTTCAGCCCCCCGTCCTTTACCTTGGTCAATTGACTTTTCATCTGAACAAGTACTGCGTCACACCAGTTAAACACTTTCGGTTGGAGACACTCCAAGGCGTGCTGCATATAAGATCTGTTGGCAACATGCAAAGCTGCGCTACCGGCCATCCTACCAATAGTAAACAGAATGGATCTGAGAGACCTGTCAGTGATGTCACGGATATTGATCTTGCCGTCTTTGCTCGGCTGTGAACCTTCCCGGCAATACTGACGTATATAGTCTCTGGTGGAAGTAGTCCCTCGAGCCGTACCTGACAAAGAAATGGGAGCACCCCGCCTTGACAACCCAGTCAAGAAGTACATGTCCTCTATGGTCAAGGGAAAGGACTTCCCCCTAATCTGGAATACTTGGTTAACAGGATCCCAAGCATCAAGCATATACTGCAGTAAAGAAATTTGTGCTCTCATGCTAGAGATACGGAAGAACTTCAGCAGGCCACAGTTCCGAAGCGCGTTCACCGTGACTGGGTCATGGAGTGCAACCATGTCCTCTGCTTCATGTTCTCGTTCTCGCCATGTAAGGAACATTTTGTCCAAAGTTCCCTACAATCAAACAAGAGAATGAGTAAGTTCCTGAATTTGATGAAAATCTGGCGAAAAAACATCAAAAAACTCATGCAAACTCAGTCTTTTTAGGCCCAGCGCAGGCAGAGAGTGTTCCCCCTGCTCTGTAATTCAGTTTGCCTCAAAGCTGACTGGAATACAGCGCAGGTTTCGAAAGGGGAACCTGCGCTGATGCCAGGGCGCCCTAATGGAACCCCTGGGGCCCAGAAACACTGAAAAACAGGCATGAAACTGAAAAAGGAAACCATGAAAGTGAAGGGCTGAAGTTTAGCTCCTACCTGGTCCAAACGGCGCCGAAAATCGTCCACAGAATCTCCCGGAATCAGCTGGTGAAAATCAAGGAAGAAGAGGCACCTCCAGAGCTCCAACAAGCAAAATACAAATGAAATGGTAAATGAGAGGTAAAAACCCCTTTTTATGACTTTTTACACCGTTTAAAGTTAAATATTAGGGTTATATTCTCGTTTTCATGCAATTATTATCCATTTCTAACAAAATTTGTTGCAGCAATTGATAATGAAGTACTACATTTGAAAAGAGAAAAGCTAATGAAAGTAAATTTGACCATGAATCGAGCAGTTTTACCACGGAATTTATGCTCGTTAAAAAATAGAAAAGTGTGAGCAAGGTTTTTCGCCAAAGTTCAAGCTCATTAAGAAATGAACCTGTCTCGGTAAATGACCATTGCGATCGTAAATTTATAAGCCTTAAAAGCCTTGGTCGTGTTCTCATCCATCACCTCCATTTCATTTGGCCGATCGTTCACCCCCATGTGTGTTTACCTATTTTGAGGAACGGCTGCGAAGAGTGATTTCACCTAGCCCTCCTTGTAACACTACCGTGATTGGAAAATTCCAATTTGTACCTGGAATCAGTTGCTATCCTTGTTTATCACTCGTTCCTCAAAAGACGAGTCTTCTTTGAGCTCTTTTCACTGACTCGTAAAATATGAAAAGTTTGCCGAGTTTTTGGCCTTCTAGCTCGTTAAACGACTGAAAGCTATCCCTCCTCTAGATTTTAATCTTTTTGGACCTGAGGGATTATTACACAAAAAGATCGAGCGCTTGTCTTGTTCGGCTCGTAAAAGTACCGAATAGCCATCCCTTCTGTATTGTTTTATACTTTTTCGGACTTAAGGGATTAGATGACGAAAAAGGAATTATGGAGTTGACTTTCTGTACCTTTTTAGACTCTCTAAAAATGAAAAGGACCGAGTTTTCCTTGTCGTTAGACTCGTTAAAATAATTAAATAGCGACAAACTTGTCTTTAGACGAGAACGAGTTTCCCTATCGCTAGGCTCGTTAAATCTTAGCGATGGGCTTGCCCGAAGGGCAGGTTATAGAACAAGCATATGTTATCCTCCTCAAGCTTGAAAAAAATAAAGAGGTACTGGTCAGAAATGACTGGGGAAAAATTGGGAGAACATCAAAGTTTAGAGGTAGCAAGTCACTCTTGAACATGACACTTTTCTTCCGTATCACATCGGGTTGGGTTGTCTCATTCACCGGTTTCATCACCATGGTCCTCGCCACACCATCCATTCGGGGTAATGCTACCGATCCATCACATCAGTGTCGTTATATGTTCAAGAGGGGTCATTCAGAAAGTGTCAACCGTGTCCCATCCGCTACCATACATTTTCCTTCATCCATTTCATGATCGCCACCCTGAATCATATGTCACAGTTTGTTTCCACCTCCACTAAATCATTAGCTCCGTTCCGTGTCATTGATGTGGGATTCATTAAGGCCCTCCTTTGACGGATCGCTTCTTGTCGACTTCAGCTCATTATCCAAGAAGTCGATCTAGGAACACCCCCATCAGTACTTTGAAGCTTGCATGCCTCAATGGCAAGTTTCTCACTTCCGGCGACAGGTATACATCAATGACCTTCGACCAGAAGATTTTGCGTGGCGTTCGACGCCAAGTCCTTTATTCACGCCACGTGAATTGTACTGCCGTACCTTGAGGGTCATCGTCATTATTGGTGATTCCTCTCGCGCTTGTTAACGGTTTTCATTATTGACCGGTAATCAAGCGATGTCTTTCCATGTTCGACTTCAGCGTAATTCTCACATGGATCGACTTGTACTTAGAGTGAAGATCGAACGAGTTTGAAGACCCCGGATCTAGTTTCATCCATCCGGGCTGCGATATATATTCAGGAAATATAAAAGCATTTGCCATGTACATCATTGCAGCAGATGATCATCCTCCTCAAAGGATGATAATTTTAGCGGAAGATTATCAGTCTGTCTTCAGACGATCGTCTGTCATATGTACCAAAATGTATTTATAGAAAGCTGAGCATGGGAATACCCGCCTCAGCTAGATCATGAGAATAATGATGAATGAAAGATAATGTATTGTATTGTATTGTATTACAGGGCACTCTCCTCAGCACTGGAACGAACTTCGGACCCTCTAGCTAAAGCATTTCACCCGATTAACGGCCTCATACTTTAGGGGGCAACTGTTATAGACATTTTTGTGCCTCGCGTCAAGGAGCAGGAAATGTCGATAATTACAGGGATCCTCAGTCCCTAAACATGTTGTTCTTACCCCTAAAAGAACAAGGTCATCAATCAACAGCACTTCCAATCAGTTCTCCACCTGAAAACACTTCAGAACAGGCTTATTTTGGATCATGTCAGCTGCTTAACTGAGCTTCTGCGCTGTATTGCAACTGTCCCACTCTGTACCTGCGCTGGAAGTCAAAAACAATGAAGGCTACCTGCGCTGGGCGAGATTGGCCAAGTGGCACAGTCCTCCTGCAAGGTGTCAATTGCCCAGGAAGCTTCCAAACTGACACTTGGGTCATGAGATTCGCCCTGTGATGAGTAAGAGGTACTTGATCACCATGTGTAAGCAAGGATCTCCAAGTGGACACAGGAACTGAAGATTAACTGGAGATGGAGAGGACACAAGGCAGTTTCATGTCAGTCTCAAGCTGACTCATCCTTTTCTCTTCTCTCCTATATATAGAGCTCTTCTATGAGGTCTATGGAGGCTGGAATTTTGGTATAAGCAAGGAGGTGCTGTTGGTATACTGCCATGATTATTGGGTGATTGTTTTACTAGAGGTGAAGAAGAGAGTTCTTGCTGCCGAGGAGGTGCTGCTGGATTGGGGCCAACATCATTGGTTGTAACTTCCTCTGGAACCCTGTTACTTTCTATCAATAAAGTTTGCATGTTCTTCTATATACTTGTTTTACATAGATGCTTTTGTGTTTACATGTATATTTGATGCAACCTAATCCATGCTTCAATTATGATTGCTTGTATCTCGTAGTTTGCTCCCTTTTGTGGTGCAGATTCTGTGTGTAGCTGGATCGGCTTGGAGAGTAAAGAGCTGGGAACGGGATACAAAGCGAGAAGGACAAGGATCGACTAAGCGCAAGACACCAGGTTGGTTGATCCTCTTTCTATTCTCTCTGTGCTTTCATAAAGATGAACATGAAAACTTTGTCATTCAGTTGTTGCTAAAGTCTGTCACCTTTAGAAAGGGTTAGTGTCATCCGCATCGGATACTTTTCCCCACAACAATAGTGATGGGTTTGCCCAAAGGGAAAATTATAGAACAAGCATATGTTATCCTCCTCAAGCTTGAAAAACATAAAGAGGTACTGGTCAGCAATGACTGGGGAAAAATTGGGAAGAAAACTTAAAGAAACTTTGTTGGTAGCAAGTCGCTCTTGAACATGACACTTCCGCTCCGTGTCTGAGTCGGTTTGGGTTGTTTCATTCACCGGTCACATCAACATGGTTAGGCCATATCATCCACATTTGGGGTTAATGCTACCAATCCATCACATCAATGTCGCCAATATGTTCAAGAGAAGTCATTCAGAGAATTCACATGTGTCTCACCCACTACCATACATTATACTCCATTATTTCATGACCGCCACCCTGAACCTTATATCACTAGATCGTTTTCACCTCCATTAAAATCATTTACTCCGTTCCGTGTCATTGATGTGGGATTCATTAAGGCCCTCCTGTGACGGATCACTTCTTGTCGACATCAGCTCATTATCCAAGAAGTTGATCTAGGAACACCCCATTCAGTACTTTGAAGCTTTCATGCCTCAATGGCAAGTTTCTCACTTTCGGTGACAGGTTTACATCAATGGCCTTCGACCGAAAGATTTTTCGTGGTGTTCAACGCCAAGTCCTTTATTCACACCACGTGAATTGTATTGCAGTACCTTGAGGGTCATTATCATTATCGGTGATTCCTCTCGCGCTTGTTAATAGTTTACATCATTAACTGGTAATCAAGCGATGTCTTTCCATGTTCGACTTCAGAACATTTCTCACATGGATAGACTTGTACTTTGAGTGAAGATTGAACGAGATTGAAGACCCCGGATCTAGTTTCATCCATCCGGGCTGCAATATATATTCAGGGAAATAAAGAAATTACATGTACATCATTGCAGCACAGGTAATCATCCTATCAAAAGGATGATGGCTCTACCAGAATCATCAGTCTACACTCAGACGATTGTCTGTCCTATGTACATGAAAATGAATTTATAAAGCTGAGCATGGGAATGCCCACCTCAGCTAGATCATGAAAATAGTATGAAGATAATGTATTGTATTGTATCTTATTACAGGCCTCCTCCCAGCATTGAAAGAACTTCAGATCCTCATAATAAAGCATTTCACCCGACACCAAAAGATTAACAACCTCATACTTTAGGGGGCAACTGTTATAGACATTTTTGGGCCCTACAACCCCAAGCATGAAATGTCCATAAACGAAGGGCTCTTAATTCCCTAAAATTGTTGTTCTAACCCCTAAAGGAACAAGTTCAATAGATTACAGCTTCTCCCAGAAGTTCTCCATGAGAAACTGCTCAGAATTGGTCAAAACAGGATCATTGTAGCTGCTCCACTGGCTAGGTGCATTGCATCTCACCCAAATACACTGTGAGGGTGTGCTGCATTTCAAAAGTCCCTTCTATGGGGTGCGATGGGCGAGAAATGACAAATGGCAGTGTCATTCCGCAAGGTGGAGAGGCAATGGAAGCTTCCAGAATCTTCTCCTATGACACTTGCCTCACTGAATTCGACCAAGGATGAGTAAGAGGCCCTCAGTCTCCAAGTGGAATCAAGAACTATCAAAGAGAAGACACTAATCAAATCACAAGCTGACTCATCCCCCTTACAGATATCTGTATATGGATCCCTCATCCCAGAGATCCAGAGGCTGGAATTTTGCATATTGTAAGGAATTGCTGTTGGTTTCTAGAGACAAACATCAAATTGTTGGGTGATCTAAGCTTTGTTTGAGGTGAAGAGGGGCTTCTTTGCTGGGAAGTTGATGCTGGGTCAGAACAACTGGTTGTGACTCCTCCTGGCTCTTTTCTTGTTTATCAATAAAAGTTATTTGAGTTTTCCTCCATGCTTTTGTATCATTGATGCTTGTTACATTTGTATGGTCAATTTACATCTGATCCTAGATTGTTTATGATTATAGATCCATGTCTTTGTATAGTGCTATGCTTCTGTGATCTTACAGGTACTTTGTGAAGCTGGGCGTGCAAGGGAGCAGGTAGCTGAGGACTATCAAAGAAGAGAGGGATCGAATCAAGGGATTAGCGCAAGACAAAGGTTGGTCTTTCCGTTCCTCTCTATCTATAATTCATAAAGGAAAAACAAAAGTAGTTTTTCTCTGTTTGTTTCTAAGGCAGCTGTCACACCTAAGTGGGATAGAGCAGTTCTAAATAAACACTTTTCCCTGTAACACCATTAAACAAGACAACCACCTAGATAGAATACTGCTCCACTAGTACTCTTAAGATCATCAACACTTCCTCCCCAATCTGCATCTGTATAAGCTTAGATAACTAGATCATTTCCTTTGGGATACCATAGACCATATTCCGTTGTACCCTTAAGATATCAAAGAATTTTTTTGGTGACAATAATATGAGATTTTTTGGTGCTACTTGGAATCCTACTACTTGTCCAGCTGCCTACATCACATCAAGCTAGGAGGCTGTCACATATAGGAGACTACCATTGACGAATCTTCTAAGCTTAACTTGCAACCTGTTATCATGGGAGTAAGGACTGGCTTACAATATTCCACCTAGAATTTTTTGAGAATTTCCTTGATTTACTTGGTTTGATATATGAATATTCATTTATCCTACTGAGAAATCTAAAGCCCCAAAAAGTATGTCAGCTTTCCAAGCATAGACATTTCAAAATCACTTTACATTTTTGTGGCAAAGTCTTTACTTTATTTGTCATCATTGCTTCCAAAGATTATATCATCCACATATACCTCGATAATAGTTCGGATATCTTGATCCACTTTCACATAGAGATTGTTGTTAGTGCTTCCTTTCTAGAATCCTTGATGTAGATACATATCAAGATGATCATACTAAGCCCTAGGAACTTGATTGAGACCATATAGAGCCTTATTTAATCTGCAAATGTAGTTTATTTTTCCAGTGAGCATAAATCCTTCGGGTTGGTCAATGTAAACTTCTTCTTCCAATTCACCATTTAGAAAGGTTGACTTAACATCCATTTGGTATACCTTCATTTTTCTCGAACATGCATAAGCGAGAAACATCCTGATAGCTTCCATTCTAGAAATGGGAGAAAATGCTTCTTCAAAATCGATTCCCTCAACTTGTGCATATCCTTTGCAAACTAATCTTACTTTATTTGTGGTAAATTGTCCATACTCATTCAATTTGTTTCTGAAGGTCCATTTAGTTCCAATAACATTTTTATCGTTTTGTCATGGAACCAACTCCCAAATGTCGTTCTTCTCAATTTGATCCAGTTCTTCATTCATAGCTGCTACCCAGTGTTCTTTTTTACTAGCTTCCTCAAAATTTCTAGGCTCAAAAGTTGCTAAAAGGGCAAGATGGGCTTGTTGTGATGAATGAAGTTGTCAACTTCTTCTAGTTCCAATTCCTTCATTTATGTTTCCGATGATCTAATTTGATAGATGATTCTTTTGATACCATTCTTTTGAACCTTTTAGAGAAACTTCTTGTACATCATGTTGATCATTTATTATTTCTTCTTGGTTGACTGTTGTTTCCTTATTTGATTGGTCTTGTTCTAGAGCTTCTTCATCCTTCACGGATTCTGCCTCAAGCCCCTCAGATTTTCTTAAAGAGATGATCTCATTATTATCCTTTAGAACACATTCTTCATCAAAATTAACATTTATACTTTCAACTCTTTGTTTTTTCCTTAGATTGTAGCATCTATAAGCCTTTTTTTTGCGTGAATAACCAGCTAAAATATCTTCAACAACACAGGAATTGAACTTCCCCAATTATTGGTCTTATATTTTGATGTAGCATTTACTTCCAAATATTTTGAAGTATTTGACGTTAATTGGTCTTCCTTTCCATAGTTTGTATGAATTCATGTTACAATTGTTCCTGGGTAGATCTCTGTTGATAATGAATATGGCAGTATCAATTGCTTGAACCTAGAATTTATCGTCTAAGTTTGAGTCTTTTAACATGGTTCTAACCATTTCCTATACGGTTCTATTTTTTCTTTCAACTAATCCATTCTATTGTGGTGTTCTGGATGTTGAGAATTTCCTTTTTGTTCCATGTTTGTCACAGTATTGTTGAAATGCTTTAGAAATGAATTCTCTGGCATTATCTGATCTTAGACATTTGATCTTCAAATCTATTTCATTTTCGACAAATTCCTTGTAGATTTTGAAACATACGAATGCAACAGACTTTTTCTTCAGGAAACTGACAGTTGTCATTCTGGTGTAATCATTTATCATTAACATAACATATAATTCACCTTCTAAACCTTTTGTTCTCATAAGAACACATAGATCAGTACATATTAATTCCAATGGACATGACACAAAATCTTCCTTTGTCTTGAACTCGACTTTTGTCTATTTTCCGTGCCGACAAGATTCACATATCGTATTGGTAGGTTTTGATATTTTCAGTATTTCTCTAACTGCCTCCTTTTTGTTGATCTTGACCAAATTGTCGAAATTTATATGTCCCATTCTTTTGTGCCATAACCAACTCTCATCTTCTTTTGCCAAGAAATACCCTTTAGGTGTCTCATCCAAAATATATATCTCGTTTGGAGCTTTGGTTGTTGTAGCCACAATTTTACCAAACTTTCCTTTCCCGATTTCACTTTTCTTCGAATTTAATAACATCGTGTGTCCTTTATCGCACATCTATCAAACACTGAGCATATTTTGATTCATATTTTCAACCAGCAAAACATCCTTTACTAATGTATCCTTTCTTCCAAGAGTGACCATACCTGCTCCTTTGACGTTTGAAGACCCCTCATTTGTAAAAGACATTGTCCCATCCTTCTTTTCTTTCAAGGATATGAACTTATTTCTATCTCTAGTCATATGCATTGAGCAACCACTATCAACATACCATACATTTCTGTTGCTTTGAGCCTTGAGAGAGATAGCACACCCTTCAGTATTCCTTTTCCATAGTTGTTCATTCTAATTTTTCGAGAATTCCTTTGAAGAACTTACAAGTCTACAATCTTTGGCCAAGTGTCCAAAATTGTTACATTTGTAACATTCGAAATCATCTCTCAAATAATCAAATCTATTGATATTCTACTGAGTTTTGGAATATCCATTTATGAGACATCTCCTGGAATTATATTCATTCCAAACATACATGTGACATTCTTTAGCTCTATGTCAAAACCTTCCAAATGAATTACAATGACCATAAAATATAGGTTGATACCTGGGAGGAAATCTTGTTCGAGGAATTGTCTTCCAAGGTTCTTCCTGTGAGTCTTGATCTCTTGATCTAGCTGGGAGATGTATCTTCTTGGTAGATTTTTCATATCCATCTTCTTTATTTTTCATAGAAGGACTTGACTCCTTTTCAAATTTTTCTTTGTAACCAAAGACCAATCTTGTCGTTGCATGATTGCTGGTTGTTGATCAGTTCGTCCAAAGTATTTGAGTTATTGGCATAGTTTTCAAGAGTTTTTCCATTTTTTACTTCGTTTCGTAAAGAAACGATTTCATCTTCCAATGCTTATCTTTCCTTGCTTTCCTTTAATTCTTTCCTGAGCAATTATTCAATTCATTTTTATTCGTCAACCTTGATTTTAAGATTTAGGACCTATTCCCTTTCTATCTTGAATTTGTCTTCAAGAGTGTTGACGTGCTTCTTCTTGACCTTGAGCTCTTTGATAACCCTAATTGCTTCATTTTGAAATTCAACCTCAGTCATTTCTTCTTCTTTGTCTCCTTCTTCATCAGGTGCCTCTTGCTTAGTGTGCTTGGCCATAAACAATACTCTTCCATTGAGTTCTTCTCCGTTATCACTGTATTCTTTGGATGAGGAGCTATCTTCTTTGGAGAAGAAACTTTTCTTAAACCATTTTTCTTTCCTTGCTTATTGAACTTCCTAGGACTTTTCTTTCCTTTCGTAAAAAACTCATTTTTGTGAGGACATTTGGCTACAAAATTCGCAACCTCACCAAAATCAAAACATATTATTGGAATTTTACCTTTGAATTTTCCCGTACATGTTCTCATTTTCTGCTTGAAATAGGAAAACTCTTTATCTAAGAATTCTTCTTCATCTTCTTCCTTTTTCTCATCCATACAATTACAAGTTTTTTCTTTCAGAGTCTGCCTGTCCTTACTATTCTTCTTGGATGCAGAAAATGCTATTTCTAAGTGAGATATAGCATCCTCTTCTTCAATCCTCATTTCATATTCCGTAAGAATTCCATGAAATTCATCTATGTTGAGATTGGTCAGATTCGATCTATCTTCCAAGACAGATACCTTAGGGTTAAATCTTGCTGGCAAGGTTCTGAGGATCTTTCAGACAACAATTTTCGTCTCAACAGGTTCTCCCAAACCTTCCAATGTATTTTTTGTTTCATCAACATGCTTAAATCATGTGGAAATATCTTCATCTTCACTCATTTTGAGTTTCTCAAATTTTTCCCTGGAAATTTGAAGCTTTGCTTCATTCACCTTTCAGTCACCTGCATATATATTTTCAAGCTTGCCCCATACCTCTTTAGCAGTTTTGCAACTCAATACCTTAAGATAAATAAATTCAATAAACCCACTGATAATAAGATCTTTAGCCTTTGCATCATATACCATATTTTTCTTACCTTGTTCATCCTCGGTCAGTGTGAAGCCTTTGTCAATGATTTCCCATACTTCATATCCTTGTGCCAGCAAATGAACCTGCATTCTTGCACTCCAAAGTGCATAGTTATTTCCATTGAGAAAAGGAACTCTATTATTAGTATACTCCATGATCTCCTTTCAGTTGTTAGACTGTTATTGAAGGAACCAAGCTCTGATACCAATTTTTGGAAATACTGGGGGGGGTGAATCAGTGTTCCTTAGCAATTATCACTTTTAAATATTTTCAGAGCATTAGTTAACCATAAATTATTATTAATTTTTATGCAATAATAACAATAAATAAAAGAACATAGTAGGCACAAAAAGTTTATGTGGAAAACCCCCTCCGGGTCAAAAACCACCGAATGTTTTTCTAATAAATTCTTTAATATTCAACCCCAACTGAAATGAAAAAACAACTTCCTAGAATTCTAGAAAAGGATTCTTCTCCAGCTCCCACTGGAAGGATGCCCCAGTGCCCTGGTTTCTTTAGTAGTCAATTGAATGGATTCCCCAACATCCTAGACCAACCTACCACCCTAAAGTGTTCATAGGCTCCAACCTGTAGGCGACTTCATGCACCAGCCTAGCACCTCCCTGCCACCCTATAAAGATAAGATTGTGGATTCTGAAACGAGGGATAACAATCCATGATACAATAAGATGTATAATGATTTTCATGTACTTGACCAAATACGCAATCACTCTATGACCTACAACTCAACCATGACATCATCCCAACAGTGACTCCTATACCTCCCAACACTTCCTCTTCGACTCTAGGCAAATGACTCCTTTACAATGTTTACAATGATGACTCTTTTACAAATGACTCTTTTACAACTTTACAATGATGATTTTTTTACAAATGACTCTTGGCCTTGATACTTCTTCACAATATGCAGATGGTTGTCATGTCTTCAAAGGATGTCTCATTAACTCTTAGCCATGATACTTCTTCACAATATGCATATGGTTTTCATGTCTTCAAAGGATTTCCCACTGCAATGCTTCCTTTGATTTGATACTTCAACTCTTGAATTCTTCCTTGAAGTTGTACTTGAATCTTCTTCTACCTGCATGAAAAATTTTCCTGACAAAAGCAATCCCAAAAGAAAACAAAATACCCTTCAAATTATCTTTGTCTGCAAAATACATGTAACTGCATAATAATGAATAAATACAAATTAAAATTACAATGCATACCTGGAGTGTGCTTTTCACTTTTGTTGGTGTCTTGATGCAACAGTAGACAAAGACTCCCACTCTTGATATAGGCCTTGACTCTACGCAAGACTATATCCAAAACTGACCTAAATATATATACAATAAAAATTGATGACAAACCCTAGACTTGTGATGAACCAAGTTATAAGTACAATAACATAGACCATTACATAAACTATGAAAATACAAGTAACATGAACTTACAACATCATATAGATTTAGAAAACTTGGTGTAGCATCAAGAATATGTAGCTTAAAATGTGTAGTATCAAGAAGAGGACATCCGAAAAACTAATTGTGACATATAAAGACATAGAGATATAACCGAGACATTGTATATACTTACATTGTCATGGAAAAAAATATGTCAGAGATGATACTCAAAATTCAAATGTAAACACTAATCATACATACCTTGTTATAGGATACTTACCCTTGATTTTTGATGTCTGGTCCTTACTGCAGTTATCCTTGAATGCATGTTTTTTCTTGCCTTCTAGGAGCTCGATATTGAATCTATTTTATAGATGTAATTTCGAATCTACAGGGTTTGAAATTTCATCATATGGTAGCCATATGAGTCCTATTTCCAACTCCATAGGTATGATCAATATTGTATTCTTCAAGAAATATTTATGCCCAATTTCCCACGGTGACCTGCTTATAGACTGGTTCAGTAGAGCGAAGTTGTACAAAGTGCCATGTGTCACTATTGTGACACTAGGTCCGGAAAGCACTACTAAAAAAAAAAAAAATCGACCTCTTTCTGTGAATATTTACTAAATTTTAATTCAATGCTAAGAGACAAAGTTATGATGATTTTCCCAACGTCACATGTTTGACATGGAATTCGGGAGTCTGCAAAAACCCTAACTTCTGCATATCATATCTCCGAAAATAGAGCGAACCAAGATCTAAAATTCAGTCATGAGGTTACTCTCGATTTTGGCTCAAATGGGTTTTAATTTTGGCCTTTTGAGAATTCCATAAAAAATGGTATAGTGAAAATTCCACGATGACTTGTTTGAAGCCACAAAATCCCTACTAGAGGAGGATATGTGGGTCATTATTTATATGAATGTATTGAGTTGAGAGGCTCCTCAATAAGTGAATTTTGGAGGGATTTTGGGAGAAATTTTTTTTTGTTAATTCTTTACTATTAAATGACCACAACTAATTATGAGTGACATGCCACAACTACATAGGGTTTTAGCTAACTAACTGGGTTACTAAATTCAAACATGAATATCTCTCAAATCGTGAAGAATTAATTGGCATGCCATATATCAATGGAAACATCTCGATGAGTAGAATACATCTAGAAGATACTTGAATCAAAATAGAGTAAGTTGTCAAGTGAAAATTCACATGCAAGATTGGGGTAGCCTCTGGTGCTGCTTGGGTTGACATGAATGACAACCACTAATCAACAATAGGATCTCCCTCCTTAACTCCTCACTCATTCGAAGATTCCTCAATCAACTCTCATCATCTCGGAGTTGCAAGAAGCCATGTCATGAGATTCATTGGCAGCCAAGCCAGTGACAGTTGAAGACTAGTTGATCTCAATATTGGGAGCCAAACCTCCCTAAATTTAAGGAAGTCGTTGGTAACATTAGTTGTATAAATCAAGAAGCCTGGAGCCTCATTAGGATTCAGATTTTTTATGCAAGATAGCTAAGCAACATTTTTGAGTTGAAGCATTGTAACTAAGCACTCTTGTGTATTTTTGATATTTTAATGAAAATGAGAAGAATTCCCTTGATCCAGCACTAAGTTGACTCAGAGCGCTAAAGCTCTTGGGTTAGGGCCCAACCCTAGTAGCAGAGGTTCCTTTTGTTGTATATGTATGCTTAGGTTATGCTCATAGTTAGTTTCTAAATTGATTTTGGTGTTGTTAATTTGCAAGTATTTGTACGTTTAATTATTTTTCTTCCATTTGTGGATAGTTCTAATAGTAGCATCATAATGATAAGAATATATTCCAAAAAGGCTAAAAGCAAGTGGTTTTCACCTCATTTATCCCTTTCAAGGATCATGGCTTGAGGAACACTTCCCATACATCCCAAAAAGACGGAATTCTTACTTTCTATGTAATCTAGGGTTTCCTGCTAATTAGGTCATTATGTTTCAGTTTCATAGGATAAGCTCCAATTCATATTTCTGATCTCCTAGGTTTTTCACTGATTTAGTATCTCTTTTATATTGGTTCCAAGCACTTCAATGCATGAACTTAGCAAATAAATGGTGATAACTCTATTTTCTTCTACTTTGAATAAACCCTTCTTTTTTTAGATGAATTTATGTATAAATGCCAACAATGATGAGTTTTTTTTAAGGAATTTCTACACTACAGGGAGACCTCATCTCATTAGCCTCATCCAAGACATATCCACCCATGATTTCCAAAAGTCACTAAGGTCTCAATCTGAATTCTTTCTTTATGAGGAAAACTTGCCATTTCCATTGAGAAAATCCAACCATCTTAACGCTTTGGCTTGAGCTCTGAGCAAGTTCCTACCACTCCCATGGATTATTCCCTCCTTATTCACCTTTTCCAATCTCCATCCCACCTTCTATACCACTCCCTAAGATTTCAGCCTCTTCCTATAGTAAAACAATGGATCTTGTAGGTGAACTAGTACTTCCTATAGACATCATGTAGGAAAACCTGTAGCAGCCTATTTTGAGCCTAAATTGAGAAAAATCATCACTAAAGAGAGGATTAGGCCCCGACTTGACCTCCAAGCCATCAGAACCATTGTAATCCTCTTCCTCTACACATGTCTCCCCTACCAAAGAACAAATAAGGTTAGCATTTACATGTTTCAAGAAAGAAGATAAAAGAAAAAAAGATTTATTTGTATTTATTCATATACACAGAAGTTAGTACTCTAGATCAGAATTCATGCTTAGATTAGTTAAAACCTCACGTGTTCAAGTAGGGTTCTTTTGCATGCAAGGTATGTTAGCAAGTAGACAAAGGATTTCATGTTATTTTGCAAGAATTTTTTAGTCTTTCATTCTTGCAATAGGCAACATTTCTTTTCTCCCAATTAGGGTAAATTTCCCCTCTCCAAGTTGGTAATCAGACTTCTTCTAGTAAATAGAAGGTTGGTTTGAGAAACCCTAGTGGTCTATCACCCCAGCTCAGTAGTGACAAAGAGTAGACCAATTACATCTATTTGTGTATACAACATTGTCACCTCTAAGTTTGTATGAACCTCGGGTTGATGAAGTAAAGTCAGTAGCCCCAGGAGTTGCAACATCCTTACTCCAATACTGGTGCTCACCAGGAAGTAATCAACTTCTCTATAGAAACTAATACTAGATTTTAAGGATCCTTCGATAATTATCTCTGCCTCTATTGCACGATCCTCTTCCTAAGTTGATCAAATGAGACACTACATAGATCCATGAATCTATTTGTTGGTGGAGGTATGATCCCCATCTCTCCAAATGGAAGATGACCACCTGTGAGAGGATGTTCTTCTGGATTACCAAGTTCATCCTCCATCAGCTCGATGGTATCCTCATCCTTCAATTGTTCCTCTTCTAGCTCTTGAGTCAACTATTATTTTTCTAGCCTTTGTATTTCTTCTTCCTCCTGGGACTACCTCTGTTGTTCTTCTTCTATCCTTCTCATCTCTTCTTCTTCTGCTTGTTGCTTCACTAGAAACTTATCTCCTCTTCTTTGTCTTGTTCTCTCCTCTCATGTTCTACTTGAATAGCGACCTATCTTCAAGGGATCAACTTTCCAGTTTCTACTACTCTCGCCTATCGAATAATATTTAATCCTCTTCTTAGGAGTTATTTTCCTTGCTTGAGGAGTTATATGTTCTTCCTCTTATACTTTCATATCTTGAGCTGGGGGATCCTAGGGTTAAATGGTCTCTACTATTGGATGTGTCTTTCTAACTGCATGTTGACGATGTTTGACCCGCCAACATGTCAAGGGGATCTCCCTGGTAAGAAGTCCCAATTAGACCTCAAACTGTTTGGTGTAGGAGTCCTAGTAGTGGGTCATACAGTAATGCCTTGACTGCGATTTCGCACAGAGGAAAATAACATAAATATGTTGGTAGCAAGGGTGTGACAGCTGCGGCGAGCCAAGGAAGGTGCATAAAGGTTTCTAACACATGGGGAATGAGGTGAGTGCACCCCTTGGAAACCTATAATAGTAGTTGACTTAGAAGGGAACATACAAGCAAAGATGCATCAATAGCTGGAAAGAAAGATAGCAATCTATCCAAGGTGATGTTCAAACCAACAACACATCTGCAATAAGATTCATACAATTGCATAGAAAATAGTTCATACACAAATACGTAAGTTAAACAACATACATTGCTACAACAACTAGAATAGTCCAACTACAATAACAACATATGCATGAAAACGTGTTGGATCTGTTTTATTAAGAAGTGTAAGTTCCAGTCATACAATACATCCATGTACAGCCGCTAGTTACAATAGTGGAACATTACAGCCACAACCACATGCTCTTCCAAAGAGATATACTAGCTCTATGCATTGGAGAAACCAAGGCTCGTTACAATATTGTCCAAGCTTTCTCTAAGATAGTCCTATCGAAGCTTGGCTGACCAAAAGCCTTTACAATGAGTTATGAGGTTCTATTTATAGCAAAGGGTGAGGTGACCCTTGAAATTCCCCTTTGTGACAATTCATCTACCCTCATGACTCTTCATTTACTTTATGACTGTTACATCCAACTATTGACACTTGAACTTCCACTTAACATGATGTTACATTACAATGCACATGTGATCATGTGAGATGAAATGGCTTGAGCAAGCCATGCAAGACATCACTGACACTCAATCCGTTGAGTTGATACCAACTCTTTGACATGCTTGTAATGGTGGATGTGGTGAGATGATGCCAATCTTAGTCATCTGTGATGGTGTGCATGCACCCCATGGTGACATCTTGCTGAAGCGAACTCTTGCCTTTGTTGCATCCGGGTGCATTGGTGTGGCTCCTTCATCCAACTCGTTTGTTAGCATGCGCATGGTATTCTTGGTGCAACCGAACTAGAAACACACTCATGCATAGTGTCCATGCTAATCTTCCAGTGTGTGCTGGTGGTCATGCGCATCAACTGTCAGCTACATGCTCAGCTCCAGTCAGACTTGCTTCTTGTCTTCACCTTGGTGAGTGTGATTAATGGGTTGGATCGCATGCGTGCACAAAATGACCTACATGATGTTGAATCCCTTACATACGATCAACAACACTACTCACCATGTCTGATCCATGCTAGCTACTGGGACAGATCTATAACTTGTACAGGTGCAGTTTCATCCGTGAGTGCATGTTGCACCCAATACTGTTCTTGTTCATGCTACAACTCATTCGTCTGTCTGTGCAACTTCATGTTCTTCCTTGAGTTGTTGCTTCAGCAAATGAAACTCCTTCTTTGTTCCATTCTCTATATTCTCATGATCTTCATGTCACGTTGTCACCTCATAGCCTGAGTCTCCAAAGTTGCTTTCATCATCAATGGATCTTCTTGAGCTCACAACTTTGTTCCGCCTCTATGTTGTCAACAACCTTCCTCTTGAATTTGTTGCATTCAGTATGATGCCTTCAGTTGTTGTTCATGATGCTACTTGATGTGATGCTACTGCTGTCATATCTTCACGTCCTTATATATGAACAACTTGATGTATTTGTGGGTAGGAAAGTTCATAGACACTTGATTGACTGCATCCCCAAGTGTGCTTTGAACGATGTCTTTGACTTTGCTCTCTTGAAACCATTGTACTTACACTACTAAGAGGCAGATGAACACCCGCAATACCTAGAGACATGGAAAACTCATGGCAAGCAATCTCTAAGTGGAAAACCAAAATGAACTTGAGAATTGACTTGCAACATACCTATGTGATTGATCATGAAGGTTTCACAATTTCGGCCAAGAGGTCAGGAGAATAACTACCCAGACTACGCAAGGCATAGTCTGGGCTGCTAGGAGACTAGCTGACTACTGGAACAACGCAATGCACAATCTATCCTAGTTGTTAACTACTAGAATTATGTAATGTGTAATCTCAACTAGAAATGGCTGCAGGCTCAGTGAATGCATTGCACATTATCTGGGCCAGCAGTCACTGTCCCTTATAAATGTGAAAAATAGTCCTGGAGGATAGTGCCTGGGTAGAAATGCGCATTTCTAGAGAGGAAGACAAAGCCTTCCTTTCCCATTTTATGCATTGTTGTCTCAGTGAAGGAAGAGTCTGGAACAAGGCTGGCCAGACTCGTTGATGGGAAACTGAAAGCAAATATCACTGTGAATGCATGGCAACACTAAGTGAAAGTAGAAGTGATTGATCATGCATGAAAACATTGTATGAAAGATTTAGTAAACAGACTAACGTGCATGTGGGTGAAGCGAGTCACCGAATCGGCGACCATTCATGTGACATCAGTGAGATAGCAATGAAAACTGAAATGGTGATAGTACAAGCTAGTATGTATAAAATGACAGTAAGCGCTCACTAAAATCAAGTAGACATCATTCATATGAAGCGAAACAAAAAAAGTGCCAGAAATGCAACACAAGACATGGGAAGTGGGCTTACCCCAAAACAACTGAGTTGAATGTGCCAACAACTCCTAGATATGATGTGGGATGTCAGAGCTACAAGGTTGATGTGAGGAATGAGCTTTGCAGTGTCCGGTTGATGATTTTTTATAACATCGAGGTTGTGACGCGCATGCGACAAATCTAGGGAAAGTGACACTTGGTGGGAGGTTTCTGAAGTGATCCTTGCATGTAACCTCCAACTACCCAAAAATACATCCCTGAAACAAGGGATTCCTTTGCATGTTTCCTTGGGAGAAGCAACCCATGCATGCAAGTTTATTTTGCTCAGTCTTAGAGGGAACCAATCAACTCAACTGCACATGCAAGAGGTTGTTTGACTGTTGGAAGAAAATGCACATTTTTAGTTGGGAGTTGGGCTAGATGCCTAGGAGATTTGTGAAATTTATGGGCAGAGCAGCTGACTGCTACCCATATTTGCACAAATTCTGGGCAGAGCAGTTTTGCTAGGGAAAATTGTGCAATTTTCGCTGTGAGTGTTGACTGTGAGAATTGCGCAATTCTGGAGCCTAGCAGGCTGCGAGTCGGGATTGCACAATTTCTAGAGGGAAGGATGGTTTCCCTCTAGAATTGCATAATTTATTGGAGGATTTGGTCAACTTGCAGCTAGACCAAGTTCGGGTGATCAACCTGTGAGGAGAATGCATCGAGTTGTGATCGATAGGCTTCCTTTGTGCAAGAAAAGCACTGAAGCTTGCGTACTTGACGAAGCAAGACAAGGTGTTGTGAAAAGTTGGTAGGGAAGCTCCAAAACGAAGCTAAGGAAAAATTTTGGAGTGTGGTTGTAGCCGCTACATGACTTGGCAACACACTAGTAGAACTCCAGCTCTCTGAGTGGACCTTGTTCATGAAAATCAAGTCTAACACCTCTGGAAGTATTGTTCAGTTCTCAGCCCATCTTGGTTTCACACTAGCTTGATTGTAAGATGTAGCATCTGCCAAGCTCTTGGTTGATTGACACATATTCCAAGACAAGAAAACACAGTTGTTTTGATTGGGGTTGAGGGTATATTGGTGCACAAGCATTATAGTCGTCATAGTCTTAGTTTCATCTCTGGTGTTGCTTCGCTTCCAGTAGGCCTGAACAGTACCTCGGTGGAGTGACTTTGGCATGCGATCTTCATTTGATGTGCACAATACCTCGTTAGAAAGACATATCCAAGGAATACAACTTTGGGAAGAGCAACATCGGTCCATGGACCCATGTTTCTCCCATATTTCCCAAAAATCGTCGTTTAGGGCCTGAAAACGGCTCTGGCAGTTCAGGACCCAAAAAACTGCTAAAAATAGTAAACTGTGCTACAATTAAGGAAACTGAAAAACTGAAAGAGATAATTATGGGGGTCCAAGTGGGATAGGTGGGTGGCCACCAACATCCACCTGGATCATTCCTCCCCCCTTAGGAAGCAATGGTCCCCATTGCATTGAGTTCCTCCATGAGATGAGGAAACTTCTGCTGAACTTGGTCCATGTTGAGATGTTCTGCAATCTCTGATGTGTCTAGTAATGGTAGAGGGAGGTCCACATTGAACACTCGATGCAAGCGAAGGAATGGGGGAATGTTGTTCTCCAAAGCATTGTTTCCCACAGCCTTGGTGCTGGTGTAAGGACCATCTCAAAGTGTTCTGAGCTTCTGATGGGCTCTTGTAAGGCGTTCTTTCTGCAGATGCAACCATACTTTGTCTCCCACTTGAAATTTGTGTGGTACCTGATGCTAATCATGTCACTACTTTTACTTGGCATTTTCCATAGTGGAGTGGCGATATATCAACCCGTTGGGTAGAGGATCTATAGTAGCTAGATAGAATGAATTCTTGACCTGACAGTGCAACAATACCTCTGTGGGTGAGGAGAAGATATCCTTATATTCTTTCATGACCGTATCCATCTGCTATTGCTGCTGCGTTGAGGTACCCTTCGCAGGGGTCATGGATGTGGTGATGATCTTCCCCTTACTTTGGGATTGAACTAGACAGAAAAAAAAAATTCCTAGTCTCAGAGATGATCTTACTGCATTTCTTAGCAGAGATCAAAGAGGTGGCGGTAGGTGGGGCTGCCTACAATATCCTGTATAATGAATTGCACAAAGAAATAATAACAAAGTGAGGCCTTGACTCATACACAGCATGTTGCCTCCACAAGTATGGCTGGCCTAATAATACATCTCAAACATCCAGAGGTGTAACATCACACAATACCTTTTCTGTGAAGGGCTTGATGTTGTAGTAGAGGCAACACTACTGGTGAACTCAGAGATCTCGTCCTTGGTGAAGCCACCCGATACTATACGGCTTGTGAGTGTGGTGTATTCGGTAGGCCCAACTGCTTCATGACCTCTACTGAAATGATGTTCTTTTGGCTCCTACTATCAACAATGAATTGCAATGATGAACCCTTCACCCACATCTGTGAGTGAAAAAGATGCTCCCCCTCCTTTGGATTTTCAGGCTCATTCTTCTAGATCTTGGCGGTGGCAATAGTGGTGCTGGGCTTCACGTCAATGATCTACTTCCCTTTTCCATTCTCCTTGTCAGGTTCTGACTCAGGGTCAGAACATGTATCTAATTCTGAAGCCTTCAACTCGGCCACCAACAACTACTTAGTTCGACACTCACTTGTATTGTGAGTGGGGCTCTTATGGAACTCGCACCACTTTCCTGTGTCCTTCTTTGACTTTGTGGTGTTCTTCTTTTCTTGCGGCTTCGATGGGTTGTCTTGGGTCACCCTATATTAGCTTTGTCCTTAGTTCTGTGGTTTGGGGAAGCCTTTCCCTTGCTTCGGATTCGCGAATCCAAAGTCTCGCTTCTTCTGTTTAAAGTTCTGCTGGATTTTGACAGCGTATTGGTACGTCATGCCGAGCGAGGAGATGTTCAGGAACTCCATCTCATCATAGATGTACCTATGTAAATAGCTGCAGTATTTGAGTACCAAATGTAGCTCAGAATCCTTGATACCCATCTTTGTACAAAGGGTATGAAAAATATATGTGAACTCTAGCATGTCTTGGTCCCTTCCCTGCAGTAGCGTGGTCCACTTTATGTATTTGTCCTCATAGCTTTTGACAGGGTAGTACTGCTCCTTGATGGCATCCCGAAATGAATTCCAAGTGGGAGAGGCTGAAAACAGTGAGCCTGTACTTTCATCCTTTTGCTTGCAGTAGGTTTTCCACCAGTCCTTGATGTGGGGGGCTGTTTTGAGAAGAGAAAAAGTAATATTTTCCCGGCTAGAAAAATCATGAATAAAAAAATAAGCTTCTAACATATTTAACCATTTATCTATGACATCTGCATCTATCAGAACCTCGAGTACGGGGATTTCAAAATTAACTTGTACCTTAAAGGGTATGGCACTTCCAGAGTAGATGTTGGAAGCCGATGTGTCACCCCTCAGTAGACGATGAAGGATTTGAGAAAAGTTTTCCATCATCGCGTTCCTTTGTCACTCGAGGACTTCTTCGAGCAAGATTTTGATAGGATCTCCTGCCCCCTTGTCTTTCTTTTCATCCACCATGGGAGGCCATTGGGATTTGTGAGGCTCGTCTTGTAAAGGTTCGACCAGTTCAAGCCCTAACTCCTTATATCCCGACCTCGTTGGGGACATGCAAAGAAAAACAAAGAAAGAGCACACCCCCTCTGATACCACTGATCTAGATTTAAACAGGAATGTAATAAATTACAAATATAACCATAAACACAGATATGCAACAGAAATAATACTTCATTTCATTAATGTAAAATATTGAAATATGCTTACAAACAAAAATGGAAATAAACTAGCTAAGGCAATGGTAGCTTATCTCTGAGAAGAGATGTGGAGACTACATGCCTCTGAACTATCTTACAATGAGGCTCTAAGGCCTATTTATTGTTGAGAAATAATGGAAAACCCTAAACATCCAAAAACCTAACCATAGGAGATGAAGCGCCAAACTATGGGCCCTGTTTTGGGTAAATCTGTACATCAACTTCCCAGGGTCGTAACTTTGGCATGTGATCTCCATTTGATGCGCACAATACCTCATTAGAAATATCTATCTAAGGACTACAACTTTGGGAAGAGAAACATCAATTAATGAACCCATGTTGCTCTCCGATTTCCCAAAAAACGTTGTTTAGGGCCTCAAAACGGCTCCAGAAGTTCAGGACCTGAAAAACTGCTAAAAATAGTAAACTATGCTACAATTAACGAAACTGAAAAACTGAAAGAGACAGTTTTGGGGGTCTAAGTGGGATAGGTGGGTGGCCATCAACATCCACCTGGATCACTTCTCTAGCAGTGTTTCAACTTTGCTGATGGTCATAACATTATGTCTTAATTCACTATACAACATCTCTCCCAACTTCCTATGAAAGTTAATTTTGTCTATCAAAGGGACACTTGTTAGGTCCATAGAGACATGCACAATCCTAAAATCTGAGCTTGATGGGAGGGACTATGTCGAGGGGTGATGTAGATAAAATTCCATTTGGTTCCTCTCCGGTTCCATAGTAGCTAGGATTCTGGTCTGATAGGGGACTAAATGTGATGCTAATTGTTGTTGCATCTCTTCTCTAACTTTCTTGTTGCTTTCCTTTATCACCTTCCCTATTGTCCAACTAGATTATGACATTGTTGAGCTCCCAACAGAACTCAGTAGGGCTACCTCTATAGATGAAGAGGAAAAATATTGAAGCGGGTATTCTAAGGTCACCTAGAATCCTAGTTGATCTAGATTTGTCTCGGTCAACTTGGTTTCAATCTCTTCATCGATTGCTTCTTTGGTTTTGGCCCTTTTGCTAGAGTGAGCATCCTCCATTTCCACATCTTTGGTCTCATCCACAATTCTCTTTTGTCCCTTTTCCTTTGCTTTTGGAGTCTCAATCACCATTTCTTTCCTTCTCTTTGATATGATACCATGGGCGTCATAATGCCAAATATCTCCCATTTCAAATTTCAGTTCTTCCAACTTATTTTCAATTGATTGAAGATATTTCCTATTGTATACAATGAAGGGACCTATTGGCTTGCCCAAATTGAATAGATAGCCTTTCTTATAAGGAACAAAGTGGATCTATTCCACATGTAGGCTTTGTCTAATGAATTATAAGGAAAATATTCTCATTGGCCTAAAAATAGGCAAACGATAAGGAAGGAGATGATATCCATAAACCTTAATTTTAGTGTATTCCTCGAACAAGTACTAATCAACCACCCTGGTGTCCTTACTAAGTTAGAGGATTTCTTTCTGCTGAGGAAAAATCCTTGGGGGGAAGATATTATGGATCATTTTTTATGCAGTAGCCATATAAGTGGACATGAATTGAGAATAACCCTCATTATTAGGTTTCTTCCTAACAGCAACATCCCAATCAAAAACAAAGTTTTGTTGCTTGTGTGAATCCATGAGGTTGAGACCCAGGTATTCAAACTCATCTACATAGGTATATAGGAACAAATAAAAAATTATGGAGTAATATCTGAAAAATGAAGTGACAAAAAATGGTGTAGCTGGAATTTGATGGATTGAGCTAGGAAAGAAGGTATATCAAAATAATGATCTGGCTGCATACTTGTTTTTAGAAATACTATGGTGGATTTGGTGACAATATTGGCATCATCCTCCACAAACAACTAGTAAATTATAGAGAGGATGGATTGTGTTTCCTTTGTAAATGTGGGTACTTGAAAAGTATCAATAATAGGTAAGGATTGGTGGCCTAGGGCCAAAACCATCTATAATAAGGCTGGCTATTCCTCATCAGGGAGGGAGATATAACTATAAAAGAGGGTTGTTTTAGTAAATTTTGTTGGCTCAGGATAAAGTGGGTATACCAAATCCTTTTGAATAAGCTTTGGAGTTATCTCCAAGATTCTTACTCTAGTGGATGATATAAAACAATTATTCTCTTCTACATAAGACGAGGCAAATGATGAAATGAACTCTGGAAAGTGATATATGGATGGTGTGACTTGGAAGTATAATCTTGATTCCACTACTCTAAAAGGGTTCTCTCCCTTGACATAGCGGTCATACATGTCGAACCAGAGGTCCGATAGGTGGTAGGGGCATAATGGGTCGAATATTTGTGACTCTTTGTCCATGAGTGGCTCAATGTTGGACGAGGGTTTGGCTTCTCGTGCTTTGTGAGTTTTAGGGTTTGGTTTCTTCATTTTGAGCATGAGGACAAAATTTCAAGTAGAAGGCTTGTTGGTTACTTAGTTTACCAGGTGAAATCTCGACGAACAACGTTGGTGGAGCTATGGAGTTGTCCAATAGGAGAAAAATGTTGTAGACCAGTGGAACGATGGGAGGACTCGGCTACAAGAAGTAAGATTTTGAATTCAAATGGATAAAGGGTTTTTCCTTTATAGGTGGAAGGAAACAATCATCTGACTTCAGGTGAGATCAGGAGGGGGAAGACACATGGCAGAAAGTGATTAGAAAGGTGATAGGTGGACAATGGAGGGGATATTTTACCTTTACCTTGGTGCTTGCTTGTTGGCTTTATCGGTGACTCAATGCATGGTGGTTGTGGTCCCCACCTCTCTCTATCAGATGGACAAGAAGGAGATGGGATCAAGCCGAGACCTGCCTGAGTTAGTCTCAGTTATCGATCTTTTTATCCTACCTTATTGACTTTTCATCTTTGGGGGTGGCATCAACGTATCAGTCACACTAGTTCCCTCCCGCAATGCTTTTGCGGCTTGGTTGGGACGTGATGAACGCAAATCCACTCTAATACCCACTCAATATTTAAACACGAGACCACTTCCTTTTGGCTTTCATATTGTCTATTCATTTTGCTGCATAGGGAAGAATGTTTCTTATGTTGTCTATTTCCTGAGGACGTTTAGTACACTGCCAATTCCTAATTTTGTCCCGTTTTTCCAACCGGGACTATATTTGTCCATCTTTTCACCAGAGGTGAAAAATAGGACCATTCAATATAGATAAAAGAGGGTATGATATATAAAAACAGGCCCATTGAGCCGTCTAAGTCTCGCTTAATCACCTTCGATTTGGGTAATTTAGAACCTTCGCTACATTCTCTTGTTTTGTTTTAGATCTGTTATGTAACCAGCTCACAAAATAGAAGAAAGAGATAGATCAATGACTTAAAACATAGCCTCTTTGAGGGGGAAACCTCTTTTACATTACAAAAATGAACAATTATTGAATGATTCAAATGACAAGGCCTCCTTTCTATATATGGGAATCTAAGGGGTCACAATGTAATTAGATTTGACATAACAATAATAATGTCAGGGCACAACAATAACAATAGTGGGCTTCTATGGAGCACAATAATAACAGTGCGGGGACAAAATGGGCACAACAATAATAATAAAGGGATACAATGACAATAATAATACACTAGTATTATAGGGACATAACATGCCCCTCTACTTCAAAAAAGTGATGTCCTAAACGCTTGAATAGTTATGGATGCTTATGTATAAAATTATCATCCTCCCATGTGGAATATTCAGCGGGTAAGTTCTTCCACTTGATGAGATGTTCTGAAATTGATCTATTTTCGTAGCTGTCAAGTTCTTGTTTCTCTGACTGCTTCAGGTTCCAATATGATTTTTCCTTCCTCATCAAGTTCTATCAATATTGTTTGAACTGGGAGCTCGTCACTTATAACCTTCTTTAAGCATGAAACATGGAAAACTGGGTGCACTCAGGAAGACGCAGGAATTTCCAATTTGTATGCCGTAGTACCAATCTTTTGCAACACCTTGTACAAACCATAATACTTTGGTCATAATTTATTATACTTCTTAGATTTCTTGAGGGAAATTTGTTTGTATGGTTATAGTTGTAGAAATACCCAGCCACCTACATCAAAACTTCTTTCACTATGATGTTGATCTTCCGATTGTTTCATTCTATTATATGCCAAAGTGAGGTTATCCTTTAAGACTTGGAGAAATTCTTGTTGATTATTGATGTGATCTTCCCCTGATTGAACCTTAGAATTTTCTCTTAAATATGATGTGATGGATGGTGGATGATATCCATAAAGTTCCATAAATGGGGTCATTTTTGCTGCAGTATGGAAGGAAGTGTTATACCACCATTCGGCTAGAGGTAACCATTTGACCCAGTGTGTACGTTTATCAAATACAAAGCAATGAAGATATCCTTCCAAACATTTGTTCACTATCTCATTTTGCCCATTAGATTGAGGATGATAAGATGAGATATGAGCTAACTGAGTACCCAGACAAAAAAATAATTATGTCCAAAAATTTCCAGTGAAAATAGGATATCTGTTGCTTACAATAATCTCTAGGTTTCTATGTAGCTTTTGAATTATTTCCTTAAATGCAGTAGCACCTGTACTAGCTTTAAATAGATGAGATAACGCATAAAAGTGTGCATACTTGGTAAGTCTATCAATTACCACCATGATGACACTCTTTCCTTCGGAATTGGGTAAACCCGTGATAAAATCCATTGAAACCTCCTCCCAACATTGACTTGGAATGTATAAAGGTTGTAATAGACCTTGGGTCTTAATTGTCTCAACTTTATTTTGTTGGCAAACAAAAAATTTTGCCACAAACTTTTAAATATCACATTTAAGGCCATTCCAAAAAGATTCCTTCTTAAACCCTGTGGTAAGTAATTAAAAATCTTGAATTCCCTCCTAAGGGAAAGGTGTGAAATTCCAGAAGAATCTTTTGTTTGAGTTGGGAATTATTACAGAGGTATAAGCGATCTTTGTACTGTAACAAATAATTTTTCCAGCTAAATGTATCATATGCACTAGGATCTTGCTGCAACTTTTCAATGAGTTCCCACACTTCTTCATTATTCTTCCATTCATCCCTTGCTTTGTTTATCCAATTTGGTTGGATAATAGAAATGGCCCAAAGAAATTATTCGACATCCTCGTCCTTTCTTGAGAGTGCATCTGCAACAACATTTTTCTTCCCTTTTTTGTAGATGATTTCAAAGTCATAACCCAACATATTTGTGACCCATTTTTGCTACTCTTAGGAAGATAATCTTTGTTCTAGAAATTATTTAAGACTATCATGATCTGGTTTTACCTTGAAGTGTCTTCCCATTAGGTAAGGTCACCATTTCTTAAGTGCGTGTAGTATTTCCAACATTTCCTTCTCATAAATATCCTTGTGTAAGTACTTTCCTTTGTTTGGACGACTTTCGAAAGCAATGGCACTTTCTTCTTGCATTAAAACAACACCAATTCCATTTCCTAAGGCATCACATTCCACAATAAAGGTTTTTGTTAAGTCTGGCATAGCGAAGACTCGTGCTTGGCACATTACCTCTTTAAGATGTTCAAAGGCCTTTGTTGCCTCTACGGTCCAAGAAAATGCATATTTCTTCAGTAATGTTGTAGAGGTGCTATTATTTCCCATAATTCTTAACAAACTTGTGATAATACCCTATTAACCCGAGAAATCCTCGCATATGCTTTATGGATGTGGGGATTTTTCATTCCTTAATGGATTTAATTTTTCTAGGGTCTACCTAACCACCTTCAGCAAATACAATATGACCCAAATATTCCACCTCTTGTACTCCAAAGAAACATTTGGAGGTTTTTTCATATAATTGTTTCTCCTCCAATAGTTTGAGCACTCTCTCAACGTGTTGAAAATGATCCTTCCAATACTTGTTGTAGATTAGTATATCATCAAAAAATACTAACACAATTTTTCTAAGGGTTTGAAAATGGAATTCATCAAAACTTGAAATGTAGAAGGTGAATTGGTAAGGCCAAAAGGCATGACCAAAAATTCATAATTACCCTCATGCATTATAAATGTTGTTTATGAATTTCTTCAGTATTCATTCTAATTTGATGATATCTGGAACGAAGGTCCAACTTGGTGAAGTAAATTTCTCCATGCAATTCATCCAATAATTCATCAACGATAGGAATGTGAAATTTATCTTTAATAGTGAGCTTGTTGAGCTCCCTATAATCTAGACATATGAACCATGATCCATCCTTCTTCTGCACCAATACTACTAGAGAAGAGAAAGAACTTTGATTAGGTTGAATTATACCAGCCTCTAGCATTTATGCGACCATACATTCAATTTCACTCTTTTGGGCATAGGGATATCTATAAGGCCTTATGTTTGGAGGAACGCTTCCTGGAATCAAATGAATAGAATGATCATGATCACGGATAGGTGGGAGGCCATTGGGAGTCCCAAATACCTTGGAATGATTGTCCAAGGCTTTTTGGAGATCTAGAGAAATTGATGATTTCAATGTGGCAACCTCTAGCAAACATAATTGTGCAATTATGATTCATTGTTCTTTCTTTAGAAGCTTGGTCATGCCGTTAGAGCTGATTATATTTCCCGGTTTTCCTGTGATAACCATTAATTCAACTTCCTTTCCTTTCGAAATTTTTTTGAAGAAAATTTCTTGAAAATTAAAAGCTATCATACCTAAATATTATAGCCATTGGAATCCTAGTACAACATCAACACCACAAATTGGAATGGAAATAATTTGACTATTAAACACGTATTCTCCCACGGATAGCTTGATATTATGGCACTTTCTAGAAAAATTTATGGTTCCTCCATTTGCAACCATAACTTGACACTCTAGTGCTGGATATAGGAAGAAATTCAATTCCTTGGCTATCTTACAATGAACAAAATTATGGGTACTACCCGAATCAATCAACACTATTACCATTTTCTTCTTGATGTGTCCTTATATCTCAATAGTTTGAGGAGTGGTAATTTTGGCCAATGCATTACAAGATATCGTTGGATTCATTTTTTCTTTCTCTAGGGTTTGTTCCAGGTGTGTATCCTCTTATTTTGATGTTCCTTATACCTTTTATTCCTCCTCTTCACAATCTATATAAAATAATTTATTCTCAACACACTTATGATCTTTAGTGTATTTTCTATCACAACTGTAAAAAATCCCTTTTGCTCTTTTTTCTTCCAATTGTTGTGGTGTCAACCTTGTAGGTTGTGGAAGGCTAGGGGCAACAACACTTCCATCTTTATAGTTGTGAGTGGTAGGCTTCCTGGTTGCCATAGTTTTTCTTTCATTTTTTCATTCCAACATGAATGCCTTCTCCATTGAATCAAGTTCCCAAAGGCAAACCTCATGCTCGATGTTATCCTTTAAAGTCCCTATGAAAAAAGAAATCCTATGCTCCTATGGAATATCTTTTACACTTATATTCAATTTTTTGAAGTCCTCAATGTGCTCCACCATTGAACCCTTTTGTTTGAGATTTATCAATTGGCTAAAAGAAGTGTTTCTTTTTGTATCCTCATAATGTGCTATCATTTTTCCGTAAAAATTGCCCAAGTGAGAACTTGTTTACGAGAGCAAAGCCATTGATACCATACAAACTGATTGGGTTCCAAATATAAAGTTGCAAAGCGTACCTTTTGTATGTTTTGCACATTATGGAGATCTATAGTATCCATGTTATGGTATCCTTTCTATCAAACTTGATCATATCGATCTTTGGAACATGGTGGGTCTTCAATCCAATGTTATAGTCTATGAAATCATGACTAACATTTCTTTTGTTCTCATCATGAGTTTTCTTTACTACCCTCTCGCCATTAGTAAGCATTTCTTGTAGCAAATTTTTCAAATCCATCTTCAAATTTTCAATGTTGCATTTAAGTTTTGCTTCTATACCATCCAACTTATCTTCCATGTCATTCTTTAAACCATCCATCTTGGCTTCAGTTACTTTTTGTTAGATAGAAATTTGTTGCACTTGGTCTCGTAATTTTGATATATCATGTTGCATTTATTCCTCTTTGTCATGTGTCATAGTAGAGATTTTACGTTGCTTACTAGGTGTTTCCATTTTCTTTATTCGGGTCATGAATGAATGATAATTATGCTTCATAATGCCCTTTGAACCACTTCAAACTACTTTCTCAAACAAAACTTATGCAAATTTTTAAAAAAAACTACACACCTTTTTTTTCCACTTTTTATGAGCTCAATCTTGAAATGCCTGTAACTCTGTAATTTTGGATATCCAATCTCTGACATTTCGGTCTGTGATAGCCCTCTAAGTCCTCTTTCAACCCCACAAGTCTGATCTTGATTGGATTCTCCAAGAAAGTGTTATTCCCAATCTCCCGTGATGATCTAATTATAGATGGGTTTAGTAGAGCGAACTTGTACGACGTGCCACATGTCACTGTTTCGGCCTTTGGCTCTAAGAACGATACACAGGAAACCAAATTATGTCCTCTTTCTGTCACTTTTTATGAAATTGAATCCAATGCTCAGAGAGAAAGTTATAATGATTTTCTGAAGGTGACTTGTTTGATATCAAATTCATGAGCCTACAAAAACCCTAACTTCCTCAGTTCATATCTCCGAAAATATAGCGTTATAGGATCTAAAATTTGGTTTCAAGGTTCCTCACAATCTAAGATCAAATGGATTTTAATTTCAGCTTCTAAAACCCCGTAGAAATTTTTTTATGGTGAAACTTCCACGATGACCTATTTGAAGCAGCGAAACCCTAAAATCCAAATCTCTTAAAACAATTATTATGAAACTAACTCAAAAAATAGAAGAAAGAGATAGATCAACAACTTAAAACATATCCTCTTCGAGGGGGAAACCTCCTTTACATTACACAAATGAACAATTCTTGAATTATTCAAATGACAAGACCTCCTTTCTATATATAAGAGTCTAAGGAGTCACAATATAATCAAAGCCGACATAACAATAATATTAAGGGCACAACAATAACAATATTGGGCTTCGATGGGGCACAATAATAACCATATGGGGACAACATGGGCACAAAAATAATAATAAGGGGATAAAATGACAATAATAATAAGGGAATACACTAGTATTATAGGTACCTAACAAGATCCCTGTGACAGTTCACAATTTCACTATTCATCATTGCATCATCGATGAGGGGGGATCCATATGAATGATGTCCAAATCAGTTTGGAAAAAACTTGGATCCCTAGAGCTTACAACCTCTTTCTTTACATTTGATGTATATGATGGCTTCCCCTCACATCCTATAGGAATCTTTTAGAAGTTTCTAGTTGAACTCACCAACAAAATAGTTCTTATTGACATTGAAGTCCTTAGTGCCCCACTATATAACAACATATTATTTGGAAAAAGATATATGTATGCCATGAAGGTTGTGGCATCATCAATATTTTGAAATATGATTTTCATGCATAATGGGAAAATTGTTACCATCAATCAATTAACCCACTATGAAACAATAACATATTCTTCTCTTGATAGTGTGTTACCCCTCATAGGATCTCAATGGGATTTGATTCCCAATCTAAATGAAGTTGGCCTTGGAATATTCTAAATTTCCTCTCTCCTCTATACTTACCTTGGATATTCTCCTATCAAATCTCCCACATCCTCCACCCATGTGTGGATAATAACCACCTTTGTAGGTGATACATCACAAGGCCATATGCCACCCCCATTGGAACAAGATAATGCGATGGTGAGAGATAATTATTTTCTACCTTACACACATACTCAAACTCCTTTTCTCTACCCACTACCAAGTTATGTATCTCACAAATGATGGAAACACACATGTTTCCAAATATGGGTTTAGCTATAGCTCTATGGTATTTCGATCATGTAGCCATATAAATTGCTCCAATGGTTCCCCCCATTTGACAAGTTATTTTTAATCTTCTCTCAGAAGAATTATCATCTATAGTGATGCCACATCCCATGAAACCATATAAAAATACAACAGAAAAAGAGAACAAAAATTATAAAAATAAGGAACTTTCCAATATATCCCCTCTAAATATGACTCCTCCATGTGCTCTACGTGATGTCACAATCCACCCTACTAAACAATGCCTAGCATTAGATGAGATAAAGGTTATCCTTCATCCACCAACAAGAACATTCTCCACCTCCGCTGCCATATAGGGAAAAGGCTAGTTCATTACACAATAAATACTTATGCACCAATCACCCATGTGTCATTTGTACACAACATGGGCACTATACTCATCATTATCATGACCTCCCTAGGTATCGGGATGTGTTGGTCTCTTTACAAAAAGCTAACATGATCTTTCCTTTGCTTCCAATTACTCCTATGGCAGAAGATTCCCCTCACACTATTTATTATTTCACCTTTATGGATAGTCAACACCAAGTGGCCCCTTGTGATATTTTTTTTAACACTAATCATCTAGAAAATATATGCCACCGCATTATTACAAATTGACATAATTCTCTTAATATGATGGGTCAACAATCGTTGGCAAAAAATTCTTTAGGAAAATCATTTGGGAAAAAAAACTTATATTCTCAGAGACAAGAAAATGCATCTACCTCCCTTGAGGTAGTTTATTATACATCTCAAGTAATTCTTCTTGCATGCTTCCCATGGAACCAGTGCATGCTTTGGAACTCTCCCATAAATCACCATTACTGGCACAACAGGAGATATGTCCACCTCCTAGGATCCATGATGCACACGAACACATCCATTATATCTCTTCATTTGAAGGAACCATGATTTTATTCATCTACTCATCACTCCATGGTGTTGAGTTTTCTTCATAAACAACAAAGGTAACACCATTAACGATTGCACATACACAACCTTACTATGTTTTTTCCACTTCACTTGGCCCTATGGTATCTAGTACGACTTTTTTCTCATGCATGTCTATTAGCACTTCTATGAACCAACCTTCACTTCACAACCCCATGGCGTCGCCATCACCTTTATTAGATATTTTCCACTTAGAAAAATATATCTTGGAGGCCATGAAAACACCTGAATGTTCGTGGGATGTTATGCATCATCACTCTTTTTGCCTCACTAAAAAACTTTTGCACTATCCTCAAATAATGTGTATGCAATTGAAACAAAGGATTTTATTCCTACATGCCACACCGATTGGTTCAAAAAACATCTTCTCATTCTAGACTATTTTGAAGAAGGAATGGTAAATATTTCACCTACTTGTTAGTGTTAGTATCCTCATCCCTCCATCAGTGATCAAATTTCTCTTTTTGCATGCATATTAGGTGTCCCATCCAATCAGCTGCATTCCATTAGGTCATGGATCAACCGATAGTATTGGTTCATTGTCAATTCCCTCATGGAATTTACTTGCTAGCCTATTTTCACATGTTTAGCTCATTTACTGTCATTTTATGTCATTTCATTTGCAAAAGCCATTTTTAGGGTTTTTAGGTCTCACTAGGTCTAGGGTTTGCCAACAAGGTCATCAAAAATCCAATAAAGGGTCAGCAAGCACATGACGAGGTCTAATAAGTTCATAAGATCAAAATTTCGCTAATGATATGCTCAATAAGTGATTTTTACCTCAAAACTTTGTTTTGAGGTGAAAACAGATTTTTTATTTTCTATGTAAAAAATTTATGTAATTTGAAATATTTTCTATATGTAATAAGTTCCAGCTGCTGCCCTTGTTCACCTTGCCAACTCCAGCCACTGCAGACAAAAGTAAAAGCATCAATGCATCAGTTTACCAAATGATAAAGAAAAGTTAATTCAAATGAAAAAACAAATCTTATGTCCAAAAGTGACTTTGACATTACAAAAGTGGGTTTGGAATAAGTAAAAATTAAAAGCCATCCATATATAAAGTGAAAGGAGTGTCATTTATCATTTTATTGTGCAAAATACCCTTGGAGAGTAAAAAATCACGATTTGGAGGCAAATTGAGATAAGGAGGTTAAAAACCCTATTTTTCAAACAAACTTGCCTGGTGCGGTGCATCAGAGGCAGTGCGTTGTGCATCAGACTAGCGCTATGCATCAGTGACTTTCTGCTAGTGTTAATTTTCACGGGCACTGCACATCAGGAGGGCGTTGTGCGTTGGGCCCAGTGCACTGCGCATCAGTCTAGAACTTGCTAAATCATTCCAAATCATTCAATAACCCTCAAAAACGCTGCATTGCTATTCTACAAGTAAGTTATCATTTCCCTAGAGTTGAATTTGATCTCATGCTTGTGTTCTTCATGAGTTTTGCATGTTGAAAGTTAAACCCTAGCTTGTCTTCATTATTCTCCTTTCCATTGTGCAATTTTTCACTCCATAATCCCAAAAAGCATCATTAAACCCCTTTCCCTCTTCCATTTGCCTAAATCACTCTATTTGTCCCATTTTCCATATCCCACTCCCCTAAAACAGCTAATTCCCTTCACCAAACCCTAAATCCCTCACTAAACCCTAGTTTCCCAAAACTTATTCCTTCATTCCCAAACTCCATTTCCTATTAGTAAAATCTCTTCATACTCATCTCCCTTGTCCTCCCTCATTACCATTTTCTACCATATCATCATCACATCCCTTCCTTAAGACAAGCACCAAGCACCATGGCAAGAAATAGTGAGTCAAGCTATGAAGAAGAAACACTAAGTGACAGCTCAAGAGACAAAAATGTACAACCTAGGAGACCTCACAAGGGTGGGAAAATTATCAGAGAGGAACCTATTAGCATTGCCAAACTCCTTGCTTGCCCCCTTACTACCACTTGTTTTAGATACCAATCTTGCTTTGAGTTTTGTGAGATGGTTGAGAGGGTTAATTATCATCATGAATTGGCAATGAAATTTGTCATAAACATGGATAATAACATGGTACATTTGCTGGCATTAATTTCACTCTTTCACCAGCCATTATTGCAGAAGCAACTAGGATGCCAGATGTAGGGGAAAGGTGGAACAAAAGATAGAATATCAGAAAAAAGCATTATGAACCATATATTGAGTCCAAATATCATGATAAATTGAGCAGGGTGTTTCCTTTCAAGTTCTTGGAGGACCGGTATGTTCCATTTATGAAACTCATCATCAAATACTTCACATGTGAGGGAAGATTCTCCAAACTCTATGCTTATCATATCAGATTGCTTATGCATTTCACCAGGGTTAGAATGATGAGTATTCCATATTTCATTTTCAAAAACATAGAGAGGATGACTGTGATTGCAAAGAGAAAACCATACCCAGAGTAGCTTAACAGTATTTATCACTTTGCTATCATCAAGATTATTGTTGTGCATCAGCTTACTAGTTGGGAGTGCCATGGGAAAACTTCATTGCCCATGAAATCTTCAAGGGGCCTCAAATTTTTGCAGATCCTCAAGAGGAAAGTGGACCTTCCGGGCAACAAAAAGAGCATGAAAGCAAAACTGAAGAGGCTCACATTCTTGTGTTTATAACTTATGAAAAAGGTACAAGAAGACTTTTTGCAGCTGCTAAACGAGTATTATCTCCACCAAGGGTGGAAGGGGTCTCGCTTCCTTCACCAGATCACAGGCAAATGCTATCTTCACTTAGGGTGAAAGGGGCTTTGCCTTCTTGTCCAGCAAAACAGGTACAATACAAAGGAAAGCAACCTTTGCATGATGAAGGGCCTTCTAAAGGGCAAGAAAATGATTTTGTTTTGATTGAGGAAGATGACACTGATTTAGGCTCCCAAAGCTCAAGATTCAAGGATATGGTCATCAAAGAGAAAGAAGCTGAGATCCAAGCCTTATCGCTTGACCTTGAGAGGGCTAAGTGGATCATTAACTTCCTTGAGCAAGAGAGCAAGCAATTGGAGGACAAACAAATAATCATGGAGCTGCAAACCATTAGGGAAAACCAACAAGTGGCGAAAAGAAGGAAAATCAAGATGACATCACTAGAACAAGAAATAGAGGTTGACCGAAAATCATGGTTGGAAAAAGCGAATATCCACCTTGAGAAGTTGCTTGATAAGGCTAACAAGGAGAAGAACATGTTGTGCCACATGGCTTATCACTACTTGGCTCGGAATAAAATTTGCAAGACAAGGATAAGAAGCCTAAAAGCGAAGTTAAAAAGAGTCTTAGAAGCAAAAAGGGAGCAAGATAAACTTAAAATTTTGGTTGAAGCTTCCTTGGCTCAGCAAAGCAATTAGTAAGCTTGCCTCTTACCAAATTTGAAGCAATTTTGAGCAATTTTTGTCATTTCACTGTGCATTGAGCTGACTTGGAATTTTGCAAAATGGCCTGCATTTTTGGATTCCTCGTGGAAAAATACTGAAACCCAGAAAGTTCCATGAAATTTGGAGGATATCTGGGTCACCTAAAGGGCAAAAAACACCTAAAAAATGCCCTCTCTGCCACTTTTTGGACCCACATGAAGCAGTCTTGGGAGAAGTGATTTTTGAAGGGCAAATTGACTCCAAATCCAAAAATTCTAGTTGTCCTAGAAAGTAGATAGAAAGAGCTTTCTAAAAAGCCATATTGTACCTAATTTGGTGAAGGGGAAGGCCTTCAAACTTAGCCTTGAAGTGGTGCTGTGCATCAAGCAAAATTTTGCTAATTTTGCTCAAAAACTCATAATTTCGCCTAGTTTTCTACCAGTTTGACTTTTTCTTCTCTCATGGTAAAATTCATGATGTAATATGATGTAACTTGATGTACTATGATGTGAAAATGATAAAAAAATTACTTAAGGAGGTAGATACATTAGTTATAGGTGGTTTTGAGCTGAATGAATCAGTTTCCATAGTTTTAGAGGCAAGTTGTTCCACTGCCTATTTTTCAGTTCCTAGTTTAGATCTTGTTGAAACAGCTCCTTGACTCATGGATTCGACCCCTGATGGCTAGAATAGGTGGTTTGATGCCTATATCTTGTACTTTATTAGTCATTTGTCAAGGTTGGACTCTTATGGATGCATTGAGCACTATTTTAAATCACTTATCCAGTTTGGCAAGGAAATGAACCAAGGTTTTGCAGCATTTTGTGGGATTCTTGTGGTAATGTGAATTAGCATTGTTTTCTCCTCTATTATTCAGTTTACCTTATGTTTATGTGTGCCATCATCTCTCTATTTCTACATAACTAAATGAATCAAGATTGAAAAGGTAGAATCCATTGATGTTCAGTGCTCTGCCTTGGGGTTTATTTAGTTCTAAATGTTTTCTGCTATTTCAAGAGGACTCATGAAACTTTCATGCCCTCTCCAACTCCTGACCAGTCTTTAGACTCACCATCACATTCATTTCAAAGTGCTAAAACACTTTCCTACCTCGCCCCATAGAAACCTCTGCAAATCTGAGTTGATTTCTCGGACCCAAAACTGCCTTCCTCATCTGATCCAGCAACCAACCATTAAAATCAATAAAAATCCTCTAAGCATATACCTAGCCTAAAATTAGTATTCATATTAGTCATCTCAAGCCTTGTTTGCCATATTTTCTTTGAGATTGACAAGGAGAGAGCCCTCTCCAGACCCAGTAGGGCTAGCTACCAGGTTAAGTGTGGTTTGATGTTACCCTAGACTTGCCTTTCTCAGCCTGAGGTAGATTTAGGCTATAACATAGTGGAAACTCAATTGGGGAAGAAACTGAAAACTATTACCCCAATGCATTAAACAATTCTATACTTTTGGATGATCAGTTTAGAATTTGATAGGCTGACATATTTGTAATGTCTATTTGAGTTTTGGGAATAATTACACACTGGATTCCATGAGATACACCAGGGCCAATCCTGATCCTGATCCTCCTCTTGTGTATGAAAACCAAAATCTCATTCCAAGAATTTTCTGGCAAGAAAGTTCTGTGATACTGGTTTTCAGATCTCATTCATGCCCAATTGTTTTTAATATCTTGAAGATCTCCAGTTTCATGAACATTTTGATCTATCTTTGTTTGAAACTAAATCTGAAAGTGCAGTTGGTGCTATTGTTCTAAATCCGGAGTTTATCAAATATCTTGAAACTGAAGGGGAAAATAGATCAATTGATACTTCTATTTTGAATCTTCAAACTTCTGTCGTGGCTACCAATATTCCAGAGTTCTTAGAATCTGCATCCGCTACTCTTGGTTCATCTGTTGTTGTGTCTAGTTCAAAAATTCCTATTGAACCTCCTTTTATCCCAACCATTCCCGTGCAGCCCACTATATCTTATTAGAGATCTACTGTCTCTTCTTCCCCATCAACCCCTTCAACACCTCAAACATCTAAAATTTCTTCCCCTCCTTCTACACCTCATACATTCATTACATCGACTGCTATTATTTTTCCAACTCCTCCTCCATCCCCAAGGCCAGTTTCAAATCCACCTCGAGCATGGCCGCTAGATATGCACCTCTCATTTTGCCATAGAACTTGGATGCTATGCCTGTTGATTACCAAAGTAAAATTCCATTTTTTGATGCTACCCAAGGTATCACATCATAGCAGCATGTTGATAGGATGAGCGATTTCTTTGATCTTCATGAGATAGATGAACAGAATGTGACTATGAGATTATTTGTGCAAACTTTTGGAGGCGAAGTGCGAAAGTGGTTCAGAGCATTGCCTGTTGGGACTATCAATACATTGGTGATTCTTCATAGACAATTTCTAGATAGTTGTGAGGTAAAGAAAAATCCACTCCAAATTATTTCCGAGTATGAAAACATAAAGAGGAATGTTGGTGAAAGTGTCCAAGATTACTGTATTAGATTCAATACTATTTATAATGCTATTCCAGCTGATATCAAGCCACCAATGGGGCTGGCTTTGATAAAATTTCCCGATAGTTTTGATCCTGACATGGTATATCAATTGAGAGAAAGAGAACCAGCTACATTGGAGGATATGTAGAAAATTGCAGTGAGTGTGGAGGCAAATCTGCTAGCTAAGAGAGATAGGACTATTACACAGTAATTTGTCACCATTGGTCACCGTCCCTGTTACCCCTTTCCCGTACTTTGGAGGACTCATTCCGGGACCTGTGAGCAGTGACATAACCTAAGAACACTTGCATTGTGTTCCCCTAAGTATGTACTTCATGTTCCCTGAAGACACCTCCTGCAAAATATCCCTGAAAAGTGCCCTTTTTCCATTAGCGCGGGTCCAAAATGTACTACCCGTGCCAATCAATGAGATCCTCAAAAGAGGGTGCGACCATTGGCGCTCTGTCTTAGAACAACACCCGCGCCAACCAAGTTTGGTAAAGATTTTTGACAAAAGCGCGCCTAGATGTTTTTTCCCTTCAAGTCATGAAGTCTTTTGAGGATAAAGCTCATCTTCTAGATGTCGAGAGTCATCATCTATCCTTTACATCTATCCACAGTGGCTTTTTGGAGATAATGCCAATCCATAATGGGTGTCTTGATTCATTGTATTTTCTTCCCCTTCTCCATCTATAAAATTCTGTCCTCATGCATTTGACAAGCTAGTTGTTTGAGTAATGCTAGAAGTGATAATGCTTGTCTTGAGTGATAGTAAGAGTCTTAAAGCATAGGGAGGTCATGCTACCGAAAGTCTGAGAGAGAGAAGGTCTATTGCAAGACATACATAGCTGCTCGCCCAGCCAGAGGATAGGTTCAACGTCAAACCTTGGTTGTATCTTTCTCTATTGATTATTCATTAATAAACGACTATCATTATGGTTCCGATCTTACTGTTTATGATGATAATGTTTGATCTATTTCCTTTCTCACTGAAATATAGTTGTATTGTAGTGGATTTTAAGCTTGTATTCGCTTCGTTCTTTGCATGTGCAGGTATCCATTCGCGGGGATCATGAGGATCGTGACCTGCCCAAGCAAGGGAACGGGAGTATCAACTCTTCTTCGACATTAGCGTTGGACTCCAGGTTGGTTCTCATAATCCACTTTTGATTTGCAACTAAGAACTTGCATGGTAGCGTGAATTGATTGTTGCTAGACCCATTTTGGGCTAGTGGGATCGCCTCTGTCCGCAGAGGGGATTTACCTCTCCAACAATTTGGCGACTCCGCTGGGGAAGAGCTATTTGTTGTTTGATTTATAAACCTTAGACGGAGTCTAAAGCACGACTAGGCAGCCTTCGAAACGCTATTGCTTTACATTAGCGAAGTAGATCAACGCCACTTCAGTCAATCTTCGGTTTGGTTTATGAACCGAACAGCTTGGAGTTTGTCTTGCATGTTGGTTTTCTCTTGCTTGCTTGTGTAAATGAGCTTTCTAGGTCAGTTTTAAAGTTGTTATTTGTTGTTTGATCTGTCTGAGTACTGTCGGTCAGACCCTGGATTGCTTGATTTATTTTTTAGGCCAGCAAACTTTGTTGGCGCGTTTTTCTATCTGACAGTTGCGCCAGTTGGCGCATGTTGCACAAAAGCAACTCGCGCCAATTCCTTAATAGCGCAAGTTACAGGCTGACAGTCACGCCAGTACTGTGAATTTTGCCAGTGTGTTTGTTGGAAGCTCTTTAAACTCAGATTCCTGTCTTTTTACATCTTTGTCAGCTGCTGGAGTGTATCAGAACTCTGTTTGACTGGTTTTTTACCGTTATCCTTCGGGTGTTTGCCTATTTCTATCGATTTTATATCCCAGCCCTAGAGCATCTAGTGGCTTTGTATATCGAGCCTTCCGTGGGAGTTTCGGTTCTTTGATTGTCCAGTCAACTTTTTGGTTGTTTTCTACACTTGTCTAGTGGTTGTCAAAACTTATTATTCTGTGCTTCGAGCAATTCACCTCTAGCTTGTTTGCATTTTGCTTGACTTCGTTTGAGCTTAGATCACATGGTTCATTGAGGTCTTTTGTGGTTCTCCTTGTTTTGACAGTTTATCTTGGTGTTTCAGACTTGGTTCTATTTGCATTGAGTGAAACTTGCCTGTTTATGCTTGTTAATATCTCTCGAGATTTGTTGAAGTGCATTATGCCATTTTAAAAAGAAAAAAAACAAATGATCTTTTTGCATTATAGTAGTTAGCATTTACTGTTATTGGAAATTTGTCACTTTTAAAAGAAAAAGAAAAAGTTTCATTTCTTGCTATTAGCTGCATTAGGATCTTTGTTGCTTATTTGGTGTTCATTTTGTTTGTTTGAAAATCTCAACTCTCCTGTAGTTAGCATTCATTGAACGAAATGATATAATTTTGGCATATAGTTTGCATTTAGGAAGTTTTGAGAGATCACATACGGTAGGACCTAAAAACTGAAACTTAATTGAAGATCAACTGTAAAATAAACTGAATGAATCTAACAACGCATTGGAACCTAATGCATATATTCTAGAGGTCTAGGCTAGAGACGTGTTCCGGCGTCGTTAAACCTAGTCACTGTTGTTTCACATTACGGTTGGGTGATTCCTCCTCTTGTGACTCGATAGTGATCTAACACGGACTGAGCTCCCACGTACCGTCGCGTATATAAGGGAGACCCCACTAGGTTATCATCCTTTATCCACAGGAAGCCGTGTCTGCTGCCTTACAAGCCGTAATGCACTGAACACAACATTCAGGAAGATTGAATGCCGTACGGGAAGTCCTTGGTTTTCATCTGATTGCCAAGGTGTATAAGCAGTTTTACGGATTGTTTGGTAAACCCTTTGCCTAGAGTCTCCAGAGTATTCACTTTTGATCCTTTTCGGACTCCTTAAACGAAAAGGTGCCAGTGAGCATCTTGTCACTTCGTGCTCATTAAATATTTGAAGGAGACTAGAGTCACCTTTTGTCCTTTTCTCGACTCTTAAAACATGAAAAGGTCAAGTTGTGTCTTTGCGTCTTAAAATTTATTCGGCCACGATACACATTTATCCGGTTAGATTTTGTTTGCGTTAGTTTGAGTAGGGTTTAGTCTCATTAGATTCCCTAGGATTGTGTAAAATTTCATCCTGGCGGAATTACCAATTTCGTCTTCCAAGATACCGGTTGTGAGTGCAACTCTTTCTGTTGTTCCGAGTATACAACCGATTAGTTCTCATGCTCCAGGCGACGAGACTTACGAGTTTAATTGGAACCCTATTTGGGAACCTTCTGAGGACAGTGTCCCTTTTTGGGACTACACTTCTCCTCGTGTTTTAGTCCCACCTTTTTCCTCCAACATGGAGGACGTGTCCCCTACTACGACTGACGAGTCTGTTGCGACGAGCGATGAAATTCCCACCGCGACGGAACCCACACCTATCAATAGCACTCTTACTACTGCGAACCTACCACCAGGCTATAAAGAATTAAGGGATACTATGCCCTCTGGAACCCCTTTCACGGGTTCTATTTGGTCGCAACTTGCTTTTCCCACCACGGAGCCCTTTACTCCACAAAGTCACAGTGCGTCTGTTACCTCAATCACAACCGCTCCAACGGTATGTGCAGCTTCTTCAACTCCTATTTTTAGTCGTCCTTCGGCTTCTTTATTCGGAGTCTTTGATCCTACGTTAAATGTCCCAGCTGAGGGGCCATACGATCGATATTTTCCGTCTCAACCGATGGTTGAGATTTCAGTTCCGTTGTCAATTGATTGGGGCTCCACCTCCTTTCATGGTGGCCAAGTATCGTCTGCGCAATCTCCAAGACAACCTCCTCAAGACCATCAAGGGCAATCCTTCCAGGGAAACCCTTTTGCCGCTGGTGGTCCGTTTTTCCCCTCTTTTGTTCAACCTTCTGGTAACCCAGGTCAGTCTTCTGTTCAACAAGCCCAACTTGGTATCCAGCAAGGTTATCCTACTGGACAAATTGGTCAATCATATGTTAACCCAAACCAATCCAATTTCTAGTATGGTCCAATATCTGGACAAGCTTCTCAAACACATGGTCAGCCTTCTGTCCAGTATAGTCAACCTTCTGGGCAAGTCGGTCAACCTCAAATCCAATCAGGCCAGCCAACTGCCTAGCCCACTCAGCCATCTGGTCCTTTAGGACAACCTTCACCTATGCAACAACAACTCCACTCCCAGCAGTACAACCTTCTAGGCAAGGAGGCCAACCTCAATATCAACAAGGTCATCCTTCTGGCCAGATCGCCCAACCTTCAGGACATCCTTCTGGCACTGCTCAATCCGGTTTTTTGCCCTAGGCTGGACCCCAGACCCCATCCGGTCTTCAAATGCAAGTTGGAGTTCCATCCCAACTAGTCTATCAAACTCCACCTATTTCTGAGACTCAGTTTGGAGTCCAGCCACCGTATGGCTACCAGCAACCTCAAGGGCAACCTTTGTTTGCCCCATACCAAAATTACCAACAACCGTAGGCGACTCCTTATCAGAATTATCCGCAACCATATGGTGCTCCTGCAGGACCGTTTGGTAATCCATGGAGCGCTGGGGGGCAGAACCCAAATCCCTACGGACAAAACCCTATGGGGCCAAATCCGTCCGGACCAAGCCCTTGGGGGCAACTGCCAGTTGGTTGGAACCCTGGTGTTCCATCCCACCAGCAGCCCCAGATGTCCTTCAATCCTCAATTACCTTTCTTAGCAACTTTAGAATTACCGGATGTGTCCAAATTGACCAATGATCCTATTCTCCATAATCCATATTGGCCTCCGGTTCCAACGAAAATTCCCGGTGACTGTCAAAAATTCGATGGTAAAGCTAATGAAGATCCACAAGCTCATGTCATGACTTATCACCTCTGGTGTTCATCCAATTCATGGCGTGATGATTCAATTCGGCTTTGCCTTTTTCAAAGGACTCTCACTGGCTCTGCAGCTAAGTGGTATATTGAGCTCAATCGCAGATCCTTTCAGGATTTCAACTCGTTGGCTATGGCATTTCTCACTCATTTTCAGTTACCCATTCGATATGAAATGGGTACACACCTCCTCACATCCTTAAGACAGACAAAGGCTACACATATCTCTGATCATATCCATGAATGGAGACGACGTAGACGTATGATCAAATTTTGGATCCCCGACCAACTTCTTACCGATTGGTTTACGACTTCGTTCGTTCCTCCAATTGCTCGGGACATTGCCATGGGGGCATGTGTCACTGAAGAGAAAGCTATCGCGCACGCTTAGTACCTTGACTTGGTGTATTCTCAGTCAAGTACATTGTATGATTATCTGCCTGACGCCCCGAGACCAGGGACATCCTAAGCCCCGCCAACACCAACTGTTGACGATATTATTAGTTCTGTTAATTCATCCTCGAAGAAAAATTCCACGAACCCTAGGAAGCAAAAATCAAATGCTTCGAATGAACAGACTTCTCAGGTAACACCCATTTCGAATGTTACTTCTGAGGTCAATGCCGTCCAATCCACCACGACAGACAAAGCCTCGAAAGGAAAGAAGAAAGGGAAAGCGAAAAATAAACCAGATCAACCTAAACAGGACTTCGCAAAACCTCCATCCGAGGAGGGTGCCAAATGCAAACCCAAGTATCCTTGTCTTATCTGTGATGAGGATCACTATACCAAAGACTGCCCTAGGCGGTCTGAAGTTAGTCGTTTGTTGAAAGGCGCTCCCGGGACTCCTGCGGTGCTCCAAGAACCCTTTCCCTCACAACAAACTCAAAAAACTCAAATGGTCGCTGACCCTTCTCAGCGTCCCTCTTCCTTCGGTTCTCAAGTGTTTATGGCTAGAACGATACCTGTCAATATTAGTACTTGAACAAAAGATTATCCGCCATCTGCCGGGAAAGAGCCTGAGATCCCCTCTAGTGCTCCACATTGAGAGACCTACTACTGATACGCCTCTTCGACCCCCTCCAAAAGGAGTACTCTGGAAATCTTCTTACAACCCGAATGCTCATGCTGCATAGCACTACAACATCGTTGAGGACTTAGCGCAGACTCCATCGGCTATGTCCGCTTTAGAAGTTCTCCAGAGCTGCCCTTCTCAGAGGAATTCCTTGCTATCCGCTATTGGTGGCATAGACCCGGCCGACTCGGATTTACTTACTTTTGACTTAGAACGCCATACGCAGAGACTGCCTCCCCAAATCGCATTCCTTATACAGGTTATCATTGATTCCAAAACAATTCATCGAACAGTCATTGATGAAGGTGCTTCTACTTGCATCATGTCTGTTGCCTGTTGGAAAGCCATCGGATCTCCGACTCTAAGCCAGTCTCCCACGACCTTGGAAGCCTTTGATGGAAGAGCATCCCGTCCTTATGGTATACTCCAACGTTTGCCCATCTCTTTGGAAGGGAAGACGGTCGAAATGGAAGTTGAAGTTATTGATGCTACTCTTACCTACAACCTCCTTCTCGGACGTAGCTGGATATACGTGATGAAAGCTGTAGCTTCATCTTTGTTTCGTATCATTCGTTTCCCTCATCAAGGGAAGATTATTACCGTAGACCAGCTATCATTCTTCACTTCCTCTTCAGAAGGCAACATTCCTTTTGTGGAGCATACTTCAAATTTATCTGAGAGTCTAGGAGCCGGACTTTTCAAAGATCCCGCCCTTATGGGTGTTTTTCCGCTCCCCCCTCCTAACGTCGCTTCTATCAATATGATTACTACTTGTTCTGATCCGTGGATCATCCCTCCCACAGACCAAGTAGATTCGTGGGGCGACCATATTCCGTTGAGTCCTGCCGAGCTCAACTATGTCGAAATCATTGCTGCATCGGCTCCCTCTTATGAACTTGCTCCATCCTCAGGGCTTCTAGAAGAGACTTCTTCGGACTCTTTAAAAGAAACATTCCCTTCCGACGAAGCCATTATTGAGACTATGTCTCTAGATGAACCTTCTTGGCATGATGTTCACCATCGTTCCTCATTTCTACCTGCCCCGCAGGATATGATTACGTGTTTCGAGCGGTTTGCTCCTTGTCTCCCATCTCAAATCCTTCAAGCACCTATCCAATTTTATCAAGTGTCTTCTGAAGGAAATATGGCGAACATTACACAAACCCAACCCATCGACATCTCTGTCAAGCCAGGGATTGTCGAGCATCTTCACATAGGAGTCACTTGTACTCCGGAGGAGATTCAACTTTATTACAACCTTTTTCGTGAATTTCATGACGTCTTTTCATGGTCCTATGAAGAAATGCCCGGCATTGATCCCAGCATAGTGGTGCATGAGATAATCACGTACCCAGGTGCTAAGCCTGTTTGTCAACATTTATGCCCCGTACACCCCCGAAAGGCTGCAGCTATCAAGGCCGAAGTCGAGAAGCTTCTTAAAGCTGGTTTTATTTATCCTATACCGCTCACAGATTGGGTTTCCAATATCGTACCTGTGACTAAAAAACAAGGTACAATCTGTGTGTGTGTTGATTATCGTGATATAAATCGCGCTTGTCCTAAAGACAATTTTCCCACACCATTCATTGATCAAATTATTGACGAGTGTGCCGGAAGTGAAATGTACTCTTTTATGGATGGTTTTTCTGGATACAACTAGATCAATATTGCTCGCGCTGATCAACAGAAGACCGCCTTTATTTGTCCATGGGGCACTTTTGCCTATAAGAAGCTCCCTTTCGGTCTCAAAAATGCCGGTGCTATCTTCCAACGTGCAATGTACTATGCTTTTCATGACATTCGACACATTGTACAGCCATACCTGGATGATCTTCCAGCTCATTCAGCCAAACGTCAGGACCACCCTACTCACCTTCGCGAGATCTTTCTTCGCTGTCGATACTATCGAATCAGGCTTAATCCTCACAAATGTGTCTTCTGCATTGAATCCGGTCGACTTCTCAGGTTTTTCGTCTCCCGAGAGGGCATCCGTTTGGATCCCCTTAAATTCGAAGCTATAGTGAATCTTCCTCCCCCTGCTTCTTTATAGCAATTGCAAAGCTTGCAAGGTAAAGCAAATTTTCTACGACGTTTCGTTCCAAACTATGCCGAGGTGGCCAAAGGTTTCACATGATTACTAAAGCGAAATGTCCCTTTTCATTGGGATACCATGGCTCAGGAATCTTTTGAGCGTCTCAAGGGTCTCCTTGTTTCTACTCCATTGCTTCATCCTCCGAACTATCATCGTGACTACACTCTGTATTTGGCCGCCGCCGACACCACTATCGGCATGGTTCTCGTTCAAGCTGACGATGATGGCACTGAACATGTTATATATTATCTCAGCCGCAATCTTTTAGATATGGAAACTCGATATGCCTATGTCGAGAAGTTGGCTTTGGCCGTCGTTTGTGCCGTCCAACGTTTCCGTCATTATATTCTGCTGCGCACTACTACCGTGATTTCTGATTGCAACCCCATGACGTATATTTTGTCACGCCAGTTGCTGGGGGGCAAGTACTCAAAGTGGATCGTCATCCTCCAAGAGTTCGACTTGGAATTTACTACTACCAAGTACAAGAAATCCCTTGTCTTTGCTGAGTTACTTTTCTCTTTGCCGTCTTCTTCCCCGCCCTCTCACACAGAGGATCAAATTCCGGAGGAGACTTTATTTCTCATTAGCACCCTCGATCCCTGGTACGACGATATCATCATCTATCTGCAAACGTCCTCCTTTCGCCCTGGTGTGTCCAAAGACGCTAGGCGAAGGATTCATCATCAGTCACAACCATACCGTATCATTGGGGACACACTCTATCGCCTCGGCGCTGACTCTGTTCTCCGCCGATGCTTAACTCTCGAGGAAGCTGAGCGTGTCTTGAATGACTGTCACTTAGGTGCTTGTGGTGGTCACATGTCCGGATATGCCACTGCCCAAAAAATCCTCCGTGCTGGCTACTTTTGGCCCTCTATCTTTAAGGATTTCATTCTTGCCGTCCGCTCTTGTCATGAGTGCCAGATATACCAGTGGAAGATGCGAGCACCTTCTGCTCCATTGCACCCTGTTGTCACCGTCGGCCCTTTTGCCAAATGGGGCATTGATTATATGACCTGTAACCCTCGCTCGGCCGGGGGGCATGGGTTTATTATCGTTGCCGTCAATTACTTTACTAAATGGGCCGTGGCGATGCCTACATTAACTGAAGACGGTCACACAGCGGCACAATTTTTATTCAATAATGTTATTTATCGATTCGGCATCCCTCAAGCCATCGTCACTGATCATGGGAAGCATTTCTGTAATCATATGATGTCGGAATTAACAACCCAGCTAGGCTTGCAGTACGATAGTTCAACTCCGTAGTACCCTCAGCCCAATGGCTAAGTTGAAGCTGTCAATAAGATTTTGGTTACCATGCTTCAGCGTACCGTTGGCATGCATAAGTCTAAGTGGCATTTGATGTTGTTCCCTGCCTTGTGGGCCTACCGAACCTCCGTGAAGGATGCCACTGGTTTTACTCCATTTCAACTCGTTTATGGACTAGAGGCTACCCTTCCAATTGAAGGTGAAATCCCTTCATTAAAATTGGCTGTCGAGCTACTTCCCAACACTACTCCGTTAGAAGAATGCCTTCTTTACCTGGAATGGCTAGATGAGACCCGTCGCCTGGCCTCTTTGGCCATCGAAACGCAAAAGAAGCGAGTCAAGACTCACTTCGATCAGACCATACGTCGACGTTCTTTTGTTGAGGGAGATTTAGTCCTGCTCTACGATCAGGCAAAAGATAAGCTAAGAGCAGGAAAGCTCGAGTCTATGTGGGTAGGCCCTTACATTGTAAAGAAAGTTTTGCAGAAAGGGGCCTACGAGCTAATTGATTATGAAGGGAACCCTCTTGGGAAGCCCCAAAACGGGCTGTATTTAAAAAAGTACTATGCATGGTGCTGGTACATTTTATTTTGTACATACATGTACTCTAGCAAGTGTGTTGTGTGTATGTGTGTCATTTTTAAAGGCGTAACTGCCACTTATTGTGTCTTTCACTTCTTGTGCAGATGTCTGATGCACCTTATGTTGGTTTTGCTAATGGTGCCTACCGCAGTACTCCCCGAATATTGTGCGGTAATCGAGCTACTTGTTGAAGCAATTAATCTTGGCATTCGTACATTGGTAGTGAACCTGGACTCTCAACTTGTCGTCCACCAGCTCAACGAGCAATATTCCGTCAGAGACCATCGCATTCTAAGGTTGTATTTACGTGTGAGATTGTTGGAAAGGAACTTTGGTTTTATCACATATCAGCATATTCCATGACAATTAAACACATTATCGGATGCATTGGCTAACCATGTATTAGATAGACATTTGTGTAATTTGTAATCAAAACATTATATAGGCAAGCACATGAAAACACAATAATAAACCATAGGCATATGTATATATATACGTGTGTGTCATAATGTTTGCGCCACGCGCATTACATAATCCAAAAAATAATACATGTCCGAATCTCATATGGCCGCAGACAACATGTCTCTCAAAAATATGCAAAAATGAAACCTAGACGTCTAATCGCGGTGATGCTCATGATAGCATGTCACCGCTCGCACCAAACGTCTCAGCAGACGATGGACGTGAGTAGGTACTTCCACTGTGTGCCTCTGGTACGCGAAGGGCACGTCTGCCAATCTGGCATAGTCTGGAATCCCTCGAGTGAGTGCCTCAAGGTTCTGTACTAGCTCATCACCCGCACCACCCTCTACCTGAGGGTCGGCTGTAGGTTGTGCCCTCCGTGCTATGTGAGACAAATCAGCTAGTCACTTTGCACCAACATCTGCATACATATAGCTGTTGTCAGAGACAAGCATGTATTACAAAAAAATGAAAAAAAACATAAATACATAAAAAACATCAAAAACACAAAGAGTTCTTACCAAGCTCCTCATCCCAGTCTTCTCCCGCAGGCAATGGGAGATCTGGGTCTCCAGTAAAATCAGTGCCTGCATAGGGCCAGTCCTCTATAACGATCATCTGGTGACGGAGCCATATGAAGAACTCGAGCCTCCAGACCATCTGTTGGTCCCCTCCTCCTCTGGGCATGAGTGTTGCCCATCGAGCCAACCTCGGTTCCCGTGGCACTAGATTTGCCACTATACCTCCATGAATCCAGAAAATCGGCAGTCGCCCCAAGAAGAAGAATACCACGATGGATCCATACCCGAACTATTTGTTGCCCCGCTTACACTTTGTAAGCTGCCTCTTGATGTTGGTAGTCACTGCTGTGGCCCAATCAAACAGCGTAGGGTGGAGACACTCGGTTGCCAGCAGTAGATGATTCTTGCTGGCCTCGTGGGGCGCCTGTACCCCAGCCGTCCGTGTGATAGTGAATAGTATCACTCGTAGTGCTAGGTCTGGAACTGTGACAATATCTACTTTAGCACTGTTTGATCCAAACTGTGCCCCGGGACAAACTCGTTCCATCACCTCCCCCATCTTTTCCCCGGAAGGCCTACTTCCGGTCAAGATGGGTCATGCACCTCTCCGCGACAATCCAGTGATAAAGTAGACATCGGAAACATCCAACTCTAATGTATGATATTTGAAGCGGAATACCTGATCCTCTATGTCCCAAGCATCCACGATAAATTAATAACTCAAGTTGTGCATGCAAATAGGACGTGAGAAAAAATTTCTTTAAGCCGCAGTCCCTCAAAGCATCCATGCAGGCTTCATCCTCTAATGCCATGGCATCTATGGCATCATTCTCTCTTTCTCTCCATTATACAGCCATTCTGATGAATCCCTACAACCATAAAGTGGAAAATATCATCATTAGATCACGGGTGGAACCAAAATTAGAGAAAAATTGCAAAGTCAACGGTTAAATCTATGGGAAAATTAGGTCGTGCCAATGTCGCTGTTATGAAACCAGCTCACAAAAAGATAGAAAAGAGAGATCCACGACTTAGAATTCAGCCTCTTCGAGGGGGCAACCTCCTTTACATTACATAAATGAACAATTCTTGGATGATACAAACGAAAATACCTCCTTTCTATATATAGGAGTCTAAGTGGTCCCAATACAATCAAAGCCTACATAACAATAATATTGTAGGGCACAACAATAACAATAGTGGGCTTCTATGTGGCACAATAGTAACAATATGGGCACTACATGGGTACATCAATATAAATAAGGGGTATAACTACAATAGTAATGGGGTAATCACTAGTATTATAGGGACCCAACATGCCCCTCTCCTTCAAAAAAGTGTTGTCCTCAACGCTTAAGTAGTTCAGGATACTTCTGCATAAAATTCTCGTCCTCCCATGTGGAATCTTCAACGGATAAGTTCTTCCACTTGATAAGGTACTCTAAAATTGATCGATTTCGTAGCTGTCGAGTTCTTGTTTCTATAACTGCTTCCGGTTCCAATATAAGTTTTCCTTCTTCGTCAAGTTCTGGCAATATTGTTTGAACCGGGAGCTTGTCGCCTATAACCTTCTTTAAGCATGAAACATGGAAAACTGGGTGCAATCGAGAAGCTGCAGGAAGCTCCAATTTGTATGCCATAGTACCAATCTTTTGCAACACCTTGTACGGACCATAATACTTTGGTGATAATTTATTATCCTTCTTAGCTTGCTTGAGGGACATTTGCTTATATGGTTGTAGCCGTAGGAATACCCAATCACCTACATCAAAACTTCTTTCACTGCGATGTTGATCTGCCTGTTGTTTCATTCTATTCTGTGCCAACACAAGGTTATCCTTTAAGAGTTGGAGGACTTGTTGTTGATGTTCGATGTGATGTTCCACTGCCTGAACCTTAGAATTTTCTCTTAAATATGATGTGATGGATGGTGGTTGATACCCATAAAGTGCCATAAATGGGGTCATTTTTGTTGCTGTATGAAAGGAAGTGTTATACCACCATTCAGCCAGAGGCAACCATTTGACCCATTGTGTCTGTTTATCAGATACAAAGCAACGAAGATATCCTTCCAAACATTTGTTTACTATCTCAGTTTGCCCATCAGATTGAGGATGATAAGATGAGCTATGAGCTAACTGAGTACCAAGACAAGAAAATAATTTTGTCCAAAAATTTCCAGTGAAAATGGGATCTCTGTCACTTACAATAATCTTTGGGTTTCCATGTAGCTTTTGAATTGTTTCCATAAATGCAGTAGAAACTGTACTGGCTTTAAATGGATGTGATAATGCACAAAAGTGTGCATACTTGGTAAGTCTGTCAACTACCACCATGATGACACTCTTTCCCTCAGACTTGGGTAAACCTGTGATAAAATCCATTGATACCTCCTCCCAACGTTGGCTTGGAATGGGATAAAGGTTGTAATAGACCCGGTGTCTTAATTGTTTCAACTTTATTTTGCTGGCAAACCAAACATTCTGCCACAAACTTTTGAATATCTGATTTAAGGCCATCCCAAAAAAATTCCTTCTTAACCCTGTGGTAAGTTTTTAAAAATCCTGAGTGCCCTCCTAAGGGAGAAGTGTGCAATTCCATAAGAATCTTTTGTTTTAGCTGGGAATTCTTACAGAGGTATAAGCGATCTTTGTACCATAACGAATCATTTTTCCAGCTAAATGTATCAGACGTACTGGAATCTTGTTGTAGCTTTCGAATAAGTGCCCATACTTCTTCGTCATTCTTCCATTCCTCCCTTGCTTCATTTATCCAATCTGGTTGGATGATAGAAATAGCGCACAACAATGCTTCCACATCCTCATCCTTCCTTGAGAGTGCATCTGCCACCACATTTTGCTTCCCCTTTTTGTAGATGATTTCAAAGTCATAACCCAACATCTTTGTGACCCACTTTTGTTGCTCTTCAGAGGATAATCTTTGTTCTAAAAAGTATTTAAGGCTATCATGATTTTTTTTTACCTTGAAGTGTCTTCCCATTAGGTAGGGTCGCCATTTCTTAAGTGCATGGAGTATTGCCAACATTTCCTTCTCATAAATAGCTTTTCTTAAAAACTTTCCCTTGATTGGACGACTTTCAAAGGCAATGGGTCTTTCATCTTGCATTAGAACAGCACCAATTCCATTTCCTGAAGCATCACATTCCACAATAAAGGTTTTTGTGAAGTCCGGTGTAGCTAAGACCGGTGCTTGGCACATTGCCTCTTTAAGATGTTCAAAGGCCTTTGTTGCTTCCGGAGTCCATGAAAATGCATCTTTCTTCAATAATGTTGTTAGAGGTGCTGCTATTCTCCCATAATTCTTAACAAACTTGCGATAATACCCTGTCAACCCAAGAAATCCTCGCAAATGCTTTATGGATGTGGGGATTTTCCATTCCTTAATGGCTTTAATTTTGGTAGGGTCTACCTTAACTCCTTCATGAGATACAATATGACCCAAATATTCCACCTCCTAGACTCCAAAGAAACATTTGGATCTTTTTGCATATAATTGTTTCTCTTCCAATAGTTGTAGCACCCTGTCAACATGTTCAACATGATCCTTCCAAGACTTGTTGTAGATAAGTATATCATCAAAAAATACTAACACAAATTTTCTAAGGAATGGTTTGAAAATTGAATTCATCAAACCTTGAAATGTTGAAGGTGCATTGGTAAGGCCAAAAGGCATGACCAAAAATTCATAATGACCCTCATGAGTTCTAAATTCCGTTTTCGGAATGTCTTCAATCTTCATTCTGATTTGATGATATCCTGAATGAAGATCCAACTTGGTGAAGTAAATTGATCCATGCAATTCATCCAGTAATTCATCAATGACAGGAATGGGGAACTTATCTTTAATAGTGAGCTTGTTGAGCTCCCTATAATCCGGACACATGCACCATGATCCATCCTTCTTGTGCACCAATACTACTGGAGCAGAGAAAGAACTTTGACTCGGTTGAATTATACCAGCCTCTAGCATTTCTGCAACCATACGTTCAATTTCACTTTTTTGGACATAGGGATATCTGTACGGCCTGATGTTTGGAGGAACACTTCCTGGAATCAGATGAATAGCATGATCATGATCACGCATAGGTGGGAGACCTTTGGGAGTCTCAAATACCTTGGAATGATTGTCCAGGACTTTTTGGAGATCTGGAGAAATAGATGATTCTAATGTGGAAACATCTAGCGAACATAATTGTGCAATTACACCCCTTTGCTCCTTTTTTAGAAGCTTTGTCATACCATTAGAGCTGATTATCTTTCCTGGTTTCCCTGCAATACCCCTTAATTCAACTTCCTTTCCTTCCACAGAAAATTTCATGAAAAGTTCTTGAAAATTAAAAGCTATTGTACCCAAGGATTGTAGCCATTGGACTCCTAGTACAACATCAGCACCTCCCATTGGAATGGAAAGCATTGGGCTAGTCAATACATATTCTCCCATGGATAGCTTGATATTATGGCACTTTCCAGAGCAATTTATTGTTCCTCCATTTGCAATCATCACTTGACACTCTGGTGCTGGATATAGGAAGCAATTCAATTCTTTTGCTACCCTACAATGAATAAAATTGTGGGTGCTTCCTGAATCAATCAACACTATTACCTTTTTCTTCTTGATTTGTCCTTCTATCTTGATGGTTTGAGGAGTGGTAATTCCCGCCAATGCATTACAAGATATGGTCGGATTTATTTGTTCTTCATCTAGGCTTTGTTCCTGGAATATATCCTCTTCTTTTGACCTTTCTTGCTCCTTTTCTTCTTCCTCTTCACAATCTATGTAGAATAATTTCTTCTCAGCACACTTATGACCTTTTGTGTATTTGCTATCACAATTGTAACAAAGCCCTTTTGCTCTTTTTTCTTCCAATTGTTGTGGTGTCAACCTTGTAGGTTGTGGAAGACTATGGGCAACAACACTTCCATCTTTATAGTTGTGAATGGTATGCTTCCTAGTTGCCATAATTTTGCTTTCCATTTTTCTTGCTAACCTGAATGCCTTCTCTAATGAATCAGGTTCCCAAAGGCGCACATCATGTTGGATATTATCCTTTAAAGACCCTATGAACACATCAATCCTATGCTCCTCTGGAATATCTTTTATCCTTATGTTCAATTTTTGGAACTCCTTAATGTGCTCCATTATTGAACCCTTTTGTTTGAGATTCATCAATTGGCTAAAAAAAGTGTTGCTTTTTGTATCCTCCGTAAAAATTGCCCAAGTGATAAATTGTTTACGAGAACAAAGCCATTGATATCATACAAACTGATTTGGTTCCAAATATAAAGTTGCCATACGTACTTTTTGTGTGTTTTGCACATTATTGAGATCGAAGAATTGCTCCATCTGTAATATCCATGTGGCGGGATCCTTGCCATCAAACTTCCTCACATCGATTTTTGGAACATGGTGAGTCTTCGATCCAACATTAGAGTCTATGGAATCATGATTAACATTTCTTTTATTCTCATCATGAGTTTCCTTTACTACCTTTTCACCATTAGTGACCCTTTCTTGTAGCAACTTCTTCAATTCATCCATCTTATCATCCATGCCATCAAATTTAGCGTCAATCTTAGCTTCCATGCCATCCATCTTAGCTTCCATGCCCTTTATCTTAGATTCCACACCATTTACCTTAGATTCCACGCCATTTATCTTAGATTCCACGCCACTTATCTTAGCTTCTGTTAGCTTTTGTGAGCGTGACATTTGTTGCACTTGTTCTTGTAATTTTGATATATCATGTAGCATTTCTTCCTCTTCTTCATGAGTCATGCTAGAGCTTTCAGGTTCCTTACTAGGTGCTTGCATTTTCTTTCCTCGGGGCATCGGTTACCAATAATAATGCTTTACTATGCCCTTTGAATTCCGTTAAACCAAGCTTACACAAAAATTAAAAAAAAAACTACACACCTTTTTTCACTTTATAGAAGCCTGATATTGAATCTGATGTATCTCTGTGATTTCGGATCATCCAGTTCTGAAATTGCTATCTGTAGTAGCCTTCTACGTCCTCTTTCCAATGCCACAAGTCTGAGCCAAATTGGATTCTCCAAGGAAGAGTTATGTGAAATCTCCCACAGTGACTTGCTTTTAGACTGGTTCAGTAGAGCGAACTTGTACGACGTGCCACGAGTCACTGTTTCAACCTTTGAATCTGAAACTCACCCACATGAAACTACAGTCCATCCTCTTTATGTAACTTTTTACGAAATTTCAATCCGATCCTCAGAGAAAGAGTTATGACGATTTTCCCCAGGTCACCTGTTTTGAATGTAATTCAGGAGTCTGCAAAAAGACCAACTTCCTCAGATCATATCTCCGAAAATATCGCGCGAAAAGTTCTGAAATTTGGACCCAAGGTTCAGCGCCAATTCTTCTCAAATGGGTTTTTTTTTTGACTTCTGAAACGTCACAAAAAAAAAGTTATAGCGAAAATTCCACGATGACCTGTTTGGAGCAGCGAAACCCTAGAATCCAAAGCTCTGATACCAAATGTTATGAAACCAGCTCACAAAAAGATAGAAAAGAGAGATCCACGACTTAGAATTCAGCCTCTTGGAGGGGGAAACCTCCTTTACATTACATAAATGAACAATTCTTGGATGATACAAATGAAAATACCTCCTTTCTATATATAGGAGTCTAAGTGGTCCCAATACAATCAAAGCCTACATAACAATAATATTGTAGGGCACAACAATAACAATAGTGGGCTTCTATGTGGCACAATAGTAACAATATGGGCACTACATGGGTACATCAATATAAATAAGGGGTATAACTACAATAGTAATTGGGTAATCACTAGTATTATAGGGACCCAACAGTCGCGCCCCCTTTGGAAAAAATCCCATTGGCATGATCCCGAGCGGGAAACTCGCGCCAATGGCGCAGCCCTAAAATTTTGCAATTCCTCTTGCAGGGGACCCATCTATGGATGAAAAACTGAAAAAATGGAATGAAAATGAAGCTAAGGACAAGGCCTCTTACCTACTTCAGACGGCGGCTCGATTGCTTTCCTGGATTGATCACGATCAGCGATTGAAGTTTGCACCCAAAACCCTCCAATGGTAAACTCACAAGGTGAAAAGTAAAAAGTAAATTTGTTTTTTACCATTTCACTATTTTATAGCATTTTTTGACCTAAAATGCCTTTAAAATATTATTTTTTGGGTATTTTTGAATATCAAAGTGGGTTTTACGCTGTTTTTTGTATGATAACAGGTGTTGGTGCAACTCAAGCAATGAAATGAGCTCCTTTTTCTACTTTTTCAAGCTCAGTAAAACATGTGAAAAGGTTATTTTAAGGTCCGCTTTTAGCTCTTTTCTGACCGTTTAAAGAGGAAAAGATTACCGAGTTACTCCTCTTGACTCGTTAAACGTTAATAAGGGGCGGTCGTTTTAAGTTCTTTTTGTCGACCGTTAAAACATAAAAAGATTACCGGGTTTTTGTCGTTTCAAACTCGTTAATGGTTACGAAACGACGTGGTTTTAATCGCTTTTTTACTTTTTCAGGTCGAAATCACTATTTATGAAAAGTACTCTTCGATCGTAATGGTCGAGCGGTTCTTTCGAGCATTGTTTTATACTTTTTCGGGCTCATGAGACACAACTTTACGAAAAAGGACACCCTGGAGTTTCCTTTTCTGCTGTCTTTTCAAACTCTCTAAACATGAAAAGTCGCCGAGTTCTTCCTTTGTTAGACTCGTTAAAACTTGATGACATCGGATTTTTTCGAAATGGCACATCACAAACATATGTTATCCCCATCAAGCTTGTTAAAAATAATTGGGGTACTCGCCAGAAATGGCGGGGGAAAAAAGGAACCAAAATTATCGTCGTATCAGCAGTATGTCGCTCTTGAACATGGCACTTGTCCGCTTTTGTGTCTGGGTGGGGATATCTCATCTCATTTTTCACTTGCCTCCGTGGATTTGGGTAATCCTGTTTGACCTCTCATCTGCTCATTGCCTCGTCACCATGACCTCTGATCCATTGATGTCAAATACTACCAATTCCACTGTCGTGCTGCCGATATGTTCAAGAAAAGTTGACCTCTGCAAAGAAACAACCTCCCTCTGATAGCTCATATAATCCTGATTCACAAACATTATCTCTCTGTCTCGTGTCGATGATGTGGGAAACATTATGGCCCACCTTTGATCAAGGTCACTTCCTGTCAACTTCAGCTCATTATCCAGGAAGCTGAACTAGAGACTCCCTTCCGGTGCCTTGGAGCCTGCATGCCTCAATGGCAGGTTCTTCATGTTCGACGTGAGGTTTTCATCATTGGCCTCCGATCGAATGATTCTACGGGTGTTCGACGCCAGATCACTAATTCGCATGCCGTAGATTGTACCTATAGTACCTTAAGGGCCATTGTCATTATTGGTGTTACCTCTCGCGTCTGTTAACAGTTTTCAATATTGACTAGTAATCAGACGATGTTCATGCATGTTCGACTTCAGCTCATATATTCGCATGCTTGAACTTGTACTTTTTGTTCGGGTCGAGATGGAGCGCAAGACCCTGGATTTTGTCTGTTGTAATCCAGGTGTGATTCTTGGTACATGACTCATTCACTGGATGGTTGCGACCATACCTGAGTCGATTCATTGATCCTAACCAGATGGCTGCATCCATACTATGGATCTAGATTATTATGTACTCTCTTATGGATGGCTGCGACCATACAACACATTTCATGTACTTGAGCTATAAGTTGTATCTCTCAATGCAGATTCTCGGCGGCAGCTACATTTGTTCTTGTAAATAATTTCACCCCTCTCTCTCTCTCGAGCCTCATGCTTTAGGGGGCATCTATTACACAGTAATTTGTCACCATTGGTCACCGTCCCTGTTACCCCTTTCCCGTACTTTGGAGGACTCATTCCGGGACCTGTGAGCAGTGACATAACCTAAGAACACTTGCATTGTGTTCCCCTAAGTATGTACTTCATGTTCACTGAAGACACCTCCTGCAAAATATCCCTGAAAAGTGCCCTTTTTCCATTAGCGCGGGTCCACAATGTACTACCCGCGCCAATCAATGAGATCCTCAAAAGAGGGTGCAACCATTGGCGCTCTGTCTTAGAACAACACCCGCGCCAACCAGGTTTGGTAAAGATTTTTGACAAACGCGCGCCTAGATGTTTTTTCCCTTCAAGTCATGAAGTATTTTGAGGATAAAGCTCATCTTCTAGATGTCGAGAGTCATCATCTATCCTTTACATCTATCCACAGCGGCTTTTTGGAGATAATGCCAATCCATAATGGGTGTCTTGATTCATTGTATTTTCTTCCCCTTCTCCATCTATAAAAGTCTGTCCTCATGCATTTGACAAGCTAGTTGTTTGAGTAATGCTAGAAGTGATTATGCTTGTCTTGAGTGATAGTAAGAGTCTTAAAGCATAGGGAGGTCATGCTGCCGGAAGTCTGAGAGAGAGAAGGTCTATTGTAAGACATACATAGCTGCTCGCCTAGCCAGAGGAGAGGTTCAACGTCAGAACCTTGGTTGTATCTTTCTCTGTTGATTATTCATTAATAAACGACTATCATTATGGTTCTGATCTTACTGTTTATGATGATAATGTTTGATCTATTTCCTTTCTCACTGAAATATAGTTGTATTGTAGTGGATTTTATGCTTGTATTCGCTTCGTTCTTTGCATGTACAGGTATCCATTCGCGGGGATCGTGAGGATCGTGACCTACCGAAGCAAGGGAACGGGAGTATCAACTCTTCTTCGACATTAGCGTTGGACTCCAGGTTGGTTCTCATAATCCACTTTTGATTTGCAACTAAGAACTTGCATGGTAGCGTGAATTGATTGTTGCTAGACCCATTTTGGGCTAGTGGGATCGCCTCTGTCCGCAGAGGGGATTTACCTCTCCAACAAGGACAAAGACCAAGAAGAAAGTGACCATAAAGGAAGAAGCTTATTCATCATATCATTTGCTTCATAAAATCGAGAAGATGTTTGATAGAATAACCATTGCAGATAAGCCCGAGACACAGATCAGAAATCTGAATTTATGTGGTCAGCAGCAACCACACTTCAGGATTAAACAATGGGATCAAAGAGCGCAAGACCAATCAACTTAGCAGCAAGTCAAAACACCATTACAGTAGAACTATGTCCATGGCACCAAATCAGATGATGATGAGAATCCAATAGGAGAGAAGAATCGCCTTTTTACACTAGATGGTTTACCAATTTATATCATGGAGGATGAGGAGTATTCAGAAAGCCCAGCTGTACAGAAAGACGAAGATTTTATATTAGTCAATGAAACAGTTCTAGAAGAAGAATCAAATGAATATCAGAGGGGATATATGAATGCATTGACAGTGCAACAAAGACAGTATTCACTCAGGAGTAGGGATGTACCAATTAATCCAATTCAAAAGTGGAAGGAAGCAACACCATCAAAGAATGATTCTCCAAATGTGTAGAAGAAAGGAAAGGAGCCAACAGATCCTACTTCCAGCAAAGTACAATCAGCAAATGAAAAGTCAAATCAGCCAAGTGCAGCAAAGGAGAAGTCTAAAACGAAGGATGCTCCGGTCAAAGAGGTAGAGAAAACTACAACCTTTAGCTTAGAAAATGAGATTGCTAAGTTAAAACTTAAGAGTGTCGATAAATTTGACTGAATTAATGAAGAATAACAATTATAAAAGTCAAGTGTCAAATATTTTGAATGTAGATCCCCTATTTGATATGGTTAATGTGGAAGATGACCAAACCAAGATTATCTTTGGTCTGGCATTAGAAGACCAATCTGAGGATAGTGATGTAGCCCCTTTTTACATCAACCTTAGATTGCATGTGTTATAACTCAGGTTTAACTTAAAGCTCCTTAAAGGATACGGTCGAGGTAACCACAAACCAATCTTTGGACTGCAGGTGCTAGCCCACCAGCAGTCAGAGAGGGCTCTCTCTTTAGGATTTAGCTTTGTTGATGATGATTTTAGGCTAGTTATTGAGTACAAGGGGTTTCGTTTTAGTTTTGGTGGGATGGATGATGCTTTCAAGTAAAGAGGCAGGGATAGCATGAAAGTTTTAGAACCATTGGGCATGGAGTCAAGGAGTAGGATTGTTGGTGCGTTTTATTGGTCACAAGAGGGAATATGGAGCAAGATAGCTGCACATGAAACAATGATTCAAGCTAAAAGGATGGAATGAAAGCTAGGAATGAGAGGCAGTTAAGAATCTCTCGTTCAGCTTAGCAGAGGGAAGGCGAATGAGCTCTATCTAGGAGCAGTGAAGAATCCCTAGATAATTGTCAAACATTAGTGAATTAGGGGAAATATGCGCCACAGAGAATTCATATTCATTACTAAATCAGATGAAAACATAAAGAAACAACAAAAATTGAGCATAGAGGGCAATTAAACCAATTCTAAACTATTCATTATTTCTGCTATTTTGGATGGTACATCAATGGAAAACAAAGGTAAGAAACACTTATTGAGTCATGTTGCAGCACAAGAATCCCACATTTAATTCTTCAAAACATTGATACACAGCACACAGTCATTCCTCCAAGCTTTTCAGTAGTCTTTGATTAAGTAAAACATCAGCTATACAGAGCGTGTCTCTCTTGGAGCTATACAACCAACCAACCCCTTAAACAGTGAATTAGGGTGGTTTTTATAAGTAAAATATCTATAAAGATCAGATCTCAGACAGATCTGCTATAATAAGTGTCTTTGACCTAACACCTGTCTGAAATAAATGCGGGAAAATATCCTCGAGATGCGTTGGGTGCAGCTGTACCAAAAAGGAGTTTAATATGTTGTCTTTATGGCTCTATGCTGATCACTTAGCCATAACTGTGCTTTGGGTTTTGATCCATGCTCTTGAGTGGTTCTGAGGTGCATTAACTGTGATGGGAGAGCCTTGATTAAAGCTCCACCATTTCTTTGACTTTGTTGGAGGCCATTCAATGTTCACCTGCATTGGGAATAAATGTTTTTCATTAAAAACATTCGACTGATACTCTTTGCCGCTTCCTTGATATGCTTTGGCACTGAATGTGCGCCTTTCTTACTTCCGATACTCTGAAAATTGCTGCGTCGACCATTCATGGCTGCTGTTCGGCCCTCTGTTTGCTTTTAAAACTATGTTTGCCCTTTTCTGAATGCTGCGCGAAGAAATTGATGTCATTCTGCGCCCTTCGGGCCTGCTGGAGGCCGAGCCACGAAAGGGCTTTCCATTTTGGCCTATTTCCCATAGCGATGCGCGATTGCCTCAGATTTTGATTCCAGGCTTCCTAGGCTGCGATTTGCGCCTTTCGCGCTTTTTGACGATGACGTCAACATGGCATCAGCATGACGTCATGCTGTGGGTCCCAGTATGGTGGGTGACGTGGCAGGGTGACGTGGCAGTGACATGGCAAGGACACGGCGGTAGGAGGCTGACGCAGGATGATGACTTCAGCATGATGTGGAGCTAACGCAGGAGGGGGAAAGGCGGTATCTAGTTTCGGGCGCACCCCTTTTGTGCACAGGCGGTATCGGAGGAGGGGGCTCCGCCATAGTCGAGAGGGTGACACGTGGCAGGAGTACGACAGGAAAACCGCCCATCTCCCGAGCGTTAACCCTTGGCACATCGGGGCACAAAAAGGCCTGCCCACCGTAGATCTTGGGCGCGCCAGATCTGACGGTCGGCGGCACGAGTAAGGCGGGGGATGGTTAGGGACGGGGCCTGCGTGCATTTTATTGTGTGTTTTTATATGGCAGGGGGGGGGAACTTTAATGATGTGGGTTTTTATGGGTTAATGCGGCATGGGTGTGATTCGAACCAACTTTATCACTAAATATGAACGCGGATGGGTTAAATATAGGTCCCAGATAGACTTAATATTTCCCCAGACTTGATAAATGTGGCTAAAATGCCAAGAGGTGGGAATATGTACATAGGGGAGTTATTAACATATTTTTAGTAGGGGAAGGGGAGATAGATAGGGAGCTACATAGTAAAATTAGTAGTTAATATGACAAGTGATAAGAAAGCACTAAGTATGTGAATATTAGGCTATTAGGGGGGAAAATGATTCATAGAGGAAGTGTGAACATGCCTTGAGCAAAGAAGATCTTTACCAAGGCAAATGATAAGGAAAATGATGAAACTAAGAGGTATCAAGAAAATCTTGACCCCTTTAGGGAAGTTAGTGAGTGATTTGGGAAATGAGAAGAAGGGGGAGTTAGACATGCCTCGCTTGAGCTCCTCCAAATGGAAAACTACATCATAACTATGATCTGTGAAGATATAACACCTGAAAACATGAAATGGACCACACAGCTTGATTCTGCAACACAAAACTACCTACCCAGCCTACTTACCTAACATTTTTTCTTCTTTTTGCATGGGTGCACTTGGACTTGCAGACCCTGATTACTTTTTCTTTTTGCTGTCCTTCTATCTAAGTCTACACTTATTTCTTCCAAGGGCCCAGATTAAGCAGTTGGGCTCCTTTGTTTCTCTACCTATCTACAAATCTGCCAAGATTAGACTGTTTGGACAGATAATGATTCTCTATACTCTAAAACAAGAAATTGAAACCTAGGGAAGCCAAGATTAGGCTGTTTGGACTTCCCTTAACAGAAACCTCTTCAAAAATGGTTAATTTATCAAAATTGGGATATAGTAGTGGCATTTATACTGGCACACTTTCATGACCTCTTCTTTGGCCTCTTTTCAGGAAATATGGAGCATTGCAGCATGCAAAGTATGACATATTTGGCATGTAAAAATGTCGATCATGACAGATGAACACCTGTTGCAACAGGAGGCTAACAGTGGCTCCACTTGGGGATGGCTTTTCCTTGTGAAAAGCCAATAACAGCAAGTCAAACTGCCTTGATCTTCTATTGTTGCTGTGGACTGAAGAATTTCTTTGTGCTGCCTACTAAAAGTGTGAAACTTTGAAATATGAGCAGCCATCTCCTTTATTGAAATAATGTGAAATACATAGCACTGCCTGCTTTCTTCTGCGTGCTTGCTATTATATACCATATTGCTTGAGCATTGCCTTTGAAATAGAACCAAACATGGATCAAAACTGATGTATTTCCCTTAGCTTCTAGTCTAGAAACAGTTGCTGATGTGAAACTAAACAATGCTCCTCTCTTATTGATATTGTTTGATTGGATACTCCAAACTGCAACCAGTTTCTTTTTTATCATGAATTGTTGTGATATGACAGCGATACTCCTGTTGTTTTGCTGAGACTAATGCAAAGATAGAGCCTTAAAAATGGAGTACTTGCATTGGCTGTGTCTTAGCAAACTTTGCTGCTGCTCCTCTAACACTTAGACTGCTAAAAAAAAAAAGAAAACAATGTACAGAGCTGCATTATACCCCTTAATAGGGATCATGGTAATATTTTAGAATTCGACCATTAACAGGGCCTTCTTCAACAGTGCTACCCTCTACAGATTTGAGGAAATATGTGTTATTTCCCTGAACAGCAGAAATAACAAATGGCCCTTTCCATAAAATATCAAATTTTGCATGTTTTCTCTTGTCTTCTCTTCGTGAGTCCCACCTTAGAACTTTGTTGCCAATGTAGAAATCCTCAGCCTTAGCTCTTTTATCAAACATCTTTTTGAGTTTCTCTTGCAATACTTGAGCTCTGTTATAAACTTGCTCTCTGGTTTGCTGAAGATGAATGGTCTGATTGATTCTTCTTTGAATATCATTTGGTTCTGCTTGGATCTCTTGCAATATTTTCATGATAGGAGTGCCCAAGGAGGATGGAAATGTGGCCTCCATGCCATACACTAGCTCATAAGGGCTCATCCCAATGGATTTTTTTGTTGAAAGTCTGCCTGCCCATAGGGCATTTGTGAGCTTTTTATGCCAATTCTTCTTGTTTTCTTCTAAGACCTTCTTGATAATATTAATCAGGCTCTTGTTAGATGACTCGGCCAAGCCATTACCTTTGGGGTAATAGGCTATGGAGTGGCCCAAGGTAATGTGAAATTTATGGCAAAAATTGATCATCTTTTTGGATTTGAAAGCAGCGGCATTGCCAGTGATGATCTTCTCAGGGCAGCCAAATCTAGAAAGGATATTGTACTCAAGGAACTGGATAATGATGGAGTCATTGGCCTGTCTTAATGGGATGGATTCAATCCATTTAGTGAAATAGTCGGTGGCCATTAAAATCCACTTGTGCTGGCCTGAGGAAGAGGGGTGGATCTCTCCAATGAAATCAAGACCCCATTGTTGAAAAGGCTTCTCGGTTGAGATGGGCTTAAGGGGCAAGGGTAACAGATTTCTTTTGCCCTCAAAGATTTTCCAGTTATGACATGAGATATCAAACTTCTTTATATCTAGAAATAGAGAGGGCCAATAGAAACCAGCCCTTAAAATTTTATCAGTAGTGGACTTCCAATATAGATGTCCTCCACAGTCCCCTACATGGAATTCTTTCATGACATTGTTAGTTTCATTCATGGTTAAACAATTAAGAAATATACCTTCATGATTTTTCCAAAATAATGCACCATCTATGACACAAAACTTTGAAGCCTTCATTTTTAAAAATCTTTTCTTGGTTCTGGACAATCCTGGGGGAGAAAACAAGTTTAACAATACAAAGCATATATCAGCATACCATGGGGATTGCAAAAAGGTTTCACTGATCTGTGGAGTCGCCAACTCCTGTTCGTTGTCCAGTTGATTGATGTCTAAGGCTTGAAAGTTTGTTTTGGACATCAGTTTGGCTAAACCTTGTCCCGTTATGAGCTTGGTTGGTTTTATTTCCATGTCACACTCGAGGATATTAGCAATCCACTTGCCTCTTTTTCCCTCTAACCCTTCTTGGGTTAATATGTCTTTTACAATAGCATTTGGGACATAGGAAATCACATGTGAATATAAAATGTAAACTCGGAAATCTTTGATTGCTTTAACAAGGGCATAGGCCTGCTTCTCCATGATTTGGTATTTCAAAGGGGCATCTCTTAAGGCTCAGCTGAAAAATGCAATTGGCTTTTTAGCTCCCTGATCATCCTTTTGCAAAAGGACAACAGCTATGGTGTGCTCAAATGCAAATGAAAATATGATGAAATCTTTGTCAAATTGTGGATTGGTGAGGACAGGGGCTTGGGTTAAGGCAGTTTTGATACTCTCAAAGGCTTGTTTGGCCTCAAGAGACCATTTTACCTTAGCATCCTTTTTTAACATGTTGCTTAAAAGTCTTATTAGCTTGGCTAGATTTGGAATAAATCTTCTTAAGAAGTTGATTTTTCCAAGGAATGCTTGCAACTCTTTTATCTTCCTTGGATATGGGATTTGGAGGATGGCTTGGATCCTTTCCGGATCTATTCTAATACCGCCTTTTGAGATGATATGGCCTAGTAGTTTACCTTCTTCAAGGCCAAAGAGGGACTTCTTTGTGTTCAAGGAAATGCCATATTTCCTACATGAATATTTGCCTCAAATGTTTTAGGTGCTCTTGATCATATTTGGAGAAAGGGGTTAAGTCATCGAGGTAGACAACTAGGAAATCATGTATTTCCTTGGAAAACTCAATGTCTATTTCCCTTTGAAAGGTAGCACCAGCATTTTTAAGTCCGAAAAGCATCTTCACATACTTAAATGTTCCCCATGGTGTGGCAAAAGCTGTCTTGTCTTGGTCATCCGGGTGAACCAGTATTTGATTGAAACCTAAAAGGCCATCTAGCAAAGAGATTCTAGATGACCCCACTACTCTTTGTAGGATGTGGTCCATTTTTTGCAAGGGGTAGTGGGGGAGACTTGGTTTAAATTTCTTAGGTCTACACATAGCCTAATCTCACTTGTCTTTTTTCTTGTGTGAACAAGATTGGATACCCATTCAGAGAATCTGATGGGTGTTATGATACCTGCTTCAAAAATCCTTTTCACTTCCTTTTCAATCAAAGGAAGGAGTACGGGATTTATTCTTCTAAGTTTCTGTTTGAAGGGCTTTTGGCTTGGTTTTAAAGGAATAGTGTGTTGGATCACTGTGGTGTCATAGGACTTCAAGTCCTCATAACTCCAAGCAAATACATCTTGGAATTCTTTGAACAAATCAACATATTTGGGTTTTTGATCGGGTGGTAAAGTTTGAGATATTTTGATCATTTTGGGCTTGTCTGCTGTCCCAATGTTGTGTTCTTTTATAACAGTGCTTAGGGGCTGTATTTTTGGCTTTTTGGGAACATTGTTGGCATCAAACATATCTTTTAATGGAGTGAGGCCATCAAGAAGAAAGTTATCTTTCAGATCAACGATCTCAGCCTCTATTTCTGCTATTTCCTCCAAATGCATCTGTTCCAGCTCTTCTATGTTTAGATTGTCAAAAACAGTTGGGTTTAGGATTTGCTTGGTTGTTACTACGGTTACAACTTGTTGATTTTCATTTGTTTGTTGTTGTTCATCTGTCATAGCATCCATGTCATTGTTAATATTTGAAAACTCATGCTCAAGAGTGAGGAAATTGTTAATTTTTTCATCACTTTCAAACACTTGCCAATCTTTAACATTATTTGGGATACCAGGTCTATGTTTTATCTCAGCAGAAAAATGATGATTTGGCTCAAAGGGAAGCTTGCATGTACTAGCAAAATTGGCTAGGCTGTGTGCATGAATGTTATGATCTCTTGAAATCTTGGCAAGCTTGGATTCAGTGAATGCATTGAGTATATTAGTAGCAGCAGTCCTATAGGCCCTCATTCTATTGTCATTGGTAACAAAATTACCTTTCATTTATTGTATGATTAAATCAGAGTCACCTAGAATAGACACTTTTGCAGCTCCTAGAGCTTTGAGCAGTTTAAGGCCTAAAAGGAGAGCCTCATACTCTGCCATGTTATTGGTGCATTTGAAATTTAGTCTGTAGGCATGATCTTCTGCATGATTGTTATATGTATTGTGAATCCAGACACCTGCCCCTGCTCCTAACTTGTTGACAGAGCCATCAAACTCTAAATACCATGTGATTTCTTACTTGTGGTTAGTATCAAGAGTTTCAGTCACTTTAGAGTTGGGCAGATTTGAAATTTTTGTTTGGGGAGGTTTTTCATGTATGTTGGTTGCCTTGATTGTTTTGACAGTTTCATCAGTATGGGAAACCAATTCTTCATCGGTGTGTGTGTTCAGTTCTGAAGCCAATGGCTTATCATCAGTTGGAGGACCTGTTTCATCATTAAATAAAATAAAAGAATCGATATCATAATGGATTGAGTGAATAGGAAAATTTTGGGGCTTGTCCTCACTAGTTACCACATACTTCATCAGTGTTTCTCTATATAGTCTCTTTGGTTGCCCAAAGACAGATATAGTGGCATAAGAGAGGTCTAATTGGAGGGATCCCTAGAGTTTTGCACCCCAAGATCTTGATAATAGCATGACATACTTTGGTGGAATGTCAGCAACCACCACATCCATGAGTATTGTCTTGTTGGGATATTGGACTAAGGAGACACACAAGTCTTTGATGAGGCCTAAACACTTGACTTGACTTGAGTCAAAGGAGAATAGATCTTTGTAGGGTCTTGTAACATCAAGTTTCAGTTTTTCCATTACAACTTTGGGCATAAGGTTCTGTGAGGAACCTGAGTCAAACATAGCATTGTGCAAAACTTTGTCATGTATGTGCAAACTGACATAAAAAGGTAGAACAGAACCATATGTTAATTTTCCATTAACTTCTGGACCGAACAGCAGTTCAGGCTGATAATCAAGAACATTCACATCATCCTTAACCTCTGGCGTTTGAAGCGATCTTTGAATTTGTTGCCTATACACATCATGTTTGGCAAGTTCAGATAAGGGGATGGAAATTTCAGTTTACTTATTTCTGCCTCTCAGTCAAACGATTTTTCAGATTGGGTTTTAGTGTTTTGGGAGGTAGGCTTCTCTTTTTCTATTAGAGGATCAGCAATTTGGTCTTGTTTATCAGCATTAAGGGAAGTAATTGCTTGCGGTTTTTCAGTTTTAGGAGGGCTTTTTGGAACGTTGTTCAAATTCTCTTTCAAGGAAGAAGGTGGCAGAGGCTGATCATTAGAAGGTTGCATTTCTGTTATGTCCTCTATGGTGACATCCTTTGGATTAGGGACTGTCTTACCAATAGTTTCTATGAAGGCAACATTTTCTTTAATCTTCTTCGGCTGCTTGGTTTCATTTGCCTTAACCTTTTCAGGCACATCTATGGTTCTTGTCCTCAGCTTATATTGTTTCTGGACCTCATACACAACAGTATCATAGCCTTGTTTAAAATCAAAATACTCACCAGACTTAGTTTGAAATTGATTAAGGTCATGCTCGTCTTGGTCTTGTTGAGTTAGGAAAATTTGTTGCTCAGCCCTTGAATCCACCAAGTTCATGTGAGTGTCCTCTATCTGTTCACTAGATGTAGATGCTTCAACATAATTTTCATGAAAAGGAGGCCTTACATCATGGTCTGGGCTAGACCTACCAGCATTCGTGTTCTGAGTTTTCCGGAAATTTGGGTTCCTTATGGTATTAGGTTGTTGTCCTTCCCATGATGATTTCCTCTCAACACTCTCTACTCTGTCTCCCAGCCTGTGCATGCTAGTGATAATAGCATCCATATTTTAGTATAAGGCTGAGGGTTCCTCTTTAAAGGTGGTTCTTCTCTCAGTTCTAGCTCTGTTTCTTTTGGCAATTAGATTTGCCTCTACGCTAACAACAACATTTTTCATGTTTGCAAGGGTTTAAGGGGCTCTTTCCCTTAACTGATAAGCCATGTCAGTGTCAAAACCATCAAGGAATTTGTACAAAGCAAGATCAGGTGGAGGTCTTAAGTTCTGTGGTATTGCATTATAAACATTATTAAATCTTGCACAATAGTCCAAGACAGATTCTTGAGGGCCTCTTTTGATGGTGTCATATTCAGATAATATGTGCAAGGGGTCTTTCTTTTTCTCCCATCTATTGATAAATGACTAGTATAAAGCTTCTGGGTCTACTATGGAATTGGCTGTGAGTGCTCTAAACCAAGTTCTAACATCACTGGTCAAAATTTGGACGAAAATCTTCATTCTCACGCTATCGTCATCTATCTCGTAGTTCTCAAAATAGTCTTGCATCTTCTTTGTATGCTGAAGGGTTGTGCAAGAACCAGTTCCATCAAAATATGTGATTTTAGTTTGATAATCCCGAGGCATAGCCCCTGGATTAGCAGGTAATTGTACGGGTGAATATCTATTAGCCATGTTTACAGGGATAAGTGGAACAATAGGAACAGCTGGAACAACTGTAACAACAGTGGTTACGGGAGTATGTGCAGTAAATGGAGGTGTGGAAGGAGTGCTTTAAGAGGTGGATGATGAAGAAGGGAAAGTGGGGGTTGAATGAAATAAAACCTTGACAGGGGTCGGAACACAGCTTGGCTGAACTGTTTCAGGGCTAAAGTAAACAAAGTCTTCTCTTTGCTCTAGCTTCCTGAGGTTCCTTGGGATTAAATTGGGATTTTCAAAAATAGCTGGGGGGTTTGGGTTTGGATTTGACCTTTTATGCCGTGAATTCCTTTTGGGAGCCAGATTCTGAACTTCTTTTGGTATTTTCTGTGAATTATTTTTAGAATTAGCAAGGAACTGATCAAATTTTGGAATAGCTATCTATAACTTAAAACTAGCATGAAGTTTGATTGAAGCAGCATTTTTTTACTCCTATAAATGCAAAGTAAGAACAGTTTCAAAGGCTTCTTGGCTGACATTCAGGCTTCATCTATAGTTTTAAGGAATATGTAGCAATTGGAAAATTCATTGTTTTTCCCTAGTGGAGCTTTCCAACTTGATTTGTGAGATTTAACTGAGGATGTCCCCAGCGGAGTCGCCATTATGTGAGATTTAACTGAGGATGTCCCCAGCAGAGTCACCATTATGTTATCACTCAGGTTGTCCTTAAAGCTCCTTAAAGGATACGGTCGAGGTAACCACAAACCAATCTTTGGACTGCAGGTGCTAGCCCACCAGCAGTCAGAGAGGCCTCTCTCTTTAGGATTTAGCTTTGTTAATGATGATTTTAGGCTAGTTATTGAGTACAAGGGGTTTCGTTTTAGTTTTGCTGGGATGGATGATGCTTTAAAGTAAAGAGGCAGGGATAGCATGAAAGTTTTAGAACCATTGGGCGTGGAGTCAAGGAGTAGGACTGCTGGTGCGTTTTCTTGGTCACAAGAGGGAATATGGAGCAAGCTAGCTGCACATGCAACAATGATTCAAGCTAAAAGGATGGAATGAAGGCTAGGAATGAGAGGGAGTTAAGAATCTCTCATTCAGCTTAGCAGAGGGAAGGCGAATGAGCTCTATCTAGGAGCAGTGAAGAATACCTAGATAACTGTCAAACATGAGTGAATTAGGGGAAATATGAGCCACAGGGAATTCATATTCATTACTAATTCATATGAAAACATAAAGAAACAGCAGAAATTGAGCATAGAGGGAAATTAAACCAATTCTAAACTATTCATTCTTTCTGCTATTTTGGATGGTACATCAATGGAAAACAAAGGTAAGAAACACTTATTGTGTCATGTTGCAACACAAGAATTCCACATTCAATTCTTCAAAACATTGATACACAGCACACAGTCATTCCTCCAAGATTTTCACCAGTCTTTGATTAAGTAAAACATCACGTATACAGAGCGAGTCTCTCTTGGAGCTATACAACCAACCAACCCCTTAAACAGTGAATTAGGGTGGTTTTTATAAGTAAAATATCTATAAAGATCAGATCTCAGATAGATCTGCTATAATAAGTGTCTTTAACCTAACACCTGTCTGGAATAAATGCAGGAAAATATCCTCGAGCCGCGCTAGGTGCAGCTGTACCAAAAAGGAGTTTAATGTGTTGTCTTTATGGCTTTGTGCTGATCACTTAGCCATAACTATGCTTTGGGTTTTGATCCATGCTCTTGAGTGGTTCTGAGGTGCATTAACTATGATGGGAGAGCCTTCATTAAAGCTCCACCATTTCTTTGACTTTGTTGGAGGTCATTCAATGTTCACCTGCATTGGGAATAAAAGTTTTTCATTAAAAACATTCGACTGATACTCTTTTTCGCTTCCTTGATATGATTTGGCACTGAATATGCGCCTTTCTTACTTCTGATACTCTTTAAATTGTTGCATCGACCATTCATGGCTGCTGTTCGGCCCTCTGTTTTCTTTTAAAACTATGTTTGCCCTTTTCTGAATGCTGCGCGAAGAAATTGATGTCATTTTGCGCCCTTCGGGCCTGATGGAGGCCGAGCAATGAAAGGGCTTTCCATTTTGGCCTATTTCCCATAGCGATGTGCGATTGCCTCAGATTTTGATTCTGGGCTTCCTAGGCTACGGTTTGCGCCTTTCACGCTTTTTGACGATGATGTCAACATGACGTCAGCATGACATCATGTGGTGGGTCCCAGTACGACGGGTGACGTGGTAGGGTGGCGTGGAAGTGACATGGCAAGGACACAGCGGCAAGAGGCCGATGCAGGATGATGATGTCAGCATGATGTGGCGCTGATGCAGGAGGGGGAAAGGCGGTATCCAGTTTCGGGCAAACCGCTTTTGTGCACAGGCGGTATCGGAGGAGGGGGCTCCGCCACAGCCGAGAGGGTGACGCATGGCGGGAGTACGACGGGAAAACCGCCCATCTCCCGGGCATTAACCCTCGGCACATCGAGGCACAAAAAGGCCCGCCCACCGTAGATCTTGGGCGTGCCAGATCTGACGATCGGCGGCACGAGTAAGGTGGTAGATGGTTAGGGACGGGGCCCACGCGCATTTTATTGTGTGTTTTTATATGGCGGGGGGGGGGGGGGGGGAACTTTAATGATGTGGGTTTTTATGGGTTAATGCGGCATGGGTGTGATTCGAACCAACTTTATCACAAAATATGAACGCGGATGGGTTAAATATAGGTCCCAGATGGACTTAATATTTCCCCAGACTTGATAAATGTGGCTAAAATGCCAAGGGGTGGGAATATGTACATAGGGGAGTTATTAACATATTTTTAGTAGGGGAAGGGGAGATAGATAGGGAGCTACATAGTAAAATTAGTAGTTAATATGACAAGTGATAAGAAAGCGCTAAGTATGTGAATATTAGGCTATTAGGGGGGGAAATGATTCATAGAGGAAGTATGAACATGCCTTGAGCAAAGCAGATCTTTACCAAGGCAAATGATATGGAAAATGATGAAACTAAGAGGTATCAAGCAGATCTTGACCCCTTCAGGGAAGTTAGTGAGTGATTTGGGAAATGAGAAGAAGGGGGAGTTAGACATGCCTCGCTTGAGCTCCTCCAAATGGAAAACTGCATCATAACTGTGATCTGTGAAGATATAACACCTGAAAACATGAAATGGACCACACAGCTTGATTCTGCAACACAAAACTACCTACCCAGCCTACTTACCTAACATTTTTTCTTCTTTTTGCATGGGTGCACTTGGACTTGCAGACCCTGATTTCTTTTTCTTTTTGTTGTCCTTCTATCTAAGTCTACACTTATTTCTTCCAAGGGCCCAGATTAAGCAGTTGGGCTCCTTTGTTTCTCTACCTATCTACAAATCTGCCAATATTAGAGTGTTTGGACAGATAATGATTCTCTATATTCTAAAACAAGAAATTGAAACCTAGGGAAGCCAAGATTAGGCTGTTTGGACTTCCCTTAACAGAAACTTCTTCAAAAATAGTTAATTTATCAAAATTGGGATATAGTAGTGGCATTTAGACTGGCACACTTTCATGACCTCTTCTTTGGCCTCTTTTCAGGAAATATGGAGCATTGCAGCATGCAAAGTATGACATATTTGGCATGCAAAAATGTCGATCATGAAAGATGAACACGTGGTTCAATAGGAGGCTAACAACATGATTATGTCTTGCACAATGCCATGTTTTATTCAGGAGCATCTGACAACTTGATGCCAAAGGCAACTATGGAAAAATTGGGTTTAGAAATCACTCGCAAGTATCATGATCTTTACTCCTTTGGTTCTAGTAGGGTAAGATGTATTGGTATCATTAAGGATTTGGTTGTGACTTTAGATAAGATTCCAACAAAGAATGTTCTCATGGATGTAGTTGTGGCTGACATTCCCCCTAGATTTAGCATGCTTTTATCTAGGTCATGGAGTGCAAAACTCAAAGGGACATTGCAGTTATATTTCTCCTATGCCACTATTCCTGTGTTTGGTCAGTTGAGGAAATTTATAGGGAGAAAAAGATGAAGTATATGATCACAAACAAGGAGAAACCTTTGAATCATCCAATTAATTATGTACATAGAGATTTAGAATCTTTTGTTCTTTATTCTGACAGTGGTTTTAATGATGTGAATAGTCAATTAGTTGAAGTGGAAGATATTCTAGAGATAACAGAAAATTTCAGAGCAGTACTTGATCAAGAGAGGCAAAGGCTTGAAAATACCATTGAAAAGTCAACATTTTGCCAACAGCAGAAAATTGATGGACAACAGGCAAAGGCAGAAGAGCAGGCAGAATTCCAGCACTTGGAGGAAGAAGCTGGTTTGTGGAGTATGGATTTTGATGGAGCAGTAGGTAAGGATGGTTCAGGAATTGGTATTTGGATACGCATCCTAGTTTTCCTACCAAATAAAGTCCCGAGTAATATAAGAGTTTGTTCATATAAATTGGCTTTTGATTATTCCAATAATGAAGACGAATATGAGGCACTGATTGCTGGTTTGAAAATCCTCAAGAAGTTGAATGCAAAGAGAATTTCAGTTTATGGCGACTCCGAATTAGTAATCAAACAAATCAAGGGTGACTACCAAGCCAAACATCCTCGAATGAGGGCTTACCGTAATGCAGTTTTAGATATTTTGAAGTTGTTTCCAGACCATATTTTGGCATGTGTCCCTTGTACACAAAATGTTATTGCAGATTCTCTTGCCACAACTACAAGTAACTTAAAGATCCCAATGAATTCAAACAATAAGTTTGAAATTCATGTGAAGCATCGCCCAACTGTCCCTAATAATCTAAGATATTGGCAGGTGTTTTAGGATGACAAAGGGATTGAAGATTTTCTGCAAAATGAAGGCAAATATAAAGAAACTTCTATAGATGGTGAGCAAGATGATGGCGAACCAGAAATAGAGGTAAATCAGATGGAAGTCCTATAGCTGAACGACAATTTCATCCCTAAAGGCTTAATACCTTTATAGGGATTATTTGATCAAGATGATGTAGCCCGCAAACCAAGATTAGTGCCGACCGAGAAAGGAGTTGAGGATGTGAATATCTGAACAACAGAAAATCCAAATATGGTGAAGTTGTCAAAGGCATTACCTCCTCAGGTAAAAGCTAAATACATTAATTTACTGTCTTCATTTTCTGATGTATTTTCATGGGACTATACAGATTTAAAGGAGTACGATATAAGTATAATTCAGCATATCATTCCAATCAAGCCAAATCAGAAGCCATTTCGCCAGAAGTTGAGAAGAATAAATCCGAAGTTGTTGCCATCAATAGAAAAAGAGGTGAATTGATTGTATAATGTTGGTATAAGCATTCCGATAAGATTTTCAGATTGGATCTCCAATTTGGTGCCCATGCAGAAGAAGACAGGTGAGATTAGATTGTGCATTGATTTCAGAAATTTGAATAAGTTGTCCTTGAAATATAATTATCCATTGTCGAAAATGGACCACATACTCCAAAGAGTAGTTGGGGCATCTCGTATGTCGCTACTCGATGGGTATTCTAGCTACAATCAAATTCTAGTTCATGAAAATGACAGGGACAAGATAGCATTCACTACTCCGTGGGGAACATTCCACTATGCCAAGATGTCGTTCGGTTTAAAGAATGTTGGTGCAACATTTCAGCGAGCCATGGAAATCGCCTTCAAAAATGAAAAAGATGTGTTTCTAGTAGTGTATCTTGATGATTTGACTGTCTTTTCAAATTCGGATGAGAAGCATCTTTACCATCTGAAAATTGTTTTTCAGTGTTGCAAAAAATATGGAATATCACTCAATCCAAAAAAGAGCTTGTTTGCCATGAATGAGGGAAAGCTTATCGGTCACATAATATCGGGAAGCCATTTAGAAAATTGATTTTCCTCGTAGTAAGAAAGAGATCCAAGCATTTAACGGTAAGATGAACTTCTTACGTTGTTTTGTGCCAAATCTAGCTGAACACTTGAGGGAAATTACAAATATGTTGAAGAAATATAATGTGGTCAAATGGACCAAAGAAGCCATGAAGTCTTTCAACCTGGTAATGTTGGCTCTTTCTTCAGCTCCGACATTAATTAGCCTGGATTATTCCCAGGATTTCATCTTATTTTCATTCACTTCTGAACATACTATGGAAGCAGTTCTAATGCAGAAAAGAGACCAGCTTGAAAAGACAATTGCCTTTTTCAGCAGGACAATAAGAGATGCAACCTTAAAATATAACATTATTGAGAAGCAAGATCTTGCATTGGTGAAAGCTTTGAAATATTTATGGGTATATATTCTGAACCCTCATATTCTTGCTTATGTCCCTAATGCAGCAGTCAAAGATGTTTTGGTACAAATAGATCCGGAAGGGATGCGAGGTAAATGGATCGCACCTCAGTTAGAATATGACTTGGAGATAAAGCCAATAAAGCTAATCAAGGGGCAGGGTCTAGCAAAGTTTATGGCGGAGTCTAATTTGCATGCCTTAGACATAAAACTGATTGTTGCCATGTCTAAAGAAGATGAAGATAGCTCGCTTGTTCAGGTATTTGAAATTTTTATTCATTCTCCTTGGTATTCAGATATTGTATATGTGCTTCAGCACCTTTCACCGCCACCAGGGATGGCTAAAAATAAAGGTAGAACTCTGAAACTAAAGACTGCTAGATTTTGTATTATGAACAATGCACTTTACTGGAAAGATCCCAGAGGCTTTTTACTGAATTGTTTGGTCGAGGAGGAAGCAAAACAAGTCATGAATGATTTTCACAAGGGACACTGTGGAGGTCACCTATTTTGGAAGACGATGGCTAACAAAATTTTGAGAGCAGGGTACTATTGGCCTACCCTCGTTGCTGATGTTTATAAAACTGTCACAAGTTGTCATGAATGCTAGATTTTTTAGGGAAGGAGAAAGTTGCAGCCTCTACCTCTCAAGCTAGTCGAAGTTAGTGCTTTGTTTCAACAGTGGGGTCTAGATTTTATTGGAGATATTCGTCCCACATATTCATCTTAGCACAAGTCGATCTTAACAATGACAGATTATTTCACAAAATGGATTGAGGTGATTCCCACTCAGCAGGCTACAGATTCGGTAATAATTCAGTTTCTTGAAAATAATATTTTGTCACGTTTTGGTTGTCCTATCAAACTGATTACAGATAATGCAGCAGCTTTCAAGTCCAAAAATATGATTGACTTTTGTAGCAAATACAAAATTACCTTTGGAAATTCTAGTGTGTATTATCCGCAAGGTAACGGATTGGCTGAATCTTTAAACAAATCATTGGTCAACATCATAAAAAAGTTGTTGGAAACAAACAAAAAGAGATGGCATAAGAAATTGGTTAATGCACTATGGGCGGAGAGAGTAAGTCAGAAGAATTCAAATGGCATGTCTTAATTCGAGATTGTATATGGTATTGATACGGTGTTCCCGACATCTCTCGTAGTCCCGGTTGTAAAACTTCTACAGGAAGCTGGTAGCGAGGAAGATCATTTTCAGCGAAGAATAAGCCAAATGATCCATTTAGAGAAGACGAGAGAGGAATTTTTTCAAAATACCTTTAGGTTGCAAGAGAGAATTAAGAAGATTTATGATCGGAAGGCAAAGGCAGACAAATTTCAGATTGAAGACATAGTGCTAAAGTGGGATGCTAGAAACGAGGATAAAGGCAAGCACGAAAAGTTTGAGAATCTGTGGAAGGTACCATATAGAATTGCTACATATCGGGGTCAAAATGCATTTCTACTCAAAGAAATGAACGGGGAAGATTGTCCAGGAGGGCCGGTCAATGGTCGGCTTCTGAAACGGTATTATCTTTGAGAAATTTTCTGCTATCACATTTTGTCATTGTACATACCGTTTTCTTTCTTTCATTGCAAAGTATGTGGTGTAATCATTCATTTAGTTTGGGGTCAGAAGTGAAGGCTATAAAATTGAATGTCTGGCTTCAGTCTTTCATTATTTAGTGTAGTTAGTTTTAAGTCAGTTTGAGTCAGTTTTCAGTCTTTGTAATTGAGTCAGTTTGAGTCAGTTTTCAGTCTTTGTAATTGAGTCAGTTTGAGACAATTTTCGGTCTTTATAATTGAGTCAGTTTTGAGTCAAGAAATTTGTTTTAGTCTTCAGAAGTTATTGACTCCATTTTTCCCAATGGACGAGGCACTGGTTTGCTTTTCTAGAGATCTATGGATCTTGGCACCTCCCACGAGCTACCATCCCCATTGGAGCTAATGTTATTGTCGGTATCTTCATCCCTCCATCAGTGATCAAATTTCTCTTTTTGCATGCATATTAGGTGTCCCATCCGATCAGCTGCATTCCATTAGGTCATGGATCAACTGATGGTAGTGGTTCATTGTCAATTCCCTCATGGCATTTACTTGCTGGCCTGTTTTCACATGTTTAGCTCATTTACTGTCATTTTATGTCATTTCATTTGCAAAAGCCATTTTTAGGGTTTTTAGGTCTCACTAGGTCTAGGGTTTGCCACCATGGTCATCAAAAATCCAATAAAGGGTCAGCAGGCACATGAGGAGGTCTAATAAGTTCATAAGATCAAAATTTCACTAATGATATGCTCAATAAATCATTTTTACCTCAAAACTCTGTTTTGAGGTGAAAATAGAGTTTTTATTTTCTATGTACAAAATTTATGTAATTTGAAATATTTTCTATATGAAATAAGTTCCAATTGTTGCCCTTGTTCACCTTTCCAACTCCAGCCACTGCAGACAAAATTAAAATCATCAATGCATCAGTTTACCAAATGATCAAGAAAAGTCAATTCGAATGAAAAAACAGAGCTTATGTCCAAAAGTGACTTTGAAATTAGAAAAGTGGGTTTGGAATAAGTAAAAATTAAAATCCATCCATATATAAAGTGAAAGGAGTGCCATTTATCATTTTATTGTGCAAAATACCCTTGGAGAGTACAAAATCACGATTTGGAGGCAAATTGAGCTGAGGTTAAAAATCATGTTTTCCAAACAAACTTGCCTAGTGCTGCACATCAGAGGCAATGCACTATGCATCATACTGGCGCTACACATTAGTGACTTTCTGCCAGTGTTAATTTGCACGGGCACTGCACATCAGGAGGGCACTGCGTGTTGGGTCCAGTGTGCTGCGCATCAGTCTAGAACTTGCTAAATCGTAAAAATCGTTCAATAAACCTCAAAACGATGCATTATTATTCTACAAGTAAGTTATCATTTCCCTAGAGCTGAATTTGATCGCATGCTTGTGTTCTTCATGAGTTTTGCATTTTGAAAGTTAAACCCTACCTTGTCTTCATTATTCTCCTTTCCATTGTACAATTTTTCACTCCATAATCCCAAAAAACATCATTAAACACTTTTCCCTCTTCCATTTGCCTGAATCACTCTATTTATCCCATTTTCCATATCCCACTCCTCTAAAACAACTAATTCCCTTCACCAAACTCTAAATCCCTCACTCAACCCTAGTTTCCCAAAACTTATTCCTTCATTCCCAAAATCCATTTCCTATTAGTAAAATCTCTTCATACTCATCTCCCTTGTCCTCCCTCATTACCATTTTTTATCATATCATCATCACATCCGTTCCTTAAGACAAGCACCAAGCACTATGGCAAGAAATAGTGAGTCAAGCTATGAAGAAGAAACACTAAGTGACAGCTCAAGAGATAGAAATGTACAACCTAGGAGACCTCACAAGGGTGGGAAAATTATCAGAGAGGAACCTATTAGCATTTCTGAACTCCTTGCTTGCCCCCTTGCTACCACTTGTTTCAGATACCAATCTTGCTTTGAGTTTTGTGAGAAGATTGAGAGGGTTAAGTATCATCATGAATTGGCAAGGAAAATTGTCATAAACATGGATAATAACATGGTACATCTTGCTGGCATCAATTTCAGTCTTTCACCAACCATTATTGCAAAAGCAACTAGGATGCCAGATGTAGGGGAAAGGTGGAACAAAAGACAAAATATCAACAAACATCATTATGAACCATATATTAAGTCCAAATATCATGGTAAATTGAGCAGGGTGTTTCCTTTCAAGTTCTTGGAGGACCGGTATGTTCCACTTATGAAACTCATCATCAAATACTTCACATGTGAGGGAAGGTTCTCCAAACTCTATGCCTATCATATCAGATTACTTATGCATTTCACCAGGGTTAGAATGATGAGTATTCCATATTTCATTTGCAAAAACATAGAGAGGATGACTGTGATTGCAAAGAGAAAACCACACCCACGATAGCTTAACAATATTTATCACTTTGTTGTCATCAAGATTATTGTTACGCATTAGCTTACTCAGTTGGGAGTGCCATGGGACACCTTCATTACCCATGAAATCTTCAAGGGGCCTCAAATTTTTGCAGATCCTCAAGAGGAAGGTGGACCTTCCGGGCAACAAAAAGAGCATGAAAGAAAAACTGAAGAGGCTCACATTCCTATGTTTATAAGTTATGAAAAAGGTACAAGAAGACTTTTTTCAGTTGCCAAACGAGTATTATCTCCACCAAGGGTGGAAGGGGTCTCGTTTCCTTCACCAGATCACAAGGAAATGCTATCTTCACCTGGGGTAAAAGGGGCTTTGCCTTCTTTTCCAGCAAAATATGTACAAGACAAAGGAAAGAAACCTTTGCATGATGAAGGGCCTTCTGAACGACAAGATAGGGATTTTGTTTTGATTGAGGAAGATGACAATTATTAGGCTCCCAAAGCTCAAGACTCAAGGACATGATCATTAAAGAGAAAGAAGTTGAGATCCAAGCCTTATCACTTGACCTTGAGAGGGCTAAGTGGATCATTAACTTCCTTTAGGAAGAGAAAAAGCAATTGGAGGAAAAACAAACAATCATGGAGTTGCAAACCATTAGGGAAAATCGGCAAGTGGCGAAAGAAGGAAAATCAAGATGACATCACTAGAACAAGAAATAGAGGCTGACCGAGAATCATGGTTGGAAAAAGTGAATATCCACCTTGAGAAGCTACTTGATAAGGCTAACAAGGAGAAGAACATGTTGCGCCACATGGCTTATCACTACTTGGCTCAGAATAAAATTTGCAAGACAAGGATAAGAAGCCTAAAAGCTAAGTTAAAGAGAGCATTAGAAGCCAAAAGGGAGCAAGATGAACTTAAAATTTTGGCTGAAGCTTCCTTGGCTCAGCATAGCAATTAGTAAGCTTGCCTCTTGCCAAATTTGAAGCAATTTTGAGCAATTTTTGTCATTTCACAAATTTTAATTGCAAAACACATGAATTTTCATCTGATACACAGTGCCACTGGCACTGCGCATTGAGATGGCTTGGAATTTTGCAAAATGCCTTGCATTTTTGGATTCCTCATGGAAAAATACTGAAACGTAGAAAGTTTCATGAAATTCGGAAGAGATTTGGGTCACCTAAAGGGCAAAAAACACCTAAAAAATGCCCCCTCTGCCACGTTTTGGACCCACAGGAAGCAGCCTTGGGAGAATTGATTTTGGAAGGGTCAAATGGACTCCAAATCCAAAAATTATTGTTGTCCTAGAAAGTAGATAGACAAAGCTTTCCAACAAGCCATATATGACTTAATTTGGTAAAGGGGAAGGCCTTAAAACTTAGCCTTGAATTGGCACTACGCATCAAGCTTAGGGCACTGCGCATCAGGCAAAATTTTGCCAATTTTGCTCAAAAACTCAGAATTTCGTCTAGTTTTCTCCTAGTTTGACTTTTTCTTCTCTCATGGTAAAATTAATGATGTAATATTATGTAACTTGATGTACTATGATGTAAAAATGATGAAAAATGACTTAAGGAGGTAGATACATTAGTTATAGGTTGTTTTGATCTGAATGAATCAGTTTCCATAGTTTTAGAGGCAAGTTGTTTCACTACCTATTTTTCAGTTCCTAGTTTAGATCTTGTTGAAACAACTCCTCGACTCATGGATTCGACCCCTGATGGCTAGCATAGGTGGTTTGATGCCTATATCTTGTACTTTCTTAATCATTTGTCAACTTTTGACTCTTGTGGATGCATTGAGCACTATTGTAAATCACTTCTGCAATTTGGCAAGGAAATGAACTAGGGTTTTGCAGCATTTTGTGGGATTCTTGTGGTAATGTGAATTAGCATTGTTTTCTCCTTTGTTATTCAGTTTATCTTATGTTTATGTGTGCCATCATCTCTCTATTTCTGCATAGCTAAATGAATCAAGATTAAAAAATTAGAATCCATTGATGTTCAGTGCTCTGCCTTAGGGTTTATTTAGTTCTAAATGTTTTCTGTTGTTTGAAAAGGACTCATGAAACTTGCATGCCCTCTCCAACTCTTCACCAATCTTTAGACTCACCATCAAATTCATTTCAAAGTGTTAAAACACTTGCCTACCTCGCCCCAAAGAAACCTCTGCAAATCTGAGTTGATTTCCCAGACCCAAAGCTGCCTTCCTCATCTGATCCAGCAACCAACCATTAAAATCAATCAAAATCCTCTGACCATATACCTAGCTTAAAATTAGTATTCATGTAAATCATCTCAAGCCTTATTTGCCATATTTTCTTTGAGATTGACAAGGAGGGAGCCCTCTCCAGAGCTGGTAGGGCTAGCTACCAGGTTAAGTGTGGTTTGATGTTACCCTAGACCTACCTTTCTCAGCCTAAGGTAGATCTAGGCTATAACATTCGTAGTCGTCGTAAACTAAAATTCGGAGTCGCCATAAACTGAAATTCTCTTTGCATTCAACTTCTTGAGGATTTTCAAACCAGCAATCAGTGCCTCATTTTCGACTTCATTATTGGAACAATCAAAAGCCAGTTTATATGAACAAACTCTTACATTACTCAGGACTTTATTTGGTAGGAAAATTGGGCTACATATCCAAATACCAATTCCTACACCATCCTTACCTACTGCTCCATCAAAATCCATACTCCACAAACTGGCTTCTTCCTCCCAGTGCTGGAATTCTACCTGCTCTTCCACCTTTGGCTATTGTCCATCAATTTTCTGGTGTTGGTAGAATGTTGACTGTTTAGCAGTATTTTCAAGCTTTTGTCTCTCTTGATCAAGTACTGCTCTAAAATTTTCTGTTATCTCTGGAATATCTTCCACTTCAACTAAATTACTATTCACATCATTAAAACCACTGACAAAAGATTCTAAATCTGTATGTACATAATTAATTGGATGATTCAAAGGTTTCTCCTTGCTTGTGATCATATACTTCATCTTTTTCTCCCTATATAATTTCCTCAAATGACCAAACACGAGAATAATGGCATAGGAGAAATCTAACTGCAATGTCCCTTTGAGTTTTGCACCCCACGACCTAGACAAAAGCATGCCAAATCCAGGGGGAATGTCGGCCACAACTACATCCATGAGAACATTCTTTGCTTCAATCTGATCTAAAGTCACAACCAAATCCTTAATGAGACCAATACATCTGACCCTACCAGAATCAAAGGAATAAAGATCATGATACGTGCGAGTGATGTCTAAACCCAGTTTTTCCATAATTGCCTTTGGCATCAAGTTGTGAGATGCTCCTGAATCAAACATGGCATTCTGCAAGACATAATCATGCAATCTAAGGCTGATGTAAAAAGGGGCTACATCACTATCCTCATATTGGCCTTCTAATGCCGAACCAAAGATAAGCTCAGGTTGGTCATCTTCCAAATTAACCATATCAGATAGGGGATCTACATTCAAAATCCTTGACACTTGACTTTTATAATTGTTATTCTTCATTAATTCAATCAAAGGTATCGACACTTTTAACTTAGAAATCTCATTTTCTAAGCTAAAGGCTATAGTTTTCTCTACCTCTTTGACCGGAGCATCCTTCTTTTCAGACTTATCCTTTGCTACACTTGGCTGGTTTGACTTTTCATTTGCTGATTGTACTTTGTTGGAAGTAGGATCTGTTGGCTCCTTTCCTTTCTTCTGAACATTTGGAGAATCATTCTTTGATGGTGCTACTTCCTTCCACTTTTGAATTGGATTGGTTGCTACATCCCTGCTCCTAAGTGAATACTATCTTTGTTGCATTGTCAATGCATCCATATATCCCCTCTGATATTCATCTGATTCTTCTTCTAGGACTGTTTCATTGTTGAAGGAACATCTACTCATCATTCCATGGTGTTGAGTTTGCTTCATAAACAACAAAGATAAAACCATTAATGATTTCACATACACAACCTTACTATGTTTTTTCCACTTCACTTGGCCCTATGGTATCTACTACGACTTTGTTCTCATGCACGTCTATTAGCACTTCTATGAACCAACCTTCACTTCACAACCCCATGGCATCGCCATCACCTTTATTAGATATTTTCCACTTAGAAAAATATATCTTGGAGGCCATGAAAACACCTGAATGTTCGTGGGATGTTATGCATCATCACTCTTTTTTCCTCCCTAAAACACTTTTGCACTATCCTCAAATAATGTGTATGCAATTGAGACAAAGGATTTTATTCCTACATGCCACACCGATTGGTTCAAAAATCGTCTTCTCACTCTAGACTATTTTGAAGAAGGAATGGTAAATATCCTTGCGATATTTTTTATAAAACTAATCATCAAGAAAATATATGCCACCGCATTATTACAAATTGACATAATTCTCTTCATATGATGGGTCAACAATCGTTGGCAAAAAATTCTTTAGGAAAATCATTTAGGAAAAAAAACTTATATTCTCAAAGACAAGAAATGCATTTACCTCCCTTCAGGTAGTTTATTATCCATCTCAAGTAAGTAATTCTTCTTGCATGCTTCCCATGGAACTAGTGCATGCTTTGGAACTCTCCCATAAATCACCATTACTGACACAACAGGGGATATATCCACCTCCTAGGATCCATGACGCACACGAACACATCCATTATATGGCTTCATTTGAAGGAACCATGATTTTAGTCATCTACTCATCGTTCCATGCTGTTGAGTTTGCTTCATAAACAACAAACATAACACCATTAATGTTTGCACATACACAACCTTACTATGTTTTTTCCACTTCACTTGGCCCTATGGTATCTAGTACGAATTTGTTCTCATACACGTCTATTAGCACTTCTATGAACCAACCTTCAATTCACAACCCCATGGCGTCACCATTACCTTTATTACATATTTTCCACTTAGAAAAATATATCGTGGAGGCCATGAAAACACCTGAATGTTCGTGGGATGTTATGCATCATCACTCTTTTTTCCTCCCTAAAAAGCTTTTGCACTATCCTCAAATAATGTGTATGCAATTGAGACAAAGGATTTTATTCCTACATGCCACACCGATTGGTTCAAAAATCATCTTCTCACTCTAGACTATTTTGAAGAAGGAATGGTAAATATTTCACCTACCATTAAGGTAGATATATCAACCAAACTCAGAATTATCTAAGAAATTTCTTTGGGGACAACATGTTCTAGAAGAAGTAGTTCCATATAAAGCCTTATTCCAACAATACTGGGATATATTTTCTTGGTCATATTTTGAGATGTTGAGTATTAGTCCTACCATTCTTGAAAACCATATTGACACATCGCCTTATGCTTCTCTGATAGGATACAAGTAGCAACTGTTGCACCCATCCAAAGTGGTAGCTATTAAATAGGAAATTAATAAGTTGCATAAAGCAGGGTTCATATATCCCATTAATTAGACATAGTGGGTTTCCAACCCTGTACCCATCATGCTAAAACATGGAACATTATGTATGTGCACTAATTTATGACACTTGACTTATCCCATTTTCCATATCCCACTCCCCTAAAACAACTAATTCCCTTCACCAAACCCTAAATCCCTCACATTCCTGTGTTTATCTCTTATGAAAAAGGTACAAGAAGACTTTTTACAGCTACCAAACGAGTATTATCTCCACCAGGGGTGGAAGGGGTCTCGTCTCCTTCACTGGATCACAGGAAAATGATATCTTCACTTGGGGTGAAAGGGTCTTTGCCTTCATCTCCAGCAAAACAGGTATAGGACAAAGGAAAACAATATATCTTGGAGGCCATGAAAACATCTGAATGTTCATGGGATGTTATGAATCATCACTCTTTTTTCCTCCCTAAAAAACTTTTGCACTATCCTCAGATAATTTGTATGCAATTGAGACAAAAGATTTTATTCCTACATGAAACACCGATTGGTTCAAAAATCATCTTCTCACTCTATACTATTTTGAAGAAGGATTGTGTTCTTCATGAGTTTTGCACGTTGAAAGTTAAACCCTAGCTTGTCTTCATTATTCTCCTTTCCATTGTGCAATTTTTCACTCCATAATCCCAAAAAGCATCATTAAACCCTTTTCCCTCTTCCATTTGCCTGAATCACTCCATTTATCCCATTTTCCATATCCCACTCCCCTAAAACAACTAATTCCATTCACCTTTAAAAGGATGATTAACTTTCAACATGCAAAACTCATGAAGAACACAATCCTTCTTCAAAATAGTCTAGAGTGAGAAGACGATTTTTGAACCAATCGGTGTTGCATGTAGGAATAAAATCCTTTGTCTCAATTGCATACACATTATTTGAGGATAGTGCAAAAGTTTTTAAGGGAGGAAAAAAGAGTGATGATGCATAACATCCCACGAACATTTAGGTGGTTTCATGGCCTCCAAGATATATTTTTCTAAGCAGAAAATATGCTTTTGATATGCTGCAAAAGCCTTGTGATATTTCTTCTAACACTAATCATCAAGAAAATATATGCCACTGCATTATTACAAATTGACATAATTCTCTTCATATGATGGGTCAACAATCGTTGGCAAAAAATTCTTTAGGAAAATCATTTGGGAAAAAAGCTTATATTCTTAGAGACAAGAAAATGCATCTACCTCCCTTGAGGTATTTTATTATCCATCTCAAGTAAGTAATTCTTCTTGCATGCTTCCCATGGAACTAGTGCATGCTTTGGAACTCTCCCATAAATCACCATTACTGACACAAAAGGAGATATATCCACCTCCTAGGATCCATGACACACACGAACACATCCATTATATGTCTTCATTTGAAGGAACCATGATTTTAGTCATCTACTCATCGTTCCATGGTGTTGAGTTTACTTCATAAACAACAAAGATAACACCATTAATTATTTCACATACACAACCTTACTATGTTTTTTCCACTTCACTTGGCCCTATGGTATCTAGTACGACTTTGTTCTCATGCACGTCTATTAGCACTTCTATGAACCAACCTTCACTTCACAACCCCATGGCATCGCCGTCACCTTTATTATATATTTTCCACTTAGAAAAATATATCTTGGAGGCCATGAAAACACCTGAATGTGCATGTGATGTTATGCATCATCACTCTTTTTTCCTCCCTAAAAAACTTTTGCACTACCCTAAAATAATGTGTATGCAATTGAGACAAAGGATTTTATTCCTACATGCCACACCGATTGGCTCAAAAATCATCTTCTCACTCTAGACTATTTTGAAGAAGGAATGGTAAATATTTCACCTACCATTAAGGTAGATATATCAACAAACTAAGAATTATCGAAGAAATTTCTTTGGGGACAACATGTTCTAGAAGAAGTAGTTCCATATAAAGCCTTATTCCAAGAATATCGAGATATATTTTCTTGGTAATATTTTGAGATGTTGAGTATTAGTCCTACCATTCTTCAACACCATATCGACACACGGCCTTATGCTTCTCTGATAGGATACAAGTAGCGACCATTGCACCCATCCAAAGTGGTAGCTATTAAATACGAAATTAATAACCTGCATAAAGCAGGGTTATATCCCATTAATTAGACGTAGTGGGTTTCCAACCCTGTACCCATCATGATAAAACATGGAACAATATGTATGTGCACTAATTTATGAGACTTGAACAAAGCATGCCCCAAGGAAAATTATCCTACCTCTTTCATATATCAGGTAGGTGATGCTTGTACATGACATGAAGCCTTCTCCTTCATGGAAGACTTTTGTAGTTACAATCATATTTTAATCCACCATACAAACCAATATAAAATAGTTTTCACCACTCCCTGGGGCACATTTGCATACAAGGTCATGCCTTTCAGCCTAAAAAATGTTGGAGCGACATTTCATTAAGCCATGAATTACATATTTGATGACTTATCTCACTTGATATTGGCCTATCTAGATGACCTTACAGTTCAGTCCAAAATGTTTTTTGGCCACATAAATGACTTACAAGTTGTGTTTCAACATTGTGGACAATACAAGTTAGGATTAAATATGCTCAAGTGTGTTTTCTATGTTAATTTTTAAAGATTATTGTGATCACCACAAGGAAAATACATTCTAAAAGAGGTTATAATAGATGCTTTTAGTGTTATAGGACTAGCAAAAATTGTCAAAAAAAACATCCACTAAAACATTTGTTTATGGGAATGAATGTTTTAGCAGACATTATAACGAAACTTCATCACACTTGAAAAAATCTGGGTAGCCGGAGGTTTTTTTTTTTTCAATTTGCTTTATGGAAAAAGAAGCTTTGGTGCACTACTTATAGAAACACATCAAGATTCATACATAATTAAAAACATCAAGGTGTTTAATAGAAAGAGCATCGGATCCTTAAATGTATACCACACCGATGCTTACAAAAAGAAATTCTCATTACATTCAACTCAAAGAGCATTGAACCTTGAAATGTATACCGTGCCAATGCTTATATAAAAAAGCCACAGTCTTTCTTTAATGAAGGAACAACTTCGGGGCATGCAAAAAGTAATTGAAATTTTGGTGCTTTCTCTTAAGCATGCAGCACTGAGACATCTTGTTTACATAAACACACAGGTGTGTTTGTTATAAAGAGGGTTTGGTGTTGTTAATTTTAATAGTGCATGAGGAATGGAAATAATATTTTGTAGAACTAGGGGGTGTTAGTTCTATGAAATCATTGGTGTGTTAAGAGTTAAAATGCATCGGGGCATTAATTAAAAACAATATCGGTGCTTGGAGACATGAAAGCACTAGTGTTGTCGTTTTCTGAAAAGGTATCAGTTATTCTAAAAGATGACGTCATTGTGCTTTTATTTAAAGTAAATCACCACTACATTTTTACTTTATTGATGCACGAGTGTTTTTTTATGATATTTTCTCTTTTTTGGAGACATCAACCTGTGACTATGCAATTATTGTAATTTTTAAAATCCATTATTCATTGAGAAATCAACATATATCTTATAACAATATTCATATAAATTAATATTTGATTAGTACATTTGTATATGATGTTTGGATTAATTTGTTATATTATCATATTTTTTATCTCTTCATTATAATATTTAATCATCCATATATTTAATTAGTAGTGTAACATTTCACAGTGACATTTGATAACACAATAGAATAAATTAAAATGTATTGTGTTATATATCAATAAGGGGCACTTTGTCATGCAAAATGGAATTGTTATTGATAACCACTTTTCTTTTAATTGGGACAGTATATCCATGACTACATTGAACAAAATGTCTAATTTTCATAGACAATTATTTCAAAAAATACAACAGGTTGCATTGATATCCAAATAGATCATTATTCTTCATTGGAATTGTTATCAGTGCTCAAGCTACTTCCATGAGTTGGGTTATTTTGAGGAATGTTTTGGTGATTGCATCAATTGTTTTCACCTTCTTTATCGTGTTCAATCTGCAAACATAAAATTAAAATGTAATGAATGTATCTACATTGGTGAGAATAATGAAAATTGAAATAAATAATATACATCAATGTATATCAAAAAGCAATGTACCATAGTAAAAAGTGACTCATGAATTATATACATTCTTTCAAAACCAAATCTCATGCCTTCTTTCAACAACCATTATGTTGGCGTAGTTCCATACTTTATTTCCTGCAAGTTTTATACCCCATAATAAATCATATATTTAATATAAAGTATTTATTTGTTCTATTAATTATAAACTAATAGAAGTAAAACAACATATATACTTACAAATTCCACAATTAATTTTTGATATTCCAATATATACTCATAATCGTTATGTAACCCAATATCAATCAACTCTTTCGATGGCTCTTCTTTGTATGTTAGCATCTATTTGATGACATTAAAGGATGGTTTTTGTAAAACAACATAAAATGTACTAAAATTAAACCTTAGTTGTTATAAGGAAATATTAGAAATTACTCACAAACATTGAAATCAACCCTTTTCTTCCTTGTCATCCTGTTTTATGTGCTGAATGAGTTCCATTTTGTTTTCTTTTCTGCAAGAAAATTCTTGAAAAATAATATTTAATGCTAATTTTTTTTATATGTACAAAGTCAATCATTATTACATACATTTTAAGCACATTGTTGTTGAGATGGCTCCTTTTGTGATGCAATTATGTCCATTTCTTTGAGCATCTCCTTATACATTTTTGGGACATTCCTATTGACATGTTTCGTATATTAGCGCATTGATCATTTGGGATTTTCATAATCTTCCTAAAAAAAAGTAATAAACCATTTTTATAATGATATGTGAAAACTAAATATAATGAAATTGATATTAATAAATTAATGGTTTGTAGTAATATATACATATAATTCTAGAAAATCATTTTATATAATTAGGAATATTACCTTTTGAGTGATTTTTGTTGTTGTTGTATGTTTTCTCTATTGCAAGTTTGACATGTCTCATTGACCATTGCTTTGGAATCACTTCCTGTATTTTAGATATAGTTTTTTCTTAGAATTATTGCATTGATTTTTGTATTGCAAGTGGAAAGTAAATCTATATTTTCATTTCACTATATCCCTCATAGTTCTGTAAAAACATCCCCCCCTTTCATTAACCTCCAACAACACTCGAGATGGGCCAAGCACCAATTCATCGTCATTTACTTGTTCCATAATTTTTCTTTTCTTAGAACGACATTGATCTTTTCCTCCTTTGTTGCTCCCTATAGAACATTAAACATATATGAATTAATATATTGTTTGAAACATGTTATCTAATATTCTTAAGTATATTATTAATGAAAATTAAAAGAAAACTCATATTGAATAGTATTTTTTTATTCACCTAATTCATCATTTTGCAATTTTTTTACCAGGCTTTTATGCTCTTCTGCACTTAGATTAGAAATAATCTTATCAACCTTCTTCATTTTTTTGGCTTTGTATGACACACACCAACTAATAAATATTAGTTAAACTTACATATAGTTCAAACCTATTAATTTTGTAAATAATTTACAAAGAACGTGCCTTCTCTGATTTTTTTGAAGTGATGTCATTGTCTCGATTAGTATTTTTGTTATTTGAGACCTTCTGGGACATATTTTTATTAATATACAACATGTACCATTCAATACATAAGACATTAGATATATTTACTAATAAATCAAATAATTTTTAGACAAAAAAAAAACCTTGAGTAACCAATGCGTTTATGTGAATAAACACACCAGTGCATTTATGAGATTAAATGCACCGATATTTTAATTATTCAACGTCGTCTTCGAAAATTAATTTTAAAAATAATTTTAAATTATGATGATGCAATTTGTAAGCCTAAAATAACCACACTGATTTATCGGTGTTATTAAGAATAAACACACCAATGTGTTATATTACACTAGGAACAACGATACGCAGACTGGACAGAATCAAGAGTGTTATAATATGTCGATGCATTGAAATACTCAGGTATCCCTAGTGCACTATATTACATAGGGCACACCATGCAATATATAGTTGTTTTTAAAAATAAAGGAGAGGATTGACGATGCGATTTGTAATTCTAAACATAGTGGAAGGATTTAACAATGCTATTAGGAACAAGCGTGTCAGTGCATTACATTACACTGGGAGAAACGATGAAAATATTGGATAGAATCCAAAGTGTTATAATATATCAATGCATTGTGTTACTCAGGTATCCCTGATGCATTATGTTACATAGGGCGCACCACAAAACATATAGTCGTTTCTCAAAATCGAAAAAGCCTGATGGTGCAATTTGTAAGGCTCAACTCACCGCAATGATTTAATGGTGCTATTAGGAACAGGCGCCTCAGTGTGTTATATTACACTAGGAGCAACGATGAATAGAATAGACATAATCGAAAGTGTTATAATATTTCGATGTGTTTTGTTACCCTTGTAGCACCAGTGTTATATGTTACAGATGGCGCACCATGCAACATATAGTTGTTTTTTGAAAAAAACAAAGAGCGGTGACAAGGTTTGGATCTAATTCATTAAGTGATTCTCCTACTTTATATGTCAAATTCCCTATATATAGTAAGTACACAAGCCCATTAGATCTAAAACGTATAAATTGAAAAACCCTAATTGTAAAATGGTAGAGAAAGTTAAACCCTAATGCGAAATTTGCAGGAAGAAGAAAGGGTTTAATGTAAGTATTGTTTTTTTTTTTTTTTTTTTTCTTTTTTTTTTTTTTTTTCCTGAATTTTAATCAAATTTAAATAGGAACAAAGATCGCAAAATTTTTTACTAGTAAAATCTGTGTAAATTGTTTTATTATACAAGGTTTTTAATTTATTTTTTTCTGAATTGTGAATAAACCTAATAGAAATTGTAAAGTATTTTAACAATAAAATTTAAGATTCTTGTTATTGAGGGTTTTCAGTGAATCACCATACCTTTCAACTTCTGACCTTTCGGTGGATCCAAAATATTTTGTAGCTTATCTGATCTCTCTTGCAAATGATATCTCTTTTAATTAAACCCTAACAAAAAAATGTAAATTTTTTTATCAGTAAAATAAAAATAAAATTTAAAACTTACTATGCATATTTTTGAGTGAATAACCATACCTTTTAGCTTCTTATCTTCTGAATAGTTATGTTTCTACTACATAGTGCTCTTGGTATATCTCTTTTGAAAATCACTTTATGACAACTAATATGGCATCAAGAATGTTGAAACTCTTGGGCTACTAGCTTTACTTTATCAACCCAGGGTTCGTACAAACTTGGAGGTGACAATGTTGTATACACAAGGAAAAGTGATGGTTTTTCCTTTGTCACTGTTCAGATGGTGAGAGACCACTGGGGTTTTCAATCCAAACTTCTATGTAGTCAGAAGAAACTTGGTTTCTTAATGGAAGAAAGAGAAATCTACCCTAAGGGAGAGCTACTCTATTGCAATAATGAAAAAGACCGAAATTCAATGCTAAATCACACCATTTCCTAATTAATTGCCAAGAGAATATGCTTTGCAATAATGTTAAATTAACATGAACCACATACTATTATATAAGAATGGAAGTAAAAAGAATTAAACATCACTACTGTGAAAGTAAAGGGACTGAAATAAATATGTTTTTGTCTTTTTGTTCTTTTCATGCAAAATCAAGTATGCAGACTAATTTCTTTTGGGGGTGTGGCAGGTGGCTTAGGGATGCTTGAGGATGGATGGAAGGTTTAGGATATGGTTGGATGTTGTGGGAGACCCTTGGGTGACCTTTGGTGGCTTCCTACAGGTTCTCCTCAATTCGGCCCCCAAACATGCCACTACACGAAAACATACAGGATGTACTAGAAACCTACAGGATTCCCTGTATTCCTATAAGATACATCCGAGAGAAAAATGGGAGGTGTTCAAAGTGATGGAAGTCTTAGGGAAGGAGGTATATGGGTGTAATAAAGTGAGAAATGGTCTAGGATCACTCAGAAGTCAACAACAAGGATAGAAGATGGTTGGATTTACTCAATGTGATTGGAAGAATTTCTATGTAAAATGATGAAAATTAGTGAAGGAAATGGTCAAAACAAGGAATGACTATGGTGGATGAAGTGGAAGGTGGTTGTTGGCTATGAAGTCTTTGTCTACTCCTGAAGCACCTTCTCTACATAAAACACTTGTAATTTCCAAAAGGCTATGTAAACAAGAAGCATTCTCATAAGCTAGAAAAGAAAAATTTAATGAACTAACTGCGTACATTATGCATGAGGAAAGTTGTCGAAAGGAATGAAAGAATGGATGAGATCTACAACAAGAATGGATATAGAAGAGATGGTACCTAAATCCTACTTTGCAAAACTGATCAAATGCTAACTTAAATACAGTAAACTCTAATGCTCATACAAGAAATAGAAATTTGTGTTTTTGGGGCTGCATAAGGGTCCCTTCCTCAAATCACGATCCCAAAGGGAGGAAATGAGGCCAAGACACCTACTGACAGTCTTGTGGTGCTTCTTTTATCCTTGCTAACCTACTACTAAAGTAAGGCACAAATGGAATAAAACTAATAAACAACCAATCCAATCTACACTAATTGCAATGAAAATGCATCTAAAGACAAATTAACAATGAAGCTATGAAACTAAGTTAAACATACAGATACAAGAAAGAGGAGCCTTGGCTGCTAGGGTTGGGCCCTACCCCAAGAGCTTCAACCCACTGACTTAACTTAGTTCTCGCTCAAAACAAAACTCACCCTTATTACCAAAACAAAAAATTACATCAACAAAACTTCCACAACTCTGGAGCTCAAAAATAACTTAGATTTTTACAACAAAAATTCGAATCCTAATGAGGCTCTAGGCCTCTCTTCTTATACAACTAAATTCCCCAACAAATTCCTTAAAATTAGGGTGGCTCAACTCCTAGACTTGAGATAAACTAGCTCTTTGTCTCTCACTTGCTCGGCTACCTTCTAATCCTCATGACTTGGTTGCTTGCACTCCGAGCTGGTGTGATGGATGGATGAATATTCAAATGGGGGAGAAGTAAATGAGGAGAATTTACTTCCTACAATCCCTCTCCCTTGTCCCATTTGAGCTTTAACCTCAGTCTTTGCCAAAATTCCTTGATTTTCTCCTTCAATCATGCATTCAATGCATATTAGTCCACTATCCATAATATCCAACTCTAACTCATCTGATAAACAAAATATAATAAAAAACATGTAATAAGTTTTGAGAAAAGTTGGTTTGACTAAGCTAGGAGGTGAATTAAGGCCCATATAATTACCCAATGATGAGGCTCATCATCACCCCCTACTGAAAGTGTTGCTCATCCTCTGAGCAGCTCAATCAATATCCTTATCATTCATAGCTCTAGTGGCCTCCTTGACATCACATGCCTCTGATGTGGTTTCCTCTTCTTGTTCATAGAAGCCTTCTTTCTTTTCTACCTCCTCCCACTGCCTCTTTTATTCTTCTTCCTTCCTTCCTTCTAGAATTCCTAAGAGTAGTGGTGATTGAGTTTCAAGCTAATCTAATTGACTTTCAGCCTTTGCATATATTGCTTGTACATGGGTATCATGTTCAGTTCTTATCTCAATCTTTGAGGAGAGTGGTACTCTATTATCTTTAAGTTGTATGGCAATGTGTTCCATCTCCTCAGGCAAGCATGTACACTATCATCCCCTAACAACCTGAAAATTTCCTCAAAATGTGAAATTGCTTGCTCTTGGGTAGCAAGATACCTGGGTGCAAGCTGAGGGTCATTTGCAATCAAATTATGTGTACTGATGAGGGCCATTGGATTTGATTGTTCAGCTCTGATCATAAGAGGTTCAGTTTGTTCTCTTGACAATATCTTCTTCATCTTTGTAGCCCTTGATTCCTCATGGTTCATCCATGATGCCAAAACCATAAACTATAAATCTCCTAGCTTGGAATTAGGGTCCCAGACATTCATGTCTATTAAGGCCATGTTATGAAAATAAAACTCAAACATCTTGGCCCTATCTTCTACTGTGCTATGAGCACAAAGATTAATGAAAACCTGTAGTCCTGAAATGGCATAGTGCCTCTCTGTGCTAGGGTCTTAATCTAGAACTGAAACCACTATTCCTTGAGGTACAGGGCATAGGATTTAGCTGGCATCCTACATTGGATTTCTTCCAAAGAGAGACTGGTCATATATGCTAGTTGATTCTCTCTTTGTAGTTGTCCTCTTAAACATGCATTTTTTGTTTCTAGTTGATTCTTCATTATGGATTCTCTATCTCTCAAGCTACTTATCTCTCTTCCCATCTCCTTGATATTCTCCTCCATGTGCCCAATGTCTTCCACCCCCTTGGATTTGGAAATCTGCATCCATCGATGAGTTTTGGCTCTCTCCTTCTCAAGCTCGAAGAATAGTGGAATAGAAAGTTTTTGAGGAATGACCCTTCCTCCTTCAATAAACCTGTAGTAGGAGTCAAGGTTAGGTTAGGGGCTAGGTTCCTTTAAATTTGGGTCCTCTTCTTTATTTTCTTGCTTTTGGTCTCCCTCCTTTTCCAATTTTTTTCTCCTATAGGTTCAGCAGAGTATCCTATAGGACTGCTTCAGCTTCCTGTAGAGCCTATTGTGGATCTTGTAGGATTTCTTTTCCCTTGAAGGAGGTGGATCTAGTCATAGGCCTTCTCACATAGGTGATAGGAGACTTAGGAGAAGGCATTTCCTCCTATTGGTCGGTGTTTGGGGTTTCCCCTGCCTTATTCTTGTGCTTTTCCTTGTCCTGAAATATAAGGGGGTCTGCCTCTATCTTTCCTTTTTGCTTTATGGGGGTGCTAAGAGCAGTGAGGGTAGTTGTTGCCTCTCTCTCAATGGGTTCTAGAGACACCCTAGGTGACTCATACTTGTCTTCTGCCCCCTCTTTCCCATTGCTTTCTTCACCTATGTCTTTCCTTTCTTCTTCCTCTTGTAGATCCTCATCTTCTTTATCAGTTTCTTCCTTAACATCCTCCCCTGTTTCTTCATCATCCTCCTTCTCTTTCTCCTCTTCTTCTTCATCTTCCTCATTTTCTTTTTTTTCATCTTCTTCTTCATCCATCTCAACTTCATCTCCTTTTACTTCTTCTTCTTCCTGCTCTACTTCTTCTTCCTCTTCTTCAATCTCTTCCTCATATTTTCCACTAATAGTAGGACTAACATCATATGTGAGAGCTTCGTTGTCCTCCTCTACCTGCATGTCTCTAAAAATTGACTGTTGTATAGGAATCCTGAGGTTTTGGAGGGCATATTCTATAAGGATTCTAATTAACCCATGGTGAGGTAACTATTGGAAATTTCCTCTTGCACCTTGATGCTTGTGTCTATCAATGATTGTCGTAGGAATTATGGTATGTTGAGCCTGTGGTGAGGGGGTGTTTCTGCTCCAAATCTCAACTCTTCAAGAAGCCTAAAATGATAGCCATAGACCACACTATACCTACCCTCACATGATATATATTTTATAAGTTGGTAGCTCATCTCATTCTAGGGATATGGCAGATTTTCTCTCCTTACTCCATTCTTGTCCTCAATGGGTTCCTCACCTTATAAAAATAATTTCCTTTTGGCAATCTGGCTATCTACTTTGTCTTCCTTCCTCCATGGTACTCCTAGGGGAAGTGTGGTAACTCTGCTGATGAGTTTAGGGGTGAACTCTATGGAGAGGCCTCTTACCACAACAGTGGCATGGACTCTGGTAAGTGGAATGAGGGAGAGAGCAAAATCTCAGGCCACCTCATCATCATACTCCCTTAATTTTTCGAAATACCCCATCCAATTATGCCTTGTGAAGATTTATAACACCTGAGGGTGTTGTTGGATTCTCACAGTGTTAATGGCTCCCTTCTATTAAACCCTCATGTCATCTTGGTTGGTGAATTTTGAGGAAATGAGGTGGTTGATACAATTTTCAAATGCAGCAGTAAACAACTGAAATGACTGTGTGGAAAATTCTCTTGCACAACTGTCAAATTCACTCAAACTAGAGGATTTTTTTTTCAATTTACTTGGAAAGAGAGATGTAATTACAGAGCCTACCTCTTCATAGTGTTTTATGTGGCCAACCCCGTGTTTTCCCCTCTGGAACCCCTCTTGGCGAATCCTGTAGACTGCCTCTGTGTATTTTGTAGGATTCCTGTGTGAAATCTTGTAGGATTTCTTGTGCAATCCTATAGGAATTCCTGTTCAGAAAAACGATGGAGTTTTCCTTTCTATAGGTTGCCTAGGTATGAGAGCGACTTATTAGAGTGAGCCTTGAGGAAATGAATGCATGAATGCATGGGGATGATGATTATTTCCTCTTATGGTCATTTGGGGTGAGATGGTGTACTGGCAACCAAGGTACGGTTTCAATTTTTGGACGGTTGATCCTAACTACCACCTCATCATTCCCCACTCCTCATAATCAACTCCCACTTCATGCATCTATAGCCTTAACTACTTTTGTTCTTCTCCTTTCTGTTTTGTAGTTGACTATTTCCACATGTGAGAGGACAACTTGTTTTGTCTTTGTTGACTAATCGAAGGTGGCCAAGTTAACTGGCCACCTTTCGCTTATAAACCAAATTACTCGTAACCATTACATATTTTGACTACATTATGCACATGAGAGAGTGAGTGGGATACTTACTTGTGGTGCTAATACCTTACTGCAGTTGTTAAAGACTGGATGTGCTTGTTGTGGGTATTGGCTGCATGTTATTCTTCTTCCATTTTTTGTTGTTCTCTGATGATTCCTTTATTGTGTAGGTACCTAGTATTGAGGATGATGGTGCTGCTGTTGCTTTGGAGTCCATTCTACTCTTAGATCATCATGTTGGTATCTTGTTGTTCTTACGATTTGTATTTTGTGGGATAGGCTGCTACAAGATTTCCTACAAGATGTCCTGTAGCTGCTTCTCCCTTTGAACTCTTAATCATACACTCTACTGGGATTTTGAGGATGGTGACATGGATGGAGAGGGAGGCTAGGAGTGTGGAGAATGGGGAATACTCAGGTGATGCTCCCTATTTATCTTTGTTTCCTTCTTTATTTGAAGACTGTGGAAAAAACAAAAAAATTGAAATTGATTTTTTTTTAGGGTGAATGCAAGGGTGATGAAGGTGGACATAGGTATGGTAATGGAATGATGATGTAGCGGTGTTATTTTATTGCCATAGCAGGTCATTTCTTTCCCTAGGGTCTCTTCCTGTAGGATTTGTGGGTCACTATAATTCCTATAGGATCATCTTGTAGGTTTTCACGGGATCTTGTAGGTTTACAGGGGATCCTATAGAAAGCACAGTCCCCTTGTAAATTGAAGCAAAGGAGTGGAAAAAAATGAAAGAAATGGTGGAGTGATGAATGAACATGAGTGGAAAAATAAAAATGTGATTGAAATAGGTCTCTTTGTGATCCTCCTTTACTCTTTGATCGTCCTTCTTGCTGACCTACAAAATAGAAATTTTCATGATTTTTCTCTTTTTTCCTTTTTTTTTTTTGAAAACAACTAGGCTTCCTCTAAGACGTTGTCGTCCTAGTTGTTTTTCCTGGGTGCCTCAGGAGAGCTTTTCACCCAGGGAACTTTTTATTCTCATCTTTTTCTTTTTCTTTTTCCTTTTATTGAAACCATTGGGATGACCCAAGAGGCTTTCAACCCAATAGTGGGACTCGGGTGCCTCATGGATGTTTTCACCTAATTCCATATTCTTTTTTTTTTTTCTCTCAGTGATTTGATGAGGTAGCAGCTGAAACTTTCTCCTCTACCATCACTTTTTTATTAATACCATCAATGAACTCTTTTTGACAATGGTCTCTTGTAAATTTTCAATTGGTGTCCATTAACAAGTAAAGGAATGGCCTCTTCATATATGGTTTTGATCTGTATTGAACCATTATCATGGCATATTTCTACAACATAAGGTCCTAGCCATCTTGTCCTTAACTTGCCCTTGAAGTATTTATACCTAGAATCATATAACAAAGCCCAATCACCTTCTTGAAATTTCTTTTCCTTGATGTTCTTATCATGCCAGATCTTCCTCTGAAGTTGAATTACCTCTGTATGTAGGAGGGCCTACATTTTGAACTCATCTAAACCATTCAACTGGAGCAATCTCTCTTTTTGTGCACTGTTGAGATCTAGATCTAGTTGGGCTGCCATCCTTAATGTGTTATACTCAAATTCAATGGACAACAGGGCTTTTTTCCCATAGACCAGCTCATAGGGTGTGAATCTAGTGGTGGTCTTCTAGGTGGTATTATAGGCCTAGGTGGCCTCAACTAGTCTATCTGCCCAATCCTTCCTGTTGTTGCTTACCACTTTGGTCAAGATGCCCTCTAGTGCTCTGTTGGTCACCTCCACTTGCCCATTGGCTTGTGGATGATAGGGAGTGGAGGTTTTGTGCTTGATCTTGTCTTGGCTGAGCATGTCTTTAGTCATTTTAGAGGTAAACTGGCTGCCTTAGTCTGTGACCAACTCTCTAGGGTACACAAATTTGTAGAATACATTCTCCCTTAGGAACTCAGCTACCTTCTCCTTTATTGATTCTTTAATTACCTTGGTTTCAGCCCACTTAGTTAAATAGTCAGTGCACACAATGATGTACTATTTTTGTTTGGAAGGAGGTTCAATAGGTCCAATGAAGTTCATGCCCCACTTTTCAAATGGCTCGAAAGTCACTTGAGGCTGCAGAGGTATTTCATCTCTTGGAGTAGGCATTCCCATCCTTTGGCACTGATCATACTGACTAGTATATCTTTCCACATCCTGATGAAGAGTGGGCCAATAATATCCTTCTTGTAACACTTTTAATGATGTTCTCTTTGTTGCAAAGTGACCTCCACAAGACCCATCATGACAGGTTAGAAGGATGTCAAAGACTTCCTCCTCCCTGACACACCTTCTCAAGATTTGATCTAGGCCACGTTTGAAGAGGATGCCCCCAATCCAAGTGAAGGGGGTGCTCTTCCTTACTATCTTGTTTTTCTCTTTGGAGGACAAGTTCGGTGGGAATTGTGCAGACACCAAATAGTTTTCTATATCAAAAAACCATGCAGAGAGAACTGAAATGGAAATTAAGTGCTCATCTAGTAACTGGTCATCAACAATTCCCTCCTCACCTGCAGGCAAATTTAATTTGGACAAAAATTCTGCACCAATAGTTTTCTTACCAGGCTTATCAACAATGGTTAAATCAAACTGATGTAATAAAAGTAACCATCTTATAATCCAAGCATTCACATCTATTTTATTCATTAAATATTTGATTGCAGCATTTTCAGTGTGCACAAATGTTTAATAGCATGTAATATAATGCATAAATTTATTCAATGAATGCACAACAATCAGGAGATGCTTTTCGGTCACTGTGTAGTTCAACTTAACCTTTGACAGATTCTTACTAATAAACTAGATAGCATAAGGAAATTTTTCATCTATCTGACCTAGGGTTGCTCCTATGGCTTTGTGTGAGGCATCAACGTGAATATGAAAATGAAGGGCCCAATTTGGGCCTCGGATAATTGGTGCAGTGGTTAGCTTGTTCTTTAGGGTGTCTAAGGCCTCTTGACAGTGTTTTGACCATATAAACTCAGATTCCTTAGCCAACAACCCAAATAAAGGAGAGGCCAAGTTGTTGAAGTCCTTTATGAACCTTCAATAGTATCCAACTAATCCTAGGAAACTTCTGACATCTCTCTATTTTTGAGGAGGTGGGACCCTTTGGATGATAACTATTTTGTTTGGGTCCACCTGCAGTCCTTGCTGAGATATTTAATGACCCAGCACGGTGTTGTGGGGAAAAATGCCTATGCAGGACGATCCTATCCACCTAAGGTGTGACAGTGCCTTAGCAACAAACAGAGACAGCTATTCTAGTATTCTTCCTTTATGAATTAAGAATGAAGAGAGATGGATGGACTAACCGGTGTCTTCCCTTTGTCCCTTGATCCAGTTTCCCTTCTCTTTGAGAGTTCCAGCTACTTGCCTTCTCGCTCGCCTAGCTTCAAGAGGTTTCTGCAAGATCACAAGAAGAGGACACTACACAAGACATGGATTCATATTCATAACTAGTGCAGGATTAGAAATAAACTAAACATACTAATGCAATCATACATCAAAGCTACATCAGTATATAGGAGAAACCAAGATATATTTATTGATGAATAACAAGGTTCAGGAAGAGATACAACCCAGAGGGCTCCAATCCAGCATCTCCTTCCCGGAAAACGGAATTCATATCTTCACCCCCTTCAAAGAATTAAGCACCCAATGATTCCAATCTCAAACCAACAGCAATTCTTTGCAATAACAAAATTCCAGCCTCTAGATCTCATGGAGGAGAGATCCATATATAGATGTTTGGAGAGAGGATGAGTCAGCTTGAGATCTAACTAGTGCCCTCTCCCTCTGTTAGTTCTTGATTCCACTTGGAGGTTCTTGCTTCCACTTGGAGATTAGGAACCTCTTACTCATCACCAGTCGAATTCACTGAGGCAAGTGTCATTGAGGAAGATTCTGGAAGCTTCCTGGGTCTTGACACCTCTTGGAATGAACTTGCCATTTGGCAACTCTCGCTCAACGCACCCTGGTAGTGCTTCTACCTGCGTTGCAGTGCAGGTAGCCAGTGTTGGCTTTGACATTCAGCGCAGAAAGATAGTGGAGCCATTGAATTGATCCTGAATTGACTTGTTTTTGAGCAGTTTCTGGTGGAGAACTTCTGTGAATTGCTGTGGTTTGTTAGCCTTGTTCCTCTAGGGGTAGGAACAACATGTTTAGGGACTTTGGATCCCTTAGATTATGGACATTTCATGCTCAATGCTGTAAGGCACAAAAATGTTTATAACAGTTGCCCCCTAAAGTGTGAGGCCGTTTATCGGGTGAAATGCTTTATCAGGGGGATCCGAAGTTCATCCAATGCTGGGAGGAGACCTGTAATAAGATACAATACAGTACATTATTTTTCATACTGCTTTCATGATCTAGCTGAGGAGGGCATTCCCATGCTCAGCTTTATAAATTCATTTTTCTGTACATAGAACAGACAAAAGTCTGATGGTAGACTGATAATTTTGATGAAATTATCATCCTTTGGGTAGGATGATTATCTGCTGCAATGATGTACATGTCAATGTCTTTATTTTTTTTGAATATATATCGCAGCCCGGATGGATGAAACTAGATCCAGGGTCTTCAAACTCGTTCGATCTTCACTCTAAGTACAAGTCGATCCATGTGAGAAATGTTCTGAAGTCGAACATGGAAAGACATCGCTTGATTACCGGTCAATGAGGTAAACCGTTAACAAGCACGAGAGGAATCACTGACAATGATAATGACCCTCAAGGTACTGCAGTACAATTCACGTGGTGTGAATAAAGGACTTGGCGTCGAACACCATGCAAAATCTTTCGGTCGAAGGTCATTGATGTATACCTGTCGCCGGAAGTGAGAAACTTGCCATTGAGGCATGCAAGCTTCAAAGTACTGAAGGGGTTGTTCCTAGATCAACTTCTTGGATAATGAGCTGATGTCGACAAGAAGCGATCCATCAAAGGAGGGCCTTAATGAATCCCACATGAATGACACAGAACGGAGCTAATGATTTTGATGGAGGTGAAAACGATCTGTGACATATGATTCAGGGTGGCGATCATGAAAGGATGAAGGATAATGTACGGCAGTGGATGGGACACGGTTGACTTTTCTGAATGACTTCTCTTGAACATATGGCAACACTGATGCGATGGATCGGTAGCATTACCCCAAATATGGATGGTATGGCGAGACCATGGATGTGACCAGTGAATGGAACAACCCAACCCGATTGTGGTATGGAGGAAAAGTGTCATGTTCAAGAGCGACTTGCTACCATCAAAGTTTTCTTGAGTTTCTCCCAATTTTTCCCCAGTCATTGCTGACCAGTACCTCTTTATTTTTGTCAAGCTTGAGGAGGATAACATATGCTTGTTCTATAACCTGCCCTTCGGGCAAGCCCATCGCTATGTTTTAACGAGCCTAGCGATAGTGAAACTCATTCTCGTCTAAAGACAAGTTTGTCGCTATTTAATGATTTTAACGAGTCTAATGACAAAGATAACTCGGTCCTTTTCATTTTTAGAGAGTCTGAAAAGATACATAAAGTTAACTCCAAAAGTCCTTTTTCGTCATCTAATCCCTTAGGTCCGAAAAAGTATAAAACAATACAGAAGGGATGAGTTTTCGATAGTTTTAACGAGCCGAATAAAACAAGTGCTCGATCTTTTTGTGCAATAATCCCTCAGGTCCAAAAAGATTAAAATCTAGAGGAGGGATAGCTCCTCCGGTCGCTTTAACGAGCTGGAAGGCCAAAACTCGGCAATCTTTTCATATTTTACGAGTCAGATGAAAAGAGCTTAAAGAAGACTCGTCTTTTGAGGAATGAGTGATGAAACAGGTTAGCAGCTGATTCCAGGTACAGGTTGGAATTTTCCAAGCACGGCAGTGTCACAAGGATGGCTAGTGAAATCACTCTTCGCAGCTGTTCCTCAAAATGGGTAAACAAACATATGGAGGTGAACGATCGGCCAATGGAAAATTGGAGGTGACGGGCAAACACGACCAAGGCTTTAATGGCTGATGATATTACATTCACAGTGGTTATTTACCGGGATAGTTCATTTTTTAACGAGCTTAAACACGGGTGGAAACATTTGCTTGATCTTATGTTTATTTTTTAATGAGCATGAACTATGCGCTAAAACTGCTCGGATCTTGTGTTTATTTTTTAACGAGCATGAACTGTGTGATAAAACGGCTCGATATAAGTTTGCATGCCCCCAGCATAATAACGCAAATCGAGGTGCCTGCCCCCCAAGCTTCATTGCATTCAACTTGGTGGTTGGAATGAAGGTTTACCTTTGAGATTTGGAAAGGAGATTGTTTCATTTTTTAATGAGGTTGACACAGTAAAAGAACTATCCTCGTGACTCCTTGTTTCATTTTTTAACGAGGTTGACACGAGATTAGAACCGTCCTCGGAGCCCACTGTATTTACAATATTTCTATTAGGGCGATGATCCACGCTGACAAAATGTTTAGGAATCTTCCGAATCCATTAGATATAGAAGATTTCATATTGTAGGTTTCCACTGTGGCCACTTCCACCAGATTACTTGCAGGTGGTAGGGCAAAAGTACCCATTAAGGCAGGGTCTTTTAGGAGACCTACTCCAATATTTTGAAGCGAATGATTGCTTCCATGGATCATTGGAATGCTTCCCGTAACTTGTGAACTGTCGGGGAGGAAAGTTTGTCGGTCGATGACTGTTATTCCTCCTTGAAAGGGAAATGCAATCTTCCTGAAGTAGGTCGACACAACTGCGCCCATGGCATATATCTAGGGCCTTCCCAGTAGGATGTTGTAATCGAGGTTTCCATCAATTACTTCAACATCAATTCCTACTGTTTTGCCCCCTAGTTCAACTTGCAAGTTACTTAAAATCCCGTATGGAGTGTATGATCGTCCATCAAATGCTTTTAACATCGTTGACGATCTCGACAAGGGTGGTGAGCCTAAATTCTTCCAGCAACTCATCGACATAATACACGTAGATGCCCCCTCATCAATAATTTTTCGATGAACAGTTTTGTTGAGGGCTTTCACTTGAATAAGGAAAGCTAGTTGAGCTGGTAACTGAGGGTCATATCCTTTATGATCAAAGGCCACAAAATTGGAGTCCATTGGGTCAATTTCACCTATTGCTGATAATAAAGCTTGCCCTTGGGAGAGGCAATTTTGCGGTACCTCAAGCGTCGACATAGCGGACGGCGATTGGGCCAGGTCCTCTATTATATTATAATTCTGTGCTATTTTTGCACAAGGATTAAATGTCAACTTGTACACTACTCCATTTGGCGACTTTATCATTTGTTCAGGAATGGTGGGTGGCACAACTTTGGTCAAAGTTGTTGTCGAACTACTAGGTTGTTCATTAGCCTTGTTATTCGACACTTGTGGATTCCTGTAATCTTTATTCCTTGCCAAAGCATCATTTTGCTGCTTTGAGATAGACAACATAAGCACTTGGGATCAGGAAGCATTTTGAGTAGCAACCAGTTTGGTACCCGGGCTTGGAAACGGATCAGTCAATACTGCTGAGGTTTTTGAACTCTTAAAGAGTTTCTTAACTTCAGCTATATGTGGACAATCTCTCGTCTAATGATCATCATCGCATATATGACACCCCGCAAGGGGTTTCCTTTTTCTCCCTTTCTTTTTCTTCTTGCCCCCTGGTTGCTTCAGTTGTTTGCCCTTGTCTATCAACGCGACATTTACTTCTGAGGCAAGAAGTTCCTCATTTGCATTTTGACTGGAAATCTTACAGGCCTTTTTAGATGTAGCCTTTTTCGATTTCGTGTTTGTCGCGCCAATCACGCCATCAATGGCATGAGAGTCATGGTTCGATTTAGGAGGAGGAGGAATTGAGAATTCCGGTCTAGGGGCGTCAGGTATTTTGTCGTAGAGCGTGCCAAACTGAGTATAGACCAAGTCCAGATATTGTGCACGAGCGATAACTTGCTCTTCCGTTACGACTCCCCCCTTTGCCACATCTTCCGTGATGGTAGGAAGTAAATACTTGATAAACCATTCAGCTAATAGCTGATCGGGAACGTACGTTTTTACCATCCTACGACGACGTCGCCACTCATGTATATGATCAGATATGTGAGTGGCCGTTGTCTGTTTGAAATTGGTTAAGAGTTCCGTTCCCGTTTCATACCTTATCGGTAATTGAAAATGGGTTAAGAAAGTCGTGGCTAAGGTACTGAAATTGTCGAACGAAGCTCTAGGCAATTCAATATACCATTTTGCTGTTGGACCCGTTAACGTCCTCTGAAAAAGGCGAAGCCTTATCAAATCATCATTCAGGGTGTTTGATGAACACCACAGATGAAATTTCATCACATGATTCGACGGATCTTCACCCGGATTTCCATTAAATTTAGGAATATCTGACGGAAGTTTATGCGGAATCGCTGGCCACCAAGGGGCATAAGCAATTGGATCATTCGTCAGCCGGTTTAGATCTGGTAATTCTAGAGTTGCTACAAAGGGCAATTGTTGATTCAGGTTAGGCGAAGCATACCTAGGATAAGATGGAATCGCCTGAGCAGTGGGTCTTTGCATACCAGCATAATGTGTTTGATGCTGGCAATTTTGACAAGGTTGATGGGCATAACCATTATAGTATGGTTGTTGATAACCGCTTTGGAAATGCAGTTGCCCATTACTTACAAAGACTTGTTGCTCAGGTCCTTGATATGGTTGCTGGAATTGCGGTTGTTGAGATTGAACCAGCCCTGGTTGTTGGACCATTTGCTGTTGTCCAATACTGGATGATTGACCAAGATGAGGAGTCATAGTACTTGTTTGAGCCTGAGTCGCTCCAGATAAGGAGGCACTAACCTGAGCTTGTGATTGAGTTGTCGAGACAAGAGGTTGTTGTATTGCAACCTGAGAAACTTGGGGTTGACATACAACAGGTAGCGCTTATACTTGCGACGCAATCACCATACCAGGTATAGTGGGAATATTCGACACAGGGTGGACTGGTTACATTGAATATGTAACCCTTGGTTGCTGAGGCAGTATTGGTACCCAACCACTGGATGTAATTCCAGTTTGACCTGAACTTTGTTGTAAGCTCCCATATGGTTGTTCTCCGGGAGGGAACAATGAAAAAGCATACTGCCCTCCATATGGTGGCAATCCAGTACTTAAAGGGCAGATTGGCCTTTGAAGACACATTGGATCAATTTGTTGAGTTTCAACATAAGAAATACCATATGATAATCCGGATGAAGAAATAGGAACTAACCATGTCGTCAAAGCAGTCCCTGATGGGACTCTGGCTTGTTGTTGATAACTTGCCGGGACAGATGGTATACCATCGAACATCGTTGGGGTAGCAGCACGAGGCTCTGCCGCTGCTGTGTCGGATGACACAGTCCTGGATGTCGATGGTTGTTCAGACATATCTAGTCTATCCAAAAGATTTTGTAGCGATTCTACAAGAACTTACAATGAAAAGAGACTAAATTCGAAGATCAACGAGGGAATGGTGATGATTATTCCGTTTAAAATAAATTTTAACGACGCTTAGAAACAACTTGCCTTTTCACTTTTAAAGAGTCGAGAAAAAGCTAAATATAACTCTAGTCTCCTTCGATGTTTTAACGAGCCTGAAGTGACAAATGCTCAGATGGACTTTTTCCGTTATAGAGTCTGAAAAAGGCCAAAAGGAACTGCTCTGGAGTCCTAGGTAGAGGGTGTGCCAAACTTTTTGCAAAACCGCAGAATACTTTTTAGGGTATGGGCGGTCGATCTTCCTGAATGTTGTGTTCAGTGCATTGCGATCAGTAGGGCGGCCGACATGGCTTCCTAAGGATAAAGTTTTTATGCCTATAGGGGTCTCCCAATATATACGCGACGGTACATGGGAGCACAATCCGTACTGGCGCTATCGTCCCTCAGGAGGAATCACCCACCATCAGTGAGATCGACAGTCACTAGGCTTTACAACGCCGGGACACGTCTCTAGCCTAGACCTCTATGTTGTGTGTTATGTTGCAAGGCGTTGTTAAGTTCATTCAATTTATTTTAGGTTGATCTTTTTAGAAGTTTGCCTTTTGAGGTTCACCACGAGATGTATGATACAATTCCTAAATGCAATCTAAAGATGATAAGCAAGCTTTATATCTTTTCAACTTATGAAAATCCTAGCTACAAAGGGAAAAGAAAGACACCATCTTTTCTCAAAGAGCAATCAACACACTCTAATGCACTTTTCCTAAATCAAACATGCAAACTATCAAGATGCAAATGCACAATGCAGGTGTTTGTTTTCCGCTTTCTTAGTATTGATGCCTACAAAGAAAGCTTTTTTGTTGCTTTTAAATGACAAATACAAACAAGTTTACTTTTTCCGAAATCAGATAGGGTAGAAGATATTAAAACACTTAACGATTTCCGAAATGAATACTTGTTTCGACACCTAAAAGAGACAAACTCAAACCAATAGCAAAAGTAAATGTATAATCAACTGTAAACATCCAATGCACTCTCTCCTAAGATCACAATCAACAGATCTGAATCAAGGGCTACAGGATGATTATTTCACTCATGCAAAGGAAAATTGTAAATGACGCCACAAACACATAAAAACACTCACAGTATTTTTGTACAAAAGGAGGCGGAATTCAAGCAGAGAAAAGGAGTTATCAGACTGGTACCTATGCTGGTTACAGGCTGCAAAAATCAGAGATCAAAACAAGGCAAAACAGAGCAGAGAACCCCAGCTGCACAAGGTCTAACTGGATAAGTACAACCTCAACACAGGGGTTTTGACATTCAGCGCAGGTAGCCTTCACGGGACCTGCGTTGAAATGCAGAACCTCTTCACAGGGTCTGCGCTGAAGGAGAAACGAGAGTTTCTCACTGGGTTCTGGGTCACAGATTGCTGATTAATCTACGGTTTCAGGCCAAATCAAAACAACAAGCAAGGTACAATCAAAGGGATGCTTTGAGGGGGTACTAAGATCTATCACAAAGGATCATCAAATCATTTGTGAGTCCATTGTTCAGATCATAGACAAATCCAGTGATTGGATCAAAGCAGCAGCTGTCTACTTTGCATCTGAGAATAGCAGATGCAGTTCGATGGTTGCTGTTGAGTCTATGAAACAAACAATGATAGAGACACAAATAAAATGACTAAATAGATCTCCCCAGCGGAGTTGCCAATTTGTTGTGGGGAAAAATGCCTATGCAGGACGATCCTATCCACCTAAGGTGTGACAGTGCCTTAGCAACAAACAGAGACAGCTATTCTAGTATTCTTCCTTTATGAATTAAGAATGAAGAGAGATGGATGGACAAACCGGTGTCTTCTGTTTGTCCCTCGATCCAGTTTCCCTTCTCTTTGAGAGTTCCCAGCTACTTGCCTTCTCGCTCGCCCAGCTGCAAGAGGTTTCTGCAAGATCACAAGAAGAGGACACTACACAAGACATGGATTCATATTCATAACTAGTTCGGGATTAGAAATAAACTAAACATACTAATGCAATCATACATCAAAGATACATCAGTATATAGGAGAAACCAAGATAGCTTTATTGATGAATAACAAGGTTCAGGAAGAGATACAACCCAGAGGGCTCCAATCCAGCATCTCCTTCCCGGAAAATGGAATTCCTATCTTCACCCCCTTCAAAGCATTAAGCACCCAATGATTCCAATCTCAAACCAACAGCAATTCTTTGCAATAACAAAGTTCCAGCCTCTAGACCTCATGGAGGAGAGATCCATATATAGATGTTTGGAGAGAGGATGAGTCAGCTTGAGATCTGACTAGTGTCCTCTCACTCTGTCAGTTCTTGATTCCACTTGGAGGTTCTTGCTTCTACTTGGAGATTAGGAACCTCTTACTCATCACCAGTCGAATTCACTGAGGCAAGTGTCATTGAGGAAGATTCTGGAAGCTTCTTGGGTCTTGACACCTCTTGGAATGAACTTGCCATTTGGCAACTCTCACTCAACGCACCCTGGTAGTGCTTCTACCTGCGTTGCAGTGCAGGTATCCAGTGTTGGCTTTGACATTCAGTGCAGATAGCTAGTGGAGCCATTGAATTGATCCTGAATTGACTTGTTTTTGAGGAGTTTCTGGTGGAGAACTTCTGTGAATTGCTGTGGTTTGTTAGCCTTGTTCCTCTAGGGATAGGAACAACATGTTTAGGGACTTTGGATCCCTTAGATTATGGACATTTCATGCTCAATGTTGTAAGGCACAAAAATGTCTATAACACACGGTCCCTACAGTCATTAAGAATTCAATTTTTTTGGGACTGAGAGATAGGTTCATTTCAATGCATTTGTGCAGTACTTTACCTAGGTTGGATAGAGCCTCTTGAAAATCATAGCCATAAGGTGTAAAATCATCCATATAAATTTCCACCGCATCACGGACTAACTCAGCAAAAATACTCAGGACTATTCTCTGGAAAGTGGAAGGAGCATTGGATAGGCCAAAAGGAAGGACCCTATAGGAAAAAGTACCCAAAGGACAAGTGAAGGTGGTTTTATCCTAGTCTTCCAGGTAGATCTGGATTTGGTTGTACCCGTTGAATCCATCTAGGAAAGAGAAAAAAAGATTCCTTGCCAGGCCATCTAGCACTTGGTCAATGAATGGTAGAGGAAAATGGTCCTTCTTTGTGGCTTTTTTTAACTCCCTACAATCGACACAAATCCTCCACTTACCATTTTTCTTTAGAACTAAAACCAAAGGAGAGACCCACTCTCTGTCGGAGATAGGGTAAATGAATCCTGCATCTAACAGTTTTTGCAGTTCTTCTTTGACTATATCTTTAAAAGTTGGATTCATCCTCCTTTGGGGTTTTCATACTCGCTTGCAACCTTATTTCATGTATATGTGGTGAGTACACACTGAGGGGTGCACTCCCTCCATTTCTTTGTAACTCCAAGCGAAGGCATCTAGATGTTCCTTTAGAATGTTGCATAACTTCTCTTCTTGGAGAGCAGAAAGAGATGGATCGATTTTCAAGGTTCTCTCAAGGCCGAATTCTATGGTTTTGACATGGAGAGTGTTGGAATCGGCCAAGCATAGGTAAATTGGATGATTTTCCTGTGTTTCCTTTACTACATCTTCTAAGGATAATGTACTAGGAGTTGGACTTTCGGGTAGGTGTTCGATCAAATTGTCTTCATCCTGTTGTCCTCCTCCCATGGATGTTTCTAAAGTATAAGGTTGGTTGGAATAAACTTCATCTTCTTCCTCCTCCTCCAGCCATAAAGGTAAATCATGCTCTAGAGATGGATGAGTAGGAGGGTATCAGACTAACTTCTTGGACATATGCCAATTCTTGATGGTCATATTCCTAGCTCCGCAGCTGATGTAAGCATCAGCAGTGGCCAACCAGGGTCTTCCAAGGATAAGAAGGTAACCAGCAAGCTTAGCCTTAGGCTGGAGAACTAGGAAATCTGCAGGGTATGCCCAAGAGTCAATGGAGACCATCACATCCTCCACAATCCCCTCAGGGGTCACTATGGAGAGGTCTACAAGTTGCATAACTGTTGTGGTATTTGTTATAGACATTTTTGTGCCTTACAGCATAGAGCATGAAATGTCAATAATCTGAGGGATCCAAAGTCCCTAAACATGTTGTTCCTACCCCTAGAGGAACAAGGTCAGCAAACCACAGCACTTCAGATCAGTTCTCCACTGAAAAACACTCAAAAACAGGTCAATTTTGGATCAAAGCAGCTGCTCCACTGAGCATCTGCGCTGAATGTCAACTGCTCCATGGTGTACCTGCGCTGAATGTCAACTTCATCAAAGGCTACCTGCGCTGAGCGAGTTTGGACATGTGGAGGAATCTTTCCTCAATGTGTCAGTGCCCAGGAAGCTTCCAAATTGACACTTGGATCAAAAGATTCGCCTAAGTGAAGAGTAAGAGGTTCTAAAACTCCGAGTGGAAGGTAGAATCTCCGAGTGGACTCAAGAACTAAAGAACAACTGGGGTTGAAGAGGACAATAGTCACACATCAAGCTGACTTATCTTCACTCCAAAACTCTATATAAGGATCTCATCCCATGGGATCTAGAGGCTGGAATTTTGTGCAAAGAATTGTTGTTGGTTTACAGTTGAGAGTATTGGGTGATTGCTTGAGGGAGGTGAAGAGGAGATTTCTTTCCGTCGGGAAGGTGATGCTGGATTGGACCTCTTATGGTTGTATCACCGCCTGAACCTTACTTTCTTCCATTAATAAAGCATTTGAGGTTCTTCTATTCGCATGTGTTTCAATGATGTATTGTCTTACTTGCGTATTTGATTTATGCTAATCCTTGGATCAATTATGAATGCATGTTTCTTGTAGTTTCCTTTTCTCGTCTTGTTTGCAGGATCTTGTGTAGCTGGGCCCGTGAGAAGACAAGGAGCTGGGAGCAAGCAGCAAAGGGAGAAGATTGGATCGACCATTTGCGCAAGACATCGGTAAGTGGATCTCTTCCTTTCCTCTTTTGCGTGTCATAAAGAAGTAATCTTAGATAGCTTTGCTTTGACTGTTGCTAAGGAACTATCACCCTTAGAGTGGGATAGGGTCATTCCGTGTTGGATACTTTTCCCCACAACAGTCTTCCTCAATGAACCTTGGAGGTTGAGCTTGAGCATGGTGTCCTTTGTCATCACATTAATGGTAGGCCCAATATCAATTAAAGTGTGTTGGTCAATGGTGCCATTGATGTGCACATCTACTACAAGGATTCTAGGGTCCAAATGCTTTGGACAGATTACCTGCCCCAACGTTAAGTCGGACAATTGTCCAATGACATTAATGGTAGGGGCATCTCTTCTTGGCCTCCCTGGATTCTTGAATCACCTCTCCTTAATCAACTTATTGTAAATAGGAACATCTTTTATTGCTTGGAGAAGTGGAATATTTACACATAGATTTTTCAATTCTCCAAGAAGTTCAGTCTCTTTTAGGGTAGGATGGATTGGTTTGGTTAATCTCTTAGGAAAGGGTGGATTTACTTTAATAATTTTTCCTCTCTTTCTTCCTTAACCTCCCTAAGTGGAGGTGGAGTTTGGTTAAACTCTGCCAGATCTCAAGTTAATCTCCTGGATTTCCACAGCATAAGTTGGATATGATGTCTCTCCACTGTATACTTGTTGAGCATGTCTCTTGCTCGGGTTTGGGTTTGGCTGGGCATGCATTTGGGGTTGCATGGGTGGAGAAAAGTGTAACAGTCATGGTTTGGCTGGTGGTGGAGGCAATAAAGCTAGAACATTGTTGTATTGGGGCCTCCACCCCTGGGGTGGTGTATTCCACTAAGGTTGTGGCAGAGCATATGGTTGAAATGACTGGTTGGCTAGCTGGGAGTGATACTGAAATGAAAAGGACCAAGGAGGAGGTGTAGACCAGGAAGGATGAGTAGTGGGTCCCAAATAAGGTATGGATATGGTTTAGTTGGGGTTGTAATATGCATGGGATGACCCTTGCATGCCCTACTGGTATGGCCTAGGCCCATGAGGTATCCTTTGGTTTATGTAGCAGAGCTGCTCAGTGACCCCTTTAGCTCCTTGATATATAGCTTTGAGTCCAGGGAAACAAGGGAACTTGTCTGTGGAGTTGTTTTCTTCATAAACTGAGAAAATTTCAATAGAATTCAATGGACATTCATTCCTAGGGTGCCTCCTAGTTTAACTAGGATAGAAAATGGCCAAGTCTCTCTCTGCTTCCTCTTGCTTTCTCTTAATGTGCATAGTGTCCATTTGTAAGGCAAGGGTTTGCAGCATCTCACTCTTGAAATCTTCCAGCATGTTTCCAATTTCACCCTTGATGGATGAGTTGGAAGAGGATGTGTTGACCATAGGTTGACTACCCCTACCCTTTTTCCTAGCTTCCCTAGAATGGTTTCTAAAGATAGTCTTGATATTCTCATAGGGTAATTGGTAGATATCTCCTCCTGCTAACAACTCTAGGGTATCTAGAAGATCTTCCCTTACTCCCCTAAGCAAGACCAGCTTTAGTGACTCAGGTTCAAGTGTGCACCTAGCCCTCTTGTAACTAAGCTAGAATCTTTCTTCATAATCCTCTAGGGATTCATCATTGCTATGGTCATCCTAAAATTTCCTCTTTAGTATCCTTTGACCTATAGTAGTATTGATACTTTTTGTTAAAGGATTGCTGCATCTAAGCCCAATTTGTGATGTTATCCCCAGGTAAACCCATGAACCAGCACAATGTTGCATCCTTGAGGATAGATGTAAATAGTTTTAACTTCTACTCATCATCTATATAGTCATAGGTTCAGAATATAACAACAAATTAAAATGGGAAAATGTAGGGATCTTCTGTGGTCAAGCCATGGAAATGAGGTAGGGAAGAGGGGCTTATATTTTTCATCTTAGTGTCCCCATTGGTTTCCCAGATGGGGAAGGCACCCTCAATTATCTCTCTATTCCCTCTGTCATTTCTTTCTTCAGCCATTGGTTCAATAGGAATGGGTTCTTCTTCTTATTCTTCTTCCCCTGTAGGTTCTTCAAATATGTTAGGTTTCTCGCCTAATGGTTCCTCCAATTTATAGCCACTGAAGAAGAGGGAATGTTGGATGTTTGATGCAGTGTGGGTATTTGGCAAAAATTTCCCTAAGTTATCCTTACTCCTACGAGGCATGAAAGGAAATGTTTTTGGTTTTTTTTTGTGTTTTTTTCAAACTTGGAAAGTACTTTTCAGAATTGAAATTTCTGATTGAATGAAAACAACTGACTGACTAAAAAAAACTGCTTGCTAAATTGAAATCTTGCTTGCAAAATGGAAAGGAAAGCAGAAAATGTAGAATGAAAAAGGAAGCAACTAAATTACTTTTGTAGAAATAAACTAATGGCAGAATATTAGAGACAAGAAATAGAAGAAATAAAGTAGTAATCACATATTACTCAGACACCTCCCCAAAAATAGTGCCAAAAAGTGAGGAGTGCTAGTATTACAGTAAGAATGATGCAACTATTGGGCTACCAGCTTTACTTTATCAACCCGGGGTTCATACAAACTTCGAGGTGACAGTGTTGTATACACAAGTAAAAGTGATGGTTCTGCCTTTTGTCACTATTTAGCTGGTGAGAGACCACTGGGGTTTTCAAGCCAGAATTCTATGGAGTCAGAAGAACCTTGGTTTCTTGATGGAAGAAAGGGAAATCTACTCTAAGGGAGAGCTACTCTACTTCAATAATGAAAAAGACCAAAATTGAATGCTAAATCACACCATTTCCTAATTAATTTCCAAGAGACTATGCTTTGAAATAATACTAAATTAACATGAACAAATACTACTATCTAAGCATGGCAGTAAAAAGCATCAAACATCACTACTGTGCAATTAAAGGGACTAAAATAAATATGTTTTTTTCCTTTTTGTTCTTTACATGCAAAATCAAGTATGCAAACTAATTTCTTTTGGTGGTGTGGCAGGTGGTTTAGGGATGTTTGAGGATGGATGGAAGGTTTAGGAGATGGTTGGATGGTCTGGGAGACCCTTAGGTGACCTTTGGTGCCTTCCTAGAGGATCTCCCTCAATTTGGCCTCAAAACATGCCACTACAGGAAAACCTACAAGATGTACTAGAAACCTATAGGATTCCCTGTATATCTACAAGATACAACCAAGAGAAAAATGGGAGGTGTTGGAATTTATGGAAGGCTTAGGGAAGGTGGTTGATGGGTGGAATGAAGTGAGAAAAGGTATAGAATCACTCAGAAGTCAACAAACATGCCACTACAAGAAAACCTACAAGATGTACTAGAAACCTACAGGATTCATTGTATTTCTACAGGATACAACCGAGAGAAAAATGGGAGGTGTTGGAAGTGATGGAAGGCTTAGGGAAGGTGGTCGATGGGTGGAATGAAGTGAGAAAAGGTAGAGGATCACTCAAAAGTCAACAGCAAGGATAGAAGATGGTTGGATTCGTTCAATGTGCTTGGAAGAATTTCTAAGTAAAATGATGAAAACTAGTGAAGGCGTGAAAACAAGGAATGACTATGGTGGATTAAGTGGAAGGTGATTGTTGGCTATGAAGTCTTTGTCTACTCCTGAAGCACTTTCTCTACATAGAAGATAGGTAATTTTCAAAAATCTATGTAAACAAGAAGCATTCTCATAAGCTAGAAAAGCAGAATTAATGAACTAACTGCCTACAATATGCATGAGGAAATTTACTAAAAGGAATGAAAGCATGGGTGAGATCTATGGCAATAATGGAGATAAAAGAGATGGAAATGAAATCCAACTTTGAAAAACTGATCAAATGCTAATTTAAATACAGTAAACCCTAAATCTCATACAAGAAATAGAAATCTGTGTTTTTGGGGCTGCATAAGGGTCCCTTCCTCAAATCATGATCCCAAAGGGAGGAAATGAGGCAAAGACAGTTACTTATAGCCTTGTGGTTCTCCTTTTATCCTTGCTAACCTACTACTGAAGTAAGGCACAAGTGGAAGCAAACTAATAAACAACCAATCCAATCTACACTACTTGCAACGAAAATACATATAAAGACAAATTAACAATAAAGTTATGAAACTAAGCTAAACATACAGATACAAGAAAGAGGAGCCTTGACTACTAGGGTTGGGCCCTAACCTAAGAGCTTTAGCCCTCTGAGTTAAATCAGTGCTCGCTCAAAACAAAACTCATTCATATTACTAAAACAGAAAATTAGATCAACAAAATTTCCACAAGTCTGGAGCTCAAAAATAACTTAGAGTTTTACAACAAAAATTTGAATCCTAATGAGGCTCTAGGCCTCTCTACTTATACAACTAAAGTCCCCAATGACTTCCTTAAAATTAGGGAGTCTCGGCTCCTAGACTCAAGATAAACTAGCTCTTTGTCTCTCACTTGCTCGGCTGCCTTCTAATCCTCATGACTTGGTTGCTTTCACTCCGAGCTGGTGTGATGGATGGATGAATATTCAAATGGGGGAGAGGTAAATGAGGAGGATTTACCTCCTACAATCCCTCTCCCTTGTCCCATTCGAGTTTTAACCTTAGTATTTGCCAAAATTCCTTGATTTTCTCCTTCAATCTTGCATTCAATGCATATTAATCCACTCTCCATAATATCCAACTCTAACTCATATCATAAACAAAATATAATTAAAAACATGTAATAAGTTGTGAGAAAATTTGGTTTGACTAAGCTAGGAGCTGAATTAAGGCCCATATAATTACCCAATGATGAGGCTCATCATCACCCCCCTACTGAAAGTGTTGCTCATCCTTTGAGCAACTCAATCAATATCCATATCCTTCATAGCTCTAGTGGCCTCCCTAACATCCCATGCCTCTGTTGTGGTTTCCTCTTCTTTTTCATAGAAGATTGATTTCTTTTCTACCTCCTCCCACTACCTCTTTTCTTCTTCTTTTGTCCTTCCTTCAAGCATTCCTAAGAGTAGTGGTGGATTGAGTTTCAGGCCAATCCAATAGAATTTATGAAATTAGATTTCAAAAAATCAATTTCTAGTCATTTTTGAATTTAAAAAAGAAGAATAAAAAATCACAAATTTTCTTTATTCAATTTCTTCACACATCGGTGCATTCGATAGTCAAGCACACCAATGTTGTTATATAAAAAGTACACAAACATTTTCAGGGCACCATATGTTTTCAACACACCGACATGATTCATTTCTTTTTCATTTTCGAAATCCCAAAACAGTGCGATTATTTTTTTTAATGCAAGAGTGTGGTATATATTTAAAAGATCACTTTGACAGTTGAATTTGTTTTTATTTTCTAAATTCAGGAAATAGTTGTGTACATGTATTGTTGTTTATTTAAATGTACCAGTTCATTTGAAAAAGCATTGATATGATAACTTATTTTTTATTTTTTTAGAATGTCCAAAACCGGTGTGGGTATTATTTAAATGCACCAGTGCTATTATTATATAAATGGACCGATGTACATTTTGATTAGCACATCGGCAAGGTTTAAAATCTATATGAAATTTTATTTTCACATGCATATTAATCTCAAACTATCCTTTAGGATTCATACACATGAATTACAGTAGTTCATAGTATACATTTTCCTCTTAAAGTCTCCTTGTTCTTGAAAAATGGTTTCAAAACTATATTGAAATTCAAATTGTGGTTATATGGTTCTCGAGATTAATTTTACATATTCACACAAAATTTTATTTCTGATTTTTCTCAAATACAAGTACAAAATCTGAATAATATCAAATGGCCAATTCTTCAAATTCCAACTCATTTTTTATCAAAGTCCTTCATAGAGTTCTCCCTTTCCATCTTGAGTAAGTTCATATTTTATTTATATTTTGATTATCTAATTGAATTTTTTTAAAATCCATGTCAAATTGGATTAAAATGTATGCAAATTATTTAGAGGATCTAGATTTAGAATCAAGTTTAGATGTAGAAAATATTACTCCATATTATTTTCAAAAATGTTTGAAGCTCTTATCAGTAGCAACAAATTGCAAGTTGTTGGTAGATGAAAATGGACATCCTCTTCACCTTGCCAATTGTAACATGGCATCTTATATCCGCAATCATGGATCAACGATGGTAATAATTGTTTGGTATACTGAAATTTCAAAAAACCAATTGCATTGTAATGCTTACTAATATCATTGATATTTTACTAATGATGTTAAATGTTTTTGAAATTAGGGTTTTAGTAATGATGAAAGCAGGGAAAATTCTAAGAACCCCCCCAAATTTATATGTATAATAAATGGGAGAATCCCCATGGTATATAGGAAAAATGGAAGGCGAATTTATCCATAATATATATATATATATATATATATATATATATATATATATATATATATATATATATATATATATATATATATATATATAATTTTTCTAGCAAATCCCTCACCATATTATATTATCTTGTAAAATCGTGGCGAATCTTTTACTGAATTATAAAATCTTGTAAGATCTTAGCGAATCTTTCATTGAATAATAAAACTTTGTAAAGTTCTGGTGAATCTTAACATTGTGACCTCTTAGAGAATTTTTTGAAAAAGTAGAAAACTATATATGACAAGAGCCACATGGTGGCAATATCACTATTTTTTTTTCACATTGCCACGACATGGAATTTGTTTATAAAATTCTAGAAAACCCAACCAAGTCCCTTATAATATGCAGGTAAGCTTATAATAGAGTCTGATACCTCTATTATGCTTGTCTTAATTCAAGTGTCATAGCTGCTATACTTAACACTTTGAATCACAACTCTCTCAGAACTCAACTCTATACTATAATTAAAACCTTTGGAAATTGAATCGGACAACTCTATAAAAAGGATTAGTGAAATAGAAGCTTTTGTGAATGATCCCACTAGCTATCACTACTAAACAATCAAGCTAGACTATGAAGTCTTCCAGATTGATCACAATTATGGTCACAATGAGGGGGGTCTGACCACTTGGACTAACATAATGGCCATGGTAGCTTCCACTAATCAACAACCACCTTGCAAGGACATCCTGCGTCACTTCTCATGAATTTTATCCATCAATATTAACTAGTATAAACCTTAAAAATATAATATTGGAATCCTCTCCATATTCACTATTAATACAAGGGTAAACGAATTTTTCTAGCTCAAGGCACTAGCCAGTACCAACTTTGGTATTTGTGACCCCTTCATGGGGATGCACCCACCCTGCTCTGTTGGGTTTTTTCCTTGTAACATAGTTCAAATATCACAAGACTTTCCAATCTTCCTACTCCATTAGACACACTTTATATGCTATACATAGTGAATGGAAAAGAAACATTATAGAACACACAATTTCACAGAAGGAAGAAAAATCTTATCCAGTTCAATATCAACATCTTAACCATTGATTAATAAAGAATAACAAGTAGTGTAATGAATTTTTCCGAGTTATTTATTTACAAGCTGTAAAGAATGTAGTGGAATGGAAAATATTACTTAGACAACCCTTCAATATTTTCTACTAATATTTTTGTGCATGTACATATGAAATTAAGAGCATTGTTGAATACAAAGTTGCCTTTTCTCTTGCCGACATTTTGAAAAATTAGTGTGAAATCAATGTCACTTTGAATCTCCTTTCTTGTGTGGATGTTTTGACAAATCAATGTGAAATCAAAGTCACTTTGAATTCTATTTCCTATGAGGGATCACATCCACAGTTGATTAGCAAAATATAATCTATATATATTATGTTCAAGAAAATGACTGCAATATGCAGTGGAAAATAGACCTCAATTCCTGTTGTCAATTTGAATATCTCAGGACAAGATAAGGGATACAAATTCATATGTTCTTAGTACCTAGAAAAAAATCACTCCATCATTACAAGACCCCTTATATTTCGGCACGTAATCTAAATAATGGCACTAGTTGCAGTGCTTATTTGCATTAACACCATGGAAAAGCAACAACAACGTTTCAAAGCACACTTACCGGAAAAGTTGTAACATTCCAAGAATATTTAATGATAGCATCTGAACCTCATAGCTATGGTGGGGAAACCAAGGAACCCAAATCTTGAAAGAGATCTCATACCAAATCTGAGAAAAAAATGAAAAGGGGAAAAAATCAAAATCTTGAAATCAAGCAATAAATTGTTTACAAATCAAATACAATTCCTTTGACTAACAACTAAATTGAGGTGATATATTTAAATATCTAGTAAGAGGAGAAATTCAAACCATTTAGTATTACCTTAGTCATTACTGTCATCCCTCAGTGACTAAGATCACAAATCAATACTTATGGAAAGATTGTAAGAAAGTCTGTGAAATAGTAAAGCATAACCTCTATTTTCTAAGCAACAAAATCAAGACATTGTTACACACAAGCCATAATTGATACATAATCAATGAATCAAGTCCTTGTATGGCACAAACTTGTTGCACAACCTCTATTTTCTCAGCATAGCCACTATTTTCTCAACAACAAAATCAAGACATAGTATGTAGTTATTGCAAAAAGGAAACTGCATATTCTAATTTGAAAGAGGGTCTTATCAAAAGACATGGATTTATTCAAAGCTACAAAGCCTAATGGGTTATTGAAAAATAAGTTGGAATACGCAATCGTGATACTTAAATTGAAAAAATATGCTCTCCTTTCAGAAACATTATAGCTATACATTTTTTTTTGAAAGCATTAGAATTTGAAAATGGCCCTTTCTGTCAAGAAAAATTTTCATTAAGAGAATGTACTTTCCTACCTGAAACGTTGTAGATATCCAAGAAAAATTTGAAACGCATAAGAGAACATAACATAATGTACTTTCTTTCCTTCCTTAACATTCTTAAAGAGCTGAGGTTCCCCAAGTCATCGGGTAACTTTCGAAGGAAATGACAGTTAGTAATAGTCCAATTCACAACTAAATACATGTCACAAATATGAGGGGGAATCTCCTCCAAATCATAGAAGTGTTGTAAGTTAAAATATAGTATTGTTGGAAGCTTAATGCTCGGCGGGGTGTTATTGAACCTAGATATTTTTCTTATCCCTTCACTAAAAGCTTAAAGATAGCTTCTCTAAGTTCTACAAGACTTTACTATGCTCTTGAAGTGGGGGCACTTGCAACCTCTCCAAGAGAATAGTCTTAAAATAAGTGAAGATAAGTCTGATAGATCGTTCAATGTGGATCTCTTTAACCCATAATTGAATACTATGTCTCTCTTGAACCCATAATTGAATACTATTAGGACTTTCAAATTTTTCATGGAACTCAAAAATGTTGGAAGAAACTATTTCCTTCCATAAAAGAGTAAAACTAAAGCCTCTGCTTGAGGACAATTGGTGTTACACCACTGATCCTTCTCCATGGCACCTGTATAGGTAAACTACAAATGAAGAGTTCCATTAGAATATTGTAGTTATTGAACACACAAATGAAATCATTGCATTTCTTTAAAATATATTTTGAAATCAAAATTACCAAAATTTCATATCGATATACTATTGGGTGTAGGATAAAATTCACCCGTTTCATTCATAGAAAGCGTGAGAACAAACCTAATACTATATATAAAACCAAGAAAAATTCAAATTCTTCACTTCTAGGGAAAACCAAGAAAAATCCCTCAAGACCCTATTCATTAAAATAGATTTTATAAAAGCCTACAACAAAGTGGAATAGACATTAATCTTCACCATGCTTAGAGCACTTGGATTTGGCCTGTATTCAGTTAAAGTGGTAGAAAATTTATTTGCACATGTTGCAACTTGTCCTTCTATCAATCATACCAAATCTAATAAGATAGGGATCTTCTAGTTAATCAGGTAAGGTTTCCCACTCACCCTAACCCTCTATGTAATGTCTACTAAATCCATTGGCTATATTCTTCATAGTAGAATAGCACATCACCTCATCAAAGGTTTCTTCTCTCTATTGTATATGGAAATAAATGAACAAATAGTCACTTCATAGATAAAATTTAATAAATATCATTGAAGAGAATCAAAATTGAGACAAAACCATGTATTGCTTGCAAATCTTATGTGAGGCTTCTAGGTGGAGGTTATAAATGGAAAAACCCAATGTTATTGACATAGTCAAAAGGATGCCCATAATTGATTGGCTAGGATCTGGCCAAGCAATAAATTCCTTTGTATTCCATTTTCTTTTGAACCCTTTTCAGATGAACTATAAGAAGCAATATCGATAAATAGATCTACAAGCCTCCATTCCTCATAGGAAAATTCAGTTAACATATGAATTTACTGAAATTTTTTGAATAACTATACCATAAGAAGTGTAATTAAAAGGATATTGAAGCTCTGTAAAGAGTGATGATATATACAAAATAATCTGCAGTTTGTACTGACATTTCGAAAAAATAATTCAGAGTTGCTGCGAAAATGTGTCGAGTTTTTCAATGTGAGTTTGGTTGATTGTGTTATAGACATTTTTGGGCACTACAACCCCAAGCATGAAGTTTCCATAAACCAAGGGCTCCTAAGTCCCTAAAAGTGTTGTTCTAACCCCTAAAGGGACAAGGTCAACAAATTACATCTTCTCCCAGAAGTTCTCGATGAAAACTGCTCAGAATTGGTCAAAACAGGATCATTTCAGCTACTCCACAAGCCAGGTGCGTTGCATCTCACCTAAATACACTGTATGGGTGTGTTGAATTTCAAAAATCCCTTCTATGGGGTGCGATGGGCGAGAAATGACAAATGGCAGTGTCATTCCACGAGGTGGAGAGGCAATGGAAGCTTCCAGAAACTTCTCCTGTGACACTTGCCTCTCTGAATTCGACCAACGATGAGTAAGAGATCATCAATCTCCAAGTGGAAGCAAGAACTATCAAAGGGAAGACACTAATCAAATCATAAGTTGACTCTTCTCCATTACAGATATCTATATATGGATCCCTCATCCCAGAGATCGAGAGGCTGGAATTTTGCATATTGTAAGGAATTATTGTTGGTTTCTTGAGACAAACATCAGATTGTTGGGTGATCTAAGCTTTGTATGAGGTGAAGAGGGGCTTCCTTGCTGAGAGGTTGATGCTGGGTCAGAACAACTGGTTGTAACTCCTCTTGGCTTTTTCTTGTTTATCAATAAAAGCTATTCAAGTTTTCCTCCATACTTTTGTATCATTCATGTTTGCTGCATTTGTATGCTCAATTTACATCTGATCCTAGATTGTTTATGATTATAGATCCATGTCTTTGTATAGTGTTATGCTACTGTGATCTTACAGGTACTCTGTGAAGCTAGGCGTGCAAGGGAACAAGTAGCGGTAGACTATCAAAGAAGAGAGGAATCGAACCAGGAGATTAGCGCAAGACAGAGGTTGGTCTTCTTTGTTCCTCTCTATCTATACTTCATAAAGGAAAAACAAAAGTAGCTTTACTTTGTTTCTTTCTAAGGCAGCTATCACACCTTAGTGGGATAAGCAGTTCTAAGTAGACACTTTTCCCTGTAACAAAATGGCGACTCCGCTGGGGACGAATTAGTTTGTTTGTTTATCTTCCTTGTTGTCTATTTCATAAACTTACAAGTAGCATTCGAACTGCATTTTCCATAACAAATGCAAAGTAGATACATGCCACGTCAGTCCATCTACGGGATCTGTTTATGATTTAAACGACTGATTCACAAACTCTTTGATTGCCCTTGCGATAGCTCTTAGATCCTCCTTAGATCTACCCCTGATTGTTGCATTACTGATTACCTTTTGCTCGGCCAAAACCCATGAACTGAACTGAAAACTGTGACCCGGAACCCAAGCAAAGTCTCATTTTTGGCCCAGCGCAGGTACTGTTTAGAGAATCTGAAATTCAGCGCACTTCCCGAGTGTAGAAGGTGCGCTGCATTTCAAATTCCCTGTGTTACAGGTGCGCTGATCAGGCTAAGATTTGTACAGTTTTGGTTTCTGTGATTCATTCTTTCCAGTTCTATTCCTGAATTTTGCTGCCAGTGATCAGTATATGTCTATTTGAAACCCCTTTTCCTTGTTTTTATTGCGCCTCCTTTGTACAAAAGAACTGTAAATGTTTTTGTGTGTTTGTTGAGTCATTTTCAGTTCTCCTTTGAAAAAGTAGCATAATCGTACTGTCGTCCTTTGATTTGAAACTGTCGCAAGTGTCGATTTCTATCATAGGAAAGAGTTTGATTGCTGTTGATGGTCGATTATCCTGTTACTACTGTTTTTGGTCTGAATTTGTAATTTTTATAGTGTCAAAACAAGTATTCATTTCAAAATCGTAAGGTGTTGTGATCGTCTCCATTTTTGATTTCAAAAAGAAACTTGTTGATATTTGTCGCTTGAAAAGAAATTCAGATTTGTGCATCAACTTTCTTCTTATCATTCATATACTAAGAAAGTCGAAAAAAAATACATGCATGTGCATTTGCATCTAGACAGTGTGATTGGTTTGGTTTAGGAAAGTGCATTTAGAGTGTGCTCTTTTCTCTTTGTGAAAGGATTCTGTCTTTCTTTCCTTAGTAGCAAGGATTTTCATTGCACAAAGAAGATAAAAAGATTGTTTATCATCTTAGATTGCATTTTAGGAATTACATCTACATCTCGCGGTGAACCTGAAAGGCAAACTTCATAAACAAGATCAACTATAAAATAAATTCAATGAATCTAACAACGCTTTGGAACTTAATGCACAACATTTAGAAGTCTAGGCTAGAGACGTATTCCGGCGTCGTAAAGCCTGGTAACTGTTGTTCTCACTGATGGTTGGGTGATTCGTCCACTTTGAGACGATAAGTGCCAGTACGGACTTGTGCTCCCATGTACCGTCGAGTATATTTTGGGAGACCCGAATAGGATTAATCCTTTATCCATAGGAAGCCGTGTCTGCCGCCCCATCGATCGCAATGCACTGAACACAACATTCAGGAAGATTGACTGCCGTACCGTAAAAATTGTTCTGCAGTTTTACGATTGGCTTGGTAATCCCTCTACCTAGATTTCTAGAGCAGTACCTTTCGTTCCTTTTCATACTCTTTAACAGAAAAGGTCCATCTGAGCACTTGTCACTTCATGCTCATTAAAAATCGAAGGAGACTAGAGTCATCTTTTGTTTTTTCTCGACTCTTAAAAATTGAAAAAACAACTTGTGTCAAAGCGTCTAAAATTCATTTAATTCGGAAACATACTTCCCCTTTATTTTTAGTTGATCGAGTAATCCACAATCATGGAAGAAAGTCAATTGAAACCCCGTCGTTCGCGGAGGCTTACAAGTCAACCGTCTTTGTCTCTGGAATCGAAGCTAGTACGGACAAAGCGAACTCATTTAATCGGTTCCAAATCTCCTGTTAAAGTTAGAACAAGTGTTCCAACAACATCAGGGACTCCGGTTACTCCAAACATTTCTGGAATCCCTGCCTCTACAGAAGAAGTTCAGCAGCCACAGAAGGACAGTAGTACTGATCCTAGTCTGAGGGTAAACACTTGTGTTATCGAACCAGTTCCATTTACAATCGGTTCGGAGAGTCTTGCTCCTCAAACATCTGTCGCTACCGATTCCATACCTTCTTGAGCACCAGAGATATTCTATGGACCTGACGGTCTACCCCTTCCACCTAGTCTGATTGCCATTGAAGAGATTGTGGAAGATCCTCCAACTAGTACTCCATCGAAATTTGGAGTCGGGATCACTCTGTATCCTTCTTCATCAGAAGTTAGTCTACCACCAGCGGAAGCTCCTGTAGAATCTCTAGGTAATATTTTGGATAGACTAGAAATGTATGAACAACCATCAACATCTAGGACTGTGTCATCTGGCACAGCGACGACAGAACCCCCTCCTATCACTCCAACAATGTTCGACAGTATACCATCTGTCCCAACTAGCTCTCAATCGCTAGAAGGAGTCCACTCAGGGGCCATTTCGACAGTATGGTCTGTTCCTGTTTGTTCATTAGGATTAATATCTAGAAACTCTTATGTTGAGTCTCAACAAATTGATCCATTTGGAGGTCGATTTGGGCAATCCGGCCCTCAAGGGCAAACTATTCCCTTGAGTTCTGGATTACCACCGTATGGGGGGCAATATACCCTTTCATTATCCCCTCCTGGGGGACAACCATACGGGAGTTCACAAGAAAATTCAGGTTATGCTAGAATTACTTCAAGCGGTTGGGTACCGATACTACCTCAACAACCAAGAGTTGTATATTCGATTCAATAATGCTTACCTATGTCAAATATACCAACTACGCCAGCTATTGTGACGGTGTCACAAGTTCAAGCACTGCTTGTTGTATGCCAACCTCAGGCTTCTCAGGTTGTAATGCAACAGCCACTTGACCCTGCGACTCAACCACAATCGCCGACTGGTGGAATGACACAGGTTCAGATGGGTACAATTACCCCTCATCTTGGTCAAAGAGTTAGTATCTGGCAACAACACATGGCTTCACAACCATGGCTAGTACAATACCAACAACCGCAATTCCAACAAATATACCAAGGTTCTGAGCAACAAATCTTTGCAAATAGTGGGCAACCGTATATTCAAAACGGTCAAAATCAACCATTTTACAATGGTCATGCCCACCACCTTACCAAAGTTAACAACATCAAATGCATTATGCCGGTATGCAAAGACTAACTGCTCAGGCAATCCCATCTTATCCTGGGTATGCTTCACCTAACCTGAATCAACAGTTACCTTTTGTGGAAACTTTAGAGTTACCTGATTTAAATCGGTTAACAAACGATCCAATCGCTTACGCCCCTTGGTGGCCAGCGATTCCGCATAAACTTCCATCAGATATTCCTAAATTTAATGGAAATCCAGGTGAGGATCTGTCGAATCATGTGATGACCTTTCATCTGTGGTGTTCATCAAACACCCTAAATGATGATTCAATAAGGCTTCGCCTTTTTCAGAGGACGTTAACTGGTCCGGCGGCAAAATGGTACATCCAATTACCTAGAGCTTCATTCGACAACTTCAGTACCTTAGCCACAACCTTTTTAACCCATTTTCAATTACCAATAAGGTACGAAACGGGAACGGAACTCCTTACCAACTTCAAACAGACGACGGCCACTCACATATCTGATCATATACATGAGTGGCGACGTCGTCGTAGAATGGTAAAAACGTATGTTCCCGATTAGCTCTTAGCTGAATGGTTTATCAAGTCATTACTACCTTCCATCATGAAAGATGTGGCAAAGGGGGGGGTCGTAACACAAGAGCAAGTTATCACTCGTGCACAATATTTGGACTTGATTTACACTCAGTCTGGCACACTCTACAATAAAATACCTGACGCCCCTAGACCGGAATTCTCAGTTCCTCCTCCTCCTAAATCAAACAATGACTCTCATGCCGGTGATGGCATGATTGGCGCAACAGACACGAAATCGACAAAGGCTACATCCAAAAAGGCCCGTAAGATTTCAGGTCAAAATGCAAAAAAGATGAACTTCTTGCCTCGGAAGTAAATGCCGTATCGACAGATAATGGCAAAGAAACCAAGCAACCAGGGGGCAAGAAGAAAGGCAAAGGGAAGAAGAAGAAATAGGAAGAATCATCACCTCAAAAATCTTCTGCAAACCCTCCTGGAAATAGGAAACCAAAAAATCCATGCTTTATATGCAATGAGGATCATTGGACCGAGGATTGTCCACACAGAGCTGAGCTTAAAAATTTCTTCAAGTATTCAAAAACCTCTGCAGTGTTAACTGATCCATTCCCAAATCTAGGAACAAATCTGGTTGAGAGTGGAAATGCTTCCCCGTCTCAATTGCTAATGTTCTCGGTTTCAAAACAACAAAATGATGCTTTGATATCGACGAGGAACAAAGATTATTGGAATCCACAGCTGTCAAACAATAAGGATAAAGATCAACCTAGTAGTTCGACAACAACTTCGACAGAAGTTGTGCCGCCTATCATTCCTGAATTGACAATAAAATCGCCAAAGGGAGTAGTACACAAGTCGACGTTTAATCCCTGCACTAGAGTGGCACAGCACTATAATATAGTGGAAGATTTGGCCCAATCGCCATCCGCTATGTCGGCTCTTGAAGTACTACAAAATTTCCCATCCCAAAAGCAGGCTTTATTATCGGTCATTGGTGGGATAGACCCAAAGGATTCCAATCTTGTATCCTTCGATCATAAAGGATACGATCCTCAATTACCAGCTCAACTAGCTTTCCTTGTTCAAGTGAAAGCCCTCAACAAAACTGTTCATCGAACAATTATTGATGAGGGGGAATCTACATGCATTATGTCGATGAGTTGTTGGAAAACTTTAGGATCTCCAACCTTGTTGTGATCTTCGACGACATTAAAAGCATTCGACGGAAGAACATATACCCCATATGGTATTCAAAGTAACTTGAAGGTTGAACTAGGAGGGAAAACAATAGAAATAGATGTTGAAGTAATCGATGCAAATCTCGATTACAACATCCTACTAGGAAGACCATGGATATATGCTATGGCTGCCGTTGTGTCGACCTATTTTAGGAAGATTGCATTTCCCTTCCAAGGAGGGATTACAATCGTTGATCAACAAAACTTCCTCCCCAATGGTTCTCAAGTTACAGGAAGCATTCCTATGATCCATGGAAGCCCCCATTCGCTTCAAAATATCAGAGTAGGCCTACTAAAAAATCCTATATTAATGGGAACTTTCGCCCTTCCACCTCCAATCCATCTGGCGGAAGTAGCGTCGGTAGGAACCTACAATATGATATCTTCTAAAAAGATCTCAGAAAACGATATCGACATGGATCATGAAATGGTTTTCCCTCCGAGCCCAACGGAAATATTGTAGCAATCAATGTTCCTAGCCTGGATGGCAAACCCAAATCAACGCTCATCGAGTGTTTGGATAGATAGGTCTAAGGAATATGGCACCCCTTCAGATCCTTGGTCGAGAGTGCATGACACCGACGAAGGAATTGTTCAATCAATGGTAATTGAAGGAGCACCATGGAATGATTCCCACCATCGTTCCCTTCTTCCGAATTGTGGAGAAGATACTCCTGATGACCTTTATCATCCTTCGGTTTTTGATTTTCTATCAAATACTATAAAAAAGGTGGATTCCGAGCGAAACTTGTCCAACATTGAAGAGACTATCGCCATAAATATCTCAACCAAAACAGATGTTGTAGAGAATATTTATGTTGACAAATGTTGTTCTCCTTTAGAACTTGAAATATATAACGCTCTTTTTCGTGAATGTAGAGATGTCTTTGCTTGGTCATATAGTGAAATGCCAGGCATTGACTCGAGTATCATTGAACACGAAATTAAGATGTATCTAGATGTTAAAACAGTACAACAACGGCTACGGCAGGTGCACCCCAAGAAAGCCGTTGCCATTAAGGCAGAAGTTGAGAAACTTCTCCATGTTGGTTTCATTTACCCGGTTCCTCTAATCGATTGGGTATCGAATATTGTCCTGTTATGAAAAAACAAGGAACAATTAGAGTGTGCATCGATTATAGGGATGTAAATCAAGTTGTCCAAAAGACAACTACCCTACACCCTTCATCGACCAGATAATTGATGAATGCGCCGGATGCGAAATCTTTTCATTCATGGATGGATTCTCCGGGTATAATCAAATAAATATCTGCCCACTGGACCAGTCAAAGACTGCATTTATTTGTCCATGGGGCACATTCACATATCGAAAAATACCCTTTGGTTTAAAGAACGCAGGGGCGATGTTTCAGAGGGAAATGAATTATGCTTTCCATGACATCAAAAACATCGTTCAACCATACCTCGATGACCTTCAGGCTCATTCGCGAAAGTGGACTGATCACCTGCAGCATTTAAGAGCGATATTTCTATGTTGCCGACACTACAAGATACGAATCAATTCACACAAATGTGTATTTTGAGTCAGTTCTGGTCGTTTATTTGGCTTTGTAGTCTCAAAGGACGGGATTCATCTCGACCCATGTAAGGTTCAGGCAATCATAAATTTTCCTCCACCTTTGAATTTGCTTCAGATTCAGAAACTCCAAGGGAAAGCAAACTTTCTGAGGAGGTTCATTCCAAATTACGCCGAACTTGCTAAAGGTTATACGCGTCTTTTGAAAAAGGAAGTACCCTTTTTCTGGGATCAGGTTGCGCAAGCTTCCTTTGATGCTTTAAAAGAATCCCTAATGAAAGCATCATTAATGTACGCTCCTGATTATCAAAAAGATTTTAACCTGTATCTGGCTGCAGCAGATACGACCATCGCAATGGTTTTAGTTCAAGAAGACGACGGAATCGAACATCCTATATATTATTTAAGTAAGAACTTAAATGATACAGAAAGAAAATATTCTTATGTTGAAAAGCTAGCGCTTGCAGCTGTTCAAGCGATACAGAGATTTCGACACTATGTCCTCTTTCAAAAAACTACCATTCTATCAGATTGCAACCCCATGACTTATATATTGTCGTGACAATTGCTGGGGGGCAAATAATCAAAATGGATAGCAATCCTACAAGAGTTTGATCTGGAATTTGTAAAATCCAAGTCAATGAAAGCTCTGGTTTTCGCAGAATTATTATGCGATCTCCCATCGTCGTCCAACGATGAAACATCCGAAGAAACGATCGTGGACGAAAGGTTGTTTATGATATCTTCAAGCAATCAATGGTATGGCGATATAATAATTTATCTCCAAACCCAAAAATATAGGCCGAATACCTCTCCCTTCGAACAAAAACGTATTCGATACCAAACAAAAGACTACATGATCATCGGTGATACACTTTACCGTCGCGGTATCGATACAGTTCTGAGAAGGTGCCTCAAGCATGAGGAGGCCGAAAAAGTCCTGAATGATTGCCATTCAGGCGCGTGTGGGGGGCATCAATCTGGTTATGCTACAGTGCAAAAAATCTTACGAGCAGGATACTTCTGGCCAACAATGTTTAAAGATTGTATAAACGCAGTCAGAAGTTGCCATGCTTGTCAAATTTTCGATAGCAAAACCAGAAGACCACCCGCACCTCTGTAGCCAATAGTTGCTGTCGGGCCACTCGCTAAATGGGGCATCGATTTCATGACATGTAACCCCACCTCGACCGGGGGGCATGGGTATATTATAGTCACAGTTGACTATTTTACCAAATGGGCCGAGGCGATGCCTACATTAGATAATACTGGTGAAACAGCTGCCCTCTTCTTTTTCAATCATGTAGTTGCCAGATTCGGCGTACCACAAGCTATAGTCACAGATCATGGATCGCATTTTCGCAATCACATGATGGTTGAATTAGCTGGCAAACTAGGGTTGTCTCACGATAGCTCTACTCCATATTACCCGCAAGCCAACGGACAAGTCAAAGCAATCAACAAGGTCCTGAAGCGCATGTTGCAAAGGATGATTGGAGTTCACAAAAGAATATGACACCTAATCCTGTACTCAGCTTTGTGGGCTTACCGAACATCGGTAAGGAATGAAACTGGGTTTACACCTTTCCAACTAGTATATGGCCTGGAAGCAGTCTTACCAATCCAGTGCGAAATCTCGTCCCTCAAACTCGCAATTGATATCCTCCCCGGAACTTCAGAAGAAGAAGCTCGTTTCTTGGAACTAATCCAATTGGATGAAACCCATCATGATGCTGCTTTGGCTAATGAAGCCCATAAGAAACGAGTCAAAGCGTAGTTCGACCAAGAAGGTGACTTCGTCTTGCTTTATGACCAAGAATCTGATAAATTGGGAGCAGGTAAACTTAAGTCTTTATGGATGGGCCCCTATATTTTTAAGCGAGTGTTAGCAAAAGGAGCCTACGATTTAATGGATTATGACAGAATTCCACTGGCGTAACCTTGTAACGGGTCGAACCTCAAGCATTACTATGCGTAATTCAGTATGGTAACCTGTATGATTTTGTTATGTTTTTGTTTTCGTAAAGTGTTTATTTTGGTCAAGTAATCTACTTTTTACATTTATTGCAGATGTCAAACCTATTGGAGTCATGTGTTGGATATGCCTACGGAGCGAGTTGTAGTTCGCGGAACCTATCTTCCGCGGCCTGGGCCATTTTTGATCCAAGCGGCAAGTTAGTAAGTTTCAGAGGGGTATGTATTGGTCGATCAACGAATAACATCGCTGAATATAGCGTGTTGCTAGAAATTCTCTCTTATGCCATCACACATGGTATACGCTGACTGATTGTCAGGCTAGACTCACAACTCGTCATACTACAACTCACTGGTATCTACTCTGTCTGAAATCCAGCTATTTATCACATGTTCCTAAGGGTTAAGATTTTGGAAAGGCAATTTGATTTTATTCAATATCAGCATATTTCCAGAAACATAAACACATTAACTGACTCATTGGCAAATAATGTGTTAGATAGACATTTGCAACATTTATAAAAAGAAGCATACCATCAATATTTGCATTTGGATCATGTAACTTAACCAAAATAAAACTTCGAAAATCAAAAATATATATAACTGTTTATGGTTTACACATAATGTTCTGTAACCAAGACAAAATTGGTCAAATGACCAAAAAACTCAAAACGCTAGGGGGCACCCTAGTCTAATGATGCTTGTGATAACAAATCACTGCTTGTGCGATCATGCGTAAGAGACGAGTCCATCGTCTTGGCACACCAGTAGTATGCCGCTGCAACCTCAAGGGCAGCTCGTCAGTCCTCACATCTGGAATACCAAGAGTGAGGCCCTCAACCTGCTCCTGTAATGCTGTGAGAGTCTCGGCCACATCGAGGTCGCGAAGGATAGCCCTTCCAACATCCTCTCCTGCTAGGGCGGCAGCTAGCACTCTCAGGCATGCTACTGGCCGAATAGGACCAACATCTACATGAACACATGAGTTTGATTAAGTCTTGACAGAATAAAGCACAAGGACATTATAAATGAAAAATGATAAGCAGGAATATGGTCAAAGAATTTACCAATGGCACCCCACTGTTCGCCATCCGGCAGTACTAAATCTGGATCACCCTGAAAGTCCATGCCAACATATGGATACTCAGAATAAACCATCTCCTAACGATAAAACCACCCGAAGAAGGTACCAGAAAATGAAATCTGAGACTGACCAGCATGCCTAGACATATGGTCAACCCATCTCTGCATATGTGGTTCAGTAGGTGAAGGTAAATCGAGTGCAATATACTGTGGCTGCATCAGTGGTATCTTTTCCAAGGCAAAGGCGGTCAAAATAGAACCATACCTAGAGTTCTTCAACCTCCCACTCTTTACCTTGGTCAACTGTTCTTTCATCACAAGAAGTACTGCATCACACTAGTTGAACACCTTTGGTTGGAGGCATTCCAAGGCATACTGCATATAAGATCGGTTAGCTACATGAAGAGCCGCACCACCAGCCATCCTACCAAAAGTAAACAGAATAGTCCTGAGGGACCTATCAGTGACATCACGGATGATGATCTTGTCATCTTTACTCGGCTGAGATCCCTCTCTGCAATATCGAGGAACATAATCTCTCACAGATTCACCTCCTTGGGCCGAACTTGATAAAGAGATGGGGGCACCCCGCCTCGACAAGCCAGTCAAGAAATAGATGTCTACTACAGTCAAGGGGATAGATTTGCCCTTGATCTGGAACACCTGGTTGGTAGGATCCCAAGCATCGAGCAAATACTGCAGTAAGTTGATCTGTTGTATCATGCTAGAAATGCGGAAAAAATTCAGCAAGCCACAGTTCCACAGTGCGTTTACTGTAACCGGATCATGAAGGGCAAGCATGTCCTCTTCTTCATGCTCATGTTCTTGCCATGTAATAGTCATCTTACTCCAAAGATCTCTAAAAAACAAACAAGAGAAGAGTTAGATCCTGATTTTGGTAAGAAACAGGAAAAATTTCCATCAAAAACTGTGCATAAAATTCCTTCTTTGCGCCCATCGCACCTACAGTAGTGCTCTGGATGCATTGCATATCAGATGGCCAATGGACATGCCAACATCCAACACACTTTTCGATACACAGATGGTGCGTTGGAGGCAGAACACGTTTTTCAAACCCCAGAGGCTCAGAAAAACCGGGAATCAAGCTCAGAATGCAAAATGGAAAGCATGAAATGAAAGAGCTCAAGTCTAGCTCCTACTTGGTCCAGACAGTGCCGAGAATCATCCACATAATCTCTCGAAATCAGCTGATGAAAATCAAAGGGGGAAAGCACCTCCAAAGCTCCAACAAACCAAAGTTCAAATGAAATGGTAAAATGAGAGGTAAAAGCACATTTTCATTACCTTTTACGTAGTTCAAAGTAAAATATTAGTGTTCTAACTCATTTTTCAAACATATATTATTCATTTCTGACTAGTTTGACGAAGCAATTGAAAATACAGTACAATCTTTGAAAGAACAAATCTATTTATGGTAAAAGGAGACCATTTAATCGAGCAGTTTTAGCACATAGTTCAAGCTCGTTAAAAAATAAACATAATCCATGAGCAAATGTTTCCCCCTACGTTTAAGCTCATTAAAAAATGAACTATTCCCCGGTGAATAACCATCGTGAATGTAGTACTTCAGCCATTAAAGCCTTGGTCGTGTTTGCACCGTCACCTCCACTTTTTCTTTGGCCGATCATTCACCTCCATTTGATTGTTTACCCATTTTGAGGAACAGCTGCGAAGAGTGATCTTACTAGCCATCCTTGTAACACTGTCGTGATTGGAAAATTCCAAAACTTACCTGGAATCAGTTGCTACCCATTTTATCACTCGTTCCTCAAAAGACGAGTCTCCTTTAAGCTCTTTTCAACTGACTCGTAAAATATGAAAAGATTGCCAAGCCATTGGCCTCTCCAGCTCGTTAAAGGGGCCGGAAGTGCTATCGCTCCTCTAAATTTTAATCTTTTTGGACCTGAGGGATTATTACACAAAGAGAACGAGCACTTGTTTTGTTCGGCTCGTTAAAAGTATTGAAAATTCATCCCTTCTATATTGTTTTATACTTTTTCGAACTTAAGGGATTAGATGACGAAAAAGGAATTTTGGAGTTTCCTTTACATTCCTTTTCAGACTCTCTAAAATTGAAAAGGAAAGAGTTATCTTTGTCGTTAAACTCGTTAAAATTTTAATAGCGACAAACTTGTCTATAGACGAGAACGAGTTTCACTATCGCTAGGCTTGTTAAAACATAGCGATGGGTTTGCCCGAAGGGAAAAATATAGAACAAGCATATGCTATCCTCCTCAAGCTTGATAAAAATAAAGAGGTACTGGTCAGCAATGACTGGGGAAAAATTGGGAAGAAAACTTGAAGAAACTTTGTTCGTAGCAAGTCGCTCTTGAACATGACACTTTCACTCCGCATCCAAGTCGGGTTGGGTTTTTTCATTCACTGGTCACATCACCATGGTCCCATCATACCATCCACATTTGGGGTTAATGCTACCAATCCATCACGTTAGTGTTGCCGATATGTTCAAGAGAAGTCATTCAGAGAATTCACCTGTGTCTCACCCACTACAATACATTTATACTCCATTCTTTCATGACCGCCACCCTCAACCTTATATCACCAGATCGTTTTCACCTCCATTAAAATCATTTTCTCCGTTCCATGTCATTGATGTGGGATTCATTAGGGCCCTCCTGTGACGGATCACTTCTTGTGGACACCAGCTCATTATCCAAGAAGTTGATCTAGGAACACCCCAATCAGTACTTTGAAGCTTGCATGTCTCAATGGAAAGTTTCTCACTTCCAGTGACGGGTTTACATCAATGACCTTCGACCGAAAGATTTTGTGTGGTGTTCGACGCCAAGTCATTTATTCACACCATGTGAATTGTATTGCAGTACCTTAAGGGTCATTATCATTATCGGTGATTCCTCTCGCGCTTGTTAACAACTTATATCATTGGCTGATAATCAAGTGATGTCTTTCCATGTTCGACTTCAGAACATTTCTCACATGGATAGACTTGTACTTCGAGTGAAGATCGAACGAGATTGAAGACCCCGGATCTAGTTTCATCCATCCGGGCTGCGATATATATTCAGGAAAATAAAGACATAAAATGTACATCATTGCTGCACTGATAATCATCCAATCAAAGGGATGATGGCTCTATCAGAATGATCAGTCTACACTCAGACGATTGTCTGTCCTACATGAAAATGAATTTATAAAGCTGAGCATGGGAATGCCCACCTTAGCTAGATCATGAAAATATTACGAAGATAATGTATTATATTGTATCTTATTACAGGTATCCTCCCAGCTTGAAAGAACTTCGGATCCTCATAATAAAGCATCTCACCCGACATCAAAAGATTAAAGACCTCATGCTTTAGGGGGCAACCGTTATAGACATTTTTGGGCACTACAACCCCAAGCATGAAATGTCCATAAACCAAGGGCTCCTAAGTCCCTAAAAGTGTTGTTCTAACCCCTAAAGGGACAAGGTCAACAGATTACAACTTCTCCCAAAAGTTCTCCATGAAAACTGCTCAGAATTGGTCAAAACATGATCATTTCAGCTGCTCCACAGGTCAGGTGCATTGCATCTCACCTAAATACACTGTATGGGTGCATTTCATTTCAAAAAGCCCTTCTATGGGGTGCGATGGGCGAGAAATGACAAATGGAAGTGTCATTCCGCGAGGTGGAGAGGCAATGGAAGCTTCCAGAAACTTCTCCTGTGACACTTGCCTCTCTGAATTCGACCAAGGATGAGTAAGAGATCATCAATCTCCAAGTGGAAGCAAGAACTATCAAAGGGAAGACACTAATCAAATCATAAGCTAACTCATCTCCATTACAGATATCTATATATGGATCCCTCATCTCAGAGATCCAGAGGCTGGAATTTTGCATATTGTAACGAATTGCTGTTGGTTTCTTGAGACAAACATCAGATTGTTGGGTGGTCTAAGCTTTGTATGAGGTGAAGAGGGGCTTCCTTGTTGAGAGGTTGATGCTGGGTCAGAACAACTAGTTGTAACTCCTCTTGGCTTTTTCTTGTTTATCAATAAAATCTATTCAAGTTTTCCTCCATACTTTTGTATCATTCATGTTTGCTACATTTGTATGGTCAATTTACATCTGATCCTAGATTGTTTATGATTATAGATCCACGTCTTTGTATAGTGTTATGCTACTATGATCTTACAGGTACTCTGTGAAGCTGGGTGTGCAAGGGAACAAGTAGCGGAAGACTATCAAAGAAGAGAGGAATCGAACCATGAGATTAGCGCAAGACAGAGGTTGGTCTTCTTTGTTCCTCTCTATCTATACTTCATAAAGGAAAAACGAAAGTAGCTTTACTTTGTTTGTTTCTAAGGCAGCTGTCACACCTTAGTGGGATAAGCAGTTCTGAGTAGACACTTTTCCCTGTAACAGATTGGTAAATTGGGGGTGTTAAAATCACTCCCACCACAGTTCAAATCTTCCAAGAGACATTCTCATCTCTTGTGAGCTAGCATGCATGTGTTTGATGGTTGTTTGTTGTAGTTGATCTCAGGTGCAACTTTCGAGTGACTTTGGAGAAACAGATAATCCCCAGTCGCTGCGCCTTGCGAGAGAATAGCTGACTAAGAATGTGAGACATAGGTGTTTCATTGTATTGAAATCTCATAATGGGAAAAGTGTTGCATGCTTGTGCTGGGTTTTGGTTGATAAAGTGAAGGCATTGTAATGCCTCCCACCAAGGTTCAAATCCTCCCAGAGACATGCTTACCCCACGTGGGTTGGCGTTCATGTGTTTGAGGGTTTTTTTGTAGTTGATCACAGATGCAAGTCTTGGGTGAATTTGGAGAAATGGATAACCTCCAAGCTCTACCCTTTGTTAGAGAATGGCTGACTAAGCATGTGAAACATAGGCACTTCATTGTACTAAATTCTCATACTTGGAAAGGTGTTGCTTGCTTGTGTTGACCCATTCATCAAAAAAATTTGGAGTTCGACAACTCTAAAGATCCATCTGAATTGAACTAAACAAGTGGTACAAGGAAGGTTTCAATCAAGTTTCCAAATTTATGTTTACTAGAACAAATCCTATTTTAGGAAATTGGCATACGACTGTAACCCTATTGCACCAGAGTTAGAATCCAACATAACTCTATAACAAGGAGTAGAGGAAAAACATATGAAATGATAAAAATCATATGGATGGGGTAAAGGAAGATCTGGCTCATTTAAAATTATGGAAATTGAGAACCTATTTAACAGATACTTGGCCCATAACATCTATATTTAGTACATATAATATTTTTCTTGTTTTTTTCGATAACTTGGACCATTACAGAATTCTGGCTACATAAGACATGCTTATTCTATACACAGCAAGTATAAAATAGGTTCTAAAATTTTAGCCAATGTTAGCAGGGTTTATGACAAAGAGGGATAAAGTTTAATCATTCTTCTGCCAGATCACTTTTGTGTTGAACTCCAGGGCAAGAATATATCTCAGATATCTTCAATCCCTTGAGACCCTGAAAATTTTTCGAAGAAACCTTAGATGAGATTATCCCCAAGCCGATTTTGTCAGACTCTCCCAAGTCCAAGTTGACTCCTGAATTTGAAAATATCTCAAATATCTTCAATCCCTTGAGACCCTGAAAATTTTTCAATGAACCCCTTAGATGATATTATCCCTAAACCAGTTTTATTATACTCTCCCAAGTCCAATTTGACTCCTGTATTTGACTCTCTTTGAGGAAATGGAATCACCTGAGCACGTCTAAGTCTATACTCGTGATTTTCATCCCTGAATATGATTCAAAATCTCAAATCAGAAAAGTCAGGTTTACTTAATGAGTCTTAGTCAATCATATTTCTATAATAGATACAGAAAACAAAAAGGAATACGTGTTTGTTTGTTTTCTTGGCCCAAGTTTATAACAGGCAACCAACAGACATATCAGATATCCAAATTCCATGGTGTTTGTAGTATGCAATGTCACCTTTGAACTTTCAAACATGTTATTATTAAAATTTTACATTATGTGCAAATTTAGGTCTTTCATATTAATGAAAATATCATTTTCCCTTAAATTCGGTGTATCATTAATTGTTTTAATTTTGAATCCATCTCTAGAGTTTTTCCCAAGTCCAAGTCAACTCTTATTCTTGGACCTACCTAAGTCATTCTGAGAGATGAGTCTGATTACTTTGCACCAAAAATTTCTTTCTACCTGGACCATTTTCCATATTTCCAATTTTTTTCACTGCTTTTATGTTTCTTTAGTCTTCCATCCTTTCTATCTTCCTTTATCCTAGAATGATATTATATCTATATAGCCCTAAACGCTAATTCAACTAGGTCAAATGCTTAGAGTGCATCTGCCTTTGAAATAAGACAAGAATCCTTTCTTCAATTCTTCTGTTATTTTGACAGGAATGGCGAACTAAGATTTTGATATTGTGAACCTATCTTGATAAGACTCAGAATTAATGCCACTTGTAAATGAGAGAATATAAACTTTCCATATATATATGGTTGGCTTCCAGAATAGCAAGTCCAGTTTGGCAAAACCCTCTAAATGGCTTACCTATCCCCTAGAATGAGGCTTTCACATTATACATTGATATAATTAGTTCCTATAGATGAACCGCTTTATTATTAAAGCTCTCTAGAACCAATATTGCTAATATGGATTTCTAGGAAAAAATTAAATTTTCATATTACATTTGCATTTGATCATGTTTAGTATGTGAAGCTAGAAATAACCAAAATATACCTATATCAATTGCAATTTTTCTAGGATAAACATGTACGACCAACAAAGTTAAAACTAATTGTAATGCGGGAATAGATTTTCAATGTCAGTATTTGTGCATCCAAAATTAGCAGGACTAATGAAAACTCACAAAAAAAATCTGTATAAAATAAGTTCATAATTGTAATAGAAAATCTAACGTTTTCAAATAGAGATTGGTGAAGCATATCCAATACAAATTGAAGATGAAATGACAATTAACATCAAACCCTTTATGCAAGGTAACTTCGAGAATTCCATTACCTTGAAAAAAAATGTTTAGTACACAAAAAAGAATAGTATTTAACCAAAAATTTGGCGCTTCCTAAATATACTTGAATACATAATTGAATGTGAGATAATAGCATTATCCCACTTCCACTTTGTAATTTATTTTCTGGCATTGCACATTGTGGTATAACAAAAGAATTTAAGTAAACCTTCACAATGCACAACACAGCTTTAGCCTGACATGTCTAAGATAATAAGGGGAGATAAGTAAGCTCTTGAAAAACAAGGAAGTGCGCTAGAATCCAATTAGATCCCAACTGGCTTATAGTACAGTATAAGTCAGTTGAGCATCATAAATGAAACAATTATTGCACCCATTTTTGCTGATGATCTTAACGTGCGTGCAATCATATTTAGTGATAGTCAAATCTTAGGAACATGTTTCATCCTAAAAGATTGCATCAGATATCTCTAACTAGATTCCTTGTCTAAAGCATGCCAATGACTATTCCAAGATGAACATGGAGCAGGCACGTCACATACATAATAGTGGCACCGCACCATTGACAAGTTAGAAACATTCTACATTTGCATGCTCTTTAAAATATATCCAGAGAAATTGGTTTCTACACTAGGAATAAAACATATAAAATTAAATAGGTTACCAAAATTAGACTTAACATTCCATGATATGGAGTAAAAGTACAATCCAAAACTTTTGAACTAGGTCTTGCAAAAACCTACCATTTCACAATGTTTGTGAAGCAGTGTACTTATGAAGAAAAAATTTGCACACAGATGCCTTGGATGAGGATAGTCTTGACATGTAATCTGCAAAGTTCAATTAATTGAGTAATAATCAACCACATAGACCCTATGACAAGCAACTGTAAATGAATTCCACTAAAATATTTACCTAAATATTGTAATATGTCAGTGTCTATAGTGATGGTAGGTGGCCAAACTGAATCTAATGTTTGGAAACAGATATCAAGTTATGGATTACTGTTAGTTAAAGAAGACTTACCATGTTGTAAAAAACACTTTAGAGGATCAAACAAATAAGATGAAAAATGATCCTAATGGACTGTGTTGGTCAAATAGAAGAGTCACTAATGTGCTTTACAGGGCACAATAGTTGTACTCTAATTAACAAGGGCTAGTCTTAAATCTACTCAATAGTGAGGTTTAACTTTACCAATGTATGCTACCTTAATATGTGGAGCAACAACTTCTCTTGTTTTAAATATAAAAGTTCCAATAATACCAAAAAAAAGTGTTAAAATATAGGTAGACAGATGAACCTTAGGATTTCTTGTATAAGTATTTTAAATTGATGACATAGTGGCATAGGTTTCATTAAATACCAAGTTTCCCTATGTAATGTACCTAGGGAGGGTATGTATTGTACTAAAGAAGGTAAAATACCTAGCCCGGAGTATTTACTAGTACCACCCAAGTTCTCACTTGGTGCAAAATTCCAATTCACAAGTGTGAGACCCCAAGGGAAACTTAGGAAAGCTACCCATTATCACTTTAATAGCCTTGCCTTTCTCACTTCACACTAGGTGAAGCCTAGTGGAGATTTCCTATGGTTGACTCAACTCAATGCCTATAGTATGAAGTGGGAACAAGAGAGTGCATAGAAACGAAAACAAAAAGGAAAAATGTTTTTGGATTCTATGTTTTGAGGTGGTGGATGAAAGGTAAGATCAGTGACTTATCATGTTTGGGCTATGGGAGCACACAGTTTATGTCAAAGGGGGAATCTAAAGAAGTGTTATGGGCTATAAGCAACCAAGGTGATAGGATCTATAGTAGCCATAATTTGGTTACTAGACTTACAAGTCTGATGATTGATAGGGTCTACTTGAGATTCACTACCGAAGGGAACAACGTAGGGTGGCCCCTATCAAAGACTATCTACAAAGGAATTATATCAAGTGATGTCATAACCCTAATGTTTTCATCTTGAAGGAAGTTAACACAAAAGGAATTGGGAAAATGGAGGGAAAGCCTACAGGTTAATTCTTTCCAATGTGCCAACGTTGCTCTTCTATAGCCGTATGTTGACTCTGGCATCCATAAACCTGCAAATAAATTTCCCAATGGTGCACCTAGAAAAAATTTTGCCACACATATACAAAGTTGTATGTATGATATACCATAACTTAGATAAACCATAAAACACCTTTTCAAAAATCTGGGATCCTTTCTACTCAAAAGTTATTTCATTCAACAAAATTCTCAATTACCAATGGACAGAGCAAAACCTTACAAAGGTTTCAGCTCAACGCTCTTCTACGATAAAATAATATATTCCTTATGTGTATCAAGTTACAACTAGTTCTTGGCGTGGTGCCAATGTACCTTGCAAGAGGGGTCTCTCATTTGTGTACATTTGAATATGCATATCCAAGTGAAAATGTGGGGCAGGGCTGGGGGGGATGGTAATAATCCACCCACATGAGCTAATGGGATACTAGAAAATGAATAATGAATAAAGTGCCACCTCAAGGATATTATATTGCCCACTCTACACAATCTAAACCTTCAAGCAAAGACATCAACATAAATTACATCGAGTTGCAAGAGAATTTCAAGAGAAGTAAAGGCATTGACCCCCAATAAGAGCCCCAAAGTGGTCTGTCACTTTGGAATATTTCTGACTATTCATCTGGCCATCATGATTAACCAACACATGAAAATGATGGATAGCTTATCTTAAGCCCACAACTAAAGGTTTGGGGCTTCCTTCCAAGGATGAAGACTCTCCTCCTCGAATGGGTTTAATTCTTGCAACATCATGGTCTATCCATTGACTCTTTCCTAATGACTGGGTTATTTGTATGTTTGTTTCTTTATGATTTGGGCTTTGTAGAAATATAGTTTTGGAGACCTTGCATGGCCTTTTTGAACTATATAAGCCTTTTTCCTTACATTTTTAGCTTGTGGTGGTTACTTCACCACCCTTTTTTTTTTGTAAAATAGATGTCAATGGAAATCTGAAGAATTTTATCCAAATGTTGAATGCTAAAATATAAAGGCCATTATATCATCAATTGAAGTAATATCTATAACTTCATGGGACCCTGGGTTAAAAGGAATGAAAACCCATCTGAATATATTATGAAAATACCTTGGCATGAATACCTACATGTATCTCTCCATTTTGATTCACATGTACAATAGATGGTGTTGTCCTAGCCCCTTATGAGTTCTCAGATACAAATGAGTCTTTTATTCTCATAACTCAGTGTTGGAAAAATCAAGGAAAGCCTATTTATATGAAACCCTTATGATTATTAGTGTTGGGTATTGTTCCACCAAGTTTTCCCTAAGGCATTTATTACAAAGAATATTATTTGCGATTGCATTGTGTTGTAATTTCCATTTTTATTCTCTTGCTGCAACAAGGCACAAGGTGCTTATTAATCCATTACCCACTGATTCAGAGATCACATGGTCCAAATCAACAATTAGTGAGTTTTAGGATCCTCCAAATGTGAAAAAGGTTGCTACCATTGCTTGAAATTCTATGACATTGAACAAAATTTGGATTTCCTATGTGTTTTCTATTGTTTAATATTTCCTACAAAGAATATTCCAAGAGAATTGGCATGTTCATAAAATTATTTTCTGAAAGATAAAAGTTCTTGGTTTTCATGGGTATGTTTTTCTTTATGATATGAATTCTTCACCTTTGTTGAAAATCAAGTTCTTTCCAATGTTGCAGTGATCACTGACCTATACAGAATTACTCAACATTCTAGGATAAGGCAGGGGATATATCAACACATTATGTGTTTGTATGTGAAATGATTTAGTGAATCTAGATGATGAATTGTGTGAATTGAATACGAACACTAATACAGACCCATCTAAACCAGTGTGTGATATACATATCGAGGTTGCGCACTTTCCAACTACATAATGCACATTTGAGTTCACAAAATGAGAAATATATCATATATTGAAATTCAAGAGATCTATAATCAAGAACTCCATGGCCTTGAGGTGCATAAAAGGGAGGTCTAGATGGGTATGTGTTAGTTCTTGAAACTAAGAGCTCGAAGACCATATTGGAGATCATCATAGAAAGTTGTCATATATAAACTAAGAAAAAGATGAGATTGTTTAAAAGTATTACCTTTCAATGGAAAATATCGGTTTTTGTATTTATAGCACACAAGATTTCATTGCAAAATATTAGTTTTTGTATTTAGAGTACACATGATTTCTACAGATCCATTGCATAATTATCTTCATAGATAAAATTTATTAGTACATTTAATACTAAATATATGAAACCCAAATCCGTTCTAAGCCAGATGCAAAACAAAAAAGAAAACCCCAAATTTTCAAAGCTAAAAAAGTGAGATAATAATAGAAACCGATATGAAACCCAAATCCATTCTAAGCTAGATGCAAAAAAAGAAACCCAAATTTTCAGTGCCAAAAAAGTGAGATAACAATAAAAATCCACATACCAAACTATAGCAGAAATTTGAAAAGACGACGAACATTGAGAGCCAAGGAAGAGGAAAACTCTCAGTTATCCCAATCTGGTTGTACTGTTATGCCCACATTCACTGTGTTGGGAATACCCCTAGTTTTTTCCATTCACTGCATTGGTAATGCCCCTAGTTTTTTCCATTCTGTTGTTTTTCTTAACATTGATGCTAGAGATAGCCCCTCACCAGTGTTGTTGTTGGAAATTGGGGGTGATTGAGAGCAATCCCACCTACAAACATATTTTCAAGGTGAATCTAGAGCTTGAAATGAAATTTGGTAATGCCCCTAGTATTGAGCTTGTAAACTATATGTGGTTAGAAGAAAATAATAGGGCCAGTAATCAAGTTCCTTCCTTCCTATGGTTCTTGGCTAAGCAACTTCTTGCACAACCAAAAGTGAACAGCTATGTTCTCTTCTCTCTGATGAACCTGACACTAACTTGTTGTCTTGTTTTTCTGATGCCTGGCTTTGCTTGTTGTGTCTCTCTCTGTGTCTCTATTGTTTTCACTTATGGGTTGAAGTATGTCATCCTATTCATTCCTAGGAGCAGGGTTTTTGTATCCTGTTCAACGACAAGAGATATTATGTTTCTTTTCTTAAACACTGATGGTAGAGATAGCCCCTCACTAGTGTCGTTGCTGGAAATTGAGAGCGACTGGGAGAAATCACACCTGCAAACATATTTTCAAGGTGAATCGGGAGCTTGAAATGCAGTTGCTGGAAATCAGGGGTGATTGGGAGCAATCCCACCTACAAACATGGCACCGGAAATATCCTACAATATGCAATGTGTTCAACTTCCATGGATCAGATGAGCACTCGAAAAAATACCATCATAACACAATGGTATCGGTGTCTACAATCATAACTGCAGACTTGATACTAGAAGGTCAAAATCAATGAATAAGTGTAATCAACGAAAAAATGTATCGATATCCAGTCTCAAAGAGACTAAGCCATTGGACAGACTCTAACCCCAGCGCCTACATAAACCCTAGGTGTTAAAGGGCGCATGTTCTGAAGCTAAAGAAACCCTTGTGAAAAGAATACAAGGGAATACCTTAATCATCTAGAGAGTGGTGGTGCCAGCAACAACTCCCCACATAGCAACGGTTATGATGTATGAGGGCTGCAGTGATCCTATTCATTCCTAGGAGTATGGTTTCTGTATCATGTTCAATGACAAGAGATATTCTATTGCTTTTCTTAAACATCGATGGTAGAGATAGCCCCTCACCAATGTCATTGTTGGAAATCGAGAGCAATTGGGAGAAATCACACCTGCAAACATATTTTCAAGGCAAATCGGGAGCTTGAAATGCGGTTGCTAAAAATCAGGGGCGATTGGGAGAAATCCCACCTGCAAACATGGTGTCGTTGCTGGAAATCGAGAGCTCCTAGGAGAAATCACACCTACAAACATATTTTCAAGGCAAATCGGAATCTTGAAATGTGGTTGCTAGAAATCAGGGGCAATTGGGAGTAATCCCACCTACAAACATGGAAAATCGGGAGGTTGAAATGAAATTTGGGGTGGTGAAATCAAATTTTATCTCTCTTATTTTTCATAATATTGGTGGCTAAAATATAGTATTTATCTATTTTTGAAATATTTTTTGGGCGAACTATAGAAAATGGGTTTGATATAAAAAATTGGCCCCTCTAAAATTCAAAACCCCTTAAATTTCGCCCATGGGCTAAGATTCGCCCCTAAAATTTTATATGGATGAGAGACCCACCTACCATCTTCCGGTGCACCCCACTACACTGTCAAATGGAGAGAAGGTTGCATTAAGTGAAAGACTCGGATAGGAAACATACAAAGAATGTTTAAATCAACCACCTATTCAATTCCCACTTCATCCATATTCACCAATTAGGAATGCCTACAACAATAGTAGTTCTCCATCACAAGTTGGAAATGGATGCAATCAAATGGAGGTTGTTATGGATGATTACTTACAAGATATGACTGCCATGGAGGGGATGTTATTAGATGCATTCCAGAATGATAAGCTAGGGGATTATGCTCATATCATTAATACCTTATTTCAAAGCCCGAAATGTGCTTCCACCACCCGTCTCTTTGGACCTGGCGGGAAGTCAAACTCTACTCATTTGGGGAAAATAATGTTTTTGTACATCGTGAAAGAAAATTTTGGCATGTTGAATGCATGTTTCTTGGAAATATTGAGGTAATTTACTTGCATGATCGATCAAGTTCCTTATAATTTGTCACACAATCAAATTTAAAAATTGTTGACTTTATGAATGTTAAATATTGACATTGTACAATTATATTCCCCCACCAACTGTAAGATATTCAAATATAAGGTTCTTATGAGTGATAATGTCTTTCTGGGTAGTTGCGAAGAGGAAAAGCAGTTGTTGAACATGTTGGATGTTGAGTACATATCGTATCATGCATGTTTGAATGATTGTATTCTATATAAAGGAGAATATGAAAAAAAGATATATTTTTGAAATGTAGGCATGACAGGTACCGTAATTAAAAAAAAACTGGTAAATCACATGGTCCTCATCATAAGATATTGAGGCACATGCCTATAATCCCAAGGATTCAAAGACACTTTCGATGCAAAGAATTATCTATGTTGGATGGACAACATAGATCACACACAAGTGATTCAAGAGTTATGTGAATCCAAACAAATTCAATAGCCATGAATAATATAGAGGATACATGGCCTGAAAAATTGAAGGATGAAATATGAAGTCTAAAACTCAGCATATCCATGGATGGCTTCAACCCCTATCCCTCCAAAACACCAACTATTTTGTTCGGCTTGTAGTAGTGATCAATAATAATATCCCCCCATGGTTTTCCAAGAAGAATGAACATCTTATGTTGGCTCTTATAGTCCCTGGAAGAAGACAAGTGAATAATATGGATGTCAACATACAACCATTAGTAAATAAATTTAAGGAATTATGGGAAGGGATACATGTGTGCGACGTATCAAGACCCATCACAACAAAGAGGAGTTTTATGTTGTATGGCATATGTTCTTACACCATATATGATTATCCAGGCTTAGGAGTTTTCTCTAGTAAATTACATTCTTATTTATTTGTCTAGTAACAATATTGTTTCGCATATTAATTTAATTCATTGAAATTGTTCAGATCTTCATGGTCGCTAACGGTTTGTATGTATACAATAATTTCACAGGTCTTGCAAAAAAAGTGTATCATGGATGTAAATGTTGTGGACCTTCTCTGAAGGCTAGGCGGTATGGCCACCTACAAAAGCTAGTGTATGACTGCTCCAAGGTATTCCTCCCAAAATAAAACCCTTATAAAAAAGAAACATATGCTTTCAATGGTAAACTAGAGAGAACCCAAAGACCTGCAATAATGACACCAGCTAGATGGTTTAGACCATATGATATAGAGACGGAGAAGGAGTTTGAAAAAATGTTTAATTCAAGTGGGGATCCTATGTTCAATGATATAGATTGCTTCAACACATATGTTGAGAAATTACCCACTGGGATGAAAAGGAAATTTGTCTTTTATGAGCTCCCATATTGGGAGCATCTTAAGATTGTGCACTTACTAGATCCCATGCATATATTTAAAAATGTTTCTTCTTCTTTATGGAGGAACATATCATCGTAAGAAAGTGACGCATTGGTTGTTAGAAGATATCTTATTTCTTCAAAAACAAGAAATAAACATTGGCCAAGACAAGAAACTAGAGGAGAGGTTGGCCCCTCTTGGTCTTTCAAAGAAGTTGATGTCCCATGGATTTTAAAGAAAGATGAGATTTCTTCGGCAAAGGAAGTTATAATGAATGTAAGGGTGTCTTCTTTATATGGGTCTTCACTACAATGTTGCTTCACTATGGATGATCATTTGTCGGGATTGAAGTCACATGATTATTTGAACCTTCTAAGAGTATGTACATTAAAGACGTGATTTTATTATTATTATTATTATTATTATTTATGTAATGAGATATTTTATAATTAATTTTTGTATAATGTACTATTACTATGCAATGTCATTATCCTTTGCTCGTGCAGGGGTGTGTGAACCTTGACTTCCCCCAAGACCTACTACGTGCCATATCTAAATTATTTACATTTGTACATTGGATCACATCAAAGGAGATATGGCTAGCATTCCACGGTGGCGTCAAGAGATAGCTGAAATTGTTTGTATGTTTGAGAAGGAACTGCCGACGAGTTTTATGGATTTGCAGGTTCATCTTCTAATTCACCTAATAGACGAGGGTGAATTAGTTGGGGTCATTTCTTGTCATTGGATGTTCTTCTTAGAGAGGTACATGAAGAAATTGAAAGGTTTTGTTTGGGAAACGAAAAACCCCAAGGAGTCTATGTCAGATGGGCATATATCGTATGAGTCTTTCTATTATGCCAATGAGTACATCAAGCAGATCAACAACACACTAGGTGCAGAAATTTGGGACAATGAAAGGGATGAATATAAAATAGAAGGGGATCTTCTCAAAACAAATGGAAAGAGGTGCATGATAAAGAGTAAGTTCATGCTTATCAATTTTCAAATTACTATACAATATGTATTCACATTAAACTTCATATTAAAGCATATTTTGATCTCATGTGTACCATATATCTATATATGTGTGTGTGTGTGTGTGTGTGTGTGTGTGTATATGTTGGTTTGATTTCATCAATGAATTCATAAACTTACGCCATCAACAAATTCATTCTTTACAATATGGAAGTGACATAATTGTGGGTCACATTGTATGAAGAGAAGAGGAGGAAATGGGACAATGACAAGAAAAAATTGAAATGGTTGAATGGTAGAAGTGTGCCTTACCCTAATCATTTAAAATAAAATATGCCAATGACATTCCCTAATAGTTGGGTTGTTGATCAAGTCAAAGAGAAATATGGTGCATCTGGTTGTTAGTAACTTGTTACTTGTGTTCTGAAGAGGATGTGTTAAACAGAGGGATTGGGTGTAGAAACTTTTTAATTATAATATCTTTCTGTACAATTTTAACTTCATATTGCACCTTTGAATTGTAAAATCTATATATATTTTATATTATTAATTATGTATGGGTTATTAGACACATGACACAGGGATTTTTTTACTTTATTATAGGTGCATTTGTTCCCATCTATGTGGGCATATGGACATCATTTTTGCATGGAGAATGCCGATGATGGATGCATGAAAATCAACTGTGGAGTGGAAATCGAGTTCGACCAATCTAGTAATACTAGCCACCATGATCAAAACCTAATGCAATGGTCATTAGGTTACATTCGAAAGAAACAAGAGATCATTCAAGTGGACTTATTGTTGTGTCTTGAAAATGTCATTCATTTCCATTACACTTTCACTATTATGTCCATTATATCACCTCCATTTCACCTCCATTTCACTACTATGTCACTACATTCATCCCACTTTCATTATCATTGGGCCACATTTATGTTTTTCCAAACTTTATTAATTCTCAGCCTTTTTAAGTGAATTTGTGGTTAAGAATTAGAAAATAATGTGCATATGCTTATACCTAACAAGTGGGTTGAGATTGTTGACATGTGTAGGTCAAAAGGAGGCTTCTAGAAGACCTTTATGTGGCACCATAAGGCAAAATTCGAATTTGAGTGGAGAGAATCATGGGATCATGAGGATATGTGTCACATCTCCTAATTGTTTTGAGACTCTAAGAAGACATGTGTCTTATCAGTTCCTATTTTGATTAGGACTCTAGAGGTAGAGGGAGAGATTTATGGACTCTCATTAATGAGATGGCTTCTCATCTTTTTGTATAAATAGGAGATCTCTCTCCTTCATTTGTTAGCTTAGCTTTTTAGTTCTTAAGCTTGTAGCTGGTAGCTCTTTATCTTGGAGCTTGTAGTTCTTCTTTGATGGCTTTGGAAAGCTTTGGAGAGCTTTGTTGTACTTTGTAATTTTGAAGAATTTGAATAAAGCTTTGATGTTCTCTGTTGGGTCCTTATAATACTAGTGATTACCCCATTACTATTGTAGTTATACCGCTTATTTATATTGATGTACCCATGTAGTGCCCATATTGTTACTATTGTGCCACATAGAAGCCCACTATTGTTATTGTTGTGCCCTACAATATTATTGTTATGTAGGCTTTGATTGTATTGGGACCACTTAGACTCCTATATATAGAAAGGAGGTATTTTCATTTGTATCATCCAAGAATTGTTCATTTATGTAATGTAAAGGAGGTTGCCCCCTCGAAGAGGCTGAATTCTAAGTCGTGGATCTCTCTTTTCTATCTTTTTGTGAGCTGGTTTCATAACATTTGGTATCAGAGCTTTGGATTCTAGGGTTTCGCTGCTCCAAATAGGTCATCGTGGCATTTTCGCTATAACTTTTGTTCTGTGACGTTTCAGAAGTCACAAAAAAAACCCATTTGAGAAGAATTGGCGCTGAACCGTGGGTCCGAATTTCAGAACTTTTCTCGTGATATGTGCGGAGATATGATCTGAGGAAGTTTGTCTTTTTGCAGACTCCTGAATTACATTCAAAACAGGTGACCTGGGGAAAATCGTCATAAATCTCTCTCTGAGGATCGGATTGAAATTTCGTAAAAAGGTACATAAAGAGGAAGGACTGTAGTTTCTTGTGGTTGAGTTTCAGATTCAAAGGTTGAAACAGTGACTCGTGGCACGTCGTACAAGTTCGCTCTACTGAACCAGTCTAAAAGCAAGTCAATGTGGGAGATTTCACATAACTCTTCCTTGGAGAACCCAATTTGGCTCAGACTTGTGGCATTGGAAAGAGGACGCAGAAGGCTACTACAGATAGCAATTTTAGAACTGGATGATCCGAAATCACAGAGATACATCAGGTTCAATATCAGGCTTCTATAAAGTGAAAAAAGGTGTGTAGTTTTTTTTTTTTAATTTTTGTGTAAGCTTGGTTTAACGGAATTCAAAGGGCATAGTAAAGCATTATTATCGGTAACCGATGCCCCGAGGAAAGAAAATGCAAACACCTAGTAAGGAACCTGAAAGCTCTAGCATGACTCATGAAGAAGAGGAAGAAATGCTACATGATATATCAAAATTACAAGAACAAGTGCAACAAATGTCACGCTCACAAAAGCTAACAGAAGCTAAGATAAGTGGCGTGGAATCTAAGATAAATGGCGTGGAATCTAAGGTAAATGGCATGGAATCTAAGATAAAGGGCATGGAAGCTAAGATTGACGCTAAATTTGATGGCATGGATGATAAGATGGATGAATTGAAGAAGTTGCTACAAGAAAGGGTCACTAATGGTGAAAAGGTAGTAAAGGAAACTCATGATGAGAATAAAAGAAATGTTAATCATGATTCCATAGACTCTAATGTTGGATCAAAGACTCACCATGTTCCAAAAATCGATGTGAGGAAGTTTGATGGCAAGGATCCCGCCACATGGATATTACAGATGGAGCAATTCTTCGATCTCAATAATGTGCAAAACACACAAAAGGTACGTATGGCAACTTTATATTTGGAACCAAATCAGTTTGTATGGTATCAATGGCTTTGTTATCATAAACAATTTATCACTTGGGCAATTTTTACAGAAGAATTGATAGCACATTATGAGGATACAAAAAGCAACACTTTTTTTAGCCAATTGATGAATCTCAAACAAAATGGTTCAATAATGGAGCACATTGAGGAGTTCCAAAAATTGAACATAAGGATAAAAGATATTCCAGAGGAGCATAGGATTGATGTGTTCATAGGGTCTTTAAAGGATAATATCCAACATGATGTGCGCCTTTGGGAACCTGATTCATTAGAGAAGGCATTCAGGTTAGCAAGAAAAATGGAAAGCAAAATTATGGCAACTAGGAAGCATACCATTCACAACTATAAAGATGGAAGTGTTGTTGCCCATAGTCTTCCACAACCTACAAGGTTGACACCGCAACAATTGGAAGAAAAAAGAGCAAAAGGGCTTTGTTACAATTGTGATAGCAAATACACAAAAGGTCATAAGTGTGCTGAGAAGAAATTATTCTACATAGATTGTGAAGATGAAGAAGAAAAGGAGCAAGAAAGGTCAAAAGAAGAGGATATATTCCAGGAACAAAGCCTATATGAAGAACAAATAAATCCAACCATATCTTGTAATGCATTGGCGGGAATTACCACTCCTCAAACCATCAAGATAGAAGGACAAATCAAGAAGAAAAAGGTGATAGTGTTGATTGATTCAGGAAGCACCCACAATTTTATTCATTGTAGGGTAGCAAAAGAATTGAATTGCTTCCTATATCCAGCACCAGAGTGTCAAGTGATGATTGCAAATGGAGGAACAATAAATTGCTCTGGAAAGTGCCATAATATCAAGCTATCCATGGGAGAATATGTATTGACTAGCCCAATGCTTTCCATTCCAATGGGAGGTGCTGATGTTGTACTAGGAGTCCAATGGCTACAATCCTTGGGTACAATAGCTTTTAATTTTCAAGAACTTTTCATGAAATTTTCTGTGGAAGGAAAGGAAGTTGAATTAAGGGGTATTGCAGGGAAACCAGGAAAGATAATCAGCTCTAATGGTATGACAAAGCTTCTAAAAAAGGAGCAAAGGGGTGTAATTGCACAATTATGTTCGCTAGATGTTTCCACATTAGAATCATCTATTTCTCCAGATCTCCAAAAAGTACTGGACAATCATTCCAACGTATTTGAGACTCCCAAAGGTCTCCCACCTATGCGTGATCATGATCATGCTATTCATCTGATTCCAGGAAGTGTTCCTCCAAACATCAGGCCGTACAGATATCCCTATGTCCAAAAAAGTGAAATTGAACGTATGGTTGCAGAAATGCTAGAGGCTGGTATAATTCAACCAAGTCAAAGTTCTTTCTCTGCTCCAGTAGTATTGGTGCACAAGAAGGATGGATCATGGCGCATGTGTCTGGATTATAGGGAGCTCAACAAGCTCACTATTAAAGATAAGTTCCCCATTCCTGTCATTGATGAATTACTGGATGAATTGCATGGATCAATTTACTTCACCAAGTTGGATCTTGGTTCAGGATATCATCAAATCAGAATGAAGATTGAAGACATTCCGAAAACGGCATTTAGAACTCACGAGGGTCATTATGAATTTTTGGTCATGCCTTTTGGCCTTACCAATGCACCTTCAACATTTCAAGGTTTGATGAATTCAATTTTCAAACCATTCCTTAGAAAATTTGTGTTAGTATTTTTTGATGATATACTTATCTACAACAAGTCTTGGAAGGATCATGTTGAACATGTCGACAGGGTGCTACAACTATTGGAAGAGAAACAATTATATGCCAAAAGATCCAAATGTTTCTTTGGAGTCCAGGAGGTGGAATATTTGGGTCATATTGTATCTCATGAAGGAGTTAAGGTAGACCCTACCAAAATTAAAGCCATTAAGGAATGGAAAATCCCCACATCCATAAAGCATTTGCGCGGATTTCTTGGGTTGACAGGGTATTATCACAAGTTTGTTAAGAATTATGGGAGAATAGCAGCACCTCTAACGACATTATTGAAGAAAGATGCATTTTCATGGACTCCGGAAGCAACAAAGGCCTTTGAACATCTTAAAGAGGCAATGTTCCAAGCACCGGTCTTAGCTACACCGGACTTCACAAAAACCTTTACTGTGGAATGTGATGCTTCAGGAAATGGAATTGGTGCTGTTCTAATGCAAGATGAAAGACCCATTGCCTTTGAAAGTCGTCCAATCAAGGGAAAGTTTCTAAGAAAAGCTATTTATGAGAAGGAAATGTTGGCAATACTCCATGCACTTAAGAAATGGCGACCCTACCTAATGGGAAGACACTTCAAGGTAAAAACAGATCATGATAGCCTTAAATACTTTTTAGAACAAAGATTATCCTCTGAAGAGCAACAAAAGTGGGTCACAAAGATGTTGGGTTATGACTTTGAAATCATCTACAAAAAGGGGAAGCAAAATGTGGTGGCAGATGCACTCTCAAGGAAGGATGAGGATGTGGAAGCATTGTTGTGCGCTATTTCTATCATCCAACCAGATTGGATAAATGAAGCAAGGGAGGAATGGAAGAATGACGAAGAAGTATGGGCACTTATTCGAAAGCTACAACAAGATTCTAGTACGTATGATACATTTAGCTGGAAAAATGATTCGTTATGGTACAAAGATCGCTTATACCTCTGTAAGAATTCCCAGCTAAAACAAAAGATTCTTATGGAATTGCACACTTCTCCCTTAGGAGGGCACTCAAGATTTTTAAAAACTTACCACAGGGTGAAGAAGGAATTTTTTTGGGATGGCCTTAAATCAGATATTCATAAGTTTGTGGCAGAATGTTTGGTTTGCCAGCAAAATAAAGTTGAAACAATTAAGACACCGGGTCTATTACAACCTTTACCCATTCCAAGCCAATGTTGGGAGGAGGTATCAATGGATTTTATCACAGGTTTACCCAAGTCTGAGGGAAAGAGTGTCATCATGGTGGTAGTTGACAGACTTACCAAGTATGCACACTTTTGTGCATTATCACATCCATTTAAAGCCAGTACAGTTTCTACTGCATTTATGGAAACAATTCAAAAGCTACATGGAAACCCAAAGATTATTGTAAGTGACAGAGATCCCATTTTCACTGGAAATTTTTGGACAGAATTATTTTCTTGTCTTGTTACTCAGTTAGCTCATAGCTCATCTTATCATCCTCAATCTGATGGGCAAACTGAGATAGTAAACAAATGTTTGGAAGGATACCTTCGTTGCTTTGTATCTGATAAACAGACACAATGGGTCAAATGGTTGCCTCTGGCTGAATGGTGGTATAACACTTCCTTTCATACAGCAACAAAAATGATCCCATTTATGGCACTTTATGGGTATCAACCACCATCCATCACATCATATTTAAGAGAAAATTCTAAGGTTCAGGAAGTGGAACATCACATCGAACATCAACAACAAGTCCTCCAACTCTTAAAGGATAACCTTGTGTTGGCACAGAATAGAATGAAACAACAGGCAGATCAGCATCGCAGTGAAAGAAGTTTTGATGTAGGTGATTGGGTATTCCTACGGCTACAACCATATAAGCAAATGTCCCTCAAGCAAGCTAAGAAGGATAATAAATTATCACCAAAGTATTATGGTCCGTACAAGGTGTTGCAAAAGATTGGTACTATGGCATACAAATTGGAGCTTCCTGCAGCTTCTCGATTGCACCCAGTTTTCCATGTTTCATGCTTAAAGAAGGTTATAGGCGACAAGCTCCCGGTTCAAACAATATTGCCAGAACTTGATGAAGAAGGAAAAATTATATTGGAACCGGAAGCAGTTATAGAAACAAGAACTCGACAGCTACGAAATCGATCAATTTCAGAGTACCTTATCAAGTGGAAGAACTTATCCGCTGAAGATTCCACATGGGAGGACGAGAATTTTATGCAGAAGTATCCTGAACTACTCAAGCGTTGAGGACAACACTTTTTTGAAGGAGAGGGGCATGTTGGGTCCCTATAATACTAGTGATTACCCCATTACTATTGTAGTTATACCGCTTATTTATATTGATGTACCCATGTAGTGCCCATATTGTTACTATTGTGCCACATAGAAGCCCACTATTGTTATTGTTGTGCCCTACAATATTATTGTTATGTAGGCTTTGATTGTATTGGGACCACTTAGACTCCTATATATAGAAAGGAGGTATTTTCATTTGTATCATCCAAGAATTGTTCATTTATGTAATGTAAAGGAGGTTGCCCCCTCGAAGAGGCTGAATTCTAAGTCGTGGATCTCTCTTTTCTATCTTTTTGTGAGCTGGTTTCATAACATTCTCAACATGGAATAAGATGTGAAGTAGATGTCATGGAGCACATTAAAATGTAAGGTAGAGTAGATTTTGTTTTGTAATTTTGCTTTGATTTCATTCAAGTATGTCATTTGATTGCTTTCAAGTTTGATAGATTAGTGTTTCCATACATGCAATTTTAATTCATGCAAGTGTGTTCAACTGGTTGATTGTAGATTAGTTTTCTTTACATGTTTCTTGTATTTGCTTATTAGATTAGTCTCTCATGTTATACAATGATATTTCCAAAGCCTTTAGCTTAACACCATTTTAGAAGTTAATTGGCGAAATATTGTGATTATAGGTGAGATGATTAGCTTTGCTTTTCATTAGTGTGTAGTTAGATAGTTTAGATGTCAGTTCTTTCATGCTATATGATGATATTTTCGAAGCCTTTAGCTTAACCCCGTTTTAGAAGTTAATTGGTGAAATATTGTGATTATAGATGAAGTAATTGGCTTTGCTTTTTGCTTAGTAGGATACTCATTACATAAGTTCATGTCTCATTGAGTCTTTTTAGTTCCTTAAGAACAAAATTGGCGATATGTGAAGTTATGAATGGGACTTGATTTGTTTTTAGTTTTACTTTTGCCTTTAGTTTAAATTGCAGCAGTTTTATTTGTCTTGCTTTCTTTTCTTAGATATTTTGTCGGCTTAGATTAATCTAACTGTTCAAAGTTTTGATTTGTTTCATTTTCTCTTTTCTTTAGAAATTAAATTCTAACATAAGAAACAAAACCCCCAAAAACAACATAAACTATAAAACAACATAGTAAGAAAAAAGGTTAACTAAGCAAATATGGTGTGCCACACTTCATTCGTTTACGATACTCGGATTGATAACTTATGTAGAGAAATTTAGGACACTAAATTGACTAGACACTTATCTTCATTCAAATCTATTATTTTTAGGTGCAAGTAGTGGGACACCTTTGATCATAATAATGTAAAGGAAGATCATGATAGTGGGTTGATATCTATCAACTCTAGAAAGATGTGGTATTAAGCTAGGGAGCCTTATGATTTCCCAAGACACAGCAAGAAGGTGTGTTTTTACCCAGATGTGTTAGATAGGGATTGATGGTCCATATTAAGACACGACCCTAGATCAAAACATGTTTTTGATAACAATGGTGTTATCATGCCAAGCGTCGAGGAAGATAATCAAGGTGATGACAATTGAGAGTGATATGTACTTGTGTTATTTCATAATTTATACTATTGTTGTATGTTTATGTTTTCATTATTTATCTAAGTATTTCCAATTATTGGTGATCCCTCTATTGACATCTCTGCTACATGATTGACATAGAAAATATATCAACCTCATACATAAAACACATTTTCTTAATTAAATGAAAAATGTATTTATAAATATTGAAACATAACTTTCAATTAAAAAAAACCATTATCAGTGCGCCAAAAACATAGTCATGCACTAGCTTCGCTGTGTTGTCAAACATAACCACACTGTAGACGGTGCGCACATACCTATGACAGTTTACAAATCTAAATTTCCATAGTGATGCATCACATGTATGCACTGATGTGCACGTATAACATTTTCACACTGAGACAAAACGTTCACGTTATCTAACACACTGATATATAGCTATATTTTTAAATATTATTTAGACAGAAAGTTGGGTAAATATGATAGAACTGGTGTGATCAGAACATACCAAGTGCGCCGCATTTATGGTGTTGATTAGGAGGCATTTGTTTGAGTTTCAAATAGACTTGGTGGTGATTTTATTTTTTAGAATATGTAATTTAATAAATATCTATTTTTTATGTATTTGTAACTAAATTATTTAATGTAGACATGTCTTTATCATTGTGAACATGATGTAATATTAGCTAGGAGAAATGTGAAAAACATGAATTTTAGTTAATATCTCATGACAATTTAATTTGTATTATTTAAACTATATTATTTAACTCATATTTATTATTAAAAAGAGTTAAATTTAAACCAGTACAATAGTAGATAAAGAACCAAACTAGCATCCAAATGTTATATCTTTATTACTAGAAAATAGTTCACTTACCTCTTTAAGGGAAAACTTCCAATAGAGTGAAACCCCAACTACAAGTAACTTGATCACAAGCCTTATTTTACATTTCTTTATCCTTGTCATTAGAGAGATAAATTTTTAATTTAAACTGGTAAGATTTGCTATAAATATTATATTTAAATTGCTTGAAAATCTTATAACTTGGTAATAAAATAAATTTCATAAAAATAGAAATTTTTAAGTTTTATTAAATCTGAATTAATTCCACCGAGAGGCACTATAGCTCAGTATGGGAGAGACGTTAGTAATAATAATTGAAATTAACATATTAAAAATAGTAATAGGAAAATAAATTAATGTGTGTCATAATTACAATACTTCAATTTACACCTTAATCTTATATAACTTTATAGGGAGATATGATGTAACAGAAGGTAAAAATAAATTAATTTAGCTTTTATTATGAGGAAGAAATGAAATGAGTAAAAAACTTATAATTTACTTTTTACTACAAGGAAAGAATGTATTACATTGTGTGTAATTCATTCTATGTTCCATTGACATGTGATATTTAAAACAAAAATATATTTATAAAAAAAAAAAAAAAATTAAGTAAAATATTTCAACGTCCATATTAAATAACATAATTTTATAGATAGGTTGTATAAAGAAAAATAAATAAACTTAAATTGAAAATTTTCTTATATTTTCACTTTAATGAGAAAGATTGAGAGAATCCTTATTCCATTAATAGTTGTTTTCTAATTCAATGTATGATGGATATTTGTAAAATTTTCAATGTTTAATATGGATTTGATACGTAATATTAATTTAGAAAATTTTAATGATAAAAATAATTAAATATAGACATACATGGAAAAAATATGAGGGGGCATATTTCAATGTCAACTACATCAATATTATTGAAAATAGCAACAAGAAATGATAAAAATAGAAATGCTAAAAATAGCATTGCTATAAATAGCATTCCAGGATATACTCCAACTTTGTTGAAAATAGCAACAACAAATGCTAAAAATGGAAATGTTAAAAATAACATTGCTATAGATAGGATTTCAGGATATATTCCAATTTTAATTAGTCCTTGAATTAAAATTGAGAATTAAAATTTGAATTTAGTCTCAGCAGTTGTTTGAAAAAATAATTAATTAATTCATATTGAGTTAATTAGTTGGTGAAAATCAAACATGAAGCCTTTGGGAAGACATGCAACAGTTATCCCTTTGATTGAGGAAGTTATCCTTTAATTAAGGAGATAAGGATGAGTTGTATTTGAGTGGTAATTAGTTAGCTCAGTTAACTTAGTTAAGTCCAGTTAGATTAGTTCCAAACAATTTGTGGAACTGATTGTGATTTTAGTTAGTTAATGCATGCATGCATGCAACTAGTGTACTTTAGAACTGAATATTCTCTCATAAATAACTCATGCATGTCAGTTTAGACAAAGAGCCAGTTGAGATTAATGGAAGGGATAGGGTACTATTAGTTGCTAGAATATTCCCATGTGAATATCTCTTGCATGCAGAAGGAATTCATTCCTTGAGGATTGTGCAGTTACTGTAGAGGTCAGAGCAATGTGTGAGGTGAGAATCACACAGGTGGCAACTCGAGGACCCAAGAGAAACTGCACAAGGAAATAGGAGGCTTGAAGGACTAAAGGAAGGCATATGTGTTGTATATTTTGTCTATGAGCAGCAGTGAGGGATTGTACTGAGAGATGGATAGCTTGTGAGCTAAAGCTTTGTGTAATCCTGAGATATTTCCACTTGTATGATAATACAAATAGCGGGGTTTTTAGCTGAGACTTTCCCAAGAGTATTCTTCTGTGTTTCATGTGTGACTGAATCTTCTTCTCTGTTATATGTGTTCTATTTGATCTTTCTCAAAATTGATTAAGCTTCCACAAGTTTGATAGTAGAAGTAGATCAAGTATTTTGGTTTAGTTATATTGCATTATCAGGTGATCTACAGTTAGAATTTCTACATGGTATCGAAGCAAAGGTGATCAAAGCAAAGAACAGTATACAAAGAAGGGAGAAGTTCGAAGTTTTGAAGTTCTTGATCATAGGTACAAAATCGATTTCAGATCACATCTCAAAGTTCACCAATGGCATTCAATGGCTTGAGACTCAAGTATGCCCTGGATGGCAGCTAGAATTACATAGCCTGGAAGGATCGCATGGAAGAGATATTAGAGGATAACGGTTTGAAGGACTTCATTGATCAAGAATTCCCCAAGCCAGCAACAACTAATGCCCAAGAATGGGTAGAATGGAAGAAATGTGTGGCAAGAGCGAGGAGGATTCTTCTGGAGGGAGTTCGAGACCATTTTGTCTCAAGTCTCCATGGGAAGGAGACTTCATTTTCAACGTTGAAAACATTGAAGGATCTATATTAGAATAACAGTGACTAGAGGAAGCTGGCGCTGAAGGAAAAGCTTCAAAAAATCAAGTGTGAAAAGGGTGACATGATCTCTACATATCTGAACAAGCTCACCACCTACAGAGATGAGCTTGGAAGTGTAGGAATCACAACAACTAATGATGACATGGTGAGTCTTGCTCTCCTCGGTCTTCCTAAGAGCTGGCATAGCTACCAAGACTCAGTGAATGGAAGAGAGAAATTGTCAGATTGGGAACGACTGTGGTCAGATCTGATGCAGGAGGAGATCAGGAGAAGCACCAGAGATGGTTCTTCATCAAAGCATGATGATGAAGAAAATTTGGCCTTAGCAAGTAAGGCAAGGAAAGGGAAGGAGAAGGTGTTATGAAACTACTCAAGGAAAGATAGGAAAGATAGATCAATGCCTTAGAATTCAGCCTCTTCGAGGGGGCAACCTCCTTTACATTACATAAATGAATAATTCTTCGATGATTCAAATGACAAAACCTCCTTTCTATATATAGGAGTCTAAGGAGTCACAATATAACCCAGCCAACCTAACAATAATAATATAAAGACACAAAAATAACAATAGAGGGATTCTATGGGGCACAGTAATAACAATATGGGGATAATAGGGGCACAAAAATATTAATAAGGGATGCAACTACAATAGTAATGGGGTAATTACTAGTATTATAGGGACCCAACATGCCCCTCTCCTTCAAAAAAAGTGTTTTCCTCAACACTTGAGTAGTTTTGGATGCTTCTGTATAAAATTCTCATCCTCCCATGTGGAATCTTTAGTGGATAAGTTCTTCCACTTGATAAGATACTTTGAAATTGATCGATTTCGTAGCTGTTGAGTTCTTATTTCTGTGACTGCTTCTGGTTCCAATATAATTTTTCCTTCCTCATCAAGTTCTGGCAATATTGTTTGAACTAGGAGCTTGTCGCTTATAACCTTCTTTAAACATGAAACATGGAAAACTGGGTGCAATCGAGAAGCTGCAGGAAGCTCCAATTTGTATGCCATAGTACCAATCTTTTGCAACACCTTGTACAGACCATAATACTTTGGTGATAATTTATTATCCTTCTTAGCTTGCTTGAGGGACATTTGCTTATATGGTTGTAGCCGTAAGAATACCCAATCACCTACATCAAAACCTCTTTCGCTACAATGTTGATCTGCCTGTTGTTTCATTCTATTCTGTGCCAACACGAGGTTATCCTTTAAGAGTTGGAGGACTTGTTGTTGATGTTTGATGTGATGTTCCACTGCTTGAACCTTAGGATTTTCTCTTAAATATGATGTGACGGATGGTGGCTGATATCCATAAAGTGCCATAAATGGGGTCATTTTTGTTGTTGTATGAAAGGAAGTGTTATACCACCATTCAGCCAGAGGCAACCATTTGACCCATTGTGTCTATTTATCAGATACAAAGCAACAAAGATATCCTTCCAAACATTTGTTTACTATCTCAGTTTTCCCATCAGATTGAGGATGATAAGATGAGCTATGAGCTAACTGAGTACCAAGACAAGAAAATAATTCTGTCCAAAAATGTCCAGTGAAAATGGGATCTCTGTCACTTACAATAATCTTTGGGTTTCCATGTAGCTTTTGAATTGTTTCCATAAATGCAGTAGAAACCGTACTGAATTTAAATGGATGTGATAATGCACAAAAGTGTGCATACTTGGTAAGTCTGTCAACTACCACCATGATGACACTCTTTCCCTCAGACTTGGATAAACCTATGATAAAATCCATTGAAACCTCCTCCCAAAGTTGGCTTGGAATGGATAAAGGTTGTAATAGACCTGGTGTCTTAATTGTTTCAACTTTATTTTGTTGGCAAACCAAACATTCTGCCACAAATTTTTGAATATCCAATTTAAGGCCATCCCAAAAAAATTCCTTCCTAACCCTATGGTAAGTTTTTAAAAATCCTGAGTGCCCTCCTAAGGGAGAAGTGTGTAATTCCATAAGAATATTTTGTTTTAGTTGGGAATTCTTACAGAGGTATAAGCGATATTTGTACCATAAATAATCATTTTTCTAGCTAAATGTATCAGACATACTGGAATCTTGTTGTAACTTTCGAATAAGGTCCCATACTTCTTCGTCATTCTTCCATTCCTCCCTTGCTTCGTTTATCCAATCTGGTTGGATAATAGAAATGGCACACAACAATGCTTCCACATCCTCATCCTTTCTTGAGAGTGCATCTGCCACCACATTTTTCTCTTCAGAGGATAATCTTTGTTCTAAAAAGTATTTAAGGCTATCATGATCCGTTTTTACCTTGAAGTGTCTTCCCATTAGGTAGGGTCGCCATTTCTTAAGTGCATGGAGTATTGCCAATGTTTCCTTCTCATAAATAGCTTTATGTAAAAACTTTTCCTTGATTGGACGACTTTCAAAAGCAATGGGTCTTTCATCTTGCATTAAAACAACACCAATTCCATTTCCTAAAGCATCGCATTCCACAATAAAGGTTTTTGTGAAGTCCGGTGTAGCTAAGACCGGTGCTTGGCACATTACCTCTTTAAGATGTTCGAAGGCCTTTGTTGCTTCTGGAGTCCATGGAAATGCATCTTTCTTCAATAATGTTGTTATAGGTGCTGCTATTCTCCCATAATTCTTAAAAAACTTGCGATAATACCCTGTCAACCCGAGAAATCCTCGCAAATGCTTTATGGATGTGGGGATTTTCCATTCCTTAATGGATTTAATTTTGCTAGGATCTACCTTAACTCCTTCATGAGATACAATATGACCCAGATATTCCACCTCTTGTACTCCAAAGAAACATTTGGATCTTTTTGCATATAATTGTTTCTCCTCCAATAGTTGTAGCACCCTGTCAACATGTTCAACATGATCCTTCCAAGAATTGCTGTAGATTAGTATATCATCAAAAAATACTAACACAAATTTTCTGAGGAATGGTTTGAAGATAGAATTCATCAAACCTTGAAATGTTGAAGGTGCATTGGTAAGGCCAAAAGGCATGACCAAAAATTCATGATGACCCTCATGAGTTCTAAATGGTGTTTTCGGAATGTCTTCAATCTTCATTCTGATTTGATAATATCCTGAACAAAGATCCAACTTGGTGAAGTAAATTGATCCATGCAATTCATCCAGTAATTCATCAATGACGGGAATGGGAAACTTATCTTAATAGTGAGCTCGTTGAGCTCCCTATAATCCGGACACATGCGCCATGATCCATCCTTCTTGTGCACTAATACTACTGGAGCAGAGAAAGAACTTTGACTCGGTTGAATTATACCAACCTCTAGCATTTCTGCAACCATACGTTCAATTTCACTCTTTTCGACATAGGGATATCTGTATGGCCTGATGTTTGGAGGAACACTTCCTGGAATCAAATGAATAGCATGATCATGATCACGAATAGGTGGGAGACCTTTGGGAGTCTCAAATACCTTGGAATGATTGTCCAAGACTTTTTGGAGATCTGGAGAAATATATGATTGCAATGTGGAAACATCTAGGGAACATAATTGTGCAATTACACCCCTTTGTTCCTTTTTTAGAAGCTTTGTCATACCATTAGAGCTAATTATCTTTCCCGGTTTCCCCGCAATACCCCTTAATTCAACTTCCTTTCCTTCCACGGAAAATTTCATGAAAAGTTGTTGAAAATTGAAAGCTATTGTACCCAAGGATTGTAGCCATTGTACTCCTAGTACAACATCAGCACCTCCCATTGGTATGTAAAGCATTGGGCTAGTCAATACATATTCACCCATCGATAGCTTAATATTATGGCACTTTCCAGAGCAATTTATTGTTCCTCCATTTGCAACCATCACTTGACACTCTAGTGCTGGGCATAAGAAGCAATTAAATTCTTTTCCTACCTTACAATGAATAAAATTGTTGGTACTTCCTGAATCAATCAACACTAGTACCTTTTTCTTATTGATTTGTCCTTCTATCTTGATGGTTTGAGTAGTGGTAATTCCCGCCAATGTATTACAAGATATGGTCGGATTCATTTATTCTTTATCTAGGCTTTGTTTCTAGAGAATATCCTCTTCTTTTGACCTTTCTTGCTCCTTTTCTTCTTCCTCTTCACAATCTCTGTAGATTAATTTCTTCTCAGCACACTTATGACCTTTAGTGTATTTGCTATCACAACCGTAACAAAGCCCTTTTGCTCTTTTTTCTTCCAATTGTTGTGGTGTCAACCTTATAGGTTGTGGAAGACTAGGAGCAACCACACTTCCATCTTTATAGTTGAGAGTGGTATACTTCTTGGTTGCCATAATTTTGCTTTCCATTTTTCTTGCTAACCTGAATTCCTTCCCTAATGAATCAGGTTCCCAAAGGCGAACATCATGTTGGATATTATCCTTTAAAGACCCTATGAACACATCAATCCTATGCTCCTCTAGAATATTTTTTACCCTTATGTTCAATTTTTGGAACTCCTCAATGTGCTCCATTATTGAACCCTTTTGTTTGAGACTTATCAATTGGCTAAAAAAGTGTTGATTTTTGTATCCTCATAATGTGCTATCAATTCTTCTGTAAAAATTGTCCAAGTGATAAATTTTTTATGAGATCAAAGCCATTGATACCATACAAACTGATTTGGTTCCAAATATAAAGTTTCCATACGTACCTTTTGTGTGTTTTGCACATTATTGAGATCGAAAAATTGCTCCATTTGTAATATCCATGTTGCGGGATCCTTGCCATCAAACTTCCTCATATTGATTTTTGGAATATGGTGGGTTTTCAATCCCACATTAGATTCTAAGAAATCATGATTAACATTTCTTTTGTTCGCATCATGAGTTTCCTTTACTACCTTTTCACCATTGGTAAGTATTTCTTGTAGAAAATTTGTCAAATCTGTCTTCAAATCTGCCATGCATGTCTTCAAATTTGTGTTCAAATCTATCTTCAAGTTGTCCATCTTAACTTCCATGCCATTCATTTTAGTTTCCATTCCATTCATCTTAGCTTCCACGCCATTTATCTTAGCTTATGTTAGCTTTTGTGACAGTGACATTTGTTGCACTTGTTCTTGTAATTTTGATATATCATGTAGCATTTCTTCCTCTTCTTCATGAGTCATGCTAGAGCTTTTAGGTTCCTTACTAGGTGTTTGCATTTTCTTTCCTCGGGGCATCAGTTACTGATAATAATGCTCTACTATGCCTTTGAATTCCTTCAAAATAAATTTTCAAACCAAGCTTAAGCAAAAATTTAAGAAAATCTACACACCTTTTTTCACTTTGTAGGAGCTCGATATTTCCTCTGATGTATCTCTGTACTTTTTGATCATCTAGTTCTGAATTTGTGACCTGCAGTAGCCCTCTGTGTCCTCTTTCCAATGCCACAAGTTGACCCAATTTGGATTTTCCAAGGAAGAGTTATGCGAAATCTCCCACAGTGACTTGATTATAGACTAGTTCAGTAGAGTGAACTTGTACGACGTGCCACAAGTCACTGTTTCGACCTTTGGATCTGAAAAATGCATACAAGAAACTACAATCGTCCTCTTTCTGTACCTTCTTATGAAATTTCAATCTGATCCTCAGAGAAAACGTTATGACTATTTTCCCCAGGTCACTTGTTTGGAATGTAATTCAGGAGCCTGCAAAAAGACCAATTTCCTAAGATCATATCTCCACAAATATAGCGCGAAAGCTCTGAAATTCGGACCCGAGGTTCAGCGCAATTTCTTTTCAAATGGGTTTTTTTTTTTAAATTCTGAAACGTCGCGGAAAAAGAGTTATAGCGAAAATTCCACGATGACCTGTTTGGAGCAGCGAAACCCTAGAATCCAAAGCTCTGATACCAAATGTTATGAAACCAGCTCAAGAAAAGATAGAAAAGATAGATCAATGCCTTAGAATTCAGCCTCTTCGAGGGGGAAACCTCCTTTACATTACATAAATGAAAAATTCTTCGATGATTCAAATGACAAAACCTCCTTTCTATATATAGGAGTCTAAGGAGTCACAATATAACCCAGGTGACCTAACGATAATAATATAAAGGCACAAAAATAACAATAGAGGGATTCTATGGGGCACAGTAATAACAATATGGGGATAATAGGGGCACAACAATATTAATAAGGGATGCAACTACAATAGTAATGGGGTAATTACTAGTATTATAGGGACCCAACAGAAGGATTCTCATTCCAAATCAAGTTCTTCCCATGGTGGGAAGAAGATTGACAAATCTAAAGTGAGATGCTTTAATTTTCATGAGGTGGGCCATTATGCAACTAATTTTCCATTGAAGAAATCCAAGAAGGGATCCTTGGAAGGATCTGAAGGTGAGGCATTGGCCTCTTAGTTCAGATTATATTTTGCCCTCATCGCATGCATGGTTTCATCGATTATGGGTTGTGGTTGGTTTCTTGACATTGGAGCCTCATTCCATGTGACCAACGATAAGAGTTTGTTCAGTACCTTGGAGGAGAAAGACTTCCAGATGCACATAGAGATGGGTAATGATGAAAAGTATAGTGCTTTAGGAGTAGGCATGGTTGCTTTTCATAGGGAGCATGGAGCTCTTATTACCTTAACAGATGTGAAGTATGTGCCTGGATTGAAGAAGAATTTGGTATTGATCACGATGATGGAGGACAAAGGCTATGATGTTGTCTTCAGTAAGGGAAAGGTTTTCCTTAGACCCATCACCACGAGTTAGGTGAAACAGATCGGTTCATGGGTATAGAACTTGTATTCTCTTGAGGTTCAAGATGCATGCAAGACCTTGAGGAGCAAGGAAACTATTAAAGACTTGGTGGTTGAGAGGGAGAGTACATTACCTCTCAACATGCAGCCTTAGAAGAAGTCATAGACAATTGTGGAGAAGCCACATTTGGTGAAGCAGTTTTAGGAGGTTGTGGAGCAGTCACAACTGGAGAAGATTGAGTGGAGGCATACACTCATGTAGAGACCTCCATTATGGAGAAATTTCTAGCCAAATGGGCAGAGAGATCACATGCAGCCATACCTCCAGGTGTGAGGTGGAGCAATGTGAAGAGATAGTCCCAATAAGGCTGAAATAGTGGTAGGATCCTTGAGGTACCCAGCCTCTTTGATTAGACCTTGCTACAGGAGCCCTGACGAGGAGTAGCATGACTTGCTAAGTGGGTACAGACAGATGTGGATAGAGCGGCAGAGGGAGCTTCAGCATCAAAGGGTGTTTCTAGCCCAATAAGGAGGTCAGTTGGGAGATCATTTACTTACTTCTTAGTAACTCAATTGCAGTGCAACAGTGGGCAGCATGATGCAACATGATGAGAGGAGGTGCAGTGTGGATGCATGCTGAGAGATAGGGCCAACAACAACAAGGATGCAGTGGGAGGAATCAGTTTGATTGATGCAGTCTGAGATCAAAGTGACAGAGGCTAGAACAGTCAGATATTAAAGAGCACATAGGTGCAGAGTGTCCAGTTGACAGAGGCAATAACAGTCAGAGACTTTGATGGCAGAGGCATCAGTCTGATTCAGGTTGGATATTCTTTTTGTTTCTGAAGTTTCTGGAGCAAGAACACTTGAGAGAAGTGTTGCATGCATAATGTTCCAAAGGTTCAAGATCGGGTTCAAGTTGAATGCCTTTCTTGTTGAGAGGAAGTGTTGAAAATAGCAACAAGAAATGATAAAAATAGAAATGCTAAAAATAGAATTTCTATAAATAGCATTTTAGGGTATACTCCAACTCTGTTGAAAATAGCAACAAGAAATGATAAAAATAGCACTGTTATAGATAACATTTCAAGATATATTCAAATTTTAATTAGTCTCTGAATTAAAATTGAGAATTAAAATTTGAATTTAGTCTCAGCAGCTGTTTGAAAAAATAATTAATTAATTCATCTTGAGTTAATTAGTTGGTGAAAATCAAACATGAAGTCTTTGTGAAGACATGCAACCGTTATCCCTTTGATTGAGGAAGTTATCCTTTAATTAAGGAGATAAGGATGAGTTGTATTTGAGTTGTAATTAGTTAGCTTAGTTAATTGAGTTAAGTCCAGTTAGATTAACTCCAAACAGTTTGTGGAACTGATTGTGATTTTAGTTAGTTAATGCATGCATGCATGCAACTAGTGTACTTCAGATAACTAAATATTCTCTCATAAATAACTCATGCATGTCAGTTCAGACAAAGACCCAGTTGAGATTAAAGGAAGGGACAGTGTACTATCAATTGCTAGAATATTCCCATGTGAATATATCTTGCATGCAGAAGGAATTCATTCCTTGAGGACTGCGTAGTTACTGTAGAGGTCAAAGCAGTGTGTGAGGTAAGAATCACACAGGTGGCAGTTGGAGGACCCAGGAGAAATTGTGTAAGGAAATAGGAGGCTTAGAGGACTGAAGGAAGGCATATTTGTTGTTTATTATGTATATGAGCAGCAGTGAGGGATTATACTGAGATCTGGATATCTTGTGAGCTAAAGCTTTGTGTAATCCTGAGATTTTTCCACTTGTATGATAATACAGATAGTGGGGTTTTTAGCTAAGGCTTTTCCCAGAGTATTCTTTTGTGTTTCATGTGTGATTGAATCTTCTTCTTTGTTATATGTGTTCTGTTTGATATTTCTCAAAATCGATTAAGCTTCCACAAGTTTGATAGTAGAAGAAGATCAAGTATTTTGCTTTAGCTACATTGCATTATCAGGTAATCTACAGTGAGAATTTGTACAAATCTTAATATACCAGCTGCCTAGATCCACAAATCGCCTAAAAGGATCAAATCACTTTTCACTACAAAAGATGTTTGAATCTCAAGAGATTTGATCCCTCTAAGCACTTGGTAGATCTAGAGTTAAGATGGATCTAGGTTTCAGGTTGTAAAAAAAATCTGACTTAAGTTTTTTAAATTTAACAATGGATTAAATTTATAAACCAATATTGAATTAGTTAAATTGTATTTTTGAATAATTTATTATTAATAATATTTTATATTAAAAATTGAATTAGTTACACATTTTCATCTTTTGAAGAACTAACTAAACCTAGATCCACTAGCCTAGAAGGATCAAATCTCTTTTCACTCCAAAAGATGTTTGAATCTGAAGAGATTTGATCCCTCTAGCCACTTGGTAGATCCATAGTTAAGATGGATCTAGAGTTAATATGGATCTAGGTTGCATGTTGTAAAAAAATATGACCTAACTCTTTTAAATTTAACAATGGAATGAATTTTATAAACCAATATTGAATTGGTTAAATTGTATTTTTGAATAATTTATTATTAGTAATATTTTATATTAAAAATTGAATGAGTTACACATTTTTATCTTTTTAGGAACTAACTAAACCTAGATCCACCAATCACCTAGAAGGATCAAATCTCTTTTCACTCCAAAAGATGTTTGAATCTCAAGAGATTTAATCCCTCTAGGCAATTAGTAGATCGAGAGTTAAGATGGATCTAGGTTGGAGGTTGTAAAAAAAAACTGACTTAAGTTTTTTAAATTTAAGAATGGATTGAATTTTATAAACCAATATTGAATTTGTTAAATTGTATTTTTGAATAATTTATTAATAATAATATTTTATATTAAAATTTGAATGAGTTACACAATTTCAGTTTTTTAAGAACTCGCTAAATTATTTTACCTTTAATTATTTTATCGTTGTGAGTATTGAAATATTTTACTAATTAAGTTAGATTGAATATCAATAAACTATCTAAGAAATAAAAAAATATTTATCATAATTTAACGATAATAGTTTCAACCATATTAAACTTTGTAATTTGTAAAAGTATCTTTGCATTTTTTTTAAATCCATTTTACATGCAATTTCATAGATAATTTTTTGATAGAAATCCACCAATACATAATATATAATAAACATTATTTCATAAAAATAAATATCATGATGATAATCATATAAAAAACATAAACATCATCTGAGATACACACTCGAATTCTCTACCATCATCTAATTATATACCCTTTATTAGCACATATAAACATCATTAGCTAGCACACAAATCTAATAATCTAACAGGGAACCATCATCATGAACACATCTAACCCGACCAAAAAATATACACATCAACACCAACATATAAATTAAGTACATAAACATGAAAAACAAAATGCACCATATATATATATATCTATCTATATATATATATATATATATATATATATATATATATATATATATATATATATATATATATATATATATATATATATATATATATATATATATATATATATATACAAAGAAGTCAAATAACTACATCATGAAGTCAGATAAGTGCAATAAAAAATCTGATACAACAGACACAATAGTGCACGTAACCAAATATCTGATACAACAAACATAGTAGTGCATGCAACCTAGTGTACAGTAGAAGATAATGGATGGTTAACTACTTCTTGATCAAGTATGTCTATGAAACTTAGCTGAGGTGGAGGAAAGCTAAGAGGTGGTTGGTCTATAGTAGAATGATGTGGTTAGTCTGTAGGAGAAGGTGGTCAGTTTTCTCTATCAGGAGAAACATACGACACATCCTCCATCGCTAGAATCTCGACATCATCAGGTGACTGACGAGGTGTACTACAAAAAGGATCACTGATAACCTGACGACCATGATTCAATGGGGTGGCACCACTAAAATCATCACCATCACCATCATCATGATCATGATCATGATCATGATCATCACCCTCATCATCATCATCAACACCCTCATCATCATCATGACCACCCTCGTCATCTGATGAATTTGTTTTTGCATGATGCTCTACAAACCTCATCGTTGTCAGTTCCCTATTAGCTCTGATGACATGTTGCATAAGAGACATCAAATCCTGTAGACATGCTCTATAGAGCTCCATGAACATCGAATATGAATTGATATCTCAAGGCCTCATAGGGCGGACTCCCTATAGAACCAAAACTCTTACCAATCTATCACAGTAGTCCATCTAACATCGCATAGCAGGCCTCTACCCCCATACGCCCATGCCCCCCTGAGGATGTGCCTCACTCTCACCCTCTTGGGCCTCACCCATCTTCTCATATCCTCCATACGGTGGTGGGGGAGGAGACATGTCCTCATCATATGAGTTGTTCTCTTCAAAATATATAGTACACAAAAGTAGTTAGACAAATTCATTAAACAATTTCATAAAACAAATTAAAGAACGTGTTAGAAAACAATTATTCTAATTCATTAAAACAATAAAATGAAACAAGATTAATTTAAAGAAAACACTAATATTACCTCTATCATCTTGAGCCTCATCCATTGTGAAAAATATGTTGGGACACCCTCTCCAATCAGTCCCCCTGTATAGATACCCCAACACGAAAAACACATGGTCATCCAAACTGGCCAGTAGCTCCAGTGCCTCGTCTAAAATCCTAGCCAAAAAATTCATGATGCCCCTCTTGGGAATCATCTACCCCCACCTACACATCATTACTTCAATGATCAGCCTAGGAGGGCGATGATCAAATGTAAGCCTCATCTCCAAAAAAATCTCAAAAAATAAGAAGAAAAAAAATTGAAAGAAAAAGGGAAGGTCCCCCTCCCGTGTCTCAACAACACATTGCATCTATCTGAATCTGTACAAAATTGCCTCAAAAAATGGCAGACCATATGATGCAATGTGGCCCTTGAATCAAAGAATCAACAAAATGCAAAAGAGGGAAACAAATGTGTTATCCATCGCCACAAGAATGTGAAATTGTGTTGACTAATAATAAGACGCACCTAGCCTCCTCTATAGGCAAATAAGAAATATGTAGTTGTCCACCACTGACCTGAAAATATAATGGACAGATCAAATGAGGCCCGATATATCTCATAGTATATGCAATTTGACTTTCAGCTACAACACCATGGGGGACATCACGTAACTGGGGAAAATCCTCCCCTCTCCTGGAGAGGCTAGTGATAAAGTAAATATCCTCCTCAGTGGGCCTATACCACAACTCAAGAGTGACACAAAAATCGTGCTTCTAGACATTCCATTGACGGATCACATTTGCCAATAGGACAAAGTGTGTCTTCAAGGATGTACCCTCCTCATAGTAGTTTATGATGCCTATATTCCTCAAGAACGCTTGGGTCACTGCAGTAATAGGAAGAGGGTATAAATCCCTCTCCATCTTTCTCACCTACCATGACCAGATCATATTGTATGGGTCAGCTTACTTCTCCTTCTCCTACTACTGCTCCCTCTGCTAATGTATCTCCTACATGATTAACATATAAAGTACATCAGCCTAGTATGCTTTTACCCTATACATAAATTACTTGTAAATGAATTCTTAAAATAGAAAAATACACAATGGTCAGAACATAAAACAAAACACACATAAATTTTCCTTTGGATCCCAAAACTAGGACTACCAAATTGATTTTTCAACATATTCCTTTCAATGTTACTATATATATATATATATATATATATATATATACATGTCGAATAATTCATAAACCCTAATCCACTAACCCTGGATTAGAACATAACCATGGTTCCCTAGATTGAATCTACAAAACACCATGGGCGAAAAATCATCATGCCCAAAACCATGTGAAAAACCCATCCACAAAACCATGGGTAGTTCTACCCACCCTCTTTGGGTCCACCCCCCATCCTTGTGTCCACCCAGCTATTATTGGGTCCGCATAAATAAACAAATCTGGGTGCATTACCCTGGACCCCGTGCAAGGAGGGTACCACTCCCTGTAAACCACCCGATAGGGAGGCTTGTTGTGCTCAACGCAACGTAAAGTGTGTTGAGATAGCCATGGAAGGAATATAACACACACCCAACATTCTCCCACTTGTTGTTTTCTTTCCACACGGGGGGTCACAAGGGAGCTTAGTCATTGGTCCATCCCTGTAACGCCCATTGTTTCTCTACACTAAGAAAACTTCTCAGTGCTCACAGACTTTGTCAATACATATGCAACATTATTCGAAGTGTCCACCTTTACTAGAAAAACCTTTTTTTCCTCAACTATATCCCTCACAAAGTGATACTAAACATCAATTTTCTTTATCTTTTAATGGCAAGCAGGGTTTTTTGCCAAGAAAATTGCACCTTGGCTGTCACAATCTATCCTTATAGCTCCTTGTACCAACCCCATACTTGAACAAAATCTATGCAACCATACTACTTCCTTGCTTGCATGAGTGGCTGCCATTTATTCTGCCTATATATTTGAAAGTGCCACTACAGACTGTCTCTTGCTCATCCAACTGACTCCTCCTCCAAATAGGTTAAACACATACCCACTTGTACATATTCTCTAATCCTAATCTCCAACCCAGTTTGCATCAACAAATTCATGAATTTCCAAAAATATGTTCAATCTTGGTCTTCCTTGGTAGCAAAAACCATAATCACTAGTGCCATGAAAATACCTAAAAACCTGCTTGATTGTTGTCTAATTCTCCTTCCCTGGTTTTGACATAAACCTCCTCAATACTCCCATTGCATGTGCAGTATTTGATCTAGTACATACCATTGCATACATCAAGCTACCAATTGCACTCGCATATGGAACACGGGACATGTCCTCTTCCTCTTCTTGTGTCTTGGGACATTGCTCAGCAGGTAACATTACACCTATAGGAAGAGGAACCTTCACTGGTTTACTATCCTGCATATTAAACCTATGCAATATTGTCTTGATCTACTTCCTTTGGTTTAACTAGAGCTTCCTCTTTTCCCGATCTCATTTAATTTCCATGCCCAAAATATAGTTTACAACACCAATATCCTTCATATCAAATTTGGAGGACAATTGGGCCTTCAAATCATGGATAATTTCTTTCCTATTCCCAATCAACGACATATCATCCACATACAAGACCAAATAAATAATACAGTCACCAATTAATTCAAAATACACATTGATCTGATTTTCTCCTTGTGAAGCGAAATCCTCGTATATATGTAGCAAAATTTATGATACCACATCTTTGGTGATTGTTTTAACCCATACAGAGGCTTTTTTAACCCGCATACAAGTTCTTTCTCACCCTTCATCGCAAATCCTTCAGGTTGCTTCATATAGATCTCTTCTTCCAGATCCCCGTTAAGAAATGTTGTCTTCACATCCATATTTTCTACCTCAAAATCAAATGTAGCAACAACAAATAAAAGTAATATAATAGAAGCTAAATTGGAAACAGGGTAAAAGATATCACCAAAATAAATTCCCAAAACCTAGGAATAACCTTTTTTTACCAAACGAGCTTTGTATTTCTCCACCTTGCCTTTTGCATTCATCGTCTTCTTAAACACCCATTTGTTGCTAATGGTTTTCCTTCTAGCTGAAAACTCCATCAGATCCCAAGCCTCATTTTTGTCCACAGATGTCATTTCATCAACCATGGCCTCTTTCCATAGTTTTCTATCCTATGAATGCACTTCTTCCCTAAAAGTTTTGTGATCATCATCAGTAATAGATAAAGAAACATTTTAAGAGAAAGAATATGCACTATACCTCTCTATCTTCCTTCGCTCTCGAATTGATCTTCTCAAAACTGGGGTTTGTGGCTCTTCCTCTTCTAATTCTTGTTTTGTTGTGGAGTTTATTTCTTCCTCCTTGAGTTCAAACTCTATTCTCTTAGGTTCCTTTGGTAGGACTTCATGTTTATTATCATCTTTCACCTCTCTAAACACCACATTTCGGCTATACAAAACCATCCTTGTTTATTGGTTCTAAAGCTTATAACCTTTTAAACCATACTTGTACCCAATAAAGATGCACCTTTCATATTTACTATCCAACTTGGTTCTTTTCTCCTTTGGAACATGTACATATGTATCACATCCAAATACCCTTAGATGTGAATGATATAGTTTCTTACCATTCCATACCTCATGTGGAGTCTTATCCTCCAACCTTGATGAAGATTATTTGTTAATCAGGTAACATGCAGTATCCACTACCTCTATCGAGAATTATTTCCCTAATCCAATGCCACTGATCATGCTTCTTTCTTTTTCCATCAATGTCCTATTAATTATTTTTGAAATACCATTTTGTTGACAGGTGTATGGGTTAGTCTTCTATTGTGAAATACCACACTTCTTATAGAACTCTTCAAATTCCTTCTTGTAAAACTCTCCACCATTATCTTTCCTCGACATCTTAATCTTTTTCTTTGTCCAATTTTCCACCAGAGCCTTAAATTGTTTAAACCTATCAAAGACTTCGTAATTATTCCTAAGGAAATATATCCATGTATTCCTCGATAAATCATATATAAATGAGACACAATACACAGACTTACCCAGTGATGGAACCGACGCAGGTCCAAACACATTATTGTGCACAAGATATAATATCATTTTTGCCCTCTTAGCACCTAAGGGGAAACTCACCTAATTCTACTTCCCATATACACAATGTTCACAAAAATAGAAATCCGAAGAGAAATTAGACATACCTTCTACCATACCATTACCATGTAGTACTCGAAGGCCCTTCTCTCTAGTATGTCCAAGCCTCTGATGCTACATCATGGTATTTTCTCCAGAGACCACTATATTTTCTGCTCCACTTTTAGGAACCACAGAACTGTTGCACCCATCAATAACAATCCGAGCCAGAAGCTTGTATTGAGTTCCAATGGAACTCCCCACATCAATACCAGTTCTCCTCAAACCATCTTGCCAAGGAAAATTTCAAGAACCCCCTAGATATATATGTATAATAAATGATCGAATCCCCTTGGTATATAGGAAAAATGGAAGGCGATTTTATCAATAATATAATATGTATATATTATTTTTTTGGCGAATCTTTTACTGAATTATAAAATCTTGTAAGATCTTAGCGAATCTTTCACTGAATAATAAAACTTTGTAAAGTCCTGGTGAATGTTAATATTGTGAACGCTTAGAGAATTTTTTGAAAAAGTATAAAACCATATATGACAAGAGCCACATGGTGGAAATATAAATATTTTTTTTTCACAATTTCACGACATGGAACTTGTTTATAAAATTGTAAAAAAGCAAACCAAGTCCCTTATAATATGTAGGTAAGCTTATAACAGAGTCCGATACCTCTACTATGCTTTTCTTAATTCAAGTGCCATATCTGCTATACTTAACACTGTGAATCATAACTCTCTCAGAACTCAACTCTATAATGTAATTAAAACCTTTGGAAATTGAATTTGACAACTCTATAAAAACGATTAGCGAAATAGAAGATTCTGTGAATGAGACCACTAACTATCACTACTAAACAATCAAGCTAGACAATGAAGTCTTCCATCTTGATCACAATTGTCCTCACGATTAGGGGAGTGCGACCAGCTGGCCTGACATAACGACCATCATAGCTTCCACTAATTAACAACCACCTTACAAGGACATCTTGGCTCACTTCTCATGAATTTTATCCATTAATCTTAACTGATATAAATCTTAAAAATATATTATTGGAATCCTCTCCATATTCACTATTAATACAAGGGTAAAGGAAATTTTCTAGCTCAAGGCACTAGCCAATACCAACTTTGGTATTTGTGACCCCTTCGTGGGGATGTGCTCCGTTTTGTTTCTGCCTTGTAACATAGTTCAAGGATCACAATACTTTCTAATCTTCAGACTCGATTAGAAACACTTTATATGCTATACATAGTGAATGGAAAAGAAACATTATAGAACACACAATTTCATAGAAGGAAGAAAAATCTTAGCCAATTGAATATCAAAATCTTAACCACTGATTAATAAAGAATAACAAGTAGTGTAATGAAATATTCTGAGTTATTTATTTACAAGTTGTAAAGAATGTAGTGGAATGGAAAATATTACTTAGACAACCCTCCAATATTTTCTACTAATATGTTTGTGCATGTACATATGAAATTAAAATCATTGTTGAATACAAAGCTACCTTTTCTCTTGCCGCCATTTTGACAAATCAGTGTGAAATCAATGTCACTTTGAATCTCCTTTCCTATGTAGATGTTTTGACAAATCAGCGTGAAATCAAAGTCACTTCGAATTTCCTTTCCTGCGAGGGATCACATACACAATTGATTAGTGAAAGATAATCTACTATATATTATGTTCAAGAAACTGAATGCAATCTGCAGTGGAAAAGAGACCTCAATTCCTATTGTGAATTTGAATATCTCAGGACAACATAAGGGATACAAATTCATATGGCCTTAGTACCTAGAAAACAATCACTCCATCATTACAATACCACCTAGATTTTGGCACGTAATCTAAATAATGGCACTAGTTGCAGTGCTTATTTGCATTAACACCATGGAAAAGCAACAACAATGTTTCAAATCACACTTACTGGAAAAGTTGTAACATGTCGAGAATATTTACTGATAGCATCTAAACCTCGTAGCTATGGTGGGGAAACTAGGGAACCCAAATCTTGAAAGAGATCTCATACCAAATCTGAGAAAAAAATGAAAAAGGGAAAAAATCAAAATCTATAAATCAAGCAATGAATTGTTTACAAATCAAATACAATTCCTTTGACTAACAGTTAAATTGAGGTGATATATTTAAATATTTAGTAAGAGGGGAACTTCAAACCATGGAATATTACCTTAGTCATTACTGTCATCCCTCGGTGACTGAGATTACAAATCAATACTTATGAAAAGATTGTAAGAAATTATCTAAAACACTAAAGCATAGCCTCTATTTTCTAAGCAACAAAACCAAGACATTGTTACATCAAGAGCCATAATTGATACATAATCAATGAATCAAGTCCTTGTATGGCACAGAGTTGTTGCACAACCTCTATTTTCTCAGAACAACCTCTTTTTTCTCAACAACAAAATCAAGACATTGTATGTGGTTATTGCAAAGAGGAAATTGCATTCTAATTTGGAAGAGGGTCTTATCAAAAGACATGGATTTATTCAAAGCTACAAAGCCTAATGGGTTACTAAAAAAAAATTTGGAATATGGGATCGTGATACTTAAATTGAACAAATATTCTCTCCTTTCAGAAACGTTACAGCTATACAATTTTTTTTGAAAGCATTAGAATTTGAAAATGGGCCTTTTTGTTAAGACAAATTTTCATTAACATAATGTACTTTCATACCTGAAACATTGTATATATCCAAGAAAAACTTGAAAAGCATAAGAAACTTAGCATAATTTACTTTCTTTCCTTCCGTAAAATTCTTAAAGAGATGAGGTTCCCCAAGTCATTAGGTAAATTTTGAAGGAAATGACAGTTAGTAATAGTCCAATTCAAAACTGAAGACGTGTCACAAATATGAGGGGACATCTCCTCCAAATTGCAGAAGTGCTCCAGGTTAAAATATAGCATTATTGGAAACTTAATACTCGACTGGGTGTTATTGAACCCGGACATTTTTCCAATCCCTTCACGAAAAGCTTAAAGGTAGCTTCTCTAAGTTCTACAAGACTTTACTATGCTCTTGAAGTGGAGGCACATGCAACCTCTCCAAGCGAATAGTCTTAAACTAATTGAAGATAAGGCTTATAGATCATTCAGTGTGGATCTCTTTAACCCATAATTGAATAGTATGTCTCTCTTGAACCCATAATTGAATACCATTAGGACTTTCAAAATTTTCATGGAACTCAAAAATGTTGGAAGGAAGTATTTTCTTCTAGAAAAGAGTAAAACTAAAGCCTTTTCTTTAGGACATTGATGTCACACCCTTGATCCTTCTCCATGGCACCTATAGAGGTAAACCATGAATGCAGAGTTCCATTAGAATATTGTAGCTATTGAACACACAAATGAAATCATTGCATTTATTTAAAAGATATTTTGAAATCAAAACTACCGAAATTACATATGGATAACCTATTGGGTGTAGGATAAAATTCACCCATGTCATTCACAAAAAGCATGAGAACAAACCTAATGCTATATATAAAACCAAGAAAAAATAAAATTCTTCACTTCTAGGGAAAACCATGAAAAATCCCTTAAGACCCTATTCATTAGAATAGATTTTATAAAAACCTACAACAAAGTGAAATAGACATTAATCTTCATCATGCTTAGAGCACTTGGATTTGGCCTATATTCAATAAAAGTGGTATAAAATTCCTTTGCACATGTCACACCTTGTCCTTATATCAATCATACCAATTCTAATAAGATAGGGCTCTTCTAGTTAATCAAGTAAGGTTTCCCACTGACCCTAAGCCTCTATGTAATGTCTACTAAATCCATTGGGTATATTCTTCATCATAGAATAGCACATCACCTCATCAAAGGTTTCTTCTCTCTATTGTATATGGAAATAAATGAATGAATAGTCACTTCATAGATAAAATTTAATAAACATCATTGAAGAGAATCAAAATTTAGACAACACCATGGATTGCTTGCAAATATTATGTGAGGCTTCTAGGTGGAAGTTATAAATGGAAAAATCCAATGCTATCAACATAGTCAAAAGGATGCCCATAATTGATTGGTTAGGATCTAGCCAAGTGTTAAATTCCTTTGTATTCCATTTTCTTTTGAACCCTTTCCAGATGAACTATAAGAAGCAATATCGATAAATAGATCTACAAGCCTCTATTCCTCATAGGAAAATTCACTGAACTTTAAATTTACTGAATTTTTTGAACAAAAATACCATAAGAAGTGTAATTAAAAGGATATTGAAGCTCTGTAAAGAGTGACAATATATACAGAATAATCTATAGTTTGTATTGATAGTTCGAAAAAACAATTCAGAGTTGCTGCAAAAATGTGTTGAGTTTGTCAATGTGAGTTTGGTTGATTGGTAAATTGGGGGTGTTAAAATCCCTCCCACCATAGTTCAAATCACCGAAGAGACATGATCATATCTCATGAATTGGCGTGCATGTGTGTGAGTGTTGTTTGTTGCAGTGGATCCCAAGTGCAACTTCTGGGTGACTTTGGAGAAACAAATAATCCCTAGTTGTTGCTCTTTGTCAAAGAATAGTTGACTAAGCATGGGAGACATAGGTGTTTCATTGTACTGAATTCTCGTAATGGGAAAAGTGTTGCTTGCTTGTGTTTGGTTGTGGTGGATAAAGTGAGGGCATTGCAACGCCTCCCACCAAGGTTCAAATCCTCCCAAAGACATGCTCACCCCACGTGGGTTGGTGTGCCTGTGTTTGAGGGTTATTTTTTGCAGTTGATCTCAGGTGCAAGTCCTGGATGAATTTGGGGAAATGGATAACCTCTAGTCATTGTCCTTTGTTAGAGAATGGCTGACTAAGCATTTGAAACATAGGCACTTCATTGTACTAAATTCTCACACTAGGAAAGGTGCTTCTTGCTTTAAAAAAATTGACCCATACATAAAAAAAATGTGGAGTTTGACAACTTTGAAGATCCATCTGAATTGAACTAAACAGGTGGTACAAGGAAGGTTTCAGTCAAGTTTCCAGATTTTTGTTTACTGGAACAAATCATATTTTAGGAAATTGGCATACGACTGTAACCCTATTGCACCAGACTTAGAAGCCAACATAACTCTATAACAAGGAGCAGAGGAAAAACATATGAAAGGAGAAAAATCATATGGATGGGGTAAAGGAAAATCTGGCTCAATTAAAATTATGGAAATTGAGAACCTGTTTAACAGAGACTTGGCCCATAACATCTATATTTAGTACATATAATATTTTTCTTGTTTTTTTGGGTAACTTGGACCATTACAGAATTCCAGCTACAAAGGACATGCTTATTCTATACACAGCAAGTATAAAACAGGTTCTAAAATTTTAGCCAATGTTAGTAGGGTTTATGACAAAGAGGGATAAATTTTAATCATTCTTCTGCAAGATCACTTTTGTGCTAAAATCTAGGGCAAGAATATATCTCAGATATCTTCAATCCCTTGAGACCCTGAAAATTTTTCAAAGAAACCTTAGATGAGATTATTCCCAAAACAGTTTTGTTAGACTCTCCCAAGTCCAAGTTAACTCCTGACTTTGAATATATCTCAGATATATTCAATCCTTTGAGATGCTGAAATTTTTTCAATGAACCCCTTAGATGAGATTATCCCCAAACAAATTTTATCATACTCTCCCAAGTCTAATTTGACTCCTGAATTTAATTCTCTTTGAGGAAATGGAATCACCTTAGCATGTCTGAGTCTATACTCATGATTTTGATCCCTGAATATGATTCAAAATCCCAAATCAAATAAGTAATATTGACTTAATGAGTCTAATTCAATTGTATTTCTATAACAAATACGGAAAGCAAAAAGGAATACTTGTTTGTTTGTTTTCCTGGTCCAAGATTATAACAGGCAACCAACAGACCTGTTAGCTATCCAGATCTCATGGTGTTTGTAGTATGAAATGGCACCTTTGGACTTTGAAACAAGTTATTATTAAAATTTTCCATTATGTGCAAATTTAGATCTTTCATATTAATGAAAATATCATTTTCCCTGAAATTCAGTGTATCATTAATTGTTTTAGTTTTGAAGTCATCTCTCGAGTTTTTCCCAAGTCCAAGTCAACTCTTATGCTTGGACCTACCTAAATAATTCTGAGAGATGAGTCTGGTTACTTTGCACCAAACATTTCTTTCTACCTGGACCATTTTCCATATTTCCAATCTTTTTCCCTGCTTTTATGTTTCTTCAGTCTTCCATCATTTCTATATTCCTCTATAATAGAATATATATTAGATCTATATAGCCCTAAACCCTAATTCAACTAGGTCATATGCTTAGATTGAATCTGCCTTTGAAACAAGACAAGAATACTTTTTTCAATTCTTCTACTATTTTGACAGGAATGACGAACTAAGATTTTGATATTGTGAACCTCTCTTGATAAGACTCATAACTAATGCAACTTGTAAATGAGAGAATATAAACTTTCCATAGATATATGGTTGGCTTCTAGAATAGCAAATCCAATTCTTCAAAATCCTTTGAATGGCTTACCTATCCCCTAGAATGAGGCTTTCACATTATACATAGATATAATCAGTTCCTATAGATGAAGCGACCACTTTAATATTAAAGCTCTCTAGAACCAATATTGCTAATATGGATTTCTAGAAAAAAATTTAAATTTTGATATTACATTTGCATTTAATCAGGTCTAATATGTAAAGATGGAAATAACCAAAATATACCTATATCGGTTGCACTTTTTCTAGGATAAACATGTACGACCAACAAAGTTAAACTAACTGTAATGAAGGAACGAATTTTCAATGTCAGTATTTGTGCATCCAAAAATTAACAGAATTGATTAAAAATCACAAAAAAACTGTATAAAATAAGTTCATAATTGTAACAGAAAATCTAACATTTTCAAATAGAGATGGATGAAGCATATCCAATACAAGTTGAAGATGAAATGACAATTAACATCAAACCTTTTATGCAAGGTAACTTGGAGAATTCCACTACCTTGAAAAAAAATATCTAGGACAAAAAGAATAATAGTATTTAACCAAAAATTTGGCACTTCCTAAATATACGTGAATACATAATTGAATGTGAGATAATAGAATTATCCCGCTTCCACTGTGCAAAATTTGTTTTGGCATGGCACGTTGTGGTATAATAGAAGAATTTAAGTAAACCTTCAAAATTCACAACACAGTTTTAGCTTGGCATGTCTAAGATAATAAGGGGAGATAAGTAAGCTCTTGAACAATAAGCATAGAAGTGGGCTGGAATCCAATTGGATCCCAATTGGCTTATAGTACATTATAAGCCAGTTGAGCATCATAAATGCAATAATTATTGCACCCATTTTGCCTGATGATCTTAACCATATAACCAATCATACTTAGTGACAGTCAAATCTTAGGAACATGTTTCATCCTAAAATATTGCCTCAGATATCTCCAACTGGATTCCTTGTCTAAAGCATGGCAGTGACTATTCCAATATGAACATGGAGCAGGCACATCACATGCATAATAGTGGAATTGCATCATTGGAATGTTAGAAACATTATACATTTTCATGCTCTTTAAAATAGATCCAGAGAAAATAGTTTCTACGCTAGGAATAAAACATTTAAAATGAAATAGGTTATCAAAATGAGACTGAAATTTCCATGATATGCAGTAAAATTACAAGCCAAAACATTTGAGCTAGATATTTTAGAAACCTACCATTTCACAATGTTTGTGAGGCAGTGTACTTATGAAGGAAAATTTTTCACATAGATGCCTTGGATGAGGATAGTCTTGACATGCAATCTACAAAGTTCAAATAATTAAGTAAGAATCGACCACATAGACCCTATGAAAACCAACTGTAAATGCATTCCACTAAAATATTTACCTAAATATTGCTATATGGCACTCTCTGTAGTGATGGTAGGTGGCCAAACTGACTGTAGTTTTTGAAAATAGATATCAAGTTGTGGATTACTATTAGTTAAATAAGACTTTCCATGTTGTAAAAAAAACTTTAGAGGATCAAACAGATAAGATGAAAAATGATCCTAATGGACTATGTTGGTCAAATAGAAGAGTCACCAATGTGATTTAACAGGCGACAATAGCTATATATTAATTAGCAAGGTCTAGTCTCAAACCTACTCAACAACAAGGATTAACTTTACCAATGTAGTCTGCCTTAATATGTGGAGCAACAACTTGTCTTTTTTTAAATATAAAAGTTCCATTAATACCAAAAAAAAGTGTTAAAATATAGGTAGACATATGAGCCTTAGGATTTCTTGTATAAGTATTTTAAACTAATGACATAGTGGCACAGGTTTCACAAAATACCAAGTTTCCCTATGTAATGTACCTAGGGAGGGTATGTATTGTACTCAAGAAGGTACAGTACCTAGGGAGTATTTACTAGTACCACCCAAGTTCTCACTTGGTGCAAAATTCCAAATCACAAGTGTGAGACCCCAAGGGAAACTTAGGCAAGCTACCCATTATCACTTTAATAGCCTTGCCTTTCTCACTTCAGACTAGGTGAAGCCTAGTGGAGCTTTCCTATGGTTGACTCAGCTCAATGTCTGTAGTATGAAGTGGGAACAAGAGAGAGCATAGAAACAAAAACAAAAAAGGAAAAATTTTTTTGGATTCTATGTTTTGAGGTGGTGGATGAAAGGCAAGATCAGTGCCTTATCATGTTTGGGCTATGGGAGCACGCATTTTATGTCAAAGGGAGAATCTAAAGAAGGATTAGGGGCTATAAGCAGACAAGGTGACACAATCTATAGTAGCCCTAATTTGGTTACTAGACTTACAATTCTGATGGTTGAGAGGGTCTACTTAAGATTCACTACTCAAGGGAACAACTTAGGGTGGCCCCTATCAAAGACTATCTACAAAGGCACTATATCAAGTGATGTCATAACCCTAATGTTTTCATCTTGAAGGAAATTAACACAAAAGGAATTGGGAAAATGGAGGGAAAACCTACACGTTAATCCTTTCCAATGCAGCAACATTGCTCTTCTATAGCCCTATGTTGACTCCGACATCCATAAACCTGCAAATAAAGTTCCCAATGGTGCACCTAGAAAAATGTTTGCCACACATATACAAAGTTGTATGTACGATATACCATAACTTAGACAAACCATAAAACCCCTTTTCCAAAAGCTTGGATCCTTTCTACTCAGAAGTTATTTCATTCAACAAAATTCCCAATTACAAATGGACAGAGAAAACCCTTACAGAGGTTTTAGCTCAACGCTCTTCTACAATAAAATAATATTCTCCTTATGTGTATCAAGTTTCAACTAGTTCTTAGCGTGGTGCCAATGTACTTTGCAAGAGGGGTCTCTCATTTGTGTACATTTGAATATGCATATCCAAGTGCAAATGTGGGGCGTGGCCGGGGGGGATGGAAATAATCCACCCACATGAGCTAATGGGCTACTAGACAATGCATAATGAATAAAGTGCCACCTCAAGGATATTATCTTGCCCACTCTACACACTCTCAACCTTCAAGCAATGACATCAACATAAAGTAAGTCGAGTTGCAAGAGAATGTCAAGAGAAGCAAAGGCATTGACCCCCAACAAGAGCCCCAAAGTGGTCTGTCACTTTGACAAATTTCTGACTATTCCTCTGGCCATCATGATTAACCAACACATGAAAATGATGGATAGCTGATCCTAAGCCCACAACTGAAGGTTTGGGGCTTCCTTCCAAGGATGAAGACTCTCCTCCTCGAATGGGTTTAATTCTTGCAACATCATGGTCTATCCACTGACTCTTGCTCGATGACTTGGTTGTTTATATGTTTGTTGCTTTATGATTTGGGCTTTATGGAACTTTAGTTTTGGAGACCTTGCATGGCATTTTTTAACTATATAGGCCTTTTTCCTTACAGTTTTAGCTTGTGGTGGTTACCTCACCACCTTTTTTTTGTAAAATAGATGTCAATGGAAATCTGAAGAATTTTATCCAAATGGAGAATGCTAAAATATAAAGGACATTATATCATCAACTGAAGTAATTGCTCGAACTTCATGGGACCCTGGGTAAAAAGGAATGAAAACCCATCTAAATATATTATGAAAAGACCTTGGCATGAATACCTACATGTATCTCTCCCTTTTGATTCACATGTACAATAGATGGTGTTGTCCTAGCCCCTTCTGAGTTCTCAATTACAAATGAGTCTTTTATTCTCATAACTCGGTGCTGGAAAAATGAAGGAGAGCCTATTTATATGAAACCCTTGTTATGGAAAAACAAAGGAGAGACTATTTATATGAAACCCTTACGATTATTAGTGTTGGGTATTTTCCCAGCAAGTTTTCCCTAAGGCATTTTTTATAGAGAATCTTATTGGTGATTGCATTGTGTGGCCATTTCCATTTCTATTCTCTTGCTCCAACAAGGAACAAGATGTTAATGAATCCATTTCCCACCGATTCAGAGATTACATGGTCTGGATCAAGAATTGGTGAGTTCTAGGATCCTCCAAATGTGAAAAAGGTTGCTACCATCGCCTGAAATTCTGTGACATTGAACAAAATTTGGATTGCCCATGTTTTTCTATTGTTTAAGATTTCCTACAGAGAAAATTTAGGAGAATTAGCATGTTCCTAATTTTTTTTTATGAAAGATAAAAGTTCTTGGTTTTCGTGAGTACGTTTTTATTTATGATATGACTTTTTTATCTCTGTTGAAAATCAAGTTCTCACCAATGTTGCAGTGATCATTGACCTATACAGAATTACTCAACATTCCAGGATAAGGTAAGGGATATATCAAAACACTATGTGTTTGTATGTGAAATGATTTAGTAAATCTAGATGATGAATTGTGTGAATTGAATACGAACACTAATACAGACACATCTAAACCAGCGTGCGATATACATATCGATGTTGTGCACCTTCTAGCTACATAATGCACATATGAATTCACAGAATGAGCAATATATCATATATTGAAATTCAAGAGATCTATAATCAAGAACTCCATGGCCTTGAGGTGCATATAAGGGAGGTCTATATGGGTATGTGTTAGTTATTGAAACTATGAGCTCGAAGACCATATTGGACATCATCATAGAAAGTTTTCATATATAAACTAAGACAAATATGGGATTGTTTAAAAGTATTCCCTTTCAATGAAAAATATAGGTTTTGTATTTATAGCACACGAGATTTCATTGGAAAATATAGGTTATTGTATTTAGAGTACACGTGATTTCCAGAAAATTACTGTAACAAAGCCCTTTTGCTCTTTTTTCTTCCAATTTTTGTGGTGTCAACCTTGTACGTTTTGGATGGCTAGGGGCAGTAACACTTCCATCTTTATGATTGTGAGTGTTAGGCTTCCTTGTTTCCATAATTTTGCTTTCCATTTTTCTTGCCAACCTAAATGCCTTCTCCAATGAATCTAGTTCCCAAAGGCAAACCTCATGTTGGATGTTATCTTTTAAATTCCCTATGAACACATCAATCTTATGCTCCTCTGGAATATCTTTTACCCTTATATTCAATTTTTGGAAGTCCTCAATGTGCTCCATCATTGAACCCTTTTGTTTGAGATTTATCAATTGGCTAAAAAAAGTGTTGCTTTTTGTATCCTCAGAATGTGCTATCATTTCTTCCTTAAAAATAGCCCAAGTGACAATTTGTTTAAGGGAGCAAAGCCATCGATACCATACAAACTAATTTGGTTCCAAATATAAGGTTGTAATGCATACCTTTTGTGTGTTTTTCACATTATGCAGATCGGAAAATTTCTCCATCTGTAGTATCCATGTTACGGGATCCTTGCCATCAAACTTCCTCATATCGATCTTTGGAACATGGTGGTTCTTCGATCCAACATTAAAGTCTATGAAATCATGATTAAAATTTATTTTGTTCTCATGATGAGTTTCCTTTACTACCCTTTCGCCATTAGTAAGCATTCCTTGTAGAAACTTTGTCAAATTGGTCTTCAAATTTGTCTGCAAATCTTCCATACCTTTCTTTAAATCATCCATCTTACCTTCCACACCATCCATCTTAGCTTCCACGCCATCCATCTTAGTTTCCACGCCATCTGTCTTAGGCTCCACGTTCATCTTAGCTTCTACGCCTTTCCTTAAACCATCCATCTTAGCTTCTACATCTTTCTTTAAACCATCCATCTTATTTTTTGTTACCTTTTGTGCGAGTGAAATTTGTTGCACTTGGTTTCATAATATTGATATATCATGTTGCATTTCTTCCTCTTCTTCATGAGTAATGCTATATCTTTCAGGTTGCTTACTAGGTGTTTCCATTTTCTTTCTTTAGGGCATCAATTACCGATAATAATGCTTCACTATGCCCTTTGAATTCCTTCAAACTAATTTTTCAAACCAAGCTTATGCAAAAAAAATAAAAAATACACACCTTTTTTTCACTTTGTAGGAGCTTGATATTAAACCTGATGTACCTCTATAATTTTGGATCTCCCAGTTCTAAAATCGTGACCTGCAGTAGCCCTCTGCGTCCTCTTTCCAATGCCACTAGTTTGATCGAAATTGGATTCTTCAAGGAAAAGTTATGCCAAATCTCCCACGGTGATTGATTATAGACTAGTTCAGTAGCAAGAACTTGTATGACGTGCCACGTGTCACTGTTTCGACCTTAGTACATGAAACTGATACACATAAAGCTATACATCGTCCTCTTTCCAAAACTTCTTACGATATTTCAATATGATGCTCAAAACAAAAGTTATGATGATTTTCTGCAGGTTACCTGTCTGGAATGTAATTCGGGAGTTTGCAAAATTATCAAATTCCTGAGATCACATCTCTAAAAATATAGTGAGAAAACCTCTGAAATTTGGACCCAAAGTTTAGAATTATTTCAACCCAAATGGCTTTTTTTAGCTTTTGAAATGTCACAGAAAACAAGTTATAGTGAAAATGGCACGTTGACCTGTTTGGAGTAGTGAAACACTAGAATCCAAAGCTCTGATACCAAATGTTATGAAACCAACTCACAAAAAGATAGAAAAGATAGATCAACACCTTAGAAATAAGCCTCTTCAAGGGGGCAACCTCCTTTACATTACACAAATGAAAAATTCTTGGATGATTCAAATGACAAAACCTCCTTTCTATATATACGAGTCTACGGGGTCACAATATAACCAAGCCGACCTAACAATAACAATATAAAGGCACAAAAATAACAATAGAGGGATTCTATGGGGCACAATAATAACAATATGGGGACAATAGGGGCACAATAATAACAATAAGGGATACAATGACAATAGTAATGGGGGGATCACTAATATTATAGAGACCTAACACTTCCTCACATGAATTGGCATCATCTTTCCTCTAGTTGGTCGATAGAGATGTCTCCATGGGTTTGCATTTTTCGATGAAGAACTTGTGAAGTATCTCATTCACATACTTTCCCTGAGAGACAGGTAGTTCCCCATCAACTTGTCATACTTCCGATCTGAGGAAGTAGTGCATGAGACCTATGTCCTTCATTTCAAGCTCTCTTGCAATGTCCTCCTTGCAAGATCTGATCAACTGCTCATCACCAGTCAAAATAAAGTCATCAACATATAAGACGATAATTAAAAATTTACCTTATACTAAAATATTATATAGGTTTGCATCCGCTTCACTTTTGGTGAATCCCAATCTGGTGGGATAGCTATTGATCCTGGTGTACCAAGCACATGGTGCTTGCTTGAGACCGTACAACGTTCGCTTGACTCTACACACATGAGACTCTTGATCAAAATCCTTGAAGCCTTTTGGTTTCTCAATATACACCTCCTCCTTAATAACTGTTATCCAACAAATTGACCCCCTCATCAGCTCAGAGGGGAAAGACATGATAGCTGAAGCAAAGACCAAGATCACATTCCTTGTTTCCACACTAATGCTGGCTATGCACTAACTACCTGCTTTATAAAGCTTCTCTGTAAGCCTAAGGGTGCGTTAGTGACCCAACTAACTCTAGTTGCTAGTTCGGGAACAATGTTAGTGGACCCTAATGAAGTTCTAAAGATCAAAGGAGTGAATTTACTCATAAATATCTAGATATTTTCTCCTAGATCTACTCAAGAAAAGCAAGGAAACATCTCAAGTTCGACCTATTTGGGGGATTTCTAATCCTAATGAAGGAGGAAAATGGGAAAGAGCTACAAAGCATGCCAACTTCATTGATTTTACCCTAAGAAACTCATGGAGGAACTTGGAAACCCTAAATCAATTGCTACATAAGCAAAGCTAGGGCTATGGTGATAGAGGTCAGATCATTTGAAAGGATAGCATACTTGATTGTTGAGCATTGTCTCAAATCATAAGAAGTTGGTAAGAAGAGAGAGAGAGAGAGAGAGGGAGAAGTTGGAGGGGTAAGGGAAGGCTGATGCAACAGATGGTTGTAATCACTCTTCCGACATTAATATAGAATTGCAATTGTACTGTCTACTCCGTGGTGTTGGTGCTATCATTCATTCATTTGTTTGTCCAATACCTTTTAGCATGAGTATCTTAGTTATGTGTAACTAGATGTTCGTTTACGTACTCATGTATTAGTTATCATAGTTGTATGTTGTGATTGTGCTTGTCTCTTTTATTTACAGGACTTGATTTGGAGTTGGCTCAGGGGAATTCCACCTAGCTACATTGCGCTCTCCAGCAAATCCTCATGGAGGCTTGAGGTAATCTATTTGTCCTACTTTCATAGTTAGTTATTTTTTATGAACATGCATGTAAATTTGTGATGGTTGCAGATAATATTACAGTCTGCCAAAGGTCCTGGGAAGACCTTTGAGGGTATCTTCATTCTCCATACACCGTGCATTTTATCCTATAGCAGAATTGGTGACTCCGCTAGGGACTATATTTTTAGTTCCCAGTTTAACCAGATAGTTCTCAGTTTCCTCCTCCTTCTAAGACCTTCCTATACTTCCACATTCCTTTTCTAACCCACCAAAACCTTGCTGCATCCTGCATACATATATTCATTGTTGAATTTGATCCAAGAAGCCATATTTTGAATTGTTTTCCCACACTAACGCAGGTTAGCAGACTACACAGTGCTTTATAAAGCAATGTGTCTACACACACAGAGTGTTAGTGGACCCAGTAACTCTCTATGGCCACTGCTACAGAGTGTTAGTCTCCCAAAATATTGATTTCCAGTTGTGTCTGCAAATCCAAGGGGATAGGAAGCCTACTCATGGATTGAAAGAGGGTCCGCAACTACATCTTTTTAGCAAGATAGGTGTCCTGAAAGAATTTTTTTTGTTTAGGAAATAAGTTTTTTCCTTTCTTAAAAACATTTTTTATGAAAGAAAGATCCATATTTTTTATTCATTCTTCTCTTTAGCTGGTTTAAAGCTACTTTATTTTGGTTTCAAGTAGTTGTTAGGAAAACATTGGAAAGATTTATATTGATTATGCATGTGTTATGATGACTAAGATGCATGGAACACATATGAATATGTGAAAGACTCTCACCTGTAGAATACAACTTGTTTTCATCGAATTGAATAAATTTTAAAGCATTGTCTTGTGCATGATTTTTGAGTCAGAGTCCCATCACATTTCATACATAAACTCCCCTACTGAAGATAATAAAAAAGTACACATCAAATTTACCTAAAATCAATTAGTAACTCTTTATTGAGCAAACAAACATTAGTTCAGGCTAGGATCTTGGGATAGGCAGTGTGAGTAAACTACCCAAGATCAGAAACCCAAACTAGTGGCATTAAAATTAAAAGAGAGAAAATTCCTGCTACACTCATACTATGGGGACCACTCCAGTCAAAGAGGAGATAAATATGAGACAACATTGGACTACAAGTGAAGGTAGCCTACCTTCGCTTGCAAATCCTTTGGGTATTCTGTGTATTGGGGATCCCTTTGGGGGTTTCGGAGCTATGTCGGGGACTCAGTGTCGTGGCGGAAAAAGTCGTTTGTGCGGACACAACTGACCTCCCTAGGAGTCTAAACTCTCTAGCGACAAACAAGACAAAATGGAGTGATCTTTCTCTAAATATACCTTTTACAACATGAAAACTACAAGTGTTTAGGCTTACCTTATTCCAAAACGCTGTTGTTGAAGTCCATCCTTGCCGATCCGGATGAGCTCCTCCTTCACATCAATTCCTGCAACCACAAACAATCAAACCATTAGCAAGCACTTGCATTTCATATAATAAAACATATATTCAACATGTAGACCAAGGAACACATGAAATAACTCATTAACACAAGCTATTGAGAAAAATAAACCAGTTTGTATTAATAACGAAACAAAGAAACTCTTACAACCTGGCCTTGGTGTTGTGCAAGTTCCTCCCAGGGTCCATCAAGGGTTTTCCTCTACTTTGACAAATCTCACCCACTTCCAAGTAGAATCAAGTAAAGACAATCTCTCCTCACAAGGCTCTAAATGGGAGACCTAAATCCTGCAGCATTTACCCAAAGAAAATGTATAGCTCCAACCTCCTCTCCTTCTGGATCAATGCCTTTATTTAAAGTGCTGTAAAGAGGTTATTCAGGTCCACTATCAATGGGATCATCCCCCTCTATGGGTGGGATAGCTCCCTTATTGATGGGATAAGTTCCCCCTTAATAGAGATACATGAACCAACTAGAGGCGCATCCATTTCATCAAACCGACCTCTAGAATGTTCTAGAAGTAACCACAAGTAACTTTTTCAAGATAAAACTCGCGCATTTTGCCTTTTACAGAGGGACGCACCTGTCCCTTAACATACAGAGCGTCCAGGGACGCATATTTTGTGAACAAGTTCAGCGTCCCCGCAGGTAAGGCTAGAGAGACCTGCGACCCCAGAGATAAACATAGTTTTTACAAGACTTTCTCTCTTCTTTGAGTTTGAGATGGATAACAGAGGCATGAGACTTGCCTAAGAGGGTAGCATGACTGTTGATTTGAGCCATACTAACTGTAAGTAGTCAAGGTGACATTTTTTAGTGTAACAGATTGCCCCCTAAAGTGCGAAGCCTGGAATAGAATAGGGTTTTGTAATTCTAGGAAGGGTGAAGCGCTTTATCATTTCAAGGATTGCCTTGTGGATGGCCTGGTTGGAACCTGCAATTTTCAACACAAAATACATGGATAAGATTATATCATTACTGAGGTAGGCATTCCCATACTCAGATTCAAAACTTTAACTAATGGACTAACTATTCTGATACAGGAATGATCTTGCAGTACATCATTTTTATAGACTTTTGTAGACATAGTATGGATGCAGCCATCTGTTTATGATTAGTCTACATAGATAATGAATACAAAACTCCTCGCAGCCTGGATGGTAGAAACTAGATCCAGGGTCTTCACTTCTACTTCCCGAATTGGTACGATTCTAGCCATGTGATTAAATGATTCGATGTCGAACATGGTAGAAACCACTTGATTACCAGTCAATGATGTAAACTGTTAACAAGCGTGAGAGAAACCACCAGTAATGTCAATGGTTCTCAAAGTACCAAGCACAACCCGTGAAATGTGAATAGATGTTTTGATGTCAAACACTTCACGGAATCCTCTGATCGAAAGTCAATGATGTAAACTGACGTCAAAGGCGAGAAACCTGCCATTGATGCATGCAGACTTCAAGGTACTGTCGATTCCTAAGTCATCTTTCTAGATAATGTGTCGATGTCGATAGAAAGCGACCCGTTGCAGGCAAGCCCGCAACACGAAATCATTGTTCAAGTTGAAGAAATGTTGCTGTAAGGACTGACTCAGGGATGGTCAAATGGATGACAAGTATTTTGCAGATGAAAGTTTTTTCTTGCAGACCTCTTGAATACATAACGACACAACAGATGGCTTGGTGACGTATAACTCAAAGTTAACCCCTGGAACCCGGTTAAAGACTTTCAAAGTGATTTGGTCAACTGTGAGGTAAAAGATTTCCCAACCCAGGTGAATGAAAAGTGTCGTGTTCAAGAGCGGTAATAAAGTTTCTTCTGAGACAAAAGGTGACAAATAGGTTCATTCTTCTCTTTTTTCCCCCCCCATTTCTGGCAAGTACCTCTTTATTTTTAACAAGCTTGAGGAGGATAACATATGCTTGATTATAAGCTCATCCTTCGGACGAGTCCAACCTAGTTTAAATTCGAACCCTAGGAAGGAGTGGTTCGTTCCTGTTTGTAATTGAACAGGTCCTCTACTGTAAAAGTTTAACGAGCCCAGTATAGGAGAAACTCGGCGTTTTTCAATTTTAGAGAGTCTGAAAAAACTAAAGGAGACTCCACGTTGAACTTTTTCGTATATTTGTGTCCCTCAAGCCCGAAAAAGTATAAAATAATACCTGGGGGAACCGCTTGATCTTGCGACCAAGGAGTACTTTCATAATAGTGTCGTTGACCTGAAAAGTAAAAAGCGATCAAGGACACGTCGTTTTATTTCCTTATCGAGTTTGAAACGACAAAAACCCGGCAATCTTTTCCTGATTTTGCGGTCAGAAAAGAGCTAAAAGGGGACCGTCTTTTAATTTCGTTTTAACGAGTGTAAAAGAAACGCTCGGCAATCTTTTCATGTTTTAAGAGTCTGAAAAGGGCTTAAAAGAGAACTCCAAGGTTTCACTTTTTCGTAAGTTTTAACGAGTTCGAAAAAGGGATAAAAATGTACTCATGGTTTTCACTTTTTCGTAAGTTTTAACGAGTTCGAAAAAATGATAAAAATGGACTCATATGGCCGACTTTCAATTTAATTTACGAGCAGGAAAAGACGGAAAGAACTCGGCATTTTCATTTGTTTTACGAGAATGAAAAATAGCAAAATAATCTCGGTATTTTCATGAGTTTAACGAGTCTTGAAAATAACTGAAATTGACTCGAGATAGGTTTCATTTTTACAAAAGCTTGAAACAGAGAAAAACTATGCTTCAGAGTAGTTTCATTTTTACACAAGCTTGAAACAGAGAGAAACTGTGCTTGATGCCCCCTAAGCGTAACTGCTAGAGTGCATGCCCCCCAGCTTCATTTCATTCAACCAGCTGGATGAAATGAAGGTTCATGAACAAGATCATTTAAAAGACTTTGACCTAAAACTGTAAGAAAATTATGCAAAACACCGAAACAACTAACCTAAATATACAACATAACATTTACGAGATCTAGTCAATCTCTCGACTCAAGTAGAGGAGGATTTGTTTCATTTTTTAACGAGCTTGACACAGGAAAAGAACTATGCTCAGATTCGGTTTCATGTTTACACAAGCTTGAAACGAAAAACTATGCTTGTTACAAGTTCGCATGCCCCCAGCATAATGATGCAAAACGAGGTACATGCCCCCCAAGCTTCATTGCATTCAATGAGGTGGATGGAATGAAGCTTTACTTTCAAGATCTTGGAAAGACTTGAGGGAGTTGTTTCATTTTTTAGTGAGGTTGACACAGGAAAAGAACTATCCTCAAAACTACTCTCTACAATCTACCTAACAAAAAATTTACTTTAAAAACCTTGATTCATTTTTTAACGAGCTTGACACAAGACAAGGAACCATGCTCTAAAATCCTTGATTCATTTTTTTTAATGAGCTTGACACAAGACAAGGAACTATGCTCATGACTACTCTCTAATCTACCTACTTAACCTACCCTTGTTTCATTTATTAACGAGCTTGACACAAGACAAGGAACTATGCTCAAAAAATTCGCATGCCCCCAGCATAATGATGCGAAATGAGGTACATGCCCCCCAGGCTTCATTGCATTCAACCGGCTGGATGAAATGAAGGTTTACTTTCAATATTTAACTTGAAAAGGGAGTTGTTTCATTTTTAAAGAGGTTGACACAAGAAAAGAACTATCCTCATACCTGATTCATTTTTTAACGAGGTTGACTCAGTAACAGGAACTATCCTCAAACCTGATTCATTTTTTAACGAGGTTGACTCAGTAATAGGAATTGTCCTCAAGATCCTACTTTCTACAATCTACCTACATATCCTAAAATCTAGCTGATTCATTTTTTAATGAGGTTGACTCAGTAAAAGAATTGTCCTCATGCTAGCCTATTTCATTTTTTAACGAGGTTGATACAGGAAAAAACTATCCTCGTACTCACTGATTCATTTTTTAACGAGGTTGACACAGTAAAAGGAACTTTCCTCGGAATCCTACTTTCTACAATCTACCTACATATCCTAAAATCTACCTGATTCATTTTTTAATGAGGTTGACTCAGTAAAAGAACTATCCTCATCAACTAATTCATTTTTTAACGAGGTTGACACAGTAAAAGGAACTTTCCTCGTACCATCCAGTTTCATTTTTTAACGAGGTTGAGAGAGGAACAAACTATCCTCGTAACATTGATCATGGCTTCCAACTGGAGGAAAGACATGTCAATGGACACACCTTGATCATGGCTTCCAAGAGGTCTTCATCCGAAGGAAGAATACTTCTTGGGAAGGAACACATGTCAAGGGACTCAAAAGGGATAAGAACATCGTGTTCAAATAATCCCATAGAGTTTTCCATGTCAATTACCGGAGCTAAATCAAAGGAAGATGAGCAAACAGTGAGAGGCTCACTTACATCGGTAACTGAAAACATGGGACCAGTTGCCACATAATTTACCCGTGGCAGGGTAGATACCACTTTAGAATCAGGAACATTTAGGGTTGTCATATTATTAGTAGTTGAGACAAGACTAGAGAATGAAAGCTGGTCTATAGTCACAATACGGCCATTGTGAGGGAAAGACATCACGCGAAAGAGTGTCGATACGACAGCTTTCATTGCATAAACATAGTCTCGCCCAAGGAGTAAATTGAAATCCAAGGGACCTCGAACTACCATAAGATCAATACAGACAGTTTTACCTTCCAAGGTAATAGAAAACTTAGGAAGGATCCCTAAAGGTTCACTAATGGTTCTGTTAAAAGCTTTCAGATTCTGCGTAATAGGAGCAAGCTGAGGGGAACCCAAAGCTTTCCAAACAGTTGAGGATAAAATACTAACAGAAGCACCTTCATCTACCTGAGTACGATGTATGTCCCTACCACCAGCCTTGACAATGATTTGGAAATGGATGGAGGAAGGAAGACGAGGTTCTGTCTTTCTATTCCAATCAAAGGAAAAGACCTCACTGCTTGGAGGGGGTTTTGTAGAAACAGGTGAAATGCCCCCCGGTATAGAAGAATCTGATGTAACAAGAAGAACCTGAGCGGTATGAAGTTTACTCTCAAAAAGGAGAGTGTGATCGACCGAATGTGAAATTGAATCGACCACATGATCAACTAATGGATCATCAACCTGAGTGACATGAGTTTCACTCTCCAATGGGAGAGTGTGATCGACTGTACTTGAATTTAGATCAATCACTCCGTCAGTTGACGGTAGGTTGGGAGAAAGTTGACGGTAACTAGTTGGAAATTCTTGCTGTGGAACAGTAAGGTTTTCCAACAATGTTAAGGCTTCATCCATGTGAGGGCAAATGTGAGTTTGATGACTCCCTTTGCATAACTTACAAGGAAACCTAACTTTACCCTTTTTCCCAGGAACCTGACTATCACTGGTTGATGGATCAATGGAAAGTTGATGAGATTTTTCTGACCATACTTCCAAGACCTTTGGAATACCAGGACAATTGACAAGGAAGTGGTCACCCTTACAAAGCCTGCAAGGGTATTTGGGTTTACGATGCATGTCGGAATTTTCCTCAACACAACTAACACTTACAGCCATGGTTGGTTGGTTGACTTCTTTCTTATCTTGCTTCTTCTTCTTCTTCTTCTTCTTCCCTTTCTTCTTCTTCTTAGCCTCCTGGTTACTAGCATCAAGGCTTTTACCAGGCGAAGAGGAAGAAATGGAGGAAGAAAAATTAGGCGAAGAAGGTAAAGGGTCAACAGAAGGTTGGTGATGTTGAGATGGTGAACTCTGTTGAGGTGAAGCATCCGGTTGAGATGGAACAATTGGAGTATTTTGGGCCAACGAAGTTGAAAATAACCATATCGGTAAACCTATTGTAAATCCAGGTAATGACAAAGTAGCCATATAAGGAGGACCAACATTTCCAAAGTAAGGAAAAGTACTAGGATTCTCATTAGGAGGGGTTCCTAGGTTGATAAATTCCGGAACATTTGCCATTATATTCAACTTCAGTGAATTTTATTAACAATTTAAAACTAAAATTAACAATTCACAATTCACACTTAACAACTAAAATTCACAATTCACACCTATGGTCTCTAAAAGTAAAAACAAACAAATTAACACGCGCTATCAAATCTAGGAGTCAAACCACACACAAACAGTAAGCTCTCCGGACCGAAAACACTAGTTGGTGATGAAGCCCAACCTCGCAGAATTCAGTACAGAAATGGCGGGTGGAACAGTTACCCCGGCAACCTACTTAATGAATAGACCGGCACAAGTTCCTCCACTTTAACCGTCTCGAAGTGAAGTGAACCCCCCGGAAAATCCAAGTGAGTATAACCGACGTCTGCTCCAGGTACAGTGGGACCTTCCCTCCACCGTCACCTCGGTAGAACCCTAAAGATTATGGTCACTAAGGTCACCAACAGTAACAAATACACCTGGGGGAACAGTCTAAACTCCGACAGCACGCAAGGGCAGAGTAGCAAGCTCAATCCCCTTACCGGCTCCTTGACAACAATCCAAGGTTTACCGATAAGTGACCCCTGGCTCCTCGACAATGGTTAATCCGAGGTTTACCATTTGTAATACGTACTATCTGGCGTCGTTCCCAACGAGGGGGGAATGATCCCCTCACTGGTTCGGACACGAGCTCGTGCTTCTCCTTTAAGAGGAGCTTTCCCAGAGTGCAATTGAAACAATTGGATTTATTCTACTCAAAATAAACTATCTGTTTGGTTTTACTGTCTTGGAGAGTTAAGTACTCACCTACTCCAAGACACTAGCCTAAGCTATGTTGGTGCTTCAGAGCCCTAGAAATGTAAAAATTACTAGATGAATTTTAATTAAGCGCTGTGTTATTAAGGCTGTTATTACTCAAAGAGGTAAATGGATATGAAACCAATGGTGTTATGACCCGACTCAACTGAATGCAATCGAATATGATAATGTAATCTTTTCAATTCGATGAATCCTAACTAAAGTAAGGAGAGAGTTTCCATTCACTTCCAACAATGCAAAAAATTGATCACTAAGAGAAAATATAACAAATTCTCTAATGCACTAATTTCATCAAGAAAAACTAATGCAAATCAATTCCAAACTCTTTTTTATTTTTATTTTTGTGTAAATTCAAATCAAAGAAAGCTGATCTAAATCTACAATTGATTTTTCAGAATGTAAACTATGCAATTGTAATCTATGCACAATTCACTTGAAAAGTATGCAAATGTAATCTATGCACATTTTTCATTCATATTCTGAAAATGAGAATTCTAATGATGCAAATGTGATCTATGCAAGAGAATCCTCAAACACAAGATGATTCTAATGTAATCTAAGAACCAATCAAGTGCAAGTCGAGAAAACTGGGTGAGAGTTCCAAAGATCAAAACATAAAAACACTCAAAGGCGATTAACACTCATACACAATTTAGCCCCCCCCGGCGAATGAGGGGGAAATTTTTTTGCAAAAACAAAAGCAAAAAGATGCAAAATTGTGAAAAGACTGAGACAAACCTCCAAGTAATGACCAAAGGAAATCAAATCAAGAATTTCTCAAAAAAGAGACTCAAAACACCCAATTGATGAAAGCTAAAAGCAGGAATGCTAATGAAACAAGTTCAGGTGAAAATTTTTGACAGGGTACTAAAGGATCTGGGCAGAAAACACTAAGAAAAACCAAAATCTAAAAGCAATTAAAGCAAAAATGGAGTTTTCCTAAATTTTTACCGGAAGATGCAGGCAACCCGTTAGAACAGGCGCGGGCCCGCTCTGTGCAAATGGCAACAGCGCGTCCAAAGACGCACTGTGCAGTACTCAGAGGGTGCGTCCTTCTGGAAAAGTTAAGAAAAACCAAATCTAACTAAATCTAAAGCTAAGCCACCCAAATACTAATTCTCACAGTCAAAAACCAGAAAATAAAAATGATTTTCTCAGAGCAAAGTTCACACAAAGGAAAAGACTTTCACATTAATGGATTCCCCAGCGGAGTCGCCAATTTGTCGTGGCGGAAAAAGTCGTTTGTGCGGACACAACTGACCTCCCTAGGAGTCTAAACTCTCTAGCGACAAACAAGACAAAATGGAGTGATCTTTCTCTAAATATACCTTTTACAACATGAAAACTACAAGTGTTTAGGCTTACCTTATTCCAAAACGCTGTTGTTGAAGTCCGTCCTTGCCGATCCGGATGAGCTCCTCCTTCACATCAATTCCTGCAACCACAAACAATCAAACCATTACCAAGCACTTGCATTTCATATAATAAAACATATATTCAACATGTAGACCAAGGAACACATGAAATAACTCATTAACACAAGCTATTGAGAAAAATAAACCAGTTTGTATTAATAACGAAACAAAGAAACTCTTACAACCTGGCCTTGGTGTTGTGCAAGTTCCTCCCAGGGTCCATCAAGGGTTTTCCTCTACTTTGACAAAGCTCACCCACTTCCAAGTAGAATCAAGTAAAGACAATCTCTCCTCACAAGGCTCTAAATGGGAGACCTAAATCCTGCAGCATTTACCCAAAGAAAATGTATAGCTCCAACCTCCTCTCCTTCTGGCTCAATGCCTTTATTTATAGTGCTGTAAAGAGGTTATTCAGGTCCACTATCAATGGGATCATCCCCCTCTATGGGTGGGATAGCTCCCTTATTGATGGGATAAGTTCCCCCTTAATAGAGATACATGAACCAACTGGAGGCGCATCCATTTCATCAAACCGACCTCTAGAATGTTCTAGAAGTAACCACAAGTAACTTTTTCAAGATAAAACTCGCGCATTTTGCCTTTTACAGAGGGACGCACCTGTCCCTTAACATACAGAGCGTCCAGGGACGCATATTTTGTGAACAAGGTCAGCGTCCCCGCAGGTAAGGCTAGAGAGAACCTGCGACCCCAGAGATAAACATAGTTTTTACAAGACTTTCTCTCTTCTTTGAGTTTGAGATGGATAACAGAGGCATGAGACTTGCCTAAGAGGGTAGCATGACTGTTGATTTGAGCCATACTAACTGTAAGTAGTCAAGGTGACATTTTTTAGTGTAACACTCAGGCATCCTGCCCACACAACGTACTATTTGCAACTATGTCCCCCCAGTAGTGTCTGTGATCTGAGGTATCCTTAGTGGCCAATCTTTTAGGGACTTACACAAGGTGACTGGGCTGGGTTTCCCTAGTAGTTGACACAGATGGGCCTACTTTGTCTTCAATTTTTGGGAGGGTTCTCGTCTTCACGAGAGTACTTGGCACCTCAATTTGAGGTTTAGGCGAAGCTCTAGACTAACCATAATTGTACATTTGACCAACCCTCTCTGTTATTCATTGTGATACTGGGTTTCATCTCCAGTGATTGGTGCTTATCAGACAGGGTCATTTCCCTCTATTTCTTGATTGATCAACTTAGTGTATTTTTTATAGTTTTTTAGGTACCCATGTGATATCATTGAGACTTTAACAAATATCACGATAAAATATATTGATAAAAATTAACAGTCACCGTGGCTACATCTAGCCCTCATCGTCAATCTAGACGATTGTTAGGACTTCCTCCACTCATTATGGAAGATCTGCCAAGATCTAGTGAACTGGATTCCCCATCTTCGGGAATTAGTCTCCTAGATCTCACATGGAATTTTTTTGGACAACCGATGATTCAAGTTTTTCGGAGGATTTCTTTACTAGAGGATTTCTTCCTCCCTTTAACTCTCCGCTCACGAATCCGTTGGACCCACTCTTGGTTCCTGTGGGACTAATACTCCTTGTCTCTTTAGAAGTAACATTTCCATCCATCCCGTTGACGACTAATGGGTCATGGAACTTTGTGGACACTTTTGGTCCTCCACCACTTCCCCAGTCGATAGTCACTACTGCACCATTGATGGCGAACCTCGTTATCCCATTTGTCCCAGGTACAACCACTCACATGACACCCTACACGAGTGGAACCCAGCAGATGCCAGGTTCCACCCCTTTAGTGTCACATTGTATACCTTCGACAAGTGCTACATATAGCACTACTTATAATGCCCACTATAGCACTATTAGCACGGTTCCCGTCCACCAACAATATGGTCAACAGCCATTGTATAGTTCAATCCCCAGATTCAAGTATCTGGGGGCATTACCAATATGCACATACCGGTCAGGAACGTAAAAGTTCCCCCTCCATTCTCAGGCATGCATGGTCAATTATTGATTGACATGAGTGTTCCTTATGTCAATCAAGGACATATGGTAAGTTCTGTGGCGGGCGGGAATCCTCAAGGAGGTCCCAACCAATCCATGGGGGCACCCTACTCACAAATTCAAATGACTCAAGGGGGCACTCCTTATCCTGGGGCAATTCTATATCCCAACATCAGATTCCCCATGGAAATCCACACTACAACACCATACCCCAAGGCAACTACTATACCACACAACCTATGTATAATATTGGGACTCAAATGATGGGAGGACTACAAGGTTCCTTAAGTCATATGTCATCGCCTTGGTCTGAGTCGAGGGCACCACAAACTTTTCCTTTCTTGCCAATGTTAGATATCCTCGACTTGTACAAACTTATAAATGACCCCATCTACCACAACTTACTTTGGTCACCGATCCCGCATAAGATACCAATAAACATCCCCAAGTTCGAAGGGAAACAAGGGGAGGATTTGGGCACTCATATCACCACCTATAATCTTTGGTGTGTTTCCAAATCCATGGTGGATGATAGTGTTTAGTTACGTCTTTTCCCTCGACCCCTCACTGGAAACACAGCTAAGTGGTACATTGAGTTACCATGCACGTCAGTAAATACCTTCGACGCTCTAGCGATGGAATTCTTAAAGCACTTCCAGCTATCCATCCACTATGAGACTGGGATAGAGCTCCTCACTTTATTACATCAAGATACTTCCACCCACATCTCTGATCATATACATGAATGGAGATATAGGGAGAGGTTAATCAAAGCTCCCCTCCCAGACTATCTCTTAGCGGACTGGTTCTGTAAGTCCCTACTCCCACAAATCACTAAAGATGTCGCTTTAGGTGGTGCGGTTATAGAAGACCAATCCATACATCATGACTAGCACTTAGATCTGATATATTCACAGTCTGGCACTCTTTACGACGTAATCCCCAATGCCCCTCGTAACTCCAATGCCTCCACTACTCAGCACCCTGGAGAACATGCCAATGGGATTATCAGCGCAACCTCTGGGGATGCTATAAAACAAATCAATGGTCCCATTGCCCAGATGTAAGTGGACCCCTCTACCAAATTGATTGCTCTTCCTATGATCGCAATAAACTCTATGCAATCTATGCAAAAACCCGGTGGTAAGAACAAGAAGAATAAGAAAAAGACCGCTCTTGTTGAGGAGAAGTCAACAAAGCAGCAAAGCCCAAAATAGAAGGCCGTTGCACCTCCTGACGATGGAAAAGATAAACCCACCAAATTCCCTTGCAAAATTTGTGCTAAAGACCACATGACCTATCACTACCCACGTCTTCAGGAATGCACAAAATACATTGCTAAAAAGGATACTGGTGGGACCCCAGCTATCCTTAATAATCCTTTCCCTTCTCAGCAGCAACAAAACCTTATCGTAAACCAACCTCAACCCCCGCAAGGGGGCAATAGTGGTTCACAACATCCTTCAGCTGGTGAAGGATATTCTACCGTTTACACCTTTGAAATGGTAGATCTACAAATGAGAGCCAAATCCTATGGAGCTCCTATCACTCATGCATAGGAACCTTCCTCAAGTGAAAACCCACCACCAGCCAACAATTTTCATATTGAAAGGCTAGTTGCTAACCTTGTAATTTGCTCCCCCAAAGGGGAACTTCGACGCACAATGCATAATACATCTGCACATGCTGCCCAAAACTACAACATTGTAGAAGACTTGGTGCAAGTGCCATTGGCTATGTTAGTGCTAAAAGTATTACAAACGTGCCCAACAAAAAGGAAAGCTTTGCTTTCGGTTATTGGTGGTATCGACCCACAGGATTGCATGCTTGTATTTTTTGACATGGAAAAGTGTAAACCTCCCCTTTCCCACTAGCTTGCATTTCAAGTGCAATTTTTTTTCGAAAGTTAAAGGTATACATAGCACTGTCATTGATGAAGGTGCTTCTACGTGCGTCATGTCGGCTTCATGTTCGCTCACTCTGGGTTCTCCAACCCTATCCTCACCGTTGAATTTCCTTAAAACATTTGACAGCCACACTTCCATCCCAAAAGATTACCTATCTAGCTACCCCATCACTTTGTATGGGAAAACGGTAACGATGGACAGAGAAGTCGTAGATAAAAACTCGACTATAACCTCTTGCTGGGTCATATTTGGACATATGCCATGACGACCATCGTATCTGCTATCTTTCACATAATCCTTTTTCCATTGGATGGAAAGGTAGTTACAGTAGATCAGCTATCTTTCCGCACCCCTGATTACTCCCCGTTACCAAGTGGCTTTGTACCCCTAGTAGGTGGTGTACTTGAATCTTACCTCAGTATCAGTATTGGTCTACTAAAGGCTTCTTCCCTCATCGGTTGTTTCGCTCTTCAGCCACCCAAGGTTTCACAAACAGCCAACATGATTTAATGTATTTCTCATGAACAGACTAATCCATGGATCCTACCGACTCCTTCATACATTTACATATACGAAGAACAAATGTCGTTGTCACTAGCGGAATTGGCCTACCAAGCCATTCAATCTACATCCGCATCTCCGGTCACTTTGGTTACGGCCAACTGTACCACTGCCCCTCCCATAAATGCTCCTTCTTTTGATCCACTCAATCAAGTCCTACCTATAGATGAAGCTATTCAAGAAATCATGAGTTTAGAAGAGTGACCTTGGGAGGATTCGCACCATCATGTTTCGATATCAGATTAGGACACGATGCCTCTTTAAATCATGGCCCCTAACATACCAGAAATCATTTCCTCACCCTATACGACCATCCAAACTTTCGAGGGGGAAGGGAACATGGGCAACATTTCAAAGACATTACTCACCGATATTTCGGTCAAGACAGGCATCATGGAAAACATCCAGATTGGAGCAGATTGAAATCCTGAGGAAATTTCAAGATTCACTTGTCTTTTTAAGGAATTCTGCGATCTATTCGCTTGGTCTTATGAGGAAATTCCTGGAATAGATCTGTCTATTGTCGAGCATGAGACCAAGCTTTACAACAATGCAAAACCTGTTGGTAAAAGACTTCAACCAGTCCATACCTGCAAAACAGCAGCCATAAAAAACGAAGTAGAAAAATTGTTACATGCTAGTTTTATCTATCTCATTCCTTTAACAAAATGGGTTTCTGATCTAATTCGTGTCGATAGAAAAAAGGAACCATCTGCATATGTGTCGACTATCGATACTTTAACGCCACGTGTCCAAAGGATAATTATCTGACACTGTTCATCGATCAAGTCATCGATGACTGTGCTGGTTGTGAATCATTTTCATTCATGGATGGATTCTCAGGTTACAACCAGATTGTTATAAAACCCAAAGACCAGCATAAAACTGCCTTCATTTACCCATGGAGCATCTTTGCCTATCAAAAACTACCATTCGGTTAAAGAATGCTGGAGAAACTTTTCAAAGAGCCATGGACTACTCATTTCACAATATTAGAAATATCGTTCAAGCTTACTTGGATGACCTTCTAGCCCATTCCAAGCAACGAATGCAGCACCTCAAACATTTAAGAGCAATCTTTCTAAGGTGCCAGTTTTACAACATCTACGTGAATCCGCGTAAATGCATTTTCTTCATTGAGTATGGATGCTTACTTGGATTCATTTTCTCCAAGTACGGGATTAGGGTTGATCTCGATAAGGTATAGGAAATTACTCAATTGCCTGAACCACAATCCGTTCTACAACTCCAACATTTGCAAGGGAAAGAAAAATTTTTTACGACGGTTCATCATAAATTATGCCATTTGAATAAAGGCTTCATGCGCCTACTTAAGAAGGGAGTGCCGTATCTGTGGGATGATCAAGCTCAAGGATCATTTTATGCCTTGAAAAAGGCACTTATATCAGCTCCACTCCTTAGCGCTCCCAACTATAGGCGTGACTTTCTTCTATACCTGGCAGCCTCGGCATCCTCTCTTGGAATGGTCTTGGTCCAAACTCATGATGACCAGAGTGAACATGTGATCTATTATTTGTCCAAAGGTTTGGCTGGGCCTGAACTCAGATATTCACATGTGGAAAAGCTATCATTGGCAGTCGTCTTTGTTGTCCACCGATTTCGACACTACATATTGCTACGATAGACTACTGTCATCGCCTTAGAGAATACCATGAGACATGTTTTGTCTCATCAAGTAATTGGAGGAAGATATTCAAAATGGATCGTGATCCTCCAACAATTTGATTTGGTTTTCACAACTGCCAAGGTGAAGAACTCCTTAGTCTTCGCCAAACTTTTTTCGGAACTTCCCATCATCGATATGAACGAGATAGCCCACAATCCTCTCCCGGATGAGGCTATATATCTTATCGACACCACTGACCCTTGGTACGGGGACATTCTTGTCTACCTCCAAGCACAACAGTTCCATCCTGAACTATCGACAGGAAACCTTCATTGCATCTGCCACAAAGCACGACAGTATCTGGTGATTAAAAATATGTTATATTGTCACGATGTGGATATAGTTCTTAGGCTTTGCCTCACTCATGAAGAAGCGGAACACGTTTTAAATGACTGCCATGCCGGGGCATGTGGCAATCATCTTTCTGGCATATCTACTGCACAGAAAATCTGGCACGCAGGCTATTACTGGCTGACCTTGTTCAAAGATTGTGTCAAGCCCATCCGACAATGATATCCTTGTCATGTATTCATGAAGAAAAGGCATGCTCCTTTGGCCCTGATACACCCGATGATATCCGTTGGCCCCTTTGCCACATGAGGGATAGACTTCGTAACCTGAAATCCTGTTTCCTCTGCTGGAAACAACTATATCATAGTAGTTGTGGACTATTTCACAAAATGGGCCGAAGCCCTTCCCACCTATAGAGCCAATGGAGAAATCGTCGCACTATTCCTATTCAATCAGGTTATCTTTCATTTTGGTGTACCTCGCACGATCGTTACAGACCATGGATCTCATTTCTAGAACCATATGATGTTTGATTTAATGTTGTTACTTGGTTTTCGTCAGGATCAATCGTCTTTCTACTACCCCCAATCTAATGGTCAAGTAGAAGCCATCAATGGTGTCTTAAAAACCATGATCCGTATGTTGGTAGGAAATAATAAAACCAATTGGCACCGAATTTTATATTCGGTGCTATGGGCATACCGAACTTCAGTAAAAACTGCCACGGGCTTTACACCTTTTCAACTCACTTACGACCTGGAAGTAGTTTTACCCATCGAGTGTCAGATCCCTTCCCCGCAAATAACTGTTGAACTCCTGCCCGACATTACTAACAAAGAAGAACACTCACTATGCCTTTATAAACTGGATGAAACCCGTCGAGATGCCAAATTGGCACTCGAGGCTCACAAGCGTCAGGTAAAACCCCAATACGACAAAAATGTCAAGCCTCGTTCTTACCAAGAGGGAGATCTTGTTTTGCTCTATGATAAACAACATGACCTCTTGGGGGCAGGAACACTTCAACCCTTATGTCTAGGTCCCTATGTCATCAAGAAAGTCCTCGCAAAAGGGGCATATGAACTACAGGACTGGGAAGGAGTCCCGCTCGCGGAGCCCAGAAATGGGCTCTATCTAGAAAAGTATTATGCCTAGTATTGCACTAGGCATGTGCTTTATAATTTTATTTATTCTTAAGTTTTTCTTCCCTTTTTGGTGTGATTGGAATTTTTTGATATTTATTGGAGTACTTGTCTTATACATTCTTCTCGCAATGCAGATGTCTTTGTTTCCCCTAGCATATGCAAGATACACGGATGGTGCCAATTGTCACATAGGGCACATTGCATCAGCTGCTTGGGTCATCGACACACCTGAGTCGGAACTATTTTTTTCCAGAGGAGTCTTTCTTGGTACTGCAACCAACAATATTGTCGAGTACATGTCCGTAATTTCACTTCTCATGAAAGCATCATCAAGGGACATCTCCAATCTGGTGGTGAGGTTAGACTCCCAGCTAATTGTTATGCAGTTGACAAATAGTTATCACATTCGTAATCCAACCTTGTTACATCATTATTTAAGGGTACGACTCCTGGAACGTCGATTTGAAATAATCACATATGAAATCATTCCGAGAGAATTTAATGCGGTTGATGATTCATTAGCTAACTATGTATTAGATTGGCACCTGTCTCATTCACTATAGAAGCATGCATGAAAGGTAAAATTTTACTGAGTTAAAATTTTACAAAAATATTTAACAAACATTTACACCATCAAAATACCAAAATTTATGTATATATAGATCAAAATCTAGTCATTTACATCTAAATATTCCAAAACTTATATGTTTTAAGTACAAAATGGCTACTAGGCCCAGTTACAAACACCCATTGGCTATGCCAAAACAACTGCTAAAAAGAGCCTATTGGTCCTGAAATTCTAAAACCGCTCTAGCTATCCTTCGAAGAGGAACCAGAAACCACTCAGGTACACCAAATATGTGCCGCTACATGTGAGCAGGAATCTCCTTCATAGGAAGTGGGGGGACACCCACGCTCAAGCCCTCCAGGTTCCTCAAGACCTCGGGAAGACTGTCGACATCACCCCCCCAATAGGTAGTTGGCCTCCTCGTCGTATATGGTGGGGTTTGCCTACAAGTCGTAATAGCGCCACATCTGTGTTAAGCATAAAGCTTCATGTCAGTACTTTTTTTGCCTATAAAACATTACATAAACATTCAAAAGCTAAAAAATACTTGAAGTACTTTCAAAAATCATTCTCACCTTGAGGACCCCAATTGGTCCCGGGCGATAGCATCAAGTCAGGGTCATCGGTAAATTCCATGCCCTCATAAGCATAGTCATCAATCATCATAATTTGGCCACAAAGCCACTGGAAGAAATCTTCCTCGAAGAAATGCTGGACTGGTCCTCCTCCTATGCGAGGATCGAGTGATGACCATCGCCCCTGCCTCGGCTCCCTCGGATCAAAGGGACCTAAGATCATCCTTGGGCCCATAATAGGTACCCTCTCAAGAATGAATGAAACTATGAGAGTACCATACCCAAAATTGTGTTGTGTATGAGTCTTGCATGCCGTTAACTCTGCCTTCAACTGGAAAAGCATTGCTTCACACCAGTTGAACATCTGTGGCTAGACACAGTCAACTGCAAGCAACAGTTGGGCCTTTGTCACAATGTGGGCACTCTTTGACCCCACCAACTGCACAATCAACCCTAAAACTTCCCTCATAGAGCTAGACCTTATCCTCTCTATGGGGACTTTATGTTGACTAGTTCGCTCTCAGGGATGCAGTGGGATTGCACCAGCTCTAGGGTAGATCATGGATCTGGTGTACCCCTGGTGAGGTTTGCCTGTGCCCCATGACATGATAGACTAGCCAAAAAGTATATTTCATCATAGTCAACAACCAACTCCTGATCTGCAATCCTGAACACTTGCTCGTGTTCATCCCAACACTGGATAATCCATCTCAATAAATCCTCCTACACTTTCATCAGCTCTAACTTTGCATACTTCAGTAAATTACAGCAACGCAATGCAAGTATGCATGCTGGATCATTTTGCATCAGAAATTCCTGGCTATCATGGGCCTGTTCTCTCCATAGACTAGTCATTATGGCTTGAAACCTATGAAAAATAACCCTAAAAACAGTCAAATTGGGACAAAATAGGTTTAAGAATCCTTGCATGAGCTTTTAAACTACACCCTTTAGCTTTAACGCTCCTACCAGTGGTACATAGGGAGGATTAACACCCTCCAATAGGTTGTACAAAGCATTTAACGCTCCCTACAGGCAATCTAGAGGGCGTTAGTGTGCAAACACTACTTTAGGGCATCTCAGATGTGCAAAAAGCCACCCTTGAAACTGTCAAGAAAGGTTAAGAAATGCATAGAGCAAGGTTTTAGCCTCTACCTAGGACTGACGGCACGTCAAATGGTTACCCGTATATCCTGCAATGGTTCATGGAAAATCTACTCCTCTTTAGCTCCAAAATGCTTTCACAATTCTCAAATAGTGAAAATGGTGAATGTGAAAGCTCAAAGCACTTCCTTATATTTATTTTTGGAGACATGATTTTTGAAATCATTAAAGAGAAAGTATTCCATTCCCCATTTTTATAAACATTTTTTGGCACTGCAACCCCAATCATAAATGTCCATAAACCAAGGGCTCTTAAGTCCCTAAAAGTGTTGTTCCAACCCCTAAAAGAACAAGGTCAGCTGATTACATCATCTCCCAGAAGTTCTCCATGAAAAACTACTCAGAACTAGGCAAAACTAGACCATCTCACCTACTCCATGGTCAAAGTGTGCTGCATCCCACCTAAATGCACACGGGAGGTGCGATGCATACTGAAAATTCCTTATATGGGGTGCGATGGGCAAGAGTGGACAAATGGCAGTGTCAATCTGCAAGGTGGAGGATCATGGAATCTTCTAGAAACTTCTCCCGTGAAACTTTCCTCTCTGCATTCGCCCAAGGATGAGTAAGAGATCATCAATCTTCAAGTGGAATCAGGAACTATCAAAGAGAGGACACTAATCAAATCTCAAAAGATGACTCACCCCCCTTTCAAACATCTATATATGGATCCCTCATCCCAGAGATCCAGAGGCTGGAATTTTGTATCTTGTAAGGAAGTGCTGCTGGTTTCTTGGTGTAACATCATAGTGTTGGGTGATCTAAGCTTTTCATGAGGTGAAGAAAGGGCTTTCTTGCTGAGAGGATGACACTGGGTCAGAACAATTGGTTGTAATCCTCTTTGCTATTCTTGATTATTAATAAAGCTATTCAAGTTTTCCTCCACATTCTTGTATGATTGATGATATATGCACTTTTGTGGTCAATATATATCTGGTCCTATATTGTTTATGATAGTAGAACTCTGTTCTTGGATAGTGTTATGCTGCTTTGATTCTATAGGTACTCTTTAAAGCTAGGTAAACGAGGAAGCAAGTGGAAAAGGTCTATCAGAAGGGAGAGAAATCAAGAAAGGAACCAAGTGCAAGACAGATTTTGGTCTCCTTCTTTCCCCTCTTATTTACTTCTCATAAAGGAAAATGAAAGTGGTTTTAGTTTGTTTGTTTCTAAGGTAGCTACCAGCCTTAGTGGGACTAGCAGCTCTGCATAGACACTAGATTTCCCGATAACAAAATGGCGACTCCACTGGGGAGCGAATATATTGTTTGTTTGTCTATATTTGTTTGCTTTATAAACTTACAAACAGAGCTTGAAGTCAAGCTAGCTAGCCTTTGAACTGCATTTGCTATGCAAGTGAAAAGTAGATAAATGTTGCTTCAGTCTATCTCCGGGTTTTGTTTATGAATTGAACAATTGATTTACAAACTCTCTAATTGCCCTTGTGGTGGCTCTAGTAACCTCCTTAGATCTACCCCTGTGATTTATTTACTGATTACCACTTGCTCAGCCTAAATCCATAAACTGAACTGCAAACTGTGACCCAGAACCCATTTGAAGTCTCATCCCTAGACCATCGCACTGTCCCTTCTTTGGAATCTGGATGCATCACACTTCCCATGTGTAGTAGGTGCGCTGCATCTCACTTTCCCTGTGTTACAGGTGTGCTAATCAGACAAGACCTCTTCTGCTCTTAGATTTTAGTTTCTGTGTTCACTCTTTTCATTTTTATTCAAGAGTTTTGCTATCTGTAGTCAGTATACCTCTGTTGGAACCCCTTTCCTTACCATTATTCCACCTCCATTGCGCAAAGAACTGTAAATGTTTTTATGTATTGTGATCCATTTTCAATTCTCGTTTACAAAGAAGTAGCGTAATTGAACTGTCGTTTCTTGATTTGAAAGTGTCGCAAGTGTCGTTTTCAGTCATAGAAGAGAATCTGATTGTTCTTGATAGTCAATTACACTGTTACTCTTGTATTTTATTTGAATTAGTAGTTTTTCAAGTGTTGAAAGCAAGTTTTCAATTCCAAATCGCAAAGTGTCATCATTGTCTTCATTTTGTCTTGAAAAGAAACTTGTTAGTAATGTCGCTTTGAAAAAAAATTCAGATTTGCACTTAGCTTTCTTTTTATCATTCACACATTAAGAAGGCTGAAAAAAATACATGCATGTGCATTTGCATTTAGAATTTTTGTTGGTTTGATTTAGGACAGTGCATATAGTGTGTGCTCTCTGCTCTATGTTGAAAGAATATCATCTCTCTTTCCTTAGTAGCTAGGATTTTCATTGCAAAAAGAAGATTAAACGATTGTTTATCATCTTAGATTGCATTTTAGGAATTGTACATATACATAACGCGGTGAACCTGAAAGGAAAATTTCTTAAGCAAGATCAACTGTAAAATAAATTTAATGAATCTAAAAACGCTTTGGAACCTATTGCACAACATTTAGAAGTCTAGGCTAGAGACGTATTCCGGTGTCGTAAAGCCTGGTAACTGTTGTTTTCATTGCTGGTTGGGTGATTCCTCCACTTTGAGACGATAAGTGGCAGTAGGGACTTGTGCTCCCATGTACCGTCGAGTATATATGGGGAGACCACAATAGGCTTTATCCTTTATCCATAGGAATCCGTGTATGCCGCCCTATCGATCGTAATGCACTAAACACATCATTCGGGAAGATTGACTGCCGTACCGTAAAAAGTATTTTGCAGTTTTGCGATTGGTTTGGTAATCCCTCTGTCTATATTTCCAGAGTAGCCTCTTTTGTTCCTTTTCAGACTCCTTAAAAGAAAAGTTCCATCTGAGCACTTGTCACTTCAAGCTCATTAAAAATCGAAGGTGACTAGAGTCATCTTTTGTTTTTTCTCGACTCTTAAAAATTGAAAAAGAAAGTTGTGTCAAAGTGTCTAAAATTCATTTAATTCGGAAACATATTTCCCCTTGATTTTTAGTTGATCGAGTAATCCACAATCGTGGAACAAATTCAATTGAAACCCCGTCATTCACGGAGGCTTGCGAGTCAACCGTCTTTTTCTCCAGAATCAAAACTGTTACGGACGAAGCGAGCTCGTTTAACTGGTTCCAAATCCCCTGGTAAAGTTAGAACAAGTGTTCCAACACCATCGGAAACTCCGGTTACTCCAACCATTTCTGGTATCCCTGCCTTTACAGAAGAAGTTCCGCAGGCACCAAAGGATAGTAGAACTGATCCTAGTGTGAAGGTAAACACTTGTATTACTGAACCAGCTCCATCTACAATTGACTTGGAAGGTGTTATTCCCAAAAAATCTGTCGCTGCAGATTCTATACCTTCTTCGGCACCAGAAATATTTTACGGACCTGACGGTCTACCTCTTCCAACTGGTTTGATTGCTATAGAAGAGATTGTGGAGGATCCTCCATTTAGTACTCCATCGCAATTTGGAGTCAAGATCACTCTATATCCTTCTTCATCAGAAATTAGTCTACCATTATCGGAAGCTCTTGTAGAATCGCTAGGGAATATTTTGGATAGACTAGAAATGTCTGAACAACTGTCGATATCTAGGACTGTATCATCTGACATAAAAATGGTAGAACTTCCTTCTGTCACTCCAACAATATTTGCTGGCATACCATCTGTCCCAACTAGCTCTCAATCGCTAGATGGGGCCCACTCAGGGGTTATTTCGACAGTATGGTTCGTTCCCGTTTGTTCATCCAAAATAATATCCGAGAACTCTTATGTTGAGTCTCAGCAAATTGATCCTTCACAGTGTCAATTTGGGCAGTCCGGTCCTCAAGTACAAACAATTCCTTTGAGTACCAGATTACCGCTGTATGGGGGGCAATATACCCTTTCATTGTCTCCTCCAGGAGGACAACCATACGAGAGTTCACAACAAAATTCAGGTTATGCTGGAATTACATCTAGCGGTTGGGTACCAATACTACCTCAACAACCAAGAGTTGTATATTCGATGCAACAATGTTTACTTATGTCAAATATACCAACTACATTGGCCATTGTGATGGTGTCGCAAGTACAAGTGTTGCCTATTGTATTCCAACCTCAGGTTTCTCAGGTTGTAATGCAACAGCCTCTTGTCCCTGCAACTCAACCACAATCGCCAACTAGTGGAATGACACAGGCCCAAACAGGTACAATTACCACTCATCTTGGTCAACCGGCCAGTATTGGACAACAACACATGGCTTCACAACCATGGCTGGTGCAATACCAACAACCGCAATTCCAACAATTATACCAAGGATCTGAGCAACAAATCTTTGCGAATAATGGGCAACCGTATATTCAAAATGGTCAAAATCAACCATTCTATAATGGTTATGCCCATCAACCTTACCAAAGTTACCAGCATCAAATGCATTATGCTAGTATGTAAAGACCAACTGCTCAGGAAATTCCATCTTATCTTGGGTATGCTTCGCCAAACCTGAATCAACAGTTACCCTTCGTGGCAACTTTAGAGTTACTGGATCTAAATCGGCTAACGAACGATCCAATTGCTTACGCCCCTTGGTGGCCAACGATTCCGCATAAACTTCCGTCAGATATTCCTAAATTTAATAGAAATCCAGGTGAAGACCCGTTGAATCATGTGATGACCTTTCATCTATGGTTTCCATTGAACACCCTAAACAATGATTCGATTAGGCTCCGCCTTTTTCAGAGAATGTTAACTGGTTCGACAGCGAAATGGTATATTGAATTACCCAGAGCTTCGTTTGATAACTTCAGTGCCCTAGCCACAACCTTTTTAACCCATTTTCAGTTACCCATAAGGTACGAAATGGGAACAGAACTTCTTACAAATTTCAAGCAAATGACGGCCACTCACATATCCGATCGTATTCATGAGTGGCGAAGTCATCGTAGAATGGTAAAAACGTATGTTCCTGATCAGCTTTTAGCTGAATGGTTTATTAAGTCATTATTACCTTCCATTACAGAAGATGTTGCAAAGGGAGGATTCGTCACTGAAGAGCAAGTTATTGCTCGCCCGCAATATTTAGACTTGATTTATAATAAGTCTAACACGCTCTACGATAAAATCCTTGATGCTCCCAGGCCGGAATTTTCCGTTCCTCCTCCTCCTAAATCATACAATGACTCTCATGCCGACGATGGCGTGATTGGTACGACAGACACGAAATTGACAAAGGCTACATCTAAAAAGGGCTGTAATATTTCTAGTCAAAATGTAAAAGAAGAACTTCTCACCTTAGAAGTAAATGTCGTGTCAACTGATAAAGGCAAAGAAACCAAGCAACCAGGAGGCAAGAAAAAAACAAAGGGAAGAAGAAGAAACGAGAGGAATCATCACCTGAAAAATCTTCTACAAACCCTTGTAGAGATAAGAAGCCAAATCATCCATGTCTTATATGTGATGAGGATCATCGGACAAGATATTTTCCATATAAAGTCGAGCTTAGAAAATTCTTCAAGAATTCAAAAACCTCGGCGGTATTGACTGATCCATTTCCAAATCCAGGAACAAATCTGGTTGCTAGTGACAATGCTTCCCCGTCCCAAGTGTTGATGTTGTCGATTTTGAAACACCAGAATGATGCTCTGATAATGACAAGGAATAAATATTACGGGAATCCACAACTGTCAAACAACAAGGATAAAGATCAACCTAGTAGTTCAACAACAACTTCGACAGAAGTTGCGCCGCTCATCATTCCAGAGCTAACAATAAAACTGCCAAAGGGAGTAGTACACGAGTCGACATTTAATCCTTGTGCCAGAGCAGCACAACATTATAATATAGTGGAAGATCTGGCCCAATCGCCATTCTCTATGTCAACACTTGAGGTACTGCAAAATTGCCCCTCTGAAAAGCAGGCTTTATTATCAGCAATAGGTGGGATAGACCCAAAGGATTCTAATCTTGTGTCCTTTAATCACAAAGGATATGATCCTCAGTTACCAGCTCAACTAGCTTTCCTCATTCAAGTGAAAGCCCTCAACAAAACTGTTCATTGAACAATTATTGATGAGGGGGCACCTACACGTATTATGTTGATGATTTGCTGGAAAACTTTAGGATCTCCAACCTTGTCGCGATCTTCGACGAAATTAAAAGCATTTGATGGACAAACATATGCCCCATATGGGATTCTAAATAACTTGCAAGTTGAACTGGGGGGAAAACAGTAGAAATAGATGTTGAAGTAATCAATGCAAACCTCGATTACAACATCCTACTAGGAAGGCCCTGGATATATGCTATGGTTGCGGTTGTGTCGACCTACTTTAGGAAGATTGCATTTCCTTTTCAAGGAGGAATTACAATTGTCGACCAACAAACATTTCTCCCCAATAGTTCCAAAGTTACGGGAAGCATTCCAATGATCCATGGAAGCCCCCATTCGCTTCAAAATATCGGAGTAGGCCTACTAAAAGACCCTATATTAATGGGAACTTTTGCTCTCCCGCCTCCAATCAATCTGGCGGAAGTGGCGACGGTAGGAACTTGCAATATGATATCCTCCATTCAAAAGATCTCAGAAAACGATATTAACATGGATCATCTACAGGTATTGCCTCCAAGTTCAATAGAAATATTGTAGCAATCAATGCTTTTTGCATGGGAGGCAAACCCAAATCAACGCTCATCAAGCGTTTGGGTAGATAGGTCTAAGGAATATGCCACCCCTTCAGATCCTTGGTCGCAAGTGCATTACACTGACGAAGGAATTGTTCAGTCAATGACAATTGATGGGGCGCCATGGGAAAATTACCACCATCGTTCCCATCTTTCGGATTGTCAAGAAGATAATCCTGATGACCTTCATCATCCTTCAGTTTTTGATTTCCTATCAAATACTGTAAACACGGTGGATTCCGAGTGAAACTTGTCCAATATTGAAGAGACTATCGCCATAAATATCTCGACCAAAACAGATGTTGTAGAGAATATTTATGTCGGCAAATGTTGTTCTCCTTCAGAACTGGAAATATATAACGCTCTCTTTCGCAAATTTAGAGATGTCTTTGCTTGGTCATATGATGAAATGCCAGGCATTGACTCGAATATCGTTGAACACGAAATCAATATGTATGCAGATGTCAACCCGGTACGACAACGACTATGGTAGGTGCACCCCAAAAAAGCCGCTGCCATCAAGGAAGAAGTTGAAAAACTTCTCCATGCTAGTTTTGTTTACCCGGTTCCTCTAACCGATTGGGTATCAAACATTGTTCCTGTGATGAAAAACAAGGAATGATTAGAGTGTGCGTCGATTATAGGGATGTAAATCAAGCTTGTCCAAAAGACAACTACCCTACACCCTTTATTGACCAGATAATTGATGAATGCACCGAATGTGAAATATTTTCTTTTATGGATGGATTCTCTGGGTATAATCAAATAAATATCCACCCACAGGACCAGTCAAAGACTGCATTTATTTGTCCGTGGGGCATATTTGCATATTGCAAATTACTCTTTGGTTTAAAGAACACAGGGGCAACATTTCAGAGGGCAATGAATTATGCCTTCCATGACATCAAAAACATCGTTCAACCATATCTCAACGACCTTCCGGCTCATTCGCGAAAGTGGACCGATCATCCACAACATTTGAGAGCGATATTTCTACGTTGCCGACACTACAACATACGACTCAATCCACACAAATGTGTCCTATGTCAGTTATGGTGGTTTGCTTGGCTTTGTAATCTCAAAGGACAGGATTCGTCTCGACCCATGTATGGTTCAGGCAATCATAGATTTGCCTCCACCTTCAAAGTTGCTTCAGATTTAGAAACTCCAAGGGAAAGCAAACTTTCTGAGGACGTTCATTCCAAATTACGCCGAACTTGCTAAAGGTTATACAAGTGTATTGAAAAAAGAAGTACCCTTCGTCTGGGATCAGGTCGCGCAAGCTTCCTTTGATGCTTTAAAAGAATCGCTAATGAAAGCATCATTAATGTAAGCTTCTGATTATCAAAAATACTTTAACCTGTACCTGGCTGTAGCGAATACAACCATCGCAATGGTTTTAGTTCAAGAAGACAATGGAATTGAAAATCCCATATATTATTTGAGTAGAAACTTAAATGATACAGAAAGCAAGTATTCCTATGTTGAAAAGCTAGCTCTCGTAGCTGTTCAAGCAATACAGAGACTTTGACACTATGTCCTCTTTCGAAAAACTACCATTTTGTCAGATTGCAACCCCATGACTTATATATTGTCGCGACAGTTGCTGGGGGGAAAATATTTAAAATGGATAGCAATTCTTCAAGAATTTGATATGGAATTTGTAAAATCCAAATCGAAGAAATCCCTGGTTTTCGCAGAGCTACTATGCGATCTCCCATTGTCGTCCAACGATGAAACGTCTGAAGAAACCATCGTGGATGAATCTTTGTTTCTGATATCTTAAGGCAATCCGTGGTATGGAGATATAATACTTTATCTCCAAACCCAAAAATATAGGTCTAATACCTCTCGCTCAGAACAAAAATGTATTCGATACCAATCAAAAGACTACATGATCATCGGTGATACACTTTACCGTCGTGGTGTCGATACAGTTCTGAGGAGGTGCCTCACCCATGAGGAGGCCGAAAAAGTCTTGAATGATTGCCATTCAGGCGCGTGTGGGGGGCCTCAATCTGGTTACGCTACGACGCAAATTTTTTTACAAGCAGGATACTTCTGGCCAACAATGTTCAAAGATTGCATAACAGCAATCAGAAGTTGCCATGCATGTCAAATTTTCGATAGAAAAACCAGAAAACCACCTGCACCCCTGCAACCGATAGTTGTTGTTGGGCCATTCGCCAAATGGGGCGTTGATGTCATGACATGTAACCCCACCTCAACTGGGGGGCATGGGTATATCATAGTCGCAGTAGACTATTTTACCAAATGGGCCGAGGTGATTCCTACATTAGATAACACCGGTGAAACAACTGCCCTTTTCTTTTTCAATCATGTAGTCGCCAGATTCGGCGTTCCACAGGCCATAGTCACAAACCATGGATCACATTTTCGCAATCACATCATGGTTGAATTGGCTGCCAAATTGGAGTTGTCACACAATAGCTCTACTCCATATTACCCGCAGGCCAATGGACAAGTTGAAGCAATCAACAAAGTCCTGAAGCGGATGCTGCAAAGGATGATTGGAGTCCACAAAAGAAGTTGACACCTAATCCTGTACTCAGCCTTGTGGGCATACCGAACATCAGTAAGGAATGGAACCGGGCTTACACCTTTTCAACTAGTGTATGGCCTAGAAGCAATCTTACCAGTTTAATGTGAAATCTCGTCCCTCAAACTCACAGTCAACCTTCTCCCCGGAACTTCAAAAGGGGAGGCTCGTTTCTTGGAAATAATCCAATTAGATGAAACCCGTCATGATGCTGCTTTGGCTAATGAAGACCATAATAAATGAGTCAAGGCGCAGTTCGACAAAAATGTCAAACCCCGTGTCTTCTTATAAGGTGACTTGGTCTTACTTTACGACCAGGAATTCGATAAATTGGGTGCAGGTAAGTTCAAGCCTTTGTGGATGGGCCCCTATATTGTTAAGCGTGTATTAGAAAAAGGAGCCTATGAGTTAATGGATTATGACGAGATTCCACTGGCGCAACCCGTAACAGGTTGTACCTTAAGCATTGCTACACATGATTCAGTGTGGTAACCCATACGCTTTTGTTACATTTTTGTTTTCACTAAGGGTAATTGTTTTGGTCAAGTAATCCACTTTTTACATTTTCCGGAGATGTCGAACCTATTAGAATCTTTTGTTGGATATGCCGACGGAGCGAGTCGTAATTCTTAGAACCTATATTTTGTGGCTTGGGCCATTTTTGATCCAGGTGGCGAGTTAGTAAGTTTCAGAGGGGTATGTATTAGTCGGTCAACAAATAACATCGCTGAATATAGCGCATTGCTAGAACTTCTCTCTGATGCCATCACACATGACATAAGCCGACTTGTTGTTAGGCTAGACTCACAGCTCGTCATCCTACAACTCACTGGTATCTACTCCTTCTGAAATCCAGCGATCTATCGCATGTTCCTAAGGGTCAAGATTTTTGAAAGGCAATTTGATTTTATTCAATATCAGCATATTTCCAGAAACTTAAACACATTAACAGACTCATTGGAAAATTATGTGTTAGATAGACATTTGCAACATTTATAAAAAAAGAAGCATTTCGTCATTATTTGCATCAGGATCATGTAACTTAACCAAAATAAAGCTCCAAAATATATATATATATATAACTGTTTATGGTTTACACATAATGTTTTGTAACCAATACAAAATTGGTCAGATGACCCAAAACTCAAAATGCTAGGGGCACCCTAGTCTAATGATGCTGGTGATAACAAGTCATCGCATGTGCAATCATGCGTAAATCCTAGTTCATCGACTCGGCACGCCAATAGTATGTCGCTGCAACCTCAAAGGTAGCTCGTCAGTCCTCACATCTGGAATACCAAGAGTGAGGCCTTTGACCTGGTCTTGCAATGCTGAAAGAGTCTCGACCACATCAAGGTCGCGAAGGATATCCCTTCCCACAACCTCTCCTGCTGAAGCAGTAGCTGGCACTCTCAGGCGTACTACTGGCTAAACTGGTCCAACATCTGCATGAGCACATGAGTTTTGATTAGTCTTGATAGAAGAAAGCATAATAACATTATAAAAGAAATGATAAACAGAGATATGGTCAGAGGATTTACCGATGACACCCCACTGCTCGCCAGCCGGCAGTACCAAATCCGGATCACCCCGGAAATCCATACCGGCATATGGATACTCAGAAAAAACCATCTCTTGACGGTTGAACCACTCAAAAAAGGTATCAGAAAAGGAAACCTGGGATTGACCAGCATGTCTGGCCATAAGGTCGACCCATCTCTGCATCCGTGGCTCAATCGGTGGAGGTAAACCAAGCGAAACATACTACTGTTGCATTAGCGGGATCTTTTCCAAGGCAAAAGCAGTGAAGATAGAACCATATCCAAAGTTCTTCAATCTTCCATTTTTTTACCTTGGTCAGTTGTTCCTTCATCACAGAGAGTACTACATCACACCAGTTGAAACCTTTGGTTCAAGGCATTCCAAGGTGTACTGCATATAAGACCTGTTGGCCACATGAAGAGCCGCACTACCAGCCAGTCTAGCAAAAGTGAACAGAATTGTCCTCAAGGACCTATCAGTTACATCTCGGATATTGATCTTGCCGTCCTTACTCGGCTGAGATCCCTCTTTGCAATACCTGCGAATGTAATCTCTCACAGATTCACCCCCACAGGACGAACCTGATAATGAGATAGGGGCACCCCGTCTCGATAAGCCGGTCAAAAAATAGATGTCCATGACAGTCAAGCGGATGGACTTGCCCCTAATCTAGAACACCTGGGTGGTAGGATCCCATGCATCGAGAAAATATTGCAACAAGTTGATTTGTTGCCTCATGCTAGAGATGCAGAAAAACTTGAACAAGCCACAGTTCCGCAGTGCATTTACCGTAACCAGATCATGTAAAGCAAGCATGTCCTCTTCTTCATTCTCATGTTCTCGCCATGTAACAGGCATTTTGCTCCAATGAATCTCTGAAACAAACAAGAGAAGAGTCAGGATCCTGATTTGGTGAAAAAACAGGCAAAAAATTCCATGAAAAACTGTGCATAAATTTCCCTCTTTGCGCCCATTGCACCTCGAGTAGTGTCCTAGGTGGGATGCATGCTCACTAGCCAATGGCCAAGTTAGCATGCATCGCACCTTTCGATATAGAAGAGGTGCGATGGAGCTAGGACGAGTTTTTCAAACCCTAGAGGCTCAGAAAAACCACAAAACCTACTCAGAATTCAAAAAGGAAAGGATGAAACTAAAGAGCTCATGTTTAGCTCCTACCTGGTCTAGACGGCACCGAGAATCATCCACAGAATCTCATCGAATCAGCTAGTGAAAATCAAGGGGGAAAGCACCTCCAAAGCTCCAACAAACCAAAGTTCAAATGAAATGGTAAAATGAGAAGTAAAAAACCACTTTTAAATTACTTTTCACATAATTCAAGTAAAATATTACTGTTTTGACTCATTTTTCAAACATAAATTGTTTGTTTCTAACTAATTTGATGAAGTAATTGAGCAGGCAGTACAATATTTGAAGGAACAAAGTTTTCAATGGTAAAATCAAAGTAATCAATGACCATTAGATCGAGCAGTTTTAACTCGGAATTCAGGCTCGTTAAAAAATAAACTTAAGCAATGAGCAAATGTTCCCCCAGAGTTTAAGCTCACTAAAAAATGAACCAATTTCCGGTAAATAACCATTGTGAATGTATTATCATCAGCCTTTGAAGCCTTGGTCGTGTTCTCATCATCACCTCCACTCCTTATTGGGCGATCATTCACATCCATTTGATTTTTTACCCTTTTTGAGGAACAGCTGCGAAGAGTGATCCTGTTAGCCATCCTTGTGACACTGCCATGATTGGAAAATTCCAAACGTTACCTGGAATTAGCGGCTACCCGAATTTATCACTCGTTCCTAAAAAACGAGTCTCTTTTAAGCTCTTTTCAACTGACTCGTAAAATATTAAAATATTGTCGAGCAATTGGCCTCTCGAGCTCGTTAAAGTGACTAGAAGTGTTATCCCTCCTTTAGATTTTAATCTTTTTGGACTTGAGGGATTATTACACAAAAATATTGAGCGCTTGTTTTGTTTGGCTCGTTAAAAGTACTGAAAATTCATCCCTTTTGTATTGTTTTATACTTTTTCGGACTCAACGGATTATATGACGAAAAAGGATTATTGGAGTTTTCTTTACGTCCCTTTTCAGACTCTCTAAAATTGAAAATGACCGAGTTATCTTTGTCGTTAAACTCGTTAAAACCGAACAGCGACAAACTTGTCCATGCAGACAAGAACGAGTTTCACTATCGCTAGGCTCGTTAAAGCATAGCGATGGGTTTGCCCAAAGGGAAAATTATAGAACAAGAATATGTTATCCTCCTCAATTTTGACAAAAATAAAGAGGTACTGGTCAGCAATGTCTGGGGAAAAATTGGGAAGAAAACTTGAAGAAACTTTATTGGTAGCAAGTCGCTCTTGAACATGACACTTTCACTCTGCATCCGAGTTGGGTTGGGTTGTTCCGTTTACTGGTCATATCACCATGGTTCCGTCACACCATCCATATTTGGGGTTAATGCTACCAATCCATCATGTCAGTGTCGCCGGAATGTTCAAGAGAAGTTGCTCAGAGAATTCACCTGTGTCTCATCCACTACAATACATTTATGCTCCATTATTTCATGACCGCCACCCTGAACCTCATGTCATCAGATCGTTTTCACCTCCATCAAAATCATTTGCTCTGTTCTGTGTCATTGATGTGGGATTCAATAAGGCCCTCTTATGACGGATCACTTCTTGTCGACATCAGCTCATTATCCAAGAAGTCGATCTAGGAACACCCCTTTCAGTACTTTGAAGCTTGCATGCCTCAATGGCAAGTTTCTCACTTCCAGTGACAGGTTTACATCAATGGCCTTTGACTAAAAGATTTTGCGTGGTGTTCGATGCCAAGTCCCTTATTCACGCCATGTAAATTGTATTGTAGTACCTTGAGGGTCATCATCATTATTGGTGATTCCTCTCGTGCCTGTTAACAACTTACATCATTGGCTGGTAATCAGGCGATGTCTTTCCATGTTCGACTCCAGAACATCTCTCACATGGATCGACTTGTACTTTGAGTGAATATCGAACGAGATTGAAGACCCTGGATCTAGTTTCATCCATCCGGGCTGCGATATATATTCAGGAAAATAAAGACATAAAATGTACATCATTACTGCACAGATAATCATCCAATCCAAGGGATGATGGCTCTACCAGAATCATCAGTCTGCACCCAGACGATTGTCTGTCTTATGTACATGAAAATGAATTTATAAAGCTGAGCATGGGAATGCCCGCCTCAGCTAGATCATGAAAATATTATGAAGATAATGTATTTTATTATATCTTTTTATAGGTCGCCTTCCAGCTTGAAAAAACTTCGGATCCTCATGATAAAGCATTTCACCCGACATCAAAAGATTAACGACCTCATGCTTTACGGGGCAAATGTTATAGACATGTTTGGGCACTGCAACCAAAATAATAAATTTCCATAAACCAAGGGCTCTTAAGTCCCTAAAATTGTTGTTCCAACCCCTAAAAGAACAAGGTCAGCTGATTACATCATCTCCTAGAAGTTCTCCATGAAAAAGTACTCAGAACTGGGCAAAACTGGACCATCTCACCTGCTCCATGGTCAAAGTGCACTGCATCCCACCTAAATGCACACGGGAGGTGCAATGCATACTGAAAAGCCCTTCTATGGGGTGCGATGGGCGAGAGTTGACAAATGGCAGGGTCAATCTGCAAGCTGGAGGATCATGGAATCTTCCAGAAACTTCTCCTGTGACACTTGCCTCTCTACATTCGCCCAAGGGTGAGTAAGAGATCATCAATCTCCAAGTGGAATCAAGAACTATCAGAGAGAGGACACTAATCAAATCTCAAAAGCTGACTCACCCCCCTTGCAAACATCTATATAGGGATCCCTCATCCCAGAGATCCAGAGGCTGGAATTTTGTATCTTGTAAGGAAGTGTTGCTGGTTTCTTGGTGTAACATCATAGCGTTGGGTGATCTAAGCTTTTCATGAGGTGAAGAAAGGGATTTCTTGCTGAGAGGATGACGCTCGGTTAGAATAATTGGTTGTAATACTCTTTGCTATTCTTGATTATTAATAAAGATATTCAAGTTTTCCTCCACATTCTTGTATGATTGATGATATATGCATTTGTGTGGTCAATATATATCTGGTCCTATATTGTTTATGATAGTAGATATCTGTTCTTGGATAGTGTTATGCTGCTTTGATTCTACAGGTACTCTTTGAAGCTGGGTAAACGAGGAAGCAAGTGGCAAAGGTCTATCAGAAGGGAGAGGAATCAAGCAAGGAACCAAGCGCAAGACAGAGGTTGGTCTCCTTCTTTCCCCTCTTATTTACTTCTCATAAAGGAAAACGAAAGTGGTTTTAGTTTGTTTGTTTCTAAGGTAGCTACTAGCCTTAGTGGGACTAACAGCTCTGCATAGACACTAGATTTACCGATAACACCCATGACTCTTTATCATGCTTGAACCCATATGGATAGGAATTGCTACTTTTTATACTTTTTCCGCTTTTGATGAAAGTACCTTCAGGAATGAAAAGCAGTAAAAGCTGCATGCAATTCTTAAAGAGCACTTTTCTTTTATGGGATATTTTCTCACTCTCAAAAGCTGAAAAAATCCTTGAGTTTGTCATCGTTGAGCTCGTTAAACACATACGAAAACGGTTTGAGCAACTCTTTTTCGCTCTTTTTCTAGCTCATTAAACTAAAAAAGACCATTAGAGCATTCTTTCTAGGCACTTTTTTCATGCTCATAAAACTAAAAAACTCCCAAGTTTTCTCTTTAGCCTCATTAAACATTTATAAAGATGACCCAGGCATTCTTCTAAGTATTTTTCTTACTTGTTGAACTAAAAAATCCCGAGTTTTTGTCACGAGGATCATTAAAAATCTATGGCAACAACAAGAGCACTTGCTTTTTTGGGACCATTTCTTGCTCTTAAATTGAAAAATCACCGAGTTTTTCCCCTTCTTCGGGTTCGTTAAATCTACAAAGAAGGAATGAGCAGTTCTTTTACCTCTTTTTCCTTGCTCAGTAAACTGAAAAAGATACCTTGAATTTTCTTCCTTTGACTCGTTAAAATTTGATGAAGGTATTGAGTTTGTCATCGCGTGACTCATTAAAAATTCATAACGAAAAATGAGTTTAGCCCATCACCTCGTACCTGTAACAAAATGAGGTCGACATCTATTGAACATAGGTTTCTCTTTATGCAGACTCAATAGATTAACTCACAGAAAAGTAACTGATCTAGGTATACTATTAACCTTTTGTTGCACTCGGTTAACAACTCTGACAAAGGGACCACCATGGAGTCATTCTTTACGATCTTTTCAAACTCTCTAGATATGAAAAGACCACCGAGTTGTCTAGTCTGGACTCATTAAATTACACAGACAAGATATAGAGTCATTCTTTTTACGATCCTTTTCAGACTCTCAAAATATGAAAAGATCGACAAGTTTTCATGTCTGGACTCATTAAACTAATCAGATAGGGCATAGAGTCTCTCTTTTCATGGTCTTTTTCAGACTCTTAAAATATGAAAAGATCGACGAGTTTACATGTTTGGACTCACTAAACTAATCAAACGGGGAAAGTAGACAATACAACTGGATTTAGTATTAGAAAGCATGGTTTGGCAGCAGTCGTTTCCTTGAACATGGCACTCCCTCAGATAAACCTTCCTTGTGACGACCTCTCAATATGAATCCTACCATCCTATGAGTTTACCCTAAATACCTTGATGTTCCTGCATCTTGGTATCCTAACACTCTTTGGTGTTCATGAGTCTAGTGCTGCATGGTTAAAATTGTTGTCATGCCTTCTATTGTTCACGGTTAACCTTTCGTTTCCTCCAACCCATCAAGCATATCCTTTCATCATGCCCTCTGTTGTTTAGACCCAATGCTTAAAGATTCCTCAAAAAACAAATCATTCTTGTCCCGTTTCACATTGATTGATGTAGAACACATTATTGCCTACCTTTCGATAGGTATCTTCCTATCGACTTCAACACTCTATCTAGGAAGACAACCCAGAAACACATTCAGTGCCTTGGTATTTGTAGACATTAGTGGTAGGTCGCCCTGTGTTTGATTAGGGGTTCTCATTATTGGCTCCTGGTTAAGTGATTCTACGGGTGTTCGACGACAAAAACATCTTTCGCACTCGCTAGATTGTACTATGCATCTTGGAGACCATCGCCATTATTGGTGGCCTTCCTCGCATCTATCAATGGTCTCCATTATTGACTGGTAATCAGATGATTTCATGCATGTTCGACATCAACGCATATATTCACATGTACTGATCTATGCTTTTTAGTGAAGCGGAAATCAAGACTTTGGGTAGAGGCTTGCATCACTCAGCCTTGTTTCCTCTCCCAAGTTGCGTATATTTTTTTTTTGGAGACAACTTATCAGGATAATTTTATTATGACACCGGATCCACATTGTGCTTGTCGACAACCAGCATCATCATATCTCTTTGGAGAAAATCACTCTAACATAGCTACCGAGCATTGGAATTCCCAACTCAGGACATGATTTTAGTAGTTTTATATATATGTGTTGTATTAGGTTTCTTGTACCACCTGAAGCTCTGATCCTCTCTCTCTTTTTGTCGAAGAAGGAAAATTACAGTTAAGTAAATTATTTTGGCAATCATTATAGCCTCTGATCTCACACTTTAGGGGGCATCTGTTATACAGTAAATTGACCCCCTCATCAGCTCAGAGGGGAAAGACATGATAGCTGAAGCAAAGACCAAGATCACATGCCTTGTTTCCACACTAACGCTGGCTATGCAATGACAACCTGCTTTATAAAGCTTCTCTGCAAGCATAAGGGTGCGTTAGTGACCCAAGTAACTCTAGTTTCTAGTTCGAGAACAACGTTAGTGGACCCTAATGAAGTTCTAAGGGTAAAAGGAGTGAATTGACTCATAAATATCTAGATATTTGCTCCTAGATCTACTCAAGAAAAGCAAGGAAACATCTCAAGTTCGACCTATTTTGGGCATTTCTAATCCTAATGAAGGAAGCAAATGGGAAAGAGCTGAAAAGCATGGCAACTTCATTGCTTTTACCCTAAGGAACTCATGGAGGAACTTGGCAACCCTAACTGAATTGCTACATAAGTAAAGCTAGGGCTATGGTGATAGAGGTCAGATTATTTGAAAGGATAGCATACTATTGTTGGGCATTGTCTCAAATCATAAGAAGTTAGTAAGAAGAGAGAGAGAGAGAGAGAAGCTGGAGGGGTAAGGGAATGCTAATGCAATAGATGGTTGTAATCACTCTTCCGACATTAATATAGAGCTACAGTTGCACTGTCTACTCCGTGGTGTTGGTACTATCATTCATTAATTTTTTTGTCCAATACCTTTTAGTAGCTTAGTTATGTGTAACTAGATGTTCTTTTATGTATTCATGTATTAGTTATTAGAGTTGTACGCTGTGATTAGGCTTGTCTCTTCTGTGTGCAGGACTTGATCTAGAGCCAGCTCAAGGGACTTCCACCTAGATGCATTGTGCTCTCCAGCAAATCCACATGGAGGCTTGAGGTAATCTATTTGTCCTACTTTGATAGTTAGTTATTGTTTATGAACATGCATGTAACTTTGTGATGGTTGCAGATAATCTTACAGTCTACCAAAAGTCTTGGGAAGACCTTTGAGGGTATCTTCATTCTCCATACACCGTGCATTTATCCTATAGCAATAACTCCATTGAGGAATGTTGTTTTCACATCCATTTGGTGGATCTTCCACCCTATCTCTACAACCAGATCAAGGATTGATCTAATGGATGAGTACCTTCCTACAGGAGCAAAGGTCTCCTCATAGTCGATCCATTCAACCTGAGAGTACCCCTTGGCCAAAAATTTCACCTTGTACTTTTCTATGCTTCTGACTACTACCTGATTCACCTTGAAGATAAATCTCAAACCCAAAAATTATTTGTCTACTAGTCTTTGGACCACTTCCCAAACATTGTTGTTTACAATGGATGTGTACTCAACCATTGCATCAGCCCATATAGGTGTTTATACTTCTTCCTCGAAAGAGGATGGCTTAGTCTCTACAATATCACTCATTAGATCCATGTATCCAGTGTACCAATCTGGTGGCCTTCTTTACCTACACTAATTTGAAGGAGCACCCACATTCTCCCTTGCATCTTGCTTAAGTCTACCAGCTTACCTAGTCCTTTTCTTGCCTTCTTTGGATGGTTTTGATTGAGCAGTTGTATCCACTCTTTGCTCCACAATTTGTAATTGATCCACAACTTCTTGAGGTTCATTGTTTTGAGCTAAAAGCTCATATTTTGGTGGGATTTTTTCTCTCCCTCCCAAGAAAGCAGATAATGGATTTGTCTTCATCAAATTTTACATCCCTTGGCACAATTGTCATTCCGAGGGATGGCATGTACACACGGTAATTGTGGGGATTTATGTGTAACCCAAAATTACCACCAATTATGTTGTTGGCTCTATATTCATCCTTGATTATTTGGAGACATGGAAGTAAACAAAGGCTCCAAAAATCCTGAAGTGTGACACATCCGGCTTCCTTCCCGAGAAAGCCTCCTCTGGTGTAATCATGCCTAGAATCCAATGAGGACTTTGGTTTCACAAATAGACTATTTTTTTGCATGCCTCGACCCACAAATGCATAGGTAGACCCTGATCATGCAACATATCCCTTGCTTCTCCCACAATGTTATGGTTCTTCCTCTCAGCCACCACATTTTATTGTGGGTTGTCGGGTGTTGTCAACTCTCATCAAATGCCTTATTTTGCACAAATTTTTTTGAATTCATTCAACATGTACTCACCTCCAATATCACTCCTGAGAGCCTTCACCTTCTAGCCCATTTATTTCTCAACCAATTCCTTGAACTCTACAAACTTGGAGAATGTCTCATCCTTCTTTTGCATGAATAAGATCCAACACTTTCATGAGAAGTCATCAATAAAAATGACAAAATATTTGTGCCTGGCAGTGGAGGTTGCTGAGAAAGGTCCACAGACATCAGAGTGGATCCTTTAAGGGACTACATGTGATTTTGGTGTACTTCTTCATTGATCTGGAGATCAAAATTTAGCTAAAAAATGAAAGTACCTAGAATTTTCCGAAACTAATGTTAAGTCTTAGTGTTCGCCGTTTTGATTCTAATGAAACTTGTTTTGCCTCAATCCAATGTTGTATGAAAAATTTATGATGTTTTGATCGTTTGGCTCAACAACGAAAAAAATTGGAGATTGTTGACTAGGTTGTTGACTGGGCAGTTGTACCACTAATGTCAGCAAGTCTTTCGGTCATGTATAGATCAATCGTGGCTTTCCAAGTAGAAACCTTGTATAGGTAAATATGGTGCATTCTGATTGGTTGCAATTTGGTTGTGGTAGTCCAATTAGAGGATGCCACATGACCCAACCATAAGTTTCCACGTGGCACCTCATGGTTGGCTAAAATTTTGTTAAGGGAATAGCCTCGGGTGGGCTCGAACCTGTGACCTCCCTCTTGCAATTTCCACTCCTTATCAACTCCTCTAGATGGTGGTTCTTAACCCCTAAGGGCACCAATGATATTTAAGTTTTCATCAGGCGCATGTTTGGAGGAGGGTTCAAGAGGTGAGCCCTGACTCTTGGTCACCTGCAACCTCACATGCCCAATGGCGCAAAGGCAAAGGGATAGGCTATAAGCCTGGCCTCTGGTCATAAGTACTCCCCACGTGACCTTGGAATAGCCAAAAATGGAGCATCGATGGGAATGGGATGAGCCCTTGGTTTTATTAAACATTCATGTGACCCCATCAAAGTGTGGATAGGGTTCCGACAGTGAGGGCGAGCGGTTAGCTTTGGTCCTCAACTACATCACCTTGTACATGACCACGAGCCGATGAATTTGGGGCCTAGGCTAGTGAGGGCATACCATTAGCCTGACCCTCAAGACTATGGCACCCATGTGGCCTTAGTATTGTGCTAAGGGTTATTGGGCATTTAAAAGATCCGACAATTTGCACCATTGGTGGGCGAAATTATTTCCTCCCAAGTAGATTTCAGGGCAGAATTATCGCTTTGTTTGCATGTTTATCAAGTTTTAAGGATGGATAATAGTAGAATGGTTGGATAGCCATAAAAAAATGAGTTTTTGGCTATTTGGAGCTCAATAAGAGTCTAGATAGGGGTTTCTGGACATTACAGATCAATGGGAGACCTCCATTTACCAATTGGAGCACATCTGAAGAGACTTATTTCAGGTTTGATTCCATGGGTTCCATGATCAATCAGTGCTTTAGGGTTGAGGGCTTTTGAGCAAGGAGAGGACCTTGTATGGGTTTTCTAGCCTTTTGGTGTTTACTGCTGCAGCTGTGACTTGAATGGTACAACTCATGTTTGTCTTTTCTCACTATGTCTTATTGAGGAAAGCTCTCTTTTTGTACTTCAATGTGGAAATGTAGTACTTGTATGCTCATTTTTAGATGGAGTACAGGGTATTTGTAGGACAACCCTTTTCTTTCTTATTGTTTCATGATGGAATGTAGGTTGTCATGCTTTTTACATTGAGAGTTCTTTGTAGGAGAAAGTTTCCTTGAAGGGGAAACTAGCCACTCATATTGTCAGCAAACTTTATGTACCCTTTTTTATTGAATATATGGAGAGGTCTAGTTGTCTTAGCAAGACCAGAGATGTAGCCCAGGACGGGTGAACTTCATCACCAAATTTTCTTTTGTTTCTCTTCTTGAATTCCTTTATGAGTTGAATGATTATATGTGCTTATTCAGAAGTTCACATGTAAAGTAACTCATTAACCTTGAAGAGACCTTTAAAACTTTTGTTTTCATAAGACCCATTTTTACTTGCAAAGTTTCAAAGGACGATCAATTTTTAAGAAGAGGGAGTTGTCTCCTCCAATTTTAGATCAATTGGTATCAGACCTAATTCGTACCAAGTTGCAGTAATGGGAAAGAAGTTGGAGAGTCTCCAAAATCTATAGGAGATGATTTTTTCTCTTCGAATGGAGAATGTCAATTTGAGAAGAATGCTTGAAATGGCTAAAGAGGAGAGGAGGCATATGCACATTCAGTTGCAACGTGTTCTTGAGGAACAACTTAGTTAGAGTTCCACTCTAGTGACAACAAAGGATGCCTCTGAAGTGAAGCCAATATGTGGGCATGGTCCAAACATTGGTTATTGTCCCTATGTCGAGAATGATGCATGTACATTTTTATAGCATCTCAAAGATTCTCATCATATGCTTGTTGATAAAAGTGGATGGATTGAGTCATCTTCAAACTCATGATAAACATATAAAGAAGAAAATATGGGTGGCAAGTCCAAGTAGGTAATCAGCATCTCAAGCTCAAATCCTTCTGTTTATGTTAATAACATATCTTTTGCATCATTTCAATAGAATATTAAAGGAATGGTATGAAGCTGCTAACTCAGATGGGTTGTGAAAGAGGAGTCCTCAGAACCAATGGCTAAGGGATTACCAATCCTATATGGTGAAAGAGACACCAAGATATCAAGGATTGGGATATGGTCATAAAGAGTTTGGAGAGTGTTCTAAACTATTTGAGGCAAAGAAGTCATCAGAGGATGATATGTCACACCAATATGGTAGTGATAATGTCAATTTCTCTTGCAAGGGAGATGAATGCTTCAAAGGACCTTGGATTTCATCATCCAGTCCACATCATTAAAGTTGCAGCCCCTGGGACAGGTATAAATCTCATGGGAATTTTCCAAATGTTAGTAATTTTGATTATTTTTGGGACATGTACCATTGCAATTTTTGTGATGAAGGTTACCATTGTGTGGTTGTTTGTGAGAAATGCATGGTGATGGTCAAAATAATGGAACAAATTATTGGCATCAAGCATGAAATACCTCCTTCACATTTGAAGGCTTCCTTTTTATGGGTAAGAGAAAGTAATTTTATACCCATTGCAACATGCATGGGCATGGGAATGAAAGATGTTGGAAAATACATCCAAAACTTCATCCCAAGAAAGATAAATAGGTTATGGAAACCAATGGAAGGAGCACAACAGGTGGCAAAGAGGATACTGGCATAGTTCCTAAGGAAACCTTCAAAGTAGAATAAATGCATAAAGAGAACCCATAAGCCTAGGAGAGGAAAATATTGGATAGATTGTTTGTATAGTTTGTTGCTTTGTAAATTGTAAAAGCTTGTTGTTGTCATTACCTATTTTGGGTACTTTGTAAAGTGAATAAGAATAATCACTATTTGCAACAAGTATGTTTTTCATTGACATTTTATGTTATGCTGGCTTGTTTATAATTCCAAATGTTTAAGGACTTTTGGGATGAACAGTGTTTGTCATCCAATTTGTCTTAGTTTTGTCATGTGCTCATCGATAAAAGTGTTCAAGATGAAACGTGTTGTGAATGAAATCTTTGTTAAATATTGTACAAGATATGACTATGTTTTTGTGGACAAAGCCAAATGTGTAATTGAATTTTTGTAGCCAAAGTACTTTTGTGTACAAGCTCAGTTTGAGGACAACAAAGCAAAGTTTGAATCAGTGCATGGTAGGCATCATTAGGGGACTTTTGAGGACTAAAATGTGCCTCCTAAGCAAAATGTACAACCAAAATAAAATTCATAATAACCAATAGGATTGAAGATGATGATGTTAACCACGGGGGATGATTCACCATTTTTGGAGTAAAAAGGTAAAAATATTAAAAAATAATAAAATAATAAAACTACTTTTTCAACTCATATTTTTAAATTATATCCCTAAGGTTTCACTCAAATTTAGAGCAGGAGCACTCATTGGATGCAAAATGTAATTCTTCATCTCAGGAGTACCCACGTTGCATACTTTCGATGGACCCTGCTACATGAAAAATGAGAAATACATGAAAAAAATGTGATTGTAATCACATTTTTCTTGTATTTCTCGTTTTTCATGTAGAAGGGTCCATCGAAAGTATGAAATAGGGGTACTCCTTGGATGAGGAATCAAATTTTGCATCCAATGAGTGTTTCCGCTAGAAATTTGAGTAAACCCATAGGGAGATAGGTTGAAAATACAAGTTGAAAAATAGTTTTTTCTTTTTATTCCTCTAAAATTTGATGATGTAAGCTAATCTTATTTTATTATTTCCACTATTATTTTATAACTTCCTTAGGAGGTCCATTTTAGACCTCAAAATCCCCCTAATGTGAATTCATTCTAATTACCAAGATGGAAAGTTAAGTTTGTCTTCAACAATAGAACTTCAAGATGAAGTTGTTTGAGCCATAAAATATTGGTTTAAAAAGAATGTTCATATTACACTCATCAATGTTTTTGTTCTTGCATGGTGATAAGAATTATGGCTCGATTCTTGACAGAACAATAAGGTCTTCACGTAGAGGATAGATGGAGTACCTTGATTGGAGCTTGAAGGCACCAATTAAAAACAGAACATTAAGGATTTAGTTTTGGGAAATTTTTTAATCTTTTACCTCATTTTAGTTACTAGGAGAAGCTAAATTTTAGAGTCCAAAAGTTCCTAGTGGGGTGGTATGATCTGAACATCAAAATTTAGCTCAAAAATGAAAGTGCCTAGAATTGTTTGAAACTGGCATCAAGTTGTAGTGTTCATCATTTTGATTCCAATTGCACTTTTTTTGCATCAGTCCAATTTCATATGAAAAAATTATGATGTTCTTATAGTTTGGTTCAACAACTAAAAAAAATTTCAGGTTGTTGACTTGGATGCTAACTAGGTAGTCGTACCGCTGATGCCAACAAGTCTATTGGGTGCGTATGGACCAATCATGGCTTGCCAAGTGGTAGCCTCGTACAGGTGCAGGATGGCACATTCTGATTGGCTACAGTTTGGTTGTGGTGGTCCAATGAGAGGATGCCATGTGGCACCTCATGGTTGGCAAAAAAAAAATTAAGGGCTAAAATAGCCTCAAGCAGGCTCGAACCCATGACCTACCTAGTGCAACTTCCTCACCTTATCAACTCCTCTATATGGTGGTTCTTAACCTCTAAGCACACCAATGTTATTTAAGTTTTCATTGAGCGCATGTTTGGAGGAGGGGTTGGGTGGTGAGCAGTGACCCCCGGTCACCTACAACCTCACATAACCAATGGCTCAAAGGTAAATGGCTAGGCTATAAGCCGACCCCTCGTCACAGGTACTCCCCACGTGACCTTGACATAGCCATGAGCGGAGTGCCAACAGGAAAGGGGCCAACCCTTAGTTCTATTATTCCTGTATGTGACCTTGGAAAAGTGTGGAGAGGGCTCCATCAGTGGGGGCAACTGGCTAGCTTTTGCCCCTAGCCACATCACCCTATACATGACCCTGAGCCAATGAATTTGGGGCCTAGTTAGATGGGGGTGGACCTGTTAGGACTCCAAGAAACTCTCCTAGGTTGTAGCTTGGAGATTCTTGGTAACATATAATCTTCAATATGGTTCTAGGAACTTATTGGGATGGGTGATGGTTTGGTTCAAGCCAGATAACCACTTCTACTCTATTTTCACTCCAGACATGCATGAACACCCTCAGAATACAAGGCTTTAGACCACCAATGCTCAACAATTTGGGAATTATGTGAATAGATGAGGAATACTAATTACACCAGTAGATGCATACAAAATGTATGATGGCCAGTTGCAACTAGTAAAGAAACTTGCAAATCTAATCTATTAATGCAGAGATAAGATGACATTTATGCATTTGATACAGAAGAAACCTAAGTGACCTACTCACTGATACATTCAATTTACTAATACGGAGATAAGATGATAGTTATCTGACATTAGGCATAGAATATGTCATGAATAAAACACTCCAGGTACAAGTTAAGAGCAGAAAGGAAATGGACATTGAGCATGTAACAACAAAAGAAGCTTGCATTGCTGAAAATGAAGATGAGAGACTGCAAGTTATGGAGTATCTATAGTCTCTAGAAGTTGGACCAAAACACAATTGTCAGCCTTGATTATATCTATCTTCTAGCTATTTATAATTTATCATTACAATTACCCTTAGCCGTTTAGGGATGGAGGGGTCTTAATTGACAACCAACTACCATTAATTGTCTGATAGCATCTTTTGAACATAGTTGATTTCTCCATTACAAAAACTTGATCAGTTCTAGTATCGTGTTTTCCTCCAGGTGGTCGGATTGATCATGGCAGTTGAGTTCCATGACTGTTTAATTCAGTTGTTGAGTCATTATGTGTCCTTTTCTCCTCTGGTCGTGCTCTTATTTTAACGCAATTTCATGGTCAGACTGTCGTGAGACTAACAAAGTTGGTCATGTTCTTCACGTAATGGATAGGACGTGGGGTATGGAGTGCATGGGCAAATGAAAGGTTGTGAGTGATTGTGAATGGTGGCCATCGGATCAAGGGAGATGTGTGGTGGGGATCAATTTTTGGAGGCTAGCGGTGATGATGTGAGTGGAATATGTCTGGGCTGTTAAATCTTCAGGCAGGTGGATCGAATGGTTATCAGGCGATGGAGATGCATGGATGGTAACGTGTGGGTGGTTTGATTTGAGTGGTAATGGTTTTTATCAGGTGAGCATCGGGCGGTAAGCGATAAGTGTCAGAACTCGCCTGATGCCATTCACTGGATGACATGTAGTAGTGAAGAAAAAGAAAAACCACCCTCATTGGGCAGGTACTTATTACGCTTGTTGTCCACGTGATACGGGCGCTGACCATTGGATCTGGCAAGGTTTATCTAATGATGGAGGAGCGTCGGACAAGTTGGTGTATCGGATGGGACGTGGAGGTATGAGATGTCTCTGGGAAATGTGTTATAGGTGCATAAGGCATATGGGTGAGGTTTTATGGGGATTTTGGCTATTGCGCTCGGGGCTAAGGCTAAAGAGGAACTTGTCGGGGCACGAAGGTTAAGTTAGGAAAGAGAAAGGGTAAAGTGGGAGTGGATTAAGGTAAGGAGTAGGAAATGGCCCATGTGGGACCCCTTTTGCAAACAACAAAGCATACTGAATTTTCCTATTGACCTTCAAAAAGTCAACACTGCACCTTAGGGCTAACACTGGCTCCTTCTGGGGATGAATTCCTCCCTATTAGGTTTCAAGAACTATAGACCATTGCCTTTTACATCGGAAACAAGATCATAAATATTACCTAGTATTCTATTGGGCATGGAATCTATCTAAGCGTACATTAAAACTTTGAAAAATAACATATTTACAATATTGAGGCCTGAAAGCCTTAAACAAAATAAACTTTGAAAAACCACCCATTGACTGGGCCATAAAAAACAGTTTCTCCCTCCAAACTTTGTAGCATGAAAGTATTGTTTCCATGGACTTCAGAGATGGCAAATGGTCCTATCCATAGAGCATCAAATTTACCATGGTTGCCCTTCTTTTCCTTCAGTGCATCCCATTTGAGGACCCAGTCACCAACCTTAAGATTATCCATCTTTGCCTTTCTGTTAAAAGCTTCCTTGATTTTCCTTTGATGTATTGCAGACCTCTTAATCAGTTGATCTCTGATCTGATGAACTTCAGCCAAGTCACTCATCCTCCTTGCCATGTCACTTTCCTTGTTTTTCTCTTCTTGCAAGAATTTGGCCACAAGGAGGATCAATTGGATTGGAAAAATAGCCTTAGTGCCATATACCAGCTTGAATTGAGAATTCCCCATGGACTTCTTGGTGGTAACCCTGTCAACCCACAATGCAAAATTTAGTTTGGAATCCCAACTCCGCTTGTTGTCTTCCAACAGCTTTTTAATTATCCTTACTAGTATTTTATTGGATGACTCTGATACGCCATTACCCTGAGGATAATATGAGGTGGAATGCACTAATTTAATGCCCATTGACTCACACATGTCCACCAACTCTTTTGCCCTGAAAGTTGTTGCATTGTCTGTAACCAATTTGGTTGGGCAACCAAATCTGGTGAAAATGTTTTTTGTCAAGAATTTCATGATGACCTGGTGATCAGCTTTCTTAGTGGGGATGGCGTCAATCCATTTGGTAAAATAATTAGTGTCTACTAAAATCCATCTATGCTGGCTATTGGAATGTGGATTAATCTCCCCTATGAAATACAAACCCCACTGCTGGAAAGGGCCACTGGTAAGTATTGTCTTCAGGGGCAAGGATTTTAGTTGTTGCCTTCTTGCAAATCTCTGGCACTTCTCACAAGATTTTAAAAATGAGAACACATCAAAGAATAGAGTAGGCCAATAATATCCATCCCTCAGAATCTTGTGGGCTATGGTTTTCCAATAATGATGTCCTCCACAAATGCTAGAATTGAACTTGTGCATGACTTCCACAAATTGCTCTTTGTCTAGACATATTAGGAGGATTCTAGATGGGTACCTCCAATAAAGTAGGTTTTTATTAATACAAAACTTGGCTTATCTGAGCTTAAGGGTCCTGGCTTGTCTTGAACTAAGGCCTGGAGGAACTTCTAGCTTCAACAGGAAGTGAGCTATTCCAGAATACCATTCACAAGAAGCTAGATTTTCATCTAAAGACTGATTCTGCCCTCGTTCCACTATTTCTTCCCTTGTATGTCCAACATCTGAATTTGTACCCATGCAATTTATATCCAACATTCTACAATTTGCTTCAGCCATCAGCTAGGCTAGGCCCTGGCTGTTACACAGTAATTTGTCACTGTCTTCACTCCAGTCCTTCTACTGTGTCATGTGTCCAAGTCAACCATGCTCAAATGCTCTCTTGTGCTGCCAACAGACCCATTTTTCCTAAGTTATTTGCCTCATCGGGACTATGGACTAAATATCTACACTAAAGGGCACTCATAAACAGTCCAGATGTGCGGCCAGTGTGGAAGTACATCTGATTCCCGTGATGGTCTAATTTCATGTCCCAGCGTGAGGTTGCTTATAATCTTTAGCGATGATCTGACTAGCTAAGTTACTCACTAGCAATGTCAGTGCTATAGATCAGTTATGCCCCCACGATGAGCCAGATTGGGCGAATTTGTTCCAATAGTCAGCCTTCTAGATGACTCCAGACCTGGTTGTTGGCATAGTTTGTATTGCCCTCCTTTCTCTAGCATGGCAGTTCCATCAATTGTGCTACCTTCCTTTGGGATAAGCTCACTCTTCCACCTTTCATGGAGACTCCTTCTCCTATTTAAGCTCTCACCATTGCTATGCATTGCTAGTTTTTTGATAGTTGGCTAGTTGAGAAATGTTGTTAGTGTTTGTGAGTTTGCTAGATAGCTGGTGTGAGTGTGACAAGTGTGGGATTGTTGATAGCTTGTGGAAGGTTGTGAAGTGCCCTTAATCTTGTGTAAAAATTATGAGTGAGAGAGACTTGTATGTTGGGAGATCCATCTTCAAAGAGTGAATGCTTGAGGAACATGTTGGCTAGATCCCTCTGAGAAGGCTTGTGACGTCAAGACTTTGGTTGTAAGCTTACTCTTATTTCATTATTAATACAATCAATGATGTTTTCCTATGTCTTGTATACAATGTACTTGATAGCTCATGACTTCTTGACTTTGTGAGTAAATAGATCATTGTTGTTTTCCGGTTACGTGCTTTGTTGTATTTCCTTTGCATTGTTTCAGGTTGATCACTCGTTGTGGAAAAGGAAGCGGAAGCTGGAGCAGCGCAACGGAACTCCATCAGCCATCGGTTGAGGTAGGCCTCTAACTATGACTGTTTAAGGAAAGCTATTATTGGTCTATCCTTGTTTGTGACTAGATCCACTCTAGGGCTAGAGGGGTTGCCTTTTCCGCAGAGGGAACACTTTCCTGCATCACAAATTGGTGACTCCATTGGGGAGTTTGGCCTTTGTTCTTCCTTTGTTTGCTCTTGTTTTGATTATTGATTTGGTCTCTTTTGAAGTTTGGGGATTAGTTACCAGTCTTTTGAGTTTCCTGGCTTGATCTGGGAAGTATCCCTATTTGATTGAAGGATAGACTTCTTTTGATTTGGGAGTTTTGGTTCAGCTGTCATTGTTTTGAACATCATAGCGGCTTTAAATTTAATAGTTGTGCTATCATCGCGCCCACCCTTTTGTAATATTTTTTGCATCACGTAATTACGCCTCACAGTCACGACAGTTCTGAAAATCCGACCATCCAGGAAAGTCGTGTACTTCTGCGCTGAAATCGCTCTATTGCTATGGCGAGTTCCTTATCAGTGCTTGTTGCTTGTGTGTTACCCACACTGATTGCTGTAGAATTGATTTTCTCAATTATGCCTCCTGAGTCCATCAGTCCTACTGGTCCCTTGCTTTTCTCACCTGCTTAGTAGCTTGTTTTTCACTGTTTATGGTTGAGGCACTTCTTTTTCAGCTCTATTGAATGAATCTTGCTTTTTTGCCTATGTGACCTAGTTCATTATTTCAAGTTGCTTGCTTGGTTGCTTGTTTGCTCAAGGTTCATTTGCAGCTTTTTGTTGGTTTGATTGAGCCTTCCCCTTTGCTTGCTTTTGGTTGATTATTTAATGATTGTTATTGAACCAATCTTTGACATTGATTCGATTTCTTTTCGCTACCGAACATAGATCACAATTGTTTGGATCAACCGGTTTTTTCCACACTTGCTTGTCGCTTATTTGTTTCTGTTAGATTTAAAGACATCAAAATCAAAAGGATTGCATCCATTTAGCGTATGAAAGTGAAAATGAATTTTCATTTCAAGTTTACATGTTGGAAAGTGAATGATTAAATCTCTCATTAGTAGTATCCGTGCACTTTAGGAATTGATGTCTATATGCATTGAGTGACTGCCTTTGTTTTCTTGGTTTTCTTGGTTTGGGATAATCTCTCTACCCTCTCGTAGGTAGGTGTTCATTGAAGAAAAAGGATCTTTCATTCATTCTAGTTGCATCCTAGGATTTGTTGTATACATACGGTAAGGCCTGAAAACTGAAACATAATTCAAGATCAACTCTAAAATGAACTGAATAAATCTAACAACGCATTGGAACATAACACACACTATTTAGAGGTCTAGGCTAGAGATGTGCTCCAGCGTCGTTAAACCTAGTCACCTATGTTTCCACTTAAGGTTGGGTGATTCCTCCTTCTGCGACTCAATAGTGGTCTAGTATGGATTTGTGCTCCCATGTACCATCGAGTATATGTTAGGAGACCCCACTAGGTTATCATCCTTTATCCCTAGGAAGTCGTATCTGCCGCCTTACAAACCAATATGCATTGAACACAACATTCGGGAAGATTGACTGCCGTATGGAAAGTCCTTGGCTTTCATATGACTGCTAAGGTGTATATGCAATTTTACGGGTTGTATGGTAAACCTTTTTCCTAGTTCTCCAGAGTAGTCACTTTCGTTCCTTTTCGGACTCCTTAAAAGAAAAGGTCCATCTAAGCACTTGTCACTTCAGGCTCATTAAATATTCGAAGGCAACTAGAGTCATCCTTTTGTCATTTTCTCGACTCTTTAAAAATGAAAAGGTCACTTTCTGTTCCTGTGTCTTAAAAATTATTCGGCCACGTTCACATTTACCCTATTAGATCTTGTTTGTGTTAGCTTGAGTAGGGTTCTTTCTCATTAGTTTCCTAGGGTTTTTGAACCATCATCCTGGCGGAATCACCGATCTGATCTCCCGTTCCAAGTGACCAAGGGTCTCCCTCTTTTGTTTCTCCTAAGATACCGGTTGTTAGTGATACTCTCCCTGTTATTCCGAGTATCCGACCGATTAACTCTCGTGCTCCAGAAGACAAGTCTTACGATATTCATTGGAACCCCATTTGGGAGCCTTCCGAAGAAGATATTCCCAGTACTCCTCCTAGTGTTTCATTCTTGATGTCTTCTTCTGACATGGAGGACACACCCCCCATTATGAGTGAAGAATCTATTGTGATGAGCGGTGAAATTCCTATCTCAATGGAGACTACACCTTTCCGTGTCACCCTCTTGGTGTCACGCTACCTTAACGCTATAAGGCTTTGAGGGATGTTATGGGTTCTAGGACCTCCCTTATGAGTTCTATGTGGTCTCATACCGTTAATTTGACCTCCGAGTCTTTTATTCCTCAAATTCACAATGTGTCTATCACTTCAGTCCCAACTATTCCAACTATCTGTGTGGCTTCTTCAACCCCTGCTGTTGGTGTCATCACTGCATCCTCAGTTGTTACCACTGTTGCTGGACCTTCGTTCGGATCTGCGAACAATGGCCCGTCGGCATCTACACCCGAAGTTTTTGATCCTACACTAAATGCGCCACCTTCTTCTGGTTCCATTCCAGCAGGGGGGCATATGATCAATATTTTCACACTCTTCAGAATCTGGATCCCCAAGATCCGTTTCATTATTACGATTCTCGAGGAGCTCATATTTATTACCCCGGACCTTTACCCCCTCAGCCTGCGCTTGAAGTTACGGTCCTGTTATCCATTTCTTTGGGTACCACCGGTTATCATGGTGGCCAATTACCCCTTGCCAATTTTCAAGGACCACCTTATCAAGGTCAGCCATCTTACATGCAGCCCTCCTATGGGAAAAAGTATTACGGACAACCTTATCCAGGGTAACTTGGAGGCCCACAAGGACAAACCTTCCAGGGACAACCTTTGACCTCTGGTGGTCCATCTTTTACCTATTTCGGGCAACCTTCTGGTAATTCGGGACAACCTTACATGCAACAAGGCCAACCCGGTGTCCAGCAAGCCTACCCTTCTGGGAAAGTCGGTCAACGTTACGTTCAACAAGGCCAACCCACTGTCCAGTCTGGTCAACCATCTGGAAAAGTTTGTCAGCCTCAAATCCAATCATGTCAACCAACTGTCCAGTCTGCTCAGTGATCCGGTCCATCAGGACAACCCTCAGTTGTGCAAGGACAACCCAACGCCCAACAAGTTCAACCTTCTGGGAAAATGGGTCAATCTCAATCTCAACTAGGTCAACCTTTTGGCCAGTTGGCTCAGCCTTAGTTCTCCCAAGGACATCCATCTAGGCCTGCTCAACCGGGCACTCAAATGATTGTTGCTTCTCAAGCTCCACCCGGTTTTCAGCCCTAGTTTGGGCTCCAGACCCAGGCTGATCTTCAAATGTAGGTTGGATCCCAATCTCAAGCTACTTATCAAACGTAGCCTGGCTCCCAGGCTTGGTTTGGAGCTTATCTGCCTTATGGTTTCCAGCAATCCCAAGGGCAAACCCAATTTGCCCCGTACCAAAATTATCAACAACTACAGGTGAGTCCTTATCAGAATTACCAATAACCATATGTTGCTCTTGCAGGCCAAGTTGGTAATCAATAGAATGTTGGGGGGCAAATCCAAGGTCAGCCATCCTATAACCCTTATGGACAAAATCCCTATGGATAGAACCCTCCTGGGCCAAATCCGTCTAGACAAAATCAATGGGGGCAACAAGCAGCTGGCTGAAACTCTAGTGCTACCTCCTACCCGCGGCCTCAGATGTCCTTTAACCCTCAATTACCCTTTTTAGCAACGTTGGAATTACCGGATGTGTCCAAAACTGACTAATGATCCTATTATTCATAATCCGTATTGGCCACCAGTTCCAGCTAAGATTCCCGGTGATTGTCCCAAATTTGATGGTAAAGCTGGAGAAGATCCCCAAGCCCACGTTATGACTTATCATCTATGGTGTTCGTCAAATTCATGGCTTGATGATTCAATCTAGCTCCACCTCTTTCAAAGGACCCTCACTGGCTCTGCTGCTAAATGGTATATTGAGTTAGCTCGTGGATCTTTTCAAGATTTTAACTCGTTGGCTATGACATTTTTAACTCATTTTCAGTTGCCAATTCGACATGAAATGGGTACGCATCTCCTGACATTCTTTAAAAAAACATCAGCAACGCATATTTCCAGTCATATCCATGAATGGAGATGGCGTCGCCGTTTGATTAAGTTTTGGATTCCCGATCAGCTTCTGACCGACTGCTTCATGACCTCATTTTTCGGTCCGATCGCACGGGACATTGCTATGGGGGCATGTGTAACTGAAGAGCAGGCTATTGCATGTGCTCAGTACCTTGACTTGGTTTACTCCCAGTCCGATACCCTATATGATTATTTGCCTGATGCCCCGATGCTCGGAACTTCCAAAGCCCCGCCAACACCATATGTTGACGGCGACATTGGTTCTATTAATCCATCCTCTAATAAATCTTCCACGAACCCTGGGAAGCAAAAGTCGAATGCTTCGAATGAAAATACTTCTCAGGCTGTATCTAATTCCGGTAATACTTCTGAGGTTAACACTGTCCAGTCCACCATGGTCAACAAAGCCTCGAAAGGAAAGAAGAAGGGGAAAGGAAAGAATAAAGCTGATCAACCCAAGTAGGATTCCCCTAAACCTCCACCCGAGGAAGGTGCCAAACGCAAGCCTAAGTATCCTTGCCTTATCTGTGATGAGGATCACTATACCAAAGACTGCCCGAGGTGGTCTGAAGTTAGTCGTTTGTTAAAAGGTGCTCCCAAGACTCCTGCCATGCTCAATGAACCTTTTCCTTTGCAGCAAATGCAAATGGTGGTTGATCCATCCCAATCCTCTTCTCCCTTCGGTTCTTAAGTGTTTATGGCTGGGACGATTCCTGTCAACATTATTACTCGAGAAAAATAATATCCATCGCCTGCCAAGAAAGAGCCTGAGGTCCCCTCTAGCGCTCCTCCGTCTAGTTCTGGTCCGCTCCATATTGAGAGACCTAGCACTAAGACGCCCATCCGACCCCCTCCTAAAGGTGTAATCTGGAAATATTCTTACAACCCTAATGCTCGTGCTACTCAGCACTATAGCATTGTTGAGGACTTAGCCCAGGCCCCGTTAGTTATGTCTGCTTTATAAGTTCTCCAGATTTTCCCCTCTCAGAGGAAGTCCTTGCTATTGGATATCAGTGGCATTGACCCGGCCGACTCGAATTTGATCACTTTTGACCTCGACAGCCATATACAGAGACTGCCTCACCAAATTACCTTCCTTATCCAGGTCATCATCAATTCTAAAATGATTCATCGCACCGTCATTGGTGAAGGCCTTCAACTTGCATAATGTTTGTTGCTTGTTGGAAGGCTATCGATACTCCGACTTTGAGCCAGTCTCCTACGACCTTGGAAGCCTTTGATGGGAGAGAGTCTTGCCCTTATGGTATACTCCAATGCTTGCCTATTACATTGGAAGGGAAGACGGTCGAAGTGGAAGTTTAATTCGTTGATGCCAATCTAACTTACAACCTCCTTTAGGGACGAAGCTGGACATATGCCATGAGGGCTATGGCTTCGTCTCTATATCATGTCATTCGTTTCCCTCATCAGGGGAAGATCATCATAGTAGACCAGCTATCTTTCTTCACCTCCTCCTCTGATGGAAACGTGCCCTTTGTGGAGAATATCTCCATTCCATGTGAGAGTGTGGGAGTGTTGATGCCCCAAAAATCGTTGTATCAACATTAGGGAATGACCACCTGGTCCGGACCTTAATACAGCTCCTTTTCTGTTTGGGATGGTGGTTCCGACTAGATATAATGGGACCAGTTTCCCAGTAATGAATAAAAGGGGATGGATGAGTGATTGGTTTCTAATAAATGATAATGAATAGATGACTTAATCTATCAGCAAAAAAAAAATATAAATGACTATTCTATCCCAGGAGGCTTCTATTCTCTTAAGTGCAACTCTAGATGATCTTTGTTCATTGATAGGCATATAGATGACTCTACACAATAAACATAGACATTCATTTACTTAATGATTACTTTGTTAAAGTAGTTGAACAAAGTGATTAACACAACATTGATACACTTGTCCTTTTATATTACCGATACATGTATGACAAAAGAAAAGCATGCTGTAAACATCCAATAGTGGAAATTGTAAAGAATGCTGTTAAAAAACACACGCATATATCCGATAATAGCAAGAGAGATAAAACAACAATTCACATAAACAGAATGAACTCAGAAATAGATAGTAGTACCATATGAGATGCAAATCACTCCCAATATCAATCGCTATTTGGATTCCTTCTTCTGACGCAGAAATACTTTTAAACAAAGGCAGTAGTGCACATTCACATAAAAGCTTCGTTATCAAAATTGGAATAATTGGCCCAGTCTTTATAAAAGAATATGCCTGAAGTACAATAGAGCAACTTCAGGTTTAAGTCATATACAAAAACTTACAACCCTTTCCAATGCATTGAAAGGGTCTATAAATACTTGACTAAAACTAACTAACTATGAAATTAAAATCCTACTTAATTGGTACAACTTGATTTCAGAATATCTTCCTCACGGCAATCTGGCAGTCAGTAGCATGATTCATCACTTAGGTTTTTTGCCTTTAGACCTGTGCTGGCATATTGCAAGCATTGGTTCCACTTCTGGTGGTCGGTTGAGACGAGAATTGAGTTGGGAAGCATAGGTGGCATCTTGTATATAGGGAATGATACACTCGATTGCATCTGTAAGGCATTTGAGGGCGGCTCTCTAGCTGTATAGTTTGACTAGGAATAACCAATAGGTGTCCCATGTCAAACTGTTAATTCCTGCGATTAATATTCCATTTTTCTCCAGTTCTTGATAACATGACTGCTCCAATGCTTTAGCCGATAGCAATTTACCTGGGGTACATTGAGAGATCATGTTAGATAAGTAGAGAGTATCGTTAATCAATTCAACCAAATTACTTGTGGTTAACTTGCATCTGGAAACTGCTCTATCTGCTTTCATTAACTGGGACTGCCATTCCATAAATAGGATCTCTTTATGTGATTCTAGGATTTTTGGCAAATTAGCTACCTGTCCCTCATCAGTGTCTTTCCACTCAAGAAAATTGGTCAAGGTCTCATCGGCCTGCTCGAAGTCTGTTCTAGCATCAGCCGATCTATCACTTATTGACATTGTTAAGTCACATAAAGGTTATTCCTGGGCGATTTGTTGACATAACAACCTTATTTGTGTCACCAATGCTTTGTTAATCTGTAATGCTTCGGCTCTGAACTCAGCTGGTTGTGGAAGATTCTTGGTCTTCTCTATTTGGGATGATAATTGAGCAATTTTCTCATCTTTAGATTTCCCCATCTGTTCATGCATCGCTTTCAATTTTGCCAGTGCTTCTGATAGCTCCTGCTTTTGAACAGCGCTTGAATCAATTCTTTGTTTTTCTTCCTACAATTGTTTATTCAGTTGATTGTTTATTTGTTGCTGTGTGTATAATTGCTGCTCAAGTTGCTCTGCCTTCTTCTGTGCTTCCGATACTTGCATTTGTAGTGAGGCGATTAATTGGTATTTTTCTCTCAACAGATTGGTCACTTTTGATGCCTTGTCCATGGTGGCTGCCGAATAGGCTCCAGCATATTGGGACAATTTAGTAAGGTCATTAGAAGGATCAAACTCCTCTTTCCAGACCACATTGGCTGTCACTGTTTGTTTCGGGAATAGGGAAGGTTGATCAGTCCTTCTCCTTTTCCATTCTCGTTTTATTATAGCCCTATGCTTTGGGCTATAAAATACATCCAATGGAGGTATCTCCTCCACTTGCAAAACAATCTGATCGAAAGGATCCTTAGGAATTATCTCTATTCCTATAGAGCTGGGTAGGCCGCTAGTTGCACTTGGAACCTATTTAGATGCTGTCTCCTGTGCGTCAGACACTTTTGATGTTTCAGCTTCCTTTCAGCTCTCAAGATTGCTTATGATTGAGTCGAATCACTGCCATTCCTGGAGTAATTTCGGGTCAATCTAGGCATCTACATTCACCTCCGCGCTGCTCTGCTCTTTCTCTTTTGTCTAGGTTTCCTCTTGCTCTCTTCTCTGCACTTCTTCCTGCTCTTTTCCCTACACTTCCTCCTGCTCTTTTGTTTGGATTTCTCTGGCAATTTTTGATGTAGCAGGAGGTTCCATAGTGAGTCACTACTCAGGCTCGCTTGATTCTGTCATTGGGGTCGTTGCTAATAGATCTAGAGGCAGAGTTTGCAACCTCTGTTCTCTAAGTCTATTAAATTCAACTAACCCGTCATCCTAATATTTCATCCTGGCCAGTGATTTAACCTGGAATAGCGACTCGGATGAGGAGAACAGGTCATCAAACATATCTTCTTTATGGTCAAATTTAGTTAATTTTGCCTGTTCAAGTGCATTGTAGGCGACTTTATTTGGATCAAATTGCCTGTTAGGAAGAGTGGCTAGATTTAGTGCCTTAATCTTATCAACTTCTTTCTCTGCATGTTTAAAGTCATGCAGAGCGTAGACACCACATCTTAAAGGAAACGAAGGCGAAACCTGCTTCTTTTTGCTCTTTAGAGTATGTGTAACTCCTTCAGATGTAATATGATAGGCTACCTCCCGGGCTAACAGTTTATCGGGTATATACAAAGGGAGGATATGAGGCTTGGCCTGGCTGCCAAAAACTCTTACATAGGTGAATTTTTCTTCTCTAAACCATCTTCCTATAGATGTCAAGTCAACCTCCGCTTGGTAGGAAATCTTAGGAGCAGGTTTATCAAAAATGGAATAGTGAATAGGTAACATAAAACCATTGCAAACTTGATATAAATGGTGCTTATAGTGGGCTTTCCATAACTTCTGGTGGTATATATGAATGGGCATGGGGTCTTGTGGAGCCCATCTCCACCCAAGCACAGGAAATTCAGAATTAAAACACAGGGTGTCCAAGATATAGGCACTATAATAGAATTGGGGAATGACGCTTTTAGTAATGCGGGATTTGTTTCTAAATTCAAGGACTACGGTTGCTAGCTTATCAAACAGTATAGTTCCCCAATCCATTATTTCACTATTACATGCTGCCTCCATCAAAGGAACCATCTCTATAGTGAAGTTTGCGGAATCATGTAACCCCCACAATCTACACATCATTACCCCGGCATAACAATAAGGAGAACACAAAGAATCGACAGAGTACTTACCCGAAGACTCATGCTTGTGTTTTGCTGGGTTTTGCCTCCAATCCCGAATGGGTTCTGATTCAATATCGTTCTCATTTCTGAATTTCTCCAAGAATGCCTTGTTGTACTTCTTCTCTGGTACAGGAAAATGGTACATTTGCCTCAAATCATCAGGTTGAAATGAACCGAAGACTCTCTCGTCCATGGTGAAAAATGTTCTGTTTGTGATTGGGATTTCTTCAATTTCCCACCTCACCACATCAGTATATGGGAGAATTTGCTCTCGGGCTGCTATCCAATGAAGGAAAGAGTCGGCTAAATCCTTTAGAGTAGCATCAGACTTCCGAGTCGTGTCTGTTGTGGCTTGCACTGTTGTTACCTCAGGCTCTTTGGCCTCAATCAGATTGTAGGTGCTTAGTCAAGTAGTTTTGCCGAGTCCTAGACATGTAGTGTCGGATATCAATCCCTTTCTGCTTGATCCTGGATCAGCAATGTGTTGTCCTGTTGTTGGCGAAGCGGAAGCTGTTGCAGTTTTCTTAGATTTCTTCCCCATTTGGCTTGAATTTGCTGCTTTGGAAGAGCTCTGCATAGGACTGAAAATGAACGTAATGGGGAGAATTGATAGCGCAAACCAAAGAAGAACGAGACGTATTAATCAATGAATAATGGAGGATTTAAATTAAGGTGGCTACAAATGCAATCTCTGAAGAGATTTTAGACTTACTATTTCATTAAATGGCCATTTAAACCTGTCAATCCTTTAAATGCTCATTATGTCGTTTATTGGTCGAATGATTCATTTAAGCGTGGCTTTCATGTTTTCGCGGTTGGGTGCATGTGAATCGCTATCGGGAATAGAAAGGCCTTTAATACCAAATAACCATAAAATATCCAGGCTTTACCAATCTTTTTTGAAATCTGAGCTTTTAGCTTTATCGCAATCGGCGATTGGGGGAAAGCTTAAGTTGTTATATTGGTTCCTTTCGAAATCCCCGATTGTCGATAGCGATATCTCCAATTCACATCGGGAGTTTTGAGCGAGGGCTTTAGATGCATGCATGGTACATCCCCGATCGCCGATAGTGATATTGCATCGGAGCAAAAAGGGGCATTTTGCTATGATTGCTTACCTTCCTGATATCCGAAAGCCTTTTGTGCATTGTCGCGTCGGGGAAAATCAATGGGTCTTTTTAAGTCATGTCTCCCTTGTCAGTGCGATATGCGATCTTGCGATCGCTTTATTGCAATGATAAAAGATTATTCATTTTTATTATAAGACCGATTAATTGGTTCATCAAAAATGTTTAATAATGTTTTATTTCATTTCAGACCTTTTTGAATAATGATAAGTCGATACCAATTTAAATGAAAAGGGACCAATTTCATATTATAGTTTTGAAAATAAAATATGTATGAAATGGGGGGTTGTTATAGAGCAAAACAATTGGTGATTCACTGGGAGAAACAACTATCTCTGAAAAGTACTGAAATACTTAAACTTTCTTTTAAATAGGAATCCCATCAAAGAGGAAAATTCTAATATAACTAGGTATATACGTATCCCAAATAAAATAAAACTATCTTTGCTAATTTCTTCTCTTGTTAAAGTTAAATACATTCTAAGTTTTAAATTGGCCTCTATTTGTTGATAATGATAAAACATAAAACCTTTCCAAATCAGCTTTGAAAATTGACTCCTTTGTCATAGGTAGAGCCTCTGCTGCCCGCAAACATTCATAGTTTCGACAAGGATACCTTTTAACCACGTTATTGTCCATTGTCCCATCCATTTCAGAATATGATTAACAGAATGAATTCAAAACATGCTTTCATATTTTGTATCTCTTTTTACTTTTCTGTTATTTCGTAAGATAAAAAGCGATTGTCCTGGTTTGGTGGCCAGCTGAGTGACAATGCCATTCACTGGTAGTAATTTAACCAAACAAGCTGGCTCGTGATGAGACCCCTTGTCTTATGATTCTAAGCCATTACCCTGTTTTGGCATGTAGTGTTGGTAATGTCGGTTAAACTATTTCTCGATGATCATGGTAAGCAGGCTTGTAATAAGACCTATTATCTTTTATATCAAATATTTTAGAATTACACTCTGAGTAATTACAAACTTCGATGAATGGGATGGACAATTTTCTCCTTAAGAGAGAATGGATGACAGGGTAAGAGTTGAAGATGGTGAAATTGGATTAGTTTCTGTTTTGATATTGATAACCTTTTTTGTGACCAATTTGAAAACATAAAATGATTTACAATACTTCTAAACCTTCAGAAGAGTTCACAAAAATTGAAATGTGGTTTCAGAATGCAATTATACCTAGTTTCCTAGAAGTTGTCCCTTTTGTCTAAGGCTTCTATTATTTTAAAAGCAAATATCAACACTACTTCTTTGAGCAACTGTTAAATACAGAAAAGGTCAATGGAAGATACCTTACAACTTTATTTCCTAATGGTCCTACAAACTATAAATTTCACTAAACTAAAAAAAGGAGAAGAGGTTACCTCCTCAATTAAATAATTTCTTTAAGATGAGGCCATTAACAGGGAGAGAATCTCTCAAACCTGATAAATCTTGTAATATGAAGGTTGAATGGCCTATCTTCTCGCAGATCTGAAATGGACCACATTTTCTGGAACTTGGTGGGTTTTCCTTTATCCTCATGGGCTTTGTCCCATTTCAGAACTAAATCACTGATTTGCAACTATTTTGAACAGGATGAAGTTGAATCAAAGGATGACTTGGTAATTTGCTGATGTTTTTCATGAGTAACTTTGGCTTTGTTATGAAACCAGCTCACAAAAAGATAGAAAAGAGAGATCCACGCCTTATAATTCAGCCTCTTCGAGGGGGCAACCTCCTTTACATTACATAATGTTGGTCGCTCTAATTGTTTTCACAATTCGAGCTCCACATAAATTGTCAACCCGAGAAGGTCTTTTTATTCCAAAGGTAATAGCGCACTGGATATGCTCAATTTCAAAAAGCAGTTCAATGTTGTAGTAAAAGAAAGTCACACACAATTGTTAAATTCATCAATCTATCAATTCACAGTCTACTTAATTAAAGCTGAAGTCAATTAACTTATAGCAGACACGATTTCTCTGTTACAGCAAAGGGAAATAGATGTATAAGAAAAGAAATCATTCAACCATAGCAGGAACAGGACCCTATTCCTTGGTGGGAACTTCAGCACCTGCTGCCTGGCACTAATCACACTGTAAAAGAAGTAACCTCAAGAGGTCAAGACCCTATTCCCAGGAACAGGAATCTTCAGCACTTGGCCTCTTGTTTCTAATCACACTGCAAGTAAAAGAAAGCAATCAATGGGAGCAAGACCCTATCCCTCTGTACAGGGATCTTCAGCACATGCTCTCATCATCCACTCGTGCAATCAATACATGTAGCGCTAAGAAACAGAGTATCACAAACCATGCAACTAGTGTTTCAGCAACAAAATCAAATACAATGCAAATACATAAGAAATAAACAACTACAGGAATAAAGGGGTGGATCTTGTGAGGAAGGCGGGCCCTTTCCTTCTCACAAGATTCCCCAAGAGAAAGAATTAAACTAGAATGCTCAAAACAGGTCTTTATTCATCTGTCAAGAAACTGATACAGTACAAAAAGGGAGGCTAGCTCCTGTCTCTCACAATAATGTTCTGTGAATTACCATTCGATCCCCTCTAATGATGATGTCCCCTCTTTTTAAAGAGGAGACATCATTTACAATTTTACACAAGAGCTAAGATCTCGATTCTGTTCTAAACAAAACTATTATGTTCTTTCTTAAAAAGAGATACTGTTACAACCGAGACAACAGAAATGCTATCTTCAAGATAATCCAGGTAACCGTATCTTCTGGCTGCTGCTATTATCCACAAAAAGTTCTTCCAGAATCGCAAAAAACGCATAGCGGGAGTTGCGTGCTTTGACGGCTGTTTCAGCAACTGCGTTAGCTGTTTTAGCATCGGGACCAGCTGTTTCAGCAACGGGACCAGTTGTTTCAGCAACGGGACCAGCTGTTTCAGCAACGGAGTTGACTGTTTCAGCAACGGAGTTCAGCTGTTTCAGCAACGACCGCTCGTTCCCAACAAGGCATATATTATCTGCGATCTTTGACTTGTGTTAGCAACAATGCACTTCAATAATTGATAAAATATAAGAGTATTATGGAATTAAATGTAAGACAGATTAACCATATAATAAAGAAGAGGTTTCCATATACCTTGGGATAAAGTGAATGAAAAAGACATTGAGGTTCATGGTTCTAAGGGTAAAGTGATGTCAAAATATATAACAAAAATGGTACATATTGGAGTCCTAACATCCCCCCCAGCTAAAAATGTTGCATGTCCTCAGGAAACCCCTTCGTCTGAATCAGAGTCTAAGTACTGGGACTGGCAATGCAAATTACTCAAGCAGTAGCTGGAGAAGGTGGCGTCTGTAGGAGCTCGGAACCCGCTGTTGGTCTGCAACTGTTGCCATGCCGAGGCTTCCTCTTCGTCAGTCAACTGGTAATGACTTTGATATTTTTCTGAAGGCAGCCATAAGATTGGAAAACGGAAATGATACCCAATCCAGTTGACACCACAATGCTGAATGCAATCAATATACTTAGGGACTCTATACAATGCAGCGTGAAAATTGAGAGGGTTAAAAGGATGATAATCCTGTCTTTCCTTATCTGATTGCTGCCAAAAGAGATCATTGGCCTTCAGTGCAGCAGGACCCTTCATTCGAATATGCTCTTGACAATTAAAAAGGACTGAAGCCTGTAATTGCTCTATGTGCTCGTTCATACCTGGCTTCTGCAAGAATTCATAGTACTGTGCTATAAACATGGCTGGGCTTACCGGCTCTGGTCTAATCCATAGGAGTTTATTCTCCTCATTATGACTGCTTGCATTGAACGCAATCTGCCAAGTGAGCTGATTAGACAAAAATGAAGCAAATGCCCTAATTTGTATATCACCTGCAATTGGAATAAGATTAATTCTTCTTTCTTCAGGAATGGCTTCATTATGAAGGTAGAGTTCGCACAGCAGATGCTGGTCGCTTTCAGGGGCCTCCTTAAAGGTCTCAACAAACTTTTCTGAAGTCAGTACTTCATGTGGTCTACCATGTGCTATTGATTTAATTTGAAAATAAACTAGTCGTTCAGCAAGAAAAAGAGCGTAGTTTACAGAAGGTTTACGTGTAACCATCAACTTCCGCACCAATGAAAACATCAAGGCTATCCGTTCCTTAGACTGTCTGGCTTCGTTTTTATATTCCCTGTGCTCTAGCAGTAATTGCTCCCAGTTCTCCCAGTTAGTGTATACATAGTTTTGCCATTGCAACTTATGCTGTTGTAATACTATATCCTGTTTCTCAGCATGTTCCTTCTTCCATCTGTTGAATTGTTCCAATGGGTCCCATAGCCGAGTCTGTGTCTGTTTAACAGAAGTAGTAGGTTTGGACACTATTCCCTCTGTCTGTATGGCTGCCTCAGAGGGAATGCATTGGGGCATTATTTCTTCTGTCGGGATACTTGCACCAGTAGTGTGCTGAGGCAGTGTCTCTTCTGCCGAAATAGCTGTATCAGTAATAGTGTGCTCTGGCGATGTTTCCTCAGCCGGAATATCTGCATCAGTAATCATGTGCTCTGGCAATGTTTCTTCTGCCGGGATAGCTGCATCAGTCCCCAAAGGATGAGATATCTCTTGTTCGATTTCTTCTTCTTCTTGCATCATAGGGGGTCCTACTGGTTCTTGTGGGGCAGTGGGGCATTCCTCTTGTGTTCTCTCTGTCATAATTGTCTCAGGGAGTGGAATTTCAACTACTTTATAGCCTGCATTCTTATAAATGGTGCCACACTCTTTGCACATATATTCTATACATGTCTCCCTGTTTTGCATTGAGGCTACTTGTGCTAATGTATGGATATTGAGTTCTTTTTCAAAAGCCTCTCGAGCCATGGCTAACTCAGCTTTGTAAGCTTCTATTTCAGACTTCAGGAACTTATTTTCCTGCAGTAGAGATGTCATCATATGTGGGCCTTGTATGCTGCTTGTTTCTGCTGGAATATTTTGCTGATGCACAGTGGTAGCTGGTTGTTGCACCACAATGGGTGCCTCTTGTGTTTCATCCATTGTGCCAGGAATGGATTCTTGTTCTCCAGTAACTAGATCAGATACCATAGTAAGTGGTCCTTGTGTCCCATCAGGAATAAGTTCTTGTTCCTCAGTGACTAGTTCTGATACCACAGTAAATAGTCCTCGTGCTCTATCAGGAATAAATCCTTGTTCCTCAGCAACTAGTTCTGATACCATGGTGAGTGGTGCTTGTATTTCCTCTATCGGACCAGTCATGAATTCTTGCTTCTCAGTGACTAATGCTGGTACCACAGTGGGTGGTTCTTGTGTTTCATCCACCGGGTTAGGAATGGATTCCTGTGTTTCGGTCTCCAGTTCTGGTACCACAGTGGGTGGTTCTTGTGTTTCATCCACCGGGTTAGGAATGGATTCCTGTACTTCAATCTCCAATTCTGGTATTTCAGTCTCCAGTTCTAGTATTTCAGTCTCTAGTTCTGGTATTTCAGTTTCTGGGCATTTCCCACTATCATCTTGCTTGTTGTGTTCCTGTGCCTCAGTGACTAGTTCTTGTGGAACAGTCACTGGGCATTCTTCAGTATTGACCTGCTCTGTAAATTCTTGTGCCTCAGTGACTGGTTCTTGTGGAACAGTCACTAGGCATTCTTCACTAACAACCTGCTCTGTAAATTCTTCTGCCTCAGTGACTGGTTCTTGTGGAACAGTCACTGGGCATTTCCCATTATCGACCTGCTTGGTGTATTCTTCTTCCTCAGTGACTGGTTCTTGTGTTGCAGTCACTGGGCAAGTGACTGGTTCTTGTGGAGCAGTCACTCCTTGATCCATAACCAATGTCGTATTATCCCGAGGCACTGATTTTTGTGTGACAGTGTCTTCGGACGAGACCGGCTGGGGAGTTCGGGATGGGGATAAGGGTTTCAATACAATAGTGGCAGGGTTAGGGAAAATGGAAGTGGATTCTGCCTCAACAGTCTTTGTCCTCTTTCTTTTTGGTAGGAAGGCAGCAAAATCGCTGCCTTTCCTTTTCCTTGAACGGGAGGGCTTTTTCTTCGGGACAGGGTTTTCCGGAGGGGTAGGAATTTTGGATGTGGACCTTGTCCGTGGTCTAGAACTTGTGACTGCTGGGGTTTTCCTCTTTTTCTTAATGGGTGAAGAAGGGGGTGTTGGAGAATCATCACTAGGGACAGGAATAGTAGAGGGTGTTAGCTCTGCTAACTGAGGCGAGCTCGGGGTTGGGTTGACGGGAGAATTCAGGGTTTCCTCCTGTTGTTCTTTATGAGAATTTTCAGACGGTTGGGACGTTTTCTCTTGCTGAGGAGTTTCGGGTGGGGCTTGCAAAGGGACTTCAGGTGGTTGGGGAATTTCTGGTGGGGCTTGCAGAGGGACTTCAGGTGGGGCCTGCGGGGGAATTTCAGGTAGGGCCTGCAAAGGGGGATTTTGCTGAGCAAAACCCCTCTGTATTAGCAGCTGGCATAAGCGGTGATGGGTAAGGGATGACATTGGAGATTTGGCTCGCTTACAATAATACGACATGTTTTTAATACAACCAAGCAGATAATAAGGGATATTAATCAATCTTCCATTCCTCAAATGATTCAGCAGAACAAAGTCATGATTGTACACTACCTGATAATGCCCTTCGCATGTTAGGTAGTGTTTGACGAATTCTGCCACTGATGGCCATGGTTGAGGAAGTGAATGCAGACTGACCCCGCGGCCTCTAGGTTCCACTTGCTCGTCCAGGCGCAAAAAGTCTTGCTGCGCGTTAAGAACGACCTGCTTCCTGCTAAACCAGCAAATGCCCTCAGCTGGCAACCCTGATACCTGAACTATGTCATCCTCTGTCACTGAAATGCGAACCCCTCGGACCACTGAGAAATTGTCTTCAAAGTTCTGTGCAAACTCTAATACTTCTTCTGCGTTAAAATCTCCCAACCTTTCAAAATATGCTGTCCACCCTGCTTGTTGGAAGATCTGATACACTTCAGGAAAGAGCTGTAGAAGACTTATGGAGCCGGGCTCATTTCTAATGGCCGCCTTTCCCATGGCTAAAGCTCTGAGTTTTTCCGCAGAGGCACAATTCAGTATTCTCAGACCCTGATCAGACTAGTTGTTGCAACAACGGCTGCGTAGTCTAAATGACGGCAAAAATGGATATGATAACAGGCGGCAGGTTGGTTCATGCGAAATAATCATTCCATTTTTGGAATTCCCCCCACCCTACGTATGGTGTAATAATGATTGGACGCGGGGAGATATGCAATCATTATGAAATGAAATCCTCTCTTTTAATATGATTTAACCGAATTACATTAAAACCATATACCTTATACTTTACCTTTAATTAATAATTCGAAGTGTCGGTTGCAATAGCCTTGAATGATCATAGAAGGGTCTGTGTAATTGATTCTGGTATATGCCAAATAATTTTCACCAAAAGGATCTGAAGTATGATCGTGAAGGACCAGAAAGCTTATATGTCGACAAAGAGAGATGCTGCTTTGATAATAACAAGTTGCTGAGACTGATGTTTGAGCAACTGACAAATGAACGATACATTGCTGAAGCAGGTGTTTCATCAATCGGGGGAGATTGATAATGTATTGCTGAAACAGGTGTTTCAGCAATGGGTAGAATCAATGATATGTTGCTGAAACAGGTGTTTCAGCAACGGAAAAAGTTGGTGTTACGTTGCTGAAACAGGTGTTTCAGCAACGGGAAAAATTGGTATTACGTTGCTGAAACAGGAGTTTGAGCAACGGGAAAAATCAGAAAATTGTGATAACTGACTTAGGTCTGTGAATGATAAGGGATTATTTTCAGCAGTAAGGGATGGGTAACACAGACTGAAGGAAGATATTTTGGGAGTGGTGGGAATGATAGAAATAATGGAGGGATATTACTTTAGGGGAGAGGGTAAAATGATGGGAGGAAGCTTCTTGATTTAAAGCTTCAGATCTTCTCATGATGAATCTGTCCTCCTTATTGCCTTTCCAGAATCTGCAAAATTCAATTGTAACATGCCAATCCTTGACAGGGATTATTAGTGCTAAATCTAATCTACTTCTAAAAATATAGTGCAGAAAATTAAGTGCTGTGAGGAGCAGAAGACTCCCCTGGAAAAAGATAATGAATATCAGTCATGCAAGCAGTCTTGAAATCTTCTTTAGAAACAGGGCGCTCATATAAACGGAGCCTATGGCCATTGACTAGTAGAGGTGTTTTAGCATCATCAATTGTTACAAGTCTTACCGTTCCGTTTGGAAAGACATCTTCTACTTCATACGGTCCAAGCCAACGTGTACGTAGCTTTCCCTGAAAATTTTCAAACCGAGAATCATACAGCAAGGCCCAATTACCTTTTTGGAACTGCTTGTGTTTGATAATTTTGTCATGCCATTTCATCCTTTGTTGCTGAATCATGTTTGTTTGGTGAATGGCATCCAATCTCTTTTCATCCAACTCCAAAAGTTGCTGCAATCTAGCTGTCTGCACATCATTCAAATCAAGATTAACAGCTAAGGCAGTCTTTAAAGTTTTAATTTCAAATTCCACAGGAAAAATAGCATTTTTACCATAAACCAATTCATAGGGAGAAAAACCGGTAGTGTTTCTCCAAGTAGTCCTGTAAGCCCATAATGCCTCAGGGAGCCTTTGGGACCAATCCTTTCGGTTGTCCTTCACTGTTTTAGTTAGAATGGCCTCTAAAACTTTGTTTGTGCTTTCCACCTGCCCATTGGCCTGGGGGTGGTATGGTGTAGTCATTCTATGTTGAATATGATATTTGTGAAGGGTAGATTTAAAACCATGAGAACTGAATGGAGGTCCCCCATCCGTGACTAGCTCTCTGGGGATTCCAAATCTAGTGAAAATATCTTCAAATAAGAAGGCCAAGACAGCCTCTTCATTGGCTCTAATAAGTGCTTTGGCTTCCACCCACTTAGTCATATAGTCTGTGCAGACTAATATATAGGTTCTTTGATTGGATGGAGGATTAATGGGTCCTATGAAGTCCAAGGCCCATCTTTCAAATGGTTCAGAAACTACCTGGGGGTTTAGTGGCATTTGGTCTCTATGATTGGGTTGACCCATTCTCTGGCAGCTATCACAAGCCCTTACATACTTCTTTGCATCCTTAAATAATGAGGGCCAATAGTAACCCATCCTCAGGATTTTATGCGCTGTTCTTTTATCAGCAAAATGGCCTCCACAAGGGCCATCATGACAAGCTTTCAATATGTCATACACTTCATCTTCTCTAATGCATCTTCGGATCTCCTGATCAAGCCCAGTATAGAAGAGACATCCGCTGATCCAGCTATACCTGGCACTTTGTTGAACAATTCTTCTCTTTTCCCTATATGACAGGTGTGCTGGTAGTTTTCCTGCAACCAAGTAATTAGCAATATCTGCATACCATGGAGAATGAGCAGAAACTGCAAACAAATATTCGTCAGGAAAACTATCATCTACTGGAATATCATTATCAGTTTTTAACCGTGAAAGAAAATCAGCCACCACATTTTCCTTACCAGGCCGATCTACAATTGTAATATCAAATTCCTGCAATAGTAACAGCCATCTGGTAACTCTAGCATTTGTGACAGATTTGTTCATTAAGTATTTAATAGCTGAATGATCAATGTGCACAAAAGTAGGGTACCCAGTAATATAGTGTCTGAATTTATTAATGGCATAGATTACTGCAAGGAACTCTTTCTCGGTAACTGTATAGTTAAGCTCAGCAGAGGTCATATTCTTACTGATAAAGTATATAGCATAAGGAAGATGATTTTCCTCTTGTCCTAGGACTGCTCCAATAGCCACATCTGAAGCATCAGAGGATATGTGAAACGGAAGATTCCAGTCAGGCCCCCTCAAAATAGGAGCAGTAGACAGCTGATGCTTCAATTCTTCAAAAGCTTTTTGACAAGAACTAGTCCACTTGAATTCAGCATTTTTCATAAGCAATACAAACAATGGAGAAGCTATTTTAGAGAAATCTTTAATAAATCTCCTATAATAAGCAGCATGTCCTAAAAAACTTCTCACATCAGTTTGAGTTTTAGGAACAGAAAGATTCTGAATGACTAATATTTTAGATGGATCTACCTGAATACCTAGAGATGAAATAAAATGTCCAAGCACTATTCCCTCACTCATCATCATGTGGCATTTTTCGGTACTTAAGGAAAGGTGGGCTTGAATACATCTTTTAAGTACTTTCTCAAGGTTTCGTAATCCCTCTTCAAAAGACACACCATAGGGGGTAAAATCATCCATAAATATTTCCATACAGTCATTCAGCATATCTGAAAAAATTCCTATAACAGCTCTTTGAAAGGTTGCTGGTGCATTGCATAATCCAAATGGGAGAACTCTATAGGTGAAAGTGGTCTTGTCTTGATCCTGGGGTGCAATTTTTATCTGATTATAACCACTGAATCCATCTAGAAAAGAGAAGAATTTCTTCCCTGCAAGACTGTCCAACACCTGATCAATGAAAGGTAAGGGAAAATGATCCTTTTGGGTAGCTTTGTTTAAAGCTCTATAGTCAACACATACCCTCCATTTCCCGTTTTTCTTAGGGACAATTACTAACGGGGAAACCCATTCACTGTCAGATATGGGGTATATAAACCCTGCATTAAGCAATTTTTGAAGTTCTTCTTTAACAATTTCTCGTAAATTAGGATTCATTCGCCTTTGGGGTTGACAAACAGGTCGGCATCCCTCTTTAATGTAAATTCTGTGAGTACATAATTCAGACGAAATACCTTTCATGTCCGTGTAATCCCAGGCAAATGCCTCCTTATATTCATGTAATAACTTCATTAACTGCTGTGTTTCAGCATCTGTTAGATCAGGATTTATGTTTAATGTCTTACCGGGTTCAATTTCAACTGTTACGCTCTTAGATGGGATCGTGTTTAAAGTTTGAGATGAATCTTCAGGTTCAATCTTTTCTTGTATATCAGTTTCAAAAATTGCAGTTAATTGATTGTGTGTTTCAGCAATAACAGAAGAAGGTTCACAAATAAAATTATTGATTATTTCATCTTCTGTATTGTCTTTAAGAGTTAAAGCTTGTCCTATAGTTAGAATCGGCTGAACAGCATTATCATCATAATCCATCCATATAGAATCTTCATTATTAACTACTGGCGTAGCGTGAGGATAAAGAGTTAATTGTTTTGTTTCATAACCATTAGAAATTGTCATTGAACCAGATCTGCAACTTATAAATGCATCAGCTGTGGCCAACCATGGCCTTCCTAGAATTAAGGGATGTCCCCCCAGCTTTGTTTTAGTTTGCAATACAACAAAATCAGCTGGATATTTCCAGGATTCAACTGAAATGAGCAGGTCTTCAACAACCCCTTCTGGCTTAATTGTGGAACGGTCAGCTAACTCTAAAATGGTGGGTGTATCTCTGATTGTGTTATTCAGCTGTAACAATTGTGAAGTTTCCAGAGTCATTATATTAATTGCTGCACCTAAATCTACCAAAACTCGGGGGATTACTGCTTTACCAATCTGAACTGTGACAGTAGGATGGCCAGGATCACCATATTTTACAGGAGGGGCTTTTCCGGACATTAATGCAGACAAGTCTCCCATCACATGTACTGTAAGGGGATCCTTGGTTTTCCTACCAGGTTTCTTCACACAAATATCCCTTAATGTTTTGGCATAAATTGGTACATCTTTTAATGCTTGTAAAAGTGGAATTTTAATATACAAATTTTGCAATTCCCCCATAAAATTAAAAGCAGGTGTTTCAGCTGTTTTGGTTAAAACCAAACGCTCGGGGAATGGAGGTTCTGTTAATTCAGCATTTTTGTTAGAAGGTGGTTGAGCTTCTTTTTGCTTTTCGGTTTCATTTTTATCTGAATCAGTTATATCATCAATAATAGGCTCTACTACTCTTCCAGATCTCAAGTGAATATCACTACATTGCATAGTAGGAAATATAGACTGATTCTGAATATCAATGACTTGCACAGCTTTATTATTGGGGTTAGGATTTGGTTGCGCAGGTAGTTGGGGTCTCATTTGGTTGTTTGGTGGGGCATTTGATGGCAGAGAGAGTGATTGTTGGAATTGAGGCATCTGATTTGGGTATGGAAGTGATTGATTATTCCAACTTGGGTTCCAAGGATTGAAAGGCGGTGGTTGCTGTGGAGGCCAAGGAGTCCACATTGAAGGGTCAACAAAGGGAGGGTTTTGCATTTGCATGGGTGGGAAATTCATTTGACTGAAAAGTGGATATTGCATTTGGTTGAAGGGGGGGTAGCTTGTTTGGCCAAAAGCAGAATAATTGTTCCAACGATTAAATGGCATACCAGAGTTCGTACCTTGCCCTTTAGGTTGCCATTGTCTTCTTTGAGTTAACAGGTAGATTGCTTCAGCTTCTTCCTCTGTTGGCTGCATCGCTGCTTTTATCCCTGGTAGAGATGGACATTGTTCTGTCTCATGATCTTTCTCACAAAGGGTGCAAACTGGTACTTTATCTCTTGGACACTCCCTTAGTGGATGTTTATCTCTACATTTCGGGCAGTAGACAGCCAAAGTTGCTTCTGCCTCAGCCTGCTTCTTCTTAACCTGCAAAGTGTCAATCTGTGAAGCAAAAGAACTTAGCATTTCGGTTTTAAATTCTTCAAGCAAATTACCTATCTCTGCTCTTGTTGCTCCTCCATTGGCTGATTTTTGTACCCTTGAATAGGTGGAATCTCTTATTCTGTTTCTTGCAGCTCCCCTAGAACATCTTTTAGCAAGTTCACAAATCTCATCATATGATTCTTTAGATATATCTCCCTTAGCAAGCATATTTAACATATTTAAACAATCATCCCTTAAACCTCTAAGTAATATTGTTTTACGAATTTCCTTACTTATATCTGGATGATCGGATCTCTGTATGTTGTATTGCAATCTTTCGATGTAGTCCTCCAAGCTTTCATCCGATTTTTGTGCCATATTGAATAATTCATCCTTCTTCTCTCTTGTCCGGCAGTAGTCCTAATATTTAAGCAAAAATTTTTGTTTCATTTGCTCCCATGTTGTGATTACCTGACTCCCAAGGCTCATGAACCATCTCAAGGCATTCCCTTTTAAGGTGGCTGGAAACAGTTTCAACTTTTGAGCATTAGTAACATAATCATAGCTTCTGCATAAAATATCAAATTCAAAAAGAAACTCGTCAGGATCCTCAGTAGATAAACCATGAAAGTTAGGTAGGGCAGATAATGGGATATTTTTCATTGTTCCTGCAGGAAGATCACTGATGGGAAATCCCAAGGTAGAAAGAGAATTTTCATCCCTTCTTTCTTCTTCAGGACCTGTACGTCCTCCTCCAAAGAGGAAATTATCATTGTTGTCTTCCATTGTTGGTCCTCCTACTGCACTTTCTCGATCGTCAGAATCCTCTATTGGTTCTTCAATGTTTCCTACCGGTCGTCCAGCGCTTTCTACTATCTCCTCGATATGTTCTTCTATTCTGCTACTTTCCTCTGACTCTTCAGCGCTGATTGCTGGTTCTTCTGTATTTTCAGGACCCACAACTTCTTTTGTTCTGTAATCTGACTGAGGGGAACGCTGAAGTTTTGACTTCCGAGAACTCAATCTTTGTGATGATTCAGCCTTTGATACAATCTCGTCAATAAACGTTTTTCGTCCTCCCCAGCCCTTGCCACCTGCGCGGTTATTTTTCTTCTGGTTTCCTCGTCCTCTCATACAATCTGCACATTAGGAAAAATAGATAAATGCTTTTTGAAATCTATAATTACCTTCCCCGGCAACGGCGCCAAAATGTTGGTCGCTCTAATTGTTTTCACAATTCGAGCTCCACATAAATTGTCAACCCGAGAAGGTCTTTTTATTCCAAAGGTAATAGCGCACTGGATATGCTCAATTTCAAAAAGCAGTTCAATGTTGTAGTAAAAGAAAGTCACACACAATTGTTAAATTCATCAATCTATCAATTCACAGTCTACTTAATTAAAGCTGAAGTCAATTAACTTATAGCAGACACGATTTCTCTGTTACAGCAAAGGGAAATAGATGTATAAGAAAAGAAATCATTCAACCATAGCAGGAACAGGACCCTATTCCTTGGTGGGAACTTCAGCACCTGTTGCCTGGCACTAATCACACTGTAAAAGAAGTAACCTCAGGAGGTCAAGACCCTATTCCCAGGAACATGAATCTTCAGCACTTGGCCTCTTGTTTCTAATCACACTGCAAGTAAAAGAAAGCATTCAATGGGAGCAAGACCCTATCCCTCTGTACAGGGATCTTCAGCACATGCTCTCATCATCCACTCGTGCAATCAATACATGTAGCGCTAAGAAACAGAGTATCACAAACCATGCAACTAGTGTTTCAGCAACAGAATCAAATACAATGCAAATACATAAGAAATAAACAACTACAAGAATAAAGGGGTGGATCTTGTGAGGAAGGCGGGCCCTTTCCTTCTCACAAGATTCCCCAAGAGAAAGAATTAAACTAGAATGCTCAAAACAGGTCTTTATTCATCTGTCAAGAAACTGATACAGTACAAAAAGGGAGGCTAGCTCCTGTCTCTCACAATAATGTTCTGTGAATTACCATTCGATCCCCTCTAATGATGATGTCCCCTCTTTTTAAAGAGGAGACATCATTTACAATTTTACACAAGAGCTAAGATCTCGATTCTGTTCTAAACAAAACTATTTTGTTCTTTCTTAAAAAGAGATACTGTTACAACCGAGACAACAGAAATGCTATCTTCAAGATAATCCAGGTAACCGTATCTTCTGGCTGCTGCTATTATCCACAAAAAGTTCTTCCAGAATTGCAAAAAACGCATAGCGGGAGTTGCGTGCTTTGACGGCTATTTCAGCAACTGCGTTAGCTGTTTCAGCATCGGGACCAGCTGTTTCAGCAACGGGACCAGCTGTTTCAGCAACGGGACCAGCTGTTTCAGCAACGGTGTTGGCTGTTTCAGCAACGGAGTTCAGCTGTTTCAGCAACGACCGCTCGTTCCCAACAAGGCATATATTATCTGCGATCTTTGACTTGTGTTAGCAACAATGCACTTCAATAATTGATAAAATATAAGAGTATTATGGAATTAAATGTAAGACAGATTAACCATATAATAAAGAAGAGGTTTCCATATACCTTGGGATAAAGTGAATGAAAAAGACATTGAGGTTCATGGTTCTAAGGGTAAAGTGATGTCAAAATATATAACAAAAATGGTACATATTGGAGTCCTAACACATAAATGAACAATTCTTGGATGATACAAATGAAAATACCTCCTTTCTATATATAGGAGTCTAAGTGGTCCCAATACAATCAAAGCCTACATAACAATAATATTGTAGGGCACAACAATAACAATAGTGGGCTTCTATGTGGCACAATAGTAACAATATGGACACTACATGGGTACATCAATATAATAAGTGGGTTGTACTAATAACAATAAGGGGTTACACTAGTAGTATAGGGGCCTAACATGCCCCTCTCCTTCAAAAAGCGTTGTCCTCAACGCTTGAGTAGTTCTTGATGCTTCTGTATAAGATTCTTGTCCTCCCATGTGGAATCTTCAACGGGTAAGTTCTTCCACTTGATGAGATACTCTGAAATTGATCGATTTCGTAGCTGTCGGGTTCTTCTTTCTGTGACTGCTCCAGGTTCCAATATGATTTTTCCTTCCTCTTCAATTTCTGGCAATATTGCTTGAATTGGGATCTTTTGCAACTTTTGAATTAGTGGCCATACTTCTTCGTCCTTCTTCCATTCATCCCTTGCTTCGTTTATCCAATTTGGTTGGATAATATAAATAGCACAAAACAATGCTTCCACATCCTCATCCTTGAAGAGTCTTCCTATTCGGTAAGGTCGCCATTTTTTAAGTGCATGTAGTATTGCCAACATTTCCTTCTCATAAATAGCTTGCTTGAGATGTAGCAGTAAAAATACCCAATCACCTACATCAAAACATTTTTCACTACGATGTTGATCTACCTGTTGTTTCGTTTGATTTTGCACCGAAGTGGCGTTATCCTTTAAAAGTTGGAGAACTTGCTGTTGATGCTCGATGTGATCTTTCTTTGCTAGAACCTTTTTCTTCTTGATATGTCCTTCTATCTTTATAGTTTGAGGAGTGGTAATTTCAACCAATGAATTACAAGATATGGTTGGATTCATTTCTTCTTTCTCTGGGATGGGGTCCTGGCGCATATCTTCTTCTTTTGATGTTTCTTGATCCTTTTCTTCCTCCTCTTCATATTCTATGTAAAATAATTTCTTCTCAGCACACTTATGACCTTTAATGCATTTTCTATCACAATTGTAACAAAGCCCTTTTTCTCTTTTTTCTTCCAATTGTTGTGGTGTAACCCTTGTAGGTTGTGGAAGGCTAGGATAAAAGTCTAGAACAAATCTTTTAACAAAATTTATTTGGCCTAAAAATGACTGCATGGATTTTTTATTATGAGGAAAAGGGATTTTAGAGATCTCTTTAATCCTATCTGGATCAATATAAATGCCATCTTTGGAAACAATAAAGCTCAAAAGCTTTCCTTGATTAAGAGAAAAGAAGGATTTTTTGGGATTGAGTGAAATACCGTACCTTCTGCAGCATTCAAAGATTTGGTTTAAATCATGCAAATGATTGGATCTCTTTTTAGAAAATATAGTAATATCGTCAAAGTAGACAACTACTGTTTTATTGATCAATCCTTTGAAAGCTATATCCATCGCTCTTTGGAACGTGGCTCCTGCATTAATCAGTCCGAAAGCCATTTTCTGATAAGCATAAGTTCCCCACTTTGTTCTGAATGTAGTTTTAAGTCTGTCATCGGGATGGACCAAAACTTGGTTATATCCTAAAAAACCATCTAAAAAGGACATCAATTCAGAGCCTGCTACTGAATGGAGTATCTGCTCCATAGTAGGTAATGGGAAATTATCTTTTAGGCTTGCCTTATTCAGATTTTTGAAATCTATACAAATCCTGATATCGCCATTTTTCTTCCTAACAGGCACCATATTGGAGACCCAGTTTGAGTGCCGAACATGAAAAATAATCTTAGCCTTTAAGAGTTTATTGAGTTCTAATTTTATTTGACTCTCGAGGTTCGGATGTATTTTCCTGAGCTTTTGTTGAACTGGTTTTTGTTCTGCAAGCATTGGAATGGTATGCTGGATGATAGATGTATCATATGTCTTTAAATCATCATACTTCCAAGCGAAGACATGTTTATTTTTTCTTAACAGTATAATGAATGTTGTTTTTTCTTCCAGAGAAAGTCCTAATCCTAGATTAATGTTTTGAGGATTTTGTTCAGTGCCAAGATTAATCAACTCAAACCTCAAGGTGGAACTTTGGAGCTTTGTATTGGTCACAAGTTTAAACCTGTCTTTAATATCATAAAGATCCTCTAGCTTCACCATAGGCTTCGGTATTGAGTTTTTCTCATGCTTTTCTCTCATCTGAAGATCATGATTGCTTTCCTCTATGATTTGATCATCATAGGACTTTTCGGAAGTCAAAAATTGTAAAATTTCTTCATCGTGATTGAATACTCTCTAATTAGTGACATTGTCAGGAATTGACAGCCTAAAAAGCAATTCTACTAAAAATCTATCTGGGTTATAATCTTCGGAAGGTAGGAGTTTGGAAGCAACATTGGCCAGCAAGTCGGCTGCTGAATTTTGAGACCTAGGGATGGAAGAAATATTGAATGCTGAAAAGTGCGAGGTGAGTTCTTGCACCAACGATTGATAATGCTTGATGTGATTTGAAAGACAATGAATTGTATTTCTCACCTATTTGATAATAATTTCATAATTGCCGAACACTTTCAAATATTGAACCTTAAGGCCAATTTCTTTGTACAGTCCTTGGACTAAGGCCTCATACTCGGCTGTGTTGTTTGTGCATTCAAACTCCAACCTACAGGACAACATTGTTTTTTCTCCTTGCAGGCTAACCAAGATATATCCTACTCTCGAGCCTTCGTTAGATTTAGAGCCATCAAAATATAAAGACCAAAATAAAGAATTATCAACAATTTTATTTACAGTTTTCTCAGTATCATTAAAACATCTTGACTGAATAATTTTCGATCTGAGATGTAAAATTGTTTACTGAGAAAGGAGATGGTTGGGCTGTGAAGTTTCCAAAGAATTATTCCGACGAATAATTCACCAAGATATTGTTATTAAATGCTATTCGTTGATTTTCCTGTTCGAACTCTTTGACAGTGTGGGTCATGTGCTTTTCCCGATTGATTTTTATTTGATTTGGCTTTCCCTTGTAGGGTAGCCACATGTGGGACCAATCAGTAGAAATATATCCATGGAGCTTCTCGGACCAATGCCTACTTAAGATTAAACCATAAAATTCAGGTATATCGGCGATTAGGATATCAATTCTTTGAACTACTCATGGATCGGCCGATAACCTGATAGTTACAGAGTTAATTTCTCCTACAACCTGTACCTTGGTTCTATCTAACTGTACAATGTGAATAGCAGATTTCTGGGGCTCAATGTTCAGTTTGGAACAAACTGAAGCTTGCATTATATTTGAGGATGCCCCTAAGTCAATCAAACAATTGTGCAGATTACGATTATAAATTTCATAGGTTAATAGGAAAGGAGGAGTATGGGAATTGGATCTGTCTCCAATCAGAATCGTATCAGTAGCTCCAATCCTGCTAGAAGGTGGTTGTCCTGAATCATTTGCAGCTTTAGCACTGGGAAGAGGTGAAGAAGGAACAACATTCAATTCTTTGAGAAGCAATTACTGCTGATGTTTAAGTTTACTAAGTTCAAACATAGTAATGTTTGCCTTACTTTTCTTCATATCATCAACAATATTGTAATCCATTGAATCGGATACTACCAATGTTTTAGATGTTGAAGGTATATTTGAGGTTGAAGGTTGATTTTGAGGAACTATTGTAGCTGGCTTGCTTGTGGATACCTTTTCGTTTGTTGTTGTAGCGCCTGCACTTATTTTCTTTGAAGTTGCCTGGATGGGTTCAGGGGTACCTTTACTCCTAGTGGTGACAGGAAAGGCTTCTTGTTCATTTTCTGTATCGGAGTTAGGCAGTATAAAATCCCACATTATGTGGCATTCAACAACTTCCTCTTCTTCATCAGTTGGTGAGATTGTTTCCTCTTCCTCTTCTTCCTCAGGATATGAATCTGCATTAGATATAACATTTGGTGGTTTTGATTCAGTTTTCTTGAAATTTCTAAAGGGCCTTTTAGTTGAGGTTTCTGCTACTTGTTTTTTGATTTCAACCATTTCATTTGACAAAGTCTTAAGGACCTTTTGCAGACCTTCCATATCATAGGGATCTTTAGGGGTTTTCTTCTTTGAATCATCTTTAAAAGAAACGTTTTTGGCTTTTCTATCTTTAAGAGCAGCTTTCTTCTCTAGAGCATTAATATGTTTCTCCACAGCAAGTGCTTATTTCATGTTTTAAGATAAAGTTGGTTTTCCGGCCCTGTCTACAGAAATAGCTATATTGGTAGGTAGGGCAGTTATATACCACTCGCTTCTGATTTGTTCACTTGGTTTGGAGGCCGTTGGGATTTTATTCAAGAGTTTATTGAATCGTGCATTGAATTCTTTAATCGGCTTCCTATACTCTATTCTAAGATTGGAGAGATCATTTATTAATGTGGCTAAAGATCTATCATCACCATACTTAGTGAGAAACGGCTCTTGGCAAATGGCCCAACTGGTAATGGATCCAGAGGGCAAGGAAAAATACTAGGATCTTGCTGATCCTTGCAAGGTGTAAGGGAAAAGTCTAATGACAACATCTTCCTCTACTACTCCTTTGAGATTAACTGATAACATGAAGTTATTAATATGTTGCTCAGCTTGTGTTCCATCATCTGGGTTAAACTTGGGTAGCCATTTTTCAGGAGCATCAGGTAATGCATGTAATGGTGCAGGCATGTTGACCGCACCAGGCGTGGTCCATGGATTTGCCATTGAAACACCAGTAGTGGATGATACTTGTTGTGGGGAAAAGTATCCGACTCAAAATGACCCTATCCCTACTCTAAGGGTGATAGTTCCTTAGCAACAACTGAAAGTAAAGCTTTGATATTTTTCCTTTATGAAAGTACAGAGAAGGAAGAAAAGATTGACCAACCGATGTCTTTCGCTTTTGTCGATCCTGTCTTCTATCTTTGCCTCTTGTTCCCAGCTCCTTGCTCCCTTTGTCGGCCCAGCTACACAAAGATCCTGCAAAAACAAGAGAGGGAAACTACAAGAAACATGTACTCATAACTGATGCATGGATTAGGATGAATCAAATATACAGATAAAAACAATACATCATTGCAATACAAGTATATAGGAGAACATCAAAGCTTTATTGATAGAAGAAAAAGGTTCTGAGAAGGTTACAACCATAAATGGCTCCAATCCAGCAGCACCTCCCCAGCAGCAAGAAATCTCCTCTTCCCCTCGATAAAAGCAATCACCCAATAGCTCTAACTGTAAACCAACAGCACTTCCTTACTTTGCACAAAATTCCAGCCTCCTTAGACCTCATAGAAGAGCTCTATATATAGGATAGAAGAAGAAAGGATGAGTCAGCTTGAGACTGACATAAAGCTGCCTTGTGTCCTTTCCCTCTTCAGTTAATCTTCAGTTCTTAAGTCCACTTGGAGATCCTTGCTTACACATGGAGATCAAGTACCTCTTACTCATCACAGGGCGAATTCCTTGAACCAAGTGTCAGTTTGGAAGCTTCCTGGGCAGTTGACACCTTGCAGAATGACTGTGCCACTTGGCCAATCTCGTCCAGCGCAGGTAGCCTTCATTAGTTTTGACTTTCAGCACAGGTACAAGGAGGAACAGTTGACATTCAGCGCAGATGCTCAGTGGAGCAGCTGACATGATCCAAAAATAGCCTGTTTTTGAGTGTTTTCAGGTGGAGAACTGATAGGAAGTGCTGTGGTTTGCTGACCTTGTTCCTCTAGGGGTAAGAACAACATGTTTAGAGACTTTGGATCCCTGTAATTATCGACATTTCATGCTCCATGCTGCGAGGCACAAAAATGTCTATAACAGTTGCCCCCTAAAGTATGAGGCCGTTTATCGGGTGAAATGCTTTATCCAGAGGGTCCGAAGTTCATTCAAGTGCTGAGAGGTGCCCTGTAATACAATACAATACAATACATTATTTTTCATTCTGTTTTCATGATCTAGCCGAGGCGGGCATTCCCATGCTCAGCTTTATAAATACATTTTGGTACATAGAACAGACGATCGTCTGATGGTAGACTGATAATTCTCTGCTGAAATTATCATCCTTTGAGTAGGATGATCATCTGCTGCAATGATGTACATGACAAATGCTTTTATATTTCCTGAATATGTATCACAGCCCGGATGGATGAAACTAGATCCGGGGTCTTCAAACTCGTTCGATCTTCACTCTAAGTACAAGTCGATCCATGTGAGAATTTCGCTGAAGTCGAACATGGAAAGACATCGCTTGATTACCGGTCAATGATGAAAACCGTTAACAAGCGCGAGAGGAATCACCGATAATGGTAATGACCCTCAAGGTACTGCAGTACAATTCACGTGGCGTGAATAAAGGACTTGGCGTCGAACGCCACGCAAAATCTTCTGGTCGAAGGTCATTGATGTATACCTGTCGCCGGAAGTGAGAAACTTGCCATTGAGGCATGCAAGCTTCAAAGTACTGATGGGGTTGTTCCTAGATCAACTTCTTGGATAATGAGCTGAAGTCGACAAGAAGCGATCCGTCAAAGGAGGGCCTTAATGAATCCCACATCAATGACACGGAACGGAGCTAATGATTTTAGTGGAGGTGAAAACAAACTGTGATATATGATTCAGGGTGGCGATCATGAATGGATGAAGGATAATGTATGGCAGTGGATGGGACACGGTTGACACTTTCAGAATGACCTCTCTTGAACATATAACGACACTGATGCGATGGATCGGTAGCATTACCCCAAAATGTGGATGCTTTGGCGAAGACCATGGTGATGAGACCGGTGAATGAAACAACCCAACCCGATGTGGTACGGAAGAAAAGTGTCATGTTCAAGAGCGACTTGCTACCATTAAGCTTCGATGTTCTCCCAATTTTTCCCCAGTCATTTTTGACCAGTACCTCTTTATTTTTGTCAAGCTTGAGGAGGATAACATATGCTTGTTCTATAACCTGCCCTTCGGGCAAGCCCATCGCTATGATTTAACGAGATTAGCGATAGGGAAACTCGTTCTCGTCTAAAGACAAGTTTGTCGCTATTTAATCATTTTAACGAGTCTAACGACAAGGAAAACTCGGTCCTTTTCATTTTTAGAGAGTCTGAAAAGGTACAGAAAGTTAACTCCATAATTCCTTTTTCGTCATCTAATCCCTTAAGTCCGAAAAAGTATAAAACAATACAGAAGGGATGGGTGTTCGGTACTTTTAACGAGCCGAACAAGACAAGCGCTCGATCTTTTTGTGTAATAATCCCTCAGGTCCAAAAAGATTAAAGTCTAAAAGAGGGATAGCTCTTCCGGTCCCTTTAACGAGCTGGAAGGCCAAAACTCGGCAAACTTTTCATATTTTACGAGTCTGAAAAGAGCTCAAAGAGGACTCGTCTTTTGAGGAACGAGTGATGAACAGGGATAGCAACTGATTCCAGGTACAAGTTGGAATTTTCCAATCACGGCAGTGTCACAAGGATGGCTAGGTGAAATCACTCTTCGCAGATGTTCCTCAAAATGGGTAAACACACAAATGGAAGTGAATGATTGGCCAAATGACGGTGGAGGTGACGGTGCACAAACACAACCAAGGCTTTTATGGCTGATGAATTTACGATCTCAAAAGGGTATTTACCGGTTCATTTTTTCTGAATGAGCTTGAACTCTAAAGGAAAGCCTGCTCATAAACTTATGTTTATTTTTTAACGAGCATGAACTATGCGCTAAAACTGCTCGGATCTTGCATTTATTTTTTAACGAGCATGAACTATGTGCTAAAACTGCTCGATATACCAGTCATAGAATAAGAACGCCTCCTGTGAGATAGCTATTTTTTAAGGAGCTTTATCTCACGAAGCTATGCTCCAATTTTGGCAAGTTTTACCTTTGCCCCACAGACTTTCTTCATGCAAGGTCGGAATCGGCTAATCCTACGAGTTTAAAGGGTTAGACCTACAGGTTTAAAGGGAGGACCTAAAAATTTAAAAAATAAATAGTCGTCCCTCGCTCACATTCCAAAAGTTTGCATGCCCCCAGACATAGGATAGAATTTCGAGGCTGCCCCTCCTCTCCCCTACCTCTGCTTTTCTTTGGGTGTTCACAGCTACTTGTCATCTTGCCAATCTAATGTTAACGATACTAGTCTTCTCGTTATTTTAAGGGGTCTTACGCGGTACTCAGCCTTCCCGTCGGCCCAACTTTTAACGAACAGCTATTTGTGACAAGAGAAGAACACTACTCAAAGACAAAACATTGGCATTATTGAGGGAGGCTTGTCTCTTTCTTATTATCCGAAGAGGGTTCTATTTTCTGCCGCAAATCAATCTCTTTCTTCGGCGATGTCTATCATTGGGTTACTCAAAGATGGTTACCCTCTGTCACAACAATAGAATCTCTTTCTTTGGAGGCTGCCCCTACTTATCCTTCAAAACATTTGTTTTAATGGGTGAGGCTTGCTTTTCCCCAAAGATGGTTACTGCTTGTCGCAATAAGGGAATTCCTACTTGGGCAGTGCCCACCTCTTTAGACAAAGGTGAATGACTCTTTTGCCAAACACATAACTTTAACAAAAGAATACTATTCCAGAACAACCCCTCTTCCATCCACGGACGGGGTACGGACTAGTCATATTCTTCTGCGGAAATTCTACCTTATACCCGGGGTTTCTTCTGCCCGAAGCAGACCAGGGTGCATGCCCCCTGGGTTCCAGTCTTTCTTTCCGAATCACTCGCATTCATCGGGAAGGAGGACTGGGGGTGGAGGCGAATCTTGTGTGAACAGACCATTTAGGAATGGTATTTGACTATTTGCGATGCGAGATCCCGGAAATGAAAGTTGGTCTACGAGCTTGACCATCCTTCCTTCGTGTGGAAAACACATTACTCTAAAGAGTGAGGAGACTATCGCTCCCATGCAATAAATATAGTCACGTCCAAGGAGTAGGTTATAATCCAAGGGTCCTTGGACGACCATCACGTTCAAATTAACGGTCTTCCCTTTCAATGTAACAGGCACATTGGGGAGGATTCCTAATGGTCGACTGGTTCCTTTATCAAAACCTGAGAGATTTCTTAACTCAGGTAAAAGCGCCGGGGAACCCAGTGCTTTCCAAGCAACAGAGGAAAGGATACTCACAGACGCCCCTTCATCAATGATAGTACCAGCCATAATCATTCTATAGATCTGGACAATGATTCTGAATGGTACACTGGCTGGTAACCGGGGTCTGCCTAGTTGATTCCAATCAAAGGATACAACCAGGTTGCTTGGTGGTGGGACCGAATATATGGCCGGATATGACCCTGATGATGTTCCTTCCTGCGATAAAGGAATGGGTGCATTGCCCTGACGCTCATCAGAGTCGGTGCTGATGAAAAGAAACTGGATGGTGTCATCCTTATTCTCTTCAGTGAGGGTGTCGCATGAAGATGACTCTTCGGCGACGGTGTCATTTGAAGATGAAACTTCTGAAGGTAGAACCGGGTCAACTACCGTATCGACCTTTGGACTTTCGTCCGGTCTGGATTCAGTAGGTTCATTTTCAGTGACTGACGCTTCAGCCGACCACTTGAGCGGGCCAGCTGTATTTTCAACCAACGAAGGACTTGGCACGAGTTTTTTGTATCCAGGAGGAAGTTTTACCGGTGAAACCGGACGATCTTCCAAAACTCTCTTTGCTTCGTCTAAGAAGGGACAACGGTGGATGGCATGACTGCCTTCACACAACTTACAGGGGAATCTTACTCCCCCTTTTTGTCTTGATCCTTCACTTTCGCTGGTTGACGGAAAGCCATCAACCTGATTGTCAGAGGTTGATGCCCCCGAATTGTGCAGACGAGGGGACCAGTCCCTTAGTATCCGGGGAATACAGGGACAATCTCTGTGGAAATGGTCTCCTCTACATATGACACATGGCGATTTAGGCCCGGTCTGTGCAGTGGGTGGGTTTTCGTCAGATGTCTTTTGCTTGCCCCCAGTCGCCTTAAGTTCCTTCTTCTTCTTTTCTTTCTTCTTCTTTTCCTTCTTCTCCTTGGGAGGCTGACTTTTGCCAACTCTACCTTGCGAAGATGAAGGATCAGAGGAAGTATTGTAAGAAGTGGAAGGCTGGTGGGTAGTTCTAGACTGTTCTGACTGTTGATTCGACTGCTCAGGATTAGTGGCGATCTGGACTACATTAGTTGAAAAGAGCCATACAGGGAGGCCGATTGTCAATCCTGGAAGTGACAATGTTGCCATATGAGGCGCACCAACATCTCCCCAAGAGGAGAAGGGATTTGGACTTCCGCCAAGGTTGCCTCCTTGGTTGGTGGGCTCCATACTTTTCAACTGAAAGATCAACGTGGGAATAACAGGTGATTTTGTTCTGCTTAAAATAAATTTTATTAACGACGCTTTCAGACACAAACTTGCTTTTTCATGTTTTAAGAGTCGAGAAAAAGCTAAAGATGACTCTAGTCGCCTTCGATGTTTTAACGAGCCCGAAGTGACAAATGCTCGGTTGGACTTTTTCAGTTATAGAGTTTGAAAAAGGCCAAAAGAAACTGCTCTAGAGATCTAGGCAGAGGGTGTGCCAAACTTTTCGCGAAACCACAGAATACGTTTTACGGTACGGGTGGTCGATCTTCGTGAATGCTGTGTTCACTGCATCGCGATCAGTAGGGCGGTCGACACGGCTTCCTATGGATAAAGGATAATTGCCTATAGGGGTCTCCCAATATATACGCGATGGTACGTGGGAGCACAAGTCCGTATTAGTGCCACCGACTCTCAGGAGGAATCACCCACCTTCGTAGAGATCGACAGTCACTATGTTTAACGATGTCGGAACACGTCTCTACCTAGACCTCTAGATGTTTGCGTTATGTTACAAAGCGTTGTTATGTAAATTGGATTTATTTTAATGTTGATCTTGCTTAGCAGTTTGCCTTTAAGGATCACCACGAGATGTATATATACAACTTCCTAAATGCAATCTAAGATGAGAAGCAAAACTTTTCGATCTTTCAACTTTGAAAACCTTAATCTACTGAGGGAAAAGAAAGACATCAACTTTTCACACAGATCATAGAACACACACTAAATGCACTTTTTCCTAAATCAACATGCAAACTGTCAATAATGCACATGCACAATGCAGATATTTCTTTTCTTTATCCTTAATGTTGATGTAAGACAAAAAGGAAACTGTTGTATAACTTTGAATCTAATTTCAAGCGAAAGTAAACAAGCTTGTCCAAAATCAAAAGACACCTTAAGATCGACTTGTTTAGACACTGGAAATGTATAGATTCAAACCACAAAATGAAAAACAAACAAACTCAAACAGCCATGAACAGTAATAAAACTAGCTCTTAAGATCATAAAGACACTTTTACAGTTCAGGATCTAAGAGGCCACAGCTATACTGGTTCGCTTTTCACAATGGGAAACTGTAACCGAAACAAGAAATACTGAAAGAACAATCACAGTTTCATCACACAACTGAGGCGGAATAATGTCAAGGAAAGTTGGTTTACAGCAAGTACAAATGACAAGCAATCAGCAGCAAAATAACAGTGAAAACAGGGCCAAGACTCAGTAGGAAACCTCAGCAAGACACTGGCTAACTGGTTCAGTGCAGGCTCTGGTCTGTCAAACTGACTCTCAGCACAGTTCCCGAAGGGAGTACCTGCGCTGAAATGCAGACTGCCTTTGGACAGCCTGCACTGAGACACGAGAGTTGCGTTTACAAGGATTTCCGGGTCATAAAAAGCTCAAAAATTCACTGTTTTTGCTGAAATAAAAAGCTATAGGTCAAGTACAAGCTAAGGGATGATCAAGAGGATGAAAAGCTATCACAAAGAGCACAAGAGTCTTTTGTAGATCAGCTCTTCAAATCATGAATCTGCTCAGAAAATGAGCAAGAGTAGCAGCCCCTCTACTTCGCTTTTGATATAGTCAAAAGCTTTTCGATTTGGTACTCTTTTGTTCAGGAAATGAATAGCAAAGATACTACAAACACCAACAAGATACTGGGTTCCCCAGCGGAGTCGCCATTTTGTTGTGGGGAAAAGTATCCGACTCGGAATGACCCTATCCCTACTCTAAGGGTGATAGTTCCTTAGCAACAACTGAAAGTAAAGCTTTGATATTTTTCCTTTATGAAAGTACAGAGAAGGAAGAAAAGATTGACCAACCGATGTCTTTCGCTTTTGTCGATCCTGTCTTCTATCTTTGCCTCTTGTTCCCAGCTCCTTGCTCCCTTTGCCGGCCCAGCTACACAAAGATCCTGCAAAAACAAGAGAGGGAAACTACAAGAAACATGTACTCATAACTGATGCATGGATTAGGATGAATCAAATATACAGATAAAAACAATACATCATTGCAATACAAGTATATAGGAGAACATCAAAGCTTTATTGATAGAAGAAAAAGGTTCTGAGAAGGTTACAACCATAAATGGCTCCAATCCAGCAGCACCTCCCCAGCAGCAAGAAATCTCCTCTTCCCCTCTATAAAAGCAATCACCCAATAGCTCTAACTGTAAACCAACAGCACTTCCTTACTTTGCACAAAATTCTAGCCTCCTTAGACCTCATAGAAGAGCTCTATATATAGGATAGAAGAAGAAAGGATGAGTCAGCTTGAGACTGACATAAAGTTGCCTTGTGTCCTTTCCCTCTTCAGTTAATCTTCAGTTCTTAAGTCCACTTGGAGATCAAGTACCTCTTACTCATCACAGGGCGAATTCCTTGAACCAAGTGTCAGTTTGGAAGCTTCCTGGGCAGTTGACACCTTGCAGAATGACTGTGCCACTTGGCCAATCTCGCCCAGCGCAGGTAGCCTTCATTAGTTTTGACTTTCAGCGCAGGTACAAGGAGGAACAGTTGACATTCAGCGCAGATGCTCAGTGGAGCAGCTGACATGATCCAAAAATAGCCTGTTTTTGAGTGTTTTCAGGTGGAGAACTGATAGGAAGTGCTGTGGTTTGCTGACCTTGTTCCTCTAGGGGTAAGAACAACATGTTTAGGGACTTTGGATCCCTGTAATTATCAAAATTTCATGCTCCATGCTGCGAGGCACAAAAATGTCTATAACAATACTACTGTTGAAATTCCAGATGTTTGGGAAGGACTTGATATTGAGGATTGCGCAGGTTGGGATGTTGAAGTTCCTAATCCCTGATGAACAACAATATGTAATGAGGGAGTGGATGGTTGACTTCGCACAGGGGAAGATGAGATGGAGGATGTGGATGAAAGTGCTTCACTATCAGATCCTTCAGTGTTCTTATTTTCCCTTTTCCTTTTGGGTAAATGGAACTCAGTAGGTTCAATACCGATTTCCACTCTGAAGTCTAGTGAGGGGATGAGGTAAATTGAATTGCGTAGTCTCACTGCTTTGAGATACTTCAGATTTCTGTGGTGTTATCGAGAAGCCTTGAAGTTTCTAGATGAGTAACTGAACTTCAGGGGACTCAGGACTTAATTGTTCTGGAGTATTGTGGGTTTGAGCAGTGGTAGTTGATTCCTCTTCTTCTTGCTTGAATACTAGAGAATCAGCATGCAATTGGGAAGTATGAGGTGATGTGGAGGGAGATTTACTCTCAGAATGGTTTGTAGATTTGGATTTGCTCACCATTCATAGTTAGGCCCTCCTTCTAGCGCTAAAAATGTTGATACCCCGAAAATCGTTGTATCAACATTGGGGGATGACCACCTGGTCCGAACCTTAATACAACTCCTTTTCTGTTTGGGATGGTGGCTCTGACTGGATATAATGGGACCAGTTTCCCAGTAATGAATAAAAGGGGATGGATGAGTGATTGGTTTCTAAGAAATGATAATGAATAGATGACTTAATCTATCAGCCAAAAAAAATATAAATGACTATTCTATCCCGGGAGGCTTCTATTCTCATAAGTGCAACTCTTGATGATCTTTGTTCATTGTTAGGCATATAGATGACTCTACACAATAAACATAGACATTCATTTACTTAATGATTACTTTGTTCAAGTAGTTGAACAAAGTGATTAACACAACATTGTTACACTTGTCCTTTTATATTACCGATACATGTATGACAAAAGAAAAGCATGCTGTAAACATCCAATAGTGGAAATTGTAAAGAATGTTGTTAAAAAACACACGCATATATCCGATAATAGCAAGAGTGATCAAACAACAATTCACATAAACAGAATGAACTCAGACATAGATAGTAGTACCATATGAGCTGCAAATCACTCCCAATATCAATCGCTATTTGGATTCCTTCTTCCGACGCAGAAATACTTTTAAACAAAGGAAGTAGTGCACATTCACATAAAAGCTTCATTATCAAAATTGGAATAACTGGCCCAGTCTTTATAAAAGAATATGCCTGAAGTACAGTAGTGCAACTTCAGGTTTAAGTCATATACAAAAACTTACGACCCTTTCCAATGCATTGAAAGGGTCTATAAATACTTGACTAAAACTAACTAACTATGAAATTAAAATCCTACTTAATTGGTACAACTTGATTTCAGAATATCTTCCTCACGACAATCTGGCAGTCAGTAGCATGATTCATCACTTAGGTTGTTTGCCTTTAGACTTGAGCTGGCATATTGCAAGCATTGGTTCCACTTCTAGTGGTCGGTTGAGACGAGAATTGAGTTGGGCAGCATAGGTGGCATCTTGTATATCGGGAATGATACGCCCAATTGCATCTATAAGGCATTTTAGGGTGGCTCTCTGGCTGTATGGTTTGACTAGGAATAACCAATAGGTGTCCCATGTCAAACTGTTAATTCCTGCGATTAATCTTCCATTTTTCTCCAGTTCTTGATAACATGATTGCTCCAATGCTTTAGCCGATGTACATTGAGAGATCATGTTAGATAAGTAGAGAGTATCATTAATCAATTCAACCAAATTACTTGTGGTTAACGTGCATCTGGAAACTACTCTCTTTGCTTTCATTAACTGGGACTGCCATTCCATAAATAGGATCTCTTTATGTGATTCTATGATTTTTGGCAAATTAGCTGCATGTCCCTCATCAGTGTCTTGCCACTCAAGAAAATTGGTCAAGGTCACATTGACCTGCTCCAAGTCTATTATAGCATCGGCCGATTTATCACATATTGACGCTATTAAGTCAAATAAAGGTTCTGCCTGGGCGATTTGTTGACATAACAGCCTTATTTGTGTCACCAATGCTTTGTTAATTTATAATGCTTCGGCTCTGAACTCAGCTACCCATGGAGATTCTTGGTCTTCTCTATTTGGGCTGATAATTGAGAAATTTTCTTATCTTTAGTTTTCCCCATCTGTTCATGCATCGCTTTCAATTCTACTAGTGCTTCCGACAGCTCCTTCTGCTTTTGAACAGTGCTTGAATCAATTATTTGTTTTTCTTACTGCAATTGTTTATTCAGTTGATTGTTTATTTGTTGTTGTGTGTACAATTGCTGCTCAGGTTGCTCTGCCTTCTGTTGTGCTTCCGATACTTGCATTTGTAGCGAGGTGATTAATTGGTTTTTTTCCCTCAACAGATTGGTCACTTCTGATGCCTTGTCCATGGTGGCTGCCGAATAGGCTCCAGCATATTGGGACAATTTAGTAAGGTCATCAGAAGGATCAAACTCCTCTTTCCAGACCACATTGGATGTCACTGTTTGTTCAAGGAATAGGGAAGGTTGATCAGTCCTTCTCCTTTTCCGCTGTCGTTTTATTGCAGCCCAATGCTTTGGGCTATAAAAGACATCCAATGGAGGTATCTCCTCCACTTGCAAAACAATCTAATCGGAAGGATCCTTAGGAATTATCTCTATTCCTGTAGAGCTAGGTAGGCTGCTGGTTCCACTTGGAACCTGTTTATATGTTGTCTCCTACGTTTTCAGCCGCTTTTGATGTTTCAGCTTCCTTTGAGCTCTCAAGATTGCTTATGATTGAGTCGAATTGCTACCATTCCTGGAGAAATTTTGGGTCAATCTAGGCATCTACATTCACCTTCGAGCTACTCTGCTCCCGCTCTTTTGTCTGGGTTTCCTCTTGCTCTCTTCTCTGCACTTCTTCCTGCTCTTTTCCCTGCACTTCCTCCTTCTCTTTTGTTTGGATTTCTCCAGCAATTTTTTATGTAGCAGGAGGTTCCTTAGTGAGTCACTGCTCAGGCTCGCTTGATTCTGTCATTGGGGTCGTTGCTAACAAATCTAGAGGCAGAGTTTGCAACCTCTAATCTCTAAGTCTATTAAATTCAACTAACCCGTCATCCTAATATTTCATCTTGGCCAGTGATTTAACCTGGAATAGCAACTCGACTGAGGAGAAAAAGTCATCAAACATATCTTCTCTATGGTCAAATTTAGTTAATTTTTCCTGTTCAAGTGCATTGTACGTGACTTTGTTTAGATCAAATCGCCTGTCAGGAAGAGTGGCTAGATTTAGTGCCTTAATCTTATCAACTTCTTTCTCTGTATGTTTAAATTCATGCAGAGCGTAGACACCGCATATTAGAGGAAAAGGAGGCCAAACCTGCTTCTTTTTGCTCTTTAGAGTCTGTGTAACTCCTTCGGATGTAATCTGATAGGCTACCTCCCAGGCTAACAGTTTATTGGGTATATACAAAGGGAGGATATGAGGCTTGGCCTGGCTCCCGAAAACTCTTACATAGGTGAATTTTTCTTCTATGAACCATCTTCCTACAGATGTCAAGTCAACCTCCACTTGGTAGGAAATCTTAGGAGCAGGTTTATCAAAAATGGAACAGTGAATAGGTAACATAAAACCATTGCAAACTTGATATAAATGGTGCTTATAGTGGGATTTCCATAACTTCTGGTGGTATATATGAATGGGCATGGGTTCTTGTGGAGTCCATCTCCACCCAAGCACAGGAAATTCAGAATTAAAACACAGGGTGTCCAAGATATAGGCACTATAGTAGAATGGGGGAATGACCCTTTCAGTAATGCGGGATTTGTTTCTAAATTCAAGGACTGCGGTTACTAGCTTATCAGACAGTATAGTTCCCCAATCCATTATTTCACTATTACATGCTGCCTCTATCAAAGGAACCATCTCTATAGTGAAGTTTGTGGAATCATGTAACCCCCACAATCTACACATCATTCCCCGGCATAAGAATAAGGAGAACACAAAGAATCGACAGAGTACTTACCCGAAGACGCATGCTTGTGTTTTGCTGGGTTTTGCATCCAATCCTGAATGGGTTCTGATTCAATATTGTTCTCATTTCTGAATTTCTCCAAGAATGCCTTGTTGTACTTCTTCTCTGGTACAGGAAAATGGTACATTTGCCTCAAATCATCAGGTTGAAATGAATTGAAGACTCTCCCGTCCATGGTGCAAAATGTTCTGTTTGTGATTGGGATTTCTTCAATTTCCCACCTCACCACATCAGTATATGGGAGAATTTGCTCTCGGGCTGCTATCCGATGAAGGAAAGAGTCGGCTAAATCCTTTAGAGTAGCATCAGACTTTCGAGTCATGTCTGTTGTGGCTTGCACTATTGTTACCTCAGGCTCTTAGGCCTCAATCAATTTGTAGGTGCTTAGCCAAGTAGTTTTGCCGAGTCCTAGACATGTAGTGTCAGATATCAATCCCTTTCTGCTTGATCCTGGATCGGCAGTGTGTTGTCCTGTAGCTGGCGAAGCGGAAGCTGTTGCAACTTTCTTAGATTTCTTCCCCATTTGGCTTGAATTTTCTGCTTCGGAAGAGCTATGCACAGGAATGAAAATGAACATAATGGGGAGAATTGATAGCGCAAACTAAAGAAGAATGAGATGTATTAATCAATGAATAATGGAGGATTTAAATTAAGGTGGCCACGAATGAAATCTCTGAAGAGATTTTAGACTTACTGTTTCATTAAATGGCCGTTTAAACATGTCAATCCTTTAAATGCTCATTATATCATTTATTGGCCGAATGATTCATTTAAGCGTGGCTTTGATGTTTTGGCAGTTGGGCACTAGTGAATCGCTATCGGGAAAAGAAAGGCCTTTAATACCAAATAACCATAAAATATCCAGGCTTTGTTAATCTTTTTTGAAATCTACGCTTTTAGCTTTATCGCAATCGGCGATTGGGGGAAAGCTTAAGTTGTTATATTGGTTCCTTTCGGAATCCCTGATTGCCGATAGCGATATGGTGAATTCCCATAGGGAGTTTTGAGCGAGGGCTTTAGATGCATGCATGGTACATCCCCGATCGCCGATAGCGATATCGCATTGGAGTGAAGAGGGGCCTTTTGCTATGATTGCTTACCTTCCCAATATCCGAAAGCCTTTTTTGCATTGTCATGTCAGGGAAAATCAATGGGTCTTTTTAAGTCATGTCTCCCTTGTCATTGCGATATGCGATCTTGCGATCGCTTTGTCGCAATGATAAAAGATTATTCATTTTTATTATAAGACCGATTAATTGGTTCATCAAAAAGGTTTAATAATGTTTTATTTCGTTTCAGACCTTTTTGAATAATGATAAGTTGATACCAATTTAAATGAAAAGGGACCCATTTCATATTATAGTTTTGAAAATAAAATATGTATGAAATGGGGGGTTGTTGTAGAGCACAACAGGGAGCTGGGCTCTTTAAAGATCCTACCCTTATGGGTGTTTTTTCACTCGCACCTCCCAACGTTGCTCCTATTAATATGATTTCTATTCGCTCTAATCGTTGGGTTCTTCTCCCCACTGATTAGGTAGAATCTTGGGGCGATGAGATGCCATTGAGTCCTACTGAGCTCAACTACGTCGAAATTGTTTCTGCATCGGCTGCCCCCCCCTGAATCTGCTCCTTCGAGCAGAGCTCTCGACTCGTACACTCATTCCCCTTGGCTTGGAGACGACGCTTCTTCAGACCCTCTAGAGGAAATATTTCCTTCTGATGAAGCCATTATCGAGACCATGTCTCCTAAGGAACCCCCTTGGTCCAATCATCACCATCGTTCCTCTTTTCTCCTTGCCCACCGAGAAATGCTTACTTGTCTCGAGCGATTTTCTCCTTGCCTCCCATCCTAACCCCTTCAGACACCCATTCAAGTTTATCAAGTGTCTTCTGAAGGGAACATGGGAAACATCATGCAAACCCAGCCAATCGACATCTCTGTTAAACTAGGGATTGTTGAGCATATCCATGTTGGAGTGATTTGTACTTCGACGGAGATTTAGCTCTATACTAATATTTTTCGTGAATTCCATGATGTGTTCACTTGGTCTTACGAAGAAATTCCTAGCATCGATCCTAGCATCATGGTGCATGAGATACCTACGTATCTGGGTGCTAAGCATGTTCGGCAGTGTCTACGCCCCGTGCACCCCTGAAAGGCTGCGGCTATTAAAGCGGAAGTTGAAAGGCTTCTTAAGGCCAGTTTTATTTACCCCATCCCACTCACAGATTGGGTCTCCAATATCGTCCTTGTGACTAAAAAAAAAGGCACTATGAGAGTCTGTGTTGATTACTGTGACATTAATCGGGCCTGTCTGAAAGACAACTACCCCACACCCTTCATTGACCAACTCATTGATGAGTGTGCCGGGAGTGAAATGTATTCATTCATGGAGGTTTTTCTGGTTATAACAAGTTTAATATCGCGCTGGCAGATCAACATAAGACCACCATTATCTATTTATGGGGAACTAACGCCTACAAAAAGCTCCCTTTAAGTTTGAAAAAAGCCAGTGCCACGTTCCAGCACGCAATTTCTTATGCATTCCATGATATTCGACACATTGTGCAACCATACCTGGATGATCTAGTAGCTCATTCAGCAAAATACCAGGACCATCCCGCTCACCTTCGTGGAATCTTTCTCTGCTGTCGACACTACCGCATCTAGCTTAATCCACATAAGTGTGTCTTCTGCGTGGAGTCAGGCATACTTCTCGGGTTCATCGAGAGGGTATCCATTTGGATCCCCTTAAAGTCGAGGCAATTCTGAATCTCCCTCCCCCTACTTCTTTGCAGTGATTGTAGGGCAAAGCGAATTTTTTACGACGATTCATTTTGAACTATGCCAAAGTGGCCAAAGGCTATACGCGGCTATTGAAGCAGGACACCCCTTTTCCTTGGGATGCCACTGCTCAAGAGTCCTTCGAGTGCCTCAAGGTTCTCCTTGTTTCTGCTCCATTTTTGCGTCTTCCAAATTATCATCATGACTACACTCAGTATTTGGCCACTGCCGATACCACTATTGACATGGTTCTCGTCCAAGATGATGACGATGACACTGAGCATGTCATTTATTATCTCAGTTGTAATCTACTAGATATGGAAAATCGATATGCTTACATCAAGAAGTTGGCATTAGCTGCCATTTGTGCCATCCAACGTTTCCGCCATTATATCTTATTGAGCACCATGACACTGGTTTCTGATTGCAAACCGATGATGTACATCCTGTCACATCAGTTGTTGGGGGCAAGTACTTGAAGTGGATTGTTATCCTCCAAGAGTTCAACTTGGAATTCACCATTGCCAAGTTTAAGAAATCCCTTGTCTTTGCTGAGTTGCTTTGCTCTTCGTCATCTCTTATCGTGCCCTCTCCATTAGAGGACCATATTCTGGACGAAACTCTTTTCTTAATTAGCACCCTCGATCCCTGGTACGGGGATATCATTGTCTATCTACAGATGTCCTCTTTTCATCCCGATGTGTCTAAGGATGCTTGATGATGGATTTTCCATCAATCTCAGCCCTACCATATTATTGGGGACACCCTGTACCGTCTTGGCACCGACTTTGTTCTCTGCCGATGCTTGACATTCGAGGAGGCTGAGCGCATTTTAAATTACTGCCATTCTAGCGCCTATGGTGGTCACATGTCTGGATATGCTAGTACTCAAAATATCCTCCGTGCTGGTTACTTTTGGCGCTCCATCTTCAAGGATTGCATTCTTGCTGTCTGATCCTGTCATGCGTGCCAAATCTACCAGCAGAAGATGCATGCGCCCCCCGCTCCATTGCACCCTGTTGTTACGATCGGCCCTTTTTCCAAATGGGGCATTGATTATATGACCTGTAACCCTTGATCGGTTGGGGGGCATGGGTATATCATCGTTGCCATTGATTACTTCACAAAATGGGTCGAGACGATGCCTACACTATCTAAAGACGGTCACACAGCGGCGCAATTTTTGTTTAATCATGTTATCTCTCTGTTCGGAGTCCCTCAGGCTATCGTCATTGATCACAGTAAGCATTTCCATAATCATATGATGATTGAGCTAACAACCCAGCTAGACTTGCGGCATGATAGCTCAACTCCATACTATCCTCAGGCCAATGGTCAAGTAGAAGCCATCAACAAGGTTCTAGTTACGATGCTTCAATGCACCATTGCCATTGACAAGTCTAACGAGCACTTGATGTTGTTCTCTACCTTATGGGCCTACCAAACTTTTGTGAAGGATGCCACCGGTTTCACCCCGTTCCAATTGGTTTACGGACTGGAGGCTACCCTTCCCATTGAGTGTGAGATCCCTTCTTTGAAATTAGCCATCGAATTACTCCCCAACACTACTCCAGTAGAAGAACATCTTCTTTACCTAGAACAACTAGATGATACTCGTCAACTAGCCTCTCTAGCTATTGAAGCTCCGAAGAAGAGAGTGAAAACTCACTTCGATCATACTGTCCATCCTCGTTATTTTGTTGAAGGAGATTTAGTCTTGCTCTATGATCAAGCGAATGATAAGCTGGGGGAAGGAAAATTCGAGCCCATGTGACACGAGCCTTATTTTGTAAAGCAAGTTTTGCAAAAAAGGGCCTACAAGCTGATTGATTATGAAGGTAACCCTCTGGATAAGCCCTAAAATGAGCTTTACTTGAAAAAGTATTATGTGTGAATTTCATGAACTCTGATTTATACATACATGTGTTTTTAGTAGGTGTGTTGTGTGTGTGTATTTTCAAGTTTTAGCTTGGTGTGTAGGCGTATTGCTGCTTATTGTGTCTTTTTCTTCTTGTGCAGATGTTTGGTGCATCGTTGGTTTTGCTGATGGTGCCTGCTACAGTACCCGCAACCTGTCTTCTGCAGCATGGGTGATCTACGATCCTCATGGTGAGTTAGTATACCTTCAAGGTGTTTGTCTAGGTTGTACCATAAACAATGTCACTGAATATAGTGTTGTTATTGAGTTACTAGCCAAGGCGATCAATCTCGATATCCGTACATTGGTTGTGAACCTGGATTCTCAGCTTGTCGTACACCAGCTCAATGGGCGATATTTTGTCAGAGACCATCAGATTTTAAGGTTGTATTTACATGTTAAATTGTTAGAAAGGAATTTTGATTTCATCACATATCAACATATTCCATGAAGATTAAACACGTTAACTGATGCATTGGCAAACTATGTATTAGACAGACATTTGCGTAACATGTAATCAAAACAGCATATAAGAAGCATGTAAAACACAATAATAAACCATAGGAATATGTATATATATATCTTGTGTGGTGCATCAAGGCGCTCAAAAAATAAGTGTACATGTCCAAATAGAGTCTGTGTTCTCCATACATCTGAGACACATGTCTCTCAAAAAATCATCAGCAGGAAATAAAACCTAGGCAACTAATACGGTGGGTTATGCTCCCTATAGCACACCACCGCTCGTGACACCCACCTCAATAGGCGGTGCACCCTAGGTACCACTCCTACTGTGTGGATCTGGAACGCTATGGGGACCTCTTCAACCCCCCATGTAATTAGGAATCCCTGCCATCAGGCCCTCTAGATTTCGGGTCACTGTCTCCATCGGATCATTAGTTGGGGGAGCCAAGGCTAGTGCTGCAATGCCTTGTGCATCCCTCCATGCCTCTGGAGCTAGCTCGACAGGTCTCACTAGTCCCACATCTGCAATACCATAGTGTTCATCATTAGGACATATACATGGAAAAATCTAAAAACATTATAAAAAATAAAATGCAAAAATAATGTGATCAAGTGTCTTACCACCATCATCCCACTGCTCTCCAGCAGGCAGCTCCATGTCAGGATCTCCGCAGAAGTCCATGCCAGCATATGGCCAATCCTCAACGAAGATCATCTGGCGCTTCAGCCACTCTCGAAATAATATCCCCCACGACACTGGTCGTCTACCACCTCCTTGTGGCGTGACGTGTGCCCACCGTGTGGCCCTAGTCTCATGTGGTCTGGGCAAGTCCAAATCCATGTCCTGTAGCTGCAATGCCAGCACCCGCTCCAGCATGAGCGGGACTAAAATTGACCCATAGCCAAACTGCTTCGTCTCTCCTTAATGGCAGTTGGTAAGTTTCCTCTTCATATTGGTCGTCACTGTTTCTGCCCAGTTGAACATAGTTGGATTAAGACATTCGAGAGCCAACCGGAGATGGGTCTTCGATGCCTTGTATTGGGCTTGGGAGCCCACTGCCTGTGTCACCATGAATAACATAGCGCGAAGAACCATGTCATCCACTGTCGGGATTGCCACCTTCCCGCTCCTCATTTTGCGTGCCGTGGGCACACTTGGGCCATAAGCATCTCTAGGGAATCTCTCCCGGGTCACTGCCCCTCTAGAATGGGCCTCTCACCATGATGGGATAGCCTGGTTAGAAAATATATGTCTGTGGCATCGAATTCGATGTCCCAGCCTCGAATAATGAACTTCCCATTTGTGAGATTCAGGCTCGAATCAGTAGCTCCAGTAAATCGGGTTGAGACCGTAGGTGCAGAGCAAGGAAGAATTTGAGCAATCTGCATGCCCGTAATGCATTTCGGCATCCCACATCGGCAAAAGCTTCCACATCATTATCATCATGCATTCGTTCTTGCCAAACAAATTCCATTATGGCCTGCATGACGAGAAAAAATGAATTAGCACTTCGTTCGCAAATTTTAATTCATAATTTGCACAAAAACATAATTTTGTGTTGCCATCGCATCTGTTTTTATAACAAACGCGATGACATGAGGTTCCTAGTTCTATCTTTTTGTGGTCATCATGGAAGTGCATCACTTTCCCGTGATGATCGGAGAACGTTATGTGTAAATTTTTCCGGTCATCGCGGACCCGAGCAATATACCCGCGATGACCGAGCGGCGGAGCTCGACTCAAAAAATCTGCCTAAACTAACACATCTAACGTCAAAATGTATAAAACGACATTGAATTGAAGTGCAGGATGAAGTCTATCTACCTGGAAGAAGTTTCAGGATGAATGGTGGATGAACGGGGCCAAAATCAGCTCGCCAACTTTGGTGCTCCAAGTTGCTCCAATGTGAAATGAACAGTACCAATGGTAAAAATGAATTAATTACCCCCCTTTTATAGTAATTTTTGGAAATTAAAAAATTATATTTTATACATGTGGGGGTTTTTTCCCTCATTTTTTATCACGTGGTTAGTTAAAAGTTGGTTTTTTAACTATGTTGTTACATATATTGTTCATTTTACATCGAATGGGTTTACGTTTGACGTGCTTTGTGCAGAGCTACAGGTAGTGGAGTTATGACACCTTTGTGTACACTTGATCTGTAAAGTCCTCTTTAACGCTCTTTTCCGACTTGAAAAATGAAAAGATAGCCGAGTTGTTCCTCTTAACTTGTTAAAAGAAATAAGAGGTGGTCGACTTTAAGCTCTTTTCCGATTGTGAAAACACGAAAAGGTTGTTGGGCCTTTGTCATTTCAAGCTCGTTATTGGTTACGAAACGACGTGATTCTGACCGATTTTCTACTTTTTCGGGTTGAAGTCATTAATCACGAAAAGTACTCCTCGGTCGTAATGGTCGGGTGGTTCTTTCGAGTATCATTTTATACTTTTTGGGGCTCGAGAGACACAAATCTACGAAAAAGGACCCCCCTGGAGTTTTCTTTTCCATGTCTTTTTCAAACTCTCTAAACATGAAAAAGACCCCAAGTTTTACCTATGTCAGACTCGTTAAACCTTGACGACATTAGACTTGTCACCATAACGAGACTCGAGCTTCTCCTTCCTAGGGCTTGTTAAACTATTACTAGGTTGGATTCAATAGCAGGTTTATCATTGATTGTCTATGGCAGCTAGTCACTCTTGAACATCGACACTTTTGCTTCTTGTCAGGTTGGGACATCCATACATTGTCATTTGGCCTTCTGCGGGGTTGGGTTGTCATTGAGCCTCATTCCATCTGATTCATGCCATTTCCATCGTGCCTTTGATCCCTTGGTACCTAAATGTTGCCACCCTCCGGAGTTGTGTCGCCGACGTGTTCAAGAGTATAATCCTTCTGCAGTTTACATCCTTGCCTTCTCCTCTGATACTCTGTTTTGCCATCTACCATTTGTTCCTTATCTTGTGTTGTTGATGGGGGAAACATTATGGCCCTCCTGCGATGGGTCGTCTCCTGTCGACATCGGCTCATTATCCAGGAGATTGATCTAGAGATCCCCTTTGGTACCATAGAGCTTGCATGCCTCAATGGCAAGTTCTTCGCACTTGACGGTCGACTTTCATCATTGGTCGTCGATTGGGTGATTCCACGAGTGTTTGACTTCAGCTCCTTTTTCACACTTCGTGGATTATGCTAGCTAGTACCTTGAGAATCATTGGCATTATTGATGGTTTCCCTCGCACTTGTTTAGGATTTTCATCATTGACCGGTAATCAAGCAACTTTCTATCATGCTCGACCTTAGCACATCTATTCACATGTTAGAATTTGTACTATGATCGGTTGGGTTCAAGACCCCGAACACAGATTACATATGTTTGGGCTGTGTGGATTGGTTTATGATTACATGACCCATTGATGGATGGTTGTGACCATACCTTTATCATTATCATTGTCTCATTAGCTGGATGGCTGCATCCATACCACAGACCTATTTCGTATGTCTTTTGGATGGCTATGCCCATGCCTAAACTACATGTATTTCATCATCTAAGATATCAGTTGTAATTGCGTGCAGGTTCTTCCAGATGGTGTTCCAGCTCAATCAGTTTAGTAAACCATTTCACCCCTCCCACTCTCTCGAGCTTCATACTTTAGGGGGCATCTGTTACAAAGTAATTTGTCATTGTCTTCACTCCAGTCCTTCTACTGTGTCATGTTTCCAAGTCAACCATGTTCAAATGCTCTCTTGTGCTTCCAACAGACCCATTTTTCCTAAGTTATTTGCCTCATCGTGACTATGGACTAAATATATGCGCTGAAGGGCGCTCATAAACAGTCCAGATGCGCTTCCAACGCAGAAGTACATTTGTTTCCTGTGATTGTCTGATTTCATGTCCCAGCGCGAGGTTACTTATAATCTTTAGAGATGATCTGACTAGCTACGTTACTCACTAGCGATGTCAGCGCTATAGATCAGTTATGCCCTCGCGATGAGCCAGATTGGGCGAATTTGTTCCAACATTCGGCCTTCTAGATGACTCCAGGCCTGGTTGTTGGCATAGTTTGTATCCCCTCCTTTCTCTGGCATGGTAGTTCCATCAGTTGTGCTACCTTCCTTTAGGATAAGCTCAGTCTTGCACCTTTCATGGAGACTCCTTCTCCTATTTAAACTCTCACCATTGTTATGCATTGCTAGTTTTTTGATAGTTGGCTAGTTGAGCAGTGCTATTAGTGTTTGTGAGTTTGCTAGATAGCTGGTGTGAGTGTGACAAGTTGGGATTGTTGATAGCTTGTTGAAGGTTGTGAAGTGCCCTTAATCTTGTGTAAAACTTATGAGTGAGAGAGACTTGTATGTTGGGAGATCCATCTTCAAAGAGTGAATGCTTGAGGGACATGCTAGCTGGATCCCTCTGAGAAGGCTTGTGACGTCAAGACTTTGGTTGTAATCTTATTCTTATTTCATTATTAATACAATAAATGATGTTTTCCTATGTCTTGTATACAATGTACTTGATATCTCATGACTTCTTGACTTTGTGAGTAAATATATCATTGTTGTTTTCCGGTTACGTGATTTGTTGTATTTCCTTTACATTGTTTCAGGTTGATCACTCGTGGAAAAGGAAGCGGGAGCTAGAGTAGCACAATGGAACTCCATCAACCACCGATTGAGGTAGGCCTCCAACTATGACTGTTTAAGGAAAGATATTGTTGATCTGTCCTTGTTTGTGACTAGACCCACTCTAGGGCTAGAGGGGCTGCCTCTGTCCGTAGAGGGAACACTTTCCTGCATCACACTGGCCTTTGACAAGCTTGGTGGGCTTCAATTCTATGTTGAACTCAATGGGCTATGCAATCCATTTAGCCCTTCTTCCATCAACATCTATATGTGTTAGGACATCCTTTACTGAGGTAGAAGGTACATAGGTAATCACCTTGGAGTGCAGAATGTAGATTCAGAATACCTTCAAAGACTTAAAGAGAGTATAGGCCTGCTTCTCAATGAGGTCATACATTAATTCATCATCTCTCAAATTTTTGCTAAAGAATGCCCCTATGTGTTCTATATCTTCCTCTGCAACAAGACTGCTATAAGGGTGTCACAGGAAGCAAAAGAGAAGATATGGAACTCCTTGTTATAGTCTGGGCTGATTAGAGTGGGAAATTACATAATAGCTCGTTTGATGGATTCAAAAGATTTTCTTGCTGCATCTGTCCATTTGATCTCTGATCGCTTCTTCAGCATTGATGTGATATGCTTCACTAGTTCTGTAAAATTGGGAATAAACCTCCTTACAAAATTGATCTTACCCAAAAAGGATTGAATGTCCTTATTTGACCTTCGGACAGATAATGTTTGGATTGCTTTAACTCTTTCTCAGTCGATCCTGACACCTTCAGTAGAAACGACATGTCCTAAAAGCTTTCCTTATTCAATAGAAAACTGTGACTTCTTGGGATTTATTGAAATCCCAAACTTTCTGCACTTCAAAAACACCTTCTTCAGATTCTGCGAGTGATCCTGATGATTGATGGAGTAAACTATTATATCATCAAGGTAATTCAGGACAAACTTGTCATTTTCTCCCATAAAAGCTATATCCATGCCCTTTGAAAGGTGGCCCTAGCATTCATCAATCCAAAAGGCATCTTGGAGTACATAAAAGTGCCCCACGGAGTGGTGAAGGTAGTCTTTCCTTAGTCCTCTGGATGTACAACCACTTAGTTGTACCCTGAAAATCCATCCAAGAAAGACATGACTCTTGCCCCTGAAACCTTTTGCAGCATATGTTCCATTTTGGATTTCCCTACTTTTCTTCCTCATTACTACCAAGTTAGCCACTCACTTTGAGTATCTTAGGGGAACTATAATATTGACAGCCAATAGTTTCTTAATTTCTTTTTCGATCAAAGGTAGTAGTAGAGGGCTGATATGCCTTAGCTTTTGCTTAAAAGGGATGGTGTCTTTCTCTAATGGAATCTTGTGTTGGATGATGTTTTTGTTATAAGTCTTAATGTCACTGTATTCCCAGGCAAAGACATCAGCAAACTGCTTCATTAGGTTGCAATATTTATAACTTTGGGTAGCAGACAAGTGGGTGGACAGGTTTATGTACTTTAGATGATCTGGACTCCCTATTTTGTGTGTATGGAGTACAGACTCATTTTCTTGCTGGGCAGGCTTATAAGGTACATCATTATGGTCAAACAACTTCTCAAGAGGCACAAACCCTTTTGGTATATGGTTACTAGGCAGTTGTACAATGTTGTCCTGCCCAATTTTGTTGCTTAGATGAGACTAATCACACTCCTCCATGGCTTCATTCTCTTGATCAATTTGCATTTCAGAGAATTCATCAATAACTTGCAGAAACCTATTGACTTCATCATCATCCTCAAAAACTTTCCATTATTTGACACTATCGAGCAGAGATGGTCTATATTTTGCCTGAACTTCATAAGTCAATTTAGGGGGCATGGGAGGGATGAACATGTTAACAGACACAGCAAGGGAATCAACAAGTTGATTCTTGACTCTAGGAATATGTGAGATACAAAAGCTACTAAAAGAGTCTTTGAGCCTCCATACCTCATTCCTGTATGCTTTTAGCCTTGGGTGCTTTGCTTGGAAAGTTTTGTTCATTTGTTGAATGATGAGATCTGCATCTCGAAACACCTTTATGTTTTTGATTCCCATTTCTTTAGCAGCATTTAAGCCCAATATCAAATCCTCGTATTCTGCTATATTATTTGTGACTTGAAAAGTCATCTTGAAAGATAAATGTGTGCACTCTTGTGTAGGAGATATCAGAACTACTCCTGCTCTTGTAGCTTCCTTAAAGCAAGCTCCATCAAAGAACATATCCCAAATCTGTGGCCCTTCCTTCTCCATGACCTGGCATACCGGTTCCTTGAGCTGCACTGAGGGTGGTTGGGATTCTTCAATTTAGAGAATACATGCTCCAAAATCAATGTCCATAGCATAAATGGGATGATTAGTGGGATTCTTTTCATCACTGATGATATATGCCAGCTGGGCTTCCCAGTATAACCTTCTGCTTTCTCCCCCAAAAACCAGGACAATGGCATAGGATAGGTCATTCTGCAATGTCCCACCTAATCTCTTAATCCATCCTATAGAAAGTAACATGCCAAACGTAGGAGGGACATCTGCTACCACAATATCCATCATCATGCTCTTCATGGGCAGCTGGGACAAGGTGATGGCTAGATATTTGATTAATCCCAAACATTTCACCTTTCTTGAGTCAAAAGAGAACAAGTCATGATAGGGTCTAGTGATGTCAAGGCCTAACTCATCCATGACAGCCTTTGGCATTAGATTATGGCTGGCACCTGTGTCCAACAAATAGTTGTGAAGGGTTTTGTCATGAATTGTCAAGGAAACATAGAATTATGGGGAGCTATCATCAAAGGGTTCAGTCCTTGGGCTAAGCACAACTGTAGGTTTTTCATCTTGCAAATTCACATATTCATTTGATGCTTGTGTGGCTTTAAGCTCAAGGGCATCTAGGATGGGTTTCTTAAAGGCCTCATTCTTTACAAGTTCTATCAGAGGTATAGATATTTTCAGCTTTTGGATTTCTGATTCAAAACTAAAACGAGAAGGGGACTTGTCAGGACCTCTTACCACTTGAGCTAGTGCTTTGAGGAAGTTGGGATCAACTACTGGTCGCTTCTGCTTGCCAATGTGCTGCTCTACAGGAACAACAGTCTTTTGGACAGGGATTTCTTTGCCATTACTCATCCTTGACCTTAGGTTATATCTCTGCTGATTTTCAGTTTGCAGAACAGCTTCTCTGTCCCACTCCTGGCTGGTTTGGTCCTTGAGTAATGACTCCCCATAGGCAGCTAATGTCAGAAAGGAAGCACTGCCTTTGTCTTCCATGTAGTGGATCTCATCCTCTTCATCAAACTGCTCCTCCTCGAGTCTTCACCTTCTGTTCTTCACTGGCCTCTTTGACCCTTTGCATGATTTTTAATTGTTCATTTGCTCTCCTATATGGATTTGGATTTCTAGGAGAAAATGTACTAGGAACCCTTCCTTTCCCTGAATTCTACTCAACCTTCAACTTGGAGATTTCAGAGGCCAATGACTCTATCATCTTGGTCATTTTGTTTTTCTTGGGGTCTGAGGATGAAGAAGATTCACCCCTCTGTCTCCTTTGGTCAACATGTCCTTTGAGTTTCTCTGTAGCCATAATATTAGATTCTACCTCCAAGCCTGCATCCTGCATCTCAACCAGAGAAGCACATGTTATTTCTCTCAATAGTAGGCAGAAGTCAAAATCAAAGGCATTGGCATAGGTGAGCTTGGTAGAGGTCGGGGTAGGTTTCACTTCAGCTGGTATCTTGCTGTCATGCGGTTGAACCTTTTATTGAAATCAGACAATGACTCCCCATTCTCCCTTTTAAGGTTTCCAAACACAATATGATAATAGAGCAGATCTTTCTTATCCCCCCAAAGCTTTAGGAACACATCATCTAAGGCCTCAATGTTTGTTATAGACCTAGGGGTTAATTCTCTAAACCATTTTCTAGCCTCTCCATCTAGGCTTTGGACAAAAATCTCATCCATACATCATATTCACTAATGTCTAGGTTATCACCATAGCTATAGAATGACTCAATATGTTCTTCAGTTGTAACCCCTTCAATCCCAGTGAACTTAGACGTGTATTTCCAATATTCTCCAGCAGGCATTGCATTCAAAGGAGTGGGCAATACTAGAGGTCCATACGTAGTAGCTATGATTCTTTCCATTTTGTGGGTGCTTGTCGGCCTGCCATGACTGGGGCAGATGAAAGAGTGTTGGGAGTCTGAAAGGTAGGGAGTTGCGAAATGACTGACAGGGCTAAAGGAATGTGATGGACATGAGGGGAGGTTTCCTTTAGGCTAAAATTAAAAGGAGGACCTAAAGAATAAGGAGCTTTGTGAATCTCCAAAAGTTTTTCTTCACTGCCAGTGCTAAAGGCTATATTCTCAACATGTATGTGCTCTTTTACAAGCCTTTCTTGCAGAGAGGCATAAGATTGTTTAGGTTTGATCCTGATGCTCCCTTTTGTGATGTCTTTCTTTCCTTGATAATATTCTCAAGGTTAGGTACTGGGTCAGCTGGTGATTTTTGAGGATTTCTCCAAGTGTGCCTCACAAACTAAGCCAGAACTGTGATGTGGATTCGCCAAGAGGTTCAGCCTCTAGTAGAGTCACCAAATAGATGATTACAACCAAAAATGTGTCCAGACTTTTTCTATAATCAAAGTTGGATCTGTGTCGTCTCCTAGGGAAGCTGAGCTTCAATTTCTCTCCCCGACAATGGCACCAATTATGTTAGGACTTTAGGAAACTCTCTTAGGTTGTAGCTCAGAGATGCCTGGTAACATATAATCTTCAATATGGTTCTAGGAACTTATTGGGATGGGTGATGGTTTGGTTCAAGCTAGATTACCACTTCTACTGTTTTTTCACTCTAGACATGCATGAAAACCCTTAGACTACAAGGATTTAGACCACCAATTCTCAAAAATTTGGGAATTAGGTGAATAGATTAGGAATAATAACCACACCAATAGATTCATACAGAATGTATGATGGCCAACTACAACTAGTAAAGAAACTTGCAAATCTAATCTATCAATGTTGAGATAAGATGACAATGATCTTGCATTTGATACAGAAGAAACCTATGTGACCTACTCACTGATACATTCAATTTACTAATACAGAGATAATATGGCAGTTATCCAACATTAAGGATAGAATATGTCATGAATAAAACACTCGAAGTACAAGTTAAGAGCAGAAAGGAAATGGACATTGAGCATGTAACAACCAAAGAAGCTTGCATTGCTGAAAATGAAGATGAGACGCTGCAAGTTACAAAGTATCTACAGACTCAAGAAGTTGGACCAAAACACAATTGCCAGCCTTGATTACAACTATCTTCTAGCTATTTATAATCTATCATTACAATTACCCTTAGCTGTTTAGGGATGGAGGGGTCTTAATTGACCACCAACTACCATTAACTATCTGATAGCGTCTTTTGAACGTAGTTGCTTTCTCCATTACAAAAACTTGATTAGTTTTGGTACCGTACTATCCTCCAGGTGGTCAGATTGATCATGGTAGTGGAGTTCCATGACTGTTTAATTTGGTTACTGAATCATGCTGTGTCCTTTTCTCCTTCGTCCATGCTCTTCTTTTAATTCAATTTCATGGTCAAACTATTGCCAGATTGACAGAGTCAGCCATCTTCTTCTTCGTGTAATAGTCAGGACGTGGGGTATGGAGTGCCTGGGTAGATGAATGGTTGTGAGTGATCGTGAATGGTGGTCGTCGGATCAAGGGAGATGTGTGGTGGGGGATTACTTTTTGGAGGCTAGCGATGATGATGTGAATGGAATATGTCCGGGCCGTTGGATCTTCAGGCAGGTGGAACGGATGATTATTGGGCGGCGGAGATGCGCGGATGGTAACGTGGGGGTGGTTTGATTTGAGTGGTAATGGTTTTTATTGGGCAGGCATCGGGCAGTAAGCGGTAAGTGTCAGAACTCGCCTGATACCATTCACTGGATTACACGTAACAGCAGGGAAAATGAAAAATTGCCCTCATCGGGCAGGTACTTATTGTGTTTGTTGTCTGCGTGATATGGGCACTAATCGTTGGATCTGGTGAGGTTGATCTAATGGTGGAGGAGCGTCAGACAGGTTGGTCTATCGGATGGGACGTGGAGGTATGAGATGTCTCCTGGAAATGTGTTATAGGTGCATAATGCATATGGGTGAGGTTTTATGGGGATTTTGGCTATTGCGCTTGGGGCTAAGGCCAAAGAGGAACTTGCTAGAGCATGAAGGTTAAGTTAGGAAAGAGAAAGGGTAAAGTGGGAGCAGATTAAGGTAAGGAGTAGGAAATGGCCCGTGTGGGACCCCATTTATGAACAACAAAGCAGACCGAATTTTCCTGTTGACCTTCAGAAAGTCAGCACTGCACCTCAGGGCTAACAGGACCATTGGCCTAGTCCTCAGGCCTATGGCAGTCGTGTGGCCATAGTATTGCACTAATGGTTATTGGGCATTTAAAAGATTCGACAATTTTCACCTTTAGAGGGCGAAATTGTCACCTCCTGAGTGGAGTTTAGGGTGGAATTGTCGCTATGTTTACAACTTTATCTAGTTTGTAGGGTGGATAACAGCAAAATGTTGTGAGATCCATAATAGGATGATCTTTCGGCCTTTTGGAGCTCAAGAAGAGTCCATATAGGGGTTTTTGGACATTCAGGATCTAATGGAGACCTCTGTTTACTTATTGGAGCACATATGAAGAGACATTTTGCAAGTTTGAGTCCATGGGTGCCATGATCAATTATTGTTTTGGAGCCGTTATTCAAGGCTTTTGAGCATGGAGAGGACCTTGTATGGATTTTCTAGCCTTCTGATGTTTACTGTAGTAGTTGTGACTGTTACATAACATTTTGTCCCTCCCCCTATACTCTCCATCCCTTGATCCTAGAGGACCTCTACAATGAACCATGCATGCTTTTCCTTCATGAAGAAACTCCCATTGTGTCCCTCTTCATGAGCATATCATTTCCCTTTTGCACCATTTTCCCTGAAACTTCAGTTTTGCCCAATTTAAAAGGCCAATGCTAATGACCTTTGCCTCCCCCACTCCAATGTGTGGAGATTAGCACTATTCCCCGCATCGATAGATGCGAATGAGTTGTGTTCCAGTCACACCAATCATGTTATGGAAAGTATTTTAAATTAGAGCCAAAGCTTCCATCTCTAGAAGTTTCGTACCGGAAGTTTGGTAAATGGTTTGGCCGAATGGGGTCGAGGATGACAGTTTGGGCTCCTTTCCCCTATAATTATGGAACTACCTCAAGGGATAAGTCCTTCTCCCATGAGAAGAGGATCCATCTCCCATCCATATTTCTTATATAAACCTCCCTTCTTCCCAAGCACAAACTAGTTGCAATCCTAGTTAGAGTGTTGGCTGAGTGTGAGTATACTATTTTGATTAGACAAGCAAGATATTACTAGTTGTAGCCATCTAGTTGTGTAAGGGAGAAGTGTGCTTGGTTTGGAGTTAATTCTAAAGGGAAGAGCCTTTAAACTATTTTTGTTTGAAGCCATCATGGAATGCTAGCAGAAGTGTGTGGGAACTTGGTCTTGTCATAGGAATACTGCGCCGTTAAGACGAATGGTTGTAATCTCTCTTTGATATTAATATATGCAACTATCGATTGATTTCCTATATGTTTTGTAATATTACATATTCATGTCTTGATGCTTCTAGACTCATTAAGGAGGTTGAATTAGAATTTGTCTATTATTATGTTTGTGTGCTGTTGTTGTTTACATGTTTGGGGAGCTTGAAGAAGGAAGTGAGAGATTGTTGGAGCGAGCAAGCGAAGACATCATCAAGTAGGATAAGTGACCAAGAGGTAGGCCCTCTTGATTGATTCTAATCTAATGAAATCTTCCATAGAATGTACCTATTGTGGCTAGACCCATTATCGAGCTAGAGGAATTCGTTCATATCTGCACTTATAATTTTACTTCACCATAGTGACTTGAATGGTACAACTCATGTTTGTCTTTTCTCACTATTTCTTGTGAGGAAATCTCTCCTTTTGTACTTCAATATGGAATTGTAGTACTTGTATGCTCATTTTCAGATTGAGTGCAAAGTCTTTGTAGGAGAACCATTTTGTTTCTTATTGTTTCATGATTGAATGTAGGTTGTCATGATTTTTAGAGTGGGATTTCTTTGTAGGAGAACAATTCCTTGAAGGGGAAACTAGCCACTCATATTGTCAACAAACTTTATGTACTCTTCTTCATTGAATATATGGAGCAGTCTAGTTGTGTTAGCAGGCCTGGAGATGTAGCCAAGGTGGGGTGAACTCCATCACCAAATTTTCTTTTGTTTATCTTCTATAATTCCTTTATGAGTTAAATGATGATATGTTCTTATTTAGAAGTTCACATATAAACTAAATCATTAACCTTGAAGATACATTTAAAATTTGTGTTTTCATAAGACCCATTTTTACTTGCAAAGCATAAGAGGAGGACGATCACTTTTTAGGAAGACAAAGTTGTCTCCTCCAATTTTAGATCATTCAAGGTACACCATTTGCATGTATCCTTATACTCTAGTGCTCCTTTGGGGAGGCATTTGGTTATCTACTAAATAATGTTCAATGTTCCATGATGAAAATGGCCAAGTCTTATATTCCAAAGTTCACTGACATCTCAATGCAACAATATCCTCCACATATAGGTTGTACAGGTTATTTACATGAACCCCGATTTGCTTCACCTATCTCACACCTACATGTCATATGAATTCCTTTCCTTTCCTAAAGATCACATCATAACCAATGTATTCCCAAATTGCAATGGAGACAATATTTTTATTTAGCCCCTAAACAAACATTACATCCTTGAGTCTGAGAGGGGAGCTCAAATCCCTCTGAAAGGTGACTGTACCAGTTTTTTTATGGTGTTGGGCCCACCAAAATTCAGGGGATGTCCCCGATATGAATACCTAACTAGACCTCACACCGTTTGGAGTAGGAGTCCCACCAGTGGGTGGTAATGTTATGCCTTGACCGTGAAAATGCACAGAGAGAAGTATGATAAATTTGGGTGCGAGAAAGTGTGTGACCTTATGGAGAGTCAAGTGTGATGCATGAAGGTTCCAACACATGAAGGGAAAAGAAAGTGTGACCCTTGGAAGCTCGAAATAGTACGTAACTTGAAAGGAACACACAAGCAAAATGACATCACAAGCTAAGATGTGGAATAGTCTACAAGTTAAAGTGATAAGTTAATATAGAAACACACATTCAACAAGATTCATACAAATTCAAATGAAAAGATTCATAAGCATATTTATAAGTTAAAAAACATACAGTTCCAATATAACAAGAATAGTCCTACTATATTAATAACATATGCATGAAAGCATGTTGGCTCTGATTTTATTATTTTAAGTGAAAGTTTCATCCATACATATACCATTGACGACCAATAGCCCCAATAGTGGAACATTACATTCAAGAACGCCTACTCCTCAAAAGAAGTATACCTTCTCTATGCTATGGAGAAGTCAAGGCTCTTCACAATACTCCCAAGCTCTTTCTAAGGCTAAGCCTAGCCAAAAACTTGCCTCCCAAAAGCCAGTTACATGAGTTATGAGGTTCTATTTATAACAAGAGGGGATGAATTTTCAACTCCCCTTTATGACCTTTGGACTACCCTCATGACTCTTCAGCTTATTCATAAAATAACACATTACATTACATGATGAATTTTTAATTCTAATATTGACACTTGGAATTTCACTTGCAACATAATTACAAATAATATTACATTTTCCATTTGTGTCCATATAAGACAAAATAGGGTAGAGATAGCCTAACAAGACATAACACTATGATGTTGTATTTTGGGAGAATTCCAACTCAACAACCTCCACTTATTTCTTCTCGGTCACATATTGGTGCCAAGCTTGTTACTATGTGATGGTGTCCCCAAACTTCTTAATGGTGTCTTGATAGAAGTGGACTCTAACCTCCATGGCATTCGGGTACACTATCTTGGAACCTGTGTCCAACTCATTCTGAAGCATGAGAAACATTTTTTTGACTTTGATAGGATCACCGATGAAATTCTACATGTCTTGTGCATTCATCTCCAAGTCTTCCTTGGTGGCATTCTGACTTAATTGCTCCAAGTACTCTTCGATGTCCTACTAGACTTTGTTCTTGGGTTTAGCTTTGGTAACATAATTGATTGATGAGCTCTAGTGTGTTCTCATCGAGACATCCAAACTACTATACAATCGCACATATGAGGCATGTATGTTACCAATCAATGAGGTGAGTTACTTATTGTTCTGAATCAACATTCGAGCCTTTTCCTTCTCCATCTCTACTTATGGCTTCATTTTCTTCACCAAGCCAAGTGGGGCTCTGCTGCTATAGGCCATGCTAATGGAAAACTACTTTATGAACAATGATAAACCTATCATAGAGCTTCTGCATGGTTTCTCCAAGTGTTGTTACTTTAGCAAGTATCATTACTCTCATCTCCCCTAATGCGAAAACTACATTGTGCATTGTTTCTTGGAGTTGTTTTGCATCTTCCTTGGAAGCCTACAAGTTCTATGCCAATTTATCATTCTTGGCCATAAAATGCTAAACGTTTGATCTCGTTTCCCTTGCATAGGCCAAGTTGGCTTCAGAATTGAAATTTCAATGCTTCCTAGTGTTTGACACTATCACCCTTTCTATAATGAATTCAAGTGATGCGTGATTGTCCCAAAAGTGCTTCCTCCATGCTTATACAACCCTCTTTTGGAACTCATCAAATGATATATTGTACACATCCATGACTAGATCATTATCAAGGAGAACAACATCTCCTTGCTCGCTCATGGTTGGCTCTACTACTAGGGGTGGCGAGGACTGAGTGATGAGCTGTGGTGCTCTAGGAATGAGGTCAACATCTTCATGTTGTGGCTGTTGTTCCAAATCCATGTATGTAACTTCAATGAGTTGCTCAATTTGCTAAAAAAGCTCTCGATCATGCATATGTTCACCTTCCTCCTCAACTACTAGTTATTCTATTTCTTCAAATTTTATCGATGTTGTTTCCTCTTTCAACACACCTTTCCTTTGCTCTTCTTCCTTCTTCTACTTCTCTTCTCGTTCTCTCTTCTCAACTCTTGTTATTCCTTCAAATTTTTCTTTGTCGCCTGCAACTTTAGTTTTTCTTCCTGCAACCTCTGGTTTTCTCTCTTCCTCCACTCTTCTCTTTGTATCCTTTTCTTCCTCTTTTCTTCTGCTTCCAAATTTTCTTTCTCGATAAGATGATATGCTTTAATTTTACATCTTTCCTCGCCCTCTCGACTACCAGTAATATTCCTCTTTCCATTGTCTTGAATGGGATTGTTTCCTTCTGTTGTTTGTTCTTCCCGAGTTGTTGTTGTCGATGGAGAATATTGTGTAGTCTTTGCTATATTGACTAGCTCATTGAGTCTAGAGGCATTGTAGCAGTACCTCCAAGGATCCTCCTCTAAGCAATGAAATTCCCCACCGATCCATGGAAAGTAAACTCTCATATAGTGGTCCTTGAAAATGTTGCGTGGATCATACAGATTAAAGTCCTTAGTGTTGAATTCAAATCTCACTATTTCCTTAGCCTCGACATCTGTGACTTTCAATTTCTTTATCTATTATAATCCAATATTCAAAGGAAGAGTGGCCCATGGTGCTTTCTTATTCATGTGTAGTGTTGCTAACAACCCCGTAGAGAGATGGTATCATACTTCTTACATGATCAATTTGTTAGTGGCATACATTGGTAAGACATGTGGAGGCTTATCTCTGCCAAAAACTCTAATGAAGGTGCCACCTTGTGAGGCATACCAATCTGCAATATCTACTATCACCTCCATTACTTCTCATGACATGAAAGGTGGATCTTGTTCAAATATAAGCTTGTATAGAGAGATGATAAAGTGGTCAGTTATTTTTTCCATTACTCTTTGATAACTGCATTCTAAAGGAAAATTGCAATAGATGTTCACAATAGTCTCTCGCAATATCCATGTCCAATTCATTATAGGAAATTGTTGTTGTGCACATATTGCATCATATAAGTATGCATACATATAGAATCTTTCTCGCTACCCTTGGGTGGATTCTGAGTCTATGTTACATGGGCCTTCAATTGTTGAGCCAATAGATCTGACAAGTTGAATTGCCTCCCATTATTCACCAAGTAATCCAATAATACCGCCCACCCTTCAAGAAATGTTTCAGTGCTCTCTTGACCATGGATTCTTTTAGCAAAGATAAACAAGAGCTGGTAAGCTTTCCTAGGGGACTTTGCCTTGTACACATGGGAGGGTGTCTATCGAAACTTCGATGGCTCTTTCACCCAACCTTTGACAATGTCTCTTGTGTTCGCATAACTGTGGGTGGCATAGAAGAGTAAGTCCATGTACTTTATTGGTTTAGGCAAGTGATACATTTGTTGAAAGTCTTCTACCCCAAAGGTGGCAAGATTCTGACTATTGGCACTGCTCAATGTGATGGTATGTTCATCCACATGTGAGACAATCCAACTGATGCTATCTACACACAGAAAGGCGGGATACTCGCATGCAACCTTAAATAGCCCTGACTGTTGAATGCCAAGATAAACATGTTGGTCCTCTAAATCTTCCTCAAATACCTTTCCAATTGTATATTTAATATGTTGCCATGTCAGTGACGATCCTTTCTCTAGAAACAACTAAGTATCTACATACACTGGAAAGTTAACAAATTTTTTCTCAACTACTTCCCCATTACTACTCTTAATGGTTTCCTTTGATGCAACTCTCTTAGATTCCATGGTAATAGTGACTGTTGGAAAGTTTCTCAACAACTTCCATTCTTGTGGGACAGAAAGGACACTCATGGCAAGAAAATATCAATTTAAAGAAAAACAACTTACAAGGAAAGTTCAAGAAACAAATTGGGCATTAGATGGGAAGGATTGTGCAATTTTTTCTGACAAGAAGAATTGGCTGTCTGCAGGAACTGCACACTATGCAATCCTAAAAGCCAAGTCGGAAGCTTGATGGTTCAAACTATACAATGCATAGTTTAGCCTAGGTAGAGGCCTTGGATAGACTGTGCATTGTGCAATCTTAGTGGCTAAGTGGAGAGGTTGGCTCCTAGAACTGCACAATGCACAGTTGGAGCCATCCTAAACTATGTATTTTGCACTTCCAGAAGCCAAGATTGTATCTTGAGCCTCCAGATTGCACAATGTCAACTATGCAAAGTGAAAAACAGCTAAGGAAAACCTAGATCTACCCAAGGGAAGTGTCGAAAATAATAAAATATGAGAGATCGTGTGAAGTTGAATGTAGATAAATGCATGTAACTCAAGTTCAAAAATTAATCAAACATTAGGAAAACAAGGTATGTGAGGAGGGTCGCTGCAACGACGACCATAGGGGCAAAAACAGGAAAACTAATGCCACACTTGGGAAAGGTGATCTATAACTTGAAACAACACATATACATGTTTAAAAAAGTCAAAAGGCTAGTAACCATGAATATAAACAAGTGAAACAACACTCACACAAGATAAACAATAAAAAGCGACAGAAAAAGCAGCAAAAGACGATAAAAGCAAAAGTCACCCGGAAAAGCGCCAACGATTGCACCAAAGGTTCCTTGATCTCCTCAAGAATGCTAGAGCTCCAAGATATAATGTGAAATTTATTTATTTTTTTTATTTTATTTTTTATTTTATTTATTTATTTATTTATTTTTTTCTGAGGAGGAAGCTTTCCATGCACACTACTAGGACAAATTGTATAGTTTTGGGAACTAGGCAACTTTGTGGCTCAGTGTACTACATAGTTTTTGAGCTTAGTGAGGGTTTTCCAATTTATGGACTCAGTGTTGGGCTCCCTCCCAAGACTACACATTTACTGAGCTCAAGGCTCACTATTAGTCAATATTGTGTAATTCCCATCATCAATTATTCTTTTCCTCAAGGATTGTGTAGTTTCTAGGGGAAAACCCAGAACTATTGTGAAACCAAGTTAGGAGATCATCTTGTGAGTTACAAGAATAAGATAAGTTGAGAAACACAAGAGAAAATGAAAAGAATGTAGGTTTTAACCCCATATAGAAATTACCTACATACAAATTCTGAAAACATAAAATAAACAATGGCGAAAACATAAAATAGATATACAGATATTTTCCCCTAGATCCCAAAACCGGGACTACTAGATTGATTTTTCATTATATTCCTTTCAATGTTACAAAACATATATATACATGTTGAAGAATTCATAAACCCCAATCCATTAACCCTGGATTAGAACATAAACATAGTTCCCTTAACTAAATCTACAAGATACCATGGGAAAAACCCATGCACAAAACCATAGGTAGGTCCTCCCACCTAATATAGGGTCCAAAACAAATATTCTCGGGGAGCTGCCCCAAACCCCCTAGAGGGGGGCTACCTCTCCCTTTAAACCCCTTGACAGGGGGGGTTATTTCCCCCCCCTATGACCCTCCCACCCGCCCACTACACCTATCACAAAAAAGGGGGAGCTACCACCCCCCATCTAACCCCCCGCTTCATGTGTAGGGCTAGTTGTGGAAGTACTATAACACACACCCAACAAAGATAAGTCTCAATTGAAGAATAAATACCTGGATCAGTGCGAGATGAGATGAAGGAAGGCTCCAAAATCGAAGCATAGGAAAAATTTTGGAGGGTAGTTGTAGTCGCTACAACATTGGTGACACACTGGTAGAACTCCAGCTCTTTGTATGGACCTTATCTCATGCAAAGTTGGTCTATATCTTCCGGAAATATTTCTTAGTTCTTTGATCATCATAGCTTCTTCACTTATCTTGAGTTAAAGATCTAGTCCTTACCATTCTCTTCATTGACAACACACATGCCAAGGCATGTAAAACTGAGTTGTTTTGATTGGGGAGAGGAGTATATAGATCCACAAGTAAAATAGGCTATCAGATTTTTAGTTTCATCTCTAGTGTTTGTCTGCTAACAACAACCCTAGACAGTACCCTGATAGAGTCTCTTTAGGAACACAAGAATTGCTCCACTTCCAACGAGCCTGTAAAATACCCCAACAAAGTTACTTGCTTCACCTCTTTGTGCAGAAAGCCTTTCTCTTCTTTCACCCTTTATTTAATTCTTTTCATTTTTTCATTTTGATTTTATTCCAAGAATTGTGCATAGGCACTTATTTATTTCATGGGGAAGAAGAGGGATCCTAAATTATTGAGAGAAGAATAGGTTGTCCCTTTAGATAATGATATTTATATATACCTCTGACATGATTGTTAAGTTTTCCCCATCTCCTTACTCTAGTCGACTTAGATGACAATGGTTAACCGAAAACACAAGACCGATTAGAGTAGGCGGTACTAGTTAAAAGTGCATGAATCATGATTTCACCAAGACTCTCTCTAAAAAGGACGTATTTTTCATCGGAGTATCATCAACTAGAAGAAATGCAATATTCACATAAATAGAGGGAACAAATAGATAACAAAATGTTGATAGCAGTACAACTTCCTCTTGGATTTCACTGAGCTTGTCTGAGAAGCCAAAGATGGTTTCATGTGAAAACTAACCTACAGCTGAAAATAAAACAAATTAAAGGCAAGACTTTGGGTAAAGGAAAACAAAGTAAATAAAATTAAAGGAACAACAAAGAAAAGAAAAATTAATCCTACTCCTAACCTAAGCAGATCATAGGCCAACTTATGTAAAGTGATACTTCCAATACAACCATCGGTGCTTTGGCTGACCTGTGTAGGAGAGTGAATGCATGTTGAAAATGATATACAAGAAAACCAATAAATAAGAAAGATAAGACAATGCAAACTAGAACGTTCAAAGTTTAAATGCACCCATAGAAAAGAAAAAATGGAAAGCACATGAAAGGCACTCTATGGATGTACCATGGTGTCCAAACACATTTCAAGTCGAAGACAAGCAGGTACACACTTTCAAACTTGAAAAGGGATAAAACATGAAGAAAGAAGAAAATTTCTATTTTGCAACAGTGCTTGCTACATACGAATCCTCCAATGACTAAGTGATAGGATCATGTGATGCAATTGGAGGATGTGAAGATTGTAATATAGATCAATTTCCAATGTGAACAACAGAGTGATGAGGAGCCTGGGAAGATTCAACACATTTATTATCAGAAGTCAAACTGGCCTCAAGGCTATGATAACCTGACATACCCATCATCTTGGGTTGAAGTGCCTCGATAGCTTGTAGAGGTTCTAATTCATCAGAAGATGGATCATTGAAGACCGATTGCCTAGAAATATCAAAAGTGGAAGAATCAGAATCATGATCAGATGAATCAATGAAAGGATCATGACATCCATGATTATAAAGTTCAAGATCACGAACGTGGGAATCCTCATGATTTGACAAATCATAATGAGGGATTGATGTAAAATGAGAAATTTCACCGTCTATGTTCTCGTAAATGTAAGATGAGAAACTAGGAGGATTAAGGAAGACAGATTTTTCCTCGTCACATCAAATGAAAACTGGAATTAGGGGATTTTTTAGGTCTAAAATGGGCCTCCTAAGAAAAATGTACAACCAAAATAAACTTTATAAGAACCAATAGGATTCAAGATGATGATGTCAACCATGGGGGATGATTCACCATTTTTGGAGTAAAAAAGTACAAAGATAAAAAATTAATAAAACTACTTTTCAACTCATATTTTCAACTTATCTCCCTAAGTTTTTACTCAAATTCTGAGTGGGAGTTCTCTTTGGATGAAAAATTTAATTCCTCATCCAAGGAGTAACCATGTTTCATACTTTCGATGGACCCTGCTGCAAGACAAATGAGAAATACATGAAAAAACATGATTGCAATCACGTTTTTCATGTATTTCTCATTTTTCATGTAGCAGGGTCCATCGAAAGTATGCAACATGGGTACTTCTTGGATGGGGAATCAAATTATGCATCCAACTATTATTTCCACTCAAAATTTGAGTAAACCCATATAGAGATAAGTTGAAAATACGAGTTGTAAAAATAGTTTTGTCCTTTTTCCTCTAAAATTTGATGATGTAATCTAATCTTATTTTATTATTTCCACTATTATTTTATAATTTTCTTAGGAGGCCCATTTTAGACCTCAAAATTCCCCTAGTTCATTCCACGTGTTTTACGAATGATTGAAATTAGTAACATCCGAAAATGAGTTTTCATAAGATTGAACATAAATGACAAAATCATGGAAAATGTTAGGATAATGTGGAAGAGGTGTGGATGGAAGGAGGTCATCCTTCACTGCAGACTCTTGTTCAAACTCCCACGCATACTATTAAAAAATTATATCGTAGGTTGGTTGTTTAATACTAAACACATCTAGTACTTGATCCTCGTGAACCTCAAAGGGGAGATCTGAAATTGGTGAACACAACACATCGAAATTTGGAGGATCATAGGGATCAAAGGATGGATGACAAGGAGATAGCACTTCATCATAGCCATAGGAGTGACAATCCAAATTTGAGCTGAAATTATGAGCAAGTGGGGTAGGAGTAGATGGTGGTAGATCAACAGGTGAACTCATAACTTCCACCACCTCAGTCTTGGGAACTAGAGTTTTTTTATGAGAAGGGGACGAAGCGTCACTTAGAACAACATCCTTGTCCATCATAGATTTAGAAGCTCTAATATCAAGGTATGCTGGGAGAGGTTCGAGAGATTCTACCTCTTGTGTATTTTATAAAATATGAAGAAGATATAAAAATCTATCAACCAAGAAATGCAAATCAACTTCATCTACAGGAATTCAAAGCAGTAATGGATAAAACAATCATCAAAATCTTGAATAGATTCATCAAGTGATTTCCACAATTTCAAAATTTTCTTATTAATAGCTTCACGATCATAAAGATCGAAAGAATGACATGACTCTATGAAAATATATTCGAAAGAGTGAATGGAGCCAATAGGAAATGTGTTGCACCATTCTCAAACATAGCCTTTGAATGTGAGAATGAAAAACCTATAACCAACATCCTCACAGTTGATGTCATGCTTTGTGAAAAAAATCAAGAAACTATGTGATATGTTGAAATAAGGTTGTTTCACCCTCGCCATTGAATTTTATATTAGACAAGTCATCAATAATTCTCATTGGCACATTCAAATTTGTAGATTTGGAAAAACATGATGGGGTTATTATTTGGTGAGAAGTCATGAAATATGTGCAAAAATTCAAACCAGACTTCAGGGGCTCAACTTTTCATCTGGCCCTCCTTCTAACACCAGAAATGTTGACGGTGTTGGACCCTCCAACATTCATGGGATCTCCTAGATATGAAGTCCCAACTAGACCTCACACCGTTTGGAGTAAGAGTCCCACCAGTGGGTGATAATGTTATGCCTTGACTGTGGAAACGTGTAGAGAGAAGTATGATAACTTTGGGTGAGATAAAGTGTTTGACCTTGCAGAGAGTCAAGTGTGATGCAAGAAGGTTCCAACACACGAAGGGAAAAGGAAGTGCCCCCTTGGAAGCCTGTAATAGTAAACATCTTGAAAGGAACACATGAACGAAATGACATCACAGGCTAAGATGCGGAATAGTCCACACGTTAAAGTGATGAGTTAATACAACAATACACATTCAACAAGATTCATACAAATGTAAATGAAATATTTCATAAGCATATGTGTAAGTTAAATTTCCAATACAACAATAATATTCCTACTATTTTCCTCTTAGATGACTCTAGGTCAGTTAGTCATGCCAGAGCATCTAAAATATTTTTTTTGGTTTTAAATTTTATGGATGACTAATGATATGAATTATTGAAAATAGGTGCTTAAGCCTTAACAATTACTAAGCTAGATGAAAGGGTTGATATTTATCTAGCTATAGCTAAATTGATTTAAAGTGAATGAATAACATAATATTGATGAAGTATAACTTGCTAAATATTCAGATAGAATATTTGATTGGTTATAAGACAAGAATATAGGCAAACAACATTTCCTGTAGGACAAAGTATATTTAAACGAATGCAGATTTGTGTGACAATTAATTGATATAGGGGGAGTTTATCATAACAGATAATCTTATAAGCTACTCCCTAGTTATCGCTGTTAACTTCACAGGGATTTAAGACTGACTGATACTGAGTATGATCTTACCCATATCTCTGCATAAATACTTAAATATATGAAGCAATACATAATGAAATAAGCATATATAAAAACTTACAAGAAGAAAAAACTATTGAAGGCAAATTCAAAATCCTTTCATTAACTTTGCAAATCTCGAGCTCAGTTACAATTCTATTCTCAACACTCATCCAAGGGTTCAACCCTTAATAACTCGAAGGAGGAGTTATTTACACAAAAAATTGTACTAGATATTTTCCAAACAAAATTACAAAAATAATAGAAAATTGTAGGAATTTCAAAACTGCTAAGTGTTGGCACTATCCTTTAGGAATTTGTTGATGATGTTGCCCTCAAAAAGTGTTTCCTAGTTGTCCTTTAGTTGTTGATGAAAGTTACTCAATAACTTCACACAAGTGATCCCACTGGTCTTCACTTGGTATGGCAAGATTTACCAATTTTCTGTAAACTTCATCAACCTTGGTTTATTTATCATAAGTGGGATTATTTACAAAAAGATGTTTAATTTCACTCTTAATAGTAAAATAAATTTCTAAAGTTTCTAATGCTCACTTCCCTATAATATTCTCCTTTATACCTGCAAATTTTGACTTATCAGTGGCTATGGTATAAAGCTTCTAGCAGTATTCTTCCAGACTTATCAACTTGTCACTTAGGGCCACTAATCTTGGCAGTCCTCTTTGATTCAGTAAATTAATTTTAAAATGAAATCTTTGGACAAAAGTCTTCAAGGTTTTACACTTAGTCTCTAACTACATCATCAAGTTCTTTTTCTGCAACACCTCCTTGATTTCCAATATGGTTTTTGTTCTATCCAGAATTTAAATCTGCTCCAACTCGGCCCTAGTTTTTGAGTTAAGAACTCTGATCATGTTTGTAGCTTCACTTGGGTTATCTTTAAGAAGTTGATTCACTTCATCAATGGCTACCTAACATCTATTTATGAGTTCCTCTTGCTAAAAAATGATCTGAATGGAAGGCCATACTTCAGTTATGGCTTGACTAATATCTGCCCATATGCTTTCCTTAGCTTAGGCCAAGGTCTGAGCCTTGAATGACTAACGCTGCAACTCTTCAATTCTTCTGTTCAACCTATGTGTTTTCTTCATTTCCTCAATAACATACAAGCTATCATTCTTTATTTTTTGAGCTTCAATATTCTAAAATTTCTTATGAAGCCTTTCATTCTCTTTCTTCTGGTGAGTGAGCTCCTGTGTGAGTTTTTTTTCAAATCCCATGTTGTCGATGTAGATTCCTCTGTTGTTTTGTACAATGTAATAGGGATAGTTGTGATGGGAGATATAGCTAATTGAGTAAATTTTTCTTTTTCCGTAAGCGATTTCTCAATATGCTCCTCCATAGTTTTAACCTATACATTCTGCTCAATTATCAGTTTGATCATTTCTTCCTTGTGTTGTTCACTCTCTGCTATCTCCTTGGTCTGCGACTCTTCTGTAGAAGGAAGTTTCAACTATTTTCTCAATAATACAATATCTTTGTTCTTATTTCTTGAACTATGATCTCCTCTTCCCTAAGATAAAATGAAGCTCATCCATATTCATCATTTTCCTAATATATTCCATAGATAAAATTATCATTGGAACACATTTTGGTAACTTATATGGAGCCAATTTGCAGCCATATCTTTGTGTAGTTCTGGTAAAGATACCAGTCCCTTGTTCTGACTTGATCATTGAGGTGCATGATCCTTTTAATTTATGTGTTGATCCTGGGTTCACTTTGACTACTGAGAAGTTGTGCAACTAAGTGAATGAAACAACCTATGAAGCCTGAAAAACTGAACTCAGTTGAGTTCCTTCTAATCAATGAAGTCCAATGAATAACAACTACTTGATTCTCTTGTTGATCATCCTGCTTGTGCAAAAAAATAGGTAACATGTATCCCTACTAAAAAATAAACATCTGAAATAGGACAAAGGAGTATTTAAATACTCCTTCAGTAGTGATGTTGATCAATTTCTCATGCATAGCTTCAGCCATAAATTAACTGTAGTTATACATGAAGTCATGCTTGCTTTCTTTTGAAAAGATGGATAGATAACCTAACATAGCTTCATCTACCAATTGGTCTGATTGATAGCATAAAAAGCAAGAAATAAGGGAAATTATATGTTTGGCTCTTTCGGGGAACATAGATGATGGGTAAGGAGAATTATTCTTGGGGAGCTCAGCATCTTCAAGGAGAAAAATCTCAAAGATTTGAGCTCTTTGAGGGAGTTTTAATTTGTGATATAGGTCAATCAAGGATGCTATGGAGAAAAATCTAAGGGAGTCACTCTCGGGTATCAGAAGCATTTTGTTTATGGTTTCTGCAGTGGTAGTTATCAGAATGTCTCCATTCTGAGCTACTACTGTTCTCTATAAAGGATTATACTTAGATTGGCACCAGATAACTAAATCAGGAAAGGAATAAGTCTAGGGAAACATGTACAAAGGTAGAGTGGATTCCCACAGGTTTATTTCATCCTTAGAATCAAAATATGTCTACTTGAGCCAGTTGTGTAATTCGAACATGTCGAATTCACATTTAGTATCTGTAATTTCAAAATATTGATTGACTAATGGGATATGGTCCAGGTCCAAGGCATCAAAGACCTTTGGGGTTTCCTATGTTGCAGAGGACCTAGAAGAAGTCTTATCCTTTTTCTTTGGATCCATGGTATAAGACTGAAATGGTGAATGGTAGAAAAATGCAAAGGTATGGTGAGATGAGCTTATAGTTGCAGACTTGGCTCAACAAATAATTTGTAGAAAGGAACAGTGAATGGAAATAGTGAAGAGATATCTAGGAAAAGCTATTGTAACGGGTCAAAAGAGTATTTATCAGGGATTATGGCTACTGTTACAATAGAGGTCGTTGTTGATTGGCTAATTTAGGAAATAAATGCAATAACAGGAGGCAAAATGTATAAATGGGAGGTAATTAATGGTGGCAACAGTTACGCAGGAATGGGTAAGTGATAATGGCTGAGGGCACATGGCAGGGAGCAATTGGAGGTGGATGGCATAGGAGAAGTTACGTTTGGCATGGTATCGGGAAGTGTGAGAAGTGTGGACGGCAGATTTCATTTTGGGGGGTTAGCGGTAAGTGGTATGGAGGAAGGGGGGTGCGATGAGCTGAGGAGCCAACATGTACTATAGGGGCCCACATGGGCAAAACCATTGTTCGCACCCCCATTGCTGTTATCTTGTTTTCTAGCGAGGGGGTGCAAAGAGATTCCCTACTGTTGATCTGGGTGGGGAGGTGAATGACCATTGTTTCATGCCCAAACTTTATCACTTGTCGACAAAACATTTTGTTGCATATGACTTTGGCTAAAAAGCATTAAAACATGTTTATTTACAAATATTAATCACCCTTTTAACGAGGTAATTAAACAATAATGAAAAATTAATCTAACTAGGGCGTGTTTAGACTAGCTGCCCTTTTTAAACTTTTTAACTAATATAAACCTAATATAATATAACTTAGGCCAATTTTTAAGCATATTAGGACTTTATTTACCCTAATCTATTCTAAATTCTAATGTTCAACCAATATTAAACTATTTGGTTGAACTTATTCTCTAATCTAGAACAAAAAATTAAATAATCTGACCAAGATCAAATAGTTTGATTCAGATCAAAAGAAAATATTGTGGCATAAAAAAAAGCTGCACATAGACCTTTATTATTACAAATGGAATTTATTCATGAAGTGGCATTTAAGAAATCACACTTATACAAATATTTTTATTTTCTCTTGATGGGGTTTTATTTCATCTCTTTTTTTATTTTCTATTTTTTCATTTTTTCATATTTTCTTTATTTTTTCATACCCTCTTTTACAAAATAATTACTAACTTATCCAAAATAAAGCATGTTAGAACATCGACTCCAACTGGGGACTGCTTCCTCCTGCAGGATGGAGAGAACTTGCAGATCCGTGTGCCTTCTCCTCGGGTTAATGGGGTCTTCTGTTGAAACAAATACACACTGTATGTAAAATAAAACTCTCCAGTAAAATACAATGGTGAATGAATGGAAACCTCTCAATACTGAATATAGTCATTCAAGTACTTCTCATTGACATGAAATGAGGAATACTCTCCCTCCAAATTCTACAAAATGAAAGTGCTATTACCCTTGACCTCAGCAATGCTAAAAGGTCCCAACCAGAGGTTATCAAACTTGGCATGTTTTCCTTTGTCTTATCTCCTAAAATCCCATCTCAGTACCAAATCACCTTGCCTGAAATATCTTTCCCTGGATTTCCTATCAAACAAGCATTTCATTTTACTCTAATATTTCTTAATCTTGTAATGAAATTCATCTCTATCCTCATTCAATTCTATAATTTGATTTATTCTCCGAGAGAATTCATCAGTCTCTTCATTTGACTCTTGCAAAAACTTCAAAATAGGAAAATATAAATGTGTGGGTGTTACATAGCATTTTGTCACTATCCTTATACTCCCCGTCTATGATCCTAGAGGACCTCTACAGTGTACCCGACATGCTTTCCCATAATGAAGAAACTCCTAGTATGTCCCTCTTCATGAGTAGAATAATTCCCCTTTGCATCATTTCCCAAAAATCTTCCTTCTATCCCATTTTACAAGACTAGCGCCACTGACTAGTTTTCTCCTCACGCTGATATACAGAGGTTAAGGCTGGTCCTCGTGCCGATCGGATCGACTGAGCCCTTTTCCAGTCATGTTGATCCTCTTTTGGAAGGTTTTTTAAATAAGGATCCAAAGCTTCCATGTCTATAAGCTTCGTAACGTAAGTCTGGTAGATGGTTGGGCTAGATAAACCCAAGAAAATCAGTTTGGGCTCCTTTCCCCTATTAGGATGGAACAACCTCAAGAGATAAGACCTTATCCCATGATAAGAGGAACCATCTCCCATCCATCCAAGCTATATAAGCCTCTCTTTTTCCCAAGCAATGTCGGAGGAGACCAGCAATGTCAAGGCACCAGTTGTAATCTCTTTCTGATTTATATTAATGTAACTATCGATTGATTTCCTACATGAAGTTTCATTTTACATCTTTATGCCTTAATGTTCCTTGACTTATTAAGTAGGCTGAATACGATATTGCATGTTGTCACGTTTGTTGTTGTTGCTGTTTTCTTTTTCCAGGTATTCGAAGGAAGGAAACGGAAGATAGCTGGAGTGAGGAAGCAGGATCATCACCAAGCATATAGCATTCTAAGAGGTAGGCCCTCTTAATTGGTTCTATCTTAAGGATATTTTCCATAGATTGTTTGTTTGTGGCTAGAACTGCTCTCTCGGGCTAGAGGAACTATTTGTGTCCGCACTAAGAATTTACATTCACCACAAATTGGCGACTCCACTAGGGAGCCAATCCTTCTGTTTGATTGATTGTCATTTTATGCTTTTGTGTGAAATTTTCTAGTATCACCATTTCCCTTTAGTGTTCTATGCTTTGACTGGTTCACTGCTCTAAGCGTGAAATTTGCAATGGCAAATCTGGTTTTAGCCTTTGAAAATTCTTATTTTTTCCTTGAATCCTCGGTCAGTGCGTTTATTTTTCTGACAATCGTGCCGATCAGTGCAAGTTTCTCAAAAACAGTCACTTCGACCCCCTTTTGGTGTGTGTTCTCAGTTAGGTAGTCTTGTCGATTCCTGTAGGTGAAGATTAGGGTTTATCCTAGATCATAGCCAGTGTGTCTTTCCCTTCGAATTTCTATCTCTCAACTTGTTTTGACTGTGTTCTCCCTGGCTGGAAAGCTCTTTTAGCTTGGTTTGTATGATTGGTTGATTTGCATTTCCTTCACTTGGTTTCTTGAGTTCTTGGATGGTATATAACCCTAGGGCATATAGATCATCACCCATTGGCTTTTTTGCCTACTCAGAAAGTCTAGCTAATAGTCAAATTTTCTCCTTGAATTTCATTTGATTTGACCTTTTTTTGCTTTGATTTCCATTTAACAAGTTTGAAAAGTTTTGTTTAGCGTTTGAGTGTCTCTTTTTGGGCATAGATCACATTGCCCATCTTTTCTTTTGTTCAATCTTTTCTTCATTAGTTTTGAAAGGAATTCTCTTTCATGCTCACTTGTGATTGATTGTATTGTGAATGTTTCATTGAAATGTGAAGTGTTTGTGAAAGATTCATTTCGTCATTTCATTGAAACATAAATAATTCTAGTTTGTTGCATCAACATGTTATGTTGGATAGCATCATTGAAGGCTAGAGTTGCATCGCCACTTGCATTGGAAAAGAAATGAATTCTCTTTACTAGTGAAAGGGCTACTTGAAGTGCATTTGATAGGAGAGTTAGGAATTGGAAAGAGTTTTTCATAACTTTTTTCTTCAAAAGGTGAAATAGTGAAAAAACATTTTGCTTTCAATTTCTTGTTTTGTTGCATTTGAGTGTATTTTCTACTCTCGTTAGTGTAGAAAATTCATCTAATTGAAAGGGTCCTATATCATTTAGCTGCATATAGGTGTTTTTGAGTCACATCGATAAGGCTTTAAAACTGAGACATAATTTCGTGATAAACTCTAAAATGTACTCAATTAACCTAAGGCGCATTTGAAATATAATGATCACAACTTAGAAGGTCTAGGCTAGAGACATGTTTCGACATCTTAAAACCTAGCAGCTGTCATTCGCTTTGACACTAGACAGTGCTAGTACAGACTTGTTCTCTCTGTACCGTCAAGTATATAAAGGGAGACCCCACTAGGTTGTGATCCTTTATCCATAGGAATTTGATTCTTTTGCATCGTAAACATGATACACTGAATGCAACATTTGGGGAGCTTTCATGCCCATACTTCTTGGTTCACCAGGAAGTATTCTGCAGTTCACGGTTATCCTTTTTACCTAGATCATCTTGAGTAGTCATTTTGATCTTTTTGACTCCCTAAAAATAAAATAACACCCGAGCGCTTGTCCTTTCGAGCTCATTTCAAACCGAAAGTGATGAAATCACCTTTTCTTCTTTCTCGACTCTTAAAACATGAAAGAGCACCAGTTTTTTTTTTCATCTTAAAAAGTTGTTGCCCATGATCTTATAACGTCCCTGTTAGTCTTTTTTAGACCACATCATGAGTATACCTTTAAATACATTTTAAAGCCCTTGAAATCAATCTCTCTTTTGGTTATTTGAGACAAGATCATCGTGGTTGAACCAACTGGTTCGCCTAGTTCTTCTTCCTCTCCTCTGTCTGAAAGATTGTCTGAGGATCCTTTTCTTGAATTTTGACGGTCACTTGAGGACCAAGGTGTTCAGTTTGGAATTTTTCGGAGTAGTCAACCTTTGTCATCTCATCCTCCCCCTTCAGATAGTGGGTCAATTTCTAATATTGGCACAGAATCTCTGGATAACCCTGTCCCAACTCCCAAGAGTCCGCCGACTTCTGAAGGTCAGCTTGGACTAGTTGTTTATCCTCTGAATCCTTTGTTCAATCTTGTTGTGATATCACCACAATATCTATATAGTCCGTACGATCAGCCGGGTATTCCTTTGGAATTATCCCCTCAAACATGTTTGGTAGTTCGTTGTTGTCTATTTTCACCCATGGAATCAGAAGGTGAAATCCTAGTCTCTTCTTTGGGTCACTCAGAGGTTTCCACTCCGCGCACAGTCGAGAAGCAGGAATATCCTTTCCCTCCTGAAGGTTTATGTTACACGGGAAGAATTCCAACTAGTGTTCATCCTGAGTTACCAAGTAATTATGTGACTCTAGCTTAGTTGGTTTCAGGCATGCCTACTGCCTCATCATTATATCACAACCCAATTTCGGCATCTGGCAGTATGCCTACCACAGGTTCATTCATTCAAAACCCAACCTCCTAGAAAACGGTGATTTCTGTAGTTACTTCAGTCGCGATGCAACCCACCACTCCTAATCCTCTTGTTTCGTCAGTCCAGGTGACCCATCGAGTTCAACTGATGATCTCGAGTCATGTCGCTTTTAGTTCTTTGATCCCTCCAGTAAGTGGACAAGTTGTTCCACCGCCTGGGGGACAGAGTCTGAATGTTTCTATGATTTCTGAAACAACCAATGTGAGTGGTTCACTCCCTCACATGGTTGGGATGAACCAACCCTCTTCATGTGCCATTTCAAATCCTGCTGGTCCTGCTAGATCAAGTAATGTCCAGTACCAATAGCCTAATGTTGGTTTGTCTGGGTCAAGTCATGTTAAGTACCAACAACCCAATGTCCGTCCGTCTGGGTCAAGTCATGTCTAGTACCAACAACCAAATATGGCTCAAGGTCAGTACCAGCCTCCTTATGTTACATATGGTTCACAAGCGATGGCTAATCCGTCATACATCCCTTAGCCTGGACCCTATGTCTAGCCTGGTCCACCCACCTCGCTTGGTGGGTATGGCCAGATAAAGTATAGGAACTTCAAGCTGTCATTCAAGGAACTGTTCAAGTACCTTTGCAGTAGCAAGGACAACTCCTGCAGTAGCAAGGGAAACCTTCATTACAGCAAGGGCCATTCATGCAGCAGCAAGGGCAACCTTCGTTATAGCAGGGGCCACCCATGTAGCAGCAAGGCCAAATCATGCCGCAGTAAGGAAAACTGCAACAACCACAGGGGAAACCCTCGCAACAGGTGTAGCAAACCATGCAGCTACAAATGCAGTATGCACTGCAATCCTCCCAGCCTATCCCTTCGCAAGGTCAACCTCTGCAATCGCATGGACAACCTTTACAGCCGAAAGGTCAAACTTTGCAGCCACAAGGTCAAACCATGTAACAGCAACCCTTATACTCATATCAAGAGGGTAAACCCTTGCAAGGGTAGGGCTAGGGTCAACTCCTGTAGCAGTAGGCAGATAATCCTTATGTCCAAGGGAAACAGGTTCAACCTCCTTTTTTCCAAGGACAATAAGTCCAAAATCCTTATGTCCAAGGACAGCAAGTGCAGAATCCTTACATCCAAGGGCATCAGGTCCAAAACCCATTCATCCAAGCGAAGTAAGTCCAAAACCCTTATGCTCAGGGACATCAGGTGAAAAATCCATATTTCCAGGGCTAGTAGGCTCAACATCCTTTAACCCAGTATGTTGCTTATCAACAGCCTCTGGTTGGATAGTTTCAAGGCTTTCAAGGTCAGAATCCTCCCTACGGGCAAGGTAACCTATAGTGGGGGAAAAATCAAATTCCTTATGGACAAAAGCCTCCATTTTGGTGCCAAAATCCTTACCAGCAGAGATCGGTCCTGCTAGTTAGACCCCCTTATCAACCTCAAATTCCTCTCACTACTCAATTGCCATTCTTGGCTATGTTGGAATTGCCAGATGTGTCTAGACTCATGAATGATCCGATTCTTCATTTGCCATACTGGCCTCTGGTTTTGTCCAAGATTTTGAGTGATTGTCCAAGTTTGAAGGAGAAGAGAAAGAGGACCCTCAAGCCCACGTGATGATAGATCACCTTTGGTGCTCCTTGAATTCCTACGTTGATGATTCCATTCATATTATTCTTTTCCAATGAACTCTTACAAGGGCTACAACCAAGTGGTATATCGAGCTCCCTCAGAATACCTATCATGACTTTAACACTCTCGCCTTGGCTTTCCTCACACACTTCCAACCACTGGTTCACTATGAAACTAGCACCCATTTGTTAACATCACTCAAGCAAGACACAACGATTCACATCTCTAATCACATCCATGAATGGAAATGTAGGTGTCGTTTGATTAAGTTTGAAATTATCGATCAGTTGTTGACCGAGTGGTTCACCAAATCATTTGTTAACAAAATTGTTGAGGACATTGCTATGGGTTGATGCCTCACTGAGGAACAAGCCATCGTGTGTTCCCAATATCTATACCTTGTCTATTCACAGTCCGACACATTATATGATGTGTTACCCAATTGGTTGAAGGGAAAGTACCCCTAGGGTCCTTTGGGCTAAGACTCTACCAGACTGAAAATTGCTTATTCAAAGAAACACACACACACAGCCATCTTTTTTACTTTTAAGCAAATTCTAATGTTTAGGGTACATACCTAAGGTCCTACGTTCGAGAAGACCGTTAGGGTGCAAACCCTTCTTGGAGTTCCCTTCTTCTTTCTTTGACCTGCAAGACAAACAAATCAAAGAACACAACAGTACATGTATAGAAGTTTATATATAAATCATCTTTATGCTATAAAGTTAGTTATAAAAAATCTTTAAGTAACCACTTTCATAAGAATTCAACACAAGAATCTCATAAGCATAAAGAAAGATTATTCGGGAACGAAGACGTGTTTCTTTATATATAAAGGCAAATAAAGTACATATATCGGAAAGATATCACCTGAACACCTTCAGCAGGCTCCAAGCAAGCTTCCTCCCGAATTCGTTCCAGCCTCAAGCCTCCAACAAGAGCTCCTTCCAAGTCTTACTCAATGATGATGTGAAGGATGAATGATCACCAATACACATGGAAACAAGGGTTTCCTATGCAAAATGGGGGAAGTGCAGAATGCACCAAGGACTTCAGACCTGGTCTAAGGGAAAAATCTCAACATAATAATCTTGCTCTCCTCTCTCTCCCTCCCCTTGGCCTTCCCTTTGATGTCTTTTTATACCCTCTCCAAAGTAGTTTTTTAGTTAGGAGTTGGTTGGGAACAGTTGGGCCACGGGCACTAACAGGTGATCCAGCAGGTAAACCCGCGATCACCGCCCGAAAAAGAGGAAATTATATTTTTTTAAGTGTTTTAATAGATACACGCGGGTTGGGTATGATAGACCCGCGTGTACACGCGTTTAACACAGGGCAAAGTCACGTATAGGGAATAAAACACTGTTTTTTAAATTTTTGGACCAGGTCTGGAAGGAGGGGTTGCCCTAGGCCATAAGTGCAACATCACAAACCATAAGAGTGAGATTTGGAGCTATAATAGATGCCCCCTAATGTATGAGGTCAGAAGGGGAACATGATGGCCGAAATATATTAAGTAAGTACAAGGAAAGGAACTCTGCCGAAAAACCGAGGAGGACTTCACCAGAATTCAGCCTGCCAAGCCACCGAAAGGAGGTCAGAAAGAAACACTGTCTGAGGCGGGCATACCCATGCTCAGGAAAAGTAAAGCATGTCCGCATATCAAGTTCAAGTGGATCCACTAAGTATACAAGTATAAATGACTGTAAAATACATAATGGATCATCTGATCATAATGAGTAAGTACATGTCTGAATATCACATATAAAATTGTCAATGATGCTGAAAGATGCAACGGATCACTGAAATCAAAGACTGATCCCATAAGGTACCAACTGGACATGATGGAATAGGATGGTACTACACTGCAAACTCAGGTGCCAGCATATAGAATGTCGCCATGACTGACTGCAACATATAAGGTGGAGTGGTATCAACTAGCAGCAACAGGAGTAACTGTCAAGTGAACCAATGAATGCTGATACAACCTGAGGTCTTCACCGACCGCCGTGGTACATTTCTACACCATGGGAATAAATGATCTGAAGTCGACCATGTGAGAAATCGTTTGATTACCGGTCATTGATGTATACCGTTAACAAACGCGAGACTACTCACCGATAATGATAATGAGCGTCAAGGTACCCAGTACAATCTAACAAGTGTGAATAGATGAGCTGAAGTCGAACACCTGTAAGAATCTATCAATTAGGAGACAATGATGGTTTCCCACTGTCGATAGCGAGGAATCTGCCACTAATGACTGCAAACCCCAAGGTACTGCCAAATGGACTCTAGATCTTTGCCCCAGAGCAATGAGTCGGAGTCGATAGGGAAAGATCCGCTAAAAGGAAGGCATTAAGGCATCCTCCATCAATCTAGCGCGAGTGTAACCCGTAGGCCAATAATGTGGAAGGAATCGGACGAAAAAGATGTAGTAACCCAACCGAAGTACGTTTCCGGCGTACACAAGATGTGGCTAGCGCACGGCAGAAACCCTCTGAACCAACCAAAAATGAAAGCTGACACAGAGGCGAGGTATCCACCAATAGGGTCAAATGGAAACCAAGGTACTGCACGAATCCCAATGTGTGATAATGTATGCTGATGTCGAACACAAGGGAAACCACTCAGTCAAAGACCCATGATACTGATCGATGCTGAGCACAAGGTGACCTATCAATAATGAAAATAGGGCCAGGGTGCGGTCTCTAGGTCTGCCCTCAGAGCAATGTGTCGTCGTCGATAAGGACAAGACCCGCCAGCAAGAAGTCAATGGGGACCTTCTCAAACCGGCACGAGTGAAGGACCAATATAACTGATGTGATGATAGACATGACACTGACAACCAGGGATGGCCGATTGAAAAATGAGTCAAGAGACACCGCAGAAAGGCCGACTCAGGCTAACTTCCCTTGAACAAAAGCACGACTCAATATGACTATGTGGCAGCATAAAATGAATCTGTATAAGTCCGTCATGCAGGAGGCATGAACGAACCCTCCATATGATTGGAAGAGATAACCAATCGAGGGAGAACTGACTCGATAACAAGGTTATGGCTTACCTAAGTCAAACTAAATCCCACCCATGCGGAGGAGACTTTGCTTTGAGTGCTTTGTTCAAGGGCGACACGACTGACTCTAGCTGCCAACAATAAATGGAAATAACGTCCCTGTTCCTGCTCTTTTTGGAATATTTAATTTTTTTGTCTTTTTCTGATAAGCCGGAAAAAGAATAAAAGAATGCTATGGTACAGTGGAAAGAACGAGTGTCGGTGAAACAGATGATCTAGTTCCTGGGAAAGGAACATTCCTATGCTCAATGCAGGGAGGTGGAAAACTGGTCAGTGACACTCAAAGGTATGTTCCTTCCACGGATCTAGGTATGTCAAGCTGCAGAAGTCAAAGGTATGCAAGGTTGATTTTGCAGACGTTATGGTCAAAAGTTGGCTTAAACACGAGTCCAAGTGAAGCCGGCTATGGGCCAAAAGGTGCAAAGGGTCAACATGCAATGCAGAAGTACAACTCAACACACATAGGAGCCTCTAGGGTATAAGGCCAGAACGAAGCGAGGAAGCAAGGAGGAATGAGTCTTCAACGCATAAGTCATGGCGGGACTAAAGAGGACTCCCAAGCCTAGGGATGAAAAATCAGCACGAGTGCCAAGAGACAAAAAAGGTACTAACTAGGGCACCCATGATAAGGTAGGCTCTACCACACAAGTCATGATACTTCTAAGCAATGAGAAGGTTCCGCACCATAACTTGGTGGGGTCGATCCTAAGGCAAAAATGGGAAAGGAAACTGATAAATGCACAATGCAGGTGGAAAAACCTAACCTATATGCCAGTTTCGAGAACCAATACCTGTCAGAACGGACCAACCATAAACTTCCAGAGGAGAAATCTTCCAAGTTCTGTAAACATAAATAGGAACACTAGACACGAAGTTAATGCATCCCACATATAAACTTCATATAAAATATTTGTGTTAGAGAATACAAAACTTGAAAATGCATACCTCATATGTACAATATGGTACAGGGAACCACGCAGCCTGGCGGCTTACGCATAATAGTTCTGCTGGACAAACCCTTTGCAGGGATCGGACCAAGGACTCCTTTGGTAATCATAATTCATGGCTTCAAAGAGTTCCTCCTGTGAAGGCAAAACAAGTTCTAAGAAATAATGAGAACTACAAGGATCAAAAGAGGGAATTAAAGGGTCCCATGTCCTTATAGGATGAATCTCTCGGTCAACTGCCGAGACTAAGTCCCAAGAAGGAAAATAATAAGTCAAAGGATCCTTCTCAGAAGCAATTGAACATTGAGGACTCCATGCCACATAATTCACCCGTGGCGGGGTAGAGTCTACTTGAACACTTGGAACAAACCAAGGGGCATTCTGCAGTAAAGTCGAATTAGGGTGGTGATTATCAGATGCAAGCTGATCAATAGTGACAATATTCCCATTATGAGGAAAGCACATTACTCGAAAGAGTGAAGACACCACAGCATTCATAGCATAGACATAATCACGCCCAAGTAGCATATTAAAGTCTAAAGGGCTATCAACCACCATCATATCGATTAAGACAGTCTTCCCACCTAAAGTGATAGGCACTTGAGGAAGAACACCCATAGATTCACCAGGCCTTCTATCATAGGCTAACAACTGACTCTGAGCTATCAACAACTTTGGGGAACCCAAAGCTTTCCAAGTCAAAGAGGATATAATACTTGCAGAGGATCCTTCATCCACCATACATCGATAGACATTTGTGGAATTAACTCTGACCTTTATTTGGAAAGGTGCAGCGGAAGGAAGACGAGGCTCAACAAGACTATCCCAATCAAAGGAAACACTCTTAGCACTTGGAGGGGGAACATTCGAAGTAACCGGAATGCCCCCTATACTAGAAGACTCAGTACTAGAGATCAAACAGACTCTTTTGTTAGGCACTTTACCCCCCAAAAGAGGAGTGTAATCGGCCAGCGATTGCACTGACTTTACCACATTTTCAACCGATGGTTGATGGGATTGATGAGAAACCATATCAGGTCTAGGAGTAGAAGTACTTTCAGACTCGGACCATATCCTTTGAACCTCTGGAATACCAGGGCATAAATGAGTAAGATGGTCTCCCTTGCATATCTTGCAAGGGAACTTAGGTTTAAAACTTCTACGTCCAGGTTTCTTATCAACCTCCATTCCACCAACATGACTAGCAGTGGTTTGCGGAGAGTCCTGAACATGACTTGCAGAGGTCGGTGACTCTTTGCTAGTATGACTCGCAGTGACTAGACTCGTGCCCCCAGCATGACTCGCAGCGGCTGAAGACTCATCTCCAACATGACTCGCAGAGGTTGAAGATGAAGTGCTAGTATGACTTGCAGTGACTAGACTTGTGCCTCCAGCATGACTCGCAGCGGCTGAAGACTCATCTCCAACATGACTCGCAGAGGTTGAAGATGAAGTGCTAGTATGACTTGCAGTGACTAGACTTGTGCCTCCAGCATGACTTGCAGTGGCTGAAGGCTCATCTCCAACATGACTCGCAGAGGTTGAGGATGAAGGGATAGAATTATTCTTCTTCTTTGACTTCCTTTTTCTCCTCTTTTTAGATTTCTTGTGACAAGAAGGAGGAGAAGAAGGAATCTCAGATTTCTCTTTGAAAGAAGATGAACAATTAGCACCCATATGATGCCCCTGAAATAAAGCATTCAACGGAGAAGCTTCAAGAGCATTCGGAATATTCGGAGTGGACCACAGCCAAACGGGTAGTCCAACATTCAACCCAGGAATATTCAAAGTGGCCATCAAGGGAGTACCAACGTTTCCAAAGAAAGGAAAAGCACAAGGATCCCCTTTTGGAAGGGTACCTTGGTTGGTTTCCACAGGAATATTAGCCATATCTAACTGATCCCAAGACCCTTTCCCTTGCGGGAATATAGAAATAACTCTTCAAAGAATATGGATAAGCAATCAAAACCTTTGCCCTTGAGGAGGCAACTCCACAACTTCTGAAAGAACGACCAAAAGCCTTTCAAGATCGGTAGAGTGGCAAGCCAGTCACTCAGAACACAAAGTCCAAATGTGACTAGACAAAGATACCTAAAGCCAACTATATACAAGGAGCAAAGAGCACTCACTATAAAGTCCCTAAAGAAACACCCAGCCAAACAACTTCCAAGTATTTCCGCTCCGGGTGGTGAGGACCGGACACCAAAATACAAGAAAGTGGAGTCAAAGGGCCTTCCGAAGATAGTCTGGGATGATGAGGGCCCAGTCCTATCAGCGAAGGTATCAGAGGAAGTTACGCTGACCTCCTAACAATAGCCTGCGCCGGTGCAAGCCCCCAAGCTTCGCAAGGGTGCCCTCCAGTAGTACTGTCGAGAGTGATACAACGTCAACCTCAGGTGCCACGGGATTCCCCTCCGCAGCCACCTGTGTAGATCCCTAGGAGAGGCAACTATGGGTACCAACTCGTCGCAGAAGCCAGGCGGAACAGTCGTGAGGTAAGTTCGGACAAGTAGGAGAGGGGGTATCTCTCTTCCCTGTCTTCACAGAACCTCGTGCTTAACTCCCAGATCCGGAGCTTTCCTGGTCTTCTTAACGCTATTGGATTTACTCTCTTTAATCAAACTCTTATGTTTGATGTTTTGTGTGGCCTTGGAGAGTTAACTCTCCACTCGCCTAATCCAAGGCCCTAAAATCCTAAACTTGTTGGTGTAATAACTAAAACAAAAAGTTCTAGTGGATTTTAATTAAGCGCTTGATTTTATTAGGCTGTTCTTTAAGTCAGAAGGTAACGGAAGTGAAACTTGTGGTGTTTTTAGGACGCAAAAAGAAACTATCCTAACTACATGCACATGCACTTTTTCGTTTCGATGAAGAGCAATTTCTATGAGGTTCAGAGGTACTTCGAATTAAACAAAGTTTTTTGCTTTCTTTTCAAACTCCACACTAACAAAAGCTAACAAAACTATGCATGCCTAAAAGAGGATGCAAAGCTATGCTAATGCAAGAACTATATGTGAATGCAAGATTTTAAAGACTATTCTAAAAACAAAAGAAGGAAAGTTGCTTTCTTACCAAATTTGTCTTGCCACTAAGATGCTTAGATAGAAGATGATGTGTTACCAATCATTTCGTCCAAACAATAAAAACAAGTTCGAAGATAAAGACAAAGCACTTTCACTTCGCTAAAAAGGAAATCAAATGAAAAGCAAGTTTAAGAAAGCGAAACTCAAAACTTTCAAAAGATTTTCTTTCAATCAAACCAAAAAGTCTTTTTCAAAGGAAAGCTCTCAAAAATACTGACACTAATGATTGATAAACAAGCCACCAAACACTTTTGTGAATTGACACCTTTCAAATGATGAAAACTCAACAAAAATAAAATGTGTTCGAAAACGCTTTTGACAATCAAAAGCAGCAATGAAAGTCCAAAATATCAAAAGACAAGTTTCAAGAAAATGGTAACAAACAAATTTCCCAAAACGAAGGAGCAAATGGTCATAAAAATGATTTCGTTAAGCAAACAAAAGTGTCATGAAAATAAAATGGACACAAAGATTGAACACAATCTTCCCACTCTGCCGAAACAGAGCAATCAAGATTCTCAAACAGAAATCTTGTGTGTCAAAAATCAATGACGCTTGCAATCAACGAAAAACAAGACTAGTACTCCTTATAACTAGAGAGAGTTCAGAACAAGATGCCCCCTGTTAAACAGAGAACTGTTACTGGAGGAATAACTGCTTGACACTGACCCAAACCACCAGACAAACATTCAGCAAAAAGAAAATTTATCAATCTTGAAATTTATGTAGTATACGCGTCTGCAATTAAGTGCAGAATGCGTGTATACGCGACTGAAACTAAGGAAACCTGCGTATACGCGGGTCACTTAGTGCAACTAGCGTATATACGCTTCTGTAATCCAGAAAAAGAGCGTATCTGAAGTCTTTCAAGAAAAATAAAAAACACAGACTGAAAAAACTGGAAAAGCTTGGATTTCAGGAAAAGATCAGACAGTCAAAGCCAACAAACAGAGGGGCTGAGCCTTGATTGGCTTGAGGACTACCCAAACTAGGAACAACAAGAGTGTTGTCCCCAGCGGAGTCGCCAATTCTGGTTGAAGGGAAAGTACCCCTAGGGTCCTTTGGGCTAAGACTCTACCAGACTGAAAATTGCTTATTCAAAGAAACACACACACACAACCATCTTTTTTACTTTTAAGCAAATTCTAATGTTTAGGGTACATACCTAAGGTCCTACGTTCGAGAAGACCGTTAGGGTGAAAACCCTTCTTGGAGTTCCCTTCTTCTTTCTTTGACCTGCAAGACAAACAAATCAAAGAACACAACAGTACATGTATAGAAGTTTATATATAAATCATCTTTATGCTATAAAGTTAGTTATAAAAAATCTTTAAGTAACCACTTTCATAAGAATTCAACACAAGAATCTCATAAGCATAAAGAAAGATTATTCGGGAACGAAGACGTGTTTCTTTATATATAAAGGCAAATAAAGTACATATATCGGAAAGATATCACCTGAACACCTTCAGCAGGCTCCAAGCAAGCTTCCTCCCGGATTCGTTCCAGCCTCAAGCCTCCAACAAGAGCTCCTTCCAAGTCTTACTCAATGATGATGTCAAGGATGAATGATCACCAATACACATGGAAACAAGGGTTTCCTATGCAAAATGGGGGAAGTGCAGAATGCACCAAGGACTTCAGACCTGGTCTAAGGGAAAAATCTCAGCATAATAATCTTGCTCTCCTCTCTCTCCCTCCCCTTGGCCTTCCCTTTGATGTCTTTTTATACCCTCTCCAAAGTAGTTTTTTAGTTAGGAGTTGGTTGGGAACAGTTGGGCCACGGGCACTAACAGGTGATCCAGCAGGTAAACCCGCGATCACCGCCCGAAAAAGAGGAAATTATATTTTTTTAAGTGTTTTAATAGATACACGCGGGTTGGGTATGACAGACCCGCGTGTACACGCGTTTAACACAGGGCAAAGTCGCGTATAGGGAATAAAACACTGTTTTTTAAATTTTTGGACCAGGTCTGGAAGGAGGGGTTGCCCTAGGCCATAAGTGCAGCATCACAAACCATAAGAGTGAGATTTGGAGCTATAACACCAATGTGCCCAGACCATCATCTAATCTAATGACATTTAAGTCTCCCGCTACCCCTCCTATTAATGGAGTAATTGGTTCAGTGACTTGGACCAGTGCAAAGTCTTCTTCCAAATAGAAGTTGGTCTCTGACACTGCTCCCAATGCCTCCTCTCGTAATGCATCCAGCCCTGGTAAAACCTCGGAGGTTCACATTGTCCAATTTACCACAGCAGATAAATCCTCTAAAGGTAAGAAGAAAGGCAAAGACAAGGGTAAAGCCGATGCCCCAAGACAGGGCCCTCCTAAATCATCTACTAGCGATTCTTGCCAATGGAAACCCAAGTATCCATGCCTCATCTGTGAGGAGGATCACTATACTAAGGATTATCCCCGACGGTCTAAAGTTAGTAATTTGTTCAAAGGGCCCTTGCGGTCTTAAAAGAGCCCTTTCCATCGTAGCAAACTCAAATGGTAGACTAGCCTCAGTCATCTGCTTCCTTAGGTTCACAAGTGTTCATGATGAGTACCCCGCTCAACGTGGCTACTAGGTCAAAAGATTATCAAACTACTACCCTGTCGACAAGGAAAGAGAAAGAAAGTGCCCCTTCTACTTCCACCCCATCCAGTTCTAGTCCTCTCCATATAGAGTGACCTAATCACGATTCCACCATTCGACCACCTTCTCGGGGTGTGCTTTGAATGTCCTCGTACAATCCCAACGCTTAAGCCATTCAACATTATAACATTATTGAAGATTTAGCTCAAGTGCCATCGACTATGTGTTCTCTCGAGGTCCTTCAAAGTTGTCCTTCTTAGCAGAAATTGTTATTGTTGGCTATTGGGGGTATTCATCCAGTTGACTCCAATCTCATCTGCTTTGACCTGGAAAACCATGTTTCATGTTTACCTCATCAAATTTCCTTTCTCATTCAGGTAATCATAAATGAGAAAACCATTCATAGGATTGTCATGTATGAAGGCGCTTCTACATGCATCATGTGTGTCACTTGTTGGAAGGAAATTGGTTCTCCTACTTTGAACCAGTCCCCTAACACTTTGGAAGCTTTTGACTGGTGTGATTCACGAACCTTTGGTGTCCTTCCCAACCTTGCCATTATGTTGGAGGGAAAGACGGTACATGTCAAAGTAGAGATTGTTGACACTAATATTAGCTACAATCTTGTAATTAGACGGAGCTGGAGCCATGCCATGCATGCTGTAGCCTCCCCCCTCTTCTGTGTGATTCATTTTCGCCATCAGGAGAAGATATTCATAGTCGACCAACTATCCTTATTTTCCTCTTCCTCCTCGAATGGCAATGTTCCGTATGTCAAGCACAATAGTGCTCCTTATGAGAGTGTGGGTGCAAGAATTTTCAAAGATCCTACCTTGATGGGCATATTTCCACTCCCACCTCCTTATGTTGCCTCTGTCAACATGATTTCAGTCAAGTCAGGTCCTTGGGTCATTCCTTTGCTAGATCTTGTTGATACATGGGGCGAGGTTATGCCGTTAAGTCCCGCTAAAATTGATTACATGGAAATTGTTTTAGCCTCACCTTCGGTATCCTCTGATCATCCTCTTTCGAGAAAACCAGCAATTAGTTGTTAACCTTGATTCACAACTTGGCATATGGGAATTGGTTGTTAACCTTGATTCATAACTTGTTGTTCTTCAACTTAACGGGCGATATTCCATCAGAAACCCTCAGATATTGAGAATGTATCTGTGTATTCGTCTTCTAGAGAGAAAATTTTGATTACATTACATATCATCATATTCCTAGACACATGAATACATTAAAAAAGGCATTAGCTAATTATGTGCTAGATAGACATTTGTGAAACATGTAAAAACTCAAAAACAAAAACATTTGTACCATAGTAAGAAAGTAATTACAATATATGTCTCTCTCTCTCTCTCTCTCTCTCTATATATATATATATATATATATATGTATGTATGTATATATATATATATATATATATATATATATATATATGTGCCAGTAATGTTTTTCATACATCAAAACCTCAAAAAATAATGTGTGTGTTTGAAATACATCTGTGGCTTGCAGGCCTCAAAAATATGGAATGATAGACCTATTCACTTAACAACGTGATGCTCATGATAGCATGTAACTTCTCGGACTACACGAGTCAGCAGTCGGCAGATCTGATTTGACACCCCTACCATATGCCTCTGGTACTAGTGTGGGACATCACCCATCTGGGCATACTCTGGGATCCCATGGGTCAAACCCTAGAGATTCCATGCAATCTCCTCCTTGTTTTCACTTCCCTCCTAATAAAGAGTGACATCAAACTGCTGAGTGACGCGCCTAGCAATCGAGGACATCCTGGCAGGGCATTCTCGTCCAACATCTGAATTCATAAAATCGAAGTGTCATGAAAACGTATATCTCAAAAGCAATAAAAAATATCAATTTTTTTTTTAATTTTTTAATTTTTTATTTTTTTACCTCCATCATCAAAATCCTCCCCCTTTAGGAGCGACATATCTGGATCTCTGCGGAAGTCAGTACTGCTTTAAGGCCAATCCTCCACTACAATCTATTGTCATCATAGCCACAAGAAAATGGCAGGCTTATAGGACATCTGTTGGCCCCCTATAACCCTGGGCATCGACTCGCTCCAACGGACTATCCATGGGTCTCATGGAATCGGCGGATCTACCTCAATCAGCTAGTATTGGAACAACGAAACCCATTCCAAGAAGAAGGCCACTAGCATAGATCTGAAGCAAAAATGCTTCAGGTTTCCCACCTTAGCTTTTGATAGCTAGCACTTCATGTTGATTTTCATATCTTTTGCCCAGTTAAAGATGGTGGGCGCCGTGTAGTCGATAGCATACAAAAACTTTGACTTGTTGGTCTCATGCGACGCTTGGGACCCAACCACTCTGTTGAAGGTCAACAGTAGCACTCTCAACACAAGATCCCAAACAGTCATAATCTCTATCTTGCAACTTTTGTATTTGAGAGCTTCTGGGCAGTGTTAGGCAAGTAGCATGGTCACACTTGCCCCAATTGGCCTCGACCCATATAGATTTCCTAGTCCCCCTCTCCAGGATAGTCCTATGATGAAATAAATGTCTGAAGTTTCCAACTCCAGCTCTTGGTCACCGATGATGAAAAATTCCCGATTCACATCCTAGAGACTGATCAGGTACCATAGAGAATTGGGTTGGGGCCATAGAACTGGTGTAAGAAATAATTTGAGGAGCCCACAGTTCCTCAATGCCTCTAAGAAATTTGGGTCAGCTATTACTTGAGTGTCAATATCCTCATGCTCACATTCTTTCCAATCCACCATTTTTCACGATTTTTTCTTACAAAAACCATCTAATCAAGTCAATGATCATCCTTGGCCTGAAAAGTTTGGGTTCAAATGATCGAATTGAGAAAAAAACATGAAAATTCTTTGTTCAAAGCGTCGGTGCGACTGTTTTAAAAACTGTGTTGTTGAAGGCACGATTGGCAGTTTTAGCAACCCCCGATTGACGTGATTTTGTACCCGGAAATCAGCCGAATGAGGGTGATTTTTTTTGCCAAAAGCTTCCCATGAAACCCAAAAAATGCATAAAAATAGGAAAAATCAATATGAAAATGGAGCTTAAGGTCTTGGCTCTTATCTGCAACTGACGGCTCAGCGAATAAACTCGTGGATCTCCTGCAATCGGCTCCAGAAAAATTAGGGCACAAGTGGGTAAAAATCTCTTCACACAAAGGTAAGATGGTAAATGGTAAAAAATAATTACTTTTGCCCCATTTTATTCATTTTTCATGAAATATGGGTTTTTTAGTATTTTTTGACATAGTTTTCCTTAGAACTGGATAATGCATTTACCTTTCTTGTGCAGCAATAGGTGACGGATTGTCGATGATAGTACTAGAGTCATGTTTTAGCTATTTTCTTGACTCGTAAAACTCGAATGAAAAGATCGCCGAGTATTTTTCCCTTTTTGACTCATAAAAGAGAGTAAAATGGGGGGTATGCTTTCAAGCTCTTTTCTGAATCTTTAAACACGAAATGATTGCCAAGCTCTTATCATTTTGAACTCGTAAAAGGCTGTGAAATGTTGTGCACCCAATATATGTTTACCCCTTTTTCGGGCTGGGATGCACTATTTACGAAAAAGGTACTCCTTGACTGAAATGGTCAAGCGGTTCTCTCGAGTATTGTTTTCTACCTTTTCGGACTCGAGATACATAAATGTATTAAAAGGGACCATGTGGAGTTTTATTTTCCATGTGTTTTTCAAACTCTCTAAATATGAAAAAGATATCGAGTTACACCTTCGTTGGACTCGTTAAAACATTAAACAACATTGGATTCGTCACCATGCCGAACGTGATCTTCTCCTTCCTAGGGCTCATTAAACTTACTAGGTCGGATTCATCCAAAGGATGAACTTATAGTGCAAGCATATTCTATCCTCTTTAAGCTTGTGATAAAAAATAATTGGGGTACCTAGCAGAAATGGTGGGGGAAAATTTCGAAATTAAATCAGTCATGTCTCGGCAGCTCACTCTTGAACATGACACTTTCTTCTTCGTGTTGGGTTGGGATATCCTCCTTTTCATTTGACCTTCCTGGGTTAGGCTGCTCATTTTTTCCTTCCATTTGATCTTTGCCACATCATCATAACCACTGATCCTGTGGATCCAACAACTGCCAAATTCTGGAATCATGTCGCCGATATGTTCAAGAGTTAGTCCTTTTGCAGTTACACTTACACCTGATTCTCTGTATCATCTGGATCATTTGCATCCCTTTGTCTCATGTCGAAGATGTGGGATACATCATGGCCCTCCTTCAACACAGTTACTTCCTATCGACTTCAGCTCATTATCCAGGAAGCTGGCCGAGAGACTCCCTTCCAAGTACCTTAGAGCTTGCATGCCCTAATGGCAAGTTCTTCACACTCAACCACAAGTTCACATCATTGGATTTCGATCAGGTGATTTCATGTGTGTTTGGCATCAGTTCCTTTATTCACATTCTGTGAACTGTTCTGTCAATACCTTAAGAGCCATTGTCATTATTGGTGGTTTCTCTTGCACTTCTTAATGGTTCACATCCTTGACTGATAATAAGCAACTTCCTAGCGTGTTTGACTTCAACACATTCATCACATGTTAGGATTTGTACTTTGATCAGGTCGTTTGGAGCGCCAGATCCTGGGCTAAGATTACATAATTCCAAGTTGCGAGGCAATGTGACATGGTCATGTTGATGTACATATCTCTTTTATATGGATGGTTGCAACCATACCATGATTATTATATGTGATCCTTCTCATTATTGGATGGTTGCAACCATACCTTAGTTTCATTATGATCCTTTCTGCTGGATCATTGTGCCCATACCTTGGATCCATTTACATGATCATTCTCTGGATGGCTACATCCATACCACGATTCATGTATCATTTATATAGAAGAAATTCTTTCAGATTAATCACATTGATAGGATTTAGTCGACGTTTCGAACCAGCTAATGTGGTTCATCCTTAGGACTAGGTTTGAAACGTCGACCAAGTCCTATCAATGTGATTAATTCGAAAGACTTTCTTCTACATTATGGATCACAAAAGTCTTAGATCTAACATCATGTATCATTATTTAGAGTTATCAGTGATGTATATGTATATATGCTTGCTTGCAGGTTTTTTGATGATGGACTTTGGTTCCCCACTTCTACTTATAAAGAATTTCACCCCTCACTCTAGTTTGGCCTTCACGCTTTAGGGGGCATCTGTTACACAACATTTTGTCATTGTCCCTATACTCCCTGTCTACGATCTTGGAGGACCTCTGCAGTGTACCTAACATGCTTTTCCATCATGAAGAAACTCCTAGTATGTCCATCTTCATGAGTAGAATAACTCCCCTTTGCATCATTTCCCAATAATCGTCCTTTTATCCCAGTTTACAAGATTGACGCTACTGACTTGTTTTCTCCTCGCACTGATTTACAGAGGTTAAAACTAGTCCTCGTCCTGATCAGTTTGACTGATCCCTTTTCTTGTCATGTAAATCCTCTTTTGGAAGGTTTTTTAAATAAGGAATCGAAGCTTCCATGTCTAGAAACTTCGTAACAAAATTCTGGTAGATGATTGGGCCGGATAGAGCCATGGAAATCAGTTTGGGCTCCTTTCCCCTATTAGGATGGAACAACCTCAAGAGATAAGACCTTATCCCATGATGAGAGGAACCATCTCCCATCCATCCAAGCTATATAAGCCTCTCTTTTTCCCAAGCAAAAGCTAGTTTGAGTTTTGGAGCAAGTTTGAATAACTAGCAAATCATTTATAGCTTGTAGCTTTCTTGTGTGTGTTTGAGAGAGAATAGTGTGCTTTTGGTTTGGTTTGAGATTAGAGGGAAAGAGGCCTTAAAATTAAAATTTGTTGGGGATATCCATGAAGTGCGAGCAGAAGTGTGGGAACCCAGACACATCAGAGGAGACTAGCAATGTCAAGGCATTGGTTGTAATCTCTTTCTGATTTATATTATTTCAACTATCAATTGATTTTGTACATGAAGTGTCATTTTACATATTTATGGCTTAATGTTCCTTGACCTATCAAGTAGGCTGAATACAATAGTGCATGCTATCATGTTTGTTGTTGTGGTTGTTTACTTGTTTTAGGTATTCGAAGGAAGGAAATGAAAGATATCTGGAGTGAGGAAGTAGGATCATCACCAAGCGGAATAGTGTTCTGAGAGGTAGGCCCTCTTAATTGATTCAAGCTTAAGGAGATTTTCCATAGATTGTTTGTTTGTGGCTAGACCCGCTCTCTTGGGCTAGAGGAATTGTTTGTGTCCGCACATAGAATTTACCTGCACCACAGTGGGAAATATTACTTCTTTTCCATAAAAAACTAAAAAAGGGATTTACCTAATTATCTTTTGGGTGAAATTACATTGGCCCAAAGTGCATATATAAGATGATTGTCCTAACTCCTTTTATGATCCTCCAATGTTTTCTTTATCAATTTATCCAAACTTTTATTTGAGGACTCTGCCGGTCCATTTCCCCATGGATAATATGGTGTATAATGATGCAAAAAGATCTAATATTTCTGACAAAACTCAATCATATTAGTATTGTTGAATTCTTGTGCATTCTCTATCACTATTTTTTGGGGGCATCCAAATCTAGACAATATATATTTTTCAATAAACTTGATAACAACAGTATCGGTGTCATTTCTAACTGGAATGGATTCTACCCATTTGGTAAAGTAGTTTGTAGCAGTCAATATCCATTTGTGCTGACTTCTTGATGGAGGATGAATTTCACCATTGAAATCCAATCCCCATTGACAGAATGGTACTTGGAATAATACTGGAACCAATGGAAGAGTTGCTAATCTTTGCTTTCTAGTAAAAATTTGGCACTGTGTATAGCTTCTAATCTTTGCTTCCACTTGTAAAAAAAGAGTAGGCCAATAAAAACCTACCCTTAAGATCTTGTATGTTGTGGCCCTCCAAACATAGTGGCCTCCACAAATTCTTGCATGAAATTCATCATTGATCCCTTTTGTTTCATTCTCTTTTAGGAAAAGTAGAAGGATATTAAGAGGATCCTTCCAATACAAATTTTCATTCACAATACAATACTTTACAACCTTCAATTTCAGTGTTTTACATTTATTTCTGCTAAATTCAGCTGGACATTCAAATTCTCTAAGAAAGTTCACAATCTCAAAGTACCAATCTGATAACAAAATACTGTCATTAATGTGAATCAAAATTGCCTGATCTGAAGCAAAATATTCTTGTGGATTCTTCTCAGTTGGGCTCTTAGAAGGTTCATGTGGATTCTCTTGTGTGGGGGTTGCAAAAGGTTCTTATGGATTCTTCTCAGTTGGGATCTCATAAGGTTCTTGTGGATTCTCTTGTGTGGGGGTTACAAAAGGTTCTTGTGGATTCTTCTCAGCTGGGATGTCAAAAACAAGATTTCTTACTCTTACAATTGGATTCAGTAAGGAGTTTGGCCAAGCCTTGACCTTTTACCAGTTTGGTAGTCTTGATGATGATATCATACTCTAAAATTTTAGTTTTCCATATCCCTCTCCTTCCATCAATGTCAGACTAAGCTAGAACAGTTTTAACACTAATAGGAACATAGGCAATGATAGAAGAGTGGAGGAGATAGACTCTAAAGGCTTTCAGAGCTTGAACTAAAGAGTAGGTTTGTTTTTCAATGATGTCATACTTTAGCTCCGCATCTCTCATAACCTTGCTAAAAAATTCAAATGGTTAGTGTTGTGCTGTACAACAACCCCCCATTTCATAAAAATTTTCTTGAAAAATCATAATATGAAATGGGTCCCTTTTAAAAACTTAGATGTGTGAATAAATTGGTATTAACCCATCTTTTGAAAAATCCTCATCAAAAGGTCCAATGGAAATGATATATTATAAACCTTTTGATTAATAATACAATAGGTCTTTTAAATAATTACAAAGCTCTTTATTATTACGATAAAGTGATCGCAAGATCGCATATCGTAATAATAAGAAAACATATATAAAAGACCCATTAACTACTCCGATCCGAAAAAGGAAATCGCTATCGGATATCAGGGAAAGGCAAAACACATCGTTTATAGAAGCACCTCCACCATTCCTCCGATGAGATAAAAGGCATCGCCATCAGTAATCGGCCTTAACAACCTAGCATATGAATTGTGACACCTTCAAATATTCCAATGCAATAAGGCGTATCGCCATCGACGATCGGCGATTTCACAATAGCATAAGTAATATGACCTGAGCCCATCCTCGATTGTGATACATTAAATTAAGGCGTGTGTTTCTAAACATATTTGAAAGGCTTGCATGCATTGTATCACCTTTTGGTGATCGAGGGATATTTTGGACTATTATGAAAACCTTCCTGTTCACGTTACCAATCATCGATTGCGATTTAATTTTGATTATCCGCCAAAAAATCTAAGCCATGCTTGAATGGATCATTCACCATATAAACATTATGATGGGTATTTAAAAGCTCCCTTACCATGATTGACAGGTTAAACGGCCAATTAATGAAGCAGTTATGCCGAGATTTTCCACTTAGATTCTATCTGCGGCAGTTTCACTATAATCTTTGATTATTCGCTAATTGATATAACTCTTTCATATTGGCTCATACTACCTATTTCCCTGTATCACGTTGGTTTCATTCCTTGTGTAGAACTTCGCCGAAATAAAAAATTTGAAACAAATGGGAAATAAATCCAAGAGATCCGTGGCAGCAGCGGCCCCTACAGTAACAGTGCAGCCAACCAGTGATCCAGGACCAAGTAAAAAAGGCCTAATCTCAGACACTACATGTCTCAGTCTTGGAAATACAAGCTGGCAAAGCATCTATAATTTAATTGAAGTAGAGGATCCTGAGGAAGTGTCGGAAGAAGCTACTGCAGACTCAACTAATAAATCAGAAGCTTCCCTGAAAGACTTAGCCGACTCATATTTGCACAGGATAGCAGCGCGGGAGAAAATTCTTCCATACACTGATGTAGTCAGATGGGTGGTTGAAGAAATCCCAGTTTCAAATAGAACGTTTTGCACAGTAGACGGAAGAATGTTTGGTTCATTTCAGCCTGATGACTTAAGGAAGATGTACCATTTACCCGAACCCGAGAAGAAATACAACAAAGCCTTTCTGGAGAAATTCGCAGCAGAAAATGAGACTGAATCGGCCCCAATCAAACAATGGAGACAGAATCCCGCAAAGCACAAACATGAATCATCGGGTAAGTACTCCGTGGATTCATTATCATCTCCTTACTGTTATGCTGGGGCAATGATGTGTAGGATGTGGGGAATGCATGATTCAGCAAAGTTTACTATTGAAATGGTTCCTTTAATGGAAGTGGCAGTTAATAGTTATGTGATGGATTGGGCAAACATATTGTCCGATAAATTAGCCACTGCAATTCTTGACTTCAGAACATATGCACGTAAAACCACTAGAACAATTCCCCCTTTTTATTATAGTGCTTATATTATGGATACTCTTTGCTTTAATTCCGAATACCCGGTACTCGGGTGGAGATGGACTGCACAGGACCCTAAGCCAATCCACATTTATCATCAGATGTTATGGAAGGCACATTATAAAGACCACTTGTACCAAATCTGTAATGGTTTCATGTTACCTATCTATTATGCCATTTTTGATAAGCTTTCCCCAAGGATTTTCGAGGAGGCAGCAATTGACTTGACTATTGTAGGGAATTGGTTTGGGGAAGAAAAGTTCACATATATAAGGGTTTATGGTAGCCTCACAAAACCTCATGTCCTTCCTTTGTATATACCTGATAAGTTGTTGGCTCGAGAGTTGGCCTACCAGATAACCACAACAGGAACATCCAAAACTCTTAGGAATTCTAAAAAGCAGTCATGGCCTACATTTCCTTTGAGGTGCGGTGTTTACACTCTACATGATTACAAACATGCGGAGAAAGAGACAAAAAAAAATAAACTTGCTCAATCTTGCAACCGTCCCCAACAAGAAATACAACCCAAGGAAAGTTGCCTATAATGTGCTTGAACAAGCCAAACTTACAAAGTTTGACCATGAAAAAGATCAATTTGACGACCTGTTTTCTTCATCAGAATCATTATTTCAGGTAAAGACATTGGCCAAAATGAAATATAAAGACGAAGGACTGGTAGAATTGAATATGCTCAGAGAACAGAGGTTGCAAACTCTGCCACTGGACTTATTAGCTACTACCCCGACAACTCAGTCAAGCGATCCTGAACAGCGAATTATCGATAAACCTCCTGCTATAGAGGAAATCCATGAAAAGGGAAAAGAGCCAGAATAGGAGACATAGTAGGTGAAAGAAAAGAAACATGACAGTGAATATATTGATCTAGATACGCAGATTGATCCCAAACTCCTCAAAGAGTGGCAACAATTTGACTCTATTATAAGCAATCCCGAGACTTCACAAGGGTTCGGCACACCTCAAGTAACAGTCGGTCAAGAAACAACAACAACTATGGTTCCAATTGAAGGAACCAGCAGCCTATCCATCAGCAAAGATGCAGAAATAATTCCTAAAGATCCATCTGATCAGATTGTTTTACAGATAGAAGACATACCACCATTAGATGTCTTTTACAGTCCAAAAAGATAGGGTTGTGGTGAAAAGAAAGAGAAAAAGGAGGAGACTTGATCAATCTTCCCTTTTACCAGAGAAAATAGAGATGGCTAATGTGGTGTAGAAGGAGGAATTTAACCCTTCCGATGACCTTACAAAACTTTCTCAGTATGCCAGAGCTTATTCGGCAGCCACCATGGATAAAGCCTCGGAAGTAAGCAATCTACTTAAGGAAAGAGATCAAACAATTGTTTCATTGCAGTCACAGGTGTCCGAAGCACAACGAAAAATAGAACAGTTAGAACAGCAACTATCAACACAGCAGCAGGTAAACAATCAATTAAAGGAGCAATTGCTTAAGGAGAAGCAGAGGATAGACTTAAGTGCAGTACAGAAACAAAAGGAATTATCCGAGGCATTGGCCAGATTGAAGACAATGAATGAACAAATGAGTAAGACTAAAGATGAGAAAATCGCTCAACTAACACACCAAGTAGAAAAGTTCAAGAGTCTTCCTCAACCAGCAGAGTTCAGAACCGAAGCTCTCTAAATAAACAAAGCATTGATTACACAGCTAAAACTACTATGTCACAATATTTCTCTGGTTGAGCCTCTTTGTGAAATTACTGCGTCAATAGTTGACAAATCAGTCGATGCCAGGCAGGATTTGGAACAGGCCAATGAAACTTTGACCAATTTTTTGGCTTGGCAAGACACCAGTGAAGGGCAAGCCACGAATCTGCCTAAAATTCTAGAGTCACACAAAGAAATCCTTTTTCTAGAATGGCAGTCACAACTGATGAAAGCAGAGAGAGAAACATCAAGATGCAGATTATCAACCAGTAATTTAATTGAGTTAATCAATGACACTCTTTATCTATCTAACATGATTTCACAGTGCTCTCCAGGTAAATTGACGTCAGCAAAAGCCTTGGAACAAACATGCAATCAAGAATTGGAGAAGAATGGAAGATTAATTACCAACATCCAAAGTTTAACTTGGGATACCTTTTGTTTTTTCTTAATTAAACCATATAGTTAGAGGGCTGCACTCAAATGTTTAATCGATGCCATCAGTTGCATGATTCCCAAAATCCATGATGCCACATGAGCAACTCAACTACATTCTAGTCTGAGTCGCCCTCCAAAATTGCAACCGATGCTTGCTATCTGCCAGCTCAAGCCAAAGGGAGATCATCCGAAACAATGAATCATGCTGCCGACTGCAAACAAGCCGATTTTGAGGAGATACTCATAATGTAGTTGTACCAATTAATAGCATTTTTATTTTGTAATTAGTTAGCCTAATTAGTATTTATAGGCCCTTTCATGCATTTAGAAAGGGTCCTCAGTTTTTGTATAAACTCAAATCAGTAAGTCACACTATTGTGCTTCTGATCTATTTTTATGAAGACTGGGCCAGTATTCTGAATTTTAACGAAGAAAGCTTTGATGACATGTGCACTATTGCCTTATTGTGGAAGTGTTTCTAAGTTAGAAGAAGGAATTTGAATGCGATTGATATCGGGAGTGATTCAAATAACATATGGTACTATTATCTATGCTCTTGCCTCATTCTTGCATGTGAATCAGCATTTATTTAATCTTGCTATCATTGGATATATGTATGTGTTTTAACAGCAATCCTTATACTTATCACTATTGAATGTCTAAGGAGTGTTATTCTTTCAATCATATTTATGTCTATGATATATATGAAGAATAGTGTAATAATGTTTTCTTGATTACTTTGTTCAACTACTTGAACAAAGTAATTATCATATGAATAAATGTCTTTGTTTACCAATAGAGTCATCTATATTCCTGTTTGTGTATAAATATCATCAAAAGTTACACTAAAGCAGAAATTTCCTGGGATAGGATAGTTGTTCATAATTTTACTTTTAGATTAAATCATTCATATGTTATCATTAGATATTAAAGAATCAACCACTTATCTATCCTATTTATCAATCATTGGGAAACTGGTCCCCTTATTTCCAATCGGAGCCACCACACCAAACGGGAAAGGAGCTGCCTTTAAGGTCCGGACCGAGTGGTTTTCCCCGATGTTGTTGTAGCGATTTTCGAGGCATCAATATTTTTGGTGCTAGAATGAGGGCATGAACTATGAATGGCAAGAAAATTCAAACCTATAACCCATTCTGAGAGTAAATCTCCCTCCACCTCACCTCGGACCTCCCATTTGCATACTGGAACACCAGTATTCAAACGAGAAGAAGAGGAGTCAACCACAACTGCTCAAACCCATCATACTTCAGAACGATTAAGTCCTCAGTCGCCTGAAGTACAGTCTCTTATCTAGAAGCTTCAAGGCTTTTCAATATCACCACAAAAATCTAAGGTATCTCAAGGCAGTCAGACTTCGCAATTCAATCTACCTCACCCTCTCACTAGACTTCAAAGCGGAAAGCTCGGTATTGAACCTACTGAGTTTCCTTTACCAAAAAGGAAACCGGTAAAAAAGAACACTGAAGGATCTAATAGTGAGACTTTCTCATCATCATCCTCCATCTCATCTTCTCTAGTGCGAAGTCAGCCATCCACCCCTCCATTACTCATTGTTGTTCAACATGGATCAGGAACTTCAACATCTCAACCTCAAACCTCAATATCAACTCCTTCCCAAACATCTGGAACTTCATCGGCAATATCATCTGCTATTAGTTTTCCAATGGCTCAGAATCCATGGAGTAGTCCTGGTGCGGTCAATATGCCTGCACCACTACACCAATTGCTAGATTCTCCTTAAAAATGGTTGCCGAAATTTAATCCAAATACAGGGGCACCAGTGGAGGAGCATATTAACAATTTCATGTTATCCATTAATTTGAAAGGAGTGACAGAGGAAGATGTTGTCGTTAGGCTTTTCCCTCATACCTTACAAGGATCAGCTGGGTCTTGGTATTTTTCCCTGCCCTCTGGATCCATTACCAGTTGGAACATTTTCCAATAACAATTTCTAACTAACTATGGCGATGATAGATCTTTAGAAATGTTAATTAATGATCTCTCAAATCTTAGGATAGAATCTAAAGAACCTATTAAGGAATTCAACTCACGATTCAATAAACTCTTGAATAAGATTCCAACCACCTTTAAACCAAGTGAGCAAATCAGAAGTGAATGGTATATAACAGCCCTACCTTCAAATATAGCTATTTTTGTAGACAGAGCTGCTAAACCAACTTTAGCTGAGAACATGAAAGAGGCGCTTGCTGTAGAGAAATGCATTATTGCTTTAGAAAAGAAAGCTGCTCTTGAAGATAGGAAATCCAAAAAAGTTTCTTTTAAAGATGATTCAAAGAAGAAAACCCCTAAAGATCCATATGATATGGAAGGTTTACAAAAATTCCTCAAGACTATGTCAAATGAAATGGTTGAAATCAAAAAGCAAGTAGCTGAAACTTCAACAAAAAGGCCATTTAGAAATTTTAAGAAACCTGAATCAAAACCGCCAAATGCCATCTCTAACGCAGACTCAGATCCCGAAGAGGAAGAAGAAGATGAAGTAGTCTTGCCATCCGAGGAACCGGAAGAAGAAGAGACTATTGAATGCCATGGGATGTGGGATTTTATTTTACCCAACTCTGATACAGAAAATGAACAAGAAGCTTTTCCTGTGACTACCAGAAGTAAAGGTACTCCTGAACCTGTTCAGGAAACTTCGAAGAAAAGGAATGCAGGTACCACTACTACCAAAGAAAAGGTTTCCACAAAGAAAGCCGCACCAATACCATCCCAAAATCAGCCATCATCTTCAAATTCACCTTCAACATCTAAGACATTAGTAGTTATAGATTCTATGGACTACAATATTATCGAAGATATGAAGAAGACTAAGGCAAATATTACTATGTTTGAACTTAGCAAACTCAAACATCAACAGAAATTACTTCTTAAGGAGCTAAATGTTGTACCTTCTTCACCTCTCCCTAATGCTGTATTGTCCAAAGCTGCTAATGATTCAGGTCAACCACCCCCTGGTAGGGTAGAAGCTACTGATGCAGTTTTAATTGGGGATAGATCAAATTCTCATACTCCTCCTTTCCTCTTGACCTATGAGATCTATAATAGAAATATACACAACTGTTTGATTGACTCAGGGGCCTCCTCTAATACAATGCCAGCTTTAGTTTGTTCCAAATTGAATATTGAACCCCAAAAGTCCGCAATTCATATTGTACAGTTGGATAGAACTAAGGTCTAGATTTAGGGGAAATCAACTTAGTAACTATCAGGTTATCAGCTGATCCAAGAGTGGTTCAGAGAATTAGTATTTTAATTGCTGATATACCTGAATTCTATGGATTGATTTTAAGTGGAGATTGGTCTGAGAAACTTCATGTTTATATTTCAACCGATTGGTCCCATATGTGGTTACCTTATAAAGGAAAGCCAAATCAGATCAAAATCGATTAGGAGAAACACATGACCAATACTATTACCAAATTCGAACAGGAAAATCAACCAATAGCATTCAATAACAATATTTTGGGGAATTATTCATCTGAATCATTCTTTGGCAATTTCACTGCCCAACCATCTCCTTTCCCAGTTAATAATTTCACATCTCAAATTGAAAACTTCTCACAAACAGATAGGTCAAGATGTGTTAATATTGCTGAGGAAACTGTAAATAAAATTGTTGATAATTCTTTATTTTGGTCACTATACTTTGATGGGTCTAAATCTAGTGAAGGTGCCGGAGCAGGATGTATTTTAGTTAGTCCTGAGGGAGAAAAAACTATGTTATCATGCAGATTGGAATTTGAATGCACAAATAATACAGCTGAGTATGAGGCCTTAGTTCAAGGACTTTACAAAGCAATTGGTCTCAAAGTTCAATATCTGAAGGTGTTTGGTGACTCAGAAATTGTTATCAAACAAGTTAGAAACTCAATTCATTGCCTTTCTGGTCATCTCAAACACTATCAGTCTTTGGTACAGGAACTCATATCTCAATTTTTAGCATTCAACATTTCTCCCATCCCTAGGTCCCAAAACGCAGCAGCCGACTTGCTAGCTAACGTTGCCTCCAAACTCCTACCATCCGAAGATTATAGCCCAGACAGATTTTCAGTAGAATTAATTTTTAGACCATCAATTCCTGATAATGTCACCAATTGGCGAGTGTTCAATCACGATGAAGACATTTTAAATTTCTTGACTTCAGATAAGTCCTATGATGATCAAATCATTGATGAAAGTGATCATGACCTTCAAATGAATGAAAAACAAGAAGAAAACTCAATACCTAAACCAGTGGTCAAACTTGAGGATCTTTATGATATTAAAGACAGGTTTAAATAGGTGACCAATTCAAAACTCCAGAGTTCTACTTTAAGATTTGAATTGATAAACCTAGGTACTGAGGAAAACCCTCAAAACATCAATTTGGGATTAGGACTTTCTTTAGAAGAAAGAATATCATTCATTAGATTGTTACAAAAAAACAAATATGTCTTCGCTTGGAAATATGATGATTTGAAAACATACGATGCATCAATCATTCAACATACTATTCCAATGCTTTCTGAACAAAAGCCAGTGCAACAGAAGTTAAGAAAGATTCATCCTAACCTAGAGAGTCAAATAAAGGCTGAATTAAATAAACTCTTGAAGGCTAAGATAATTTTTCCTGTCAGACATTCAAACTGGGTGTCCAACATGGTGCCTGTTAGAAAGAAAAATGGCGATATCAGGATTTGCATCGATTTCAGAAATCTTAATAAGGCAAGCCAAAAAGATAACTTCCCTTTACCTACCATGGAGCAGACACTCCATTCAGTAGCTGGTTCTGAGTTAATGTCTTTTTTAGACGGTTTTTAAGGATATAACCAAATTTTGGTCCATCCTGATGACAGGCTTAAAACTACCTTCAGAACTAAGTGGGGAACTTATGCTTACCAAAAAATGCCTTTTGGACTTATCAATGCAGGAGCTACATTCTAGAGAGAAATGGACATAGCATTCAAAGGATTGCTCAATAAATTAGTAGTTGTCTATTTAGATGATATTACTGTATTTTCCAAGAAAAGGTCTAATCATTTACATGATTTAAAACAAATCTTTGAACGCTGCAGAAGGTATGGTATCTCTCTTAACCCAAAGAAGTCCTTTTTTGCTCTTAATCAAGGAAAGCTTTTAGGCTTCATTGTTTCAAAGGATGGTATCTATATTGATCCAGACAGAATTAAAGAGATTTTTGAAATTCCATTCCCTCATAATAAAAAATCCATGCAGTCATTTTTGGGTCAAATTAACTTTGTCAAAATATTTGTTCCAGATTTTTCCCAGATTATTTTACCATTGCAAATGATGATTAAGAAAAATTCAGTGTTTAAATGGGGACCTACAGAAAAAGAGGCATTTGATTCTATCAAACAATCAATCATAAATGCCCCTGCTTTAAGCACTCCCAATTTTTCAAATCATTTCATACTATATACCCTCGCATCTGCTTCGTCTTATGCAGCAGTATTGACTCAAATTAATGATCAAAACTTGGAAGCACCAATCTCATTTTACAGCTCAAATCTTCAAGGTGATGAACTAAACTATTCGGAAGTTGAAAAACAAGCCTTCGCTCTGTACAAAGCCATTAAACACTACAGGTCCTTCCTCTTAAAAGATCACATAAAAGTTATAGTTCCTTTTTCAACAATAAGACAATTACTAGTTCAAAGGGAATTAGGAGAAAAGAGAACAAATTGGGTCACAGCATTACAATAATATGACTTATAAATAAAACCAGCAAAGATTGTCAAAGGCCAAGGTTTTTGCAGGTTGTTAGCAGGAGCATCCAACATTCAAGAACCTGAAAGTACAGAAGATACTGAAGAAATAAATCAGATAAGTATCACAGATTCTAAATCACAATATATAGATCTGATTTTCTATTTAAAAAATGGATACACTCCTTCTAATCTTTCCTATAAAAACAAATGCGCGATTAGATTGAAAGCAAAAAACTTCATAATTGTAGGTGATGTATTGTTTAGGAAAAATTATGATTCAATTTTATTAAGATGCTTAGAAAAACCTGAAGCACAAAAAGTTTTGCAGGAACTACATGATGGACCAGCAGGAGGACATTTTGGAGCTGATACAATAGCTCACAAAATCATTCACGCTGGATATTATTGGCCCACCCTATTCAGAGATACTCATGAATATGTAAGGAAATGCCAAAGTTGTCAAACATCCAGTGGAAGACAAAGAAAGCCAGCTTTCCCTTTGCAACCAGTCAACATTGAACAACCTTTTGAGCAATGGGGATTGGACATCATTGGAGAAATCACTCCCCATTCCTCCAAACAGCATAAGTATATCCTTACCGCCACTGATTACTTTACTAAATGGGTTGAAGAAATTCCTTTGAAGACAACAAACTCTGAGGCAATCATGGAATTCATAGATCAATTCATTATTACCAGGTTTGGTGTTCCAAATGCTCTTGTTTTTGACAATGCATCTTATTTCTCTGGAAATTCTATATTTGAGTTTGCTATCAAAAGGGGATTTAAATTGAAGTATTCTGCAAATTACTACCCTCAGGGTAATGGTTTGGCAGAATCCACCAATAAAAATATTATTAAGATTATTAAGAGAACTATTGAGCAGAATCATAAAAATTGGCATCAATCTTTGATATTTTCACTATGGGCTGACTAGATAACACAGAAGGCCTCCATAGCCACTTCACCATTTAATCTAGTATATGGAATGGAAGCTGTCAAACCAGCAAATTTAGTAATTCCATCTCTAGCTTTAGTGCAGTTTATTGAAGAAAGTCCCTCATCTTCTATTCAACTAAGACATGATCAAATTTTAAAATTAGAAGAAGAAAGGGAAAAGGCCAAGATTATACATGCAAAACATCAGTGAATTATCAAGTCATCTTTTGATACAACTTCAACCAGTTCAAAGCAATTACAAGTTGGTGATCTAGTTTTGAAATGGGACAAAGCCCATGAGGATAAAGGAAAACACACTAAGTTCCAGAAAATGTGGCTCGGACCATTTCAAATCAATGAGAAGATAGGCCCTTCTACTTTCATATTGCAAGATCTATTAGGGAAGAGATATTCTCTTCCTGTTAATGGCCTTATCTTGAAAAAATTCTTCAATTGAGGAGGTAACCCCTTCTCCCTTTGTAAATATTCAATTTTCAGCAAAATTTCTGTACATAGCTTATATTTTTTAGGATTTTGGAAAATAAAGTTGTAAGAAGCTTTCCATTGGTCTTTGCTATATTGAAAAAGTTTCTCAAAAGAAATAGTTCTGATATTTGCTTTTAAAAATGGAAGCCTTAAACGAAAGGAAAATTTCTAGGAAATTAGGTAGATTTAGATTCTGAAACCCCATTTTATTTTTGTGAAATCTTCTCAAGATTTAGAACTACTGTAAATCATTTTAATGTTTTTAAGCAGCCTGAAAATGGTTATCAATACAAAATAGAAACTGATTCAATCTTAGCATCTTCAACTCTTATCCTGTCATCCATCTTCTCTTAAGGAGAAAATTGTTCATCCCATTCGTCAAAGTTTATAATTACTCAGAGTGTAATTCTAAAATATGTATGATATAAAAGATAAGAGGTATTATTACAAGTTTGCTTACCATGATCATTAGGGGAATGGTTTAACTGACATTACCAATAATGCATATCAAAACAGGGTAATGGCTTATAATTATAAGACAAGGGGTCTCATCACGAGCCAGCTTGTTCAGTTAAATTACAACCAGTGAATGGCATTGTCAAACAGCTGGCCACCAAACCAGGACAATGGATTTTTATCTTACAAAATAAGGAAAAAGGAAAAAGTAATACAAAATATGGAGACATATTTATGAATTCATTCTTTTTAATTATACTCTGAAATGGATGGGATAATGAATGATCAAACGGTTAAAAGGTATCCCTGTCGAGACTATAGACGTTTGCTGGCAGCAGAGGCTCTACCTATGATAGAGGAGTCATTATAAAGCTAAGTTGGAAAAGTTTTTTTTTTATCATTATCAACCAATTAAGGCTAATTTAAAACATAGAATGTATTTAATTTTAACACGAGAAGAAAATAGCAGAAATAGTTATCATTATATTCAGAATTTATGATTGCCTAGTTATATTAGAATTTTTCCTAGTTAAAGTTTCCAGATTAAGAAAGTTTAAATATTTTAACATTTCTCAGAGATAACTGTTTCTCCCAGTGAATCGCCAATTGTTGTGCTGTACAACAACCCCCCATTTCATAAAATTTTTCTTGAAAAATCATAATATGAAATGGGTCCCTTTTAAAAACTTAGATGTGTGAATAAATTGGTATTAACCCATCTTTTGAAAAATCCTCATCAAAAGGTCCAATGGAAATGATATATTATAAACCTTTTGATTAATAATACAATAGGTCTTTTAAATAATTACAAAGCTCTTTATTATTACGATAAAGCGATCGCAAGATCGCATATCGTAATAATAAGAAAACATATATAAAAGACCCATTAACTACTCCGATCCGAAAAAGGAAATCGCTATCGGATATCGGGGAAAGGAAAAACACATCGTATATAGAAAGCACCTCTCCCATTCCTCCGATGCGATAAAAGGCATCGCCATCGGCAATTGGCCTTAACAACCCAGCATATGAATTGTGACACCTTCAAATCTTCCGATGCGATAAGGCGTATCGCCATCGACGATCGCCGATTTCGCAATGGCATAAGTAATATGACCCGAGCCCATCCCCGATTGCGATACATTAAATCAAGGCGCGTGTTTCGAAACATATTTGAAAGGCTTGCATGCATTGTATCACCTTTTGGTGATCGAGGGATATTTTGGACTATTATGAAAACCTTCCTGTTCATGTTACCAATCTGATTATCTGCCAAAAAATATAAGCCACGTTTGAATGGATCATTCACCATATAAATGTTATGATGGTTATTTAAGAGCTCCCTTACCATGATTGACAGGTTAAACGACCATTTAATGAAGCGGTTATGCCGAGATTTTCCACTTAGATTCTATTTGTGGCAGTTTCACTATAATCTTTGATTATTAGCTAATTGATATAACTCTTTCATATTGGCTCATACTACCTATTTCCCTGTATCACGTTGGTTTCATTCCTTATGTAGAACTTCGCTAAAATAACAAATTTGAAACAAATGGGAAAGAAATCCAAGAGATCCGCGGCAGCAGCGGCCCCTACAGTAACAATGCAGCCAACCAGTGATCCAGGACCAAGTAAAAAAGGCCTAATCTCAGACACTACATGTCTCGGTCTTGGAAATACAAGCTGGCAAAGCATCTATAATTTAATTGAAGTAGAGGATCCTGAGGAAGTGTCAGAAGAAACTAATGCAGACTCAACTAATAAATCAGAAGCTTCCCTGAAAGACTTAGCCAACTCATATTTGCACAGGATAGTAGCACGGGAGAAAATTCTTCCATACACTAATGTAGTCAGATGGGTGGTTGAAGAAATCCCAGTTTCAAATAGAACATTTTGCACAGCAGACGGAAGAATTTTTGGTTCATTTAAGCCTGATGACTTAAGGAAGATGTACCATTTACCCGAACCCCAGAAGAAATACAACAAAGCCTTTCCGGAGAAATTCGCAGCAGAGAATGAGACTGAATCGGCCCCAATCAAACAATGGAGACAGAATCCTGCAAATCACAAAAATGAATCATCGGGTAAGTACTCCATGTTATAGACATTTTTGTGCCTTACAGCTCTAAGCATGAAATGTCCATAATCCAAGGGATCCAAAGTCCCTAAAAGTGTTGTTCCTGCCCCTAAAGGAACAAGGTCAACCAATGACAGCTTCTCCCAGAAGTTCTCCACCAGAAACTGCTCAAAACTAGTCAAATCAGGATCAATTCAGAAGATCCACTAGCTGCCTGCGTTGCAAAGCACCCAAATACACTGGCTAGGTGCATTGCAACGCACTTGAATGCACTACCCAGGTGCGTTGAGCGGGAAATGACAAGTGGTAGAGTCATTCAACAAGGTGGAGAGACAATGGAAGCTTCCAGAATCTTCTCCAATGACACTTGCCTCACTAAATTCGACCAGTGATGAGTAAGAGGCTCTCAGTCTCCAAGTGGAAGCAAGAACTGACAGAGAGAAGCCACAAGTCAAAACATAAGCTGACTCATCCTCTCTGCTTACATCTATATATGGATCCCTCATCCCAGAGATCCAGGGGCTGGAATTTTGTACTTTGCAGAGAATTGTTGTTGGTTTGAGATTGAGATTAGTACATTGGGTGATTTATGCTTTGTTGGAGGTGGGGAAGGGATTCCTTTGCTGGGAGGTAGATGCTGGATCGGGACTCACTTGGTTGTATCTCCTCTTGGACTTTCTTATCATATCAATAAAACTATTTGAGTTTCTTCTAAATGCTTGTATATCAGTGATGTTTTGTTATATTTGCATGTTTAGCTTAATCTGATCCTGAGCATTTTATGAATGTAAATCTATATCTTTGTGTAGTTTCTCTCTTCTGTGATCTTGCAGGAATTTAGTGAAGTTGGGCCAGTAAGGGTGCAGGCAGCGGGAAGCGAACAAAGGGAAGAGCGATTGGATCAACAAACTAGCGAAAGACACAGGTTAGTTACATCCTTCCTCTTCATTTACATTTCATAAAGAAGAATACTCAAGCAGTTTCCCTTGTTTGTTGCTAAGGCACTATCACACCTTAGAGTGGGATAGGGGCGTTCTGAATAGACACTTTTCCCAACAACAGAATGGCGACTCTGCTGGGGATCGTATCTAGTTAGTTTATTTGTGTTTCTATTGTTGTTCTTCTCATAAACTTAGGAGTGGCGAATCGAACTGCATTTTCCATTTACAAATGCAAAGTAGAGATCTGCTACTCTAGTCCATTTACTGGACCTGTTTATGATCTGAATAGCTGATCCACAAATTCTCTAATTGCCCTTTGTGATAGCTCTTAGTCCTCCTTTAAATCATCCCTCTAATTGTACTTTACTGATAGCTTTTATCCGGCCAAAAACCATAGATTAAACTGCAAACCGTGACCCAGAACCCAGAGAAAATTCTCGTTTCTGCTTCAGCGCAGGCTCTGTGAAGAGGTTCTGCATTTCAACGCAGGTCCCAAGAGGTCTACTTGCGCTACAATTCAGTTTCTCTGTGCAACAGGTGCGCTGATCAGCCTTTGCCCTTTGCAGCTGTGGTTCTTTGCTTTATTTTGTTCAGTTTTATCTCTGATTTTTGCAGCCTATTATCAGTGTGTGTACCTATCTGAAAACCCCTTTTCTTTGCCTTAATTCCGCCTTAGTTGTGCAGAAAGACTGTAGGTGTTCTTTGTGTATTTGTTACATCATTTACAGTTTTCCATTGAAAAGTGAAATAGTCATACTGTCGTTCTTAGATTTAGATCTGTCGTAAGTGTCGATTTTGATCTTAGGCGAAAGTTCCTTTGCTGTTGACAGTTGATTATACTTTTTACTTTTGCTTTGGTTTGAATTTGTCTCTTTCTAAGTGTCGAAACGAGTGTTTACTTCAAAATCATAAAGTGTCGTAATCTTCTCTACCTTCATGATTTCGAAAAAGAAGCTTGTTTGTGTTTTTCACTTGAAAGCAAATTCAAATTTGTACATCAACTTTCTTTTTAGGCATCAATATTAAGAAAGTGAAAACAAATACATGCATTTGTGCATTTGCATATTGATAGTTTGTATGGTTTGATTTAGGAAAAGTGCATTTACAGTGTGCTATTTTCTCTTTGAGAAACGATTGTGTCTTTCTTTTCCCCTTTTAGCTAGGATTTTCATTTTTGAAAAGAGATAAATGCTTGCTTATCATCTTTAGATTGCATTTAGGAATTTCATCTACATCTCGTGGTGATCCAAAAAGGCAAACTTCTAAGAAATATCAACCTAAAATAAATTGAATGAACTTAACAATGCTTTGTAACTTAACGCACAACATAGAGGTCTAGGCTAGAGATGTGTTCCGGCGTCATAAAACCTGGTGACTGTCGGCCTCACTGATGGTTGGGTGATTCCTCCTGAGAGACGATAAGTGCCAGTACGGATTGTGCTCCCATGTACTGTCGAGTATATATTGGGAGACCCCTATACGCATAAAACCTTTATCCATAGGAAGCCGTGTCGGCCGCCCTACTGATCGCAATGCACTGAACACAACATTCGGGAAGATTGACCGCCCGTACCTTAAAAAGTATTCTGCAGTTTTGCGATTGGTTTGGCACACCCTCTACCTAGAACTCCAGAGCAGTCCCTTTCGTTCCTTTTCAGACTCCTTAACTGAAAAGGTCCATCTGAGCACTTGTCACTTCAGGCTCATTAAAAATCGAAGGAGACTAGTGTCATCTTTTGCTTTTTCTCGACTCTTTAAAATTGAAAAAGCAAGTTGTGTCCAAGCGTCGTTAAAATTTATTTTAAACGGAATATTCATACCCTTTTTCCCGCGTTGATCTTTAGGTTGAGAAAATGGAGCCTACAAACCAACGAATTCCCCTTGGTGGAAATCCTAGTCCTTTCTCCTCTTGGGGAGATGTTGGTGCGCCCCATATGGCCACATTGTCGCTTCCAGGACTGACAATTGGCTTGCCAGTCTGGCTCTTCTCAACCAATGTTGTTCAGAACACCACTATTCTTGAACAGTAGAATCAGCAATTAGACGAGTCCAGAGTTTCCCACCAACCTTCTACTTCCTCTAATTCTTCCTCTCTTCTTTCCTCTTCGCTTGATGGGGTTGGCAAAGCCAGAAGTCAAGTTCCTAAGGAGAATAAGGAAAAGAAGAAGAAAGAGAAGAAGAAGAAGGAGCCAAAAGCGACTGGGGGCAAATGAGTGTTGTCTAACGAAAATCCACACACTGCACTGACCAGGCCTAAATTGCCATGTGTCATTTGCAAGGGAGACCACTTTCACAGAGATTGTCCTTGCATCCCTCGGATACTAAGGGACTGGTCTCCCCGTTTGCACAATCTGGTGGCGTCAAGCTCTAATAGCCATGTTGAAAGCACACCGTCAACTAGCGAAAGTGAAGTCCCAGGACAAAAAGGGAGAACTAGGTCTCCCTATAAACTGTGCGAAGGCAATCATGCCATCCACCGTTGTCCCTTCTTAGACGAAGCTAAAAGAGTTTTGGATGATCGTCCGGTTTCACCGTTACGACTTCCTCCTGGATATAAAAAACTCTTGCCAAGTCCTTTGTTAGTTGAGAATCCAGCTAGCCCGCTCAAGTGGTCAGCTGAAGTGCCGGTCATTGAAGATGAACCAGTTGAATCCATACCCGACGAAAGTCAAAAGGTCGAGGCGGCAGTTGACCCGGTCTTTCCTTCAGAGGATTTATCTTCGAATGACACAGTCACTGAAGAGAACAAGGATGACACCATCCAAATTATCTTCATCAACATAGACTCCGACGAACACGGGGGCAACCTACCCATTCCTTTATCGTAGGAAGGAAGTTCATCAGAGCCATATCCAGCCGTCTACTCGGTCCCACCTCCAAGCAACCTAGTTGTCTCCTTCGACTAGAATCAACTAGGCAGACAGCAAGCATACCATTCAGAATTATTGTCCAAATATATAGAATGGTCATGGCTGGTACCATCATAGATGAGGGGGCTTCTGTGAGTATCCTTTCCTCTACTGCTTGGAAAGAGCTTGGTTCGCCATCGCTTTTGCCTGAGATGAGAAATCTAACAGGCTTTGATAAAGGAACCAGTCGACCTTTAGGGATCCTCCCCAATGTGCCCATAACATTGAAAGGGAAGACCGTTCAAATGAACATGATGGTCGTTCAAGGACCCTTGGATTATAACCTACTCCTTGGACGAGACTATATTTATTGCATGGGAGCCATCGTCTCCTCACTCTTTAGAGTAATGTGTTTTCCGCACGAAGGAAGAGTGGTCAGGCTCGTGGACCAGCTTTCATTTCCCAGATCACGCATCGCAAATAGTCATATACCATCCCTAAATGGTATCTTCACGCAAGAAATGTCTCAACCCACGGTCCGTCCTCCCGATGAGCGCGAGTAATTTGGAGGGATATGACTGGAACCCAGGGGGCATGCGTCCTGGTCTGCTTCGGCAGGAAAACTTTGGGTATAGGGTAGGTTTCCACGGGAGAATATGACTAGTCCGTACCCCGTCCGTGATTGGAAGAGGGGTTGTTCTAGAATAAGATTCTTTTGTCAAAGTTATGTGAATCGGCGGGCGTCGTCATTCACCTTTGTTTATCTCGGTAGACATCACCGAATAAGTGTTTTGTTTGCTGCGCAAATGAGACAATCTTTGGTAACCTGAAAGAGGTAGGCCTTTCCTGGTAGAACAAATGTTCTATCTGCAAATTGAGGGGTAACCTTGAAATCGTATTTTATACCTGGGGGCATGCAAACCTTTTGGAGTGCAAGCAAGGGGCGGCTATTTATTTTTTAAATTTTTAGGACCTCTAACCCTTTAAACTCGTAGGATTAGTCGTTTCCGAACTTGCATAACAAAAGGATGCGGGGAAAAGCTTTGTAAGGTGCAAGCTCCATAAAAAAAGGCATCTTACATGAGACATTCTTATCATATGACTGGATTAATCGAGCAGTTTTAGCACATAGTTCATACTCGTTAAAAAATAAACATAAGATCGAGCAGTTTTAGCACATAGTTCATGCTCGTTAAAAAATAAACATAAGACCGAGCAAGTGTTTCAATCCACGTTTAAGCTCGTTAAAAAATGAACTATCCTCCGGTAAATAACCACCGTGAATGTAACATTATCAGCCATTAAAGCCTTGGTCGTGTTTGCACCGTCACCTCCACTTTTTCATTTGGCCGATCATTCACCTCCATTTGATTGTTTACCCATTTTGAGGAACAGCTGTGAAGAGTGATTTCACTAGCCATCCTTGTGACACTGCCGTGCTTGGAAAATTCGAACCCTTACCTGGAATCAGCTGCTACCCATTTTATCACGCGTTCCTCAAAAGACGAGTCTTCTTTAAGCTCTTTTCATCTGACTCGTAAAATATGAAAAGATTGCCGAGTTTTGGCCTTCCAGCTCGTTAAAGCGACCGGAAGAGCTATCCCTCCTCTAGATTTTAATCTTTTTGGACCTGAGGGATTATTGCACAAAAAGATCGAGCGCTTGTTTTTTTCGGCTCGTTAAAACTATCGAAAATTCATCCCTTCTGTATTGCTTTATACTTTTTCGGACTTAAGGGATTAGATGACGAAAAAGGAATTTCGGAGTTAACTTTACGTACCTTTTCAGACTCTCTAAAAATGAAAAGGACCGAGTTATCTTTGACATTAGACTCGTTAAAAACATTAATAGCAACAAACTTGTCTTTAGACGAGAACGAGTTTCACTATCGCTAGGCTCGTTAAAACATAGCGATGGGTTTGCCCGAAGGGCAAATTATAGAGCAAGCATATGTTATCCTCCTCAAGCTTGAAAAAAATAAAGAGGTACTGGTCAGCAATTACTGGGGAAAAATTGGGAAGAAACTCAAAGAACCTTTATTGGTAGCAAGTCGCTCTTGAACATGACACTTCCACTCCGTGCCTGAGTCGGGTTGGGTTGTTTCATTCACCGGTCACATCACCATGGTCTCCCCATACCATCCACATTTGGGGTAAATTCTACCAATCCATCACATAAGTGTTGCCGACATGTTCAAGAGAAGTCATCCAGAGAAGTCACCCGTGTCCCATCCACTACCATACATTATACTTCATTCTTTCATGACCGCCACCCTAAACCATATATCACCAGATCGTTTTCACCTCCATCAAAATCATTTGCTCCATTCCGTGTCATTGATGTGGGATTCATCAAGGCCCTCCTTTGACGGATCGCTTCTTGTCGACATCAGCTCATTATCCAAGAAGCTGATCTAGGAACACCCCATTCAGTACTTTGAAGCTTGCATGCCTCAATGGCAAGTTTCTCACTTCCGGCGACAGGTATACATCAATGACCTTCGACCGAAAGATTTTGCGTGGTGTTCGACGCCAAGTCCTTTATTCACACCACATGAATTGTACTGCAGTACCTTGAGGGTCATTATCATTATCGGTGATTCCTCTCGCGCTTGTTAACAGTTTACATCATTGACTGGTAATCAAGTGATGTCTTTCCATGTTCGACTCCAAAACATTTCTCACATGGATCGACTTGTACTTAGAGTGAAGATCGAACGAGATTGAAGACCCCGGATCTAGTTTCATCCATCCGGGCTACGATATATATTCAGGAAAAATAAACACATTGACATGTACATCATTGCAGAACAGATAATCATCCTACCAAAAGGATGATGATTTCATCAGAATCATCGGTCTACCATCAGATGATTGTCTGTCCTATGTACATAAAAATGAATTTATAAAGCTGAGCATGGGAATTCCCGCCTCAGCTAGATCATGAAAACAGTATGAAAAATAATTTATTGTATTGTATCTTATTACAGGTCTCCTCCCAGCATTGAAAGAACTTCGGATCCTCCTAATAAAGCATTTCACCCGATAAACGACGTCATACTTTAGGGGGCAACTGTTATAGACATTTTTGTGCCTTACAGCTCTAAGCATGAAATGTCCATAATCCAAGGGATCCAAAGTCCCTAAAAGTGTTGTTCCTGCCCCTAAAGGAACAAGGTCAACCAATGACAGCTTCTCCCACAAGTTCTCCACCAGAAACTGCTCAAAACTAGTCAAATCAGGATCAATTCAGAAGCTCCACTAGTTGCCTGCGTTGCAAAGCACCCAAATACACTAGCTAGGTGCGTTGCAACACACTTGAATGCACTACCCAAGTGCGTTGAGCGGGAAATTACAAGTGGCAGATTCATTCAACGAGGTGGAGAGACAATGGAAGCTTCCAAAATCTTCTCCAATGACACTTGCCTCACTGAATTCGACCAGTGATGAGTAAGAGGCTCTCAGTCTCCAAGTGGAAGCAAGAACTGACAGAGAGAAGCCACAAGTCAAAACATAAGCTAACTCATCCTCTCTACTTACATCTATATATGGATCCCTCATCCCAGAGATCCAGGGGCTGGAATTTTGTACTTTGCATAGAATTGCTGTTGGTTTGAGATTGAGATTAGTACATTGGGTGATTTATGCTTTGTTGGAGGTGAGGAAGGGATTCCTTTGCTGGGAGGTAGATGCTGGATCGGGACTCACTTGGTTGTATCTCCTCTTGGACTTTCTTATCATATCAATAAAACTATTTGTGTTTCTTCTACATGCTTGTATATCAGTGATGTTTTGTTATATTTGCATGTTTAGCTTAATCTGATCCTGAGCTTTTTATGAATGTAAATCTATATCTTCATGTAGTTTCTCTCTTCTGTGATCTTGCAGGAATTCAGTGAAGCTGGGCCTTTAAGGGAGCAGGCAGCGGGAAGCGAACAAAGGGAAGAGCGATTGGATCAACAAACTAGCGAAAGACACAAGTTAGTTACATCCTTCCTCTTCATTTACATTTCATAAAGAAGAATACTCAAGCAGTTTTCTTTGTTTGTTGCTAAGGCACTGTCACACCTTAGAGTGGGATAGGGGCATTCTGAATAGATACTTTTCCCAACAACACTCCATGGATTCATTATCATCTCCTTACTGTTATGTTGGGGCAATGATGTGTAGGATGTGGGGAATGCATGATTCAGCAAAGTTTACTACTGAAATGGTTCCTTTAATGGAACCGACAGTTAATAGTTATGTGATGGATTGGGCAAAAATATTGTCCGATAAATTAGCCACTGCAATTCTTGACTTTATAACATATGCACGTAAAACCAGTAGAACAATTCCCCTTTTTATTATAGTGCTTATATTATGGATACTTTTTGCTTTAATTTTGAATACCCAGTACTCAGGTGGAGATGGACTACACAAGACCCTAAGCCAATCCACATTTATCATCAGATGTTATGGAAGGCACATTATAAAGACCACTTGTACCAAATCTGTAATGGTTTCATGTTACCTATCTATTATGCCATTTTTGATAAGCCTGCGCCAAGGATTTCCGAGGAGGCAACAATCGACTTGACTGTTGTAGGGAATTGGTTTGGGGAAGAAAAGTTCACATATATAAGGGTTTATGGTAGCCTCGCAAAACCCCATGTCCTTCCTTTGTATATACCTGATAATTTGTTGGCTCGAGAGTTGGCCTACAAGATAACCACAACAAGAACATCCAAAACTCTTAGGAATTCTAAAAAGCAGTCATGGCCTACATTTCCTTTGAGGTGCGGTGTTTACACTCTACATGATTACAAACATGGAGAGAAAGAGACAAAAAAGATAAACATGCTCAATCTTGCAACCATCCCCAACAGGCAATACGACCCAAGGAAAGTTGCCTATAATGTGCTTGAACAAGCCAAACTTACAAAGTTTGACCATGAAAAAGATCAATTTGACGACCTGTTTTCTTCATCAGAATCATTATTTCAGGTAAAGACATTGGCCAAAATGAAATATAAAGACGAAGGACTGGTAGAATTCAATAGGCTCAGAGAACAGAGGTTGCAAACTCTGCCACTGGACTTATTAGCTACTACCCCGACAACTCAGTCAAGCGAGCCTGAACAGCGAATTATCGACAAACCTCCTGCTACAGAGGAAATCCCCGAAAAGGGAAAAGAGCCAGAACAAGAGACAGAGCAGGAGAAAGAAAAGAAATAGGACAGTGAGTATATTGATCTAGATACGTAGATTGATCCCAAACTCCTCAAAGAGTGGCAACAATTTGACTCTATTATAAGCAATCCTGAGACTTCACAAGGGTTCGACACACCTCAAGTAACAGTCGGTCAAGAAACAACAACAACTACGGTTCCAATTGAAGGAACCAGCAGCCTATCCATCAGCAAAGATGCAGAAATAATTCCTAAAGATCCATCCGATCAGATTTTTTTGCAGATAGAAGACATACCACCATTCGATGTCTTTTATAGTCCCAAACACAGGGCCATGGTGAAAATATAGAGAAAAAGGAGGAGACTTGATCAATCTTCCCTTTTACCAGAACAAATAGAGATGGCTAATGTGGTGTGGAAGGAGGAATTTAACCCTTCCGATGACCTTACAAAACTTTCTCAGTATGCCGGAGCTTATTCGGCAGCCACCATGGATAAAGCCTCGGAAGTAAGCAATCTACTTAAGGAAAGAGATCAAACAATTGTTTCATTGCAGTCACAGGTGTCTGAAGCACAACGAAAAATAGAACAATTAGAACAACAACTATCAACACAGTAGCAGGTAAACAATCAATTAAAGGAGCAATTGCTTAAGGAGAAGCAGAGGATAGACTTAAGCATAGTACAGAAACAAAAGGAATTATCCAAGGCATTGGCTAGAATGAAGACAATGAATGAACAAATGAGTAAGACTAAAGATGAGAAAATCACTCAACTAACACACCAAGTAGAAAATTTCAAGAGTCTTCCTCAACCAGTAGAGTTCAGAACCGAATCTCTCCAAATCAACAAAGCATTGATTACACAGCTAAAACTGCTTTGTCACAATATTTCTCTGGTTGAGCCTCTTTGTGAAATTACTGCGTCAATAGTTGACAAATCAGTCGATGCCAGGCAGGATTTGGAACAGGCTGATGAAACTTTGACCAATTTTTTGGCTTGGCAAGACACCAGTGAAGGGCAAGCCGCGAATCTGCCTAAAATTCTAGAGTCACACAAAGAAATCCTTTTTCTAGAATGGCAGTCACAACTGATGAAAGCAGAGAGAGAAACATCAAGATGCAGATTATCAACCAGTAATTTAATTGAGTTAATCAATGACACTCTTTATCTGTCTAACATGATTTCACAGTGCTCTCCAGGTAAATTGACGTCAGCCAAAGCCTTCAAACAAACATGCAATTAAGAATTGGAGAAGAATGGAAGATTAATCACCGGCATCGGAAGTTTAACTTGGGATACCTTTTGGTTTTTATTAATAAAACCATAGAGTCAGAGGGTCGCACTCAAATGTTTAACCGATGCCATCAGTTGCATGATTCCCGAAATCTATGATGCCACATACACAACTCAACTACATTCTTGTCTGAGTTGCCCTCCAGAATTGCAACCGATGCTTGCTATTTTCCAGCTCAAGCCAAAGGGAGATCATCAGAAACAATGAATCATGCTGCCGACTGCAAACGAGCTGATTTTGAGGAGATACTCATAATGTAGTTGTACCAATTAATAGCATTTTTATTTTGTAATTAGTTAGCCTAATTAGTATTTATAGGCCCTTTCATGCATTTAGAAAGGGTCCTCAGTTTTTGTATAAACTCAAATCAGTAAGTCACACTATTGTGCTTCTGATCTATTTTTATGAAGACTGGGCCAGTATTCTGAATTTTAACGAAGAAAGCTTTGATGACATGTGCACTATTGCCTTATTGTGGAAGTGTTTCTAAGTTAGAATAAGGAATTTGAATGCGATTGATATCGGGAGTGATTCAAATAACATATGGTACTATTATCTATGCTCTTGCCTCATTCTTGCATGTGAATCAACATTTATTTAATCTTTCTATCATTGGATATATGTATGTGTTTTAACAACAATCCTTATACTTATCACTATTGAATGTCTAAGGAGTGTTATTCTTTCAATCATATTTATGTCTATGATATATATGAAGAATAGTGTAATAATGTTTTCTTGATTACCTTGTTCAACTAATTGAACAAAGTAATTATCATATGAATAAATGTCTTTGTTTACCAACAGAGTCATCTATATGTCTATTTGTGTATAAAGATCATCAAAAGTTACACTAAAGCAGAAGTTTCCCAGGATAGGATAGTTGTTCATAATTTTACTTTTAGATTAAATCATTCATCCGTTATCATTAGATATTAGAGAATCAACCACTTATCCATCCTATTTACTAATCATTGGGAAACTGGTCCCATTATTTCCAGTCGGAGCCACCACACCAAACAGAAAAGGAGCTGCCTTTAAGGTCCGGACCGGGTGGTTTTCCCCGATGTTGTTGCAGCGATTTTCAAGGCATCAACAATTGGTCATATCCATCTTTGTTCTTTTGCAAGAGAATAACAACTAATGTGATTTCATAAGCGAAATAAAAGACACTTAAATGTTGAGAGTAATCTAGATTGGCTAAGATGGGGGCTCTTGCAATGGCATTTTTAATATGATCAAATGTATACCTAGAAAGAAAATTCCATTGGATTTCATGGTTATTTTTCAGCATATTAGTTATGTACTTAACTATTTCAACATAGTTAGGGATAAATTTTCTTAAAAATATACTTTTTCCAAGGAAATCTTGGACTTCCTTATTGTTCCTTGGTAATACGGGGGCCTGAATTGCTGAGATTGTTTTTGGATCAATGACTACTCCTTCTTTGGAAATTATGTGGCTGAGAAATTTTCTTTCTTGGAGTGCAAACAAAGACTTCTTCAGATTAAGAGAAATCCCAAATTTCCTGCACCTATCAAAAACCTTTCTCAAATGCTTCAAATTCTTTTCATCGGAATTGGGAAAAAATAGTTAAATCATATAAATAAATAGCAGCAAATTTGCTGGTATTACCTACAAATTCAAGGTCCACAGCACGTTGAACTGTGGCTCTAGCATTAGTTAACCCAAAATCCATTCGTTTATACATGAATGTGCCCCATGGAGTTGTAAATGCAGTTTTTTCTCTATCCTCTAGACGAACCATAATCTAATTATATCCAGAAAATCCATCTAACATGGAAATTATTTGGGCTATGGAAACTTTCTGAAGTAATTGATCCATCTTAGGTAATGGATAATTTCCCTTCAAGGAAGATTTATTCAAATTCCTAAAATCTACACATAATCTAATTTCACCATTCTTTTTCCTCACTGGAACTAGATTGGCTACCCAATATGAATATCTTAATGGAAGTATTATTTTAGCATCCAGTAGCTTCTTTAGTTCTTTTTCAATTACAGGAAGAAGGACATGATTAATTCTCCTCAATTTTTGTTTGAAAGGTTTTGCCTCTGGTTTTAATGGAATTTTGTGTTCAATAAGAGATGTATCATATGTTTTTAATTCATTATAAGACTAGTAAAAAACATCTTTGTAGGCTTTAAGGAGGGTTGAATATTTATCTTTAGCTTCCATTGGCAGGGATGCATAAATTTTAACGTTTCTGATCTCTTCAAAACTTCCAATGTTATAAATTTCAATATTTTCATCAGGTGAATCAAAAAGTGGATTTTTGGGGACATCATTATGATCAAAGATATTAGCAAGAGGGATTAACCCTTTTGGAATAAATTTGTTAGAGAGTTGGATAATGTTATGATCAACAATTTTAAAATCAAATTGTGGTGTTTGATTTCTGTTATCAATTTCAAGATTATCAAGTGGTTCTTCCTCAACTTGCATGTTTGAGAATCCATATATGACTTGCAAAAAGGATTTTAGTTGCTTGCCATGATAAAAAAATTTCCAGTACTTAAGGTTTTCAGGAATAGATGGTCTATACTTGACTTGAATTTGATATTGGACAAGAATATTATCAGGGATTTTAAAGGAACTTGTAGAAACAACCATGGAATTTGCATGTATGTTTTGATCTCTAGGAACAACAGTAATATTGAATGTTGAAAAGAAATTTTCATTTGAATCCCAAACTTCATTCCTATAAGATCTCAATCTTGGGTGCTTAGTTTGACAAAGATTTCTAACTTGTCTAACAATAAGTTCATAATCACTATATACGCTTAAGTTTTGCACCTTAATACTTCTTCCTAACTCCAATCCTAGCAGAAACGCTTCATACTCTGCTACATTATTGGTTACATCGAATTCAAGTTTGTATGAATGGGTAATGTTTTATTTATCTGGGTAAATTAGTACAATTCCAGCTCCTACTCCTTCCTTTGAACAAGAACCATCAAAGTACATTTTCCAAATATCAGTTTCAATGGTTTTAGGTTGATCAACAATATATTCAATAGTTAGTTGAGTATTTTTTGAATTATTTACAGATAGTTCAAAAAAACCAAAGTCTTGATCAATAGCATAAATAGGATGCTTCCTAGCTTGATCATCTCTACAAACAGTGTTCACAAATCTGACCTCTCTATACAACCTGAGATACTCACCCCCATAAACTAGAATAGTGGCATAAGACATATCCATTTGTAGGCTCCATCCTAGTTTAGTAAAACAAGATCTTGAGAGTAGCATGCCAAATTTGGAGGGAAGTCAGTGACTACTATGTCTAAAACCACACTTTTGATAGGGATCTGAGCTAAGGTAACCACCAAATCTTTAATGTGTCCTAGACAAGGAACTTTATTGGAGTGAAAAGTGTAATTATCATGGTAAGTTCTAGTGACTTCTAATTGCAGCTGGTCCATGACCACTTTAGGCATTAGATTATGGGGCGCCCCAAAATCTAACATACAATTATATAGTAGGAAACCATTAATTTTCATAGTCACATAAAACGGTGCTGCATTCTCATCTATCATGTCAGAGCGAGGACCAAAAGCTACTGAGGGTTTTTTGTCCTGCAAGCTTATCACATCCCCTTCAACATCCACACTAGATGATTGAATCCATTTTAAAACTTGGTTCTTATACCCTGGAGTTGGTATTTTAACCCTTTCCAGTTCTCTTTCAACATTGAAGGTTGCCAAAATAGTTTTATCAATTTGACTTTTGAATCATAGTTGTCTGGGTATTAGTAGATTTTATCTAAGGTTAATTTTGAATGGGACCTTTTGGAGGTATACCAAGCCATGCCCTAGGTCTAAGATCATATATTCTATTTAATTCTCCAATTAGAAATTCTGATAATGCTTGGTATTTAGAAATTTAATTTTCTTATTGATTTTGGAAAGACTGATTTGGAGGGTGAGGAACAATAGCATTATGTAGGTGTAGAATCAAAATTATTTATATCTTCAGAAGTTAGAGGACCAATATCATCTAGTTTTTGGTCATCAATCGTTAAAGGAGGTTGGATCTATTGATCAGTGTTAGGTCTCTGTAAAATTTTAATTTGAGGGGCTCTTCTAAACTGATTCTATGGTCTGACAACAACTTGTTGTATGGTTCTAGGCTGAGTTTCAATATCAGAAACTCTATTAGATAGGTTTCTAAGTAATTATGTTGTCTCATCTATATTTTGATCATCATTTTTGGTCTTTGAGGAAGATCCTTCCTCCTTAGCCTTCACTTTTCTTTAAGCCTTTTCATCCTTGGCTTTGAGTTTAGATGAAGATGATCTGTTAGCCTCAACTTATATAGCGTTAGTCTTCATATTATAAAGGGTAGGAGATGTCCTTTCCCTTAGCATGACTACAAAGTAATCATTAAAGGATTTGTAAAACCTAACCTTTGCTATTGTAACAAGAGATTTACAATCAAGAGGCATCTTGTGGTAAAGTTTATTAAATCGTTTAATAAAATATGCCACGGGTTCTCCATTGTTCCTTTTAAGCTCTTCAAACTCAATAACGTAGTAAACTGGACCTTTTTTGACACCTCATCGATTCTTTAATATAGTAGTTAAAACATTCTAGGAATGAATTGAATCATCCCTCAGTTGCCTAAACCATATCCTAACATGTCCCTCCAGAGACTGAACAAATAAACACATAAATACATCCTCATGCTCTATATTCATATTATCTGATGAGCCTCATCATTGGTTAAATATATGGACCTTAATTCACCTCCTAGCTTAGTCAAATCAACTCTTCTCACAATTTATTATATGTTTTGATTATATTTTGTTTAATGACATGAGTCAAAGTGAGATATTATGCCTAATGGACTAATGTGCATTGAATGCAAGTTTGTGAGAGAAAATCAAGGAAATTTGGCAAGATTAAGGGCTGAAACTCGAATGGGGCAAGGAAGATAGACTGTAGGAGGTAAATCCTCCTCATTTACTATTCCCTCATTCAAATATTCCTCCATCAATCACACTAGCTCGGAGTACAAGCATCCAAGTCATGAAGATCAAAAGGTAGTCGAGAAATTGACAGTCAAAGAGTTAGTTTATCTCGAGTTTGGGAGCCGAGACTCCTTATATTTAAGGAAGTTGTGGGAGACCTTAGTTGTATAAATAAAGAAGCCTAGAGCCTCATTAGGATTCAAATTTTTGCTGTAAAAACACTAGTTATATTTGAGCTCTAGACTTGTGGAAGACATTGCTATGTAATTTTGTGTTTTGATAATGCGAATGAGATTTTTCTTGATCCATTACTGAGTTAACTCAGAGAGTTGAAGCTCATGGGTTAGGGCCCAACCCTTGCAGCAAAGGCTCCTCTTCTTTTATCTGTATGCTTAGATTGATCTCATAGATTCATGGTTGAATTGTCCTTAGAAGTACTCATTGCAAGTAGTGTATATTTGATTAGTTTGTTTACTAGTTTGCTTCCATTTGTGCTTTACTTTAGCAGTAGTTTAGAAGAGATAAAGGACCATCAAAAATTTGTCAATAGGTGTTTTGGCCTCACTTCTTCATTAAGGGATAATTATTTGAGGAAAGGACTCCTATGCAGCCCCAAAAAGATAGAATTCTACTTTCTCATAGAATTTAGAGTATTCTGAACTTAAGCCAGCATTTGATCAATTTGCAAGAGTAGGAATTAGTCATCATTTCTTCCATATTCAGCCTTACAGTAGATATCATCAATGGTTCCATCTTATTCTGCAAGTTTTCCTCATGCATGAAGTAGACAACTAGCTCATTAAACTTTGTTTTCCTAGCTTATTGAAATTCCCCTTGTTTACATGATTTTTGGGAAAATATCAATGTTTGATGTAGTGCAGGTGTTTTAGAGGTAAAGGGAGATCTCATAGCCCACAACCTCCTTCAAAATTCATTGATCCATGATCATTCCTTTCTTTCACTAAGACCCTCACCAATTTCATCATTTTACAAGGAAACTTCTCCAAGCATGTTGAGCAAATCCAACCATCTCCCAACCTTGGTTTTGAGTTATGAGTGATCCTAGGAATTTTCTTGATTCATTCCATTCACCAACCATCTTCCCTAAGCCTTCCATCACCTTCAGCACCCATCATGTTTCTCTCGGTTGTATCCTGTAGAAATACAACGAACCTGGTAGGTTTTTAGGACATCTTGTAGGTTTTTCTGTAGTGGCCTGTTTTGAGGCCGCATTGAGGGGAAATCCTCTAGGAAGATAGAGAAGGTCACCTAAGGGTATCCCAAAGCTTCCGACCATCCACCATCATTCCTAAGCCACCTGCCACATCGCCAAAAGGGATTAGCTTTCACACTCTTGCATTAAAAAAAGAAGAAGAAGAAGAAGAAGAAGAAGAAGAAGATTTATTCTAGTCCTTTACATGCACAGTAGTAATGTTTGATGTTTTGAACTTACATGCTTAGGACAGTAGAATTTCATACATGTTAACTTAGCATTCTTGTAGAAGCATAGTCTCTTAGTAGTTAGTTAGGAAATGGTGTGTTTTATTATTGGATTTCAATCTTTTTCCTTACTGCAGTGGACAAGTTTTCTCTTAGAGTAGATTTCTCTTCCCCTCATTAGTAATCAAGATTCCTTTCAATACATATAACTCTAGCTTGAAAAACCCTCGTGGTCTCTCTCTAGCTAAATAGTGACAAAAGGGAAGAACCATAACTTTTACTTGTGTATACAACATTGTCACCTCCAAGTTTGTATGAACCCCAGGTTGATAAAGTAAAGCTAGTAGCCCCAGGAGTTGTAGCATTCTTGCTACAATACTGGTGCTCATCACTTTTTGGTGTCATTTCTAGGGAGGTGTCTAAGTAATATGTGATTACTGATTTCTTTCTTCCATTTCTTGCTTCTATTATTCTGCTATTAGTTTCATTTATGCAAGAGTAATTTGGTTTCTTTCTTTTCCATTCTGCATTCTTTGATTTCCTTTCCATTCTGCAAGTAAGATTTCATTCAAGTAGTTAATTTTCATTCAATCAGTTAGTTTTTTTTCAGTCTACAATTTCAATTCGGAAATCACTTTCAAAGTTTGAAAAAATACAAAACAAAACAAAAACATTTTTTTCATGCCTCATAGGAATAGGGATAATGTAGGGAATTTTTTGCCAAAGACCCCCACTGCTTCAAACAATCAACCTTCCTTCTTCTTAAGTGGTTGTGAATTGGAGGAACCCTTAAGTGAGAAACCAAAGATATTTGAAGAGACTACAGGGGAAGAAGAAGAAGAACCCATTCCTACTAAACCAATAACTTAAAATAGAAATGACAGAGGAAATATAGAAAGAGTTGAGGGTGCCTTCCCCATCAGGGAGACCAATGGGGATACTAGGATGAAGAATATAAGCCCCATTTCCCTTCTACATTTCCATGGCCTAACCTCAGAAGATATAGACACTTTCTTATTTGAGTTTGTTGTCATATGTCGAACCTATGACTACACCAATGATCCGAATTGGATCCATAGAAGATTGTCAAAGGACCATGACTGTATCAAGTCGAAAAAATCTCTAAAGAATTCCAAAACAGCGATCAAAGACACCCTAAACCTCTGGCAATGGCAGCCTACGTGGAACAATGACGACCTTGGTTAAATTGCACTAACCGAGGTCCATGGAGACCGCACAGGAGGCCAAAGTAGCCCCTGGGAGCCCCAAATCAGGAAACGGAGGTAGATTTTGATGCGTGATTAGCGCTGGGCAAACAAGGCCGAAATGGAGGAAGCCTAAGCACTCGATTACATTGGGAACCGAAGGACCACAGGCGGAAAAGGAAAAAAATGCTAAATGTACAAGGTGGGACCCATGATCTGGAAAACTGGCGATATTGATTGGGGCGCCCATGAATGGTAAGAAGTTTTGGACGAGAGCGGAGTGATTCCATACATCGATCGATGCGTGGCAAGTGGAGGTGAGAGAAAACCGCCATTGATTGCACGCTATTGGTCGAGCAAGTCAACTGCACGAAACGTGTATATGGCCTCAGATCTGGAGGGCCCAGATCAGACGGCTGAGATCATGCTCGAGAGAGGAAGCAGAATCGACAGAGAATTAAGCCACATTTTAGAAGGGATTTGGAATCCGTTTGACTGCCATGGTGGAGGAAGAACTCATCCATGACGTAATTGAAGAAACGAATCGATGAAGTATGCTGGCACCATTTAGAGGAGGATAAGTGGCCACTCCCTGAGCATTCATGATGACGCCGAACCAGGAACTCCAAGTGTAGCTGTAGAAGGTGAATCGAAAGAGGTGGAAGAGGAACCGAACATGCATAGAGTTCGAATGGCTAAAGCCATGAACAGAGACAGTCAAATCAGTGAAGTAAGATAGCAAGAGTCGAGAGACGAAGAAGTGGAATAGTGAACCCAGAGAGGAGAACTGAACAAAGAGAATAGTAAAGAAAAGCAGAAGAGGACAGAAGGCCAAGCTGACCAGATGCAGCATCGAGCACCAGAGGCTTGGGAGATCCGAGCCGCCCCAGAGAGGATCTGTCCAGGCTGAGCACCACATTGGGCTCTCCCTTGTAGACTAGAAGGTCACATAGTTGGTAGGAAGAAGAAGTCTATGTACTCAAGTGGCTTGGGGAATCCAAGAACCACCCTGCCAAGCAAAACCTGCTTCAGGAGAACTCACATTGAGTCCCTATATTGTAATTTCTATGCTTAAAGACATAATAAAACAGGGCCACCAATGAAATCTGGACCGGAGATGTAGCCCTAGAGAATTGGGTGAACTCCTTATTAAAATTGCTTGTGTCTTTATGTTTGCTTACTGTATTTCTCTGTTGTCTTTCCATTTTATTGTCTGTGTATTGGCAATTTGATCAATCCGTTGCTTGAATAACACAAAACACACACACTAGCACATGAGTCTATACTACCCTAGTTTAATAAATATTTAATTGATGTCACTCATAGGGTGAGTATCAGATCAAGTGGTATCAGAGCACTAGGTTGTAAGGTTAGAAAAGCTTGTGTTGGTTTAGTTGTGAATGCTCATAAGATCAAAGCTTAAATTAGGATAAGCAGAGTTGGTGGAAACTAATCCCGAAATTGGGAGAGTCTATTCTTAGAAGACAATGTCAGAGGAAGGTTCTGTTGGGCCAGACCCTCAATTCATATAGAGTTTCCTAGCTATAAAATCTGTGGTAGAAGAAATGTACAAAGACTTTAGAAAGCAAAAAGTTGAAGATTCGTCAGGTTCTAAACAAGATAAAGAAGAAGATCAGTCTCACTCCCATGACCACTCCAAAGGAAAGGGGAAAGAAGAAAGCTTTCTCACACCTCCTAATAGCCTTGTGCATAATAAGAAAGCATCTTTGATTAAGCTAGATGTTAAATTTGATTTGACTATATATGATGGAGAGCTAAATGCTAAAAAATTGGACAATTGGATTAGACAAATTGATGTGTATTGCAGAGTACAGAACATAAACTCAGACAAGAGTAAGATTCAGTTGGCAAGCCTACTCCTAGAAGGCACTGCCTTGGTTTGGTGGGAAGGCAGAACCCAAGATGATATGAAAAGACATGGTGAGACCATCTCTATCTGGAGTGACTATGTTTCTGCAATCAAAAAGCAGTTCTATCCATTGGCCTACATGCAACAAGCCATGATGAGTTGGCAAACTCTTCGACAGTTGAAAGGGAAAAGTGTGCAAGGGTATACTCAAGAGTTCAAAAAGAGAGCATTGATGATGGGTATCTCATTAGACTCACCAGAGACTCTTTTGAAGTACATTGGTGGTCTACATAGCTACATGAGGCATACCATCCTCATGTTTAATCCCACTAGTATAGATAAGGTATTTGTACAAGCTACTCATCTAGAAGCTCAAGGAAAGAATGGAAATCTAGAAGTTGGGGGACCATCCCAACCCACTGTAAGCAAGAGCAAGGAGAAAAGAAAACAGAAGTGGAAAGCAAGGAAGGCTAAAACTGCACAGAAAGCCAAAGCTTCATGCACTCACTGTAAAAAGGATGGGCATGATGATGAGCATTGTTGGATTCTGCATCCAGAGCTGAGACCTAAGAAGTCTGGGGGCAAGAAGAAGAATACAGCTGTAGCTATTCAGAAAGATTTGGGGTCAGACTCAGGAGATGAAACAACTATAGCAGCGATAGGTATAAAAGGTAAGAATTCTAAAGCATCTACTAGTAATTCTGCTCAATCTATTATTGATGAAGAAAATGAGAGAAAAAGGCATGAGCTATTCCATATTCGAGCTATTTCCAAAAATCAAAAGATTGATAGTGGCTCACAAGTAAATTTGATTTCCAAAGCAATTGTAAAGAAATTGGGATTAGCAACCACAACTCACAAGAAACCATACCCATTAGGATGGTTGAATGATAAAGCACAACTACAAATGACTAGACAGTGCAAACTCAAGTTTTCTTTTGGGTCAACATTTGTAGATGAGGTTGAGTTAGACATAATTCCTTTCAATATATGTGGAATTGTTTTAGGAAGTCCTTACTTGTATGATAGAAAGGCTATTTTCTATAGAGCTGAGAAAAAATATCTACTTGTTAAAGATGGAATCGAATACTTTGTAAGAGCTCATAAGCTCAAGAATAATTATACTCTCATAAACTCAGGACAGATGAAAAGAATGATAAAGTCAACAATTCTTACTGATGGCTGTAAAAGAAAAGAAACCTAATAAAACCAATGTATTTGAGGGATGTAATGCTGAACAACAAGCTGATATAGAAAAGATTGTTTCAGAGTATGATGTCTTGTTTCAAGAACCTAAAGTTCTGCCACCCAAAAAGGGAATAGTACATGATATTATTTTGCAGCAAGATGTTCCTTTGCCTAACACTGGGATGTACAGGTTGTCTACTTTAGATAATGCTGAAATCAAGAAGCAGGTGCAGGAGTTGCTCGAGAAGGGCTTCATCAGGCCTAGCACATCACCATGTGGGTCACCAATCATTTTTGTGAGAAAAAAATATGGCTCGTGGAGAATGTGCATTGATTACCGAGCACTGAATAAGATAAAAATAAAAAACCATTATCCCCTTCCTCGCACAGATGATCTTTTAGATCAATTAAAGGAAGCTGTTTATTTCACCAAGATGGATTTGCACAGTGGATACCATTAGGTCAGAGTTGCAGAACAAGATGCATGGAAGGCTGCTTTCAAAACAAAGCAGGGATTGTATGAATGGTTGGTTATGCCTTTTGGCTTAACCAATGCTCCTGCTACTTTCATGAGATTAATGAATGATGTACTCAGACCTTTTCTTGATGATTTTGTTATTGTGTATCTGGATGACATTCTGATTTTTAGTAAAATGTGGGAAGAACATTTAAAGCATGTTAAGCAGACATTAGATGTTTTGAAAAGAGAAAAAATTTATGTTAAACTCTCAAAATGTGAATTTGGCAAAACATCTCTAAACTACTTGGGTCATATAGTAAGGGGAGGTGAATTAAAAATAGATCCCTCTAAAGTGGCAGTCATTGTGAACTAGCCTAAACCTAGGTTTGCTACAGAAGTGAGAAGCTTCTTAGGAGCAGCACAATATTCGAGGAAGTTCATTTCTAACTTCTCCTCGATTGCAGCTCCCTTACATGCTTTAACAAGATTAAATAAGGTGTTTCAGTGGGGAGGAAAACATTAGAAAGCCTTCAACACCTTGAAAGAGAGAATTAGTATAGCACCTGTACTAGCACTGCTAGATTTACAAAGACCATTTGAGATCCAAACTGATGCCAGTGACTATGCCATGGGAGCAGTGTTGAAATAGCATGTTAAACCCATATGTTATCATTATGAGACTTTTAATCCTACAGTAGTTAACTATCCTACATATGATAAAGAATTTTATGCATTAGTTCAGAGTGTGAAAAAAGTGGAAACATTATCTAATGGGCAAAGAGATAGTAATACATACTGATCATTAGCCACTTCAATATCTACACTTCCAAACTAAGTTGCAGCAATCAAGACATTACAGATGGATGGGGTTTCTACAACAGTTTCATTTAGTCTTCAGATATAAAAAGGGCATACATAACAAGGTTGCAGACATGTTATCTAGACCCATTATAGATGCATCTATCATACTTAAGAATAATTCTGTGCTACATGAGAGCTACATAGAACAATATGCTCAGGATATGGACTTTAAAAATGTATATGCAACTTTGAGTCACAACAAAAGAGTAGAAGAATTGGAATATCATGTGAAGGACCGACTCTTATATCATTGTGGGAAACTCTGCATTCCACAAACTGAGAGGATAAATATAATTAGGGAAGCACACACTTCTCTAATATTAGGTCACTTTGGGGTAAGTAAAACAGTTGCACAGCTGCAAAGGTTTTGCTATTGGCCGAAAATGAATGAGACAGTTTCTAGATATGTAAGAGGGTGTGCCATGTGTGCTAAAAGCAAGCCCAACAATAGAAAACTAGGCTTGTACACTACATTGCTAGTTCCTTCTCACCCTTGGGAAGGCATTTCCATGGATTTTGTTGGAGGACTGCCTAAATCTAGGAAAGGTCATGACTATCTATATGTTGTTGTAGATAGGTTCAACAAAATGTGTATTTTGATACCTTGCAGTAAATAGATCACAACTGAATAGACTACAAATTCTTCTTTGAACATTTATGGGTTCATTTTGGATTACCCACTTCCATTGTATCTGATCGAGACACCCAATTTGTGGGGAAGTTTTGGTCGAGTCTGTGGGAAATGATGGACACCAAGTTGAGAAAAGAATAGCTTTTCATCCACAAACAGATGACCATATAGTAGTAAACATGACAGTGATCCAGTTACTAATAGGTTATTGTAGCAAATATCCTATGCTTTGGGATGAAAACTTGTGTTATGTGCAACATGCTTACAACAGAACCAAGCACTCTTCTACACAAAGATCTCCTTTTGACACCTGTTTTGGTTTCACACCAAGGTCTCCTTTGGATTTTGTCTTTAGTAAAGATACCATAGTTGATGGACACATTGATGTGGAAAAGGCAACGAGGTTCATTGAATAGATCCAGGAGATCCACCAAGCAATACAGGAACATCTGGAAAAGAGCCAAGCCAAGTACAAGGCTAGGCATGACAAGCATCGGATGGAGCATAGTTTCTAGGTTGGAGACCAAGTCTGGTTGTATATCAGCAAGTACAGGATGCAAGGTGAAGTTAAAAAGCTAAAGCCTATCAAGTATGGACCTTTTAGGATACTTGAGAAGATTGGGGAAAATGATTTTCGCCTTGATTTACCAATGTACATGCACATCTACTCAGCTGTAAATGCAAGTTACTTGAGATTGTTTGAACCTTCAATGATTGAGGACCCTGAAGAGAAGAGTCAATTGCCTTCTATTAATGACCTGCTACCTGAATATCTCAATGAGTTGCAGGAAGACACAGTGCTGGATAGGAAGGTAAGAATGACGCGCAGGGGAAATGTGGAGTAACTCAGGATTGGGCTCAAAGGTTCAAAGCAAAGCAGCATAAAGTGGATTGATATTTGACAGGTGAAGAAACAGTATCCTCACCTAGCCGATGCTTGAAAACCAACTTTTGGTGGTCCAAAATCTTTTTCAACGGGAAGGCCATGATCTGAATTGGATCCAAGGAAAACTATCAAAGGACCATGACTGTATCAGGTCAAACAAATCTCTAAAGAATTCCAAAACAGTGATCAAAGGCACCCTGAACCCGTGGCAATGGCATCCAACGTGGAACAATGAGGACTTTGATCAAAGCACATTGACCGAGGCCCATGGAGACCATGTAGGAGGCCAAAGTAGCCCTTGGGAGCCCCAGAACGGGAAACAAAAGTGGATTTTGATGCACTAATCGCTGTGAAAACAGGGCTAAAATGGAGGAAGCTCGAGCACTCGGTCACGTTGGGAACCGGAGGACCACGGGCGGAAAAGGAAAAAAATGCTAAACGTATAAGGTGGGACCCGCGCTCTGGAAAACCAGTGGTATTGATCATGATGCCCATGAATGGTAAGAGGTTTTGGACAAGAGCAAAGTGATTCCATACATCAATTGACACGTGGCAAGTGGAGGTGAGAGAAACCGCCGTTGATCACATGTTATTAGTCGAGCAAGTCAACCTCGCGAAATGTGCGTATGGCATTGGATCTAGAGGGCCTAGATCGGAAGGCTGAGATCGCGACTGATGGAGGAAGCGGAATTAACAGAGAATTAAGCCGCATTTTAGAATGGATTTGGAATCTATTTGACTGCCACAGTGGAGGAAGAACGCATCCACGACGTAATTGAAGAAATGAATCAATGAAGTATGATGGCGCCATTTAGAGGAGGACAAGAGGCCACTCCCTAAGCGTTCATGATGATGCCGAACCAGGAACTCCAAGTGCAGCTACAGAAGGTGAATTGACAGAGGCAGAAGAGGAACCGAATAGGCATAGAGTTCGAATGGCTAAAGCCATGAACAGAGACAGTCAAATCAGCGAAGTAAGATAGCAAGATTCGAGAGACGAAGAAGTGGAACAGAGAACCCAGAGAGGAGGACTAAACACAAAGAAAAGTAAAGCAAAGTAGAAGAGGATAGAGGGCCAAGCTAACTAGAGGTAGCATCGAGCACCAGGGGCTTGAGAGATCCGAGCCGCCCTAGAGAGGATCTGTCCAGGCTAAGCACCACATTAGGCTCTCCCCTGTAGATCAGAAGGTCATAGAACTGGTAGGAAGAAGAAGTATGTGTACTCAAGTGGCTTGGGGAATCCAAGGACCACCTTGCCAAGCCAAACCTGCTTTAGGAGAACCCACATTAAGTCCCTGTATTGTAATTTCTCTACTTAAAGACACAATAAAACAAGGCCACCATTGAAAGCTGGACCGAAGATGTAGCCCTGGAGAATAGGGTGAACTCCTTATTAAAATTGCTTATGTCTTTATGTTTTCTTACTGTATTTCTCTACTGTCTTTCCATTTTATTGTCTATGTATTGGCAATCTGATCTATCTGTTGCTTCAATAACACAGAACACACACACCAGCACATGAGTCTGTAATACCCTAGTTTAATAAATCTTTAACTGATGTCACTCATAGGGTGAATATCTGATCAACCAATCATGAGCAGAAGTTGAAACTATTCCCATCCACTCTTAAGGATGCAACTTTGCATTATTTCATGGGTTTACCTAGGGATATCATCACAATTTGGGCTCAAATGCAACAAGCCTTAAATAACAAGTATCATGACTACTTTAGATCTAAAGACACTAAAGAGGAAATTTTTAGGATGACCTTAGAGCATGATGAATCCCTAGAAGATTATGAATAAAGATTCCAGCTTAGCTACAAAAGGGCAGGTGCACACTTTACCTTGATCCATTGAAGCTAGTCCTACTTAGAGGGGTAAGGGAAGATCTTTTCGATACCCTAAACTTGTTAATAGGAGGGGACATCTACCAGTTATCCTATGAGGATATCAAGACTGTCTTTAGAAACCATTCTAGGGCATCTAGGAAAAATGGTAGTTGCAGTCAACCTATGGTTATTCCATCCTTTTCCAATGCATCCATTAAGGGTGAAATTGGAAACATGCTGGAGGAATTCAAGAGTGAGATGCTCCAAACCCTTGCCCTACAGATGCACACTATGCACATCAAAAGAAAACAGGAGGAAGTAGAGAAAGCCTTAGCCATTTTCTGCCCTAGATGCACTAGGAGGCACCCTAGGAATGAATGTCCATTAAATTCGATTGAAATATGCTCATTTTGTGAAGAAAACCACTCCACAAAAAAGTGAACTTCTCTACTTGGACTAAAATATGTATATCAAGGAGCTGAAGGGGTGACTGAACAACTCTACTACATAGATCAAAGGAGACCTCATTGGCCTAGGCCATACCAACAAGGAACGCAAGGGTCATCCCATGCATATTACAACCCCAACCAGACCACATCCATTCCCTCTTAGCCCCCCCCTTCTCATCCATCTTGGTCTCCACCTACTCCTTGGTCCTTTGCACCTCAATATCATTCCCAGCTAACCAGCCAGTCATTTCAACCATATGCTCTGCCACAGCCTTAGTGGAATGCACCACCCCAGGGGTGGAGGCCCCCATACCAGAATGCTCCATCTTTATTGCCTTCACCACCTTCTTAACCACAAATTTTACACTCTGCTCCACCTAAACAACCCCAGATGCTTGCCCAGCCAAATACGAACCTGAACAATAGATAGTCACAACTAGTATACAATGGAGAGACATCCTATCCAGCCTATGTTATGGAAATTCAGGAAATCAACCTAAGATCTGGGAGAGTACTCTCGGACAACCAACCTCTACCTCCACCTATGGAGGTTAACGAATAAAGAGAGGAAATCATGCATAAATTAAATCTGTCACCCTTTCTTGATAGATTAACCCAACCACTCCAGCCTACCCCAGAAGAGACTGAACATCTGGGAGAATTGAAAAATCTATGTATAAAATTCCACTTCTCCAAGCTATGAAAGATGTACCTATTTACAACAAGTTGACTAAGGAGAATTTCTTCAAGCATCCAGGGAGGCAAAGAAGAGATGTCCCTACCATTAATGTCATTGGGAAAATGTCTGACTTAATGTTGGGGTAGGTAATTTGACCAAAGTACTTGGACCCTGGAAGCCCTGTAGTAGATGTTCACATTAATGGCACCATTTCCCCACACACTTTGATTGATCTTGGGGCTACCATTAATGTGATGACCAAGGACGCCATGCTCAAGCTCAACCTCCAGGGTTTATTGCGAAAGACCACAAAAGTCATGCAACTTGCAGACCGCTCCACAGTGACCCCTGAGGGGATTATGGAGCATGTGATGGCCTCCATTGAATCTTGGTAATACCCTACATATTTCCCAGTTCTCTAGCCTAAGTCCAAGCTTACTGGTTACCCTCTTATCCTTGGGAGGCCTTGGTTAGACATTGTCGATTCCTACATTAGCTGCATGGCTAGAAATATGACTATCAAGAATGGGCATATGTCCAGGCAGTTAGTACTATATCCTCCCGCTCAACCATCTCTAGAACATGACTTAACTTTATGGCTAGAAGAGGAGAAAGAAGATGAAGTTTATTCTTCCCAACTCTGTACCTTAGAAGCAACCATGGGAGGGGGACAACCAGATGAAGATGATTTGATTGAACACATACTCCAAAGTCCAACTCCCATTACATTGTCCTTAGAAGAGGTAGTAAAGGAAACCTACAAAAACCATCAGATTGAACTATTCTTAGCCGATTCTAACCCTATCCATGTCAAAAACATAGAATTCGACCTTGAGAGAACTTTGAAAATCAACCCATCACTTTCTGTTTACCAAGAAGAAAAGTTGTACAACATGCTAAAGGGACATCTAGATGTGTTTGCATGGAGTTACAACAAAATGAAGGGCCCTCATTGTGTACTCACCACATTTATATCAAAGAAGGGTGCAAACCATTGCAACAACCCCAAAGGAGGATGAATCCAACTCTCAAGGATATAGTCAAAGAAGAACTACAAAAGCTGCTAGATGCAAGATTCATTTACGCTATCGCAGATAGTGAGTTGGTCTCTCCTTTGGTGTTGGTTCCAAAGAAAAATGGTAAGTGGAGGATTTGTGTCGATTACAAAGAGTTAAACAAAGCCATAATGAAGGACCATTTCCCTCTACCTTTCATCGACTAATTGTTATATGGCCCGGAAGGGAAAAATTTTTTCTCTTTCCTAGATGGATTCATCGAGTATAATCAAATCTAGATCAACCCAGAAGACCAAGATAAAACCACATTCACTTTTCCTTGGGCTACTTTCTCATATAGGGTCATTCCCTTTGGCCTATGCAATGCTCCTGCCACTTTCCAGAGAGAAGTCCTGAGTACCTTTGTCGAGTTGGTCCATGATGCAATAGAAATTTATATGGATGATTTTACACCTTATGGGTGTGATTTCCAGGAGGCTCTATCCAACTTAGGTAAGGTGATAAACAAATTCATTGTAATGAACCTGTCTCTTAGTCCAAAAAATATGAGTTCTTGATGAATGCAGGGACTGTTCTAGGTCATTTAATATCCCAGCAAGGACTACAGGTGGACCCAAACAAAATAGCTATCATCCAAAGGGTCCTACCTATGCAAAAGCAGAGAGATGTCAGAAGTTTCCTAGGGTTAGTTAGATACTATCAGAGGTTTATAAAAGACTTCAGTAAGTTAGCTTCTCCTTTGTTTGGGTTGTTGACCAAAGAATCTAAGTTTGTATGGTCAAAAAGCTGTCAAGAGGCCCTGGACACCCTGAAGGACAAGTTGACTAATGCACTGATTCTTCGAGGACCAAATTGGACCCTTCCTTTTCATATACATGTTGATGCCTCACACAAATCCATAGGAGCAGATCTAGGCTAGATAGATGAAAAATTTCCTTATGCCATTTACTTTATCAGTAATAATTTTTCAAAGGCCGACTTGAACTACACAGTGACCGAAAAGGAGCTCCTGGCTATTGTGCATTCATTGAACAAATTTAGGCACTACATTATAGGTTATCAAACATTTGTACATGTTGATCATGTTGCAATCAAATATTTAATGAATAAACCTAATGTGAATGCCCAGATTATTAGATGGTTACTTTTATTACAACAATTTGATCTAACTATTGTTGATAAACCTGTTAAGGAAAATGTTGTTGCAATTTTTTTGTCCAGATTAACTTTGCCTGCAGATGAGGAAGGGATGGTTGATGATTAGTTACCGAATGAACACTTATTTGCCATTTTAGTTCTATCTCCATGGTTTACTGACATAGCAAACTATTTGGTATCTTCATAGTTCCCACTAAATTTTTCCTCCAAAGAGAAAAGCAAGATTGTGAGGAAGAGCGCCCCATTCACTTGGATTGGGGGCAACCTCTTCAAACTGGGCCCAGGTCAAATTTTGAGAAGATGTGTTAGGGAGGACGAAGTCTTTGACATCCTTTTGGCCTGTCATGATGGGCCTTGTGGAGGTCACTTTGTAGCAAAGAGGACAACATTCGAGGTGTTACAAGCTGGTTATTGTTGGCCCACTCTTCATCAAGATGTGAAAATATATACTAGTTAGTGTGATTGGTGCCGAAGGATGGGAAAGCCTACTCCAAGGGATGAAAGGCCTCTGCAACCTCGACTGAATTTCGAGCCATTTGACAACTGGGGCATGTATTTCATTGGACCTATTGATCCTCCTTCCAAGAAAAAGTAGTGCAACATTGTTTTCACTGACTATCTAACTAAGTGGGCTGAAACCAAGGCAATTAAGATAGCAGCAGAGGAGAAGGTGGCTAAGTTCTTACAGGAAAATGTCTTTTGGAAGTTTGGGTACTGTTAGGTTCCTATACCAATAGGTATCATATTTCATGATTGATTATGGAAATTCCAAATATGATCATCCTTTCCATGCTGCAAAGGTTCCATATTTTCAGAAAACAAAAAAATTTAAAAAAATGTAAAGAGGGTATGCCCTAAAGGAAAAATCAAAGGGCAAAAAGAATGAATTGGTCAAGAAAGCAAAGAAAATGAACCCCAAAGAAAAGACCAGGAAAGTGGCTAGTCAAAATGCCACTACTATCCTATTTTTTGCAAAGAATTTTACATTATGCAATCAGTGACTTCTGTCACACTTGATGGATGGCCAAATAGTTCAATCTTGGCTAGTCCATGTTTAAATTTCTTGTTGTAGAACTATATCATAAGATCTGCTCCAACAATTCAAGCTTGGCAAATCATTAGTTAGGCAGAGAAGCAAAGGGTCTCAACAGCTAAATCTGAGCCCCGGAAGAGATAAGGGCAGACTTAGATAGGAGGGCAGTCAAAAGAAAAACAAAAGAGAAAGGGTTTGCTAGTTCAAATGCACCCAATCAAAGGAAGAAAAAATGTTAGGTGTATTAGGTTGGGTAGGCAGGTGGATGTTGTAGAAGCAGGTTGGTGATCAGTCTTGTCTTGTTGAAATTGATTTATCTCATGAATGTCACAAATACCATAGCAAGGTGGTTGCAATTCAGTTGAAACATGACTAATTCCCCCTCTCATTTCCCAAGAACACTTACTAACATCCCTTCAAGGACATTGGGATTTTCTCAATGGTCCTAATTCATTTCATTTTATGAGAAATACTAAGTGGAACTCTATGTTTACTTAGTCAAAACAAGCCACATTTCTTGTGTAAAAATAATCATTCCATTTCACTTTCATTTCCCTAAAAACCTAAGCTATTACCTTATAAACTTAGCGTTTACTACCCATAAAACCATATTAACATTTTAACTTTATTATATAGCTCTTATTTAAAAATCTTTCCCCGCCCCTATTATACATAAAACCCATAAAAATCCCAAACTTTATAATATCCCAACCCCCGGCTTAATATAGCCATATACTATAATATTTCGGGAGTTATTGGTTCACTTGGAACCTTATAACAACCCTCCCCGCGCATACATATAGCATGGAAGCTAATTAACACTTGGTTAATTAAATAACCAACCCACTAAACCCAAAATTGCAATACACTACGATACTCCGCAAAACCTTATAAAGCAATGAAATATTATAGCGGGCCCCGTACATTACCCTTCCGCCAACTTACCGTGCTGCAAGCTGTTATAGACATTTTTGGTCACTGAAAACCCAATCAATTATGTCCATAAACCGAGGGATCCTAAGTCCCTAAAAGTGATGTTCCAACCCCTAAAAGAACAAGGTCAACTGATTACATCATCTCCCAGAAGTTCTCCATGAAAAACTACTCAGAACTGGTCAAAACTGGACCATCTCACCTACTCCATGGTCAAAGTGCGTTGCAGCCCACCTAAATGCACACGGGAGGTGTGATGCATATTGGAAAGCCCTTCTATGGGGTGCGATGGGCAAGAGTGGACAAATGGCAGAGTCAATTTGCGAGGTGTAGGATCATGGAATCTTCCAGAAACTTCTCCTGTGACACTTGCCTCTCTGCATTCGCCCAGGGATGAGTAAGAGATCATCAATCTCCAAGTGGAATCAAGAACTATCAGAGAGAGGACACTAATCAAATCTCAGAAGCTGACTCACCCCCCTTGCAAACATCTATATATGGATCCCTCATCCCAGAGATCCAGAGGCTGGAATTTTGTATCTTTTTAGGAAGTGCTGCTGGTTTCTTGGTGTAACATCATAGTGTTGGGTGATCTAAGCTTTTCATGAGGTGAAGAAGGGCTTTCTTGATGAGAGGATGACACTGGGTCAGAGTAATTGGTTGTAATCCTCTTTTCTTTTCTTGATATTAATAAAGCTATTCAAGTTTTCCTCCACATTCTTGTATGATTGATGATATATGCATTTGTGTGGTCAATATATATCTGGTCCTATATTTTTTATTATAGTAGATCTCTGTTATTGGATAGTGTTATGCTACTTTGATTCCACAGGTGCTCTTTGAAGCTGGGTAGACAAGGAAGCGAGTGGCAAAGATCTATTAGAAGGTAGAGGAATCAAGCAAGGAACCAAGCGCAAGATAGAGGTTGGTCTCCTTTATTCCCCTCTTATCTACTTCTCATAAAGGGAAACGAAAGTAGTTTTAGTTTGTTTGTTTCTAAGATAGCTACCAGTCTTAGTGGGACTAGAAGCTCTGCATAGACACTAGATTTCCAAATAACAAAATGGCGACTCCACTGGGGAGTGAATAGATTGTTTGTTTGTCTATATTTGTTTGCTTTATAAACTTACAGACAGAGCCTGAAGTCAAGCCAGCTAGCCTTCGAATTGCATTTGCTATGAAAGTGCAAAGTAGATCAATGTTGCTTCAGTCTATCTCCAGGTTTTGTTTATGAACTGAAAAATCGATTCACAAACTCTCTAATTGCCCTTGTGGTGGCTCTAGTAACCTCCTTAGATCTACCCCTGTGATTTATTTACTGATTATCACTTGCTCGGCCTAAATCCCTAAACTGTGCTGCAAACTGTGATCAAGAACTGGATCAAAAGTCTCGCACTGTACCATCGCACCCTCTCTTCAAGGATATCAGTATGCATCGCACTTCCCATGTGTTGTAGGTGGGATGCATACTGGAATCCCTGTGTAACAGGTGCGATGGTCAGAGAAGGCTAATTTTGCCTCCAGAATTTGGTTTTTCTTCACTCTTTTTAGCTCTATTCAGGATTTTTGTTGTCTGTAGTCAGTATACCTCTATGGAAACCCCCTTCCTTGCCATTATTCTGCCTCCATCGTGCAAAGAACTGTAAATTTTTTTATGTATTATGAGCCATTTTCAGTTCTCTTTTACAAAGAAGTAGCGTAATTGAACTGTCATTTCTTGATTTGGAAGTGTCGCAAGTGTTGTTTTCAGTCATAGAAGAGAATCTGATTGTTCTTGATAGTCGATTACACTCTTACTCTTGTATTTGATTTGAATTAGTATTTTTTTGAGTGTTGAAAGCAAGTTTTCAATTCCAAATCGCAAAGTGTCGTCATTGTCTTCATTTTGTCTTGAGAAGAAGCTTGTTAGTAATGTCGCTTTGAAAAATAATTCAGATTTGCGCTTTAGCTTTCTTTTTATCATTCACACATTAAGAAGGTTGAAAACAAATACATGCATGTGCATTTTCATTTAGACTGTTTTTTGGTTTGATTTAGGACAGTGCATATAGTGTGTGCTCTCTGCTCTATGTTGAAAGAATATCATATCTCTTTCTTTAGTAGCTAGGATTTTCATTGCAAAAAGAAGATTAAACGATTGTTTATCATATTAGATTTCATTTTAGGAATTGTATATCTACATCACGTGGTGAACCTGAAAGGCAAATTTCTTAAACAAGATCAACTGTAAAATAAATTTAATGAATCTGAAAATGCTTTGGAACCTAACGCACAACATTTAGAAGTCTAGGTTAGAGACGTATTCCAGCGTCGTAAAGCCTGGTAACTGTTTTTTCATTGCTGGTTGGTTGATTCCTCCACTTTGAGACGACAAGTGCCAGTACGGACTTGTGCTCCCACGTACCGTCGAGTATATACTGGGAGACCACAATAGGCTATATCCTTTATCCATAGGAAGCCATGTCTGCCGCCCTATTGATCGCAATGCACTAAACACAACATTCGAGAAGATTGAATGCCATACCGTAAAAAGTATTCTAAAGTTTTGCGATTGGTTTGGTAATCCCTCCGTCTAGATTTCCAGAGTAGTCTCTTTTGTTCCTTTTCAGACTCCTTAAAGGAAAAGGTCCATCTGAGCACTTGTCGCTTCAAGCTCACTAAAAATCGAAGGTGACTAGAGTCATCTTTTGTTTTTTCTCGACTCTTAAAAATTGAAAAAACAAGTTGTGTCAAAGTGTCTAAAATTCATTTAATTCAGAAACATTCTTCCCATTTTATTTTTAGTTGATCAAGTAATCTGCAATCATGGAAGAAAGTCAATCGAAATCGCTAGAAAATCTTTTGGATAGACTAGATATGTCTGAACAACCGTCGACATCCAGGACTGTGTCACCTGACGCAGTAGTGGCAGAGCCTCCTGCTGCTACTCCAACGATGTTCGCCGGTATACCATCTGTCCCGGCAAGTTATCAACAACAAGCCGTAGTCCAATCAGGGACTATTTCGACGACATGGTTGGTTCCTATTTCTTCATCCGGATTATCATCTGGTATTTCTTATGTTGAAACTCAACAAATTGACCCAATTTGTCTTCAAAGGCCAATCTACCCTTTAAGTACTGGATTGCCACCATATGGAGGGAAGTATGCCTTTTCATTGTTCCCTCCCGGAGAACAACCATATGGGAGTTTAGAACAAAGTTCAGGTCAAACTGGAATTATATCCAGCGGTTGGGTACCAATACTGCCTCATTAACCAAGAGTTGTATATTAAATGCAACCAGTCCACCCTGTGTCGAATATTCCCACTATACCTGCTATGGTGACTGCATCACAAGTACAAGCGCTACCTGTTGTATGTCAACCCCGAGTTTCTCAAGTTGTAATACAACAGCCTCTTGTCTCAACGACTCAAGCACAACCTCAGGTTAGTGCCTCCTTATTTGGAGCGACTCAGGCTCAAACAAGTATTATGACTCCTCATCTTGGTCAATCATCCAGTATTTGACAACAGCAAATGGTCCAACAACCATGGCTAGTTCAATCTCAACAACCGCCATTGCAACAATCATATCAAGGACCTGAGAAACAAGTCTTTGTAAGTAATGGGCAACCACATTTACAAAGAGGATTATCAAGAACCATACTATAATGGTTATGCCCATCAACCTTGTCAAAGTTACCAACATCAAATACATTATGCTGGTATGCAAAGACCCACTACTCAGGCGATTCCATCTTATCCTGGGTATGCTTTGCCTAACCTGAATCAACAATTTCCCTTTGTAGCAACATTAGAATTACCAGTTCTAAATCGGCTAACGAACGATCCAATTGCTTACGGCCCTTGGTGGCCAGCGATTCCAAATAAACTTCTGTCGGATACTCCTAAATTTAATGGAAATCCAGGTGAAGACCCGTTGAACCATGTGATGACCTTTCATCTGTGGTGCTCATCAAACACCCTAAACGATGATTCGATTAGGCTTCACCTTTTTCAGAGAACGTTAACTGGTCCAGCAGCAAAATGGTATATCGAATTACCTAGAGTTTTGTTTGATAACTTCAGTACCCTAGCCACAACCTTTTTAACCCATTTTCAGTTACCCATAAGGTACGAAACAAGAACAAAACTTCTTACCAATTTCAAACAAACGACAGCCACTCACATATCCGATCACATTCATGAGTGGTGACGTCATTGTAGAATGGTAAAAATGTACATTCCTGATCAGCTGTTAGCTGATTGGTTTATTAAGTCATTATTACCTTCCATTACAGAAGATGTGGCAAAGGGGGGAGTCATCACTGAAGAGCAAGTTATTGCTTGTGCGCAATATTTAGACTTGATTTACACTCAGTCTGGCACACTCTACGATAAAATCCCTGACGCTCCCAGACCAGAATTTTCCGTTCCTCCTCCTCCTAAATCAAACAATGACTCTCATGCCGGCGATGGCGTGATTGGTATGACAAATTCAAAATCGACAAAGGCTACATCTAAAAAGGCCCATAAGCTTTCTAGTCAAAATGAAAATGAAGAACTTCTCGCCTCGGAAGTTAATGTCGTGTCGACCAACAAAGGCAAAAAACCGAAGAAACCATGAGGCAAGAAGAAAGAGAAAATAAAAAAGAATAAACAGGAAGATTCTTCTCCTGAAAAATCTTCTGCAAACCCTTCTAGACAAAGGAAACCCCCTACAGGGTGTCAGATATGCGATGAGGATCAACGGACGAGAGGTTGTCCACATAAAGCTGAAGTTAAGAAACTCTTTAAGAGTTCAAAAACCTCAGTGGTATTGACTGATCCATTTCCAAACCCAGGAATCAATATGGTTGCTAGTGATAATGCTTCCCGATCCCAAGTGCTAATGTTATCTATTTCGAAGCAACAAAATGATTCTTTGATATCGACAAGGAATAAAGATTACAGGAATCCACAGATGTTGAACGACAACGATAATGATCAACCTAGTAGTTCGACAACAAATTCAACCGAAGTTGTGCCACCCATCACTCTAGAGCTAACGATATAGTCACCAAAGGGAGTAGTACACAAATCTACATTTAATCCTCGTTCCAGATTAGCACAACATTATAATATAGTGGAGGATCTGGCACAATCTTCGTCTGCTATGTTGACACTTGAGGTACTACAAAATTGCCCCTCCCAAAAGCAGGCTTTATTATCAGAAATAGGTGGGATTGACCCAAAGGATTCTAATCTTGTGTCCTTTAATCACAAAGGATATGATCCTCAGTTACCAGCTCAACTAACTTTCATCATTCAAGTGAAAGCCCTCAACAAAACTGTTCATCGAACAATTATTGATGAGGGGGCATCTACATGTATTATGTCGATGAGTTGCTGGAAAACTTTAGGATCTCCAACCTTGTCGCGATCTTTGATGACATTAAAAGCATTTGATGGATGAACATACACCCCATATGGGATTTTAAGTAACTTTCAAGTTGAACTGGGGGGAAAACGGTAGAAATAGATGTTGAAGTAATCGACGGAAACCTCGATTACAACATCCTACTGGGAAGGCCCTAGATATATGCCATGGTCGCAGTTGTGTCGACCTACTTCAGGAAGATTTCATTTCCCTTCCAAGGAGGAATTACAATCGTCGACCAACAAACATTCTCCCCAATAGTTCACAAGTTACGAGAAGCATTCCAATGATCCATGGAAGCAATCATTCGCTTCAAAATATTGGAGTAGGCCTCCTAAAAGACCCTACCTTAATGGGTACTTTTGCCCTACCACCTCCGAGTAATCTGGCGGAAGTGGCCACAGTGGAAACCTGCAATATGAAATCTTCTATATCTAATGGATTCAGAAGATTACTAAACATTTTGTCAGCATGGATCATCACCATTTTAGAAATATTGTAGCAATCAAGTTTCTTGGCCTGGGGGCAAACCCAAATCTACGCTCATCGAGTGTTTGGATAGATAGGTCTAAGGAATATGGCACCTCTTCAGATCCTTGGTCACATGTACATTCTACAGATGAAGGAATCATTCAATCAATGATGATAGGAGAGGCACCACGGGAAGATTACCACTATCGCTCCCATCTTCCGGATTACCACGAAGATTATTCCAGCAACCTTAATCATCCTTCAGTTTTTGATTTTATATCAAATACTGTAAATACGGTGAATTTCGAGGATGGTTCTTATCTCGTGTCGACCTCGTTAAAAAATGAAACAAGGAGTCATGAGGATAGTTCTTTTACTGTTTCAACCTCATTAAAAAATGAAACGACTCCATTTCCAAATCGAGTCTTTGATTACGATCTCGTAAAATCAAAGTCAAGTCTTTCGAATATCTCGAAGGTAAACCTTCATTCCAACCACCGAGATGAATGCAATGAAGCTTGGGGGGCATGCACCTCGATTTTTGTTATTATTCTGGGGGCATGCAAACTTATCATGAGCAGTGTTACCGCAGGGTTCAAGCTCATTAAAAAATAAACCTGCAAGGAGCAGTGTTACCGCAGGGTTAAAGCTCGTTAAAAAATAAACCCGCATCGAGTAGTTTTTATGTGGAGTTCAAGCTCGTTAAAAATTAAACATAAGTAGTGAGCAAATGTTTCCCCTAGAGTTTAATCTCATTCATTAAAAAATGAACCAATTTCTGGTAAATAACCATCGTGAATGCATTATCATCAGCCTTTGAAGCCTTGGTCGTGTTCTCATCATCACCTCCACTCTGTATTGGTTGATCATTCACATCCACTTGACTGTTTACACTTTTTTAGGAACAACTGTGAAGAGTGATACTGTTAGCCATCCTTGTGACACTGCCGTGATTGGAAAATTCCGAACCTTACCTGGAATTAGTTGCTACCCGAATTTATCACTCGTTCCTCGAAAAATGAGTCTCCTTTAAGCTCTTTTCATCTGACTCGTAAAATATGAAAAGATTGTCGAGTAATTGGCCTCTCTAGCTCATTAAAGTGACCGGGAGTGCTATCCCTCCTCTATATTTTAATCTTTTTGGACCTGAGGGATTATTACACAAAACAATCGAGCGCTTGTTTGGTTCGGATCGTTAAAATTACCGAAAATTCATCCCTTTTGTATTATGTTATACTTTTTCGGACTTAAGGGATTATATGACGAAAAAGGATTGTTGGAGTTTTCTTTACGTCCCTTTTCAGACTCTCTAAAATTGAAAAGGACCAAGTTATCTTTGTCGTTAAACTCGTTAAAACCGAATAGCGACAAACTTGTCCATATAGACAAGAACGAGTTTCACTATCGCTAGGCTCGTTAAAACATAGTGATAGGTTTGCCCGAAGGGAAAATTATAGAACAAGCATATGTTATCCTCCTCAAGCTTCACAAAAATAAAGAGGTACTGGTCAACAATGACTGGGGAAAAATTGGGAAGAAAACTTGAAGAAACTTTATTGGTAGCAAGTCGCTCTTGAACATGACACTTTCACTCCGCATCTGAGTTGAGTTGGGTTGTTCCATTCACCGGTCATATCACCATTGGTCCAACACACCAGCCACATTTGGGGTTAACGCTACCAATCCATCATGTCAATGTCGCCAATATGTTCAAGAGAAGTCGCTCAGACAGTTCACCTGTGTCTCATCCACTGTAATACATTCACGCTCCATTCTTTCATGACCGCCACCCTGAAACTTATATCATCAGATCGTTTTCACCTCCATTAAAATCATTTGCTTCATTCTGTGTCATAGATTTGGGATTCACTAAGGCCCTCCTATGACAGTTCGCTTCTTTTTGGCATCAGCTCATTATCCAGGAAGTCGATCTAGGAACAACCCTTTCAGTACTTTGAAGCTTACATGCCTCAATGGCAAGTTTCTCACTTCCGGCGACAGGTTTACATCAATGGCCTTTGACTGAAAGATTTTGCATGGTGTTAGAAGCTAAGTCCCTTATTCACACCACGTGAATTGTACTGTAGTACCTTGAGGTTCATCATCATTATCAGTGATTCCTCTCACGCCTGTTAACAGCTTACATCATTGGCTGGTAATCAGGTGATGTCTTTCCATGTTCGACTCCAGAACATCTCTCACATGGATCGACTTGTACTTTGAGTGAAGATCGAACAAGATTGAAGACCCCGGATCTAGTTTCATCCATCCAGGCTGTGATATATGTTCAAGAAAATAAAGACATCAAATGTACATCATTGTTGCACAGATAATCATCAAATCTAAGGGATGATGGATCTATTAGAATCATCAGTCTGCACACAGACGATTATCTGTCTTATGTACATAAAAATGAATTTATAAAGCTGAGCATAGGAATGCCCGCCTCAGCTAGATCATGAAAATATTATGAAGGTAATGTATTGTATTGTATCTTATTACAGGTCACCTTCCAGCTCGAAAAAACTCGGATCCTCATGATAAAGCATTTCACCCGACATCAAAAGATTAACAACCTCATGCTTTAGGGGGCAACTGTTATAGAAATTTTTGGGCACTGCAACCCCAATCAATTATGTCCATAAACCGAGGGCTCCTAAGTTCCTAAAAGTGTTCTTCCAACCTGTAAAAGAACAAGGTCAACTGATTACATCATCTCCCAGAAGTTCTCCATGAAAAACTACTCAGAACTGGTCAAAACTGGACCATCTCACCTGCTCCATGGTCAAAGTGCGCTGCATCGCACCTAAATGCACACAGGAGGTGCAATGCATATTGAAAATCCCTTCTATGGGGTGTAATGGGTGAGAGTGGACAAATGGCAGAGTCAATTTGTGAGGTGGAGGATCATGGAATCTTCTAGAAACGTCTCCTGTGACACTTGCCTCTCTGCATTCGCCCAAGGATGAGTAAGAGATCATCAATCTCCAAGTGGAATAAAGAACTATCATAGAAAGGACACTAATCAAATCTCAGAAGCTGACTCACCCCCTTGCAAACATCTATATCTGGATCCCTCATCCGAAAGATCTAGAGGCTGGAATTTTGTATCTTGTAAGGAAGTGCTGCTGGTTTCTTGGTGTAACATCATAGTGTTGGGTGATCTAAGATTTTCATGAGGTGAAGAAGGGCTTTCTTGCTGAGAGGATGACGCTGGGTTAGAATAATTTGTTGTAATCTTTTTTTCTTTTCTTGATATTAATAAAGCTATTCAAGTTTTCCTCCACATTCTTGTATGATTGATGATATATGCATTTGTGTGGTCAATATATATCTGGTCCTATATTTTTTATGATAGTAGATCTCTATTCTTGGATAGTGTTATGCTGCTTTGATTCCATAGGTGCTATTTGAAGCTGGGTAGACAAGGAAGCGAGTGGCAAAGATCTATTAGAAGGGAGAGGAATCAAGCAAGGAACCAAGTGCAAGACAGAGGTTGGTCTCCTTTATTCCCCTCCTATCTACTTCTCATAAAGGGAAACGAAAGTAGTTTTAGTTTGTTTGTTTCTAAGATAGCTACGAGTCTTAGTGGGACTAGCAACTCTGCATAGACATTAGATTTCCCGATAACACAAGCCGTTGGATCCGATCCCCCAGATCAGACGGTCCTCGTCCATATCCTGAGCCCCCATATGCCAAATGATAGCGTCCGGGGGATGGGTGGTATTTCCGTCGTACGCGAGACATGTGTTAGGTGCCTGGCATGATCGCTGCCACCTCTGACAAAACCACTATCGCCTAAAGGCGGTGCAGGGGCCAAACCGCTTACCACCTATGCCCCCGCCCTGTCGATTTCACCCTCACATCAGCAGACATGTCACCCACCACCCCGCCTCCATATCGTCTGCTGTGTCTGCCATGTCACTGCCAAGTCGACCTCCGTACCCCCGCTACCTGACAAAGATAACGTCATGCTGATGTCATCCAATCAAAACGCGCCAAAACCCACCAAAATCTGAATTTTCGTCAAAAAGCCATTAAAACGTCATTTTTGCCCATTTCACTTTGTTTGTTCTACGCACTATTTGCATGGTTTTCAACGACCAAAATGCCATTGTTACTACACAGTCCACCAACTAGGCAATTCAACTCCGTTGCTCGGTCCCTCAGCTCACTCTACCACCTACATTTTTCACAAAGCGCCCAGTGAACCAGGTATTTACTCAATTTCTCTCAAACCATATGTAGTTCCAGTTTTCTCTGAGTTAAATCAGTCGAGCCAAAGAATTGTGCAAATCCAATCGATAATTCTTGGAAAATACACCATAGCTATCCCTGCTTTTCACATTTTTCCATAAAAATAGCCTATTTTATTTGTTCCTTGCAAAAAACTAGAGTTCCATAACGAGAAACACATTGCCGCCACCGAACCTCTGCATTTTAACCTCTGTTTGGCCCATTTTTCCCGAGAAATTTCCCAAAACTTGTTTCCCTCTAAAAACTCCTCCATTCAGCTAAAATTCAAACTCAATTTGACCTGCAATTTCCACACAGAGCTCCAGAAACTCATATTTTACCTACTGTTGTTGTGAAAGTTCCAAACTCTAAATTAAATAATCACAGAGGGTGAAAAACGGAAACTCCAGTTGCCCTTAATGTTGCCCCCTTGAATGCACCACACAAGGAGTTGGAACGGTTGCCCTTAGCTGATAGGGACTTCCAAATACAAGACCTAAGGGGTATCAAAGACCACCTACAAACCTTTTGTGGAATTAGAAATGACTATCTAAACAAGACTAACCTCTATGGCATCTGGGAGTCCAATCTGCCCAGATATTATCTTCCATCGGTCAATGTGTTTCCTGATATAATCTGACTATCTTGTGCTAACTATGAGCTTACTCAAAGGACAATTGTTATAGACATTTTTGTGCCTTACAGCATGGAGCATGAAATGTCAATAATCTGAGGGATCCAAAGTCCCTAAACATGTTGTTCCTACCCCTAGAGGAACAAGGTCAGCAAACCACAGCACTTCAAATCAGTTCTCCACTGAAAAACACTCAAAAACAGGTCAATTTTGGATCAAAGCAGCTGCTCCACTAAGCATCTGCGCTGCATAGCAGGTACAACAAAGGCTACCTGCGTTGCATAGCAAGTAGGACAAAGGCTACCTGCGCTGAGCGTACTTGGACATGTGGAGGAATCTTTTTCTCAAAGTGCCAGTGCCCAGGAAGCTTCCAAAAAGGCACTTGATCATAAGATTCGCCTAATGATGAGTTAAGAGCTTCTAAAACTCCAAGTGGAAGGCAGAAACTCTGAGTGAAGGACTGAAGAACAATTGGAGTTGAAGAGGACAACAAGTCACACATCAAGCTGTCTTATCTTCACTCCAAAACTCTATATAAGGATCTCATCCCATGGGATCTGAGGCCAGAATTTGGTGCAAAGAATTGTTGTTGGTTTACAGTTGAGAGTATTGGGTGATTGCTTGAGGGAGGTGAAGAAGAGATTTCTCTCCGTCGGGAAGGTGATGCTGGATTGGACCTCTCATGGTTGTATCACCGCATGAACCTTACTTCCATATATTAATAAAGCATTTGAGGTTCTTCTATTCGCATGTGTTTCAATGGTGTATTGTCTTACTTGCGTATTTGATTTATGCTAATCCTTGAATCAATTATGAATGCATGCTTCTTGTAGTTTCCTTTTCTCGTCTTGTTTGCAGGATCTTGTGTAGCTAGGCCCGTGAGAAGACTTGGAGCTGGGAGCAAGCGGCAAAGAGAGAAGATTGGATCGACCATTTGCGCAAGACATCGGTAAGTGGATCTCTTCCTTTCCTCTTTTGCATGTCATAAAGAAGTAATCTTAGATAGCTTTGCTTCGGCTGTTGCTAAGGAACTATCACCCTTAGAGTGGGATAGGGTCATTCCGTGTTGGATACTTTTCCCCACAACAGACTGGCGACTCCGCTGGGGATCGTGTCTTGTTAGTAGCTTGTGTATTCTTGCTATTTATCTCTTGAACAAAGGGAGTACCGAATCGAACTGCATTCGAATCCTTCGAATGCAAAGTAGAGGGCAGCTACTCTAGCCCAGTGCTGGGCATGTTCATGATTTAAAAAGCTGATCCACAAGGACTCTTTTCAGCTCTTTGTGATAGTGTTCACCTTCCTTAATCACCCTCTAGAGTATACTTGACTGATAGCTTCTGATTTGGCCAAAAACTGTTGATTTTTTAGCAAACTGTGACCCGGAATCTGAGTGAGACAAGAGTTGTCTCATCAGTGCAGCTGTAGCAAAGGCTACCTGCGCTGCAACGCAGGTCCCGAAGGAGCTACCTGCGCTGCATGTCAGATTGACAGTGCAGTACCTGCGCTGATCCAGTTTTTCCTTGTGCAACTGGGGTTCCCTGCTTTCTGTTGCCCAGTTTTCAGTATTGTTTTTGTAGCCTATTGTCAACCTGTATACCCAGCTGAAACTACCTTTCTTTGCCCTCATTCCACCTCAGTTGTATGTTGAAACTGTGATTGTTCTTATTGTATTTCTTGCTTTCATTCACAGTTTCCCGTAGCGAAAGTAAACTAGTCTTGCTGTGACCTCTTGGATCTAGACCTGTGAGAAAGTGTCGTTGTGATTCTAAGAGCTAGTTTATTGCTGTTCATAGCTGCTTGAGCATTTGCTTTCGTTATATGGTTCGAATTTCAGTATTTCTTGTGTTTGAAACGAGTGAATCTTAAGGTGTTCTTTTGATTATTGGACAAAAACTTGTTTGCTTTCGCTTGAAATTGAATTCGAAATCATACAACAGCTTTCTTTTTGTAATACATCAACATTAAGGAAGAAGAAAAGAAATACTTGCATTGTGCATGTGCATTTTGACAGTTTGCATGTCGATTTAGGAAAAGTGCATCAGTGTGTGCTCTATGATCTGTTTGAAAAGATGATGTCTTTCTTTTCCCTCAGTAGTTAAGATTTTCATAAAGTTGAAAGAATTGAAAAAGCTTGCTTATCATTCTTAGACTGCATTTAGGAGTTGTATCATACATCACGTGGTGATCCATAAAGGCAAATTGCTAAGCAAGATCAACCTAAAACGAACTGAATTTACATAAACAACGCTTTGAAACATAACGAAACACAGTAGAGGTCTAGGTAGAGACGTGTTCCGGCGTCGTTAAACATAGTGACTGTCGATCTCTACGAAGGTGGGTGATTCCTCCTGAGGGACGATAGCACTAATACGGATTTGTGCTCCCGCGTACCATCGCGTATATTGGGAGACCCCTATAGGAACAAAGCCTTTATCCATAGGAAGCCGTGTCGGCCGCCCTACTGATCGTGATGCAGTGAACACAGCATTCACGATGATCGACCACTCGTACCGTAAAACGTATTCTGTGGTTTCGCGAAAGGTTTGGCACACCCTCTGCCTAGAACTCCAGAGTAGTTTCTTTTGGCCTTTTTCAAACTCTATAACTGAAAAGTCCATCCGAGCATTTGTCACTTCGGGCTCGTTAATACATCGAAGGAGACTAGAGTCATCTTTAGCTTTTTCTCGACTCTTAAAAAGTGAAAAAGCAAGTTGTGTCTAAAAGCGTCGTCATAATAAAATTCATTTTAAATGGAACATAATCACCTCCTATTCCTGCGTTGATCTTCGAAGTTAGTCTTTTGGCATCGTAAGTTCTTGAAGAATCGCTAAGAAATCTTTTGGATAGACTAGATATGTCTGAACAACCGTCGACATCTAGGACTGTGTCGTCTGACACAGCAGCAGCAGAACCTCCTGCTGCTACTCCAACAATGTTCGCTGGTATACCATCTGTCCCGGCAAATTGTCAACAACAAGCCGGAGTCCCATCAGGGACGACGATATGGTTAGTTCCTATTTCTTCATCCAGATTATCATCTGGTACTTCTTATGTTGAAACTCAACAAATTGATCCAATGTGTCTTCAAAGGCCAATTTACCCTTTAAGTACTGGATTTCCACCATGTGGAGGGCAGTATGCTCTTTCATTGTTCCCTCCTAGAGAACAACCATATGAGAGTTTACAACAAGGATCAGGTCAAACTGGAATTACATCCAGCGGTTGGGTACCAATACTGCCCCAACAACCAGGAGTTGTATCTTCAATACAACCAGTACACCCTGTGTCGAATATTACCACCACACCTGCTATGGCGAATGCGTCGCAAGTACAAGCGCTACCTGTTGTAATACAACAACCTCTTGTCTCAGCGGCTCAATCACAATCTCAGGGTAGTGTCTCCTTATCTGGAGCAACTCAGGCTCAAACAAGTACTGTGACTCCTCATCTTGGTCAATCATCCAGTATTGGTCAACAGCAAATGGTCCAACAACCAGAGCTGGTTCAATCTCAACAACCGCCATTCCAGCAATCATATCAAGGACCTGAGCAACAAGTCTTTGTAAGTAATGGGCAACCATGCTATAATGGTTATACCCATCAACTTTGTCAAAGTTGTCAGCATTATGCTGGTCTGCAAAGACCCATTGCTCAGGCGATACCATCTTATCCTGGATATGCTTCGCCTAACCTGAACCAACAGTTGCCCTTTGTAGCAACTCTAGAATTGCCAGATCTAAACCAGCTGATGAATGATCCAATTTCTTATGCCCCTTGGTGGCCAGCGATTCCGCATAAACTTCCATCGGACATTCCTAAATTCAATGGAAATCCAGGTGAAGACCCGTCGAATCACATCATGACTTTTCATCTGTGGTGTTCATCGAACACACTAAACGATGATTCGATAAGACTTCGCCTCTTCCAGAGGACATTGACAGGTCCAGCGGCTAAATGGTACATTGAATTGCCAAGAGCCTCTTTCGACAATTTCAGCTCCTTAGCCACGACTTTCTTAACCCATTTTCAATTACCGATAAGGTATGAAACGGGAACAGAACTCCTTACCAACTTCAAACAAACAATGGCCACTCACATATCTGATCATATACATGAGTGGCGACGTCGTCATAGGATGGTGAAAACTTACGTTCCCGATCAGCTGTTAGCTGAATGGTTTATAAAGTCGTTACTTCCGGCTATAACGGAAGATGTGGCCAAGGGAGGAGTCATAACAGAGGAGCAAGTCATTGCTCGCGCTCAATATTTAGACTTAGTATACACTCAGTCTGGCACGCTCTACGACAAGATACCTGATGCCCCTAGACCTGAATTTTCAATTCCTCCCCCTCCTAAATCGAATACTGACTCTCACGCCAGTAATGGCGTGACTCGCAAACGCAAAATTTCTAGTCAAAATGCAAATGAGGAACTTCTTGCCTCAGAAGTAAATTCCATGTCGACCGACAAGGGCAAACAACTGAAGCAACCAGGGGGCAAGAAGAAAAAGAAAAGAAAAGGGAAACCCCCGACAGGGTGTCATATATGCGATGAGGATCATTGGACGAAAGATTGTCCACATATAGCTGAAGTTAAGAAACTCTTCAAGAGTTCAAAAACCCCAGCAGTATTGACTGATCCGTTTCCTAATCCAAGCCAAAATCTGGTTGCTAATAAAAATGCTTCCCGATCCCAAGTACTTATGTTGTCCACCTCAAAGCAGCAGAATAATGCTTTGACAAGGAATAAAGATTACAGGAATCCAAAGCAGTTGAACAACAAGGCAAATAAACAACCTAGTAGTTCAACAACAACTTTGACCAAAGTTGTGCCACCCATCGTTCCTAAACCAATGATAAAGTCGCCAAAGGGAGTAGTACACAAATCGACATTTGATCCTCGTGAAAAAATAACACAGGATTATAATATAATAGAGGACCTAGCCCAATCGTCGTCCGCTATGTCGACGCCTGAGGTACAGCAAAATTACCCCTCCCAAGAGCAAGCTTTACTATCAGCGATAAGTGGGATTGGCCCAATGGATTCCAATCTTGTGGCCTTTGATCATAAAGGATATGACCCTCAGTTACCAGCTCAACTAGCTTTCCTTATTCAAGTGAAAGCCCTCAACAAAACTGTTCATCGAACAATTATTGATGAGGGGGCATCTACATGTCTTATGTCGATGAGTTGCTGGAAAAATTTAGGCTCACCACCCTTGTCAAAATCATCAACGACATTAAAAGCATTTGATGGACGATCATACACTCCATACGGGATTTTAAGTAACTTGCAAATTGAACTGGGGGGCAAAACAGTAGAAGTTGATGTGGAAGTAATCGACGGAAACCTCGATTACAACATCCTACTGGGAAGGCCTTGGATATATGCCATGGCTGCAGTTGTGTCGACCTACTTCAGGAGGATTGTATTTCCTTTTCAAGGAAAAATTATAATCGTCGACCAACAAACATTTCTTCCCAACAGTTCTCAAGTTACGGGAAGCAGCACAATGATCCATGAAAGTAATCAATCGCTCCAAAATATTGGAGTAGGTCTCCTAAAAGACCCTGCCTTAATGGGTACTTTTGCCCTACCGCCGGCAAGTGATCTGGCGGAAGTAGCCACAGTGGAAACCTACAATATGAAATCTTCTATATCCAACGGATTCGGAAGATTCCTAAATATTTTGTCAGCATGGATCATCGCCCTAATGGAAATACTGTAAATACAGTGGGCGCCGAGGATGGTTCTTATCTCGTGTCAACCTCGTTAAAAAATGAAACAAGGAGTCATGAGGATAGTTCTTTTACTATGTCAACCTCATTAAAAAATGAAACAAATCCCCTTTTCAAAATTCAAAGGTAAACCTTCATTCCAACCACCAAGTTGAATGCAATGAAGCTTGGGGGGCACCCTCCTTTGACATGCGTTATTATGATGCTGGGGGCATGCAAAAGAACGAGCGGTTTTGGCAAAGTTCATGCTCGTTAAAAAATAAACGCAAACACGAGCAGTTTTGGCAAAGTTCATGCTCGTTAAAAAATAAATGCAAACATGAGCAGTTTTGGCAAAGTTCATGCTCGTTAAAAAATAAACGCAAAACCGAGCAGTTTTAGCAAGAGTTCATGCTCGTTAAAAAATAAATGCACATGTGAGCAAGCTTCCCCCAGAGTTCAAGCTCATCGAGAAAAAATGAACCGTTAAATAACCATTCGAGACCATAGATTCATCAGCCATAAAAACCTTGGTCGTGTTTGCACCGTCACCTCCACTTTTCATTTGGCCGATCATTCACATCCACTTGATTGTTTACCTATTTTGAGGAACAGCTGCGAAGAGTGATTTCACTTAGCCATCCTTGTAATACTGCTGTGATTGGAAAATTCCAACCTGTACCTGGAATCTGCTGCTATCCCTGTTTATCACTCGTTCCTCAAAAGATGAGTCTCCTTTGAGCTCTTTTCACTGACTCGTAAAATATGAAAAGTTTGCCGAGTTTTGGCCTTCCAGCTCGTTAAAAGGACCGGAAGAGCTATCCCTCCTCTAGATTTTAATCTTTTTGGACCTGAGGGATTATTGCACAAAAAGATCGAGCGCTTGTCTAGTTCGGCTCGATAAAGATATCGAACATTCATCCCTTCTGTATTGTTTTATACTTTTTCGGACTTAAGGGATTAGATGACGAAAAAGGACCCCTGGAGTCCACTTTATGTACCCTTTTCAGACTCTCTAAAAATGAAAAGGACCGAGTTGTCGTTGTCGCTGGGCTCGTTAAAAATATTGGATAGCGACAAACTTGTCTTTAGACGAGAACGAGTTTCCCTATCATTAGGCTCGTTAAAACATAGCGATGGGCTTGCCCGAAGGGCAGGTTATAGAACAAGCATATGTTATCCTCCTCAAGCTTGACAAAAATAAAGAGGTACTGGTCAGAAATGACTGGGGAAAAATTGGGAAGAACCTCAAAGCTTAATGGTGGCAAGTCGCTCTTGAACATGACACTTTTGCCTCCGTAAATATCGGGTTGGGTTATTATCATTCACCGGTCCCTTCACCATGGTCTCGCCATACCATCCATACATGGGGTAATGCTACCGATCCATCACATCAGTGTCGTTATATGTTCAAGAGATGTCATTCAGAAAGTGTCAACCGGGTCCCATCCACTACCATACATCATCTTTCATCCTTCCATGACCGCCACCCTGAATCATATTTCACAGATCGTTTTCACCATCATCACTAGCTCTGTTCCGTGTCACTGATGTGGGATTCATTAAGGCCCTCCTTTGACGGATCACTTCTTGTCGACATCAACTCATTATCCAAGAAGTTGATCTAGGAACACCCCCTTAGTACTTTGAAGCTTGCATGCCTCAATGGCAAGTTTCTCACTTCCGGCGATAGGTATACATTAATGACCTTCGACTGGGAGACTTTGCGTGGTGTTCGACGTCAGATCCTATATTCACGCCACGTGAATTGTGCTACAGTACCTTGAGGGTCATCATCATTATCGGTGATTCCTCTCGCGCTTGTTAACGGTTTACATTATTGACTGGTAATCAAGCGATGTCTTTCCATGTTCGACTTCAAGAAATTCTCACATGGATCGACTTGTACTAAAGTGAAGATCGGACAAGTTTGAAGACCTCGGATCTAGTTTCATCCATCCGGGCTGCGATATATATTCAGGAGATAAAACATAGACATGTGCAGCAGATGATCATCCTACTAAAAGGATGATAATTAAAAGCAGAGAATTATCAGTCTATTATCAGACGGTCGTCTGTTTATGTACAGCAAATGTATTTATAAAGCTGAGCATGGGAAATGCCCGCATCAGCTAGATCATGAAAAGAAAGTATGAAAAGATAATGTATTGTATTGTATTTTGTTACAGGTCACCTCTCGACGATTGAATGAACTTCGGATCCTCCTAATAAAGCATTTCACCCGATAAATGACCTCATACTTTAGGGGGAAACTGTTATAGACATTTTTGTGCCTTACAGCATGGAGCATGAAATGTCAATAATCTGAGGGATCCAAAGTCCCTAAACATGTTGTTCCTACCCCTAGAGGAACAAGGTCAGCAAACCATAGCACTTCAAATCAGTTCTCCACTGAAAAACACTCAAAAACAGGTCAACTTTGGATCAAAGCAGCTACTCCACTAAGCATCTGCGCTACATAGCAGGTACAACAAAGGCTACCTGCGTTGCATAGCAAGTAGGACAAAGGCTACCTGCGCTGAGCGTACTTGGACATGTGGAGGAATCTTTTTCTCAAAGTGCCAGTGCCCAGGAAGCTTCCAAAAAGGCACTTGATCATAAGATTCGCCTAATGATGAGTTAAGAGCTTCTAAAACTCCAAGTGGAAGGCAGAAACTCTGAGTGAAGGACTGAAGAACAACTGGAGTTGAAGAGGACAACAAGTCACACATCAAGCTGACTTATCTTCACTCCAAAACTCTATATAAGGATCTCATCCCATGGGATCTGAGGCCGGAATTTGGTGCAAAGAATTGCTGTTGGTTTACAGTTGAGAGTATTGGGTGATTGCTTGAGGGAGGTGAAGAAGAGATTTCTCTCCGTCGCGAAGGTGATGCTGGATTGGACCTCTCATGGTTGTATCACCGCCTGAACCTTACTTCCATATATTAATAAAGCATTTGAGGTTCTTCTATTCGCATGTGTTTCAATGGTGTATTGTCTTACTTGCGTATTTGATTTATGCTAATCCTTGAATCAATTATGAATGCATGCTTCTTGTAGTTTCCTTTTCTCGTCTTGTTTGCAGGATCTTGTGTAGCTGGGCCCGTGAGAAGACTTGGAGCTGGGAGCAAGCGGCAAAGAGAGAAGATTGGATCGACCATTTGCGCAAGACATCGGTAAGTGGATCTCTTCCTTTCCTCTTTTGCATGTCATAAAGAAGTAATCTTAGATAGCTTTGCTTCGGCTGTTGCTAAGGAACTATCACCCTTAGAGTGGGATAGGGTCATTCCGTGTTGGATACTTTTCCCCACAACAACAATCATGTCCCCAAATGGCACTGTCCTGTTCTATATCACTCCCGACTCAATAAATGAGATGCTGCATTTCAAGCCTAATCATCCTCTGACTCCTCTATCTATGAAACATTTGCTGGACCAAGGCTCCAAACTATCCTTTGCTGAAATAAGCTGAATTGCCAATTTATTCATGAGCCCAGACTCCCATCCCAGAGTCTCACCTCCTTTTCACCAGGTATTTCAATGAAATGGGAAGAACTGTCATTGACATGATATCCTATATCCTAGGTTTTAGAACAAGTGAGTATTTTGATGAAACCATTCTAGCTGTGATGTCTATATTCATTCCAGGACACCCTCCTTCCATCAGGTTTGACTTTGCTACCTTCATTAGCAAAAAAATCCATGAGAAATTCATGAGCCTAAATAAGGAAGGGGTTTTCAAGTATACAACTTATATCTATCATCTATTCTTACACTATCAAACAGATAGTTTTCAGTTCCCTGTCAAGAAGTTGGATGCAAAAGGAGAAAGGAGATTTGTCATATTTTGGACCCCAGTCTTCCATGTAGTCCATAAATCTCCTTATACTTATTGTGAGTTCATTAATCTATTCATATATCCAGTCTCATCTCTGCTGATGACAAGCCCCCCTCCCAGACTCACAGCTGAAATGCAGAAAATCTTGCAGCTTTCCAAAAACTATAAAATAGGTGATTGGTACTTTTACCAAAATCACATAGAAATCGGGATTTATGGCTGTGAGTTATGCCCCTACAAGCTTCCAAGATACGTGCCTATGAGATTATTTTCCCTTGAATACTTTAGGCAGTTTATTATCTCAGATTTGAGTCATTTTTATGAAGCCAAGAAAAAGGCTCAGCTGATGCTAAGAAACCAACTAGGCCCCCTCATCATTAACAAAGAGGAAGGGTGGAAAGATGCTAAACAGATATTAAGTGAGCAGCTGAAACTAAAGAGGAGTTTTTAGTGGGTACCCTATGACCCACAGGGATTTATCAATGATAGAAAGACAAAATATAGGCTATCAAGCTATGAGCATTGTAGAATCCTTGATATAGAACAATATGCTAATCATGGTGAATGGGTAGAAGGTACATTGGTAGAATAGATTACTGAGGAAGAGAGAATGGAGCAGGCAATGAAAAACGTTGAAAAAACTCTTGACCAGGACTCTTTTGGACAGGTCTCATTCAAATTGCCTCAACACATTGGAGCAGGAACATTAACTGCTACAACTTCACAGCAAACTGCCCAAGAAGATACTCCTCCTGCAGGCATATCCAAAGGCAAAGAAGTGATGCATTCAGAACAACAAGAGGTCACAGATCAGCCTACATCATCACAGTAGCAAGGCCAAGGGAAAATTCCTTCTCCCCAAACCCATGCACCAGAGATTCCAGCATTGCAGACTCCTCTCAATGAGGAGAAGGGCAGAAAAAGGGACCAGGAAGAGGATACACCAGTAATTGGGCCAGGAGAACAGCAAGAAGCAAAAGGTTAGAAAGTGGATCCTCTACCTGAAGAGGAAGTTATCGAAGAGATCATTTAGAGTCCGAGAAGTGAAAGGGCAGCCAACCCATTAACTTCCCTAGGGACAGAATCACCTACTAGTTCCCATGGACAACAATCAGGAAAACAAACTATTATGGAAATTTCATCAGCACGACCACAAAGCAAACAAAGTTCAGATATTAAGAGGCCATTCATGGAGATCAAGGCACAAAATGAGCCAATAAGGATGTAGCTTTACAATCAGTTCCTCAAAATTACTCCGGCCAAGCAACAGAGATTGATGTCTGCCTATGACATCAAGGAAGGCAAATTGATCTTGAGTCATTTCAAACCCACAATCCAGCAGCCACAGTCAGCTGCTGATTATATTAGAAAAAATCTTGAGGCTCTGGCCAAAGACATTCACCCTTTGGACCAGGTTGAGCTGCACAAACAAACAGGTGAAATGGTTTATTCCACCTTAGCACATAAGGCCATACTAGCTCAACAATTTCCGAATTCATTAAACAATACATCTACTCAATTAGAATTGGAAAGGGTATCCTCTCTGGCCAAGGACAACAGAATAAAGTCCTTAGAAGAAATCATTATTGAGCTGGGACATAATCCTAAGGACCCCAAGGCAATAAAACCACTGATAAAGAAAAAGGAGGATGACATATCTGCTCTCAAAAAACAATAAAAACTTCTGGTTACTATGCATCCGCAGACCACAGAGATGGTGAAAGAAAAAGAAGAAGAAGACATGATGGAGCTGTTAATTAAAATGAATGAAAGATTGGCAGAAACAGAGAAGGCTTTGGAGAAAGCATTGTAGGAAAAATAGGGAGAGTTGGCCTCTCAACCAGTTCAAATAGCCCCAATAGCTACAACTGCTCCTCCTGTAGCAACAACATCAATCCCTCCCACTGCCCCAGCATCAACAACAGGTACCTTAGCCATAGATACTTCAGTAGCAGTAGCAGCAACAACAACAGTGCCAGATACCAGCATGAGCATGGAGAGGATGATGGAGGAAATAAAGGCCTTGGAACTCCAAATGGTAGAGTTAAAGGAAGCCAAAGAAAAACTAGCCAAGTTGGAGGTAAGCTATGATAAATCAAAGATAACTGTGGATGAGAAACAAGAGAGGTAAAGGCATTGGAAAACAAGGTAAAAGCTTTGGAAAAAGACCTTACTCTTCATAAAACCCTGTCAGAAATCAAGACAATTTTGTGGACTAAAATTGGCCAGTCCATCACCGATCAATGGAGATCAATTCAAACAATTCATGAGCAAATTGAATTGATAGAAATAGCCCGAGTGGAGACTCAAAAGGCCAAAGCATTATTAAGAAACATGCCAGAACAGGCCAACAGATTAATCCATTTTTTGAATACTCATACCAGAGAGCAACTAGCAGCTCTAGATATTCAGGACAGAACAGGTACAATTTTGACAATTAAAAAGGTGTTGACCATGAAGAGTTTTGTGCAAAATCTAGAGAGAAAATGTCAAGAAATGCAGGTAGAAATAAATGCATTTACAGAAAAGTTTACAGCCTTGCAGCAAAGGGGTCTACCCAGCTTGTTAACTAGCAATCAGAGAGTACTGACACATGAACAGTATGCTCACAGGGTAAACACATATGTTGCAAATCAGATTACAGCATCCTCAAGCACTTCAAAAGACATAGTGCCTCCCTCTGGACAAAGCTTATATGACAAATTGGAAAATCTGTTCTATATTGAACATGAAATAACACATCTTTTTTAAGTCCCACCCAATTTCTACAGGTACACTGAAGCTGATGAAATATTGATAAAACTACAAAGACACCAGTTGCCAACAGACCAATGGTGGCAGAGCATGTTGGAGGTTTTACCAAGGTAGTTTTGGTGCTTGTTCTTTTTTGATCATCTGCATATAATCAAAATTCAAATGTACGGGCCACCTGTCAGAAAATGAAAATAACCAAGGAAGGAATTCACGCTGAATGCGTTAAGGCAGAATCAAGCACAGATGATAGGGCCGTGATAGCCATACAGGAATGAAAATTGAAGAGACAACTACCAGCTGACTTATTCAGTCAAAAAGTCAAATACAGAAGACCACCTAAGGCAGCCAGTACAGCGGAAGTTACTTCTACATTGATTACGCTCTATTTTTAATGTCATTTATTGCCTTTGAAGAAGTAGATGGATAAATTTATTGCTTGATATTTTCCCTATGGGATATTTTGTAACTCTTTTTGTATAAATACCTCCCCTAGAAATGTATTGGGGGTTGGTTGATGAATATCATTCTGGACCTATGCTGTAAATTTTGAGAACTCTTCAAAATAAGGACCGCTGGAATGCTTTGCTGATGAACTTGCTGGTTGTGGAATTAATGGCAAAAGAATATGTTGCAGAATTCTCATGTTACCTCATGGATCAATAAGTCCTTTAACTTTTGTTTTACTATTCCTGTGTTTATATATCATCTATATATCATGTTCTAATTGCAAGAAAAAAGAATAACCCAGAATTTTCTTGACTGTACTCTGTGTTCAATTGCTGTCAATTTTTATGTTTTATTTAGGACTAGCATAGGCAGGAATTCTTGACAGCTCCTGTCTCCATGTTTCTTACACTCTAAATATAATAAAGGAATTCTTAGTTGCTCCTTGGTAATATTTATTCATTTTCCCTCTGTTAGCATAATGAAAGATTCTTAATTGCCTTTCATTCCCTGACTTCATTCCATCTCATTCTAGCTTGAAAATTGTTCTATGTTTAATTATCTTGCTCTGTAGTTCCTCCTTTGCCTAAGAAACCATACCTAGAAATTCATTTTCATTGACTCCATTAACCCAATGGTCCAAACTTCTCATATTTTGTAGCTCTGTTTTATTGAATGTCACCTTCCAAACACCAAACAAACACTTGTGCCTCATAACTAGCCTAACATATAGCAAAACAAAGCTAAATCACAAAGAGAGAGCCCTCTCTGGTTGCAGATTGGCTAGAGTCTATAGCTAAAACACTGGTTAGTGGTTACCTCGGCCATATTCCCTCATTAGAATTTTCCTGGGGAACAACCTGAGTGATAACAGGTACCCTAGAGAACTACTCATTGATCAAGGCAACCAGTTTACCTCCAACATGATTGAAGACTTGTTAAACTAGCACAAGATCAAGCATAGAACCTCCACTTCCTATCACCCACAAGCTAATGGGAAAGTGGAGGTGACCAACAGAACACTGGAGCACATTCTAACCAAAGTGGTTAGTAGCAACATAAAATATTGGGCATATAGACTAGTTGAGGCCACTTGGGCCTACAATACCAACTGGAAGACCACCACTAGATTCACACCCTATGAGTTGGTCTATGGGAAAATGGCCCTGTTGTCCATCAAATTTGAGTATAGTACATTGAGGTTGGTAGCCCAACTGGATCTATATCTTAGCACTGCACAAAAAGAGAGATTGCTCTAGTTGAATGGGTTAGATGAGTTCAAAATGTACGCCCTCCTACACACAGAGGTAACTCAAATTCAAAGGAAGATCTGGCATAGAAAGAACATCAAGGAGGGGAAATTTCAAGAAGGTGATTGGGCTTTGGTATATGATTCCAGATATAAAGACTTTAATGGCAAGTTAAAGACTATATGGTTAGGGCCTTATGTCATATAGAAATGTCATGATAATGGTTTAGTGCAAATCAAAACTATAGATGCAGAGGCCATTCCTTTACTTGTTAATGGGCATAGATTGAAAGTTTACAAAAGGTCATTGTCAAAGCAAGATGTCATTGATGGTATCAACCAAACAGTGATGGTTGTGGAGCAAGACTTAGCTCCTACCTCAAAAAGTCACTGAGAAAAAGAAAAAAGAAAGAAAAATAAGGAGACTCAGGTGAAAATCTCCATGAGACGCCTAAGTCCCACTGTTGGATTGAAAACCTCTTGAGGCAGCCCAATGGTGTCAAAAGAAAAAGAAAGAAATAAAAGATATCTGGGTGAAATCCGCCCCTGAGGAGGCAGCCCAATGGTTTCAAAAAGAGAGAGAGAGAAACAAAAAGATATCTAGGTGAAAAAATCCCTTGAGGCACCCACGGTAAGCAGCTAGGATGAAAATCTCTTGTAGGTAGACTAGTTGTTTGAAAAAAAAAAACGAGAAATTATGAAAATATTGTTTGCAGGTCAGTAGGAGGACGATTAGAGCAACAATGGAGAATCAAAAGGGACATATTCATCTCATATTTTTATTTCTCCATTAATTATCCTTCATCATTCCACCATTCCTTTCATTTTTTCACTCATTTGCCTTAGTTTGCAAGGGTTTTGTGTTTTCTACAGGATTCCCTGTAAACCTACAGGATCCCTTGAAAACCTACAAGATGATTATGTAGGAATTACAATGGCTTGGGAATCCTAAAGGAAGAAACCCTAGGGCAAGGAAATAAATTTCTCATGTCAAATAAATAAATTCCTACATCACCATCTCATTACCATACCTCAATCCACCTTGATCACCCCTCCATTCATGAAAATAATCATTTTCCAAGAAAATATAGTTTTCAAGAAAAAAACATAGAGAAAAGGATGAAGATAGAGAGAAAGGGGACAACACTTGAAGGCTATTTTTCATCGTTCACAAACCCCTAGACCTCCTCTCTTCCCATGCTAATCATCCTCAAGTCCTAGCAGTATAATATTATTAAAAATTTCTAGGGAGAAGCAACTACAAGACATCCTGTAGGAAATCTGGTAGTAGCCTATCCCACAAAACAGAAATCATAGGTTGTAGCAAGTTTAAAGCATGGAGATCCAAGGTAGAAGAAGCCCCTCCAAAGCCTAGCAACAGCAGAAGCATCATCATCATCAACACCAGGTACCTTCACATCAAAGAAAATCATCAAAGAACAATAAAAAAAAATGAGAAAAGCACATGTAGCCAACACACAACAAAGATCTCATGTCTTCAACAAATTGTAGCAAGGAATTGTTACCACAGGTAAGTATCTCGTTTCCACTCTCTCATTTGCATAATTTGATCAAAATATGTAAAACTTTTGAATGAGTTGGTTTATAAGTAAAAGGTGGCCAATTAACTTGGCCACCTTCATTCAGTCAACGAGGACAAAACAGTTAGTCCTCACACACATGGCAGTAGTCAAGTCAAAGAAAATGAGGATGAGGTCGAAAGTAGTTAAGCTATAAATGCTCGGAGTTGAAGTTGATTACTAGGTGAGGAGAATGATGATGTGGTAGTGGGACCAATGGTCCAAAAATAGATATTCGTACCTCAATTGCCAGAACACCACCTCACTCGAATCAACCATAAGAGGAAATAAACGTTGATCCCCATGCATAGATGCATTCACATTCTTGAGGCTCACACTAAAAAAGTGGCTCTTAGCCCTCAAGCAGCATATAGGAGAGGATAATTTTATTTGTCTCCTACGGAGGACCTCCTACAGGAAATCCTACAGGATCCCACAGGAATCCTACATGATATAGTCAGGCAGTCTACAGGATTAGCAGTGAGCAATTTCAGAGGGAGAAAAACATGGGTTGGATATGTCAAGCATTATAAGGAGGTAGGATCTACATTTCCTCCAATTTTTCCAAGTGAAAGGAACAAAAAATCTTCTAGTTTGTTGAAATTGATTGCAGTATAAGGGAATTGTATCCACAAAAATTTCAATCGAATTTCTTCCTTCATTGAAATTTTGTATTAGTCATATATACTCCTCCATCCATTAGACAAAATGATAGGGGGGTTTAATAGAAGGGATCCCATCAACACTGTGAGGATTCATCAACACCCTCCTCCGCTAGAAATATTCATAAGGCATAATTAGATGCGTTTCTTTGAGAAATTGAGGGGGTATAATGATGAAGTAACTAGAGATTTTCTCTCTTGCTCATTCCACTGACTAAGACCCATGCCACTATGGTGGTGAGAGGCATCTCCATAGATCTCGCCCTTGAAATCATAGGAAGAATTACCACACTTCAATTAGGAGTGCCTTGGAGAAAGAAGGACAAGGGAAATAACCAAACTGCAAAGAAGAAACTATTTTTAGAGGGAGAGGATGCCATGGAAGACAAAAATGGAGTAAGAAGAGAAAGCCTACCATACCCCTGGAATGAAATAAGATACCACCTTATAAAATATATGTCATGTGAAGGTAGGTACAGTGTGGTATATGGATACCACTTTAGGCTTCTTGAAGAATTGAGGTTCGGAGCAGATACACCTCCTCACCACAGACTCATCATACCCTACTTCCGTACCCTACTTCCTTCTTCAATCATTGATAGATATGAGCATAAAGGTGCAAGAAGGGAACTACCAATAGCTAGCCCATCATGGGTTAATTAGACTAATCATAGAAGATTCCCTCCAAAACCTTAGAATTCCTATCACATGGGCAATTTTCAGAGACATGCAGATAGAGGAGGATATAAAAGCCCTCGAATATGACAAGAGACCTACTTCTAGTGATAGGGATGAAGAAGAGACTGAAATAGATGAAGAAGAAGCAGAGAGAGATGAAGAGGAAATAGATGAGGAAGAAGAAGAAGAGAAAGAGAACAAAAGCGGTGAAGAAATAGAAGAATATGCCAAGGAAGATCTTGATGAACAAGGTGAGGAACTAGAGGGAGAAGAAGAGGAGAAAGACAAAGATGAAAAGGGAGATCGAAAAGAGGAGGAAGAAGAGAAGAGGAGTCACTGAGGGTGTCTCCAGAACCCACTGAAAAAGAGGCAGTAGCTGCATTCACTGCCCTTAGCATCCCTATCAAACAAAAAGGAAAAATATAAAGGCAATCCCCTTTGTAATTTAGAACTATAAAGTACAAGGATAAGGTAGGGAAAACCTCAAACTCCCACCAAGGTTCCCATTGTTATTGAAGATTCACCTAAATACCAGGAGAATATGGATCCTCGTATAAAAAATCAAGGAGATGGATCCTCAGGAAAAACCTCCCCTAAGTCTGTCATAACTTATGTGAGAAGGTCTATGACTAGATCTGCCTCATCCAAGGGAAAAGATATCCTACAAGATAAACAACAGGACCTACAGGAAGGAGAGGAAATCCTACAGGAAACTCTCCTAAGCCTACAGGAAACTAAAAAAATGAATAAGAAAGGGATTATGCAGCAAGAAACAAAGAAGGAGGACCCAGAGCTAAGGGAACCTAGTCCTCAACCTAACCTTGACTCCTACTACAGATTTATTGAAGGGGGTAGGGTCATTCCACAAAAATTTTCCATCCCATTATTCTTTGAGCTCGAGAAAGAAAGCGATAGAACACGTAGATGGATGTAGATTACCAAGTCCAAGGGAGTGGAGGACATATGTCACATGGAGGAAAAGCTCAAAGAGATGGGCAGAGAACTAAGCAGTATAAGGGACAGAGAGGCCATAATGAAAGCTCAGTTTGAGACAGAAAATGCATGGTTGAAAGGACAACTGCAAGAAAGAGAGAATCAATTGGCATCCATGGCAAGTCTATCTTTACAATAAATATAGTGCAGGATGCCAGCTAAGTCCTATGCATTATACCTTAAGGAACAGTGGCTGCAGTTCCAAATCAAGACCCTAGCACAGAGAGGCACTATGCCATTCTAGGATTATAGATAGTTCATTGATCTTTGTGATCAAAGCACACTGGAGGATAGGGCTAATATGTCTGAGTTCTACTTGCATAATATGGCCTTGACAGATCTAAATGTATGGGACCCTAATGCAAAACTAGGGGATTTGCAGTTGATGTCTTTGGCATCATTGATGAACCATGAGGAAGAAAGGGCTACATAAATGAAGAAGATATTGGCAAGGTAACAAATAGAGCCTCTCATGATAAGAGTTGAGTAGTCAAATCCAATGGTTGTCATCAGCACACATAATTTAATTGAAAATGATCCTCAACTAGCACCCAGGTATCTTGCTACCCAAGAGCAAGAAATTTCACATTTTGAGGATATGTTCAGGCTGTTAGGGGATGAAAGCATGAAATATTTCCAAAGGAGATGGAATACTTTTACATATTGTTTGAGAATCAGAGAGTACCATTCTCCTCAAATAATGAACGAAGCAATGAACAAGACACCCATGTACAAGAAAACCATCCAAAGACTCAAAGTCAATTGGATTGGCTTGAGACTCAGTCCAACGCTACTCTTGGGGATGTTAGAAGGAAGGAAGGAAGAGGAATAAAAAAATCAATGGGAGGAGATAGAAAGGAAGGCAGGATCCTATGCTTAAGATGAGGAAACCAGAACAGAAGCATGGGATGTCAAGGAGGCCACTAGGGATATGAAAGATATGGATATTGATTAAGTTGCTCAGAGGATCAGAAACACTTTCAGTAAGGGGGTGATTATGAGCCTCATCATTGGGTAACTATATAGACCTTAATTCACCTCCCAACTTAGTCAAATCAACTCTTATCACAATTTATTACATGTTTTGATTATATTTTGTTTAATGAGATGAGTCAAAGTGAGATATCATGCGTAGTGGACTAATGTGCATTGAATGCAGGTTTGTGAGAGAAAATTAGGGGTGTCATGCGGAAAGAGTCAATTTTGCAGACAAAACCGAACTCCCTAGAAACTAAGGCGTTTCTAGTGACAAACAAAACAATCAAGCACTATCTTTCCCTAAATATGCATTTAAAATAAAAGCAACCAGGTGTTTAAGGCTTACCTTTAGTCCAACGTTGTTTGTAGTAGCCAAGTCTCTTCGATCCAGATGAGCTCCTTCTCCTTGAAGCCTGCATACACTAACAAGAAAACGATTACATAGCACCTGAATAACTCATATAATAAAACATATTCATCATAAAGACCAAGGAGTTTATGAAACAAATTATATATAACAACTTGTTAAGAAAAATGAACTTAATTGTATTAATTGGAAACAAAGAAACCTTACAACCAATGCCTTGGTGTAGTGCAGGTCCCTCCCAGGTTCCAGCAAGAGTTCTCCTCTACTTTGATCAGCTCACCCACTTCCAAATGAAGCTAAGAAAGGAATGTGATCTCTCCTCTCAAGCTCTATAAGGGAGTCCTAATTTCAGCAGCATCTACCCTTAGGAATGTTCAGCTTTCAACCTCCCTTGCCTCTGGCCCAATCCCTATATTTTTAGCTTTGGAGGAAGTTAAACAGGTCCACCATCAATGGGATAAGCCCCTCTTTCAAAGGGATAGTTCCCCTCTTCATGGGATAAGTTCCTCTTTCATTGGGATGCATGAACCATCTGGAGGCGCTCAATCCACGTCAAACCATCTTCTACAATGCTCTAGAATCGACCCCAAGTATGTTTTTTGAAGTAAAACTTGCGCCTTTTGACTTTTACAGGGGTACGCACCCACCCCTTTACAGACAGAGCGTACAAGTACGCAGGTATTATGTACTTGAGGTGCGGGCACGCAGGTAAAAGTAAGAGAAAGTGCGGAACCAGAGTTATATTGATTTTTTAAAGGCTTTCTCTCTTTTTTGGAGTTTTACATGAGGAGCAGAGGTATAAGACTTGCCAAGGAGGACAGTATGGTTATTGATGGAGCCATACTGACTGCAAATAGTCATGGTGTCAAATTTTAGTGTAACAGATTTCCCCCTAAAGTGCGAGGTCTGTAGTAGATTAGGGTTTTATATCATCTAGGAAGGGTGAAGCACTTTATCATTTCGAGGATTATCTTGTGGAGAGCCCAGTCGGAACCTGCAAATATTCAACACAAAATACATATATGAGATCATATCATCGTTGAGGTAGGCATTCCCATACTCAAATCAAAAACTTAACTAACAAACTAACTACTGCTCTGATATAGGAATGATTTCACAATACATCATAATCATAGACACATGTAGACACAGTATGGACGCAGCCATCTGTTTATAATTAGTCTACTGTATAATGAATACAAAACTCCTCGCAGCCTAGATGGCAGAAACTAGATCCAGGGTCTTCATTTCTGCTTCCCGAAATAGTACGATTCTATCCATGCGAATAAATGAGTTGATGTCGAACATGGTAGAAACCACTTGATTACCAGTCAATGATGTAAACTGTTAACAAGTGTGAGAGAGACCACCAGTTATGTCAATGGCTCTCAAAGTACCCAGTACAATCCATGGGATGTGAATGAATGTGCTGATGTCGAACATGTCACAGAATCCCTTGATCGAAGGTCATTGATGTAACCTGTCGTCAAAGGCGAGAAACCTGCCATTGAGGCATGCAGATCCGAAGGTACTGATGATTTCTAGATCATCTTTCTAGATAATGTGTTGATGTCGATAGAAAGCGATCCGTCGTAGGCGAGCCCACAACACGAAATCATACATCAAGTTGAAGAAATGTAACTGTAAGGACTGACTCAGGGATGGTCAAGATGGATGACAGATATTTTGCAGATTAATGGTTTATTTGCAAGACTCCTCTTGAACACATAACGACACTACAGATGGTTTGGTAACAATTGTCCCAAAGTTAATACCCAGAAACCAGCTGAAGACTTTCAATGTGGTTTGATCAACTATTAGGCAAAGGATTTCCCAACCCAAGTGAATGAAAAGTGTCGTGTTCAAGAGTGGTGATAATGTTTTTACGAGACAGAGTATAACAAATAGGCTCATTTTCCTCTCTTTTCCCCCACCATTTCTGGCAAGTACCTCTTTATTTTTTACAAGCTTGAGGAGGATAACATTTGCTTGATTATAAGCTCATCCTTCGGATGAGTCCAACTTAGTTTAGATTTGAACCCTAAGAAGGAGTGGTATGTTCCTGTTTGTAATCGAATAGGTCCTTTACTGTGAAATTTTAACGAGTCCAGTATAGGAGAAACTCAATGTTTTTCAATTTTAGAGAGTCTGAAAAACTTAAGAAGACTCCAGGGTTGACCTTTTTCGTAAATTTGTGTCTCCCAAGCCCGAAAAAGTATAAAATAATACTTGAGAGAACCGCTTGATCTTTACGACCAAGGAGTACTTTCATGATTAGTGTCTCTGATCTGAAAAGTAAAAAGCGATCAACGACACGTCGTTTTATTTCCAATATCGAATTTGAAACGACAAAAATCTGACAATCTTTTCATGTTTTTACGGTCAGAAAAGGGTTGTAAGAGGACCGTCTTTTAATTCCATTTTAATGAGTGTAAAAGAAACGCTCGACAATATTTTCATATTTTAGGAGTCAGAAAAGGGCTTAAAAGAGAACTCCAAGGTTTCACTTTTTCGTAAGTTTAACGAGTTCGAAAAAATGATAAAAATGTACTCATGGTTTTCATTTTTTCGTAAGTTTTAATGAGTTCGAAAAAATGATAAAAATGCACTCATATGGCTGACTTCCAATTTAATTTACGAGCAGGAACAGACGGAAAGAACTCGGCATTTTCATTTGTTTTACGAGAATGAAAAATAGCAAAATAATCTCGGGATTTTCATGAGTTTAACGAGTCTTGAAAATAACTGAAATTGACTCGAGATAGGTTTCATTTTTACAAAAGCTTGAAACAGAGAAAAACTATGCTTCAAAGTAGTTTCATTTTTACACAAGCTTGAAACAGAGAGAAAACTGTGCTTGATGTCCCCTAAGCATAACTGCTAGAGCGCATTCCCCCCAGCTTCATTTCATTCAACCAGTTGGATGAAATGAAGGTTGAGTTACGAGATCATTTGAAAGACTCGACCTAAACTGTAAGAAAATTATGTAAAAAACTGAAATAACTAACCTAAATATACAACTTAACATTTATGAGATCTAGTCAAACTCTCGACTCAATTAGAGGAGAATCTGTTTCATTTTTTAACGAGCTTGACACAGGAAAAGAACTATGCTCGGATTCGGTTTCATGTTTACGCAAGCTTGAAACGAAAAACTATGCTTGTTATAAGTTCGCATGCCCCCAGCACAATGACGCCAATCAAAGTACATGCCCCCCAAGCTTCATTTCATTCAACCAGGTGGATGAAATGAAGGTTTACTTTCGAAATCTTGGAAAGACTCGTGGGAGTTGTTTCATTTTTTAGTGAGGTTGACACAGGAAAAGAACTATCCTCAAATCCCTTGTTTCATTTTTTAAACGAGCTTGACACAAGATAAGGAACTATGCTCATAACTACTCTCTACAATCTACCTAACAAGGAACTATACTCTAAAAACCTTGATTCATTTTTTAACGAGCTTGACACAAGACAAGGAACTATGCTCTAAAATCCTTGATTCATTTTTTAACGAGCTTGACACATGACAAGGAACTTTGCTCATAAAATCCTTGATTCATTTTTTAACGAGCTTGACACAAGACAAGGAACTTTGCTCATGACTACTCTCTACAATCTACCTATATAACCTACCCTTGTTTCATTTTTTAAAGAGCTTGACACAAGACAAGGAACTATGCTCGAAAATCCTTGATTCATTTTTTAATGAGCTTGACACAAGACAAGGAACTATGCTCAAAAAGTTTGCATGCCCCCAGCATAATGATGCAAAGTGAGGCACATGCCCCCCAAGCTTCATTGCATTCAACCAGGTGGATGGAATGAAGGTTCACTTTCAAGTTCTTGAAAAGATTCGACTCGAAAAGGGAGTTGTTTCATTTTTAAGGAGGTTGACACAAGAAAAGAACTATCCTCAAAATCCTTGTTTCATGTTTGAAAATGAGCTTGACACAAGACAAGGAACTATGCTCATATCTACCTATATAGCCTAAATATACCTGATTCATTTTTTAATGAGGTTGACTCAGTAAAAGGAACTGTCCTCATGGACACCTGTTTCATTTTTTAACGAGGTTGGCACAGGAAAAGGAACTATCCTCGCATCCTTGATCCATTTTTTTACGAGGTTGACACAGGAAAAGAACTGCCCTCATACTCACTGATTCATTTTTTAACGAGGTCGACACAGTAAAAGGAACTTTCCTCGTACTCACTGATCATGGCTTCCAACTGGAAGAAAGACATGTAAATGGACACACCTTGATCATGGCTTCCAAGAGGTCTTCATCAGAAGGAAGAATACTTCTCTGGAAGGAACACATGTCAAGGGACTCAAAAGGGATAAGAACATCGTGTTCAAGTAATCCCATAAAGTTTTCCATGTCAATTACCAGATCGAAATCAAAGGAAGATGAGCAAACAGTGAGAGGCTCACTTACATCGGTAACTAAAAACATGGGACCAGTTGCCACATAATTAACCCGTGGCGGGGTAGATACCACTTGAGAGTCAGGAACATTTAGGGCTGTCATATTATTGGTAGTTGAAACAAGACTAGGGAACGAAAGCTGGTCTACAGTCACAATACTGCCATTGTGAGGGAAAGACATCACGCGAAAGAGTGTCGATACGACAGCTTTCATTGCATAAACATAGTCTTGCCCAAGGAGTAAATTGAAATCCAAGGGACCTCGAACCACCATAAGATCAATACAGATAGTTTTACCTTCCAAGGTAATAGAAAACTTAGGAAGGATCCCTAAAGGTTCACTAATGGTTCTATTAAAATCTTTCAGATTCTGCGTAATAGGCGCAAGCTGAGGGGAACCCAAAGCTTTCCAAGCAGTTGAGGATAAAATACTAACAGAAGCACCTTCATCTACCTGTGTACGATGCATATCCCTACGACCAGCCTTGACAATGATTTGGAAAGGGATGGAGGAAGGAAGACGAGGTTCTGTCAGTCTATTCCAGTCAAAGGAAAAGACCTCAGTACTTGGAGGGGGTTCTGTAGAAACAGGTGGAATGACCCCCGGCGTAGAAGAATCTGATGTAACAAAAAAAACCTGAGCGGTATGAAATTCACTCTCTAAAGGGAAAGTGGGATTGACCAAATGTAAAATTGAATCGAGCACTTGATCAACTGATGGATCATCAACCTGAGTGACATGAATTTCACTCTCCAATGGAAGAGTGTGATCAACTGTACTTGAAATTAGATCAATCACTCCCTCAGTTGACGGTAGGTTGGGAGAAAGTTTACGGTAACCAGTTGGAAATTCTTGCTGTGGAACAGTAAGGTTTTCCAACAATTTTGAGGCTTCATCCATGTGACGGAAAATGTGAGTTTGATGACTCCCTTTGCATAACTTACAAGGAAACCTAACTTTACCCTTTTTCTCAGGAACCTGACTATCACTGGTTGATGGATCAATGGAAAGTTGATGAGATTTTTCTGACCATACTTCCAAGACCTTTGGAATACCAGGACAATTGACAAGGAAGTGGTCACCCTTACAAAGCCTGCAAGGGTATTTGGGTTTACGATGCATGTCGGAGTTTTCCTCAACACAACTAACAATTACAGTTGTGGTTGGTTGGTTGACTTCTTTCTTATCTTACTTCTTCTTCTTCTTTTTCTTCTTCCCTTTCTTCTTCTTCTTAACCACATGGTTACTAGCATCAAGGCTTTTACCAAGCGAAGAGGAAGAAATGGAGGAAGAAAAATTAGGCGAAGAAGGTAAAGGGTCAACAGAAGGTTGGTGATGTTGAGATGGTGAACTCTCTTGAGGTGAAGCATTCGGTTGAGTGGAACAATTGGAGTATTTGGGGTCAACGAAGTTGAAAATAACCATATCGGTAATCCTATTGTAAATCCAGGTAATGACAAAGTAGCCATATAAGGAGGACCAACATTTCCAAAGAAAGGAAAAGTACTAGGATCCTCGTTAAGAGGGGTTCCTTGGTCGGTAAATTCCGGAACAGTTTCCATTATATTCAACTTCAGTGAATTTAAAACTAAAATTAACAATTCACAATTCACACCTAACAATTAAAATTCACAATTCACACCTATGGTCTCTAAAAGTAAAAACAAACAAATTAACACGCGCTATCAAATCTAGGAGTCAAACCACACACAGACAGTAACTTTCCATACCGAAAACACTAGTTGGTGATGAAATCCAACGTCGCAGAATTCAATACAGAAATGGCGGTTGGAACAGTTACCCCGACAACCTACTTAATGAATAGACTGGCACAAGTTCCTCCACTTAACTGTCTCGAGTGAAGAGAACCCCCCAGAAAATCCAAGTGAGTCTAGCCGACGTCTGCTCCAAGTACAGTGGGATCTTCCCACCACTGTCACCTTAGGAAGAATCCTAAAGAATATGGCCACTAAGGTTACCAACTGAAACAAATACACCTGGGGGAATAGTCTACGATCCGATATGCACGCAAGGGCAGAGTAGCAAGCTCAATCCCCTTGAAGGCTCCTTGACATAATCCAAGGTTTACCAACAAGTGACCCCAGGCTCCTCGACAATGGTTAATTTGAGGTTTACCGTTTTTAATACGTGAATATCTGGTGTCGTTCCCAATGAGGAAGGATTGATTCCCACACTGGTTCGAACACGATCTCGTGCTTCTCCTTTAAGAGGAGCTTTCCCAGAGCATAAATGCAACTCTCCTACTCCAAGACACTAGCCTAAGCTATGTTGGTGTATCAGAGCCCTAGAAATGTAAAAATTACTAGATGAATTTTAATTAAGCGCTGTGTTATTTAGGCTATTATTACTCAAAGGGGTAAATGGATACGAAACCAATGGTGTTATGACCCGACTCAAAACTGAATGAAATCAAATATGATAATGTAATCCTTTCAATTCGATGAATCCTAACTAAAGTAAGGAGAGAGTTTCCATTCACTTCCAACAATGCAAAAAATTGATCACTAAGAGAAAATATAACAAATTCTCTAATGCACTAATTTCATCAAGAAAAACTAATGCAAATCAACTCCAAAATAGTTTTTTTTTATTTTTTTTTATTTTTGTGTAAATTCAAATCAAATAAAACTGATCTAAATCTACGATTGATTTTTCAGAATGTAAACTATGCAATTTTCATCTATGCACAATTCACTTGAAAAGTATGCAAATGTAATCTATGCACATTTTTCATTCATATTCTGAACCTGAGAATTCTAATTATGAAAATGTGATCTATGCAAGAGAATTCTCAAACACAAGATGATTTTAATGTAATATAAGAACCAATCAAGTGAAAGTCGAGAAAATTGGGTGAGAGTTCCAAAGATCAAAAAATAAAAACACTCAAAGGCGATTAACACTCATACACAAACCTCCAAGTAATGACCAAAGGAAATCAAATTTAGAATTTCTCGAAAAAGAGACTCAAAACACCCAATTGATAAAAGCTTAGAGCAGGAATGCCAATGAAATTAACCAAGGAAAGTTTTTGACAGGGAACAAGCAGGTCTGGGCAATGGCTAAAACCTATAAACAAATTCTAAACTGAGAAGAAAGAGAAAAATTTAAAATTTTTCAAATTTTTGACAGGGTACGCAGGAAACCTGTTTACACAGGTGCGTCTACGCTCGGTGTACAAAGAAAAAGTGCGTACAGGTACGCACTGTGCTTAACTCAGAGGGTGCGTACCTCTCCCAAAACTATGAAAAATGAAAACTAACTCAAAATTAACTAAATTCACCTAATCTCACAATCATCAAGTCAAAAACAGAAACAGGAAAAATAGTTTCTCAGGTCAAAGTATCAATTAGAAGAGAAATCAATCAAATCCATGGGATCCCCAGCGGAGTCGCCATTTTGTCATGCGGAAAGAGTCAATTTTGCGGAAAGAACCGACCTCCCTAGAAACTAAGGCGTTTCTAGTGACAAACAAAACAATCAAGCACTATCTTTCCCTAAATATGCATTTAAAATAAAAGCAACCAGGTGTTTAAGGCTTACCTTTAGTCCAACGTTGTTTGTAGTAGCCAAGCCTCTTCGATCCAGATGAACTCCTTCTCCTTGAATCCTGCATACACTAACAAGCAAACGATTACATAGCACCTAAATAACTCATATAATAAAACATATTCATCATAAAGACCAAGGAGTTTATGAAACAAATTATATATAACAACTTGTTGAGAAAAATGAACTTAATTGTATTAATTGGAAACAAAGAAACCTTACAACCAATGCCTTGGTGTTGTGCAGGTCCCTCCCAGGGTCCAGCAAGAGTTCTCCTCTACTTTGATCAGCTCACCCACTTCCAAATGAAGCTAAGAAAGGAATGTGATCTCTCCTCTCAAGCTCTATAAGGGAGCCCTAATTTCAGCAGCATCTACCCTTAGGAATGTTCAGCTTTCAACCTCCCTTGCCTCTGGCCCAATGCCTGTATTTATAATGCTTTGGAGGAAGTTAAACAGGTCCACCATCAATGGGATAATCCCCTCTTTCAAAGGGATAGTTCCCCTCTTCATGGGATAAGTTCCTCTTTCATTGGGATGCATGAACCATCTGGAGGTGCTCAATCCACGTCAAACCATCTTCTAGAATGCTCTAGAATCGACCGCAAGTAAGTTTTTTGAAGTAAAACTTGCACCTTTTAACTTTTACAGGGGTACGCACCCACCCCTTTACAGACAGAGCGTACAAGTACGCAGGTATTATGTACTTGAGGTGCGGGCACGCAGGTAAAAGTAAGAGAAAGTGCGGAACCAGAGTTATATCGATTTTTTAAAGGCTTTCTCTCTTTTTGGAGTTTGACATGAGGAGCAGAGGTATAAGACTTGCCAAGGAGGACAGTATGGTTATTGATGGAGCCATACTGACTGCAAATAGTCATGGTGACAAATTTTAGTGTAACAAGGGGATTTTGGCAATATTAAGGGCTGAAACATGAATGGGACAAGGATTGTAGGAGGTAAATTCTCCTCATTTACTCCTCCCTCATTCCAATATTCCTCCATCAATCACACTAACTTGGAGTACAAGCAGCCAAGTCACTAATATCAAAAGGCAGTCGAGCAACTGATAGCCAAAGAGTTAGTTTATCTCGCGTTTGGGATCTGAGCCTCCCTAGATTTATGGAATGCGTTGGAGGCTTCAGTTGTATAAATAAAGAGGCCTAGAGCCCCATTACGATTCGAATTTTTGCTGTAAAAACACTAGTTCTTTTTTAGCTCTAGACTTGTGGAAGACATTGCTTTGTAATTTTTTGTTTTGGTAATGAAAATGAGCTTTTTCTTGATCTAGTACTGAGTTAACTCAGAGGGTTGAAGGTCTTTGGTTAGTGCCTAACCCTAGAAGCAAAGACTCATCTTCTTGTATATGTATGCTTAGACTGATTTCATAGATTCATGGTGAAATTGTCCTTAGAAGTATTTTATTACTAGTGTAGATTTGATTAATTTGTTTATTAGTTTGCTTCCATTTGTGCTTTACTTCAGTAGTAGTTTAGAAGAGATAAAGGAACATAAAAAATATATCAATATGTGTTTTGGCCTCACTTATTCCTTCAGGGATCATGATTTGAGGAAAGGACACCTATGCAACCCCAAAAAGACAGAATTCTACTTTCTCATAGAATTTAGAGTTTTCTGTACTTAAGCCAGCATTTGATCAATTTGTAAGAGTAGGACTTAGTCATCGTTTCTTCCCTCTTTAGCCTTACAGTAGATCTTATCAATGATTCCATCTTATTATGAAATTTTTCCTCATGCATGAAATAGACAGCTAACTCATTAAACTTTGTTTTCCTAGCTTATTGAAATTCCCCTTATTTACATGATTTTTGGGAAAATATTAATGTTTGATGTAGTGCAGGTGTTTAAGAGGTAACGAGAGATCTCATAGCCAAAAACCTCCTTCAAAATTCATCGATCCATGATCATTCCTTGCTTTCAATAAGACCCTCACCAATTTCATCATTTTACAAGGACATGTTAAGCAAATCCAACCATCTCCCAACCTTGGTTTTGAGTTTTGAGTGATCCTAGGAATTTTCTTGCTTCATTCCATCGACCAACCACCTTCTCTAAGCCTTCCATCACCTTCAGCACCCATCATTTTTCTCTCGGCTGTATCTTGTAGAAATACAAGGAATCCTGTAGGTTTTCCTATAAGTGGCATGTCTTGAGGCCGAATTAATGGAAAATCCTCTAGGAAGCCAAACAAGGTAACCTAAGGGTCTCCCAAACCCAATCATCCACCAGCATTCCTAAGCCACATGCCACATCACCAAAAGAGATTAGCTTCCACACTCTTCCATAAAAAAGACAAAAAGAAAAACAAATTTATTTTAGTCATTTACATGCACAGTAGTAATGTTTGATGTTTTGAATTGACATGATTAAGATAGTATAATTTCATACATGTTAACCTAGCATTCTTTCTAAAGCATAGTCTCTAAGTAGTTAGTTAGAAAATAGTGTGTTTTTAGCATTGGATTTCAGTATTTTTCCTTATTGCGGTATACAAGCTTTCTCTTAGAGTAGATTTCTCTTTCCCTTATTAGTAATCAAGCTTCTTCTGAATCCATAGAAGTCTGGCTTGAAAAACCCTAGTGGTCTCTCACTAGCTCAACAATGACAAAAGGGCAGAACCATCACTTTTACTTGTGTATACAGCACTGTCACCTCCAAGTTTGTACGAACCCTGGGTTGATAAATTAAAGTTGGTAGCCCCAGGAGTTGCGACATTCTTGCTGCAATACCGGTGCTCATCATTATCTGGAAAATCTAGGAATGCAACTAGATGATCTTCTAGAGACAAACCAGTTTCACCATTAAACTTGGGCAAGTGTTTCAAATACCCATCAGGAAAATTGTTTTTCTGGTTGGGAAGATGCAGGGCAGCATATCTAGCTTGGATTATAGGTTGAAATTCCATATCTAAAGATGAAGAAGAAGATGATTCAGTAGAAGAGGTAGGAGATGATGTAGTGGATGATGAAGAGGAAGGTGTTGAAGCAATGGGTGAAGATGGAGGTGTAAAGGTGGGGGGAGGAGAATGGGAAAGAGGAGGATCCCTAAACATTTTCAAAGGTGTTTTTATTACTAACTTCAGAACCTCTATTTCAAAATTCTATTTACTTTCAAATAGCGGGTTTGAATATACAGAGAAGGTTCTTCAGGTTGGGCATAAGTGGATGGCATTGTATAATGAGTGGGGGACATAAAATAAATTGGTTTTAGCTTTGGTAAATGTACATCTAGTTCTTCCCCTAACCTAGGAGAATCTGAAAATATTCTAGGACGCTTGTAAGATTCCAAAGATTGGACTAAGAGAGTTAACCGCAGATCAAATCCTTTAGATAAAATTTCTAAAACACTAGGTGTTATATCAGCCAAATCTAATTGGGATTGAACAAAGCTAAAGGGAGCAGAAGTTGGATATCTTCAGGCTGTAATGGTACAGAAGAAGAAGCAGAAGCTTCAAGTCTCCTTCTAAATGAGGCCTCTCTCACCAGTCTCTCAAGATCAGATAAAGGAGATATAATTTGAGTGTCAGAGTGAGATCTGGTATGTTTTGAAGGAGTCAGCTTGGTCTAGTGGAGTCGCCAAGTGAATGATTTTTAACCTAGAATTTCTTTATTCACCTTAAACAAAAAAAATTAAAACATTGTCTCAGGGCAAATAGTTCAATTTTCGCTCCCTGGAAATGTCGCCAGTCTGATGTTGTCCTCTGAGATGACTCTAGGTCAGTTAATCATGCCACAGCATATAAAATATTTTTTTGGTTTATATTTTATGGATGACCAATGATATGAATTATTGAAAACATGTGCTTAAGCCTTAACAGTTACTAAGCTAGATGAAAGGGTTATTATTTGTCTAGCTATAGTTAAATTGATTTAAAGTGAATGAATAGAAGAATGTTGATGAAGTATAACTTGATAAATATTTCGATATAATATTTGATTGGTTATAAGAAAATAATATAGGCAAACAACATTTCTTGTAGAACAAAATATATTTAAACAATGCAGATTTGCCAGCCCCAAGAGTTAGCTCAATCGATCAAGTCGGGGCCTCGCCATTTGGGAGGTCACAGGGTCAAATCCCGAAATCTCTTGGGGTCAGGTCCTGCATATAGGCCGAGGGGCATTTGCCCTATATTTTCCCGTGGATGTAGCACCACCAGCTGACCAAAGGTGTCCGAACCACACTCAAAAAAAAAAGAATGCAGATTTGTGTGACAATTAATTGATATAGCGGAGTTTATAATAACAAATATCTTATAAGCTAGTCCCTAGTTATTGTCGATAACTTCATAGGGGATTTAAGACTAATTGATACTCAGTATGATCTTACCTAGATCTCTACATAAAGACTTAAATATATGAAGCAATACATAATGAAATAAGCACATATGAAAACTTACAAGAAGATAGAACTATAGAAGGCAAATTCAGAATCCTTTCACTATGCAAATCTTAAGCTCGGTTACAATTCTATTCTCAACTCTCATACAAGGGTTAAACCCTTAATAACTCGAAGGAGGATATATTTATATAAAATTTATACTAGTTATTTTCAAAACAAAATTACAAAAATATTATAAAATTGTAGGAATTTCAAATTTGCTAAGTGCTGGCAATATCCTTTAGGAATCTGTTGATGATGTGATCCCCAAAAGGTGTTGCCCAGCTGTCTGTTAGTTTTCGATGAAATTTACTCAATAATTTCACACAAATCCAATCGGTCTTCACTTGGTATGGAAAGATTGACCAATTTTCTATAAACTTCATCAACCTTGGTGTATTTCTCAAAAGTGGGCTTATTCACAAAAAATATTTAATTTCATGCTCAATAGTCAAATAAAAAGCTAAAGCTTCTAATGCTTCCTTCCCTATAATATTCCCCTTTATACCTACAAAGTTTTATTTATCAGTGGATATGGCATAAAGCTTCTGGCAGTATTCTTCCAGATTGATCAACCTGTCATTTGGGGCCACTAATCCTGGTACTCCTCTTTGATTCAATAAATTAAATTTAAAATGAAACCTTTGGAAATAAGTCTTCAAGGTTTGATACTTAGTCTCTAACTGAGTCATTAAGTTCCTTTTCTGCAACAACTTCTTGATTTCCAAGATGGTTTTGTTTTCCCTAGAATTTGAATTTTCTCAAACTCATTCCTACTTTTTGAGTTAAGAACTCAGATCATGTCTATAGCTTCACTTGGTTTATCTTTAAGAAGCTGCTTCACTTCATCAATGGATACCTACCATCTATTTATGAGTTCCTCTTTCTAAAAAAATGATCTAAATGGAAGGCCATACTTCAGTTATGGCCTGACTGATATCTGCCCATATGCTTTCCTTAGCTTGGGCCAAGTTTTGAGCCATCAATGCCTGACTCTACAACTCTTCAGTTCTTCTGTTCAACCTATGCGTTTTATGCATTTCCTCAACATAAAAATATCATTCTTTATTTTCTAAGCTTCCAGATTCTGAAATTTCTTATGAAGCCTTTCATTCTCTTGCTTCTAGTGAGTGAGCTCCTATGAGATTTTGTTCAAATCCTGTGTTGTGAATGTAGATTCCCCTACTATTTTGGAAACTGTAATAGGGATAGTTGTGATGGGAGCTATAGCTAATTGAGTAAATTTCTCTTTTTCCTTAAGAAATTTCTTAATATGCTCCTCCATAGTTTTAATCTGTACATTTTTTTCAATTATCAGTTTGAGCATTTCTTCCTTGTGTTGTTCACTCTCTGCTATCTCCTTGATCTGGGGATCTTCTGTAGAAGGAAGTTTCAACTGTTTTCTCAATAATGCAATATATGTGTTCTTCTTTCTTGAATTGTGATCTCTTATTCCATGAGATGAAATTAATCTCATCCATATTCATCATTTACCTAATATATTCCAGAGAGAAAATTCTCATTGGAACATATTTTGGCAACTTATATTGAACCAATTCGTAGCCATATACTCTGATCTTTATGTAGTTTTGGTAGAGATAATAGGCTCCTCTTTTAACTTGATCACTAAGGTGTGGGATCCTTTTAATTTTTGTGTTGATCCTGGCTTCACTCTAACTATTGAGAAGTTATGCAACTGGGTGAATAAACAATCTATGAACTCTAAAAAATTGAACTCAGTTGAGTTCTTTCTAATCAGTAAAGTCTAGTGAGTAACTTCTTGATTGTCTTGCTGATCATATTGCTTGTGAAAAAAAATAGGAAACCTGTCTCCCTGCCAAAAAATAAACATATGAAATATGACATAGGAGTATTTAAATACTCCTTCAGTAGTGATCATCAATTTCTCATGCATAGCTTCAGCCAGAAATTGACTGTAGCTATACATGAAGGGAAGCTTGTTTTCTTTTGAAACTATGGATAGATAGCCTAGTGTAGCTTCATCTACCCATTGGTATGATAGATAGCCTAACAAGAAAGAAATAAGGGAAATTATATGTTTGTATCTTTTAGGGAACATAGATGCTGGGTAAGGAGGATTCTTCTTAGGGAGGTCAACATCTTTAGGGAGAAAAATATCAAAGATTTGAGCTCTTTGAGGGAAGGTTAGTTTGTGATATAGTTAAATCAAGGCTATAGTGGAGAGAAATTTAAGGGAGTCACTCTCGGGTATCATAAGCATTTCGTTTATGGTTTATATGTTGATAGTTATCATAATGTCTCCATTCTGAGCTACTACTGTTCTCTGTAAGGATTATACTTGTATTGGCACCAAATAACTAAATCAAGAAAGGAATAAGTCTGGGGAAACATGTAAAAAGGTATATTGGATTCCCATAGGTTTATTTCATCCTCAGAATCAAAATATATTTGCTTCAGCTAGTTTTTCACTTCGAACATGTCGAATTCACATTCAATATCTACAATTTTAAAATATTGATCGGCTAATGGGATATGGTCCAGATCTAAGGCATGAGAGGCCTTTGGGGTTTCCAGTGTTGCAGAGGAGCTGGCAGAAGGCTTGTCCTTTTTCTTTTGGAGCAATGGTATCAGACTGAAATGGTGAATGGCAGAAAAATGCAGAGGTATGCTGAGAGGAAGCTTACAGTTGCAAACTCGGCTCAACAGAGAATTTGTAGAAAGGAACAATGAATAGAAACAATGAAGAGCTATTTCAGAAAATCTATTGTAATGGGACAAAAGAGTATTTATCAGGGATTAAGGCTATCGTTACAATAGAGGTTGTTGTTGATCGACTAATTTAGGAAATAAATGCAGTAATTGGAGGAAAAATGAAGCAACATGAGGAAATTAATGGAGGAAATAGATACGTGGGAATGGATAGGTGATAACAACTAAGGTCACATGGCAGAGAGCAATTGGAGGTGGATGGTTCAGGAGGAGTGATCGTTGGTGCAGTATCGGGAAGGCAAGAGGTGTGGATAACGAATTTTGGAGGGGGCGTAATGGTAAGTGGTATGGCACGAGGGGGGTGCAAAGAGTTGAGGAGGAGACACATACAAGAGGGGCCCATGTGGGAAAAACCATTGTTCGCACCCACACACCCCCTTGTTGTTATCTCGTTTCGTGGCGAGGGGGTGCGAAGATCTTCCCTGCCATTGATTTGGGTGGGGAGGTGAATGATTGTCGATTCATTCCTGGACTTTATCACTTGTTGAAAAAACATTTTTTCACATATGACTTTGGCTAAAAAGAATTAAATTATTTACAAATATTAATCACCCTTTTAATGAGGTAATTAAACAATAATTAAAAATTAATCTAACTAGGGTGCATTTAGACTAGTTTCCCTTTTTAAACTATTTGACTAATCTAATATAACTTAGGCCAATTTTTAAGCATATTAGGCCTTTATTTACCCTAATCTATTCTAAATTCTAATGTCCAACCAAGATTAAACTAGTTGTTTTAACTTACTCTCTAATATAGAACAAAAATGTAAATGATATGATCAAGATTAAACAATTTGATTCAGATAAAAAGAAAATACTGTGGCATAAAAACAAGCTGCACGTAAAACCTTTATTATTACAAATCAAATTTATTGATGAATTGGCATTTAAAAAAGCACACTTATACAAATATTTTGATTTTCTTTTGATGGGGTTTTATTTCATGTCTTTTTTTTTCTTCATATTTTCATATTTTATTTATTTTATTTATTTTTTCATAACCTCTTTTATTTTTATAAAATAACAACTAACTTATCAAAAATAAATCATGGTACAACACATACTATATTAACAACATATGCATGAAAGTGTGTTGGCTCTGATTTTATTATTATAAGTGAAAGTTCCATCCATACACACACCAATGACGACCACTAGCCCCAACAGTGTAACATTATAGTCGAGAACACCTACTCCTCCAAAGAAGTATACTTGCTCTATGCTATGGAGAAGCAAAGGCTCTTCACAATACTCCCAAGCTCTTTTTAAGCCTAAGCCTAGCCAAAATCTTGTCTCCCAAAAGCTAGTTACATGAGTTATGAGGTTCTATTTATAACAAGAGGGGATGACTCTTCAACTCCCCTTTGTGACCTTTGGACTACCCTCATGACTCTTCAACTTCTTCATAAAATAACACATTACATTACGTGATGAATTTTCGTATTCCAATATTGACACTTGGAATTTCACTTACAACATAATTACAAATAATATTACATTTTCCACTTGTACCCATATATGAAAAATAGGGTAGATATGGCATAAAAACCAAAACATTATGATGTTATAGTTCGGGAGAAGTCCATCTCAACAACCTCCACTTGTTGTTTCTCGGTCACATATTGGTGCCAAGCTTGGTACTATGTGATGGTGTCCCCAAACTGCTTAACGATGTCTCACTAGAAGTAGACTCTAGCCTCAATGGAATACAGGTACATTGTCTTGGAACCTGTGTCCAACTCGTTCTGAAGCATGAACAACATTATTTTTACATTGATAGGACCAACGATGAAATTATGCATGTTTTGTGCATTTAACTCCAAGTCTTCCATGGTGGCATTATGTCTTAGCTACTCCAAGTACTCTTTGACCTCCTTGTCTCAGCTACTCAAAGTACTCTTTGACCTCCTTCTGGACTTGGTTCTTGGGTTTAGCTTTGGTGAGGGAACTTATTGATGGAATCTTTTGTTTTCACACCAATACATCCAAACTATTGTACCACTACACATATGAGGCTTGTATGCTACCAATGAATGAGTTGAGTTGCTTGTTCTTTTGAATCAAAATTCAAACCTTTTCCTTCTCGAGCTCTGCATATGCCTTCATTTTATTCACTAAGTCAAGTGGGGCGCCTTTGTACCGCATTGTCCACCCTTGCACATAAGCAATGGAAGCTTGTATTTTTTTAGAGTTTCAACGAACTCTTTTCTTTGTTGTTATAGGCCATGCAAACAGACAATTGCTTTATGCACAATGACAAACCCACCATAGAGCTTTTGCATGGCTTCTCCAAGTGTTGATACTTTAGCAAGTAGAATTTCTCTCATCTCCCCCAATGTGGAAACTGCATTATGCATTGTTTCTCATAGTTGTTTTTCATCTTTGCTGGCAGCATGCAATTTCTATGCTAGTTGCTCATTCTCGACTGTCAAATATTGAACATTTTATCTTGTTGCTCTTGCATTGGCAAATATGGTGTCGCAAATGGAATTTGGATGCTTCCTGGTGTCCAACACTATCACCCTTTCTCTAATGAATGCAAGTGATACATGATCATCCAGAAAGTCCTTCCTTTGTGCTTGTACAATCCTCTTTTGGAACTCATCAAATGATAGATTGTACACATCCAAGAGTAGATCATTGTCAAGGAGAACAACATCTCATTGCTCGCTCGAGGGTAGATTTGTTGTTGGAGATGGTGGAAACTAAGGGATGACCTATGATGCTCTCTGCATCAGGTCAACATCTTCATATTGCGGCTCCTATTCCAACTCCATGTCTGTCACTTCAACTAGTTGCTCATTTTGTTGAGCAAGATCCCGATCTTGCATTTTTTCACCTTCCTCCTTAGTTACTAGTTGTTACAGTTCTTAAACCTATATTGGCATTGTTTCCTCTATCATCTTGCCTTGCCTTTTTTCTTCTTCCTACTTCTTCTTCTCTTCTTATTCTCTCCTTCTCAACTCCTATTTATTCCTTTAACTTTTTCTCTGTCTCCTGCAGCTTTAGTTTTGTTATCCCCCACATTGTCCTAGGCTGAGAGGAATCGATGGAGGTAACCACAAATCAAGCTTTTAGTTGGTAGCGAGCCCTACTAGACCAGAGAAGGCTCTCTCTATGAGATCATAGCCAAAGAATTGACTTGAATATAAAAAGATTTTAGGCTAGATATGCTAGGTATAGATAGGATTGAAAATTTAGGGTTTTGATGTTGAACAAGGGATGAAAACCAAGCAACTAGGTCGAAAGATCAAAGGGTAACAACAACAAAAATATAAAGGAGAAAGGTAGTAGTAGTTTTGTTATATATTAGGGTTTTTCAATGTAGTGTAGCGTTTCAAAAAAAATAATAATATGTAATCAACATATATGTCATGAATTCATTACGCTGGAAAGAAAATAACATATAGTGATAATTCCATCAAAATAGAGCTTTAAGGAAAGAATTCTGCTTACAAAATTAAGAAAAATCACTGAAGAGACTCATGAATAGAAATAAGAGATGAATATCTATCATATGAAATTATAATAGAGAAGAAACAAGGTCACAAACTCACTGCGCATGAATTCCTATATAATAGCTGCAACTGTTCTTTGATTTCCTGAAAATGTTGAAGCACAAGTTACAAGAGTTCTCTCCTCAAATGTCCAACCCTTCTCTCTGACTGAGAAATGATACGTATAGACTAAGATAGATAGTTTCCCACCTTTAGGGGTTGAATACATGAGTGGTGGAATAGTTTCCAAGAATATCTCAACCAACAAGCGAGAGTGAGAAGGTAAAAAACAAAATCTTCTCTTAGACTTTCATTTTTGAGTTTTTCTTCATTTATGAGGCCTAATTAACCATAAAAGCTACCTATCATGCTAGTTTATTCATTATTACATCATAAAGACTTTGAACTACTAAAGTTACATCATTAATTTACCTTTACCCAAGTCAAACTAGAAAATCTGAGAAATTACACAATGAAAATTTTAATTAAAATCTCAGAAAATTGCAAAAGCACAACATCGAGTTTGAGGCCATTTTTAGGTGTCATCCTGAAGTCAAAATTGAAATATGAAAGAAGGGTGAACTAGCCTTATCTGTCTTGTTTCCTGAAAATCTTTAATTTTTGAAAATGACCCATGGAAAGGCCTCCAAAATCCCATTCTCCCAAGGTGTCTCCTGAAGCACAACTCCTATCAAAAAGAGGGGCAGAATGTTGATTTTTGACCCCTTTTTCTCATTTTTCTCAAAATTTGAGCCCTATTTGAAAAATATAAGGAAATTTGTTTTGAGAGGAGGCCATCGTATTTCAAAAAATGCAAACCATTTGTCATTTAGAGCTCTGAGGAAAAAGCGCATCACCTTGTATTTTCCTAAATTTGCACCAAATTTCACCAAAAACCAAAAATGCTAAAAAAACTCTCAAAATTGGTCCAAAAGTGCCAAAAGAGGTGTACTATACTATCATGGATGTGTCGAAAATCATCTCTAAGTTTTCCTTCTCATATTTTCCTTTTAGGGTTTCCTTCAACTTGTTTTGCATTTGTTTGACGTTAATGTTGCAAATCTTGTTTTTGGTTTAGTAGTGGTGGGCCATGTGCCTCAACATCTAGTTATCCCTATTAGCTTTCTCAAGTAGCTTCTCTAGATGGCCATTTACTTTTCCTAGCCAATATTCCTTATCTTATTTTATTTCCATAGCAATTATGTCTTCAATATCCAAATCCTCATCTAGTAGGTTTTAGTCTCTTTCCTTCTGCAATTCTCTTTTAAGAACCATTGTCCTAAGCCTATTCCTTCCAACCTTGTCTTCTTGTTCATCATGCTCCTCATGCTCTAGCACTACTTTACCTTTTTCTTCTTGCCTCATCATCCTGGATTGCTCTTTTTCCATCATTAGTTGTTTTACCTTGAGTTGATTGTTTTCTTGCTCATGGAAAGAAATGATAAATATGGCCCTTGCCAAATTGTCCAGGAGCTCCCTGATCTGGGAATCGTTCTTCTTGATAAATTGTTGCAAGGTTGAATGCTCATCTGCTGCCTCCAAGTCAACTAGGTCAAAATCATGCTCAATTAGCTCCTCATCCTGTAAATGTGAATCCTGTTGTGCTGATGTAGAAGACTTTGCCCTTTTCTTAACTTGAGAAGTAAACACAAGTCTTTTTCCTCTTTGGTACGTTTTGGTCACCTTAGGTCTAGGTGCGTTGGGAACCTCTTTTGATTTGTTTGATGACCCTACCTCCATAGGTTGTACTAATGTGTCTTGGTGATGGCTTGGTGAAGTATCCTCATGCCTCTACAAGGCTATTTCAATAGAGGTATCCCATGCTATGTTCTTTTCTACCAATTGATGAATGACTACAACCTTTATCAAATTGTGATGGAAAAGGCTAGGGTAATGTTCTTTGTTTTCCATTTGCACCTTTTCAGACATTTTGATGAGACTTCTACACAAGTAGTTACACAGGTTAAGAGGTTCCATAGCTATGAAGTGCATTAGCAGCCTAATGTGGTATTGATACAATATGGAAAATCTCCCCTCAAAAGTGAAACAATTCATCACAACCTTCATTAGTGGTGCATACTTTTCCAACAGGTATTTTAATGGAATGATGTGTGAATGAGCCTCTCTATAGGGTGATTTCAAGAAGGGTTTGTATTGCTCAAGGTCTAGGCTCATGCATTTGAGCTAATACTCCCCATGATTTGGTATCTTTGTGCCAAGAGAGATGGTAGCAACTGAGAATGTGAAATCAACCCCTGCAATGGTGGCTTTTTCTCCTTTCAGATTGGTGGCAATCAAATCAGTGAGATGCTCATGAAAACCAACTTCACCCACTCTTTGACAAAACCCTAGGAAATTGACATCTTCAAATCATTGTCTTATTAATGGTGAAGAGTTGATCTCATTGCAATTTGTGGGCTCATACCTCAGAATCCTCCCCCCTTTATGATGTTTTCTCTTCTCTAATGGTGAAGAATCTCCTTCCATTTTGAAACCCTAGATGAAAAGAAAATGGAAAAAAATAGTGAGAAATGAGTGAAGTGGTGAAATGAGGGAGTTAGGGAAGGAAAATGGTAGTAAGACAATTTTTGGAGGTAGACAGGGATTTTAGAAATATTTAGGAAGTTAATGGAGGGAAATGAATAAGGAAAATGCGCAAGAAAATATAAACACAATCCTAGTTAGGGAAACTACCCAATTTGATAGATTAGGGCTAGGGATTTTAGGGAGGTGAAGTGAACTAAAGGGAAATGGTTTGTTGGTGGATGGGATGCTGAGTTGCATGTAAAAAAAGGTATAGGGATAGTTATTTTAGGGTTTCAAAGCTCCAACTGATCATTTTCAAGCTTTAAAACATGAAACTCATACAAACCCTAGAGGACTAAACTCACCATCAATTTGTTTGTTTTGCTAAAGGAAAAGAGGGAGTGAAATGAGTGTACCTACTTCTTATGAGGCTTAGAGCATGAAGAAAATAGAATGGAAGCTTGAAATTTTAATTTGAGTGATTTTTTATGAGTTTCAGGAGACTTTATCATGTGTGCAACACAGTTCACCAGTGTGTAGCACCAAAGTGCAGTGTAGTGCTTCTACATGTAGTGCCTCCTCCATAAATGCAGCACAGTGTTTCTATGCGCAACACCAAGGAAATTTTTCCATTTTAAGCTAAAAACACATGTTTTCTCATAACATCACATAACATTAATTCGAGTAATAATGGGCCCTACATGTCTCTTTCAAACATGACTTTCATGCTTTTTAACCTGGCAACCTTGGACACTTGTAACCTGGATTTTTTTTTGTGTCTTCTTTGAATAGTGAACCTTCCTTTTTTGGAACATCGAAACTGTAGCTATGAAGTACTTATGAAATTAAATTAGAATTTATTGAAAAGAGTTTCTTATCACGACTCATCCTATGCCAGACTTTTATGCATGAAATGAATGTGCTAGTGACCTTGAAAACCTAATGACCTAATGGATACATTAGATTGAGTGAAATCATGATGGTGATGATTGACGTGATGATGATACTATCTTAATGATGAAACACTCAGCTAAGTGATGTAAGTGACCAACAAGTGAAATTCTTGGGAGAATAGAGATAATCCTATACTAACTAACCAATGACCAAATTTTATTTTGAAAACCTAGTGACATGAAAAAATTTGATTTTGAGACCCCTAAAAAACCTTGGTAAAAGCATATTTGATCACTGGTGACAGGTAGAACTAGCTAACACTAACAAGTTCTACTTCCTGCAACCTCTTCTTTTCTCTCTTCCTTCAATCTACTCTTTATATCCTCTACTTCCTCTTTTCTTATGCTGCCAAAGTTTCTTTCTCAATAAGACGACCTGCTTTCATTTTGCATCTTTTCTCTCCCTATGGATTATCAGCAATCTTCCTCTTTCCCTTGTCTTGAATAGGATTTTTTCCTTCTACTGTTGTTGCTTCTGGAGATGTTGTTGTCTATGGAGTAGCTTCTAAATTCCTTGTTGAACTAACCAGCTCATTGAGTATGGAAGCATTGTAGAAGTACCTCCAAGGATCCCCTTTTGGCCAATGAAATTCCCCGCCAATCCATGGAAAGTAAGCTCTTGTATAGTGGTCCTTGTAAATGTTGCAGGGATCATATAGATTAAATTCCTTAGTGTCGCATTCAAATCTCATTATTTTCTTAGCCTCGGCATTTGTGACTTTCATGTTCTTTATCTTGTATAATCTGATCTGCAAAGGAAGAGTGGGTCATGGTGCTTTCTTCTTCCAATGTAGTTTTGTTGACAACCACGTAGAGAGATAGTATGATACTGCTTGCTGCATCAGTTTGTTAGTGGAATACCCTTGTGATACATGTAGAGACTTCTCTCGAATAAAAACTATAATGAAGGTGCCACGTAGTGGGGTGTACCAGTCTGCAATGTCTACTATCACCTCCATTTCTTGTCGTGACATGAAAGGTGGGTCTTGTTCAAAGATAATCTCGTATAGCCTAATGATAAAGTGGTCAATTATCCATTCCATTACTCCTCGATAATTGAATTCTAAAAGAAACTTGCAATAGATGTTCACGATGGTCTCTTGTGGTGTCCATGTCCAGTTCATACTAGGGAACTATTTTTGTGCACAAATTGCATCTAGTAAGCATGAAAACATATATAATCTCACTCACTCCCCCTTGGGCAGATTTCGATCCAATGCTACATGGGCCTTCAATTGTTGGACCAACAGATCTGACCAGTTGAATGGCCTCGCATTGTTCACCAACTAATCCAATAATATTTCCCACCCTTCAGGGAAGGTTTGATTCCTCTCTTGACCATTGATTTTACAAGAAAAGATAAACAAGAGATGGTAATATCTCCCGAGAGACTTTGTCTTGTACACATGGGTGGGTGTCTTGCCAAAACTTTGATGTCTCTTTCACCCAACATTTGACAATGTATCTTGTCTTGACATAGTTGTGGGTAGCATAGAAGAGTGATTCCATGTGCTTTACTGGCTTAGGAAAGTGATACATCTATTAAAATTATTTTTCCCAGAGGTGGCTAGATTCTAGTTGTTGGCACTGCTCAATTTCATGGTCTATTCATCCACATGTGAGACAATCCACGTGATGATATATGCCCACGGGAATTCGGGATACCTACATGCAATATTGAATATCCCTCACTGTCAAATACTGAAATAAACCTATCAGTCCTCTAAATCTACCTCAAAATCCTTTGCAAAAGTATATTTAATCTACTGGCATGTCAATGATGATCCCTTCTCTAGAAACAGTTGAGTATCTGCATAGTTTGGCAAGTCAACATATGTTTGCTCAATTTATTCCCCAGTACTACTCTTAGTGATTTCCTTTGATGTAGCTCTCTTAGATGTCATGGTAATAGTGACTTCTAGAGAGGTTCTCAACAACTGTGCTACCTATGGGATAGAAAGGACATCATGGCAAGAAAATTTCAGTCTAAAGCAAAATAACTTACAAGACAAGTTCAAGTAGCAAACCGAGCACTAGATGGGAAGGATTGTGCAATTGTTTCTGATAGGGAGGATTGGATGACTATGGGAATTGTGCACTACACAGTCCCAACATCCAAGGTGGAAGCATGATGGTTCCAACTACACAATGTGTAGTTCATCTTGGGCAGAGGTTTGTGAGAGACTGTGCAATACACAGTCTCAGTGGTCACGCTGAGAGGTTGGCTCCTAAAACTTGGCAGTGCAGAGTTGGTGCTAGCTTAGACTACACACTGTGAAATTCTAGAATCCAAACTTGTGGCTTGAGCCTCCGGATTGTGGAGTGCTAGTTGTGCAAAGTGAAAATAGGCCAAGGGAAACCTAGATATGTGCAAAGGAAGTGTGGAAAACAAGCAGATCTCAGAGATAGTATGAAGTTGAGTGCAACAATGACCATTGGTGAAAAAATAGGAAAACTAATGCTACACTTGGGAAGGCGATCATTAAATTGGAAAAACACTTATATGAGTTCAAGCAATTCAATATTCTAGCAACCATGAAGAGAAACAACACCCACACAAGACAAACAAAAAAAGCGACAGAAAAAGGGGAAAAAGATGATAAAAACAAAACTCACCCAGAAAAGCATCAAAGATCGCACCGAAGGTTCCTTGATCTCCTCGAGAATGCTATAGATCCAAGATCGAATGTGAAAATGATCTCTATAATCATCGATTAAATAGATTTCATTAAATTAGGATTTATGACATGCATGCCTAAAATCAAGTAAAAAGTAACACTTGGCAGAAGTTTTTAAAATAATGCAAGTGCATCCTTCGGGATACTAAAAATATATCCTTATTTTTTAGGGATGGTTTTTGCACTTTTTTTCGTTTTTGTTTTTTCCTAGGGAAACCTTCCATGCACACTTTCGTGACATATTACACAGTTTTGGGGAATTGGGAAACTTTCTGGCTCAATGCACTGCACAGTTTCTAAGCTCAGTGAGGGTTACGCAATTTTTGGGCTCAGTGTTGGGCTACCTCCCATGACTACACATTTCCTGAGCTCAAGGATCACTAGCATTCATATCTACGTAATTCTCATCATCAAGATTTCTTTCCCTTAAGGATTGCAAGGTTTCTGGTGGAAAGCCCAGAACTACCGTGAAACCAAGTTAGGAGATCAACTTGTGAGTTAGAAGAATCATCTAAGTTGAGAAACACAAGGGAAAATGAAAAGATAAGTCTCAATCGAAGCATGAATGCCTAGATCAGTGTGAGATGAGATACTTTTGATAGTAAGGAAGGCTCCAAAATCAAAGCATAGACAAAATTTTGGAGGGTGGTTGTAGTCACTACAACACAATCCTAGTCGCATTGTAACTTCCATCATCTCCCATCTCATTGTGAATTTGGAGATCTTTCTCCTCCAAATCACAAAAAAAAAAATTATTCCACATCATAGGGAATGAAGCACCTGATTCCAAGTACCACACATTCCCCATCATTGTGTTGGTCATGCATGCAATGAGGGTAAAGTGAAGCTCAAACTATGAAGCCAACGGTTCACTAGTTGCTCCTCCTAAGGTCTTCTTGTTTGTCTTCTTGTGTTGACACTTCATGGCATAGTTTCCAAATTCATCACAGTGAAAGCACTTCATTCTAGAAAATTATTTCTTCTTGCCCCATTGACTATATTCTGGTTTAGATTGGTATTTCTTCCCTTTTCGCTTATTTGTCTTTCCATCCAAGTCACTATTTTCTTCATCCGCTCCCTTAGATGAAGTAGCATCTTTACTATTTCGCCCTATTTCCTCTTTTTACCAAATCAGACCATAAGCATTCCCAATTTCGTATTTTCTCCCTCCCATTCACCAAATCTTGGTAGTTATCCAAGCTCTTTGTTGGCTTGAGGGGGCTTGGACCCAGGATCAAAGTTAGTTGCACTAACCAGCAAAACCCTACACTACTGTCCCTTTCAAAAACAACCCACTTAACGTATGATGCATTCTCACCCGAGGTAATATTGGAGGATTCTAGAACCAGGTTTCTGCATCTAGAAGGCTATATGATGTGGGGGTAAGGTGTTTCTTCAATCTAAGGCTTGATCTGAACTTCTCAAACCCTTATCCTCAAAGTCCCCAAACTTAAAGAAAATTCCAATTAAAAACAGTTATGAGCTTTGCCTAAGGGTCTAATCATGCATAAAATGACATATAACAGTAGATCCATATCTTTGTAGTGTAATTAAGACAATCTTACATATAAATGGCATTCAATTGAGCATAAATACATAAAACACATAAGTATACAGTTCAGAAACATAATTGTTTCAAATACTCTTTATTATTCCATATCTTCAATACATATACTTTTCTAACCCTACGCACACAACTGCAGGGGCATGCACACTCAGCTACGAACTTACCAAGGTCTCCATGCACACAGTAGCAGGATTCCTCCCCTTCACCTGAATACATAAAAGAACAGTTCGGACTCTAAGCATCAATCATAACATTGAGCTTACTTGACTTTTTAATGACTCCTCAACAACTCCCTTTTATACTGTTTACATTACATTACCATGGTCTGCAAATCATGGGTGGTGCTTAATACAACTCATCCCTTTACAAATTAAGGGGTGGTGACTTGCCTAAAAGCCCCTTTAACTCTTAACAACCTACACTACTCGCACTCCTCTCCTCAAAATGCAGAGGCTTTACAATACCTTATCAAAATTTCACTTAAGACTTAGCAAAAACTTAACCTTGGGGGACCTCATCCCAATAGGCCCCCAACACACATATGTTACTTGTCCCGAGTCACTCTCCTAGTTTTTCCTTGACGTGTGCTTTGAGTCTATTGAATTCTAACTACAAGGCTTGAAGTTTTGTTGTACACTGTGCAACGGCCTGCTAAATCTCTTCAACCAACTTCTCTATAGTTGGCCTTATGACTACTAGTCCCATTGACCTCTATGTCTGTTGAAGGGCTTTCAATCTTCTCTCAACATTCTGTGACATTTGGCTTGCTTTGATAGCCCACATCTACATCCTTACTGAATTGATAGAGGCCTTTCAACATAGCTCTTCAATCTGAGTGTGTATGGTTTTCCCTTCTTGGAGTCTGACGAACCTATGCATAGCTACTAAGGTCGTGCTGTCACCTTGATCTGATCAAACTGAAGTTGCTTCTCGCAGATGTCAGCTTCAATTTTCTACAGATGTGGGTCCCCCTACAATGAGGCCCACATTTCCATTGTACTTTCAAAAATTTGGCTGCAATCTTTAATTGCAGCGGCAATAACTTCCATATCAACTTCGATAGAAGCCTCAAGATACTCGTGAACTTCAGGAGGGGTGGTAGGCTATAGCTTCATATGAAGCTCTAAAATTTGCAACTTAAACCGCACCTTTCCCACCTCGGCCTTAAATTTTTCATTATGGCTGCCAACTTCTGTACTCTTCTAGCTGAAGCTACCTCTGTTGGAATCTAGATCTGGGTAAGCTCACTGCATACCTATGCTATCGTTTCTTCCAATTGTTAACTACATGCAACAATATCTTCTCGTTATTTTAGCACCTATGCCTTTTACTCAAAAATTTTCTAGTTGTTAGTCTTGAATTCATTGATAACCAGTAATGCCCGTTGTTCCCAGACCCTCAGCTCATCTAATACTCCTTGATGCAGCTCATGCAATGACTAAATGGGTAGTGCTGCAAGGTTAAGGCTCCAGTTCTTCATATGCAGTAGGTACACCCTGTCCTCTAAAGTCTCAATATGCAATGATCCCTCCAGTAACTACACTACATGGAGGTCTGTGGTAAGCTTAGTTGTTAAGTTTGTCTCGCTCACTTGCTTCAATCTTGCTTGACCCTCGCTTACTTAACCCAGGCTCGCTTATATAATGCCTATTTGTACCTACAATTCTTTAAGGAATTATTAGACCTTCACTAATAACGATTAGTATTTATCTTCGATGTGTCCCCAGTTACCTTCCATTGTGAATTTGATAACATCCCCAATTTCATCAAAGTCCCCCTCTGTGAGGACCAATTGCTCGATGTTGGTGGACTTGTCTAATTTTTGTTTCTTTCGTGCACAACTAGTGCTCTGCTTCTGCTGCTTCCTAATAATGAATGGATACATCAAGTCCTCCATGCCCACAAAAGGGTCTACACCACCTTCTTCCTGTTAGGCAGTTTTTGTATCAATTGTGCACTCAGTCTCTGGCATAGTGGTTTCCTCCAAGTAAATCGTGAGCTTATTTAGATATTATTTTGGGATTTCCTTCAGATCTTTCTTCTTAGCCTTCATCTCTACAACAATATTTCTTGCACATGTTGCTTCATCATGTCAGCTAGGGTGAGCCAATCGCTCGACCACTTATTGATAATAGCCAAAATATTTTCTTTTGCTACCCATTAGGGCAATGCATACCAGTCTTCTGTAAATCCTTCTTGGCACACACACACACACATATATATATATATATATATATATATATATATATATATATATATATATATATATATATATATATATATATATATATATATATATATATATATATATATATATATATATATATATATATATATATATATATATATATATATATATATATATATATATATATAGATATACATACATTGTGAAATTCGGACTTGAACTTTGCAACATCGCAGTATTGAGCAAGTAAGGCATCTGATAACCGCAATCATTGGTTATTCACCATGCATGGGTCCATTTCGAATAGAACCCAAAACATTTTATTCTCCATGGCCCTTGTAGGATCTTTGGATGTCCACAATGAGGCATATCTTGCGTCTTCACAGGTATCCAGGTCCACTGTGGGGAACTGTGATTCCTACGGTGCTCTCGAAGCTACTAATGCAATCAGAATTAATAGTCATGCATAATGAAACAACTTTTCTTCCTCCCATGCTTCATGACAATCATCTAGAAATTCTCGACACAGGTACCCCGCCCAGTTGAACTGGACCCCCTTGCTACACTTCGTAGCCAAGGAGACAACAGGAGTCAACACTTCATCTGTGTGACACTTTCTCATAATATTCCCGTCCAAAATAGAGGCGGAAAATGGCATAGCCTCATAACTGATAGAACTAATGACATAGCCCTGGGACTTCCATCCAAAGTCATTCTTCATTTGATCTGCTAGTTTCTTCTCCTATGAATTTCTTACAAAAGCATCATTTTGATTCACCCCCTGACAAGGTAGTGCAGTAATCCTTTTGATCAACATCGCATTAATATGGATGGGCATCCTGAGCCAAAGACACTCATCGTATACTAGAGCCAACAATTGCTGCACATAGATAGTATTTATATTACTACGCTCGAAATAAGAAATATACAACATGTTCAACAATCTCGCACGTTGAATTCCAGCAGCCCACTTCATTAGTTTAACTCGTGTGGTGCCTACTTCTTCATAATATATGGATCTTAGGTACTGGCTAGGATCAAACTATGGGTATTTACTTCGATAATTTAAATCCCAATCTTCCATTTTTAGTTGTGGTACCCATGCCAACAATTTTCCCTTAATAGATATGTCTTCATGTAGCGGCGGAGTGAAATCCTTATATTTAATAACATCTGGGTCCTTCGTGACATTGGAAGTTGGCTTCTGCGATGGCAAATACAGAAGCAATCTGGGAATGGGTTCGACTTCTTCAGCATTGATTTCTTGAAGGCCACTGACCAATTCCTCTTCATCCAAGTCTTGTGGTTTCATTGGCTGTTTGTTTTTATCCATTTTTGCCTTTTGTCTTTACTTGATTGGAACTTTTCGTGTTGATTTCCGAACCGAGGTCTGCTACGGATTTTTCTGCTTCTTAGCTGTTGTTGCTGGTGCAACAGGTTGCATTCTATGGGAGCTCGACACCATAGTATGGGAAAGTAGTGTAGAATTCATGATATATCCAAGCCCTGTCTACAAGAATTCCTTCTCAATTATATCCAATTCCACTCAGACATATAATAATTATCTTGGCTCACACTTAGGCGCAAAATAAGCTCTCTGAAAGAAAAGTGTTTGAATTTGGAGCGGGTTCCCATATTTATAGCCTTTTTAAATTCAAACCACTTGATTCCCTCCAGATCTCCCTCATTAATTCGTTTCTAGCAGCAGATTTTCGTAGATATGCTCCTTAGATGCATTCCCCCCACTCATTTTAATGGAAAAATCATGGTCAAATCAACTGTAGTTGTTACAATGATCACTTTATGAGTAGGCTATGTAGGAACCCCCTCTTATGGCGTAGCTACCTCATCACAAGTTCCACCTATGCCATCTTCCTAAACATCGTGCAACCCTCCTCCTTCGATAGATTTTTTCCTCGACAGAGTAGTTTATAGGCTTGCGCTCTCTTTCAACTACAATAAGCACTAATACTTTCCTGTTGTCATGTATTCATTTCACATGGGTGGGATCATCCCTGTAAACCTTCAATCTACTCCCATTAATCCTACCAGGAAACACTTCCCAATTGAGCTTCGCAAGCTAAACTGCGCCACCATCTGAAATATCCTTAATCATGTACAATCCTAGCCAATGCATCTGAAACTTCCCTAGGAATTTGGTAAACTTGTTGTCATACATCAAGACCAAATATCCATTCTTAAAATTATGCTACTGAATGTGACAATCATGCCACGCCTTTTCCCTAGCTTTCTGCACCTACTGATGAAATCCAGCCAAAAATCAGTCTTCCTCTAATACAAGTAGTTGCACTAGGTGTTCCTCCATTACATCGCGATCTACCATATCGGTTACTACTATGATCCCGAGGCTAGGCATTATATATTCCATCGACATCACTTCTTCTTGTCCATAAACTAGTTGAAATGGTGTTTTCCCAGACAATTTCTTACAGGTTATCCTATATGCCCATAGAACTGCTGGTATGCACACATCCCAATCATTCCTATTAATATTGTTGACCTTTGTTAGGGCATTCTCCAAGATCTTTTTGAAAGATTCAAAAGTTCCATTTGCCTGGGGATGATACAGTGTACTCTTCTAATGATACATTTGGAATTCTTATGTTAAAGCCACAATTGTCTCAATCAGGAAGTGTGAACCTCTGTCAATCATTAGAATCTTCGGGCATCCAAACCTTGATAGAATAAATTGAAATATAAACTCTGCAGCAGTTTTCACACTGCAATCCTTCAAAGGTTGTGCCTTGGCCCACCTAGTTAAGTACTTTGTCACAATGATAATATAACATGTTCCCATCTTCTTCCCTAATGGATGAATAGGTCCAATGAATAAAATTGTGCATTTATCAAATGCTTAGAGTGTGACTTGTGGATTTAATGGTAGTTCATCCCTTTGTGACGGCCTACTAATCCTTTGACACACACCGCATACACTACAATACTCCTTAGAATATTTATGTATTGTAGGCCACCATAATCCTACTCAGAGAATAGTCTACATAGTTTCCTTGCCCGCATAATGTCCCCTAGCGACACCACCATGTGCTTCAGCTAGAATATTATTTCTTTCATATGCAAGTAGATATTGGCGTAGAACTTCATTTGATCCCATCTTATATAAGTGTCCTACAATCATGGAAAAATATGCAGCCCTCACAACTAATTCCTTGCTTTCCTGTGTCATATAACGTTTAGGTGTTATGCCAGTAGATAAAAAATGAATAATGTATGCAAAATTTTCATCTGCAACTCTGACATCAAAGAGTTGTGCGTCAATTAACCCTTCATCAATATTAGTGGGATCTTCACCATTCTCGATCCAAGAGAGGTGATCAGTTCCAACATTCAATCTCCTGGGCTTAACTATCACTTCAAAATCATACTCCTAGAAAAGAAGCAACCATCTATAGATTCCCCCCCCCCCCCCCCCCCCCCCAACATAGGCTTATTGACTAGGTACTTCAAAGTGGAATGGTTTGTGTACATTTTAAAGTGTGCACCTAGCAGTTAATGCCTGAATTTTTGTAGTGCATAAACCATGGCCAATCCTTCTCACTCTTTGGTTGAATATTTCTTCTCTACCTTCGATACTTTTCGACTGGTGAAGGCAATCAAGTGTTAAATATCTCTTGCCCCAGGTTGAGTTAAGACATCTCCCAACACTATACAAGACATGTCCACATGCACATGAGATTCCTTCTTCCAATCTGGGAATACTACGATTGGTGCCATAACTATATTTTCCTCAAGAATATCCAAACGCTTCTGATAGTCATCGTCCCAGTAGAACGTAGCATCCTTCTTTAAAAGCTTCTCCATGGGTGTATTCATCTACACATATGCCTGAATAAACTTCTTGTAGTACCTAGTATGACCCAAGTCGCGTGTAGTTGCTTTACTTTCTTAGGGGGATCCAAATTGATAATTGAAACAATATTGGCAGGGTCTACCATCAATCCCGGCTTACAGAAAACATGTCCCAAAATTATTCCGTAATGTACACAAAAAACGCATTTATTCAAATTCAAGGAAATCTAATACTTTCTACATGTATTCAACATCAGGCATAGACTAGAGACATGCTTCTTAACTAGTCAAAACACTGCCCAACCATTGAACTAGACTTCCAAAATTTTATGAATGAATTCTTTGAACACTGCGAATACCACCCTTGAGAATATCACAAGAGCCTTTTTTAGTCTGAAAGGCATGATTGTATATTGAAAATACCCCCATTCTGTAGCGAAGGTAGTCATGCTTATATCCTTCGATGCAATCTTAATTTAGTTATATCCCAAAAATCCATCTATGAATGAATAAGCTTCCTGCCCACCAACATTTTCTAGAACTTAATCTGTAAAATACATAAGAAATGGATCATGTACACATGCATCATTTAACTTCTACAAATCAACGCAGATCTTGATATCACCCTTTGTTTTCTTCTCCTAGACCACCATAGGACTGACCCATTCTGATTCTTCTACGAGCTCAATTATTCCTGCTATGAGAATCTTATCGAGTTCTTCTCTTACCTTTTCCTTGTTGATCTGATAATCACACTATGAGTGACCTCAGTTAAAGATTTATTGAATAAAGGTATTACAGACTCATGTGTTGGTGTGTGTGTCTATGTTATTTAGGCAACAGATCGATTAGATTGCAAATAAACAGACACTTGAAATGGAAATACAGCAGAGAAATACAGTAAGAAAATACAAGAACACAAGAAATTAATAAGGAGTTCACCCTATCCTCTAGGGCTACATCTCTAGTCCAGCTCTCAGTGGTGGCCTTATTTTATTTTGTCTTAAGCAGAGAATTACAATGCAAGAGCTTAATATGATTCTACTAAAACAAATTTTCTTGGCAAGGTGGTTCTTGGATTCCCCAAGCCACTGGAGTGCACAAACTATTTTGCCTACCAGCTCTTTGACATCTCTGGTCTGATAGATCTTCTCAGGGATGGCTTGAATCTCTCAAGCTCTCTGGTGCTCGATGCTGCCTTTGGTCAGCTCGGTCCTCTGTCTTCTTTCTGCTTTCTTTCTTGCTTCACTATCTTCTTTGCTTCTCTATCTTCTATCGTCAGTTCTTCCTCTCTGTGTGTCTTTTGTTCTCTATTCAGGGCTTTAAGGCCATTCGAGCCCATGGATGTTTGATTCCTCTTCCACCTCCATCGGATCACCTACTACAGCTGCGCTTGGAGTTCCCTATTTAGCGTCATCATCAGGCTCACAGGGAGTAGCCGCATGTCCTCCTGTAAACTGTACCAGTCTACTTCATCAGTTCAATTCTTCAATTACATCATGGAATGAGTCTTCTGCCATCGCGGTAGTCAAAATAGACCTTAAATCCTTCTAAATCATGGCTTATTCTCTCATTAAATCTAGTCTGTCTGTCAGATGTGATGTCAACCATCAAATCTAGATCCCCAGATCCAACACCATCCTCGCATTTCACGTGGTTGACTTGCTCGACTGTTAGCATGCAATCAACGACGATTTTCTCTCTCCTCTGCTTGCCACGCGTTGGGCGCTGAGTGGAATCACTCCGGTTTCACCAAAATTTCTTACCACCCAAGGAGCCCCCAATCAATACTTTCGGTTTCGAAGCAGGTCCTGCCTTATCCTTTAGCCTTTTTTCATTTTTTCCCACAGTTTTCCCAGCTCTCCATGCGACCGAGTGCTCGGGGCTTCTCCATTTTTAGGGTTTTCGCCCAGCAATGCACGATTAAGCGCTATTCGTGCATCAAAAGCTCCCTCTGTTTCCTGATTTGGGCCTCCCAGGGGCTAGTTTGGCCTCCTGCGTAGTCTCCATGGGCCTCGGTCAGCACGCTTTGATCGAGGTCCTCATCATTCCACGCTGGTTGCCAACTACAACTAGTTTAGAGGTGTTTTTTATCGCTGTTCTTAATTCTTAGAATTCTGTCCCGACCTGGTATAGCCATGGTTCTTTCAAAAATTCTTCATGGATCCAATTCGGATCACGGCCTTCCCACTGAAAAGCTTTTGGACCACCAAAATTTGGTTTTCAAGCATTGACTAAGTGAAGGTACTGTTGTCTCACTCGTCCAATCTCAATCCACTTTGCACTGCTTCGCTTTGAACCTTTGAGCCCAACTCTGAGGTACTTTACATCGCCCCTACGCATTTTCCTCACCTTCCTATCTAGCACTATGTCTTCCTAAAATTCATTAAGATATTTAGGTAGCAGGTCATCAATAGAACGAAATTAACTTTGCTCTTCAGGGTCCTCAAGCATTGAAGGTTCAAACAATCTCAAGTAATTTTCATTTACAACTGAGTAGATGTGCATGTAAGCCGATAGATTAAGGTGAAAATCATTTTTACCAATTTTCTCAAGTATCCTAAAGGGTCCATACCTGATAGGCTTTAGCTTTTTACCTTCACCTTGCATCTTGTCCTTGCTGATATACAGCTAGACCTAGTCACCAACTTGGAAACAATGCTCCATTCGATGCTTGTCATGCCTAGCCTTGTACTTGGCTTGGCTCTTTTCCAGTTGTTCCTGTACTTCCTAGTGGATCTCCTGGATCTGTTCAATGAACCTAGTTGCCCTATCCACATCACTGTGTCCATCAACCATGGTATCTTTACCAAAGACAAAATCCAAAGGAGACCTTGGTGTGAAACCAAAGCAGGTCTGAAAAGGAGATCTCTATGTAGAATAACGTTTTTCTCTATTGTAATCATGCTGCACATAACACAAATGTTCATCCCAAAGCTTAGGATGTTTGCTGCAATATCCTCTCAGTAACTGGATCACTGTCCTGTTAACTACTTCTGTCTAGCCATCAGTTTGTGGATGAAAAGCTATGCTTTTCTTCAATTTGTTGTCCATCAGTTCCCATAGACTTGACCAAAACTTCCCCACAAATCAAGTGTCTTGATCAGATACAATAGAAGTGGGTAATCCAAAATGAACCCATACATGTTCAAAGAGAAATTTTGCAGTTTGTTCAGTTGTAATATGTTTATTACAAAGTATCAAAATACACATTTTGTTGAACCTATCCACAACAACATATACATAGTCATGACCTTTCCTAGATTTAGGCAGTCCTCCAACAAAATCCATGGAAGCACTTTCCCAAGGGTAAGAAGGTACTGGTAAAGGAGTGTACAAGCATAGTTTTCTATTACTGGGCTTGCTTTTAGCACACATAGTACATCCTCTTACATATCTAGAAACTGTATTCATTTTTGGCCAATAAAAAAACCTTTGTAGTTGTGCAACTATTTTACTTACCCCAAAGTGACCTGATATTAGAGAAGTGTGTGCTTCCCTAATTATCTTTATTCTCTCAGTTTGTGGAATGTAGAGTTTCCCACAATGGTAAGAGTTGGTTTTTTACATGATAATCCAATTCTTCTACTCTTTTTCCTTGACTCAAAGTTGCATATACATCTTTAAAGTCCATATCCTAAGCATATTGTTCAATGTAGCTTTCATGTAGTATAGAATTATGCTTAAGTATGGTAGATGCATTTATAATGGGTCTAGATAACATGTCTGCAACGTTGTTATGTATGCCCTTTTTATATCCGATGACTAAATGAAATTGTTGTAGAAAACCCATCCATCTATAATGTCTTGATTGCTGCAACTTAGTTTGGGAGTGAAGATATTGAAGTGGTTGATGATTAGTATGTATTACTGTCTCTTTTCCCATTAAGTAATGTTTCCACTTTTTCACACTCTGAACTAATGCATACAATTCTTTAGCATATGTAGGATAGTTAACTACTGCAAGATTAAAAGTCTCAGAATGATAGAATATGGGTTTACTGTGCTGTGTCAACACTGCTCCCATGGCATAGTCACTGGCATCGGTTTGGATCTCAAATGGTCTTTGCAGATTAGGCAGTGCTAGTACAGGTGTTGTACTAATCTTTTCTTTCAAGGTGTCGAAGGCATTCTGATGTTTGCCTCCACACTAAAACACCTTGTTCAATCCTGTTAAAGCATGTAAGGGAGCTGCAATTGAGGAAAAGTTAGAAATGAACTTCCTCCAATATTGTGCTGCTCCTAAGAAGCTTCTCACTTCTGTAGCAGACTTGGGTTTAGGCCAGTTTACAATGACTGCCACTTTAGAGGGATCTATCCTCAGTTCACCAGCCCCTACTATATTTCCAAGTAGTTTAGAGATGTCTTGCCAAATTCACATTTGAGAGTTTAACATAAAAATTTTCTCTTTTCAAGACATCTAGTGTCTGCTTAACATGCTTTAAATGTTCTTCCCACGTTTTACTAAAAATCAGAATGTCATGCAGGTACACAATAACAAAATCATCAAGAAAAGGTCTGAGTACATTATTAATTAATCTCATGAAAGTAGCGGGAGCATTAGTTAAGCCAAAAGGCATAACAAGCCATTCATACAATCCCTGCTTTCTTTTGAAAGAAGTCTTCCATGCATCTTGTTCTGCTACTCTAACCTGATGGTATCCACTATGCAAGTCTAGCTTGGTGAGATAAACAACTTCCTTCAACTGATCTAAAAGATCATCTATGCGAGGAAGGGGATAACGATTTTTTATTGTTATCTTATTCGGTGCTCGGTAATCAACGCACATTCTCCACAAGCCATCTTTCTTTCTCACCAAAACGATTGGTGACCCCAATGGTGATGTGCTAGGCCTGATGAACCCCTTCTTGAGCAACTCCTGCACCTGCTTCTTGATTTTAGCATTCTCTAAAGCAGACAACCTGTACATTCCAATGTTAGGCAATGGAACATCTTGTTGCAAAATAATATCATGTACTATTCCCTTTTCGGGTGGCAGACCTTTAGGTTCTTGAAATAAGACATCATACTCTGAAACAACCTTTTCTATATTAGCTTGCTGTTCAGCATTACAACCCTCAAATACATTGGTTTTATCAGGTTTCTTTTCCTTTACAACCATTAGTAAGAATTGTTTGCATGAATTTATCATTCTTTTCATCTGCCCTGAGTTTATGAGAGTATAATTATTCTTGAGCTTGTGAGCTCTTACAAAGTATTCGATTCCATATTTAACAAGTAGATACTTGTTCTCAGCTCTATAGAAAATAGCCTTTCTATCATACAAGTAAGGACTTCCTAAAACAATTCCACATATATCCAAAGAAATTATGTCTAACTCAACCTCATCGACAAATGCTAACCAAAAAGAAAACTTGACTTTGCACTGTCTAGTCACTTGTAGTTGTGCTTTATCATTCAACCATCCTAATGGGTATGGTTTCTTATGAGGTGTAGTTGCTAATCCCAATTTCTTTACAATTTCTTCAGAAATTAGATTTACTTGTGAGCCACTATCAAACAAAGTATCAATCTTTTGATATTTGGAAATAACTCGAATGTGGAAAAGCTCATGTCTTTTTCTCTCATTTCTTCATCAATAATAGATTGAGCAGAATTACTAGTAGATGCTTTATAATTCTTACCTTTTATACCTATGGCTACAATCGCTATTTCATCTCCTGAGTCTGACCCCAAATATTTCTGAATAGCTACATCAGTCTTCTTCTTCTTGCCCTTAGACTTCTTAGGTCTCAGCTCTGGATGCAGAATCCAATAATGCTCATCATCATGCCCATCCCTTTTACAGTGGGTGCATGAAGCTTTGCTTTTCTGCGCAGTTTTATCCTTCCTTGCTTTCCACTTCTGCTTTCTTTTCTCCTTGCTCTTGCTTGCAGTGGGTTGGGATGGTCCCCCAACTTTTGGATTTCCATTCTTTCCTCTAGCTTCTAGATGAGTAGTTTGTACAGATACCTCATCTATACTAGTGGGATTAAACATTACGATGGTATGCCTCATGTAGATATGTAGACCACCAATGTACTTCAAAAGAGTCTTTGGTGAGTCTAATGAGATCCCTAGAATTAATGCCCTCTTTCTAAATTGCAGAGTATACCCTTGCACACTTTTCCCTTTCAACTACTGAAGAGTTTGCGAACTCATCATGGCTTATTGCATGTAGGCCAATGGATAGAATTTCTTCTTGATTGCGGAAACAAATTCACTCTAGACAGAGATAGTCCTACCATATCTTTTCATATCATCTTGAGCTTTGCCTTCCCACCAAACCAAGGCACTGCCTCCTAGGTGTAGGCTTGCTAGCTAGATCTTTCTCTTGTCTGAGTCTATGTTCTGTACCCTTCAATACACATCAATTTGTCTAATCCAATTGTCCAACTTTTCAGCATTTAGCTCTCCATCATATATAGGCAAATCAAATTTAACATCTAGCTTGATCAAATATGCTTTCTTATTATGCATAGGGCTATTAGGAGGTGTGAGAAAGCTTTCCTCTTTCCCTTTTCCCTTGGAGTGGTCATGGGAGTGAGACTCATCTTCTTCTTTATCTTGTTTAGAACCTGATGAATCTTCATCCTTATGCTTTCTAAAGTCCCTATACATTTCTTTTACCATAGACTTTATCGCTAGGAAACTTTCTATGAATTGAGGGTCTGGCCCTATAGAACCTTCTTCTAACATTATCTTATGAGGATAGACTCTCCCAATTTCAGGATTAGTTTCGACCAACTCTCATTCTCCTAATTTAAGCTTTGATCTAGTGAGCATTCAACAGCTAAACCAACACAAGCTTATCTAACCTTACAACCTAAAGCTCTTGTTGTGGGGAAAAATGCCTATGCAGGACGATCCTATCCACCTAAGGTGTGACAGCGCCTTAGCAACAAACGAATACAGCTATCATGATTTCTTCCTTTATAAAATGTGAAAGAGGGGAGATCGGAAAACTTACCGTTGTCTTCCGGTTGTCCCTCGAACTAGATCCTCTTCTCTTTGTGTGTCCACAGCTACTTGCCTCCTCGCTTGATCAAGAGAACAGCTACTTGAATCCCACGAGATCACAAGAGAACAGCTACCTGTGAAAAGAGAACAACTACTTGCGACAAGAGAAGAACACAATACAAAGGCAAATATACATATTCATAAATGATTCAGGATTAGAAGCAAATCAAATACACTAATGCAATCATACAAAATACACCAGCATATAGGAAAGAATCAAGATAGCTTTATTAATAAGTAACAGGGTTCAGGAAGAGATACAACCCATAGGGCTCCAATCCAGCATCTCCTTCCCAGCAGAATGGAATTCCTTCTTCAGCTCCCTTCAAAGCATTACACACCCAATGTTTCCAGCCACAAACCAACAACAATTCTTTGCAAGTACCAAATTCCAGCCTTTAGATCCCATGGAGGAGAGATCCATATATAGATGTTTGGAGAGAGGATGAGTCAGCTTGATATCTGACTAGTGTCCTCTCCCTCTCTCAGTTCTTGAGTCCACTTGGAGGTTCTTGCTTCCACTTGGAGATTTGGAACCTCTTACTCATCACCAGTCGAATTCCTTGATGCAAGTGTCATTTTGGAAGCTTCCTGGGCATTGACACCTTGAGGAATGACTCTGCCACATGTCCAAACTCGCTCAGCGCAGGTAGCTAGTGTTGGAGTTGACATTCAACGCAGGTAGCCAGTGTAGCAGTTGACATTCAGCGCAGATGCTCAGTGGAGCAGTTGACATGATCCAGAATTGGCTTGTTTTTGAGTGTTTTCAGGTGGAGAACTTCTGTGAATTGCTGTGGTTAGTTTGCCTTGTTCCTCTAGGGGTAGGAACAATATGTTTAGGGACTTTGGATCCCTTAGATTATGGACATTTCATGCTATACCCAAAGTTTTCCTGCCAAAACAGACCAGGACACATGCCCCCTGGGTTCCAGTCATGTCCTCCCGGATTACTCGCGCTCATCAGGAGGACGGACCGTGGGTTGAGACACTTCTTGCATGATTAGACCATTTAGGGATGGCGCATGACTATTTGCGATGTGTGATCCGGGGAACGAAAGTTGGTCCATGAGCTTGACCATTCTTCCTTCATGCGGAAAACACATTACTCTAAAGAGTGAGGAGACTACAGCTTCCATGCAATATATATAGTCTCGTCCAAGGAGTAGGTTATAATCCAAGGGTCCTTGAACGACCATCACGTTCATTTGAACGATCTTCCCTTTCAATGTTATAGGCACATTGGGGAGGATCCCTAAAGGTCGACTGGTTCCTTTATCAAAGCTTGATAGACTTCTCATCTCAGGAAAAAGCATTGGCGAACCAAGCGCTTTCCAAGCAATAGAGGAAAGGATACTCACAGATGCCCCCTCATCAATGATAGTGCCAGGCATTACCATTCTGTATATTTGACAAATAATTCTGAATGGTACATTGGCTGGCAACCGGGGTCTGCCTAGTTGGTTCCAATCAAAGGACACAACCAGGTTGCTTGGTGGTGGGACCGAATATACGGCCAGATATCGCTCTGATGAACTTCCTTCCTGCGATAAAGGAATGGTGGCATTGCCCCCTTGATCATCAGAGTCAGTGCTGATGAAGAGAATCTGGACGGTGTCGTCTTTATTCTCCTCTGTGATGGTGTCATTCGAAGATGGAGCCTCTGAAGGCAAAACCGGGTCAACTTCCGTATCAACCTTTTGACTTTCGTCAGGCATGGATCCAGACGGTTCTTCTTCAATGACAGATGCTTCGGCTGACCACCTAAGTGGTTCAGCTGGATTCTCAACTAGAGAGGTACTTGGCAAGAGTCTTTGATATCCAGGAGGGAGATGCGCTCGTAAAATCGGGCGATCTTCTAGAACTCTTTTTGCCTCGTCTAAGAAGGGACAACGATGGATGGCATGATCGCCTTCACACAGTCTGCAGGGAAACTTAACTCTCCCATTCTGTCCTGGAGCTTCACTCCCACTAGTTGACGGTGAGCAGTCGACATGGCTATCAGAGGTCGATGCTACCGAATTGTGCAAACGGGGGGACCAGTCTTTTAGTATCCATGGGATACAGGGACAATCTCTATGGAAGTGGTCTCCCCTGCATATGACGCATGGCGATTTAGGCCTTACGAGTGCGGTGTGTGGATTTTTGTTAGATGACATTTGTTTGCCCCCAGTCGCCTTAGGCTCCTTCTTCTTCTTCTCTTTCTTCTTCTTCTCCTTCTTCTCCTTAGGAACCTGGTTTTTAATTCGACCAGTCCCTTCAAGTGAAGAGGAAGGAGGGGAGGAAGATGAAGTTGAAGGTTGGGAGGAAACTCTTGTCTAATCTAACTGTTGACTCGACTGTTCAGGAATGGTGGTATTCTGAACGACATTGGTTGAAAAGAGCCAAACTGGTAGGCCAATTGTCAGTCCTGGAAATGACAATGTGGCCATGTGGGGGCACCAACATCTCCCCAAGAGGAGAAGGGACTAGGATTTCCACCCAAGGGAACTCCTTGGTTGGTGTGCTCCATCTTTTCAACCTAAAGATCAACGCAGGATTAAAGGGTGATTGTTCCATTTAAAATAAATTGTTAACGACGCTTTAGACACAACTTGCTTTTTCAGTTTTAAAGAGTCGAGAAAAAGCTAAAGATGACTCTAGTCTCCTTCGATATTTTAACGAGACCGAAGTGAAAAATGCTCGGATGGACTTTTTCTGTTATAGAGTTTGAAAAAGGCCAAAAGAAACTGCTCTGGAGATCTAGGCAGAGGGTGTGCCAAACTTTTCGCAAAACCACATAATACTTTTTATGGTACGAGTGGTCGATCTTCGTGAATGTTGTGTTCACTGCATTGCGATCAGTAGGGCAGCCGACACGGCTTCCTAAGGATAAAAGATATATGCCTATAGGGGTCTCCCAATATATACGTGACGGTACGTGGGAGCACAATCCGTACTAGCGCTACCGTCTCTCAGGAGGAATCACCCACCTTCTTCGAGATCGATAGTCACTAGGCTTAACGACGTTGGAACACGTCTCTAGCCTAGACCTCTATGTTGTGCGTTATGTTACAAAGCGTTGTTAGGTTCATTCAGTTTATTTTAGGTTGATATTTTTAAAGTTTGCATTTCAAGGTTCACCACGAGATGTATGATACAAATTCCTAAATGCAGTCTAAGATGATAAGCAAGCTTTACAATCTTTCAACTTTGAAAATCCTAGCTACTAAGGGAAAAGAATAACACTATCTTTTCTCAAAGAGCAATCAACACACTCTAATGCACTTTCCCTAAATCCAACATGCAAACTATCAAATGCAAAATGCACAATGCAGGTGTTTGTTTTCCACTTTCTTAGTAAAAATGCCTACAAAGAAAGCTTTTTGCACAATTTTGAATTTGCTTTTAAGATGATCAATACAAACAAGTTCACTTTCTTCGAAATCAACAAGGGTAGAAGAGATTACAATCACTTTGCGATTTTCGAAATAAAGACTTGTTTTGACACTTTGAAAGAGACAAATTCAAACCAATAAGCAAAAGTAAAACTATAATCAATCTGAAAAACAACCAATGAACTCTCTTCTAAGATCACTATCAATCAGATCTGAATCAGAGGCTACAGGATGACTACTTTACTCATGCAAAGGAAGACTGTAAATGACGCCACAAACACATAAAAAACATTCACAATCTTTTTGTACAAAAATGAGGTGGAATTCAAGCAAAGAAAAGGGTTTATCAGACTGGTACCTATGCTGGTTAAAGGCTGCAAAAACAGAGATCAAAACAGGGCAACAGAGGACAAAGAACCCCAGCTGCACAAGGCCAAACTGGTTCAGCGCAAGTCTAACACTGTCAGTTTGACATTTAGCGCAGGTAGCCCCTTCGGGACCTGCGTTGAAATGCAGACTACCTTCACAGTGCCTGCGCTGAAAGAGAAACTCTCGTTTCCCTTGGTTTCTGGGTCACAAAATGCTCAAAAATCAACTGTTTCAGGCCAAATCAGAAACAAAAGCAAGGTATAAACAGAGGGATGCTTTGATAGGGTACTAAAGACTATCACAAGGATCATCAAATCATTTGTGGATCTAGTTTAGATCATAGACAAGTCCAACAAACTGGATCAAAGCAGCAACTTTTACTTTGCATCCGGGAAAGATGCAGTTCAATAGTTGTTGTCAAGTCTATGAAGTAAACAAATGACGGAAACACAAATGAAATGAATAAACAAGTTCTTCCCCAGTGGAGTCGCCAATTTGTTGTGGGGAAAAATGCCTATGCAGGACGATCCTATCCACCTAAGGTGTGACAGCGCCTTAGCAACAAACGAAGACAGCTATCATGATTTCTTCCTTTATGAAATGTGAAAGAGGGGAGATCGGCAGACTTACCGTTGTCTTCCAGTTGTCCCTCAAACTAGATCCTCTTCTCTTTGTGTGTCCACAGCTACTTGCCTCCTCGCTTGATCAAGAGAACAGCTACTTGAATCCCATGAGATCACAAGAGAACAGCTACCTGTGACAAGAGAACAGCTACTTGCGACAAGAGAAGAACACAATACAAAGGAAAATATACATATTCATAAATGATTCAGGATTAGAAGCAAATCAAATACACTAATGCAATCATACAAAATACACCAGCATATAGGAAAGAATCAAGATAGCTTTATTAATAAGTAACAGGGTTCAGGAAGAGATACAACCCATAGGGCTCCAATCCAGCATCTCCTTCCCAGCAGAATGGAATTCCTTCTTCAGCTCCCTTCAAAGCATTACACACCCAATGTTTCCAGCCACAAACCAACAACAATTCTTTGCAATTACCAAATTCCAGCCTTTAGATCCCATGGAGGAGAGATCCATATATAGATGTTTGGAGAGAGGATGAGTCAGCTTGATATCTGACTAGTGTCCTCTCCCTCTCTCAGTTCTTGAGTCCACTTGGAGGTTCTTGCTTCCACTTGGAGATTTGGAACCTCTTACTCATCACCAGTCGAATTCCTTGATGCAAGTGTCATTTTGGAAGCTTCCTGGGCATTGACACCTTGAGGAATGACTCTGCCACATGTCCAAACTCGCTCAGCGCAGGTAGCTAGTGTTGGAGTTGACATTCAACGCAGGTAGCCAGTGTAGCAGTTGATATTCAGCGTAGATGCTCAGTGGAGCAGTTGACATGATCCAGAATTGGCTTGTTTTTTAGTGTTTTCAGGTGGAGAACTTCTGTGAATTGCTGTGGTTAGTTTGCCTTGTTCCTCTAGGGGTAGGAACAACATGTTTAGGGACTTTGGATCCCTTAGATTATGGACATTTCATGCTCGAGGCTGTAAGGCACAAAAATGTCTATAACAGCTCTGATACCACTTGATCTGATAATCACCTTATGAGTGACCTTAGTTAAAGATTTATTGACTAAAGGTATTACAAACTCATGTGATAGTGTGTGTGTCTATGTTATTTAGGCAACAGATCGATCAAATTGTAAATACACAGACACTTGAAATGGAAAGACAACAGAGAAATATAGTAAGAAAATACAAGAACACAATAAATTAATAAGGAGTTCACCCTATCCTCCAGGGCTACATCTCCGGTCCAACTCTCAGTGGTGGCCTTATTTTATTGTGTCTTAAGCAGAGACTTACATTACAGGAGCTTAATATGAGTCCCTTGAAACATATTTACTTGGCAGGGTGGTTCTTGGATTCCCCAAGCCACTAGAGTGCACAGACTCTTTTGCCTACCATCTCTTTGACCTCTCTGGGCTGACAGATCCTCTCAGGTATGGCTTGAATCTCTCAATCTCTCTAGTGCTCGATGCTACCTTTGGTCAACTCAGTCCTCTGTCTTCGTTCTGCTTTCTTTCTTGCTTCACTATCTTCTTTGCTTCTCTATCTTCTGTCTTCAGTTCTTCATCTCTGTGTGTCTTTTGTTCTTTGTTCAGGGCTTTAAGGCCATTCGAGCCCATCGTTGTTCAGTTCCTCTTCCACCTCCATCAAATCACCTACTGCAGCTACGCTTAGAGTTCCCTATTCGGTGTCATCATCAGGCTCATAGGGAGTGGCCACATGTCCTCCTGTAAACTGTGCCAGCCTGCTTCATTGGTTCAATTCTTCGGTTACGTCGTGGAATGAGTCTTCTGCCACCATGGTAGTCAAAATGGACCTCAAATCCTTCTAAATCATGGCTTATTCCCTCGTTAAATCTAGTTTGTCCGTCGGATGTGATGTCAACCATCAGATTAGATTCCCCAGATCCAACGCCATCTGCTCATTTCATGCGGTTGACTTGCTCAACCATTAGCACACGATCAGCGACAGGTTTCTCCCTCCTCCACTTGCCACGCATCGGGCACTAAGTGGAATCGCTCCGATTTCACCAAAACGGCTTACCACCCAAGGAGCCCCTGATCAATACCACCATTTTCGAAGCGGGTCCTGCCTTGTCTTTTAGCCTTTTCTCTTTTTGTCCCATGATTTTCCCAGCTCTCCATGCAACCGAGCACTCGGGCCTTCTCCATTTTGAGGGTTTTCGCCCAGCGATGCGCGATTAAGCGCTAATCGTGCATCAAAAACTCCCTCTGTTTCCTGATCTGGGCCTCCTAGGGGCTAATTTCACCTCCAGTGCAGTCTCCATGGGCCTCAGTCAGCATGCTTTAACCGAGGTCCTCATCGTTCCACGCTGGCTGCCAATTGCCACTGGTTTAGAGGTGTTTTTTATCGTTGTTCTCAATTCTGAGAAGTCTATCCTGACCTAGTACAACCATGGTTCTTTCAACAATTCTTCATGGATCCAATTCGGATCACTTGTATTTTGGATTCAACTGATATGGGCGATGCTTAACCGGCTTCACATCTAGTTTTAGATTGATCTTCATCATACCCAAACCTCCTACTATCCCCTTCAAGTCATAAAACTTAGTTGTAAATAAATCCTGATATTCGTGTAATAATTCAATGACCTTATCCATTGTGTCTTCATCCCAATAATCACCAATGTGCATGAATTTTGGTTCTACTTCTGAGCCAATATTTACCTGTTTTATGCTCACCAATTGAGATATCAGGGATCTCCACATCAGGTCCAGAAACTTTGTGCAGTTCCTCTGACTTAGGGATATTAATATTCCATTGATCCTCATCGCCTTCTTTTGTAGTAACATTGTAACATTCCAAAGCATGTTGTAGGTGCGTACTCCAATTAGGTTATATTCAAGTGATAGGCTCTACGGGTGTTCGGAAAATTGTTGCTTTAATATCCTTAAGCACTTCATCAATGCATTCGAGCCCATCTTCAAAACTGAATTTTAGCAAGAAACCCTCCTTCATTTCATCCCAATAAGTAGTCTCGTGTTGTAGCTCCATCTCTAAATACTAGTTCATTGGGATAACATCCAAGGTATGAATAAAGATATGCACCCACTCTGGTTGAGGTACCTCACCCCACGCATTAGTCCATCGATCCATATGTTCACGTGGATCATCCTTTCCTATGTAATTTTTAGTGAGCTGGGTGTTTTTGTATCCAAATCTTAATCACATCATTCTATGATATTCCTTCTAGTCAGCAATATTATCCTTGTGCATACCCCACCATCTTGCCAGTGTAGCTTTCAATACAAGATCTAAGGTCTGGAACCGATTCTCCTCTAGTACATCCATTTCAAAATGGTCAAGAAACATATTAACATCATCCAAGACATCATAATAAGGAGACTTATGTACCTTAGTAGATATATAGTGTAGTGACTCTGTAAGCTGATTTCATCGCAACGTAGAGACCTCATGCAACCGATTCTACCAGTTTTCTAACTCTTCATCTGAATTTGATTGGCATGAATTGTCCTTCTCCCAACTGATCCTTCCATCCACAATGGGATTGATCCAGTCTTCATTTCACATAGTTAGCTTATATATGTGCTCAATGTCTTCTCTTCATAATAATCACAGTCTGGTTTTGTGAATCATGCACCTTCTGTTGGATCCAACAAAACAATCACTTGAATATCATTCTTTTCAAATACCATGCTTCACTTCTTTAAATTAATGATTGTGTTCATGTCGAAGGTCCAATCAATCCCAAGCAATATTGGGTATGGATTAATGCCATCTACTATCTGAATAACTTTAAAATCTTCCACTGCACTTGCGCCTTCAATATCTACAGTTAATCCTTGCAGGCGACCCATTAGAATTATGTTTTCTTGGTTCGCCATGTACAGCTGAATTGGAAACCACTGTAACTTAGGATTCCCCATGCATTCCCAAGTCTTAATTTGTAGTACATTAGCATCAGAGCCCAAGCCTATGATTACTTGGTCCATTTTGAAATTACCAATCTGCGTTGTCAACCACATGTCCCTACCAGTTCTCTTCTTGCTTCGGTTCACCTTATTGATTGCAGTTGTTCTGGTAATGGCTTATCCTTGTTGGCACAATTATCTATCAGCTCTTGTAATCCTTCAACTATCTTCTGATCTCATAATAACTTCATGCAGTTATGTAGAAATGATTTTAACAACATGGGATCTGAATCCTACGTTGTAGTAACTTCTTCGGGTTTCTCCTTTTGTGGGACTAGCAGCATCTAATTCTTAGATGTATAAGCACCTAGATCCATAAAAATTTTCCTTGCCTCCTTGAACATCCCTTTTTCTCTATGTAAATCAAACCCAACATTCTTCTTACCAGATTTTCAAAACCATAGATCTGATATTGGTTGTTTGCCTTCAACCTTGTATTCACTAGTGGCTATACCGTTTTACATGACTATGTTGATACTGGGATCATATTCGCATGGCTCAAATATCATCATATAAATATTTTGCGTCGGTTGTTGGTTCTTCTTTTCCTGCATCTTCACTATTAATACTAGGTAATCTTCTATAAAATGATCAAATTGCCTATAGTATTGACAAGAAGGGTGAGTTGGATTTTGACAATTGCACACAAAGTGTCCTTTTTCTCGATAGTTTTAGCAAATGATCTAGCTCTAACTTATTCCAACTCCTCCTCCTCATCCTCTTCCCTATCCTTGGAATGTCACAGGTGATCCTTGATCATTCTGTGCACAGTTTGCATGCTACATGCTATACATCAGAGTCTTGTCCATCATCAATTCATAGCTTTGACAATTCCTTTCATCATGACCAACCAATTTACAAAAGTTACAAAATAGTCACTTTGGAGATTGTACAAACTTATGGAATAGATAACAATTATCTATTGAATGTTTTCCAAACACTTGGTAGATGCTACACCAAGCACTTGCACTAGTGCATGATCTAGCAGGAGATTATATCTTCCATGGGTTAGGACCCCTTGCAGTTATATAATCTTGGAATATAGGGAACTTATCTTTATGATGACCTCTATTCTTGCACTTCATGCATCAAAATTCTGAATGTGTTTCTTATTTAGCCTCCTTTCCCTTCTTCAGATCCTACAACTCCATATGCAGGCTTGCTAACTACGACTAGATCTCTCGAACTCCTATATTTGTGTCTTGGACTGGTGAAGCTTCTAAATTGATTTTGATCTCCAATTCTTCAGCATGAGACCCAATATTCTATTGAGATAATGACAATATTAAGTGATGTAATACTGTAGCTATGTACCATTCCTTATATTATTCATCTGAAATTTGAAGATTAGCTTGGTTGAGTCAACACTTTAGTCACTGATCTATATCCCACACGGACTCGTTAGCCATATGCTTAATCTCCTTTATTTTAGTCACACAATGAGCTTGTGACTTCGGCTTCCTAAATTCTTCATTTAGTGCATCCTTCATCTCAACTATCAAAGTAGCCAGATGACTCATGCTATATTTGATGTACCAGGTAAGTGCTCTTTCTTGTAGCACTGTAACTAGTTATGCTTTCTTCATGTCATCATCGTTGACTTGTTGCACCTTCCACACAGCTTTTGTGATGAACCAAAACTGATCAGGATCCTCTGATCCCTGACCTCTGGATACAAGTATTTTCATTGTATTCACCATGCTAAATAACGAAGTTGGAGGTGGAGGTGGAGGCATAGGTGTATGAGGTGGAGGAGAAGGCGGAGGTGGAGTGGATGGATGTGGAATTCTAGAATTATCTTAATCTATTGATTGCATCACACCTTTGGGCATACTAGGGCTACTTATTTCTTCTTCACTTCCAGACTCTCCCAATAAAGGACTATATTCACTTCCAATAAATTTGTCTTGATCTACTCTGAATTGCTTTCCAATTTGTATAAATCTAGTCCGACCTCTCTTAAACATTAATGTAAAGGCATAACCCCTTTTTCATACAACAACATTTTAATCTAGGTATTTAGCGATTTTAGGTACTTACCTCTTAGACCTTTGAAGAATCAATGTTCAGCTTCGCTATAAGATAGATATGTATCGATTGCAAATTCAATGATGAAACAGTTTAAGGTATTATCAATCCAGTAATCAACAACCCTTGCAACCTTACAATCAGATCCTTCAAGATGTTTAACTAAATCTAGAGTCCACACAATAGGATCACTGTGCTTCCAAGTAGGTTCACTATCTGCTAATTTGGACAACCACTCATGTATTCGGAAAGGGAACGTCGAAAAGAAAACTATGTGCTCTTCTATCTAAAGATATCTATGTAACCACCTTTCTTTTGAAGAACACAAATTTCGATTCTCCTAAGCTTCAAACTCATACAAATTTTGATCTATCCACTTCTCAATTTCCTTCTTAATTGGTATCGACAGATGCCACATCATACATCCCCCATATAGATCTCGGTCCCAACAGTGGAACCATTTGTTGGCTTGAGGGGGCTTGGACCTAGGTTCAAAGTTAGTTGCGTTAACCAACAAAACCCTACACTACCGGCCCTTTCGGCAACAACCTGCTTAGTGCAGGTTGCAGTCTCACCTAAGGAAGTATTGGGGGATGTTAGAACTAGGTTTCTGCATCCATAAGGCTATATGATGTGGAGGTAAGGTGTTTCTTCATCTTAAGGCTTGATATGACCTTCAAAACCTTTATCTTCAAAGTCCCAAAACTTAAAGCAAATTCCAATTAGGCAGAGTTATGAGCTTCACCTAAGGGTCTAATCATGCATAAATAACATATAATAATAGATCTATATCTTTGCGATGTAATTAAAATAATCTTACAGATAAATGGCATTCAACTGAGCATAAATACATAAAACACAGAAGTATACAATTTGGACACATAATTTCTTCAAATACTCTTCATTATTCCAAATCTTCAATACATATACTTTTCTGACCATGTGCACAAATCTGCAGGGATCCTCACACTCAGTTGTGAACTTACCAATGTATCCATGCACATAGCAGCAACAGCCTTCCTCTTCACCTGAATATAGAAAAGAACAATTCAGACTCTACGCATCAATCATAATATTGAACTTACTTCACTTTTTAGTGACTCCTCAATGACTCCCTTTTATAGTATTTACATTACATTACCATGGTCCGCGATCCATGGGTGGTTCTTAATAAAATTATCCCTTTACAAAATAAGGGGCGTCAACTTGCCTAAAATACCCTTTGACTCTTAACAACCCATGCTACATACACTCCACTCCTCAAAATGCAGAGACTTTACATTATTTTATCAAAAATTGACTTAAGCCTTAGAAAACATTAGCCCTGGAGGACCCTTTCCCAACACTTTTGGGAAGGCCTAGAAGTGTTAGGCTTACCAAATCATCTTCTATAATAGTAACATTAAATTTACCAAGTTCATCATGACATTGTGTGAACCTGCTTAGGTACTGCGGAATAGTCTCATTCTTCTACATCTTGATATTTCGAAGTTTATCCTTGAGCGCCGGCTTCCTATTGTCACTACTATTCTGGACAAATATGCCATTGCTTTCCACATTACATATAGAGTCTCCTTCCCATGGATATTTGAGACAATCTAGTCTCATACTCCCTCTAATATGATTTTCCTTGCTTGGATACACAATTCTTCCATTCTACTAGAACCTAATTATCAACTGATGGTGGTTTTAGGATGTCGTTATCGATAAATTCATTCAATCCATTATCTTCTAGCAATGCATCCATGTGTTCCTTCCAAGCAACATGATTCAGGATTCCCTCAAGGGCATACTTGAGTCTTAGTCCATATAAATTCATCCTTCTAGCTTTGAAGAATTGATCCTACAAATCTGATCCACTTGCAATATCAACTTCGAAATCTCTACTCTATTGTGAATCCTACTCTTATACCATGTAGAAATTATGATGTAGATTCGAAACTTATCATGAAAATTACTAAATCACAAGACTCAAAGCTACTCTACTACTCTACAGAAGTTAATTCACAATCTAGAACACAAATCATAAACATCCAAGAAGAAACATCACACATGCATAGATATTTATCTAGGGGAAAGCAATTGCTCAAAACCCCTTCCTATCTATATTTCATTAATCAAATAATAGAGATAAATAAATGTGCTTTCTCAGGCCTAAGCACAACCTGCAAGTGTATATTCTATCCTCTGCCTGACTAAATGACTCTAGCTAGCACTTAGCCAATTTTCAAGCCCTCCAAGATCTTATTTCCTTTCATTGTTCCTTGAGGAAAGTAGCCCCTATTATTTAGGAAATTACCTCAATAGGATTACGCAATTCCTCTAGGCTCTTTCTTTGATTTCATGCACCACCTGTACACATTATAATAGTCTATTATCGATAGTAAATTGCCTTGAAATATCCATCTCAACTGGGTAACTTCAATTATCTGCATGCATCAATTATTTTGGGTTGATTGATTAATTAGTTGGTCTATCACTGCATGTGGTTGAAGTTCCAATTCCACAACTTGACCTCCACTAGTTGCTCTAACAATTAGAACTAGTTTAACTTACCATAACTCAATTTAACTCAAATAGATTTCTACAAATTAGAAATCAATCATACTGAACTGAACTCAAGTTTCCCCAACTCGAATTAACTGAGTTAATTGAGTGACAAATTCCATGTCACTTCAGTTAACTACCTCCAAGATTTCTGTTGAAATGGAAATTTGAATTTTCTCCAGTTTGACCAAGGCAAAGTCAAACTGATATTTTCTTGCTGCATTTTCAACACTTTTTTCTATTATTTGAATCTCAACATTCTTGATTGGGCCTTCCTTAGGCACTATGGTTTTTGTTTCTATTTAACTGTGTGTATTTTCTTCTTCTTCTTCTCCCTATCCTTCCTTTTCTAATTTTTTTTTCCACTCTTCTTCTTCTTCAACCTCTACTTTTTTTCCTTCTTTGGGTTCTTCTTTTGTAGATCTATTCTCTTTTGTTGTTTCACCAAGTTATAATTGAGCTTGTGCTTGTGTTTCCAAGAAGGCCTCCCTATCAATCTCCACAAAGTTAGCCCAAGCCATAGGATTTTTAAGACCCTCCAAAGTATATATGACAATTACTATGATGAGCCCATGGTGTGACATGTATTGATGTTTCCCTACTCTTTATGATGGAATGGAAAAGAATGTGAGGAATGCTCAATATATCTTGGATGGGAAAATTCATTTGGAACCTCAGCTGGTAGAGAATCCTACACTGATAGGCATAGACAATACTAAGTCTTTCTTCCCAGGATATGTATCTCAAAACATGGTATGCTACCTCATCCTAGGGATAGGGTAAACTTTCTCTTCTCACCCCATTTTTTTCCTCAATGGGTTTCTCTTCTAGAAGGAAAATGTTCTTCTTGGCTATGATAACCTTTCTCTTCTCTTCCTTTTTAAATCTCACTCCTATGGGAAGTTTGGTTACTATGCTTATGACTTATTCATTCAAATGGATGCCAAATACCCTTACAATTGTGATGGCATCATTTTCTCACTTTGGATGGAGGCCTACAACAAACTCTTGTGTAATATCATCATCGTACCTCTTAACTTTTTCAAAGAACTCGAGTCATTGACGATTGGAAAAGAGATCCTTGACATCATGATGTTGGTGAATTCTTGATGAATATGTGGGCTTTATATGGTTGAATCCACCCCTGATAGTCTTCAACTCAAATTTTCCAAACTTGGCAAGGCAATTCTCCCTCTCTGCTACCGGTTTTGGAGATTTATATGAAATCAGGGGTTTTAAGGCAGAGGTAAAAGGAACAATTTATTTACATTGCTTGGAAAGGGCATATTTTATGCCAAACTAAAAAAAAATCATTTCCCTTTCTTATCGTGCTCAATTCAAAATAAACATCCGTACTTCATTTTCCTTTCATTCCCAAACTTATACTAGAAACTGCTATAGGATGTAATGTTGAAAAAGTGAAAGGTTTTAATGCAGATGTTTTGTCAAAATGTGCCAAGGAAAAATATATACTTACCCACCCTCTTGATGCTCCTTGAATTCTAGGATTTGGGTGGAGACGTTTCTTAGAATAAATCTCTTTTTACCTCTTTGAAATTTCCTATAGCACCCGAAAGTGATCATGTAGCACCCGAAAGCGATCCTCGAGCACTTTGTGTCAATCATGTAGCACTTTGTGACAATCCTATAACAACAACCTATAGATCTTATAGCCTCTTCTGTAGTAGTATATGAAACTGATGGCATAGATATCTCGACTCTTAATGGTAGTGGTGGGCCTCCTTGTCTTTAAAATATGACCATTTTATGCCAAAAGAGGTTCAAGCCCAGCTTATTTTATTGATAGTTAGTTGGTTGGGCTCAACGTGTTGTGTGAGTTGGCCCCCACCTACCACCTTCACAAACCAACCATAGGCACGTTGACCCACTCTTCATAGTCATCACCCCTTTTTTGTTTTTTTTCTCTACTCGTGTGATGGGCGAAGAAGATAACTTTAGTTAGCTCTCAAAGGTGGTTATGACTGCTAAGCCAACCTTAGGTTATAAAACCTCTTCTCTCATGCATTGACAACATTTTTTAAACCAAGATGTGATCATAAGGAAGGGTTAAGAATTTTCATACCTAAGCCTACTTTATGATGATCATGTTGGTGTGTTGTAGTTGATGATTTGACCGTTTGATGCTTTCATGAGGCTATTGGGGTAGTGACAAAACTTGTTGAAGTTTCCTTTGAGGTGCATGTTGTTTCCTTCATCAATATTTTCATTAGATTGAGATATTTTTTAATGATAATCTTTGATTGGAAATTCCATGACTCAAGTGATTAGGAAACAAGTTCTTCCATTTATTAGATTTTGTTGTGGCTGAAGACTAATGATCGTGTATAAGCTTACAGGGCATACTATAATTGCTCAAGAATAGTGTTGGAGACTCCTAAAGCTTTATAATATCCAAAACTCTTAGCTTGGTGCATCAAATTTGATCTTGTAGGGTCTATGAAAATTTCTACAGGACCATGTGTATTCTTGTATCAGTCACATAGACCACCTAGGATCAGAATTTTCGATGAGTGATGCTTTTCAAAAATCACGAAAAGTCATGGAAATGATGCTAATGGAGGTTAGGGAGTTTTTCTATGATGGAAATGTGTGGAAAGGATTTGAAGGATTAGGTTTTAATGGTAGAAAGGGTGACAACTAATGGACTGGATGGATGATAGGTCTCTCTAGGTACCCTCCCTTGTTCTGAAGTGAAAAACTTTCAATCTACTTATTTTTCATGATAATCAATATCATGTAGTAATACAAGATCAATCATGTAGAAATATAGGACATTGACAGGATTAGGTGAGAGAGGCCATGAGATGATGTGGAAAGCTTGGGAAAGGTTAATGGATGGATGGAGTGGACATAGAGAGTTGAATGGAAGTGTGTGAAGGTGAATTTTGATGTTGCTTCTATGACTGTGTTGACCTTCATTAATTGTCACTGAAACCCTCTTGTACTTGCAGACGTTAGAATGAAGTAAGGGCTCCTTTTCACTTTACTTTTCTTTTTCTTTTCTTCTTTTGCTGTTTTTTTTTATTCTTTGAGATCTGTAGGCTTCCTCAAAGGACGTTTTCAACCTAGAGGATTGCCCCAGGTTCCCAAAAGGAGGTTTTCCCCTGGGGATCTTTCTATTCCCTTTTTCTCCTTCTGTTTCGTTAGAATCTTGGCTACCTCATGGATGTTTTCAACCTAGGAGTTTGCCTCAACTGCCTCATGAATGTTTTCACCTGGGGCTTTTAATTCTTTTTTCTCTCTCTGATTTTTTTCTTTTTTTACTTCTTTGTTGATCAAGGGATAAATGGATTGGGAGCTTTGAGGCTCACAATCACATTTAGTTATCTACTTATTGAACTAGTGAATTCCTCCTTTAATAGAGGATTCTTGTAGATTTTAATCCTATAACAATTGACCAAAGGTTGGATCTTCTACTCATCAATTGTTTAGATATGAATAGAGCCATTTTCATGGCACATTTCCACTAGGTAGGAACCCATCCATCTTGTAAACAATTTCCCTTTGAAGTCCCTGAATCTGGAGTCATATAAGAAACCCCAATCACCTTCCTATAAGGCCTTATCCCTAATAATCTTATCATGCAAAACCTTTCTCTACAACTGAACCACTTCGGTATGTATAAGGATCTGTAGACTAAGTTCGTCAAGGGAATTCAGTTATTGTAGTCTCTCCTCCTCAGCTCTTGTGATGTCTAGATCAATTTTTGCTTCCATTCGTAAGGTGTTATTCAAATTCAATAGAAAATGGTTCTTCTTACAATACACCAACTCGAAGGGGGTGAATCTATTGGTGTTATTCCATGTACTATTGTTGGCCCAAGTGGCCTCCACAAGTCTTCCTACTCAATCCTTCTTGTTTTTTCCAACAACCTTGATCAATATTGTAACAACCACAGGTTAAAAGTTCAAGTTCTCAGCACGAAATCCCCCCAAGGCATGTTTTGGGGCTCAAAGCCCAAGTTTTGACCGAATTTTGTTGTAAAGCTCCGCGAAATGTGGGCATGAAGAGTATGATAGAGTCACAAGGTTGTCCGCCCTAGTTTTGTAATGTAATGTCAGCCTACCCATGGTCTGTGGACCATGGGATTGTATAAATAGAGCGAGGCTATAAGTGTAAAAGATAGCAAAATAGTAGAAAGAAGCAAGAGTATAAGTGACTAAGTGAAAAATGTGTCTTTGGGTCGTAGGGTAGGAGAAGGCTCTGCAGCTGAGTGCGCGAACCCTTGCAACTAAGTGCGCAGGGCGAAGTCAAGTCTATAACTGAGGAAGGGATTAATAAAGAGAAGTTTTATCATAATTCTGTGTATCTATTCTTGGGTTAATTCATGTTTGATATAATTTGCAAATATACTATTTATTTACTACATGCACCTGTATGAATGGTTTACATTGTTAAGTATACCTTAAAGGATGCAAGTAGGCTAAGATAATTAACTAACACTGGAATATCAGTAAATTCTTTGGTAATAACGTAGAAGCACAACATTCAACCCTTGAGTAGGGATGCACGAAGGCAACATCTCAGGCTACGAGGTACAAGAAAGTGTGCAAAGCGACTTTTGTGCAGGCTCAAACTGCGGACCCCTTGAACTCATCAGACATCTCTAGGGTGCGGAAACCTGGTTCTAGCACCCTCCCATACAACTTTGGGTGAGACCTTAGTCCATGCTCCGTGGACTGTTGCCGAAAGGGCCAGTAGTACCAGGATTTGTTTGGCTAAATCACCTCTGAACCTAGGTTAGGCCCAAACAAGCCAACAAATGGTTCTATTGCTGGGACCGGGATCTGCATAAGAGATGTCTGATGTCGTACCATTGGAACCCGATAAAGAAATGAATTGAAGAGTGGCTGGACAGAAATATTCACGAGTTTGTGGCACAGGAAAACAGGAATCCGCGAGTATCGAAGGAAGAGTGGTTAGAGCACTACTTATGTACGGAAATCCACGAAATTTTCTTTGCATCCTTCCCCTTTGAGTTGTATGAGTGGATTGCGAAGTTAGCAAATAGTCAGGGAAGGTGTAGGCTTGAAAAACCAATTGTTTGGACTCCAAACCTAGTGCGCAAACTAGAAGCATTGGAAGATAAAATTATGCGTGCTGTGAACCATTGGCTTGATCGAATTATAGGAGCGCTTATCACTGAGTTCGCAGTAGATACTTTGGTCAGCTACAACAAGGCAGAATGATGCTTCCCCAAAGGACCATGAGGTAAGTACATTAAATCTTTGAACACTTGGATTAAGATGCTACTGTTTGAGAAGCGGGTTATGTGAATAAATTGATGTTTGGGGCTACGCGAAGTGGGAGGATCTACAGAAACAGAGGTAGCGTAGAGATAAAAACTATCCCCTTTATTTCACCTCCGCGAGAAAGTGAGGAAGAGCTTGCAAAGGTTTCACCAATAAGTGTGGTCAGTTTGATAAGGCAGCATATTCCATGTCATACCACTTCCACCTACACCATCGCCAGTCTCACCATCTTCACCCTTGTCTTCACCCACACCACCTCCGCCACCACCACAGTTCAATATGGCAAGTGCAATAAAATTGATGGTGTTTAAAGGAGTAGGGAATGAACATATGGACCAATTTTGGTTCGTGGTAAAGGTTGTATGGGAAGCGCAGGAATTCACAGATGACAACATAAAGAAATAAACATTGGTCAGAACTTTGCAGGATCGCGCACTAACGTGGTACATTAATCATTCCAATGACAATCCAAACACAGGGATGGTGGATATCCAAGCTGCACTAAACAAGGAATTTAGTAGACCAAAATCAGAGACACAGTCGATTATCAGATTTAAGGAAATTGTGTTGCTTCTAGGCGAGACCCCCTAATATCTAGATCAGAGACTGAAGGGTTTGATTCGTGTATCCAACATTACCATGACGGATGGGCAACACTGCACATGCTGTCACAGTAGAAGCTATCCACTTAGGGCACGACCTTGGAGATCGCAATGAGACTTCATGAGACCCTAATATAAGATCCTAACTTGGGAGTCCAACAGATCCACACATAATTGAAAAACTTGTGGCTTGAGATGTAGAGTTTGAAGCAAGACAGGACAACTCGCCCAGAAACGCATGAGTAAGTATGGTGCATAAAGTGCAAAGGCTAGGGAGTCCAGTTTTCACAAACTACCTGGCGCGAGGAGGGCCAATGCCACTGAGACCAGAGGCACAAGCAGGACCAAGCAAGACACCTGCATTATTGTGCATGATTTGTCGGATAGGAGGGAAGCATGCTATGGATAACTGCCATCTATTATAGAAGTATATGTAGACATCCCCACAATTGTTCTGTAATTTCTGTAGGTCAGTAGGCCACGATGAGCGTACATATAGAAGTTATGAACTAATGATGGATCAGACTCCTACCTACAGAGTTCGGACCAAAACACAAGCCCTCGATCAAAATGCAGGGATGGGGCGCATTATATTTTAGGGGTGCAGGACGAGGTCGAGGTGGAATGGGGCCAGGAAGGGGTCCCAGACAGCTCATTTGTTACAATTGCAGAGAGCCAGGGCATTATGCCCGCGATTGTACAAATCTGACGAGAGCATCATGTTTATATTGTACCTAATTTGTTCGTGAGATAGAGGACTATCCCACATTGATAGCAAGGTTGCGCGATAAAGGAACACTCCAACCTCCCCTGACTCAAAACCTGCAAATGATGAGGTTTGATCTACGCGAGGAAGATTTGAATGTAAATATTATGCTTTGAAGTGGTATTACGATAGGAGATGACAAAGGCAAGTAGCCTGAAGAGAGTGCCTGGGTTCGCAAGGCTCCAATGAAGGAACTAGAAGTTGATTTGGAGTGCGCTAAGGAGACATTCATGGAAGCTAAGAAGAGCTTCACAGAGGCCTCCACTTCAGGTAGTAGAGACAAACTGGAACCAAAAATGGACCCATCAACGCTCACTACCTTTTTGGAGACATGCATGAAGCTGCTGCGTTATAACAAGGCTATGAAGGGACTGTAAGAACTCATCACTAGATGCACTGGGTCAGGAGAATCGCACATAGTTCGGAAGCTCGGGAAGCACACAATGCAGATAGGAAGAGAGATGAGATTGACCGCACAGATCAGGGAATATGAAATGGATCAAGTGATTTTGGATCTAGGATCAGACGTGAACATCCTGCTAAAGAAGAAATGTGAGCACATGGGTAGGCCCATGTTGCAATGGTCTCCTATTCAATTACAAATGGCAAAATAGCAAAAGATCCTACTGATGGGAAGTTTGCAGGGAATAATGGTAGATATCGAAGGGGTGAGCGTGCTTACAATTTTTGAAGTAGTAGAGATTTTTGATGATAGCAATCCCTATTCCGCACTACTAGGAATAGATTGGGCCACTGACATGAATGGAGTGATAAATCTAAAGAAGTGTAAGATGATCTTTGAGAGAAATTCACTACCCATAGTGGTGTCTTTAGACCATGCAGAAGGATAGCGCTACACAAAGTTGGTGCATGACTGCGACAACGATGATGATCTAGATTATATCTACAGGATAACCGCACGAGAGCAGGAGTGGGTGAATCCAACAACGGATGGCAGGATTTCGTGGGAGTGCATAAGCTCCTGCGCCTTAGATTCGGATGAGGAAATAGAATGATGGTAGAACCGGTTACATGAGGTAACCATGCTCAACTGCAACATGATGATAAGGTCACTGCGCTGTGTGAAAACAGAGGTAAGATATCTGCCTATGTATGACGGGTTGAGCAAAGTGGATGATTTCCTAAACAAATTTGAAATAGAGGTGTCGGAACAGCAACGGTTCGATGCTCTAAAATGGGTACTGCGTGCTACACTCGTAAGGTGGTGGGGTACGCACCAAGGGAATCTTAAGGACTGGCATGAATGTAGAAGTATGATACTCAAGTGGTTTGGAAAGCCTCAGATGCAGATGAAATTCATGTATGATGGACAAAACAGCCTTTGTGCCCACCTCTCCAGATGGGTATAGGGGTATGGTACACAACCTACAGGAACGCACACCGTCCTCACAATAGGAAACATGACTAACAAGCAGGAGCGGGCAAGATGATGGAGTGAACGACGAAGTATGATAATACCAAGCATGCCAAAGATTATCTGCATGGAAGCCTTTGAAAAAATATGCAAAGTACTGAACACGACCCACCATGTGAGATGCACTGATTGGGACCTATGCATACCAGTGGTTCTATGGGCTTATAGGACCATGTGCAAAACCCTAACCGTGCGGGCACTTCCGATGTTGAAGTATGAAGAAAATGTTGTAATCCCTATGGAGCATGCAAAGCCTAGTCCCCGCATAGAAGCACCCGTAGATAGGATGGTTCGCGAAGCCTAGAAAGAAGGAATCACACATCCGCAAGAAACATAACACATGGGGCTTGAGGAATAAATTGAACAGGGAAACCTTAGACTCCGTGAACTTGAAAAAGAAAGCATATGGTTAAGGAAGAAAAGTTCTTTGATGGAAGAGGAGGTCAAGAATTTGGAGGATGAGATAAAGGAAGATTTTCTCACCGAAAAAACTAGGAGGGTAAGGCAAGGTGCGTACGATCATACTGACAAGTTTGAGAAATATTGCCATGAATTGGTTAGTCTGATGCATTGGCTTGGACCGCATATTGCTAGCTATAGTGACCAGGGTAGCGCATTGCAAATGGGGAAGTGTTCGATGCCAACCACAACTATAGAAGGTGGGGATTCTCTAAGAACTATGAATGAGGATAGGATGGAGCTCTACATGGGTGGTGTGACCACCTGAATAGCTAAGGGAAGGATAGTCTTAGTGCTCCAGGCAGTTGGAAGGGAGCGCGGGACTATAAACTATTCTGCTCGGGAGTTGCACGATATGGGAGATGCACGCAGAAGCAAAGAGTCACACAGTCCGCAACAACACATGGGGGGCTACGCTACCACACGGGTTCAGAAAGTGATCGATGAAGTCACTATTCACCATGGTGTGCTCAACTTGAGGCCAAATGAAGCGGGCGGCATGCATTTAAGACACGATTTATGGGAAATATTTGGGAAAATCTACCACCAAGGGAGCATTAATGAACTGGAATTGGGGGAAATAGTCAAATTTGAATTCAAAAAGCGCTATAAAATACAAAGGGGTACCTAGCAAACAACACTTGGTCATTTGTGAATTGAGCAATTGAGTAGAGCACTAAGTATTGAGAGTCGAGCATTAATTGAGCCGCTAAATTTGTGATTGACATATTGCAGCACAGCTACAATGACAACAACTAAAGATGGTCTGGGGATAGAGGAGGTAATCGCTGACGAGGCCGCATAGGCCCTAACTGTGGAGGATGTTCCAGAAGGTGTCAGGATTGTGGCAGAGATCCAAAATCACCATGTATGCCAAGACCCAAGAAAGATAAACAAGCAATGGCTCTTATACGCATGTCCTCGTGGAACCTACTGTGTAGCAAATTATTGATGGAAGAGAAGGGGAAGCTGTCACGATAGAAACAGATGAGGAAGAAGAAGATTTGCAGACCCTTATCATCGCAGAGGAAGAAGACAAAGGCATGGAGGTGGATACTCAGCCTAGGCACTCTACGACAAAACTACTCGCCTATGTCCCTCCGCAGTAAGGAAAGGCCAAAGTCCCCAACGACCTAGACGAGACCAAGAGTTCGCTCCATACCCCACTCCTCCCAAATGGCATTGTGTTTGAAGGCACACACTTGGGACGCATGCCGACCATGAAATTTGAAGATTGGGACCTCACTGACTGCGAGAAGTTCCCCCACCTGGAGACAGGAAACCTCATGAAGCAGCACACCGCAGGGTGGTAACAACACTAGAGTCATGGAAATGGTTACGCGGTGTGGAAAAGGTCGAGTTGCTGAACCTACGTTTGGTGTTGCATTTCCACCACCCCCAATAAACATTTTCATCATCAGGCAGTTGCTCTGCCTAGTGCATGATGGGCATTTATGGATGGACGAGCCCATCCCCATCATGGTAGACCTGATTGATCGCGTTTCCCAGCTTTTGTACAAAGGAAAGGACCCCGTGACCATATTGGAAGGAAAGGGTAGTGATTTGGCCCTCGCGGAGGCCATGAAGATGAAGAACAAGTTGTAAAAAAGTAAGAGGGGTTACGCCATCTCCAGTGTCAAGGACAAAGTGGTATGCTTGGCAACCTAAATTTTGGTAGGCAAAGTTATGCGCAAGTGCTGCGGAGACGAGGTACGTGTAGCGGTGGTTGCATCGGTCGAGCAATGTGCAGAGGGGATCCAGTTTAACTGGTCTGAATTCCTCTGCACATAATTCTTATAGATTTTTCATGAAGCCCAGGAGCAGGGTAAAACCTTCCACTATGCATGGCTATTGCTGTCCAGAGTGCTCGTAGTAGGGGAATTTCTGAAGGACAGTTAATTCCCCACAATTGACAAAGATTTACTAGAGGCTGCGAAGTACACTTCGCTCTGGGCCACGAAGGATGCGACAAGAATACGCGACACCAAAATCTTCTAGGTGCTCATGGAGATGACCATCTGAATGTGGATCAATCATAAGCCGCGGTTGTCACCCACAGTTTACAATAGCCTGCAGAGTTTCACAGAGTTCAAGGAAGACATGCACAACATCTTTATCAGGGCACACAAGGATCCAACGAAGCAGTGGACGAAGCTACCTTTTGTAGCCAATGATGACGCCATTTTTACTATCTTGGAGGCATGGCCTCCAGAATGGCGCGTCCTCGACATTGCATAACTTGAGAGGTCAGCAGCGCAGAAGAAGAAAGATGATGCCAAGGAAACAATAGTAGCTGAGGTGCAAGTAGTGCGGGAAGAAGCACAAAAAGCTGTTGAGAAGAGAAAGGTTGTAGAAGAAGTAGTAGCAGTACAGGAAGAAACCGCAAAGGCAGGCGGGGGCCAAGCAACGCCCTCGTAGGGACAGGAGGCAAAGGAAGTAGAAATAGTAGAAGGAAGCATAGACCTAGGGACTGCGTCCACACAGTTGAAGCACCAACACCCGGTAGAGCGACCAAGATCGAGGAAGAAGGTCAAAGCCTCAAAGTTTTCCATTGACCCGATCACCCTAACCAAAGGTGATCTGCATGACATGGTGAGACAATGCATGATGTCACTAATGAAGCTCTTCAGGATTTCATGCAGGAGCACTAGACTATGTTGGGGGCACTTGGAGTGCAGTTCCAGGACATACAGGTGTAATCCCCTCAGGTTGGTGCCCTTTTAACCAACCTCGCAGTCGGATCCATGGCAGTAGAGCAGATTTTGCGCGTACAAATGATGAACACAATCGTATTACTGGAAGGAGCTCTAGTGGCATCAAATGAGGATGACAGGCTATTGATTAGCACGATGAAAGGTCTCAGGGTTAATCTTGCTACCCTTCCATGTGAGACATTATATCTATTACAAGATGGGATAACGGCAGAGCTGCGCGTTAGGGAGAGCTGTGTGCTCCAAGTCCTCAGTGAGCAGAAGATAAACATGGAACAACTCAGCTTGCAGCGCGACAAATGGTGTCACAAAATCAATAGCTAGTGTAGGTGATAGGTGACACTTGCCGCAGCATCCCGAACCTGGCCATCCCAGCAGATCTACCAGCAGAGGTGTGGATCCACATGTTAGCAGCAAGAGCCCGTGAGGCGAGGGAAGAAACGACAAAGGTTCAGCTGGAGCTGAATCTTTAGATCACCGAGCTGTGATTACAGGCACAACCATCCACTCCCCTAGAAGTTAGAGAATAGCACGCTAGTTCTATCACAATGGTATTGGAGGAAATCGGAGGTGCAGTGTGAGACTGTACCAGCATGTTGGAAGAATCACTTGAGGTCCTCACAACTCTACAGGAGGACCCCAACATCCATCACTTAGAGATAGAGGCACGATAACTCCAACAACAATATGATAGTTTCCGAGGAACTGCAGAGACAATGGTCCTCACCCAGCAACTTGCGAGGATGCAGCAGGCTAAAGCCCTGAAGGAACAGAGGGATGCAAGGTGACACAAGGAGGTAGTTCTCAAAGTGCACGTCCAGCCTTGGATCGACGAGGCCTTCACCATCATGATAGACATCAAAGGAAAGCTCACGAACATACAAGGGATGCACACATTAATGCAGAAAAGCAACCTAGACACAGAGGTCTCGAAATAGTGCATGCAGCAGATCCAGCAAGCAGCAACTTAGTGTGATGCTCATCTTTGCACAGTTCAAGAAAAGTTGGAGGGACTCTGTGCAAAGATCACCACGCTAACCGAGTGACTCAAGGGCAAGTCATGATGTTTGTGTTGGGGGCCTGTTGGTCATGGAATGCCCCCAAGGCATGTTTTGGGGTTCAAAGCCCAAGTTTTGACCAAATTGTGTTGTAAATCTCCGCGAATTGTGGGCGCGAAGAGTATGATAGAGTCACAAGGTTGTCTGACCTAGTTTTGTAATGTAATGTTGGCCTACCCATGGTCTGCGAACCATAGGATTATATAAATAGAGTGAGGCTCTAAGTGTAAAAGATAATGAAGTAGTAGAAAGAAGCAAGAGTATAAGTGACTAAATGAAAAGTGTGTCTTTGGGTTGTAGGGTAGGAGAAGGCTCTGCAATTGAGTACACAGAGTCCTAGTAGTCCACAGCTGAGTGCGGGGACCCCTGCAGCTGAGTGCACTGGGCGAAGTCAAGTCTATAACCAAGGAAGGGATTAATAAAGAGAAGTTTTATCATAATTCTATGTATATGTTCTTGGGTTAATGCATGTTTGATATAATTTGCAAATATACTATTTATTTACTACGCACACCTATATGAATGGTTTACATTGTTAAGTATAAATTAAAGCATGCAAATAGGCTAAGATAATCAACTAACACTAGAATATCAATAAAGTCTTGGGTAATAATGCAGAAGCACAACATTCAGCCCTTGAGTAGGGTTACGCGAAGGCAACATCTCAAGCTGTGAGGTATAAGAAAGTGCACAAAACGACTTGTGCTCAGGGTCGAATCGTGGACTACTTGAACTCATCAAACATATCTAGGATGCGGAAACCTAGTTCTAGAACCTTCCCATACTACTTCGTGTGAGACCTCAGTATGCGCTTCATGGATTGTTGCCGAAAGGGCCAGTAGTACAGGGATTTGTTTGGCTAAATCACCTCTGAATCTAGCTCAGACCCCAACAAGCCAACGTCAAGTAATAAAGTTAATAAAGGAAAAATAACACCAAGGTCATGAGACACGTATTCCAAGCTGAATGTTGGGCAAAAAATCCTAGCGGGAATCACTTGTTGTGTATTATGGCTAAAGGGAAATTGGAAAAGGCAATGGAAAAGGATTTTAAAAGGAAAAAAGGCATTATTGGTATTTTATTTATGAACATAAAGGAAAATAGGAGAAAAGGGAGGCGAAAGGTCATAGGTTGCATGTGAGGAGGAAATCTAAGGAAAATGAGGTAATTAGAGGAATCAATAATAAAAAGACACTAGAGCATCAGTTTGGGGCCTTTTGTTAGTTTAGTTTTGGAATTAGTCTCAGAGAGGAGAAGAGCACCAAGAGGAGAAGGAAAGAAAGAAATGAAAGGAAGGACAAGGAAAGCAAGGATCATGCAAGGAAAGGTTGGATCAAGAAGCTTCAGCATGAATACTTGTAGGTAACAGGTTTTGTTATCACTTAAGAAGTCTAATTCCAAAACTGCTCACATTAGTTTGATGGTAAAGATTCAGTGCTAGTCTAGGTTTGAGTTTTTGTTTGCCTTAGAGTCCGAGTCTTAGGAGTCCACTATGCATTCTCATTCACCACTGGTCTCATAATTCACACAATTTCCATGTGTTAGCTTTGTTCAAAAGTTGATACATGTCACAAAGCTCTTTAGGTGATTTCGTAGCTCATGTAATCATTTTGAAGTGTTTTCCCAGCGCATAAATCTTTTTAGCAGTTTCGGAGCGCAACATGTTTTAGGTGATTTTGTGCTGATCCATAACAAATCTCACCCAGCTGTCATAATTATTAGAATCCGCTGTGTCTTAGGTCGATTAGGTGTCTTGGTACTGGCACATGTTTGCAGTTGTTGCTGAGAAAGAGACAAAGGGTTCTGTTTACAATCTGCATGTATTTAATGGAAAGTTGCTCACTGACATCAATCAAAAGACTGTAGAGTTCTGGGAAATGGGAGAACCGTTCTTTTGATAAAGCCTGGAAAACAGAATACAACATCTCAAGAAAATCAACTATGCCACCTGGTTTATCTTATTGAGAATGCCATCATGAATTTCCAACCTGGCCACGAAGATTTTTTCCCTGCTCTTTTGAACAGTGAGAAGCTTGATGAACTACTCTCACAGGATGTAAAAGGTGGTACGATTATCTCTTATGAAGGCAGAGTTCAACTTCTAGAGATTACACAAGGAGATGTTGTAGCTGCTTGTGGATATTTGCACGGACACAAAATAGATTTGTTTTACCTGCATGGCTTGGTGTTGGAGCGGGCATTGAAGCAACCTCTGCAAAGGGATACAAAGAAGAATTACAAGCCATGTGCCTACGACTCCAATCTAAATGATCTCACTCAATCTCAGGGCCCCGGGTTACTAGCTAAGATACTTCAGAAGTTTTGGTTTGTAATAGGGCTCAATCTGTCACAGTGAAACAGGTTCGAATCTTCACAGATCAGGCCAGAAACTACACGGAACTAATGAATAAACCTGAGTATCGGGCTCTAATGGATACTAATGATATGATCGATGAAGAAACCCTTAGGCAGTTTGAGAAGGAGGTGAAAGAAAGGATCAAGGTCACACAGAAATTGATTGTTGACGCTAAAGAGTCATTTGATAACCAGTTGAAAATTCAAAAGCTCAAGGACACAGTATTTGTTGTGAACGGCCAGTTAACCCGGGCTAAGAAGCAGGGGGCTTTTTCTAGCTTAATTACATCTAAGTCCATCCCCAAGAGCATCCATTGCCTGTCTATGAGGTTAATGGAGGAACGGATCTCACAGCCAAAAAAGTATATTGATAAAGGCGACCCTCCGCCACAGTGGGAGGACCCTAACCTCTACCATTATGCCATATTTTCCGACAATGTCATTGCTGCTTCGGTTGTCGTCAATTCTGCAGTTAAGAATGCCAAAGCACCCTGGAAGCATGTATTTAATGTCGTAACCAACAAGATGAATCTTGCCGCAATGCAGGTCTAGTTCAAGATGCGCTCACTAAATGGATCACATGTTGAGGTTAAAGCTGTTGAGGATTACAAGTTCTTGAATTCTTCCTATGTTCCGGTTTTGCGACAGCTCGAGTCCGCTAATTTGCAAAGGTTTTACTTCGGGAATAACCTACATATGCCTTTGGTGAGCAGGGTAAAGATGTTGAAGAGGGGTTTCTGCGATTCATCCAAATGCTACTATCACTACGAGTTTGGAATTAGTTTTATTTAAAACTGTTAAGAGCCTTTCAAATTTGTAGTTGATGAAGGACAAGTCATTGCTGGTCTTGATAACGCAGTGGAAACCATGAAGACAGGGGAGATTGCTCTGATTACAATAGGACCTGAATATGGTTTTGGAATTATTGAAACCCAGAGAGATCTAGCTGTAATTCCACCAAATTCAACTAAAATTCTCTGTTCAAGATTGGAAAGTACTAGAAAGCTACAAAGAAATATTAGAAGACTGCAAAATATATTGAGCACACCAATTGCTGTAAACTTGGGTATTGGCATGTGGTGGTTGCCACCATTCCCTCGTTGGTTTCTTCTCCAGGCTGTGCAAGGTAAAGGCAACATGGAAGAACTGAAGGAGAGCATTTTGTGCATCAAGCCTTACAAAATTTCAGGTTGTCATATGCATTAACAAACATAACTCCAGTGATGAAAAACTTGTCAAGCAGTGCGAGGATCAACAAGTCTATTTATGCAAAGTTTAAAGTAGATGAGCCAAAACCATGTCAAGAGCTTGCAGGACTTTGGAGTGGAATATATGGCCCCCATGGTGTGGAAGTAGTAAATGTGTCATATACAGATGAAGAAATCATAGCCACTAAACTCCTTGGTGATCCAAATGTACCTTGCGGTAAAGTGACTTTCAGAGCTACACTTCCATCAGAAAATACAGATGCTCCAGTGAATTTTTTGCTTACACATATAGCTGGCTCATTGATTTCTTGCTATGTTACAATAGGGTCCTTCTCACGTTCAGCAGTGAATTATAATGCAGGTTGTCAGTCAACAGTTTCCAATATTGTGATGCCATTTGTGGTTCTTCTGACACTACTAGTGATCACACCACTTTTCAAATATACTCCAAATGCAATCTTGGCTTCAATTATTATTGCTGCAGTTATTAGTTTGATTGACATCAAGGCAACACTTCTCATCTGGAAAACTGATAAGCTGGACTTTCTTGCTTGCATGGGAGAATTTTTTGGTGTAGTGTTTGCATCTGTTGAATATGGACTCTTGATTGCAGTCGTCTCATCCTTTGGGAAAATTCTTCTACAAGTGACAAGGCCACTCCCATTCAGTTTTGGGAGGCCTAGGAGCAGTTGAAAGAATGTTTAAACAGCAGAAGGCTCAAATAGCAAAGTTTTGGGTTGAATGTGTGACTTTTGAAGCAACTCAGCAGTTTCGTAGCACGCTATGAAACTACTAAAGGTGATGATTAAAGCTTAGTAGTTTCGTAGCACGCTACGAAACTGCTAAAGCTAAACAGTCCAATTTCAATTAACCGGTTTTGAATATGAGCGGGAATTTTGAAAGGTGAATATCTACAAGGTATGCAAGGTATCAGCTGAAGCTATTAAGATTCAACCAGGTCAAGGCAGGTGGAGATAATATGCATACGAATCTTACTTTAGATTTTTGTCATAAAGTGAGCATATTGACTACACTTCAGGATATCTGGAACAGTTTGCAAGAATTTTGGCTTCCACGCATAAAAACGGTGGACAACACATCAAGGACGTGGCAGTCAGCTCCATTTTGGGTAATTAAAGGATAAAGGATGTACTTCGTTGGATCCGAACATCCTGAGGCAAACTAAAGACCGGTACACAAGGGGTAGTTTCCTATGTTTCAGGGCATTGGAAAACATGTGACATTGAAGAACAACATGGAGCCTTGAAGATCCATCACAGCCACCACTAGAAGGGAACTAGATGTCAGAGAACGAGGATGATTATAGACTAAGGTTGTTATCGAATTAGAGTCTTGAGTTAGATATCTAGAATGTCTAGTGGAAGTTTGTTATATTTAATAGGCAGTTAAAAGCTAAATAGGTGTCATTAGAAGTAGTTCTCGAGTTCCTTTAATGTAGAAGGTGGAACTCTATATATAGAAGGATGGAAAATGTAATAAGGGTTGGAAGTTTATGTAAAAAAGCCTGTTGTGAAGCTTATGTAAAGACTTTGTTCTTTTGGCAATACAGTGATGGTTTTTTCCTGCTCAAGAATCATAGTGACTTCAATGTATGAATTCCTCTTGTTGTCTTTCATGTTGTTTATAGTTTGATGAGTAGTTGATTACTTATAAATCACATGATGTGTTCTAATTTCTTTCATGTACTCATATACTATCCCTTTGGTGTCTTTTGTACTTTCTGTTTATTGAAGTCTGAATGCCTTGATTTCATTGCAAATCCAATTCAATGTTAATGCTAAATGACATATGACTCCATGAGCCCAATGGATGCTTGTTAATTTAGATTTTACCAGCCTCATTTCTATTTGTTTCATAAAAGAGTTAGCCATCTCACTCACAATCACAAATCTTAAACCCTTTGAGAGAGCCCTCTCAGGCTAAGGAGGCTAAGCCTTAGCTAAGAGATTGGTCTGAAACAATTACTTGAAATCTTCCTGGTCTGCAGCCTTCCAGGGTCTGATTTTGAGATAACAGGTTGCATGTATGATTTCCTAGCTAGTTTTGGAATGCATGGCATATGCATGTGTGAATTTATTTTCTTGTTGTCATTGGCATGGGTTTTGCCAGATTTCAACTATGGTTTTAGCCTTACTTTTCCATTTTTGAATAGCCATGGTGTGATGGGATGTATTATTGGTTGAGCTTTGGATTGTTAGAAGGTTTTGGATCTGGGTGAGGTGGTCTTAGGAAAATAACAAGGGTTTAGGTGGAGATGGTTTTCTCTGGGAAGCCATCAACAGGTGGGTGGAGATAGAAAAATTCCTCAAGGGATGGTGAAGGAATTTTGAGGCATCCAAGCTCAGTTTAGGCTTTTTATCTCATGACCTATTTAGGTAAGATCATGGTATGGTGAGGGTGGAGGTAGTTTAACTTATGGATTACCTTGGTTTTTTATGGACTGGTTTATCCCATGAGATCTCACATTCATGCTTGGAATATGGCACAGGGGTGATTGGATGAAAGAAATATTAGGTTCAGCCAATCTATGGTCGGGAGGTATGTGTAAGTACCTGACTTGGTTGGATTTTTCATATGGTTAATGAGGGATAATTTCTTCTTTTTTGATGAGTAATGTATTTGTTATTATGTGGCTTTAATGGTTGTTCTATCATTGTTACCTAATTGGTTATATGATGGTTATAAGCATGGTTATATGATAGATTTAAGTATGGCTCCTATCACCTTTTAATTAATGAATGTCTAGTTAATGAATGCATGAACTATATGGAATTATGGTAGCTATTGTAAGAAGGCATTGGTCCTTCTTCTTAAACCTCAAATAATATTTAGATCCCTACGTTCATATATGCATTCATGAGCTATAGGTTGCATGTTTACCATGTGTTTAACAGAATACCTATCCTAGTTAGGAGGGGTTAGGTGAAGTCCTTATTCAGGTTTTTGGTTTAGATATTTTTTCTATGTCATTTATCATTTCTAGAAGTTTCATTAATTTTTTGGCAGAGGCCTAAGTCCTAGTCCTAAAAAAGTGGCTTAGAATTTGGGGTCACTAGCATAAAACTGACTAGAAAAGTCCATAGTCACTGGTAAGAAGGCCTATGGGAATGATAGGATTCTTATATTCACTTGAAGACCCTGTTAAGGGATAAACTGATGCTCTAGTGTTGGTTGTGGAGCCTGATTATCTTCTTTATTTAGAGGTATTGCCACATTGGACCCTAGTTGGTAATGTGGCAACAATGCCACCCATAAAATATATGCTGCAAGGGGGGTCTAGGGGGGGTGGTTGCGACCTTTGGGAGCGCCCCTCCCCCCCTTGGTGAGGGGATTGGGGGCAACACCCATGAAGCTAAAAATAGATGTAAAATTGCCTTGTAAAATGTTGTAATTTCTTAGTCAATCTAGGTCGTTCATTAGGCGGAGATCTGATGGTAGTAGTTATGTTTAATTTAGGGTTTTTAGCCCTAGAAGGCAACCCCTTGCTATATATTAGGTAATTATATTGTGTCTATGTAGATTGGTATTCTGAGCGAGAAGAGAGAGGACATTGAGTGAGAGAGAAGAGGGAATTACAGTGGATCTATTGTAGGTTCTATCTCTTCCATTTTCTAGATAATATAAAAGGAAGGACTCACTGTTTCTATGTGGACGTAGCCCAAATTCGGTGAACGATGTATATCTGTGTCTCTCAAGTTTTATGCATTTTCTGTGTTTATATTTCTATAATATTTTATGTGTTCCAATTCTCTGTAATATATAATTTTCTAACAACTCGTATCAGAGCCGAAGGTCTATTTGGCTGATAAACTCGCAGGAGAGAAGGGTTCCTGGTTTGAGTGGGAGCAATGGTGGAAGATGGTAGGTTTAGGGTCAAAAAATTTAACGGCCAAAACTGCCAGCTATGAAAGATGCAGATGGAATATTATTTGTACCAGAGATATTTGTACCAACCATTGAGCGGAAAGGAAAGGAATATGACGAGTATGACAGACACAAAATGGGATATTCTCAACATAAAAGCACTTGGAACAATACGGTTGTGCCTAGTGGCATCGGTAGCGTTTAATATTTCAAAGGAAATGACAATAGAGGGTTTAATGTTGACATTGGCCAAATTATAGGAAAAACCCTTAGCCTCAAATAAGGTATTTCTTGTGAAGCATTTAATTAATATGAAGATGTCAGAAGGTGGATTTGTTGCTGATCATTTGAATGAATTTAATACAGTTACCAATCAGTTAAGTTTTGTAGGGGTAACTTTTTATGATGAAGTTAGGGCTCTTTTATTTCTGTGCTCATTGCCAGAAAGTTGGAATGGTTTAGTTATGTCCATTAGTAACTCTGTCTCTGGATCTAGTACTGTAAAGTTTGATGATGTTGTCGATGCAATCCTTAGCAAGGAAATGCAACAGAAAAACTCCGGTGAGACATCAAGTAATTCTTTGACTGCAGAGACTAGGGGAGGAAAAATGGAAAGAGAAAAGAGCCCTAGATATCGCAGTAAGTCAAGAAAAGGCATATCCAAGTCTAGATCGGGGATAGTGTGCTAGAAATGCAGGAAGAAAAGACACCTACAGAAATACTGCAAGTCTCAGAAGGGAAAAGAAGGAGACACGGAACAAGAAAACAATCATGAAGTGCATGTGACAGGTGATGTGTTGCAAGATGCTTTTATTCTTTCATTAGAAAATATTATTGATGCCTCGGTGGTAGATTCAAGGGCCTCATTCCATCCCACACCTGATAGGAAACATTTTCATGATTATGTTCAAGGAGATTTTGGACAGGTTCGATTGGGTGATGATAAACCCTGTAAAACCATTGGAATGGATACAATTTTCATAAAACAGAAAAATGGAAATCAATGGCTATTGAAGGAGGTAAGGCATGTTCCAGATTTGAAGAAAAATATGTTTTCAACAGGGCAATTGGGAGGTGAAGGTTGTGTAACTACTTTCACAGATAAAAACTGGAAGGTCACTACAGGAGCCCTGGTAATAGCAAAAGGAGAAAAGGTTGGTACATTTTATTTATGCAATGGTATTTCTAATTCTGTTAATGCTTTAACCTCTATAGGAGAAGATATGACATTGTGGCATCATAGGCTTGGGTACATGAGTGAGAAGGGGATGCAGATCCTTCACTCAAGAAATTTGTTGCCAAGTTTGAAGCATGTTAATTTGGAATTCTGTGAAAATTGTGTTTATGGAAAACATAAGAGATTCAGATTTCTCAAATTTGGGAAAGAAAAGAAGAGTGAAAAATTAGAGCTTGTGCATATAGATGTATGGGGACCTGCTCAGATATCATCTCTCAATGGATCTCTTTATTATGTTACTTTTATTGATGATGCAACCAGAAAAGCCTGGATTTATTGTATTCGAAATAAATCTGATGTATTTGATACTTTCAAGAAATGGAAAGCTTTGGTTGAAAATGAGACAGGAAAAATGATGAAGTGTCTCAAATCAGACAATGGAGGTGATTATTGCAACAAATATTTTGATAGGTATTGTTCAGAAAATGGAATTCGTAGAGAGAAGACAGTTCCAAGAACACCACAACAAAATGGTGTGTCAGAAAGGATGAAGGGGACAATCATGGAGCATGAAAGGTGCATGAGATTGCATGCAGGATTGCCTTTATGATTTTGGACAGATGCTGTAGATACTATTGTTTATCTAATAAACAGAGGGCCTTCAAGTTCCTTGGATGGTGGTATTCCAGAGGATACATGGATAGGTAAATAGGTAAACTACTATTTTCTAAATACATTTGGTTGTGAAGCCTTTGTCCACATTAATAAAGAAAATAGAACAAATCTTGAGGAAAAATCAAAGAAATGTACCTTTATTAGATATGGTGTTAATGATTTTGGTTATCTCTTTTATGATTATGAAAAACATAAAATCATTAGGAGCAAAGATGTCATATTCAATGAAAATGTTTTGTATAAGGATCAGCTGCAGGAAAAGAAACAAGAAAAAGAAAATAGAGAATAAACAATTCTTTAAGAGATCATAGAAAAGGTGATGGTGCCTGAAAATCATAATGATCAACAACCACAACAACATAAAGCACCTCAAACACCTGAAAGTGGTGTTATAAGATCTACTAGGATAAGTAGACCCGCTGAACGATACTCTCCTTCATTATATTATGTATTGTTGACTGATTCTAGTGAACCAGAGTGTTATGAAGAAGCAATGCAGGTAGAAACCAGGAAGAAGTGGGAGCAAGCCATGAAAAAAGAGATGGACTCCTTAGCACATAACCAGACTTGGGACTTAGCCAGGTTTCCTACAGGTAAAGCAACATTGTAGATTAAATGGATTTATAGGTTGAAGGAAGAAGATGGAGGTAAACAAAGGTATAAAGCTAGACTTGTGGTGAAGGGGTTTGCACAGAAAAAGGGTATAGACATTGATGAGATATTTTCTCCTATTGTTAAAATGACTTCAACTAGAACTATTAGTAGTAGCTGAAGATTTGCATCTTGAGCAGTTAGATTTAAATACAACTTTTCTCCATGGGGATTTGGAGGAGGAGATATATATGCAACAACCACAAGGATATGAGGTAAAAGGGAAGGAGAAACTAGTGTGCAGGTTGAAGAAGAGCTTGTATGGCTGAAAGCAGGCTCCAAGGCAATGGTATCTAAAATTTGACAGGTTTATTTCTGAACAAGGTTATACTAGATGTCACTATGATCATTGTGTTTATCTCAAAAGACAAAATGATGGAAGCTATATTATATTGTTATTATATGTAGATGACATGCTTGTTGCAGGTTCTAACATGCAGGAAATAAATGTTCTCAAAAGAAAATTGGCAAACTCATTTGCAATGAAGGATTTGGGTGCTACAAAACAAATCCTTGGTATGAAAATAATTAGAGACAGGAAGAATCAAAAATGAACATTGTCTCAAAGTGAGCACATACAAAAGGTGTTGAAAAGGTTTAATATATAGAATACAAAACCAGTTAGTATACCTTTGGCTATCCATTTCAAGCTATGTAAGGAAATGTGTCACAAGACTCAGGAAGAAATGGCCGATATGTCTAAAGTTCCATATGCATCAGCAGTTGGAAGCTTAATGTATGCAATGGTCTTCATAAGGCCTGATATTGCACATGCAGTGGGAGTTGTAAGCAGGTACATGAACAATCTAGGAAAAGAACATTGGATGGAAATAAAGTGGATTCTCATGTATTTGAGAGTTACCACAAATCAATAATTATGCTTTGGTGGTTCAAACATTGCTCTACAAGGATACGTTGATGCAGATATGACGGGTGATAGAGATAACAGGAGGAGCACAACAGGGTATGTGTTTACTGTAGGTGGAACAATTGTTAGTTGAGTCTCAAAACTACAAAGTGTTATTGCACCCTTAACAACAGAAGCAGAGTATGTTGCTACTATAAAGGCTAGTAAAGAAATGATTAAGTTACAAAGGTTTCTGGATGAATTGGATAAGAAGCAGGAGTTGGTAAAGTTACACAGTGATAGCCAGAGTGCCATACATCCTGCAAATAACTCTACATTTCATTCCAAAACTAAACATATACATCTCAAGTCCCATTTCATACGGTCAGCGTTGGAAGATGGACAGTTGAAGCTGGAAAATATACACACTAGCCAGAATCCTGCAAATATGTTAACAAAAGTTGTAACTAGGGAGAAACTGAGAATCTGCTCAGTTTCAACTGGTCTTCAAGTATGATGAAGAAGATGAGAAACAACCAGGTCTAAAGTGGAGTCATTGTCCAGCAAATGAAGCAGTGGTGGAGTTGCTATAATCAGTCTCCAAGTGGGAGATTTTTGGGTGTGGAGCCTGATTATCTTCTTTATTTAGAGGTATCGCCACATTGGACCCCCGTTCGTTGCCACCCGTAAAATATATGTTGCAGGGGTGGTCCATGGGGGGCGACTGCGACCTTTCGGAGCCCCCCCCCCCCCCCCCCCCCCCCCCTTAGCGGGGGGAATCAAGGGCAGCACCCCCGAAGCTAAAAATAGATGTAAAGTTGCCTTGTAAAATGTTGTAATTTCATAGTCTATCTAGGTTGTTCATTAGGCAGATATTTGACGTAGTAGTTATGTTTAATTCAGGGATTTTTCCCCAGAAGGCAACCCCTTGCTATATACAAGGTAATTGTATTGCGTCTATGTAGATAGGTATTCTGAGCGAGAAGAGAGAGGAGATTGAGTGAGAGAGAAGAGGGAATTACAATGGATCTGATGTAGGTTGTATCTCTTCAGTTTGTTGGATAATATAAAAGGAAGGACTGATTGTTTCTCTATGGATGTAGCCCAAATTGGGTGAACCACATATATCTATGTGTCTCTTGTTTTATGCGTTTCCTATGTTTATATTTTTGCAATATTTTATGTGTTCAATTCCTCTATAATATCTAATTTTTTAACATCTAGGTCAGTGAAAAAGAGAGTTAACTCAGGGGTTTGATACCTGGAGGGGTTGGGTAGCTCCTAGAGGTATTGTAACACCTAACGGAAGTCAGTAAGGTCTTAATTTGTTGACTCCATTTCCTTAAGTTCATATAGGAGGTTAAGTCTTATCATAGTGACCCTTAGCTCATGTTTAACTTGGGAAAAATGGTGAAAGTGGTTAAATATGGGAGGAGGTGAGTTACAGGGTGGTATGAGAGCAAGTTCCTCTCTCTTTTGGTAATATCTGATGTTGTCAAGGTTATGGTTGTCATGCATGGGGTCATGGTATATATTTGGTATGGTCATGCATGATGTTGTTATATTAATATGCTTATGATTATATATGTATCATGCTAATGTGGATTGATTTTGCAGATTAGATAAACCTCCCCTAAACGTCATGAGGTATGGTTTTGATTTTGGTATCTATTTGGTTTATTCTTACATGGCCTACTTGCAGGAAGAAGAGAATCAGAGATGACGAGAAAAATGGTAGACTACAGTTCTCATGACTCTCCCAACAGATCAGTTGGGTAGCAAGGAAATGACTAATCCCATGGTATAGTAGATACATTGAGGAGTTTGAGGGTAGAAATATGGAGTTGCAAAGTAGACAATGACACGTTTGTTGATGCTCAGGAAATACTTGCAAGGGATCATGAAAGGTAGGTAGAAGTTAATGCAATGATTCTTCAAAGCTTTTCATATTTGCAGAAGCAAGGATGGTTGAGGATTATTCAAGAGAAAGAAGAGAAACATAACGGAGCCTATGGTATCAGGTCTCGGTCTGGATTCAATTTGAATAGAGGGGATGGTGGAATATCATTGGATACACTTGACAAGTGGACTATTATGTATAGTCACCACTCTATTTCCTCATCCAGGAGACATTATCACCATAATAATTATCCTCATCCTTATAGGAGGGGTGACTACTTGCATGAGGAGTTCAAGAAAATCAAGCCTCGTACGTTCGATGGAAAGATGAATAAGTCAGAAGATGCAGAGTCATGGTTGCTTGGGATGAAGAAATTCTTCAAATTTCATAACTATTCAAAGAACATGAAAGAAAAAATATCCACCTTTAGTCTCAAAGCGAAAGAAAATATTTTGTGGCAAGATGTGAAGAATGTAAAGGATATTCGAGAGGAAGAGTTGATTTGGGATGAGTTCAAGAGATTCTTCAAGAAGAAGTACCTATCGAAGAGGTATTATGATGATAGAGCTAAGGAATTTAATGAGTTTCAGATGGGTTCTATGACATATTATGAGTATACTAATAGGTTTCTAGAGTTGTTGAGGTATGTGCCTTAACTCACGGATGAGAAGGCTAAGATTCAAAGATTCATCATAGGGTTTCTAGCAGCATATAGAGATCAGATTGAGTTTGGAGAGCCTAGATCATTGGAGGAGGCCATCTGGAAGTTTAAGAATTTTTATGAGTAGTCAAAGTGAAAAGATGAGCCTAAGTGTGATTTGAAGGGGAATGAAAAATTTAAAGGGAAGTGGCCACCGAAGCGGGGAAGACCTCAGGATGTGGAGAGCCGAAGAACAGAGGTGATGGTAGGGACCATTTCATTTTTGCATATGTTGAAAAGATCATCGCAAGAAGGATTTTCCATTGTACCAGGGTGGCAGGCATTAGATCTATAGCACTCATGAGGCACAAATAGTTGGGGATGTTGGAAATAACATTTTCTCGCATTTATGTAGCTATGAAGAAAAGTAGGAAGATCACTGGGCATCCATTATTGAGATGGAAGGTAATCTCAGTGGTTGAGTTGTTTCTATTTTGATTGATCCTAGATCTAATTATAGTTATTTTAATCCTAACCCAGCGGATAAGTGTGGCTTGAGAAACAACGTGCATACAAAGTCTTGGTTGGTGTAGTTGGTTATAGGTACTAAGAAGAGAGTTCATCACTAGGTAAGAGCATGCACATTTGAGCTGAATGGTATGCCTACAATAACACATATGAATGTACTTCCATTGGGATCATATAGTATGATTTTGGGTATGGATTGGTTGTATCTTCGTAGGACCAAAGTAGATTGTTACTACAAGGCCATTGAGTTCCCAGAGGATAATTGGGAAAAGAGAATCTTACAATGAAAGAAGAATCCTACATCAGTTAGGATGGTCACGACTATGTAGGTTAAGCATAGTTATAGGAAAGGGTGTGTAATGTTTGCAGTTCATATTTCCATTTACAAGGGTAAGGATGTTGAGGATGCATAAATCTTCAAGAGGTACCTTGTATTGCAGCAACTTTAGGCTGTGTTTGTAGTAGAGGTTCCAGCATTTCCTGCCCACAAGGAAGTGGACTTTTCTATTGATTTGGTACTAGGAGTAGACCCAACACCAAAGGCACCTTAGATGATGATCACAACATAGTTAGTAGAGTTGAAGTTGCAGCTGAAGGAAATTCTTGAAATGGGATACATTAGACCAAGTGTATCGTCTTGGGGTGTACTAGTGTTGTTTGTAAAGAAGAAGGATGGTACTCTTAGATTGTACATTGATTATAGGCAACTGAACAAGGTGACAACTAAGAATAGGCACCCATTTCCAAATATTGATGACTTGTTTGATCAGTTGAAGGGAGATTCGTTACTCTTGAAGATTGAGCTAAGATTAGGATACCATCGGGTACTAATTCTCTAACTACTTTTATGTGTTTGATGAATAGTTTATAGCATCCTTATGTGGACAAGTTTTTGATTTTATTCATCGATGATATATTGATATATTCTAAGAATGAGGAAGTGCATGCAAAACATTTAGCAGTGATATTGATATTTCTAGAGAGTATTAGTTGTATGCCAAGCTTGGCAAGTGTAGTTTCTTTCAGACATAGGTACATTACCCGGGACATGTTTTTTCCGAGGAAGGCATAGCAGTGGATCCAAAAAAGATAAGGGATATGATCGAGTGGAAAGCTCCTAAGAATGTGGATGAGGTCATATCATTTATGGGCTAGGAATATCACTATAGGAGGTTCATTCAGAATTTTCATGTATTTCATATCCAATTACATCATTGCAAAGAAAAGGTAAGAAATTTGAATGGACAGAGGAATGTGCAACCAGTTTTGAGCAGTTGAAGCAATTATTAAAAAATTCTCTAGTTCTTAATATTGCAGATCTAGATAAAGAGTTTGTGGTATGTACAGATGCTTACAAAAGAGGACTTGGTGGAGTCCCGATGCAAGAGGGACAAGTGGTGTGTTATAATTCCAGGAAACGGAATGAGCACGAGAAGAACTATGTGAGTCATGATCTTGAGTTGGCAGCTATTATTCATGCCTTGAAGATGTGGAGGAATTATCATCTTGGCAGGAGATTTGTATTGATGATTGATCATAATGGGTTGACATATCTATTTGAACAATTGAATCTAAATTCCAGGAAAGCTAGGTGGTTGGCCACGATCATTGAGCTTGACTTTAAGATAAGATACATTAAGGGTAAGGAGAACATGGTTGCAGATGCTCTCAGTAGGAGAGTGCAAATGAACCATGTTGCAGTGGTGAGTTCAAATGGGATATATTTATAGGATTAGATCTTCCAGGAAGGACATCAAAATGAAAAGTATAGGGAGCTTAGAAATAGGTTACAACAGGATACAGGTGATCAGGATGTGGACTAACATATCATGAAGTATTATTTGGTGAGATTCAAAGACAGGATCTATTTGTCGGATTACACTAGGCTCAAGAAGCTTATCTTGAGAGAGTTTCATGTGAATCCATATTCAGATCACCCATGATATTATAAGATGTTGACAATAGTGAAGAAGATCTGTTATTGGTTGAATCTAAAGAAGGAAGTGATAGAGTTTGCGGCTAGATGTTTTGGTTGTCATAAGGTGAAAGTAGAGTGTAAGCACCCAAGTGGGTTTCTTCAACCTATTCCGATTCTAGAATGGAAATGGGAGGTCATTTTCATGGATTTCATTACATGTCTTCTAAGGATATCGAGGAAACATGAATTTATCATGGTTGTGGTTGATAGGTTCAACAAGGTAGCTCACTTCATTCCAATTAATATTACTTATTTAGTAGCACGGGTCTTCATCAAGGTGATAGTGATGTTGCATGGTGTTCTGAACATTGGATGGAAATAAAGTGGATTCTCAGGTATTTGAGAGTTACCACAAATCAAGAATAATTCTTTGGTGGTTCAAACATTGCTCTACAAGGATATGTTGATGTAGATATGGTAGGTGATAGAAATAACAGGAGGGGCACAACAGTGTATGTTTTTACTGTAGGTGGAACAATTTTTAGTTGAGTCTCAAAACTACAAAGTGTTGTTGCACCCTCAGCAATGGAAGCAGATGTTGCTGCTACAAAGGCTAGTAAAGAAATGATTTGGTTACAAAGGTTTCTGGATGAATTGGGTAAGAAGTAGGAGTTGGGCAAGTTATACAGTGATAACCAAAGTGCCATACATCCTACAAAGAACTCTACATTTCATTCCAAGACTAAACATATACAGCTCAAGACCCATTTCATAAGGTTAGTGTTGGAAGATGGACAGTTGAAGCTGGAAAGGATACACACTAGCCAAAGTATTGCAGATATGTTAGAAAAAGTTGTAACTAGGGAGAAACTGAGAATCTGCTCAGCTCAATTGGTCTTCAAGTATGATGAAGAAGATGAGAAACAACTAGGTCCAAAGTGCAGTCATTTTCCAGCAAATGAAGCATTGGTGGAGTTGCTATAATCAGTCTCCAAGTGGGAGATTGTTGGGTGTGGAGCCTAATTATCTTCTTTATTTAGAGGTATCGCCACATGGGACCCCAGTTCAGTGCCACCTGTAAAATATACGTTGCAGGTGGGGTCCAAGGGGGGTGACTGCAACCTTTGGGAGCCCCTGTCCCCCGCCCCTTAGCGAAGGGATCACGGGCAGTGCCCCCGAAGCTAAAAATAGATGTAAAATTTCCTTGTAAAATGTTGTAATTTTGTAGTCAATCTAGGAGGTTCATTAGGAAGATATCTGATGGTAGTAGTTATGTTTAATTTAGGGTTTTTTTCCCTAGAAGGAAACCCCTTGCTATATACAAGGTAATTGTATTGCGTCTATGTAGATCGATATTCTAAGCGAGAAGAGAGAGGAGATTGAGTGAGAGAGAAGAGGGAATTACAATGGATCTGATGTAGGTTGTATCTCTTCAGTTTGTTGGATAATATAAAAGGAAGGACTGGTTGTTTCTCTGTGGACGTAGCCCAAATTGGGTGAACCACATATATCTATGTCTCTCTTGTTTTATGTGTTTATATTTCTACAATATTTTATGTGTTCCATTCCTCTATAATATATAATTTTTTAACATCTAGGTCAGTGAAAAAGAGAGTTAACTCAGCGGTTGGATACTTGGAGGGGTGGGGTAGCTCCTAGAGGTCTTGAAACACCTAACGGAATTCAGTAAGGTCTTAATTTGTCAACTCCATTTCCTTAAGGTCACATAGGAGGTTGATTCTTATCATAGTGACCGTTAGCTCATGTTTAACTTGGGAAAAATGGTGAAGGTGGCTAAATATGGGAGGCGGCGAGTTATAGGGTGGTATGAGAGTGGGTTCCTCTGTCTTTGGGTAAAATGTGATGTTGTCAAGGTTATGGTTGTCATGCATGGGGTCATGGTATATAGTTGGTATGGCCATGCATGATGTTGTTATATTGATATGCTTACGATTATATATGTATCATGCTAATGTGGATTGATTTTGCATATTAGATAAGCCTCCCCTAAACGTCATGAGGTATGGTTTTAATGTTGGTATCTATTTGGTTTATTCTTACATGGCCTACTTGCAGAAGAAGAGAATCAGAGATGAGGAGAAAAATGGTAGACTACAGTTCTCATGACTCTCCCAATAGATCAGTTGCGCAACAAGGAGATGACTAATCCCCTGGTATAGTAGATACATTTAGGAGTTTGAGGGTAGAAATAAGAAGTTGAAAAGTAGACAATGACACATTGGTTGATGCTCAGGAAAGACTTGCAAGAGATCATGAAAGGTAGGTAAAAGTTAATGTAATGATTTTTCACAACTTGTCATATTTGTAGAAACAAGGATGGTTGAGGATTAGTCAAGAGAAAGAAGAGAAAAATAATGGAGCCTATGGTATCAGGTCTCGGTCTGGATTCAATTTGGATAGAGGGGATGGTGGAATACCATTGGATACACTTGACAAGTGGACTAGTATGTATAGTCACCACTCTATTTCCTCATCCAGGAGACATTATCACCATCATCATTATCATCATCCTTATAGGAGGGGTGAGTACTTGCCTGAGGAGTTCACGAAAGTCAAGCCTCCTACGTTTGATGGAAAGATGAATAAGTCAGAAGATGTAGAGGCGTGGTTGCTTGGGATGAAGAAATTGTTGAGATTTCGTAACTATTCAAAGAACATGAAAGAAAATATAGCCACCTTTAGTCTCAAAGAGAAAGAAAATATTTTGTGGCAATATTTGAAGAATGTCAAGGCTATTTGAGAAGAAGAGTTGATTTGGGATGAGTTCAAGAGATTCTTCAAGAAGAAGTACCTATCGAAGATGTATTATGATGAAAGAGCTAAGGAATTTAATGAGTTTCAGATGGGTTCTATGAAATATTATGGGTATACTAACAAGTTCGTAGAGTTGTTGAGGTATGTGCCTTACCTCACGGATGAGAAGGCTAAGATTCAGAGATTCATCATATGGTTTCTAGCAGCATATAGAGATCAGATTAAGTTTGGTGAGCCTAGATCATTGGAGGAGGCCATCTAGAAGTTGAAGCATTTTTATGAGTAGTCAAAGCGCAAAGATGAGCCTAAGTGTGATTTGAAGGGGAATGAAAAATTTAAAGGGATGTGGCCACCAAAGCGGAGAAGACCTTAGGATGTGGAAAGCCAAAGAAAATGGGTGGTCGTAGGGACCATTTCATTGTTGCATATGTGGAAAAGTTCATCGCAAGAAGGATTGTCCATTGTACCAAGGTGGCAAGCCTTAGATCTATGGCACTCATGAGGCACAAATAGTTAGGGATGTTGGAAATAACATTTTCTCGAATTTATGCAGCTATGAAAAACAGGTAGGTAGATCACCGGGCATCCATTATTGAGATGGAAGGTAATCTCAATAGTTGAGTTGTTTCTATTTTGATTGATCCTGGAGCTAATTATAGTTATTTTAATCCTGACCCAGTGGATAAGTGTGGTTTGAGAAACAAAGTGCATACAAAGTCTTGGGTGGTGTAGTTGGTTATAGGTACTAAGAAGAGAGTTCATCACTCGGTAAGAGCATGCATATTTGAGCTGAATGGTATGCCTACAATAACACACATGAATGTACTTCCATTGGGATCATATAGTATTATTTTGGGTAAGGGTTGGTTGTACCTTCATAGGACCAAAGTAGATTGTTACTACAAGCCCATTGAGTTCCTAGATGATAATGGGGAAAGGAGAATCTTACAGTGAAAGAAGAATCCTACATAATTTAGGATGGCCACAACTATGTAGGTTAATCATAGTTATAGGAAAGGGTGTGTTTGCAGTTCATATTTCCATTTACAAGGGTAAGGATGTTGAGGATGCATAAATCTTCAAGAGGTACCTTGTATTGCAGCAACTTTAGGATGTGTTTGTAGTAGAGGTTCCAGAATTTCCTCCCCACAGGGAAGTGGACTTTTCCATTGATCTGGTACCAGGAGTAACCCTAAGACCGAAGGCACCTGACATGATGATCACAACATAGTTAGTAGAGTTGAAGTTGCAGCTGGAGGAAATGCTTGAAAAGGGATACATTAGACCAAGTGTATCATCTTCGGGTGCACTAATGTTGTTTGTGAAGAAGAAGGATGGTACTCTTAGATTGTACATTGATTATAGGCAACTGAACAAGATGAAAATTAAGAATAGGCACCAATTTCTAAAGATTGATGACTTGTTTGTTTAGTTGAAGGGAGCTTCGTTACTCTCGAAGATTGACCTAATATTAGGATACCATCGGGTACCATTGACCTAAAAGATGTATCATCTCATGTTCAATGTAGAACAAATTTTCTAATTTGTCATATAAACTCTGTCCAGAGGGAGGTATTGTCTCTTCTGTAGTGCTTGATGATGCTGTAATTTGATTGGTAACATAGGTATTTACCCTGTGAGCATACTGTTCATGTGTTAATAGTCTCCCATTGCTGGTCAATAAGCTGGGTAACCCTTTTCTCTGCAACACTGCAAACTTTTCTCTTAAGGCATTTATTTCTGTCTGCATTTCTTGGCACTTTCTTTCTAAAGTTTGTACAAAATTCCTCATGATCAGCACCTTTTTTACAGTCAAAATTGTACCTGTTCTATCCTGAATATCTAGAGCTGCTAGCTGCTCTCTGGTATGAGTATCCAAAAAATGAATTAGCTTATTAGCCTATTCGGGCTTGTTTGCCAATAATGCTCTAGCTTTTTGAGTCTCAGATTGAGCTATCCCTATCAATTCAATCTGGTCATGAGTAGTCTGTATTAATGTCCATTGATCAGTGATGGACTGGCCAATTTTAGTCCACAAAATTGTTTTGATTTCTACCAGAGTTTTGTGAAGAGTAAGGTCCTTCTCCAAGGCTTTTACCTTAGTTTCTAGGGCCTTCACTTCTCTTGGTTTCTCAGCCACAGTTATTTTTGATTTGTCATAATTCACCTCTATCTTGGCTAGTTTTTCTTTGGCTTCTTTTAACTCTGCCATTTTGAGTTCTAAAGCCTTGATTCCCTTCACCATTTCTTCCATGCTCAGGTTGGCATCTGGTCCTACTGTTGTTGCTGTTGTAGTTGTGGTTGAAGCTGAGGTACCTGTTGTTGATTCTGGGACAATGGGAGGGACTGCTGCTGTAGTTGTAGGAGGAATTGTTGTGCTTACTGGAGCTATTTCTGGTGGCTGGGAGGCCAATTCTCCTTGTTTTGGTTGTAATGCTATCTCTAATACCTTCTCTGTTTCTACTAGCCTTTCATTCATCCTCATTAGCAAACTCACCACGTCCTCCTCTTCTTTCTGTTGTGCAACTTCTGTGGTCTGAGGGTGCATTGTAATAAGCAACTTGAGCTACGTTCTGAGGGCCGCAATGTCTTCTTCTTTATTTTTTATTAAGGCCTAAATGCCCTTGGGATCCTTGGGATCATGTCCCAAATCAATGATGATTTCCTCCAAGGATTCGATTATGTTATCCTTAGCTAATAGGAGGCCTTCTCCAATTCTAGTTGGGCAGAAGTATTGTGCAATGAATTCTACAGTCTATGAGCCAATAATGATTTGTCTGCCAAGGTAGAGTATACCATTTCTCCAGTTTGTTTATGTAACTCAATCTGGTCCATTAGGTGGATGTCTTTAGCGAGGACTTGCAGATTGGTCCTGATATAATCAACAACTAATTGTGGCTGCTGCATTGTAGGCCTGAAGTGACTAACGGTCATTTTCCCTTCTTGGATATCATAGGCTACCATTAGCCTTTGTTGGTTAGTAGGAGCCATCTTAGCAATTGATTATACAGATGGAACCTTACTGGCTCATTTCTGGCCCTTATTTCTGTGAATGCTTTCTTGATATCTGAGCCTTGCTTGCTCTGTTGCATGGTGGATGTAACCTCCACACCATGCTGCCTCTCTTGCTCTTGTTGGTATGAACTAGTTGATGTCTCCAAAATTGGAGGAGCTTGTTGTTCAGTTGTTTCTTCACCCCTTAAGTTGCCTGTTATTTCTTCTGCCAATTCTTCCTCAGAGTAAGGGTTCAATCTTTGCCTTTTTTCCCCTTGCTATTTTGTTGATCCACCTATAGGTATCTCTTCCTGTCTGTCCCTTTTCTTTGCTCTTTCCTCATTGAGAGGAGTTTGTAACACAGGGATTTCATGTACCTTTGTTTGTGTCGAAGGACCTTGCCCTTGACTTTGATCCTTGGTTGTATCTGGCCGGTCTACCATTGTATCTTGCTGCTCTGAATGTTGTACTTCCTTGCCTTTGGATGTCCCTGCAGGTGGAGTACTCTCTTGGGTAGGTTGTTGTGAATTTGTGGCAGATGATGTGCCCGCTCCAAGGTGTTGAGGCAATGTGAAAGGGACCTATCCAAAAGAGTCCAGGTCCAGTGTCTTTTCAAGATCTTTCATTGCTTTCTCTAATTTCTCTTCTTCAGTAAGCTCTTCAACTTGTGTGCCTTCTACCCAATCCTGTTGATTAGCATATTGTTCAATTTCAGGGATTTTGTGGTGCACATATCCTGTAAGCTTGTTTTTGACTCTTCTAAAACCTATGAAATTTTCAGGGTCATATGGTGACCAATGAAAACTTTGTTTCAACATAAGTTGATCTCTTAATATTTTATCTGCTTCCTCCCAAGCTTATTCCCTTTTATTGAATATAAAAGGGCCCAATTGGTGTCTTATCTTGAGCTGTGCTTTTTTCCTAGCACCATAGAAATGAGTCAAGTCTGAACTATTAAATTGCCGGTAGTATTCCAGGGAAAAGAGTCTTATAGGGACATACTTTGGCAGCTTGTAGGGAGCTAATTCACAGCCATAAATCCTGATCACTGTGTGGTTTTGGTAGAAATACCAGTCACCAATACTGTATTCCTTTGAGAGATGTAAGATTTTCTGCATTTCAGCAGAGAGCCTGGTAGGAGGAGTTGTTATCAACAAAGAAGTGGCTGGATATATGAACAGGTCAATGAACTCACAATATGTATATGGGGAGTTGTGGACTTCATGGAATACTGAGGTCCAGAAAATCACAGACCTCCTTTCTCCTTTGAGGTCCAATCTTTTAAGAGGAAGTTGGAAACTATAAGGTTGATAGTACAGCAGCAAATGATATATGTAGGATGTGTATTTGAACACTCTTTCTCTCTCCAAATTCATGAATTGATCATGGATTTTGTTTTCTATGAAGGTGGCATAATCATACTTGACAGCAGGGGGCTGTCCTGGAGTGAATATGGTCATCAATGCCAAAACAATTCCATCAATATGTTCACTGGTCTTGAAACCCAGAATGTACGAAATCATATCAGTAACGAGTATACCAGCCTCATTGAACCGACTTGATTAAAAGGAGGTGGATTTCTTGATTAGGTGTTCATGTCCTAAGTGTCGTAAAAATGCTCAAAATTCAAAGTGCTCAGAACTGGTTCAAAGCTGAACGATTGGAAATTGCTCGTCCTCTCGATTCCGGCGCCGCAAACGGTTCAAAAAATGGTCGCCGTGTGAGGAAGATATGGCCAAAAGAATATTTTGCCCAAAACATTAGAAATTTGAATTTTTTTAAAAAAATTTAAAAAAGAATATTCTGCAGAATATTCCTTGGAATATTCCCTTTTCAAAGGCCAATCCGAAGCCACCACATGGCAGGCCCAGAGGGCGCCACGTGGCCCTAGGTGACGTCAGCAAACCTCATTGGCGCATTTCAAAATTATTTTGGGGAGTTCAACGGATTGAACCCACGACCTCTTGGGAACAAGCCCGAAGGTTTACCAACGCGCCACGGCCAGCTCATTTGCTTAGTGGGCGGAGCAAACTTTAATTAAGTTTTTAAATTGCAGGAGCGGGAAAAGAAAAGGGGGCCAGCCCCTAAGGGCCAGCCCGCCCTCCATGTGACCTCGGCCCGGGAACCAGGAGCTTATGCAAACCGCCAGCCCGCCAACGGTCAGCACGGAATCCGAGGCAGACATTTATTGTAACAGCAGTTTAGTTAGCGGCGGAATTGGCGGAGCGCCAAATTTGGCGGTCCCGCCATATTTGGCGGTCCCCCCATATTTGGCGGGCTTAACTGGCCGTCACTAAATGTAACTGGGGTTTTGTTAGGCCAAACTGGCAGTCAGGAGTAAATGGCCATAACTTTGGCTAGGAAAGTCGGTTTTGGACGAATTTTTTTTTTATTTTGGGTATTTTCGACCTTCTGAAGCCATTGGTGCAGGTCTTACAGCCATCAGAGGTCATTTGCATACGTTTTGAAGCCGTGAAAGTTCTAGGAGCCACCAGGGGCCGGTATTGGGAAGACTGTACAGGGTTGCAGGTATCCATTGGAGGTGATCCAATAGTCAATCCTGAAGGATTCAAGTGTTCTGAATCCATTTCTACCATCTATTTCTCCTGTAGATGCTTCTATTCAGCTGTATTTACAATTTGATCATTTTATTAAAACAAGGACAAGCCCATTTGGGGGCTTTGGACCCAGCAGACGTAGCCCTGGAGGGGGTGAACTGATTTATCAACTTCTTTTGCATATGTGGTTGGTTTATTTTGTAGAACAAATTCATTTTAATGTGTTAAACATTAAAAGGAGATAATTCTGCTATGCTTAGATGGGTCATAAACAGCTGAAAATTTCATGTGTTTCCTTTCTGCAAGACATGGAAGTCTTTTAAACATGTTTATTTCTGAATTGAATACCTTGCAAACAAATTTCAAGTAGTTTCAAATTCAGATCAAGTTGGTATCAGAGCTAGATTGTTGCTTCTTTGTATCAAAATCAGTCAAATAAGCTATAGACAGAGCCTGAAATGAGCCAGGAAGCCTTCGAAATTCTCTTGTTATACAATTGCAAAGTAGATAAATGCTCTTTTCAGTCAATCTCTGGTGTAGTTGTCTTTTGATTGTTTTTGTGCAAAGATCTTCTAATTGTCTTGCAAGTATTGATGCTTACCAGGTTGAAACTTAAAAGAGGGGAAGGACAGTTGACTAGAGAACGAGAGAATCCTCAGTCAAGGAAGGCCAGAGAGCCATCACCTCCACCTTCAATTTCACCCTCAAGAGTCTCAGCAGAAGCTTCAAGGATGTCTGAACATGAAGGAGAAATTCCTATAGAGACAGATCCAAGAGAAGAAGAAAGAGTCTTCAGAAAGGCTTTCTTAGATCTCACTGAAATGGTGAGGATATTGTACCAAGAAAGAAATGAGAAATTGGCTGGAGAAGGGTCCAAACATCCACATGAAGGAGTGATCTGGATTTAAACAGGAACGCAACAAATTACAGAGATAACCATATACACAAAGATGCAGCGGAAATAATACTTCATTTCATTAATGGAAAATACTGAAATATGCTTACAACCAGAAATGGAAATAAACCAGCTAGGGCGATGGTAGCTTATCTCTGAGAAGAGATGTGGTGGCTACATGCCTCTGAACTGTCTTACAATGAGGCTCGAAGGCCTATTTATTGTTGAGAAACAATGGAAAACCCTTAATATTCCAAAACCTAACCCTAGGAGATGAAACGCCAAACTATGGGCCCCGTTTGGGGGTAAGTTGGTACATCAACTTCCCGGGGTCGTAACTTTGGCATATGATCTCCGTTTGACGCGTACAATAGCTCATTAGAAAGATCTATCCGAGCACTATCATTGTTGGAACGGGCAACATCGGTCCATTCCATGGACCCATGTTGCCCCGCGATTCCCCAAAAAACGTCGTTTAGGGCCTCAAAACGGCTCCGGAAGTTCAGGACCCGAAAAACTGCTAAAAATAGTAAGTTGTGCTACAAATAAGGAAACTGAAAATGCTTAGAAAGACAATGGTGGGGGTCCAGGTGGACTTGGCAGGTGGCCACCAATATCCACCGGGATCATTCCTCCCCCCTTAGGAAGCAATGGTCCCCATTGCGTTGAGCTCCTCCATGAGATGAGGAAACTTCTGCTGAACTTGTTCCCTGGTGAGCCACTTTCCCTGCTGAAGGAGTTGGTCTGCTTTGACAACTCGATACAGTTGGATATTCTGTTGGTGAGTGTTCTTGATCTGTGTGTCCATGATCCGATCAGTTGCAGCTTGTTCCATGCAATTTGGATTTAATTCTGTGGGTTTGAGCTGTTCTGCAATGTTGGATGTGTCTAGCAATGGTGGAAAGTATGGCCGAAGACGGTCCACATTGAACACTGGGTGCAGGCCAAGGAATGGGGGAATGCTGAGCTCAAATGCATTGTCTCCCATAGCCTTATTAATGGTGTAAGGACCATATTGGAGTGGTCTCAATTTCCGATAGGCTCCAGTAAGGTGTTCCTTTTGCAAATGCAACCAGACTTTGTCCCCCACCTGAAACTTGTGTGGCACCCGGTGTTGATCATGTCACTGCTTGTACTTGGCATTTGATTTCTCAAGAATGTCATGGACCTGCTGGCGAATATGTTGGATGCGCTCAATGAAGCTAGTGGCCTTATCTGTTTCAGACTGGACATGAGCTTAATTCATGTGAGTAGCTGCAAGGGGCATGGCCACATCAATGGGGCATAGTGGCTGGAATCCCAAACCCACCTAAAAAGGGCTATGTCCAGTGGAGCTGTGAAGAGCTCGATTGTAGCTATGCTGAACATAGGGGAGGCTCTCGTCCCATGTGCATGGATGCTTTGAGTTATACATGCGCAGAATGTGCACAATCATCCTGTTGACAACCTCTGTCTGGCCATCAATTTGAGGATGGAAGGCTGTGGAATTTGTGAGTTTGGTGTCCAGCGTTGACCAGAGACTGGACCAAAATGTGCTGAGAAACCGACTGTCCCGATATGAGATGATAGACTGTGGGATCCCAAAGTGTACCCACACTCGTTCAAAGAAGAGTTTAGCAGTGGCTTCTGCTGTGATATTCTTCTTACAGGCCATCATAATGGCCATCTTTAAGAACCTGTCGACGACCACAAAAACACAGTCATTTCCATGCTTAGTGGAAGGAAGGTCTGACATGTAATCCATGGAGATGGATTCCCAAGGTCGACTAGGGGTAGGCAACAGGGTATTGAGGCCGTGCTTCTTAATGGTCGGTTTGGCAATGGCACAGGCAGTACATGATCGGATGTACTTCCCAACATCCTGTCGAAGATTCGGCCAATAGAAATAATTTTGCAGTACTGCACTATTTTCTCGACCCCGAAATGCCGAGCAGCCCGACTGTAGTGTGCTTCCCAAATCATCTTGGCACACTCGCTTGAAGGAACACAAAGGTGCCCAAGGTGGCATAATAGGGCGTCCTGGAGGTGAAAATCTGCAACATGCTGACCCTCCAAGAGTGTCTGGTATGTGTGGCCGAATTCTGGGTCGCTTTTGTAGAGAAGTGGCCAATCAGCAGTCTCATGCCCACAAGAGTTGAGCACGGTGGTTAGAGCCATGATCGGTGGCCGACTGAGGCAATCTGCAACATTATTGGTGTTGCCCTTTTTATACTTGATATTCAAGTGAAACTGTTGCAGGTATGTAGACCACTTCTGATGGCGATCATTTTGCAATTTCCCTTGGGTCTGTATGAACTGCAGAGGTCGGTGGTCTGTGTGGATGACTGTTTCCTTCCCCAAAATGTAATGCTTCCACTGTCGGCAGGCCTGTACAATGGAATACATCTCTTTATCATAAGTGGGGTACTTCCGGACTGTGTCTGAAAGTGTTTCACTGTGATATGCCACTGGATGTCCATGTTGAGTAAGGACTGCCCCAATAGCATAGTCAGAGGCATCTGTCTCGACCTCAAATGGTTGTTGTAAATCTGGTAAAGCGAGCACTGGTGTTGTGCAGAGGCGATCCTTCAATTCCCTGAATGCCTTCTGTTGAGATTCAGACCAAAAGAATTTTGCTTTCACCCCGCCCTTGGTGACTTGACTCAAGGGCCAAGAAATATGAGAAAACCCCAACACAAACCTGCGGTAGAAGTTGGCAAGACCTAGAAAGCTGCGGAGCTCTGTTAGAGTGGTTGGAGAGGGCCAATCTCGAATGACTTGGATCTTGGCCGGATTGACATGTACCCCCTGTTCATCAATGATGTATCCCAGATATTGAACCTGGGTCATGCCAAAAGTGCATTTCTCCAAATTGACACATAGCTTGTGTTGCCACAGTGTTTGGAGAACCTGTCGGATGTGGTGGAGGTGCTCTTCCCAACTCTGGCTGAAGATCAGAATATCATCCAAGTATACTACTACAAAGGAGTTGGTGAATGGCCGCAAGATGTCATCCATTAGCCTCATAAAGGTTGCCGGAGCATTCATCAATCCGAAAGGCATGACCAACCATTCGAAGAGGCCCTCCTTGGATTTGAAGGCAGTCTTCCACACATCGGAGGGTTCGATTGGTACCTGGTGATATCCTGACTTCAGATCGATCTTGCTGAAATATTTCGCCCCCTTTAGTTGGTCTAGGAGGTCATCAATCCGTGAGATCGGGTACCTATTACGGACAGTGATCTTGTTTAGTGCCCGATAGTCAATACAGAGTCTCCACGTCCCATCCTTCTTCTGTACCAACACGATCGGGCTCCCACAGGGCGATGAACTCGAACGGATGTGACCTTTCTGCAGGAGCTCCTGAATCTACCTCTTGATTTCATCGTTCTCTAGAACGGAGCACCGATAAATTGGTCCATTGGGTAGCGGCGCACCTGGGGTCAGATTGATGGAGTGCTTAACTTGACAGTGCAGAGGAACCCCTACCGGGGAGGTGAAGATGTCCTTGTACTCCTCCACAACTTTGTCCATCTGTAGTTGTCGTGCAGAGGGACCCCGTTTGGAGGCCGCGGCCACTGTCTTCTTCTTTCCTTGAGGGTGTATCATCAGGAAAACAAATTTCTTGGTTTTGGAAATGATCTTACTGCATTTTTTTGCAGTAATCAAAGAGATGGTGGCAGGTGGTGCTACCTCTGGTATCCTGAACAACTTATTTCCCAATGTAATAATAACAGCACGGGGCCTTGATTCATACACAGCATGTTGCTTCCATAAGTATGGTTGTCCTAGTAATACATCACAAACTTCAAGGGGAGCAATGTCACACAATACCTCATCCGTGAAGGGCTTGATGTTGTATGGAAGGCGACACTGCTGGCTTATGCGAAGATCTCGTCCTTGGTGAAGCCACCCAATGGTGTATGGTTGTGGATGTGCTGTGGTCGGTAAGCCCAACCGCTTCACGACCTCTGCCGAAATGAGGTTCTTTTGACTCCCGCTATCAACAATGAACTGTATCGGGAGCCCTTTACCCACATCTGGGAGTGGAAGAGATGCTCCTCCTCCTTTGGATCTTCGGGTTCATTTTTCTGGATCTTTGCGATAGCAACAGTGGCGCTGGGATCCGCATCAATGATCTGCTTCCCTTTTTCATACCCCTTATCGGGTTCTGACTCAGAGTTGGAACATGCATCTGATTCTGAAACCTTTAGCTAGCCACCAGTGACTGCTTGGCCCGAAACTCACTTGTGTTGTGAGTGTAGCTCTTATGGAACTCGGACCATTTTCCAGTGTCCTTTCTCGGCTTCGCGGCGCTGTTCTTTGCTTGCGGCTTCGGCTGGTTGTCTTGGGCTGTCCCGCCTTGGCTTTGTCCTTTGTTCTATGGTTTAGGGGCACCTTTCCCCTGCTTTGGATTTGCAGATCCAAAGTCTCGCTTCTTTTGTTTAAACTTCTGCTCGACCTTGATGGCATATCGGTATGCTGCGCCGAGCGAGGGGATGTTTAGGAATTATATTTCTTCCTGGATGTACTTGTGCAGACAGCCACGGTATTTGAGTATCAAATGTTGCTCCGAATCCTTGATACCCAACTTTGTGCGAAGGGTATGGAAAATATTGGTGAACTCCGGCACGTCTTGGTCCCTTCCCTGCCGCAGCGTGGTCCACTTTATGTATTCATCCTCATAGCTTCCGACAGGGTAGTATTGCTCCTTGATGGCATCCCGGAACGAATCCTAGGTGGGTGTGGCTGAAAATAGTGAGCCAGTACTTTCATCCTTCTGCTCGCAGTAGGTTTCCCACCAGTCCTTGACATGGGGGGCTGCTTTGAGAAGAGCAAAAACAATCTTTTCCCAACTCGAAAATTCATGAACAGAAAAATAACCCTCTAGCAGATTTAACCATTTATCTATGGCATCTGCGTCTATTTGACCCTCAAATATGGGGATTTCAAAATTAACTTGTACCTTAAAGGGTGTGGCGTTTCCAGAGTAGCTGCTGGAAGCCGATGCGTTGCTTCTGGGTAGCCGCTGAAGGATCTGGGCAAAGTTGTCCATCATCGCGTTCCGTTGTCGCTCGAGGGCTTCTTTGAGCAAGATTTTGATGGGATCTCCTGCCCCCTCATCTTTCTTCTCGTCCGCCATGGGAGGCCGTCGGGATTTGCGAGGCTGGTCTTGCAAAGGTTCAACCAGTTCAAGCCCTAACTCCTTATATCCCGACCTTGTTGGGGACATGCAAAGAAAAACAGAGAAAAAGCAGACTGCTCTAACACCACTGATCCGGATTTAAATAGGAACGCAACAAATTACAGAGATAACCATATACACAAAGATGCAGCGGAAATAATACTTCATTTCATTAATGGAAAATACTGAAATATGCTTACAACAGAAATGGAAATAAACCAGCTAGGGCGATGGTAGCTTATCTCTGAGAAGAGATGTGGTGGCTACATGCCTCTGAACTGTCTTACAATGAGGCTCGAAGGCCTATTTATTGTTGAGAAACAATGGAAAACCCTTAATATTCCAAAACCTAACCCTAGGAGATGAAACACCAAACTATGGGCCCCGTTTGGGGGTAAGTTGGTACATCAACTTCCCGAGGTCGTAACTTTGGCATATGATCTCCGTTTGACGCGTACAATAGCTCATTAGAAAGATCTATCCGAGCACTATCAATGTTGGAACAGGCAACATCGGTCCATTCCATGGACCCATGTTGCCCCTCGTTTCCCAAAAAAACATCGTTTAGGGCCTCAAAACGGCTCCAGAAGTTCAGGACCCGAAAAACTGCTAAAAATAGTAAGTTGTGCTACAATTAAGGAAACTGAAAATGCTGAGAAAGACAATGGTGGGGGTCCAGGTGGACTTGGCAGGTGGCCAACAATATCCACCTGGATGAAAGGTGTAGTTGTCTTTTGATTGTTTTTGTGCAAAGATCTTCTAATTGTCTTGCAAGTATTGATGCTTACCAGGTTGAAACTTAAAAGAGGGGAAGGAAAGTTGACTAGAGAACGAGAGAATCCTCAGTCAAGGAAGGCCAGAGAGCCATCACCTCCACCTTCAATTTCACCCTCAAGAGTCTCAGTAGAAGCTTCAAGGATGTCTGAACATGAAGGAGAAATTCCTATAGAGACAGATCCAAGAGAAGAAGAAAGAGTCTTCAGAAAGGCTTTCTTAGATCTCACTGAAATGGTGAGGATATTGTACCAAGAAAGAAATGAGAAATTGGCTGGAGAAGGGTCCAAACATCCACATGAAGGAGAGGGCTCTTCAGGAGGTAAGAAGGATGATGATCGTTCCAAGAAAGGACATGGAGGAAATGGTGATCCACCACCCCCATCTTCACCTTCTTCCTCTCCATCCTCGTCTTCTTCTGTTCATAAGCATAGATCCTCTGGAAAAAGTCCTTTTTTGAAGCTTGATGTAAATTTCGAATTACCTATGTTTAATGTTGAAGTGAATGCAGAAAAGCTTGACAACTGGATTAGGCAGTTGGAAGTTTACCTGAGGATCCAAAATATGCATGATGATGCCACAAAGATTCAATTGGCTTCTTTGAGAATGGATGGAGTAGCCTTGGTCTGGTGGGAGGCCAAGACTAAAGAGGAGATCAAGAAATTTGGTAAGGTTACCTTAACATGGCCTAAATTTCTGTTAGCCATTAAAAAGCAGTTTTATCCTCTTGCTCACATGCAGAAGGCCATTATGAATTGGCAAAATTTCAGACAACTTAAGGGTCAGAGTGTCCAAGACTACACCCAAGAATTCAGGAGAAGAGCTCTCTTGTTAGGGGTAGATTTATAGACCCAAGAAACCTTGCTGAAATACATTGGTGGCTTGCATAGCTACCTTAGACACACCATTTTGATGTTTAACCCTACTAGCCTGGACGAGGTTTGTGTCCAAGCTACCCATTTAGAGGCAAGGGGAAAAAACACATTTGAAGAGGGTAGAAACAAGTCCCCCAAGGGGAAAAGCAAAGAGAAAACCTCCAAGGGAAAGGGCAAAAGGAATGCATCTGTCAAACAAGAGAGTGAGAAAGTGATCTGTAAACACTGTTCTAAACCAGGCCATGAGGAGAAAAACTGTTGGAAACTACATCCTGAAAAAAGACCTCAATCTAACAAATCCAAAGGGAAACAGAAAACTGCTGCTGCTACATCTACACGACAAGATTTAGGGGAAGATTCAGGCGATGAAACCAAAATTGCAGCCATGGGTTTGAAAAACTTGAAGGGAAAAGAAATTGAAACTCAAGCCAGCACTAGTACCTCCAACTGTCATGTACAAGCTCCTAATGAGGAAGAAAGAATTGAACTGTTTCATGTGAGGGTGATTTCAAAACATACTAAGATTGACACACTTTTTGATAGTGGGTCACAAGCAAACCTTATATCAGAGGACTTGGTCAAGCAGCTTAAACTTGAGACCGCTCCACATCCGAAGCCATATCCACTTGGATGGATTTGCAAGGATGCAAATTTACAAGTTTCAAGAAAGTGCACATTGCGCTTTGCAATTACTGCACATTTTATTGACACAGTTGAACTTGATGTGGTACCTTTTGATATAGCAGGAATTGTTTTGGGAAGTCCTTACTTGTTTGACAGGAAAGCTATCTTTCATCGCCATGAAAACAAATATCATTTGTTCAAAGATGGCAAGGAGTTCATTGTTAGAGCTCATCGCAAGAAGACAAATATAGCGATGGTGAATGCAGGACAGGTAAAAAGGCTGGTCAATTCAAGTAAGAATTTTGTTCTTCTTACGATTAAGCCCAAGGTTGATGTGAATCATGAGTCATTTGAAAATTGTGATCCAAAACTTAAATCAGATCTATATGATGTAGTTGATGCATATCATGAGATGTTTCAGGAGCCAACAGGTTTGCCGCCTAAGAGGGAGATTCAGCATGAAATCCATTTGCATCCAGATTGTCCTCTTCCAAACATAGGCATGTACCGCATGTCTATTATGGAGAATGTTGAAATCAAGAAGCAAATCAAGGACTTATTGGACAAGGGTTTCATAAGGCCAAGTACTTCGCCATGTGGGTCACCAATTGTATTGATTCCAAAGAAAGATGGCACTTGGCGTATGTGTGTTGATTTCAGGGCCTTGAACAAGATAACGGTAAAGAATCGTTACCCACTCCCTAGGATAGATGATTTGCTAGACCAGCTGAAAGATGCTCGATATTTCACTAAGCTAGACTTGCGTAGTGGATATCATCAAGTAAGAATTGAAGAAAGTGACATTTGGAAGACAACCTTTAAAACCAAACAATGACTCTTTGAGTGGCTTGTGATGCCACTTGGTTTGTGCAATGCACCTGCAACTTTCATGCGGGTAATGGATGATGTCTTGCGTCCTTTTCTTGATGATTTAATTATTGTCTACTTAGATGAAATCTTAATTTTCAGCAAGTCTAGAGAAGATCAAGTCATGCATGTTAGAAAAGTACTTGATGTTTTGAAGAAGAATCAGTTATTTCTTAAAATGTCAAAGTGTGAATTTGGAAAGACTTCTTTGGTTTATTTGGGACACATAGTAGGAGGAGGTGCTTTGAGAATTGATCCTGCTAAGATTGAGGCTATTGTGAAATGGCCTACTCCCAAATCCATAACAGAGGTAAGAAGTTTTTTGGGTGCAGCTCAATATTGGAGGAAGTTTATCTCTAACTTCTCTTCTATAGCAGCTCCTATGCATGCAGTGACAAGTGTGAAGCATGCTTTCCAATGGGGAGGCAAGCAGCAAAAAGCTTTTGAATCTTTGAAAGAGAAGATTAGTTCAGCTCCAGTCCTTGCATTACCGGATTTGAGACAGCCATTTGAGATACAAACTGATGCTAGTGATTATGCTATGGGTGCAGTTCTTCTACAGCATGGTAAGCCTATTGCTTTTCATTCTGAAACTTTTAATGGTGCTGTTGTAAATTGTCCTACATATGATAAGGAGTTGTATGCGTTGGTACAAAGCGTCAAAAAGTGGAAACACTATTTGATGGGCAAAGAAACTGTTATACATACCGACCATCAACCCTTACAGTACTTGCAATCACAAAGCAAGTTACAACAGTCACGACACTTCAGATGGATGGGCTTCTTGCAACAGTTCCATTTGGTAATAAGGTACAAGAAAGGTACTTTGAATAAGGTTGCTGATATGCTTTCAAGGCCTATTATTGGTGCTGTTACTTTACTTAAGAATGATTCCATTGTACATGATAGTTACATAGAACAATATGCATCTGATGATGACTTTAAAGATGTGTATGCTAACTTGAGTAAAGGGAATCATGTAGAGGAAAATGATTATCACATGCATAACAATTTGCTGTTTCATTTGGGCAAGTTGTGTATACCACAGGGGGAGAGGATAAATGTCATAAGAGAAGCTCATTCTTCTCTTATTGCTGGCCATTTTGGTGTGAGCAAAACAGTTGCACATCTACAGAGGTATTGCTATTGGCCTCGCATGGTAGATTCTGTTTCAAGGTTCATAAGAGGTTGTTCATTATGTGCTACAAGCAAGCCTAGCAATAGGAAGCTTGGTTTCTATACTCCTTTGCCGGTACCTTCTAGACCATGGGAGAGCATCTCTATGGATTTTGTAGGAGGTTTGCCAAAATCTCGAAAGCAACATGATTATTTATATGTAGTAGTTGATCGTTTCAGCAAAATGTGTATACTTATGCCTTGTAAGAAACCTATAACTGCTGAACAAACTGCTGAATTATTTTTTCATCATGTATGGATTCACTTTGGTTTGCCTACTTCCATTATTAGTGACAGGGATTCCAGATTTGTGGGGAATTTTTGGTCCAACCTATGGGAGATGATGGACACCAAGTTGAAGAAAAGCACTGCTTTCCATCCGCAAATAGATGGACAAACAGAAGTTGTGAATAGAACCATTGTGCACCTCTTGAGAGGTTATTGCAGCAAGCATCCCAAGCTTTGGGATGAACATTTACACTACATACAACATGCTTACAACCGTGCCAAGCACTCTTCCACAAACACCTCACCGTTTGAAGCTTGTTTTGGTTACTTGCCAAAATCACCTCTTGATTTCATTCTTGAGAAAGACGTTGCCATTGAGGGACATGGTGATATTGACAAAGCTCGTTCATTCATTGAAAGAATTCAGCAAATACATCAACAAATTCAAGAACAGCTTGAGAAGAGTTAAGGCAAGTACAAGGAAAGACACGACAAGCATAGAGTCGATCACAAGTTTCAAGAAGGGGATGAGGTATGGCTGTACATTAGTAAGGAAAGGATGCAAGGAGAAGGTAAAAAGTTGAAGCCTATTCGTTATGGTCCATTCAAAATCCTCAAGAAGGTTGGAAATAATGCTTTTCAATTAGATTTGCCTTCCTACATGCAAATGTATTCTATTGTCAATGTGGAGAACTTACGTTTGTATGAACCTCCTTTGATTGTTGATCATGAAAGTGATGTTTAGCTGCCATCTATAGAATATTTCTCGCCATAATTCTTAGATGAGCTGAAAGAAGATACAATCCTTGACAGAAGGACACGCACTTCAAGGAGGGGCAGTGTAGATTATGTTCGGGTTGGTTTCAGAGGCAGCAAACCAAAAAAGGCAAAGTGGATGGAGGTGGACAAAGTGAGGGAGCTGTACCCTCACCTCTTTAACAGGTAGTTGAAGGCTTTTGGGGTCCAAAAGCTTCCCAATGGGGAGGCGTGATCAGGTGTTCATGTCCTAAGTGTCGTAAAAATGCTCAAAATTCAAAGTGCTCAGAACTGGTTCAAAGCTAAAAGACTGGAAAGTGCTCGTCCTCCCGATTCCAGTGCCACAAACGGTTCGAAAAACGGTTGTCGTATGAAGAAGATATGGCGAAACGAATATTTTGCCCAAAACATTAGAAATTTGAATTTTTTAAAAAAAAATTAAAAAAAGAATATTCCGCAGAATATTCCTTGGAATATTCCAAGGAATATTCCTTGGAATATTCTAGGGAATATTCCCTTTTCAAAGGCCAATCAGAAGCCACCACGTGGCAGGCCCGGAGGGCGCCACGTGGCCCTGGGTGACGTCAACAAACCTCATTGGCGCATTACAAAATTATTTTGGGGAGTTCAAGGGATTGAACCCACGACCTCTTAGGAACAAGCCTGAAGGTTTACCAATGCGCCACGGCCAGCTCATTTGCTTAGTGGGCGGAGCAAACTTTAATTAAGTTTTTAAATTGCAGGAGCAGGAAAAGCAAATGGGGCCAGCCCGCCCTCCATGTGACCTCGGCCCGGGAACCAGGAGCTTATGCAAACCGCCAGCCCGCCAACGGTCAGCATGGAATCTGAGGCAGACATTTATTGTAACAGCAGTTTAGTTAGCGGTGGAATTGGCAGAGCCGGGCTTAACTGGCCGTCACTAAATGTAACTGGGGTTTTGTTAGGCCAAACTGGCAGTCAGGAGTAAATGGCCATAACTTTGGCTAGGAAAGTCGGTTTTGGACGATTTTTTTTTTTATTTTGGGTATTTTCGACCTTATGAAGCCATTGGTGTAGGTATTATAGCCATCAGAGGTCATTTGCATACGTTTTGAAGCCGTGAAAGTTCTAGGAGCCACTAGGGGCCAGTATTGGGAAGACTGTACAGGGTTGCAGGTATCCATTGGAGGTGATGCAATAGTCAATCCTCAAGGATTCAAGTGTTCTGAATCCATTTCTACCATCTATTTCTCCTGTAGATGCTTCTATTCAGCTGTATTTACAATTTGAGCATTTTATAAAAACAAGGACAAGCCCATTTGGGGGATTTGGACCCAGCAGACGTAGCCCTGGAGGGGGTGAACTGCTTTATCAACTTCTTTTGCATATGTGGTTGGTTTATTTTGCAGAACAAATTAGTTTTAATGTGTTAAACATTAAAGGGAGATAATTCTGCTATGCTTAGATGGGTCATAAACAGCTGAAAATTTCATGTGTTTCCTTTCTGCAAGACATGGAAGTCTTTTAAACATGTTTATTCCTGAATTGAATACCTTGCAAACAAATTTCAAGTAGTTTCAAATTCAGATCATTTCTGGTCTCATGAATGATTGATCTATTCTGGTAATCTCTGAACTAGGTAGTTTGGCAGCTTGGTCAAGCAAGGATTTCATGGTGAGAGGAGCCAGAGGCTGAGTGGGCTTAAAGTTCAACATCTCATTTATGGATTGAGGAGTAATATGGAAGAGTATAGTCCCAGATGGAGCCATAACTGCTCTTTGTGTGGGATCATAATTTGCACAACATAAATGGATGAAATTAGGGAGCACATTTACTGAAGGGAGGTAATAGATAGGCATGTTGGATTCCCAAATTCCCAAGACATCAGTATTGCTTATGTAGCTATTTCTAACTTCACAAAAGGCTTGTAGGTGAGGCTTCTCCCCCATCATATCCTTAATTTGAAAGTCCCTGTCAGCAAGGGGTATCCATTCCAATTCCCTATGTTGTGCATTTAAGGGGGCAATATTCAAGGCCATTAGAGTTTCCATGGTTCACTTTCTGTGTTTACAATTGGAATTTGGGTCTGTGTTACAACAGAAAGCAGAGTATTGGCACTGGGGTCTTTCACAAGAATTTTGCAAACTGAGTTTTATATGGAAATGACCTCACTGGGTAAACTTCAAAGAAAAGACAAAGTCTGCAGAGTTTAATTGGTAGCTGGATAAAACAGAGGAAATGGTGCTCTTTTGCAAGTGAGTTTGACAATTTTAACTCAATATTTGGACATTTTTGAAGATTTGGCCAGCAGAAATGGGCTCGAATTGTACTTTAATGGGCAATTTGCAAAGGAGAATAGAGTTTGCAGGTTTTCTTTGGAAAAAATGGGTCAAACAGTGACTTAAAATGCAGAGGTTTGTAGGCAACAACACATTTAACTCGAATTTAGTTCTTCAGGTGATTTAACAAAGAAATTCAGAAAAACAGGGTTTGCGGGCGAATATCAAGTAAATACCTATTTTACAGGAAATTGGTGTGAAATGTGGTTGCAGACTGAGCTGAGGGGGCCGAACTTACAGAGTAGACTCTCTTGAGTGGCAGACTGGAGCGTTGGTGGAAAATTTGACATAATTTGCATGCACAGTCTCCATTATACAACAAATAGAAATAAACAAACAACCATCACTTTCACGACTTTTAAACGAAATTTGGGCTTTTTCAGGCTTTTTGGTGCTTTTTGTGATGACGTCATCATGACGTAACTTTGTCCTGTAGCGAGGTATGGAAGATAACGTGGCAGATGATGTGGATACTGACATGGATGGGTGACATGGCGGACAGGGCAGACGAAATAGTGGCGGGGGCATTGACGTGGGCAGATGATGTGGTCAGCGGGAGGCGGGAGCGGTTTGTGGTTTCTATCGCACCGCTTTATGTACGGGGGTGGTTTATGATAGAACGGGCCCGATGGAATGGGTTGACGACACACGTCCCGGGGTATGGCGGGAAAACCGCTTTCTATCGGGCGCTAATCTTCGAACGTCGGAGCGGCTCCGATATTAAAGAGAGTCGTTGGATGGGGAGGGCCCGATCCGATGGTTGACAGAACGTGGAGGTGGCGGGAAGTTATGGCATGGGAACCCACCAAATATTAACGTTTTATATGTATTGCGAGGTTATAAAACTTTGGTTATCAGGGTATGCAAGTATGGTTATTTAATTAACCAAATGTTAATTAAATCCCACTGCTATTGCGCGGTGAGCTATGGTTATTTGTTAAACCAAAGGTTAAACAAATCCTGGTGGAGCACGTGGAGGGTTCTTATTGGCCCGGGGTGGACCAATAATCCCGAGAAAATTAAAATATAGCCATATTAGGTTGGGGCGAGATATTTAGTTTTTTAGGGATTTTATGTATTTTTACATAATATGGGAGGGGAAAATTTTAGATATGAGCTATATAATAAAGTTAAAATGTTAATATGGTTTTGAGAATGAGAATGCTATGTTTATAAGGCAAAAACTTAGGTTCTTAGGGAAATGAAGTGATTATTTTACACAAGAAATGTGGCTTGTTTTGACTAAGTAAACACAAAGTTTCACTTAGTATTTCTCATAAAATGAAATGAGTTAGGACCACTGAGAATATCCCAATGTCCTTGAGGGGATGCTAGTAAGTATTCTTGGGGAAATGAGAGGGGAAATCAGTCATGCTCCACTAAACTATAGCCCCTTTGCCATGATGTTTGGGATACCCATGAGATAGATCACATTAAAGCTGATCACCAACCTGCTTCTGCAACACTAGAATTACCTACCCATTCTGCTACACCTAACATTTTTTCTTCATCTTGTTTGGGTGCATTTGAACTAGCAAACCCTTTCTTTCTTTTTCCTTTGACTGCCCTCCTATCTAAGTCTGCCCTTATCTCTTCCAGGGGCTCAGATTCGACTGTTGAGCACCCTTGTTTCTCTACCTAGCTAGTGATCTGCCAAGCTTGAACTGTTTGAAAAGACCTTATTCTCTAATGCTAAAACAAGAAATTTATACATGGACTGGCCAAGATTGAGCTGTTGGGCCATCCATCAAGTGTGACAAAGTCACTGATTGCATGATTTGAAATTCTTTGCAAAAATAGGACAGTAGTGGCATTTTGACTAGCACACTTTCCTGGTCTTTCTTTGGGGTTCATTTTCTTTCTTTCTTTGACCAATTCATTTTTCTTGCCCTTTGATTCTTCTTTTAGGGCATACCCTCTTTACATTTTTTTAAATTTTTTTGTTTTTTGGAAAATATGGAACCTTTGCAACATGGAAAGGATGATCATATTTGGCATTTCCACAGTCAGTCATGAAATATGACACCTATTGGTATATGAACCTAACACAGTGGATCTAAAAAAGATAAGGGATATCATCGAGTGGGAAGATCGTAAGAATGTGGATGAGGTCATATCATTTATGGGCTAAGAATGTCACTATATGAGGTTCATTCAAACTTTTCATGTATTTCATATCCTATTACATCATTGCAAATAAAAGGTAAGAAATTTGAATGGACAGAGGAATGTGCAACCAGTTTTGAGCAGTTGAAGCAATTATTGAAAAATGCTCTAGTTCTTAATATTGTAGATCTAGATAAATAGTTTGTGGTATGTACAGATTCTTGCAAAAGAGGACTTGGTGGAGTCCTGATGCAAGAGGGACAAGTGGTGTGTTATAATTCAAGGAAACTGAATGAGCACGAGAAGAACTATGTGAGTCATGATCTTGAGTTGGTAGCGATTATTCATGCCTTGAAGATGTGGAGGAATTATCATCTTGGCAGGAGGTTTGTATTGATGATTGATCATAATGGGTTGACATATCTTTTTGAACAATTGAATTTGAATTCCAGGAGAGCCAGGTGGTTGGCCACGATCAGTGAGTTTGACATCGAGATAAGATACATTAAGGGTAAGGAGAACATGGTTGCAGATGCTCTCAGTAGGAGAGTGCAAATGAACCATGTTGCAGCGGTGAGTTGGCATGGGATAGATTTATAGGATTAGATCTCATAGGAAGGACATCAAGATGAAAAGTATAGGTAGATTAGAAATAGGTTACAACAGGATACAGGCGGTTAGGATGTGGACTAACATCTCACGAAGTATGGTTTGGTGAGATTCAAAGACAGGATCTATTTGTCGGATTACATTGGGCTCAAGAAGCTTATCTTGAGAGAGTTTCATGTGAATCCATATTCAGGTCACCCATGATATTATAAGACGTTGACAATAGTGAAGAAGTTCTATTATTGGTTGAATCTAAAGAAGGAAGTGGTATATTTTGTGGATAGATGTTTGGGTTGTCAAAAGGTGAAAGCAAAGTGTAAGCACCCAAGTGGGTTTCTTCAACCTATTCTGATTCTAGAATGGAAATGGGAGGTCATTTTCATGGATTTCATTACATGTCTTCTAAGGACATCGAGGCAACATGAATTTTTCATGGTTGTGGTTGATAGGTTCAACAAGGTAGCTCTCTTCACTCCAATTAATATTACTTATTTAGTGGCATAGGTCTTCATCAAGGTGATAATGAGGTTGTGTGGTGTTACGAACATTGGATGGAAATAAAGTGGATTCTCAGGTATTTGAGAGTTACCACAAATCAAGAATTATGCTTTGGTGGTTCAAACATTGCTCTACAAGGATATGTTGATGCAGATATGGTGGGTGATAGAGATAAGAGGAGGAGCACAACAGGGTATGTGTTTACTATAGGTGGAACAATTGTTAGTTGAGTCTCAAAACTGCAAAGTGTTGTTACACCCTCAACAACGAAATCAGAGTATGTTGCTGCTACAAAGGCTAGTAAAGAAATGATTTGGTTACAAAGGTTTCTGGATGAATTGGGTAAGAAGCAGGAGTTGGGCAAGTTATACAGTGACAGCCAGAGTTCCATACATCCTGTAAAAAACTCTGCATTTCATTCCAAGACTAAACATATACAACTCAATTCCCATTTCATATGGTCAACATTGGAAGATGGACATTTGAAGCTGGAAAAATTACACACTAGCCAAAACCTTGCAGATATGTTAGCAAAAGTTGTAACTAGGGAGAAACTGAGAATCTACTCAGTTTCAATTGGTCTTCAAGTATGATGAAGAAGATGAGAAACAACCAGGTCCAAAGTGGAGCCATTATACAACAAATGAAGTAGTGGTGGAGTTTCTATAATCAGTCTCCAAGTGGGAGATTGTTGGGTATGGAGCCTGATTATTTTCTTTATTTATAGGTATCGCCTCATTGGACCCCAGTTCGTTGCTACCCGTAAAATATACACTGCGGGGGGGGTCCAAGGGGGTGACTGTGACCTTTGGGAGCCCCCGAAGCTAAAAATAGATGTAAAATTGCCTTCTAAAATTTTGTAATCTCGTAGTCAATCTGGGTCGTTGATTAGGTAGATATCTGACGCTAGTAGTTATGTTTAATTTAGGGTTTTTTTCCCTGGAAGGAAACCCCTTGCTATATACAAGGTAATTGTATTGCGTCTATGTAGATCAATATTCTGAGTGAGAAGAGAGAGGATATTGAGTGAGAGAGAAGAGGGAATTACATTGGATCTGATGTAGGTTGTATCTCTTCAATTTGCTGGATAATATAAAAGGAAGGACTAGTTGTTTCTTTGTGGACGTAGCCCAAAGGGTGAACCACATATATCTGTGTGTCTCTTGTTTTATGTGTTTTATGCGTTTATATTTTTGCAATATTTTATGTGTTCTATTCCTCTATAATATATAATTTTTTAACATCTAGGTCAGTGAAAAAGAGAGTTAACTCAGGGTTGGATACCTGGAGGGGTTGGGTAACTCCTAGAGGTCTTGTAACACCTAACGGAAGTCAGTAAGGTCTTAATTTGTCGACTCCATTTCCTTAAGGTCATATAGGGGGTTGAGTCTTATCATAGTGACCCTTATCTCATGTTTAAACTAGGAAAAATGGTGAAAGTGGCTAAATATGGGAGGAGGCGAGTTACAGGGTGGTATGAGAGCGGGCTCCTCTCTCTTTGGGTAAAATATGATGTTGTCAAGGTTATGGTTTTCATGCATGGGGTCATGGTATATAGTTGGTATAGTCATGCATGATGTTTTTATATTGATATGCTTATGATTATGTATGTATCATGCTAACGTGGATTGATTTTGCAGATTAGATAAGCCTCTCCTGAACGTCATGAGGTATGGTTTTGATGTTGGTATCTATTTGGTTTATTCTTACATGGTCTACTTTCAGGAAGAAGAGAATCAGAGATGACGAGAAAAATGGTAGACTACAGTTCTCATGACTCTCCCAACAAATCAGTTGGGCAGCAAGGAGATGACTAATCCCCTGGTATAGTAGATACATTGAGCAGTTTGAGGGTAGAAATAAGGAGTTGCAAAGTAGAGAATGACAGGTTGGTTGATGCTCAGGAAAGACTTGCAAGGGATCATGAAAGCTAGGTAGAATTTAATGCAATGATTCTTCATAGCTTGTCATATTTGCAGAAACAAGGATGGTTGAGGATTAGTCAAGAGAAAGAAGAGAAAACTAATGGAGCCTATGGTATCATGTCTCGGTCTGGATTCAATTTGGATGGAGGGGATATAGTCAATAGTGGAATATCATTAGATACACTTGACAAGTGGACTAGTATTTATAGTCACCACTCTATTTCCTCATCCAGGAGACATTATCACCATCATCATTATCATCATCGTTATAGGAGGGGTGAGTACTTGCCTGAGGAGTTCAAGAAAGTCAAGCCTCCTACATTCGATGGAAAGATGAATAAGTCAGAAGATGCAAAGGCATGGTTTCTTGGGATGAATAAATTCTTCAGATTTCATAACTATTCAAAGAACATGAAAGAAAAAATGCCCACCTTTAGTCTCAAAGTGAAAGAAAATATTTTGTGGCAAGATGTGAAGAATTTCAAGGGTATTCAAGAAGAAGAGTTTATTTGGGATGAGTTCAAGAGATTCTTCAAGAAGAAGTACCTATTGAAGAGGTATTATGATGACAGAGCTAAGGAATTTAATGAGTTTCAGATGGGTTCTATGACATATTATGAGTATACTAATAGGTTCCTAGAGTTTTTGAGGTATGTGCCTTACCTCACGGATGAGAAGGCTAAGATTCAGAGATTCATCATAGGGTTTCTAGCAGCATATAGAGATCAGATTGAGTTTGGTGAGCCTAGATCATTGGAGGAGGCCATCTAGAAGTTGAAACATTTTTATGAGTAGTCAAAGCGCAAAGATGAGCCTAAGTGTGATTTGAAGGGGAATGAAAAAGTTAAAGGGAAGTGGCCACCGAAGCGGGGAAGACATCAGGATGTGGAGAGCCGAAGAACAGAGGTGATGGTAGGGACCATTTCATTGTTGCATATGTGGAAAAGATCATCGCAAGAAGGATTGTCCATTGTACCAGGGTGGCAGGCCTTATATCTATAGCACTCATGAGGCACAAATAGTTGGGGATGTTGGAAATAACATTTTCTTAAATTTATGTAGCTATGAAACACAAGTAGGCAAATCACCGAGCATCCATTATTGAGATGGAAGGTAATCACAGTGGTTGATTTGTTTCTATTTTGATTGATCCTGGATCTAATTATAGTTATTTTAATCCTGACCCAGTGGATAAGTGTGGCTTGAGAGACAAAGAGCGTACAAAGTCTTGGTCGGTGTAGTTGGTTATAGGTACTAAGAAGAGAGTTCATCACTAGGTAAGAGCATGCACATTTGAGCTGAATGGTTGCCTACAATAACACATATGAATGTACTTCCATTGGGATCATATAGTATGATTTTGGGTATGGATTGGTTGTATCTTCATAAGACCAAAGTAGATTGTTACTACAAAGCCATTGAGAATTCCTAGATGATAATGGTGAAAAGAGATCTTACAGTGAAAGAAGAATCCTACATCAGTTAGGATGGTCACAACTATGTAGGTTAAGCATAGTTATAGGAAAGGGTGTGTAATGTTTGCAGTTCATATTTCCATTTACAAGGGTAAGGATGTTGAGGATGCATAAATCTTCAAGAGATACCCTGTATTGCTTCAACTTTAGGATGTGTTTGTAGTAGAGGTTTCAGAATTTCCTCCCCACAGGGAAGTGGACTTTTCTATTGATTTGGTACCAGGAGTAGCCCCAACACCAAAGGCACCTTACATGATGATCACAACATAGTTAGTAGAGTTGAAGTTGCATCTGAAGGAAATGCTTGAAAAGGGACACATTAGACCAAGTGTATCGTCTTGGGGTGCACTAGTGTTGTTTGTGAAGAAGAAGGATGGTACTCTTAGATTGTACATTGATTATAGGCAACTAAACAAGGTGACAATTAAGAACAGGCACCCATTTCCAAAGCTTGATGACTTGTTTGATCAGTTGAAGGGAGCTTCGTTACTCTCGAAGATTGACCTAAGATGAGGATACCATCGAGTATTAATTCTCTAACTACTTTTATGTGTTTGATGAATAGTGTATTGCATCCTTATGTGGACAAGTTTGTGATTTTATTCATTAATGATATATTGATATATTCTAAGAATGAAGAAGAGCATGCAAAACATTTAGCAGTGGTATTGAGATTTCTAAGAGAGTATTAGTTGTATGCCAAGCTTGGCAAGTGTAATTTCTTTCAGACATAGGTACATTACTCGAGACATGTTTTTTCTAAGGAAGGCATAACAGTGGATCCAAAAAGATAAGGGATATCATCGAGCGGGAAGCTCCTAAGAATGTGGATGAGGTCATATCATTTACTGGCTAAGTGTTATAGACATTTTTGCGCCTTACAGCTATAAGCATGAAATGTCCATAATCCAAGGGATCCAAAGTCCCTAAACATGTTGTTCCTACCCCTAGAGGGACAAGGCTAACAAACCACAGCAATTCACAGAAGTTCTCCACCAGAAACTGCTCAAAAACAAGTCAATTCAGGAACAATTCAGAAGCTCCACTAGCTGCCTGCGTTGAAATGCAGAGGCTACACTGGCTAGTTGCATTGCAACGCAGGTGGAAGCACTACTAGGGTGTGCTGAGCGGGAAATGACAAATGTCAGGGTCTCTTGTGAGAGGTGTCAAGACTGTGGAAGCTTCCAGAATCTTCCTCCATGACACTTGCCTTGCTGAGTTCGACTAAGTGATGAGTAAGAGGCTCTTAGTCTCCAAGTGGAAGTAAGAATTGACAGAGAGAGGACACTAGTCAGATCACAAGCTGAATCATCCTCACTCCAAACATCTATATATGGATCTCTTCTCCATGAGATCTAGAGGCTGGAATTTTGTTATTGCAAAGAATTGCTGTTGGTTTGAGATTGGAATCATTGGGTGCTTAATGCTTTGAAGGGAGGTGAAGAAAGGATTTCATTCGCTGGGAGGTAGATGCTGGATTGGAACTCTCTGGGTTGTATCTCCTCCTGAACCCTGTTATTCATCAATAAAGCTATCTTGGTTTCTCCTATATACTGATGTATCTTTGATGTATGATTGCATTAGTATGTTTAGTTTATTTCTAATCCTGAACTAGTTATGAATATGAATCTATGTCTTTGTGTAGTGTTCTCTTCTTGTGATCTTGTAGAAACCTGTTGAAGCTGGGTGAGCGAGAAGGCAAGTAGCTGGGAACTCTCAAAGAGAAGAGAAACCGGGTCGAGGGACAAACGGAAGACACCGGTTAATCCATCCATCTCTCTTTATTCTTAATTCATAAAGGAAGAATACTAGAATAGCTGTTTCTGTTTGTTGCTAAGGCACTATCACACCTTAGGTGGATAGGATCGTCCTGCATAGGCATTTTTCCCCACAACAAATTGGCGACTCCGCTGGGGAGATCTGTTTAGTCATTTTATTTGTGTTTCTATCATTTTTTGTTTCATAGACTCAAGAGCAGCAATCGAACTGCATCTGCTATTTTCAGATGCAAAGTAGACAGCTGCTGCTTTGATCCAATCACTGGATTTGTCTATGATCTGAACAATGGACTCAGAAATGATTTGATGATCCTTTGTGATAGATCTTAGCCCTCCTTCAAATCATCCCTTTGATTGTACCTTGCTTGTTGCTTTGATTTGGCCTGAAACTGTAGATTAAAAAGCAAATCGTGACCCAGAACCCAGTGAGGAACTCTCGTTTCTCCTTCAGCGCAGGCTCTGTGAAGAGACTCTGCATTTCAACGCAGTTCCCGTGAAGGCTACCTGCGTTGAAGTTTAGTTTCCCTGTTATACAGGTGGGCTGATCCAGTTAGGCCTTGTGCAGCTGGGGTTCTCTGCTCTGTTTTGCCTTGTTTTGATCTCTGATTTCTACATCCTGTAACCAGCATAGGTACCTGTCTGATAACTCGTTTTCTCTGCTTTAATTCCGCCTCCTTTTGTACAAAAAGACTGTGAGTGTTTTTATGTGTTTGTGGCATCATTTACAGTTTTCTGTTGCAAGAGTGAAATAGTCATCCTGTAGCCCTTGATTCGGATCTGTTGATTGTGATCTTAGGAGAGAGTTCATTGGTTGTTTACAGTTGGTTATACATTCATTATTGCTTTTGGTTTGAGTTTGTCTCTTTTGAGTGTCAAAACAAGTATTCATTTCGAAAATCGTTAAGTGTTGTAATCTCTTCTACCCTTTCTGATTTCGAAAAAGTAAACTTGTTTGTATTTGTCATTTAAAAGCAAATTCAAAGTTGTGCAAAAATCTTTCTTTTTAGGCATCAATATTAAGAAAGCGGAAAACAAACACTTGCACTATGCATTTGCATCTTGATAGTTTTCATGATTGATTTAGCGAAAGTGCATTTAGAGTGTGCTGATTTCTCTCTGAGAAAAGATGGTGTCTTTCTTTTCCCTTTGTAGCTAGGATTTTCATTGTTGAAAAGGAGATAAAATTTGCTTATCATCTTTTAGATTGCATTTAAGAAGTTGTCTATACATCTCGTGGTGAACCTCAAAAGGCAAACTTCTAAGAAAGGTCAACATAAAATAAACTGAATGAACTTAATAACACTTTGTAACATAATGCACAACATAGAGGTCTAGGCTAGAGACGTGTTCCGGCGTCGTAAAACCTGGTGACTGTCGATCTCGTTGATGGTGGGTGATTCCTCCTGAGGGACGATAGCGCCAGTACGGATTGTGCTCCCACGTACCGTCGAGTATATATTGGGAGACCCCAATAGGCATAAAACCTTTATCCTTAGGAAGCCGTGTCGGCCGCCCTACTGATCGCAATGCAATGAACACAGCATTCAGGAAGATTGACCGCCCGTACCTTAAAAAGTATTCTGCGGTTTTGCGAAAAGTTTGGCACACCCTCTACCTAGAACTCTAGAGCAGTTCCTTTTGGCCTTTTTCAGACTCTATAACAGAAAAAGCCCATCCAAGCATTTGTCACTTTGGGCTCGTTAAAACATCGAAGGAGACTAGAGTCATCTTTAGCTTTTTCTCGACTCTTTAAAATTGAAAAAGCAAGTTGTGGCTAAAGCGTCATTAAAACTTATTTTAAACGGAATAATAAATCACCCTTATTCCCGCGTTGATCTTTCAGTTGAGAAAATGGGGCCCTCCAACCAAGGAATTCCCCTTGGTGGAAATCCTAGTCCCTTATCCTCTTGGGGAGATGGTGGAGCACCCCATATGGCCACATTGTCGCTTCCAGGACTGACAATAGGCTTGCCTGTCTGGCTCTTCTCAACTAATGTTGTCCAAAACACCACTACTCCTGAATAATCGAATCAGCAGTTAGACCAGTCCAGAGCTGCCCACCAGCCTTCCACTTCCTATAATTCTTCCTCTCCTCCCTCCTCTTCGCATGATGGAGCTGGCCAAGCCAAAAGCCAAGCTCCTAAGGAGAAGAAGGAAAAGAAGAAGAAAGAAAAGAAGGATAAGGAGCCAAAAGCGACAGGGGGCAAGCGAATGGCGTCTAATGAAAATCCACACACTGCACTGACCAGGCCTAAGTTGCCATGTGTCGTATGCAAGGGAGACCACTTTCACAGAGATTGTCCTTGCATCCCTCGGATACTAAGGAACTGGTCTCCCCGCTTGCACAATTCGGTGGCGTCAACCTCTTGATAGCCATGTTGACAGCACACCGTCAACTAGTGAAAGTGAAGCCACAGGACAGAGAGGGAAAGCTAGATTTCCCTGCAAACTGTGTGAAGGCGACCATGCCATCCACCGTTGTCCCTTCTTAGACGAGGCTAAAAGAGTTTTGGAAGATCACCCGGTTTTACCAGTGCAACTTCCTCCTGGATATCAAAAACTCCTGCCAAGTCATTCACCAGTTGAGAACCCGGCTGGCCCCCTCAGGTGGTCAGCCGAAGCACCTATCATTGAGGATGAACCGTCTAGATCCATACCTGACGAAATTAAAAAGGTCGAGGCGGCAGTTGACCCGATTTTGCCTTCAGAGGCTCTATCTTCGAATGATACCATCACAGAGGAGAATAAAGACGACACCGTCCAAATTCTCTTCATCAACACAGACTCCGACGAACAAGGGGGCAATTTGCCCATTCCTTTATCACAGGAAGGAACTTCGTCAGAGTCATACCCGGCCGTCTATTCGATCCCACCACCAAGCAACCTAGTTGTATCCTTCGACTGGAACCAACTAGGCAGACCCCGGTTGCCAGCAAGCATACCATTCAGAATTATCATTCAAATATACAGAATGGTAATGGATGGCACCATCATTGATGATGGGGCATCTGTGAGTATCCTTTCCTCTATTGCTTGGAAAGCGCTTGGTTCGCCAGCGCTTTTGCCTGAAATGAGAAATCTGACAGGCTTCGATAAAGGAACCAGTCGACCTATAGGGATTCTTCCCAATGTGCCAATCACATTGAAAGGGAAGACTGTTCAAATGAACGTGATGGTCGTTCAAGGACCCTTGGATTATAACCTACTCCTTGGACGAGACTATATATATTGCATGGGAGCCATCGTCTCCTCACTCTTTAGAGTAATGTGTTTTCCGCACGAAGGAAGAGTGGTCAAGCTCGTGGACCAGCTTTCATTTCCCGGATCACGCATCGCAAATAGTCATATACCTTCCCTAAATGGTCTCTTCACGCAAGAAATGTCTCAGCCCACGGTCCGTCCTCCCGATGAGCTCGAGTAATTCAGAAGGATATGACTGGAACCCAGGGGGCATGCATCCTGGCCTGCTTCGGCAGGAAAACTTTGGGTATAGGGTAGGTTTCCGCGGGAGAATATGACTATTCTGTACCCCGCCCATGCTGGAAGAGGGTTATTCTAGAATAAAATTCTTTTGTCAAAGTTATGTGAGTTGACAGACGGAGTCTCTCACCTTTGTCTATTTCGGTAGGCATCGTCGAAGAAGTGTTTTGTTTGCTGCATTGATGAAACAATCTTTGGGTAACCTGAAAGAGGTAGAACTCTCCCGGTAAAACAAATGTTTTATTGGACTAAGAAGAGCTAACCTTGAAATCGTACTTTATGCCTGGGGGCATGCAAACCTTTTGGAGTGCAAGCAAGGGGCGACTATTTATTTTTTTAAATTTTTAGGTCCTCCCTTTAAACCTGTAGGTCTAACCCTTTAAACTCGTAGGATTAGTCGTTTCCGAACTTGCATAACGAAAGGATCCGGAGTAAAGCTTTGGAAGATCTAAGCTCCATAAAAAATAGCATCTTCAATGAGACATTCTTATCATATGACTGGATTAATCGAGCAGTTTTAGCACACAGTTCATGCTCGTTAAAAAATAAACGCAAGATCCGAGCAGTTTTAGCACATAGTTCATGCTCATTAAAAAATAAACTTAAGATCGAGCAAATGTTTTCCACCCGCGTTTAAGCTCGTTAAAAAATGAACTATTCCGGTAAATAACCACCTTGAATGTAGTATCATCAGCCATTAAAGCCTTGGTCGTGTTTGCACCGTCACCTCCACTTTTCCATTGGCCGATCGTTCACCTCCATATGATTGTTTACCCATTTTGAGGAACAGCAGCGAAGAGTGATTTCACTAGCCATCCTTGTGACACTGCCGTGATTGGAAAATTCCAACCCGTACCTGGAATCAGCTGCTAACCCGTTTTATCACTCGTTCCTCAAAAGACGAGTCTTCTTTAAGCTCTTTTCATCTGACTCGTGAAATATGAAAAGATTGCTGAGTTTTGGCCTTCCATCTCGTTAAAGCGACCGGAAGTGCTATCCCTCCTCTAGATTTTAATCTTTTTGGACCTGAGGGATTATTGCACAAAAAGATCGAGCACTTGTTTTATTCGGGTCGTTAAAACTATCAAAAATTCATCCCTTCTGTATTGTTTTATACTTTTTCGGACTTAAGGGATTAGATGACGAAAAAGGACTTTCGGAGTTGACTTTACGTACCTTTTCAGTCTCTCTAAAAATGAAAAGGACCGAGTTATCTTTGTCGTTAGACTCGTTAAATGCATGAAATAGCGACAAACTTGTCTTTAGACGAGAACGAGTTTCACTATCGCTAGGCTCGTTAAAACATAGCGATGGGCTTGCCCGAAGGGCAAGTTATAGAACAAGCATATGTTATCCTCCTCAAGCTTGACAAAAATAAAGAGGTACTGGTCAGCAATGACTGGGGAAAAATTGGGAGAAACTCAAGAAAACTTTGATGGTAGCAAGTTGCTCTTGAACATGACACTTTTCCTCCGTACCACAATCGGGTTGGGTTGTTTCATTCATCGGTCACATCACCATGGTCTCGCCATACCATCCATACTTTGGGTAATGCTACCGATCCATCGCATCAGTGTCGCCATATGTTCAAGAGAAGTCGTTCAGAGAAGTCACCTGTGTCCCATCCACTACCATACATTATACTCTTTCATGACCGCCACCCTGAATAATATGTCATCAGATCGTTTTCACCTCCATCAAAATCATTAGCTCCGTTCCGTGTCATTGATGTGGGATTCATTAAGGCCCTCCTTTGACGGATTGCTTCTTGTCGACATCAGCTCATTATCCAAGAAGTTGATCTAGGAACACCCCCTTCAGTAGCTTGAAGCTTGCATGCCTCAATGGCAAGTTTCTCACTTCCGGCGACAGGTATACATCAATGACCTTCGACCGAAAGATTTTGTGTGGTGTTCGACGCCAAGTCCTCTATTCACACCACGTGAATTGTACTGCAGTACCTTGAGGGTCATCTTCATTATCGGTGATTCCTCTCGCGCTTGTTAACAGTTTACATCATTGACTGGTAATCAAGCGATGTCTTTTCATGTTCGACTTCAGAGCAATTCTCATATGGATCGACTTGTACTTAGAGTGAAGATCGGACGAGATTGAAGACCCCGGATCTAGTTTCATCCATCCGGGCTGCGATATATATTCAGAAAATAAAGACATGGAAATGTACAGCTTTGCAGCACAGATAATCATCCTACCAAAAGGATGATGGATCTTTCAGAATCATCAGTCTATCATCAGACGATTGTCTGTTATATGTACACGAAAATGAATTTATAAAGCTGAGCATGGGAATGCCCGCCTCGGCTAGATCATGAAAAAAGTATGAAAATAATTTATTGTATTGTATTATATTACAGGTCTCCTCCCAGCAATGAAAGAACTTCGGATCCTCCTAATAAAGCATTTCACCCGATAAACGGCCTCATACTTTAGGGGGCAACTGTTATAGACATTTTTGTGCCTTACAACTATAAGCATGAAATGTCCATAATCCAAGGGATCCAAAGTCCCTAAACATGTTGTTCCTACCCCTAGAGGGACAAGGCTAACAAACCACAGCAATTCACAGAAGTTCTCCACCAGAAACTGCTCAAAAACAAGTCAATTCAGGATCAATTCAGAGGCTCCACTAGCTGCCTGCGTTGAAATGCAGAGGCTACACTGGCTAGTTGCATTGCAACGCAGGTGGAAGCACTACCAGGGTGCGCTGAGCGGGAAATGACAAATGTCAGGGTCTCTTGTGAGAGGTGTCAATACTGTGGAAGCTTCCAGAATCTTCCTCCATGACACTTGCCTTGCTGAGTTCGACTAAGTGATGAGTAAGAGGCTCTTAGTCTCCAAGTGGAAGTAAGAACTCACAGAGAGAGAGGACACTAGTCAGATCACAAGCTGACTCATCCTCACTCCAAACATCCATATATGGATCTCTTCTCCATGAGATCTAGAGGCTGGAATTTTGTTATTGCAAAGAATTGTTGTTGGTTTGAGATTGGAATCATTGGGTGCTTAATGCTTTGAAGGGAGGTGAAGAAAGGATTTCATTCGTTGGGAGGTAGATGCTGGATTGGAACTCTCTGGGTTGTATCTCCTCCTGAACCCTGTTATTCATCAATAAAGCTATCTTGGTTTCTCCTATATACTGATGTATCTTTGATGTATGATTGCATTAGTATGTTTAGTTTATTTCTAATCCTGAACTAGTTATGAATATGAATCTATGTCTTTGTGTAGTGTTCTCTTCTTGTGATCTTGCAGAAACCTGTTGAAGATGGGTGAGCGAGAAGGCAAGTAGCTGGGAACTCTCAAAGAGAAGAGAAACCGGGTCGAGGGACAAACAGAAGACACCGGTTAGTCCATCCATCTCTCTTTATTCTTAATTCATAAAGGAAGAATACTAGAATAGCTGTTTCTGTTTGTTGCTAAGGCACTGTCACACCTTAGGTGGATAGGATCGTCCTGCATAGGCATTTTTCCCCACAACACTAAGCATGTCACTATAGGAGGTTCATTCAGAACTTGTCATGTATTTCATATCCTATTACATCATTGCAAAGAAAAGGTGAGAAATTTGAATGGGCAAAGGAATGTGCAACCAGTTTTGAGCAGTTGAAGCAATTATTGAAAAATTCTCTAGTTCTTAATATTGCAGATCTAGATAAAGAGTTTGTGGTATGTACAGATGCTTGCAAAAGAGGACTTGGTGGAGTCCTGATGCAAGAGGGACAAGTGGTGTGTTATAATACGAGGAAACAAAATGAGCATGAGAAGAACTATGTGAGTCATGATCTTGAGTTGGCAGCTATTATTCATGCCTTGAAGATGTGGAGGAATTATCATCTTGGCAAGAGGTTAGTATTGATGATTGATCATAATGGGTTGGCATATCTATTTGAAAAATTGAATCTGAATTCTAGGAAAGCCAGGTGGTTGGCCACAATCAGTGAGTTTGACTTCGAGATAAGATACATTAAGGGTAAGGAGAACATGGTTGCAGATGCTCTCACTAGGAGAGTGCAAATGAACCATGTTGCAGCGGTGAGCTCACAGGGGATAGATTTATAGGATTAGATCTTATAGGAAGGACATCAAGATGAAAAGTATATGGAGCTTAGAAATAGGTTACAACAGGATACAGGTGATCAGGATGTGGACTAACATCTCGCGAAGTATGGTTTGGTGAGATTCAAAGACAGGATCTATTTGTCGGATTAAACTGGGCTCAAGAAGCTTATCTTGAGAGAGTTTCATGTGAAGCCATATTCAAGTCATGCATGATATTATAAGACATTGAAAATAGTAAAGAAGTTCTATTATTGGTTGAATCTAAAGAAGGAAGTGTTAGAGTTTGTGGCTAGATGTTTGGGTTGTCAGAAGGTGAAAGTAGAGTGTAAGCACCCAAGTGGGTTTCTTCAACCTATTCTGATTCTAGAATGGAAATGGGAGGTCATTTTCATGGATTTCATTACATGTCTTCTAAGGACATTGAGGCAACATGAATTTATCACGGTTGTGGTCGATAGGTTCGACAAGGTAGCTTGCTTCATTCCAATTAATATTACTTATTTAGTGGCATAGGTCTTCATCGAGGTGATAGTGAGGTTGCATGGTGTTCTGAATATTGGATGGAAATAAAGTGGATTCTCAGGTATTTGAGAGTTACCACAAATCAAGAATTATGCTTTGGTGGTTCAAACATTGCTCTACAAGGATATGTTGATGCAGATATGGCGGATGATAGAGATAACAGAAGGAGCACAACAAGGTATGTGTTTACTGTAGGTGGAACAATTTTAGTTAAGTGTCAAAACTGCAAAGTGTTGTTGCACCCTCAACAACAAAAGTAGAGTACGTTGCTGCTACAAAGGCTAGTAAAGAAATGATTTGGTTACAAAGGTTTCTGGATGAATTGGGTAAGAAGTAGGAGTTGGGCAAGTTATACAGTGATAGCCAGAGTGCCATACATCCTAAAAAGGACTCTGCATTCATTCCAAGACTAAACATATACAACTCAAGTTCCATTTCATATGGTTAGCGTTGGAAGATGGATAGTTGAAGCTAGAAAAGATACACACTAGCCAGAATCCTATAGATATGTTAACAAAAGTTGTAACTAGGGAGAAACTGAGAATCTGCTCAGTTTCAATTAGTCTTCAAGTATGAAGAAGAAGATGAGAAACAACTAGGTCCAAAGTGGAGTCATTGTCCAGCAAATGAAGCAGTGGTGGAGTTGCTATAATCAGTCTCCAAATGGGAGATTGTTGGGTGTGGAGCCTGATTATCTTCTTTATTTAGAGGTATCGCCACATGTGACCCCAGTTTGTTGCCACCCATAAAATATATGCTATAGGGGGGGTCCAAGGGGGGTGACTGTGACCTTTGGGAGCCCCCCCCGGAGCGGGGGGATCAAGGGCAGCACCCCCGAAGCTAAAAATAGATGTAAAATTTCCTTGTAAAATTTCGTAATTTCGTAGTCAATCTGGGCCGTTCATTAGGTAGATATCTGACGGTAGTAGTTATGTTTATTTTAGGGTTTTTATTTCCTAGAGGGCAACCCCTTGCTATATATAAGGTAATTGTATTGCATCTATGTAGATCGGTATTATGAGCGAGAAGAGAGAGGAGATTGAGTGAGAGAGAAGAGGGAATTATAGTGGATCTGATGTAAGTTGTATCTCTTCAATTTGTTGGATAATATAAAAGGAAGGACTGGTTGTTTCTCTGTGGACATAGCCCAAATTGGGTGAACCACATATATCTGTGTGTCTCTTGTTTTATGCATTTTCTGTGTTTATATTTCTGCAATATTTTATGTGTTCCATTCCTCTATAATATATAATTTATTAACATCTAGGTTAGTGAAAAAGAGAGTTAACTCAGGGGTTGGATACCTGGAGGGGTTGGGTAGCTCCTAGAGGTCTTGTAACACCTAACAGTAGTCAATAAGGTCTTAATTTGTTGACCCCATTTCCTTAAGGTCATATAGGAGGTGTAGTCTTATCATAGTGACCCTTTGCTCATGTTTAACTTGGGAAAAATGGTGAAAGTTGCTAAATATGGGAGGATGCGAGTTACAGGGTGGTATGAGGGTGGGTTCCTCTCTCTTTGGATAAAATCTGATGTTGTCAAGGTTATGGTTGTCATGCATGGGGTCATGGTATATAGTTGGTATGGTCATGCATGATGTTGTTATATTGATATGATTATGATTATATATGTGTCATGCTAATGTGGATTGATTTTGCAGATTAGATAAGCCTCCCCTGAACGTCATGAGGTATCGTTTTAATTTTGGTATCTATTTGGTTTATTCTTACATGGCCTACTTGCAGGAAGAAGAGAATCAGAGATGATGAGAAAAATGGTAGACTACAGTTCTCATGACTCTCCCAACAGATCAGTTGGGCAAAAAGGAGATGACTAATCCCCTGGTATAGTAGATACATTGAGGAGTTTGAGGGTAGAAATAAGGAGTTGCAAAGTAGACAATGACAGGTTGGTTGATGCTCAGGAAATACTTGCGAGGGATCATGATAGGTAGGTAGAAGTTAATGCAATGATTCTTCATAGCTTGTCATATTTGCAGAAACAAGCATGGTTGAGGATTAGTCAAGAGAAAGAAGAGAAAAATAATGGAGCCTATGGTATTAGGTCTCGGTCTGGATTCAATTTGGATAGAGGGGATGGTGGAATATCATTGGATACACTTGACAAGTGAACTAGTATTTGTAGTCACCACACTATTTCCTCATCCAGGAGACATTATCACCATCATCATTATCATCATCCTTATAGGAGGGGTGAGTACTTGCCTGAGGAGTTCAAGAAAGTCAAGCCTCCTACGTTCGATGGAAAGATGAATAAGTCAGAAGATGCAGAGGCATGGTTTCTTGGGATGAATAAATTCTTCAGATTTCATAACTATTCAAAGAACATGAAAGAAAAAATAGCCACCTTTAGTCTCAAAGTGAAAGAAAATATTTTGTGGAAAGATGTGAAGAATGTCAAGGGTATTAGAGAAGAAGAGTTGATTTGGGATGAGTTCAAGAGATTCTTCAAGAAGAAGTACCTATCAAAGAGGTATTATGATGACAGAGCTAAGGAATTTAATGAGTTTCAGATGGGTTCTATGACATATTATGAGTATACTAATAGGTTCCTAGAGTTGTTGAGGTATGTGCCTTACCTCACGGATGAGAAGGCTAAGATTCAGAGATTCATCATAGGGTTTCTAGCAGCATATAGAGATCAGATTGAGTTTGGTGAGCTTAGATCATTGGAGGAGGCCATATAGAAGTTGAAGCATTTTTATGAGTAGTCAAAGTGCAAAGATGAGCCTAAGTGTGATTTGAAGGGGAATGAAAATTTTTAAGGGAGGTGGCCACCGAAGCGAGGAAGACCTCGGGATGTGGAGAGCCGAAGAACAGAGGTGATGGTAGGGACCATTTCGTTGTTGCATATGTGGAAATGATCATCGCAAGAAGGATTGTCCATTGTTCCTAGGTGGCAGGCCTTAGATCTATAACACTCATAAGGCACAAATAGTTGGGGATGTTGGAAATAACATTTTCTCGAATTTATGCAGCTATGAAAAACAGGTAGGTAGATCATTGGGCATCCATTATTGAGATGGAAGGTAATCTCAGTGGTTGAGTTGTTTCTACTTTGATTGATCCTGGATCTAATTATAGTTATTTTAATCCTAACCCAATGGATAACTGTGGCTTGAGAAACAAAGTGCATACAAAGTCTTGGTTGGTGTTGTTGGTTATAGGTACTAAGAAGAGAGTCCATCGCTAGGTAAGAGCATGCACATTTGAGCCGAATGGTATGCCTACAATAACACATATGAATGTACTTCCATTGGTATCATATAGTATGATTTTGGGTATGGATTGGTTGTATCTTCATAGGACCAAAGTAGGTTGTTACTACAAGGCCATTGAGTTCCTAGATGATAATGGGGAAAAGAGAATCTTACAGTGAAAGAAGAATCCTACATCAGTTAGGATGGTCACAACTATGTAGGTTAAGCATATTTATAGGAAAGGGTTTGTAATGTTTGCAGTTCATATTTCCATTTACAAGGTTAAGGATGTTGAGGATGCATAAATCTTCAAGAGGTACCCTTATTGCTTCAACTTTAGGATGTGTTTGTAGTAGAGGTGCCAAAATTTCCTCCCCACAAGGAAGTAGAATTTTCTATTGATTTGGTACCAAGAGTAGCCCCAACACCAAAGGAACCTTACATGATGATCACAACATAGATAGTAGAGTTGAAGTTGTAGCTGAAGGAAATGATTGAAAAGGGATATAATAGACCAAGTGTATCATCTTGGGGTGCACTAGTGTTGTTTGTGAAGAAGAAGGATGGTACTCTTAGATTGTACATTTATTATAGGAAACTGAACAAGGTGAAATTAAGAATAGGCACCCATTTCCAAAGATTGATGACTTGTTTGATCAGTTGAAGGGAGCTTCGTTACTCTCGAAGATTGACCTAAGATTAGGATACCATCGGGTACTATTTCTCTAACTACTTTTATGTGTTTGATGAATAGTGTATTGCATCCTTATGTGGACAAGTTTGTGATTTTATTCATTGATGATATATTGATATATTCTTAGAATGAGGAAGAGCCTGCAAAACATTTAGCAATGATATTGAGATTTCTAAGAGAGTATCAATTGTATGCCAAGCTTGGAAAGTGTAGTTTCTTTCAGACATAGGTACATTACTCGGGACATGTTTTTCTAAGGAAGGCATAGCAGTGGATCCAAAAAAGGTAAGGGATATCATCTAGTGGGAAGATCCTAAGAATGTGGCTGAGGTCATATCATTTATGGGCTAAGCATGTCACTATAGGAGGTTCATTCAGAACTTTTCATGTATTTCATATCCTATTACATCATTGCAAAGAAAAGGTAAGAAATTTGAATGGACAGAGGAATGTGCAACTTTTTTTGAGCACTTGAAGTAGTTATTGAAAAATGCTCTAGTTATTAATATTTCAAATCTAGATAAAGAGTTTGTGGTATGTACAGATGCTTGCAAAAGAGGAATTGGTGGAGTCCTGATGCAAGAGGGAGAAGTGGTGTGTTATAATTCCAGGAAATTGAATGAGCATGAGAAGAAACATGTGAGTCATGATCTTGAGTTGGCAGCTATTATTCATGCCTTGAAGATGTGGAGGAATTATCATCTTAGCAGGAGGTTTGTATTGATGATTGATCATAATGGGTTGACATATCTATTTGAAAAATTGAATCTAAATTCTATGAAAGCCAGGTGGTCGGCCACGATCAGTGAGTTTGACTTCAAGATAAGATACTTTAAGGGTGAGGGGAAAATGGTTGCAAATGCTCTTAGTAGGAGAGTGAAAATGAACCACGTTGCAGCGGTGAGCTCGCATGGGATAAATTTATAGGATTATATCTTACAGGAAGGACATCAAGATGAAAAGTATAGGGAGCTTAGAAATAGGTTACAACAGGATACAGGTGATGAAGATGTGGACTAACATCTCACGAAGTATGGTTTGGTGAGATTCAAAGATAGGATCTCTTTGTCAGATTACACTGGGATCAAGAAGCTTATCTTGAGAGAGTTTCATGTGAATCCATATTCAGGTCACCCATGATATTACAAGACGTTGACAATAATGAAGAAGTTCTATTATTGGTTGAATCTAAAGAAGGAAGTGGTAGAGTGTGTGGCTAGATGTTTGGGTTCTCAGAAGGTGAAAATAGAGTGTAAGCACCCAAGTGGGTTTCTTCAACCTATTCTGATTCTAGAATGGAAATGGGAGGTCATTTTCATGGATTTCATTACATGTCTTCTAAGGACATCGAGGCAACATGAATTTATCATGGTTGTGGTCGATAGGTTCAACAAGGTATCTCGCTTCATTCCAATTAATATTACTTATTTAGTGGCATAGGTCTTCATCGAGGTGATAGTGAGGTTGCATGGTGTTCCGAAGAATATTGTGTCATACGGGGATGCTAAGTTTACTTCTGTAACACCCTCCTCCAACATCTACCCAAGAAACCAGCCAACTAGGGTAAAAATGCAATGAGAGGCTACCATCATATGATAAACCTCCTAAGTAACCTTAAGGAAATGGAATCGATGGAATATCACATATAATCATCTAACACCTTCGACAAAACCCACAGGAGACATGTTATCCACTTAGATAGCCTGTCCCTGGGTCCCACTACTATTCTAGATCTCTTCGCCCATTATTTATCTCATACTATGGGCAAGGGAGTGACCAGAGACCCAAAGTCACTCTCATAGGCTTGCATGCCAGCGACTGTGAACCAAAATTGCCAATTTTGTGCCAGTGACCTTGGGCTTTAAGCCACTTTTTCAGGCCCAGAGCCTAGGCCACTACCCAGAATGAAATGAATGCTTAGAATCAAGAAAATTATAGGGAAACAATGATCGAAAATAAATGAGATGATCAAGACCTTAGCCAGACCCCTACTAGTCATGACAAGCATTTTGTCAAACACTTAGTAAATATGCAACCTACTGGTGTAAGTAATAGGTCTGAGCATAGGGGTCCCATACTTATTTGAGATTCTCTATGAAGCATTGTATCCTTTTCCCATTAGCTTCCATTTCATCCATTAGGTCATAAATACATTGATCATTCAATAACAAGTCAGAACCTGATAAGATCAATACATATCTGTTGTCATAAAATACATACATAACCAGCATAATAGGGACAGAAATACCAATGAAATCATAGCAATATAAACCACATATAATCCATCATAATTCTCATTGAGATACAAGGAGAAATAACCTTCCATTATTCATGCAAAATCCAAACCTGGGGTGGGACTTCCACATTCCACCCAGTCGTAGAATGGCTGACCCAAATCTCTCTTTAGCCACTCACCCTGTGCCATATTCCAAGCATGAATGTGGGATCTCATAGAAAACATCAATAAAAACTCATCCAAGGCTTCCGGAGGCCATTGAACTCAACCCATCAAACTATGATTCCACATCACTGTCAGACAACACCAAAAACAATCATTAGATCGACCTCTATCACAGCCATCCAAGGCTCCAGAGCAGTTGTTCCAACCCGGCTTCTGGGAAAACTTATACCAGGCTCCAGAGAATTCATACAACCAAGGCTACAAGACTAGTAACTTAACCCACAACTTATATAGGGCTCTAGAGAATTTGTCCAACCAAGGCTACAGGACTAGTAACTCAACCCACCAAGGGCTCCAAACCGTTTGTCCAACTAAGGCTCCAGGACTAGTAAGTCAACCCAAGTTGTTACAGGGCTCCAGAGCATTTGTCCAACTAAGGCTCCAGGAAAAATAACTCAACCCAAGCCATTACAGGGCTCTAGAGCCTTTTTCCAACCAAGGCTTCCACGAACTAATAACTCACTCCAAGCTAAGGAAATGTGAGAACCAACCAAAATGCAACAATGAAAAATAAACCCACAATCACCATGGTTATCTAGGAAATGGTAAGGATAAGAAAATCCATTGTTAATCTAGGAAATCCTCCATGCCAATGACATATCATGACCAAGAAACCATATGCATGTACCATGCATGCCAAAACTAGTGAGGAAACATACATGCAACTCGATACCTGCAAGAAAAAACTGATATATCTGCTAATATTGATGTCATGTTGTGCTTTCCTAGTATTTCATTGCCTTCCTGCTCTAACACTCGAAGTATGCCACACCCTCCAAGAGTGCTCCAAGAAAACTCTAAGTATCTAAGAGTATGAGAGAAAGAGAATAATGAGAGAGCTCCAAAACTAAACTAAAAAATTCTTGCCCAATAATTGTTAGAAGCCTTTTTATTAATGAGGCCTCTATTTTCTTCATTTTCCTGCCCACATGCAACTTGTGACCTTTCACCTTCATTTTCTCCTAATTTCCATTATTTTCATAAATAAAATGACAATTAGTGCCTCATGCCTTTCCAAAGCCTTAGCCATTTCCTTTGCTAATTTCCTTAGCCATAATAAGCTAAATCAAAACCCACTAGGATGTTTTCCCCACCATTCATCTTGGAATACGTGTCCCATCACCACGGCCTTATATACTTTTACATGAGTTTTTAACTAGGGTTGTTATAGAAGCCTCCCCCTTGGGGGAACACGTCCTTGGTGTTCAATGACACCTATAGCCAACAAGACCACTGAAACAAAACATATTGCCCGTGGAGCTTTATAACACAACTCATTGTAGTATTTACAATGACCATATGCTAAAACATGACAAATATACCATTTATTGGAGATTTATAACATAGCTCATTACAGTATTTACAATAACCACATATACACATACACATTTGCTTCAACTAGAAAATAACCATACTTTCTATGGAGCTTTATAAATCCAGCTCGATATAGTATTTACAATAATATACGCATATACACATTTTCTCAACCAACAAATAAAAGATATGATGTCTGCATCTGCAACAAGGGAATATAGAGGCTCACACCTCCACCCTCAAAGTAATACCAAGGTTCACCTCCTTCAAAGCTGCATCCAATGTCTAGTGCTACAATCCAACACCACGTGTCCTCTCAGTGAACAGTTACTGTCTCATTGTTGTAGGGCACACCATGAATGTGCATATGATTCCATCTAGCAATATTAATGACCAAAACAAATCCATCCCCGACCTTCTCTTCTCTGCTACGCAGTTCCTCAGGCAATCCGATCGACCATTCCGTGCATTCACTCACCTTCGAAGTTCCATTGGCACCCCCATCTCGGGCAGTCCATCCCTTGGTAAGGCTTCATCACATTGGAAGATACAAAAAAGGCATATCCCTCCCTCAAAACCATCATACCAATCATAGCATGCTCATGGAAATCAATTGACACTATTGGGGACCAGTGTCCCACAATGGCCCTGTTCCTAAATGCTTTACAAGCATATTGCTGCATTTTTCAATTCCATTTGTTGTTTCCAATCCTTGCAGTCGATTTAAACCACCAAACCGGGCATTTCATGCATTCTTGTACCAAGCACATAAATTCCATTATATTCAAAATAAATTGAAATAACTTCACATCATACCTCATTGGTAGTGTTAACACCCAGGTTGTTCCCTATGACTCCCAAGGGAATACGGCCGGGGTAACCACTAACCAGTATTTGGATTGCAGCCTCTATCCAAGCTGTAATCAGAGAGGGCTCTCTCTTTAAAGTTTAGCTCTGTTTTGATAGTATTTTTGGCTAGCTATGAAGTTCAAGGTTTTGTTTTTGAGATGTGTTTGGTGATGATTCCAGTTAATATATATAGGTACTTACTAGCATGTCTTAGTCCATTGGGCATGGGGTCAGTGGTCCTTTAGTTTGTCTGATACTGTGTGATACCTTAGTGATGCTGCAGAGCCAGATTTGTGTCTGAGGGAAAACGTTCATAATGGTTATTAAGTGGGTGTATCCAGTTTATGCAAGGCAATTAAGAATTTCACAGAAAACTGCTAAAGAAAATACAGTAGGAACATCAATCTAGAAGCAATGAAGAATTTCTAGTTAACATTTAACACATATAGAATTAATAGACACATGAGCAGTTAAGGATTCATGTATATAGTTAATTCTGAAAACTAACATTCACAGCAGTAAAAATTGAGCACAGGTTGTAGTAAAACAAATCCTGTACTATTCTTTTTCTTCACTGCTAGCTTAGTACAACATAAGTATGGTTTGATAAACACAAGAAGACAAGGAACAGAGATTGAGGAAAACTTGTTATTTCATCAGACAGCACAGGAATTCTGCATCAGCACATCTAGCATCATCCATACATCAAATACTTCAGGAAATCACTGAGCTGGTCCAGCCCTCTGTATTAGATAAAACTGAAAGTATACAATAGATTCTCCTTGGAGTCAAAAATCACCAACCCCTTATGCGTTACTAAGGGCAGTATTTATACAAAATTTACATGTAAAAATATCAAGAAAAGGAGTTAATGGCTCATAAATGTTATGCCAACTCCTGGAGCTTGGTAGCTGAGAAAGTAAAAGCTGTAGTAAATCTTTATTGCTTTAGCTCTAAAAAATAGTCAGAAATTGATGACTTGGTGGGTGTCGAAGTCGGCTGAGGCTAAGCTGTCCAAATATGCGCATTTGCTTATCCTTTAGGCTAGCTGTCATTGTCCTTATGCTGAGTCACCCTTTCAGCTGCCTTTATTTCTGACTTTGTCATGCTGTTTGTCTTGTAGTGATCTGGAGCTGGCAGTGGCCGAACAACAGAGGCTACCGTGGCAAAATCTGAAGCATTTCTTGCCACCAATCCTCCTTAGGCATTTGATGCCTCCGAATTTTTATCAAGGTCTCATCGGCCTCTGTATACCTATAAAAGTTAGGAGGAGTTTGAAACAGATGATTTACCTCATTTTCAATGAAGAACAGGCCTTCAAGTTTTTCATACAAGCTCTGTCCTGTGGGGGGCCCTGTTTGCTTAGATGTACTGCCAGATGCAATAATCTGATTTTCAATAGTGGTTGCCATTCTGTTGGCAAATTGATCTCGAGAGATCAGTCTTCCTGCACCACGTAGGAGGCTGGGCAGTCCCTTTGATTGCAGCACTGCCATCTTGACTTTATATTCCTCCACCTCAGCTTGTATCTCATAGCACTTCCTCTCCACAGTTTGTACATAGTTCCTGAGAGTTAGTACCTTCTTAGCAGTGAGGACAGCCTCGGTTCTGTTGGCAATGCCTATGGCTGCCAGTTCCTCCTTCTCTTGCCTATTCAGGAAGTCTATCATCCTTCTGGCCTGTTCTGGCTTGTCTCCCAGTGTTTTCTTGGCCTTATGGATTTCTGCTTGTGCTTGGCTTATTAAGTCCATCTGTTCATGTATTGTTTTGATTGACCTCCATTGTTGATTGATGGAATGGCCAATTTTGGCCCATAGAATCCTCTTTATGTCGGCGATGGAAGTCTCTTGATTCAGTTCCTTCTCTAAGGCCTTGATCTTGTCTTTTAGGGCCTTTATTTCTCTGCCCTGCTCCGCTACAGTTACTTTTGACTTGTCATATTTGGCATCCAGCTCTGCCAATTTTTCCTTGGCCTTCTTTATTTCATTGGCCTGGAGCTCCATTTCCTTGATGGCCTTAGTCAATTCTTCTATACTTGCACTGGCATCTGGAGCTGCTGCTGTTCCTGCTACTTCTGTTGTGGGGGCCACTGTTGCCCCTGAAGTTGTTGTTGTTGTTGAAGTAGTTGGAGGAGCTTGGGAAGTGGATTCTCCCTGTTTATCTTGTAATGCTCCTTCCAGCTCTTTCTCCAAATCCCTGATCCTCTGGTCTTGCTGCATTATGAGGTCTAACTGGTCATCAACCTGTTTTTGCTTTTGAAGCTCTGCGGTTTGAGGGTGCTCAGTGGGCTGCAGCTTCAACCTCTTCTTTAATGCATTCAGGTCATCATCTTTCTTCTTCATAAGGGCCTTCACACCCTTTGGATCACTAGGATCATGTCCAAGATCAATGATGATGTCCTCAAGAGACTTTATTCTATTGTCTTTGGCCAAGGAGGACATTCTCTCGAAATCCAACTGTGTATTGGTGTTTTTTAGGGATTCTTTCAGCTCATGGGCCATGGTTTCCCTCTCCACCAAGGTTGCATAAACCATTTCTCCAGCTTGCTTGTGGAGTTCTATTTGGTCCATGGGATGGATGTCTTTGGCCATGACCTCCACCTTTGTCTTCACAAAATCTGCAGCTGACTTAGGCTGCGGTATTGTAGGCTTAAAGTGACTGAGGATTATTTTTTCCTCTTTAATGTCATACACAGACATTAGCCTTTCTTGCTGGGCTGGTGTTGCATCTATAAATTGCTTGTAGACCTCAGCCCTCAGCAAATCATTCTGAGCTTTTATTTGTTTGAAAGAAGCCTTAGTGCTCTTGGGCTTCTTGCTCTGCTGGGAGGAGGAAGACACCTCCAAACCAAGTTGCAATCCTCGCTCCCGCTGAAAGGAGCTTGTCCCTGTGTGCTGGCTTCCCTCCCTGTTTTTCCTTGAGCTGTCAAGGAATTCTTCAGTGATGTCTTCTACCTCTGGGGAGTCTAGCCTTTGCCTTTTGGCTCCTGGTTGTTGGGAGGATCCACTAATTGGAGTGGACTCTTCTCTATCTCTTTTCATACCCCTTTCTTCATGTGTTGGGGTCTGCAAACTTGGAGCAGTCAATGGCTCAGTCTGTGGAGGTGGGGTTTGCATTACTGGAGCTGCTGGTAGCTCCGTTTAATTGAGGGGCAATCTGCTCTTGCTGCTGTTCTATTTGCTGCCCTTGTTGGGGCTCTTGATGTTGCTCATTTGCAGGGGCATGCTTTTCTTTCACTGTTTCCTCCTCTGCACCCATTATCCCTTTGCCTTTGTCTGCAGTTGGTGCTGCTGTGGAAGGTGCTTGTGTAACTGGTGCAGTCCTTGAGGCCGAGGTCCCTTCTCTTGTTGAATAAGGCCGCTTGAAAGGTACCTGCTGCACAGAGTCTAGGTCAATGGTTTTTTCAAGCTCCTTCATATTCTTTAGCATTATCTCTTCTTCAGTTAGCTTTTCAACTAAAGTACCCTGCTGCCATTCTTGCTGGTTGGCATATCTTTCAATGTGTGGGTATTGACAATGTCTATAACCTAGAAGCCTGTATTTGTTTCTTCTGGCAGTAATGAAGCCCTCAGGGTCATAAGGGACCCACCGAAAACTATATGATAGTTTATATTTATCCTTGAGGATGAGGTCAGCATCTTCCCACCCTTCTTTCTGATTCATGATGAAGGGGCCCAACTGGTGTTTGAATTTGAGGTGGGCCTTCTTTTTGGCGCTGTGGAAGTGGGTGAGGTTGGACTGAGTCAGCTGCCTGTAATACTCCAAGGCAAACAACCTCATAGGCACATATTTTGGGAGCCTGTATGGACAGAGCTCACAGCCATAGACTCTGATGACTGTATGGTCCTCATATAGGTACTAATCACCTATTTTACATTTTTTGGAAAGCTGCAGAACCTTCTGTATCTCAGTTGACATTCTGGGAGGAGGGGACCTAATCAATAGGCAAGAGACTAGATACACAAATTGGTCAACAAACTCACAACAGGAATAGGGTGAGTTTGTGACTTTGTGATAGACAGAGGTCCAGAAGATCACAGATCTTCTTTCCCCTCTATAATCCAACTTTTTGATATAGCATGGAAAAGCCTCAGACTGATAGTACATAAAGAGGTGATAGATATAGGCCGAGTACTTAAGGACCCCCTGTCTATCCACTGCACCCAACTGATCATGGATCTTGTTAGCTATAAACTTGGCAAAGTTATATTTGCGGGCAGGGGGTTGGCCTGGGCTGTAAACAGCTAGTAATACTAGCATTGTCTCATCCACATGTTCGCTGGTTCTGTATCCCAGCACATAAGCAATCATGTCCAGGAGTAATCTGCCTACTTCAGTGAAGTGGACATCTAAATAAGGAGGTGGCCCTGCAGGCTGGCACTCAGGTCTCATGAATGTCCTGGTGACCTTTTGAATCTCCTCACTGGTCATCTTGGCACCAGTGTCCAGCAGATAGTTCATTGAGAATGGGATTAGCAGCTCTGTCTGATCAAAATGTAGCATTTTTTTGATGGATTCAGGATTAATGTAGAAGAGGATCCTCCCAGATGGAGTGCTAATAGCTCTGTGCTGCACATCATAGTTTTCAGCACATAGGCGAATGATTTCTGGAAAGACATTTACAGATGGGAGACAATAGTATGGCAGGTTTGACTCCCATATCCCATATGTGTCATGACCATTCAGGTAGTCCTCTCTCAACTGCCTGAAGGTCTGCAGAAAGTCCCTGTCTACCACACAGTCTTCAATAAGGTAGTCCTTGTCAGCAAGAGGCAAGGACTGCAAGTCTTTATTGGGTGGATTTAATGGAGCAACACTGAGAGCTGTGGGTGCAGGGGCAGCCATTGTATGATTTGATTTTGAATAAGATGAGTGCAATGGTTTGCAAAGCTCTTAAGAGCTTAAATGATAGGCCAACTGTAGACAAAGTCTGAAATGATTTTTACAGTGGAAAAACATGCTTGCTTCTGTAGTTTTTGGTAAATTCACAGGGGTTGTGAATTGCTAGGGGTAAATTGCAGAGGGTATGTGAGGTTTACTTTGGTAAAAAACTGCTGCTGGTCTACACCCGGAAAAAGGGAACAATGCCGGGAACCTTGAGTATGAATTCACAGCTTTGGCCCGTGAACTGACTGTTTCAGTGTTGAATTTATAGTTCTGGGGGTAAGCAGGTTAGCTTGGTTCACTTTTAGGTAGCAGACTATGCTTAATTGCGGAATTTTGACAGGTGTTTAATGGTGAATTTACAGATAAATGGTATGCATGGGCGAAAATGGGGAATTACGGTGAATACCTGGATAGAAACGCCTAGAAAGCCTGCAGGCCGAACCGTGTAGGCTGAATTGATGAGTTGGTATGGTTGTAAATTTGAATTTGGAGGTCCGGAGGCACTTTGGCAGTGAACCAGCTGCAACGGCTATGTTTTCTTTTGCGCGAAAATGACATAAAAATGGCTCAAACCGTGACTTTAACGACTAATTCGGAAAAAATAGGTAATTGGCGCCTTTCCGCCGATGACGTCAGCATGACGTCATGGCGGGCCCGGGTACGGGGGTGACGTGGCTGCTGAGGTGTAGGCCAGGGTGGCAGGACACGGTGGCGGGTGGATAAGGTGGCAGGACTACGTGGAGGGCCACATGGCGCGGGGGCGGGGAAGGGTGCTACGTCATGATGACGTATGCATGACGTAAGGGGGAGGTGGTAACGGGATGGTGGTAAGCGGTTTCCCCGCACCACCTTTGGGGAAAGGCGGTATCGGGGAGGGGGGCTCCGAACAACCCCGCCGCCTGCCACGCGTCCCGGGTACGGCGCCCAATACCGCCTTTCCCCGGACGTTAAAGGTCGGCAGCTCCAGATCTAAAAATACCCGCCCACCGTTGGATCGTGGGTGGCAGACGATCGATTTAAAATATTCGATTTAAAATATTCTAAAATATTCGATTTAATAATCTGGGCGGAGAACATTAGGTTTAGGGTTATTTGTGGGTTTTTTTTTGGGGGTAGGGGTTGATATGCGGGGAAAAAAGGGTTAATAAGTGGATTTTAAGCAGAGGGAAGGGGTTTTTGTGGAATTACTTGGGCAGAGGTGAGGGGATGGCTTAGGGGGTGGTTATTACTCCAACCAGAGGTCAGAGAAATCCCATGACAGGGTTGACCATAGTCCCTGATGGACTAATGTCTCCCTCAACTAACTTATTTAGCTATAGTGCTAAGGGGAGGATATTTATACAATGCTGGGGGATTTATACACCTTGGTGTTATAATAGTAGGGGGAAGGGAAACATAAGGGACTTTAGATAATAGAAGTTAAGGGTTAACATGGATGGAAGAAGTGGATGAGGGATGAAACCACTAAGTTTATGTGAATATAACTTAGCTTAGGGAGTAGATCAAAATAAAAAGAATTTTAGACAAGAAATGTGGCTTATAAAGGAATAAGAACCACCGTGAAACCTCAAATTCTTGCATGAATCTCAACTGATGAGGGGATGTTAGTTATGAATGGGAAAAGGGAAAATGGAATGTTAGACATGCTCCTTTGCTTTGCTACATCATAATGGAGAAGAGGACCTTCTCAATCCACTGTTATTCCTTTGTAAACAGTTTATCAAACACTCAACTAGAAAGGAATGACATTTCTGCAACCCCATCTGCTTACCCATCTATTTGCCTAGCATTTTTTGTTTCTTCATGGAGGGTGCACTTAGACTTGCAGACCCTTATTTACCTTTTCTTTTCTTTGGCTTTTTCCCTTTTGATCCTCTATCTAAGGCTATCCTTTTTGCTTCCAAGGTCCCAGATTAAGCAGTTGGGAACCTTATTTCTCTACCTAGCTACTTTTCCTACCAAGATTAAACAGTTTGGACAAACTTCTTTCTCTATTCTACAACAGAAAATTGAAACATGGCATGATCCAGATTAGGCTGTTGGACCATCCATCGAATTTGGGACAACATCAAGCTATATACACACATTGTCTTCTCTTGGAAATATGGGATCTTTGCATCATCAAAGCAGAGCATATTTGGAACTTTCTTTGCCAATCATGAAATATGAAACCTATTGGTATAGGTAGCTAACAGTGGCTCCACATGGGGATGGTTTTGCCATTTGAAAGACCAAGAACAACAGGTCAGAATGCCTTGGCCCTTGACTGCTTTTACCAAAACTTGAAGCATGCTGCTTTGAAATTCCAAAATTGTGCTCTTCCCACCTTGGTGGATCTCTAAACCTATTTGCCTTTTGCTGACAGTTAATAAAACTTGAGAAACTGCATTTTTACAGTTTAACAGAAAGTAATATATACACCTGAATATGTACAAGGGAAACTCAGGCTGCACTTATGGGTAGTGGTCAAAATAGTGCTTCAGCATCCTGCCATTCACAGGACCTTCATCTAAATCAGTTTCATTAAGACTTTTAAGGAAATAGGTATTGTTTCCTTGTACTGCTTGGACAGCAAATGGTCCTCTCCAAAGGGAATCAAATTTTCCATGTTTTCCCTTATCCTCTCTTCTTGAGTCCCACTTGAGGACTTTGTCTCCAACATTAAAGTCTTCTGCCTTAGTTCTTCTGTCAAAAGATTTCTTTAGCTTTTCTTGTAAAATTTGAACTCTGCTGTACACTTGATCTCTAGTTTGCTGCAAACATATTATTTGATTTATCCTTCTTTGCATATCATTTGGTTCAGCTTGACTTTCTTGAAGAAGTTTCATAACAGGAATCCCTAGTGATGAAGGGAATTTAGCTTCTAATCCATAGACTAACTCATATGGGCTGGTCCCAATTGATCTCTTGGTTGTTAGTCTATCTGCCCATAAGGCATTCACAAGCTTCTTATGCCAATTCTTTTTGTTCTCTTCTAGCACTTTCTTTATGATGTTTACCAGGCTTTTATTTGATGATTCAGCAAGGCCATTTCCTTGGGGATAGTATGCAGTAGAATGGCCCAAGGTAATGTGAAACTTGTGGTAGAAATTTACCATCTTCTTAGATCTGAAAGCAGCAGCATTGTTTGTTATTATTTTATCAGGACAGCCAAATCTAGAAAGGATATTGGTCTCAAGGAACTGAATGATAGTGGAGTCATTTGCTTGTCTGCATGGAACAGCTTCAATCCATTTAGTAAAGTAGTTTGTAGCTGTTAGAATCCATCTATGCTGGCCTGAAGATGAAGGGTGAATCTCCCCAATGAAATCCAAGCCCCATTGTTGAAAAGGTCTCTCTGTTGCAATAGGCCTCAAGGGAAGTGGCAGTAACTGTCTCTTTCCCTCAAACACTTGACATTTATGACATGAGGTGGTGAATTTCTTGACATCAGAGAACATGGTGGGCCAGTAGTAACCAGCCCTCAGTATTTTATCCACAATGGACTTCCAGTACAAGTGTCCACCACAGTCACCTGCATGAAATTCTTTTATGATATTGTTAGTTTCATTCTCAATTAAGCAGTTTAACAATATCCCTTCATGGTTTTTCCAAAGTAAATTTCCATCCATAACACAGAATTTAGAATCTTTCATTTTTAGGAACCTACATTTAGTTCTGGATAGCCCTGGGGGAGCACACAGGTTTTGTAACACATAACAGATATCCGAATACCAGGGGGATTGTTCAAAGGCTACATTGATCTTTGGAGTCGCCAGCTCCGGTTCACTGTCTAGCTGGTTGATGTCCAAGGCTTGGAAATTTGTTTCAGACATTAATTTAGCCAGACCTTGTCCTTTTATCAGTTTTGTAGGTTTTATTTCAATGTCAAATTCTAGAATATTTGCAATCCATTTTCCCCTTCTGCCCTCTAAGTTCTCTTGAGTAAGTATGTCTTTGACAATTGGGCTTGGTACATAGGCTATAACATGGGAGTATAGGATATAGATCCTAAAGTCTTTGATAGCTTTGACCAAGGCATATGCTTGCTTTTCCATAATCTGGTATTTCAGAGGTGCATCTCTAAGAGCTCTACTAAAGAAAGCAATGGGCTTCTCATTTCCTTGGTCATCTTTCTGTAATAAAACAGCAGCAATTGTATGCTGGGAGGCAAAAGAGAAAATGATGAATTCTCTATCAAACTGAGGATTTGTTAAGACTGGGGTCTGGGTAAGGGCCAATTTTATACCTTCAAAGGCTTGATTTGCTTCAACTGTCCATTTCACTTTTGAATCCTTCTTTAGCATGTTATTCAGTAATCTGATCAGTTCTGCTAAGTTTGGGATAAACCGTCTCAAGAAATTGATCTTCCCCAAGAATGCTTGCAATTCTTTGATATTTCTTGGGTGAGGCATCTGTAAGATAGCTTGTATTCTATCTGGGTCAATTCTTATGCCATCCTTTGAAATGATGTGTCCTAACAGCTTACCTTCTTCCAAACCAAACAGGGATTTCTTGGGATTCAAGGAAATTCCATATTTCCTGCATGTTAAGAAGATCTGCCTTAGATGTTTCAAATGTTCTTGATCTGATTTTGAGAAAGGTGTGAGGTCATCTAAGTAAATGACTAAAAAGTCATGAATCTCCTTGGCAAAAGCAATATCCATTGCTCTTTGAAATGTTGCCCCTGCATTTTTCAATCCAAAAGGCATTTTTACATATTTGAAAGTTCCCCATGGGGTTGTAAATGCAGTTTTGTCTTGATCATCAGGGTGTACTAAGATTTGATTAAAACCTGAGAATCCATCAAGTAATGAGATCCTTGAGGCACCTACCACTCTTTGGAGGATGTGATCCATCTTAGGTAAGGGATAGTTATCTTTGAGGGATACTTGATTCAAGTTCCTAAGATCCACACAAAGCCTTATTTCACCAGTTTTCTTTCTTGTGGGTACCAAATTTGAAATCCAATCAGAAAACCTGATTGGTGCTATGATGCCTGCCTTGAACATTTTCTGTACCTCTTGTTCCATTGCTGGGAGAAGCATAGGATTGATTCTCCTCAATTTTTGTTTAAAGGGTTTTTGATCTGGCTTAAGAGGGATAGTGTGTTGAATTACGGAGGTGTCATAGGATTTTAAATCCTCATAACTCCATGCAAAGACATCCTGGAACTCTTTAAAGAGGTCAATGTATTTGGGCTTTTGGTCAGGAGGTAAGGAAGTAGACAATTTTATTATTTTGGGTTGTTCAGCAGTCCCAATGTTACATTCTTCTATGGCAGTGTTGAGGGGCTGCATTTTTGGTTTGTTGGGAACATCATTGGAGTCGAAAATGTCTTCCAAAGGAGCTAAGCCTGTTGGAAGAAAATTGTCCTTCAATTGTATCACTTCAGCCTCATCTTCGACTGTCTCCTCATAACTGATTTGTTGAATTTCTTGTATGTTATCTTTGTTGAAAATTGTAGGATTTAGTATTTGGTTAGCTGTTTTGGGTGATATTGCTTTGTTAATCTGTCTACTCTGTATTTGTGATTGACTTGCTCTTTCAGGTATTTGTGATTGACTTGCTCTTTCAGTGCCAATGTTTAGTCCTGCAAATTCTTGTTGCAAGGTCAAGAAGTTGTTTATTTGTGCATCATCTTCAAATACCTGCCAGTCTTTGACATTGTTTGGGACAGAAGGTCTGTGCTTTACCTCAGCTGTAAAGCAATGATGGGGCTCAAAAGGCAGCTTGCAGGTACTTGCAAATGTGGCTAAACTATGAGCATGAAGATTATGGGTCCTAGAAATTTTGGTGATTTGGAATTTAGAGAAGAAGCTTAGTATTTCAGCCACCGCAGACCTATAAGACCTCAGTCTCTTGTCATTGGTGACAAAATTTCCCTTCACTTGTTGGATGACTAAATCTGAATCCCCCATAATTGAGACTTTGGTGGCTTGTAAGAACTTTACTAGCTTGAGGCCTAGTAAAAGAGCTTCATATTCTGCCATATTATTAGTACACTTGAAATTCAGTCTGTAGGCTCGGCCTTCTGCATGACTGTCTTGTTTATTATGTATCCAAACTCCAGCTCCTGCCCCTAATTTGTTGACTGACCCATCAAATTCAAGGAACCATAGGATCTCTTGTTCCAGGGAGAACTTAATGACCTCCTTGTGTGCTGGAATTGTAAGTTGAAGCTCTGGTTTGCCATCTGGTTTGTTTTCTATGGCAGTCTCCTCACTTGATGGAACCTGTTCGCTTTCTTGAGCAGCAGCTGTGTTTAATGTTTGCCTAATCATTGTTTCTTGGGTAGCAGTTTTCTCATTAGTGTCTTCCTCTTGTATGAGTGTCTTGGGTTCAACCTCATTATCTGAGAGAGTTGTATTATCATTGAAGAGAATGTATGAGTCTATGTCTGAATGGACAGCATATATGGGAAAGTTTTGGGGCTTTTCTTCACTGCTGACCATGTATTTCATTAGTGTTTCTCTGTATAGTCTCTTTGGTTGCCCAAAAACAGAGATGGTGGCGTATGACATGTCCAGTTGTAGGGAACCTTGAAGTTTAGCCCCCCATGACCTTGATAACAGCATCCCATACTTGGGTGGTATATCAGCAACTACAACATCCATTAGAATTGTTTTATTTGGGTACTGAACAAGGGACACACATAGGTCTTTTATTAGACCTAAGAACTTGACTTGGCTGGAGTCAAAGGAGAATAGGTCCTTATATGGCCTTGTAATATCTAGATTAAGTCTTTCCATGACTGCTTTTGGCATGAGGTTGTGAGAGGGACCTGAGTCAAACATTGCATTGTGTAATATCTTATCATGAACATGTAAACTGACATAAAAAGGTAATATCCCTGTGACCACTGTTTTTCCATCAAATTCTGGACCGAACAGCAATTCTAGGGTATCATCTAGCACATTGACATCATCTTTGTTGTTAGTAAGTTGAAGGGACTTCTTGATTTGTTGTTTATAAATGTCATGCTTGGCTAGTTCTGAAAGAGGAATAGCTACCTTCAATTTATTAATTTCAGTTTCTAGGTCAAAGGGTTTTTCAGATTGGGTCCTTTGGATGTGGATGACATTTCTTTCCTTGTTCACTAACTCTTCTTCTTGACTCTTATCTTGATCTTGAGGCTTGCCCTTCTTGCTCATCTCTTGAGAGGTGTTACTTAGGTTGGGCTTCAAGGGTGAGGGATCTACCGGCTGCTGTTTTGAAAAAAAGGTTTCAGCTATTTCCTCAACGGTTACCTCATCTATATTTGGACCAGTTTTGTTACTTGGTTCTGTGACAATGGCTCTTTTGGGCTACTGGTTGTCCTTTGTCTTTTCAGGCTGAGTTACATTTACAGTTCTACTCCTTAGCTTGTATTGTTTATGGACCTCATAAACAGCTGTGTCATAGCCCTGCTTAAAGTCAAATGACTCACCTGATTTGGTTTGGAACAGCTTGATTTCATCATTCTCATGATCTTCTTGTGTTAAAAAGACTTGACTTTCACCATCCAAACCCATTAGATTAATGTGGGGATCTTCATTGGGTTCACTTACTGTGGAAGTCTCAGCATAATTCTCTTGGAAAGGGGGTCTTATGTCTGGGTCAGAATTGGCCTTGCCAACGTTTGGATTTTGAGTTCTCCTAAAATTTGGATTCCTAGGAGGGTTGTTTTGTGGTGCTTCCCATGATGACTTTCTCTCAACTGATTCCACTCTATCTCCCAATCTCTTCATACCAGTGAGTATTGCATCCAGTTTTTGATCAAAGGCTGAGGGTTCTTCTTTGAAGGTGGTTCTCTTTTCCAACCTTGCTCTGTTTCTTTTGGCAATCAGGTTAGCTTCCACTGTGACAGCAACTTTTTGCACATCTGCAAGGGTTTCAGGAGCTCTCTCCTTCAACTGGTAGGCCATATCAGGATCAAAACCATCAGGAAATTTGTATAAGGCCAAATCAGGGGGAGGTCTTAAATTTTGTGGGATTGCGTTATATACATTGTTGAATCTTGCACAATACTCCAAAACAGTCTCTTGGGGACCTCTTTTGATAGTGTCATATTCGCTAAGTATGTGCAGAGGATCTTTCTTTTTCTCCCATCTGTTAGTAAAGGCTTGATACAGCTCATCAGGGGTTGTGATGGAATTTGCATTCAGGGATCTGAACCAAGTTCTTACATCCCCAGTCAGACTTTGAACAAACATCCTCATTCTCACACTGTCATCATCTATTTCATAGGTCTCAAAATGGTCTTGCATCCTTTTGGCATGATGAATAGCTGTAAAATGGCCAGTGGAGTCAAAATATGAGATTTTAGTTTGGTAGTCTTGGGGTAGAGCTGCAGCATTAGCTGGTAACTGCAAGGGTGCATATCTGTTAGCCATATTCACAAGGTTTGGGGGATTTACAGGAGCAACTGGGACAAAAGGAACGGTGTGTACCACAGGGGTAACAGGTGTAGCAGTACCTAGAGTGTTTTTCAAGGGGATATGTGCAGCGGGTGAAGATGTGAAAGGAGGGCTTTGAGATGTTGATGGTGAACTGGGGGAGACAGGAGTTGACCGAAACAGAACCTTGATAGGAGTTGGAACTGGTTCAGGGTGAGCTGTCTCAGGACTAAAATCACTAGGATTTTCCTGCCTTTGCTGTTTCCTAATTATTTTGGGAATTGTATTTGGATTTTCAAAAACTTCTGGTGGATTTGGGTCAGGGTTTGACCTAGTGTGCCTGGTTTCCCTTTTAGGAGCCAGCTTCTGAACTTCTTTTTGGTATTTTTAAGATATTTTTTAGGACTGTTTTAAGGGACTGCTCAAGCTTTTAAAACCACTGTCTTGGCAGACAACAGTTGAAAAACAATATGCTCAGGTCCCCAGCGGAGTCGCCATTTATGTTAACACCCAGGTTGTTCCCTACGACTCCCAAGGGAATACGGCCGGGGTAACCACTAACCAGTCTTTGGATTGCAGCCTCTAGCCAAGCTGTAATCAGAGAGGGCTCTCTCTTTAAAGTTTAGCTCTGTTTTGATAGTATTTTAGGCTAGCTATGAAGTTCAAGGTTTTGTTTTTGAGATGTGTTTGGTGATGATTCCAGTTAATATATATAGGTACTTACTAGCATGTCTTAGTCCATTGGGCATGGGGTCAGTGGTCCTTTAGTTTGTCTGATACTGTGTGATACCTTAGTGATGCTTCAGAGCCAGATTTGTGTCTGAGGAAAAACGTTCATAATGGTTATTAAGTGGGTGTATCCAGTTTATGCAAGGCAATTAAGAATCTCACAGAAAACTGCTAAAGAAAATATAGTAGGAACATCAATCTAGAAGCAATGAAGAATTTCTAGTTAACATTTAACACATATAGAATTAATAGACACATGAGCAATTAAGGATTCATGTATATAGTTAATTCTGAAAACTAACATTCACAGCAGTAAAAATTGAGCACAGGGTGTAGTAAAACAAATCCTGTACTATTCTTTTTCTTCACTGCTAGCTTAGTACAACATAAGTATGGTTTGATAAACACAAGAAGACAAGGAACAGAGATTGAGGAAAACTTGTTATTTCATCAGACAGCACAGGAATTCTGTATCAGCACATCTAGCATCATCCATACATCAAATACTTCAGGAAATCACTGAGCTGGTCCAGCCCTCTGTTTAGATAAAACTGAAAGTATACAATAGATTCTCCTTGGAGTCAAAAATCACCAACCCCTTATGCGTTACTAAGGGGAGTATTTATACAAAATTTACATGTAAAAATATCAAGAAAAGGAGTTAATGGCTCATAAATGTTATGCCAACTCCTGGAGCTTGGTAGCTGAGAAAGTAAAAGCTGTAGTAACTTTTTATTGCTTTAGCTGTCAAAAATAGTCAGAAATTGATGACTTGGTGGGTGTCGAAGTCGGCTGAGGGTAAGCTGTCCAAATATGCGCATTTGCTTATCCTTTAGGCTAGCTGTCATTGTCCTTATGCTGAGTCACCCTTTCAGCTGCCTTTATTTCTGACTTTGTCATGTTGTTTGCCTTGTAGTGATCTGGAGCTGGCAGTGGCCGAACAATAGAGGCTACCGTGGAAAAATCTAAAGCATTGCTTTCCACCAATCCTCCTTAGGCATTTGATGCCTCCGAATTTTTATCAAGGTCTCATCGGCCTCTGTATACCTATAAAAGTTAGGAGGAGTTTGAAACAGATGATTTACCTCATTTTCAATAAAGAACAGGCCTTCAAGTTTTTCATACAAGCTCTATCCTGTGGGGGGCCCTGTTTGCTCAGATGTACTGCCAGATGCAATAATCTGATTTTCAATAGTGGTTGCCATTCTGTTGGCAAATTGATCTCGAGAGATCAGTCTTCCTGCACCACTTAGGAGGCTGGGGAGTCCCTTTGATTGCAGCACTGCCATCTTGACTTTATATTCCTCCACCTCAGCTTGTATCTCATAGCACTTCCTCTCCACAGTTTGTACATAGTTCCTGAGAGTTAGTACCTTCTTAGCAGTGAGGACAGCCTCGGTCCTGTTGGCAATGCCTATGGCTGCCAGTTCCTCCTTCTCTTGCCTGTTCAGGAAGTCTATCATCCTGTTGGCCTGTTCTGGCTTGTCTCCCAGTGTTGTCTTGGCCTTATGGATTTCTGCTTGTGCTTGGCCCATTAAGTCCATCTGTTCATGTATTGTTTTGATTGACCTCCATTGTTGATTGATAGAATGGCCAATTTTGGCCCATAGAATCCTCTTTATGTCGGCCATGGCAGTCTCTAGATTCAGTTCCTTCTCTAAGGCCTTGATCTTGTCTTTTAGGGCCTTTATTTCTCTGCCCTGCTCCACTACAGTTACTTTTGACTTGTCATATTTGGCATCCAGCTCTGCCAATTTTTCCTTGGCCTTCTTTATTTCATTGGCCTGGAGCTCCATTTCCTTGATGGCCTTAGTCAATTCTTCTATACTTGCACTGGCATCTGGAGCTGCTGCTATTCCTGCTGCTTCTGTTGTGGGGGCCACTGCTGCCCCTGAAGTTGTTGCTGTTGTTGAAGTAGTTGGAGGAGCTTGGGAAGTGGATTCTCCCTGTTTATCTTGTAATGCTCCTTCCAGCTCTTTCTCCAAATCCCTGATCCTCTAGTCTTGCTGCATTATGAGGTCTAATTGGTCATCAACCTGTTTTTGCTTTTGAAGCTCTGCGGTTTGAGGGTGCTCTGTGGGCTGCAGCTTCAACCTCTTCTTTAATGCATTCAGGTCATCATCTTTCTTCTTCATAAGGGCCTTCACACCCTTTGGATCACTAGGATCGTGTCCAAGATCAATGATGATGTCCTCAAGAGACTTTATTCTATTGTCTTTGGCCAAGGAGGACATTCTCTCGAAATCCAACTGTGTATTGGTGTTTGTTAGGGATTCTTTCAGATCATGGGCCATGGTTGCCCTCTCCACCAAGGTTGCATAAACCATTTCTCCAGCGTGCTTGTGGAGTTCTATTTGGTCCATGGGATGGATGTCTTTGGCCATGACCTCCACCCTTGTCTTCACAAAATCTGCCGCTGACTTAGGCTGCGGTATTGTAGGCTTAAAGTGACTGAGGATTATTTTTTCCTCTTTAATGTCATACACAGACATTAGCCTTTCTTGCTGGGCTGGTGTTGCATCTATAAATTGCTTGTAGACCTCAGCCCTCAGCAGATCATTCTGAGCTTTTATTTGTTTGAAAGAAGCCTTAGTGCTCTTGGGCTTCTTTCTCTGCTGGGAGGAGGAAGACACCTCCAAACCAAGTTGCAATCCTCGCTCCTGCTGAAAGGAGCTTGTCCCTGTGTGCTGGCTGCCCTCCCTGTTTTTCCTTGAGCTGTCAAGGAATTCTTCAGTGATGTCTTCTACGTCTGGGGAGTCTAGCCTTTGCCTTTTGGCTCCTGGTTGTTGGGAGGATCCACTAATTGGAGTGGACTCTTCTCTATCTCTTTTCATACCCCTTTCTTCATGTGCTGGGGTCTGCAAACTTGGAGCAGTCAATGGCTCAGTCTGTGGCGGTGGGGTTTGCATTACTGGAGTTGCTGGTAGCTCCGTTTGTTGAGGGGCAGTCTTCTCTTGCTGTTGTTCTGTTTGTTGCCCTTGTTGGGGCTCTTGATGCTGCTCATTTACAGGGGCAGGCTTTTCTTTCACTGTTTCCTCCTCTGCACCCATTATCCCTTTGCCTTTGTCTGCAGCTGGTGCTGCTGTGGAATGTGCTTGTGTAACTGGTGCAGTCCTTGAGGCCGAGGTCCCTTCTCCTGTTGAATAAGGCCGCTTGAAAGGTACCTGCTGCACAGAGTCTAGGTCAATGGTTTTTTCAAGCTCCTTCATATTCTTTAGCATTATCGCTTCTTCAGTTAGCTTTTCAACTAAAGTACCCTGCTGCCATTCTTGCTGGTTGGCATATCTTTCAATGTGTGGGTATTGACAATGTCTATAACCTAGAAGCCTGTATTTGTTTCTTCTGGCAGTAATGAAGCCCTCAGGGTCATAAGGGACCCACCGAAAACTATATGATAGTTTATATTTATCCTTGAGGATGAGGTCAGCATCTTCCCACCCTTCTTTTTGATTCATGATGAAGGGGCCCAACTGGTGTTTGAATTTGAGGTGGGCCTTCTTTTTGGCGCTGTGGAAGTGGGTGAGGTCGGACTAAATCAGCTGCCTGTAATACTCCAAGGCAAACAACCTCATAGGCACATATTTTGGGAGCCTGTATGGATAGAGCTCACAGCCATAGACTCTGATGACTGTATGGTCCTCATATAGGTACTAATCACGTATTTTACATTTTTTGGAAAGTTGCAGAGCCTTCTGTATCTCAGTTGACATTCTGGGAGGAGGGGACCTCATCAATAGGCAAGAGACTGGATACACAAATTGGTCAACAAACTCACAATAGGAATAGGGTGAGTTTGTGACTTTGTGATAGACAGAGGTCCAGAAGATCACAGATCTTCTTTCCCCTCTATAATCCAGCTTTTTGATATAGCATGGAAAAGCCTCAGACTGATAGTACATAAAGAGGTAATAGATATAGGCCGAGTACTTAAAGACCCCCAGTCTATCCACTGCACCCAACTGATCATGGATCTTGTTAGCTATAAACTTGGCAAAGTTATATTTGCGGGCAGGGGGTTGGCCTGGGCTGTAAACAACTAGCAATACTAGCATTGTCTCATCCACATGTTCATTGGTTCTGTATCCCAGAACATAAGCAATCATGTCCAGGAGTAATCTGCCTACTTCAGTGAAGTGGACATCTAAATAAGGAGGTGACCCTGCAGGCTGGCACTCAGGTCTCATGAATGTCCTAGTGACCTTTTGAATCTCCTCAGTGGTCATCTTGGCACCAGTGTCCAGCAGATAGTTCATGGAGAATGGGATTAGCAGCTCTGTCTGATCAAAATGTAGCATTTTGTTGATGGATTCAGGATTAATGTAGAAGAGGATCCTCCCAGATGGAGTGCTAATAGCTCTGTGTTGCACATCATAGTTTTCAGCACATAGGCGAATGATTTCTGGAAAGACATTTACAGATGGGAGACAATAGTATGGCCGGTTTGACTCCCATATCCCATATGTGTCATGACCATTCAGGTAGTCCTCTCTCAACTGCTTGAAGGTCTGCAGAAAGTCCCTGTCTACCACACAGTCTTCAATAAGGTAGTCCTTGTCAGCAAGAGGCAAGGACTGTAAGTCTTTATTGGGTGGATTTAATGGAGCAACACTGAGAGCTGTGGGTGTAGGGGCAGCCATTGTATGATTTGATTTTGAATAAGATGAGTGCAATGGTTTGCAAAGCTCTTAAGAGCTTAAATGATAGGCCAACTGTAGACAAAGTCTGAAATGTTTTTTACAGTGGAAAAACAGGCTTGCTTCTGCAGTTTTTGGTAAATTCACAGGGGTTGTGAATTGCTAGGGGTAAATTGCAGAGGGTATGTGAGGTTTACTTTGGTAAAAAACTGCTGCTGGTCTACACCCGGCAAAAGGGAACAATGCCGGGCACCTCGAGTATGAATTCACAGCTTTGGCCCGTGAACTGACTGTTTCAGTGTTGAATTTATAGTTCTGGGGGTAAGCAGGTTAGCTTGGCTCACTTTTAGGTAGCAGACTATGCTTAATTGCGGAATTTTGACAGGTGTTTAATGGTGAATTTACAGATAAATGGTATGCATGGGCGAAAATGGGGAATTACTGTGAATACCTGGATAGAAACGCCTAGAAAGCCTGCGGGTCGAACCGTGAAGGCTGAATTGATGAGTTGGTATGGTTGCAAATTTGAATTTGGAGGTTCGTAGGCGCTTTGGCAGTGAACCAGCTGCAACGGCTATGTCTTCTTTTGTGCGAAAATGACATAAAAACGACTCAAACCATGACTTTAACGACTAATTCGGAAAAAATAGGTAATTGGCGCCTTTCCGCCGATGACGTCAGAATGATGTCATGGCGGGCCTGGGTACGGGGGTGACATGGGTGCTGAGGTGTAGGCCAGTGTGGCAGGACACGGTGGCGGGTGGATAAGGTGGCAGGACTACGTGGAGGGCCACACGGCGCGGGGGCGGGGAAGGGTGCTACGTCATGATGACGTATGCATGACGTAAGGGGAAGGTGGTAACGGGATGGTGGTAAGTGGTTTCCCCGCACCACCTTTGGGGAAAGGCGGTATCGGGGAGGGGGGCTCCGAACAACCCCGCCGCCTGCCACGTGTCCTGGGTACGGCGCCCAATACTGCCTTTCCCCGGACGTTAAAGGTCGGCAGCTCCAGATCTAAAAATACCCGCCCACCGTTGGATCGTGGGTGGCAGACGATCGACGGCTGGCGGGCCTTCCGACGGATCGTGCAGGTTGGGGGGGGTCCCGCCAGTATATTAAAATATTCGATTTAATAATCTGGGCGGAGAACATTAGGTTTAGGGTTATTTGTTGGTTTTTTTTTGGGGGTAGGGGTTAATATGCAGGGAAAAAAGGGTTAATAAGTGGATTTTAAGCAGAGGGAAGGGGTTTTTGTGGAATCACTTGGGCAGAGGTGAGGGGATGGCTTAGGGGGTGGTTATTACTCCAACCAGATGTCAAAGCAATCCCATGACAGGGTTGACCATAGTCGCTGATGGACTAATGTCTCCCTCAACTAACTTATTTAGCTATAGTGCTAAGGGGAGGATATTTATACAATGCTGGGGGATTTATACACCTTGGTGTTATAATAGTAGGGGGAAGGGAAACATAAGGGACTTTAGATAATAGAAGTTAAGGGTTAACATGGATGGAAGAAGTGGATGAGGGATGAAACCACTAAGTTTATGTGATGATAACTTAGCTTAGGGAGTAGATCAAAATAGAAAGAATTTTAGACAAGAAATGTGGCTTATAAAGGAATAAGAACCACCGTGAAACCTCAAATTCTTGCATGAATCTCAACTGATGAGGGGATGTTAGTTATGAATGGGAAAAGGGAAAATGGAATGTTAGACATGCTCCTTTGCTTTGCAGAATCATAATGGAGAAGAGGACCTTCTCAATCCACTGTTATTCCTTTGTAAACAGTTTATCAAACACTCAACTAGAAAGGAATGACATTTCTGCAACCCCATCTGCTTACCCATCTATTTTCCTAGCATTTTTTGTTTCTTCATGGAGGGTGCACTTAGACTTGCAGACCCTTATTTACCTTTTCTTTTCTTTGGCTTTTTCCCTTTTGATCCTCTATCTAAGGCTATCCTTATTGCTTCCAAGGTCCCAGATTAAGCAGTTGGGAACCTTATTTCTCTACCTAGCTACATTGCCTGCCAAGATTAAACAGTTTGGACAGACTTCTTTCTCTATTCTACAACAGAAAATTGAAACATGGCATGATCCAGATTAGGCTGTTGGACCATCCATCAAAATTGGGACAACATCAAGCTATATACACACATTGTCTTCTCTTGGAAATATGGGATCTTTGCATCATCAAAGCAGAGCATATTTGGAACTTTCTTTGCCAATCATGAAATATGAAACCTATTGGTATAGGTAGCTAACAGGTAGCTCATCAATAATGTATATTTGCAATCTTGTTCAATTCCTGTCACAACAAGTCAAACTAACATATTTGACCAAAACATGTATAAAAATATCTCATCAGGTTAGCGCAAAACATAACCATCATAGATCAAAATCATAAATCACATGTAACCATCATAAACCATAATCATAATCACATGCAATCATCATAAAGTAGAATCATAAATCATATGCATAGTAAAACTGAAATACAATACCGATACTTATCCTTCATCGATCCTTACTTCTGCCTTTGTTCTTTTGTACACACACTAGATCAGTTGCCATATCTAGCGAACACCCAGTTCCTTCTCCTCCACCAAGTGCACATACTCATAGTGTGTATCACACACATACAACCACACACACCATACAACACAATTCCATGTATGCACCTATACTCGACATGCAACAGATACCCATACACCCAGTGTACATACGTATACATGCACAATGGATACGTGCACAATGTACATCAAAAGACATTCATTTGCACACATCATGCGACACCACAAAATGCATACACGTAAACTTAGTAGACAAAACAACTCATGCACCTATACCTGATGCACAACACAATACATACACCTGCATCTGGTGTAAAATGCAATACATGCACTTACACGTAATGTACAACATAACAAAAATATGTCTCTAGAGTGCAACACAATGAATGCATATGTCATGATACCATGACTACAAAATGCACATACATAGTACTGCATGCCCACAACATGGCATCTACGACATGCACTGAATCCCACACATACACCAGTATGACATGTACCAAGCACCACCTGCACAATTTATGCACGTCATCACATGTACATGGCACCACCTGCAAAATGTGTACACAATGCCATATGTACATTGCACCAATATAATGGGTACACAATTCCATATGTACATTGCACCATTGTACACTATGTACCCAATACCACATGTACACAGTACCTGTACACAATACCACATGTACAAGTACCACATGCATGACATGTACATGACACCACATGTATGCAACACAACATGCAATACATGTACATAGCACCACCTGCACATAGCACCACTTGTATAACATGTACACGGCACCACATGCACATAGAACCACTTGTATAATCATGCACACCACACCATATGTACATATCAACACATGTACAACATGCACGCAACACCACATGTACATAGAACTACATATCCAACATGTACATAGCATTATCTATACACAACATTGCATATCCAACATGCACAAAGCACCATATGCATAAAACATCGCATATCCATCATGCACATAGTACAATATGTACATAGACCATCTATCCAACATGTACATAGCACCATCTATAACCAACATTGAATATGCAACATTCACACCACACTATCTATACTATCATCCAATACATAATATTTCATAAACAACATGTACACACACTACATATGCACAATATTGCATGTGCAAAATCATCCCAATGGAACATGTACAACATATACAACATATGTACAAAAGTAATACCACAATTTCCTTACCAAGAAACCTTGCTTCGAGTATCTTATTCATGCCTATACTAGCATGTCACAGACCACACTGCTTTCATTTCGCTGATGTATCCCTTGATATAGCCCGAACATAACATATAAATAATATAATAACATAATATCAACTCATAGCCACATGATAATGACCTCATATATTCTTCATGACTACTCTTCCCAATTGATTCCTCATAAGACCAAGAACCTCTTCATGTCATTTTCCTGCGTGAGCAATCATTCCCCCACAAGAATGATTCTTGATGACTGTTATCACTCTGGTTGTTCCCTGCCTCCTGAAGGGAGTACGGCCCAGGTAACCACTAACCAATCTTTTAGCTGCAGGTCCTAGCCTACCTGCAACTATAGAGGGTTCTCTCTTTGTAATTTAGCTTTGTTTTGGTGTATTTTAGGCTAGTTATGATGTACAGGGTTTGTTTTAAGTTTGTTGGATGGTGATTTCAAGCAGAGCCGGGGTGTAAGTCTAAAACATTCTATACTTATTGGGCAATGGAGTCAATGATGGTGAACTACTGAAAGTGTTTCTTGGGTAGATGGTAATGCTACAGAGCAAGATATGCAGTCTAGGAACAATTTTCAAATCTGGAAATCAATGGAGTGAAGTCAAAGAATGAAAGACAATCAAGAATCTTTCATTATGCTGGCAGGGGGAAAGTGCATCAATATTATTCAGGAGCAATTAAGAATTCCTAAACAATATTCAAATGAAGGAATTAGTGCAAACCTGAGCAGTTAAGAATTCATATTTATGACTAATTCTGAAGAAAACATAATTAATAGCAGAGATTGAACACAGGGTGTCGTTAAACAAATCTTGGGCTATTCTTCTTCTCTGTTACGGAGATTATGAACATATATGGAATTTGTAAACATAGAAAACATAAAACACAGTTTAGAATAACTTATTGATCCATAGAATGACACAGGAATTCTGTAGCAGCTCCTAGAACATCATTTCCACATTCAGACAATGCAGGAACCATGAACTCTAACAACCATTTGTATTAGAAAGTCTCAAAACTTATAGCGCAGTTTAGAGAGAAAATCACCAACCCCAAATACATTCTATGGGGAGGTATTTATACAAAAATGATATAAAAAATATCTTGTAGATAAGTCTTCATGCAATAAGTTCCTTCACCAACTTTTCAAAAAGAAGTAAATGAAAGAAATAAATGTTGCAGTAATTGTTGGTGTGCTAGTTGTCCACTTTGTCAGAGGTATTTGACTTTTTGGACTAACTGCGTCAGCTGAAGCTGCGTCTTTAATCTGCGGTTCTTGTGTTTGTTGTCCTGGTGCTTTGCTGCGTCACTACTTTGCTGCATCACTGCTTTGCTGTCCTGGCCTTGGCATCCATACTTGGTCTTTTATTAATGAGCTGCAGTCATAATTTGACCCTTTCTTTCTGCTATTTTTACTCTTTAACAAGTGGCCCGTGTATCCAAATTTGCTGACCTTTAGCTGGTTAAAAATATGAAGCTGATCAAAAGAGGGAAAAGGACCGAAATTACCTTGGTAAAATCTCCAGCATTGCCTGCCACCAATCCTCTGTAGGCAGTTGATGTCTTTGTATCTTTATGAGTGTTTCATCAGCTTCAATGTATCTATAAAAATTGGGTTGAACCTCAAACAAATGATTTATTTCATGTTCAATATAGAATAGATTCTCTAATTTGTCATAAAGAGTCTGTCTAGAGGGAGGCCCTGTTTCCTCTGAGGTACTTGAGGATGCTGTAATCTGATTGGAAACATAGTTATTCATTCTGGTAATATATTGTTCACAAGTCAGTAGTCTTCCAACGCTGGTTAATAAACTGGGTAATCCTCTGCTCTGCAATGTTGCAAGATTTAGTTTGAAGTCATCTATTTTTGCTTGCATTTCTTGGCACTTTCTTTCTAGACTTTGCACAAAATTTCTTAGGGTTAGCACCTTTCTCGCTGTCAGAATAGTATCTGTCCTGGTACTAATGTCTAATGCTGCCAATTCCTCTTTGGTATGAGTGTTTAGGAAGTGAATCATTTTATTAGCCTGCTCAAGCATATTTCCCAATGCTGCTCTAGCCCTTTGAGTCTCAAATTGAGCTAGGCCTATTAATTCTATTTGTTCATGTATGGCCTGAATCGATCGCCATTGGTCAGTGATTGACTGGCCAATTTTGGCCCACAAAATCTTCTTGATTTCAGCTAGAGTTTTGTCTAAAGTAAGCTCCTTCTATAAGGCTTTTATTTTGTTGTCCAAGGCTTTTATTTCTCTTTGTTTCTTAGCCACTATCATCTTGGACTTGTCATAGCTTGCCTCCAGCTTGGCCAACTTTACTTTGGCCTCTTTCACCTCTGTCACCTGAACTTCTAGCTCTTTGACTGCTTTCATCATCTCTTCCATGCTCATGCTAGATTTTGGTGCTATTGTTGTTGCTGCTGCTGTAGAATCTGTAGTTGATGTAGATGTTGTGGATGCTGGGATAACAGGAGGGATTGCTGTTGCTTGTGTGGGAGGAATAGTGGCAACAGTTGGAGCTGTTTGAGGTGGCTGGGAGGTCAACTCTCCCTGCTTTCCTTGCAATTCTCTCTCCAATTCTTCCTCCATATGAATTATTCTTTGGTTCGTCTTCATTAGCAGATCCATGGTATCTTCTCCTTAGTTTTCTTGTACAAGTTCTGCAGTTTGAGGGTGCATAGTTGCAGGCAGCCTCAATTGCTTTCTAAGTGCAGCAATATCTTCCTCTTTTTTCTTTATGAGGGCTTAGATGGCTTTAGCATCCTTCTTAGGATCATGTCCTAGTTCCACAATGATTTCCTCCAATGTCTTTATTCTATTATCTTTGGCAGAGGAAGACATTCTTTCCAAATCCAATTGAGTGTTTGTGTTTTTCAATGATTCCTTCAGTTGATGAGCTAGCATGGCCTTGTCTGCTAGAGTGGCATAGACCATTTCACCCGTTTTCTTGTGCAACTCTATTTGGTCCATCGGGTGTATGTCCGTGGAGAGGACCTCTAAGCTTGTCTTTATATAATCTGCAGCTGTCTGGGGCTGTGGTATCTTAGGCTTGAAATGACTCAGAATCATCTTTTCCTCCTTAAAGTCATAAGCTACCATTAATCTCTGCTGTTTGGAGGGTGTTGTCTTGAGGAATTGATCATACAACTGTACTCTTAACAACTCATTTTGGGCCTTTATTTCCATGAAATTTCCTTTAATGCCAGGCGGTTGCTTGCTTTGCTGCCTTGAGGAAGACACCTCCATACCATGCTGCCTCTCTCGCTCTTGCTGAAATGAGCTAGTAGGTGTTTGCTAGCTAGTTTCTCTCTCCCTCCTCGGACTTTCTATGACTTCTTCACTTATTTCCTCCTCAACTTGAGGATCAACTCTCTGTCTTTTGGCTTCTAGTTGCTGTATTGACCCACTTGGAGGTGTGGTCTCTTCCCTATCCCTATTTTTACCTCTTTCCTCATTAAGAGGAGTCTGTAAAGCTGGCACCTATAATGCCTCAGTTTTGTGGAGGGGCCGGCCCTTGACTCTGCTCTTTTGAGGTGGTAGGTTGTTCTGTCATTGTTTCCTGTTCTGCATCCATTACCTCCTTTCCTTTTGTTGTACCTGTTGCTGGTGTAGATCTTTCTTGGGCAGCTTGTGAAGCTGCAGCGGTTGATGTGCCTTCTCCGACTTGTTGTGGTAGTTTGAATATTACCTACTCAAAAGAATCCAAGTCAAGAGTTTTTCCAAATATTTGACATTTTTCTCCATTATTTCTTCTTGGGTGAACTCTTCAACTAGTGTGCCTACCACCCACCCATCTTGGTTGGCAAATTGTTCAATTTGTGGGATTTTGCAGTGTTCATAGGCTGATAGCATATACTTTATTTTTCTGGCATTAATAAAGCCATCTGGGTCATAAGGGACCCACCAAAAACTCCTTTTCAACTTGAGTTTCTCCTCCAATATTTGATCAGCATCTTGCCAACCTTCTTTCTTGTTCATGACAAAGGGGTCTAGTTGGTCTTTGAATTTCAGGCGAGCCTTTTTCTTGTCATTGTGAAAATGAGTTAAATTTGAATTAATGAGTTGCCTGTAATACTCCAAGGTAAACAGTCTCATTGGTACATATCTGGGCAGCCTGTAGGGACAGAGCTCACAGCCATATATCCTAATGACAGTGTGATTCTGGTAAAAGTACTAGTCACCTATTTTGTAGTTCTTAGAAAGCTGCAATATTTTCTGCATGTCATAGGATAGCCTAGCAGGAGGAGTTCTCATTAGGAGACAAGAGACTGGATAGACAAATAGGTCAATAAACTCACAGTAAGAGTAGGGGGAGTTCTGGACTTCATGAAAGACTGAGGTCCCAAAAATCACAGAACTCTTTTCTCCTTTAGAGTCCAATCTTTTGATGGGGCATTGGAAGCAGTCTGGTTGATAATAAATGAATAAATGATAGATATAGGATGAATAATTGAAGACCCCTTCCCTATCCAGCTTCAACAGTTGGTCATGTATCTTATTGGAGATGAATTTGGCATAATTGTACTTGACAGCAGGGGGCTATCCTGGGCTAAATGCAGACAACATGACTAGTATAGTTTCATCAATGTGCTCACTTGTTTTGAAACCTAGTACATAGGATATCATATCAACTAGTAACTTTCCCACTTCATTGAAGCACACATAGAGAAAAGGAGGTGGCCCTTTAGGCTGGTGGTCTGCTCTCATGAATACTTTGGCAATTTAGGCTATCTCTGAGCTGGAGAGTTTAGGACCTTCATCAAGCAGGAATTTCATAGAGAGAGGTACCATAAGTTGAGTTTGCTTGAATTTTAGCATTTGGTTAATGGAGTCAGGAGTTATCTGAAAGAGGATGCTCCCAAATGGAGACTTGACTGCTCTTTGAGATGGTTCATAGTTTTCACAGCAGAGGCGAATAATTTCAGGGAAAATATTGACAGAAGGGAGGAAGTAGATGGGCAAGTTTGATTCCCAAATGCCATAGATGTCATTGTTGTTCAAATAATTGTTCCTCAGCTGACAGAAGGTCTGCAAGTGATTTTTGTCCAGAACCAAATCTTGAATTAGGTGGTCCCTATCAGCCAACGGTAATGCTTCAAGTTCCTTGTGAGGTGCCTTGAGAGGAGTGATGTTCAAGGCTACTGGGGTGGCCATCTTCAAATTTTCTGTGTTTGTATTTGAAATTAGGATTTGTGCAACGACAGACTGGTGAAAATTGCCTCTGAGGCTTTGCTAGGGAGCTGTAGAGTGAGCTTGTCTAGAACTGGCCTCACTGTGTACAATTTATGGTAGAAGAGCCAATTTGCAGAATTTAGACAGGCTTTCTGAATAAATCCCTTGTATTTATAGGCTATGAGTATATTGCAGAGGGAATGGGAATGCTTTTTAGTCAAATGAGTGAAATTTTGCAGAGGATTTTGTCAAAGGGAGTGAATAAATGGGCAGTTTGCAGACTCTGCCGGCCAAAACGGCCTGGAAATGTATTTTAATGGCGGAATTTGCAGAGGAGGGCAAGTTTACCAGGTTGCTCTTGAACAGAGGCTCGCCAGTGAATTTACAGGTGGAATTTCAGGGGCTGGAGTGCATTTTAGTGTGAATTTGCAGGTGTTTAATCAATTTCAATGGAGAAACTATGGAAAAATAGGGTTTATGGGTCAACAGCGGGTAAATACCTGTTTTTGATGGCGTAGAGGGCAATTAGCAGGTGCAATGCTGAGTTGAGGGGCCAGATTTGCAGGAGGAAATCGCTTGGTTGGGTAATCTGGAGTGGTGGCAGCGAATTCGTCGTAAAACGACATGCACGTTGTCCACGGGCGACCAATAGAAATAAACAAAATAGTCGTTTTCACGACTTTTTATTGAATTTTGGACATTTTAGTGCTTTTGGTGCTTTTTGGGGATGATGTCATCATGACGTATTTTGGCGCGTAGCGGGTACGGAAGATGACGTGGCAGCTGACGCGTATGGTAATGTGGCATGTGACATGGTGGTGGGACAGTGACGTTAGTGGACGATGTGGCGGTATTACAGAGGAGTGGGGGGCCGACGTGGATGCAACGTCATCGGTGACGTGGGAGCTAACGTCAGGGGGCAAGTGGCGGGCAGTTTCCGGTTTTCCCCGCATTGCTTTTGGCCCAGGGTGGTTTTGCAAGGGTGGGCTCCGATCACGCTGGGAGATTGACGTGTGGCAGGGGTATGATAGCAATACCGCCAATCCCTTGGACACTAATCTTTGGCGGATAAGGGGCTCTGATATCGCCGCCCACCGTTGGATTAAGGGCTCTGGATCAGACGCTGAACGAGAAGCGACGGGCGGAAAGCAGCTTTGGACGTGGGACCCACCACATATTTTATTGTTTATTAATATGGCGGGGGTTTAAACTTTAGGGAGATGGGTTTTATGTGTTGGGCACCAGTGGTTATGGTTATTTGTTTAATCAAATATCAAACGAAACCCAAAATATATAAGCACAAAGGGTAATAAGGTATGGTTTATGTGTGAGGGGGTCAGCATGGTTATTAATTTAACCAGATGTTAAATTAATCCCAAGTATTTTGGACGTGGAAGGGCTAATACAAGTCCCAAATGAACTCAATATTCCCTGAACTTGGGTTATATGGCTATAGTGCCAAGGGGGTGGGGATATTTACATTTTTTGGGTTTTTTATATAGTTTTTTGTATGATAGGGAAGGGAAAATGATTAAGGGAGCTAAAATAATAAAGTTAAATGTGAATATGACTTTATGGATTGAAACAGTATGAATAAATGCTAAGTTTATAGAGTGAAAATTAGGCATAGAGAAATGAAAGGAGTATGGAATGATCATTTTTACACAAGAAATGTGGCTTCTTTCCACTAACTAAGCTCAGAGTTTAACTTAACATTTCTCATAGAATGAAGTGAAATAGGACTTATTGGGCAGATCCCAAGGTCCTTGAGGGGTTCTTAGTAAAATATTTCTGGGGGAATGATGGGGAATTAGTCATGCTTCCATTGTTATGCAACCAAACAACTGCCATGGTACCAATGTCATTGATGAGATGAGTCTTTCTTGACAAGACAAAAGTGATCATAAACTTGCGTCTGCAACCTCAAACTGGCTACCCAGCCTAATACACCTAGCATTTTTTCTTCCTTTGGATTGGGTGCATTTGGACTAGCAAACCCTGATTGTCCTCTTTTCTTCTAACTGCCCTCCTATCTATGTCTATCCTTATCTCTTCCAAGGGCCCAGATTAAGTAGTTGGGCTCCTTAATTTCTCTACCTATATACTCACCTGCCAAGCTTGAACTGTTCAGACAGATATTTATTCTCTATTCTACAACAACAAATTCGAATATGGAGTGGTCCAGATTGAACTGTTGGGCCATCCATCAAGTGTGATAAACAACAGTATTTGCACATTGTGAACTTGCAAATAAGATAGCAGTGGCATTTTGGCTGGCCACTTTCCTGGTATTTTGGTTTGGGGTTCATTTTCTTTTCTTTTTGTTGACCAATTTACTCTTTTTTCCTTTTGATTTTTCTTTTAGGGCATACCCTCTTTACATTTTTTAATTTTCTTCATTTCTTTACAAAATATGGAACCTTTGTAGCATGAAAAGATGAACATATTTGGCACTTCCATAGTCAATCATGAAAAATGAAACCTATTGGTATGGGAACCTAACAATGACCCTATCAGACAATGACATAGGTACATAAACACATACATACATATACATAAACATCAACATAAAACAATCATGGCCTTGTCAAATGATGATATACATACATACATACATGTATACATATAAACATTAGCATAATCATGATGGAAACATAAATACTAGATTTCAAGGTCAAGGTTAAGAGAACTTCCTTTATTCATGCACAACATTGAGAACCATTGTTCCCAACTTAGTGAGGTCATCCAAAATCTTAGATCCATTTACTTTACCTTTTATGGTTACCTTTATCATACCTATCTTATGGTGAAGTAAAATTCTAAGTGTGGACACAAACAATTCTTCTAGCCTGATAGCGTGTCTAGCCACAAACAAGACATTCTATGGAAGATTTCCTTAGGTTATAACCAATTAAGAGGGCCTACCTCGTAGTACACTTATCCTGTTTGATGATGACCTTGCTTGCTTGCTCCAATTATCTCTCGTTTCCTTCTTCAAACATCTGAAACAAGTAAACAACAACAAACAACAATCGTGATAATAGACAAATTGTATTCAACCTACTTAATAGGTCAAGAAAAATTAAGCCATAAACATGTGAGATGACATATTATGTAGGAAACCAATCGATAGTTTCATATATATTAAATCAAGAAGAGATTACAACCATTGCCTTGACATTGTTGTTCTCCTTCGACAAATTTGGGTTCACATACACTTCTGTTAGCATTCCATGATGGCCTCACTAATGGTAGTTTTAAGGTTTTTCCCTTTAGTCTTCATACTAAACCAAATTCACACTTCTCCCTCACACACAACTAGAGAGCTACAACTATGAATAACTTGTTGATTACTCCAAACTTAATTAGCACTAGCACACCAACACTAGCTTGTGCTTGGGAAAAAGGTAGGTTTGTATAGCATGGATGGAAGGGAGATGGTTCCTCTTCTCATGGGAGAAGGTCTTATCTCTTGAGGTAGTTCCAACCTAATAGGGGAAAGGAGCCCAAACTGACATCCTCAGCTCCATCTGGCCCAACCATTTACCAGACTTGTGTTACGAAGCTTCTAGAGCTGGAAGCTTCGGCTCCTTATTTAAAAAAGTTTCCAAAAGTGGATCAACACGACTGGAACAAGGATCAATCCCTTCGGTCGGCACTAGGGATAGTTTTAATCCCTACATATCGGCATGAGGAGGATGACAGTCATTATTTTTGGTCTTGTAAACTAGGAAAAACAGAAGATTTTTGGGAAATGATGCAAAAGGGAATTGTTCTGCTCATGAAGAAGGACACAATGGGGATTTCTTCATGAAGGGGAAGCATGTAGGGTTCACTGTAGAGGTCCTCCAGGATCATGGAATGGGGAGTATAGGTATAGTGGGAAAATATTGTATAACAGATGCCCCCTAAAGCATGAAGGTCGAACTAGAGTGAGGGGTGAAATGATTTATGAATCATTGTGGGGAACTGGAGTCTGTCATCGAAAAATTGTAAGCAAGTACATATACATATACATAACTGAAAACTCTGTCAAATGATACATGAACCGTGGTATGTGTTAGCCCTGAGGGGTAGTGCTGACATTTTGAAGGTTAAAGGAAAGGCTCAGCCTGCTTCGCTGTTCTTAAAGGGGTCCCACATGGGCCATTATTCCCCTCCTTCTCTTACGCTGCTCACACTCTACCCACCCCGTTTCCTAACTAAACCTTCTAATTCTGATGAAAATCCCCTTTAGCCTTAGCCCTAAGTGCAAAAGCCAAAATACCCATAAAACCTTACCCATTCACCATACGTGCCTTTAGCACAGCTCCCGAGGGCGTCTCGTCATTTCACCGTGTCTACGTTGTTGATCTTTTCTCACCGATCCAACGGCCCACATTCCTTCCGATAAAGGAAACCTACCTGATCATTCCTCACCATCAAATCACCTCTACTAGATCTAATGGTCAGCACCCATATCGCACTGACAAAAAGCGCGATAGGTACCCATGCGATGAGGGTGGTTTTCCTCTCTCCTATGCTACTACGTGTCATCCACTGAATGGCATCATGCAAGTTCTGACACTTACCGCTTACTGCCCGATACCCGTCTGATAAAAACCATTACCACTCAAATCAAACCGCCCCGTGCGTTATCACCCGCACACCTTCACCGTCTGATCTGTTCACCTGAAGATCTAATCGCCTGGACATTTCCTGCTCCCACCATGACCACTAGCTTCCGCAAAGCGATCTCCGCCACACATCTCCATTGATATGATATCCACCATTCACAATCACTCCCATCATTCATCTACCCATGCACTCCACACCCCATGTCCTGTCTGTTACCCAAAGGAGAGGGCGGCCGACTTTGTCAGTCTGGTGATAGTTTGACCATGAAACTGAATTAAAGGAAGAGCATGGCCAAAGGATGAAATGACACAACACGTCCGAACAACCAAATTAAACAGTCATGGAACTCCACTACCATGATCAATCCAACCACCTGAAGGATAGTACAATACCAGAACTGACCAGGTTTTCATAGTGGAGAAAGCAACTACTTTCAAAGATGCTATCAGACAGTTAATGGTAGTTGGTGGTCAATCAAGACCCCTCCATCCCTAAATGGCTAAGAGCCATTGTAAAGATAGATTATAAATAGCCAAAAGAAAGATGTAATCTTGGTTGGCAATTTGTTTCGGTCCAACTTTTGGATACTATAGATACTCTGTAACTTGTAGCGTCTCATCTTCATTTTCAGCGATGCAAGCTTCTTTTGCTGTCACATGTTCAATGTTCATTTCCTTTCTGCTCTAAACTTGTACCTAGAATGTTTTATTCATGACATATTCTATGCCTAATGTTAGATAACTATCATCTTATCTCTGTATTAGTAAATTGAATGTATCAGTGAATAGGTCACTCAGATTTCTTCTGTATCAAATGTAAGATAATTGTCATATTATCTTTGCATTGATAGATTAGATTTGCAAGTTTCCTTACTAGTTATAGCTGGCCATCATAGATTCTATATGCATCTGCTGGTGTGGTTAGTATTCTTCGTCTATTCACCTAATTCCCAAATTGTTGAGCATTGGTGGTCTAAAGCCTTGTAGTCTAAGGGTGTTCATGCATGTCTACAATGAAAACAGAGTAGAAGTGGTTATCTGGATTGAACCAAACCATCACCCATCCCAATAAGTTCCTATAACCATATTGAAGATTATATGTTACCAGGCATCTCCGAGCTACAACCTAGGAGAGTTTCCTGGAGCCCTAACATAATTAGTGCTGTTGTTGGGGAGAGGAGATTGAAGCTCAACTTCCCTGGGAGAACGACACAGATCCAACTTTTATGATAGAAAAAGTCTGGACACATTTTTTGTTGTAATCATCTATCTGGAGACTCTACTAGAGGCCGAACCTCTTGGTGACTCCACATCATAGTTCTAGCTCAGTTCGTGAGGTACACTCAGAGAAATCCTCAGAAATCACTAGCTGACCGAGTACCTAACCCTGAGAAGATTATCAAGGAAAGAAAGACATCACAAAAGGGAGCATCAGGATCAGGTAAACCTAAACAATCTTATGCATTTCTTTAAGAAAGGCTTGTAACAGAGAAAATACATATTGAGAATATATCCTCTAGCACTAGCAGTGAAGAAAAAGTTTCAGAGATTCATAAAGCTCCTTATTCTTTAGGTCCTCCTTTGGATTTCAGCCCAAGGGAAACCTCCCCTCCTGTCCATCATATTCCTTTAACCCCATCAATCATTTCTCAACTCCCTACCTTTCAGACTGCCAGCACTCTTTCATCTACACCAGTAATGGCAGGCCCACAAGCACCCACCAAAATAGAAAGAATCATAGTTGCTAGGTATGGGACCTTGGTACTGCCCACTATTTGAATGCAATGCCTTCTGGAGAATATCAGAAATACATGCCTAAGTTCATTGGGATTGAAGGGGTTACAGTTGAAGAACATCTTAAGTCATTCTATAGCTATGCTGATAACCTAGATATTAGTGAAGATGATGTATGGATGAGAGTATTCATCCAAAGCCTAGATGGAGAGGCTAGAAAATGGTTCAGAGAATTAACCCCTAGGTCTATAACAGACATTGAGGCTTTAGATGATGTTTTCCTAAAGCATTGGGGTGATAAGAAAGATCTTCTCTATTATCATACTTAGTTTGGCAACCTAAAAAGGTAAAATGGGGAGTCATTGTCTGATTTCAACAAAAGGTTCAATTGCATGTACAACAAGATACCAGTTGAAGTGAAACCTACCCCCACCTCTACCAAGCTCACTTATGCCAATGCCTGATTCTGACTTCTGCCTACTATTGAGAGAAAGAAGATGTGCTTCTCTAGCTGAGATGCAGGATGCAACTTTGGAGGTAGAGTCTAACATCATGGCTGCAGAGAAACTCAAGGGACATATTGACAAAAGGAAACAGAGGGGTGAATCTTCTTCATCCTCAGACCCCAAGATAGACAAAATGACCAAGATGATAGAGTCATTGGCCTCTCAAATCTCCAAGCTAAAGGTTGAGTAACATTTAGGGAAAGGGAGGGTTCCTAATACATTTGCTCCTAGAAATCCAAATCTGTATAGGAGAGCAAATGAGCAATTGTAGATCATGCAAAGGGGCAAAGAGGCCAGTGAAGAACAAAAGGTGAAGACTCCTTTCTAGAACGTAGTCATGGAGGAGGAGCAGTTTGATGAAGAGGATGAGATCCACTGGATGGAAGACAAAGGAAATGCTTCATTTTTAACATTAGCTCCTTAAGAAGAGTCATTACTCAAGGACCAAACCAGCCAGGAGTGGGACAGAGAAGTTATTTTGAAAAATGAAGACCAACAGAGATATAACCTGAGGCCAAATATGAGTAATGTCAAAGAAAGCCCTATCCAAAGAGTTGTTTTCCCCACAGAGCAAAAAATTAGCAAGCAGAAGTGACCAGCAGCTGATCCTAGCAGCCTCAAAGCACCAACTCAAGAGGTAAGAGGTCATGACAAGTCCCCTTCCCCTTTCAGTTTTGAATCAGAAGTCCAAAAGTTGAAAATATCTATACCTCTGATAGAACTAGAAAAGAATGAGGCCTTTAAGAAACCCATCCTTGAAGCCCTTGAGATTAAGGCCACGTTGTTACAGGGAAAAGTGTCTACACAGAACTGCTTATCCCACTAAGGTGTGATAGCTACCTTAGAAACAAACAAAGTAAAGCTACTTTCATTTTTCCTTTATGAAGTATAGATGAGAGAAAAACAAAGAATACCAACCTCTGTCTTGCGCTAATCTCCTAGTTCGGTTCCTCTCTCTCTTGATAGTCTCTCGCTACTTGTTCCCTTGCACGCCCAACTTCACAGAGTACCTGTAAGATCACAGTAGCATAGCACTATACAAGAACATGGATCTATAATCATAAACAATCTAGGATCAGATGTAAATTGACCATACAAATGCATAAAACATAAATTACACAAGAGTATGGAGGAAACCTTGAATAGCTTTTATTGATAAACAAGAAAGAGCCAAGGGAGTTACAACCAGTTGTTCTAACCCAGCATCATCCTCTCAGCAAAGAAGCCCCTCTTCACCTCATACAAAGCTTAGATCACCCAACAATCTGATGTTGTCTCAAGAAACCAACAACAATTCCTTACAATATGCAAAATTCCAGCCTCTGGATCTCTGGGATGAGGGATCCATATATAGATATCGGTAAGGGAGATGAGTCAGCTTGTGATCTGATAGTTCTTGCTTCCACATGGAGATTGATGAACTCTTACTCATCCTTGGTCGAATTCAGAGAGGCAAGTGTCACAGGAGAAGTTTCTGGAAGTTTCCATGCCTCTCCACCTCATGGAATGACATTGCCATTTGTCACTTCTCACCCATCGCACCCCATAGAAGGGCTTTTTGAAATGCAACGCACCCATACAGTGTGTTTAGGTGAGATGCAATGCACTTTGCCTATGGAGCAGCTGAAATGATCCTGTTTTGACCAGTTCTGAGCAGTTTTTCATGGAGAACTTCTGGGAGAAGCTGTAATCAGTTGACCTTGTTCCTTTAGGGGTTAGAACAACACTTTTAGGGACTTAGGAGCCCTTGGTTTATGGACATTTCATGCTTGGGGTTGTAGTGCCCAAAAATGTCTATAACAGTTGCCCCCTAAAGCATGAGGTCGTTAATCTTTTGATGTCGAGTGAAATGCTTTATTATGAGGATCCGAAGTTCTTTCAAGTTGGGAGGAGACCTGTAATAAGATACAATACAATACATTATCTTCATAATATTTTCATGATCTAGCTAAGGCGGGCATTCCCATGCTCAGCTTTATAAATTCATTTTCATGTACATAGGACAGACAATCGTCTGAGTGTAGACTGATGATTCTGGTAGAGCCATCACCCCTTTGATTGGATGATTGTCTGTGCAGCAATGATGTACATTTGATGTCTTTATTTCCCTGAATATATATCGCAGCCCGGATGGATGAAACTAGATCCGGGGTCTTCAATCTCGTTCGATCTTCACTCGAAGTACAAGTCTATCCATGTGAGAGATGTTCTAGAGTCGAACATGGAAAGACATCGCCTGATTACCAGCTAATGATGTAAGTTGTTAATAGGTGCGGGAGGAATCACCGATAATGATAATGACCCTCAAGGTACTGCAGTACAATTCATGTGGTGTGAATAAAGGACTTGGCATCGAACACCATGAAAAATCTTATGGTCAAAGGCCATTGATGTAAACCTATCGCCGGAAGTGAGAAACTTGCCATTGAGGCATGCAAGCTTCAAAGTACTGAAGGGGGTGTTCCTAGATCGACTTCTTGGATAATGAGCTGATGTCGACAAGAAGCAATCCATCACAGGAGGGCCTTAATGAATCCCACATCAATGACACAGAATGGAGCAAATGATTTTAATGGAGGTGAAAATGATCTGATGACATACGTTTAGGGTGGCAGTCATGAAAGAATGGAGTATGAATGTATTGTAGCGGGTGAGACACAGGTGAATTCTCTGAATGACTTCTCTTGAACATATCGGCGAAACTTGACATGATGGATTGGTAGCATTACCCCAAATGTGGATGGTGTGATGGGACCATGGTGATGTGACCGGTGAATGAAACAACCCAACCCGACTTGGATGCAGAGTGAAAGTGTCATGTTCAAGAGCGACTTGCTACCAACAAAGTTTCTTCAAGTTTTCTTCCCAATTTTCCCCAGTCATTGTTGACCAATACCTCTTTATTTTTGTCAAGCTTGAGGAGGATAACATATGCTTGTTCTATAATTTTCCCTTCGGGCAAACCCATCGCTATGTTTTAACGAGCCTAGCGATAGTGAAACTCGTTCTTGTCTGCTATGGAAAAGTTTGTCGCTATTAAGTTTTAACGAGTTTAACGACAAAGATAACTCGGTCCTTTTCAATTTTAGAGATTCTGAAAAGGAACGTAAAGGAAACTCCAAACTTCCTTTTTCGTCATCTAATCCCTTAAGTCCGAAAAAGTATAAAACAATACAGAAGGATGAATTTTCGATACTTTTAATGAGCCAAACAAAACAAGTGCTCGATATTTTTGTGTAATAATCCCTCAAGTCCAAAAAGATTAAAATTTAGAGGAGGGATAGCACTTCCGGTCCCTTTAACGAGTTGGAGAGGCCAATGGCTCGACAATCTTTTCATATTTTACGAGTCAGTTGAAAAGAGCTTAAAGGAGACTCGTCTTTTGAGGAATGAGTGATAAAATTGAGTAGCAGTTGATTCCAGGTAAGGTTTGGAATGTTCCAATCACGACAATGTTACAAGGATGGCTAGTGAGATCACTCTTCGTAGCTGTTCCTCAAAAGGGGTAAACAATAAAATGGAGGTGAATGATCGGCCAATACAGAGTGGAGGTGACGATGAGAACACGACCAAGGCTTTTAAAGGCTGAAGTAATACATTCACGATGGTCATTTACCGAGAAATAGTTCATTTCTTAATGAGCTTAAACGCGGGGAGAAACATTTTCTCATGGCTTATGTTTATTTTTTAACGAGCTTGAACTATGAGCTAAAACTGCTCGATGCGGGTTTATTTTTTAACAAGCTTGAACCTTGCGGTAACACTGCTCGATTAATCCAGTTGTATAATAAGAATGTCCCATTTAAAATGACAATTTTTATAGTTATGCCCCACATCCCTTCTTTATGCAAGTTAGGAAACGACCAATCCAAAAAATAGATAAGTGATCGCTCTTTGCTTGCACGCCAAAAGGTTTGCATGCCCCCAGGTATAAAATAAAGCTTCAAGGTCACCTTTTATTCAAACCGACAAAACATTTGTTTTATCAGGAAAGGTATACCTCTTTCAGGTTACCAAAGACTGTTTTGTTCACAGCGCAAACAAAACATTTCCTCAGCGATGTCTACCGAAATAGACAAAGGCGAGTGGAGGAGGCTACTCCACTCACATAATTTTGACAAGAGAATCTTGTTCCAGAATAACTCCCTCTTCCAATCACGGACAGGAGTATAGACCAGTCATATATCTCTCGTGGAAACCTACCCTATACCCGAAGTTTTCCTGCCGAAGCAGACCAAGGTACATGCCCCCTGGGTTTCAGTCATGTCCCCCGAATCACTCGCGCTCATCAGGTGGACGAACTGGGGATTGATGAGACATTCCTTGTGTGAAAAGACCATTTAGGGATGGTATATGACTATTTGCTATGCGTGATCCGGGAAATGAAAGTTGGTCTATGAGCTTGACCACTCTTCCTTCGTGCCGAAAACACATTACTCTAAAGAGTGATGAGACAATGGCTCCCATGCAATAAATATAGTCTCGTACAAGGAGTATATTATAATCCAGGGGTCCTTGGACTACCATTACGTTCATGTGAACAATTTTCCCTCTCAATTTTATGGGCACATTGGGAAGGATCCCTAAGGGTCGACTGGTTCCTTTGCCAAAGCCTGTTAGATTTCTCATCTCAGGCGAAAGCGATGGCGAACCAAGCGATTTCCAAGCAGTCGAGTAAAGGATACTCATAGATGCCCCTTTATCTATGATGGTACCAGCCATAACCATTCTATATACTTGAGCAATAATTCGGAGTGGTACACTAGCTCGTAAACAGGGTCTGCCTAGTTGATTCCAGTCGAAGGAGACAACTAGGTTGCTTGGAGGTGGGACCGAATAGACGACCGGGTACGACTCTGACGAACATCCTTCCTGCGGTAAAGGAATGGGTAAATTGCCCCCATGTTCATCGAAGTCTGTGCTTATGAAAATAATTTGGACGGTGTCATCCTTATTCTCTTCTGTGACTGTATCATCTGAAGATGGAACCTCTGAAGGCAAGACCGGGTCAACTGCCGCCTCGACCTTTTGACTTTTGTCTGGTATGGGTTCAGATGGTTTGTCTTCAATGATAGATGCTTCAGCCTACCATCTAGGCAGGTCAGCCGGTTTTTCAACTAGTGACGAACTCGACAAGAGTTTTTTATTTCCAGGAGGAAGTCATAACAGTGAAACCGGACGATCATCCAAAACTCTTTTAGCCTCATCTAAGAAGTGACAATGGTGGATGATATGATTGCCTTCGCACAATTTACAAGGAAATCTGTATTTTCCTGTCCTGGGGCTTCACTTTCACTAGTCGACAGTGTGTTTTCAACATGATCATCAGAGGTTGACGACACCGGGTTGTGCAAACGAGGAGACCAGTCCCTTAAGATCCGAGGATGCAAGGACAATCTCTGTGATAGTGGTCTCCTTTGCAAATGACACATGGCAATTTAGGCCTGGTTGGTGCAGTGTGTGGATTTTCACTAGACAACGCTTGGTTGCCCCCTTTCGCTTTTGGCTCCTTCTTCTTCTTCTCTTTCTTCTTCTTTTCCTTCTTCTTCTCAGGTACTTGATTTTTGGCTTTACCAACCCCATCAAGCGAAGAAGAAGGAGGAGAGGAAGAATTGGAGGAAGTAGAAGGTTGGTGGGTAACTCTGGATTCGTCTAGTTACTGACTCGATTGTTCAGGAATTGTGGTGTTCTGAACGACAGAGGTTGAGAAGAGCCATACAGGCAAGCCGATTGTCAATCCTGGAAGCGACAATGTGGCCATATGGGGTGCACCAACATCTCCCCAAGAGGAGAAGGGACTAAGATTTCCTCCAAGGGGAATTCCTTGGTTGGTGGGTTCTATTTTCTCAACCTAAGATCAACGTAGGAAAGGGTGATGATTATTCCATTTAAAATAAATTTTAGACGCTTTGACACAACTTGTTTTTTCAATTTTTAAGAGTCGAGAAAAAACAAAAGATGACTCTAGTCGCCTTCGATTTTTAATGAGCCCGAAGTGACAAGTGCTCAGATGGACCTTTTTCGTTAAGGAGTCTGAAAAGGAACAAAAGGGACTGCTCTAGAAATCTAGGCAGAGGGATTACCAAACCAATTGCAAAACTGCAGAATACTTTTTATGGTATGGAAGTCAATCTTCCCGAATGCTGTGTTCAGTGCATTGTGATCGATAGGGCAACAAACACGGCTTCCTATGGATAAAGGATTAAGCCTATTGTGGTCTCCCAAAATATACTCGACGGTACGTGGGAGCACAAGTCCGTACTGGCACTTATCGTCTCAAAGTGGAGGAATCACCCAACCATCAGTGAGAACAACAGTTACCAGGCTTTACGACGCTAGAATATGTCTCTAGCCTAGACTTCTAAATGTTGTCCGTTAGGTTCCAAAGTGTTGTTAGATTCATTGAATTTATTTTATAGTTGATCTTGTTTATGAAGTTTGCCTTTCAGGTTCACCGTGAGATGTAGATGTTTAATTCCTAAAATGCAATCTAAGATGATAAACAGTCTTTTATCTTCTTTGTGCAATGAAAATCCTAGCTACTAAGGAAAGAGAGACAATATTCTTTCACGAAGAGCAAAGAGCACACTCTAAATGCACTTTCCTAAATCAAACCAATCAAACAGTCTAAATGCAAATGTACATGCATGTATTTGTTTTCGAATTTCTTAGTATGTGAATGGAGAAAAGAAAGCTAATGCACAAATCTGAATTACTTTTCAAGCGACAATTATCAACAAGTTTCTTTTCGAAATAAAAAATGGAAGCAATCACAACACTTTACGATTTGGAAATGAATACTTTCTTTTGACACTAGAAAAATTACAAATTCAGACCAAATACAATAGTAACAGGATAATCGACTATCTACAGCAACCAAACTCTTTCCTATGCCTGAAAACGACACTTGCGACGCTTTCAAATCAAAGGACGACAGTACGATTACGTTACTTTTGCAAAGGAGAACTGAAAATGACTCAACAAACACACAAAAACATTTACAGTTCTTTTGTACAAAGGAGGCGGAATAGCAGCAAGGAAAAGGGGTTTCAAATAGAGATATACTGATCACAGGCAGCAAAATTCATGAATAGAACTGGAAAGAATGAATCATAGGAACCAAAACTGAACAATGCCTAGTCTGATCAGCGCACCTGTAACACAGGGAATTTGAAATGCAGCGCACCTACTACACTCAGGAAGTGCGCTGAATTTCAAAATCACAGAATAGTACCTACATTGGGCTAGAGACGAGACTTTGCTTGGGTTCCGGGTCACATTTTGCAGTTCAGTTCATGGGTTTTGGTTGAGCAAATGGTAATAAGTAATGCAACAACCAGGGGTAGATCTAAGGAGGATCTAAGAGCTATCACAAGGGGAAATCAGAGAGTTTGTAAATCAGTTGTTTAATTTATAAAATCCCAGAGATTGACTGAAACGGCATTTATCTACTTTGCACTTGCATAGCAAATGCAATTCGAAAGCTACCTGGCTCGACTTCAGGCTCCGTCTGTAAGTTTATAAAATAGACAACAAGGAAGATAAACAAACAAACTAATTCATCCCCAGCGAAGTCCCCATTTTGTTACAGGGAAAAGTGTCTACACACAACTGCTTATCCCACTAAGGTGTGATAGCTACCTTAGAAACAAACAAAGTAAACCTACTTTCGTTTTTCCTTTATGAAGTATAGATGAGAGAAGAACAAAGAAGACCAACCTCTGTCTTGCGCTAATCTCCTAGTTCGATTCCTCTCTCTCTTGATAGTCTTTCGCTACTTGTTCCCTTGCATGCCCAGCTTCACAGAGTACCTGTAAGATCACAGTAGCATAGCACTATACAAGAACATGGATCTATAATCATAAACAATCTAGGATCAGATGTAAATTGACCATACAAATGCATAAAACATAAATTACATAAGAGTATGGAGGAAAACTTGAATATCTTTTATTGATAAACAAGAAAGAGCCAAGGGAGTTACAACCATTTGTTCTGACCCAGCATCATCCTTTCAGCAAAGAAGCCCCTCTTCACCTCATACAAAGCTTAGATCACCCAACAATCTGATGTTGTCTCAAGAAACCAACATCAATTCCTTACAATATGCAAAATTCTAGCCTCTGGATCTCTGGGATGAGGGATCCATATATAGATATCTGTAAGGGAGATGAGTCAGCTTGTGATTTGATTAGTGTCTTCCCTTTGATAGTTCTTGCTTCCACTTGGAGATTGATGATCTCTTACTCATCCTTGGTCGAATTCAGAGAGGCAAGTGTCACATGAGAAGTTTCTAGAAGTTTCCATGCCTCTCCACCTCGCAGAATGACACTGCCATTTGTCACTTCTCGCCCATCGCACACCATAAAAGGGCTTTTTGAAATGCAATGCACCCACACAGTGTGTTTAGGTGAGATGCAACACACTTTGCCTATGGAGCAGCTGAAATGATCCTGTTTTGACCAGTTCTGAGCAGTTTTTCATGGGGAACTTCTGGGAGAAGCAGTAATCAGTTGACCTTGTTCCTTTAGGGGTTAGAACAACACTTTTAGGGACTTAGGAGCCCTTGGTTTATGGACATTTCATGCTTGGAGTTTTAGTGCCCAAAAATGTCTATAACACACGCAAGCATCAAATGACAATTTGCAAGATGACAAACTTGCAGTTGTGCTTAGTCCAAGCACTGAACCCTCTGATGATAATTCCCCATCATTCTATTTCTCCTTGACCATTCATGACAAAATCTTTCACAATTTCCTACTGGACACAGGTGTCAGTCATAATCTAATGCCCAAGGCTGTTATGGATGAGTTGGGCCTTGTTATCACCAGACCTTATCACAACTTGTTCTCTTTCGATTCTAGAAAGGTGAATTGTCTGGGGTTAATCAAAGACTTGGCCATCACTTTATCTCAGCTGCCCATGAAGAGCATGATGATGGATATCGTAGTAGCATATGTCCCTCCTAAGTTTGTCATGCTACTTTCCAGAGGATGGATTAAGAGGTCGGGTGGGACATTGTGTTATTAAACCAGCTCAAGAAAAGATAGAAAAGATAGATCAACGCCTTAAAATTTAGCCTCTTCGAGGGGGCAAACTCCTTTACATTACATAAATGAACAATTCTTGGATGATTCGAATGACAAAACCTCCTTTCTATATATAGGAGTCTAAGGAGTCACAATATAATCCAGCCGACCTAACAATAATAATATAAAGCCACAAAAATAACAATAGAGGAATTCTATGGGGCACAGTAATAACAATATGGGGGCAATAGGGGCACAACAATATTAATAAGGGGTATAGCTACAATAGTAATGGGGTAATCACTAGTATTATAGGGACCCAACATGCCCCTCTCCTTCAAAAAAGTGTTTTCCTCAATGCTTGAGTAGTTCTGGATACTTCTGCATAAAATTCTCATCCTCCCATGTGGAATCTTTAGCGGATAAGTTCTTCCACTTGATAAGATACTCTGAAATTGATCGATTTCGTAGCTGTCGAGTTCTTGTTTATGTGACTGCTTACGGTCCCAATATAATTTTTCCTTCCTCGTCAAGTTCTGGAAATATTGTTTGAACTGGGAGCTTGTCGCCTATAACCTTCTTTAAACATGAAACATGGAAAACTGGGTGCAATCGAGAAGTTGCAGGAAGCTCCAATTTGTATGCCATAGTACCAATCTTTTGCAACACCTTATACGGACCATAATACTTTGGTGATAATTTATTATCCTTCTTAGCTTGCTTGAGGGACATTTGCTTATATGGTTGTAGCCGTAGGAATACCCAATCACCTACATCAAAACTTCTTTCATTGCGATGTTGATCTACCTGTTGTTTCATTCTATTATGTGCCAACACAAGGTTATCCTTTAAGAGTTGGAGGACTTGTTTTTGATGTTCGATGTGATGTTCCACTGCCTGAACCTTAGAATTTTCTCTTAAATATGATGTGATGGATGGTGGTTGATACCCATAAAGTGCCATAAATGGGGTCTTTTTGTTGCTATATGGAAGGAAGTGTTATACCATCATTCAGCCAGAGGCAACCATTTGACCCATTGTGTCTGTTTATCAGATACAAAGCAAAGAAGATATCCTTCCAAACATTTGTTTACTATCTCAGTTTTCCCATCAAATTGAGGATGATAAGATGAGCTATGAGCTAACTGAGTACCAAGACAAGAAAATAATTTTGTCCAAAAATTTCCAGTGAAAATGGGATCTCTGTCACTTACAATAATCTTTGGGTTTCCATGTAGCTTTTGAATTATTTCCATAAATGCAGTAGAAACTGTACTGGCTTTAAATGGATGTGATAATGCACAAAAGTGTGCATACTTGGTAAGTCTGTCAACTACCACCATGATGACACTCTTTCCCTCAGACTTGGGTAAACCTGTGATAAAATCCATTGAAACCTCCTCCCAACGTTGGCTTGGAATGGATAAAGGTTGTAATAGACCTGGTGTCTTAATTGCTTCAACTTTATTTTGTTGGCAAACCAAACATTCCGCCACAAACTTTTGAATATCTAATTTAAGGCCATCCCAAAAAAATTCCTTCTTAACCCTATGGTAAGTTTTTAAAAATCCTGAGTGCCCTCCTAAGGGAGAAGTGTGCAATTCCATAAAAATATTTTGTTTTAGCTGGGAATTCTTATAGAGGTATAAGTGATATTTGTACCATAACAAATCATTTTGCCAGCTAAATGTATCAGACGTACTGGAATCTTGTTGTAACTTTCGAATAAGTGCCCAGACTTCTTCATCATTTTTCCATTCCTCCCTTGCTTAGTTTATCCAATATGGTTGGATAATAGAAATGGCGCACAAAAATGCTTCTACATCCTCATCCTTTCTTGAGAGTGCATCTACCACCACATTTTGCTTCCCTTTTTTGAAGATGATTTCAAATTCATAACCCAACATCTTTGTGACCCACTTTTGTTTCTCCTCAGAGGATAATATTTTTTCTAAAAAGTATTTAAGGCTATCATGATCCGTTTTTACCTTGAAGTGTCTTCCCATTAGGTAGTGTCACCATTTCTTAAGTGCGTTGAGTATTTCCAACATTTCCTTCTCATAAATAGCTTTGCTTAAAAACTTTCCCTTGATTGGATGACTTTAAAAAGCAATAGGTCTTTCATCTTGCATTACAACAACACCAATTCCATTTCCTGAACCATCACATTCCACAATAAAGGCTTTTGTGAAGTCCGGTGTAGCTAAGACCGGTGCTTGGCACATTGCCTCTTTAAGATGTTAAAAGGCCTTTGTTGCTTCCAGAGTCCATGAAAATGCATCTTTCTCCAATAATGTTGTTAGAGGTGCTGCTATTCTCCCATAATTCTTAACAAACTTGCGATAATACCCTGTCAACCTGAGAAATCCTCGCAGATGCTTTATGGATGTGGGGATTTTCCATTCCTTAATGGATTTAATTTTGCTAGGGTCTACTTTAACTCCTTCATGAGATACAATATGACCCAGATATTCCACCTCCTGGACTCCAAAGAAACATTTGGATCTTTTTTCATATAATTGTTTCTCCTTCAATAGTTGTAGCACCCTGTCAACATGTTCAACATGAAACTTCCAAGACTTGCTGTAGATTAGTATATCATCAAAAAATACTAACACAAATTTTTTAAGGAATGGTTTGAAAATTGAATTCATCAAACCTTGAAATGTTGAAGGTGCATTGGTAAGGCCAAAAGGCATGACCAAAAATTCATAATGACCCTCATGAGTTCTAAATGTTGTTTTCAGAATGTCTTCAGTCTTCATTTTGATTTGATGATATCCCGAACGAAGATCCAACTTGGTGAAGTAAATTGATCCATGCAATTCATCCAGTAATTCATCAATGAGAGGAATGGGGAACTTATCTTTAATAGTGATCTTGTTGAGCTCCCTATAATCTGGACACATGCACCATGATCCATCCTTCTTGTGCACCAATACTACTAGCGCAGAGAAAGAACTTTGACTCGGTTGAATTATACTAGCCTCTAGCATTTCTGCAACCATACATTCAATTTCACTCTTTTGGACATAGGGATATGGCCTGATGTTTAGAGGAACACTTCCTGGAATCAGATGAATAGCATGATCATGATCACGCATAGGTGGGAGACCTTTGGGAGTCTCAAATACCTTGGAATGATTGTCCAGGACTTTTTGGAGATCTGGAGAAATAGATGATTCTGATGTGGAAACATCTAGCGAACATAATTTTGCAATTACACCTCTTTGATCCTTTTTTAGAAGTTTTTTCATACCATTAGAGCTCATTATCTTTCCTAGTTTCCCGGCAATACCCCTTAATTCAACTTCCTTTCCTTCCATATAAAATTTGATGAAAAGTTCTTGAAAATTAAAAGCTATTCTACCCAAGGATTGTAGCCATTGGACTCCTAGTACAACATCAGCACCTCCCATTGGAATGGAAAGCATTGGGCTAGTCAATACATATTCTCCCATGGATAGCTTGATATTATGGCACTTTCCAGAGAAATTTATTGTTCCTCCATTTGCAATCATCACTTGACACTCTGGTGCTGGATATAGGAAGCAATTAAATTATTTTGCTACCTTACAATCAATAAAATTTTGGTTGCTTCCTGAATCAATCAACACTATTACCTTTTTCTTCTTGATTTGTCCTTCTATCTTGATGGTTTGAGGAGTGGTAATTCCAGCCAATGCATTACAAGATATGGTCGGATTTATTTGTTCTTCATCTAGGCTTTGTTCCTCGAGTATATCCTCTTCTTTTGACCTTTCTTGCTCCTTTTCTTCTTCCTCTTCACAATCTATGTAGAATAATTTCTTCTCAACACACTTATGACCATTAGTGTATTTTCTATCACAACTGTAATAAATCCCTTTTGCTCTTTTTTCTTCCAATTGTTGTGGTGTCAACCTTATAGGTTGTGGAAGACTAGGGGCAACAGCACTTCCGTCTTTATAGTTGTGAGTGGTATGCTTCCTAGTTGCCATAATTTTGCTTTCCGTTTTTCTTGCTAATCTGAATGCCTTCTCTAATGAATCAGGTTTCCAAAGGCGAAAATCATGTTGGATATCATCCTTTAAAGACCCTATGAACACATCAATCCTATGCTCCTCTGGAATATCTTTTACCCTTATGTTCAATTTTTGGAACTCCTCAATGTGCTCCATTATTGAACCCTTTTGTTTGAGACTTATCAATTGGCTAAAAAAAGTGTTGCTTTTTGTATCCTCATAATGTGCTATCAATTATTCCGTAAAAATTGCCCAAGTGATAAATTTTTTATGAGAGCAAAGCCATTGATACCATACAAACTGATTTGGTTCCAAATATAAAGTTTCCATGCGTACCTTTTGTGTGTTTTGCACATTATTGAGATCGAAGAATTGCCCCATCTGTAATATCCATGTGGAGGGATCCTTGCCATCAAACTTCCTCATATCGATTTTTGGAATATGGTGAGTCTTCGATCCAAAATTAGAGTCTATGGAATCATGATTAACATTTCTTTTGTTCTGATCATGAGTTTCCTTTAGTACCCTTTCACCCTTAGTGACCATTTCTTGTAGCAACTTATTCATATTTATCTTCAATTCTTCCATCTTATCATCCATGCCATCAATTTTAGCTTCTACGCCTTTCTTTAAACAATCCATCTTAGCTTCTACACCTTTCTTTAAACCATCCATCTTGGCTTCTACATCTTTCCTTAAACCATCAATCTTAGATTCTGTTGCTTTTTGTGCAAGTGACACTTGTTGCACTTGTTCTTGTAATTTTGATACATCATATAGCATTTGTTCTTCTTCTTCATGAGTCATGCTAGAGCTTTCAGGTTCCTTACTAGGTGTTTGCATTTTCTTTCCTCAGGGCATCAGTTACCGATAATAATGCTCTATTATGCCCTTTGAATTCCTTCAAAATAAATTTTCAAACCAAGCTTAAGCAAAAATTTAAGAAAATCTACACACATTTTTCCACTTTGTAGGAGCTCGATATTGCCTCTGATGTATCTCTATACTTTCTGATCATCTAGTTCTAAATTTGTGACCTGCAGTAGCCCTCTGTGTCCTCTTTCCAATGCCACAAGTCTGACCCAAACTGGATTCTCCAAGGAAGCATTATGCGAAATCTCCCACAGTGACTTGATTATAGACAAGTTCAGTAGAGCGAAATTGTATGACATGCCACGAGTCACTGTTTTGACCTTTGGATCTAAAAAATGCATACAAGAAACTAAAGTATGTCCTCTTTCTATACCTTCTTACGAAATTTCAATCCGATCCCCAAAGAGAAAGCTATGACGATTTTCCCCAGGTCACCTGTTTGGAATGTAATTCAGGAGTCTGCAAAAATACCAACTTCCTTAGATCATATCTTCGCAAATATAGTGCGAAAAGCTCTGAAATTCAAACCTGAGGTTCCGCGCGATTTCTTCTTAAAAGGGTTTTTTTTTCAACTTCTAAAACATCGGAGAAAAAACGTTATAGTGAAAATTCCACGATGACCTGTTTGGAGCAGCGAAACCCTAGAATCCAAAGCTCTGATTCCAAATGTTATGAAACCAGCTCAAGAAAAGATAGAAAAGATAGATCAACGCCTTAGAATTTAGCCTCTTCGAGGGGGGAAACCTCCTTTACATTACATAAATGAACAATTCTTGGATGATTCAAATGACAAAACCTCCTTTCTATATATAGGAGTCTAAGGAGTCACAATATAATCCAGCCGACCTAACAATAATAATATAAAGCCACAAAAATAACAATAGAGGAATTCTATGGGGCACAGTAATAACACTATGGGGGCAATAGGGGCACAACAATATTAATAAGGGGTATAACTACAATAGTAATGGGGTAATCACTAGTATTATAGGGACCCAACACATTGCAAAATGACCTGTCCTATGCCACTATCCCAGTTTTTGGAGGAGAAGGCAGAAGGTTATACAGGGAAGCCCAACTGGCCTATATCATCAGTGATGAAAGGAATCCCACTAATCATCCCATTTATGCTATGGACACTGATTTTGGAGCATGTATTCTCCAAATTTAAGAATCCCAATTGGCCTCAGTACAGCTCAAGAAACCAGTATGCGAAGTCATGGAGAAGGAAGGGCCACAGATTTGGGATATGTTCTTTGATGGAGCTTGCTCTAGGGAAGCTGTAGGAGCAGGTGTAGTGCTGATATCCCAACACAAGAATGCATACATCTGTCTTTCAAGCTAACCTTTTAGGTCACCAATAACATAATAGAGTATGAGGCTTTGATATTGGGCTTAAATGCCGCTAAAGAAATGGGAATCAAAGACATAAAGGTGTTTGGAGATGCTGATATCATCATTCAACAAGTGAACAGAATGTTCCAAGCAAAGCACCCCAAGCTAAAAGAATACAAAGATGAGGTATGGAGGCTCAAATATTCCTTTAGTAGCTTTCATATCTCATATATTCCTAGAGTCAAAAATCAGCTTGCTGATTCCCTCGCTGTGTCTGTTAGCATGTTCATCCCTCCCATGCCCCCTAAATTGGCTTATGAAGTTTAGGTAAAATATAGACCATCTCTGCCTGATAATGTCAAATACTGGAAATTTTTTGAGGATGACAATGAAGTCAATAGGTTTCTACAAGTTATTGATGAATTCTCTGAAATGAAAATCAATCAAGAGAATGAAGCCATGGAGGAATGTCACCAGTCTTAGCTAAGAAAAAAAATTGGCCAAGACAACATTGTACAATTGCCTAGTAACCATATACCTAAAGGGTTGGTGCCTCTAGAGAAGTTGTTTGACCACAATGATGTACCCTATAGTACTGCCCAAAAGGAAAATAAGTTTGCAGTCCATAGGCATAACATAGGGAGCTCAGACCATCCAAAGTATATAAATTTTTCCACCCATTTGTCTGCTACCCACAGTTCTGACTACTGCACCCTAATGAAGCAATTTGTTGATGTCTTTGCCTAAGAATACAATGACCTTAAAATTTATTACAAGAGAATCATCCAGCATAAGATTCCATTGGAGAAAGACACCATCCCTTTCAAGCAGAAGCTGAGACCCATAAGCCCCCTGCTACTCCCTTTGATAAAAAAGGAAATTAAGAAATTGTTGGCTGCCAAGATCATAGTTCCACTGAGGTATTCGAAGTGGGTAGCCAACTTGGAAGTAGTGAGGAAGAAAAGTGGGGAAATATGGCTATGTGTCGATTTCAAAAACTTGAAAAGATGCTCTAAGAAAGACAACTATCCCCTGCCCAAAATGGAACACCTGCTACAATAGGTTTCAGGGGCTAGAGTCATGTCTTTCTTAGATAGATTTTCAGGGTACAACCAAGTTTCTGTACATCCAGAGGAACAAGAAAAGACTACCTTCACCACTCCTTGGGGCACTTTTATGTACTCCAAGATGCCTTTTGGATTGATGAATGCTGGGGCCACCTTTCAGAGGGCCATCGATATAGCTTTTTTGGGAGAGAATGAAAAGCTTTTCCTAGTTTACCTGGATGATATAACAGTTTACTCCAGCAGTCATCAGGATCATCTGCAGCATTTCAAGAAAGTGTTTCTGAAATGTAGAAGGTTTGGAATTTCAGTAAATCCCAAGAAGTCACAGTTCACTTTAGAAGAAGGCAGGTTCTTAGGACATATCATTTCTGCTGCAGGTGTCAGGATCGACCCAGAGAGAGTCAAAGCAATACAGACATTGTCTATTCCAAGGTCGAAAAAGGACATTCAATCCTTTTCGGGCAAGATCAACTTTGTGAGGAAATTTATTCCTAATTTTTCAGAACTAGTGAAACATATCACCTCCATGCTAAAAAGGGGATCAGAGATTAAATCGATTGATGCAGCAAGAAATTCTTTTGAAGCCATCAAAAGAGCTATTATGGAAGCTCCCACTCTAAGCAGCCCAGACTACAACAAGGAGTTCCATATCTTCTATTTTGCCTCCTGTGATACCATGGTAGAAGTCTTGTTGCAGAAAGATGACGAAGGTACAGAGCAGCCAGTGGCCTCTTTCAGCAAAACTTTAAGAGATGCTAAATTAAGATATGACATTATTGAAAAATATGCTTATGCTCTTATTAAGTCTTTAAAGGCATTTCGAATCTACATTTTTCACTGAAATGTGATTGCCTATGTGCCTTCTACCTCGGTAAAGGATGTCCTAACACAACTAGATGTTGATGGAAGAAGGGGAAAATGGATAGCAAAGCTCATCAAGTTCAACATAGAATTGAAGCCCACCAAGCTTGTCAAAGGTTAGGGCCTTGCTCAGCTGATGGTTGAGGAAAATTGTAGTCTGCTCGGCATAAATTTCATAGGTGCGGATTCGGAGGTTGAACAAGAAGAGGAGGCAACAGTGGAGCAAGGGTAGAACTAATATTTAGCTGAGAATTACGCTTCTTGTGATTGGTATTCTAGTATAGCTCACTTCCTATTGAAGATAGAAGTTCCTCCAGGCGTTAGTTCAAGCCTAGCCAGGACCATTAAGCTCAAAGAAGCTAAGTTTTTCATCAATGAGAACCTACTTTATTGGAGGGATCCAACTGGAATCCTCTTAAGGTGTCTAGAAAAGGAACAATCAGTGGAAGTGATGCAACAGTTCCATTCTAGCATCTGTGGAGGGCATCATTATTGGAAAACTACAACCCACAAGATCCTGAGAGCTGGGTATTATTGGCCCACTCTATTCTCTGATGTGTTTTCATTTGTGAAATCTTGTGATGAGTGCCAGAGATTTGCAGGAAGACAACAGCTGAAATCTTTCCCCTTGAAGCCAATACATACCAGTGGCCCTTTCCAACAATGGGGTTTGGATTTCATAGGGGAGATTAATCCACATTCCAGTGGCCAGTATAGATGGATTTTAGTAGCCACTGATTATTTTACCAAATGGATCAAGGCCATCCCCACTAAGAAATTTGATCGCCAGGTTGTCATGAAATTATTGACAGAAAACATTTTCACCAGGTTTGGATGCCCAAACAAATTGGTTACAGACAATGCAACAGCTTTCAAGGCAAAAGAATTGGTGGACATGTGTGACTCAATGGGCATTAAAATAGTGCATTCCACCTCATATTATCCTCAGGGTAATGGCCTAGCAGAATCATCCAATAAAAGCCTAGTGAGGATAATCAAAAAGCTGTTGGAAGACAACAAGCGGAGCTGGGACTCCAAACTGAAGTTTGCATTATGGGTTGATAGGGTTACCACCAAGAATTCCACAGGGAATTCTCCATTCAAGTTGGTATATGGCACTGAGGTTGTTTTCCCAATCCAATTGATCCTCCCTATGGCTAAATTCTTGCAAGAAGATCAAAACAAGGAAAGTGACATGGCAAGGAGAATGAGTGACTTGGCTGAAGTCCATTAGATCAGAGATCAACTGATTGAGAGGTTTGTAATACATCAAAGGAAAATCAAAGAGTATTTTGACAAAAAGGCAAAGATGAACAATTTTCGGGGTGGTGACTAGGTTCTCAAATGGGATGCGCTGAAGGAAAAGAAAGGCAATCATGGTAAACTTGATGCTCTCTGGACAGGACCATTTGTCATTTCTCAGGTCCAATCGAACAATACTTTCATGCTACAAAGTTTGGAAGGAGAAATGGTTTTTGATGGCCCAGTCAATGGGCTGTTTTTGAAAGTTTATTTTGTTTAAGGCCTGTAGACCTCAGTATTGAAAATATGTTGCTTTTCAAAGTTTAGTGTAGGGTTAGATAGACTCCATGCCCAATGCAATACTAGGTAATATTTATGATCTTGTTTTTCATGTAAAGGCAGTGGTCTATCGTTCTTGAAACCTCACAGGGAGGCTTTCATCCCCAGAAGGAGCCAGTGTTAGCCCTGAGGTGCAGTGCTGACTTTTTGAAGGTTAAAGGAAAGGCTCGGCCTACTTCACTGTTCTTAAAGGGGTCCCACATGGGCCATTATTCCCCTCCTTCTCTTACCCCGCTCACACTCTACCCACCCTGTTTCCTGACTAAACCTTCTAATCCCGACGAAACTCCCCTTTGGCCTTAGCCCCAAGCGCAAAAGCCAAAATACCCATAAAACCTTACCCATTCACCATACGTACCTTCAGCACAGCTCATGAGGGCATCTCATCATTTCACCACATCTATGCCATTGATCTTTTCCTGCCGATCCAATGGCCCAAATTCCTTCCAATAAAGGTAACCTGCCCAATAATTCCCCACCATTAGATTGCCTCCACCAGATCTAACGGACAGTGCCCATGTCACGTGGACAACAAGCGCGACAGGTACCCGTGAGATGAGGGCAGTTTTCCTCTCTCCTCCGCCGCTACATGTCATCCACTGAATGGCATCGCGCGAGTTCTAACACTTACCGCTTACCACCCAATTCCCATCCGATAAAAACCATTACCACTCAAATCAAACCACCCCGCACGTTATCGCCCGCACATCTCCACCGCTCGATAACCGTCTGATCTATTCACCTGAAGATCTAACAGCCCGGACATGTCCCGCTCCCACCACAACTGCTAGCTTCTGCAAAGCGATCTCTGCCACACATCTCCATTGATCTGATGGCCACCATTCATGATCACTCCCACCATTCATCTGCCCATGCACTCCACACCCCACGTCCTGTCTGTTACCCAAAGGAGAAGATGGCTGACTCTGTCAGTCTGGTGACAGTCTGACCATGAAACTGAATTAAAGGAAGAACATGAACAAAGGATGAAAGGACACAACATGACCCAGAAACTAAATTAAACAGTCATGGAACTTGACTGCCATGATCAATCCAACCACTTGAAGGATAGCATAATGCCATAACTGACCAGGTTTTCGTAGTGGAGAAAGCAACTACTTTCAAAGATGCTATCAGATAGTTAATGGTAGTTGGTGGTCAATCAAGACTCCTCCTTCCCTAAATGGCTAAGAGCCATTGTAAAGATAGATTATAAATAGCTAGAAGAAAGATGTAATCTTGGTTGGAAATTGGTTTTTGGTCCAACTTCTGGAGACTATAGATACTCTCTAACTTGTAGCGTCTCATCTTCATTTTTAGCAATGCAAGCTTCTCTTGTTGTCACATGCTCAATGTTCATTTCCGTTCTACTCGAAACTTGTACCTGGAGTGTTTTATTCATGACACATTCTATGCCTAATGTTAGATAACTGTCATCTTATCTCTGTATTAGTAAATTAAATGTATCGGTGAGTAGGTCACTCAGGTTTATTCTGTATCAAATTCATGATAATTGTCATCTTATCTCTGCATTGATAGATTAGATTTTCAAGTTTCCTTACTAGTTGCAATTGGCCATCATACATTCTATATGCATCTTCTGGTGTGGTTAGTATTCTTCGTCTATTCACCTAATTCCCAAATTGTTGAGCATTGGTGGTCTAAAGCCTTGTATTCTAGGGTTTTCATGCATGTCTAGAGTGAAACAGAGTATAAGTGATTATCTGGCTTGCATTGAACCATCACCCATCCCAATAAGTTCTTAGAACCATATTGAATATTATTATATGTTACTAGGCATCTCCGAGCTACAACCTAGGAGAGTTTCCTAGAGCCCTAATAGTATGGACACAACCATCTAGAGAAAGATCATGCAAATGGATCCAAGTATGGACGCAACCATCTGATAAAGAGGATCATATCGAAACCAAGGTATGGTCGCAGCCATCCAATAATGAGAAGGATCACATATGACAAATCATGGTATGGTGAGACATGTATATCAACATGATCATGTCACATCACCTTTCAATGTGTACTTTTGTAATCTGAGCCCAGGGCCTTGCACTCCAACACGACCTGATCAAAGTAAAAATTCTAACATGTGAATAGATATGTTGACATCGAACATGCTAGAAAATCGCTTGATTACCATTCGATGATGTAAACTGTTAACAAGAGCGAGAGAAACCACCAATAATGACAATGGTCCTCAAGGTACTATTACCACCATTCATGGAATGTGAATAAAGGAACTGAAGTCTAACACCTATGAAATCACCTGATCGAAAGCCAATGACGTGAACTTGTCATCGAGTGCAAAGAACTTGTCATTAGGGCATGCAAGCTCTAAGGTACTGGAAGGGAGTCTCTCAGTAAACTTCCTAGATAATGAGTTGAAGTTGACAAGAAGCGACCGTGTCGAAGGAGGGCCATAATGTATCCCACATCGTCGAAACAAGACAAAGGGATGCAAAATTATTTTGGATGATACAGAGAATCAGTGGTAAGTGTTACTGCAAAAGGACACCTCTTGAACATATCAGCGAGATGAATGGATGTTGGGTAGCTTTTGGACCCATAGGATTGGTGGTCATGATGACGTGGCAGAGATCAAATGGAAGGAAAAATAAATGGCCCAACCCAGGAAGGTCAACGATAGAAAGGAGGATATCCCAACCTGACACGAAGCAGAAAGTGTCATTTTCAAGAGTGATCTACTGACACAACTGGTTGAATTTCCAAATTTTCCCCCACCATTCCTAGCAGGTACCCTAATAATTTTTTAATTGCAAGCTTGAAGGGGATAGAATATGCTTGCAATGTAAGTTCATCATTTGGATGAATCTGACCTAGTAAGTTAACAAGCCCTAGGAAGGAGAAGCTCATGTTTGTCATGGTTACGAATGCGATGTCGTTGTATGTTTTAACAAGTTCGACAAAGGTGCAACTCGATATATTTTTCATGTTTAGAGAGTTTGAAAAAGACACGAAAAAGAAAACTCCACATGGTCCCTTTTCATACATTTGTGTCTTTCGAACCCAAAAAGGTAGAAAATGATGCTCAAGAGAATCGCTTGACCATTTCAGTCAAGGAGTACCTTTTTCGTAAATAGTGCATCCCAGCTTGAAAAAGGGGCAAACGTATACTGGCACGTGAATTTTTGCATCCGTTAACGAGTTCGAAATGACAAGAGATCGGAAATATTTTCATGTTTAAAGGGTTGGAAAAGAGCTTGATAGTGGACCGTCCACCATTTTATTCTCTTTTACGAGTCAAAAGGGAAAAATACTCGGCAATATTTTCATTTGAGTTTTACAAGTTGAGAAAAGAGCTGAAATGTGACTTGGTACCATCATCTAATATCTGAAGAGCTGAAAGAGCTGAAGTGCATTATCTAATTCTTGAGGCAAAATAGGTCAAAAAAACCTTAATATTTCATAAAAAACTAAATAAAAGGAGGGAAAAGTAAATATTTTTACCATTTACCATTTTACCTTGTTATGAAAAACTTTTCACCCACTTTTACCCTAATTTTTTGGAGCAGAATGTGGGAGATCCGGGAGGTCATTCGTCGAGCCACTAGTTGCAGGTAAGAGACAAGTCCCTAAGCTCCATTTCCATAATGTTTATTCATGTTTTTATCCATTTTTTGGATTTCTGAGGGAGGTTTTGGCAAAAAAAAATTCGCACTTGGTCAACGCAATTTCTGGGCATGGGATCGTGCTGATCAAGGGTTGCTAAAATGCCCAACTGCACCGTCAGCGCAACTATTTTTAGAATATGCGTGTTGGCACCGTGAACAAAGAAAATGCCATTTTTCTGTCAAATCCACCATTTGAATCCAAATTTTAGTTACCAAAAATGATTATTGACTTAAATACATGGTTTTTGCAGGAAATAATCGTCGAAAATGGTAGACTGGAAAGAACATGAGCACGAAGATGTGGACACCCAGGCAATGAATGATCCAAACTACTTGGATTCCTTGAGGAACTGTGGGCTCCTCAAGTTCTTTCTCACATGAGGAATGCAGGCTCAACCTGAGCTGCTTCGATACCTGATTAGTCTCTAGGACATAAATCAGGAAATATTTATCATTGGTGACCAGGAGCTGGAGTTGGAAACATCAGATATCTATTTCATCACAAGATTGTCCCGAAGAGGGTAAGCACTCAACCTATATGGGTCACGACCGATTTGGGCAAGCATATCTATTCTACTTGCCGAAGATTGCCCAGAAGCCCTTAAATGCAAGAGAGGCAACATTGAGATTGCCACTATATGAGATCTTACACTAAGAGTGGTACTAATGACTATCAATAGAGTGGATGGGTCCAAAGAAGAGCATGAAACTAACAAGTTGAAATTTCTATATGCTATCAATCGTACAACACCAACTATATTCAATTGGGAAGAAGCCATGAAGATCAACATGAAACGCCAATTATCAAAAGCTAAGGCAGGGAATCTAAAGCAAGTTTGCTTTGGATCTATACTAGTGACCTTCTTCCTAGAGCGGGTTCCACTATTCTAGTACCAACTGACTGAGGTTGATCCGCCGATGCCATGAGACCCACAGATGGTCCGTTGGAGTCGTTTGAACCCTAGGATCACTAGAGGCCAACATATGTCCTACAGGCCCGCCTTCTTTTCATGGCTACGATGACAGCTGATTGTAATGGAGGATTGGCCATACATCAATACCAACTTTCATGAAGATCCAAATATGCCACTTCCATATGGGGAGGATTTCGACGATGAAGGTACAAAATCAATTTTAAATTTTTAAAATTTTTCAATTGTTTTTTATATATATATGTGTTTATAAAATTTTGTTTTATCACTGGAGATGTTGGACCAGAGAACCTTGTCGAGACTTTCCTGATATCCAGGCATGTCACTCACTAGTTTGACGTTGCTCCTTATTAGGAAGGAAGCGACAATGAGGAGGAAATAGTGAGGAACCTTGAGGGGTTGACTCGTGGTATCCCAGAGTATGCCCAGGTGGGAGACATCCCATGCCAGTACTAAAGGCATACTGTCGGTGTACTAGATCGGATCTACCAATTGTTGACTCATGTAGCACGAGCAACTTCATGTTACCATGATCACCATGCTAATTAGTTCCGAGGTCGAGCATTTACATTTTTGAGGCCTACGTGCCACAGATATATGAGGCTTGCGAGCCGCGAATGTTATTTGAACACACATTATTTTTTGGGGTTTTGTTGTATCAAAAATTATCGCCATATATATATTCTGTATATTCTTTCTTACTATGGTACAAAATTATTATTTTTTGGTTTTTCACATGTTTCGTAAATGTATATCCAACACATAATTAGCTAATTCATATGTCAATACATTCATGTGTCTAGAAATATGATGATATGTAATGTAATCAAAATTTCTTTCTAGTAGACGAATATGTAGATACATTCTCAATATCTAAGGGTTTCTCACGGAATATTGCCCATTGAGTTGAAGGACAACAAGCTGTGAATCTAGGTTGACAACCAATTCCCAAATGTCAAGAGCAATGGCCTCTGACAACAATTCAATAATTGCGTTGTATTTGGCAATGTTATTAGTTGTGTGACCTAAACAAATACCTTAAAGATCAATCAAATCACCATGACGGTCATATATGTCCCATGCCACTGAGGATAGATTCTGGGTGCTATGACAAGCACCATTAGCAAAACCGATGTGAGGAGTCATAGACATCTGCAAAGTATGGAAAAAAATAGTAAACAAGAAAGCTGTTTGAAAACCAACACACCAAACCACACTGCAAAAAAATGAATGACACACTAATGTACACAAGTAACCATGCAAGATGACCTAAGCATAGTACTTTTTGAGGTAAAGCCCATTTCAGGGCTTGTCTAGAGGATTGCCTTCATAATCAATTAGCTAATAGGCCCCTTTTTGCAATGCTCGTTTAACAATGTAGGGCCCATGCGACATGGGTTCAAAATTCCCTGACCCTAGCTTATAATTAGCTTGATCATTTAGTAAAACCAAATCACCCTCAAAGAACGTGCAAGGGGAGACTGAAAGATCGAAATGGGACTTGACTCGCTTCTTTTGTGCTTTGATGACCAAAGTAGCAAGACAAAAAGTCTCATTCAGTCGTTCTAAGTACAAGAGGCGCTCTTCTTGAGGTGAGGTTTTGGGGAGAAGTTAAACAACTAGCTTGAGTGAAGAATTTCACACTCAATCAGTAATGTTGCTTCTAGGCTGTAGACTAGCTAGAATGGTGTGAAACCAATTGCATCCTTGGTCGAAGTTCGGTAAGCCCACAGAGCTGAAAAGAGCATGAGATGCCAATTGGACATATGCATCCCAAAAGTATGTTGAAGCATTGTAACCAAAACTTTGTTCATAGCTTCAACTTGACCATTGTCTTAAGGGTAATACGGGGTTGAGTGATCATGGCACAAACCCAATGTAGAGGTGATCTCAGCCATCATGTAATCTCAGAAATGGGGGCCATGGTCGGTGACAATGTCTTAAGGTATGCCGAGCCTGGAAATAATGTGATTGAATAGAAATTGAGTCATCATTTTACCATTTGCAGAGTATGTAGGCATCGCTTCAGCCCATTTGGTGATCTTGGCAAAAGGAGCAATGGTAATGACGAGGTGTAGCTGAGCGGGTGGGGCATGCATCTTGCGCTGGTAAATTTGGCATTCATGGCACTTGCAAACAACAAGGATGCAATCTTTAAAGATGGATGGCCAGAAATAACCAGCGTGAAGGATTTTTTTAGCAGTAGCATAGTCAAACATATGAACACTACATGCCCTAGATTGGCAGTCTTTGAGAACTCTCTCAGCCTTCTCGAGAGTAAAAAATTGGCGAAGAACTGAATTGACGCTGACACAGTATAAAGTATCTCCAATAATACGATAGGGTTGGGAGTGATGCTAAATATGTCAGTGATCATCCTTAGTCAATGAGGAATGGAATGTGGGTGTCTAGAGATACACTATGATATCACTGTACTATAGGTCAATGGTGCTTATCAGGAAAAGAGTCTCATCTGGGAGCTGTTAATCTACACCAGCAGGGAGAGACGTAGAAGGAAGGGAGCAAATCAACTCAGCAAAAACCAGTGATTTCTTAGATTTGGAAGTAGTAAACACCAAATTGAATTCTTGTAGGATGACAATCCATTTAGAATACTTCCCCCCCAGCAACTGATGCGTCAGGATGTAGGTCATGGGGTTGCATTCATAAATCAGAGTAGTAGTGCATAAGAGAATGTAGTGTCGAAAGTGTTGAACAACATGTACAGCAGCCAAAGCCAATTTCTTGACATGGGATAACATGTTTCGGTGTTGAGGAGATTACAACTGAGGTAGTAGATAACATGTTAATTGCCTTAATCATCGTCTTGTACTAACACCATAGTAATGTTACTAGAGTTTGCAGCTAGATAAAGGAAGTAATCGCGATGATAATCTGGGGGATGCAACAAAGGAGCATTTATGAGGACAAACTTAAGGTCATTGAAAGACTTTTGGGCAATCTCATCCCAAACAAAGGGCGTTCCTTGCTTGAGAAACCAGGTAAATCTTGAAGCTAGCCTAGCATAATTAGGTATGAAATGACTGAGGAAATTTTATTTCCCCTGCAGGCTCTATAGTTGGTGCAACAAAGATGGGGGGGAAATTAACAATGGCCTCAAATTTAAGCAGATCAAGGAGAATACCTTCCTTAGAAACAATAAAGCCAACAAGTTGTCTAGATTCGACGCAAAAAACACATTTATGTGGGCTTAACTGAATGTTGTAGTGTCTACAGTGAAGAAAAATATGCTGAAGATGGTCAGGGTGATCTTGGTGATTACAAGAATGAGCGAGAAGGTCATCGAAGTAAGGCTTAATGATGCTTTGAATGTCATGAAATGCATAGGACATTGTCCTATAAAATGTAGCCCCAACAGTTTTTAGGCCAAAAGGGAGCTTTTTGTATGCGAAAGTACTCCACGGATAGATAAAAGTTGTCTTTTCTTGATTGGCCGGCACAATGTTAAGCTGGTTGTAACTAGAAAATCATCCATAAGGGAAAGAAAAATTCTACCAACACATTCATCAATGATCTGTTCAATGAAGGGAGTGGGATAGCTATCCTTAGGATAGTCACGATTGAGATCACGGTAATCGACATAAACGTGGATCGTGCCTTGTTTCTTTTCCAATGGTACAATATTAGACACTCAATCTGTAAGAGGGATCGAATAAATGAATCTAGCTTTGAGAAGATTTTCAACTTCACCCTTGATAGCTAATGCTTTCCTAGGGTGCAATAGGTGGAGCCATTGGAGAACAGGCTTCGCATGAGGATAAGTTGGTATTTCATGCACGATGATGCTAGGATCAATTCTAGGAATTTCCTCATATGACCACAGAAACACATCACATAATTCTTGAAACAAACGAGTATAGATCTTGATCTCATTTGGAGAACAATTTACCCCGATATGGACATTTTCAATGACACCAGGCTTGACAGAAATATCAATTGGCATTTTTGGGGTAATGTTATCAAAATTTCCTTCCAACCATACTTCATGAGGCAGGATCGACGCCTGAAGCGGTAGGGAAAGAAACTGATAAGGTAACTCTTCGAGACAAGTAGACACGATCGCCAGGCTAGGCAGGAATGAGGAACGATGATGAGTATCATTCCATGGTAGTTCCTCTAGAGACATTGCCTCCATGATACCCTCATTAGCAAGAAAAGTCTTGAATAAGGGATTAGGATATTCCAAAGCACCAAGACATGGGGATTGAGAATACACATCTTGATAAGTCCTCGAAACAAGAAAATCAGATGATACAAAACTTGAGGTCGAAACAATTTCCACATAATTGATTTTGGCAGGACTAAGTGGCATAATGTCACCCCAAGAATCAACAATATTTGGTGAAGGTAGGACCCAAGGATGAAATTTGACCGACATCATGTTGACAAAGGCAACATGAGGAGGTCAGAGTAGAAAAATTTCCATCAAGGTAGAATCTTTAAGCCTTCCTGCCCCCACACTCTTGTAAGGAGCACCGGTGTGGTTGACATATGGAACATTTCACTCCTAGGAGGAAGAGGTAAAGAAAGACAGTTGGTCGACTGTGACAATCTTCCCATGATGGGGAAAACGAATCACGCGGAACAGAGAGGAGGCTACAACATGCAAGGCATAGTCTAGATCCGTCCGAGTAGAAGATTATAATTGAGATTAGAATCAACAATCTCCACCTCGACGTGTATTGTCTTGCCCTCCAAAATAATGGCAAGGTTGGGTAAGACATCGAATGGTTGTGAATCGTGCCCATTGAAAGCTTCCAAAGTGTTAGGGGATTGGTTCAAAGTAGGAGAACTAATTGCATTCTAGCAAGAGAATGACATGATGCAGGTAGAAGCACCTTCATCGATGAAGGTCCTATGAATGGTTTTTTCATTGATGATTACTTGAATGAGAAAGGAAATTTGATGAGGTAGTTGTGAAACATGGTTCTATAGATCAAAACATATCAAATTGGAATCTGTAGGATCAATACTCCCAATAGCCAAAAACGATGATTTCCGCTGAGACGAACAACTTTGGAATACCTCGAGAGCAAACATAGTTGATGGTATCTAAGCCAAATCCTCAACAATATCATAGTGTTGAGCAGCTCAATCATTGGGATTGTATGAGTACTTCCTTAGCACACCTTAATAAGGTGGTCGAATGGCGGAATCATGTTTAGGGTGCTTGATATGAAGAGGGCCAAAACTCGGGGTGGCCTCTTTCTCTTTCTCGACTGTCGGAGCAAGAGTTTGATAATATTTTTATCTAGTAAACACATTAATAGCCATATTCATCATCAACACTTCAGAACCTGAGGAAGTAGATGATTGAGGCTGGTCTACCATTTGATTTTGCTAAGATGGAAACGACTCTTTCAGGACAGCTGGGGTCCCTTTGAGCAAACAACTAACTTCAGACTGTCGGGGACAATCCTTAATGTAGTGATCCTCCTCACAAATGAGGCACAAATACTTAGGCTTTCGTTGTGAAGAATTGACAACATATGACTTAGGAGGACCCTGTTTTGGGGCATCAAATTTACCCTTACCTTTTCCTTTCTTCTTACCTTTCAATGATTTGTCCACTGTGGTAAACTTGAAAACATGGACCTCTGAGGTTTTACCAAGGCCAGGTGGATTCTGAGAGGAACTATTGGAAGCAGTGTTCGAGATTGACTTCTATTTGGAAGAAGGTTTTGCAGGGGTCTGGGACATTGAACCAACTACTCCATCAATAGGAGGTGTAGCCTGTGACTTCAATGTCGTCGGATTGGATGATGGCTGGGGAGCATCGGGTAATAACTCATACAAAGTGCTAGAATGAGAATCAATGAGGTCTAAGTACTGGGCACGAGAAATGTCTTGTTCTTTGGTAACACATCCACCCATAGCTATATCGCGAGCAATTGAAGTGATGAGTGAGTTGGTAAACTATTTGGTTAGCAACTAATCAGCAATCTCAAATTTAATCAGGTGACATCTAAGTTTCCATTCATGGATGTGATTGGAGATGTGCATCACAGTTTCTTTCTTGAGCGATGTAAGCAAATAGGTGTCAGTTTCATAGTGAACCGGAAACTAGAAATGCGTGAGGAAAGCCATGGATAAAGAGTTGAATTCATGGTAAGTACTTCGAGGGAGCTCGATGTACCATTTGGCTGCAGCACCTATAAGGGTTCGTTGGAAAAGGTGGAGATGAAAAGAATCATCAACGTAGGAATTTGAAGAGAACCATAGGTGATATGTCATCACATGGGCTTGAGGATCTTCTTTTTCTTTCCCATCAAACATGGGACAATGGCTTGGGATCTTAGACGACACTAGAGGCCAGCATGGCAAATGAAGAATTGAATCATTCATGATTCGAGACACATCTAGTAACTCTAGTGTGGCCAAGAACAACAATTGAGTATTGAAAGGCATTGGAGGTTGATAAGTGAGTCCAACCGGAGGAGCTCATCCTTGTTGGTAAGGATTTTGTCCCCATAGTGGAGGGTTTTGGCCATATGGAATTTGATTTTTCCCCCACTGTAGGTTATCTTAGCCGTAGGGAGGATTTTCACCTTGAATGCCTTGGAATTGTCATGCCATAGGTTGCTGATAAGAAACATACTGCTTGAAAGGTTATTGAGCCTGTTGACCTTGGACATATGGATATTGCACCTGTTGTCCCTGAACATATGGGTTTTGAACCTGTTTCCCTTGAACAAGAGGATTTTGGACATGTTTTCCTTGGACATAAGTATTTTTCACTTGTTGTCTTTGGACATAGCGATTTTGGACCTGCTTCCCTTGGAAAAAAGGATTCAGAACTTGTTTCCCTTGGACATTAGAATTTTGGGCCTGCTACTACAGGATTTGACCCTAACATTGTGCTTGCAAGGGTTGAACTTGTTGATATGCATATAAGGGTTGTTGCTACCCGAGTTGGCTCTGCTGCTGCAAGGATTGACCTTGCAACTGCGAATGTTGACCCTGCAACTGCAAAGGTTGGCCTTGCAAAGACATAGGTTGGGAGGTTTCCAGAGCATACTACATGGTTTGTTGCAACTGTTGCAAGGGTTACCCCTACGGTTGTTGAATTTTCCCTTGTTGTGGCATCATCTGCCCCTGTTGCTGCATGAACAGCCCTTCCTACAACAAAGGTTTCCCTTGTTTCTACAGAGGCTGTCCTTGTTGCTACAAAGGTACTTGAACAGTTACCATAAAGTTTCCAAACTGTATCTGGCTATAGCCACCCAGAAAAGTGGATGGACCAAGCTGAACATACTATCTAGGGTGAAGGAAATAAGGCAGATTGAACATTCCTTGAGAACCATATGGAGCATAAGGAGTTTGGTGTTAAACCTGAGCCTCATAAGGCTACTGATACTAGAAATTGCTTGACCCAGACGGACCAACGGGATTTTGGACCTGTTGGTACTAGACATTGCTCGATCTAGTAGGACCAGCAAGGTTTTTGATAACACCAGAAGAAGGTTGGTTCATCCCAACCATGTGAGCCTATGAGCTACTCACATTGGTTGTGCCTGACATCATAGAAACGCTTAGATTCTTCACCCCAGGTGGTGGTACCATTGGGCCACTTACTGGAGGGGCCGAAGAATTGACAACAACATGCGTTGAGACCGTTGGTTGAACACAACAGTTGAATTGGATAGACGAGACAAGAGGGTTTGGAATGGCGGGTTGCACTGGGATTAATGTAATAGGAGAACGCATTGCCTATTGGGGGGTTGGGTTCTGAATGAATAGACTTGTAGTAGGCATGGCTCCAGACACCCAAATTGGGTTGTGATAAATTGATGAGGTGTTAGGTGTACCTGAGACCAACTGTGCTAAAGTCACATAATTAGGTGGAAAATCCCAATACACACTAATGGGAATGCTCCCCGTGTAGCGGAAACCTTTAGGAGGAAATTGATGTTCTTCCTCTTCAATAGTGTGTGGATTAGAAACTTCTAATTGATCCAAAGAGGTAACTGGAGCTTCGCCTTCAGGTTCCATAGTTGGGAACAAACAACAACAAACAACTGAAGATGTATGAGGGGATAATTCCAAAGGAACACCTGGTTGATCGTACAGACTATACGGATGATGCAGTGATATCACAACAGGGTCAAACAAAGGATTCAGAGGATATATAACCAGTCCATGATGACCTTCCATAGTCGATGAACTTTCAGGAGTCTAGACGGGATTGTTTGGAGCAGGTGACCCAGTATCTGAAGTAGGTGGAGGATGAGATGACAAAGGTTGAATACTCAGAATGATTCTGAGTTCAAAACCTTGGTCCTTGAGTGACTCTGGTAATTCAGGAAAAGGCTCCTCAGACAATATTTTAGATGGAGTAGAGGAAGAAAAACTAGGTGAACCAGATGGTTCAGCCACGATGACCTTGTCTTAGATAATAGGAAAAGACAGATAAATTTCAAGGCTTTAAAATGTGCTTTAAGGAAAACTCACGATTTTGTCTAGAAAAGACTACATGATGTTATAAGATCGTGGGAAACAATTTTTAAGATGCATAAATAAATTGGTGTTCTTTCATGTTTTAAGAGTTGAGAAAGAAGAAAAAATGACTCTATCACTTTCGATTGGAAACAAGCCTGAAAGGACAAGCACTCGAATGATATTTTAAGTTTAATGAGTCAAAAAGATCCAATGACTACTCTAGATGATCTAGGTAAAAAGGATTACCATGCAACTGTGAACTACAGAATACCCCCTGGAAAATCGAGAAGTACAGGTAGTCAATCTCCCCGAATGTTGTGTTTGGTGTATCACATTTGCAAGGCGGCAGACTTGGCTTCCTATGGATAAAGGATTGCAGCCTAGAGGGGTCTCTCTTTATATACTCAATGGTATGAGGAGCACAAATCTGTACTAGTGTTTTCTAGTGCCAAAGATAATGACAACTGCTAGGTTTAAAGACACTAGAACATGTCTCTATCCTAGACCTTGTAGATATGATCGTTAGGTTTCAAATGCACCTTAGGTTAATTGAGTTCATTTTAAAGTTTATCTTGAATTATGTCTCATTTTTTAGGCCTGATTTGAATCAGAAAATCCTAAATGCAACTAAATGGGACAAGACCCTTTCAATTCAATGAATTGTCTACACTAGAGAGGGTAGAACAAAATCAAATGAAAACAATCAAGCAACCAAAAGAAAAATGACTTTTCACTACTTCACTTTTTGAAAAAATAAACTAATGAAAAATTCATTCCAATTCCTACTTTCCTAGTAAGTACACTCCAAATAGTCCTTTCAGAAGTAAAGAGAATTATTTTTATTTTCAAATGAAAATGCAATCCTAGTCTTCAATGATGTTGACTACCATAACATATTGATGCAGCAAACTAGAATTTTATACTTTTCATGAAATGAAAAAATGAATTTCTCATAAAACACTCCAATGAAAATGTTTCAAGACAATCAATTCTCAAGCAAATGAAAAACAAAAAAAGAAAATCTCTTTCAAAATAATGACACAATGAATCTAGCAAAAACAAGATAGGCAATGTGCCCTATGCTAGAAAAGAGACGTTTAGACAAGAAAATGAAACTTTGCAAACTTGTGTAATGGAGACCCAAAGCAATAAGAGGACTATAAATGAAATGCATGGAGTAAATGCACTAACAACTTGACTCACTAAGTTCACAATCAGCTGAATGGATGATAACCTAGATGCCCTAAGGCCACAAACCATCCAGGGACCCAAGAAATCAAGCAAAAACAAGGCAAGTCAACAAGCAAATAAACCAAGTGAAAAGAAACATTCCAGTTAGGGAGAAGACAGTCTAAACAACTTACAAGGAAGAAATCAAGAGAGCAAGACACACTGGCCAAGATCTGGGGTGAACCTAATCTTCACTTACAGGCATTGGCGTGACTGCCTAATTGACAACAAGCACCAGAAGGGAGTCGGCGCAACTGTTTCTAAGCATATCTCACTGATTGATGTGACTGTTAGCGAAATAAGCGTGCAGAGCAAGGATATAAAGAAAAAAATAAAAAATTTCAAAAGTTGGGACCAGACTTGCTACTGTGAATTTCAGACCTAGAGCAATAAACAAAGCAAAGAAGACAGAACTAAATGGAAATGGACAAACTAGAAAAGTTCACAAAAAACCATGAAATTCCAAACAAGCAAATAGAAGGATTGGTATCCCCAGTGGAGTCGCCATTTTGTGGTGAAGTAAAATTCTAAGTGCGGAAACAAACAATTCCTCTAGCCTGATAGTGGGTCTAGCCACAAACAAGAAATTCTATAGAAGATTTCCTTCGGTTAGAACCAATTAATAGGGCCTACCTCTTAGTATTCTTATCTCGTTTGATGATGACCTTGATTTCTTGCTCTAGCTATCTCCTGTTTCCTTCTTCGAACACCTGAAACAAGTAAACAACAACAAACAACAATCATGATAATAGACAAATTTTATTCAACCTACTTAATAGGTCAAGAAACATTAAGACATAAACATGTGAGATGACATATTATGTATGAAATCAATCAATAGTTGCATATATATTAAATCAAGAAGAGATTACAATTGTTGTCTTGACATTGTTTTTCTCCTTAGACAAGTCTGGGTTCCCACACACTTCCGTTAGCATTCCATGATGGCCTCAACAATGGTAGTTTTAAGTCTCTTCCCTTTAGTCTTCACACTAAACCAAATTCACAGTTCTCCCTCACACACAACTAGAGAGCTACAACTATGAATAACTTGGTGATTACTCCAAACTTAATTAGCACTAGCACAGCAACACTAGCTTGTGCTTGGGAAAAATGGATTTTTATATAGCATGGATGGAAGGAAGATGGTTCCTCTTCTCATGGGAGAAGGTCTTATCTCTTGAGGTAGCTCCATCCTAATAGGGGAAAGGAGCCCAAACTGACATCCTTGACTCCATCTAGCCCAACCATTTACCAGACTTTTGTTACAAAGCTTCTAGAGCTAGAAGCTTCGACTCCTTATTTAAAAAACTTTCCAAAAGAGGATCGACATGACTGGAACAAGGTTCATTCACTCTGGTTTGTGTTAGGGATATTTTTAATCCCTACATATCGGCACGAGGAGGACACGGGTCATTAGCGTCGGTCTTGTAAATTAGGAAAAACATAAGATTTTTTGGAAATGATGCAAAAGGGAATTGTTCTACTCATGAAGAGGGACGCAAGGGGAGTTTCTTCATGAAGGGGAAGCATGTAGGGTTCACTGTAGAGGTTGTCTAGGATCATGGAATGGGGAGTACAGGGACAGTGACAAAATGATATTTAACAAACCTTCCATTATCAATTTACACCAATGGACCCAACCGGTCCAACTGGTTTTCATAGTATTACCCTCCGCTATGCTTACTCATGCACATATATTCATCTAAATATTACATTACATGTTGAGTACCACACAACTCTCCCTGAGCTCCATTAACTTTCCTCTTTCCCAAAAAATTCCCAAGGGGCTCAAAACATAAAAGGCAAGACAAGAAACAACCAAGAAGGAAACCATGAAACCAATAACAACACCAAAACCCAAGTGGTATGGCCATGCACAAGATGAAAAGAAAATTGTAATCAAGCACAACAAAGAACCCAAAGACCAAAAGCACAACACTAGCAACAAACACCATGACTCGATCCCCATGGTTCCCAAGGAAACTCAACTAGAGCCTTCTTCAAGATTTCATGGAAGCCTCTCTTGCCATGCAACTTCTTGCATCATACTACCATAAACACATAACCTTTGGTGCATATATAAACATAAAAATACATTGGTTATCTCATATTGTTATGCCATTCACATTGCTTGCAACTAAACATATCCACGCCATCTCTCAAGGGACTCCAATGCTTTGACAGATCTAAAACTAAAGACTAGCTAATATACCTGTCAAGTACATGTTCATGAATACAACATGTATCCACATAATAAAAAAAAAATATAGGTTAACAATATTTCCTGCATGCAAAGCACTTATTTGTTTTGAATTAGGATTTCCAAACCTAGCCAAATAAAATTTTGCCCAATTCCTTTCTTTTACCTTTTTACGTTGTTGTAATCGATACTTGTTATAGACATTTTTGTGCCTTACATCTCTAAGCATGAAATGTCCATAAACCAAGGGATCCTAAGTACCTAAAAGTGTTGTTCCTACCCCTAGAGGAACGAGGTCAACCAATTACAGCTTCTCCCAGAAGTTCTCCACCAGAAACTGCTCAGAATCAGTCAAATCAGGATCATTTCAGCTGCTCCACTAGCTAGTTGCGTTGCATAGCACCCCAGTACACTAGCTAGGTGCATTGCAACGCACCTAAATGCACTACCAGGGTGCGCTGAGTGGGAAATGACAAATGGCAGTGTCATTCCGCGAGGTGGACAGAAAATGGAAGCTTCCAGAATCTTCCCCAATGACACTTGCCTCACTGAGTTTGACCAAGGATGAGTAAGAGGCTCTCAGTCTCCAAGTGGAAGCAAGAACTGACAGAGAGAGGCCACTAGTCAAATCATAAGTTGACTCATCCTCTTTGCATACATCTATATATGGATCCCTCATCCCAGAGATCCAGAGGTTGGAATTTTGTACATTGCAGTGAATTGTTGTTGGTTTCGAGATAGAGATCAGTGTATTGAGTGATTTATGCTTTGTTGGAGGTGAAGAGGGGATTCCTTTACTGGGGGGTTGATGCTGGATCAGGAATCATCGATTGTAACTCCTCCTGGACCTTCTTGTTATATCAATAAAACTATTTGAGTTTCTCCTACATGCTTGTATATCAGCGATGTTTTGTTATATTTGCATGTTTAGCTTAAATCTGATCCTAAGCTATTTATGAATATAAATCCATGTCTTTGTGTAGTTTTCTTCTTCTGTGATCTTGCAGGAACTTGGTGAAGTTGGGCAAGTAAGAGAGCAGGTAGCTGGAAGCTGTCAAATAGGAGAGAGATTGGATCAAAGGACTAGCGCAAGACACAGGTTGGTTCATCCTATTCCTCTTCGTTTATAGTTCATAAAGAAGAATACGAAAGTAGTTTTCCTTGTTTGTTTCTAAGGTACTGTCACACCTTAGTGGGAAAGGGGCATTCTGAGTAGACACTTTTCCCGTTAACAAAATGGTGACTCCGCAGGGGATCGTGTCTAGTTAGTTTGTTTGTGTTTCTCTTGTTGTTTGTTTCATAAACACAAAAGTAGCAATCGAACTGCATTTGCCATTATCAAATGCAAAGTAGACACCTGCTACTTCAATCCATTCACTGGATTTTTTTATGATTTGAACAGCTGATTCACAAATGATCTGATTACCCTTTGTGATAGCTCTTAGACCTCCTTTAAATCCACCCTCTGATTGTGCATTACTGATTGATTTTACTCGGCCAAAATCCATAGATTAAACTGCAAACCGTGACCCAGAACCCAGATAGAAGTCTCGTTTCTGCCCCAGCGCAGGCACTGTGAAGAGACTCTACATTTCAACGTAGTTCCCGAGAGGGCTACCTGCGCTGCAATTCAGTTTCTCTGTGTAACGAGTGCGCTGATCAGCCTAGCCCTGTGCAGCTGAGGTTCTTTGCTTCATTTTTTCAGTTTTGTCTCTGATTTTGCAGCCTGTGATTAGTGTGTGTATGTTTTAAAACTCCTTTTCTTTGCCTTAATTCCGCCTCCTTTGTACAAAAAGACTGTAGATGTTCTTTGTGTGTTTGTTACATCATTTATAGTTTTCCTTTGAAAAAAGTAGAATAGTCATACTATCATCCTTGGATTTAGATTTTTCGTAAGTGTCGATTTTGATCTTAGGAGAAAGTTTATTTGCTGTTGGCAGTCGATTATGCTTTTACTTTTGTCTTTGGTTTGAATTTGTCACTTTCTAGTGTCAAAACAAGTGTTTATTTCAAAATCATAAAGTGTCGTAATCTTCTCTACCTTTTGATTTCGAAAAGAAGCTTGTTTGTGTTTTTCACTTGAAAGCAAATTCAGATTTGTACATCAACTTTCTTTTTAGGCATCAATATTAAGAAAGTGAAAACAAATACATGCATATGTGCATTTGCATATTGATAGTCTGTTTGGCTTGATTCAGGAAAATTGCATTTACAGTGTGCTCTTTGCTCTTTGAGAAAAGATTGTGTCTTTCTTTTCCCCTTGTAGCTAGGATTTTCATTACTGAAAAGAGATAAAAGCTTGCTTATCATCTTTAGATTGCATTTTAGGAATTTCATCTACATCTCTGTGGTGATCCCAAAAGGATAACTTCTAAAAAAGATCAACTTAAAATAAACTGAATGAATTTAACAACGCTTTGGAACTTAACGCACAACATTTAGAGGTGTAGGCTAGAGACGTATTCCGGCATCGTAAAGCCTGGTAACTGTTGTCCTCACTGATGGTTGGGTGATTCCTCCACTCTGAGACGATAAGTGCCAGTACGGACTTATGCTCCCACGTACCGTCGAGTATATATTGGGAGACCCCTATAGGCTTAAAACCTTTTATCCATAGGAAGCCGTGTTGGTTGCCCTACTGATCGCAATGCACCGAACACAGCATTCAGGAAGATTGACTGCCGTACCGTAAAAATTATTCTGCAGTTTTGCGATTGGTTTGGTACTCCCTCTACCTAGATCTCCAGAGTAGTCCCTTTCGTTCCTTTTCAGACTCCTTAACGGAAAAGGTCCATCTGAGCACTTGTCACTTCAGGCTCATTAAAAATCGAAGGATACTAGAGTCATCTTTTGTTTTTTCTCAACTCTTTAAAACTGAAAAAAAAAAGTTGTGTCAAAGCGTCTTAAAATTTATTTTAAACGGAATATTCATACACTTTTCCTACGTTGATCTTAGGTTGAGAAAATGGAGTCTACGAACCAAGGAATTCCCCTTGGTGGAAATCCTAGTCCCTTCTCCTCTTGGGGAGATGTTGGTGCACCCCATATGGCCACATTGTCGCTTCCAGGACTGACAATTGGCCTTCCAGTTTGGCTCTTCTCAACCAATGTCGTTCAGAACACCACTATTCCTGAACAATCGAATCAGCAATTAGACGAGTCCAGAGTTGCCCACCAACCATCTACTTCCTCTAATTCTTCCTCTCCTCCTTCCTCTTCGCTTGATAGGGCTGGCAAAGCCAAAAGTCATGTTCCTAAGGAGAGGAAGGAGAAGAAGAAGAAAGAGAAGAAGAAGAAGGAGCCAAAGGTGAATGGGGGAAAACGAGTGTCGTCTAACAAAAATCCACACACTGCACCGACCAGGCCTAAATCGCCATGTGTCATTTGCAAAGGAGACCACTTTCACAGAGATTGTCCTTGCATCCCTCGGATACTAAGGGACTGGTCTCCTCGTTTGCACAATCCGATGTCATCAACCTCTGATGATCATGTTGAAAGCACACCGTCAACTAGCGAAAGTGAAGCCCCGGGACAAAAAGGGAAAGCTAGATTTCCCTGTAAACTGTGCGAAGGTAATCATGCCGTCCACTGCTGTCCCTTCTTAGACGAAGCGAAAAGAGTTTTGGATGACCGTCCGGTTTCACCGTTACAACTTCCTCCTGGATATAAAAAACCCTTGCCGAGTCTGTCGCTAGTTGAGAATCCAGCTGGCCCGCTCAAGTGGTCGGCTGAAGCGCCTATCATTGAAGATAAACCATCTGAATTCATACCAGACGAAAGTCAAAAGGTCGAGGTGGCAGTTGACCCGGTCTTGCCTTCAGAGGTTTTATCTTCAGATGATACGGTCACTGAAGAGAACAAGGATGAGACCGTCCAAATTCTCTTCATCAACACAGACTCCGACGAACATGGGGGAAATCTACCCATTCCCTTACCGCAGGAGGGAAGTTCGTCAGAGACATACTTGGCCGTCTACTCGGTCCCACCTCCAAGCAACCTAGTTGTCTCCTTCGACTAGAATCAACTAGGTAGACCCTGTTTACCAGCAAGCATACCATTCTGAATTATCGTTCAAATATATAGAATGGTCATGGCTGGTACCATCATAGACGAAGGGGCTTCTGTGAGTATCCTTTCCTCTACTGCTTGGAAAGCGCTTGGTTCACCATCGCTGTTGCCTGAGATGAGAAATCTGACAGGTTTTGATAAAGGAACCAGTCGACCTTTAGGGATCCTTCCCAATGTGCCCATAACATTGAGAGGGAAGACAGTTCAAATGAACGTAATGGTAGTTCAAGGACCCTTGGATTATAACCTACTCCTTGGACGAGACTATATTTATTGCATAGGAGCCATCGTCTCCTCACTCTTTAGAGTAATGTGTTTTCCGCACGAAGGAAGAGTGGTCAAGCTCGTGGACTAGCTTTCATTTCCCGGATCACGCATAGCAAATAGTCATATACCATCCGTAAATGGTCTCTTCAAGCAATAAATGTCTCAATCCCTAGTCTGTCCTCCTGATGAGCGCGAGTAATTCGGAGGGATATGACTGAAAGCCAGGGGGCATGCGCCTTGGTCTGCTTCGGCAGGAAAACTTCGGGTATAGGGTAGATTTCCGTGGGAGAATATGACTAGTCTGTACCCCGTCCGTGATTGGAAGAGGGGTTATTCTAGAACAAGATTCTCTTGTCAAAGTTATGTGAGTTGACAGAACAGAGTCACTCGCCTTTGTTTATCTTGGTATACATCGCCGAAGAAGTGTTTTGTTTACACTGTAAATAGAACAATCTTTGGGTAACCTGTAAGAGGTAGTACCCTTCTTGATAAAACGAATGTTTTGTCAGCTCGAATAAAGGGTGAACCTTCCTAATAAAATGAATGTTTTGTCAGCTCGAATAGAGGGAGACCTCGAAACTCTGTTTTATACCTGGGGGCATGCAAACCTTTTAGAGTGCAAGCGAGGGGCGGCTATTTATTTTTTAAATTTTTAGGACCTCTAACCCTTTAAAATTGTAGGATTAGTCGTCACCTAACTTGCATAAAGAAGGGATGTGCGGCAAAAATCTAAAAGTTATCGTTTTATATGAGACATTCTTATCATATGACTGTATTAATCGAGCCGTTTTAGCACATAGTTCAAGCTCGTTAAAAAATAAACATAAGACATGAGCAAGTGTTTCCACCCGCGTTTAAGCTCATTAAAAAATGAACTATTCCCCAGTAAATAACCACCGTGAATGAAGATTTCAGCCATTAAAGCCTTGGTCGTGTTTGCACCGTCACCTCCACTTTTCCATTGGCCGATCATTCACCTCCATTTGATTGTTTACCCATTTTGAGGAACAGCTGCGAAGAGTGATTTCACTAGCCATCCTTGTGACACTGCCGTGATTGGGAAATTCCAACCATTACCTGGAATCAAATGCTACCCATTTTATCACTCGTTCCTCAAAAGACGAGTCTTCTTTAAGCTCTTTTCAACTGACTCGTAAAATATGAAAAGATTGCCGAGTTTTGGCCTTCCAGCTCGTTAAAGCGATCGGAAGTGCCATCCCTCCTCTAGATTTTAATATTTTTGGACTTGAGGGATTATTGCACAAAAAGATCAAGCGCTTGTTTTGTTCGGCTCGTTAAAACTATCGAAAATTCATCCCTTCTGTATTGTTTTATACTTTTTCGGACTTAAGGGATTAGATGACGAAGAAGGAATTTCAGAGTTACCTTTACGTACCTTTTCAGACTCTCTAAAAATGAAAAGGACCGAGTTATCTTTGTCGTTAAACTCGTTAAAAATATTAATAGCGACAAACTTGTCTTTAGACGAGAACGAGTTTCACTATCGCTAGGCTCGTTAAAACGTAGCGATGGGTTTGCCCGAAGGGAAAATTATAGAACAAGCATATGTTATCCTCCTCAAGCTTGACAAAAATAAAGAGGTACTGGTTAGCAATGACTGGGGAAAAATTGGGAAGAAACTCAAAGAATCTTTATTGGTAGCAAGTCGCTCTTGAACATGACACTTCCACTCCATGCTTGAGTCGGGTTGGGTTGTTTCATTCACCGGTCACATCACCATGGTCACGCCATACCATCCAAATTTGGGGTAAATGCTACCAATCCATCACATAAGTGTCGCCGACATGTTCAAGAGAAGTCACCCGTGTCCCATCCACTACCATACATTATACTTCATTCCTTCATGACCGCCATCCTGAGCCATATATCATCAGATCATTTTCACCTCCATCAAAATCATTTGCTCCGTTCCGTGTCATTGATGTGGGATTCATCAAGGCCCTCCTTTGACGGATCGCTTCTTTTTGACATCAGCTCATTATCCAAGAAGTTGGTCTAGGAACATGCCATTCAGTACTTTGAAGCTTGCATGCCTCAATGGCAAGTTTCTCACTTCTGGTGACAGGTATACATCAATGACCTTTGACCCAAAGATTTTGCGTGGTGTTCGATGCCAAGTCCTTTATTCACACCACGTGAATTGTACTGCAGTACCTTGAGGGTCATCATCATTATCGGTGATTCCTCTCGCGCTTGTTAACAATTTACATCATCGACTGGTAATCAAGCGACGTCTTTCCATGTTCGACTTCAAAACTTTTTTCACATGGATCGACTTGTACTTCGAGTGAAGATCGGACGAGATTGAAGACCCCGGATCTAGTTTCATCCATCCGGGCTGCGATATATATTCAGAAAAAATAAAGACATTGACATGTACAGCATTGCAGCACAGATAATCATCCTACCAAAAGGATGATGACTTCATCAGAATCATCAGTCTACCATCAGACGATTGTCTGTCCTGTGTACATAAAAATGAATTTATAAAGCTGAGCATGGGAATGCCCGCCTTAGCTAGATCATGAAAATAGTATGAAGATAATGTATTTTATTGTATCTTATTACAGGTCTCCTCCCAGCATTGAAAGAACTTCGGATCCTCCTAATAAAGCATTTCACCCGATAAACGGCCTCATACTGTAGGGGGCAACTGTTATAGATATTTTTGTGCCTTACAGCTCTAAGCATGAAATGTCCATAAACCAAGGGATCCTAAGTCCCTAAAAGTGTTGTTCCTACCCCTAGAGGAACGAGGTCAACCAATTACAGCTTCTCCCAGAAGTTCTCCACCAGAAACTGCTCAGAATGAGTCAAATCAGGATCATTTCAGTTGCTCCACTAGCTAGCTGCGTTGCATAGCACCCCAATACACTAGCTAGGTGCGTTGCAACGCACCTAAATGCACTACCAGGGTGCGCTGAGCGGGAAATTACAAATGGAAGTGTCATTCCGCGAGGTGGACAGACAATGGAAGCTTCCATAATCTTCCCCAATGACACTTGCCTCACTGAGTTCGACCAAGGATGAGTAAGAGGCTCTCAGTCTCCATGTGGAAGCAAGAACTGACAGAGAGAGGCCACTAGTCAAATCATAAGCTGACTCATCCTCTTTGCATACATCTATATATGGATCCCTCATCCCAGAGATCCAGAGGCTGGAATTTTGTACATTGCAGAGAATTATTGTTGGTTTTGAGATAGAGATCAGTGTATTGGGTGATTTATGCTTTGTTGGAGGTGAAGAGGGGATTCCTTTGCTGGGGGGTTGATGCTGGATCAGGAATCATCGGTTGTAACTCCTCCTGGACCTTCTTGTTATATCAATAAAACTATTTGTGTTTCTCCTACATGCTTGTGTATCAATGATGTTTTGTTATATTTGCAGGTTTAGCTTAAATCTGATCCTAAGCTATTTATGAATATAAATCCATGTCTTTGTGTAGTTTTCTTCTTCTGTGATCTTGCAGGAACTTGGTGAAGCTGGGAAAGTAAGAGAGCAGGTAGCTGGAAGATGTCAAAGAGGAGAGAGATTGGATCAAAGGACTAGCGCAAGAGACAGGTTGGTTCATCCTATTCCTCTTCTTTTATAGTTCATAAAGAAGAATACGAAAGTAGTTTTCCTTGTTTGTTTCTAAGGTACTGTCACACCTTAGTGGGATAGGGGCGTTCTGAGTAGACACTTTTCCCGTTAACAATACTTACTATGTGTTTTGACATCACCCAACTATTAGTGATGTAAACACATCAACTATTACCTTGTCAGGCTAATACCAACATGCTTCCTACAACTTCTCACACATGTCAACCACATGTTCCAAATATCAAGACAATCTTATCTATCAATTTGAAATCAACATTTAGCAAGACTAACAATCATTTCATAATCCATAATCAACTCATAGTCATTAGAGATAATTCTACAACTATCACCTACTACACTCAAGTACATATCAAATGTCTCAACACATATGTGTTAGTAAAACCATCTTAAAGCAAGATCATTGGAATGCATACTCATATTATGAAATTCATGAATCATTCAACCAACTTGAAAACATACCATATTAAATAGATCAACTAGGCACCAAACACTCAAACACCAAATAGATGTCATAATCAAACAACCAAGCACCAAATATATGAAATAAGAAACTCATACCTTAGTGTATTTCAAGGGAGGTTATCTTATTTGCACAAGCAGTCTAGGTTAGCACGATACAACTTCACAACATATCAACTCAAACCTAAATCATGATATCCATAGCAGTAACTAACTAACATTTTCACATCATAAGCTCATAAGCATTTGTTGTTCATGCATAAAAATCACGTATGTATGATTAATATAGATTAGTACGACACCATATCAAAAATATGTCAGTTCATACCTAAATATCGCAACCATAACCATCTGCATAGTTCAAACCACGTTAACACAATACATATAACATCAAGATCTTCAATGAAATGAACATAAACATCATGCATATGACCAATCCAAACTACACCATCAAGATCTCAATGAAATAAGTCTAATCATCAAGTTAACTAACCTAAAACAAAAATCAATGAACACATAGCACACTCATCAACAACATATGACCTAATCATCAAGATAATTATCACATGGAAACAACAAGCTAACCTATATCATACTCATCAACAACATATAACATGATCATCAAATCATCTAACATAAAACAAAAATAGCAATGTATACAACCACAATTTACTACCATCCTTGACTATCTGACAAATGTGCATATAACTACACTGATCAACCAACATCTATCATGAATGTAACAATAACATCAAAAGACATGTACATAAACCTAATGAATATAAAGATCCTTAACTTACATAGATGCATGCCAAACATACCATACTTGTATGATGATATTCTCTTACCCAAAATTCTAATGTTGCAACCTCATTATGATGATCTGCATCTCCTACTTTATCTCAGCCAACACATTAGCATCATAACAACCAATAGCATTATGATGACCTAAATTTCATACAATGGCTTCACAAGGCATGTTTGACCTACTATTCATGCATAAATATGACCAAGACCATACATGCATAACAAGTACATAATAAAACCTACACATAGGAAGACATACTCCACGACCACACCTTCAACCTTCACATGGTGACATCACTACAACCATGATAAATACCATGAAAATGAAAACATCACATGGACTAAATTCATAAGGAACACATATGCAACCAACATGAAAGCATAACCAACACACAACCCAAGGAGAGCGCAACCATGCTCTTATACCACACTGTAACACCCTCCTCCCACATCTACCCAAGCAACCAGCCAACTGGGGTAAACATGTGACGAGAGACTACCATGATATGATTGAACCTCCTAGGTAACCTTAAGGAAATAGAATCGAAGGAACATCACATAAACTCATCTAACATCTTTAACAGAACCCTCAGGAGACACGTTAGCCACTTAGATAGCTTGTCCCTAGGTCCCACTAGTGTTCCAGACCTCTTACGCCATAGTCGATCTCATGCTGTAGGAAAGGGAGCGACCAGAGACCCAAAGTCGCTCTCATAGGCCTGCATGCCAGCAACTATGGACAAAACTTTCTAGTTATGTGCCAATGACCCTGGGATTTAATTTTTCAGGCCCATAGCCTAGGCCACTACCCAAAATGGAATGAATTCTTAGGATCAGGAAAATTACAGGGAAACAATGATGCAAAAGCAATGAGATGATCAAGTCCTTAGCCAGACCCCTACTAGCTATTGAGTCATGGAAAAGGTATGCATATTTTATTTATTTCATCATCCTTTTCCTTTAGTTATATCCATTTTATATCCTAAAATGTTAACATATCAAAGGATTATGGTAAGAATGAGAAAATTATATGTAATTACAGTTTAGCTGATCATTATCCTTCTTTATGCAGGAAAAATATGAAAAGGGACAACTGTTGTTCCCTAACCAAGGAACAATGAAAAAGCAGCAAGCCAAGGAAGGAGCGTGGCAGTTACAGATAAGGACAAAATGAATCACAGGGATCAACGCGAGAAGGGAAAGATGACTGAAGTTGGAAAATTGCACGAATCCCTCAGGATCTCTTGATCCTGAGGGATCGCTTTTACTATTTATCTTTTTACCTCTTTCCCATTATAAAAGGCAACAATTGTAAGAAGAAAGGGAGGAGAATTACTATTGAGAAATTGTAACTTTTATCATTGACTCTCACTGTTGAGTAGAGCATGAACTTACTGTAACACTTATGCAATGATTAATATATAAAACAATTGTTGTTCCTTTGCATCTCCTGAAGTAAGCCGGTGGTGTTCACTGGCGGCTAAGGGCCCGACAGGGGATTCACTTGTTGTTCCTGTATCATGCATTTATGATTCTTGTAGTGTGATGGTTTGATTGAATTTCTACTTTCTGCAATTGTATCACTTTGCTATTTCCTATTTTCCAATCTCAACGGAATTGTTCTGTTTATATATTTTGTAGTAATATCATTGATTCAATTTATTGTTATTTCAGTTCTGGTTATTTAGTTAAGCATTCTGTTTTGAGATCATCTACTGCAAAGAGTATTGATTGCTACTATCAAAGCTCTTAGATTGAGATCATCTGTTGCTTATACTAAGAATTGTGTTTGATTGAGAATAAATCAGTTAAAAGAGGAATGAGTTATTACCACTGTATTCTCGATTGATGATTGTTATTACTTTGATGAATGTTTGATTTAGTTTCATTAGAGGATTGAGTTTTCTTTTAATTGCAATTAGAATTTACTTGCTGCATCCATTTACTCTTATATTTGAAAGAACTATACTGCAATTTAGGAGCATTACTTGTTGAGTTAAATAGCCGCCACATATTGTGTACACTCTTGAAATAGAAAGACTTTCCCAGATTGATAATTAATGTGAAGATAATTAGGAGTTAAAAATGCACCTTTTATCACTCAACATTTTGGCACCATTGTCGGGAGAGTGTAGCCATTTCTGAGGAGTAGTGTACATCTGATGATTGTTGTTGAAGATGAATTGGGCTTTGAAAATAGAAGGTAAGAACCTACGTAACGAGTAAGTAAGTGCTTGCTCCCCTGCCCGCTTTTCAGCACAATTACAAAAATCTGAAATAGGTATTTGCTGCTTGCTTGTTGGGAGAGAATTGGGTATTAAAAATGAAAGGTAAGAACTGCAAGCAGAGCATGTAAAATGCCTGCTCGCCCACCCACATTCCAGCAAAATTATTAATAACTTAGGGTAGAGTTAAATATTTGAATTGTGTGTATGACTAAGAAGAAAAAACTGAAAATAATCCAATTCCACTACCCAAACCTGACAAAGCTAAGGGGTCGGTGATCCTTGGACGATCAACTTTCATAAACGACATCATAAAGAAAGCCAAATCTCAGCCATCAGTAGGTCCTAGAAAATTTGCTTCCAGACAACCTACTGGCTCCCTTCGGGCCATATGCTCATCATCTGTAGCCTTCAATGAGGTCCACAGCAAAAGAGAAGATACTGAGCAGAATTTTCAAGAAAATGAAAATTCTCACCCAATTTCTTTACAAGAATGGAATTCTAGTAATCTTTGTGAAGGAGGAGGAGAAACAGGGGAAACAGAGGAGCTAAGATCCCCTCAAGTAACAATTCAACCAAGAACACTCAGTATTACAGGGAAAAGTGTCTATATAGAACTGCTTTATCCCACTAAGGTGTGACATCTGCCTTAGAAACAAACAGAGAAAAGCTACTTTCCTTTTTCCTTTATGAATTATAGATAGATAGGAACAGAAAGACCAACCTCCGTCTTGCGCTAATCTCCTGATTTGATTCCTCTCTTCTTTGATAGTCTTTAGCTTCCTGATCCCTTGCATGCTCAACTTCACAAAGTACCTGGAAGATCACAGAAGCATAGCACTATACAAAGACATGGATCTATAATCATAAACAATCTAGGATCAGATATAAATTGACCATACAAATGTAGCAAGCATCAATGACACAAGATAATGGAGGAAAACTAGAATAGCTTTTATTGATAAACAAGAAAAGAGCCAAGAGGAGTTACAACCAGTTGTTCTGACCCAGCATCAACCTCCCAGCAAAGAAGCCCTCTTCACCTCAACAAAGCTTAGATCACCCAACAATCTGATGTTTGTCTCAGGAAGCCAACAACAATTCCTTACAATATGCAAAATTCCAGCCTCTAGATCTCTGGTATGAGGGATCCATATATAGATATCTGTAAGGGGGATGAGTCAGCTTGTGATTTGATTAGTGTACTCCCTCTAATAGTTCTTGCTTCCACTTGGAGATTGATGGTCTCTTACTCATCCTTGGTCGAATTCAGTGAGGCAAGTGTCATAGGAGAAGATTCTGGAAGCTTCCATTGCCTCTCCACCTCGCGGAATGACACTGCCATTTGTCATTTCTCATCCAACGCACCTACACAGTGTATTTAGGTGAGATGCAATGCACTTAGCCAGTGGAGCAGCTGAAATGATCCTGTTTTGACCAATTCTGAGCAGTTTTTCATGGAGAACTTCTGGGAGAAGCTGTAATTTGTTGACCTCATTCCTTTAGGGGTTAGAACAACACTTTTAGGGACTTAGGAGGCCTTGGTTTATGGACATTTCATGCTTGGGGTTGTAGGGCCAAAAAATGTCTATAACAGTTGCCCCCTAAAGCATGAGGTCGTTAATATTTTGATGTCGGGTGAAATGTTTTATTATGAGGATCCGAAGTTCTTTCAATGTTGGGAGGAGACCTGTAATAAAATACAATACAATACATTATCTTCATAATATTTTCATGATCTAGCTGAGGTGGGCATTCCCATGCTCAGCTTTATAAATTCATTTTCATGTACATAGGACAGACAATCGTCTGAGTGTAGACTGATGATTCTGATAGAGCCATCATCCTTTTGATTGGATGATTATCTGTGCAGCAATGATGTACATTTGATGTCTTTATTTCCTTGAATACATATCGCAGCCCGGATGGATGAAACTAGATACAGGGTCTTCAATCTCATTTGATCTTCACTCGAAGTATAAGTCGATCCATGTGAAAATTGTTCTGGAGTCGAACATGGAAAGACATCGCCTGATTACCAGCCAATGATGTAAGCTGTTAACAGGCACGAGAGGAATCACTGATAATGATAATGACCCTTAAGGTACTGCAGTACAATTCACGTGGTGTGAATAAAGGACTTGGCGTCGAACACCATGCAAAATCTTTCGGTCGAAGGCCATTAATGTAAACCTGTCGCCGGAAGTGAGAAACTTGCCATTGAGGCATGCAAGCTTCAAAGTACTGAATGGGGTGTTCCTAGATCAACTTCTTGGATAATGAGCTGATGTCGACAAGAAGCGATCTGTCACAGGAGGGCCTTAATGAATCCCACATCAATGACACGGAAAGGACCAAATGATTTTAATGGAGGTGAAAACAATCTGGTGATATAAGGTTCAGGGTGGCGGTCATGAAAGAATGGAGTATAAATGTATGGTAGTGGGTGAGACACAGCTGAATTCTCTGAATGACTTCTCTTGAACATATCATCGACACTGATGTGATGGATTGGTAGCATTAACCCCAAATGTGGATGGTATGATGGGACCATGGTTATGTGACCGGTGAATGAAACAACCCAACCTGACTCGGACACGGAGTGGAAGTGTCATGTTCAAGAGCGACTTGCTACCAACAAAGTTTCTTCAAGTTTTCTTCCCAATTTTCCCCAGTCATTGCTGACTAGTACCTCTTTATTTTTTTCAAGATTGAGGAGGATAACTTATGCTTGTTCTATAATTTGCCCTTCGGGCAAACCCATCACTATGTTTTAACGAGCCTAGTGATAGTGAAACTCGTTCTCGTCTATAGACAAGTTTGTCGCTATTAATATTTTTAACGAGTTTAACAACAAAGATAACTCGGTCCTTTTCAATTTTAGAGAGTCTGAAAAGGAACATAAAGGTAACTCCAAAATTCCTTTTTCATCATCTAATCCCTTAAGTCCCAAAAAGTATAAAACAATACAGAAGGGATGAATTTTCGATACTTTTAACGAGCCGAACAAAACAAGCGCTCAATCTTTTTGTGTAATAATCCCTCAGGTCCAAAAAGATTAAAATCTAGAGGAGGGATAGCACTTCCTGTCCCTTTAACGAGCTGGAGAGGCCAATGGCTCGGCAATATTTTCATATTTTACGAGTCAGTTGAAAAGATCTTAAAGGAGACTCGTCTTTTGAGGAACAAGTGATAAAATGGGTAGCAACTGATTCCAGGTAAGGTTTGGAATTTTCCAATCATGGCAGTGTTACAAGGATGGCTAGTGAGATCACTCTTTGCAGCTGTTCCTCAAAATGGGTAAACAATCAAATGGGGGTGAATGATCGGCCAATGCAAAAGTGGAGGTGATGGTGCAAACATGACCAAGGCTTTAAATGGCTGAAGTACTACATTCACGAAGGTTATTTACCGGGGAATAGTTCATTTTTTAATGAGCTTAAACACAGTGGGAAACATTTTCTCATGGCTTATGTTTATTTTTTAACGAGCTTGAACTATGTGCTAAAACTGCTCGATTAATCCAGTCGTGTGATAAGAATGTCTCATATAAAAATGGCAACTTTTAGATTTTTGCCCCACATCCTTTCTTTATGCAAGTTAGGAAACGACCAATCCAAAAAACAGATAAATGATCACTCTTTGCTTGCACTCCAAAAGGTTTGCATGCCCTCAGGTATAAAACAGAGTTTCAAGGTTACCCCTTCTTTAGTCTGTTAAAACATTTGTTTTACCAAGAGAGGCCTACCTCTTACAGGTTACCCAAAGATTGTTCTATTCACAGCGCAAACAAAACACTTCTTCGGCGATGTCTACCAAAATAGACAAAGGTGAGCGGCGATGCCCGCCAACTCACACAACTTTGACAAGAGGATCTTATTCTAGACCAACTCCCTCTTCCAATCACGGATAGGAGTACGGAGGTCATATACTCTCGCGGAAACCTACCCTATACCCGAAGTTTTCTTGCTAAAGCAGGCCAAGGTGCATGCCCCCTGGGTTTCAGTCATGTCCCCTGACTCACTCGCGCTCATCGGGTGGACGGACTGGAGATTGAGACATTTCTTGCGTGAAAAGGCCATTCAGGGATGGTATATGACTATTTGCTCTGTATGATCCGGGAAATGAACGCTGGTCTATTTGCTTGACCACTCTTCCTTCGTGCAGAAAAAACATTACTCTAAAGAGTGAGGAGAAAATTGCTCCCATGCAATAAATATAGTCTTGTCCAAGGAGTAGATTGTAATCCAGGGGTCCTTGAACTACCATTACGTTCATGTGAACAGTTTTCCCTCTCAATGTTATGGGCACATTGGGAAGGATCCCTAACGGTCGACTACTTCCTTTGTCAAAGCCTGTTATATTTCTCATTTCAGGCAAAAGCAATGGCAAACCAAGCACTTTCCAAGCAGTTGAGGAGAGGATACTCACAGAAGCCCCTTCATCTATGATGGTACCGGCCATAACCATTCTATATATTTGAGCAATGATTCAGAATGGTATACTAGCTGGTAAACGGGGTCTGCCTAGTTGATTCCAGTCGAAGGAGACAACTAGGTTGCTCGGAGGTGGGACCGAATAGACGGCCAGGTGCGACTCTGACGAACTTCCTTCCTGCGGTAAAGGTACAGGTAAATTGCCCCCATGTTCGTTGGAGTCTGTGTTTATGAAAAGAACTTGGACGGTGTTGTCCTTGTTCTCTTCGGTGATTGTATCATTTGAAGATGGAACCTCTTAAGGCAAGACCAGGTCAACTACCTCCTCGACCTTTTGACTTTCGTCTAGTATGGGTTCAGATGGTTTATCTTCAATGATAGATGCTTCGGCTGACCACTTGAGCGGGCCAGCCGAATTTTCAACTAGTGACGGACTCGGCAAGAGTTTTTTATATCCAGGAGGAAGTTGTAACAGTGAAACCAGACGATCGTCTAAAACTCTTTCAGCTTCGTCTAAGAAGGTACAACGGTGGATGGCATGATCGCCTTCGCACAGTTTACAAGGAAATCTATATTTTCCTTTTTGTCCTGGGGCTTCACTTTCACTAGTTGACGGTGTGTTTTCAACATGATCATCAGAGGTTGACGACACCGGGTTGTGAAAACGAGGAGACCAGTCCCTTAAGCTCCGAGGGATGCAAGGACAATCTCTGTGATAGTCGTCTCCTTTGCAAATGACACATGGCGATTTAGGCCTGGTCAGTGCAGTGTGTGGATTTTCGCTAGACGACGCTCGTTTGCCTCCATTCTCTTTTGGCTCCTTCTTCTTCTTCTCTTTCTTCTTCTTTTTCTTCTTCTCCTTAGGTACTTGACTTTTGGCTTTACCAGCCCCATCAAGAGAAGAGGAAGGAGGAGAGGAAGAATTAGAGGAAGTAGAAGGTTGGTGGGTAACTATGGACTCATCTAGTTGTTGATTCGATTGTTCAGGAATTGTGGTGTTCTGAACGACAGAGGTTGAGAAGAGCCATACAGGCAAACCGATTGTCAGTCCTGGAAGTGACAATGTGGCCATATGGGGTGCACCAACATCTCCCCAAGAGGAGAAGGGACTAGGATTTCCTCCAAGGGGAATTCCTTGGTTGGTGGATTCCATTTTCTCAACCCAAGATCAACGTAGGAAAGGGGTAATGAGTATTCCATTTAAAATAAATTTTAGACGCTTTGACACAACTTGTTTTTTGAATTTTTAAGAGTTGAGAAAAAACAAAAGATGACTCTAGTCACCTTCGATTTTTAATGAGCCTGAAGTGACAAGTGCTCAGATGGACCTTTTCTGTTAAGGAGTCTGAAAAGGAACGAAAGGGACTGCTCTGGAAATCTAGGTAGAGGGATTACCAAACCAATCGCAAAACTACAGAATACTTTTTACGGTACGGCAGTCAATCTTCCCAAATGCTGTGTTCAGTGCATTGCGACCGATAGGGCGGCAGACACGTCTTCCTATGGATAAAGGATTAAGCCTACTGGGGTCTCCCAAAATATACTCGACGGTACATGGGAGCACAAGTCCGTACTAGCACTTATCGTCTCAAAATGGAGGAATCACCCAACCATCAGTGAGAACAACAGTTACCAGGTTTTACGACGCCAGAATACGTCTCTAGCCTAGTCTTCTAAATGTTGTGCATTAAGTTCCAAAGTGTTGTTAGATTCATTGAATTTATTTTAAGTTGATCTTGTTTATGAAGTTTTCCTTTCAGGTTCACCGCGAGATGTAGATGTAATTCCTAAAATGCAATCTAAGATGATAAACAAACTTTTCATCTTCTTTGTGCAATGAAAATCCTAGCTACCAAGGAAAAGAAAGACAGAATCTTTTCACAAAGAGCAAAGAGCACACTCTAAATGCACTTTCCTAAATCAAGCCAATCAGGCTGTCTATATGAAAATGCACATGCATGTATTTGTTTTCGATTTTCTTAGTATATGAATGCTAAAAAGAAAGTTGATGCACAAATCTGAATTTCTTTTCAAGCGACAAATACCAACATGTTTCTTTTCAAAATAAAAAATGGAGACAATCACAACACCTTACGATTTTGAAATGAATACTTGTTCTTGACACTAGAAAATTACAAATTCAGACCAAAAGCAATAGTAACAGGACAATCAACCATCAAAAGCAATCAAACTCTTTCCTATGATTGAAATCGACACTTGCGACAGTTTCAAATCAAAGGACGACAGTACAATTATGCTACTTTTGCAAAGGAGAACTGTAAATGACTCAACAAACACACAAAAACATCTGCAGTTCTTTTGTACAAAGGAGGCGGAATAACGGCAAGCAAAAGGGGTTTCAAACAGACATATACTGATCACAGGGAGAAAAATTCAGGAATAGAACTGGAAAGAATGAATCACAGAAACCAAAACTGCACAGAGCTAGTCTGATCAGCGCACCTGTAACACAGAGAATTTGAAATGCAATGCAGCTTGTCCACTCGGGAAGTGCGCTGAAATTCAGATTCTCTTAAAAGTACCTACGCTGGGCCAGAAACGAGACTCTGTTCAGGTTCCGGGTCACAGTTTGCAGTTTAGTTCTTGGGTTTTGTCCGAGCAAAAACCAATTAGTAATGCAACAATCAGGGGTAGATCTAAGGAGGATCTAAGAGCTATCACAAGGGCAATCAGATAGTTTGTGAATCAGTTGTTTAAATCATAAACAGATCTAGTAGATGGATTGAAGTAGCAGTTATCTACTTTACATTTGTTATGGCAAATGCAGTTTGAATGCTACCTGTAAGTTTATGAAATAGACAACAAAGAATGATAAACAAACCAACTAATTATCTCCCCAGTGGAGTCGCCATTTTGTTACAGGGAAAAGTGTCTATATAGAACTGCTTTATCCCACTAAGGTGTGACAGCTACCTTAGAAACAAACAAAGAAAATCTACTTTCGTTTTTCCTTTATGAATTATAGATAGAGAGGAACAGAAAGACCAACCTCTGTCTTGCGCTAATCTCCTAATTTGATTCCTCTCTTCTTTGATAGTCTTCAGCTTCTTGCTCCCTTGCACGCTCAGCTTCACAAAGTACCTGGAAGATCACAGAAGCATAGCACTATACAAAGACATGGATCTATGATCATAAACAATCTAGGATCAGATGTAAATTGACCATACAAATGTAGCAAGCATCAATGACACAAGAGCATGGAGGAAAACTTGAATAGCTTTTATTGATAAACAAGAAAAGAGCCAAGAGGAGTTACAACTAGTTGTTCTGACCCAGCATCAACCTCCCAGCAAAGAAGCCCCTCTTCACCTCAATAAAGCTTAGATCACCCAACAATCTGATGTTTGTCTCAGGAAACCAACAACAATTCCTTACAATATGAAAAATTCCAGCCTCTGGATCTCTAGTATGAGGGATCCATATATAGATATCTGTAAGGGGGATGAGTCAGCTTGTGATTTGATTAGTGTCCTCCCTCTGATAGTTCTTGCTTCCACTTGGAGATTTATGGTCTCTTACTCATCCTTGGTCGAATTTAGTGAGGCAAGTGTCATAGGAGAAGATTCTAGAAGCTTCCATTGCCTCTCCACCTCATGGAATGACACTGCCATTTGTCATTTCTCGCCCATCGCACCCCACAGAAGGGATTTTTGAAATGCAACGCACCCACACAGTGTATTTAGGTGAGTTGCAACGCATTTAGCCAGTGGAGAAGCTAAAATGATCCTGTTTTGACCAATTCTGAGCAGTTTTTCATGGACAACTTCTGGGAGAAGCTGTAATCTATTGACCTCATTCCTTTAGGGGTTAGAACAACACTTTTAGGGACTTAGGAGCCCTTGGTTTATGGAAATTTCATGCTTGGGGTTGTAGGGCCCAAAAATGTCTATAACACTCAGCATCCTAGATAAAGGGAGTTCTGTTAAGTTCATTCAAGAAGAAGCAAGGAAAACAGAGGAGCCAAGATCCCCTCAGTTAATAATTCAACCAGGAACACTCAGCATCCCAGATAGAGGGAGTGATGTTAAGTTCATTCAAGAATAAGTAGGAGAAATAGAGGAGCCAAGATCCCCCTAGGTAATAGTTCAACAAGGAACACTCATTATCCTAGACCAGGGGAGTGTTGTTAAGCTCATTCCCACCCCTTCTAGTCATCCTAGGAATAACTCTCTAGAGATCCCAAAAGGGTATTGGCACATATTTGATCAAATGGCCAACAACCCACAAACACAAAAGACCCCCACCTTGCAGTATCCCATCATTGACACAACGATCAACGCACCTATGAAAGCCATCCCTCTCCAAAATATTCCTACCTTTCATGGGCTGACATCAGAGGACCCAGATGCATTCCTGTTTGATTTTGATGTATTGTTTCGGGGGTAGGATTATACCACTGACCCCAAAAAACTAAATTTGTTTCCCTCTACATTGAAAGGAGAAGCCTTGTGATGGTTTATGGGATTAGGTGGAGGCATAATAAATGATTGGGAACAAATGAAAACTGCTTTCCTAAAAATGTATCAGGACTATTGCAGATCTAGGGAATTGAAAGACAAAATATGCTAGATGGTATCAAGACGAAGTGAAACATTACAAGAATATGTGGAATGATTTCACTATAACCTCCAACAGTCTCCCTATGCAACTTTGCCTTTACCTGATAATGTGCTGAAAACTACACTAATTAAAGGGATGAAAGAACAATGGATATAAACATTAAATATTATGGGTAAAGGTGATATATATCAGGAGAAATATGCTGACATCATTAATTTATGTATCAGGTGTTCAAGAGGCAGTACGAGATTGAAGCCAACGGAACGCAACATGACCACAAGGGACAACAAAATCTCTAGTGGAGGTATAACTCGTGCAAAAATTGGAAACCTGCTAGAGGATTTCAAAACTGATATTTTAGGGACTCTGACAATGCAATTGGACATTATGCAAGCCAAACAAAAGCAAGCAGAAGTAGAACAAAACTTGGTGATATTCTGTCCTAGATTCAGAAAGAAGCATAGTCACAAAGAGTGCCCACTGGATATGGTGTAGACCTACGCCATATGTATGAAAGATCACGCAATAGAATGTTGCCCATCACTCCTAGGGTAAAATCAGTCTATAAGGAGGTAGAAGAAGATACAAAACCAATCTACTTGCTAAATCAGCGTCGCCAATGGCAACCACGACAAATAGGTGTGCCGACTGATCCATCCTCTTTCTTTCAAACATCGCAATATAATTCACAACAATACCCGGGAACCATGTGGTAAAACCAGCCATCTTTTTCCAATTGGTCACAACAAACATTCCCTATGCCACCTTGGCCCAACCAATCAAATAAAAGTAAAAATTGGCCAAATTCCTCTTACTTCCCACCGTTTTGGAAAAATAATGCATATCAATCCCAATGGCCACCCTCAACTTCATAGAACCATAATTGGCAGTCAAGTTGGAAGAGACCTACAAATCAGCTAACAGGAACAATCCCCCTACCCCAACCCACACTACCAACACCCTAGACATTGCAACAAAATCCTCAGACCAACTTATGACCACAGCTCCCAGCCCAACCCAACCTGAACCTCAACAACAAACCAGTTCAATCTGTGCAAATTATTGAAGGACTAGAGCCAAAAACCGAGTTAAGGGAGTACAATGACCTTCAATTAAGATCTAGGCAGATAATAGAATTAGAAGGGGATAAAAATGTTCAAATTGAAGATCCGTTACCTGTAGAACAAGCACCACAAGAAGAGAACATGGTTAGACAGAAAACTCATGATCAAGCAACCATCTCTTCTCCACCATTCCCAGAAAGATTAATCATACCTTGCCCAATTAAACACCCTCATTTCAATCTTCTGGGAGAACTGAAAAATTTGTGTATAAAACTACCACTCCTCCAGGCTATTCAAGACATCCCAATTTATGCAAAAACTATTAAGGAATTATGTATGAAAAAGTGAAAGAGGAAAATAAAAACAAATCCAACTATCCATGTAGTAGGTACCTTATCTGATTTACTATCAAGAAGAGAAACACCTGTAAAATATGAGGACCTAAGAAATCCTATAGTCATGGTGCAAATAAATGGGTGCTCCTTCCCCAATGCCTTAGTCTATTTAGGAGTAGCAATCAATATTCTTACAACCACAACTTGTCAAAAGCTTGGCATTACATCCTTGGACCCAACCACGACCTTGTTGGAATTGGCTAACTGATTGGTAGTGTTATAGACATTTTTGGGCACTGCAACCCCAATCATAAATGTCCATAAACCAAGGGCTCCTAAGTCCCTAAAGGTGTTGTTCCAACCCCTAGAAGAACAAGGTCAACTAATTACATCATCTCCTAGAAGTTCTCCATGAAAAATTACTCAAAACTGGTCAAAACTGGACCATTTCACCTGCTCCATAGGCAAAGTGCATTGCATCCCACCTAAATACACACAGTAGGTGTGATGCATGTCAAAAATCCCTTCTATGGGGTGTGATGGGCGAGAAGGGACAAATGGCAGGGTCAATCCGCAAGGTGGAGAAGCATGGAATCTTCTAGAAACTTCTCCTGTGACACTTGCCTCTCTGAATTCGGCCAGGGATGAGTAAGAGATCATCAATCTCCAAGTAGAATCAAGAACTATCAGAGGGAAGACACTAATCAAATCTCAAAAGCTGACTCACCTCCCTTGCAGACATCTATATATGGATCCCTCATCTTAGAGATCCAGAGGCTGGAATGTTTTATCTTGTAAGGAAGTGTTGTTGGTTTCTTGGTGCAATATCATAGTGTTGGGTGATCTAAGCTTTTCATGAGGTGAAGAAGGGCTTACTTGCTGAGAGGATGATGCTGGGTCAGAACAATCGATTGTAATTCTCTTAGCTCTTTCTTGATTATCAGTAAAGCTATTCAAGTTTTCCTCCATATTCTTGTATGATTGATTATTTATGCATTTGTATGGTCAATGTACATCTGATCCTATATTGTTTATGATAATAGATCTATGTTCTTGGATAGTGTTATGCTGCTTTGATTCTACAGGTACTCTTTGAAGCTGGGTAGACAAGGAAGCGAGTGGCAAAGACCTACCAGAAGAGAGAGGAATCGAGCAAGGAACCAAGCGCAAGACAGAGGTTGGTCTCCTTACTCTTCTCTTATCTATTTCTCATAAAGGAAAAAGAAAGTATTTTTTAGTGTGTTTGTTTCTAAGGTAGCTACCAGCCTTAGTGAGATTAGCAGCTCTGCATAGACACTATTCTCGATAACAGGTAGTCAAACCAGAAGGCACATTACAAGATGTAATGGTGTCTGTAGACTCTTGGGAATACCTTGCAAACTTTCTGATCATCAATCCTAGAAATTGACTGGATGGACATCCCTTAATTCTAGGTAGACCTTGGCTACCAATTGTGGATGCTTACATAAGTTGTGGAACAGGCAACATGACTATAGCAAGAGGAAGCAATGTAAAGAATTTAGCCTTATATCCTCCAGCTCAACCAAGTTTAACAATAATCAAAACTGGAAAACAACCTGTATCATATCTAACTGAAAACATTAGATCATTGCTAACCATAGAATATGCTCTCGAATTTAAGGATGAAATAGAAGATGACATCATTAACACCTACATTAACCAACCAGATGCTAGATCCCATCTAAAATGTCACATGATCGAAGCAACATTTGATCGTGAAATAGAAGAAGATCCCCTAAAAGCTATTAATAATCAATCAATACCAACCACCTCTCTTTATAACAACAAAACCATAGAAATTGAGCCAGGAAAAAAATTGAATGCTAACAAAAACCTGACTGCTGACCAAGAGCAGAAGCTTGTTCAACTCCTGAGAAAATATAAATAGGCCTTTGCATGGGATTACTCGGACATGAAAGGTATTTATCCCCAATTATACATGCACCACATTTATACAGAGAAGGATACCAAGCCCATTTGACAAACTCAACGGAGGTTAAATCCTCATCTTAAATATATTGTTAAAGCTAAACTACAAAAATTGCTAGATGTAAACTTTATCTACCCAATATTTGATAGCAAATGGGTCTCTCCATTAGTAGTGGTGCCAAAAAGGAAAGGAAAGTGGCGTATATGTGTTGACTATAGAGAGCTTAATAAAGAAACCCAAAAAGACCATTTCCCCTTCCGTTCATTGACCAGGTCTTGGACACATTGGCAGGAAAAAAATTCTTTTCTTTCCTAGATGGCTTCAGCAAATACAATAAAATTCAAATTGCCCCTAAAGATCAGGATAAGACTACCTTTACCTGCCCTTGGGGAACATTTGCTTACAAGGTCCTACCTTTTGGGTTATGCAACACACCTACCACATTTCAAAGGGCTATACTCAACATTTTTTCAGATTTGATAAATGAAGGGCTCGAGGTGTACATGGATGACTTTACACCTTATGGAGATGACTTTGAGCCAGCATTACAAACATTAGAGAAAGTTCTACAAAGATGCATTGCCACTAGACTCTGTTTAAGCAATGAAAAATGCCACATGATGATGACCGAGGGCCTCATCTTGGGTCACTATATCTCAGCTGCTGGAATCCAGGTAGATCCAACAAAAATTCAGATAATTCTTTTAATACCTACCCCTTCCACACAAATAGAGGTACGCAGTTTTTTGGGATTTTCTGGTTATTATAGAAGGTTTATAAAGAATTTTTCTCAGATTGCTGCACCATTATATGCACTAACAGGAAATATTGATTTCATTTGGACAGATAAATGTGACAGTGCTTTTGAAGATTTAAAATGGCTTGTATCAATAGCCCCAGTATTAAGGGGCCCAAACTGGGATCTGCCATTCCAAATTTCATCCGACGCTTCAAACACAACCATAGGAGCAGTTCTTGGCCAGGAAGAAGATAAAAAGCCATATGCAATATACTATATTAGCAAAAATCTATCTCCTGCTGAATTAAATTATACTGTTACTGAAAAAGAATTTTTGGCTGTAATCTATGCTATCAATAAATTTAGACATTATATAATAGGATACCCTGTGGTTTTATACATTGATCACTCTGCTATTAAATATCTAGCCAATAAACCAGTTACAAATGGAAGAGTGACAAGATGGTTGATTCTTTTGCAGGAATTCGATATAACAATTAAATATTGACCAGGAAAAGAAAATCCAGTAGCAGACTTCCTTTCATGAATGCCAAAGACAGATGACTCGGCAGCAGTAGAAGACCAGTTTCCAGATGAACATTTATTTGCTGTAATAGTGAAAACACCGTGGTACGCGGATGTCGCAAATTATTTGGCAGTGGGAAAATTACCCAAGCACCTGACACCTAATGAAAGAAAACAAATAGTACAGTGCAACACACGATTCTCTTGGATCGGGGGCTATTTATTTCATACAGGAGCTGATATGCACATTAGAAGATGCATCAGGGAAGATGAAGTTTTCGACATTCTGAAAGTGTGCCATGATGGGCCATGCAGTGGACATTTTGCAGATTGTAGGACTAGTCACAAAGTTTTACAGATGGGCTATTATTGGCCCACCATTTTTAAAGATGCCAAGAAGTTTGTCCAGGCATGTGACAGTTGCCAAAGAATGGGACGCCCCGGGTAGTCTAATGAGATGCCCCTGCACCCGCAGATAGTCATTGAACCTTTTGAGCAATGGGAATTAGACTTCATCAGTTCAATAAACCCATCCTCTAATCAAAAGACATATATATTAGTTGCAATAGAGTATGTGACTAAATGGGTGGAGGCAGAGGCACTACCAAGGGCAATAGAGTATTTGCTAATCCACTTTCTTTTCCAACTATTCGTGCAATATGGCTTACCTAGAGAGGTAATTACAGATGGAGGGCCACAATTCATAGGTCGTAAGATCGATGCAACATTAAATAATTATCATATCATACACAGAATCACGTCTCCATACCACCCACAGGCAAATGGCCACGTAGAAAGCACCAATAAAGTGATCGAGGCAATACTCACAAAGACAGTTGCATCACATAAACGTGAGTGGGCTACCCGTTTTCCAGAGGCCCCATGGGCATACTGTATGACATGGAGAAATACCATGGGATATTCCCCATACCAATTAGTGTTTGGCAAAGAACCTATCTTCATAATTGAATTTGAAATCCAGACATTGAGGATAGCTTAGGAGGTAGGCCTGGACTTAAATGAGGCACAGATTAATAGGCTACATCAAATCAATGAATTGGATGAAATTTGGCTATCAGCACTTCAGCACACTGCACTGATCCAATAGAAAAAATTGAAATGGCATGATGCCCTTATTAAAAAGAAGATCTTCCATGAAGGAGATTGGACATTCCTGTACGATTCTAGGTTCCAGGATTTCCCTGAAAAACTCCAAACTAGATGGTTAGGACCTTATGAGATACAAAAGTTGCATGATAATGGCACCATCACATTAGCCACCATTGATGGGTCTGGCTATTCTTTTAAATCGAATGGACATCGAGTACGACTTTATCACAAACCACTTACCAGGGAGTCCTTTTGCCAACAGTTATAGGAAGATTCCACCATACAAAATCTCGCTTAGGAGGGCAACCCATTCTTAACATTGACCTAGTGAATAATTCATTTGTTTTTGAATTTTGTACATAAATTTTTCTTTCTATTTTGATTTAATTTTCTTGTATAAACTGCAAATAAACTCTATTTTTTTCCTTTGTTGTTTCCTCTAAGGAATAGTTGTTGTTCCCTCTAAGGAACAGATGTTGTCCCTTCTAAAGAATAGCAATCGTTGCATGGATTTTCTTTTTGTTGTTCCCTTTGAGGAACAGTTGTTGTTCCCTCCAAAGAACAGCTGTCATTCCCTCTAAGGAACAACAATTTTGTGTACAAATTTTCGTGACATTCCTTTTAAGGAACAGTCGATGTTCCCTCTAAGGAATAGCTGTCATTCCCTCAAGGAATAGCAGTCTACTATATATTTGATTTTTGTGTTGTTCCCTTTAAGGAATAGTTGATGTTCCCTCTAAGGAACAACTGTCATTCCCTTTAGGGAACAACAGTTCTGTGCGTATTTACTTTTGTTGTTCCATTTAAGGAACAACTACTGTTCCCTCTCGGGAACAACCGTCATTCCATTTAAGGAACAACAATATCCTGTCTATTTTATTTTCGTGTTGTTCCCTTTAAGGAACAGTTGTTGTTCCCTCTAAGGAATAGTTTCCATTCCCTTTAAGGAACAACAGTTCCGTGTGTCCTTGCTTTTGTTGTTCCGTTTAAGGAATAGCTGTTGTTCCCTCTAAGGAACAACTATTGTTCCATTTAAGGGATAGTAGTCTCCTATCTATATGATTTTCGTGATGTTCCCTTTAAGGAACAGTTGTTGTTCCCTCTATGCAACAACTGCCCTTCCCTTTAAGAAACAACAGTTCTTGTTTTTGTTGTTCCATTTAAGGAACAATTTTTGTTCCCTCTAAGGAACAACTTTCATTCCATCTAAGGAACAATAGTTCCCTATATATTCGATTTTCTTGTTGTTCCATTTAAGGAACAGTTGTTGTTCCCTCTAAGGAACAATAGTTTCGGGTGTGATTACTTTTTGTTGTTCCCTTTAAGGAACAATTGATGTTCCCTCTAAGGAACAGCAGTCGTTCCCCCTAAGGAACAACAATATCATATGCATTTGATTTTTTTTGTTCCCTTTAAGGAATAGTCATTGTTCCCTCTAATGAACAACAACCGTTCCCTCTAAGGAACAATAGTTTTGTGTGTGTTTTCTTTTTGTTGTTCCCTTTAGGGAATAGTTGCTATTCCCTCTAGGGAACAACAATTGTTCCCTCTAAGGAACAATAGTATCGTATTTATTTTCTTTTTGTTGTTTCCTTTAAGGAAAAGTTGTTGTTCCCTCTAAGGAACAATAGACATTCCCTCTAACGAACAACAGTTTAGTGTGTATTTGCTTTTTGTTGTTCCCTTTGAGGAACAGTTGTTGTTCCCTCTAAGGAACAGTTGTCATTCCCTCTAAGGAACAATAGTTTCATTTGTATCTGCTTTTTGTTGTTCCCTCTAAGGAACAACAGTTTCATTTGCATCTATTTTTCTGTTGTTCCATCTAAGGAACAACTGTTGTTCCCTTTAAAGAACAAAAATTTCGCATCCAATTAATTTTCTTTCTTTTTGTTGTTCCTTATAAGGAACAACTACTGTTCCTTCTAAGGAATAGTTGTTGTTCCCTCTAAGGAGCAGTAATTTTGATGTGCAGTTTTGTTTCTTTTTGCTGTTTCTCCTAAGGAATAACTGTGGTTCCCTTTAAGGAACAACACCTTTTTGTTTGTTTTTCTTTCTGTTCTCGACAAGGAACAACATTCTTTTTTAGAGGTTTTCTTTAGAAAATAAGCACCTTGTCAATATTATTTCACTCTCTATGATCCTCTATAGGGCAAGAATACAAACATATATAAGGATACAAAATTTGAAGGTTACTGGAACATGCAAATCGAATATTATCATCTTTAATGAGATTGCTTTGTATTGATTAAAAAAGGGAAGGACACAACCATCTATATCACTTTGCTATCCTTATCTTCACTATAAATGAAATTGATTGATTACTTGTACCATGTTGGTTCTTTCCTAACCCCTATAAGTTTCTCTGCTCATTATCATTGAATAAGAGTAAGTACATATTTTGTTTTTCTATTGGTATGTTCAGACTTCTTCCACCATCCCTACTCTTAAGGAGTATTGAGCCACCCTCTATATATAAATACGTAGTGCTATATAAAAAAAAGGGGGGGAAGGAAAGAAACAAATACACAAATGTTTACTAACAATTCTATGATTTGTCAGATGGAGCATAGGGGGTATCATCATGAGCTAGCCTACCATGATCATAAGGAAGCAGCGAAGTGGCATTCCCATAATGGCCACCACAATAGGGATATGATCCAATGGATGCATCAGAAAACTAGAGTCCTTAGAATAAGAGGTATCATCATGAGCTGGCCTGCCTACTTTTCGCTCCTCCCCAGCGAATGTCATTGTGACTCATCTGGTCACCAAGCCAACACAATGGCCTCCATTCTGACATCATAAGGCACTTTCCTAATTATCCATAAAGGATCATGGCTCCAAAAGGTGAAAAAACAACTCTGTCAAGGTTATCAACACCTGTGGGAAATAGAAGCTCTGTTGATGGTATTGGAGTCATAATTTAAACATAAATGGTGATTATAACTCCCTTTTCTTATTCTTTATCTTTACTACAGAGAGATTATGTTCCTAATTTATTTTTTTGAACCTTTATGCATGAGATATCTTTTAAAAAAGTCAATAATAGTGGTTTAAGTGGAATAACGACCGCAAAGAATCTTTCCCATGTAAGATGTCCTTTCTCCCTTTTCAAATCACTCCATGACATCTCCACATTTGTTCATAATTCTCATTCTATGCATCGATTTCAGTACCCCAATACTTTTTGTGATCCTATCATAAATATGTATACCTTGCCATTTTTACCACTTCTGTATGTTGCCACTAGTACGTCATTCCTTCATTTAACTGGTTGAAGGTGACCTATCATTTTAAGGGGGGCAAGGGTGACTCCCAAAGCACTTATGCATGCGTGTCAGTCCTTTATTTGGTTATACCGAACTATATGACATTCCATAATAGAAATTATTTAACGGTATCTATGTTGAAAAAGTATCATCCGATATTAACAAATTGTTCCATCGTTGGCTCTGTCTATTGTTGTGTTACCTGTGTTAAGCTAACAGTGTGCAGAATTCAAGAAAAATGGGAGGAAGAACAATGTGCAGGGAGCCGCTGATACTAGCTATTTCCGATGCCACTAGAGAAATTCTTGTCCGAGCCAGATGGGTTGCATACTTTCACACAACTACAATAACCCAATGAAGCCATTTCTATTGAATTCTTACAAAATTTACAGAATGAAAATACTACGATAAGAGGAAGACAAATTATAGTGACAGACACAGTAATAGCTGAAGTGTCTAGATTACCAGCAGTCGGACTCATATAGACTCATAAAAAATTGATATTACAGGATGCTAATGCAGTATTTCGGGATGAGGGACAGGACCTGATTGTCAAAGGCAAAGGAGTTCAACCTTCATTCCTTGGAGAACCATGGACAGAACTGGCCAAAGTCGTTCAGAGCTATATCACATGCGATGGAAGAAAAGACCTTGTAAGGCCACGTCACCTTAAACTGTTGGTAGTTCTTCAACAAAAATGTTCTGTAAACTTGCCTGCGTATTTGAATTTCTTATTGCATGACACTACTCGAAGCATAAAAAAATCCTGGCATATAGAGACTGTCATGAGTCATCATTGCTTAATTAGGCTGATAGTAAGCTACAACCTTTCCCAACAACAAACAAGTTGGGAAGAATTAGTATTTACCATAGAAGGGGGGTTAGCTTTACCTGCTCCAAAAAGGAAGAGGACTACCAGCACAACAAACATTCCACAAAAACATAGACACTCTGCCAGATTAAAGACAAGCTTGGGAACAGCTGAAAATCCCCAGGGTAGCAACAACCAACCCATAGAACTATCTAGTCCAGAAAATGAGCAATATTTACAACTAGAAGGACAGGATGACCAGGAATCGAAACTTGAGGAGGAAACATAGCACTCTAGTGAAGAGGAGAGGAATGAAACAGAACTCCCCTTAACACCCAACACAAGTCCCCCACGAGACTTATTTGATATTGAATTGGCCCAGATTTTGGCCAATATGAATGAATTTATACAACCCGAAATCCCACTCAACTTTAATGTTGAAGCAACACAATCGGAAGAAAACTCTGCCCACAATAGGAGCATATCAGAAAATGTAATCGGTGGAGAAGAAATAGGGGTAGAAGTCACTCAGGAAGAGGCAGACCAAACTAGTAATACACCTCTAGGAGAACCCAGTCGGGTCGGTTTAAATACACAGGATGTGGGACAAACAAGAGAAATAGGAACAAGTCAGGGTAAGGACACAGCTCTTGTAGAACAAAACCCGAATGAGCAACCGAGCTCGCTAAGAGCAGAAATGATTAGTGGAACAATTGTTCCTTCCGGAAAGAAGAGAAACAAAATTAAAAAGGCTTAGAAAGGAATAGTAGAGGCTACAGAAATTAGTAAAAAGACTCAGGGAAAACATAAGGAAATCAACAAGGGGGAAAATTTCAAGCAAAATCCCAGACACAATGAACGCAACCATTCAAACTGAATTTCATGATACAAAGGTTACTGGGACTCAAACTGAGCCTATATTCACCCAAATTGTTAAGGAACAACATGCAACTATTGCAGAAGCAACTGCCCAAATAGAGAGTGTACATTTTCGTAACCTAGTTGTTCAAACGGAGGTGGTACCCTCCGATAGCACAAACACCCAGTTAAAAATACCGACGGTCCATAATAAAAGTACACAAGATATAAGCATTCAGTACCATAATAAGAACACACAGACAATAAAAATCCACTCTCATAGAAAGAATATGCAGATAGATATTCAAGCCAAAGATATTATGACAAGCAGTGACCTTAGTATAGCAAATCTTAAAGAAAATCTGACACAGGCTCAACTTACCATAGAATGGCTTGAGGTAGAAACTGTCCCCCAATAGAGATACCAGGAATTATAGAGGCAACTGCGGGTCATGAATGCATCAGAAAATGAGACCTTCGATAAATATCGAAGGGTAGAGGAAAGAATTGAGAAATTGAAGATCAGATTGGAGAAGTTCATGAGTCAAATAGATACTATTTGCTCATTATACACTAACGTATTGGCATGTAGATATCCTACCAATAATTATGCCCTATTCTTGCTGGAAAGATACTTACAGTTGAAGATCAAAGATGTCAAAGCTGGAAAACCAATAGAGTTGAAAATAATTGAGTATTTCATAAAATGTTGTAAACATCATGGGATAAAAGTTCAAATATTGTTGTGTGAGTTTTACTTACATAATTTTGTATTATAGGAAGAAATTGAAAAGAACCCTAGTCCTTTTGTGGGGGATGTGCAGTTCTAGGCTTTCATTTCATTTGCTGTTAATAAATTGAAATGGTTCAAGGCTCATAAAACTTTCCAGAGGTAAGAAAATGGATTGGACCTGTGGGTCAAGGGTGAACCAAAGCACCCATTACGAATGATGGCTAGTCACAAAAGTCTGATGAAGAGGGAAGGAGTAATCAAAATCTTGGGTCCCATTCAAAAAGATATTGTCTAGAAGGGAGTAGAATAATTCATCTCTATTCAGGAAAGCTCTTTGGCTACAACCAAGTTTAGGTGGACAGTTTCTAATAGTAATGTACAAAACAGGGAGCCATTCAATTATAAAAACTTTAAGCTTGCTACAGAACACTTTGTTACTTATAGCAACCTCATCTTAAGGGAAGGTCCTTATTGGCTTGGCTGTCAGTTCCGTAGCCCTATTGTTTGGTACCTTGCCGAAGGTTATAAAGCTATATATGAATTACCTGAAGGGAAAATAGGGCCCATCATGGAGCTCTTGGCCAAAACTCATGGTATCAGACCACTTTACGACATTCCTTCTCCAGCTTATTCCTTGACTGCTTTGCACACGAACTACATGGTTTTCATGAGGACATGAAAAAGGGTAAGTAGGGGAGTATGTTGAGTCATGGAAAAGGTATGCATATTTTATTTATTTCATCATGATTTTCCATTATTTATATCCCTTTTATATCCTAAAATGTTAATATATCAAAGGATTACGGTAAGAATGAGGAAATTACCTGTAATTACAATTTAGTTGATTGTTATCCTTCTTTATGTAGGAAAAATATGAAAAGGGACAACTGTTGTGCCCTAACCAAGGAACAATGAAAAAATAGCAAGCCAAGGAAGGAGCATGACAGTTAAAGATAAGGACAAAAAAAATCACAGGGATCAAGGCGAGAAGGGAAAGATGACTGAAGTTGGAAAATTATGCAATTCCCTCAGGATCTCTTGATCCTTAGGGATCGTTTTTATTATTTATCTTTTTACCTTTTTCCCATTATAAAAGGAAACAACTGTAAGCAGAAGGGGAGGAGAATTACTATTGAGAAATTGTAACTTTTATCACTAAATCTCGCTATTGAGTAGAGAATGAACTTACTGTAATGCTTATGCAATTATTAATATATAAAACAATTGTTGTTACTTTGCATCTCCTGAAGTAATCTGACGGTGTTCACTGGTGGCTAAGGGCCTGACCTTGGTGGATTCACTTGTTTTTCCTGTATCATGCATTTATGATTCTTGCAATGTGATGGTTTGATTGAATTTCTACTTTCTACAATTGTATCACTTTGCTATTTCCTATTTTCCAATCTCAACGGAATTGTTTTGTTTATATATTTTGTAGTAATATTGTTGATTCAGTTTATTGTTATTTTAGATCTAGTTATTTAGTTAAGCATTCTGTTTTGAGATCATCTACTGTAAAGAGTATTGACTACTGCTGTCGAAGCTCTCAGATTGAGATCATCTGCTGCTTATATTAAGAATTGTGTTTGATTGAGAATAAATCAGTTAAAAGAGGAATGAGTTATTACTACTGTATTCTCGACTGATGATTGTTGTTACTTTGATGAATGTCTGATTTAGTTTCATTAGAGGATTGAGTTTTCTTTTAATTGCAATTAGAATTTACTTGCTGCATCCATTTACTCTTGTATTTGAAAGAACTATACTGCAATTTAGAAGCATTACTCTCTGAGTTAAATAGCCACCACATACTGTGTACACTCTTGAAATAGAAAGACTTGCCCAGATTGATAATTAATGTGAAGATAATTAGGAGTTAAAAAGGAACCTTTTATCACTCAACACTAGCCATGACAGGAATTTTTTGAAACACTTAGTAAATATGCAACTGATAGGTGTAAATAAAAGTTATGAGCATAGGAGTCTCATAGTTATCTAAGATTCGCTATGAAGCATTGTTTCCTTATCCCATTAGCTTTCATTTCATCCATTAGGTCATAGATACACTGATCATTCAATATCAAGTAAGAACATGATGAGATCCATACATATCTGTTGTCATAAAATACATACATAACTAGCATAATAGGGACAAAAATACCAATGAAATCACAACCATATAAATGACATATAATCTATCATAATGTTGACAGAGATACAAGGAGAAATAACCTTTCATTAATGATGCAAAATACAAACCTGAGATGGGACTTCCACGTTCCACCTGACTATACAATGGCTGAGCCAAATCTCTCTTCAACCATTCACCCCTATGCCATATTCCAAGCATGAATGTGGGATCTCATAGAACACATCAATAAAAACTCATCCAGGGCTTCTAGAGGCCATCCAGCCAACCCATCAAGTAGTGATTCCACCTCAAAGTTGAAGATCACCAAAAACAATCATTAGATCAGTCTCTATCCCAACCATCTAGGGATCCATAACATTTGTTCCAACCCAACTTCCAAGACTAGTCACTCAACCCACAACTTATACCGAGCTCCAGAGCGTTTGTCCAACCAAGGCTCCAGGACTAGTAACTCAACCCATAAATTATACAGGGCTCCAGAGTGTTTGTCCAACCAAGGCTCTAGGACTAATAACACAATCCAAGCCATTATAGGGCTTCAAATCATTTTTCCAACCAAGGCTTCCAAGAAATAATAGCTCAACCCAAGCTAAGGAAACATGAGAACCAACTAAAACACAATAATGAAAAATAAACCCATAATCACCATGGCTATCTAGGGAATGGAAAGGCTAGGAAAATCCACTATCAATCCAAGAAATCCTCCATGCCAGTGATAGATCATGACCAAGAAACCACATGCATGTGCCACGCATGCCAAAACTACTAAGGAAACATACATGCAACCCGATACTTGCAAGCCAAACCCGATGTAGTTGTTGATACCGATGCCCTCTTGCGCTTTCCTGCTCTTCATTTTCCTTCTTGCTCCAAAAATCCAAGTATACCACACCATCCAAGAGTGCTCCAAGAAAAATATAAGTATCTAAGAGTATGAGAGAGAGAGAGAGAGAGAGAGAGAGAGAGAGAGAGAGAGAGAGCTCCAAAATTGAACTAAACAAGTCTTTCCCACCGATCCTCAGAAGCCTTTTTATTAATGAGGCCTCCATTTTCTTCATTTTCCATTATTTTCCTTCATTTTCCTCCTCACATGCAACCTGTGACCTTTCATCTTCCTTTTCTCCTAATTTCCATTATTTTCATAAATTAAATGACAATTAATGCCTCATGCCTTTCCAAAGGCTTAGCCATTTCCTTTTCCAATTTCCTTAGCCATAATAAACTAAATCAACACCCACTAGGATGTTTCCCCCACCACTCAGTTGGAATATGTGTCCCAACACCATGGCCTTATATATTTTTACATGAGTTTTTAACCAGGGTTGTTACAACTTCCAAGTTTTGGAAGGAGTTGTTTGCAGGTTTGGGGATAGAGTTGGACTTCATTACACCTTATCATCTACAGATAGATGGACAGACAAAGAAGTTAAATTTGGTTCTGGAGGATATGATGAGGATGTATGTCATACACTAACAAAGGAGATGGGAGGAGTACCTTGCATTGGTCGAGTTTTCTTACAACAATGGTTATCAGGATTCACAAAGGATGAGTCTATTTGAGGAAATATATGGGAAGATTTGTAATACTCTCATTAGTTGGAGTGATATCATGAAGAGGGTACTTATTGGACTGGATATGTTGGCAGAAATGGAACAGGAAATGTAGGTTATAAAGAAGGATCTAAAGGAAGCAAAAGACATGTAGAAGAGTTATACAGACCAACATAGGAAATTTAATGAGTTTTAGGTTGGAGATCATGTGTATTAGTGCATCAAACCCAAGAATATGTTCTTGAGGATTGGATCATGTGCTGATTTGGCACCACAGTATTGCGGCCTTGAGAGGATTGGACGAATGGCCTACAGACTTGCACTGCCTCTAACAGTGAAATTCCATGATGTTTTCCATATTTCATTGCTTAAAATACATGTAAAGGATGTCAATCAGTTTATTGATTGGTCTGTATTGTAGATGGAACCAAAAGGATAATTCCATCCAAAACCTTAATGCATATTGGAGGAGAAACAACTCATGCTCTAGAATAGAGAAATCGAGCATGTTAAAGTGAAATGGAAGCACTTTGGGCCTGATGAAGCTACATGGGAGATGGCTTATCAGATGCAGGCAATTTATCCTTCATTATTTTCCAGTGGAGGCAAATTAGTTTTGGTATTTATACATATTTATGTATGGTTGTTGCTGTAAATACCACAATGAGTTGTGTTATAAATCTCCAATAAGTGGTATGGTTTTTACGGTGTCATGTTTGTCATGATGGTTTTTCATTTTAGTGGGTTGTTCATTGTAAACACTGCAACGAGATGGGTTATAAAGCTCCATGAGAAATATGTTTTGGTTTTAAGCGGTTTTGCTGGTTGTAGGTGTCTTTGAACACCGAGGATGGTGTTCCCCTAAGGGGGAGAGGTTTGTAACTAACCCTGGGTTAAAATTTTATGCAATAAAGTTAATAAAAGAAAAATAAGATGAAGGTCATGGGATAGGTATTACAAGATAAATGTTGGGAAAAATATCCTAGTGGGCATCACTTGTTGCATATTATGGCTAAGGGGAAATTGGAAAAGGAAATAAAACTAACAGCGTACATGTTTGCAATTGCCAATATAAAATGCTAACCATTACTAAAGCAAAGACAAGCTTTCAATTAAAAACTATTGAGTAAGGTGACAGGTCATTTAGCCTTACAATCAATAATACATATATTGGACATACAGAACTAAATATGTAAATGGATAGATGAGGGTAAGCTTCTAACTAGTTTCTCCAAAAGAAAACGAGGACTAACAACAAACAAGTAGACAAATCTTCTTCAAAATGAAAAGATAAAATTCACATATGAAAATCAAAATTGTGCAACATGTAGAGGAAATTCAATAAATTAGAAAAGTTTTCACTTTTGTCAACAACACCCCCATAATGGGAAATAGGTTTTTAAAATAATAGTTTGAAGGTAATTGTTTGTAAATTGTCTAAAGTATAACTAATTCAAATTTGAAATTTAAATTAGATAAATAATTTTTGAATGGAATGACTATTCATGATGGTGCCTTCGTGGCTTTGATGAATTGATTTTCTTTGTCGATCTTGTAGGAGAGAATGAGTGAGCCACACACATCCTTACAGCTAGTGCTTTCATGATAATGAGGGGGATTTTGCTCCAGTCATCTAGTTGTTCTGTCACCAATTACATCAGTTGCATGGGGTGGATAGCCTATGACATGAAAGAGACCTACTCCCTCTTAGCATGTCATTTAAAATGTCTTTTCAACTTAGTGAATTTCTCCCACTCCATAGTAGATAACCAGGGAACTTTATTATACTTAGTAATTACCACCACCAGTCAAGACCTAATTTGATATCATGTAGCTAGAAGGCTCTCTATAATTTTATTGATCCCATCCTATATGGTAAAATATCTACAGAGGTCATTAACCACTATGTATGAAGAGACTATCTAATCACCTTGCATAGTTAAACATACCCAATCTCGCTCAGTATTCTTCAGTTGCTCACAGAAGCTTTCCCAAGACACCATCCAATTATCAATTCCCCAGAATGAAGGCATGCCAAACCTACCGAGATAATTCTAATTAGTTCATACATCATTCATTTATTTCATGGCCTTGTCGAATTCTCCTTGCATTGCTTTTACAGTTTGTTATAGACATTTTTGTGCCTTACAGCTCTAAGCATGAAATGTCCATAATCCAAGGGATCCAAAGTCCCTAAAAGTGTTGTTCCTGCCCCTAAAGGAACAAGGTCAACCAATGACAGCTTCTCCCAGAAGTTCTCCACCAGAAACTGCTCAAAACTAGTCAAATCAGGAGCAATTCAGAAGCTCCACTAGCTGCCTGCGTTGCAAAGCACCCAAATGCATTGGCTAGGTGCGTTGCAACGCACTTGAATGCACTACCCAGGTGCGTTGAGTGGGAAATGACAAGTGGCAGAGTCATTCAACGAGGTGGAGAGACAATGGAAGCTTCCAGAATCTTCTCCAATGACACTTGCCTCACTGAATTCGACCAGTGATGAGTAAGAGGCTCTCAGTCTCCAAGTGGAAGCAAGAACTGACAGAGAGAAGCCACAAGTCAAAACATAAGCTCACTCATCCTCTCCGCTTACATCTATATATGGATCCCTCATCCCAGAGATCCAGAGGCTGGAATTTTGTACTTTGCAGAGAATTGTTGTTGGTTTGAGATTGAGATTAGTACATTGGGTGATTTATGCTTTGTTGGAGGTGAGGAAGGGATTCCTTTGCTGGGAGGTAGATGCTGGATCGGGACTCACTTGGTTGTATCTCCTCTTAGACTTTCTTATCATATCAATAAAATTATTTGAGTTTCTCCTACATGTTGTGTATCAATGATGTTTTTTTATATTTGCATGTTTAGCTTAATCTGATCCTGAGCTTTTTATGAATGTAAATCTATATCTTCGTGTAGTTTCTCTCTTCTGTGATCTTGCAGGAATTCGGTGAAGCTAGGCCGGTAAGGGAGCAGGGAGCTGGGAGCTATTGAAGAGAGGAGCGATTGGATCAACAAACTAGTGAAAGACACAGGTTAGTTACATCCTTCCTCTTCATTTACATTTCATAAAGAAGAATACTCAAGTAGTTTTCCTTGTTTGTTACTAAGGCACTATCACACCTTAGAGTGGGATAGGGGCGTTCTAAATACATACTTTTCCCAACAACAAATTGGCGACTCCACTGGGGATCGTATCTAGTTAGTTTATTTTTGTTTCTATTGTTGTTCTTCTCATAAACTTAGGAGTGGCGAATCGAACTGCATTTGCCATTTACAAATGCAAAGTAGAGATCTGCTACTCTAGTCCATTCACTGGGCCTGTTTATGATCTGAATAGCTGATCCACAAATGCTCTAAATACCCTTTGTGATAGCTCTTAGTCCTCCTTTAAATCATCCTTCTAATTGTACCTTATTGATAGCTTTTATCCGACCAAAAACCATAGATTAAACTGCAAACCGTGACCCCGAACCCAGAGGAAACTCTCGTTTCTGCTTCAGCACAGACTCTGTGAAGAGGTTTTGCATTTCAATGCAGGTCCTGAGAGGGCTACCTGCGCTACAATTCAGTTTCTCTGTGCAACAGGTGTGCTGATCAGCCTTTGCCCTGTGCAGCTGTGGTTCTTTGCTTCATTTTGTTCAGTTTTATCTCTGATTTTTGCAGCCTGTTATTAGTGTGTGTACCTATCTGAAAAACCCTTTTCTTTGCCTTAATTCCGCCTCAGTTGTATAAAAGAAACTGTATTTGTTTTTGTGTATTTGTTACATCATTTGCAGTTTCCCATTACAAGTTTGTACAACAACTTTCTTTTTAGGCATCAATATTAAGAAAGTGAAAACAAATACATGCATTTGTGCATTTGCATATTGATAGTTTGTATGGTTTGATTTAGGAAAAGTGCATTTACAGTGTGCTCTTTGCTCTTTGAGAAAAGATTGTGTCTTTCTTTTCCCCTTGTAGCTAGGATTTTCATTGTTGAAAAGAGATAAATGCTTGCTTATCACCTTTAGACTGCATTTAGGAATTGTATCTACATATCGTCGTGATCCAAAAAGGAAAACTTCTAAGAAAGATCAACCTAAAATAGATTGAATGAACTTAACAACGCTTTGTAACTTAACGCACAACATAGAGGTCTAGGCTAGAGACGTGTTCCGGCGTCGTAAAACCTGGTGACTGTCGGCCTCACTGATGGTCGGGTGATTCCTCCTGAGAGACGATAAGTGCCAGTACGGATTGTGCTCCCACGTACCATCGAGTATATATTGGGAGACCCCTATAGGCATAAAACCTTTATCCATAGGAAGCCATGTCGACTGCCCTACGGATCGCAATGCACTGAACACAGCATTCGGGAAGATTGAACACGCGTACCTTAAAAAGTATTCTGCGGTTTTGCGATTGGTTTGGCACACCCTCTACCTAGATCTCCAGAGCAGTCCCTTTCGTTCCTTTTCAGACTCCTTAATAGAATAGGTCCATCTGAGCACTTGTCACTTCAGGCTCATTAAAAATCGAAGGAGACTAGAGTCATCTTTTGTTTTTTCTCGACTCTTAAAAACTGAAAAAACAAGTTGTGTCAAAGCGTCTAAAATTTATTTTAAACAGAATAATCATCACCTTTCCCTCATTGATCTTCGAAGTTAGTCTCACTTCATCACAAGTTCTTGTAGAATCGCTAAGAAATATTTTGGATAGACTAGATATGTCTGAACAACTGTCGACATCTAGGACTGTGTCATCCAACACAGCAGCAGCAGAACCTCCTGCTGCTACTCCAACGATGTTCGTTGGTATACCATCTGTCCCGGCAAGTTATCATCAACAAGCCAGAGTCCAATCAGGGATGATGACATGGTTAGTTCCTATTTCTTCATCTGGATTATCATCTGGTATTTCTTATGTTGAAACTCAACAAATTGATCCAATGTGTCTTCAAAGGCCAATCTACCCTTTAAGCACTGGATTTCCACCATATGGAGGGCAGTATGCCTTTTCATTGTTCCCTCCCAGAGAACAACCATATGAGAGTTTACAACAAAGTTCAGGTAAAACTGGAATTACATCCAGTGGTTGGGTACCAATACTCCCTCAGCAACCAAGGGTTGCATATTCAATGCAACCAGTCCACCCTATGTCGAATATTCCCACTATACCTGGTATGGTGATTGCATCGCAAGTACAAGCGCTACCTATTGTATGTCAACCCCAAGTTTCTCAGGTTGCAATACAACAGCCTCTTGTCTCGACAACTCAATCACAACCTCAGGTTAGTGCCTCCTTATCTGGAGCGACTCAGGCTCAAACAAGTACTATGACTCCTCATCTTGGTCAATCATCCAGTATTGGTCAACAGCAAATGGTCCAACAACCAGAGCTGGTTCAAACTCAACAACCCCCATTCCAGCAATCATATCAAGGACCTGAGCAACAAGTCTTTGTAAGTAATGGGCAATCGCATTTCCAAAGCGGTTATCAACAGCCATATTATAATGGTTATGCCCATCAACCTTGTCAAAGTTGCCAACATCAAATACATTATGCTGGTATGCAAAGACCCATTGCTCAGGCGATTCCATCTTATCATGGGTATGCTTCCCCTAACCTGAATCAACAGTTGCCCTTTGTAGCAACTCTAGAATTACCAGATCTAAACCGGCTGACAAATGATCCAATTTCTTATGCCCCTTGGTGGCCAGCGATTCCGCATAAACTTTCGTCAGATATTCCTAAAATTAATGGAAATCCGGGTGAAGATCTATCGAATCATGTGATGACATTTCATCTGTGGTGTTCATCAAACAGCCTAAACGATGATTCGATTAGGCTTCGCCTTTTTCTGAGGACGTTAACTGGTCTGGCAGCAAAATGGTATATTGAATTGCCTAGAGCTTCGTTCGATAACTTCAGTACCTTAGCCACGACTTTCTTAACCCATTTTCAATTACCGATAAGGTATGAAACGGGAACGGAACCCCTAACCAACTTCAAACAGACAACGGCCACTCACATATCTGATCATATACATGAGTGGCGACGTCTTCGTAGGATGGTAAAAACGTACGTTCCCGATCAGCTATTAGCTGAATGGTTTATCAAATCCTTACTTCCTACAATCATGGAAGATGTGGCAAAGGGGGGAGTCATAACGAAAGAGCAAGTCATCGCTCGTGCGCAATATCTGGACTTGATCTATACTCAGTCTGGCACGCTCTACGACAAAATACCTGACGCCCCTAGACCGAAATTCTCAATTCCTCCTCCTCCTAAATCAAACAATGACTCTCACGTCGGTGATGGCGTGATTGGCACGACAAACGCGAAATCGACAAAGGCTACGTCCAAGAAAGCCCGTAAGATTTCAAATCAAAATGCAAAAGACGAAACTCTTGCTTCGGAAGTAAATGTCGTATCGACAGATAAGGGCAAAGAAACCAAACAACCAGGAAGCAAGAAGAAACAAGGCAAAGGGCAGAAGAAGAAATAGGATGAGTCATCTCCTGAAAAACCTTCTTCAAACCCTCTTGGAAATAGGAAACCCCCTTCAGGGTGTCAGATATGTGATGAGGATCATTGGACAAGAGAATGTCCTTACAAAGTTGAGCTTAAAAAACTCTTTAAGAGTTCAAAAACCTCAGCAGTATTGACTGATCCGTTTCCAAGCCTGGGAACCAAACTGGTTGCTAATCAAAATGCTTCCTGATCCCAAGTGCTTATGTTGTCTATCTCAAAGCAGCAAAATGATGCTTTGGCAAGGAATAAAGATTACGGGAATCCACAAGTGTCGAATAACAAGGCTAATGAACAACCTAGTAGTTCGACAACGACTTTGACCAAAGTTGTGCCACCCATCATTCCTGAACAAATGATAAAGTTGCCAAAGGGAGTAGTGCACAAATCGACATTTAATCCTCGTGCAAAAATAGCACAGAATTATAATATAATAGAGGACCTGGCCCAATCGCTGTCTGCTATGTCGACACTTGAGGCACCGCAAAATTGCCTCTCCCAAGAGCAAGCTTTATTATCAGCAATAGGTGGGATTGACCCAATGGATTCCAATCTTGTGGCCTTTAATCATAAAGGATATGACCCTCAGTTACCAGCTCAACTAGCTTTCCTTATTCAAGTGAAAGCCCTCAATAAAACTGTTCATCGAACAATTATTGATGAGGGGGCATCTACATGTATTATGTCGATGAGTTGCTGGAAAACTTTAGGATCTCCAACCTTGTCGCGATCTGCGACGACGTTAAAAGCATTTGACGGAAGGACATATACCCCATATGGTATCCTAAATAACTTGAAAGTTGAACTAGGAGGAAAAACAATAGAAATAGATGTTGAAGTCATAGATGGGAATCTTGATTACAACATCCTACTAGGAAGACCATGGATATATGCCATGGCAGCTGTTGTGTCGACCTATTTCAGAAAGATTGCATTTCCATTTCAAGGAGGGATTACAATCATCGATCAGCAAAACTTCCTCCCCAATGGTTCTCAAGTTACTGGAAGCATTCAAATGATCCATGGAAGCAATCATTCGCTCCAAAATATCGGAGTAGGTCTCCTAAAAGACCCTGCCTTAATGGGTACTTTTCCCCTACCGCCTCCGAGTAATCTGGCGGAAGTGGACACAGTGGAATATGAAACCTTCTATATCTAATGGATTTGGACTCTGAGGACGGTTCTTATCTCGTTTAAAAAATGAAACAAGGAGTCATGAGGATAGTTCTTTTACTGTGTCAACCTCATTAAAAAATGAAACAATCCCCTTTCCAAATCTCAAAGGTAAACCTTCATTCCAACCACCAAGTTGAATGCAATGAAGCTTAGGGGGCATGCACCTCGATTTGCATTATTATGCTGGGGGCATACAAACTTATCACGAGCAGTGTTACTGCAGGGTTCAAGCTCGTTAAAAAATAAACTCGCATCGAGTAGTTTTAGCACATAGTTCATGCTCGTTAAAAAATAAACATAAGATCGAGCAAGTGTTTCAACCCGCGTTTAAGCTCGTTAAAAAATGAACTATCCTCCGGTAAATAACCACCGTGAATGTAACATTATCAGCCATTAAAGCCTTGGTCGTGTTTGCACCATCACCTCCACTTTTCATTTGGCTGATCATTCACCTCCATTTGATTGTTTACCCATTTTGAGGAACAGCTGCGAAGAGTGATTTCACTAGCCATCCTTGTGACACTGTCGTGCTTGGAAAATTCCAACCCTTACCTGGAATCAGCTGCTACCCATTTTATCACTCGTTCCTCAAAAGACGAGTCTTCTTTAAGCTCTTTTCATATGACTCGTAAAATATGAAAAGATTGCCGAGTTTTGGCCTTCTAGCTCGTTAAAGTGACCGGAAGTGCTATCCCTCCTCTAGATTTTAATCTTTTTGGACCTGAGGGATTAATGCACAAAAAGATCGAGGGCTTGTTTTGTTCGGCTCGTTAAAACTATCGAAAATTCATCCCTTCTGTATTGTTTTATACTTTTTCGGACTTAAGGGATTAGATGACGAAAAAGGACTTCTGGAGTTAACTTTACGTACCTTTTCAGACTCTCTAAAAATGAAAAGGATCGAGATATCTTTGTCGTTAGACTCGTTAAAAATATTAATAGCGACAAACTTGTCTTTAGATGAGAACGAGTTTCACTATCACTAGGCTCGTTAAAACATAGCGATGGGTTTGCCCGAAGGGCAAATTATAGAAAAAGCATATGTTATCCTCCTCAAGCTTGACAAAAATAAAGAGGTACTGGTCAGCAATGACTGGGGCAAAATTGGGAAGAAACTCAAAGAACTTTTATTGGTAGCAAGTTTCTCTTGAACATGACACTTCCACTCCGTGCCTGAGTCGGGTTGGATTGCTTCATTCACTGGTCACATCACCATGGTCTCGCCATACCATCCACCTTTGGGGTAAATGCTACCAATCCATCATATAAGTGTCGCCAATATGTTCAAGAGAAGTGATCCAGAGAAGTCACCCGTGTCCCATCCACTGCCATACATTATACTTCATTCTTTCATGACCGCCACCCTGAACCATATATCATCAGATCGTTTTCACCTCCCTCAAAATCATTTGCTCCGTTCCGTGTCATTGATGTGGGACTCATTAAGGCCCTCCTTTGACGGATCGCTTCTTGTCGACATCAGCTCATTATCCAAGAAGTTGATCTAGGAACACCCCCTTCATTACTTTGAAGCTTGCATGCCTCAATGGCAAGTTTCTCACTTCCGGTGACAGGTATACATCAATGACCTTCGACTGAAAGATTTTGCATGGTGTTCGACACCAAGTCTTTTATTCACACCACGTGAATTGTACTACAGTACCTTGAGGGTCATTATCATTATCGGTGATCCTCTCGCGCTTGTTAACAGTTTACATCATTGACTGGTAATCAAGCGATGTCTTTCCATGTTCGACTTCAAAACATTTCTCACATGGATCGACTTGTACTTAGAGTGAAGATCAGACGAGATTGAAGACACCGGATCTAGTTTCATCCATCCAGGATGCGATATATATTCAGGAAAAATAAAGACATTGACATGTACAGCATTGCAGAACAGATAATCATCCTACCAAAAGGATGATGATTTCATCAGAATCATCAGTCTACCATCAGACGGTTGTCTTTCCTATGTACATAAAAATGAATTTATAAAGTTGAGCATGGGAATGCCCGCCTCAGCTAGATCATGAAAACAATATGAAAAATAATGTATTGTATTGTATCTTATTACAGGTCTCCTCCCAGCATTGAAAGAACTTCGGATCCTCCTAATAAAGAATTTCACCCGATAAACGGCCTCATACTTTAGGGGGCAACTGTTATAGACATTTTTGTGCCTTACAGCTCTAAGCATGAAATGTCCATAATCCAAGGGATCCAAAGTCCCTAAAAGTGTTGTTCCTGCCCCTAAAGGAACAAGGTCAACCAATGACAGCTTCTCCCAGAAGTTCTCCACCAAAAACTGCTCAAAACTAGTCAAATCAGGATCAATTCAGAAGCTCCACTAGCTGCCTGAGTTGCAAAGCACCCAAATGCACTGGCTAGGTGCATTGCAAGGCACTTGAATGCACTACCCAGGTGCGTTGAGCGGGAAATGACAAGTGGCAGAGTCATTCAACGAGGTGGAGAGACAATGGAAGCTTCCAGAATCTTCTCCAATGACACTTGCCTCACTGAATTCGACCAGTGATGAGTAAGAGGCTCTCAGTCTCCAAGTGGAAGCAAGAACTGACAGAGAGAAGCCACAAGTCAAAACATAAGCTGACTCATCCTCTCTGCTTACATCTATATATGGATCCCTCATCCCAGAGATCCAGAGGCTGGAATTTTGTACTTTGCAGAGAATTGTTGTTGGTTTGAGATTGAGATTAATACATTGGGTGATTTATTCTTTGTTGGAGGTGAGGAAGGGATTCCTTTGCTGGGAGGTAGATGTTGGATCGAGACTCACTTGGTTGTATCTCATCTTAGACTTTCTTATCATATCAATAAAATTATTTGAGTTTCTCCTACATGTTGTGTATCAATGATGTTTTGTTATATTTGCATGTTTAGCTTAATCTGATCCTGAGCTTTTTATGAATGTAAATCTATATCTTCATGTAGTTTCTCTCTTCTGTGATCTTGCAGGAATTCGGTGAAGCTGGGCTGGTAAGGGAGCAGGGAGCTGGGAGCTATTGAAGAGAGGAGCGATTGGATCAACAAACTAGTGAAAGACACAGGTTAGTTACATCCTTCCTCTTCATTTACATTTCATAAAGAAGAATACTCAAGTAGTTTTCCTTGTTTGTTGCTAAGGCACTATCACACCTTAGAGTGGGATAGGGGCGTTCTGAATAGATACTTTTCCCAACAACATGGTTGCATGTTTCTCTCTTAGCATACAGAGGGAAATGATATAATCATCCCTAGAAGGTAGCTCTTCTTCTGCCAAGGAATCGTCTTCCAAGGTATTGATGAGATAAATGAGGGAATCGACATATTTTATTCTTTTACCGAGGGATATGGTAGTGCTTTTGGCCTATAGGTTTGTGTTCTTCATTATGCCCTTATCACAATGTGAAAGGATCTCTACATAGGCTTTAACTGTGGTTATTTTCTACCATATCTCCCTCCATATCTCATCCTTGGCCTACACTAGTATTTGTCTCCCAAGTATTGAAACTTGAAATGCTTCCTGAAGGGACTTTGCTTCGTTATGTTCATTATTTAATGCATCATGTATTTGTTCGATTTGTGCATTCTTTTGTTCTTCTAAACTCACTCCCCAACATTCAACTCTTTCTTTCTTTGGTTGGGCCAATTTTAAGTCCTTCTCTAGCTGAGTTCTTTTGAAATGTAATAGTTTAGAATCTTCAGCCTCCGATGTTTGGGTAGAATTAATAGCTTTATCAATTCAATATTTATATTCTTCCAATAACTTTACATAATGTTTGTCTTTTTTGCAATATTCCGTTGTCAAGAACTCCAATCGTTTAAGAGCATCTTGTGATTCTTCTTCCTTAAGCCATAAGGCTACTTCCATCTTGTGCAGGTTGGCTTCAACCTCTTCCTTCCTCTCAAAATCTTGAATCAGAATGTGAGGATCATGATCAGGAATATTAAGAATGGATTGAAGGGGTTTTATCTCTTTCTCCTATTCCTCTAGCAACTTTTTGATAGGCCCTATATATTTTGGTTGGCTTGGTTTCCTAATGATAATATCTTCTGGATCCTTTATTTTATTATTCTTTGTTTTCAATTCCATGTGCACCACTTGTAGCTATTCGGAAACCTTTTCGAACATCGCTTGTGTTGTCACCTACTGCAAATGTGTTTTCAGCAGAGAATTGTTTTAGTCATATTCCAAGCAGTAGGAGGACTCAAAGCCTAAATCAGACCCTCTCCATTTGAAATTTCTCTTAACAAGCTTTCTAATAATATGTGGAAATCCAAAAGTGGACTTCTGGATCAAAAGTTATAGTATGTTTAAGTTCAAGGGTTGAAGGCTTAAGAAGGAATATTGAAGGTCTGATATATCGAAGATCAAATATCGGAGGTTCAGGCATATCAGTGATTGGCACATTATAAAATCAGAGATATTGGTATTCGCACATCAAGGCATCAGGCATATCGACGCTCGCAATGTTGGAGGTATTGGCATATCAATGATCACAACATAAGGGATCCAATGCATTGGAGCAGGAAGTATCGTAGCTCGGAGGAGATCGACACATCACAATATCCCAACATCGAAACTTTTCTAGATGACAACCTTTTAAAATTTGTGACAAGGGTAATGTACCAATTGTGTAAAAACCATCAGGGGACTCAAATAAAGATCAACAGAATTCCACTCCAAAACCAATGGTTGATGGTCCATTTTCTCTCTCCTCTAGCAAGACATGTGGTGGAATATGTAGAAGTTCCCACTATAGATCACCTGGTAATGCAATGTACTAAAGCAAAACACTTGATCTACTTCTACAAAAAAATTAGTGGAAGATTAATTTAACATAAGTAACATCAAGCATGAACAGATATAACTGAGAATGAGAAGTAATTAACCATAACACAGAAGATATATCACTGGGGAAAGCACCAGCCTAAAACCCCAACTCTGTATTATCATACAAGTGGAAATCTTGTTCAAGTTACAAAAATAATTAGCTCTCAAGCTATCCTGATCTCTCTACACTCAAATAATACAGCTCATAGACTCAATAAACATAGAATATATCTTCCTCAAGCCCTCCAAGCCTCCTATTTCCTTGCGCAGTTTTGATTCGGATCCAATGATATCACATCTGTGAATTGGACTCATCACACTCACTGTACCCTCAGGTCCAACTGCGCAATCCATAAGGAATAATATTCCTTCTGCATGAAAGGAATATTCACCAAGGAATATCCTAGGAACTGATAGTACATTGTCCCTCCATCTAATCTTAACTGGGTCTCTGACTGAACTGACATGCATGAGTTATCCATGAGTGAATACTCAGTTATCTGAATTACAGTAGTTACATGCATGCAAGCATTAACTAACTGAACCCTCATTAATTTAACAAACTGTTAAATTAATATAACTGGACTTGACTCAGTTAAACTAAGTCAACTGATTACAACTCATCCTTATCTCTTTAATTGAAGCTTAAATTCCTCAATCAAAGGATAAACTGTTGCATGTCCTCACATAGACTTGAAGTTTGATTTTCCTTAACTAATTAACTCAAGATGAATTAATTAATTAATTTCCAAACTATTGTTGATATCAAATTCGAATTTTACTTCCTATGTTTAGTCTAGGGACTGACTAAAATAAGAAGGGATCCCGAAATGCTATTTTTAGAAAAGCTATTTTTAGTGCTTTCACTTTTCACCCATTGTTGCTAAGACCTCCAATGGCTGAACTGCTATTTATAGCCAGGCTATTTATAGAAGTGCTATATTTATCAATTTCTATTTTTAGCATTCTTGTTGCACACTTTTCAACACTCCCTCTCAACAAGAAAGGGATTATCAGTAACCCCGATCCTATCTTTGTGGAACTTGAACTTGCATTTTGATAATGCCTTAGTCAAAATATCTACATCTTGATCCTCACTTGAAAAATACTGCAACATCATGATCCTCTTGACCACATAGTCCCATAGATGATGGTAACAAATATTTATATGCTTGGACCTGTCATGAAACACTGGATTCTCAGAGAGTTTTATGCAACTATGATTATCACAGTATATCACCGTAGGATCCATCATCTGACCAAACAATACCACTAGAATCTTCTGCATCCAAATGGCCTCACATGTTGCCTGGCTCATAGCCATGTATTCAACCTCTACTGAGCTAAGTGCAACTGATCTCTGTTTCCTGCTATACCAAGAAACTGTAGCTGAACCAAGGTTGAAGATTCCTCCAGAAGTGTTCTTTCGGTTTGATGGACTACCTGCCCAATCTGCATCCGTGAAGTCTTGCAGCTTCACACCGTCTATCCATCTGTACCATAATTTTTACTGTGTAGTGCCTCTATGATATATCAGCACATGCTTCGCTGCCTTCAAAAACAGCTTGGTAGGCTAAACCATAGCTTGACTCAGTTGGTTCACCACCAAGCATAAGTCGGGTAGTGTGTTCACCAGATACATAAGTGAACCCACCAGTGGCCGATAAATAGTAGCAGCTACTACCTCACCTGAAGTAGCATCCTCCTTCCTCCAGTCCCAGCTAGAGGAGTCTGCATGGACTTGCACTTCTCCATGTGAAAGTGCTTAAGTATCTCATTGGCATACTTGCCTTGAGACATAAATACTTCCCCATCTTTCTGCCACACTTCCATGCCTAGAATGTAGTGCATGAGGCCCACGTACTTCATCTCGAACTCTCTTGCAAGGTCCTCCTTACAAGATTGTATTACCTACTCATCACTTGTCAAAATCAGATCATCGACATAAAGTACAATAATCAAGGGCTTACCGTCTACCATGACATGGTATAGGTTCGCATTTTCTTCACTCTTGGTGAAGCCCAAACCGGTGAAATAGTTGTTGATCCTCGTACACCAAGCATGGGGTGCTTGCTTCAGCCCATACAGTGCTCGCTTGAGTCGGAAAACATGCAACTCTCGATCAAAGGTCTCAAATCCTTCGGGCTACTCAATGTATACCTCTTCCTCAATCTTCCCATTGAGGAACATCATCTTCACATCCATCTGATGGATTTTCCAACCCATCTGAGCTGATATAGATAACATCGATCTAATATATGAGTACCTTGCTACGGGAGCAAAGTTCTCATCGTAGTCAATCCCTTCAACTTGTGAGAAACCTCGAGCAACAAACCTTGCCTTGTGTTTCTCAACACTGCCATCAGCTGCCTACTTTACCTTATAAAGCCATCGGGAACTAACCACTGACTTGTCCGCAAGTCTAGGGACAACATCCCACACACTATTCCGCATGATAGAATCATACGTTTCTACCATTGCATCAACCCAGACTAGTTGCTGCATTGCCTCCTGAAAAGAAGAAGGTTCAGTCGCTACACACTCCCCAACCAGGGCCATGTATCTAGTGTATCTCTCAGGAGATCTCCTCTATCTGCGCTGAGAGGATGGTTGCCCCACATTCTCTCTCGCATCTTGCATCAATCTGTTAGCTTCCCACAAGCATTTCTGCCCGTCTCTAGAATACTCTCTAGGAGTGGTGGTCTCCACTACTGGATCATATGCATGTGGTTGATTCACATCATCACGAGGCTCCTCCTCCTTTGGAACTAAAAGTTCCTCATCACCATGAAACTTGAGCTCCCTCTCAAGTGACACTCACATGGCTCTCTGCTCGTCGAAATTCAGATCCCTATGCACTACAATCCTCTGACTGGTAGGCAGAAACACATAATAGTTGTGGGGTGTATCTGTGTACCCCACAAGTATCCCCAACCCAGCTGTTGGGTCTAGCTTCTTCTAAGCATATTTGGTCACATGATAGAAAACTGGTGATCCAAAGATGCAAAAGTGACTCACATCTGGTCGCTTCCCCAAAAAAGCCTCCATAGGTGTCTTCATCCCCAAAACACGATGAGGACTTCTGTTCTGAAGATACATTGTTGTATTGCATGCCTCAGCCCATAGATGAAGTGGTAGGCTTTGGTCGTGCAACATCACTCGAGATACTCCCACAATAGATCTGTTCTTCCTTTCGTCCACCCCATTCTATTGTGGGTTATGACATTCTATTGTGGGTTATGAGGTGCCGTCAGTTCCCATTTAATTCCTTCTACTACACAGTGTTGAGATTGCAACAAGATGATGGAGCTTAGTGAAAAGAGTCGCCTTCACTAAGTGGGCCCGCAGGCTATTTTTGGCGCAAGTCTATTTTTAGACTATGTCTATTTTTAGACATATGGATCATGTCTATGTTTATGGATGATTGATCAAGTTGGGAAAAATAGATGGACTTCTATTTTTGATGAAAGTGTGAGTGATCACAGTGTGAGTGATCAAGTCTATTTTTAGACTGGCTGTCAAAAATAGAAAAGTCAAATATTATTATCTCACAATAATATTTGGACTATAAACTTAATCTTATTCTCTTGGAGCACTTCAATTTGAGCTACGGAAGTGGCACATGCAGTTGTCAGAAGGAAATTCGTTTTTCTTATGAGTCAGTTGAGTTGTTGCATGCATGACTTCAGTTAGAACTCAAGTGAGTTGAGTTTAGTGGACTGGAGGTACAGTTGATGGAGTTGTGTTCAGTTTAACTTAGTTAAACTGGTTGTAGTTAGTCTAACTGCAGATAGACTAATGATGAGTTGTTAAACTAATTATTAACTCATAATACAACTAAAGAATACATCAGTTAACTCAGTTGCATGTCAGTGCATGTTCAGTTCAACAGGGACAGGTGGTAGAGAATCAGATTGCTATCAGTTGTGACTATAGTTGTGCACCAGATCTTGCACAATCAAAGGATTGAGTATGCCAATGAGTTTGCTCACGTATTTGGCCCACATTTTAGCCTTTTCTCACGTCCAACAAAGAGTGAGTGACTATTTTGCAGGTGAAAAACGAGTTTGGGAAGCCATTCTCATTAGTTCTTGAGCAGGTATTGAGCAGTGGAGGCAGGCAAGCAGTGGAAGAGATTTGGAGATCAGATCTGAGCTGTATTGTGTGTCACAGAGGTGGAGATACTTGTGAGAAGTATTATGCTGTGTAATGTTACATGACTCAATCATTAATATACAGATAGTGTGGGGTTTTTAGCGAGATGCTTTCCCCGTGATACATACTGTGTTAATGTGTGAATGCTCTTGATGTTTTATTGTTATTGATGCTGCTATATTCTTGATCAACGTAGAGGAGCTTATGTATTGTGTATGTTTTCCGCATTAGTACATGATCAGGATAATCTCCATTGAATATGTGTTAAATTATTCAAAATTTCTACATGGTATCGGAGCAGCTTGATTTGTAGAAGAGATTTTTACAGGATATCAAGCGAGGGTTGATCGGAAGCAGTTGAGTTGGTTGCTGGTGGAATTCGAATTTGCAGCAGTGTTGTTGAAAATGTCTTTCAACGGATTGCAAATGTTATTCCAAAGCAAGAGCGACTTGGCGCTCAAGGATAAACTCAGTAACAATAAAGGTGAGAATGGATCTTCATCAAAGGTATCTGATGAAGAGAATTGCGCTTTGGCTGCCAAAGCAAAGAAAGGGAAGAACGAGAAAGCTTCTCATTCCGGTGCGAAAGGCAAGAAGCAGGATATGTCCAAAGTGAAGTGTTTTCACTGTCACCAGCATGGACACTATGCCACAAATTGTCCGCAGAAGAAGAAGAACAAGCAAGCTGCTGGATCTGCAGGGGGAGAGGCTTTAGCTTCTCAGTTTGAGCTTGATTTTTCATTGATCGCATGCTTGGTTTCAAGTGTGATGGGATCAGTGTGGTTCCTGGACAGTGGTGCGTCTTTTCACATGACGGGAGATAGAGATTTGTTCTCTGATCTGGAGGACAAAGATCTTGGAGTGCACATCGAGATGGGCGATGATGGTAGATACAGTGCGACCGGTATCGGTACCATTTCCTTTGAGAGGGAGTCTGGTAAACCCTTTGTATTGAAGGAAGTCATGCATGTTCCAGGATTGAAGAAGAATCTCATCTCAGTGGCGATGTTAGAAGACAAGGGGTATGATGTTGTTTTCAGCGAGGGAAAGGCCTTCTTGCGCAGCAAGACAACTGGTGAGACCCGGAAGATAGGGGTTCGAGTGAGGAACCTTTATCAGTTGCATGTAGATGGATGCGCAGCAATGGCAGGCAAGGCAGAAGGATTGGTGAGCCGGGATGATGGCGAGTTGTGGCACAGGAGATTGGGTCACCTTCACCATGGAGCCTTGAAGATACTGCAGCAGATCACTACAGGGCTTCCTAAAGGCACACTTGCGCAGTCAGATCAGTGCAAGGGGTGTACTTTGGGGAAGTTTGTGAAAGCCACCTTTCACGAGAAGGATAGTCGCGCCACGATGATCCTTGAGAGAATTCACACAGATGTGTGTGGACCTTTCTCAGTTGCTTCGACAACAAAACACAGGTATTATGTGATTTTTGTTGATGATTTCTCTCGTAAGTGCTGGATCTTCTTCATGCAGAAGAAGAGCGAGACATATTCAAAGTTCTGTGAATTCAAAGCACTGGTCGAGAAGGAGTCGGGGAAGAAAGTGAAGGCTCTTAGGAGCGATAATGGTGGTGAATACATCTCGGACGAGTTCAAGGATTTCTGCAAGGCAGAAGGGATTCGTAGAGAGCTCATAGCTCCCCATAACCCACAGCAGAACAGGGTAGCTGAGCGGAAGAACAGAACGATTGTGGGTGCTGCACGGGCAATGTTGCATGATCAAGGCCTACCCCTTCACTTGTGGGCGGAAGCATGCAATACAACAGTTTATGTGCAGAACCGTTATCCTCATAGGATACTTGGCATGAGTACACCCGAGGAGGCTTATTCTGGTAAGAAGCCTGATCTTTCTCATTTGAGGATTTTTGGTGCTAACGTTTACATGCATGTGACGAAGGATGCCAGAAAGAAGTTGGAGCCGACTGCAGAGGTTGGGATATTTGTGGGGTACACTGATACGCCCCACAACTATCGTGTGTATTTGCCAGACAGTGGTAAAACTGTTGTGCGATGGGATATAAAATTTCAGGAGGAGAAAGCCATGAAGTGTTCGCTTGAGAGGGAGCTACACTTGCATGCAGATGAGGAGCTATTAGTTCCTAAGGATGAGCTTCAGGACGTGGATCAGCCACAGGACAAGGTTCATGGAGTGGAAGAGACCACTCATGCAGCGCCAACCATCAGAGGGCGAAAGCGCTTGACAGAAGCTGAGCGACTGGCTCAAGATGCAGAGAAAGTTGTAGGACCACCTACAGCCCAACGCAGGTAGAGACAGTCACCTGATCGGTACACTGGATACATGGCTCTTATGAGCAAGTGTGTTGTGACTGAGCCATCCTCTTTCGAGGAAGCTGTGGAGGATCCCGCATGGGTAGACGCCATGGTGGAAGAGTATTATTCTATTGTCAGAAACAGTGCATGGGAGATTGTTCCTAGATCGGAAGGGAAATCAGTGGTGGGTTCGAGATGGATCTACAAAGTTAAGCAGGCAGCTGACGGGAGTGTGGAGAAGTACAAGGCAAGATTTGTTGCTCGAGGCTTTTCACAGATTGAGGGGATCGATTATGAGGAGACCTTTGCACCTGTCGCAAGGTATTCTTCCATACGGACGATTCTTGCTCTCTCAGCACAGATGGGATGGCACATTCATCAGATGGATGTGAAGACTGCGTTCCTCAACGGAGTCATTGAGGAGGAGGTGTACATTGAGCAACCCGAAGGCTTTGAAGTCTTCAGCAGCGAGTCGCATGTGTGCAGGCTCAAGAGAGCGCTGTATGGGTTGAAGCAAGCACCACGTGCTTGGAACACACGGATAGACAGCTATTTCACAGGACTTGGATTCTCCAAGAGCGAGGCGGATCCGAACCTATACCAGATTGTGGTGGAGGGTAAGTTGCTTATCATTGTACTGTATGTTGATGATTTGATTCTAATGGGTGATGAGCTGTTGATACTGTCATGCAAGAAGGATCTTGCTACAGAGTTTGAGATGAAGGACTTGGGCCTCCTTCACTATTTCCTAGGATTGGAAATATGGCAGCACAGTGGTGGACTGTTTGTTTCTCAGGGCAAGTATGCTCGGGAGATACTGGAGAAGTTCAACATGCATGGCTGCAAGCCTGTTGATACTCCTCTTCCTGGAGGTTGGAGGAAGGAGGATGCCACTTCGGGAGAAGAAATGGATGCCACTGTTTATCGACAGTTGGTGGGGTCGCTGATGTATTTGGTCAATACACGACCTGATATATGCTATGCAGTTAACCAGCTTTCACAAGCTATGGTTAAGCCTACCAAGCTCTTCTGGAAGGCGGGCAAGCATGTATTGCGCTACTTGAGAGGCACATCGGGATATGGTTTGTGGTACAGACAGGAGGATGAGGTGAAGCTATGTGGCTTCACGGATGCAGATTGGGCAGGGAGCCCAACAGACAGAAAGAGCACATCAGGAGGGGTCTTCAGTATCGGATCGACAGCAGTTTCTTGGTACAGCAGGAAGCAGAGATCCGTGGCACTCAGTTCAGCGGAGGCCGAGTATATGGCAGCAAGTTTGGCTGCATGCGAGGCTATATGGATGAGGAAGATCCTGGTTGGTTTGTTCGGTTCTCATTTGGATCCTACTGTGATTTACTGTGATAACCAGAGTTGCATTAAAATCTTGGCTAATCCTGTATTTCATGATAGATCTAAACATATTGACATCAGGTACCATCATATCAGAGATTGTGTGCAGCGGAGGATCATGTTACTTTCGTACATTCCAACGGAGGATCAGGATGCTGATATTCTGACGAAGGCTCTCACCAGGAGCAAATTCGAGTACCACCGAGGCAGGATAGGGGTTGCTGATAATCCATATCTTGTCGAGAGGGAGTGTTGATATTGCAACAAGATGATGGAGCTTAGTGAAAAGAGTCGCCTTCACTAAGTGGGCCCGCAGGCTATTTTTGGCGCAAGTCTATTTTTAGACTATGTCTATTTTTAGACATATGGATCATGTCTATGTTTATGGATGATTGATCAAGTTGGGAAAAATAGATGGACTTCTATTTTTGATGAAAGTGTGAGTGATCACAGTGTGAGTGATCAAGTCTATTTTTAGACTGGCTGTCAAAAATAGAAAAGTCAAATATTATTATCTCACAATAATATTTGGACTATAAACTTAATCTTATTCTCTTGGAGCACTTCAGTTTTAGCTACGGAAGTGGCACATGCAGCTGTCAGAAGGAAATTCGTTTTTCTTATGAGTCAGTTGAGTTGTTGCATGCATGACTTCAGTTAGAACTCAAGTGAGTTGAGTTTAGTGGACTGGAGGTACAGTTGATGGAGTTGTGTTCAGTTTAACTTAGTTAAACTGGTTGTAGTTAGTCTAACTGCAGATAGACTAATGATGAGTTGTTAAACTAATTATTAACTCATAATACAACTAAAGAATACATCAGTTAACTCAGTTGCATGTCAGTGCATGTTCAGTTCAACAGGGACAGGTGGTAGAGAATCAGATTGCTATCAGTTGTGACTATAGTTGTGCACCAGATCTTGCACAATCAAAGGATTGAGTATGCCAATGAGTTTGCTCACGTATTTGGCCCGCATTTTAGCCTTTGCTCACGTCCAACAAAGAGTGAGTGACTATTTTGCAGGTGAAAAACGAGTTTGGGAAGCCATTCTCATCAGTTCTTGAGCAGGTATTGAGCAGTGGAGGCAGGCAAGCAGTGGAAGAGATTTGGAGATCAGATCTGAGTTGTATTGTGTGTAACAGAGGTGGAGATACTTGTGAGAAGTATTATGCTGTGTAATGTTACATGACTCAATCATTAATATACAGATAGTGTGGGGTTTTTAGCGAGATGCTTTCCCCGTGATACATACTGTGTTAATGTGTGAATGCTCTTGATGTTTTATTGTTATTGATGCTGCTATATTCTTGATCAACGTAGAGGAGCTTATGTATTGTGTATGTTTTCCGCATTAGTACATGATCAGGATAATCTCCATTGAATATGTGTTAAATTATTCAAAATTTCTACACACAGAAGTATTTAAACTGTTAGGAAACATACTCTCCACCATTGTCACTATGCAAGGCTTTTACTTTCTTCCCAGATTCTTTCTCTGCCAAGGCTTTAAACTCACAAAACCTCAAGAAGTTTTGATCCTTCTTTTGCATAAAGTAGATCCAACATCTACAAGAAAAATCATCAATGAAAATAACATAGTACCTTTCTTTAGCAATGGAGGATGTAGAGAATGGTCCACATACATGTTATAGACATTTTTGGGCACTGCAACCCTAATCATACATTTCCATAAACCAAGGGCTCCTAAGTCCCTAAAAGTGTTGCTTCACACCCTAAAGGAACAACGTCATCTGATTATGTCATCTCCCAGAAGTTCCCCACAGAAAACTGCTCAGAACTGGTCAAAGCTGGACCATATAGACTACCTAGTGCAGAGGGTGCGATGCATCTCACCTACTCAGTGTAAAGGGTGCGATGCATACTGGAAATCCCTTCTGTAGGGTGTGATGGGAGAGAGTAGACAAATGGCAGAGACAGTTTGCAAGGTGGATCGTCATGGAATCTTCCAGAAACTTCTCCTGTGACACTTACCTCTCTGAATTCACCCAGGGATGAGTAAGAGATCATAAATCTCCAAGTGGAATCAAGAACTATCAGAGAGAGGACACTAATCAAAATCCTAGAAGCTAACTCACCTCCCTGCAATCATCTATATATGGATCCCTCATCCCAGAGATCCAGAGGCTGGAATTTTGTATCTTGTAAGGAAGTGCTATTGGTTTCTTGGTGGAATATCATAGTGTTGGGTGATCTAAGCTTTTCATGAGGTGAAGAAGGGCTTTCATGTTGGGAGGATGACGCTAGGTCAGATCAATGGGTTGTAATCCTCTCTTCTAATCTTTATATCAATAAAGCTATTCAAGTTTTCCTCAACATTCTTGTATGTCTGATTGTATGTGCATTTGCGTGGTCAATATATATCTGGTCCTATATTGTTTATGATTGTAGATCTTTGCACTTTGAAGGTATTATGCTGCTTTGACTTTACAGGTACTCTTTGAAGTGGAGTGGTCAAGGGAGAAGCGACAAAGACCTGTCAGTGAGGAGAAGGGACAAGCAAAGAACCGAGCGAAAGATCGAGGTTGGTATTCTTTGATCCTCTCTTATCTACTTTTCATAGAGGAAAATGAAAGTAAATTTAATCTGTTTGTTTCTAAGATAGCTACCCGTCTTAGTGGGACTATCAGCTCTGCATAGACACTGGATTTCCTGATAATCAAAATGGCGACTCCACTGGGGAGCGAATAGATTGTTTGCTTGTCTATATTTGCTTTCTTTATAAACTTACAGACAGAGCCTGAAGCTAAGCCAGCTAGCCTTCGAACTGCATTTGCTATGCAAGTGAAAAGTAGATCAATGTTGCTTCAGTCTATCTCCATGTTTTGTTTATAAACTGAACAATCAATTTGTAAATATCCTAATTGTCCTAGTGGTGGCTCTAGTAACCTCATTAGATCAGCCCCTGTGATTTCTATCTATTGACTATCGTTAGCTCGGCCTAAATCCTTGAACTAAGCTGCAAACTGTGACCAAGAACCAAGTTGAAGTATCGTCCCTGGACCATCACACTTTCTCCTCTTGGGAATCTGGATGCATCGCACCTCCTATGTGCAGTAGGTGTGCTGCATCGCACTTTCCCTGTGTTGCAGGTGCGCTAATCAGGCAAGACCTCTTCTGCTCTCATATTTTGGTTTTGTGTTCACTCTCTTCAACTTTATTCAGGAGTTTTGCTATCTGTGATCAGTATACCAATATGGAAACTCACTTCCTTTGCATGATTCCACCTCCATAGTACAAATAATTGTGAATGTTTTTATGTATTGTGCGCCATTTACAGTTCTCTTTTACAAAAAGTAGCATAATCAAACTGTCGTCTTTTGATTTGGAAGTGTCGCAAGTGTCGTTTTCAGTCAAAGAAAAGAATTCTATTGCTCTTGATGGTCGATTATACAGTTACTCTTGTATTTGATTTGAATTAGTAGTTTTTCAAGTGTCGAAAGAAATTTTCAATTCAAAATAGCAAAGTGTCATCATTATCTTCCTTTCATTTTTGAAGAGAAATTTGTTAGTACTGTCGCTTTGAAAAGATAATTCAGATTTGTACTTAGCATTCTTCTTGTCATTCACACATTAAGAAAGCTGAAAACAAATACATGCATGTGCATTTGCATCTAGACTACTTGTTGGTTTGATTTAGGATAGTGCATCTAGTGTGTGCTCTATGTTGAAAGAATATCATCTCTCTTTCTTTAGTAGCTAGGATTTTCATTGCAAAAATAAGATTAAATGATTTTTTATCATCTTAGATTGCATTTTAGGAATTGTATATCTACATCACGCGGTGAACCTGAAAGGCAAATTTCTTAGGAAAGATCAACTGTAAAATAAATTTAATGAACATAAAAACGCTTTGGAACCTAATGCACAACATCTAGAAGTCTAGGCTAGAGACGTATTCCGGCATCGTAAAGCCTGGTAACTGTCGCTTTCATTGTTGGTTGGGTGATTCCTCCTCTTTGAGATGACAAGTGCTAGTACAGACTTGTGCTCCCACATACCGTCAAGTATATATTGGGAGACCACAATAGGCTATATCCTTTATCCATAGGAAGTCGTGTCTTCCGCCCTATCGATCGAAATGCACTGAACACAACATTCGGGAAGATTGACTACCGTACCGTAAAAAGTATCCTGCAATTTTGCGACTGGTTTGGTAATCCCTCTGTCTAGATTTCCAGAGTAGTCTCTTTCATTCCTTTTCAGACTCCTTAAAGGAAAAGGTCCATCTGAGCACTTGTCACTTCAGGCTCATTAAAAATCAAAGGCGACTAGAGTCATCTTTTTTTTTTCTCGACCCTTAAAAATTGAAAAAACAAGTTGTGTCAAAGCATCTAAAATTCATTTAATTCGGAATCATTTTCCCCTTTATTTTTAGTTGATCGAGTAATCCGCAATCATGGAGGAAATTCAATTGAAACCCCGTCGTTCGCAGAGGCTTATGAGTCAACCGTCTTTGTCTCCGGAAACAAACCTAGTCCGAATGAAGCGAACTCGTTTAACCGGATCAAAGTCCCTTGGTTTGGTTGGAACAAGTGTTCCAACACCTTTGGAGACTTTGGTTACTCCAAACATTTCTAGTATCCCTGCCTCTATAGAAGAAGTTCTGTAGCTAATAGAAGACAGTAGAACTGATCCTAGTGTGAAGGTAAACAATTCTATTCCTGAACCGGCTCCATCAGTAGCTGATTCGGAAGGTGTTATTACCCAAACAATTGTCACTGTAGAATCTATACCTTCTTCGGCACCAGAAATATTTTACGGACCTGACAGTCTACCTCTTCCACCTAAATTGATTGCTATAGAAGAGATTGTGGAGGATCCCCCATTTAGTACTCCATCGCATTTTGGAGTTGGGATCACCCTATATCCTTCTCCGTTAGAAATTAGTCTACCGTTTTCGGAAGTTCCTATAGAATCACTAGGAAATCTTTTGGATAGGCTAGATATGCCTGAACAACCGTCGACATCTAGGACTATGTCATCTGTCACAGCAACAGCAGAACTTCCTGCTGTCACTCCAATAATGTTCGCCAGCATACCGTCTGTCACAACTAGCTCTCAAGCACTGGGTGGGATTCATCCAGGGGTTGTTTCGACAGTATGGTCTATTCCCGTTTGTTCATCCGGAATAATATCTGGAATCCCTTACATTGAGTCTCAGCAAATTTTTCCTTCGCAATGTCAATTTGGGCAGTCCGATCCTCAAAGGCATATCATTCCTTTAAGTACTGGATTACCACCGTATGGGGGGAAATATACCGTTTCATTGTCTCCTACGGGAGAACAAACATACGAGAGTTCACAACATAATTCAGGTTATGCTGGAATTACATCTAGTGGTTGGGTGCCAATACTGCCTCAACAACCAAGAGTTGTATACTCAATGCAACAAAGTCTGCCTATGTCAAATATCCCCACTACATCAGCTATTGTGACGGTGTTTCAAGTACAAGCGTTTCCTGTTATATGCCAACCTCAAGTCTCTCAGGTCGCAAGTCAACAGCCTCTTGCCTCTATGTCGCCACCACAATCATCGATTAGTGGCTCCTTAACTGGAGTGACCCAGGCTCAAACAGGTACCATTACCCCTCATCTTGGTCAAACAACCAGTATTAGACAACAGGAAATGGTTTCACAACCATGGCTAGTGAAATATCAATAACTGCAATTCCAACAAGTTTACCAAGGATCTGAGCACCAAATCTTTGCAAGTAAAGGGTAGCCGTATATTCAAAACGGTCAACATCAACCATTTCATAATGGTTATGCCCATCAACCTTACCAAAGTTATCAGCATCAAATTCACTATGCTGGTATGCAAAGACCCACTACTCAGGCAATCCCATCTTATCATGGGTATGCTTCATCGAACTTGAATCAACAGTTGCCCTTTGTGACAAATTTAGAGTTACCAGATATAAATTGACTGACAAACGATCCAATCGCTTACGCCCCTTGGTGGCCAGCGATTCCTCATAAATTCCATCAAATATTCCTAAATTTAATGGAAATCTGAGTGAATACCCGTCGAATCATGTGATGACCTTTCATCTGTGGTGTTCATCTAACACTCTAAATGATGATTCGATTAGGCTTCACCTTTTTCAGCGAACATTAACTGGTCCGGTAGCAAAATGGTATATTGAATTTCCTAGGGCTTTTTTTGATAACTTCAGTACCCTAGCCACAACCTTTTTAACCCATTTTCAGTTACCCATAAGGTACGAAACAGGAACAGAGCTTCTTACCAATTTCAAGAAAACGATAGCCACCCACATATCTGATCATATTCATGAGAGGCGACGTCATCATAGAATGGTAAAAACATATGTTCCTGATCAGATATTGGCTGAATGGTTTATCAAGTCATTGTTACCTTCTTTTACAAAAGTTGTGGCAAAGGAGGAGTCGTCACTGAAGAGAACGTCATTGCTCGTGTGCAATATTTAGATTTGATCTATACTCAGTCTCGCATGCTCTACGATAAAATCCCTGATGCTCCTAGACCAGAATTTTCCATTCCTCCCTCTCCTAAATCAAACAAAGACTCTTATGGCGGGGACGACATGATAGGAATGACCAGCATGAAAATCGTAAAGGCTAAGTCGAAGAAGGCCCGTATGGTTTCAGGTCAAAATGAAAATGAAGAACTTCTCACCTCGGAAGTAAATTCCGTGTCGACTGATAAAGGCAAAGAAACCAAACAACCAGGAGGCAAGAAGAAAAAGAAAGGGAAGAAGAAGAAACTGGAGGAGTTTTCCCCTAAAAAATCTTTTGCAAACCCTTCTGGAGATAGGAAACCAAATCATCCATGCCTTATATGTGATGAGGATCATTGGACAAGAGAGTGTCCATATAAAGCTGAGCTTAGAAAATTCTTCAAGAATTCAAAAACCTCGGCGGTATTGACTGATCTGTTTCCAAATCCAGGAACAAATCTGGTTGCTAGTGACAATGCTTCCACATCCCAAGTGCTAATGTTGTTGGTTTTGAAGCAAAAAAATGATGCTTTGATATCGACAAGGAATAAAGATTACGGGAATCGACAGCTGTTGGACAACAAGGCTAATGATCAACCTAGTAGTTCAACAACAACTTCGACCGAAGTTGTGCCACCCATCATTCCTGAACTAACGATAAAGTCGCCAAAGGGAGTAGTACACAAATCGACATTTAATCCTCATGCCAGAGCAGCACAACATTATAATATAGTGGAGGATTTGGCCCAATCGCCATCTGCTATGTCGACACTTGAGGTACTGCAAAATTGCCCCTCCCAAAAGCAGGCTTTATTATCGGCGATAGGTGGGATTGACCCGACGGATTCCAATCTTGTGTCCTTTAATCGCAAAGGATATGACCCCCAGTTACCAGCTCAACTAGCTTTCCTTATTCAAGTGAAATCCCTCAACAAAACTATTCATCGAATAATTATTGATGAGGGGGAATCTACATGTATTATGTCGATGAGTTGCTGGAAAACTTTAGGATCTCCACCCTTGTCGCGATCTTCACCTACATTAAAAGCATTTGATGGATGAACATACACCCATATGGGATTTTAAGTAACTTGCAAGTCGAACTGGGGGGAAAAACAGTAGAAATAGATGTTGAAGTAATCATCGGAAACCTCGATTACAGCATCCTACTGGGAAGGCCCTAGATATATGCTATGGCTGCCGTTGTGTCGACCTACTTTAGGAAGATTACATTTCCCTTCCAATGAGGTATTACAATCGTAGACCAGCAAACATTTCTCCCCAATAGTTCACAAGTTACGGGAAGCATTCTGATGATCCATGGAAGCCCTCATTCGCTTCAAAATATCGAAGTAGGCCTACTAAAAGACCCTATATTAATGGGGACTTTTTCCCTACCGCCTCCAATCAATCTAGCGGAAGTGGCAATGGTGGGAACCTGCAATATGATATCTTCTATTCAAAATATGTCCAAAAATGATATTAACATGGATCATCTGCAGGTATTACCTCCAAGCCAAATATAAATATTGTAGCAATCAATGTTTTCAGCATGGCAGGCAAACCCAAATCAACGCTCATCAAGCATTTGGATAGATAGGTCTAAGGAATATGGCACCCCTTTAGATCCTTGGTCGCAAGTACATTCTGCAGATGAAGGAATTGTTCAGCCAATGATGATTGACAGGGCACCATGGAAGATTACCACCATCGTTCCCATCTTCCGGATTATAAGGAAGATACTCCTAGTGACCTTCATCATCCCTCAATTTTTGAATTACTATCAAATACTGTAAACACAGTGGATTCCAAATGAAACTTGTCCAATATTGAAGAGACTATTGCCATAAATATCTCGACCAAAACAAATGTTGTAGAGAATATTCATGTTGGAAAATATTGTTCTCCTTCAAAATTGGAAATATATCACGCTCTTTTTCGTGAGTTCAGAGATGTCTTTGCTTGGTCGTATGATGAAATGCCAGGCATTGACTTGAGCATAGTTGAACACGAAATTAAGATGTATCCAGATGTCAAACTGATACGACAACAGCTACGGCAAGTGCACCCCAAGAAAGTCGTTGCCATCAAGGCAGAAGTTGAAAAACTTCTCCATGCTGGTTTTATTTACCCGGTTCCTCTAACCGATTGGGTATCGAATATTGTTCCTGTAATGAAAAAACAAGGAACGATTCGAGTGTGCATCGATTATAGGGATGTAAATCAAGCTTGTCTGAAAGACAACTACCCTACACCCTTCATTGACCAGATAATTGATGAATGTGCCGGATGTGAAATCTTTTCATTTATGGATGGATCTTCCGGGTATAATCAAATAAATATCCGCCCACAGGACCAGTCAAAGACTACATTTATTTGTCCGTGGGGCACATTTTCATATCGCAATCTACCCTTTGGTTTAAAGAATGCAGGGGAAACATTTTAGAGGGAAATGAATTATGCCTTCCGTGACATCAAAAGCATCGTTCAACCATATCTCGACGATCTTCTAGCTCATTTGCGAAAGCGGACCGATCATCCGCAGCATTTGAGAGCGATATTTCTACGTTGCTGACACTACAAGATATGAATCAATCCACACAAATGTGTCTTCTATGTTATTTCTGGTCATTTACTTGGCTTTGTGGTCTCAAAGGACGGGATTCGTCTCGACCCATGTAAGGTTCAGGCAATCATTATGTTAGAGCCTAGATTTGTCTCAGGCTGAAAAGACAAGGTTCTAGGTCCACATCAAACCATGCTCAACCTCGTAGCTAGCCCTACGAGGATAGGAGAGGGCTCTCTCTGGGTCAATCTCGGAAAAAGGTAATCGATGAGGCCCGAGATGACTATATTTTCAATTAATCTTAGGCTAGGTATGAAGTACAAGGAGTTTGAGGTTGATTTTTGAGGTTTTTGTTGAATCAAAGGGAAAGGCAATTTTGGGTGCGGGGATGAGACACAGTTTTTGCAGAGGTCTACTTGGGGCAAGGTAAGTGATTGTCTTGATGCTTTTAGAGAGAATGAATGGCTAGATCTGACTGGTGAGAAGCTAAGAAGAGAAAGAAGCTTTCAAGGATTCTCCTTAAACAGACGAAAACATGGAAAATCAAACAAACTTAAAGGCAGAGCATAACAATCTATGGATTCTACCTTAACACTTCATTTGTTCAATTGCAGAAGATGAGAGAAGGAAAATGATACACATAAAAACTTACAATTACTGAAAGAAGCACACCATCAACACATAAAGCCATTAGGATCCCAAACAGTGCTGCAAAACCCTGGTCTTTCCTTTGCCAAAAATGCAGAAGTGAATGTACAATAGAGTGTCAAGCTTTTCCCAAGAGTCCAACCATGAAAATGACTTAGAAATTACATAATATAGGCAAGCCAACCTCTTCCCTTGCCTCTAGGGGTCGAGCTCATCATTCTAGGAGTTGTTTCAACCAATTCTAAACAAAGCACTAAAATCTAGGCAATCAAAACAACTTGCCTCTAGAAGGTAGGAAACTGATTCATTCATTAAATTTTCACTCTTTGGTGAATGAATCTTCTAGAACAAGTAAGTAGGTGCCAAAATTACATCATGTTCACTCAATTACATCAAGATAAGTCAAAAATTACATCACAAAGCAAAACTATTCAAACTGGCCGAATTTCTGAGCTGAAAGATGAAAAATTGGGCAAAAAACCTATATGCGCTGTGCTAATTTCTATATGCATCGCGCTACTTTGATGCTGATTTTGGGGCACTTGCTGAAGTCCAAATTGAGCTCAGTGTTGGACACCTAATCCTAAAGGGTTAGTGTGGAATTCGAATGGACAAAAGCAGTCCAAGAGACCTTGGGATCTGAATCCCAAGAGTCAACATTGTATTATAAATGTACATCTATTGTTAATAAAAAAACATACTGAATGATTTATCTTTCACATTGTTTGCTGTCCATGTGTGTTTAACATGGTATCAGAGCCATGATGAGTGGCCTGTTTTCCCTGAGCAACTGGTTTGAGTTGCTTTGAATAGTGCTGACTAGAGCTGGCCTAGTCTTCTGTAACGCTCCATTAATTCTGCCATCCCTGCGTTGTACCTGCGCCCTGCTCTTCTGAAGCTGCATACCAAATGATGTCAGAGCTGAAACGGTAACGCTGCCTGAAACACTGCTGAGTGAAACACACGCTGCCTGAAGACTCTTTTTCTGAAGACTACCAGTATAATCGCTGGCTCAGTTGGAGGAGTTGCACTGATAGCAGTAGCGCCAGTGCTGAATTGAAACGCCTGGTAACGTAACCGATAGCAGTAGCACCAGTGCTGAATTGAAACGCCTGGTAATGTATGGTCTCAGAGCTAACGTATGGTAACGTATGGTATGGTAACATAGTATCCCAATTCTGCTTGCGCGTTACTCAACAAAACTCTTCATTTTCGTTTGATTCTCCTTTTGGTCTGCGTGTCATTCAAACTGCTCCGACCTCCCTCCACTTCGTTGTGCATTTCAAATCGAATAATAGATTGCTGTAGCATGTACAATCTGATACTCCGCCTTGTCCAGTAATGGCAGCATCATCGATTCTTTAATGAATTTCTTCAGTACCAGGAATGTGCATTCGGAACGCAGTGCTCTTCGAATATTTTTATGATATTCGATAGTCGGAAGCTGGATTGACGTTTAGCCAATTTACTTCTCTGCCGTCGACCATACCGCTTGCCTTAATTCAATCTTCGCTGGAGATTGGAGGCCGACTTTTAAAATTTCCGAGTTGATTGCGGGGACACCTCAACAAAAAGGAAATGTGAAGCAGCATACGCTTCCGGGCGAGTCGCTGTTCAGTTGACTGGTAGGCGAACTCTCTTTTACAATTTGGTTAGGCTGGTCAAACGGCGCATGAGACAAGAGACCGTCGGATGGATTTCCAAAGGGAAAATCGCTTCTAGTGCCCCGGCTGGAATGCCCGATAAACCCGAATAGAAACTCCTCTGTTCTGTGACAGCCCTTTTTTCGTCTCATTGGGAACGAAGGGAATGATCGTGAGTTTTAATCTTCTTAGATACTTCGCAACCGATACAGACTGAAAGACGTATTCTGGTTAGCGTCATAATGCCTTGGGAATCATCATGGAAAGTAAAGTTTTAAGGGCCAACGAGCACGACAACGGAATCGTTAGATTAGGCATTTGCGGGGAAGTTAAGAGCTCTGTTGACTTCAGCTCAAACAAGTTTCCAACAGGCAGTCTGGCAGTTGAAGAGAGTCACATCAAAACCAGTTCATGGTATCAGAGCCCCTCTATAGGGTCTGACATCCGGAGATAATTATTCCTCTGAGCAGGGAAGCATTATCGTTGTCATTTCTCTGAATTTGAGTTTTTTGGATGAAATTCTATCGCAGAATTCAATTTGGCTATCTACATGCATGTCTGTTTAATTTGATACTGTGCACAAGCTTTCGCTTATAGACAAATGGATGTGCCTCGTTGTAGTTGTATTGTTGAATGGTGAATGTAGTATAACTGGAGTTAACGCTGATAGATGATTTGTAAGTCAAATTTTTTATGACTTGGCACATGCTCAAGCAGATTTTAAGAGCAGTATTGAAGCCACCTCGAAGCAGATTTGGTGTTGTCCATGGAACAATTTGAAACAACCTCTGAGTGAAGTGATTCGTGGAGAAGTGATCAGGATTGTGAAGTGAATTTGAAGCATTTTTGAAGACATTTTTGGAAGTCATTTTTTTGCAGTTTCTTGTAGAGATTTTGGAGCAGTTTCTTGTAGAGATTTTGCATGATTTCCATAGCAGCTAGATGCTCTGAAGTTTGAAGTTGAGGACAGCGCTCATCTTCACATTTATATATTTTTTTGCATTGGTGATGTTATGCTCCAGTTCATTCTTGAAACGAACTGTGGACTGTTGATTTACCATGTGCCCAATTGTACCAATGTTTATTGTAGCTTGACGAGAAATGTTTATTGTAGTTTAACTTGGTAACATCCAACTTACTCAGGTCCTGCTCCATCAACCATTTTCGCGACATTGTTGCCACTTGATAAGCCCTTACAATATCTTGTAGTAAGAGTACAATATTATTTTTCTGTTGTTGTTGCCTCAGTTGTGTTTTTTAAGTGACATTGAAGAAAAATGGCCAGACTTGAAGATGCATTAAAGTTATTGAATATCCTAATTCATTCCACTATTTATGAGATGGTCAAAGTTAACAAAGGAACTCTCTTTGACATCCAAACCTCTCTGCAAACTGCACATGAGAATATTGAGTTTTTGTAGCTTGAAACAAAGCTACAGCAGGAAGAATTACAGCAGTGGAGTCATCATTCTGAACCTGTTTCCGTTCAGAACAATGAAACAGACTCCCATGAAAAGCAAGTCAATAATGTTACAGTTCATTCAAATAAAGCAGCAGTTGTATATGCAGATGCAGAAACTCAGTCTGCACTTCTCAAGCCCATCATCAGACCTTGGGAACAGCTTGTCCACAACAAGCACAGAACTGGTCTTGGATATGACAAGGACTTGTCCTTTCATATTCCAGACTACTCAAAGCCCATTCAGTTTCAAAGTGCTGGATTCATTTATGACAGTTCACCTGCTCCTCATGACAGTTCAGCTTCAGCTGTTCCAGACTCTACCCCTCTTCCACAACAACACCAACAGCAACAACAACAACAAAAACAACAGATCGTGAAATGCCAAACTGTGACCGAGTTGGCCATCTGAAAGATCACTGTTTTGATCTTCATCCATGTAAGCACTGTCATAAAACCAGCCATTCTTCACACAGATGCTTCAGAAATAAACATCCTGCAAGAACAAAGATTCATCTTGGATGGATCGCTTCTTGGCAATGGGCATCAACAACCAAGAAGATATTCCAAACACATGTTAGAACTTGTTCTAGAGTATTGAGCAGTCTTGCAGTTGAGTTTTCTCCATCATCTCACCTTGTATCTGACAGGGGGGGAAATGATGGTCATCCACAAGCTTCAAAGTCACATCAAGCGAGCCTGAGCCACAACCTGCCACACCAATTTCAGAGTTGTAGCTCAGGCTCGCTTGATGTGACTTTGAAGCTTGACACTCAGGTTGGCTTGTTGGAAAGCCCTGCCTGTCTAATTTCTAACCCAAGTGGAATTTTCCAATTTGGTGTCCATTTTCCCCTCCAAAAGTGCATTCTCCCAAGACTGCTTCCTATGTGTCAAAATAGGGGCAGTGAGGTCATTTTTTGCATGTTTTTTGACCTTTTGGGGACCCAGAACTTACCAAAATTTCTTTTCCAAGTACCAAAATTCATGATTTCTCATGAAAAATTCAAAACTGCAAGCCATTTGTAATTTGGGGCTCCCAATCCTAAGCGTCGCGCAAGGTGCGCGACGCATATAGGGAAAAAGCCTATTTTTTACACAAAAATTTCCAAAATGACCGAAAATGCCCCAAATATCTTAAAATTTGGGCTGGAGTTTCCTTATCAAGTGTGATGATAGGCTAAAGAGGCCTCGGCCAAAATCTGAAGATGATCGAGCTCCTTGCTTCTTTTGCTTCTTGATTGCCTTCTTCAAATTCGCCTTTAGATTCCTTATCCGAGCCTTGCAAACTTGGTTCCATGCCCTGTAGTGGACGGCCATGTGTCTCAACAATGCATTATCTCTATTGGCCTTGTTCAGCTACTTCTCCAAGTAAATGTTGACCCTCTCGAGATTAGACTCTCGATCCTCATTGATCTGTCGCTCTAGAGAAGTGAACTCAATCCTCCTATGTCGGGCAGCTTGGCGATTCTCGCGGATGTTCTGCAGCTCCATGATTGCATGTTGGTCTTCAAGCTACTTATTTCTCTACTCCAGATACCTGATGTTCCATTTGGCCATCTCCAACTGGATTTCCAAGGCTTGAATGTCTGTTTCTTGCTCCTCGATAATCCTTCTATATTTGGACTTCTCTGAATCTGTAGTTGTCTCATCATCAGGAATGAGAACGAAACCTGATGGCTCACCTGAAGGCCCCTTCTCATGCTTGGGTTTCTTTCCCTTGTCCTGTACCTGTTCCTATGGTTCTGATGTCGGAAGCGAGGCCCCTTCCACGCCAGGTGGAGATAACACTCGCTTTGCTGCTGCAAACAAAGGTCTGGTGCCTTTTGGATAGCCTCTCTGATATGTAATGAAAATAGGCTTGGTCTCATGATGCTCATAATGCTAAGAAGGTTCACCCTCGTGTGTCACCTCTGATACTCTTTGTGAAGCTCTGAAGAAATCACGAGAGATGAAGTCATCCCAAGTGATGCCCTGCAATCCAAGCTGATAAACCACCAAAATCTTTATAAGAGCAAAATGATAGACACTGTTAAGTTGCTGCTGAGGGGTTCTATGTTGTATAAAGGTAGTCATCCTCTCTATATTCTGGAAGATGAAATACGGAATGTTCATCATCCGCACCCTGGTGAAATGCATGAGTAACCTGATGTGATAAGCATAAAGATGAGAGAACTGTCCCTCACAGCTGAAATATTTCATGAACAGTCTCATGAGTGGAGCATATTCATCTTTCAGGTATCGGAATGGGAACACTCTTTTGAGCTGCCTCAAGGAATTGGTTTTGATGTATGGCTCATAATGCTGCCAATCAATCTGTTGTTTTTTGTGCCATAGTTCACCAATATTTGGTATACCTGTTGCTAATGAAACAATTTCTGGTGTAAGTGTAAAGGTGACACAAACCAAGATAGCTTGATCTCTGTGCAAATGCAAGACAAAAAGACGAGCCAACTCATGATGAAATTGGACCTCAGCCACCTTTTGACAAAACTCATAGCATGACTGATGCTCAAAACACTGCATAGCAAGAGGATAGGCATGCAATTCTATAAGGTTGATTGGTTCTTCCCTGACATGTTTGCCACTTTTACGAGGCCTCCGGGGTTCCTGTTCACCCAAGGGAGAATCACTTTGGGTTTCTGCCTCATATTCAGATGAGTGACCAGATGACATCACTGCTGATATGCAAACTACCTTGAATGAATGCTAATATGTGAAACTACTGTATACAACTGAATGTGGACTTCTCTTTTTGATCTAAACAATGTTGTGACCAAGGGGAAAATAAATGTAACAAGGGAATATTAGGAAGGGGAAAATATCAGGGAATTAGGTAATTTTGAAATAAAATGTAATTAGGGAGGGGAGGGAAAATGTATATATGGGAATAGGGTTTTAGGGTTTGGGATATTGAATAGGGTTAAGGAGTGTTTTATAGGGGTAAGGGATTAGGAATTTAAGGATTGTAGTGTAGGATTGATGAGGGTATTTGGAAATGAGGAACAAAGGGAAATGGGGAAAGGAAAAAACCTTGGTGACAAAACAGTATTCAAAACCTACAACAATTTTCCTTATTTGCAAAGGGAGGTTTTCAAAATCTTATTTCAACGGCCATTATCCATGAACCAATCACATTCACCATCAAATACAAATCAAAAGCAGTGGATGTGAGCCTACTTGGCAAATTGATGCAAAGTTTGGGCGATTTGATGAGTTTGCAAACAAATTTCGGGCTCAAATCTATAAGCACCGCGCTCATTACCCAGTGCACTGCACACACTATATGCGCCATGCTGGTTCAATTTTACATTGGCCGGAAGTCCTGTGTGTGCCGCGCACACTATATGCACCGCGCATTCTGTTATATGCGCCGCGCAGTCTGTTATATGCGCCGCGCAGGTGAACTGTGAGCCAATCTCCTCCAAAACGTACAAATTCAACTTGAAACGACTTTCTCCACCCTTGGCATGTACAATGGCTTGAATATTCATTGAAAAATCCTTATATAGACACAAATTTGATTTTTGCCTCTTTAATAACCCAATTTGTTATGTTTTGCAATTGACACTTTTTCAAGATTAATAGAATTTTGACGTTTTTGTTTCCTCCTTAAATTCAGTTGAAATAATGAATTTCTTTGACAATTTTTTGCAGGGATAGCTGAGATATGATCTGAAAAAGGAGACCAAGGCTGTTCTTGGACAATTCAAGAACTGAAATTTTTTAAAAAATTATTACAAAAACGAAATGTCGACTTATCTTCAAAACAGAGTTTTGAAGAGAAGTCATAATCCATCCATATGATGATAAAAATCTTTGAAATAACCACTTATCAAGGACCTCCGTCTGGCCTGCTGGCTTTATTAGACTTTTTCAAAGACCAAATTGACCAACCCTAGACCTAATGACCGGAAAAACTATTATGACCTAGAAATTGAAACAGGACTGCAAATGACTTTTCAAGACTTGATTTTTATGAACAAACCTGAGCCAACAGTGCCAAGCATGAGGGGAATGAGTGACACAAGCCCTTCCATCAGATTTATGGCATGCTCCTAACGAAATGAAACTGATCGAAAATGATGGGACACCTAAACATGAAATGCAAAAAAGAGTTTTGATCTCTGACAGAGGGATGACCAGACTGACTCTAACACATTAATTTGCCTCCACCTTCAAATTTGCTTCAGATTCAGAAACTCCAAGGGAAAGAAAATTTTTTGAGGAGGTTCATTCCAAATTACGCCGAACTTGCTAAAGGTTATACTCGTCTATTGAAAAAATAAGTACCCTTCATTTGGGATCAGGTCGTGCAAGCTTCCTTTGATGCTTTAAAGGAATCCCTAATAAAAGCATCATTAATGTACGCTCCTGATTGTCAAAAAGACATTAACCTGTATCTGGCTACAATGGATACGAACATCGCAATGGTTTTAGTTCAAGAAGACAATGGAGTTGAACATCCTATATATTATTTGAGTAGAAACTTAAATGATATAGAAAGCAAGTACTCCTACGTTGAAAAGCTAGCTCTCGAAGCTGTTAAAGTGATACAGAGATTTCGTCACTATGTCCTCTTTTGAAAAACTACCATTTTGTCAAATTGCAATCCCATGACTTATATAATGTCTCGATAGTTGCTTGGGGGAAAATATTCAAAATGGATAGCAATTATATAAGAGCTTGATCTTGAATTTATAAAATCCAAATCGAAGAAATCCCTGGGTTTTGCGGAGTTACTATGTGATCTCTCATCATCCTCCAACGATGCAACATTAGAAGAAGCGATCATGGACGAATCTTTGTTTCTAATATCTTCAAGCAATCAGTGGTATGGAGACATAATAATCTATCTCCAAACCCAAACATATAGGTTTAATACCTCCCTCTTAGAACAACGACGCATTCGATACCAAGAAAAAGACTACATGATCGTCAGTGATACACTTTATCATCGTGGTGTCGATATAGTTCTGAGGAGGTGCATCACCCACGAGGAGGCAAAAAAAGTCCTGAATGATTGTCATTCAGGCGCATGTGGGGGGCATCAATCTGGTTATGCTACGGCTCAAAAAAATTTATGAGCAGGATACTTATGGCCAACAATGTTCAAAGATTGCAGAACCGCAGTCAGAAGTTGCCATGCATGTCAAATCTTCGATCGAAAAACCAGAATACCACCCACACCTCTACAACCAATAGTTGTTGTTGGGCCATTTGCCAAATGGGGCATAGATTTCATGACATGTAAACCCACCCGGCCAGGGGGCATGGGTATATCACAGTCGCAATAGTCTATTTTACCAAATGGGCCAAGGCGATGCCTACATTAAACAACAGCGGCGAAACGACTACCCTCTTCTTTTTCAATCATGTAGTCTCCAGATTCGGCATTCCACAGGCCATAGTCACAGATCATGGATCACATTTTCACAATCACATGATGGTTGAGTTTGCTACCAAATTAGGGCTATCACATGACAACTCTACTCCGTATTATCCGCAGGCCAACGGACAAGTTGAGGCAATCAACAAGGTCTGAAGCGGATGCTGCAAAGGATGATTGAAGTCCACAAAAGGATTTGGCACTTGATCCTGTACTCAGCCTTGTGGGCATACCGGACATTGGTGAGGAATGCAACCGGGTTTACACCCTTCCAACTGGTGTATGGCCTAGAAGTGATCTTACCAGTTCAGTGTGAAATCTCGTCCCTCAATCTTGCAATCGACCTTCTCCCCGGAACTTCAGAAGAGGAGGCTTGTTTCTTGGAACTAATCCAATTGGATGAAACCCGTCGTGATGCTGCTTTGGCTAATGAAGCCCATAAGAAATGATTCAAGGCGAGTTCGACAAGAATGTCAAATCCCGTGTCTTCTCAGAAGGTGACCTGGTCTTACTTTACAACCAGGAGTCTAATAAATTGGGAGCAGGTAAGTTCAAGTCTTTATGGATGGGCCCCTATATTGTTAAGCATGTATTAGCAAAAGGGGCCTACGAGTTAGTGGATTATGATGGGATTCCACTGGCGTAACCCCGCAACGGGTTGTACCTTAAGCGTTACTATGCTTGACTCAAGATAGTAACCCCTATGCTTTTGTTACATTTTTGTTTTCACTAAGGGTAATTGTTTTGGTTAAGCGATCCGCTTTCACATTTGTTTCAGATGTTAGACCTATTGGAATCATTTGTTGGATATGCCGATAGAGCGAGTCATAGTTCGTGAGACCTATCTTCTGCAGCCTGGGCCATCTTTGATCCAAGCGGTGAGTTAGTAAGTTTCAGAGGGGTATGTATTGGTCGGTCAACGAACAATATTTCTGAATACAGTGCATTGATAGATCTCCTCTCTGATGCCATCACATGTGGCATATGCCAACTCATCGTCAGGATAGACTCACAACTCGTCATCCTACAGCTCACCGGTATCTACTCCGTATGGATTCCAACTATCTATCGCATGTTCCTAAGGGTCAATATTTTGGAAAGGCCGTTTGATTCTATTCAATATCAACATATTTCTAGAAACTTAAACACATTAACAGACTCATTGGCAAATTATGTGCTAGATAGACATTTGCAACATTTATAGAAGAAGCATTTCATCAATACTTGCATCAAGATCATGTAACTTAACCAAAATAAAACTTCAAAAATCAAAAATATATATATAACTGTAATTGGTTTATACATAATGTTCTGTAACCAAGAAAAATTTGGTCAAATGAGCCAAAACTCAAAATTCTAGGGGGCACCCTAGTCTAATGATGCTGGTGATAACAAGTCACCGCCTGTGCAATCATGCGTAAAAGCCTAGTCCAGCGACTTGGCATGCCAGTAGTATGTTGTTGCAACCTCAGAGGCAGCTCGTCGGTCCTCACATCTGAAATACCAAGAGTGAGACCCTCGATCTGATCCTGCAATGCTGAAAGAGACTCGGCCACATCAAGGTCACAAAGGATAGCCGTCCCCACAACTTCTCCTACTGGAACGGCAGCTGGTGCTTTCAAACGTACTGTTGGCTGAACTAGTCCAATATTTGCATGAGCACATGAGTTTCGATTATTCTTGATAGAAGAAAGCATGATAACATTATAAAAAATAAAAATAAAATGATAAACAGACATATGGTCAAAGAATTTACCAATAGCACCCCATTGCTCACCAGCCGGCAGTGTTACAGGGAAAAGTGTCTATTTAGAACTGCTCTATCCCACTAAGGTGTGACAGCTGCCTTAGAAAAAAACAGAGAAAAACTACTTTTGTTTTTCCTTTATGAATTATAGATAGAGAGGAACAGAAAGACCAACCTCTGTCTTGCGCTAATCCTTCAATTCTATCCCTCTCTTCTTTGATAGTCCTCAGCTACATGCTCCCTTGCACGCCCAGCTTCACAAAGTACCTGTAAGATCACAGAAGCATAGCACTATACAAAGACATGGATCTATAATCATCAACAATCTAGGATCAGATGTAAATTGACCATACAAATGTAACAAGCATCAATGATACAAAAGCATGGAGGAAAACTCAAATAGTTTTTATTGATAAACAAGAAAAGATCCAGGAGGAGTTACAACCAGTTGTTCTGACCTAGCATCAATCTCCCAGCAAAGAAGCCCCTCTTCACCTCAAACAAAGCTTAGATCACCCAACAATCTGATGTTTGTCTCTAGAAACCAATAGCAATTCCTTACAATATGCAAAATTCCAGCCTCCGGATCTCTGGGATGAGGGATCCATATATAGATATCTGTAAGGGGGATGAGTCAGCTTGTGATTTGATTAGTGTCTTCTCTCTAATAGTTCTTACTTCCACTTGGAGACTAAAGGCCTCTTACTCATCCTTGGTCGAATTCAGTGAGGCAAGTGTCACAGGAGAAGATTCTGGAAGCTTCCATTGTCTTTCCACTTCGTGGAATGACACTGCCATTTGTCATTTCTCACCCATCGCACCCCACAGAAGGGACTTTTGAAATGCAATGCACCCTCACAATGTATTTAGGTGAGATGCAATGCACTTAACCAGTGGAGCAGCTGCAATGATCTTGTTTTGACCAATTCTGAGCAGTTTCTCATGGAGAAATTCTGGGAGAAGCTGTAATCTGTTGACCTTGTTCCTTTAGGGGTTAGAACAACACTTTTAGGGACTTATGAGCCCTTGGTTTATGGAAATTTCATGCTTGGGGTTGTAGGGCACAAAAATGTCTATAACAGTTGCCCCCTAAAGTATGAGGCCGTTAACCTTTTGGTGTCGGGTGAAATGCTTTATTACGAGGATCCGAAGTTCTTTCAATGCTGGGAGGAGACCTGTAATAAGATACAATACAATACATTATCTTCATACTATTTTCATGATATAGCTGAGGTGGGCATTCCCATGCTCAGCTTTATAAATTCATTTTGATGTACATAGGACAGACAATTGTCTGAGTGTAGACTGATGATTTTGGTAGAGCCATCATCCTTTTGAGTGGATGATTATCTGTGCAGCAATGGTGTACATTTAATGTCTTTATTTTCCCTGAATATATATCGCAGCCCGGATGGATGAAACTAGATCCGGGGTCTTCGATCTCGTTCAATCTTCACTCGAAGTACAAGTCGGTCCATGTGAGAAATTTTCAGAAGTCGAACATGGAAGGACATCGCTTGATTACCAGTCAATGATGTAAACTGTTAACAAGCGCAAGAGGAATCACCAATAATGATAATGACCCTCAAGGTACTGCAGTACAATTCATGTGGTGTGAATAAAGGACTTGGCGTCAAACACCACGCAAAATCTTTCGATCGAAGGCCATTGATATAAACCTATTGCCGGAAGTGAGAAACTTGCCATTGAGGCATGCAAGCTTCAAAGTACTGAATGGGGTGTTCCTAGATCAACTTCTTGGATAATGAGCTGATGTTGACAAGAAGTGATCCATCACAGGAGGGCCTTAATGAATCCCACACCAATGACACGGAACGGAGCAAATGATTTTAATGGAGGTGAAAATGATCTGGTGATATAAGGTTCAGGGTGGCGGTCATGAAAGAATGGAGTATAATGTATGGTAGTGGGTGAGACATAGGTGAATTCACTGAATGACTTCTCTTGAACATATCGGCGACACTGATGTGATGGATTGGTAGCATTAACCCCAAATGTGGATGGTATGGCGTGACCATGGTGATGTGACCGGTGAATGAAACAACCCAACCCGACTCGGACACGGAGTGGAAGTGTCATGTTCAAGAGCGACTTGCTACCAATAAAGTTTTCTTTGAGTTTTCTTCCCAATTTTTCCCCAGTCATTGCTGAACAGTACCTCTTTATTTTTGTCAAGCTTGAGGAGGATAACATATGCTTGTTCTATAATTTTCCCTTCGGGCAAACCCATTGCTAAGTTTTAACGAGCCTAGCGATAGTGAAACTCGTTCTCGCCTATAGACAAGTTTGTCGCTATTAATCTTTTTAACGAGTTTAACGACAAAGATAACTCGGTCCTTTTCAATTTTAGAGAGTCTGAAAAGGAACGTAAAGGTAACTCCAAAATTCCTTTTTCGTCATCTAATCCCTTAAGTCCGAAAAAGTAAAACAGTACAGAAGGGATGAATTTTCGATACTTTTAACGAGCCGAACAAAACAAGCGCTCAATCTTTTTGTGTAATAATCCCTCAGGTCCAAAAAGATTAAAATCTAGAGGAGGGATAGCACTTCCTGTCCCTTTAACGAGCTGGAGAGGCCAATGTCTCGACAATCTTTTCATATTTTACGACTCAGTTGAAAAGAGCTTAAAGGAGACTCATCTTTTGAGGAACGAGTGATAAAATGGGTAGGAGCTGATTCCAGGTAAGGTTTGGAATTTTCCAATAATGGCAGTGTCACAAGGATGGCTAGTGAAATCACTCTTCGCAGTTGTTCCTCAAAATGGGTAAACAATCAAATGGAGGTGAATGATTGGCCAATGAAAAAGTGGAGGTGACGGTGCAAACACGACCAAGGCTTTAATTGTTGAAGTACTACATTCACGATGGTTATTTACCGGGGAATAGTTCATTTTTTAATGAGCTTAAATGCGGGTGGAAACATTTGCTCATGTCTTATGTTTATTTTTTAAGGAGCTTGAACTATGTGTTAAAACTGCTCGATTAATCCAGTCGTGTGATAAGAATGTCTCATATAAAATGACAATTTTTAGATTTTTGCCCCACATCCTTTCTTTATGCAAGTTAGGAAACGACCAATCCTATGAGTTTAAAGGGTTAGAGGACCTACAAATTTAAAAAAATAAATAGTCTCTCTTCGCTTGCACTCCAAAAGGTTTGCATGCCCCCAGGTATAAAACAAAATTTCAAGGTTACCCCTTCTTTAGTCCGTTAAAGCATTTGTTTTACCGAGAGAGGCCTACCTCTTACGGGTTATCCAAAGATTTTTCTATTCACAATGCAAACAAAACACTTCTTTGGCGATGTCTACCGAGATAAACAAAGGTGAGTGAAGGAGGCTACTCCACTCACATAACTTTGACAAGAGAATCTTGTTCTAGAATAACCCCCTCTTCCAATCACGTACGGGAGTACAGACTAGTCATATTCTCTCGCGGAAACCTACCCTATACCCGGGGTTTTCCTGCCGAAGCAGACCAGGGTGCATGCCCCCTAGGTTTCAGTCATGTCCCCCCGAATCACTCGCGCTCATCGGGTGGACGGACTGGGGATTGAGACATTTCTTGTGCGAAAAGACCATTCAGGGATGGTATATGACTATTTGCTCTGTATGATTCGGGAAATGAAAGCTGGTCCATGAGCTTGACCACTCTTCCTCCATGCGGAAAACACATTACTCTAAAGAGTGAGGAGACAATTGCTCCCATTCAATAAATATAGTCTTGTCCAAGGAGTAGATTGTAATCCAGGGGTCCTTGAACTACCATTACGTTCATGTGAACGGTTTTCTCTCTCAATGTTATGGGCACATCGGGAAGGATCCCTAACGGTCGACTGGTTCCTTTATCAAAGCCTGTCAGATTTCTCATCTCAGGAAAAAGCAATGGTGAACCAAGCGCTTTCCAAGCAGTTGAGGAAAGGATACTCACAGAAGCCCCCTCATCTATGACGGTACCAGCCATAACCATTCTATATATTTGAACAATAATTCAGAATGGTATACTAGCTGGTAAATGGGGTCTGCCTAGTTGATTCCAGTCGAAGGAGACAACTAGGTTGCTTGGAGGTGGGACCGAATAGACGGCCCGGTATGACTCTGACGAACTTCCTTCCTGCGGTAAAGGAACGGGTAAATTTCCCCCATGTTCGTTGGAGTCTGTGCTTATGAAAAGAATTTGGACGGTGTCATCCTTGTTCTGTTCAGTGACTGTATCATCTAAAGATGGAACCTCTGAAGGCAAGACCGGGTCAACTGCCACCTCGGCATTTTGAATTTCATCTGGTATGGATTCAGATGGTTTATCTTTAATGATTGATGCTTCGGTTGACCACCTGAGCGGGCCAGGCGGATTTACAACTAGTGACGGACTCGGCAAGAGTTTTTTTGTATCCAGGAGGAAGTCGTAACGGTGAAACCAGACAATCATCCAAAACTCTTTTAGCTTCGTCTAAGAAGGGACAACGGTGGACGACGTGATCGCCTTCACACAGTTTACAAGGAAATCTATATTTTCCTTTTTGTCCTGGGGCTTCACTTTCACTAGTTGATGGTGTGTTTTCAACATGACCATCAGAGGTTGACGACACCGGGTTGTGCAAACGAGGAGACCAGTCCCTTAAGATTCGAGGGATGCAGGGACAATCTCTGTGATAGTGGTCTCCTTTGCAAATGACACATGGCGATTTAGGCCTGGTTGGTGCAGTGTGTGGATTTTCGCTAGACGACACTCGTTTTCCCCCATTCGCCTTTGGCTCCTTCTTCTTCTTCTCTTTCTTCTTCTTTTCCTTCTTCTCCTTAGGAACTTGACTTTTGGCTTTACCGGCCCCATCAAGTGAAGAGGAAGGAGGAGAGGAAGAATTAGAGGAAGTAGAAGGTTGGTGGGTAATTCTGGATTCATCTAGTTGCTGATTAGATTGTTCAGGAATAGTGGTGTTCTGAACGACAGAGGTTGAGAAGAGCCATACAGGCAAACCAATTGTCAGTCTTGGAAGCGACAATGTGGCCACATGGGGTGCACCAACATCTCCCCAAGAAGAGAAGGGAGTAGGATTTCCTCCAAGGCGAATTCCTTGGTTGGTGGACTCCATTTTCTCAACCCAAGATCAACGTAGGAAAGGGGTAATGAATATTCCGTTTAAAATAAATTTTAGACGCTTTGACACAACGTGTTTTTTCAGTTTTTAAGAGTCGAGAAAAAACAAAAGATGACTCTAGTCTCCTTCGATTTTTAATGAGCCTGAAGTGACAAGTGCTCAGATGGAACCTTTCCGTTAAGGAGTCTGAAAAGGAACGAAAGGGACTGCTCTAGAAATCTAGGTAGAGGGAGTACCAAACCAATCGCAAAACTGCAGAATACTTTTTACGGTACGGCTGTCAATCTTCCCGAATGCTGTGTTCAGTGCATTGCGATCGATAGGGCAGCAGACACGGCTTCCTATGCATAAATGATTAAGGCTATTGGGGTCTCCCAAAATATACTCGATGGTACATGGGAGCACAAGTCCGTACTGGCAATTATCGTCTCAAAGTGGAGGAATAACCCAACCATCAGTGAGAACAACAGTTACCAGGCTTTACGACGCCGGGATATGTCTCTAGCCTAGACCTCTAAATGTTGTGCGTTAAGTTCCAAAGCGTTGTTAGATTCATTTAATTTATTTTAAGTTGATCTTGTTTATGAAGTTTGCCTTTCGAGTTCACCACGAGATGTAAATGTAATTCCTAAAATGCAATCTAAGATTATAAACAAACTTTTTATCTCTTTTATGCAATGAAAATCCTAGCTACTAGGGAAAAGAAAGATAGAATCTTTTCACAAAGAGAAAAGAGCACACTCTAAATGCACTTTCCTAAATCAAGCCAATCAGGCTGTCTATATGCAAATGCACATGCATGTATTTTTTTTTTGACTTTCTTAGTATATCGATGCTAAAAAGAAAGTTGATGCACAAATCTGAATTTCTTTTCAAGTGACAAATATCAACAAGCTTCTTTTCGAAATCAAAAAATGGAAACGATCACAACACTTCACGATTTTGAACTGAATACTTGTTCTTGACACTAGAAAATTGCAAATTCAGACCAAAAGCAATAGTAACAGGATAATCGACCATCAACAGCAATCAAACTTTTTCCTACGATCAAAATCGACACTTGCAACAGATTCAAATCAAAGGACGATAGTACGACTATGCTACTTTTGAAAAGGAGAACTGTAAATGACTCAACAAACACACAAAAACATGTACAGTTCTTTTGTACAAAGGAGGCAGAATAACAGCAAGGAAAAGGAGTTTCAAACAGACATATGCTGATCACAGGCAGCAAAATTCAGGAATACAACTGGAAAAAATGAACCACAGAAGCCACAACTGCATAGAGCTAGTCTGATCAGAGCACCTATAACATAGAGAATCTGAAATGCAGCGTAGGTTGTCCACTTGGGAAGTGCACTGAAATTCAGAATATCTGAACAGTACCTGTGCCGGGCCCGAAACGAGACTCTGTTCGGGTTCCAAGTCATAGTTTGTAGTTCAGTTCTTGGGTTTTGGCCGAGAAAAAAGCAATCAGTAATGCAAAAATCAGGGTTAGATCTAAGGAGGATCTAAGAGCTATCACAAGGGAAATCAGATAGTTTGTGAATCAGTTGTTTAAATCATAAATAGATCCAGTGGATGGATTGAAGCAGCAATTATCTACTTTGCATTTATTATGGCAAATGCAGTTCGAATGCTACTTGTAAGTTTATGAAATAGACAACAAGGAATGATAAACAAACAAACTAATTAGTTCCCCAGCGGAGTTTCCATTTTGTTACAGGGAAAAGTGTCTATTTAGAACTACTCTATCCCACTAAGGTGTGACAACTGCCTTAGAAACAAACAGAGAAAAACTACTTTTGTTTTTCCTTTATGAATTATAGATAGAGAGGAACAGAAAGACCAACCTCTGTCTTGCGCTAATCCTTCGATTCGATCCCTCTCTTCTTTGATAGTCCTCAGCTACCTGCTCCCTTGCACGCCCAGCTTCACAAAGTACCTGTAAGATCATAGAATCATAGCACTATACAAAGACATGGATCTATAATCATAAACAATCTAGGATCAGATGTAAATTGACCATACAAATGTAACAAGCATCAATGATACAAAAGCATGGAGGAAAACTCATATAGTTTTTATTGATAAACAAGAAAATATCAAGGAGGAGTTACAACTAGTTGTTCCGACCCAGCATCAACCTCCCAGCAAAGAAGCCCCTCTTCACCTCAAACAAAGCTTAGATCACCCAAAAATCTGATGTTTGTCTCTAGAAACCAACAGCAATTCCTTACAATATGCAAAATTCCAGCCTCTGGATCTCTGGGATGAGCGATCCATATATAGATATCTGTATGGGGGATGAGTCATCTTGTGATTTGATTAGTGTCTTCTCTCTGATATTTCTTGCTTCCACTTGGAGACTGAAGGCCTCTTACTCATCCTTGGTCGAATTCAGTGAGGCAAGTGTCACAGGAGAAGATTCTGGAAGCTTCCATTGTCTTTCCACTTCGCAGAATGACACTGCCATTTGTCATTGCTCACCCATCGCACCCCACAGAAGGGACTTTTGAAATGAAACGCACCCTCACAGTGTATTTAGGTGAGATGCAACGCACTTAGCCAGTTGAGCAGCTGCAATGATCCTGTTTTGACCAATTCTGAGCAGTTTCTCATGGAGAACTTCTGGGAGAAGCTCTAATATGTTGAACTTGTTCCTTTAGGGGTTAGAACAACACTTTTAGGGACTTAGGAGCCCTTGATTTATGGACATTTCATGCTTGGGGTTGTAGGGCACAAAAATTTCTATAACAGGCAGCACCAAATCCGGGTCACCCCAGAAATCCATACCAGCATATGGACACTCGGAAAAAACCATCTCCTGACAGTTGAACCACTTGAAGAAGGTATCAGAGAAGGAAACCTGGGACTGACCAGCATGTCGGGCCATGAGGTCGACCCATCTCTACATCCGTGGCTCAGTCGGTGGAGGTAAACTAAGTGAAATGTACTGCGGTTGCATCAGTGGGATCTTTTCGAAGGCGAAAGCGGTCAAACAGAACCATAGCTGAAATTCTTGGATTTTATACCTTTTACCTTGGTCAGTTGTTCTTTCATCACAAGGAGTACTGCATCACACCAGTTGAACACCTTTAGTTCAAGGCATTCCAAGGCATACTGCATATAGGACCTGTTAGCCATGTGAAGAGCCGCACTACCAGCTAGTCTAGAAAAAGTGAACAGATTGGTCCTCAAGGACTGGTCAGTGACATCTCGAATGTTGATCTTGCCATCCCTTCTCGGCTGATATCCCTCTCTGCAATATCGGTGAATATAATCTCTCACGGATTTTCCCCCACAGGCGAAACCTGATAATGAGAGAGAGGCACCATGCCTCGATAAACCAGTCAAAAAATAGATGTCCACGACAATCAAGGGGATGGATTTTCCTCTTATCTGAAACACTTGGTTGGTAGGAGCCCATGCATCGAGAAAATATTGCAACAAGTTGATTTGTTACCTCATGCTAGAGATGCAGAAAAACTTGAGCAGGCCACAGTTCTGCAGTGCATTTACCGTACCTAGATCATGTAAATCAACCATGTCCTCTTCTTCATGCTCGTGTTTTCGCCATGTAACAACCATTTTTCTCCAATGAATCTCTGCAAAACACACAAGAGAAGAGTCAGGGTCCTGATTTGGTAAAAAGCATGCAAAAATTCCAAGAGAAAATAGTGCAAAAGTTTCCCTTCTCGCCCCCATCGCACCCTAGTAGTGTACTGGGTGAGATGCATACTGACTAGCCAATGGCTAGGCTAGTATGCATCACACCTTTCGATATAGGAAGGGTGTGATGGAGCCTGGGTGAATTTTTCAAACCCCAGGGGCTTAGAAAAATAGGGAAACATGCTCAAAATTCAAAAAGGAAGGAATGCAACTGAAGAGCTCAGGTTTAGCTCCTACCTAGTCCAAACGGCGCCAAGAATCGTCCACAAAATCTCCCAGAATCATCTAGTGAAAATCAAGGGGGAAAGGCACCCCCAGAGCTCCAACAAACCAAAGTTCAAATAAAATGGTAAAATGAGGGGTAAAAACCACTTTTAAGTTACTTTTCACGTAATTCGAGTAAAGTATTAGTGTTTTAACTCATTTTTCAAGCATGTATTGTTCATTTCTAATCAGTTTGATGAAGCAATTGAATAGGCAGTACAACCATCGAAGGAACAAAGTGGTTAGTGGTGAAATCAAATAATCAATGACCATTATCATGAGTAGTTTTTATGTGAATTTCAAGCTCGTTAAAAATTAAACCTAAGCAATGAGCAAATGTTTCCCCCAGAGTTTAAGCTCATTAAAAAATGAACCAATTTCCAGTAAATAACCATTGTGAATGCATTATCATCAGTGTTTGAGCCTTGGTTGTGTTCTCATCATCACCTCCACTCTATTTTAGCTGATCATTCACCTCCATTTGATTTTTTACCCTTTTTTGAGGAACAACTGCAAAGAGTGATCGTGTTAGCCATCCTTGTGACATTGCCATGATTGGAAAATTCCAAACCTTACCTAGAATCAGCTGCTACCCAAAATTATCACTCGTTCCTCAAAAAACGAGTCTCCTTTAGCTATTTTCATCTGACTCGTAAAATATGAAAAGATTGTTAAGTAGTTGGCCTCTCCAGCTCGTTAAAGATACTGGGAGTGCTATCCCTCCTTTAGATTTTAATATTTTTGGACCTGAGGGATTATTACACAAAAAGATCGAGCGCTTGTTTTGTTCGGCTCGTTAAAATTATCAAAAATTCATCCCTTTCATATTATTTTATACTTTTTTGGACTTAAGGGATTACATGACGAAAAAGGATTATTGGAGTTTCCTTTACATCCCTTTCAAACTCTCTAAAATTGAAAAGGACCGAGTTATCTTTGTCGTTAAACGCGTTAAAACCAATAGCGACAAACTTGTCCATATAGACAAGAACGAGTTTCACTGTCGCTAGTCTCGTTAAAACATAGCGACGGGTTTGCCCGAAGGGAGAATTATAGAACAAGCATATGTTATCCTCCTCAAGCTTGATAAAAATAAAGAGGTACTGGTCAGCAATGACTGGGGAAAAATTGGGAAGAAAACTTGAAGAAACTTTATTGGTAGCAAGTCGCTCTTGAACATGAAACTTTCACTCCACGTCCGAGTCAGGTTGGGTTATTCCATTCACCGGTCAGATCACCATTGGTCCATCGCACCATCCATATTTGGGGTTAACGCTGCCAATCCATGTCAATGTCACCGGTATGTTCAAGAGAAGTCGCTCAGAGAATTCACCTGTGTCTCATCCGCTGCAATACATTCACACTCCATTCTTTCATGACCGCCACCCTGAACCCCATATCATCAGATCATTTTCACCTCCAAAATCATTTACTCTGTTCCCTATCATAGATGTGGGATTCATTAAGGCCCTCCTAAGATGGTTCGCTTCTTGTTGACATCATCTCATTATCCAAGAAGTCGACTTAGGAACAACCCTTTCAGTACTTTGAAGCTTGCATGCCTCAATGGCAAGTTTCTCGCTTCCAGTGACAGGTTTACATCAATGGCCTTCAACCGAAATATTTTGCGTGGTGTTCGACGCCAAGTCCCTTTTTCACACCACGTGGATTGTACTGTAGTACCTTGAGGGTCATCATCATTGTTGGTGATTCCTCTCGTGCCCGTTAACAGCTTACATCATTGGCTGGTAATCAGGCAACGTCTTTCCATGTTCGACTCCAGAACATCTTTCACATGGATCGACTTGTACTCCGAGTGAAGATTGGATGAGTTTGAAGACCCCGAATCTAGTTTCATCCATCTAGGCTATGATATATTCAGGAAAATAAAAACATCAAATGTACATCATTGCTACATAGATGACCATCCGAATCAAAGGATGATGGCTTTATCAGAATCATCAGTCTGCCACACAGATGATTGTCTATCTTATGTACATGAAAATGAATTTATAAAGCTGAGCATGGGAATGCCCACCTCAACTAGATCATGAAAAATATTATGAAGACAATTTATTGTATTGTATCTTATTACAGGTCGCCTTCCAGCTCGAAAAAACTTCGGATCCTCATGATAAACCATTTCACCCGACATCAAAAGATTAACGACCTCATGCTTTAGGGGGCAACTATTATAGAAATTTTTGGGCACTGCAACCCCAATCATACATGTCCATAAACCAAGGGCTCCTAAGTCCCTAAAAGTGTTGCTTCACTCCCTAAAGGAACAAGGTAAGCTAATTACATCATCTCCGAGAAGTTCTCCACAGAAAACTGCTTAGAACTGGTCAAAGCTGGACCATACAGACTGCCCAGTGCAGATGGTGCAATGCATCTCACCTTCTCAGTGTAAAGAGTGAGATGCATACTGGAAAGCCCTTCTGTAGGGTGCGATGGGCGAGAGTAGAAAAATGGCAGAGACAGTTTGCAAGGTGGATCATCATGGAATCTTCCATAAACTTCTCCTGTGACACTTGCCTCTCTGAATTCACCCAGGGATGAGTAAGAGATCATCAATTTCCAAGTGGAATCAAGAACTATCAGAGATAGGACACTAATCAAAATCCCAGAAGCTGACTCACCCCCTGCAATCATCTATATATGGATCCCTCATCCCAGAGATCCAGAGGCTGGAATTTTGTATCTTGTAAGGAAGTGTTGTTGGTTTCTTGGTGGAATATCATAGTGTTGGGTGATCTAAGATTTTCATGAGGTGAAGGAGGGCTTTCATGCTAGGAGGATGACACTGGGTCAGATCAATGGGTTGTAATCATCTCTTCTAATCTTTATATCAATAAAGATATTCAAGTTTTCCTCCACATTCTTGTATGTCTGATTGTATATGCATTTGTGTGGTCAATATATATCTGGTCCTATATTGTTTATGATTGTAGATCTCTGCACTTTGAAGGTATTATGCTGCTTTGACTTTATAGGTACTCTTTAAAGTGGAGTGGTCAAGGGAGAAGCGACAAAGACCTGTCGGTGAGGAGAAGGGACAAGCAAAGAACCGGGCGAAAGATTGAGATTGGTATTCTTTGATCCTCTCCTATCTACTTCTCATAAAGGAAAATGAAAGTAACTTTAATCTATTTGTTTCTAAGATAGCTACCCATCTTAGTGGGACTAGCACCTCTACATAGACACTAGATTTCCCAATAAACAATACATCTGAGTGAAATCGCTCCCGGATTGCTCCAGCTCTACTATCTCGATCCTGAAAGGAATCTTTCACATACTTACCCAAGGTGCATCCTTTGCATGTATTTGTTTGTTCCAGTTTTCCCTTAGGTAAGCCGGTAGAAATTTGTTGCATGATATTCAAGGCCCCGTGATGCAAGTGGCCCAGTCTTTTATGCCATAGCTCACCAACATCTTGGCATTGCACCAGCTCTTCTTTGGAACTCAGTGCAACACAGTCATCTACCTCCATCTTGTAGAGATTCTTTACTCGAATCAAAATTCGCTTGGTCTGTTCAGTGCTGATATGCCTTAGAAAAACTTTTCCTTTACTAAATACTACATCATAGCCTTTATCTTCTATCATAGAAATAGACAAGATCCTTTTTCAGACTTGGTACATACTTAACAGTAGATAGGGTGAGAGGAGTACCATGCTCCCTCTGAAACACAACTGTACCTTCACCTGATACACAATACTTTCCATCATCGCCCATCTCAATCCGCATTTGGATATCCTTCTCCTCCAATGTACGGAAAATATTCTTGTCACCCGACATGTGGAAAGAAGCTCCATTGTCCAAGTACCAAACACACCCCACCATGGATGAAACCATGCATGCGATAAGCGATAAATCCAACACAAGTTGTGAAGCTAGTGCATCACCATCAGATACCTTTAAGGAACCCTTCTTGGATTTCTTCTGTGGACAGTTCATAGCATAATGGCCCACTTCATGACAGTGAAAGCATCGCACCTTCGACTTGTCAATCTTCTTCCCACCATGAGAAAATTTGGATTGGGATGCCTTCCTTTTCCCTTTCTTAGCTTTACTCTCTAAAGCTAGATTTTCATCATCATCATGTTTTGATGAAGATCTATCCCTGGTGCTTCACCTTATCTCCTCCTGCATTAGGTCTAACCAAAGTTGTTCCAAATCTGGTAGTTTCTCTCTTCCATTAACCGAGTCCTGGTAGTTATGCCAGCTCTTAGGAAGATCGAGGAGTGCTAGACTCTCCATCTCGTCATCAGCAGTCATGACCCCTACACTTGCAAGCTCATCCCTGCAAGTGGTGAGCTTGTTCAAGAACGTAGAGATTGTGTTGCCCTTTTCACACTTTACCTTTTGAAGTTTGTCCTTCAGTGCCAACTTCCTCCGATTTCTACTATTTTGATAAATATCTTTCAATGTTTTCCACATCGAAAATGGAGTCTCCTTCCCATGGAGGCTCGAGATAATGTGATCTCAAACTCCCTCCAGGAGTATTCTCCTTGCTACAGCCACACACTTTTTCTATTCCACCAGTTGAGTACCATCAGTCGGCTTTTGGACTTCTTGATCAATGAATTCCTTGAGACTGTTATGTTCCAATACTGCCTCCATGCTATCCTTCTAGCCTATATAATTCAAACTACCATCAAGGGCATATTCAATTCTTAAACCATTGAATGCCATCAGTGAAATAGATGTGATAAGAACTCAATTCAATATTCAGAAACCAAACTTTGTACTTCTCCTACTTGTATATTGTTCTTCCTTGATCACCTTTTCTCTGATACCATGTAGAATTTCCCACTATAGATCACCTGGTAATGCAATTTACTAAAGCAAAACACTTGATCTACTTCTACAAACAATTTAGCGAAAGCTTAATCAAACATGAGAAACATCAAGCATGAACTAACATAACTGAGAATGAGAAGTAATCAACCATAACACAAAAGATATATCACTGGGGAAAGCACCAGCCTAAAACCCCAACTCTATATTATCATACAAGTGGAAATCTTGTTCAAGTAACAAAAATAATTAGCTCTCAAGCTATCTTGATCTCTCTGCACTCAAACAATATATCTCACACACTCAATAGACATAGAATATATCTTCCTCAAGCTCTCCAAGCCTCCTATTTCCTTGTGTAGTTTTGATTGGGGTCCAATGATATCACATATTTGAATTGGACTCATCACACTCACTGTAACCTCAGGTCCAACTGCACAATCCATAAGGAATAATATTCCTTCTACATGCAAGGAATATTCACCAAGGACTATCCTAGTAACTAATAGTACATTATCCCTCCATCTGATCTCAACTAGGTCTCTAACTGAATTGACATGCATGAGTTATCCATGAGTGAATACTCAGTTATCTGAATTACAATAGTTACATGCATGCAATCATTAACTAACTAAACTCTCATTAATTTAACAAACTGTTAAATTAATATAACTAGACTTGACTCAGTTAAACTAAGTCAACTGATTACAACTCAATATTACAACTCATCCTTATCTCTTTAATTGAAGGTTAAATTCCTCAATCAAAGGAGAAAATATTGCATGTCCTGACATAGACTTCAAGTTTGATTTTCCTTAACTAATTAACTCCTGACGAATTAATTAATTAATTTCCAAACTATTGTTGATATCAAATTCGAATTTTACTTCCCATGTTTGGTCCAGGGATTGACTAAATTCCTGAAATGTTATTTTTATAAAAGCTAATTTTATCACTTTCACTTTTCACCAATTTTTGCTAAGACCTGCAATGGTTGAACTGCTATTTATAGCTGGGCTATTTATAGTAGTGCTATTTTTAGTAATTTCTATTTTTATCATTTCTTGTTGCACACTTTTCAACAGCATATGATTGATTCTGATAAGCTACATGTGGCAACATATGATTGGCTCTAATAAAGACACGTAGCAGCATATGATTGGTTCTGATAAAGCTACAATGGCATGTGACATCAGCATGATGTGGCGGTACAATAAGACACGTGGTAGGTAGTTCTGGCATTTTGAGGGGCCTAAGGGGGAAAATCTAGGTGAAAAATATCACCACTCAGAAAGTGCAATGTGTCGTGATGATCTCATATCGGAGGTTGGCATATCAGAGAATTAGAATGTCACAAATCCGAAATTATTTCCCAATTGGAGACTGTTGATGAGAGGGGCTCTGATATTTGACTAGCACATGCTTTAGAAGAGTTTAAAGAACCAAGGGGTGAAAAGCACTTTACAAAGGAAAAATTCCCCCCGACAGGATCAAAATTTCCCAGTGCCTCAACGTTAAGTAGCAGGTCACGTCCCTTGGTCCCATGGAGGAAAATAGAAAGGGGCTAAGAAAAAGAGGCCAACGACATCAGAACTTTCTATTTTCATAAGATCTTTTAATAATAAAGTCTCAATGAGGAACAACTCTGTTATTTCACTATGGTGATATTATAGGGCATATTAGGCTAAGATAGTGTAACACAAAAGAGTTAGGAGATGGATGAGTTGGCAGCTGTGATATTGAATGAAGGCACACAGGAGTTAGTAATTGACAAGGCCTAATCATGTGGAAGACTCTATAACAAGAAACCAAGGACAATAGTGGTTGAATAAATTCAACTGCTTTGTGTGCACATCTTCAATGAGGTAAATGAAGGTATGGGACTCAGGAAGCAGTAATTTCTCATCATGGAGCTCCATGCAATCAGACAATTAAGGCGAAAGCGACAGATGAACTCACTGAGCAGCAAGAGAGTCACATGATGGAAAAGAAGTGGCTTGTTCATAGGTGATCACAAGAATGATAGGGAAATATTTTCCTTAGCCATCATTCAGTTTTCCTTTTGTCTATTATTCTATATTTTTTTCATTTTAAAGAAAGGAATGAAATCCTTTGTAATGATTTGGGTAGTAGACCTTCACACATTGAGACAACTGGAGATTAGCTGAGATATTTTGTAACTACTTTCAAAGCTCCCCCTCTCCTTATAAAAATGGGGAAGAAACACTTAACATAGGTTCCATAATTCTTCACCCAAGAGGTCTAAATTCTGTGGTTCCACTTTAGTTCAATTTGCTTGTTCATGAGGTCCTTGGGCTAATAAAATTGTTGAATGTAATGGAATGGTTATTGGGACTCCATCTTGAAGATTAATGAAACTGTTTTTTTTATTCCTATCAGAGAAATGTGCATTATGTTTCCCCTTTGTTTATCACTTCATGTATTCCTTTCCTCCTTGTAAATAGTGTAATGAAGTTGTTGGTATCACCCTCATTCATGGTTGTATATTTATTGCTAAGTAGTAGCAGTACCTATGTTAGCTACAGATGTACTTATGTTATTTAATAGCCTACAGTACTTGTAATGTGAATAGATTTACTTAATGTTATTTGGTGACAAACGCATTCATGATGTATAGATCTTGGGACCTTAATTAGCGTTCCACTATTTCTGCATTTTCACCTCCTCAATCTTCCATACTTCTATTGGAAATTGTTGCTTAGGATTATATGTTGTATGCATCCCTCTGCATCAAATTACCTCCTTTCTTTCCTCCTCTTCACGTTTACTACAACACCAATATTAGGTTGTCTATTGTTGAGTGTCGGACACCATAACCAAGAAATTTCTTTTCAAGATTAGCCATATGTACCCCCTGACTATTTATATCTATTTTTTTGTGAGTTTACCTTAGTGAAGGGCTATCAAACCAAGCTCTAAATTATCCCTTTCCTCATTACGTGACATATGGAGTGCAGCAGAAACCCCTCAGATAATCTTCAAAGGCACTCCTCTCTTTAACATGTCCTAGGCACTAGTCTCTTATCAACCCAAAGGTTGTTTCTAGGAGGCTACTATATATTCTGAAGAAACTGTGCAACAGGTGATAGAAAAAGTGACAACATATTTTTGGCATCATTTTCAGGGAATGAATCAGAATATTTTTCCCTGGGTAAAATTTTTTTTACATTCCCTTTGTTGGGTGAGCAAGGGAAGTGTGGGTCGAAAATCTCTCACCTTGACAACTCCACTATTAGAATCTTATTGTAAACTTCCTGACGACTCCACTATCAAGTCATAAGTTCATCACCTTGGCTTTTAAGAGGCCCCATACCTGCTCAAATACCTCTCAGCAGAGAATGTCATATGTATTTGATCCAGAAATACTAATATCTAGAAGGATTTGTAAGGAAAAAAACCCCAATATTGATGCTCTCGGGGTAGAAGAAAAATTTATATCAACAAGCAAGTCAAGAAGCATAACTGGCCCTGGAGAGAACAAAAAGGGGAAATAGGAGGCAGCTTCCTCAATTCATGGAAGAGAATCCCAAGAACAGAAGGTGGAGGAGATGGAGAGGTTAATAAAGAACTCCTTATATAAACTGATCAATCTAGAACTAGAAAATAAAAACCTTTGTCAAAAAAACTTCCAAGCTTCTAATCGAGGTTTAAATCCCCAATAAAAAATTCCTCCGCTAAATATATTGCAAAGGGAGAGGAAAGAATAGCAAGACCACATCCATCCTCCATTATATATAAAAGATGATCTGAAGGAGTAGATACAAGATGCTAATGAAGTTCAGGGGAACCTGTATTCCTCTTTCTCTGATGAAGAAAAAGAAGTTAGAACATATGAACAAGAGGAGGATGATATTAATGCAATGCTAGATGATGGGGAATTTGATGATTAATACAAGGAGTTTGCTAATTCCATGCAGGCTCAACTGCATAATAAATATGATCTTTGGTCATCTAGGAAGAGATCAATGGGAAAAAACCAAAATGAAGGCACTTCCTCCCAAGAGCTTCCTAAGCCATCTCACAATGGGAAGGTGCCTTTAGATTTAATTATTCAAAAAAAGGACTCCTCATATCCAAACTTCTTTAAGCCCGAATTCCTCAAAGAAGAGAAGTCACCTTCCCCCTCTAAGCCCATCTGTGAAAAAGAAAAAGAGCCAAGTAATGTTTGTGGCTGTCATGACCAGGAAGATATTGGTCAGAAGACTTTTCAAGAAAATAAGGCAGCTACAATTTTCTCCCATCAGTTCTATGACCCAGTAGCTGACTACATGACAATATTCTTTGGTTAGCAGCAGAGGTTGTTTCAGGGGTACGTATTAAGATTTTTGTTTGAATATTTTTAATCGTGCATGCTTGTTTTGATTTCTAAATTTCAGCAGCATGGGGGCATTAGGTCCAGCACCCAAATGCTGACCTAGTACCATTGGAAGGTTGAACTCACTTGGGTGAATTGAGCTGTATGCACAAACAAGATTTATATATAAATAAGCTCACTAGATGAGCATTTAATTTCTTGTTGTTAGAGTTTATATTTCTACATTTCATAATTATGAGGAAAATACTCTCAACAAATAAAGATCCATGGATATTTTTTGGTTGCATAAGTTCATTATATTTTTTATTCCATTCCCAATTATGAAGCCTACTAGCCTGTAGGTTCTCAACACCTTGCTAGCAAGGCACTATCCCTAGTTGCAACCAATGTTCTCACCTACTACATCAGCTATCAAAAGAGTCTAAAATAGAAGAGAACTTTTGCAGTCATCTCCAAGTAGCAGAAGGACTCAAAGCCTAAATTAGACCCTCTACATTGGAAATTTCTCTAAACAAGCTTTGCAACAAATGTGGAAGACCAAAAATGGACTCTTGGATCAAAATATATTGTCTATTGAAGTTCAAGGGTTGAAGCCTTAAGAAGGAATATTAGAGGTCCAATATATCGGATATTTCATATCGGAGGTTCATGCAGATCGAAAATTGCCGCATCAGAACATTAAGGATATCGGCGATAACATATTAGCGATTGCACATCATAGCATCATGCATATCAGAAATTGCAATGTCATAAGTCCTAATATATCAGCGTTCACAACATTGGGAATCCAATTCATCGGAGCGGTCAGTATCGAATCTCAGAGGATATTTTCACATCGCAATATCGCAAGATTGAAAATTTTGTAGATCACAACCTTTTAAAAGTTGCAACAAGAGTAAAGTGTCAATAGTGTAAAAACCATTGGGGGACTCAAATAAATATTAACAGAGGATTCCATCACAAAACCAAAGGTGGAGGGCCATTTTCTCTCTCCTCTAGTAGGACACATGGTGGCATATGATTTGTTATTATAAGCTACATGTGGTAATATATGAATTTATCTGATAAAGACATGTGCCAACATATTATTGGTTTTGATAAAGTTATAGTGGCATCTGACATTAGCATGATGTGGTGGTACAACAAGACACTTGGAAAGAAGTTTTGGCATTTTGAGGGGCCTAAGGGGGAAAATCTGGGTGACACATGTCACCACTCAGAAAGTTCCTTGTGGACTGATGATGTCATATCGAAGGTTGACATATCGATGAATTAAAATGTCTCAACTCCAAATTTATTTCCCTAATTGGAGACCACTGATGAGAAGGGCTTCGATATTCGACTAGTGCATGATGTAGAAGAGGTTAAAGAACCTATGGGCACAAAGCCCTTTACAAAGGAAAATTGACCCCCGACAAGAAAAAATTACCCCAACATCTTAAGGCTAAGTAGCAGGTCATAGCCCTCGATCCCATGGAGGAAAATAGAAAGGGGCTAAGCAAATGGGGCCAAGGAAATCAGAACTCCCTATTGTTCATAAGGTTCTTTAAGAATAAAATTCTTGATGAGGAAAATCTCTTCTATTGCACTATGGCGATATTATAGGGAATATTGGGCTTCGATAACATAATGCATATGAGTTATGATATGGATGAGTCAGCATATGTGATATTGAATGAAGGCACAAAGGAGTTAGTAATTGAAAAGGGCTAATCTTGTGGAAGACTCTGTAACAAGAAACTAAGGAAAACAGTGGTTGCAAAAATAATTTGACTCCTTTGCATGCACGTATTCAGTGAGGTAATTGGAGGTATGGGACTCAAGAAGCACTAATTTCTTAGCATGGAGCTCCATGTAGTTATGAATTTAAAGCAAAAGTGATAGGTGAACTGGTCGAGCAGCAAGAGAGGTACATCATGGAAAAGATGTGGCCTGATCAAAGGTGATCACAAGAACGGTAGGGTGATATTTTCCTCAGCCATCACTCAGTTTTAATTTTTTCTATTATTCTATAATTTTTTAATTTTAAAGAAACGAATCAAATCCTTTGTAATGATTTGGGAATTAGACCTTTGCACACTGAGATAGATAGTCAATCAGATAGTTAGAACTCATCTGAGATATTTTGCAACTGCTTTCAAATCTCCCCCTTTCCTTATAAAAGTGGGGAAGAAACACTTAACATAGGTTTTGGAATTCTACACCCATAGTCTAAATTTTTTGATTCCACTTTGGTTCAATTTTCTTGTTCGTGAGGTCCTTGGATTGATACAACTGTTGAATGTAATGGACTAGTGATTGGGACTTCATATTGAAGGTTAATGAAATTTTTTTGTTGATTCCTATCAAAGAAATACGTGGTATGTTTCCCCTTGTTTTATCACTTCATGTATATCTTTCCTCCTTTGAAATAGTGTAATAAAGTTGCTAGTATCACCCTCATTCATGGTTGTATATTTGATGGTAAGTAGTAATAGTACCTATGTTAACTACATATTTACTTATGTTATTTAATAGCCTACAGTATATATAATGTGCACATATTTACTTAATGTTATTTGGTGAAAAATGTATTCTTGATGCATAGAGCTTTGGATCTTAATTAGTCCTCCACTATTTCTGTGTTTTCAACTCCTCTTTCTTCCATACTTCTACTGGAACTTGTTGCTTAGGATTTTGTGTTGTATCTAGCCCTTTGCATTGAATTCCCTCCTTTCTTTCCTACTTTTTATTTTTACTACAAAACAAATATTAGGCTACCTATTAGTGTGTGTTGGCCACAAGAACCAAGAAATTGCTCTTCGAGATTAGCCATATGTACCCCCTGAGCATTTATATCTATTTGTTTGCTTGAGTTTACCTTGTGTTATAGACATTTTTGGGCACTACAACCCCAAGCATAAATGTCCATAAACCAAGGGCTCCTAAGTCCCTAAAGGTTTTGTTCCAACCCTTAAAAGAATAAGGTCAACTAATTACATCATCTCCCAGAAATTCTCCATGAAAAACTACTCAGAACTGGTCAAAACTGGATCATTTCACTTGCTCCATGGCCAGGGTGCGATGCATCTCATCTTGTACACACAGGAAGTGCGTTGCATTTCAAAAATCCCTTCTATGGGGTGCGATGGATGAGAAAAGACAAGTGGCAGAGACGGTTTGCGAGGTGGATGATCATGGAATCTTCCAGAAACTTCTCCTGTGACACTTGCCTCTCAGAATCGCCCAAGGATGAGTAAGAGATCAATGAGATCTCCAAGTGGAATCAAGAACTATTAGAGAGAAGACACTAATCAAAAACCCAGAGCTAACTCACACCTCTGAAAATATCTATATATAGATCTTTCATCCTAGAGATCCAAGGGTTGGAGGCTGGAATTTTTCATCTTGTAAGGAATTGCTGTTGGTTTCTTGAGGAAACATCATAGTGTTGGGTGATCTAAGCTTTTCATGAGGTGAAAAAGGGCTTACTTTATGAGAGGATGATGCTAGGTTAGAACAATTGGTTGTAATTCTCTTGGCTCTTTCTTGATTATCAATAAAACTATTCTAGTTTTCCTCCATACACTTGTGTGATTAATGTTTTATGCGTTTGTGTGGTTAGTATACATCTGATCCTATATTGCTTATGATAATAGATCCATGTTCTCGTATAGTGCTATGCTGATTTGATTCTACAAGTTCTGTGAAGATAGGTACGAAAACAAGTAGCAAAGGACTATCAGAAGAGAGAGGAATCAAGCAAGGAACCAAGCGCAAAACAGAGGTTGGTCTCCTTTATTCTTCTCTCATCTATCTTTCATAAAGGAAAATGACAATAGTTTTAGTTTGTTTGTTTCTAAGGTAGCTACCAGCCTTAGTGGGATTAGCAGTTCTACATAGACACTATTCCCGGTAACAAAATGGCAACTCGGCTAGGGAGCGAGTAGATTGTTTGTTCATCTACATTTGTTTACTTTATAAGCTTACAGATGGAGCCTGAAGTCAAGCTAGCTAGCCTTCAAACTGCATTTGCTATGCAAGTGCAAAGTAGATCAACGTTGCTTCAGTGAATCTTCGGGTTTTGTTTATGAATTAAACAATTGATTTACAAGCTTTCTAATTGCCCTCGTGGTGGCTCTAGTAACCTCCTTAGATCTACCCCTGTGATTGATTTACTGATTACCACTTGCTTGGCCTAAATCCCTGCACTGAACTGCAAACTGTGACCCGGAATCCAATCAAAGTCTCGTCCCTAGTCCAGTGCACTGTCTGTTATGTGAACTTCAAATGCAATGCACTTCCTGAGTGTAGTAGGTGCGTTGCATTTCAGTTTCACTGTGTTACAGGTGCGCTGATCAGACAAGGCATTGTTCCTAAGTTTTGGTTTCTGCGTTCACTCTTTTCATATCTATTCAGGAGTTTTGCTGCCTGTAGTTAGTTAACCTCTGTTTGAAACCCCTTTCCTTGATGTTATTCCACCTCCATTTTGCAAAGAACTGTAAATGTTTTTTATGTATTTTTTGAGTCATTTTCAGTTCTCCTTTACAAATAAGTAACGTAATTTTACTGTCGTTTCTTGATTTGAAAGTGTTGCAAGTGTCATTTTCAGTCATAGAAGAGAGTCTGATTGCTCTTGATAGTTGATTACCCTGTTACTATTGTATTTGATCTGAATTAGTAGTTTTTCTAGTGTCGAAAGCAAGTTTTCAATTCCAAATCGCAAAGTGTTGTCATTGTCCTCATTTTGTTTTGAAAAGAAACTTGTTAGTAATTGTCGCTTTGAAAAATAATTAATATTTGTGCATTAGCTTTCTTTTTACCATTTACACATTAAGAAGGCTGAAAACAAATACATGCATGTGCATTTGAATTTAGACTGTTTGTTGGTTTGATTTAGGACAATGCATATAGTGTGTGCTCTTTGCTCTTTGTTGAAAGAACGCCATCTCTCTTTCCTTAGTAGCTAGGATTTTCATTTGCAAAAAGAAGATTAAACGATTGTTTATCATCTTAGATTTCATTTTAGGAATTGTACATCTACATCACGCGGTGAACCTGAAAGGAAAATTTCTTAAGCAAGATCAACCATAAAATAAATTTAATGAGTCTAAAAACACTTTGGAACCTAATGCACAACATCTAGAAGTCTAGGCTAGAGACGTATTCCGGCGTTGTAAAGCCTGGTAACTATTGTTTTCACTGTTGGTTGGGTGATTCCTCCACTTTGAGACGATAAGTGCCAGTATGGACTTGTGCTCCCACGTACCGTCGAGTATATTTTAGGAGACCACAATAGGCTTAATTCTTTATCCATAGGAAGCCGTGTCTGCCACCCTATCGATCGCAATGCAATGAACACAGCATTTGGGAAGATTGACTGCCATACCGTAAAAAGTATTCTACAGTTTTGCAATTGGTTTGGTAATCCCTCTGCCTAGATTTCCAGAGTAGTCCCTTTCGTTCCTTTTCAGACTCCTTAACGGAAAAGGTCCATTTGAGCACTTGTCACTTCAGTCTCATTAAAAATCGAAGGCGACTAGAGTCATCTTTTGTTTTTTCTCAACTCTTAAAAATTGAAAAAACAAGTTGTGTCAAAGTGTCTAAAATTTATTTTAATTGGAATAACGTCATTTTTCCCTCGTTGGTCTTAGAAGTTAGTCTCCCTTCATCACAAGTTCTTGTAGAATCGCTAGGAAATCTTTTGGATAGACTAGATATGTCTGAACAACCGTCGACATCCAGGACTGTGTCATCTGACGTAGCAGTGGTAGGGCCTCCTGCTTCTACTCCAACGATGTTCACCGGTATACCATCTGTCCCGACAAGTTATCAACAACAAGCCGGAGTCCAATCAGGGACTGTTTCCACGACATGGTTAGTTCCTATTTCTTCATCCGGATTACCATCTGGTATTTCTTATGTTGAAACTCAACAAATTGATCCAATGTGTCTTCAAAGGCCAATCTACCCTTTAAGTACTGGATTGCCACCATATGGAGGGCAGTATGCCTTTTCATTGTTCCCTCCTGGAGAACAACCATATGGGAGTTTACAACAAAGTTCAGGTCAAACTGGAATTACATCTAGCGGTTGGGTACCAATACTGCCTCAGCAACCAAGGGTTGTATATTCAATGCAACCAGTCCACCCTATGTCGAATATTCCCACTATACCTGCTATGGTGACTGCGTCGTAAGTACAAGTGCTACCTGTTGTATTTCAACCCCAAGTTTCTCAGGTTGCAATACAATAGCCTCTTGTCTCAACGACTCAATCACAACCTATGGTTAGTGCCTCCTTATCTAGAGCGACTCAGGCTCAAACAAGTACTATGACTCCTCATCTTGGTCAATCATCCAGTATTGGGCAACAACAAATGGTCCAACAACCATGGCTGATTCAATCTCAACAACCGCCATTCCAGCAATCATATCAAGGACCTGAGCAACAAGTCTTTGTAAGTAATGGGCAACCGTATTTCCAAAGTAGTTATCAACAACCATATTAGAATGGTTATGCCCATCAACCTTATCAAAATTACCAGCATCAAATACATTATGCTGGTATGCAAAGACCCACTGCTCAGGCGATTCCATCTTATCCTAGATATGCTTCGCGTAACCTGAATCAATAGTTTCCCTTTGTAGCAACTCTAGAATTATGAGATCTAAACTGGCTGACGAATGATCCAATTGCTTATGCCCCTTGGTGGCCGACGATTCCGCATAAACTTCCGTCAGATATTCCTAAATTTAATGGAAATCCGGGTGAAGACCCATCAAATCATGTGATGACCTTTCATCTGTGGTGTTCATCTAACACTCTAAATGATGATTTGATTAGGCTTCGCCTTTTTCAGCGAACGTTAACTAGTCCAGCAGCAAAATGGTATATCGAATTGCCTAGAGCTTCATTCGATAACTTCAGCACCCTAGCCACAACCTTTTTAACCCATTTTCAGTTACCAATAAGGTACGAAACAGGAACAGAGCTTCTTACCAATTTCAAACAAACAACGGCCACTCACATATCTGATCATATTCATGAGTGGCGACATCGTCACAGAATGGTAAAAACATATGTTCCTGATCAGCTGCTAGCTGAATGGTTTATTAAGTCATTATTACCTTCTATCACAGAAGATGTGGCAAAGGGAGGAGTCGTCACTGAAGAGCAAGTTATTGCTCGTGCACAATATCTAGACTTGATCTATACTCAGTCTGGCACGCTCTACAATAAAATACCTGATGCTCATAGACCGGCATTTTCCATTCCTCCCTCTCCTAAATCAAACAAAGACTCTCATGTTGGTGATGGCGTGATAGGTACGACAAGCACGAAGTCGACAAAGGCTACATATAAGAAAGCCCGTAAGATTTCTGATCAAAATGCAAATGAAGAACTTCTCGCCTCAAAGGTAAATGCCGTGTCGACCAACAAGGGAAAACAACTGAAGCAACCAGGGGGAAAGAAGAAAAAGAAAGGGAGAAAAAAGAAGCAGGATAAGTCATCTCCTGAAAAACCTTCTACAAACCCTTCTGGAAATAGGAAACCAAATCATCCATGCTTTATATGCAATGAGGATCATTGGACATCAGATTGTCCATATAAAGCTGAGCTTAGAAAATTCTTCAAGAATACAAAAACCTCGGTAGTATTAACTGATCCATTTCTGAATCCAGGAACAAATATGGTTGCTAGTGACAATGCTTCCTGATCCCAAGTACTTATGCCGTCCATTTCGAAGCAACAAAATGATGCTTTGATATCGACAAGGAATAAAGATTACGGGAATCCACAGCTGTCGAATAACAAGGCTAATGAACAACCTAGTAGTTCGACAACAACTTTGACCGAAGTTGTGCCACCCATCATTCCTGAATCAATGATAAAGCCGCCAAAGGGAGTAGTACACAAATCAACATTTTATCCTCGTGCAAAAGTAGCACAGAATTATAATATTGTAGAGGACCTAGCCCAATCTCCATCCGCTATGTCGACACTTGAGGTACCACAAAATTGCCCCTCCCAAAATCAGGCTCTATTATCAGTAATAGGTGGAATTGACCCAACAGATTCCAATATTGTATCCTTTAATCACAAAGGATATGACCCTCGGTTACTAGCTCAACTAGCTTTCCTCATTCAAGTGAAAGCCCTCAACAAAATTGTTCATCGAACAATTATTGATGAGGGGGCATCTACATGTATTATGTCGATGAGTTGCTAGAAACATTTAGGCTCACCACCCTTGTCGAGATCGTCAATGACGTTAAAAGAATTTTATGGATGATCATACACCCCATATAGGATTTTAAGTAACTTGCAAGTTGAACAAGGGGGAAAAGTAGTAGAAATAGATGTTGAAGTAATCGATGGAAACCTTGATTACAAGATCCTACTGGGAAGGCCCTAGATATATGCCATGGTCGTAGTTGTGTCGACCTACTTCAGGAAGATTGCATTTCCCTTCCATGGAGGAATTACAATTGTCGACCAAAAAACATTTCTCCCCAACAGTTCACAAGTTACAGGAAGCATTCCAATGATCCATGGAAGCAATCATTCGCTTCAAAATATTGGAGTAGGCCTCCTAAAAGGCCCTGCCTTAATGGGTACTTTTGCCCTACTGCCTCCAAGTAATTTGGCGCAAGTGGCCACAGTGGAAACCTGCAATATGAAATCTTCTATATCTAATGGATTCGGAAGATTCCTAAACATTTTGTCAGCATGGATCATCGCCATTTTAGAAATATTGTAGCAATCAATTTTCTTGGCTTGGAGGGCAAACCCAAATCAACGCTCATCGAGTGTTTGGTTAGATAGGTCTAAGGAATATGGCACCCCTTCAGATCCTTGGTCGCAAGTGCATTACACTAACGAAGGAATTTTTCAATCAATGGTAATTGAAGGGGCGCGATGGGAAGATTACCACCATCGTTCCCATCTTCCGGATTGTAAAGAAGTTACTCTTGATGACCTTCATCATCCTTCAGTTTTTTATTTTCTATAAAATACTGTAAATATGGTGGATTTCGAGGATGGTTCTTATATCGTGTCGACCTCGTTAAAAAATGAAACAAGGAGTCACGAGGATAGTTCTTTTACTGTGTCAACCTCATTAAAAAATGAAACAAATCCCCTTTCCAAATCTCAAAGGTAAACCTTCATTCCAACCACCGAGTTGAATGCAATGAAGCTTGGGGGGCATGCACCTCGATTTGCGTTATTATGTTGGGGGCATGAAAACTCATCACGAGCAGTGTTACTGCAGGGTTCAAGCTCGTTAAAAAATAAACCTGCCATGAACAATGTTACTGTAGGGTTCAAGCTCGTTAAAAAATAAACCCGCATCGAGCAGTTTTATCGCAAAATTCAAGCTCGTTAAAAAATAAACATAAGCAATGAGCAAGTGTTTCCCCCCGTGTTTAAGCTCATTAAAAAATGAACTAATTTCTGGTAAATAACCATCGTGAATGTAGTACTTCAGCCTTTGAAGCCTTGGTCGTGTTCTCATCATCACCTCCACTCTGTATTGGCCGATCATTCACCTCCACTTGATTGTTTACCCCTTTTGAGGAACAGCTACGAAAAGTGATCTTGTTAGCCATCCTTGTGACACTGCCATGATTGGAAAATCCCAAACCTTACCTGGAATCAGGTGCTACCCAAATTTATCACTCGTTCCTCGAAAACGAGTCTCCTTTAAGCTCTCTTCAACTGACTCGTAAAACATGGAAATATTACCAAGCCATTGGCCTCTCCAGCTCATTAAAGCGACCGGAAGTGCTATCCCTCCTTTAGATTTTAATCTTTTTTGACCTGAGGGATTATTACCCAAAAAGATCGAGCACTTGTTTTGTTCAGCTCATTAAAAGTACCGAAAATTCATCCCTTCTGTATTATTTTATACTTTTTCGGACTTAAGGGATTAGATGACGAAAAAGGATTTTTGGAGTTTCCTTTACGTTCTTTTTCAGACTCTCTAAAATTGAAAAGGACCGAGTTATCTTTGTCATTAAACTCGTTAAAACCTAATAGCGACAAACTTTTCCATAACAGACAAGAATGAGTTTCACTATCGTTAGGCTCGTTAAAACATAGCGATGGGTTTAACCGAAGGGCAAATTATAGAAAAAGCATATGTTATCCTACTCAAGCTTGACAAAAATAAAGAGGTACTGGTCAGCAATGACTGGGGAAAAATTGTGAAGAAAACTTGAAGAAACTTTGTTGGTATCAAGTTTCTCTTGAACATGACACTTTCACTTTGCATCCTAATCGGGTTGGGTTGCTCCATTCACTGGTCATATCACCATGGTTCCATCACACCATCCACATTTGGGGTTAATGCTACCAATCCATCATGTCAGTGTCGCCGATATGTTCAAGAGAAGTCGCTCAGAGAATTCACCTGTGTCTCACCCACTATAATACATTTTCGCTCCATTCTTTCATGACCGCCACCCTGAACCATATATCACCAGATCGTTTTCACCTCCATTAAAATCATTTGCTCTGTTCCGTGTCATTGATGTGGGATTCATTAAGGCCCTCCTATGATGGATCGCTTCTTGTCGACATCAGCTCATTATCCAAGAAGTCGATCTAGGAATAACCCTTTCAATACTTTGAAGCTTGCATGCCTCAATGGCAAGTTTCTCACTTCTGGCGAAAGGTTTACATCAATGGCCTTCGATCGAAAGATTTTACGTGCGGTTCGATGCCAAGTCCCTTATTCACACCATGTGAATTTTACTGCAGTACCTTGAGGATCATTATCATTATCGGTGATTCCTCTCGCGTCTGTTAACAACTTACATCATTGGTTGGTAATCAGGCGATGTCTGTCCATGTTCGACTCCAGAACATCTCTCACATGGATCGACTTGTACTTTGAGTGAAGATCGAACGAGATTGAAGACCCTGGATCTAGTTTCATCCATATGGGTTGTGATATATATTCAGGAAAATAAAGACATCAAATGTACATCATTGCTGCACAGATAATCATCCAATCTAAGGGATGATGGCTCTACCAGAATCATCAGTCTACACTCAGACGATTGTCTGTCTCATGTACATGAAAAATGAGTTTATAAAGCTGAGCATGGGAATGCCCGCCTCAGCTAGATCATGAAAATATTATGAAGATAATGTATTGTATTGTATCTTATTACAGGTCTCCTTCCAGCTTGAAAGAACTTCGGATCCTCATGATAAAGCATTTCACCTGACATCAAAAAGATTAACGACCTCATGCTTTAGGGGGCAACTATTATAGAAATTTTTGGGCACTACAACCCCAAGCATAAATGTCCATAAACCAAGGGCTCCTAAGTCCCTAAAGGTGTTTTTCCAACCCCTAAAAGAACAAGGTCAACTAATTACATCATCTCCCAGAAGTTCTCCATGAAAAACTACTCAGAACTGGTCAAAACTGGATCATTTCACTTGCTCCATGGCCAGGGTGCGATGCATCTCACCTTGTACACATCAGAAGTGCGTTGCATTTCAAAAATCCCTTCTATGGGGTGCGATGGACGAGAAAAGACAAGTGGCGGAGACAGTTTGCGAGGTGGATGATCATGGAATCTTCTAGAAACTTCTCCTGTGACACTTGCCTCTTAGAATCGCCCAAGGATGAGTAAGAGATCAATGAGATCTCCAAGTGGAATCAATAACTATCAGAGAGAAGACACTAATCAAAAACCCAGAGCTAACTCACACCTTTGAAAATATCTATATATAGATCTCTCATCCCAGAGATCTAGGGGTTGGAGGCTGGAATTTTGCGTCTTGTAAGGAATTGCTGTTGGTTTCTTGAGGAAACATCATAGTTTTGGGTGATCTAAGATTTTCATGAGGTGAAGAAGGGCTTACTTGCTGAAAGGATGACACTGGGTCAGAACAATTGGTTGTAATTCTCTTGGCTCTTTCTTGATTATCAATAAAACTATTCTAGTTTTCCTCCATACACTTGTGTGATTGATGTTTTATGCATTTGTGTGGTTAGTATACATCTGATCCTATATTGCTTATGATAATAGATCCATGTTCTCATATAGTGATATGCTACTTTGATTCTATAGGTTCTGTGAAGCTGGGTATGAAAACAAGTAGCAAAGGACTATCAGAAGAGAGAGGAATCGAGCAAGGAACCAAGCGCAAGACAGAGGTTGGTCTCCTTTATTCTTCTCTCGTCTATCTTTCATAAAGGAAAATGACAGTAGTTTTAGTTTGATTGTTTCTAAGGTAGCTACCAGCCTTAGTGGGATTAGCAGTTCTGCATAAACACTATTCCTGGTAACACCTTGGCAAAGGCTTATCAAACCAAGCTCTGAATTATCCCTTTCCTTATTACCTGACATATGGAGTGTAGCAGAAACCCCTCAAACAATCTTAAAAAGAATTCCTCTCTTTAAGATGTCCTAGGCATTGATCTCCTATTGACCCAGAGGCTTTCTCTAGGAGCCTTGTATATCTTCTAAAGAACTTATATGACAGGTGTTAGAAAAGGCAACAACAACTTGCATTTTCTTATTCCCAACGGATGAATCAAGTAATCTTCGGGCCATGATTTCATCTGCCTATTGATGCAGGTTGATGACATCCATGTATGACACCATTCCCAATTTGGTAGCCAGTGAAGAGGTCTTGGAACCTAGCATCTATTGGTTTTTTGCAATCTCAGGTTGGACAAATCTGAGGTTTAATATGTTTGCATCGAAATCAGCAGTAGAGATAAACTGGGGACCATCCACAGGAATCATGTCTTTAATTTCTGAGCTGTCAATTGATTGAGATTGTTCCAAGAATATGGCCAAGTTAGAACTAGTTGTTGTTATCTACTCCTGACTTGCAAAGGTATGCTTTATATCAAGGGTCTGTATCCCTGACTCTTTAGCTTTTATCTCCTCTAAGATCTATCAGATTTCTCTATCCAATTATTCAATTTCTTCTTCAACTAAGTCAGTATCCACATATCCTACCATTAGCTTCACCTAGCGTTACATCTCGGATATGATTAATGATTCTAATCTTCTCTTAGATGCAGGGGTAGTAGGCATAGAAAATATCGGGTCTGTGTCTCCTTCAGGTACTTGCACTTCCCAATGGCTTGAACCAACCTGTGTGGCAATTTTTGTCATTTCTATAGATGTTGTTGAGTGCATAGTATGACCGACATAAATTATGGTATTGGCCAACCTTTATACTTATGGCTTCTTTTCATGAACATAGGTTGATAATTTTGCCTACTTCTTTAGAGCTGAAATGATGCTAATAGGGCCATAGTGCCAGAGGTCATCCTGTAGAAATCCCAAAGTTAACATTTCCTTTTCCAAAACCTCTATTGCATGTTTATTCTTAACAATTAAAGGAGAAATAACATATGGATAACTAAACATTGACCCCTTTTTCTGAGAAACAAAATGCAGTTCGTTTAATTATCATATTTTTCCGTAAGAACTCATAAGAAAATAATAATGGTGATACATACTTAGGAAATTGAAAGAGCAACTTATCAAATCCATGGAGGCAGGTGACAGTGTAATCGGGAAATAAAAACCAGCTTCCTCTGCTCTGCTCTTCATTCAATCTCAAAGTTATAGTTTGTTCCTATGAGAGTTTTTTTTACATCTTCTTCTATTAACTTAACCCTCAACGGGTATACAAAATAGTCAGTGTAATGTGAATAGTCATGGGGAATGCATTAGGGTTATATTGCATCAGACTAGTGGAAAACTTCCTTTTCCTGGTGGTCAGCATGGATAGTGCTGAGAAGAAGCCTAGCAGATAAAAAATACGAAGGATAATTAAAAAGAAGGAGGTGTATTAGGTATAAACAATCGAGGCACGAGTTAAAAGGAATATCTATGGAAAAGCCAACTATAAGAGCCTAGGTCAAGTATTTTGGAAATTTTATGGCTTGGAGGTCTGGCTGAAGAGTAATGAGCCATATAGAAAATAAAATTGACTCATTCATTTTTTCTATCGTCAGCTACAAAATGGTTTCAGGGACTGCGTCGGCACAGGGAAGAGCAAATTTAAGTCTGTGACTGATTTTTTGAATAAGGTCCTAATGAATTCAAGCTTGTCACCTTATACCCAGGTAATGAACTCGTGGTTGAGTCCCTTCTTAGTTATATCAGTTCCCTAGGTGGGAATCCCTAGCATCTTTACAACAATTTCCTTGTCTATATTCAGGAAAAGTTGGTGGCTAGACTTACAAAATAGTTCCTGGTGGTTGTGGTCATACTTCTCGGCTAATAACCAAATTGAATTGGGGTCAAAGTGAACGGGGAAAAGAGTTTCATGAAAGCCCAGACTTTAATAAACATTATTTATTTCCAGACTTAGCAGAGGAGAGGGTGAGGGTTCTTTTTAGGGTAATAATGTATGTGATAGTTACTCTCATGTCCTGAACCCCATATTGGTAATTAACCACGGCTTCCTCCCAGACAACTCAGACATGGTGTAATTCTGTTGTTAAATGCTAATTATATAAGAGGATGATCTAGGATAACTTACCATGCAAAGGAACGTATCATTCTGGGCTTGGGTATTCTTCACACCCAATCTTGATAGTGGATTAGCTTCTACAGGAAACCTATAGGAATGAAGTCGAATGAGCGAAATGGTGAAAAGGTTGGAAAAAATTAATATTAAATGGGAATTATGAGGTTAATTAAATGCTGAAGACAGATGTCATTCAGTCATTGAACAACTCACCAACCGAGTAGAGAGGGGCCTGCTTATCACACAATGGTGAGCGATTAAATAACATGTTACTTATAATGTGACAATCATATATCTGTAATGGGAGAATTCCCAGGATTACATCGGATTGGAAGGAGGGTTGTAATCGTAAGTTCTCATGTGATGAGAGCTAGGGACCATCTCATTGGCTTAGAATCAACGATGGAGATCCATCGAGTGGGAAGACTGTGATTAACTCTCACACTAGTTTGAGTGCGACACAGATAGCTCAGCTGTCGGATATCCTATTGGATGGTTAATTTTTTGCAACGTGCATTATGGTTAAGCCCATCAAGACTTTGGTAACGCTTTAAAGGGGTGGTAAGACCAAATGAAATAAACCTATCGTAACCATGGATCTTCCACCTAGGAAAGATATTCATTCATTTTCGCACATTAGATAATGCCCCATTATGCATATATATATTATATATATATATATATATATATATATATATATATATATATATATATATATATATATATATATATATTCGAATTTAGCTATGTAATAAAATTGAAAAGGATGAGCGACTTTTTAGCGCCTAACATGGTCTCCTTCTAGGGATGGTTCTTCCTTACGAAGGACTAAGAACGATGACCAGATGCCTTCGAGTTGGGCTATGGAGTTAGACTCAATTGATGGTGGGGAATCTCTAATGAAATAGACCCATATAGATATGGCATGAGGGAGATTCCTACAATACGATGGTTTAAAGTGAAAAAATTGATGTTGAAATGATGTGAACTAACTAGCGCAATATAATCAAATCAACGTGCTAAACATGATTATTACTTGCCTGTTGCGATAATATTTAATGATTGTGATGGTTGGTGCAAGAAGTAGTGGAGCCAGGTAGGAGACAATTCATGACAAACTATTTAGGGTGCTATGCCTACTAGAAGTGATGGAAGAGTGCATAGATCGTATTGAGGATATTTTGGCACTTTTTCTTGTCATCTATCAGGGAATTCAAGGTTTTCAGGCATGTGAGACTATAGGTAGTGCTCATCTTTTAGGTTCCTGTGGCCCAGAGAAAGAAATAATTGAGGTGTCACATAGCTAGGTTATGTTAGTGGAAATAACGTAGCTTTAAGTGGAATGTAGATTTAAGCAAACTAACTTTCAAATAGAATTTTTTATAAACAATATACAATAACTGACTGTATGGCTTCGTTTATAACTTTTTGGTGGATGTTATGTTTAATAATTTTCGTTTATATGTATATGGAAACAATAGGATGACTTATGAATAATTTTTTTGCAAAAGTTCAACTTTAATTATGATGTGAAGAATATGAATTTCTATTTTCATTAAGTAGAACATATTCTTCTGAAGTGAATTGCAGGAATTTATTTTTGCAATGTTTGTTAGTCTTTTTTTTTATTGTCTTTCACCTTCATATCTATGTGCGGTACAAATGGCCACTTTGCATGTAATCATCAATGAATACTTTGTAAGCTAGTTCATATACATATTTTAGTGAGAAACAACAAGACTTAGTGGCATGGGATGGAATGAAGTTGCGATTAGTGTCAACTGAGAGCTTAATAGGTGTTTACGTAACTAGATTTCCTAGAGGACATTAAATTGTTACAATAAAAAGATGTTTGGGCTTGCAAACATCAAACCATAATATTTTAAGGAAACCCCTCCACAAGGGTTACCATCGAACATTGCTCCACTACCAGCAAGTGTCCATAGCCTTGGCGGAGTCATTCGTTGTCCCGCGAGAAAAAATTACCTCTCGTTCTTATTTATCCAAACGATATGGTTGGTCATGTATTCGGTTTATTTGTTGCTTGACTTTATTTTGGAAACATTGTGGGAAGATACCACACTATGTATTATTACCGCCACTAATGTCGATCCACTACCAACAAGCATTCATAGTTGTTGGGGATGGGGTCCCCTAGGTCAGTTTTCGGGTTAAAAGCACAAGTTTTGACGTAATTTTTCTAGAATATGTAAAGTATCCATGATTTGTGGATGTAGAGCACGTAGATGATTAGGAGTAAAAGGGGTTTTATCCCCTTGTTTATGTAGATTTGAGTCGGTTTTGAGATCCACCCATGGTCCGTGGACCATGGGATTGTATAAATAAGTGTGTCTTAGAGAGTCTAAGGAATATCTAAGAGAAGATGTATGTAATGGGTCAATAGAAGATAGCATAGATAAGTGGGTCAAATAAGAGAGAAATTCTCTGCATCTAAGTGCGTAGAGGCCTAGATAGATTCTACAGCTCAGTGCACAGACCCCTGCAGTTGAGTGCGCGGACCCCTGCAATTGAGTGCACAGGGTAGTTTTGAGTCTATAGTACCATATTGAAGATCAATAAAGATGATTGTTGAAGAATTCTTGTGTTTATCTATTTACTTTTGTTTATGATTATGATATATGTTGTGGATGAATAATGTATTTTTGAAATAGTGATCTAATGATGTGAGACTTGATAGAATAAGTCTTAGTAACTGTACACACTGCATGTTAAGTACTTTCACGAAGATTGTGACACTTTTTGTTATGCTTATATACTTAAGTATATCTGCGTGAGCTCAGATCTAGGGTTATTTCTGGATGCGTGTTAGTGCATGATGCAACTATTAAGGGTCCGCAAAGACCAATCGTAGACCTACGCGAAGGTCAAGAGGTTGGTTAAAGGGAGTTATAGTACCAAGCCCTAGAGGCTTATAGATTTGTGTGAAGGTAGATCTAGGGTATGTTAAGACATCACACTCATCTCTGGATGTGGAAAATTAGTTCCAACATCCCCCCATACTGCTTCGGGTGAGATTGCAGCCTACACTACATGCGTTGTTGCTAAAAGGGCCAGTAGTGTAGGGTTTTGTTTGGCACAATTAACTCTGAACCTGGGTGAGGACCCCCTAAGCCAACAAATGGTTTCATTTCTAGGACCAAGATCTACTTGAAGGAGATGTGTGATGTCGCATTACTGGAATCCGACCAAGAATGAAATTGAGAAGTGGTTCGATAGAAAGATTCATGAATTTGCGGCGCATGAGAATAGGGATCCGTGCTTGTCAAGGGAGAAGTGGTTGGACATATATTTGTAAATGGAAATACACGAAATTTTCTTTTTCACCTTCCTAATCAAATTATTCGAGTGGATAGCTAATTTGGTAGATGAACAAGGTAGGTTGAAGCTTTAAAGTCTAGTAGTGTGGACCCCGGAACTAGTGCGACGATTAGAATCCTCTGAAGAAAAAATTGTGTGGGTTTTCAACCACTGGCTTGATCGAATTATAGGAGGATTTTTTACAGAATTCACAGTTGATACCTCAGTCAGCTACAACAAGTCAAAGTGGAGTTTTTTCAAGGGACCATGAGGTAAGTATCTGAGATATTTGAATACATGGATTAAAATGCTATTGTGTGAAAAATGGGTTATTCCATTTCCTTGATGTTCTGATCTACGTGAAGTGTAAAACTCTTCAAATATTGAGAGAAATCAGGTCCTGAATATAGCCCATTGATTGGACCTCCTTCGAGCGATGATGAGGGATTAATACAGGCCTCACCATGGAGTGTTGTTTAGCTGATGAGACATGGTTTTTTGTAGACACATCATCCATCCACTCCATCTCCACCTCCATCGCATGCACCTATGCCCACACCTCTACCACCACCACCACCATTCAACATGTCGAACACAATGAAGTTGCCAATTTTCAAGGGTGTAGGGAGCAAAGATATAGATCAGTTTTACTTTGTTGCAAATGTTATGTGGATAGTGAAAACAAATTACTGATGACAACATTAACAAGGCATAGTTGGTTATTGCTCTGCAGGATCACGCAATGACGTGGTATATTAAGTACTATTCTGATCATCCTGTAGTAATGTTAGTAGAGAGTAAGGCTGCTTTAAACAAAGAGTTTACTAAACCAAAGTCTAAACCATAGTCAGTAGTTAGATTTAAGGAGAGCACGATGATTTTTGATGAGACGCCTTAGGAGTTAGATCAAAGGTTGAAATGTGTGATTTGAGAAGCTAATATGTAGCTCATAGATGGTCAGCACCACAAGTGGTTTATAGCTTTTCTTCTACCCCACTTGAGGATTGCTTTGTCGTAGCAGAAGATAGGAAATCAGGCAGAAGCCCTGGAAATCATGATGAGGTTGCATGTGATGCCTATGTAGGATGCAACCTTGGGGGTACAACAAATCCATTCTCAGTTACAGAGCCTATGCTTAGAATTGCAGAGCTTGAAGAAAGATAAGGAGGCTAAGAAAGAGGTGCGCACAAAATTCTGGTGTCTGAATTGTAAGATCCAGGGGCATGATAAATACCATTGTTCTGTATTTGTGAACTATATCACAAGAGGGCGACCAATTCCCCTAAGGCCAAAAGCTCCATCAGGACCAAGTTTGGGGGTCACGCTATGGTGTGTTACTTTTCAGGTGGCTGGGAAACATGCAACAGATAATTGTCATTTTCTTCAAAAATTCATTTAGACACCACTACAAATAAATTGGCCATGATGAGAGCCACTGTCCTAGCTATGAACTAATGATGGAAAGAGCACATAACTAACAAATGAAAGCAGAAACTCGGCCTCCAGAGTAGGGTGCTCGAGGAGAGCGCAGAGGATATCAGGGACAAGGATGAGGCTGAGGAAGAGGAGTAGCTGATAGAGGTCGCAGATAGGTGATTTGTTATAACTGTGGAACACCAGGGAACTACGTGCGGGAGTATCAAAACTAGACATGCCTATCATGTCAATACTGTAGCTACTTTTACCACACTATATAAAAATGGCCTGTGTTGATAGCTAAGATGCAGGAGAAAAATGCGGAGCCTCAGCAACCTACACAAAACTTACAAATGATGAAAGTTGAGCCCCAAGAAGAATATTATAATGTGAACATAGTTCTTAGAAGCGGGATAAAAACTGGTGATGATAAAGGGAAATAACCTAAAGAAGACAGTTGGGTACGGAAGGCCCCAGAAAAGGAAGTTGGTTTTGATTTGGTGCATGCTAAGGAAACTTTTATGGAAGCGAAGAAAAGCCTTACTGAGTGTGACACAGGTAAGTTCCCTTTGCAGACAGAGGCAACCCCTCTAGCCCTAGAGTGGGTCTAGTCACTTCATAGACAATATCAAAGCAAACTTCCTTAGAAAGTTGGTGTTATGAAGACCTATCGTCAATCTGACATTCGATGAAGTCCTCGTCATGTTGCTTCAGCTCTTTGTTCTTCTAGTCATTCATACATGAAAACAACATGTATAGAAACACCACGAACACAAATAGAAAAAAACCAAAAAATCTACTTGAAGAGTCAAGGAACCTCAAGCTATAAACATATAATTTAATGCATGATATAGGAAACAAGTTGTTGATTTGTGGTGATATAAATCGAAGTAAACTTACCACCAGACCTTGACATTGTAAGCCTCCTTGAAAGATCATGTCGATATGTCTCTGTAAGCATTTACTTGTGAACTTTCTCCCAAGGGAACATATGACTCTCTCTTCTTTCCAAAAGGATTGATACTAGAAAGCTCTCAAACCAACTCTACTCAAGCATCTCCCAAATCTGAACACAAATGAGGCTACTTCCACACTCCAATAACACTTTCTACCTCTACTCCTCTCTTAGAAACTTGAAACTATCAAATTACATCTAGCTATCATTCCATTACATCCAAGCTAGCTGATGTTATTCATGGATGAGATATTTATAGGAGGGAGAGGTCCCATAAGAGAAGGAATGAGGATCTTCTCTCTTAGGGAGGTTGCACAAAAGGTGGAACAACTATCCTAGAGGAGAAAGGCAAGCTCAACTGACCCAACAACCAGCCCTAGGACCGCCCGTGAAGCAATTTCATCCAGAAGTTTCAACGAGTTGTTGAAAAACTTGCCAAATATGGCTCATCGCGAGTGCAACACAGGGACAGAGTGAATGCTTTGCTAGGGCTAGTGTTAACTTGTCAATCTTCAAAAGGAGGATAACTTCTGACTTGCACTGACCCAAAAACTTAGGTAAAAAGGGTCTTCTTCAAGGAAAATGATGAGACACTCTTCCTAAGATTGCAAGGAAGGTAATGACACATAGTTGGTAACATGACACAGTACAGATGTCGATAACATGGACTAGCAGTATCCGGGATCAAGGAGTGAAAATTCGGTGACAAATTATTGTGTAACAAATGCCCCCTAAAGCATGAAGGATGAGATAGTGGGAGGGGTGAAATGATTTATGAATCATAACTGAAACAGAATGTCCTCGTGGAGAACTTGCAGATGTAAGTACAACTAATATCTCTGATACATGAGTTCATAGTGAAAGGAAATATATGTGCATAAGGCATGGGTGTATCCATCTAGAAGATAACATAAATGGTATATGGTATGGACATAGCCATCCAATTAGAAAGACCATAAAAATGACTCAAGTATGGTCGCAACCATCCAATCAAAAGAGTCATGTATAAATCAATCCACGCAACCTAGACTTGTGTAATCTAAGCCCAGGGTCTTGAATCCTGACCTGTCCATTGTACAATTTCCAATATGCAAATAAATGTGTTGAAGTCGAGCACACTAGAAAATCACTTGATTACCGGCTAATGATGTGAACTGTTAACAAGTGCAAGAGAGACCACCAGTAATGTCAATGGTTCTCAAGGTACTGCTAGTACAATCCACAAAATGTGAAGAATGATCTAGAGTCGAGCACTTGTGAAATCACTCGATCGAAGACCAATGATGCAATCTTGTCATTGAGTGCAAATAACTTGCCATTGAGGCATGCAAGCTCCAAGGTACTAGAAAAGAACCTCTAAGTCAACTTCTCAGATAATCAGCTGAAGTCGACAGGAAGCGGCCGGTCGAAGGAGGGCCATAATGTTTCCCAAATCATCGATGCAACATGAAGGAACAAGGTGATGGTGAATGAGACAGAGAATCTGAGGAATGTGTGTAAGGCTACAAACTGCAGAAGGATTAAGCTCCTAGACATATTGACGACACGACTCTGGGATTTGGTAGCATTTTGGTACCAAGGGATCAAAGGTCATGATGATGTAGCAGGGATCATATGGAATGTGGCAAAATGAATAACCCAAAACCTGGAAGGCCAATGATAAAATAAGGATATCCCAAACTAACACGAATCAGAAAGAGTGTCAATGTCCAAGAGTGTCAAGCTACTATAATAAATAATACGATCAATAGAATGTAATGTAAGTTCATCCTTCGGATGAATCTGACCTAGTGAATTTTAACGAGCCTTAGGAAAGAGAAGCTCGATCTCGTCATGGTGACAAGTTCAATGTCATCAGGTTTTAACGAGTCCAACATAGGTGAAACTCATAGTATTTTTCATGTTTCAAGAGTTTGAAAAAGACATGAAAAAGAAAACTCCAAAGGTCCCTTTTCGTAAATTTGTCCCTCGAACCTAAAAAGGTAGAAAATAATATCCAAGGAACCTATTGACCATGAAAGATTAACATATACATTTTTCGTAAATAATCTGTCCCAACCCAAAAAAGGGGTAAACGTATACTGGGTAGATGACACTTCGCAGCCTTTAACGAGTTAAAAGGGACAAGAGCTTGACGATCTTTTCATGTTTCAAGAGTCAGAAAAGAGCTTAAAGACGACTCCAAGAGGGACTTTTTCGTGTTTTTACTAAGTCCAAAAAAGTATAAAATACAACTCGCAGAGTAGTCACCAGTGTTCACGAAACCTGTTGCTGCACAAAAACAAGCATAAGACCCATATTTGATATAAAAAATACGCGAAATAGTCAAAAACCCTAATTTGACAAAAAAGGCTTATAAAAGAGTCATTTGGTAAAAACAAATTCCATTTCACCATTTTACCTCAGAGCTAAAATTCTACCCTCGTGCATTCAAAATTTCAACAGTCGACTAGAGAAAGATCAGCGGCCTCTCAGCAAATTCGTCCGATCCAGGTAAGTTCTAATCATTTTCCTGCACTTTTTCATAAATAATTTGTCATTTTTGATGGTTTGAGCCACCCTTAAGGAAGATTTTAGGGTCGGCATTTGCGTGGCGGTCGTCACGAGTCGCCAGCTCAGGACTGTGACAACTTGAATTCTTCCATGGGGAGAAAATGGGGTCTTCGCGACTGTACACGAAAAAGTCGCGAAGATCCTGATTTTTCTCAATGGGTGATTTTGGGTATGCACACTTGTTTGCAAAACAGGTGTGCCGAGCGTCGATTCTTTACAATTCTCAAAATTAAAGCCATTTCTTTGGATTTGAAATGTAAACAAAGTATTTATAATCGTCGTTGTGTATGTGCAAGAAGAATAAATGGTGATTGAGTGGAAAGAATGAGAGCATACTAGCGATGATGAACTGGCCATGGGAGACCAAGATTGTCTGGACGTGCTTGGAAACTGTGGTTTGATAAAATTATTCATGGTGCCTAGTCTGAGGGCGCATAGCCAAATTTACTCCAATATCTGATTGGAGCGTGGAATCCGAATGAGGCTAAGTTAATTATCCGAGGGCAAGAGCTGGAGATTGAGGCAACAAATATCTATTTCTTGACAGGTTTGTCTCGGAGGGGGGAAAGACCCCGCATGATTGGGACTCAGATCAGTTGGAGAAACTATGGACATGATGATGGGAAGGATGTGTCTAGAGGCAGAGAAGTTAGACAATGGAGGAAAGCTCAAGATTGCTACTGTCGGAGACTTGTCTCTCCATGTCCTTCTCTCAACCATTACTAGAGTGGCTAGCTCACAGATCCCTCACGAGGCCGCCAAAACCCAACTGCGGCTAGCCGCTGACTACATGGATCCACTATATTCAACTGGGCCGAGGCTATGGCTCATAACATGAAATGAAAATTAACAAAGTGCCACCAAGGGGATGTAAAATAGTTCGGGTATGGGTCCATCCTGGTATCATTTATCCTTGAGTGTCTTCCTATCTTTCAAAGACAACAAGCAGTTGTATCATGGTTGACTCCACGAGAGCTGAGGATGACTCAATGGGCACTATTGATGCCCAGAGGAGGTGTGGGTCAACATATGTGCTGGAGACCCGAATTTTTCCAGTGGTTGGACCACCAGCTTGTCATTGTCAAGGACTGGGCATACGCAGGGCTAGATTTTAGAGGCAATCCAGAGTTAGTACTTCCCCCTAGGGAAAACTAGGACAACAGAGGTAACAAATTTTGATTTTAAAGATTTTATAATTTTTTATCATTTTTTATATATGTTTTGATCACTATGTTTCAATCTAGCAGATGTTGGGTCGGAAAGGCATGTAGGATTGTCCCCGATTTCTTAGAGAGGCGAGCAGGAGTTTGAGATTCCTCCTCCTAGTGGAGACATAGAGGATGAGATTGCTCGAGACTTGAAGGGGTTGACGGAGTGAATCCCTGACTATGTGAGATTCTAGGATGTCCCTTGACAGTACCAACGATACATAGTCGGGGTGTTAAGTAGGATTCACTGACTTCTCAGACGTGTGGTCCGAGCAGTCATGTGCGACAGAGAGAACCACACAAATTAGACTCCTAAGTTTAATTTCTGCCATTTTTGAATGACATGATGTCTTGTGATGTAACCAAACACATATTGTTTGAGCACTGTGATGTGAAACATTGATATACATATATATATACCTATGTTTTTGCTATATGACTTATTATGTCTTTAATGATTTACTTTCATAAATGTCGCAAATGTCTATCTAATACATGATTTTCCAATGCATCAGTTAATGTATTTAGTCTTCTAGGAATGTGTCGATATGTAATATAATCAAAATTCCTTCCCAGTAAACGAACACGTAAATATAACCTTAAAATTTGAGAATTTCTAATGGAGTAACACCCCTTGAGTTGAATAACAACGAGTTGGGAGTCTAGATTCACAATCAATGCATGAATATTGAGGACAATAGCCTCAGCCAGTAACTCAATGAGGACACTATATTCAATGGCATTGTTTATGGTACATCCTAGACAAACACCTTGAAGATCCAGTAACTCACCGTGAGGATTGTAGACAACCCATGCTGCGGAGGAAAGATTCCGAGTACTACAATAGGCACCATCAGTGAAACTGACATAAGGTGTGACAGACATCTGCATAAGAAGAAAAAAGGACACAATAAGCAGCAAACACTTACACACCAAGCCAAACATGTACAAAATGAAAAACACACTTATGTACACAGAAATGCACGAAAGACTCATGCATAGTATTTCTTAAGATAAAGCCCATTATGGGGCTTATCTAAAGGGTTACGTTCGTAATCAATTAACTCATAAGTCCCTTTTCGTAACAAACATTTGACGATATAGGGCCCATGGCACATGGGTTCAAATTTTCCTGCCCCTAGCTTGTCGTTAGCTTGATCATATAGCAGGACTAAATCTCCCTCAATGAAGGAACATGGGTTGACTATCTGATCAAAGTGAGTTTTGACTCTCTTCTTTTGTGCTCCAATGACTAAAGAAGCAAGTTGACGCGTCTCGTCAAGACGTTCTAGATAAAGAAGGCGTTCTTCCACCAGAGTAGTATTTGGGAGCAATTTAACAGCTAGTTTGAGAGAAGGGATTGTTGGGTTGTGTTATATTTTTTCCACGTAGTTAACAGGGGGTTTGAGGGGCACCCGTAACCCCACTTTATGGGGTCATTTTGGACCATATGTTAGGTTGGGCAGACCCACCTATGGTCTTGCACATGTTTTTTGGACGCGATGGTTTTCGGTCCATGGTATTGGATGCTTTGGTATGTATAAATATGTATTGTAACATTGAAAGGAAAATAATGAAAAATCAAGCTAGTAGTCCTAGTTTTGGGATCCAGGTGAAAATATCTATTTATATGTGTTTTATGTGTTCTGCTCTAGTATTATTTATTTTCTATGTTTTAGAATTCATATGCAGGTAATTTATGTACGGGGTTAAAACCTACATTTGGTATCAAAGGAGTTTTGGCTTCAAGGGACACCTTTGTTGCTGAGGGGTTTCACTCGGGCCTGTGGTAGACCCTGTTAAGTGGGAGATCTACGAGATCGATTCTGGTGGTGAAAGAAGATGGCGAGCAGTGAAAAGATAGAGATTGAGAAATTTAATGGTCAGAGTTTTGAGTTGTATAAACTCAAGATGGAGGATCTGTTGGTGGATAAAGACTAGTGGATCACGGTAGATCCGGGTACTAAACCAACAGGAGTGTCAGATGAAGAATGGAAGAAGTTGGATCAGAAGGCAAAGAGCACAATACGATTGTGTGTCTTAGATTCAGTATTGCTGAATGTATCGGGGGAAGCTACGGTGAAGGCTTTTTGGGACAAGTTAGGGACTTTGTACCAATCTAAGTCTTTGGTGAATAAACTATTCCTATGGAAAAAGTTGTATAACCTGACAATGAAAGATGGAGACTCGATGATAGAGCATATGAACGCATTTAATATTGTGGTAATTCAGTTAGCATATGTTGATATTAAAATTTTAGATGAGGATAAGTGCATCAGTTTGTTGTGTTCTATACCAGATTCATGGGATAGTCTGGTTATTGCAATAGGTAGCAATGCAACCGCCTTACAGTTTGATGAAATAGTCTCAGCCTTGCTGACGGAGGAGATGAGACAGAAAAATATGGAGAGCCAGAATAGTGATGCCTTGTCTGTATGAGGGTGGTCCCAAAATAGAAACAAAAATAAGTCATCAAGTGGGAGATCTAAATCTAGAGGGAGATCTAAATCTCCAGGAAAACCTGTAAAGGTGGTGTTCTGGAAATGCGGAAAGGAAGGGCAATACAAAAGGGACTGTAAATATAAAGCTCATGATAAAGGAAAGGGATCTGATGATTCTCCTTCTATAGAGGTGAAAACCATCTCAGATGAAGGTGGGGATGTGTACTTGGCTTCCTCAAGTACACATGTAGATCATGAGGCATGGTTGATTGACTCAGGTGCATCCTTTCACTTCACTCCCCATAGACAGTGGTTTTATGAGTATGAGAAATACGATGGTGGTGATGTCTTCTTAGGGGATGATAGGAAAACTAGAATCATTGGTTGTGGAAAAGTAAAGTTTAAGTTGCAAGGTGGAAGGGTTATAACACTTTTGGGTGTTCTTCATATTCCTACATTGGCTAGAAATCTGATTTCTGTAAGCAAGCTAGATGATGCAGGTGTAAAAATAGTGTTCAAGAAGGATACCTACAAAATGGTTAGGGGATCACTGGTATTGATGTGGGGAGTTTGAATTGGAACTTTGTACAAGATACAAGGTAGCACTGTTATTGATGGGTGCAACAGTTCTATGGTTCCTGAAAGTGGAGCAGAAAATCTAATGGTCTTTGGAGAGAAGACCATGTTGTGGCATCAAAGGCTTGGACATATTGGAGAGAAGGGCCTTCAAATACTTCATGGTAAAGGTATGGTAGAAGGTATGAGTAATATCTCTCTGGATTTTGATTTCTGTGAAAATTGTGTATATGGGAAGCAGAATTGGGTGAGTTTCCCCTTTTGTAGTAAAAGGGTGAAAAAGATATTAGAGCTTGTGCACAGTGATGTGTTTGGACCTGTGAAGGTTCCATCACTGGGTAATTTTGTGTACTATGTATCATTTATAGATGAATTCTCAAGGAATGCATGGATATATTTCCTTAAGAAGAAATCTGAAGTCTTTGATAGGTTTAAAGAATTTAAGGCTCTGGTGTAAAACCAGACAGAGAAAAAGATAAAGGTGTTGAGGACAGATAACAGTGGAGAGTTTTGCAGTAAGGAATTTGAAGAATTCTATAAGAAGTGTGGTATAGCACGACAGAAGACTACTCCATATACACCTCAGCAAAATGGAGTTGCAGAAAGAATGAATAAGACATTGATGGAAAGGGAAAGAAGCATGCTTAGTGGTGTCGGGTTAGGACAGGAATTCTGGGCAGAGGTGGTGGATACTGCATGTTACCTAGTCAACAGGTCACCTTCATCAGCATTGGAGGATAAAACTCCATAAGAGGTATGGACTGGTAAGAAACCCTCTCTTACACATCTGAGGGTATTTGGATGTGATGCATATGTACATGTTCCAAAGGAGAAACGAACCAAGTTGGATAGTAAATTTGAAAAGTACATCTTTATTGGGTATAAGGATGGTTTAAAGGGTTATAAGCTTTGGAACCGAGTCACACGGAAGGTTGTGTACAGCTAGGATGTGGTCTTTAGAGAGGTGAAAGATGTTATTAAACATGAAGTTCAATGAAAGGAACTTGAGAAGATAGAGTTTGAGCTAGAGGAAGAATTAGACTCTATAGCAGAGGAGGAATCAGAAGATGAAGAGCGACAAACTCCGGCTATGAGAAGATCAGTTCGAGAAAGAAGGCAGTAAGATAGGTATAGTCCATCTGCTTTCTGTTCAAATTTTGCTTTGTCTGTTACTGATGATGATCCTAGAACTATGAAGGAAGCAGTGGATTCAGAGGATGGAAAACTCTGGAAAGAGGCCATGGTTGATGAAATGGCATCTTTGCACAAAAATGATTTTTGGGATCTAGTGGAGTTTCCCGATGGAAGGAAACCCATTGGCAGCAAATGGGTGTTCAAGAAGAAGACAAATGCAAAAGGAAAGGTGGAGAAATACAAATCTCGGTTGGTAGCGAAAGGTTATTCCTAGGTGCCGGGAATTTATTTTGGTGATATTTTTTCTCCTGTTGTCAAGGTAACTTCTATTAGATTACTTTTATCTGTTGTTGCTGCTTTTGATTTTGAGATAGAATAGATGGATGTGAAGAAAGCATTTCTTCTTGGGGATCTGGAAGAGGAAATATACATGAAGCAACCTGAAGGCTTTGTGGTGAAGGGTAAGAAAGAACTGGTATGCAAGTTAAAGAAGTCTCTGTATGGGTTAAAACAATCACCAAGGATGTGGTATCAGAAATTTGATACATTTATACGGGGACTTGGCTTCACCAAAAGCAAAGCAGATCACTGTGTGTATTTTAAATTAATTGGTGACCTTGTTATTTATCTGGTCTTGTATGTGGATGATATGTTGCTGGTTGGAAATGACAAAGAAATTATCCAAGATTTGAAGACCCAATTGTCCTCCAAATTTTACATGAAAGATCTTGGTGCTGCAAACTATATTTTGGGCATGGAAATTAAAAGAGATTGGGAAAAGAGGAAGCTCTGGTTAAACCAGAGGAAGTATGTCGAGACAATACTATAGAGGTTTAATATGCAAGATAGTAAATCGATGAAGGTTCCTATTCCTGTAGGTGTGAGGTTATCTGTTGAACAGTGTCCCAAGACACAAGAAGAGGAAGAGGACATGTCCCGTGTTCCATATGCAAGTGCAGTCGGTAGCCTAATGTATGCAATGGTCTGTACTAGACCAGACATTGCACATGTAGTGGGAGTATTGAGCAGGTTTATTTCAAAACCATGGAAGGAGCATTAGATAGCAGTGAAGCGGGTTTTCAGGTATTTTCATGGCACTAGTGATTATGGTTTATGCTACCAAGCAAGACCAGGATTGGACAGAGTGTTGGATATTTGTGGCTTTATTGATGCAGACTGGGCTGGAGATCTAGGTCAGAGAAGATCTACAAGTGGGTATGTGTTTAACCTATTTGGAGGTGCAATTAGTTGGATGAGTAAGAAACAATCTGTAGTGGCACTATCAGCTACAGAGGCATAATACATGGTGGCCACTCGTGCAAGCAAGGAAGCAGTTTGGTTGCAGAGATTGTGTTCAAGTATGGGGTTAGTACAGGAAGCTATAAGGATAGACTGTGATAGCTAAAGTGAAATTTTCTTGGCAAATGATGGCAACGATGATATACCCATGCCCCCCAGCCGAGTGAGGGTTACAGGTCATAAAATCAATGCCCCATTTAGCAAAAGGGCCCACGGTAATGACAGGATGCAAAAGGGAAGGTGGTGCATGCATCTTCCGCTAGTAAATTTGACACGTGTGACAGGAACAGACAGCTAGAATGCAATCCTTGAAACTCGAGGGCCAAAAGTAACCAGCACGGAGAATTTTTTTGGCAATAGCATAACCAGACATATGAATGCCACAAGTGCCAGAGTGGTAGTCATTCAAGACTTTTTTAGCTTCCTCAAAGGTTAGACAACGACGGAGAATTGAATCAATGTTGAGACGGTATAAAGTGTCTCCAAAAATACGATAGGGCTGAGAATGGTGGCGAATGCATCGCTGAGCATCCTTAGACAAATCAGGGCAAAAGGAAGATGTCTAGAGGTAAAAAATAATATCACTATACCAGCAATCTAGGGTACTGATCAAGAAAAATGTGTCGTCTAGAATGTAGTCCTCTATCCGAGAGAGAGTGGAAGCAGATGGCAACGAGAAAATCAACTTAGCGAAGACCAGTGACTTCTTAGAATTGGCAGGGGTAAACTAAAAATCAAACCCTTGAAGGATAAAAATCCATTTCGAGTACTTTCCCCCCCAGCAATTGACGTGACAAAATGTATGTCATCGGGTTGCAATCTGAAATCACGGTTGTCGTGCACAACAAAATATAATGACTAAAGCGTTGGATAGCTTGAACATATGCCAAGGTGAGTTGCTCAACATAAGCATAACGAGTCTCGATGTCAAGAAGGTTGCATCTAAGATAATAGATAACGTGCTCAGAACCATCATTGTCATCTTGAACCACAACCATACCAATGGTACTATCAGCGGCAGCTAGATAAGGCAAATAATCACAATGATAGTCGAGTGGTCACAACAAAGGAGTAGAAACAAGAAGTGTCTTGAGTTGTTTGAATGACCTTTGGGTTATGTCATCCCAAATAAATGGAGTGTCACGGTTAAGGAGGCATGTGTAACCTTTAGCAATATTAACATAGTTAGGGATAAAACGATGTAGAAAATTGGCCTTCGCCTGCAAACTTTGCAACTGATGCAAAGAATTAGGGGGTGGGAGATTCAGAATATCTTCAACCTTGATGGTATCGATACGAATTCCCTCTTTAGAAATGACAAACCAAGAAGTCTGTTGGATTCAACGTAGAAGACACACTTATGTGGATTGCGATGAATACGGTAATGTCTAGAGTGAAGGAAAATCTGGTGGAGGTGGTTCGGATGGTCAGTGCATTTAGCTGAATGAGCTAGAGGATCATCTAGATATGGATGAACAATGTGTCAGATGTCATGAAAAGCATAGGACATTGCTCATTGGAAAGTGGCACCGACATTTTTCAATCCAAAAGGGAGATTTTTGTAAGAAAAAGTACTCCACGAATACATGAAGGCAATTTTGTGTTGATAGGTAGGAAAAATATTGTTCTGGCTATAACCAAAAAAGCCATTCATAAAAGAGAATATCTCACTCCCAGCACAATCGTCAATAAGCTAGTCAATAAAGGGAGTAGGATAGTTATCTTTCGGAGATGTGCGATTGATGTCATGATAATCAACACAAACCCTAATAGTGCCCTACGTTTTGGTTATAGGGACAATGTTAGATACCCAGCCTATTAGTGGGAGAGGATAAATAAACCATGCCTTTTGAGTAGTTTTTCAACTTCTCCTTTGATGGCCGCGTCTTTCCTTGGGTGCATGGGGCATAAACGTTGTCGAACTGGCTTTACACCAGGGTACGTAGGTATCTTGTGTACCACAGTACTTGGATCAATACAGGACATTTCTTCATATGACCAGGCAAACAATTCATGGAACGCATGGAAAAGGTCGGTGTAAAGCTGGATCTCCTCAAGAGAACAAGTAACTCCAATGTGAATATTTTCAATAATCCCTAGTTTAACAGAGATGTCGATGGGCATGGTTTGCATAATATTCCCCATATTTCCCTCAGAGAAAACCTCATGAGTCAGGATAGGCATTTGAAGCAGCTAAGAAGGAACATAGGAAGAAAAATTACCTATACAGGTAGTCATGGCCCCATGGCTTGGAAGAAATGAGGAACGTTGGTGATAATTGAGCCAAGGAGGATCCTCAAAAGACATAGTCTCAAGAATTGCCTCATTGGAAGGAAATGTCTCTTGTAACGGATTCAGAGAAACAATGTCTCCAAGCCAAGGGGATTGCACATACGTGTCGAGAGATCTGTTCAAAAGAGTAGAATCAGAGGATGAAATTGAAGCTAAAATGATTTCAACATAGTTGAGCTCTGCAGGGATCAACGGCATAACCTCACCCCATGAATCCACCTGATCGATGGGAGGAATCACCCAAGGATCAGGATTGATAGAAATCATCTTAACATAGGTGACATTAGTAGGTGGGAGTGAAAAAACCCATAGGGGCAAGATCTTTAAATATTCCAGCACCCACACTCTCATACAGAATATTGGTATGCTCCACAAATGGAACATTGCCATCTGAGGAAGAGGAAGTGAAGAAATACAACTGATCGAATGTGATGATTTTCCCTTGATGAGGAAAATGAAGTACACGAAATAATGATGAATCCACAACATGCATAACATACGTCCAGCTTCGTCCCAACAAAAGGTTGTAAGTTAGATTAGCATCAACAACTTCAACTTCGACATCAACTGTCTTCCCTTCCAGGGTGATAGGAAAGCGTGAGATAATACCAAATGGACGAGAATATCTTCCATCAAAGGCTTCCAAGGTGTTAGGAGATTGACTCAAAGACGGGGAACCGATGGCCTTCCAACAAGAAATAGACATGATGAAAGTGGAGGTGTGTTATAGACATTTTTGGGCACTGCAACTGCAAGCATAAATGTCCATAAACCAAGGGCTCCTAAGTCCCTAAAGGTGTTGTTCCAACCCCTAAAAGAACAAGGTCAACTGATTACAGCATCTCCCAGAAGTTCTCCATGAAAAACTACCCAGAACTGGTCAAAAGTGGACCATTTCACCTGCTCAATAGGCAAAGTGCATTGCATCCCACCTGAATACACACAGTAGGTGCGATGCATGTCAAAAAGCCCTTCTATGGGGTGCAATGGGCGAGAAGGGACAAATGGCAGGGTCAATCCGCAAGGTGGAGGAGCATGGAATCTTCCAGAAACCTCTCCTGTGACACTTGCCTCTCTAAATTCGACCAGGGATGAGTAAGAGATCATCAATCTCCAAGTGGAATCAAGAACTATCAGAGAGAAGACACTAATCAAATCTCAAAATCTGACTCACCTCCCTTACAGACATCTATATATGGATCCCTCATCCTAGAGATCCAGAGGCTAGAATTTTGTATCTTGTAAGGAAGTGTTGTTGGTTTCTTAGTGCAATATCATAGTGTTGGGTGATCTAAGCTTCTCATGAGGTGAAGAAGGGATTTCTTGCTGAGAGGATGATGCTGGGTCAGAACAATTGGTTGTAATCCTCTTTGCTCTTTCTTGATTATCAATAAAGCTATTCAATTTTTCCTCCACATTCTTGTATGATTGATGATTTATGCATTTGTGTGGTCAATGTACATCTGATCCTATATTGTTTATGATAATAGATCTATGTTCTTGGATAGTGTTATGTTGCTTTGATGTGGAAAATTAGTTCCAACATCCCCCCATACTGCTTCGGGTGAGATTGCAGCCTACACTACATGCGTTGTTGCTAAAAGGGCCAGTAGTGTAGGGTTTTGTTTGGCACAATTAACTCTGAACCTGGGTGAGGACCCCCTAAGCCAACAAATGGTTTCATTTCTAGGACCAAGATCTACTTGAAGGAGATGTGTGATGTCGCATTACTGGAATCCGACCAAGAATGAAATTGATAAGTGGTTCGATAGAAAGATTCATGAATTTGCGGCGCATGAGAATAGGGATCCGTGCCTGTCAAGGGAGAAGTGGTTGGACAGATATTTGTAAATGGAAATACACAAAATTTTCTTTTTCACCTTCCTAATCAAATTATACGAGTGGATAGCTAATTTGGTAGATGAACAAGGTAGGTGGAAGCTTTAAAGTCTAGTAGTGTGGACCCCGGAACTAGTGCGACGATTAGAATCCTCTGAAGAAAAAATTGTGTGGGTTTTCAACCACTGGCTTGATCAAATTATAGGAGGATTTTTTACAGAATTCATAGTTGATACCTCAGTCAGCTACAACAAGGCAGAGTGGAGTTTTTTCAAGGGACCATGAGGTAAGTATCTGAGATATTTGAATACATGGATTAAAATGCTATTGTGTGAAAAATGGGTTATTCCATTTCCTTGATGTTCTGATCTACGTGAAGTGCAAAACTCTTCAAATATCGAGAGAAATCAGGTCCTGAATATAGCCCATTGATTGGACCTCCTTCGAGCGATGATGAGGGATTAATACAGGCCTCACCATGGAGTGTTGTTTAGCTGATGAGACATGGTTTTTTGTAGACACATCATCCATCCACTCCATCTCCACCTCCATCGCATGCACCTATGCCCACACCTCTACCACCACCACCACCATTCAACATGTCGAACACAATGAAGTTACCAATTTTCAAGGGTGTAGGGAGCAAAGATATAGATCAGTTTTGGTTTGTTGCAAATGTTATGTGGATAGTGCAACAAATTACTGATGACAACATTAACAAGGCATAGTTGGTTATTGCTCTGCAGGATCGCGCAATGACGTGGTATATTAAGTACTATTCTGATCATCCTGTAGTAATGTTAGTAGAGAGTAAGGCTGCTTTAAACAAAGAGTTTACTAAGCCAAAGTCTAAATCATAGTCAGTAGTTAGATTTAAGGAGAGCACGATGATTTTTGATGAGACGCCTTAGGAGTTAGATCAAAGGTTGAAATGTGTGATTTGAGAAGCTAATATGTAGCTCATAGATGGTCAGCACCACAAGTGGTTTATAGCTTTTCTTCTACCCCACTTGAGGATTGCTTTGTCGTAGCAGAAGATAGGAAATCAGGCAAAAGCCCTGGAAATCATGATGAGGTTGCATGTGATGCCTATGTAGGATGCAACCTTGGGGGTACAACAAATCCATTCTCAGTTACAGAGCCTATGCTTAGAGTTGCAGAGCTTGAAGAAAGATAAGGAGGCTAGGAAAGAGGTGCGCACAAAATTCTGGTGTCTGAATTGTAAGATCCAGGGGCATGATAAATACCATTGTTCTGTATTTGTGAACTATATCACAAGAGGGCGACCAATTCCCCTAAGGCCAAAAGCTCCATCAGGACCAAGTTTGGGGGTCACGCTATGGTGTGTTACTTTTCAGGTGGCTGGGAAACATGCAACAGATAATTGTCATTTTCTTCAAAAATTCATTTAGACACCACTACAAATAAATTGGCCATGATGAGAGCCACTGTCCTAGCTATGAACTAATGATGGAAAGAGCACATAACTAACAAATGAAAGCAGAAACTCGGCCTCCAGAGTAGGGTGCTCGAGGAGAGCGCAGAGGATATCAGGGACAAGGATGAGGCTGAGGAAGAGGAGTAGCTGGTAGAGGTCGCAGATAGGTGATTTGTTATAACTGTGGAACACCAGGGAACTACGTGTGGGAGTATCAAAACTAGACATGCCTATCATGTCAATACTGTAGCTAGTTTTACCACACTATATAAAAATGCCCTGTGTTGATAGCTAAGATGTAGGAGAAAAATGCAGAGCCTCAGCAACCTACACAAAACTTACAAATGATGAAAGTTGAGCCCCACGAAGAATATTAGAATGTGAACATAGTTCTTAGAAGTGGGATAAAAACTGGTGATGATAAAGGGAAACAACCTAAAGAAGACAGTTGGGTACGGAAGGCCCCAAAAAAGGAAGTTGGTTTTGATTTGGTGCATGCTAAGGAAATTTTTATGGAAGCGAAGAAAAGCCTTACTGAGTGTGACACAGGTAAGTTCCCTTTGCAGACAGAGGCAACCCCTCTAGCCCTAGAGTGGGTCTAGTCACTTCATAGACAATATCAAAGCAAACTTCCTTAGAAAGTTGGTGTTATGAAGACCTATCGTCAATTTGACATTCGATGAAGTCCTCGTCATGTTGCTTCAGCTCTTTGTTCTTCTAGTCATTCATACATGAAAACAACATGTAGAGAAACACCACGAACACAAATAGAAAACAACCAAAAAATCTACTTCAAGAGTCAAGGAACCTCAAGCTATAAACATATAATTTAATGCATGATATAGGAAACAAGTTGTTGATTTGTGGTAATATAAATCGAAGTAAACTTACCACCAGACCTTGACATTGTAAGCCTCCTTGAAAGATCATGTCGGTATGTCTCTGTAAGCATTTACTTGTGAACTTTCTCCCAAGGGAACATATGACTCTCTCTTCTTTCCAAAAGGATTGATACTAGAAAGCTCTCAAGCCAACTCTACTCAATAATCTCCCAAATCTAAACACAAATGAGGCTACTTCCACACTCCAATAACACTTTCTACCTCTACTCCTCTCTTAGAAACTTGAAACTATCAAATTACATCTAGCTATCATTCCATTACATCCAAGCTAGCTGATGTTATTCATGGATGAGATATTTATAGGAGGGAGAGGTCCCATAAGAGAAGGAATGAGGATCTTCTCTCTTAGGGAGGTTGCACAAAAGGTGGAACAACTATCCTAGAGGAGAAAGGCAAGCTCAACTGACCCAACAACCAGCCCTAGGATCGTCCGTGAAGCAATTTCATCCAGAAGTTTCGACGAGTTGTTGAAAAACTTGCCAAATATGGCTCATCACGAGTGCAACACAGGGACAGAGTGAAGACTTTGCTAGGGCTAGTGTTAACTTGTCAATCTTCACAAGGAGGATAACTTCTGACTTGCGCTGACCCAAAAACTTAGGTAAAAAGGGTCTTCTTCAAGGAAAATGATGAGACACTCTTCCTAAGATTGCAAGGAAGGTAATGACACATAGTTGGTAACATGACACAGTACAAATGTCGATAACATGGACTAGCAGTATCCGGGATCAAGGAATGAAAATTCGGTGACAAATTATTGTGTAACAAATGCCCACTAAAGCATGAAGGCTGAGAGAGTGGGAGGGGTGAAATGATTTACGAATCATAACTGAAACAGAATGTCCTCGTGGAGAACTTGCAGATGTAAGTACAACTAATATCTCTGATACATGAGTTCATAGTGAAAGGAAATATATGTGCATAAGGCATGGGTGTATCCATCCAGAAGATAACATAAATGGTATATGGTATGGACATAGCCATCCAATTAGAAAGACCATAAAAATGACTCAAGTATGGTCGCAACCATCCAATCAAAAGAGTCATGTATAAATCAATCCACGCAACCTAGACTTGTGTAATCTGAGCCCAGGGTCTTGAATCCTGACCTGTCCATTGTACAATTTCCAATATGCAAATAAATGTGTTGAAGTCGAGCACACTAGAAAATCACTTGATTACCGGCTAATGATGTGAACTGTTAACAAGTGCAAGAGAGACCACCAGTAATGTCAATGGTTCTCAAGGTACTGCTAGTACAATCCACAAAATGTGAAGAATGATCTAGAGTCGAGCACTTGTGAAATCACTCGATCGAAGACCAATGATGCAATCTTGTCATTGAGTGCAAATAACTTGCCATTGAGGCATGCAAGCTCCAAGGTACTAGAAAAGAACCTCTAAGTCAACTTCTCAGATAATCAGCTGAAGTCGACAGGAAGCGGCCGGTCGAAGGAGGGCCATAATGTTTCCCAAATCATCGATGCAACATGAAGGAACAAGGTGATGGTGAATGAGACAGAGAATCTGAGGAATGTGTGTAAGGCTACAAACTGCAGAAGGATTAAGCTCTTAGACATATCGACGACACGACTCTGGGATTTGGTAGCATTTTGGTACCAAGGGATCAAAGGTCATGATGATGTAGCAGGGATCATATGGAATGTGGCAAAATGAATAACCCAAAACCTGGAAGGCCAATGATAAAATAAGGATATCCCAAACTAACACGAATCAGAAAGAGTGTCGATGTCCAAGAGTGTCAAGCTACTATAATAAATAATACGATCAATAGAATGTAATGTAAGTTCATCCTTCGGATGAATCTGACCTAGTGAATTTTAACGAGCCTTAGGAAAGAGAAGCTTGATCTCGTCATGGTGACAAGTTCAATGTCATCAGGTTTTAACGAGTCCAACATAGGTGAAACTCATAGTATTTTTCATGTTTTGAGAGTTTGAAAAAGACATGAAAAAGAAAACTCCAAAGGTCCCTTTTCGTAAATTTGTCCCTCGAACCTAAAAAGGTAGAAAATAATATCCAAGGAACCTATTGACCATGAAAGATTAACATATACATTTTTCGTAAATAATTTGTCCCAACCCAAAAAAGGGGTAAACGTATACTGGGTAGATGACTCTTCGCAGCCTTTAACGAGTTAAAAGGGACAAGAGCTTGACGATCTTTTCATGTTTCAAGAGTCAGAAAAGAGCTTAAAGACGACTCCAAGAGGGACTTTTTCGTGTTTTTACTAAAGTCCAAAAAAGTATAAAATACAACTCGCAGAGTAGTCACCAGTGTTCACGAAACCTGTTGCTGCACAAAAACAAGCATAAGACCCATATTTGATATAAAAAATACGCGAAATAGTCAAAAACCCTAATTTGACAAAAAAGGCTTATAAAAGAGTCATTTGGTAAAAACAAATTCCATTTCACCATTTTACCTCAGAGCTAAAATTCTACCCTCGTGCATTCAAAATTTCAACAGTCGACTAGAGAAAGATCAGCGGCCTCTCAGCAAATTCGTCCGATCCAGGTAAGTTCTAATCATTTTCCTGCACTTTTTCATAAATAATTTGTCATTTTTGATGGTTTGAGCCACCCTTAAGGAAGATTTTAGGGTCGGAATTTGCGTGGCGGTCGTCACAAGTCGCCAGCTCAGGACTGTGACAACTTGAATTCTTCCATGGGGAGAAAATGGGGTCTTCGCGACTGTACACGAAAAAGTCGCGAAGATCCTGATTTTTCTCAACGAGTGATTTTGGGTATGCACACCTGTTTGCAAAACAAGTGTGCCGAGCGTCGATTCTTTACAATTCTCAAAATTAAAGCCATTTCTTTGGATTTGAAATGTAAACAAAGTATTTATAATCACCGTTGTGTATGTGCAAGAAGAATAAATGGTGATTGAGTGGAAAGAATGAGAGCATACTAGCGATGATGAACTGGCCATGGGAGACCAAGATTGTCTGGACGTGCTTGGAAACTGTGGTTTGATAAAATTATTCATGGTGCCTAGTCTGAGGGCGCATAGCCAAATTTACTCCAATATCTGATTGGATCGTGGAATCCGAATGAGGCTAAGTTCATTATCCGAGGGCAAGAGCTGGAGATTGAGGCAACAAATATCTATTTCTTGACAGGTTTGTCTCGGAGGCAGGAAAGACCCCGCATGATTGGGACTCAGATCAGTTGGAGAAACTATGGACATGATGATGGGAAGGATGTGTCTAGAGGCAGAGAAGTTAGACAATGGAGGAAAGCTCAAGATTGCTACTGTCGGAGACTTGTCTCTCCATGTCCTTCTCTCGACCATTACTAGAGTGGCTAGCTCACAGACCCCTCACGAGGCCACCAAAACCCAACTGCGGCTGGTCGCTGACTGCATGGATCCACTATATTCAACTGGGCCGAGGCTGTGGCTCATAACATGAAATAAAAATTAACAAAGTGCCACCAAGGGGATGTAAAACAGTTCGGGTATGGGTCCATCCTGGTATCATTTATCCTCGAGTGTCTTCCTATCTTTCAAAGACAACAAGCAGTTGTATCATGGTTGACTCCACGAGAGCTGAGGATGACTCAATGGGCACTATTGATGCCCAGAGGAGGTGTGGGTCAACATATGTGCTGGAGACCCGAATTTTTCCAGTGGTTGGACCACCAGCTTGTCATTGTCAAGGACTGGGCATTCGCAGGGCTAGATTTTAGAGGCAATCCAGAGTTAGTACTTCCCCCTAGGGAAAACTAGGACAACAGAGGTAACAAATTTTGATTTTAAAGATTTTATAATTTTTTATCATTTTTTATATATGTTTTGATCACTATGTTTCAATCTAGCAGATGTTGGGTCGGAAAGGCATGTAGGATTGTCCCCGATTTCTCAGAGAGGCGAGCAGGAGTTTGAGATTCCTCCTCCTAGTGGAGACATAGAGGATGAGATTGCTCGAGACTTGGAGGGGTTGACGGAGTGAATCCCTGACTATGTGAGATTCTAGGATGTCCCTTGACAGTACCAATGATACATAGTCGGGGTGTCAAGTAGGATTCACTGACTTCTCAGACGTGTGGTCCGAGCAGTCATGTGCGACAGAGAGAACCACACAAATTAGACTCCTAAGTTTAATTTCTGCCATTTTTGAAAGACATGATGTCTTGTGATGTAACCAAACACATATTGTTTGAGCACTGTGATGTGAAACATTGATATACATATATATATACCTATTTTTTTGCTATATGACTTATTATGTCTTTAATGATTTACTTTCATAAATGTCGCAAATGTCTATCTAATACATGATTTGCCAATGCATCAGTTAATGTATTTAGTCTTCTAGGAATGTGTCGATATGTAATATAATCAAAATTCCTTCCCAGTAAACGAACACGTAAATACAACCTTAAAATTTGAGGATTTCTAACGGAGTAACACCCCTTGAGTTGAATAACAACGAGTTGGGAGTCTAGATTCACAATCAATGCATGAATATTGAGGACAACAGCCTCAACCAGTAACTCAATGAGGACACTATATTCAATGACATTGTTTATGGTACATCCTAGACAAACACCTTGAAGATCCAGTAACTCACCGTGAGGATTGTAGACAACCCATGCTGTGGAGGAAAGATTCCGAGTACTACAACAGGCACCATCAATGAAACTGACATAAGGTGTGACAGACATCTGCATAAGAAGAAAAAAGGACACAATAAGCAGCAAACACTTACACACCAAGCCAAACATGTACAAAATGAAAAACACACTTATGTACACAGAAATGCACGAAAGACTCATGCATAGTATTTCTTAAGATAAAGCCCATTATGGGGCTTATCTAAAGGGTTACGTTCGTAATCAATTAACTCATAAGCCCCTTTTCGTAACAAACATTTGACGATATAGGTCCCATGCCACATGGGTTCAAATTTTCCTGCCCCTAGCTTGTCGTTAGCTTGATCATATAGCAGGACTAAATCTCCCTCAATGAAGGAACATGGGTTGACTATCTGATCAAAGTGAGTTTTGAATCTCTTCTTTTGTGCTCCAATGACTAAAGAAGCAAGTTGACGTGTCTCGTCAAGACGTTCTAGATAAAGAAAGCGTTCTTCCACCAGAGTAGTATTTGGGAGCAATTTAACAGCTAGTTTGAGAGAAGGGATTGTTGGGTTGTGTTATATTTTTTCCACGTAGTTAATAGGGGGTTTAAGGGGCACCCGTAACCCCACTTTATGGGGTCATTTTGGACCATATGTTAGGTTGGGCAGACCCACCTATGGTCTTGCACATGTTTTTTGGACGCGATGGTTTTCGGTCCATGGTATTGGATGCTTTGGTATGTATAAATATGTATTGTAACATTGAAAGGAAAATAATGAAAAATCAAGCTAGTAGTCCCAGTTTTGGGATCCAGGTGAAAATATCTATTTATATGTGTTTTATGTGTTCTGCTCTAGTATTATTTATTTTCTATGTTTTAGAATTCATATGCAGGTAATTTATGTACGGGGTTAAAACCTACATTTGCTATCAGAGGAGTTTTGGCTTCAAGGGGACACCTTTGTTGCTGAGGGGTTTCACTCGGGCCTGTGGTAGACCCTGTTAAGTGGGAGATCTACGAGATCGATTCTGGTGGTGAAAGAAGATGGCGAGCAGTGGAAAGATAGAGATTGAGAAATTTAATGGTCAGAGTTTTGAGTTGTGTAAACTCAAGATGGAGGATCTGTTGGTGGATAAAGACTAGTGGATCACGGTAGATCCGGGTACTAAACCAACAGGAGTGTCTGATGAAGAATTGAAGAATTTGGATCAGAAGGCAAAGAGCACAATACGATTGTGTGTCTTAGATTCAGTATTGCTGAATGTATCGGGGGAAGCTACGGTGAAGGCTTTTTGGGACAAGTTAGGGACTTTGTACCAATCTAAGTCTTTGGTGAATAAACTATTCCTATAGAAAAAGCTGTATAACCTGACGATGAAAGATGGAGACTCGATGATAGAGCATATGAACGCATTTAATATTGTGGTAATTTAGTTAGCATATGTTGATATTAAAATTTTAGATGAGGATAAGTGCATCAGTTTGTTGTGTTCTATACCAGATTCATGGGATAGTCTGGTTATTGCAATAGGTAGCAATGCAACTGCCTTACAGTTTGATGAAATAGTCTCAGCCTTGCTGACGGAGGAGATGAGACAGAAAAATATGGAGAGACATAATAGTGATGCCTTGTCTGTACGAGGGTGGTCCCAAAATAGAAACAAAAATAAGTCATCAAGTGGGAGATCTAAATCTAGAGGGAGATCTAAATCTCCAGGAAAACCTGTAAAGGTGGTGTTCTGGAAATGCGGAAAGGAAGGGCAATACAAAAGGGGCTGTAAATATAAAGCTCATGATAAAGGAAAGGGATCTGATGATTCTCCTTCTATAGAGGTGAAAACCATCTCAGATGAAGGTGGGGATGTGTACTTGGCTTCCTCAAGTACACATGTAGATCATGAGGCATGGTTGATTGACTCAGGTGCATCCTTTCACTTCACTCCCCATAGACAGTGGTTTTGCGAGTATGAGAAATACGATGGTGGTGATGTCTTCTTAGGGAATGATAGGAAAACTAGAATCATTGGTTGTGGAAAAGTAAAGTTTAAGTTGAAAGGTGGAAGGGTTATAACACTTTTGGGTGTTCTGCATATTCCTACATTGGCTAGAAATCTAATTTCTGTAAGCAAGCTAGATGATGCAGGTGTAAAAATAGTGTTCGAGAAGGATACCTACAAAATGGTTAGGGGAGCACTGGTATTGATGTGGGGAGTTTGAATTGGAACTTTGTACAAGATACAAGGTAGCACTGTTATTGATGGGTGCAACAGTTCTATGGTTCCTGAAAGTGGAGCAGAAAATCTAATCGTCTTTGGAGAGAAGACCATGTTGTGACATCAAAGGCTTGGACATATTGGAGAGAAGGGCCTTCAAATACTTCATGGTAAAGGTATGGTAGAAGGTATGAGTAATAGCTCTCTGGATTTTGATTTCTATGAAAATTGTGTATATGGGAAGCAGAATTGGGTGAGTTTCCCCTTTTGTAGTAAAAGGGTGAAAAAGATATTAGAGCTTGTGCACAGTGATGTGTTTGGACCTGTGAAGGTTCCATCACTGGGTAATTTTGTGTACTATGTATCATTTATAGATGAATTCTCAAGGAATGCATGGATTTCCTTAAGAAGAAATCTGAAGTCTTTGATAGGTTTAAAGAATTTAAGGCTCTGGTGGAAAACCAGACAGAGAAAAAGATAAAGGTGTTGAGGACAGATAACAGTGGAGAGTTTTGCAGTAAGGAATTTGAAGAATTCTATAAGAAGTGTGGTATAGCACGGCAGAAGACTACTCCATATACACCTCAGCAAAATGGAGTTGCAGAAAGAATGAATAAGACATTGATGGAAAGGGAAAGAAGCATGCTTAGTGGTGTCGGGTTAGGACAGGAATTCTGGGCAGAGGTGGTGGATACTGCATGTTACCTAGTCAACAGGTCACCTTCATCAGCATTGGAGGATAAAACTCCATAAGAGGTATGGACTGGTAAGAAACCCTCTCTTACACATCTGAGGGTATTTGGATGTGATGCATATGTACATGTTCCAAAGGAGAAACGAACCAAGTTGGATAGTAAATTTGAAAAGTACATCTTTATTGGGTATAAGGATGGTTTAAAGGGTTATAAGCTTTGGAACCGAGTCACACGGAAGGTTGTGTACAGCTAGGATGTGGTGTTCAGAGAGGTGAAAGATGTTATTAAACATGAAGTTCAATGAAAGGAACTTGAGAAGATAGAGTTTGAGCTAGAGGAAGAATTAGACTCTATAGCAGAGGAGGAATCAGAAGATGAAGAGCGACAAACTCCGGCTATGAGAAGATCAGTTCGAGAAAGAAGGCAGTCAGACAGGTATAGTCCATCTGCTTTCTGTTCAAATTTTGCTTTGTCTGTTACTGATGATGATCCTAGAACTGTGAAGGAAGCAGTGGATTCAGAGGATGGAAAACTCTGGAAAGAGGCCATGGTTGATGAAATGGCATCTTTGCACAAAAATGATTTTTGGGATCTAGTGGAGTTTCCCGATGGAAGGAAACCCATTGGCAGCAAATGGGTGTTCAAGAAGAAGACAAATGCAAAAGGAAAGGTGGAGAAATACAAATCTCGGTTGGTAGCGAAAGGTTATTCCTAGGTGCCGGGAATTTATTTTGGTGATATTTTTTCTCCTGTTGTCAAGGTAACTTCTATTAGATTACTTTTATCTGTTGTTGCTGCTTTTGATTTTGAGATAGAATAGATGGATGTGAAGAAAGCATTTCTTCTTGGGGATCTGGAAGAGGAAATATACATGAAGCAACCTGAAGGCTTTGTGGTGAAGGGTAAGAAAGAACTGGTATGCAAGTTAAAGAAGTCTTTGTATGGGTTAAAACAATCACCAAGGATGTGGTATCAGAAATTTGATACATTTATACGGGGACTTGGCTTCACCAAAAGCAAAGCAGATCACTGTGTGTATTTTAAATTAATTGGTGACCATGTTATTTATCTGGTCTTGTATGTGGATGATATGTTGCTGGTTGGAAATGACAAAGAAATTATCCAAGATTTGAAGACCCAATTGTCCTCCAAATTTTACATGAAAGATCTTGGTGCTGCAAACTATATTTTGGGCATGGAAATTAAAAGAGATTGGGAAAAGAGGAAGCTCTGGTTAAACCAGAGGAAGTATGTCGAGACAATACTATAGAGGTTTAATATGCAAGATAGTAAATCGATGAAGGTTCCTATTCCTGTAGGTGTGAGGTTATCTGTTGAACAGTGTCCCAAGACACAAGAAGAGGAAGAGGACATGTCCCGTGTTCCATATGCAAGTGCAGTCGGTAGCCTAATGTATGCAATGGTCTGTACTAGACCAGACATTGCACATGTAGTGGGAGTATTGAGCAGGTTTATTTCAAAACCAGGGAAGGAGCATTAGATAGCAGTGAAGCGGGTTTTCAGGTATTTGCATGGCACTAGTGATTATGGTTTATGCTACCAAGCAAGACTAGGATTGGACAGAGTGTTGGATATTCGTGGCTTTATTGATGCAGACTGGGCTGGAGATCTAGGTCAGAGAAGATCTACAAGTGGGTATGTGTTTAACCTATTTGGAGGTGTAGTTAGTTGGATGAGTAACAAACAATCTTTAGTGGCACTATCAGCTACAAAGGCATAATACATGGTGGCAACTCGTGCAAGCAAGGAAGCAGTTTGGTTGCAGAGATTGTGTTCAAGTATGGGGTTAGTACAGGAATCTATAACGATAGACTGTGATAGCTAAAGTGAAATTTTCTTGGCAAACGATGGCAACGATGATATACCCATGCCCCCCAGCCGAGTGAGGGTTACAGGTCATAAAATCAATGCCCCATTTAGCAAAAGGGCCCACGGTAATGACAGGATGCAAAAGGGAAGGTGGTGCATGCATCTTCCGCTAGTAAATTTGACACGTGTGACAGGAACGGACAGCTAGAATGCAATCCTTGAAACTTGAGGGCCAAAAGTAACCAGCACGGAGAATTTTTTTGGCAGTAGCATAACCAGACATATGAATGCCACAAGTGCCAGAGTGGTAGCCATTCAAGACTTTTTTAGCTTCCTCAAAGGTCAGACAACGACGGAGAATTGAATCAATGTTGAGACGGTATAAAGTGTCTCCAAAAATACGATAGGGCTGAGAATGGTGGCGAATGCATCGCTGAGCATCCTTAGAAAAATCAGGGCAAAAGGAAGATGTCTAGAGGTAAAAAATAATATCACTATACCAGTAATCTAGGGTACTGATCAAGAAAAATGTGCCGTCTAGAATGTAGTCCTCTATCCGAGAGAGAGTGGAAGCAGATGGCAACGAGAAAATCAACTTAGCGAAGACCAGTGACTTCTTAGAATTGGCAGGGGTAAACTAAAAATCAAACCCTTGAAGGATAAAAATCCATTTCGAGTACTTTCACCCCCAGCAATTGGCGTGAAAAAATGTATGTCATCGGGTTGCAATCTGAAATCACGGTTGTCGTGCACAACAAAATATAATGACTAAAGCGTTGGATAGCTTGAACATATGCCAAGGTGAGTTGCTCAACATAAGCATAACGAGTCTCGATGTCAAGAAGGTTGCATCTAAGATAATAGATAACGTGCTCGGAACCATCATTGTCATCTTGAACCACAACCATACCAATGGTCCTATCAGCGGCAGCTAGATAAGGCGAATAATCACAATGATAGTCGAGTGGTCACAACAAAGGAGTAGAAACAAGAAGTGTCTTGAGTTGTTTGAATGACCTTTGGGTTATGTCATCCCAAATAAATGGAGTGTCACGGTTAAGGAGGCATGTGTAACCTTTAGCAATATTAACATAGTTAGGGATAAAACGATGTAGAAAATTGGCCTTCGCCTGCAAACTTTGCAACTGATGCAAAGAATTAGGGGGTGGGAGATTCAGAATAGCTTCAACCTTGATGGGATCGATACGAATTCCCTCTTTAGAAATGACAAACCAAGAAGTCTGTTGGATTCAACGTAGAAGACACACTTATGTGGATAGCGATGAATACGGTAATGTCTAGAGTGAAGGAAAATCTGGTGGAGGTGGTTCGGATGGTCAATGCATTTAGCTGAATGAGCTAGAGGATCATCTAGATATGGATTAACAATGTGTCAGATGTCATGAAAAGCATAGGACATTGCTCATTGGAAAGTGGCACCGACATTTTTCAATCCAAAAGGGAGATTTTTGTAAGAAAAAGTACTCCACGAATACATGAAGGCAATTTTGTGTTGATAGGTAGGCAAAATATTGTTCTGGCTATAACCAAAAAAGCCATTCATAAAAGAGAATATCTCACTCCCAGCACAATCGTCGATAAGCTAGTCAATAAAGGGAGTAGGATAGTTATCTTTCAGACATGTGTGATTGATGTCATGATAATCAACACAAACCCTAATAGTGCCCTACGTTTTGGTTATAGGGACAATGTTAGATACCCAGCCTGTTAGTGGGAGAGGATAAATAAACCATGCCTTTTGAGTAGTTTTTCAACTTCTCCTTTGATGGCCGCGTCTTTCCTTGGGTGCATGGGGCATAAACGTTGTCGAACTGGCTTTACACCAAGGTACGTAGGTATCTCGTGTACCACAGTACTTGGATCAATACAGGGAATTTCTTCATATGACCAGGCAAACAATTCATGGAACGCATGGAAAAGGTCGGTGTAAAGCTGGATCTCCTCAGGAGAACAAGTAACTCCAATGTGAATATTTTCAATAATCCCTAGTTTAACAGAGATGTCGATGGGCATGGTTTGCATAATATTCCCCATATTTCCCTCAGAGAAAACCTCACGAGTCAGGATAGGCATTTGAAGCAGCTAAGAAGGAACATAGGAAGAAAAATTACCTATACAGGTAGTCATGGCGCCATGGCTTGGAAGAAATGAGGAACGTTGGTGATAATTGAGCCAAGGAGGATCCTAAAAAGACATAGTCTCAAGAATTGCTTCATTGGAAGGAAATGTCTCTTGTAACGGATCCAGAGAAACAATGTCTCCAAGCCAAGGGGATTGCACATACGTGTCGAGAGATTTGTTCAAAAGAGCAGAATCAGATGATGAAATTGAAGCTAAAATGATTTCAACATAGTTGAGCTCTGCAGGGATCAACGACATAACCTCACCCCATGAATCCACCTGATCGATGGGAGGAATCACCCAAGGAACAGGATTGATAGAAATCATCTTAACATAGGTGACATTAGTAGGTGGGAGTGAAAAAACCCATAGGGGCAAGATCTTTAAATATTCCAGCACCCACACTCTCATACAGAATATTGGTATGCTCCACAAATGGAATATTGCCATCCGAGGAAGAGGAAGTGAAGAAATACAACTGATCGAATGTGATGATTTTCCCTTGATGAGGAAAATGAAGTACACGAAATAATGATGAATCCACAACATGCATAACATACGTCCAGCTTCGTCCCAACAAAAGGTTGTAAGTTAGATTAGCATCAACAACTTCGACTTCGACATCAACTGTCTTCCCTTCTAGGGTGATAGGAAAGCATGAGAGAATACCAAATGGACGAGAATATCTTCCATCAAAGGCTTCCAAGGTGTTAGGAGATTGACTCAAAGACGGGGAACCGATGGCCTTCCAACAAGAAATAGACATGATGAAAGTGGAGGTGTGTTATAGACATTTTTGGGCACTGCATGATCCAGATTTAAACAGGAACGCAACAAATTACAGAGATAACCATATACACAAAGATGCAGCGGAAATAATACTTCATTTCATTAATGGAAAATACTCAAATATGCTTACAACAGAAATGGAAATAAACTAGCTAGGGCGATGGTAGCTTATCTCTGAGAAGAGATGTGATGGCTACATGCCTCTGAACTGTCTTACAATGAGGCTCGGAGGCCTATTTATTGTTGAGAAACAATAGAAAACCCTTCACATTCCAAAACCTAACCCTAGAAGATGAAACGCCAAATTGTGGGCCCCGTTTTTGGGTAAGTTGGTACATCAACTTCCCGGGGTCGCGAATTGGTCATACTATCTCCGTTTGACGTGCATGATAGCCCGTTGGAAAGATCTCTCCGAGGACTACGACGTAAAAGACAATTTTTATCAAAAAAATCGTTGGCGGTAGATTTCCCGAAAAACGTCGTTTAGGGCCTCAAAACGGCTCCGGAAGTTCAGGACCCAAAAAACTGCTAAAAATAGTAAGTTGTGCTACAATTAAGGAAACTGAAAATGCTGAGAAAGACAATGGTGGGGGTCCAGGTGGACTTAGTAGGTGGCCACCAATATCCACCTGGATCATTCCTCCCCCCTTAGGAAGCAATGGTCCCCATTGCGTTGAGATCCTCCATGAGATGAGGAAACTTCTGCTGAACTTGTTCCCTGGTGAGCCACTTGCCCTGCTGAAGGAGTTGGCCTGCTTTGACAACTCGATACAGTTGGATATTCTGTTGGCGAGTGTTCTTGATCTGTGTGTCCATGATCCGATCAGTTGCAGCTTGTTCCATGCAATCTGGATTTAATTCTGTGGGTTTGAGCTGTTCTGCAATGTCGGATGTGTCTAGCAATGGTGGAAAGTATGGCCGAAGGCGGTCCACATTGAACACTGGGTGCAGGCCAAGGAATGGGGGAATGCTGAGCTCAAATTCATTGTCTCCCATAGCCTTAGTAATGGTGTAAGGACCATATCGGAGTGGTCTCAATTTCCGGTAGGCTCCAGTAAGGCGTTCCTTTTGCAAATGCAACCAGACTTTGTCGCCCACCTGAAACTTGTGTGGCACCCGATGTTGATCATGTCGCTGCTTGTACTTGGCATTTGATTTCTCAAGAATTTCATGGACCTGCTGGCGAATATGTTGGATGCGCTCAATGAAGCTGGTGGCCTTATCTGTTTCGGACTGGACATGAGTTGAATTCATGTGAGTAGCTGCAAGGGGCATGGCCACATCAATGGGGCATAGTGGCTGGAATCCCAAACCCACCTGAAAAGGGCTATGGCCAGTGGAGCTGTGAAGAGCTCGGTTGTAGCTATGCTGAACATAGGGGAGGCTCTCGTCCCATGTGCGTGGATGCTTTGAGTTATACATGCGCAGAATGTGCACAATCATCCTATTGACAACCTCTGTCTGGCCATCAGTTTGAGGATGGAAGGCTGTGGACTTCGTGAGTTTGGTGTCCATCATTGACCAGAGACTGGACCAGAATGTGCTGAGAAACCGACTGTCCCGATCTGAGATGATAGACTGTGGGATCCCAAAGTGCACCCACACTCGTTCAAAGAAGAGTTTAGCAGTGGCTTCTGCTGTGATATTCTTCTTGCAGGCCATCATAATGGCCATCTTTGAGAACCTGTCGACGACCACAAAAACACAGTCATTTCCATGCTTAGTGGAAGGAAGGCCTGACATGTAATCCATGGAGATGGATTCCCAAGGTCGACTAGGGGTAGGCAACGGGGTGTATAGGCCTTGCTTCTTAATGGTCGGTTTGGCAATGGCACAGGCAGTACATGATTGGATGTACTTCCCAACATCCTGTCGAAGATTCGGCCAATAGAAATAATTTTGCAGTACTGCCACTGTTTTCTCGACCCCGAAATGCCCAGCAGCCCGACTGTAGTGTGCTTCCCAAATCATCTTGGCACGCTCGCTTGAAGGAACACAAAGGTGACCGAGGTGGCATAGTAGGCATCCTGGAGGTGAAAATCTGCAACCTGCCGACCCTCCAAGAGTGTCTGGTATGTGTGGCCGAATTCTGGGTCGCTTTTGTAGAGAAGTGGCCAATCAGAAGTCTCGTGCCCGCAGGAGTTGAGCACGGTGGTTAGCGCCATGATCGGTGGTCGACTGAGGCAATCTGCAACATTATTGGTGCTGCCCTTTTTGTACTTGATATTCAAGTGAAACTGTTGCAGGTATGTAGACCACTTCTGATGGCGATCATTTTGCAATTTCCCTTGGGTCTGTATGAACTGCAGAGGTCGGTGGTCTGTGTGGATGACCGTTTCCTTCCCCAAAATGTAATGCTTCTGTTATCACAAAATCACAGCTGAGGGCTGCAACCAAGCTTGATCTCATGTAACTATTTCAACCAATCTTTAGACCAAAGATTAGCCTCTTTGATCAGAGAGGGCTCTCTCACAATTCTTGATAAAATCCTTCAAACACTAGATGGCTAACTCTTTATTTGCTTTTGAAAACATAACTGGTTGGAAACACATCAAACTAGCTTTCATTGGGCTATGGAGTCTATAATATCAAGTAAACAAAGAAAACACAGTGACCTCATAGAAATCAAGGCTCTTAGCATTACATGTCAAACATATTTCACCAAAACATAGCTTGCTGTATACACAGGAAGTCAGAGCATACATTTATGAATTCTGAGTGATTGCATACAACAAAACCATAAAATAACATAAAGTACCACACATCATCACTACATTTGATCATGACAATCCTTCGAGAATCTTGAGAAGAGAATAACTCTGTTTTACTATTACTGTCAAAAAAGGTCTTACAATGGCCCAAAACAACACTGTTTTTCTATTAAGTATCCAACCCTTTCTACCTCTAACCTTGGCCCATATATAGGCAAGCAAACTAAAACACCTCGAGCTTCCTCCTCCAGCATGAGGGGAGCCTCGAAGGTGGCTATTAACTATTCCTATATGCTACTAACTAATGCATTAATTACAAACATGCTGAACTATAATTACACACAATCCTAATCAAACTAAAATACTAATTTCATTCTCCTCGCAGGCTTGATGCTTTCTTGGATGCTGGACAGCTGTATGATTTCCATTATGGCTAAGATATGTTAAGGGAGCATTCACCGAGCAAGCTGGTCTCGGATGCTAGCTGTAAGACAGCCTATTAATTGATAAAATTAATCATCCTATATCCACGGTCCCCTGTCTTCCATTCCTCTTCATCATTTAAAAACAAGTCTGTTGTTCTTTAATTCTTCCCAAACACCGCATATCACCACACCTTTCAAATGAGCTGGAAACTTTATGAGCTGAAAAGGTGTCTGCAGTTGTTTGTTGGCCCTTAACATAATATGTTTTCCATCGCCCTGAAATATAGGGAGCTGTTCCTGTTTGTCGGCCTTTTGTCTCCCAACATTCTCCTAAAATATAGCAGCCTGCTCCCAAATCCTTTAATGACCCCAAGTATGGAGTGATGCCAGGTTTCTGATGTGCTGTAGGTGGTCTTTGATAGACATCTATTCCTTTTCCTCAAACCCCCGCTCACCGTGTCACACTAGCTGCTCTGCGCTTTTAAAATCATCACCTACAGCAGTTTCGTAGCGCGCTACGAAACTGCTGTGTGATTAAAAGAAAACACAATCTCCATCAATAAATTTAGCTGTCTTTGATTAACTAGGAAGAAAAGATGTATACCAATTATTGGTAATGAAGACAAAATCTTTCCCAAAAGATTCACTAAAGTGTTTACTGTTTGAAAGATTCAGAATCCTTGAAGCTTCAATGGCTGTCTCCATTCAATGCCATCATTCTTCTGTTCACATTTCTGGTCTTCACTCTGCCCCAACTAGATGTGCTTGTCACTGCAGCATTAGAACTAGAGCTATCTGTTTTCCTGAAAGTACTTGTGACCCAAGAAAAACAAAAACTTGCTAATTAAATGGCTCAAACAACCTTGATGAATGCCTCCAAACTTAATTTCTGAAATCTTTTCACTATATCAATAATACGCATTCCTCAAATATAAAACCTTGGAAAAGTCTGTATAGCAGCTCCACATGATCATTCCTAATTCTCACCATGCTTCTCTCACAATGAGGTTTCTTGTAATTATTTTGCTCTTCTCTCACAGCTTGGTTTTTCTTATAATTATTTTGCTCTTCTCTCACAGCTTGGTTTTTCTTATAGAAATCCAAATCTTTTCCAGCACCTTCACAAAACCTATCCTTCTGAGCGGATGGTTTTTTCAATTGAACTTCCATATTATCAAATTTAGAAGTGTCCTCCTGAGAAAGACTCTTTCTCTTCAACGGACTAACCCGTTGACTATTGATGCTTGTTTGCATTCCATCCCCAGGATCATAAGGCTTTATTGCCTCTTTATGCAATAGTCGAGCTTTCCTATTTCCTCATGAGATACCCTCAGAACCTGCTCCAATGTAAAATTTAGATCCTGGACAATCTTGACACAGTCCTTAAATCGCCTATACTTCTTGGAGATCATCATTTGCAACACATTTGAGTAACTCTGAATATTTGCCTCACCAGTAAATGTTAGTTGAGACATACAAGGAAATCCTTTGAGTTTTTTGAAAAGCTATAAACCAAAACTGAACAGAGTATTTGAATTATGCCAGTATTCTAAATGAGGCAGCGCGCATTTCTTTCAGAAGTAATAGGAATAAAGATCGATCCCTAAGAACCGAGCAAAAGAACATAATTCTCCCACAGGATTTTGAAGAGAAGTGCCACTGAGAGTACACCATGCTCTTTCTTAACTTGATGTGTTCCTTGAGACCATGTGGACTGCCTTGCAGACATCTTTCTGCTTCGAACCCTTCTATCCTTCAAAACGCTGTCTTATTCAGCAAAATTTTCATCTTCCATACAAAACAAGTCTTCTAGCTCTGCCATGGTATAACGATACAGAGAATATTGCTAATCTGGATTGCATTCACAAAGTCATTTTTGCATGTTGTAGACAGACAAAAGCACCTGGTGTTAACTGTACACAACAACAGAAATATGTAAAAATATCAACATATAATACATTCTGGATCCTCCTCAGTACCGCCAACATGTTCAGGATACTTTTAAATTCACATCTTCTGCGCAATTCAATCTACAATTGAAACCCTTGCTGTTGTAATTTGAACTCTGAGATATACTCTATACCTTCTCCTTCCGGGCACTATTATGCAAATCTGACATTGATGCTCTCTGCGCGCCTCAGGCAACCCAAAAACACAATAACAGAAACTGAAACATGATAATGGAAACAGAAATCTTCATATCCCCCGTTGTTTTTGAATCACGCATAAATACTAGCCCTCGAATGTCTCCTTTCACTCCATCAGCTATTAAAATCTACTTTATAATCTCCCTTTCCAGTTGTCGTTGTGATTCTGGTGATTTTGCTAATGTATATAGCCATATGAAGCGCCACATCGCAATCCGGGTGTCAATAATAGTGGCGACCTTGTGGCAATCAAACCCTCATAAAAGCCACTTGACATTTGGCGGTTAATCACTACATTTCGATAAAGAAAACTCTAAGACTGAAATTGTCAAACAGTTAATGCGCATTCCCCGTGGCAATATAGAGCATCCAACAGCACCTCATGATCAAATGCGCCGCCTTCTAAGAGACCACGAATTCTGTATTTCTGAATATCGACAATAATGCCAAACTGGATTTGATTCGGGCTCCAACTTCAATAACCGTCTTATGGTGCTCTCGACCTCCCTCATTCACCGGTACCATGATATGCTCCATTCCATTACCAGTGAAAAATAATCCACCAGGTCCAATCTGAAGTGCTCGCACTTCATTTCTTGAGAATACTCTACCTCGTTCATGAAACGATGGCAAGTCATAAAGGCGCACACTCTTATCATTGCATGAACAAAGCAAAATAGGTTTGGCTTGTTCATCATTCATTATGCACAGCGCAAGAACACCATGTTCTTCAATACGAGTGTAAATCTCTTCAAGAGCTATAGTTGATGTAGCAGCCCAAACCTTCACTGTGCCATCCAAAGAACACGACAAGAGAAATTGGTCCCAACAAAGAAGAGACATTACAACTGATGTGTGATTTCTCAAGGTTTGGATACATTGAAAAGTTTCCAGGTCCCAAACTTTTATTGTGTGGTCCATAGAGGCAGAGTAAAGTTTGTCTTTCTGTGAGACTTATGAGACAACAGGCAACATATGCCTTGTGAGGGAAGTTGCAGGGTCAAATGTATTGGTTGTAGGATTAAACTTCCATGCTAAAATGGTGCCATCATGTGTTCCAGCCAAAATCATTTGATCAGCGATCGCCAGAGCATGCACTTGTCCATTAGGGCTGTCTAATAATAGCTCTGTCAAGTTGACGGTATTCAAAGCCTTGACAGCATTACGAAGGCAAACAAAAAGCCACGGACCTTCACTTAGAAGGCATCCAACTCCACTGTCGTCGCCTAAGGGGATATTTGTTCCCTGTCCTGTATGGCAGTCCCAGGCTATAAGCTTATTATGTCGGCCAACAGAATAGAGTTTGGCAGAGCGTAAATGTGAAAGAAAAGCAATTCCTCGAATAGGCTTGTTATCATGGCCAACCAGCTTAGTCATGAAAGTGACATTGGAACCTCCAATAAAATGGGAGTGCAGCTATCTGCAGTTGTCTTTTGCATACTTGCAATTGCCTGTGTGTGAATTGTGTCCTCCTTGGACATACTGTCATTGCTCTCATCAACATTCCTGGAGGGAAGCAAAACTCTATACAATAAGCATGCTAGGATTTGGACCTTCGCTGAAAACTCGAACCAATTCCCAATTTCGTAGCACGCTACGAAACCACGCAAACAGGTAGCGCTGCGAAACTGCTAAAAATAATTCTGGCGCTGCGAAAACACCCACTCTTTAAGCCAGGCTAAAAATTTTTGACTACACTATTTTCAGTGATAACAGCTTCCATTGTCGGCAGGCCTGTACAATGGAATACATCTCTTTATCATAAGTGGGGTACTTCCGGACTGTGTCTGAAAGTGTTTCACTGTGATATGCCACTGGATGTCCATGTTGAGTAAGGACTGCCCCAATAGCATAGTCAGAGGCATCTGTCTCGACCTCAAATGGTTGTTGTAAATCTGGTAACGCGAGCACTGGTGCCGTGCAGAGGCGATCCTTCAACTCCCTGAATGCCTTCTGTTGAGATTCAGACCAAAAGAATTTTGCTTTCGCCCCGCCCTTGGTGACTTGACTCAAGGGCCAAGAAATATGAGAAAACCCCAACACAAACCTGCGGTAGAAGTTGGCAAGACCTAGAAAGCTGCGTAGCTCTGTTAGAGTGGTTGGAGAGGGCCAATCCCGAATGACTTGGACCTTGGCTGGATCGACATGCACCCCCTGTTCATCAATGATGTATCCCAGATATTGAACCTCGGTCATGCCAAAAGTGCATTTCTCCAAATTGGCACATAGCTTGTGTTGCCGCAGTGTTTGGAGAACCTGTCGGATGTGGTGGAGGTGCTCTTCCCAACTCTGGCTGAAGATCAGAATGTCATCCAAGTATACTACTACAAAGGAGTTGGTGAATGGCCGCAAGATGTCATCCATTAGCCTCATAAAGGTTGCAGGAGCATTCGTCAATCCGAAAGGCATGACCAACCATTCGAAGAGGCCCTCCTTGGATTTGAAGGCAGTCTTCCACACATCTGAGGGTTCGATTGGTACCTGGTGATATCCTGACTTCAGATCGATCTTGCTGAAATATTTCGCCCACTTTAGTTGGTCTAGGAGGTCATCAATCCGTGGGATCAGGTACCTATTACGGACAGTGATCTTGTTCAGCGCCCGATAGTCAATACAGAGTCTCCACGTCCCATCCTTCTTCTGTACCAACACGATCGGGCTCCCACAGGGCGATGAACTCGGACGGATGTGACCTTTCTGCAGGAGCTCCTGAATCTGCCTCTTGATTTCATCGTTCTCCAGAACGGAGCGCCGATAAATTGGTCCATTGGGTAGCGGTGCACCTGGGGTCAGATCGATGGAGTGCTTGACTTGACAGTGCAGAGGAACCCCTGCCGGGGAGGTGAAGATGTCCTCGTACTCCTCCACAATCTTGTCCATCTGTAGTTGTCGTGCAGAGGGGCCCCGTTTGGAGGCCGCGGCCACTGTCTTCTTCTTTCCTTGAGGGCGTATCATCAGGAAAACAAATTTCCTGGTTTTGGAAATGATCTTACTGCATTGTTTTGCAGTAATCAAAGAGAGGGCGGCAGGTGGTGCTACCTCTGGTATCCTGAACAACTTATTTCCCAATGTAATAATAACTGCACGGGGCCTCGATTCATACACAGCATGTCACTTCCACAAGTATGGTTGTCCTAGTAATACATCACAAACTTCAAGGGGAGCAATGTCACACAATACCTCATCCGTGAAGGGCTTGATGTTGTATGGGAGGCGACACTGCTGGCTCACGCGAAGATCTCGTCCTTGGTGAAGCCACCCAATGGTGTATGGTTGTGGATGTGATGTGGTCGGTAAGCCCAACCGCTTCACGACCTCTGCCGAAATGAGGTTCTTTTGACTCCCGCTATCAACAATGAACTGTATCGGGGAGCCCTTTACCCACATCTGGGAGTGGAAGAGACGCTCCTCCTCCTCTGGATCTTCGGGTTCATTTTTCTGGATCTTTGCGGTAGCAACAGTGGCGCTGGGGTCCGCATCAATGATCTGCTTCCCTTTTTCATACCCCTTATCGGGTTCTGACTCCGTGTCGGAACATGCATCTGATTCTGAAACCTTTAGCTCAGCCACCAGTGACTGCTTGGCCCGACACTCACTTGTGTTGTGAGTGGAGCTCTTATGGAACTCGCACCATTTTCCAGTGTCCTTTCTCGGCTTTGCGGCGCTGTTCTTTGCTTGCAGCTTCGGCTGGTTGTCTTGGGCTGTCCCGCCTTGGATTTGTCCTTTGTTCTGTGGTTTAGGGGCACCTTTCCCCTGCTTTGGATTCGCAGATCCAAAGTCTCGCTTCTTTTGTTTAAACTTCTGCTCGACCTTGACGGCATACCGGTATGCTGCGCGGAGCGAGGGGATGTTTAGGAATTGTATTTCTTCCTGGATGTACTTGTGCAGGCAGCCACGGTATTTGAGTATCAAATGTTGCTCCGAATCCTTGATACCCAACTTTGTGCGAAGGGTATGGAAAAGATTGGTGAACTCCGGCACGTCTTGGTCCCTTCACTGCCGCAGCGTGGTCCACTTTATGTATTCATCCTCATAGCTCCCGACAGGGTAGTACTGCTCCTTGATAGCATCCCGGAATGAATCCCAGGTGGGTGTGGCTGAAAATAGTGAGCCAGTACTTTCATCCTTCTGCTCGCAGTAGGTTTCCCACCAGTCCTTGACGTGGGGGGCTGCTTTGAGGAGAGCAAAAACAATATTTTCCCGACTCGAAAATTCATGAACAGAAAAATAACCCTCTAGCAGATTTAACCATTTATCTACGGCATCTGCGTCTATCTGACCTTCGAATATGGGGATTTCAAAATTAACTTGTACCTTAAAGGGTGTGGCGTTTCCAGAGTAGCTGCTGGAAGCCGATGCGTTGCTTCTCGGTAGCCGCTGAAGGATCTGGGCAAAACTGTCCATCATCGCGTTCCGTTGTCGCTCGAGGGCTTCTTCGAGCAAGATTTTGATGGGATCTCCTGCCCCCTCGTCTTTCTTCTCGTCCGCCATGGGAGGCCGTCGGGATTTGCGAGGCTGGTCTTGCAAAGGTTCAACCAGTTCAAGCCCTAACTCCTTATATCCCGACCTTGTTGGGGACATGCAAAGAAAAACAGAGAAAAAGCAGACCGCTCTGATACCACTGATCCGGATTTAAACAGGAACGCAACAAATTACAGAGATAACCATATACACAAAGATGCAGCGGAAATAATACTTCATTTCATTAATGGAAAATCCTCAAATATGCTTACAACAGAAATGGAAATAAACTAGCTAGGGCGATGGTAGCTTATCTCTGAGAAGAGATGTGATGGCTACATGCCTCTGAACTGTCTTACAATGAGGCTCGGAGGCCTATTTATTGTTGAGAAACAATAGAAAACCCTTCACATTCCAAAACCTAACCCTAGAAGATGAAACGCCAAATTGTGGGCCCCGTTTTTGGGTAAGTTGGTACATCAACTTCCCGGGGTCGCGAATTGGTCATACTATCTCCGTTTGACGTGCATGATAGCCCGTTGGAAAGATCTCTCCGAGGACTACGACGTAAAAGACGATTTTTATCAAAAAAACGCTGGCGGTAGATTTCCCGAAAAACGTCGTTTAGGGCCTCAAAACGGCTCCGGAAGTTCAGGACCCAAAAAACTGCTAAAAATAGTAAGTTGTGCTACAATTAAGGAAACTGAAAATGCTGAGAAAGACAATGGTGGGGGTCCAGGTGGACTTGGCAGGTGGCCACCAATATCCACCTGGATCATTCATCCCCCCTTAGGAAGCAATGGTCCCCATTGCGTTGAGATCCTCCATGAGATGAGGAAACTTCTGCTGAACTTGTTCCCTGGTGAGCCACTTGCCCTGCTGAAGGAGTTGGCCTGCTTTGACAACTCGATACAGTTGGATATTCTGTTGGCGAGTGTTCTTGATCTGTGTGTCCATGATCCGATCAGTTGCAGCTTGTTCCATGCAATCTGGATTTAATTCTGTGGGTTTGAGCTGTTCTGCAATGTCGGATGTGTCTAGCAATGGTGGAAAGTATGGCCGAAGGCGGTCCACATTGAACACTGGGTGCAGGCCAAGGAATGGGGGAATGCTGAGCTCAAATGCATTGTCTCCCATAGCCTTAGTAATGGTGTAAGGACCATATCGGAGTGGTCTCAATTTCCGATAGGCTCCAGTAAGGCGTTCCTTTTGCAAATGCAACCAGACTTTGTCGCCCACCTGAAACTTGTGTGGCACCCGATGTTGATCATGTCGCTGCTTGTACTTGGCATTTGATTTCTCAAGAATTTCATGGACCTGCTGGCGAATATGTTGGATGCGCTCAATGAAGCTGGTGGCCTTATCTGTTTCGGACTGGACATGAGCTGAATTCATGTGAGTAGCTGCAAGGGGCATGGCCACATCAATGGGGCATAGTGGCTGGAATCCCAAACCCACCTGAAAAGGGCTATGGCCAGTGGAGCTGTGAAGAGCTCGGTTGTAGCTATGCTGAACATAGGGGAGGCTCTCGTCCCATGTGCGTGGATGCTTTGAGTTATACATGCGCAGAATGTGCACAATCATCCTATTGACAACCTCTGTCTGGCCATCAGTTTGAGGATGGAAGGCTGTGGACTTCGTGAGTTTGGTGTCCATCATTGACCAGAGACTGGACCAAAATGTGCTGAGAAACCGACTGTCCCGATCTGAGATGATAGACTGTGGGATCCCAAAGTGCACCCACACTCGTTCAAAGAAGAGTTTAGCAGTGGCTTCTGCTGTGATATTCTTCTTGCAGGCCATCATAATGGCCATCTTTGAGAACCTGTCGACGACCACAAAAACACAGTCATTTCCATGCTTAGTGGAAGGAAGGCCTGACATGTAATCCATGGAGATGGATTCCCAAGGTCGACTAGGGGTAGGCAACGGGGTGTATAGGCCTTGCTTCTTAATGGTCGGTTTGGCAATGGCACAGGCAGTACATGATCGGATGTACTTCCCAACATCCTGTCGAAGATTCGGCCAATAGAAATAATTTTGCAGTACTGCCACTGTTTTCTCGACCCCGAAATGCCTAGCAGCCCGACTGTAGTGTGCTTCCCAAATCATCTTGGCACGCTCGCTTGAAGGAACACAAAGGTGACCGAGGTGGCATAGTAGGGCATCCTGGAGGTGAAAATCTGCAACCTGCCGACCCTCCAAGAGTGTCTGGTATGTGTGGCTGAATTCTGGGTCGCTTTTGTAGAGAAGTGGCCAATCAGAAGTCTCGTGCCCGCAGGAGTTGAGCACGGTGGTTAGCGCCATGATCGGTGGTCGACTGAGGCAATCTGCAACATTATTGGTGCTGCCCTTTTTGTACTTGATATTCAAGTGAAACTGTTGCAGGTATGTAGACCACTTCTGATGGCGATCATTTTGCAATTTCCCTTGGGTCTGTATGAACTGCAGAGGTCGGTGGTCTGTGTGGATGACCGTTTCCTTCCCCAAAATGTAATGCTTCCATTGTCGGCAGGCCTGTACAATGGAATACATCTCTTTATCATAAGTGGGGTACTTCCGGACTGTGTCTGAAAGTGTTTCACTGTGATATGCCACTGGATGTCCATGTTGAGTAAGGACTGCCCCAATAGCATAGTCAGAGGCATCTGTCTCGACCTCAAATGGTTGTTGTAAATCTGGTAACGCGAGCACTGGTGCCGTGCAGAGGCGATCCTTCAACTCCCTGAATGCCTTCTGTTGAGATTCAGACCAAAAGAATTTTGCTTTCGCCCCGCCCTTGGTGACTTGACTCAAGGGCCAAGAAATATGAGAAAACCCCAACACAAACCTGCGGTAGAAGTTGGCAAGACCTAGAAAGCTGCGTAGCTCTGTTAGAGTGGTTGGAGAGGGCCAATCCCGAATGACTTGGACCTTGGCTGGATCGACATGCACCCCCTGTTCATCAATGATGTATCCCAGATATTGAACCTCGGTCATGCCAAAAGTGCATTTCTCCAAATTGGCACATAGCTTGTGTTGCCGCAGTGTTTGGAGAACCTGTCGGATGTGGTGGAGGTGCTCTTCCCAACTCTGGCTGAAGATCAGAATGTCATCCAAGTATACTACTACAAAGGAGTTGGTGAATGGCCGCAAGATGTCATCCATTAGCCTCATAAAGGTTGCAGGAGCATTCGTCAATCCGAAAGGCATGACCAACCATTCAAAGAGGCCCTCCTTGGATTTGAAGGCAGTCTTCCACACATCTGAGGGTTCGATTGGTACCTGGTGATATCCTGACTTCAGATCGATCTTGCTGAAATATTTCGCCCCCTTTAGTTGGTCTAGGAGGTCATCAATCCGTGGGATCGGGTACCTATTACGGACAGTGATCTTGTTCAGCGCCCGATAGTCAATACAGAGTCTCCACGTCCCATCCTTCTTCTGTACCAACACGATCGGGCTCCCACAGGGCGATGAACTCGGACGGATGTGACCTTTCTGCAGGAGCTCCTGAATCTGCCTCTTGATTTCATCGTTCTCCAGAACGGAGCGCTGATAAATTGGTCCATTGGGTAGCGGTGCACCTGGGGTCAGATCGATGGAGTGCTTGACTTGACAGTGCAGAGGAACCCCTGCCGGGGAGGTGAAGATGTCCTCGTACTCCTCCACAATCTTGTCCATCTGTAGTTGTCGTGCAGAGGGGCCCCGTTTGGAGGCCGCGGCCACTGTCTTCTTCTTTCCTTGAGGGCGTATCATCAGGAAAACAAATTTCCTGGTTTTGGAAATGATCTTACTGCATTGTTTTGCAGTAATCAAAGAGAGGGCGGCAGGTGGTGCTACCTCTGGTATCCTGAACAACTTATTTCCCAATGTAATAATAACTGCACGGGGCCTCGATTCATACACAGCATGTCGCTTCCACAAGTATGGTTGTCCTAGTAATACATCACAAACTTCAAGGGGAGCAATGTCACACAATACCTCATCCGTGAAGGGCTTGATGTTGTATGGGAGGCGACACTGCTGGCTCACGCGAAGATCTCGTCCTTGGTGAAGCCACCCAATGGTGTATGGTTGTGGATGTGATGTGGTCGGTAAGCCCAACCGCTTCACGACCTCTGCCGAAATGAGGTTCTTTTGACTCCCGCTATCAACAATGAACTGTATCGGGGAGCCCTTTACCCACATCTGGGAGTGGAAGAGACGCTCCTCCTCCTCTGGATCTTCGGGTTCATTTTTCTGGATCTTTGCGGTAGCAACAGTGGCGCTGGGGTCCGCATCAATGATCTGCTTCCCTTTTTCATACCCCTTATCGGGTTCTGACTCGTGTCGGAACATGCATCTGATTCTGAAACCTTTAGCTCAGCCACCAGTGACTGCTTGGCCCGACACTCACTTGTGTTGTGAGTGGAGCTCTTATGGAACTCGCACCATTTTCCAGTGTCCTTTCTCGGCTTTGCGGCGCTGTTCTTTGCTTGCAGCTTCGGCTGGTTGTCTTGGGCTGTCCCGCCTTGGATTTGTCCTTTGTTCTGTGGTTTAGGGGCACCTTTCCCCTGCTTTGGATTCGCAGATCCAAAGTCTCGCTTCTTTTGTTTAAACTTCTGCTCGACCTTGACGGCATACCGGTATGCTGCGCGGAGCGAGGGGATGTTTAGGAATTGTATTTCTTCCTGGATGTACTTGTGCAGGCAGCCACGGTATTTGAGTATCAAATGTTGCTCCGAATCCTTGATACCCAACTTTGTGCGAAGGGTATGGAAAAGATTGGTGAACTCCGGCACGTCTTGGTCCCTTCACTGCCGCAGCGTGGTCCACTTTATGTATTCATCCTCATAGCTCCCGACAGGGTAGTACTGCTCCTTGATAGCATCCCGGAATGAATCCCAGGTGGGTGTGGCTGAAAATAGTGAGCCAGTACTTTCATCCTTCTGCTCGCAGTAGGTTTCCCACCAGTCCTTGACGTGGGGGGCTGCTTTGAGGAGAGCAAAAACAATATTTTCCCGACTCGAAAATTCATGAACAGAAAAATAACCCTCTAGCAGATTTAACCATTTATCTACGGCATCTGCGTCTATCTGACCTTCGAATATGGGGATTTCAAAATTAACTTGTACCTTAAAGGGTGTGGCGTTTCCAGAGTAGCTGCTGGAAGCCGATGCGTTGCTTCTCGGTAGCCGCTGAAGGATCTGGGCAAAACTGTCCATCATCGCGTTCCGTTGTCGCTCGAGGGCTTCTTCGAGCAAGATTTTGATGGGATCTCCTGCCCCCTCGTCTTTCTTCTCGTCCGCCATGGGAGGCCGTCGGGATTTGCGAGGCTGGTCTTGCAAAGGTTCAACCAGTTCAAGCCCTAACTCCTTATATCCCGACCTTGTTGGGGACATGCAAAGAAAAACAGAGAAAAAGCAGACCGCTCTGATACCACTGATCCGGATTTAAACAGGAACGCAACAAATTACAGAGATAACCATATACACAAAGATGCAGCGGAAATAATACTTCATTTCATTAATGGAAAATACTCAAATATGCTTACAACAGAAATGGAAATAAACTAGCTAGGGCGATGGTAGCTTATCTCTGAGAAGAGATGTGATGGCTACATGCCTCTGAACTGTCTTACAATGAGGCTCGGAGGCCTATTTATTGTTGAGAAACAATAGAAAACCCTTCACATTCCAAAACCTAACCCTAGAAGATGAAACGCCAAATTGTGGGCCCCGTTTTTGGGTAAGTTGGTACATCAACTTCCCGGGGTCGCGAATTGGTCATACTATCTCCGTTTGACGTGCATGATAGCCCGTTGGAAAGATCTCTCCGAGGACTATGACGTAAAAGACGATTTTTATCAAAAAAATCGTTGGCGGTAGATTTCCCGAAAAACGTCGTTTAGGGCCTCAAAACGGCTCCGGAAGTTCAGGACCCAAAAAACTGCTAAAAATAGTAAGTTGTGCTACAATTAAGGAAACTGAAAATGCTGAGAAAGACAATGGTGGGGGTCCAGGTGGACTTGGCAGGTGGCCACCAATATCCACCTGGATCACTGCAACTGCAAGCATAAATGTCCATAAACCAAGGGCTCCTAAGTCCCTAAAGGTGTTGTTCCAACCCCTAAAAGAACAAGGTCAACTGATTACAGCATCTTCCAGAAGTTCTCCATGAAAAACTACCCAGAACTGGTCAAAACTGGACCATTTCACCTGCTCAATAGGCAAAGTGCGTTGCATCCCACCTGAATACACACAGTAGGTGCGATGCATGTCAAAAAGCCCTTCTATGGGGTGCAATGGGCGAGAAGGGACAAATGGCAGGGTCAATCCGCAAGGTGGAGGAGCATGGAATCTTCCAGAAACCTCTCCTGTGACACTTGCCTCTCTAAATTCGACCAGGGATGAGTAAGAGATCATCAATCTCCAAGTGGAATCAAGAACTATCAGAGAGAAGACACTAATCAAATCTCAAAATCTGACTCACCTCCCTTACAGACATCTATATATGGATCCCTCATCCTAGAGATCCAGAGGCTAGAATTTTGTATCTTGTAAGGAAGTGCTGTTGGTTTCTTAGTGCAATATCATAGTGTTGGGTGATCTAAGCTTCTCATGAGGTGAAGAAGGGCTTTCTTGCTGAGAGGATGATGCTGGGTCAGAACAATTGGTTGTAATCCTCTTTGCTCTTTCTTGATTATCAATAAAGCTATTCAATTTTTCCTCCACATTCTTGTATGATTGATGATTTATGCATTTGTGTGGTCAATGTACATCTGATCCTATATTGTTTATGATAATAGATCTATGTTCTTGGATAGTGTTATGTTGCTTTGATTCTACAGGTACTCCTTGAATCTGGGTAGACAAGGAAGCGAGTGGCAAAGACCTACCAGAAGAGAGAGGAATTAAGCAAGGAACCAAACGCAAGACAAAGGTTTGTCTCCTTATTCTTCTCTTATCTGTTGCTCATAAAGGTAAATGAAAGTAGTTTTTAGTGTGTTTGTTTCTAAGGTAGCTACCAGCCTTAGTGGGACTAGTAGCTCTGCATAGACACTAGTTTTCTCGATAACAAAATGGTGACTCCGCTAGGGAGTGAGTAGATTGTTTGTTCATCTACATTTGTTTACTTTATAAACTTACAGACGGAGCCTGAAGTCAAGCTAGCTAGCCTTCGAACTGCATTTGCTATGCAAGTACAAAGTAGATCAACGCTGCTTCAGTCAATCTCTGGGTTTTGTTTGTGAATTAAATGATTGATTTAAAAGCTCTCTCATTGCCCTCGTGGTGGCTCTAGTAACCTCCTTAGATCTACCCCTGTGATTGATTTACTGATTACCACTTTCTCGGCCTAAATACCTGAACTGAACTGCAAACTGTGACCCGAAATCCAATCAAAGTCTCATCCCTCATCCAGCGCACTGTCTGTTCTGTGAACATCAAATGCATCGCACTTCCCGAGTGTAGTAGGTGTGTTCCATTCCAGTTTCATTGTGTTACAGGTGCGCTGATCAGACAAGGCCTTGTTCCTAAATTTTGGTTTCTGTGTTCACTCTTTTCAACTCTATGCAGGAGTTTTGCTGCCTGTAGTCAGTACACCTCTATTTGAAACCCATTTCCTTGCTGTTATTCTGCCTCCATTGTGCAAAGAACTGTAAATGTTTTTATGTTTTTTTGAGCCATTTTCAGTTCTCCTTTACAAGGAAGTAGCGTAATTGTACTGTCGTTTCTTGATTTGAAAGTGTCACAAGTGTCGTTTTCAGTCATAGAAAAGAATCTGATTGTTCTTGATAGTCGATTACACTGTTACTCTTGTATTGGAATTTGAGTTAGTAGTTTTCCAAGTGTCGAAAGCAAGTTTTCAATTCCAAATAACAAAGTGTCATCATTGTCCTCATTTTGTTTTGAAAAGAAACTTGTTAGTAATTGTCGCTTCGGAAATAATCCAGATTTGCACTTAGCTTTCTTTTTATCATTCACACATTAAGAAGGCTGAAAACAAATACATGCATGTGCATTTGCATTTAGACTGTTTGTTTGCTTGATTTAGGACAATGCATATAGTGTGTGCTCTATGTTATTTGTTGAAAGAACGCCATCTCTCTTTCCTTAGTAGCTAGGATTTTCATTACAGAAAGAAGATTAAACGACTGTTTATCATCTTATATTTCATTTTAGGAATTATACATCTACATCATGTGGTGAACCTGAAAGGAAAATTTCTTAAGCAAGATCAACCATAAAACAAATTTAATGAATCTAAAAATTCTTTGGAACCTAATGCACAACATCTAGAAGTCTAGGCTAGAGATGTATTCCGGCGTCGTAAAGCCTGGAAACTGTTGTTTTCACTGTTAGTTGGGTGATTCCTCCACTTTGAGACAATAAGTGCCAGTATGGACTTGTGCTCCCATGTACCGTCGAGTATATTTTGGGAGACCACAATAGGCTTTATCCTTTATCCATAGGAATTTGTGTCTGCCACCCTATCGATCGGAATGCAATGAACACAACATTCGAGAAGATTGACTGCCGTACCGTAAAAAGTATTCTGCAGTTTTGTGATTGGTTTGGTAATCCCTCTATCTAGATTTCTAGAGCAGTCCCTTTTGTTCCTTTTCAGACTCCTTAACGGAAAAGTTCCATCTGAGCAGTTGTCACTTCAGGCTCATTAAAAATCGAAGGTGACTAGAGTCATCTTTTGTTTTTTCTCAACTCTTAAAAATTGAAAAAACAAGTTGTGTCAAAGTGTCTAAAATTCATCTAATTCGGAAACATACTTCCCCTTGATTTTTAGTTGATCAAGTAATCCGAAATCGTGGAAGAAATTTAATTGAAACCCCATCATTTGCGGAGGCTTACGAGTCAACCATCTTTGTCTCCAGAGTCGAAACTATTACGGACAAAGCGAACTCGTTTAACCAATTCCAAATCCCTTGTAAAGTTAGAACAAGTGTTCTGACACCATCAGAGACTTCGGTTACTCCAAACATTTCTGGTATCCCTGCCTTTACAGAAGAAGTTCAGTAGCCACCAAAGGACAGTAGAACTAATCCTAGTGTGAAGGTAAACACCTGTGTTACTGAACCAGCTCCATCTACAGCTGATTCAGAAGGTGTTATTCCCTAAACATCTGTCGCTGCAGATTTTGTACCTTCTTCGACACCAGAAATATTTTACGGACTTGATGGTCTACCTCTTCCACCTGGTCTAATTGCTATAGAAGAGATTGTGGAGGATCCTCCATCAAGTACTCCATCGTGATTTGGAGTCAGGATCACTCTATATCCTTCTTCGTCAGAAATTAGTCTACTGCAATCTGAAGCTCCTGTAGAATCGCTAGGCAATCTTTTGGATAGACTAGAAATGTCTGAACAACCGTCGACATCTAGGACTATGTCATCCGACACAGTGACAGCAGAACTCCCTGCTGTCACTCCAATAATGTTCGCTGGCATACCATCTACCCCAACTAGCTCTCAATCGCTAGACGGGGCCCACTCAGGGGCTATTTCGACAGTATGGTCCGTTCCTGTTTGTTCATCCGGAATAGTATCCAAGAACTCTTATGTTGAGTCTCAGCAAATTGATCCTTTAGGGTGTCAATTTGGGCAGCCCGGTCCTCAAGAGCAAACAATTCCTTTAAGTATCAAATTACTGCCGTTCTCCTCCAGGAGGACAACCATATGGGAGTTCACAATAAAATTCAAATTATGCTAGAATTACATCTAGCGGTTGGGTACCGATACTACCTCAACAACCAAGAGTTGTATATTCGATGCAACAATGCTTACCTATGTCAAATATATCAACTACGCCAGCTATTGTGACAGTGTCGCAAGTACAAGCGTTGCCTATTGTATGCCAACCTCAGGTTTCTCAGGTGGTAATGCAACATCCTCTTGTCCCTACGACTCAACAACAATCGCCAACTAGTGGAATGACACAGGCCCAAATGGGTACAATTACCCCTCATCTTGGTCAAACAGTCAATATTAGACAACAGCACATGGCTTCACAACCATGGCTGGTGCAATACCAACAACCGCAATTCCAACAAGTATACCAAGGATCTGAGCAACAAATCTTTGCAAATAGTGGACAACCGTATATTCAAAACGGTCAAAATCAACCGTTCTATAATGGTTATGCCCATCAACCTTACCAAAGTTGCCAGCATCAAATGCATTATGCTGGTATGCAAAGACCAACTATTCAGGCAATTTCGTCGTATCCTGGGTATGCTTTGCCAAACCTGAATCAATAGTTACCCTTCGTGGCAACTTTGGAGTTACCAGATCTAAATAGGTTAACAAATGATCCAATTTCTTACGCCCCTTGGTGGCCAGCGATTCCGCATAAATTTCCATCAGATATTCCTAAATTTAATGGAAATCCGGGTGAAGACCCGTCGAATCATGTGATGGCATTTCATCTGTGGTGTTCATCAAACACCCTAAACGATGATTTGATTAAACTTTGCCTTTTCCAGAGGACGTTAACTGGTCCCGAAGCAAAATGGTATATCGAGTTACCCAAAGCTTCGTTTGACAACTTCAGTGCCCTAGCCACAACCATTTTAACCCATTTTCAGTTACCGATAAGGTACAAAACGGGAACAGAACTTCTTACCAATTTCAAGCAAACAACGGCCACTCACATATCTGATCATATTCGTGAGTGGAGACGTCGTCGTAGAATGGTAAAAACGTATGTTCTTGATCAGCTTTTAGCTAAATGGTTTATTAAGTCTTTATTACCTTCCATTACAAAAGATGTGGCAAAAGGAGGAGTCATCACTGAAGAGCAAGTTATTGCTCGTGCGCAATATTTAGACTTGATTTATACTCAGTCAAGCATGCTCTACGATAAAATCCCTGACGCTCCCAGACTGGAATTTTCCGTCCCCCCTCCTCCTAAATCGAACAATGACTCTCATGCCGGCGATGGCGTGATTGGTACGACAGACACGAAATTGACAAAGGCTACATCTAAAAAGGCCCGTAAGATTTCCATTCAAAATGCAAAAGAAGAACTTCTCGCCTCGGAAGTAAATGTCGTCTCGACAGATAAAGGCAAAGAAACCAAGCAACCGGGAGGCAAGAAGAAAAACAAAGGGGAGAAGAAGAAACAGGAGGAATCATCACATGAAAAATCTTCTGCAAACCCTCCTGGAGATAGGAAACCAAAAAATCCATGCGTAATATGTGATGAGTATCATTATACAAGAGATTTTCCACATAAGTCTGAGCTTAGAAGATTCATCAAGAATTCAAAAACCTCGGCAGTATTGACTGATCTGTTTCCAAATCCAGGAACAAATCTGGTTGCTAGTGAAAATGCTTCCCGTCCCAAGTACTAATGTTGTCGGTTTCGAAACAACAAAATGATGCTTTGATATCGACAAGGAACAAAGATTACGGGAATCCACAACTGTAGAACAACAAGGATAAAGATCAACCTAGTAGTTCGACAACAACTTCCACAGAAGTTGCGCCGCCCATCATTCCTGAGCTAACAATAAAACCACCAAAGGGAGTAGTACACAAGTTGACATTTAATCCTCATGCCAGGGCAGCACATCATTATAATATAGTGGAAGATCTGGCCCAATCGCCATCTTCTATGTCGACACTTGAGGTATTGCAAAATTGCCCATCCCAAAAGGAGGCTTTATTATCAACTATCGGTGGGTTAGACCCAAAGGATTCTAATCTTGTGTCCTTTAATCATAAAGGATACGATCCTCAATTACCAGCTCAACTAGCTTTCCTCATTCAAGTGAAAGCCGTCAACAAAACTATTCATCGAACAATTATTGATGAGGGGGCATCCACATGTATTATGTCGATGAGTTGCTGGAAAACTTTAGGATCTCCAACCTTGTCGCGATCTTCGACAACATTAAAAGAATTTGACGGACAAACCTATACCCCATATGGTATTCTAAGTAACTTGCAAGTTGAACTAGGAGGGAAAACAATAGAAATAGATGTCGAAGTAATCGATGGAAACCTCGATTACAACTTCCTACTGGGAAGACCATGGATATATGCTATGGCTACAGTTGTGTCGACCTACTTTAGGAAGATTGCATTTCCTTTTCAAGGAGGAATTATGATCGTCGACCAACAAACATTTATCCTGAATAGTTCCCAAGTTACAGGAAGCATTCCGATGATCCATGGAAGCCCCCATACGCTTCAAAATATCGGAGTAGGCCTACTAAAAGACCCTATATTAATGGGGACTTTTTCCCTTCTGCCTCCAATCAATCTGGCGGAAGTAGCGTCAGTAGGAACCTGCAATATGATATCTTCGATTCAAAAGATCTCAGAAAATGATATAAACATGGATCATACGCAGGTATTTCCTCCAAGCCCAATAGAAATATTGTAGCAATCAATGTTTTTGGCATGGGAGGCAGACCCGAATCAACACTCATCAAGCGTTTGGATAGATAGGTTTAAGGAATATGGCACCCCTTCAGATCCTTGGTCGCAAGTGCATTACATTGACGAAGGAATTGTTCAATCAATGGTAATTGAAGGGGCACCATGGGAAGATTACCACCATCGTTCCCATCTTCCGGATTGTAAATAAGATACTCCTGATGACCTTCATCATCCTTCAGTTTTTTATTTCCTATCAAATACTGTAACACGGTGGATTCCGAGAGAAACTTGTCCAACATTGAAGAGACTATTGCCATAAATATCTCAACCAAAACAGATGTTGTAGAGAATATTTATGTTGGCAAATGTTGTTCTCCTTCAGAACTGGAAATATATAACGCTCTTTTTCGCGAATTCAGAGATGTGTTTGCTTGGTCGTATGATGAAATGCTAGGCATTGACTCGAGTATAGTTGAACATGAAATCAAGATGTATCCAAATGTCAAACCAGTACGACAATGGCTATGGCAGGTGAACCCCAAGAAAGCCGCTGCCATCAAGGTAGAAGTTGAAAAACTTCTCCATGTTGGTTTCATTTACCCGGTTCCTCTAACTGATTGGGTATCAAAAATTGTTCCTATTACGAAAAAACAAGGAACGATTAGAGTGTGAGTCGATTAAAGGGATGTAAATCAAGCTTGTCCAAAAGACAACTAACCTACACCCTTTATTGACCAGATAATTGATGAATGCACTGGATGAAAATATTTTCATTCATGGATGGATTCTCTGGGTATAATCAAATAAATATCCGCCCACAGGACCAGTCAAAGATTGCATTTATTTTTCTGTGGGGCACATTCGCATATCGCAAATTACCCTTTGGTTTAAGGAACGCAGGGGCAAAATTTCAGAGGGAAATGAATTATACCTTCCATGACATCAAAAACATCATTCAACCATATCTCGACAACCTTCCAGCTCATTCGCGAGAGCGGACCGATCATCCGCAGCATTTGAGAGCGATATTTCTACGTTTCCGACACTACAAGATACGACTCAATCCACACAAATGTGTGTTCTGTGTCAGTTCTGGTCATTTACTTGGCTTTGTAGTCTCAAAGGGCGCGATTCATCTCGACCCATGTAAGGTTTAGGCAATCATAAATTTGCGTCCACCTTCAAATTTGCTTCAGATTCAGAAACTCCAAGGGAAAGCAAACTTTCTGAGGAGGTTCATTCCAAATTACGCCGAACTTGCTAAAGGTTATACACGTCTATTGAAAAGGGAAGTGCCCTTCGTCTTGGATCAGGTCGCACAAGCCTCCTTTGATGCGTTAAAATAATCCCTAATGAAAGCATCATTAATGTACACTCCTGATTATCAAAAAGACTTTAACCTGTATCTGGTTGTAGCATATACAACCATCGCAATGGTTTTAGTTCAAGAAGACAACGGAACTAAACATCCTATATATTATTTAAGTAGGAACTTAAATGATACAGAAAGAAAATATTCCTATGTTGAAAAGTTGGCGCTCGCAGCTGTTCAAGCGATACAAAAATTTCGACACTATATCCTCCTTCGAAAAACTACCATTCTGTCAGATTGCAACCCCATGACTTATATATTGTCGTGACAGTTGCTGGGGAGCAAATATTTAAAATGGATAGCAATTCTACAAGAGTTTGATCTATAATTTGTAAAATCCAAGTCAAAGAAAGCCCTGGTTTTCGCAGAATTACTATGCGATCTCCCGTCGTTGTCCAACGATGAAACATCAAATGAAACAATCGTGGATGAATCTTTGTTTCTGATATCTTCAAGCAATCCGTGGTATGGAGATATAATCATCTATCTCCAAACCCAAAAATATAGGCCTAATACCTCCCGCTCCGAACAAAAATGTATTCGATACCAATCAAAAGACTACATGATCGTCGGTGATACACTTTACCGTCGTGGCATCGATACAGTTCTAAGGAGGTGCCTCACCCATGAGGAAGTCAAAAAATTCCTGAATGATTTCCATTCAGGCATGTGTGGGGGGCATCAATCTGGTTACGCTACGGCGCAAAAAAATTTGCGAGCAGGATACTTCTGGCCAACAATGTTCAAAGATTGCATAACCACAGTCAGAAGTTGTCATGCCTGTCAAGTTTTCGATAGCAAAACCAGAAGACCACCCGCACCATTGCAGCCAATTATTGCTGTTGGGCCATTTGCCAAATGGGGCATTGATTTCATGACATGTAACCCCACCTCGACCGGGGGGCATGGGTATATCATAATCGCAGTGGACTATTTTACCAAATGGGTTGAGGCGATGCCTACATTAGATAACACTGGTGAAATAGCTACCCTTTTCTTTTTCAATCATGTAGTCGCCAGATTCGACGTTCCACAGGCTATAGTCACATATCATGGATCACATTTTTGCAATCACATGATGGCCGAATTAGCTACCAAATTAGGGTTGTCTCACAACAGCTCTACTCCATATTACCCGTAGGCCAACGGACAAGTTGAAGCAGTCAACAAGGTCCTGAAGTGCATGCTGCAAAGGATGATTGGAGTCCACAAAAGGAGTTGGCACCTGATCCTGTACTTTGCCTTGTGGGCATACCGAACATCGGTAAGGAATGCAACTGGGTTTACACCCTTCCAACTGGTGTATGGCCTAGAAGCAATCTTACCAGTTCAGTGTGAAATCTCGTCCCTCAAACTCGCAATCAACCTTCTCCCCGGAACTTCAGAAGAAGAGGCTCATTTCTTGGAACTAATCCAATTGGATGAAACCCGTCATGATGCCGCTTTGGCTAACAAAGCCCATAAGAAACGAGTCGAGGCGCAGTTCAACAAGAATGTCAAACCCCGTGTCTTCTCGGAAGGTGACTTGGTCTTACTTTACGACCAAGAATCCGATAAATTGGGAGAAGGTAAATTCAAATATTTATGGATGGGCCTGTTACACTAAAATTTGTCACCATGACTACTTACAGTTAGTATGGCTCCATCAACTGCCATACTATCCTCCTTGGCAAGCCTCATACCTCTGCTCTCCATGTCAAACTTCAAGAAAGAGAGAAAGTCATTAAAAATCTATATATCTCTGGGTACGCAGTTTCTCTTAGCCTTACCTTCGTGTATGCACTCCAAGTTCGCAATACCTACATACTTGTACGCTCTGTATGTAAAGCAATGGGTGCGTACTCTTGTAAAGGTCAAAAGGCGCAAGTTTCACTCCAAAAACGTTACTTGTGGTCATTTCTAGAGCCTTCTAGAAGCTTGTTTGACGTGTATGAAGTGCCTCCAGATGGTTCATGTATCCCTATCAAAGAGGAACTTATCCCATCAAGAGGGGAGCTATCCCATCCAAAGAGGGGCTTATCCCATTGATGGTGGACCTGAATAACTTCCTCTAGAGCACTATAAATACAGGCATTGGGCCAGAGAGAGGGGAGGTTGAAAGCTAAACATTCCTAAGGGTAGATGCTGTTGGAATTAGGACTCCCTTGTAAAGCTTGAGAGGAGAGATTCCCATCCTTTCCTAGCTTTATTTGAGAGTGGGTGAGCTGATCAAAGTAAAGGAAAACTCTTGCTGGACCCTAGGAGGGACTTGCACAACACCAAGGCTCAGGTTGTAATGGTTCCTTTTGTTACCTTTTAATGCAAATGAACTTATTTTTCTCAACAGATTGTTATTCATGGTTTGTTTCATATACTCCTTGGTCTGTATGATGGATATTTATTGTTTTGTGAGTTTATCAGGTGCTATTTAATCTTTTGGCTTGTTAGTGAATGCAGGTTTCGAAGAGAAGGAGGAGCTCATCCGGATCGGTGAGGCTGGACTACTACAAAGCGTTGGACTAAAGGTATGTTAAAGATCCCCTGATTACTTGTATTTGCAATGCATGTTTAGAGAAAGGTAGGATTTATTTGTCTTGTTTGTCACTAGAAAGATTTTGCTTCTAGGGAGGTCGGTTGTGTCCGCACTAATGACTCTTTCCGCATGACAAAATGGCGACTCCAGCGGGGAATCCATTGAAGTGAATGTTTTTTCCTTTGTATCAACTTTTGATCTGAGAAAAGTCATTTGTTTTCTGGTTTTTGGGTGTCTGACTGTGTATTTGGGTGGGCTAGCTTAGGGTTAAATTAGATTTTAGTTTTTCTTTGTTTTGCTAGAAGTACGCAGCCTCTAAGTTGAGCACAGTGCGTACCTGTACGCACTGTAGCTTTGTGCACAGAGCGTACCCGCACCTGTGCAAAAAGGTCGCCTGCGTACCCCTGTCAAAACTAAGAAAATTTCAATTTTCTTCTTTTTTTCCTTTTACATTTTGTTTTGAATTTGTTTTTTCTGCCCAGATCCACTGGTTTTCTGCCATAAATCTTCACCTAAGCTTGTTTCGTCAGTGTCAAGGGTTTTAGTGAAATTCATAGGGATTTTGCCTTAGGGTTTGATTTTTAACTGGTCCTGTAGTGACTTTGGTGTTAGAGGTTCTCAAACTTTGGATCTCCTTGGTTTTGTTCAGTCCTCTTAGGAGTCGGGCCTGTCATAGAAATCACCCTTGTGAGAGACCTACCTTTGCGTCTTCTCTTTGCGAATCTCGAAAAAGTTTGTCGTTTGAACTTTGAATTTTATTCTTGAGAAAAGAACAAAAAGATTTTGATTTTTAGTTTTTGACTGAGTAAAACATCCAGGAATCATATTTAGTAAGCTTTTGACTCGTTAGATTTACTTTTAGGTGCTTTTCTCTTAGATTTTCTTTTGAGTGAAATTGAGTTGATTTGATTGCCATAGCTTTTTTAACTTTGATTTTTGTTAAAGTAAGTTTTATGTGATTAGGAAAAATACAGAAATATCTTTTGAAGGAAGGTTTGCTTCAGTAGCATTTGAGTCTTTGAAAGAAAAAGGAATTTTCGTGAAGTGATTAGTGGTCATGTCTCGTATGTTTTGAAAAGATAAAGAGTTTGTTTCTTTGTTTTCATTGCCAAGAAAGTTGTTTTTATATTAAGTTTGCATTTTCCAACTCTCTTAGCTAGGAAATTCATTGAAAAAAGAAAAATTAGTATAAATCATCCTAAGTGCATCTTTTAGTGGATTTCGGTCGAGTCTACACACCACCAGTTTCATCTCCACTACCTTTTGTCTTAAAGAAAAGCCATAAAAATTAACGCTTAAAGTAAAATCAACTTAGTAACTTTTATTTACTAGGGCTCTGAAACACCAACATAGATCAGGCTAGTGTCTTGGAGTAGGAGAGTAATTAACTCTCTAAGACAGCAAAACTAAACAAGTAGCTCATCTTGTGGTAGGATAAATCCAACTGTTTCATTTGTACTCTGGGAAAGCTCCTCTTAAAGGAGAAGCACGAGCTCGTGTCTGAACCAGTGAGGGGATCAATCCTCCCTCGTTGGGAACGACGCCAGACACGCACGCATTACAAACGGTAAACCTCAGATTAACCATTGTCGAGGAGCCAGGGGTCACTTGTTGGTAAACCTTGGATTATTGTCAAGGAGCCGGCAAGGGGATTGAGCTTGATACTCTGCCCTTGCGTGCTGTCAGAGTGTAGACTGTTCCCCCAGGTGCATTTGTTGCTGTTGGTAACCTTAGTTACCATTATCTTTAGGATTCTACCGAGGTGACGGTGGAGGGAAGATCCCACTGTACCTGGAGCAGATGTCGGCTAGACTCACTTGGATTTTCCGGGGGGTTCACTTCACTCGAGACAGCTAAAGTGGAGGAACTTGTGCCGGTCTATTCATTAAGCAGGTTGCCGGGGTAACTGTTCCGCCCACCACTTCTGTACTGAATTCGGCGATGTTGGGTTTCATCTCCAACTAGTGTTTTCAGTCCGAAAGGCTACTGTTTGTGTATGGTTTGACGCCCTAGATTCTTTAGGTGTGTGATTCAAATTTGTTTGGTTCTTTAGAGACTTTAGGTGGTTTGCTTTGAGATTTTACTTTGTTTGCGTGTGCAGTAGTTAAAAGTTTTTAGCTGTGGCTGAATTACCGAGACAGTCTCGTAGACTTCGGGGCAAGTCTCCTGAGATTGTTACCGTGGCCGATTTGTTGAGGAGGTCCCTTAGATTGTGGGGCGAACCTCCTGAAGAGGTACCGAGTCATTACGAAGGTTTAAAGGTCCTTGTAACTCCTAGTGGCAGTAAAGTAGGTTCACCTGAAGAAGGAGAATCGTCGTTGGTAGTCCATCCAGATTACCAAGGTCTAGAAACATATAATCCTGAAGCAGTTGCAGTTTCCGAGCTTGCTGGTAGTTTTTCATCTACTAGTGATATAGGCGAAGAACCTGAAGTATCTGAACCTGTTACTCCAACTTCTAGTGCACCTGATTCACCTAGGGTAGAAAGAATCATCACCGAAAATCTTCCTGCTGGTTTGATAACTATTGAAGAACTTGCTCCAGAGGAAGAATTAGGCATATCTATCCTTGAAGATCAACCTACTATTGATCTAAGAGAGCGTGAATCTATCTTTTACAGTCCTCCTAGAAGTACTACTTGGTACCTTTCGTTAACCAATTATTTAGACAACTCAGGGATAAGTTTTTCTCCACCTTGTACTCCTTTTCCACCTGGAGGTATTTATACTCCTGTAAATATGTTTGGTCAGTCGTCCGTGTTCACTCAATCTCCTGAATCTTTCTTGTATAATGGTCCTTCTGTTCCCTCCGGGTATCAGTCACTTTTTGGTACCTTTGCGGGAGCATCTCTTCAACCCATTGAACATGGGTTATTAGCTGGAAACAATGGTAATAAATCGTTGGGTGTAGGAGATATTTACATGATGTTAGGTTCAGTTCCCGTTTCTCAACCTCAAGGTGGTCAATTACCGCCTGGGGGGCAGCCTCAATTAACGCCTGGGGGGCAACCTCAAGGACAGTATGTACCCATAGTACAATACATTCCTCAAGGTCAACCCCAGCCTCAATATGTACCCCAGGGTCAACCTCAGTATCAGTATTTACCTCAAGGGTATCAACCTCAAGGTCAAGGTCAACTCCAGTATCAGTATTTACCTCAAGGTTATCAACCTCAAGGTCAATACTCAAGTCAAGGTTATCAACCACCTCAAGGTCAATCATATGTTCAAGGTACGGGAACTGTGCCTTTCAATTATCAATCCTATCCTCAATCCGGTTATGGATCTCAATATCCTCAACCTATCATGGGTCAATACCCCGGAATGAACATAGTGTGGGATCCATCGCAAGTTCAACAGGTATTGCAGCCAAGTATACAGTTGTCATCTCAAGCTGGACAACCTTTAGTCGCTGGTCCATCCCAGCAACCAGTCCAGTCTAATGTTCAAACTTCTGTAACTTCGGTAGTTACTCAGCTGCCAATTGCACCATTCTAGCAGGAGGCTAGCAAGGGATTGGCCACCCGGCCTAGTCCCGGACAGAGTCAGTTGCTCGCCCCTATTAGGCAAACCAGTGAGAAAATATATGTCTGAGGGCTCTATCTCGAGCTGGTGCCCTCCGTTGTAGAAGCATTGATCCTGAACGTTCCACCTTTCAACCAGTCATTCTAAGAATCGCACCTGGGCCCTCATGCCAGGTATGGCCCAGTATTTGTAGAGACCGCATGCCTTCAAAGCATCAATGGAAGGTTGATGATCTATTGTGGCCAAATCGACATCTTCGTGTTCTCTCTCGCGCCAATCAAGCATGGTGGGCAATCTACACACTAGAAAACATTCATTAGAATTCATTAAATCAAAAATTGATGGTTTACTTTTGATATTTGGGGTTTTGAAATTGCTTTGCGCGGAGTACGCACCCCGCGTTCAGAAACAGAGTGTGGGGACGCAGCTTTTCTGAAGGTAGGCTGCGTACTCCGGCCATTTTCCCATTAACGAAAATGTCGGGGTATGCAGGTCGCCCATGGGGCACCTGCGTACCCCGAAAGGCGGATCCTAAAACCCCAAAGCCCTCAAAAATTCAAACTAGGGCTTAAAATGAAATTCTAAACAGATGAAAACAAAGAGGAGGATGTTGTGAAATACCTGAAAGAGACGGCACTCGATTCCGACAGTCGGATTCTCCGCAAAGTCCATGGGAAGTTTCTTGCCAAAAGCCCTTTTCTCTCCTTCAACAGTAAAATGGTAAAAATGACATGGTAAAAGGTCTTTTTATAGGTTTTTTGGATAAATGAATGCTAAGTTTGTTTATTTTTCACCATGGAAGGATATTTCTCAATGCATTTTTGCTTATCTTAAACAGGTATGAGTAATGTGTCGTTTTTGTGCAGGACTAAAGGACTTTCAGGGAAAATTATCATTTTTCACGAACCAAAACATCAGAGTCATCTTTTAAGCCCTTTTCTGACTCCTAAAACATGAAAATATTGCCGAGCGTTTCTTTTACACTCGTTAAAATGGAATTAAAAGACGGTCCCCTTATAGCCCTTTTCTGACCGTAAAAACAGGAAAAGATTGTCGGGTTTTTGTCGTTTCAAACTCGATACGGAAATAAAACGACGTGTCCTTGGTCGCTTTTTACTTTTCAGGTTAGAGGCACTAATCATGAAAGTACTCCTTGGTCGCAAGACTAAGTGGTTCTCTCAAGTATTATTTTATACTTTTTTCGAGCTTGGGAGACACAACTTTACGAAAAAGTTCAACCTGGAGTCTTCTTAAGTTTTTTCAGACTCTATAAACATGAAAAACGCCGAGTTTCTCCTATACTGGACTCGCTAAAATTTCACAGTAAAGGACCTGTTCGATTACAAACAGGAATGGACCACTCCTTCTTAGGGTTCGAATCAAAACTAAGTTGGACTCATCCGAAGGATGAGCTTATAATCAAGCATATGTTATCCTCCTCAATCTTGTAAAAAATAAAGAGGTACTTGCCAGAAATGGTGGGGGAAAAGAGAGAAAAATGAGCCCATTTGTTATCCTTTGTCTCAGAAGAAGCCTTATTACCACTCTTGAACACGACACTTTTCATTCACCTGGGTTGGGAAATCCTTTGCCTCACAGTTGATCAAACCACATTGAAAGTCTTTAGCCGGGTATTAACTTTGGGTCAAATGTCACCAAGCCATCTGTCGTGTCGTTATGTATTCAAGAGGTCTCTGCAATAAACATTCATCTGCAAAATACTCGTCATCCATTTTGACCATCCCTGAGTCAGTCCTCACAGCTACATTTCTTCAACTTGATCTATGATTTCGTGTTGTGGGCTTGCCTGCAACGGGTTGCTTTCTATCGACATCAGCACATTATCTAGAAAGATGACCTCGGAATCGTAAGTACCTTGAAGTCTGTATGCATCAATGGCAGGTTTCTCACCTTTGACGACAGTTTACATCATTGACTTTCGATCTAAGGATTCCGTGAAATGTTCGACATCAACTCATTCATTCACATCTCATGGATTTTACTGGGTGCTTTGAGAACCATTGACATCACTGGTGGTCTCTCTCACGCTTGTTAACAGTTTACATCATTGACTGGTAATCAAGTGGTTTCTACCATGTTCGACATCAACTCATTTATTCGCATGGATAGAATCGTACCTGTTCGGGAAGTAGAAATGAAGACCCTGGATCTAGTTTCCACCATCCAGGCTGCGAGGAGTTTTGTATACATTATACAGTAGACTAACTATAAACAGATGGCTGCGTCCACACTGTGTCTACAAAAGTCTATGATTATGATGTACTGCAGAATCATTCCTGTATTAGAGCAGTAGATAGTCAATTAGTTAAAGTTTTCAATCTGAGTATGGGAATGCCTACCTCAGCGATGATATGATCATATATATGTATTTTGTGTTGAATACTTGCAGGTTTCGACTGGGCTCTCCACAAGATAATCCTTGAAATAATAAAGTACTTCACCCTTCCTAGATGATATGAAACCCTTATCTACTACAGGCTTCGCACTTTAGGGGGCAATCTGTTACACTAAAATTTGCCAACATGCCTGCTTAAAGTTAGTATGGCTCCATCAACTGTCATACTATCCTCCTTGGCAAGCCTCATACCTCTGCTCTCCATGTAAAACTTCAAGAAAGAGAGAAAGTCATCAAAAATCTATATATCTCTGGGTACGCAGTTTCTCTTAGCCTTACCTGCGTGTACGCACTCCAAGTTCGCAATACCTGCGTACTTGTACGCTCTGTATGTAAAGCAATGGGTGCGTACTCCTGTAAAGGTCAAAAGGCGCAAGTTTCACTCCAAAAAAGTTACTTGTGGTCATTTCTAGAGCCTTCTAGAAGCTTGTTTGATGTGTATGAAGCGCCTCCAGATGGTTCATGTATCCCTACCAAAGAGGAACTTATCCCATCAAGAGGGGAGCTATCCCATCCAAAGAGGGGCTTATCCCATTGATGGTGGACCTGAATAACTTCCTCTAGAGAACTATAAATACAGGCATTGGGCCAGAGAGGGGGGAGGTTGAAAGCTGAACATTCCTAAGGGTAGATGCTGCTGGAATTAGGACTCCCTTGTAAAGCTTGAGAGGAGAGATTCCTATCCTTTCCTAGCTTTAATTGAGAGTGGGTGAGCTGATCAAAGTAAAGGAAAACTCTTGATGGACCCTAGGAGGGACTTCCACAACACCAAGGCTCAGGTTGTAATGGTTCCTTTTGTTACCTTTTAATGCAAATGAACTTATTTTTCTCAACAGATTTTTATTCATGGTTTGTTTCATATACTCCTTGGTCTGTATGATGGATATGTATTGTTTTGTGAGTTTATCAGGTGCTATTTAATCTTTTGGCTTGTTAGTGAATGCAGGTTTCGAAGAGAAGGAGGAGCTCATCCAGATCGGCGAGGCTGGACTACTACAAAGCGTTGGACTAAAGGTATGTTAAAGATCCCCTGATTACTTGTATTTGCAATGCATGTTTAGAGAAAGGTAGGATTTATTTGTCTTGTTTGTCACTAGAAAGCTTTTGCTTCTAGGGAGGTCGGTTGTGTCCGCACTAACGACTCTTTCCGCATGACAGGGCCCTTATATTTTTAAACGTGTATTAGCAAAAGGAGCCTACGAGTTAATGGACTACAACAGAATTCCACAGGCGCAACCCCGTAACGAGTTGTACCTTAAGCGTTACTATGCATGATTCTCTGTGGTAACCTATATGCTTTTGTTACATTTTGTTTTCGCTAATGGTAATCATTTTGGTCAAGTAAATCCACTTTTTACATTTGTCGCAGATGTCGAACCTATTGGAATCTTTTGTTGGATATGCCGATGGAGAAAGTCATAGTTCGCAGAACCTATCTTCTGCGGCCTGGGCCATATTTTATCCAAGCGGCGAGTTAGTAGGTTTCAGAGGGGTATGTATTCATCGATCAACGAATAACATCACTGAATATAGCACGTTGATAGAACTTCTCTCTGATGCCATCACACATGGCATATGCGGACTTGTCGTCAGGCTAGACTCACAGCTCGTCATACTACAACTCACTGGTATCTACTTCGTCCGAAATCCAACTATCTATTGCATGTTCCTAAGGGTCAAGATTTTGGAAAGACAATTTGATTTTATTCAATATTAGCATATTTCCAAAAGCTTAAACACATTAACTGACTCATTGGAAAATTATGTGTTAGATAGACATTCGCAACATTTATAAAAAGAAGCATTTCATCAATATTTGCATTCGGATCATGTAACTTAACCAAAATAAAACTCTAAAAATCAAAAATATATATATAACTGTTTATGGTTTACACATAATGTTCTGTAACCAAGAAAAAATTGGTCAAATGACCCAAAACTCAAAATGCTAGGGGGCACCCTAGTCTAATGATGCTGGTGATAATAAGTCACCGCCTGTGCAATCATGCGTAAAAGCCTAGTCCATCGACTTGGCATGCCAGTAGTATGTCGTTGCAACCTCAGAGGTAGCTCGCCAGTCCTCACATCTAGAATACCGAGAGTGAGGCCCTCGACCTAATCCTGTAATGCTGAAAGAGTCTCGGCCACATCAAGGTCTCGAAGGATAGCCCTTCCCACAGCCTCTTCTGCTGGAGCGGCAGCTGGCACTCTCAGGCGTACTACTGGCCGAACGGGACCAACATCTGCATGAGCACATGAGTTATGATTAGTATTGACAGAATAAAGCACAAGGACATTATAAAGAGAAATCATAAACATAAATATCGTCAAAGAATTTACCAATGGCACCCCACTGCTTGCCAACCGGCATTACCAAATCCGGGTCACCCCGGAAGTCCATACCAGCATATGGATACTCGGAAAAAACCATCTCCTGACGATCGAACCACCCGAAGAAGGTATCAGAAAAGGAAATCTGAGACTGACAAACATGTCTGGACATATGGTCGACCCATCTTTGCATTCATGGTTCAGTCGGTGGAGGTAAACCAAGTGAAATATACTGCGGCTGCGTCAGCGCGATCTTTTCCAAGGCAAAGGCGGTCAAAATAGAACCATATCCAAAGTTCTTCAATCTTCCATTTTTCACCTTGGTCAACTGATCTTTCATCACAAAGAGTACTGCATCACACCAGTTGAACACCTTCGGTTCGAGGCATTCTAAAGCATACTACATATAAGACCGGTTGGCCACGTGAAGAGCCGCACCACCAGCCATCCTACCGAAGGTGAACAGAATGGTCCTCAAGGACCTGCCAGTGACATCTCGAATGATGATCTTGCCATCTTTACTCGGCTGAGATCCCTCTCTGCAATACCTTCGAATGTAATCTCTCACAGATTCACCCCCATGGGCTAAACCTAATAAGGAGATAGGGGCACCCCGCCTCGATAAGCCGGTCAAAAAATAGATGTCCACAATAGTCAAGGGGATGGATTTGCCCCTAGTCTGGAACACCTATCTGGTAGGGTCCCAGGCATCGAGCAAATACTACAACAAGTTGATTTGTTGCCTCATGCTAGAGATGCGGAAAAACTAGCAGGCCATAGTTCCGCAGTGCATTTACCGTAACCGGATCATGTAAAGCAAGCATGTCCTCTTCTTCATGCTCACGTTCTCACCATGTAATAGGAATTTTTCTCCAATAAATCTCTAAAAACAAACAAGAGAAGAGTTAGATCCTGATTTGGTGAGAAACAGGCAAAAATTTCCATTGAAAACTGTGCACAAATTTCCTTCCTTGTGCCCATCGCACCCCCAGCAGTGTTCTGGGTGCGTTGCATGCCAACTGTCTAGTGAGTAGGCCAACATGCAATGCACATTTCGATATAGAAAGGGTGCGATGGAGCCAGAGCGAGTTTTTCAAACCCCAGAGGCTCAAAAAAACCAAAAATCAGGCTCAGAATGCAAAATGGAAAGGATGAAATGAAAGAGCTTAGGTTTAGCTTCTACCTGGTCTAGACGGTGCCAAAAATCGTCCACAGAATCTTCCGGAATCAGCTGGTGAAAATCAAGGGGGAAAGCACCTCCAAGACTCCAACAGATCAAAGTTAAAATGAAATGGTAAAATGAGGGGTAAAAGCACTTTTAAATTACTTTTTACATAATTCAAGTAAAATATTAGTGTCTTAACTCATTTGCCAAACATGTATTCTTCATTTCTAACTAGTTTGATGAAGCAATTAAGCATGCAGCACAACCTTTGAAGGAACAAATTCATTAATGGTAAAGTCAAGAAATGATCGTTATATCGAGCAGTTTTAACGCAGAATTCAAGCTCGTTAAAAAATAAACATAAGCAATGAGCAAGTGTTTCCCCCACCGTTTAAGCTCATTAAAAAATGAACCAATTTCCGATAAATAACCATCGTGAATGTATTACTTCGGCCGTTGAAGCCTTGGTCGTGTTCTCATCATTCACCTCCACTTATTTGTTTACCCATTTTGAGGAACAGCTGTGAAGAGTGATCTTGTTAGCCATCCTTGTGACACTACCGTGATTGGAAAATTCCAAACCTTACCTGGAATCAGCTGCTACCCGAATCTATCACTCGTTCCTCAAAAAACGAGTCTCCTTTAAGCTCTTTTCAACTAACTCGTAAAATATGAAAAGATTGTCGAGCCATTGGCCTCTCTAGCTCGTTAAAGTGACCGGAAGTGCTATCCCTCCTTTAGATTTTAATCTTTTTGGACCTGAGGGATTATTACACAAAACGATCAAGCGCTTGTTTTGTTCGGCTCGTTAAAATTACCGAAGATTCATCCCTTTTGTATTATTTTATACTTTTTCGGACTTAAGGGATTAGATGATGAAAAAGGATTTTTGGAGTTTCCTTTATGTCCCTTTTCAGACTCTCTAAAATTGAAAAGGATCGAGTTATCTTTGTCGTTAAACTTGTTAAAGCCTAATAGCGACAAACTTGTCCATAATAGACAAGAACGAGTTTCACTATCGCTAGGCTCATTAAAACATAGTGATGGGTTTGCCCTAAGGGAAATTATAGAACAAGCATATGGTATCCTCCTCAAGCTTGACAAAAACAAAGAGGTACTAGTCAACAATGACTGGGGAAACATTGGGAAGAAAACTTGAAGAAACTTTGTTGGTAGCAAGTCGCTCTTGAACATGACACTTTCACTCTGCATCCGAGTCGGGTTGGGTTGTTCCATTCACTGGTCACATCACCATGGTTCCATCCCACCATCCACATTTGGGGTTAATGCTACCAATCCATCATGTCAGTGTTGACGATATGTTCAAGAGAAATTGCTCAGAGAATTCACTTGTGTCTCACCCACTATAATACATTTTCGCTCCATTCTTTCATGACCGCCACCCTGAACCGTATATCACCAGATCGTTTTCACCTCCATTAAAATCATTTGCTGCATTCCATGTCATTGATGTGGGATTCACTAAGGCCCTCCTATGACAGATCGCTTCTTGTTGACATCAGCTCATTATCCAAGAAGTCGATCTAGGAACAACCCTTTCAGTACTTTGAAGCTTGCATGCCTTAATGGCAAGTTTCTCACTTCCGGCGACAGGTTTACATCAATGGCCTTCGACCGAAAGATTTTCTGTGGTGTTCGACGCCAAGTCCCTTATTCACACCACGTGAATTGTATTGCAGTACCTTGAGGATCATTATCATTATCGGTGATTCCTCTCGCGCCTGTTAACAGCTTACATCATTGGCTGGTAATCAGGCGATGTCTTTCCATGTTCGACTCTAGAACATCTCTCACATGGATCGACTTGTACTTAGAGTGAAGATCGAATGAGATTGAAGACCCCGGATCTAGTTTCAACCATCCGGGATGCGATATATATTTAGGAAAATAAAGACATCAAATGTACATCATTGCTTCACAGATAATCATCCAATCTAACGAATGATGGCTCTACCAGAATCATTAGTCTACACTCAGACGATTGTCTGTCCTATGTACATGAAAATGAATTTATAAAGCTGAGCATTGGAATGCTCGCCTCAGCTAGATCATGAAAATAATATGAAGATAATGCATTGTATTGTATCTTATTACAGGTCTCCTTCCAGCTCGAAAAAACTTCGGATCCTCATGATAAATCATTTCACCCGACATCAAAAGATTAACAACCTCATGCTTTAGGGGGCAACTGTTATAGACATTTTTTGGCACTGTAACCCCAAGCATAAATGTCCATAAACCAAGGGCTCCTAAGTCCCTAATGGTTTTTTTCCAACCCCTAAAAGAACAAGGTCAACTGATTATAGCATCTCCCAGAAGTTCTCCATGAAAAACTACTCAGAACTGGTCAAAACTGGAACATTTCACCTGCTCCATAAGAAAAGTGTGTTGCATCCCACCTGAATAAACACAGTAGGTGCGATGCATGTCAAAAATCCCTTCTATGGGGTGCGATGGGCGAGAAGGGACAAATATCAGGGTCAATCTGCAAGGTGGAGGAGCATGGAATCTTCCAGAAACCTTTCCTCTGACACTTGCCTCTCTGAATTCGACCAGGGATGAGTAAGATATCATCAATCTCCAAGTGGAATCAAGAACTATCAGAGAGAAGACACTAATCAAATCTCAAAAGCTGACTCACCTCCCTTGCAGACATCTATATATGGATCCCTCATCCCAGAGATCTAGAGGCTGGAATTTTGTATCTTGTAAGGAAGTGCTATTGGTTTCTTGGTGCAATATCATAGTGTTGGGTGATCTAAGCTTTTCATGAGGTGAAGAAGGGCTTTCTTGTTGAGAGGATGATGCTGGGTCAGAACAATTGGTTGTAATCCTCTTTTCTCTTTCTTGATTATCAATAAAGCTATTCAAGTTTTCCTCAACATTCTTGTATGATTGATGATTTATGCATTTGTGTGGTCAATGTACATCTGATCCTATATTTTTTATGATAATAGATCTATGTTCTTGGATAGTGTTATGCTGCTTTGATTCTACAGGTACTCCTTGAAGCTGGGTAGACAAGGAAGCGAGTGGCAAAGACCTACCAGAAGAGAGAGGAATTAAGCAAGGAACCAAGCGCAAGACAAAGGATGGTCTCCTTATTCTTCTCTTATCTGTTGTTCATAAAGGAAAACGAAAGTAGTTTTTAGTGTGTTTGTTTCTAAGGTAGCTACCAACCTTTGTGGGACTAGCAGCTCTGCATAGACACTAGTTTTCCCGATAACAAGGTGCCCTCATCAATAATAGTACGATGAATATTCTTCGAGTTAATGATGACTTGAATGAGAAAAGCGATTTGATGAGGCACTTGCGCCACATGGTTTTTAAGATCGAATGTAATTAACTCTGAATCAGCCATATCAATGCCACCAATGGTGGATAGCAAGGACTTCCGTTGGGGGGGACAACTCTAGAGAACTTCCAAGGTGGACATAGTCGAAGGAGCTTGGAATAAGTATTCAACAATACCATAGTGCTTCACGGCACAAGCATTGGGGTTATAGGAATATTTTCGGAGAACTCCCTTAGTAGGAGGTCGAATGAGAGACTCGGTGCTGGGCTGTTGAATATGAAGAGGGCCAGAACTAGACAAAGGAACATTAGAAGGTACTTCAGGTTCCTTGCTGGCAAGTGGAGGATATTCTTTCGATCAAGTACTCACATGAATAGGGATAGTCCCAGCCATAAAAACTTGGGAGCCAAAAGTGGAAGAGGACTGAGGTTGATCGACCACCATTTGAGTTTGTTGGGAAGGAAAGGGCTCTTTAAGTATAGTAGGAGTTCGTGAAGTCCCCTTGAGGAAAAAAATGACTTCAGAATGTCTAGGACAATCTTTAGTGTAGTGATACTCATCACAGATAAGACAAGGATACTTAGGTTTGCGTTTAGAACCATCATCGACAGGAGACTTAGGAGGATCTTACTTCGGTGGATCAGCCTTATTTTTACCTTTCCCATTCTTCTTACCTTTCGAAGTTTTATCTGCTGCAGTGGACTGAACGACATTGAATTCAGAGGTTTTTCCAGTATTAGATGTGGACTGAGAATCATTTTCACTAGGAGCAGTAGGTTTTTGCTTCGCAGGAATCATGGAATATTTTCAGGAAGATTGAGCAATAGAACCAATAACACCGTCGATGGAGCTTTAGAAGTTCCATGTCACGGAGCATCAAGCAAGGCATCACAAAGCATGCCATATTAGGAATAAACCAAATCAAGATACTGAGCACACGCGATAGCTTGATCTTCAGTAACACATGCCCCCATAACAATATCTCTGGCTATCAGATCGATAGAAGAGGTAGAAAACCAGTTAGTCAGAAGCTGATCAGGGATCGGGAACTTAATCAAATGACAGTGCCTTCTCCATTCATGGATATGATCGGAGATATGAGTAGACATGTCCTATTTTAGAGAAGTAAGGAGATGTGTTCCCATTTTATAATGAATCAGTAACTGAAAATGGGTAAGAAATGCCATCGCAAGAAAATTGAAGTCTTGGAAAGTTCCACGGGTGAGCTCAATATACCATTTCACAGCAGAACCAGGAAGAGTCCTTTGAAAAAGATGGAGGTGATAGAATAATCGAGCCACGAGTTAGATGAGCACCAAAGGTGATAAGTCATAAGATGCGCTTGGGGATCCTCTCCATATTTACCGTCGAATTTAGGACAATCACCGGGAATCTTGGTTGGAACTAGTGGCCAATATGGATTATGAAGGATAGGGTCCTTTGTCAGGTTGGACACATCGGGCAGTTCCAAAATCACAAGAAAAGGTGGTAATTGAGGGTTAAACGACATCATAGGTTGTTGATAAGGGCCAACATTAGGGTTCCAACCAAAGCCTTGTTGCCCCCATGGATTTTGTCCATAAGGATTTTGTCCATAAGGGTTATAGTTGGGTAGATTCATGCCATAACCTAGTTGTGGACCCGGATTTTGACCGCTAGCAAAACCATTGGTTACGAGCTTGACCAATAGGGGTAGCATATCGCTATTGAAAATTTTAATAATGTAACCTGCGGCTGCTGATAATTTTGATACGGAGCACCCTGAGGCTGCCCTTGGGGTTGCTAAGGTACTTGGAGATCGTATTGCGACTGAGGTCCAAACTGTGCCTGAGGCCTAGGTTGCATTTGATAAACAAGTTGGGCTTGAAATCCAACTTGAGTTTGGGGACGGGGTTGAGCTTGGAGTCCAGCCTGAGTCTAGAAACTAGGTGGGGCTTGGGAACTAGCTAGCGTCTAAATGCCCGATTGACTAAGAGGTGGATTGATTTGACCAGACTAATGTCCTTGTTGGAACTGGCGCTGACCCAACTGGCCAGAAGGTTGGCCTTGATGGAACTAAGGTTAACCTATTTGTCTAGAAGGTTGAGCTTAATGGGTGATAGGTTAACTTTGTTGAAACTAAGGTTGTCCCACTTGACCAAAGGGTTGACCTTGAAGGGCAACATGTTGGACTTGCTAAAACTAAGGCTGACCTAGTGTTGGGCATGGAATCCCCAACAACAGGTTTTGGGACTTAAAGCCCAAGTTTTGTTCAAAGATGGTGTAGAACTCCACGAAGTTTGAGCATGGAGTGCGAATTGTATAATCGAGTCATAGGGTTATCCACCCTAAGAATTGTAATTTAATATAAAGATGGGTCAGCCTACCCATGGTGCGCAGACCATGGGATTGTATAAATAGAGCGAGGCTCTAACTATAAAGATAGCTGAGCTAACGGAAGTAAGAATAGATAAAATAGCGAAGGCATGGTAAGAGCATAGAGTGAAAGTTGAAGTGTATTGGGTCATAGTAGTAGGAAGAGGATCTACAACTGAGTGCGCAGACTCCTGCAACTGAGTGCACAGGGCGGAGTTGGGTTTGTACTTGGGATTGAAAGATAATAAAGAGAAGTTTATTCTGTTATGGAATCTTTATGTTGATGTTGTACATTACTTTTACTCTATTTATTTACTGCACGCACTTAATAAATACGTGTATGAATGCTTATATGTGAATTTAATCTAAGTAATCAGCTAACGAAAGACTAATTAAGAAAGACTTGGGTAAATAACATGGGTGCATTGTGCGAAGGCAATATCACAAGGCGCGGGGTGCCCGCAGGTGCACGTAGCATAGTAAGTGCGAAGGTTGGACAACCTACCAATCACCGCATATCAGACATCCCCAGGGTGCGGAAACCTAGTTCTAGCACCCTCCCATACTACTTCGGGTGAGACCTAAGTCCACGCTTCGCGGACTGTTGCCGAAAGGGCCAATAGTACTAGGATTTTCTTGGCTAAATCACTTCCGAACCTAGGTCAGGCCCCACTAAGCCAAAAAATGGTTCTGTTTTCGGGACCGGGATCTGCATAAGGGATGTCTGATGTCGTGCCACTGGAACCCAACAAAGAAGGAAATTGAAGAGTGGTTGGAAAAAAAGATTAACGAGTTCGCGACACAGGAAAACAGAACTCTGTAGGTATCCAAGGAAAAGTAGTTTGAGTGCTACATGTATATGGAAATCCACGAGAGCTTCTTCGTGTCCTTTCCTTCTGAGCTGTATGAGTGGATCGCAAAGTTAGCCGACATCCAGGGAAGGTGTAGGCTCGACAAACCAATAGTGTGGACTCAAAAACTAGTGTTCAGACTATAAGCCTCAGAGGATAAGATAGCACGAGTTGTGGACCACTGGCTTAACCAAATCATAGGAGGATTTATCACTGAGTTCGCGGTGGACACGATCGTCAATTACAGCAAGGCAGAGTGACGTTTTCTCAAGGGACCGCGAGGTAAGTATATTAAGTCTTTGAATACTTGGATTAAGATGCTATTATGTGAAAAAAGGGTCATGTGAATACAATAATGTTTGGGACTACACAAAGTGGAATAAGCTATAAAAGTAGCGAAGAATTAGAAAATAGTCCCTTAATTTCACCCTCGCGAGATAGAGAGGAAGAACTTGCCAAGGTCTCTCCAAGAAGCACGGTCAGTTTGATAAGGCAGCACATTCCGCGGTTACCACTTCCACCCACACTGCCACCTGCTTCTCCTCCCTCACCTCCATCATCACCCACTCCATCCCCACCACCTCCACAATTCAATATGGCGAGCACGATCAAACTACCAATATTCAAAGGAGTAGGGAATGAGGATCCTGACCAATTCTGGTTCATGGTAAGTGAAATATGGGAAGAAAAAGGAGTCACGGATGACAATATTAAGAAGGCTACATTGGTGAGCGTGCTGCAGGATCGCACATTAACATGGTATATCAAGCATTCTAACGACCACCAAAACATAGAGATAGTAGAGATCCAGAACATGCTGAACAAGGAATTTAGCAGACCAATGTCAAAAACACAATCAATCATTGGGTTTAAAGAGATCGCGATGCTCTCGGGTGAGACTCCTTGGGATCTGGATCAACAACTGAAGAGTACGATCCGCGAAGCCAATATGACGTTGACAAATGGATAACATCATGCATGGTTTGTAGCATCTCTAGCACTGCACTTGAGGACGACACTGTCATAGCAAAAACTCTCCACCCAGTCCGAAGCATTGGAAATGGAAATGAGATTGCATGATACCCTGATACAAGACCCTGAGTTGGGAGTTCAACAAATCCACACGCAACTACAGAATTTGTGCCTAGAAATGTAAAGCTTGAAGTAGGATAGGGCGTCATGGCTACAGGCGCGAGAGGAAGTATGGTGCATAAAGTGCAAAGGCTAGGGCCATGATAGGGATCATTGCATAGTGTTCGCAAACTACTTGGAAGGAGGGGGGCCAATGCCGCTGAGACCAGAGGCACAGGCAGGGCTGAGTGTGACACCCACTTTATGGTACGCAATCTATCAGATAGGAGGGAAACCCACGATGGACAATTGTCATTTGCTACAGAAATATACACAGACACCCCATCAATTGTTTTGTAATTTCTGCAGGATTGTAGGCCATGATGAGTGCACTTACTGTAGTTACGAGCTAATGATGGATCAGACCCCAGCCCATAGGATCCAGACCAAAACATGATCCCTTGACCCAAATGCGAGGATGGCGCGTGCTAGATTTCAGGGGCGAGGTCAAGGATGAGGTGGAATGGGACTAGGAAGGGGCCACGGAAAGTTAATCTATTACAATTGCAAAGGACCAGGGCACTATGCCTGTGATTGTACCAACCCGATGAGGATATCTTGTTGTGCTTAGTTTGATCATGAAACAATCGACTGTCCTAAGTTGATCACAAAGTTGTGTGAAAAAGGGGTATTCCAGCCTCCCCCGACTCAGAATATACAACTGATGAGGTCTGAGCCACGTGAAGAAGACCCAAGTGTAAACATGATGCTCAGGAGTGGTATGGCCACGAGAGAAGATACGAGGAAGCAGCCCGAGGAAAGTACATGGGTTCGCAAGGCTCCTGCAAAGGGACCCAAGTTTGACTTAGAACGCATAAAGGAGACATTCATGGAAGCTAAGAAGAGCTTCGGTGAAGGCCTCCACTTCAGGTAGTAAGGATCAACCAAAGTCGGGAATGGATCCTTCAATGCTCACTACCTTTCTAGAGACATGCATGAAATTGCTGTGCAACAACAAGGTGGTTAAAGGACTACAGGAAATGATCACCAGGTGCACGGGGTCAAGGGAACCATGCATCGTCTGGAAATTAGGGAAGCATTCATTGCGCACTGGAAGGGAAATGAGGTTGACGGCACAGATTGGTGAGTATGGAATAGACCAGGTAATCCTAGATATGGGTTCAGATGTGAATGTATTACCAAAGAAAACATGGGAACGCATGGGCAGACCCACATTGCAATGGTCCCCTATTCAATTACGAGTGGCAAACCAACAGAAAATTTTTCCTATGGGAAGGTTACAAGGAGTAACAGTTGATATTCACGGCACGAGCGCACAGGCAGATTTTGAAGTAATAGAGATTGTTGATGATAGCAATCCCTATCTCATGCTATTAGGAATATACTGGGCCACCGATATGAACAGATTTATCAACCTGAAGAAGTGAAAAATGATATTCGAGAAAAAGTCACTATGCGTAGTAGTCCCACTAGACCCAGCTAAAGGAGCATGCTACACTGAACCAATGCACGATGATGAAAGCAACAATGATATTGATTATATTTACAAGATAACTGCATGAGACTAGGATTGGGTGAATCCGACTATAGATGGGAGGATCTCATGGGAGCACGAAAGCTCCTGCACTTCGGATTTAGATGAAGAAGTAGAGCAATAGAAGAATCGATTGAACGAAGTAACAATGTTGAACTACAACATGATGGTTAGATCACTGCACTGCATGACAATAGGGGCAAGAGGGCTACCTACATATGATGGATTCACACCAGTGGATGAATTCCTGAGAAAATTCGAAAGTGTGGTACCCAAACAGTAGCGGTTCGATGCGTTGAAATGGGCATTGCACGCAACACTCACATGATGGTGGGGTACACATCAAGGAAACTTTGAGGACTAGCACAGATGTAAAAGGATGATGCGCCTACGGTTTGGAAGCCCCCATTCTTGAACAAGAGTCGGTCAGCAAGGACAGAGCAACTTGCGCACCCACCTGTCTCAATGGGTACACACATGTGCGGGGTAGCGAGCACACCGTAACATGACACAGTAGTAGGAAAGGTGACATGCACCACAAACGTTCCACGTGGAAGCATTCAATATGGTATGCGAAGTCTTGAACAAGGCTCACTAGGAAAAAAGAACTAATTCGGACCTACATGTGCCAATGATTCGATGGGCCTATAGGGCCATGTGTAAAAAGCTGAGCTCGGAGATGATTCTAAAGTTGAGGAGCAGAGTCGAGACCATAGTTTTGGAGGAAAGGAATCCTCATGAAATAACTCCCATAGTTGGGACAACACATGAGGACTAGGATGAAGGAATTATGCAGCTAAGCGAGGACGAACATATGCAGATTCAGGAAGCTGTTTGGTGAGGGAACCTTAAACTTCACGAACTCAAAGAAGATCAGGTACGAATAAGGAAGAAAAGCATGTTATTGGGCACGAAGATCAAAAAACTAGAAAACAAAATCATGCAAGCATGTCGCGTCGATAAACTAAGAATGACAGGACAAGATATGGGCACCCATACTACTGCATTAGAAGATTTTTGCCGAGAATTTGCGACTCCGCTACCATGGCTATGACCGCACCTTACCAAACAAAGTAACCAAGGGAGTGCACTGCATAAGGAAGAATGTGTGGCATTGAATTTCATGAGGGTAATTAAGGAGTGCCCGCGGACTAGGCTGGAAGGTGAATTGAAGCCTTGCACAGGTGGTGCAATCACCTGACTATCAATCGAGAGCACAGTCTCAGTGCTTCAAGTAGTTGAAAGAGAGCATGAGATTCTAAAAGAGTCTGTGAGGGAGCTACGCGATAAGGAGGTTGCACGCAAGATCAACATGTCACGAGGATTATGGCCACATAGTGGGGGTTGCGCTGCCACGTGGGTAGGTTGGGAAATGAAAGTTGGTGTCACTGTTCATGACAAGATGTCCAATTTAAGGCACAGAGGAGCTAGCGGCGAGCAATTAAGACACGAATTAAGAGCTAGATTTGGGACGATCAGCCACCAAGAAGGTAATAATGACACAGAAGTGGGGGGAATGGTTGAATTCAAATTCAAAAGATGTTATAAAATCCCCAGGGCTAGCCATGAGGCAACACTTGGTTGTTTGAGAATTGAGCAATTACAGAGAAGTGAGCACCATGTACTCTTACCACCTTTTACTGTAGACACGATGACTATTGCTAGAAAAGGAGTGCGATTCGTCGAAGATACTACAGAGCCCCATATGGCCCATGAGGAGCCCGGAGAGGCGGCAGTTGCGCCAAAAGTTCCAAAATCACCACGAATGTCACAGTCGAAGAAAGGTATGCAGATTATGGGCCCAATCTATGTATCCCTAAGAAACCCATAGTTCAGAAAATTGTTAATGGAAGAAAAAGGAAAGGCAGTCACCATTGAATCAAACGAAGAGGATCAATACTTGCAAGCTCTAATCACTCAAATTTAGGTGCAAGACGATGTGGAGGAGGATGTCTCACCAATGCCTTCCATAAAAAAGTTACCCATGTACGTCCCTCCATGGAAAGGGAAAGAAAAGACACTGAAAGACCTGGAGGCCACAAAGAGTGCACTCCAAACCCCGCTCCTCCCAGATGGTATAAGGTTTGAAGGTCCACCTTTGGGATGAGTACCTACCATGAATTTTGAGGATTGGGACCTTGTAGATAGCAAGAACTTCTCACACCTTCCCATGGAGAGTTTAATGAAATAGAATTCAGAGGGGCGCGTTACAATTTTGGAGCCGTGAAAATGGTTGTGCGATGTGGAGAAGGCTGGGTTAATCCATCTGCAATGGATACCCCACTACCACTGCACGCCCATCACCATTTTCATCATCAGGCAGTTGATGTGCCTAGTGCATGATGGGTATCTCTAGTTGGAGGAGCCTATTCCCATCAGGGCCGACCTCATTCATTGAATTTCCCAACTGCCCTTCAAGGGATATGAGCCCACGACCATAGTGGGAAAAAGTAGTGACTTGGGCCTCGCAGAAGCTATGAAGGCCAAGTATAAACTAGAGAAGAAAAAATGGAGGTATGAAATCGCAAGCATTAAGGACAAAGGGGTGCGCGTAGCCACCCAGCTACTAGCGGACAAGTTGATGAGGAAATGTCGCACCAACGAAGTACCAGCATCTGTGATTGTGCTGGCAGAGTAGTGTGTTAGTGTTAGTGTTAGTCTTTGTAGTCTTCCTCTAGTGATCAAACATGCTCTTACAAAGTGATTTTAAGGTGTTGAGTTCAAATTTTGTCATTTCAGTGAGTCTTCAAGCAAAATTTGGTCACTAGGTATTAGGTCTAGGGTTTTATTTTACTCCTTTCAAAATTTTATCCAAATGTCAGTCCATGTCACCATTCAGTTGAGTGCACCATCATTCAGAGGGTTGTCATCATCATGTCAGAGTCCAATGGGTCATTTTACACCTTGTTCATGCTTCAGTTGCGCCTAGGTAAAGTTCATTTCCCTCTCCTAGGGTTTTGAAGGTGATTTCTCTTGGATGATCAAATCATTCACAAAACTTGTACCCGGATGTTCTTACACCTTCCCCTATCCTTAATGTACCTTATTAAACACTTCCCATCACTGAGATCCCTCGAATTCCTCATTTTCGCACAAACCCTAGTTTCTTGCTACAACTTGACAATTTTCTAGGTTGGGCCTGTGTTTTTCCATTTTGGACCTCCTCCCCTCACTCACTCTTTGAAATTCCACTTTCCCCTACTTCCTAGTATCCCTCCCTACTTCCCAAAATTTTCTCAAGAATTTAGAAGCCCTTTATCCCCTTCATTTCACTTCATTTTGACAAATCCCCTGTTCCACACATTGGAATAGGTTTTAATCAAATGATGTTTATGAGAAATAAAAGATGAATTTTGGGAAAATGAGAGAGGTTTTTTTTCAAAATAGGCCAAGGAATAAAAGCCTCCTTCACTTTTTACACATGTGTCATGGTTTTAGAGAAATGTCAAAAATACAGTTGCCTCAGGAGAATTGATGCACCTTTGAAGTGACCTTGGTAAAATCAAGATTTATCCTAGCTTGGTTGGCCAAATGAATTTCTTGATGATTCCAATGATAAATAGACACAAATATCTTTCCAATGAGCTATCATGATCTCAATTTGGAGTTGAGGAAGACCTTCAAAGGTTGACTGCAACATCACTCTACCTTGAGGCAGCCTCATTTTACAAATGACCTCCAAATTGAAAAATTCAAGTTGGGTTGCAAAGTAGACTCAATAAGCTTTCCAACAAGCTATCCTGCATCCAATTTGGACATCAGGAAGGCCTCCAAAATTCATCTGCAAAAAGGCACGGCGCACCTGGGTAGTGGCACGGTGCATTCAGTGGTTCACACCTTTAACACAGGAAAGGTGCGGTTAGGTCCACTAGATTCATGACCAATGGGTGCGGGACCATAGGTAATACATAGAGAAAGTGCAGAACTAGAAATTTTTGAGCAAAAACAGGGTTTTCTGCCCAATGCGCCGCACCATGTGGCGATCGCTTTTGCTAGGGGCCTCCAAATCATAAAAGCTCAGCATTTTTGGATTTTTCATGTAAAATTACACTTTCCTACCTATGGCCAAGAAATTTGGGCAAGTTTAGTGCCCTCAAAAAGGTCAAAAACACTCAAAAAATGACCTCACTACCCCTATTTTGACACACATGAAGCAGTGTTGGGAGAATGGACTTTTGGAGGGGCAAATAGAGGCCAAATTGAAAAATTCCACTTGGGTTGGAAAGTAGGTAGGCAAAACTTTCCAGAAAGAACACCTGGAGATCATTTGGACATGGGGAAGGTCTCCAAAAGTGGATCCAAATAGGCACTATGCATAGAGAATCAGGCACGGCGCATAGAGGAAAAATTGCCAGTTTGGCCAAGTTTTGCTCTTTTTTTCGCCCAGCTTCGCCTAGTTTGACTTTTTCACTTTCCTAATGGAAAATTTATGATGTAATTTGATGAAAATTGATGGATTATGATGTAAATATGTTGGATTTTAACTTGTATAGGTAGATTCATTAGTTTAGAGGTTGTTTGAAACTGAATGAATCAGTTCCCTTGTTTCTAGAGGCATGTTGTTATGTTGCCTAGTTTCTAGTTCTCAGTTTAGAATCAGTTGGATTAGCTCCTAAACTTGTGAGCTTGACCCCTAGAGGCAAGGATGAGCTATGTTTGTCTATATTATGTTATTTTTCAGTCATTAGCATGGTTGGACTCTTGTGAAAGCCTTAAGCTTCATTGTACCTTCATTTTTAGTATTTTGGCTAAGGAATTGAGACCAAGATTTGCAGCACTCTTTGGGATTCATGTGGAAATTTGTCTTGGTACAGTACTTCTCTTTGTGATTGTGAATTTTTTTATGTGATTGAATTATATATCTTATTTCTTATGAACTAAATAAACAAGAGTGTAAGTAGAATTCATTGAAAGTGCAATGCTCTACTTGAAGTTTGCTTTAGTTATTTGATGTTTTCAGCTGTTTAGGGAGGATTCATGATTTCCCTTGCCCTCTTCAACACCTCACCTGTCTTTTCCTTCCATCTCATTAAAATTTAAGTGCCAAAATGATTGCCTACCTTGCCCCATTGAGATCTCTGCAAAACTGAGCCTCAATCCCCGTACCCCAAAATCTGCCTTTCTCTCTGAGCCAGCAAAACTCCATTTCATCAAATCAAACTCTCTCGCACTCATACCTAGCCTAAGATCAGAAGATATTTTAGTCATCTCAAGCCCCCCATAGATCATAATTTGCTGAGATTGACCCAGAGAGAGCCCTCTCTTGACCTTGTAGGGCTAGCTACCAGGTTGAGTGTGGTTTGATGTTGGCCCTGGATCCTACCTTTTCAGCCTGAGGTAAATCTAGGCACTAACACAGTGCACAGAGGGGGTACAGTTAACTAGGCGCAATTCCTCTATGAGGAGTTTCTGATGAACTGCAACGAGGCCTGGGAGTAGGGAAAGACCTTCCACTACGCATGGTTGCTCTTATCCATATTGTTGGTTGTAGGGGAACTGCTGGAGGACAACCAATTTCCAAGTATTGAGCATGATCTGCCCGAAGTCGCGAGGTACACCTTGCTCTAGGCTACAAAATACATGAAGAGGATTCACAAGACGAAGGTGTTCTGGGTTTTCATGGAGGCGAGCATCCAAATGTGGATCAACCAAAGGTTGCACCTCTCTCCCATGGTTTATAACAACTTGCAGAGTTCGGCAGAGCTCAAGGCGGATATGCATAACCTGTATATCTAAGCACGCAAGGATCTAGTGAAGAAATGGGTGAAGCTTTTATTCATCACAACAGATGATGGAATCTTTGCAGTGATGGAATATTGGCCTCTAGAGTGGCATGCACTCGACTTGGTTGAGGTGGAAAAGATAGCCGTGCAGAAGCAAAAGGAAGCAACCAAGCATCGTATCACAAATCTCACTGAGAAGCGGCGCAATGAGAAGGTCACTGTGGAGGTTAGGGCTCCGTGTGAAATGGTATTATTGGCAGCAGTGTAGAAAAAGGCTGAGGAGGAAGCAGTAGTAGCAGAAGTGCAAAAAACAGAACAAACTATAGTGCCAACAGAGGAGCCCGAGGAGGGCCAGGAGATTTCCACGAGGTAGCAAATCGGGGAAGTGGACAGGACAGAAGAACGCGCAGACCCCAGTTTAGCATCAACCCAACTCAAGTGGCCATGCATTCCTGAGAAAACAACTCCCAGGAAGAAGGTAAAGGTGACAAAGATGTCTGTTGACCCGATCACGCTCAGAGAAGGTGATCTATTTGAAATTGGTGAAACGGTTCACAAGGTCACAAAGGACGTGCTCCAGGAAATGAGGATGGAACAGAACACTGCACTTAGCACACAGCTAGAAGGCTTACAGGTATAGCCCCCGAAAATAGGTACAATGGCTCAGTACGTCGTAGCAAGAACTGCAGAGGCCGAACAGATGTTGCATGCCCATAGGGACAACCCTTTCGTGTTGCCCGAAGGCACCCTAACGGCAGCAAGCAAAGTTGATCGGGCTACGATGAGTAGCATGAAAGGCGTAGGCTTAAACTTGGCAGCCCTGCCGCATGAAAACCTATACCAGTTGCAGGATGGGGTCATCGCAGAGCTCCACACTAGGAAAGTTCGTGTGATCAAGGTCTTGAACAAGAAAAAAGTCAACATGGATCAGCTCAGCCTCCAGTGTGATGAGCTAGTTGCGTAGGCTTGCTGACTGGAGTAGGCGATAGAGGATGCATGTATAAGCATCCCATAGTTAGCCATGCTGACAAAGCTACCAACAGCAAAGCGGGTCCACTGATTAGTGCCCGGAGTCTGCGAGGCCAGGGAGGAAGCGACAAAGGTTCAATTGGAGCTGAAACTATAGATCGTTGAGCTATAGTTGAAGGTGTAGCCTTCCATGCCCCCAGAGGTTAGAGAGCAGCACGCCCGTGTTATCCAAATGGGGTTAGAGCAAATTGGCCAAGCAGTACAGGACTGGACCGGGATGTTGGATCAATCACTAACCATGCTTACATACCTGTAGGAATACCCAAACCTACAGTGCCTAGAGGCAGAGGAACGCAAGTTACAATAGGAGTATGACAATGTCTGTGAGACTATGCAAACAGTCACCCTTACTCAACGAATCAGAAAACTACAGCAAGAAAGGGCACTGAAGGACCAGTTAGATGCCACGCGACAAAAAGAAGCCTTTCTTAAAGAACGCATCCAGCCATGGATTGATGAAGCTTTCACAATTACAACTACCATGAAAGGAAAGCTGGCAAAAACGCAGGGACTTTATGCAGTTAGACAGGGAGGGGACCCTGCTCATGAAAGTTCAGAGATACGCATGCAACAAGTACAACAAACAACGGAATAGTGCACTGTGGACCTTCGTGCAACATAGGCACAGTTGGAGGGGCTCCGTGCCAAGATCACCGCACCAGTAGTGTGACTTAGGATAAGTCACGATGATTGTATTGGGGGCTTGTTGGGCATGGGATCCCCCGCATCAAGTTTTGGGGCTCAAAGCCCAAGTTTTGGTAAAATATGGTGTAGAACTCCGCGAAGTATGGGCGCGGAGCGCGAATTGTATAATTGAGTCATAGGGTTGTCTGCCCTAAGAATTGTAATTTAATGTAAAGATGGGTCACCCTACCCATGGTCTGCAAACCATGGGATTGTATAAATAGAGTGAGGCTCTAAGTGTGAAGATAGCTGAGCTAAGGGAAGTAATAATATATAGAATAACGAAGGCATGATAAGAGCATAGAGTGAAAGTTGAAGTGTATTGGGTTGTAGTAGTAGGAAGAGGCTCTCTAGCTAAGTGTGCAGAGGCCTAGTAGAGTCTGTAGTTGAGTGCGTGGACCTCTATAGCTGAGTGCAATGGGTGGATTTGGATCTGTACTTGGGATTGAAAGATTATAAAGAGAAGTTTATGTTGTGCATTTGTTTTGGAATCTTTATGTTGATGTTATACATTACTTTTACTCTGTTTATTTATTGCGCACACTTGATAAATATGTGTATGAATGCTTATATGTGAATTTAATCTAAGTAATCAGCTAACGAAAGACTAATTAAGAAAGACTTGGGTAAATAACATGGGTCCTACTGCACGAAGGCAGTATCACAGGGCGCAGGGTGCCCACAGGTGCGTGTAGCATAGTAAGTGCGAACGTTGGACCACGTACTAATCACTGCATATCAGACATCCCCAGGGTGCAGAAACCTGGTTCTAGCACCCTCCCATACTACTTTGGGTCAAACCTCAGTCTGTGCTTCATGGACTATTGCCGGAAGGGTGAGTAGTACAAGGATTTTCTTAGCTAAATCACTTCCGAACGTGGCTCAGGCCCCACTAATCCAACACCTAGCTATAGAGAAGGTTGACCTTGCTGGGCAATAGGTTGGCCTGGTTAGAATTGAGTCTAACCTGGTTGACCAGAAGGTTTCCCTAAATAAACAAAAGAGGAACCTATGGAGGCCAAAGGTCGTCCCTGAAAGGGTTGTCCTTGTAGGCCTGAAGGTTTCCCTTGTAAAGGTTGTCCTTGTGGGCCATGATATGTAGTATGATTCTAGGCATCTAAAAGCGGAATGTAATTCTCAACTGGGACCCCCAGAGGAAGCAACCTAGTGTAATAAATATGAGCTCCATAGTGATCATAGTAATGCGGAGGGTTATGTGGAATGAACAGCTATTGAGAACCCAAAGGATTATGGGTCAGATTTTGGAGAGCATGCAGGTATTGCTCATATGAAAATCCCGCTAGAATGGAATTCAAAGGGATTGGTACACTACCCGTAGGTTGACTGACTCCAGAAACCAAAGGTGAAGGACCATCGCCAGCAGGTCTGGATGATATCCCAGTAACAATAGTGATTACCAAAGATGCAATAACCGCACTAACAGAAGGAGCAATGGATGCCACAGATGATATCCCAACAACAATAGTGATTATTGAAGATGCAATAACCGCACTAACAGAAGGAGTAGTAGATGCCAAACACATGGTGGGCATTGATGGAACGAACATAACTGATGTAACATGAATCTGAGGTATGGAAGCTAGGGCTAACTGATCAAACATAAAAGGTCTAGAAGATGGTATGGTGGTACGAGACCACATAGAACTCTGATGCAGAGAAGTAGAACCAAGTATGTCGGCTAGAGCACGATAGCGAAGTGGAAACGACACATTTGGGGCAGTGTGGAAAGGAAAACCATCTGGGGGAAACTGATGTTCCTCAGTCACCCCAAGGCTTTCTTGACTGCTAATAGGACTAGACTCATCCATGTCAGAAGTGGCCATCAAAATCGAAGCACTAGGAGGATTAGACGGGAGATCCGCGTCTAAAAAGTCCAAAATGTTGGGAGGAGTCCAATAAAAAGGATCCTCACCTAGAGGTCGCGAATCAAGAGGCTAAACACTTGGGACAATTGGAAGAGTACCAATAACAGATGATACCTCAAAATAGACAGGAGAAAGTGGCTCTCCGTCACTTGGCAGGGACGACAGATTCGGTGAGTTCGCCAAGATGGCCTAGCTCAAAATTTTGGGAGAAAAGATATAATCAATAGGGTTGAAAATAGTCTATCAAGATGTGATCACAATGTGGCCAAGATTAATAAGTAAAATGTTATCGCGGACAAATAAATTTTATGACACTGGAACAAAACATTGCCTTTTCATTTTTAAAGAGTTGAGAAAAAGGGCTAAAGATGACTCTAGTCGCCTTCAAAGTTTAATGAGATTGAAAGGACAACTGATCATATGATTCTTTTACTTTTAAAGAGTTGAAAAGGAATGAAAGTGACTACTCTGGAATTCTAGACAAGAGGTTAACCAGACAAATCGTAAAATTGCATATACACCTTGGTAATAAAATGAAAGAGAAATGACCAAGGACTCCCCGTACAGCAGTCAATCTTCCCAAATGCTATGTCCAGTGCATTAAGACTTGTAAGGTAGTAGACTTGGCTTCCTATGGATAATAGGATGATAACCTAGTGGGGTCTCCCAATATATATGTGACGGTACAAGGATCACAAGTTCGTACTAGCATCTATTGCATCACAACAGGAGGAATCACCCAACCTTAGTGAGAATAATAGGAACTAGGTTTAACGATGTTGAAACACGTCTCTAGCTTAGACCTCTAGATATGTGAGCGTTAGGTTCCAATGAATTTTTAAGTTCATTCAATAGATTTTAACAATTAATCTTGAATTAAGTCTCGATTTCAAGGCCCTATCGAATGTATTTTTAACACTCCTAAAATGCAACCATATGAGAAAAAAGACCATTTTCGTTGGATGAATAACTAGCTAAGGAAGAGTGAGAGGTTCAATGCATAATAGATGAATGGAAAACAAGCAAACAAACCAAAGAAAAAGGAACACTTCTACCATCTACTCAAACTTGCAATAAATCCAAGAAAGAATGAGAAACACAGTTTTTGCTTTTCAATGTCTTAATCGCAAGAATTTACTAATGCAAAAATTCATTTTTCAAACATTAATACAAGATGAATGCACTTTTTGATTTTCTTGAAAAAATGATAAGAAACTACATGCACAAATGAGTCAAAGACTCAAAACTAAGGAAATAGTCCTTTTTCATAACACTGGAAAACTATCTCATTGACTAGGAAGCAAAGGGATTTATGCCAAGCAAAAGAAGGAGACCTAACAAACAAGACAAGGAAGTTCGGTGACCAAACACATACACCAATCAAGAGGATGAAAAATAGCAAAAAAGAAGAAGCCTCAAACTACGAGAGAGATTCTACCAATCAGAGTCTAAAGATCTCAATGAAGGAGTGACCCAAGGAAACCAAGCAGTGGAGAAACCCTATGGCATTTAGGTCACACGGTTCAAGAGAGAGGATTTGAAAAGACTTGAAAACCAAAATCAAAAATCTTAACAACCAATAATTTTGACACAACGAAGAGAAGCAAGACAAGCTCTGAGGACAAAACACACTGGGCGATCAACAAAACAAACCTCAAAAGTTTAAACTCACAGGAATCGTCGCAAGTAAAACACTAGCAACATGCGCCAACAGGAAATCGCCACACTTCCCTAACTAAGCACTTTGCGACATCATCGCGAAAGTACATCAGTTAGCTGTGTCGAGCTGATTTCAGGCCTCGATGCGACTGTTAGACAATTTATCCGCGTCGTACAGTATAAAGTGCAACCCAATAGTCAACACAAACGCAACTACTTTGTGACTTTTAGGAAATAAATAGCGATGACCCAGAATAAAAAGTAAAAAATGAAAGTTTGACTAGAGCAGGGCTAGATCTATCACTCAGAAGGATGGGAAGGCTATAGAAGTAGTCTAACAACTTCCAGAATGAATTATGCTACCCAAACAATAAGCAAGACAATAAACCAACAAAGCCAATCAACACAAAAGACAAAGACAAGCTCCACAATGGAGTCGCCAACTTGTGAAACAGGTAAGTTCCCTCTAGGGATAGAAGCAACCCCTCTAGCCCTAGAGTGGGTCTAGTAACTGTAAAAACAATATTAAAGCAAATCTCCTTAGATAGTTGGTGTTATGAAGACCTACCTTCAATCCGACATTCGTTTAAGTCCTCATCATGTTACTCCAGCTCTTTGTTTTTCTAGTCATTCATAAACACCACAAACGCAAATAGAAAACAACCAAAAAATCTACTTGAAGAGTCAAGGAACCTCAAGCTATTGACATATAATTTAATGCGTGATATAGGAAAAAAGATTTCGATTTTTATTAATAAAAATCAAAGTAAAATTACAACCGGACCTTGGCGTCGTAAACCTCCTTGAAGGGTCCCATCGGTATGTCTCCGTAAGCATTTACTTGTGAACCGTCTCCCAAGGGAACATACTTCTATCCAAAAGGATTGATACTAGAAAGCTCTCAAGCCAACTCTACTCAAGCATCTCCCAAATCTCAACACAAATGAGGCTAATTCCACACTCCAATAACACTCTCTACCTCTGCTCCTCTCTTAGAAACTTGAAACTATCAAATTACATCTAGCTATCATTCCATTACATCCAAGCTAGCTGATGTTATTCATGGAGGAGATATTTATAGGAGGGATAGGTCCCATAATAAAAGGAAGGAGGAGCTTATCTCTTAGGGAGTTTGCACAAAAGGGGGAACAACTATCCCAGAGGAGAAAGGCGAGCTCAACTGACCCAACAACCAGCCCTAGGACTGCCCATGAAGCAATTTCATCTAGAAGTTTCGACAAGTTGTTGAAAAACTTGTCAAATTTGGCTTGTCACGGGTGCAACATAGGGAGAAAGAGAATACTTCACTAGGGCTAGTGTTAACTTGTCAATATTCGCTTGGAGGATAAATTTTGACTCGCACCAACCCAGAAACTTAGGTAAAATGGGTCTTCTTCAAGGATAATGAGATGAGACAATCTTCCTGAGATTGTAAGGAAGGTAATGACACATAGTTGGCAACATGACACATCACAAATGTCAGTAACATGGACTGGCAGTATCTGGGATCAAGGAATGCAGAGTCGGTGACAAATTACTATGTAACACTGAGGCCTCCACCTTAGGAAGCTAGAACAAAGTGCAAGAAACTAGTGCACCTACAGAGTTTGATCCTTCTATCCTTAATACATTCTTGGAGACCTACATGAAACTGGTGCGTGATAGCAAGGCTGTTAAGGGCTTGCAAGAGTTAATAAACAAATTCACTGGAAATGAAAATTCCCCTGATGGACATCGCGTAGTAAGAAAAATTGGCAAGCATAAGGCTAGGACACGACGCGAGATGAGGCTCACCATGAAGATAGGAGATTATGAGATGGACTAGGTTATCTTAGATCTAGGTCTGATGTGAACATTTTGCCAACAAACATGGGAAAGAATGGGGAGACTTGCACTACAGTGGTCTCCGACCTAGCTTAGAATGGAAAACGAGTAGAACATCATTCCTATGGGACAACTACATGGAGTAACTATGGATATAGAAGGTGCGAGCGTGCTGGATGATTTTGAAGTAATAGAGATTGTTGATGAAAATAATTCATACCCCGTGCTCCTCAAAATTGACTAGGCCATTGACATGAATGGGGTGATCAACTTGAAGAAGTGGACAATGTCATTTGAAAGGAAATCACTTCGATTTGTAGTAACGTTGGATCCTACAGAAGGGTCACAATACACTGAACTGGTCCGTGATTATGAAGAAAGTGAAGATGACTTGGATCAAATCTACAAAATCAGAGTGCAAGATCAAAAATGGATCAATCCAACAACAAATGAATGGATTTCATGGGACCAGGAGAGGTCCTTCACCTCTGATTCAGATGAAGAGTTGGAACATTGGCATAATCGGTTTCATGAAGTATCTACACTGTGCTGCAACATTATGACTAAATCGTTGCGTTGCATTTAATCGGAGGTAAGGAATTTACCTTATTATGATGGTCTAACTGACATGGATAAGTTTTTGGATGTATTTGAGCGTGAAGTCCCTAAGCATCACTGCTTCCAAGCATTATATTTGGCACTGCGTGCTACGCTCGCACGATGGTGGGGTACACACAAGGATAGATTTGATGGATGGTGGAACTATAGAAGAATGATGAGGTTGTGATTTGGTCAACCTAACCTTAGATTGACTAAGAAATATGATGGGAGGGATGATCTGCACGATCACCTCACGAAGTGGACCAAAGCTTATGGAACAGAGCCGCAGTCGGAGTGGGTACACTTCTTTTGCCATACTTTAGACACAATCCTCATGAATTGGTATTTGGAGACAGAGCTCCACCATGGCACTACAGAGTGGGACATATTAAGAGAGGGATTCTTAATGACCTTCAGTTTTGAAGATGGGTTTGAGAGAATTGATGAATCCCTGTAGGAGGTTAAGGCATTCATATTCAGAATACCACAAGAACCTCTTGAATGGGTCCAACTAGATTGAAGCACCCAGCTACACCATGCGTTGGAATGTTATAATGTGACAGCTGAAGGGGAGGATGATGATCCAAGAAATATTAATATTCCAAAGGCCGAAGGGAATTGCGAAGTTGAGGATCCACAAATAGAGAACCCAGACATCACCGCTCCATTGAAAATCAAGAAAGTGAACATTGGGATGGACGCAAAACCGAAGCTTGCAAAAATTGGGGATTATTGGGATGACGCTACTGGGGATAAGGTTGTTGAGATACTCCGCAAATATCAAGATCTATTCTGTACTAAGTTTTCACACTTGAAGGGAATAGTAGGAGACTTTGGCATTATGAAAATCACTTTGAAGCCAAACGCAAAGCCTCTTAAGCAAAGGTTGTATCACCTGAATTCTAAGTATAAGGAAAAGGTTCGCTTGGAATTGAATAAGATGTTGGTAGCAGGAATCATAGAACCAGTCGAAAAGTTCGATTGGGTGAGCCCCATGGTAGTTTAGGAGAAGAAACAAAAGGATGAAATAAGGATTTGCATAGATCTGAGGAAGCTCAATGATGCATGTTTCCATGACCATTCCCGATGATGTTTACAGAAGAAGTATTGGACAACATTGGAGGGAAGGAGGCCTACTCATTCACTGAAGGGTTTTTTGGGTACCATAAGATCAAGATTGCGCCAAAGGATAGGAGCAAAACAACCATCGCTATGGAATGGGGTTGTTTCCAGTATACCGTGATGTCATTTGGGGTCAAGAATGCATCGGTGATATTCTCTCGCACAGTTATAGCAGCATTTAAGGAGTTCATCCATAAGTTCTTGGAAGTTTACTTTGACGATTGGACATTGTTTGGGTCAATGAAGCACCATGTAGAAAGCCTGTGCTTGATGTTGGATACATGTCGCAGGTACCAGATCGTGTTGAATATGAAGAAGTGTTTATTTTGTGTCCCCTTTAGGGTTTTGCTGGGTCATATGGTATGCAAGCAAGGATTGATGGTGGACCCTGCAAAGATTACGGTGATAGTAAATTTTGAGGCCTCGAGGAGTGTTAAGCAGTTGTGCACGACACTTCGACATACTAGATATTACAAAAATTTCATCAAGGCTTATGCTTATATTATGCGCCCATGGAGAAACTATTGAAAAAGGACACTACATTATGTTGGGATGAAGAATGTTAGCACAGTTGGGATGTATTAAAATAGAAGATGGTTACCACGCCGATCTTGGTCTTCCCTAATTGGAAGAAGGTATTCCATGTACATGTTGATTCTTCTTGCATTGCATTTGGTGCAGTGTTAACACAGGCCGGTGAAGGAGATTTGGACCACCCTATAGCCTTCGTAAGTAGGAAATTATCAAAGGCTGAGAATAATTACTCAATGACAAAGTGCAAAGGTTCGGTTATGGTGTACGCACTTCAAAAGTTTAGGCACTATTTGTTGGGCATACATTTCAAGAAGTACACATATCATTTTGCCTTAAAATACCTAGTTAATAAGCCTGTGTTGGGGGGAAAGATCTGCTGATGGTTGCTGCTATACCAGGAGTGTTGTTGGGAAAAGTATCTATTCAGAACGCCCCTATCCCACTCTAAGGTGTGATAGTGCCTTAGAAACAAACAAGGAAAAAATACTTGAGTATTCTTCTTTATGAAATGTAAATGAAGAGGAAGGATGTAACTAACCTGTGTCTTTCGCTAGTTTGTTGATCCAATCGCTCCTCTCTTCAATAGCTCCCAGCTCCCTGCTCCCTTACCGGCCCAGCTTCACTGAATTCCTGCAAGATCACAAAAGAGAGAAACTACACGAAGATATAGATTTACACTCATAAAAAGCTTAGGATCAGATTAAGCTAAACATGCAAATATAACAAAACATCATTGATACACAGCATGTAGGAGAAACTCAAATAATTTTATTGATATGATAAGAAAGTCCAAGAGGAGATACAACCAAGTGAGTCCCGATCCAGCATCTACCTCCCAGCAAAGGAATCCCTTCCTCTCCTCCAACAAAGCATAAATCACCCAATGTACTAATCTCAATCTCAAACCAACAGCAATTCTCTGCAAAGTACAAAATTCCAGCCTCTGGATCTCTGGGATGAGGGATCCATATATAGATGTAAGCAGAGAGGATGAGTCAGCTTATGTTTTGACTTGTGGCTTCTCTCTATCCGTTCTTGCTTCCACTTGGAGACTGAGAGCCTCTTACTCATCACTTGGTCAAATTCAGTGAGGCAAGTGTCATTGGAGAAGATTCTGGAAGCTTCCATGGTCTTTCCACCTCGTTGAATGATTCTGCCACTTGTCATTTCCCGCTCAACGCACCTGGGTAGTGCGTTCAAGTGCGTTGCAATGCACCTAGCCAGTGTATTTGGGTGCTTTGCAGGCAACTAGTGGAGCTTCTGAATTGATCCTGATTTGACTAGTTCTGAATGGTTTTTGGTGGAGAACTTCTGGGAGAAGCTGTCATTGGTTGACCTTGTTCCTTTAGGGGCAGGAACAACACTTTTAGGGAATTTGGATCCCTTGGATTATGGACATTTCATGCTTATAGCTGTAAGGCACAAAAATGTCTATAACAGTTGCCCCCTAAAGTATGAGGCCGTTTATCGGGTGAAATGCTTTATTAGGAGGATCCGAAGTTCTTTCAATGCTGGGAGGAGACCTGTAATAAGATACAATACAATACATTATTTTCATACTGTTTTCATGATCTAGCTGAGGCAGGCATTCCCATGCTCAGCTTTATAAATTCATTTTTATGTACACAGGACAGACAATCGTCTAATGGTAGACTGATGATTCTGATGAAGTCATCATCCTGTTGGTAGGATGATTATCTATTCTGCAATGCTGTACATGTCAATGTCTTTATTTTTCCTGAATATATATCGCAGCCCGGATGGATGAAAGTAGATCCGGGGTCTTCAATCTCGTCCGATCTTCACTCTAAGTACAAGTCGATCCATGTGAGAAATGTTTTGGAGTCGAACATGGAAAGACATCGCTTGATTACCAGTCAATGATGTAAATTGTTAACAAGCGCGAGAGGAATCACTGATAATGATAATGACCCTCAAGGTACTGCAGTACAATTCACGTGGTGTGAATAAAGGACTTGGCGTCGAACACCACGTAAAATCTTTCGGTCGAAGGTCATTGATGTATACCTGTCGCCGGAAGTGAGAAACTTGCCATTGAGGCATGCAAGCTTCAAAGTACTAAAGGGGGTGTTCCTAGATCAACTTCTTGGATAATGAGCTGATGTCAACAAGAAGAGATCCGTCAAAGGAGGGCCTTAATGTATCCCACATCAGTGACACGGAATGGAGCAAATGATTTTGATGGAGGTGAAAACGATCTGATGATATATGGTTCAGGGTGGCGGTCATGAAAGAATGAAGTATAATGTATGGTAGTGGATGGGACACGGGTGACTTCTCTGGATGACTTCTCTTGAACATATCGGTGACACTTATATGATGGATTGGTAGCATTTACCCCAAAGGTGGATGGCATGGCGAGACCATGGTGATGTGACCGGTGAATGAAACAACCCAACCCGACTCAGGCACGGAGTGGTAGTGTCATGTTCAAGAGCGACTTGCTACCAATAAAGGTTCTTTGAGTTTCTTCCCAATTTTTCCCCAATCATTGCTGACCAGTACCTCTTTATTTTTGTCAAGATTGAGGAGGATAAAATATGCTTGTTCTATAATTTTCCCTTCGGGCAAACCCATCGCTATGTTTTAACGAGCCTAGCGATAGTGAAACTCATTCTCGTCTAAAGACAAGTCTGTCTCTATTAATCTTTTTAACGAGTCTAACGACAAAGATAACTCGGTCCTTTTCATTTTTAGAGAGTCTGAAAAGGTACGTAAAGTTAACTCCATAATTCCTTTTTCGTCATCTAATCCCTTAAGTCCGAAAAAGTATAAAACAATACAGAAGGGATGAATTTTCGATAGTTTTAACAAGCCGAACAAAACAAGCGCTTGATCGTTTTGTGGAATAATCCCTCAGGGCCAAAAAGATTAAAATCTAGAGGAGGGATAGCTCTTCCTGTTGCTTTAACGAGCTGGAAGGCCAAAACTCGGCAATCTTTTCATATTTTACGAGTCAGATGAAAATAGCTTAAAGAAGACTCGTCTTTTGAGGAATGAGTGATAAAATGGGTAGCAGCTGATTCCAGGTAAGGGTTGGAATTTTCCAAGCATGGTAGTGTCACAAGGATGGCTAGTGAAATCACTCTTCGCAGTTGTTCCTCAAAATGGGTAAACAATCAAATGGAGGTGAATGATCGGCCAATGGAAAAGTGGAGGTGACGGTGCAAACACGACCAAGGCTTTAATGGCTGATAATGTTACATTCACGGTGGTTATTTACCGGAGGATAGTTCATTTTTTAACGAGCTTAAACGCGGGTTGAAACACTTGCTCGATCTTATGTTTATTTTTAACGAGCATGAACTATGTGCTAAAACTGCTCGATTATCCAGTCATATGATAAGAATGTCTCATATAAGATGCCATTTTTTATGGAGCTTGCACCTTACAAAGCTTTGCTCCAGAATCCTTTCTTTATGCAAGTTCGGAAACGACTAATCCTACGAGTTTAAAGGGTTAGAGGTCCTAAAAATTTAAAAAATAAATAGCTGCCCCTTGCTTGCACTCCAAAAGGTTTGCATGCCCCCAGGTATAAAGTACGATTTCAAGGTTACCCCTCAATTTGCAGATAAAACATTTGTTCTACCATGAAAGGCCTACCTCTTTCAGGTCACCCAAAGATTGTTCTATTAATCTTTCAAACAAAACACTTCTTCGGCGATGTCTAACGATATAAAAAAAGGTGATTGACTCAGTTATGTCAACTCACATAACTTTGACAAGAGAATCTTATTCTAGAACAACCCATCTTCCAATCTCGGACGGGGTACGGACTAGTCATATTCTCCCGCGGAAACCTACCCTATACCCAAATTTTTCCTGCCGAAGTAGACCAGGACGCATGCCCCCTGGGTTCCAGTCATATCCTCCCGCATTACTCGCGCTCATTGGGAGGAGGGACCGTGGGTTGAGACATTTCTTGCGTGAAGAGACCATTTAGGGATGGTATATGACTATTTGCAATGCATGATCCGGGAAATGAAAGATGGTCCACGAGCTTGACCACTCTTCCTTCGTGCGGAAAACACATTACTCTAAAGAGTGAGGAGACGATGGCTCCCATGCAATATATATAGTCTCGTCCAAGGAGTAGGTTATAATCCAAGGGTCCTTGAACGACCATCACGTTCATTTGAACGGTCTTCCCTTTCAATGTTATGGGCACATTGGGGAGGATCCCTAAAGGTCGACTGGTTCCTTTATCAAAGCCTGTCAGATTTCTCATCTCAGGCAAAAGCGATGGCGAACCAAGCGCTTTCCAAACAGTAGAGGAAAGGATACTCACAGATGCCCCCTCATCAATGATGGTACCAGCCATGACCATTCTATATATTTGGATGATAATTCTGAATGGTATGCTTGCCGGTAAACGGGGTCTGCCTAGTTGATTCCAGTCGAAGGAGACAACTAGGTTGCTTGGAGGTGGGACCGAGTAGACGGCCGGGTACGGCTCTGACAAACTTCCTTCCTGCGATAAAGGAATGGGTAGGTTGCCCCCGTGTTTGTCGGAGTCTGTGTTGATGAAGAGAATTTGGACGGTGTCGTCCTTATTCTCCTCAGTGACTGTGTCATTCGAAGATAAATCCTCTGAAGGCAAGACTGGGTCAACTGTCGCCTCGACCTTTTGACTTTCATCGGGTATGGATTCAGCTGGTTCATCTTCAATGACCGGTGCCTCAGCTGACCACTTGAGCGGGCCAGCTGGATTTTCAACTAATGAAGGACTCGGCAAGAGTTTTTTATATCCAGGAGGAAGTCATAACAGTGAAACCGGACGATCATCCAAAACTCTTTTAGCTTCGTCTAAGAAGGGACAACGGTGGATGGCGTGGTTGCCTTCGCGCAGTTTACAGGGAGATCTAGTTCTCCCTTTTTGTCCTGGGACTTCACTTTCGCTAGTCGACGGTGTGCTTTCAACATGGCTATCAGAGGTTGACGCCACCGGATTATGCAAACGGGGAGACCAGTCCCTTAGTATCTGAGGGATGTAGGGACAATCTTTGTGAAAGTGGTCTCCCTTGAAAATGACACATGGCGATTTAGGCCTGGTCAGTGCAGTGTGTGGATTTTCGTTAGACGACACTCGTTTGCCCCCAGCCGCTTTTGGCTCCTTCTTCTTCTTCTCTTTCTTCTTCTTTTCCTTCTTCTCCTTGGGAACTTGACTTTTGGCTTTGCCAGCCCCATTAAGGGAAGAGGAATGAGGAGAGGAAGAATTAGAGGAAGTAGAAGGTTGGTGGGTAACTCTGGACTGGTCTAACTGCTGATTCGACTGTTTAGGAATAGTGGTGTTCTGAACGACATTGGTTGAGAAGAGCCAGACCGGCAAGCCAATTGTCAGTCTTGGAAGCGACAATGTGGCCATATGGGGCGCACCAACATCTCCCCAAGAGGAGAAGGGACTAGGATTTCCACCAAGGGGAATTCCTTGGTTGGTAGGCTCCATTTTCTAAACCTAAAGATCAACGCAGGAAAAAGGGTATGAATATTCCGTTTAAAATAAATTTTAATGACGCTTGGACACAACTTGCTTTTTCAATTTTAAAGAGTCGAGAAAAAACGAAAGATGACTCTAGTCTCCTTCAATTTTTAATGAGCCTGAAGTGACAAGTACTCAGATGGACCTTTTCCGTTAAGGAGTCTGAAAAGGAACGAAAGGGACTGCTCTGGAGTTCTAGGTAGAGGGTGTGCCAAACCAATCGCAAAACCACAGAATACTTTTTAGGGTACGGGCGGTCAATCTTCCCGAATGCTGTGTTCAGTGCATTGTGATCAGTAGGGTAGCTGACACGGTTTCCTATGGATAAAGGTTTTATGCCTATAGGGGTCTCCCAATATATACTCAACGGTACATGGGAGCACAATCCGTACTAGCACTTATCGTCTCTCAGGAGGAATCACCCAACCATCAGTGAGGCCGACAGTCACCAGGTTTTACGATGCCGGAACACGTCTCTAGCCTAGACCTCTATGTTGTGCGTTAAGTTACAAAGCGTTGTTAAGTTCATTCAATTTATTTTAGGTTGATCTTTCTTAGAAGTTTGCCTTTTTGGATCACCACGAGATGTAGATACAATTCCTAAATGCAGTCTAAAGATGATAAGCAAGCTTTTATCTATTTTCAACAATGAAAATCCTAGCTACAAGGGGAAAAGAAAGACACAATATTTTCTCAAAGAGCAAAGAGCACACTGTAAATGCACTTTTCCTAAATCAAACCATACAAACTATCAATATGCAAATGCACAAATGCATGTATTTGTTTTCACTTTCTTAATATTGATGCCTAAAAAGAAAGTTGTTGTACAAATTTGAATTCGATTTCAAGTGAAAACACAAACAAGTTTCTTTTTGAAATCAAAAGGATGATTACGACACTTTATGATTTTGAAGTAAACACTTGTTTCAACATTATAAATTCACAAATTCAAACCAAAAGACAAAAGTAAAATCGCAATCAACTGTCAACAACAAACAAATTTACTCCTAAGATCAAAACGACACTTATGACAGGTCTAGATCTAAGGGCGACAGTATGACTAGTTTACTTTTGTAATGGGAAACTGCAAATGATGTAACAAATACAGTTTCTTTTATACAACTGAGGTGGAATTAAGGCAAAGAAAAGGGGTTTTCAGATAGGTACACACACTAATAACAGGCTGTAAAAATCAGAGATAAAACTGAACAAAATGAAGCAAAGAACCACAGCTGCACAGGGCAAAGGCTGATCAGCGCACCTGCTGCACAGAGAAACTGAATTGCAGCGCAGGTAGCCCTCTCGGGACCTGCTTTGAAATGCAGAACCTCTTCACAGAGCCTGCGCTGAAGCAGAAACGAGAATTTTCTCTGGGTTCTGGGTCACGGTTTGCAGTTTAATCTATGGTTTTTGGCCGTATAAAAGCTATCAATAAGGTACAATTAGAAGGATGATTTAAAGGAGGACTAAGAGCGATCACAAAGTGCAGTTAGAACATTTGTGGATCAGTTGTTCAGATCATAAACAGGCCCAGTGAATGGACTAGAGTAGTAGATCTCTACTTTGCATTTGTAAATGGCAAATGCAGTTCGATTCGCCACTCCTAAGTTTATGAGAAGAACAACAATAGAAACACAAATAAACTAACCAGATACGATCTCCAGTGGAGTCGCCAATTTCTTGTTGGGAAAAGTATCTATTCAGAACGCCCCTATCCCACTCTAAGGTGTGATAGTTCCTTAGCAACAAACAAGGAAAAACTACTTGAGTATTCTTCTTTATGAAATGTAAATGAAGAGGAAGGATGTAACTAACCTGTGTCTTTCGCTAGTTTGTTGATCCAGTCGCTCCTCTCTTCAATAGCTCCCGGCTCCCTGCTCCCTTACCGGCCCAGCTTCACTGAATTCCTGCAAGATCACAAAAGAGAGAAACTACACGAAGATATAGATTTACACTCATAAAAAGCTTAGGATCAGATTAAGCTAAACATGCAAATATAACAAAACATCATTGATACACAGCATGTAGGAGAAACTCAAATAATTTTATTGATATGATAAGAAAGTCCAAGAGGAGATACAACCAAGTGAGTCCCGATCCAGCATCTACCTCCCAGCAAAGGAATCCCTTCCTCTCCTCCAACAAAGCATAAATCACCCAATGTACTAATCTCAATCTCAAACCAACAGTAATTCTCTGCAAAGTACAAAATTCTCGCCTCTGGATCTCTGGGATGAGGGATCCATATATAGATTTAAGCAGAGAGGATGAGTCAGCTTATGTTTTGACGTGTGGCTTCTCTCTGTCAGTTCTTGCTTCCACTTGGAGACTGAGAGCCTCTTACTCATCACTTGGTCGAATTCAGTGAGGCAAGTGTCATTGGAGAAGATTCTGGAAGCTTCCATGGTCTTTCCACCTCATTGAATGATTCTGCCACTTGTCATTTCCCGCTCAACACACCTGGGTAGTGCATTCAAGTGTGTTGCAACGCACCTAGCCAATGTATTTTGGTGCTTTGCAGCGCAGGCAGCTAGTGGAGCTTCTGAATTGATCCTGATTTGACTAGTTCTGAGTGGTTTTTGGTGGAGAACTTCTGGGAGAAGTTGTCATTGTTTGACCTTGTTCCTTTAGGGGCAGGAACAACACTTTTAGGGACTTTGGATCCCTTGGATTATGGACATTTCATGCTTATAGCTGTAAGGCACAAAAATGTCTATAACAAGGAGTATGAATCTGAGGTCATTGTGAAGCCAGGGAGGTTGAATGTAGAACCTAACCATTTGACGTAGATTGAAATAGGAGAGAACCCTACTAATTTGGAGGAAGGGTTGCTAGATGCATAGCTCTTTGTGGTGCATGTAGAGGACAATTTTTTTGCAAATATTATTCACTTTTTGACTACAAGGATGGCACAAAAAGGGTATACAAGTCAGTAAAAGAAGGAGCTAGTAGTGCGTGCGGCAGACTTTTCAATGATTGTGGGACATCTGTATAAGATGGGTGTAAATGAGATATTGCGATGATATGTGCTAGATTTTGAGATAAATAGCATTCTCGTGGAAGCTCATGGAGGAGCTACGGGAGGAAACTATGCACGAAAAGTGACTACGTAGAAGCTTTTGCGCGCAGATCTATGGTGGCCAACACTTCATAAGGATTCCAAAGCATATTGTAGGGCATGTGATGCATGTCAATGAACCGATAGACGATCACAAAGGGACGAGTTGCCACTGAACCCTCAAGTATATTTACAACCATTTGAAAAATGGGTGGGATTTCATTGGGCCGATTCGGCCCCCAGGGAAGAAAACTCATGTGTGCTACATCATCACCGCGATGGAGTATTTAACCAGATGGGTAGAGGCATAGCTGGTTAAGGATTGTACAAGGGCTACAACAGTGAATTTTTTGTTTGAGTATGTCTTAACCAGAATTGGCTACCTGAAGGTGTTGATGAGTGATTGAGGTACGCACTTCCTAAATGAGACAATCAGCGCGTTGATTGAGGAGTTCCAGGTCTATCATCATAAGAGCAACCCATATCATACGTAGGCTAATGGAATAATTGAGGTCCTTAATAAGGTCCTGGAGAATGTGCTGATAGAGATCTACAATGTGCAGTGGAATGATTGGGATGTGCGTGTACCTATAGTGCTATGGGCATATAGGACTACTTCCAAGAAGCTGACAGGAAAAACGTCGTTCAGATTGGTCTACAGTGTAGAAGTTGTAATGCCAATGGATTATATTGCGCCTAGTATATGCATAGTAGCATTCACAAGTATGGAAAATCATGAAGCCTTGGAGGAATAGCTCACGTAGCTGATGGAGCTTGAAGAGGATTGATTCTTAGCTAGATTCCATCAGCAAGTACAGAAGGAATGTGAAAAATCCTAGCACGATCGTCACATCAAACTTTGGACATTCAATGTAAATTACCTGGTATTGTTATATGATAGTAGGTTCACTAAGTTTCCAGGTAAATTTTAGATGCATTGGCTGGGGCCATATATTATCAAAGAAATTACAGACGGGGGCATAGTTCAGCTTGCGAAGCTAAATGGAGAAACTTTTCTAGGAAGAGTGAATGGAAGCCAATTAAAGCTATATACAGGGGATCCTACACAATGACTATATGGTGGCAGGACAGTCTTAGTGCTCCAGGTAGTTGCAAGGGAGCACGAGACTATAAACTACACTGCCAGGGTTGGCAGACTATGTAGTAGATGAGCTGCATGAAAAATGATGAAATCGCAATATAGGAAGCTGTGCTATGGAGGGAGGTTCTACATAGCATAGTAGGAAAGTGACCGTTGGAGTCACTGTTCATGATTTGACAACCAGAAGATGGTTAAGGGGAGTGGGCTGGCAGCATTTAAGGCCAAAATATTTGAAGATATGCCACCAAAAGAACATTAATGGTTGAAATTTGGGGGAACGGTCGGATTTCAATTCAAAAACCCTAGAAACTACACATGCCAGGCCAACAGAGAACACTTTTCACACTTTGAGCTTTTTCTGAAATTTGATGTCTTTTGCTTATGAGAAAAGCGTTTTGGGAAGAGTTCTTCACACACACAGATGTTTGTCTTGAATCCCATGAGCTATTTATGGAGAGGATGATTTCCACCAACCTCGCAAAAGCTATGAGTGTAAAGGCCATTGTATCCAATGCCCAAGGCCCTAAAATTTCTAGTGCTGAAGCTATGTCTGCGGTGCCCATGGCACCGAGGTCACCAAGGCCAAAACAATCCATGGCAAAGGAGAAGCAGCAGAAGCCCGTACAAATATGCGCTTCCCCTAGGAATCATATCGTGAAACCTGCATAGAAAAAAGACAAGAAGTCAACAAAAGGAAAACGGAAGGTTGTAGACCTAGGGGAGAAGAAGGCCAGGGAACCAAAGATGTTGATGCCGAAGGAGCGGAGCCCATCACAAAGCTCCCTCAGTATATCATTCTAAGGAGAGGAAAGGAAAATATTACAAAAGACCTGGACTCTAAGAAATTTTTCATTTCAACACCCTTGCTACCTGAGCAGGTGCCTTTTGAAGGTCTGTGACTCGCGCAAGTCTTGTTACTGAAGATGGAGGGCTAGGATTTAGTGGATGATGCCAAGTTCCCACAATTAGCAACAGATAACTTCATGAAGTGCATATATTATTAAGGAATATGTGTGACAGCACTGGAAATAGAGGAATGGGCTCGTGGTGTTGAACAATCTAGGTGGATCAACTTACTTTGGGTACCACATTACCACTGCACCCTGATTAACACAACTTGTATATGCTAGTTGTTCACTCTAGTGCATGATAGGTGTTTATGGCTAGGAGGGTCTATACCCATCATAGATATGTTGGTGCATAGGATTACACACTTTTCTCATGAAGGGCTAAATCCGACGAAGGAGTTTGGTGGAAAGACAAGAGAGAAGGAGCTGGCCGAGCGCATGAAAAATGATTATAAACTTGTGAAGAAGGAGCGAGGGTATTCCATCTTGTCAATAAATGACCCTGTAGTTTAATTGGCCATGCAAATATTAGATGGCAAGGTGATGAGGAAGTTCCATGCAGATGAAGTTTCGACACCTGTCATATCTCTATCATCTCAGTGCATGAAAGGCGTATTATTCAATTGGTCTATGTACCTATGCCAAGAATTCGTCGCGAATTTCCGCGAGGTACACGATGAGAGAAAGTCATTCCATTATGCTTGGTTGCTACTATCTATTACTTTGGTTGCGTGGGAGCTGTCGGAGGACAACCATTTTCCTCCGTTGGAAGAAGGATTTCTGGAGGTAGCGCAACTCGCCTCCCTATGGGCTACAAAGGACCCCGCGCATGTCATAGAGACAGATATTTTTTGGGTCTTGATGGAAAAAAGTCTCTACATGGCAGTTAAATAGCGCCCAAGGTTTTCCCCAACCTTATATACATGGTTTTCATCCTACGCAGCTTTCAAGGCTGACTTCCAATGAGTCTATACTAAAGCACGGAAGGATCCCACCCAGAAGTGGTATGACCTGCCTTATTTGGTAATAGACTCTGATGTGCAGGAGGTAGTGTCGCCCTATCTAGATGAGTGTCACGCCCCTTCAAATTTAGCTATTCGGCCAAGCACAGGTGAAGACAGTGTGGCCACAAAGAAAAGGAAGGAGGAAGCCAAGCAGACTACGTAGAAGAAGAAAGATGCGTTAGAAAATCTCGAGTTGAGGAGGAACACGCTACCAAGGAGAAGCCAAAGAAGGAGCAGTGCGAGACCCAAAAAGGTGACAATTCACATTCGACAACATTAGAAATAGAAATAGGAAAAGGTGGTGGAAGTGAAGAAGGGCAGTGCACCCGCTTTATGGTGAAAATGCAAGAATTGGAACAACAAGTTGGGCTAAGGAAAAAGTAGAAGGTGCACAAAACATGGGTTGAGCCCCTGGTGCTCACACAAACTGATCTTGATGAGATTGGTGATAAAGGCAGGGACATCGCCATAGAGGTACTGCAGCAGTTGGAATAGTAGTACATTCAGACCTTGGGAGGAGTGTTGAAGGACCTTCATGAGTTGAACTCCAAGCAACTAAGGTCCAAGTAGATGTTGGCAAAGTGAGTGGCACAGTGAGTAGTTTGGTGCAAGAACAAAGTACTGATGTGGAGCTAGTTCTGTGTTCGATGATGGATTTGCAAGTCCTCCCCTTGCCTACAAGTTTAGTGTGCTCTGAGACCAAGGAACAACGTTCCCTCCTAGATAGCATCCTGAATATGGGCCTGAACCTTTCCACGATGCAATGGAGACATTGCATGAATTATTACATGGAATTGCAAGAGAGTTTCGACTTCAGGAATAGCGAGCACTTAGTGTTTTCAACGAGATAAAGGTGAATAATCGGCATCTGTTCATTGAGAAGACACTTATTTTGGAAGAAAATGAGGTGCTCCGGGTGTATAGTTCGCGATGGGAGTCAGCAGTCGTGGAGGCATGCAAAACTATTCCTGAACTCCATATTCCTGAGGACGTGCAGCCAGAGGTGAAGGTTATAAAATTGGCTTTTAATGTGCACGAGGCAAAAGTAGAGTTTAGTCGAGTTCAATTTGAACTCAACATGAAGATAACTGAGCTGCAATTGAATAAGCATCCTTAGACTCCGCTAGAGGTCTAGGAGCAGCGTAGAGCCATCGTAAAAGAAGGGATGACCACTTTGGATGCCGGAGTCACTGACTTTTTGGCCTTATTTGAGCAAGAAATAGATTTTGTGATGATTCTACAAGAATAACCAACCCTACAGATACTAAATACAGATGTGTGGGAGTTGTAGAAATAGCACAATGAAGTCCGGGCAACAATGCGCTCCATTGCCCTAGCACAATGCCTAGCCACGTTGCAGGAAGGGAAGTAGCTCCTCGCGTAAGTCAAAGCAACATAGAATAAGGAGGCCTTGCTTAAGGCCAGGTTGGGCCCCTAGTTAGATGAAGCTTACCAGGTCATGACCAACATTCAGGAAAAGCTCACATGCTTGCAGCAGATGCAACAGGTGATGAAGCTGGCCGCACTACAAAATAGCTAGTAGAGGAGATCAAGCAGAAAACCACTCAGAGAAATGTCAATGATGCATTATATCAGGTGGAGTTGTGTTATCTTCGCAAAAATATTATCGTGCCAGCTGAGTGACTTGAGGGCGAGTCATGATCTTTGTGTTGGGGACCTATTGGGATGGGGTCCCTTGGGTCAATTTTGGTATTAAAAACACAAGTTTTGATGTAATTTTTGTAGAAGATGTAAAGTCTTCGTGATTTGTGGATGAGGAGCACATAGATGATTAGGAGTAAAATGGGTTTTAGCCCCTTTTTTATGTAGAGTTTAGTCGGCTTTGAGACCCACCCATGGTCCGCAAACCATGGGATTGTATAAATAAGTGTGTCTTAGAGAGTCTAAGGCATGTCTAAGAGAAGATGTATGTAATGGTTCAATAGAAGATAGCACAAAGAAGTGGGTCAAATAGGACAGAAAGGCTCTACAGCTGAGTGTGCAGAGGCCTAGATAGAGTCTGCAGCAAAGTGTGCAAGGTGGTTTTGAGTTTGTAATATAATATTGAAGATCAGTAAACAAGATTGTTGAAGAATTCCTGTGTTTATCTATTTACTTTTGTCTATTTATGATTGCGATATATGTTGTGGATGAATAATGTATTTCTAAAATAGTGATCTAATGATGTGCGACTTGGTAGAATAAGTATTAATAACTGTATGTAGAGCATGTTAAGTACTTTTGCAAATATTGTGACATTTTCTATTATTCTTATTAAAATACTTAAGTAGATATATGCGAGCTCATATCTAGGGTTATTTCTTGATGTGCATAAGTGGATGTTGCAACTGTTAAGGGTCTAAAAAGACCAATCTTAACCTGCACAAAGGTCTAGAGGTTGGTTAAAGGGAGTTTTAGTATCGAGCCATAGGGGCTTATAGATCTACACGAAGGCAGATCTAGGGTACTTTAAGACATCACACTCATCTTTGTATGTGGAAACATGGTTCCATCATCCCCCCATACTGCTTCGGGTGAGACTGCAGCCTGCACTATGTAGGTTGTTGCCGAAAGGGCCAGTAGTGTAGGGTTTGACACAATTAACTCTGAACTTGGGTCAGGACCCCCTAAGCCAAAAATAGCCCCAACAGTGTCATTAGCATACCCTATGAAACCACAATGTGAGGGGATAGGTAGATTACATATCAGGATTCTGGTACCATTGACCTTCCTCCGTTGTCAGTGATCTTCATAACTCTGACGGAGGTTGCCAGCATACCCCATCCTAAGAAGGAAGGTTAATGATAAGTGGGAAATAGATAGGTGATGGCACTTCTTGTGAAGGAGGAGGAGGATTTGTTTCATAGCCCGAGGGTAGGAATGATTGTAACATAGAACGTCCCTTGCAAAACTTTAGAAGAATGCATAGATAAATAGTGGCCTCCAGAGACATGATGTGATGGAATTAGGTGGAATTAAACCAAGATTTATATGTAATGTGCATTGTATAAATCTTCTTGTGCTTACAAACCATTCATGGTTATCGCAACAAAGATAACATAATAATTTTAGCTACTTGATATCAATGGTGAAAGAGAACATTTAAGAGCATGTTACTTAAATTTAATTAACCTTTACACCCCTTTATGTTTTCGACTTAAGAAAATTTAATGTACAAATTTGAATTTTGCTTATATAAACAAATGACACCTTTCCTTTCTATTATTCGTTTGATTATAGTTATTCCATTTGTTTTCCTTATCTTGTCATTATTTATTTTTCTCTTTTTTTTTAAATATAATTTTCATATATATATATATATATATATATATATATATATATATATATATATATATATCTTTTTTTTTGCAAACGAAAAATTCAGTAGGCGATATAATGTTTAGGAAATTGGTCATTGACGGCACGATCAACTTCCTCCCCTTCAAAGTTCCTAAGGGAAAAAAAAAATTATTCTTCAACTTTGTCGATCACAAATGGGCTAAGCCATAAGTTATCAAACTTGTTTTGTTTACTTGGTTCCTCACTTCTCTTGTCCCATTTGAGGACCCAGTCTCCAAGGAGAAAAAGTCTATCCTTAACGTGCTTATCAAAATTTTGTTTGATATTGGCTTGATGTTGATTGATCCTTTCATACACCAATTCCCTTTCCTTCTACAGTTGTGTCATTTGGTGGATATGTCTCTGCAAATCATTAGGCTCTTCAATAACATCTTGTAGAGTCCTCATGACTTTGTTCCTTAAGTATAAAGGGAATACAATGTCTAGGCCATAGACAAGCTGTAAAGGAAAGGTTCTGATAGATTTTTTAGTAGTATTTTTGTCAGTCAAGACAATTTATTTTAAACCTACGTGCTAGTTATGCTTCTTAGAATGCAGGGATTTTTTCAAAATTTTAATGATGTTCTTGTTAGTGGATTCTACCAACCCATTTGCCTGAGGATAATATGTTGTGGAATGTCCTAACTTCACTTCATAATTATCACAACAATTCTGAAAATAAGCTGAAAAAAAGTGTTTGGCATTGTCTGTTATAATCTTTCGAGGATAGCTGAAGTGAAAAAATATATTTTCTATTAAAAAATACATCACTAATTTGTCACTGATCTTCCTCAATAGGTAATCTTTGAACCATTTCGTAAAGTAATCAGTGGAATTAATATTCCAATAGTGTTGGCCATTGGATGGAGGATGAATCTCTTCAATAAATTCAAGTCCCCATTATTGAAAGGGTGCTTCTATTATAATGGGTTTGAGGGGTAACGTAACAATCTTTTTCTTTCCGAGAAATATTTGGCATTGATGGAAAGCCTTCACTTTCTTATTTACATTTCAAAAGAGGGTGGGCCAATAAATCCCACTTTGTTAGGCCCCTATACTACTATTGTAACCCCTTATTGTTATTAGTACAACCCCCTTATTATATTGTTGTACCCATGTAGTCTCCATATTGTTATTATTGTGCCCCATAGAAGCTCACTATTGTTATTATTGTGCCCTTACATTATTATTGTTATGCTGGCTCTGATTATATTATGCCCCTTAGACTCCTATATATAGAAAGGAGGTCTTGTCATTTGTATCATCCAAGAGTTGTTCATTTGTGTAATGTAAAGGACAAACTGTAGTTTTTTGTGTACCTATTTCAGAACCTAAGGTTGAAACAGTGACCCACGGTATGTCGTACAAGTTTTCTCTACTGAACAAGTCTATAATAAGGTCATCGTGGGATATTTGGCATAACTCTTCCTTGGAGAATCCAATCTTGATCAGACTTGCGGGGTTAGAAAGAGGACTTAGAGATCTATTGTAGACCATAATTTCAGAACTTAAAGATCTGAAAGTACAGATTTATAGTCGTTTCAAGATCGAGCTCCTAAAATCAAGAAAAAGTGAGATGAGGAAGTTTGATGGCAAGGATCCAATAAATTGGATACTATAGATGGAGAAATATTTTGATTTACATGGTGTACCACTGTTACAAAAGGTATGTATTGCATCTTCATATTTAGAACCAGATCAACTTTTATGGTAAAAAGGGATTTTTTCTCGTAAACAACTTGTTATGTGGTCAATTTTCACAGAGGAAATGATAGCACATTATGAGGATACAAAGAGCAACACCTTCTTTAGAGAAACACCACAATAATTGGAAGAAGAAAGAGAAAAAGGGCTTTGTTACAAAGTGGAAAGCAAAATTATGGCAACAAGGAAGTCTACCCCTCACAACTATAAAGATGGAAGTGTTGTTTCTCCTAGCCTTCCACAACCTACAAGGGTTACACCACAACAATTGGAAGAAAAAGAGAAAAAGGGATTTGTTACAATTGTGATAACAAATACATTAAAGGTCATAAGTGTGATGAGAAGAAATTATTTTACATTGATTGTGGAGAGGAGGAAGAAAAGGATCAAGAAATGTCAAAAGAAGAGTATATACAACAAGAACCAACCCCAGAGAAAGAAGAAATGAATCCGACCATATCTTGTAAAGTATTGGAAAGAATTACCACTCCTAAAACTCTCAAGATAGAAGGACATATCAAGAAGAGAAAGGTTCAATAAGTGAAAGAACACATCGAGAAAGAAGAAATGAATTCGACCATATCTTGTAATGCATTGGATGGAATTACCACTCCTCAAACTATCAATATAGAAGGACATATCAGGAAGAAAAAGGTTCAAGAATTGAAAGATCACATCGAGTCTCAAGAAATCAATCTGACCATATCTTGTAATGCATTGGAAGAAATTACCACTCTTCAAACCATCAAGATAGAAGGACATATCAAGAAGAAAAAGCTAAGAGTGTTGATTTATTCGAGAAGTACCCATAATTTTATTGATTGTAAGATAGCCAAGGAATTGAATTTCTTCCTATATCTAGCACCGAAGTGTCAAGTGATGGTTGCAAGTGGAGGAACCATAAATTGCTCTGGAAAGTGCCATAATATCAAGCTATCCATGGGAGAATATGTATTGAATAGCCCAATGATTTCCATTCCAATGGGTGGTGCTAATGTTTTACTAGGAGTCCAATGGCTGCAATCTTTGGGTATGATATATTTTAATTTTCAAGAACTTTTCTTGAAATTTTTTTGGGAAGGAAAGGAAGTTGAATTGAGGGGTATCAGAGGAAAATCTGGAAAGGTAATCAACTCTAATAGCATGAAAAAGCTTCTAAATAAAGAACAACGGGGTGTAATTGCACAATTATGTTCACTAGAGGATCCCACATCAAAATCATGTATTTCTCCAGATCTCCAAAATGTTTTGGACAATCATTCCAAGGTATTTGAGACTCCCAAAGGCCTCCCACCTATTTGTGATCATCATCATGCTATTCATTTCATTCCAGGAAGTGTTCCTACAAATTCCAGGCCTTACATATATCCATATGCCCAAAGGAGTGGGAACTCATTCAAAAGTCACAGAAGATCCCAGTTCAAACAGTATTGTGAGAACTTGACAAGGAAGGAAAAATCATATTGGAACCTGAAGCAGTCACAGAACCGAGAAATCGAAAGCTATGAAATAGATCAATTTCAGAGTATCTCATCAAGTGGAAGAACTTACCCGCTGAAGATTCCACATGGGAGGACAAGAATTATATACAGAAGCATCAAGAACTACTCAAGCATCGAGGAAAACACTTTTTGAAGGAGACGGGCATGTTAGGCCCCTATACTACTAGTGTAATCCCTTATTGTTATTAGTACAAGACCCTTATTATATTGTTGTACCCATGTAGTCCCCATATTGTTATTATTGTGCCCTTACATTATTATTGTTATGTCGGCTCTGATTATATTATGACCCCTTAGACTCCTATATATAGAAAGGAGGTCTTGTCATTTGAATCATCCAAGAATTGTTCATTTGTGTAATCTAAAGGAGGCTGCCCCCTCAAAGAGGCTGAATTATAAGGTCTTTATCTTTCTTTTCTATCTTTTTGTGAGCTAGTTTCATAACACAATTCTTAATATTTTATGGGCGGTAGCTCAGCATGCAAAATGGCCACCACAAATACCATCGTGATGTTCAACAATCAAGTAGTCAACTTGAGAAGGAAGGAAACAACTCAAAAGAATTCCTACTCGATCTTTCCAGTATAACATACCATCTACAATACAATAATTAATAGCTTTTACCTTAACTGAATGTTTTGCAACATTTGTCAAGGAGTTGGGAAACTACATGTTTTGGAGGTAACTTATGACGTCCCTATACCATTCACATGATAAAAAATTAGGATGAATAGTAGTTGGGTTTGAAATAGGTAGCAGTAGCCATGATTTCTTATCCTATTGACCTTCTCCTGCTGGTGTTGAGTTCTCAAGAGAATGTTGGTTGATGTCGAGGGAATCAAAGTTGGCCTCAGTTAATAGTTTGGCTAAACCTTGTCCCTTAATGATTTTTATGGGTTTGAGCTCTGGATCATACTCCTGAGTTTTTGCAATCCATTCCCCCTTCTTCCCTGAGTATCGTGCTACAAGATTATATCTCTTACAGTAGGATGGGGAAGATAAACTATTGATTTAGCTACCAAAATATATTCTATAAAGGTCTTCAAAGTTTTAACTAAGGTGTAGGCCTACTTCTCTATAATATTATAGTTGAGTTCCACGTGCTGAAGGGCCTTACTAAAGAATGTTATTGGTTGTTCATATCCTTGTTGGTTCTTCTAAAGCAGGACAACAACAATGGTATGCTCTAAGGCAAAAGGGACAAATATAAAATCATTAGTATAGTTGGGTATAATGAGGACAGGAGCCTCCATTATGGCAGTCATAATTCTCTCAAATGAATATCTTGACTCTTCATCACATCTAATATCACTGCCTTTCTTTAACATGTGGGTGATATTTTTTACTATTTTTGTGAATTTGGGAATAAAACATCTCAAGAAATTGATTTTCCCAAGAAAAATTGAACTTCTTTCTTTGTACGGGGTAGGGAAATATTTTGGATAGCTTAGACGCTTTCCGGGTTGATTCTAATGTCACATTGTGACATATTGTGTCCTAGTAGTTTCCCTTCAGACATAGCAAAGAAATAATTTTTGGGGTTCATAGATATGCCAAACCTATGACATATAAAAAAAATCACTTCTAGATGCTTGAGGTGTTGCTCATCGCTAGAAGAGAATGTGATCATGTCATCTAGATAAATAAATAGGAATTGATATTTCTCATCAGTGAAGGAAATATCCATTTCCATTTGAAAGGTCACTCACTCTAGCGTTCATCAACCCGAATGGCATTTTATGATATATATAAATGTGCCCAAGGGCTTGTGAAGGTAGTATTATACATATCATCTTTATGGACATCTATCTGGTTGTAACCAGAGAACCCATCCATCATAGAAATGTGGGTAGTGTCAACTACTCTCTAGAGAATAGCATCCATTTTAAGGAGAGGATAATTGTCCTTGAGCAAGGCTTGGTTAAGATTCCTTAAGTCTATGCAAAGCCAAATCTCGCCATTCTTCTTCCTAACAAGAACCAAATTGGCTACCCATGTAGAGTAGCATAAAGGGACAATTATATTTACATTTAACATCTTTTTTATTTCTTTTTTGATAGCGGGGAACAACAGAGGATTAATGTGACAAATCTTCTGCTAAAAAGTCTTGACTCCTTCCTTCAGAGGAATACGATGTTATATTATATTCTAGTCATAGGCTTTAAGGTCATCATAAGACTAAGCGATGCCTCTATATTTTTAAAGAAGATGAATGTATCAATCTTTGGCATTTGGAGGGAGTAGTTTGGATAAATTAACCATTTTAACTTTAGTAGTTGAAGAAATATTTACAGCTTCTACCTTCATATTTGGAGGCTTAATAGTTGGTTTGGTAATATCGTCATTACGGTCAAAGATATTTTCCAAAGGAATCAATCCTCTAGGAATGTAATTATTTTTCAGTTGAAGGACATCATGTTTTCCAATATTGGTTTTGAAAGGAAGAGTAGTGGCTCGAGCCTAGTTGATATCTTTGTCCTCGTCTATAAAATGATCTGAAAATTTGGAAATTAGATGAATAAATCTTTTGATTTCTTGGTCATCTTCAAATACCTACCAATGCTTTACATTGTCGGGTATGAAGGGCCTATAGAGGACTTCTATCTCAAATTTAATTTTAGGTTTAGAGGGAGGGTTAATAGTGGTTGTCGTAATGACAAGAGCGTATTCTAATTGATTTTTCTCCCTAGGAACAGTGGTGAAGTTGATGGCCGAAAATAATTTATCCACCAGATCCCAAACTTGGTTTCTGTAAGCGAACAATTGAGGATGTTTGGTTTGGAATTTATTTGTCACTTGCTTGATTACTAATTCAGATTCGTCATTTATTGATAAAATTTGAATATTGAGCTTGCAAGATGTTTCCAATTTGAGAACTAATGCTTCATATTTGGCTATGTTGTTATTAGTTTCGACATTTAATTTGAAGGAAAAGGATGTACTTATTTTGGAATTAGGTATAAAAATGACACTGGCGCCAGATCCTACTCTGGAAGAGGCTTCGTCGAAGTACATTTTCCAAATCACATTAGGGTATGGGGGCAAGGAAATAGAGGCATCTTTTTCAAACCTAATATCTTTCTCTTCTTCTAAGATAGAAAAAACAAAGTTCCCCATATTATCGTCAAAGGTAAATACAATGTAATTTTTAGGTTGCTTCTCGAAACTAATGGTATAAGTTAGACTATATCTCTATATAGTCGGCGAGTTCCCCCTTTGAACATGGGAATGGTGGTATAAGAAAGATCTAATTGTAGTGATCCTTTAATATTTTCCCCCCATTTCCTGGATAGGAGCATCTGGTAATTGGGGGGGAACGTTACCACGAATATATCCATGACAAGGCTTTTGAATGGGACCTGAGCCAAGACTACCACTAAATCTTTGATGACACCCAAACACTTGACCCTACAAGAATCAAAAGAATATAGATCATGATATTCTTGGGTTATATTTAGTCTGAGTTTGTCCATGATCTCTTTGGGCATCAGGTTGTGAGAAGTGTTGGAGTCCAACATTCAATTATGGAGGTTCTAGTAGTATATATTCAAATTGATGTAAAAAGGAGGGATCAAATTGCCATTTGTCTTCTCTACAGGTCTGAGAGAGATATTTGGGGCATCGTCTTGAATATTAATAACATCTTCCAAACCTATCTCCTAGTGTGGTTTTTGGGAGTTTTTAAAAAAGGAATCAATTTACTTCTTATAGTCAGGGAGATTAACTACCTCAATTAACGACACACTAATGTGGAGCCTATTTAATTCATTTTGCAAGCTAATTTTTTTAGTAAGTGGTGGGTCCACCTCAATAGGATTGGGTTTAGGAGGTAAAAAATGTTTGTCCTTAATCAGAGAAGGTTGAGGATCAGCTTGCTTCTGAGGAATATGATCCTTTCTGGGCCTGAGATTGTATTTATGCTGAAACTAAGCTTCCAGTTGTTCAGCGAAATGTTGGAGTTGGGGATCCTATAATTCCCAATCCCAATACACGGGGGTTTCCTAGGATGTGATGTCAAAAGAATTAATAGAATCTGTGTTTGGGAACTCTTCTTCTTCAAGGTTCATGAGTTGACTGGTAGCATCATTGTCATATTTGTTAACTAAATTAGCATTATTCTTGAAGGGACGTGGAGCTGATGGCTCCTCTGGTCTCTTCCCTCTTTGCAACATTTTTTGAGGGAGATGTTGATTGTAATGAGCTTCATTTTGAGCAGGGGAATTCAGATTTCTATTTGGTTGGTTAGGGCAAAAGTTGGATTGCACCAAGGGGTTTGCGAGAGCTAGGGGAATTTATCTATTTCCCACCTCCAAATGTTGGATATTGTTAGTTAATGATTGTGTAAGATTGGACATTTCATTGATTTGTGTTCTTGGGAGGAGGAGGTATTATGGTGTTGGGGCGATGGGTCAATGACCTTCTTCTTCCCCTCAGATTTGATGTCTCGAGAGAGCCATTTTCCTTTGGCGATCAGGTTTCCTTCACAATCACAGGCCTTAGCCTAAGCATCGACCAATGTACAGGGTTCCCTTTCTCACAATGCGTAAGAGAGTTCCTTGTCCAAAGTTGTAGAATATGTGACTACAATAGCAGTATCAGAAGGAAAAATAGCAGTAGGCAAGAGGTTATAGAACTTGGTGAATCGTTTATTAAAATCGGAGACAAATTTTTTGGGTTTCAATTTAAGGGTAGAGAATTCAGTCATCCATAATTGATTACCTTTCTTGGCACCATATTTTTGAGAGAAGAGCTCGATTAGTCTATCGATGGTGTTAATACTATTTGGTGGAAGGGTTATAAACCACTTTCGGGGCTCACAGTCTAGGCTTTGCACGAACAATCTCATGCACATGTCTTCATATTCGACGCTTTGGTTCTCACAATAGCCGTGAAATTTGATTACATGTCCCTCAGCAGTTCATTTTCCTTAGTTGTAGAATCTAGGAATATTATTATCATGCTTTGGTGGGAAATTAGGTAGAGCCCCGTGAAAATTAAGGGGGCGATAGTTGGCATTCACCCAAGCATTCATGGGTGAAACAAATTATGGAGAAGGAGGGGTAGGAGGTAAAGAATGATACGAAGAAGGCAGTGGACTGTTAGGTGGCATAGAGAAAAGAGGAAAGTATGGCCTACTAGATTGAGAAGAATATGATTGAGCTATAGCTAACGAGCTGCAGTGAAGAGAAATAAGGGATTTCAATATCCTAAAATTTGGAGACAAAGGGTGATTTTGCCTAAATTTGTCAAGGCATCTCCTCCTATTTTCTATAGTAACTAACCACTCAGGGTCCTCTAAAGGGGAGTGACTGACCTCAGATGTGGATCTAGTCAACCTTCGGGGAGTATCTAGATTAGAGAGGGATCAAAATGAAAAAAATAAAGTATTTAACTATACAAATTTATATATTTATTTCAATTAATTTTCATCGAATTTATAAGGCGTGCTTAATGGAGTAACTGGGCAGTGATGGACATTCACTTCCAACATAGGCTCATACCCTCAATGGTTGTTGTCATCTAGGGCCATTGGGGTTTGGTTGTGCTCGCTCGTCTTCTTATGCTAACACTTCCCAATTTTGTTGGAGTTCTTGGTGTGTTTTTGATACCTGCAAAGAGAGTTGATACAATCCATTTAGTGTGTCGCTTTGATCAGCCAAGCCAAAATGAATATGTGGTTGAACAGGGTTAGAATTAGTCATCCGCTGCTTTAAACTAATGCTCATAGGAAATGGCTCCAAAGGCATGTTGGTACTCAAATCGTCCCCACATATGAACAAAATAATTATGCATTCATTAAGGACTAAAGAGTCCTCCTGCTCTAGGTGTTGTAGTTGACCTCCTATGCACCATGGGGGGTATCCTTGGTTGTCAAGTATTTAATTTTCGATAAACAAATAATGAAAAGGGTCATATATAGATAAGTGTTCATTGTAGTTAGATAAGGTATTAAAAAAAATGAATTATAACATTTTATTCTATAGAAATCTCAGAATGTGATCTTACCAAGTCGGAGAGCTTAAGGCGTGAAATGAGAAAGGTCTAGGTGAAGAGTTTAAAGAAAGAAAATAAAAATAAAAAACTACAAAATACCAATTGTTTTAGTATTAGATAAGACATGGGAAAGAGGTACATACATTCTTATAATTCCACTTTAAATATTTGCAATGATTTGGAAATGGGGCACTTAGGCTTCTTGTCTAACTTACAAGAACCTTTCCCACTTCCAAAGCTTTAAATATTCCCAACTCTTATTGACTAACCAATGCGGAATTAAAAATATGATTGAAATTGTAGGTGTATGGTTATGTTTTTTTTGTTGACTGTTTATGTGCTTTAAAATTTGTTGTGTATGCTGATATGTAAATACATACAATAATAACTAATGCAGCAATAAACCAAACACACAGAACAACAATTTAATTAGGAGTTCACCCAAAACTCTTGGGCTACATCTTCGTGAGCTCTAGTCAACTCAACTAGGCTCTCTAGGATTATGGAAAAGTCTTTTTTACAAGATCTTGGATCAACTCCATTGTTTTACACAGAAACAATGGGTTTAGACACCATTTTATCCCGAGCTCTTGAAGCTCTCGGCTTTCTAGCTCTCGACTCTCACTCTGGCTCTTGGCTATGGCTTTTGGCTTTGGCTCTTGGCTCTCATTTTGACTCTGGCTCTTGGCTCTAGCTCCTTAAGCTCTCTGTCAGTTTATAGCCCTCTGTCTTTCCACTTGAACTCCAAGTGACTCCCTTGGTTGCGTGCACTTCCTCTTTTGCTTTCTATGCTGCTTGTTTTGCTGTTGCCTTTTTGCATTGCTCTCTTACGCATTAGCTTCCTGCTTTGGCTTTTCTTTCTACTTATGCTCGATTTCAGCAACAACTACAACAACCTTTTTGTTTCTGACATTCATGGCTTTTAAGCCAACTGGCGCTTTCCATTCATTTCCTCTTCTCGGGCTCTCTGGCTCCCAGCCTCTATCCACTCTAATCCCCCTCCGATCATTAGCAATCATTTTCAAATGCCTTCAGGGATGGTGGCCACCTGTTCTATAATGGAATGGACCATCGATGCCCTTGAAATCCAAAAGATAGTCATTCTCGGCTTACACAAGAAAATACATAGAAAGCCTGTAAAAATATGCCCAAATGCATCTATCAGACTTCAAAAACTATGAACTCCACCTTATATTCCATACGGTCCACTTGAAATTGCTATCGCAAGTCGTAATGCCCATGTTTCATGGTTTCCCCTTTGTATTTTAACAAGACATTAAACATAATTTGCAAAATCCTGTCAAAATGGCTTTATCCAGATTTGAAACATTATATGTTTTCATTTACAAACCATTTTGGGTCCATTTTCATCGTATCACATATAACGCATGGACTCAGGGTAAGTCATATGGCGTGGCCTACACTGATGTGATCCGTCGACGCTGATATTAGCGATCGTGGTATCGCTTGGCCCGGGGTCCCGCCTCTGCCTCATGGCATCACTGATTTCAATCTACCAATTTCGACGATCACATTATTGCTCGACACGGGGTCCTACCTCAATCCCCATGCCACCGCCGATGTCAATTCGCCGATTTCGGCGATCGCACCATTGCATCGGCCCAGGACCTTTGCCTTGGGTATACACCGCTTTCCTTCGATCCGACCCGCCAATTCGATCATTGGAGGTCACTGATCAGGGGTGCCTTTCACTTGACCTTAAGTCCTCCTCTTTACCTCATGCGATGCTATTTTCCCTTATAAGGGTTTTTTTTCCATTTTTAGGGGTTTCTGCCTCTTTTTTCCAAAGAAAATGGGCATCTTCTGCATGAGATAACTTCTGCATCCTATGTCCATTTTTTCCCATTCAAGTTGTAGGAGATTCAAAATGGGACGATCTCTGCAATGGGGCTAGTTACAGGAACTTCCTTGGACTTTCATTTCCTCAATGAGGAACACTTAGACTTAGGGGCCTATCCAAAATCCATTTTGGATCACACCTTCCCGCTAAAAGAAATTTTGGTCTCCAAAAGACTAATATACTGATCTAAATAGTAAATGAGAGTGACTCACCCTCTTCTTTCAACCTCCCTACACTTGCCTTGTATATTGCCTATGAACCAAAGTTTCGGACCACTTCCCTTCTGGATGGGCTAGTCTTCTTGGGAAGAGTTGCCTTCTTCTTTGCCTTTCTGCAGAACTCCTGCTTAGATGGTCACAGAAGATAGTTTGAACTTCTCTATCTTGATCATTAATCCAAAGTGGCTCAAACAAATGTGAAGTACACCTGCTCCATAAAAATTTCATTTGTACCTGTTTGAAAAGCTGCCAACAACAACTATTAACAACAATAGGCATGTAGACAACAACTGGATGGACTAAACTCCTGCTTCAACAAAAGAAACAAATTTCACATCTTGTGAACACCTACATGTCTTACATCTGCATACAAATGATGGACTAAACAACAAGCCCACAAAACATGCCTTTAAAAAAAATTCCCTTTCAAGTCAAGCATGTAGAAAAGGACCATTAGGAATCTTTTCAAAATGTAAAACATTTCATAACTATCTCCATCTTGGAGACCAAGTTAACTTCTTTCAAGTCAACAATAGATGCATTTTTAAAGCAATCAGCCCTTCAAGTTAATTACACATACATGTTCAAAACAAGGAAAACATCAACATCCCTGTGTTCATGCACATCATGCTTATGCATGAATTTCATCCTTCAACTTTCACTTAAGCACATTGTACTTTTGAAGCTGAAATGAAATATAATGTTGCAACAACAAAGTGAGTCTCCCACACAATCTTTTCCATTCACCATCTTGGTAGAAACCTGCAACTTGCATCTCATCAACAAGAAATGCAAATAGATGCACCAATAGACATGCAATCCTTAATTGGAAAAGAACTCTAACCATTTCTTACCAAGCTAGTTCAAAGGTTTTTCCTTTGTCTACACATCATCCATGGAAACTTCATTTCCATTTTTTCCATCTTCTCTTTCCACTCTCCTCAGCTTTTGTGGAAGCATTGCTAGGTTCAAAGTCAAACATCTTTCAGCAAGATTCCCTTGCTTATGGTAGTAAGTGCAACAATTGTGCATCCTCTTGACATCATGATTTGCCTTGTCCAATGGACCTTTGGCTTTTTGCATCTTTTCCTTCAAAATTTTCCTGTGTGTGGCCTTTCTCTTCCAACATCTAGAAACATGATGGTTATCCAAACCACAAAAGGAACATGCAATTCTTTTCCCATGCTTACATGGAAATTTATCATGCTTTGAAAAATCAAAAGGAAGATGATTAGAACTAGATTTATACCTTTCTCTTTCACCTTTATTGCCTTCATGAGGAGGTGAAGCAAATGAATAAGTGGCTCCCTTTGGAACACCATCAATCTCTTCAAGGTTGTTAGAGTTTCCACAACTCCTTGGTTCTAGTGTGTGCTTCTAAACACCTGCATCCTGCAAATGATGTTTCAAGCCATTGCATTCCTCCTGAATACAATCTTCACACTCTACAATGCAACTACTTCTTGGAGCTATTTCAATGGCCTTCATGGTAGCTTTGGAACTTTATCCATAAGCTTGTCCATAGCCAAGACCCAAATACTTAGGGCTTTCCTCAACGATTATTGGTTCAACAATACCTTGTGCATGCTTTCCCAAGCCCTTTCCTTCATAGCCCATCTTGGACATTAGCTTGGAACCTATGCCTCTAGTATGTTTTTGAAAAGAACCAATATAAGCATTCTTAGAGGAATTTGAAGACAAACTGGAATGGTTTACCTCTTCTTCAAGTTGATACTTGACCAAGGCTTCTTTGGCAACAAAGAGCTGTGACTCCAACTCATGCATCCTCCTTAAGTTCATATTTGCAATATGAAGTTGCCTCTCCATTTCCTGCAGTCTGTTAGAAAGAAACTACTCTCTACGTATGTTGCTCTTTCTTCCATCCTCATACATTTCTCTCACCTTGTCCATCATGATGAACAAGTATTGCTTCAAGTATCCATAATAGAGTCTTGTGATGAGGGAGGAATTTGAGGATTCACTTGTACAAGTATACCAATGAACAAAATAACTTCAAACAATATTAATAAAGTGTTTTATTAAGAAACATTTTGCAACAAACTTCTTGTGCTTCGAGGATTGCTTTGAGGTCCTTTGAAATAGAAGAATGCCTTCAGCCCTTATTCCTTCTTGTCCTTCCTGGACTGAGCTATAAACAACTTTCCCTTCACCTTTGCAAACTCAAAAAATAATCAGTCTACAACACACATACATCAATCAGACAATCAATCCTTGACTGCCCAAACACCTTTCAGACAAGCAATCTTTGCTCTGTCAATCAATAATTCTGATATAACCTCCTTTGAAGGTGGTTTTAATCAAACTTAGGCTCTGATACCACCTGATCCAAAAATGGGGCACTTAGGCTTCTTGTCTAACTTACAAGAACCTCTCCCACTTCCACAACTTTAAATATTCCCAAGTCTTATTGATTAACCAATGCAGAATTAAACATATTCTTGAAATTGTAGGTGTATGCATATGTTTTTTTTGTTGACTATTTATGTGCTTTAAAATCTGTTGTATATGCTGATATGTAAATGCATACAATAATAACTAGTGCAGTAATAAACCAAACACATAGAACAACAATTTAATTAGGAGTTCACCCAAAACTCTTGGGCTACATCTCCGTGAGCTCTATTCAACTCAACTAGGCTCTCTGGGATTATGGCAAAGTCCCTTTTACAAGCTCTTGGCTCAACTCTACTGTTTTACATAGAAACAATGGGTTTAGACACCATTTTATCCCCGGCTCTTGAAGCTCTTGGATTTCTAGCTCTCGGCTCTAGCTCTAGCTCTTGACTCTGGCTCTTGGCTCTGGCTCCTCCGGATATTTGTTAGTTTACAACCCTCTGGCTTTCCACTTGAACTCCAAGTGACTCCCTTGGCTGCGTGCACTTCCGCTTTTGCTTTCTGTGCTGCTTGTTTTGCTGTTGCCTTTTCGTGCTGCTCTCTTATGCCTTATCTTCCTGCTTTGGATTCGCTTTCTGCATATGCTTGATTTCAGCAACAACTCCAACAACCTTTTTGTCTTTGACATTCATGGCTTTTAAGCCAACTGGCATTGTCTGTTCATTTCCTCTTCTCGAGCTCTCTGGCTCCCAGCCTTTGTCCACTCGAATCCCCCTCTGAGCGTTGTCAATCACTACCAAATGCCTTCAGGGATGGTGGCCACTTGTTCCGTAACGGAGTGGACCATCGATGCCCTTGAAATCCAAAAGATGGTCGTTATCGGCTTACATAGTAAAATACATAGAAAGCCTATAAAAATCTACCCAAACGTGTCTATCGGACTTCAAAAACTATGAACTCCACCTTATATTCCATCGGGTCCACCTGAAATTGCTATCGCAAGTCACAATGCCCATGTTTCATGGTTTCCCCTTTGTATTTTAAAAATACATTAAACATTGCAAAATCCCATCAAAATGGTTTTAGCTAGATTTGAAACATTATATGTTTTCATTTGCAAATCCTTTTAGGTCCGTTTTCATCACATCACATAGAACGTGTGGACCTGGGGTAAGTCATATGGCATGGCCTATGCCGACGCGATCTGCCAACGCCAATATCGGCGATTGCGATATCGCTTGGCCCGAGGTCCCACCTCTACCTCGTGGCATCGCCAATTGCAATCCATGGATTTTGGTGATTGTGGTATCACTCGGTCCAGGGTCCTACCTCAAGCCCCATGCCACCAGCGATGCTAATCCGCCGATTTTATCGATCGCACCATCGCATCGGCCCGAGATCTTTGCCTTGGGTATACAGCGCCTGCATCCGATCCAACCCACCAATCTGATCATTGGAGGTCGCTGATTGGGGGTGCCTTTCACCCAACCTTAAGTCCTCCTCTTTGCCTCATGCAATGCGATTTTCCCTTATAAGGGTTTTTTTTCCATTTTTAGGGGTTTTTGCCTCTTTTTTTCAAAGAAACTAGGCATCTTCTACATGTGATAACTTCTACATCCTAATTCCATTTTGCCCATTCAAGTTGCAGCAGATTTAGAATGGGACAATGTCTGCAATGGGGCTAGTTCCAAGAACTTCCTTGGACTTTCATTTTCCTCAGTGAGGAACACTTAGACTTAGGGGCCTATCCAAAATCCATTTTGGATCATGCAAATAGATGTTATCAATAGTAAATATTGAAACTAAGCCTGCAAAGACAAAGTAAAACTTTATATTTTTTGAAACATTGGATTCATCACATGAAATAAAACTAACAACATACGTGTTTGCAATTGGTAATAGAAAATTCTAAACATTACTAAATCAGAGACAAGCTTTCAATTAGCAATGATCGAGCAAGGTCATTCATCCCTACAGCCAATAATACATATATTAGAAATCTAGAACTAAATATATAAATGGATAGATGAGGGCAAGCCTATAACTATTTTATGCAAAAGCAAACGAGGACTAACAACAAATAAATAGACAAAGCTTCTTCGGAATGCAAAGATCAAATTTAGAGATGAAAATAAAAAATGTGCAACATGTACAGGTAGTTCAATAAACTAGAAAAGTTCACACTTCTATCAACAACCCTCCCACAATGGGAAACGGGTCTTTTAAATAATAGTTTGAAGGTAATTGTCAGAAACTATCGAAAGTATAAATGATTCACATTTGAAATTAAAATTAGATAAATAATTTTTTAATGGAGAAACTATTTAGGATGTCGCCTTCAAATATTTGATGATCTGATTTTCTTCGCCGAGCCTATAGGAGTGAATGAGTGAGCCCCACACATCATGACAGTTGGTTCTTGTGTGGAAATGAGGGGGATTTCACTCCAATCATTTGGTTGTTCCATCACCAATTGCATTGGCTACATGGGGTGAATATCCTGTGATGTGGAAGAGACTTACTCCCTCGTAACATGTCGTTTAAAATGTATTTTTAACTTAGTGAATTTCTTCCACTCTACACCAAAAAACCAGGGAACTTTCTTATACTTAGTAATTACCACCACCATTTTAGACCTGATTTGATATCATATAGTTGGAAGGCTCTGTATAATTTTATCAATCTTGACCTGTATGGTAACATATCTGCATGGGCAATTTACCACTATGTATGAAGATACTGTCTCGTCACCCTTCATACCTAAACATCCCAGATCTCACTCTGTATTCTTCATTTTCTCGCAGAATATTTCTTGAGACACAATCCAATTATCATTTCCCCAAAATGAAGGCACACCAAAGCTACCGAGATAATTTCAATCAGTTCATAAATCATTCATTTCTTTCACGGCCTTGTCGAATTCTTCTTTCATTGCTTTGATGGCTCCCTGTTTCTCTCTTATGATATAGAGGGAAATGATACAATCATCCCTGGAAGGTAGCTCTGCTTCTTCCAAGGTATCATTTTCCAAATTATTGATGAGATATATGAGGGAATCAACATCTTTTAGTCTTTCATTAAGGGTTGTTGCAGTTCTTTTTGCCTCTAGGTTTGTGTTCTTCATTATGCCCTTCTCACATTGTGAAAGGATCTCTACATAGGCTTTAACTGTGGTTATTTTCTGCCATATCTCTCTCCATATCTCATCGTTGGCTTGCACTAATATTTGTCTCCCTAGTATTGAAAATCAAAATTCTTCCCAAAGGGATTTTTCTTTGTTATGCTCATTGTTCAACGCATCTTGAATATGTTTGATTTGTGTGTTATCTTGTTCTTCTAAACTGAATGCCCTATATTCAGCTCTTTCTTTCTCTGCTTGGGCAAATTTTAAGTCCTTCTCCAGTTAATTTATTTTGACATGTAATAGTCTAGAACGTTTGGCCTCCAATGTTTTGGAAGAATTAATAGATTGATCAATCAAAGATTTATATTCTACCAATAAGTTCATATAACATTCCTCTTTTTCACAATATACCAATGTCAACAACTCCAACCATTTAACAACATCCTGTCATTCTTCTTCCTTGAGCCATAAGGCCACCTCCATCTTCTAGATTTTTGCTTCAACCTCTTCCTTCCTCTGAAAAAGTTGAACCAAAACATGAGGATAATGATCAAGAATCTTAGGAATGGATTGAAGGGCTTTGATCTCTTTCTCCTTTTCCTCTAGCAACCTTTTGATAGGCCCTGTATCTTTTGGTTGGCCTGATTGCCGAATGATAATATATTCTAGCTCCTTTATTTGATTATTCTTTGTTTTCAATGCCATGTGGACCTCTTGTAGCTACTCGAACACCTTTTCGAACATCACGTGCATTTTCCTGTTCCTGACGTATGAATCGAGTAATCTTCAGGCCATGATTTCACCTTCCTATTGATGTAGGTTGATGACATCCATGTTTGACACCCTTCCCAAGTTGATAGCCAATGAAGAGGTCATGGCGCCCAACATATGTTGGTTTCCCAAATCTCAAGTTGGAAAAGTATGACATACAAGACGTTTGCATCAAAACCAATAGTAGATATAAATCGGGGACCATCCATGGGAATCATGTCTTTAATTGCTGAGGTGTCAATCAATTGAGATTGTTCTGAGAATATGACCAAGTCAACACTAATATTCATTATTTGGTCATGCCTTGAAAATGTATGTTGGATTTCAAGGGCTGTATCCCTGAGTATTTAGGTTTTATCTCCTCTAAGGTATGTAAGATTTCTCGATCTATGATCCGAATTGGATCTATGAAGAATAATCAAAGAACCATGATTGTATCAAATCAGGACAAAACTTCAAATTCAAGAGCACAAAGCGATCAGGAAGACCTTTGAATAGTGGTAGTTGGTATCAAGCGAAGAATGACGAGGACCTCAGTCAAAGCACGCTGATCGAGGCCCATGGAGACTACACAGGAGGTGAAACTGGCCATTGGGAAGCCTAGATCGGGAAACAAAGGGCATTTCTGATGTGAGCTAAAGCTGGGAAAAACCCCTCGAGAAGGAAATCCCCTAAGCGCTCGGTCGCATGGAAGCGAGGAAAACTATGGGGAAAGCGCTAAAGGCTAAAGGCGAGACCCGCGCTCCAAAACTAGCAGTATATCGGGGGCACCGTTGGGCGGTAAGCAGATTTGGAGAAAAACAAGTGATTCCACTCAGCGCCCGATGCGTGGCAAGCGGAGGAGGGAGAAAACCATTTCTCATCGCATGCTAATGGTCAAGAAAGTCAACCACGTGAAATGAGCGAATGTCGTAGGATCTGGGGGCTCTAGATCTAACAGCTGAGATCGCGCCTGATGGAGAAACTAGAATTAAGAGGGGGTTAAGCTATGATATATAAGGATTTGAGGTCTGATTTGACTAATGAGATGGCAGATGACTCATTCCACAGTGTAACTGGAAAACCGAATCGACAAGGAAGAGCTGGCACAGTTCGCGAGAGGACAAGTGGCCACTCCCTGTGAGCTATTGATGATGACATAGAGACAAGGTATTCCAAGTGAATAGCAGCAGGTGATTCGATGGAGGCAGAAGGGGAATTGAGTAGGCATGATATTGATTGGCTTTAAAGCCATGAACAGACAGAACAGAACACACAGAGAACAAAGAGGAGAAGATGAAGACAGAGAAAAGAAGAGACAGTGATGAAAAGAGCAGAAAAGACAGAGAGCCGAGCTGTCCTACAGCATAAAGCAACATTAAGCAATCCCTGAGAGGGACTGTCGGGAAGTAAGCACCACACTAGGCTCCTTTTATTAAAGATCAGAGGGGTCAAGAGCTGGTAACGCAAAGAGTCTATGCACTCTAGTGGCTTGGGGAATCCAAGAACCACCCTGCCAAGCAATTTTGTGTCAATAGACTCAGTTTGAGCTCCTCATTGTAATTCTCTGCTTTAAAGACACAATAAAAGAAGGCCACCACTGAGATCTGGACCAAAAACGTAGCGCTAGAGGATAGGGTGAACTCCTTATTAATTTTTGTGTTCTTTTGTTTGCTTACTATGTTTCTCTTGTTGTTTCCCATTTTCTAGTGTCTGTGTATTTTTCAATCTGATCGATCCATTGCCTGAAATAACATGAACACACAGTAGCACGAGTCTGTAATACCTTCATTGAATAATTAATTAACTGAGGTCACTCAAGAGTGATTTTCAGATCAAGTGGTATCAGAGCTTTAGGCTATTAAGGTTAGACAAGCTTGTGTTGGTTTAGTCGTTGAATGCTAACTAGATCAAAGCTCAAATTAGGAGAAGGAGAGTTGGTCGAAACTAATCCTGAGATTGGGAGAGTCTATCCTTGGAAGACAATGTCAGAAGAAGGTTCTGTAGGGCAAGACCCTCAATTCATAGAAATTTTCCTAGTGATAAAGTCCATGGTAGAAGAAATGTATAGGGACTTCAGAAAACACAAGGATGAAGATTCATCAGGCTCTAAACAGGACAAAGGAGAAGACGAGTCACATTTCCATAACCACTCAAAGGGAAAAGGGAAAGAAGAAAACTTTCTCACACCTCCTAATAGCCCTGTACATAACAAGAAGGCATATTTGATTAAGCTAGATGTTAAATTTGATTTGCCTATATATGATGGAGAGTTGAATGTAGAAAAGTTGGACAATTGGATTAGACAAATTGATGTTTATTGTAGAGTGCAGAGTATTGATTTAGACAAGAGCAAGATTCAGCTGGCAAGCCTACGGTTTAGGCACTACCTTGGTTTGGTGGGAAGGCAGAACCCAAGATGACCTGAAGAGACATAGTAAGATTATCTCTGTCTGGAGTGAATTTGTTTCTGCAATCAAAAAGCAGTTCTATCCATTGGATTACATGCAACAAGCCATGATGAGTTGGCAAACTCTTCGACAGTTGAAAGGGAAAAGTGTGCAAGGGTGCACTCAAGAATTTAGGAAGAGAGCAATGATTCTAGGAATCTCATTAGACTCACCAGAGACTCTGTTGAAGTACATTGGTGGTCTACACAGCTACATGAGGTATACCATCTTCATGTGTAATCCCACTAGTATATATGAGGTATCTATACAAGCTACTCATCTAGAGGCTAGAGGAAAAAATGGAAATCTAGAAGCTGGGGGACCATCCCAACCCACTGCAAGCAAGAACAAGGAGAAAATAAAGTAGAAGTGGAAAGCAAGGAAGGCTAATACTGCACAGAAAAGCAAGGCCTCATGCACTCACTGTAAAAAGGATGGGCATGATGATGAGCACTATTGGATTCTGCATCCAGAGCTAAGACCTAAGAAGTTCGAGGGCAAGAAGAAGAAGACTGTTGTAGGTATTCAAAAGGATTTGGGGTCAGACTTAGGAGATGAAAAAACTATTGCAGCCATAGGTATAAAAGGTTGTCTGCTTTAGAGAATGCTGAAATCAAGAAGCAAGTGCAGGAGTTTCTTGAGAAAGGGTTCATCAGACCTAGTACATCACCTTGTGGGTCACCAATCATTTTGGTGAGAAAGAAAGATGGCTTATGGAGAATGTGCATTGATTACCGAGCACTGAATAAGATAACAATCAAAAATCATAATCTCCTTCCTCGCATAGATGATTTTCTGGATCAATTGAAAAAAGTTGTTTATTTTTCCAAGCTAGACATGCATAGTGGATACCATCAGGTCAAAGTTGCATAACAAGATGCATGGAAGACTGGTTTCAAAACAAAGCATGGATTATATGAGTGGCTGGTTATGACTTTTGGATTAACTAATGCTCCTGCTACTTTCATGAGATTAATGAATGATGTACTTAGACCTTTTCTTGATGATTTTGTTATTGTGCATCTGGATGACATTATGATATTTAGAAAAACGTGGGAAGAACACATAAAGCATGTTAAGAAAATATTAGATGTTTTGAAAAGAGAAAAACTTCATGTTAAACTCTCAAAATGTGAATTTGGCAAAACATCTCTGAATTATTTGGGTCATATAGTAGGGGGTGGTGAATTGAAGATAGATCCCTCTAAGGTGGTAGTCATTGTGAACTGGCCTAAACCCAAATTTGCTACAGAAGTTAGAAGCTTCTTAGGGGCAACACAATATTGGAGGAAGTTCATTTCTAACTTTTCCTCAATTGAAGCTCCCTTGCATGCTTTGACAGGATTGGACAAGGTGTTTCAGTGGATAGGAAAACATCAGAAATCCTTCAACACCTTAAAAGAAAAGATTAGTACAGCACCTGTACTAGCACTGCCTGATTTTCAAAGACCATTTGAGATACAAACAGATGCCAGTGACTATGCCATGGGAGTAGTGTTGACACAGCACAGTAAACCCATATTTTATCATTCTGAGACTTTTAATCTTGCAGTAGTTAACTATCCTTCATATGATAAAGAATTGTATGCATTAGTTCAGGGTGTGAAAAATTGGAAACATTACTTAATGGGCAAAGAGATAGTAATACATACTGATCATCAACCACTTCAATATGTACACTTCCAAACTAAGTTGCAGCAATCAAGACACTACAGATGGATGGGTTTTCTACAACAATTTCAGATTCTAGTCATCAGATATAGAAAGGGCATACATAATAAAGTTGCAGACATGTTATCTAGACCCATTGTAAGTGCATCTACTATACTTAAGCATAATTCTACGTTACATGAAAGTTACATTGAACAATATGCTCAAGACATAGACTTTAAAGATGTATATGCAACTTTAAGTCAAGGCAAAAGAGTGGAAGAATTTGACTATCATGTAAAGGACTGACTCTTATACCATTGTGGGAAGTTATGCATTCCACAAACTGAAAGAGTAAAGATAATTCGAGAAGCACACACTTCTCTAATATCAGGTCACTTTGGGGTAAGTAAAACAGTTGCAAAACTGCAAAGATTTTGTTATTGGCCAAAAATGAATGAGACAGTGTATATATATGTAAGAGGGTGTACTATGTGTGCTAAAAGCAAGCCTAGCAATAGAAAACTAGGCTTGTACACTCCATTACCAGTTCCTTCTCACCCTTGGGAAAGTGTTTCCATGGATTTTGTTGGAGGACTGCCTAAATATAGGAAAGGACATTATTATCTGTATGTTGTTGTGGATAGGTTCAACAAAATGTGTATTTTGATACCTTGTAATAAACAGATTACAGACGAACAAACTAAAAAATTGTTTTTTGAACATGTATGGGTTCATTTTGGATTACCCACTTCCATTGTATCTGATTGAGACACCCGATTTGTGGGGAAGTTTTGGTCAAGTCCATGGGAACCGATGGACACCAAACTGAAGAAAATCACAACTTTTCATCCACAAACTGATGGCCAGATAGAAGTAGTTAGCAGGACAGTGATCCAATTACTCAGAGGATATTGCAGCAAACATCCTAAGATTTGGGATGAGCATTTGTGTTATGTGCAGCATGCTTACAACAGAGCAAAACATTCTTCTACACAGAGATCTCCTTTTGAGACCTGTTTTGGTTTCACACCAAGGTCTCCTTTGGATTTTGTCTTTGGTAAAGATACCACAGTTGAGGGACACAGTGATGTGGACAGGGCAACTAGGTTCATTGAACAAATCCAAGAGATCCACCAGGCAGTATAGGAACAGCTGGAAAAGAGCCAAGCGAAATACAAGGCAAGGCATGACAAGCATCGAATGGAGCATAGTTTTCAAGTTGGTGACCAAGTCTGGCTATACATCAGTAAGGACAGGATGCAAGGTGAAGGTAAAAAGCTAAAGCCTGTCAGGTATGGACCATTCAGGATACTTGAGAAGATTGGGGGAAATGATTTTCGCCTTGATCTACCAGCTTACATGCACATCTACTCAGTCGTAAATTCAGATTGCTTGAGATTGTTTGAACCTTCACTGATTGAGGATCCAGAAGAGTAGAGTCAGTTGCCTTCCATTGATGACCTGCTACCTAAATATCTTAATGAATTGTAGGAGGACACAGTTCTGGACAGGAAGGTTAGGACAACATGCAGAGGAGATGTTGAGTACCTCAGAATTGGGCTCAAAGGTTCAAATCCAAGTAGTGAAAAGTGGATAGAGATTGGACAAGTGAGATAGCTGTACCCTCACTTAGTCGATACTTGAAAACCAACTTTTGGTGGTCCAAAAGCTTTTTCAATGGGAAAGCCATGATCCCAATTGGATCCATGAAGAATAATCAGAGCACCATGACTGTATCAAATCAGGACAAAAATTCAAATTCAAGAGCACAGAGCGATCAGGAAGACCTTTGAATAGTGGCAGTTGGCAGCTAGCGAGGAATGACGAGGACCTCAGTCAAAGTGCACTGACCGAGGCCCATGGAGACCACACAGGAGGTGAAACTAGCCATTGGGAAGCCCGAATCGTGAAACAAAGGGCATTTTTGATGCACACTTAGCGCTAATCATGCATCACTGGGAAAAACAAATTAAGAAGGAAAGCCTTGATGCACTCGGTCACATGGAAGTTGGGAAAACCGTGGGGAAAGCGCTAAAGGCTAAAGGGAGGACCCGCGCTCCAAAACCAACAGTATATCGGGGGCACCCTTTGGCGGTAAGAGGGTTTGGAGAAAAACGAGTGATTCCACTCAGCACTCGACGTGTGACAAGCACTGGAGAGAGAAAACTGCCACTCATTGCGTGCTAATAGTCGAGCAAGTCAACCGCATGAAATGAGTGAATGTCATAGGATCTAGGGGCTCCAGATCTAATGGCTGAGATCACGCCTGATCGAGAAACCAAAATTGACAGGGGATTAAGCTGCGATATATAAGGATTTGAGGTTCGATTTGACCACTGAGATGGCAGATGACTCATTCCACAGTGTAACTGGAAAACCAAACTGACGAGGAATAGCTGGTGCAGTTCGTGAGAGGACAAGTGGCCACTCCCTGTGAGCCATTAACGATGACGCAGAGACAGGGAATTCCATGTGAACAGCAGTAGGCGATTCGATGGAGGTGGAAGGGGAATCGAGCAATCATGAGATCGATTGGCTTTAAAGCCATGAACAGACAGAACATAACACACAGAGAATGGAGAGAAGAAGACGAATACAGAGAAAAGAAGGGACAATGAAGCAAAGATCAGAAAAGACAGAGAGCCGAGCTGACCTGCAACATAAGGTAGCATCGAGAAATCCATGAGAGGGACTGTTGAGAATTGAGCACCACATTGGGCTCCTTCTATTAAAGACCAGAGATGTCAAGAGCAGGTAAGGCAAAGATTCTGTGCACTCTAGTGGCTTGGGGAATTCAAGAACCACCCTGCCAAGCAATTTTGTTTCAGGAGACTCAGTTTGTGCTCCTCATTGTAATTCTTTGCTTTAAAGACACAATAAAAGAAGGCCACCACTGAGAGCTGGACTGGAGAGGTCGCCCTGGAGGATAGGGTGAACTCCTTATTAATTGTTTTGTTCTTGTGTTTGCTTACTGTTTTTCTCTTGTTGTTTCCCATTTTCTAGTGTTTGTGTATTTTGCAATCTGATCAATCCGTTGCCTAAAATAACATGGACACACACTAGCACATGAGTCTGTAATACCATCATTAAATAATTAATTAATTGAGGTCACTCAAGAGTGATTTTCATATCAATCCAGTAATTCAATTTCTTGCTTGACTAAGTCAGTATCCACATCTCCTACCCTCGGCTTCACCTAATGTGACATATCGAATAGGATTAAAGCTTCTGATCTTCTCTTAGACATAGGGGTAGTAGGTACAAAAAATATTGGGTTTTTATCTCCTTTGGGAACCTACACTTTCAAATGGCTTGAACCAACTTGTGTGGTGGTTTCTGTCATTTCTGTAGATGTTGTTGACTGCATGTTATGACTAACAGAAATTATGGTATTGGCCAACTTTTCTACTTCTCACCTCTTTTCATGGATGTAGGTTGATAAGCTTACCTGCTTCTTCAGAGATGAAATGATCCCCATAGGATCATAGTGCCAAAGTTCATCCTGCAAAAATCCCAAAGACAACATTTCCTTTTCCAAAACCTCTATTGCATTTTTATTCTTAGCACTTAAAGGAGAAATATCATATGGATAACTAAGAATTGACCCCTTTTTATTAGAAACAAAACGAAGTTCGTTTACTATCATATTTTCCCTTAAGAACTCATAAGAAAATAATAATGGTGATACATAGTAATGTGAAAGGGCCACTTATGAAATCCTTAGAGGTGGATGACATTGCAATTAGGAAATAAAAACTAGCTTCCATTGCTCTACTCTTCTGTCAATCTCAAAGTTCTAATCTGTTCCTCTGAGAGTCTGTTTATGTCTGATTTTGTTAACTTAACCCTTAGTGGGTATACAAAAGAGTCAGTGTAATGTGGATAGGAATGGGGAATACGTTGGGGATATATTTCCTCAAACCAGCAAAAAACTTCCTTTTCCTAGAGGTTGGTGTTGGTAGTGTTGAGAAGAATCCTAGTGGATAAAAGATATGAAGGATAATTAAAAATAATGAGGTGTACAAGTTATGAACAATGAAGGCATGATCTAAAAGGAATAAATATGGACAAATCAACTATAAGAGGATGGTTCAAGTATTTAGGAAATTTTATGGATTGGAGGTTGAGCTGCAGAGTAACAAACCATATAGCCAAGAAAATTGACTCATCGATTTTTCTATTGCCAAATAAACCAAATATAACTGAGAAAGGAAATGTTAGAGTCTCATAAAATGGTTTTAGGGACTGCATCTGCATAGGGAAGAGAAACTTTAGCTCTGTGGCTATTTTTTCGAAGAAGGTTGCAAAGAATTAAAGTTTGTCACCCTCTGCCCAAGTAATTAACTTGCAGTCGAGCCCCTTTGCAGTTATATCGATTCCATGGGTGTGAATCCCTAGCATCTTTGCAACCATTTCCGCATCCAAATTTAGGAAAACATGGTGGCTAGACTTACAAAAGAATGCCTGGTGGTCGTGTTCATACTACTCGGCTATTAACCGAAGTGAATCAGGGTCGAAGTGAATAAGGGGAAGAGTTTCATGCAAGAACATGGAATTTAATAAACACAAGTCGTCGCTAGACTGAGCATAGGAGAGGGTGAGGGTTCTTTTTAGGGTAAGAATGTATGTGAGAGTTACTCTCATGTCCTAAACTCCAGACTGGTCATTAACTAGGGCTTCCTTCCTGGATGACTTGGACATGGTGTAATTCTATTGTTAAATGTTAATTACATAAGAGGATGAGTTAGGATAACTTATTGTGCAAAGGAGCCTAGCTTTCTTGGCTTGGGAATGCTTCATGCCCTTTCTTGAAAGTGGAGTAGCTTCTGCAGGTTACCTATAGGAATGAAGCCGAACGAGTGAAATGGCGAAAAGGCTAGCGGAAATTAAAACTAAATGGTAATTATGAGTTTAATTAAATGTGGCAGGAAGATGTAAACTGGTCATTGAATGACTCACTAACAGAGGAGAGAGTGGCCCACTCATCACATGATGGTAAGAAGTTAAATAGTATGTTACTTATGATGTGACCATCATAGATTTGTAATGAGCAAACGGCAAGGATTACATCAGGCTAGAAGGAGGGTTGTAACAATCACACAAGTTCTCATGTGATGAAAGCTAGAGACCATCCGATTGGCTCAAAAAAAATGGTGGAGATCCATTAGGCAGGAAGACTGTGGTTAATTCTAGTGCTAGTCTAAATGTGATGCAGATAGCTCAGCCATCGAATCTCCTATCGGATGGTTAATTTTTTGCAACACACATTATGGTTAAGACCATCGAGACTTTGGTAATGCTATAAAGCGGTGGCAAGACAAAATGTGATAAATGTATCAGGACCGTGGATCTTCCACCTGGGGAATATCTTTGCTCATTTTCATACATTAGATAACACCCCCATCCCTGATATATAATATACATTCGACTTTAGCTATGTAATAAAATTGAAAAGGATGAGGGCGTTTTTAGTGCATAAGGGACCATTTTACTAAAATCCTTAATAAATCTCCTATAATATCTAGTTATTCATAGAAATCTCCTAACATCCCTTTGTTTTTGAGGAACAGGGACTCTTTTGATAGTGGCAATCTTGTTAGGGTCAACTTGAATCCCTTCCTTAGAGGGGAGGTGGCCTAGAAAAATCCTCACATTCATCAAAAATTCATATTTGTCTATACTTAAAGAGAGATTAATTTCAATCCATATTTTCACAACTTTACACAAGTTAGAGAGGGATTCCTAGAATGCATCTCCATAAGGAGTGAAGTCATCCATATAAATTTGAACCAAGAAATGAATAATATTAGCAAAAATACTCAAAGTTTCCCTCTGGAAGGTAGTAGGTGCATTAGAAAAGCCAAAAGTGAGGACCCTATAAGAAATATTCCCCCATGAACAAGTGAAGGTGGTCATATCCTAGTCTTTAAGACTAATTTGAGTTTGATTGTATGTGCTTAAACCATCCATAAATGAAAAGAACTTTTTCCCTGCAAGATCGTCCAAAACTTGATCAATAAAAGGTAAGGGAAAGTGATATTTCCTGGTAGCCTTATTGATTTCCCTATAGTAAAAAAAAACTCTCCATTTCCCATTATTTTTGGGTGCAATAACAAGAGGTGATACCCATTCATTGTATGAAATAGGGTAAATGAATCCCGCATCCAAAAATCTCTAAAATTCTTCTTTTACTATGTCTTTATGTGCATGGTTCATCCTTCTCTGGGGATAGTGAACAGGTTTGTAGCCTTCATTGATGCATATGTGATGTGTACAAACTAAGGGATGGACCCCATTCATTTATTTGTAATCCAAAGAAAATGCATCAAGGTGCTAACTGTTGGCTTTGTGGTCCCTGACCCAAGTTCAACGTTATTCAGACAAACAAATCCCTACACCACTAGCCCTTTTGGCATCAGCCTGTGGAGCGCAGATTAAAGTCTCACTCAAAGTAGTATGGAGGGATTTTGGAACAAAGTTTCCACACCCTGAGATGATTGTGATGTCAGTTTATACCCCCTGCCCCTACATTCACACAGGTCGCTAAGCCTTAGGGCTCTATAAATCTACCCTTTATTCCACCCTTCCGTACCTCCGCGAAGGTGTATGATTGACCTTCGTGCAACCCTAACCAACGGGTCAAGTACTTTCATGTAGCTATGATAGTGTGTTGTATATGTTCCCAAGTTATCTCAATTGTTTTACTTATCTTACCAATCAATTACATTTAGCATCGCGTAAATTGATATATTTACTTGCATTTAGTTGATAGATATAATCACATAATTCACGCATCAAATAAACATTCTAAAACAAACCCAGAACGCAGTTGCAGAATACTTCTCTTTATTGATATCTTCTAGTTAATACAGATTCTATCCACCCTGTGCACATAGCTGCAGGGGTCCGCACACTCAGCTACGGACTTCGACCCTAGGCCTCAGCACAATCAGCTACAGAGCCTCTACCTATGCTAAGACCCGAAACACTTAGACTTCTCTACCAAGACTTCCCAAGCTTCATTGATTCTAACTGCCTAGAGCTTACTTACTTAGCTCTCTTTTATACAATTCCATGGTCCGTAGACCATGGGTAGATATTTACATCCGACTTGACACTTTAAAAAATAAGGGCAGACAACCCTTTATGACTCTTGACACCTCTATGCTCCATGACCACAAAATGCGGAGACTCTACAACTATATTACAAAACTGTCCAAAACATGGCATTTTAGCCCCAAAACTGCTCTTGGGGGAACCCGTTCCCAATAGGCCCCTAATGCAAACATGGTGACTTGCCCTTGTGTCAATCTATGGGCACAGAGATCTTGGCGTGACGACCTCCCATCTTGACCTGTATGACGGCAACCTTGGTGGTGCACTGTGCGACAGCCTGCTTCAATTCTTCAACCAACTGCTCCATCACTGGTCCTAAATTTTCACCCTAAAGCTTCTACTGAGATGCTTGCATATTAGCAAGCTTGCCTTCAATGGAGGTCGTGACCGAATAAGATTCGTCCAACCAAGGCTTCAAGTGCACCTTTAGCACTGCCTCTTTGTGCTATGCTGCACCTACCTATTCCTTTAATGATTTGGCCTCCTATAGATTCACCAGTCTCTGTGTGAGAACGACAGTATGTGTTGTTCCTTTTACTTCACCATAGCATGGCTGCAGTTCTCGCGCCTCTATCTCCAACCATTGTACATTAGTATCCTCTTACAGATTGGTCAGGACCTCGAACAACTATTCAAACAACCATGTGCAGTCTGCTACTGCACTGTCTACTGTCACTATCTCTTCTTTGACAGCGGTTGTGCGCTGCTCCTTTATTTCCTATCAAGTTGAAGGTTGGGCATTCAACTACAAATCTACAATCTATAGGTTCAGCTCCAGCTAAACCTTAGAAAACTTTGTGCAAGTGTCGCACACCCCTGTAGCAAGCTTGTAGACCTATTCTTCTGCCTTCACATCCTTGGGAATGGCCAATTCGGGGACCATGCAGCAAGCTTCCTTCGTGGCCTTAATCATGCATTGATTTTTGTTAGTAAGTTCCACCATGGACATGAAGTCGGTGTCTCGCTGTAGGGCCATCTACACATTATTGATTTTCTGCTCACTGATCACCTACAAAGCACGCTATTCTTGGGCCCTCAGATCTGCGATCACTCCATCTTGGAATAGGTGGAGTGCCTCACCAGGAAGCACTGCCATGTTCAACCCCATTCCCTTGACAGCACTAATAGCAAACCTATCAGCTTCATTTTTTTTGTCAGTTCTCCATCCTGTAGTACTATCGCTCTGAGTCCTTCACAAGTAGCATTGTGATAGCTTCTAAATTACTGATGGTAAGGCTGGTGGATACCGCGCCAGCATGTGATGCACATATTTGTAGTTCATGAAGACCTATTTGGATGGCCCCTAATAGTTGATGTTGTTTCTTCTCGAACTGTTGCAGTACGTCCACAATGACATCCTGCACCGTGTCTCCAATGTCATTCAAATCACCCTCTGTTAGGGTGATGGGGTGCAGCGACGTCTTACTAGCCTTGGATTTCTTTCGCAACCCACTTTTTCTTGTTCTCTTGGATGTATGATGCATTACGATATCGTCTACCGGTCCACTCCATGCCACTATATTTGCTCATTCATTTCATCCTCTATTTCAGGTGAAGGCAACCTCGCACCTTTGTCATAGTCACACTGTCTTATGCTTGTCTGCTTTTCCACCTGTTATGTGGCATCGCACTCTGCTTGGGCCTTGTCAACGGCCTCCTTCTTCCTCTTCTTTGCCAGTTGTGCCATCTTGAGCTTAACCTCCTCCTTTTTGGTTTGTGCAGAGGACTTGCTCGATCCCACTGTTGAGTCTAAGGTAGTGCGCCACCTTGTCAGCCAGCAATCAAGAACTGCATCGATCGCGTCATCAGTTGTCAAGTAAGGCAAGTCGTGCCACTGTTGCTCATGGAACTTTTGTGCCCTGATTGATATGAATTGAAATTTTTCCTTGAACTCCACATACTCCTACAGTTTGACAAACACAGTAGGCGACAATCACGACTTGCGATTGATAGCCATGTGTACATTCATTTCCATGAAGATCTAGAAGATCTTGCTATCCTTGATGCGCTGAGCATCCTTGGTCGCCCATAGCGAAGCATACTTCGCTGCTTCTAGCAGGTCCGACGCGACCGAGGGGAATTGACTGTCTTTAGGTAGCTCCCAAGCTACCAGCGCAATGGACAACAAGAGCCGCACATAGTGGAAGGTCTTGCTGAGCTCTTGCGCCTCGCAGAAGTTCATAAGGAACTCATGCAAGTTTGTAAGGAACTCACTACAGAGATAGCACACCCAATTAAAATGAACTCTTTCAGTGCATTAGGCTACTAGAGCGACGATGGGTGCCAGCACTTCATCTGAGTGACACTTCATCATAACTTTTCCTGCCACATTCTACGTGGCCACCTTGACCACAAGGTCATAGATACTCGAGATGGCATAGCTTCACAGCTTCTTCATGACATTGAATTTCTCCTTCATGGCCTCTGCGAGGGCCTACTTGCCACCTTTTCTGCCAAACATCATGGCAGAATTTTCCCCTATATAGGGCAGTCGTGTGATCATATGGATCAACCTATCGGTGATAGGTATCGACTCCTCCAACCAGAGACACCCATCATGCACCAAGCATAGCAACTACTTGATGACCAATATTGTAATGGGTGTGCGATTGTAGTGTGGCACCCATAGCAGGTTGAGCAGACCTGCCTTATCTACACCCCTAAGCCACTTTCACGGTTCCAATGCAGTCATCCCAATGGTTATGTGAACACCACGGTGCCTTAGCTGTTCAATCACCAAGTGCGGAAACTTCTCAGTGTCAGCTAAGTCCCAATCTTCCAGTTTCAACAGCGGAACCCACCCCAAACACAGTCCTTCAAAGACAAACTCGTCTAGCAGTAGAGGTATGTGTAGGGAAACCTTGCTTTTGTTGATGTCCTTTGACACCTTGGTCTTGCCTTTGCACAGAGGGACATATTCAGGAAACTTAGTGATAGGTTTAGAACCCTCGACTTCAATGTCATCCACTTCCACCCCCAAATCCTCATCATCCATCGAGATTTCCTCAATCTCTTCCTCCTCTAGTTCCAAGTTAATAGTTTTTCCCTTGTCCTGTGTGGTGCGCTTGTCCTTATGTGGGTTTCTTCTAGGCGTTGCATGCATTGGTATCACAGCTTGCTTGCCTTTCTTATCCTTCACACTCTCCTTGGTTAGGGTAGGCTTCAGTCTAGGCATTTGTGGTGGCTTGGGACTTCATCTAGCACCTCTACAACCTTTAGAGAAACTCCCTCTACCTCCATAACAACCTCTGGCATAGCCCTTGGTTGTCACTGCTTCGGTGTCCATAGATTTGGATCCTGGTATAAAATCACGAATGAAATTGCGGTTGGACTCTGGAAATTGATCAAACACTGGGTATTCAAGAAATTCTTCGAATAATGCATGGATCATGCATGTCTAAGAGCTCACCAACTCAATGTTCAAAATGCCAAGTGTTTTTCGTTGGGCCTCCACATGTAATTTATAACCCGTTTTGAATTCAAATGTGACCGTTCCCCCCACATTCAGTTCATTAATGTTGGATTAGCGACAGATTTCCATGTATCTTACCCATAAATTTCATCCTAAATGTCATCTTCCCTCTCCATTTGGCCGCATTCTCACTGTTAAATCATGAACAGTGACTTTAACGGTCACTTTCCGGCTGACCTGCGTGATTTATCCCAAGGTAGTGCAGCTCTCTCTGCATTTTCACGAACCTTGTGACATCTCCTCGTTCCTCACAATCCTCCAATTGCGTAGTTCCCCAACATGGGTAGTGTATTTTATAGTCTCACGCCTCCTTTCAATGGCCTAGAGTGTTAAGACTAGGCTACCTTGATATAGTCAACTAGTCGGATCACCGGTGTACGGCTTCAATCGGTTGTCATTCACCTTTCCTGGGAGTGGATATTTGTTCAATTTAACCAACTCAACTACTCCACTATTGGTAATTTCCTTAATGACATAGGGCCCTAGCCAGTGCATCCTGAATTTCCTTGGAAATTTATCAAACTTGTTTTCATATAACAAAACTAGATCATTTACCTTAAAGGTGTGCAGTTTAATGTGCCAATCATGCCATGCTTTTTTGCGCTACTTTTGGACCTGTTGGTGGAATCTAGTCGGAAACCTTTCTTCCTCAAGCTTAGCAAGTTGTGCAAACCTCTCTTCCAAGGCTCCGTGGTCCATCATACCCATGAGTGTCACTATGCGCAAACTAGGCACAATGTATTCCATTGGCATCACTGCTTCCACACCATATAGAAGCCTAAAGGGTATTTGTCTAGTCAACGTTTTACACGTCGTTCGATAGGCCCATAGTACTGCGGGTATGCACAGGTCTCAATCACTTCGTTGAGCATTGTAAACCCTGGTCAGCGCATTCTCCAATACCTCATTGAATGCTTCTACCGTCCCATTAGCCTGTGGGTGGCTTTTCTAGTGATATAACTGAAATTCCTCCATTAGCACGCTGATCGTTTTGTTCAGAAAGTGTGTACCATGATCACTCATCAAAATATTTGGACACCCAAATAACGTTAGTACGTACTCAAAGAGAAACTTCACAGTTGTCGCACCTGTGTAGTCCTTCATAGGTTGTGCCTCCACCCAGCGAGTCAAATACTCAGTCGCAGTGATAATGTACCACACTCCCATCTTCTTTCCTTAGGGCTGAATGGGTCCCACAAAATCTATTTCACATTTCTCAAAAGGTTGTAATGTCATCAGTGGGTTCAGAGGTAGCTCATCCCTCTACGATGGCCTACCAGTCCTTTGACACACATTGCATGCCTTGTAGTAAGATTTTGAATCCCGATGGAGGGTTGGCCACCATAACCCTGCCCGTAGGATCTTCTATGCAGTCGGCCTTCCTGCATAATGCCCTCCCACGGTGCCCCGATGAGCATTCAAGAGGATACTTCTCCTTTTAAACTCTGGTACATATCGTCATAATACTTCATCAGATCCCATTTTGTACAAATGTTCGACAATGACAGAAAATTCTGTCGCATGCACCATTAACTCCTTCTTCTACTAGACAGTGTAGCCTTCCAAGGCAGTTCCTGTTGTTACGAAGTGTATGATGTATTCAAGGTGACCATCCATGATGTGCACTACAAAGGGCTACACATCAGTAAATACCTCCAAATTAGTGGGTTCTTCCCTTGTTTCGATGTGCGACAAATGGTCTAGTCCAGTGTTCAGTCATCCACGCTTCACAATAACTTTAATATCATATTCCTAGAACAATGAAAACCACCTACAGATTCTCCCCCCCCCCCCCCCCAACAAAGGCTTATTAACTGTATTTCAACGCAGAATGATCCATATACATCTTAAAATATCCACCCAACAAATAGTGTCTAAACTTCTAGAGCATGTATACCATGGCTAATCCTTTGCGCTCGGTGGTGGAATAGTTCTTCTCAGCCTTGGATAACCTCCTGCTTGTGAATGCTATAGGATGGTCCAATTATCCTCTGCCAACCTGTGTCAATACTGCTCGCAATGCTATACATGATGCATCTACATTTACATGAAACTCCTTCTTCTAATCTGGGAAGAATAAAATTGGTGCAGTGACCATTTTTCCCTTCAGCGCATCCAAGATTTTCTGACAGTCCTCGTTCTAACAGAACATGACATCCTTTTTCAACAAATTATCCATAGGCGCAGTGATTTGGTCGTATCCCTTGATAAACTTCCTATATTACCCAATATGTCCCAAGGTTGTGCGCAACTGTTTCACACTCCTTGGCACCTCCAGGTTAAGTGTCACTGTGATCTTCGTGGGATCTACCATCAATCCCTATCTACAAACCACATGACCCAGTAAGGTCCAAAAGGGGACACAAAACAAACATTTCTTTAGATTGAGCATGATCTAGTACCTTCGACGAGTGTTTAGCATTAAGTGAAAACTGGCCACATGGAAATTTACCAACCTAAACACAGTCCTGTCATCAAAGTACACCTCCAAAAACTTATGAATGAAGTCTTTGAATGCGGCAATGACTACACGCGAAAAAATTGCAGGTGCATTCTAATCCGAAAGGCATCACAGTGTACTGAAAACATCCCCATTCAGTCGTGAGGGTTTTATTGCTTTTGTATTTAGGCATGATTTTGATCTGATGGTACCCAAAGAAACCATTAGTGAAGGAATATGCTTCTTAGCCACTACATTATCCAATACCTCATTAGTGAATGGAGTTGGGAAAGGATCATGCACACAAGCGTCATTCAACTTCCTAAGATATACACATATTCTTATTTCATCCTTCTACTTCTTTTCCTGTACCACCATCGGGCTCACCCAATCAGATTCTTCTACGAGCTTAATGATGCCTGCTGTGAGCATCTCATCTAACGCTAAGCAGACCTTCTCCTTATATTTCAGATTGAGATGGTAAGGTCTTTGCTTAACCGGCTTCGCGTCGGGTTTTAATGTGATCTTCATAATGCCCAGGTCTCCTATTATCCCCTTTAGCTCCGTAAACTTGGTAGGGAACAAATCCTAGTATTCATGGAGTAATTCGACGACCTTGTCTACTCGCATCACCCCAGTAATCTCCAATCTTCATGAATTTGGGCTCTGCCTCTATACCACTATTTATCTGTTTAGTTTTCAACAACACGGTTATGTTAGGATTCTCGATCGGCAGTCCCTCAACCTCGTAGTGACCCTTGGTTTCAGGAATATTAATCTTCCGTGGATCCTCATCTTTTCTTTAGCAGTCATGTTATAGCATTCTAGCATGTTGCTCAACCAATTAGTCCAATCGAGTTGAATCAGATCTAAAGGATCCTGCGGTATCCTAAAGATCGTTGCTTTAACCTCTTGTAGCACTTTGTCAATATATTCAAACCCATCTTCGAAGCTGAACATCATTATGAACCCTTCGCACAGGAATATCCCATTATCCTGTGCCATGGTAGAGCTCTATCTCCAAGTACGAGTTCATCGGGATGACATCCAGGGTGTGATAGAACAAGTGCACCCATTCAGGTTGGGGCTTTGCTCCATATGCCTTAGCCCATTTGGCCAAGTGTGTGCGGGGATCATCCTTCCCGTCATACTTGTCTGTCACTCATACCTTCAACTTCCCAAAGAATTTTCTCATCATCCTCCTACATTCGTGCCAATCATCAAAGCTACCCTTGTGCATACCCCACCATCTCGCGGGCGTAGTGCGTAGGGCCCAATCCAAAGTGTGGAAGTGTTGTTTCTCGAGTAATTCCCTCTCAAATGCATCCAAAACCACATCCACATCATTCAAGCCAGCATAAGTGGGAAGATTTCTTACCTCTGACGACACGTAGCGCAGCGACTGGGTCATCATGTTACAACTCAGCATGGTTACTTCATGTAGCTGATTCTGCCAACACTATAATTCTTCAGCCGAGTCTGAGTTTTAGGAACTCTCACGATCCCATGTAATTCATCCATCCATTGTTGGATTCACCCAATCTTGGTATCATGTTGTTATCTTATATATGCAATCCAAATTGTCATCACTTTCATAATCACAGACTGGTTCAGTATAGCACGATCCTTTAGCAAGATCTAGGGGTACTATTACGCGAAGCTATTTCTTTCCAAATATAATCTTTCGCTTCTTTAGGTTTATTACCCCATTCATGTTAGTAGCCCAATCAATGCCAAGGAGCACAGGGTAGGGGTTGTTGTCATCCACAGTTTCTGTTACTTCAAAATTAGCAATTGTGCTCGCGCCTTTAATATCTATAGTTACTCCTTGTAGTCATCCCATGGGGATGATCTTATGTTGATTTTCCATCCTTAACTAAATCAGATACCACTACAATGCAGGTCTCCCCATCCGCTCTCAAGTCTACTTCGGTAAAATGTTCACGTCTAACCCCAGATTTAGAATAACCTAAACCATTTTGTATTCTCCTATCTGTGCAGTGAGTCTCTTCTCACATCATGTCCTTGTTTTATTCTTAGCAATCTTCCGTACTATGCGTAGTTCACCTGGAGTGTTTCTAGCACATCTATTTATAAGTTCCTGTAACCCCTTCACAGCCTTGCTATCGCACAACAGCTTCATTCAGGTCTCTAGAAAGGTTGTAAGCATAAAAGGGTACATTCCCTAAATAGATTTATCTCGACTTCCTAAGGTAGAAGCCTCAACAAATCTCTTCTTTGCTTCCATGAACATTTCGCGTGCGTGCTCCAAATCAAATTCTACCTCCTTCTTTGGAGCTTTGTGAACCCATGCATTGTCTTCAGGTTATTTCCCCTTATCATCGCCCATTGCAATTCCACTTCGGAGCACTATATTTACATTCAGATCTTCTTTGTGAGGCTTAGACCTCATCATCCGCAGGTTCTGATTTGGCTACGGTGGTAGCACCGCTTTTTCGCGTATCCTTGCTATCAATGTAGGACAGTCATCAGTCTCATGATCAAACTGAGTGCAATATTTGCATGACGAACGCATTGGGTGAGTGCATTCATGGGCATAATGTCTTCATCCTCCATAATTGTGACAGATCAGCTGTTTCCGATCTCTGTCAAGTCTTGCTCCACCTCAGCCTCGTCTGCGCCCCTGAAAGCATGGTCGCTCCATCCCAACGCTCTAGTTAGGAGAACGTGTTTCTGCCTGAACTCTATAGGCAGGTGTTCTATCCATCATCAATTCATAACTTCATCAGTTATGCTCATCATCCCCTACCAACCTACAGAAGTTGTAAAACAGTTGTTGTGGTGTTTGTACAAACTTCTGTAGCAAATGACAATTATCAGTCATATGTTTCCCTGCTACTTGACATATAGTGCACCACAATGCAAACCTCGAGCTCGGTCCTGCTTGGGCTTCTGGCCTCAATGGCATTGGTCCTCCCCCTGCAATGTAGCTCGAAAATACTGGGCAGTGATCTTTTTCATGCCCTTGACCTTTACATTTCACACACCATATCTCTTCACACACCTCCGGTTGAAGTGTTTTGTCCTCCTTCAAACTTTGTATTTTTAGGAAAATATTTTGCAACTACGCATGGATCTACTGAACCCCCAGATTCGGATATTTAATCGGTGTTTCATGTAGTCTTATTGCAATCTCCAAGGCCTCTACCTGAGTCGTAATCTTCCGTTGTGATAGTTCAACCCTTAGGTGAGGCAGGAGAAAAGCCACGAACCACTCACGGTGTTGTCCATCTATTAAGTTCATATTATCTTCACGGATTTTACACTTCAATTTATGATCCAACTCCCAAGGTGTCTCACCTGGTTTCATCACGATTTCCTTGAACCCCACAATCAATTGCACCTCTGATTTAGGCCTAATGAACTCTTTATTCAGTGTGGTCTAGATTTCTACCAACCCAGTGTTTGGGTTATCGTTAGAGTACTTGATGTACTAAGTTAGTGTACGATCCTACAAAGAACTAACCAATGTTTCCTTCTTCATGTGATCATCTATGATGCCCTGAGCTTCCCATACATCTTTTATGATGAACCAAAACTAGTCCGGGTCCTCATTTCCCAAGCCCTTAAATAATGGCAGCTTCACTGAATTTGCCATGTTGAACAAGGGTGGAGGTGGTGGTGGTGTGGGCGAAGTCGCAAGTGATGGTGGTGAAGGTGGGGGTGGTAGTCGCAGGAACCCTTGTTTTATCAACTAAACCGCACTTCGCGGAGAAGCCTGCCCTACTCCCTCTTCATCACTCAAAGGAGGTGAAATCAATGGGCTATATTCAGGACCCTTTTTCCTTCATTCCTATAAGTTTTTCCATTTCGTGTAGCTCCAAACATCAAGGTAGTTTCATAAGCTGTTTTTCACACAATAGCATTTTAATCAAAGTATTTAGAGACTTCAAGTACTTACCTCATGGACCTTTGAAAAAACACTGCTCCACCTTGTTGTAACTGATGGAGGTATCAACCGTGAATTTTTTCACAAACCCCCCTATGATATGATCGAGCCAATGATCGACAACACAAGTGATCTTATCCTTAGAGGCTTCTAATCTCTATACTATCCTCGGAGACCTTACCTCACAGACCTTTGAAAAAACAACGCTCCTCCTTGTTGTAACTAACTGAGGTATCAACCGTGAATTTTGTCGCAAACCCCCCTATGCTACGATCGAGCCAATGATTAACAACACGAGCGATCTTATCCTCATAAGCTTCTAGTATCTATACTAAGTCTAGGGTCCAAGCAATAGGATCGTCAAGCCTCCACCTTCCTTGGCTATCCACTAGCTTCGCGATCCACTCATATATCTCAACTGGAAAGGAATAGAAAAATATCTCGTGGATTTCTGTATACAGGTACCTGTCTGGCCACTATTCCTTTGTCAGTCATGGATTTATGTTCTCCTATGCTACAAATTTGTGGATCTTCCTATCCAACCAGTCTTTCACCTCTTTCATAGTTGGATTCTAGTGATACAACATCACACATCTCTCATACAAATTCAGGTCCTGGCAACGGAACCATTTGTTGACTTTGTGGGCCCTGACCCATGTCCAACGTTAGTCAGCCAAACAAATCCCTACATCGGTGGGCCTTTCAACATTAGCCCATGGAGTGCGGACCAAAGTCTCACACGAAGCAGTATGGGGGGATGCTAGAACTAGGTTTTCGTACCTTGGGATGATCGTGATGACGGTTTATAACCCCTGCCCCTACTTTCGTGCAAGTCGCTAAGCCTTAGGGCTTTATCAATATACCCTTTATTCCACCCTTTCATACCTCTGTGAAGGTGTATGATTGACCTTCGTGCAACCCTAACCAGTGGTTCAGGTACTTTCACACAGCTATGACAGTGTGTTGTATAGGTTCCAAAGTTATCTCAAGTTTTTTACTTATCTTACTAATCAATTATAGTTAGCGTGGCGTAAATTGATATATTTACTTGTGTTCAATTGATAGATAGAATCACATACATTCGCGCATAAAATAAACATTGTAAAATAAACCCATAACACAATATAATTAGATTCATTAACAGAGACTAAATACACAGTAATTGCAGAATGCTTCTCTTTATTAATATCTTCTGGTTAATACAGACTATATCCACTAAAAACTAAATTATTTAGCCCCCTACCAATACAAACCCAATACACCTTCCCAATTTAAAAAACCCCTACTTCCACTAGATATTGTAGGTATCTATTTTTTCATTTACACTTTTTATACCCCTTAATATTTTTTCATTAACTTTCAGCTCCATCTTTTATACTTTCCAATATAAAAACCCTTTACCCCATATATATCCCTCAATATATTATGCCATTTTTTCCTCAATATATATCCCCCAATATGAACCCACGTGGTATGGTATTTCTCCCCCAGTGAAGCCCCCATGACCTATGCTAAGGCATGAAACACTTAGACTTCTCTACCAATACTTCCCAAGCTTCATTGATTCTAACTGCATAGAGCTTACTTACTTAGCTCTCTTTTATACAATCCCATGGTCTGTGGACCATGGGTAGATCTTTATATCTGACTTGACACTTTATAAAATAATGGCAAAAACCATTTGACTCTTGACACCTCCGTGCTCCGTGACCACAAAATGTGGAGACTTTACAACTTTATTACAAAACATGGGCTTTCCAAAACATGGGCTTTTAGCCCCAAAATTGCTCTTGGGGGAACCTATTCCCAACACTAACTTAAGACATTAAGAAATTGTTCTTATTATTTTGCTAAAAGGGAAGGACTCATTTTCAGGGTTCTAGTTGGGTTGATTTCCACAATTTTGACATGGTCTTAATCAAAACCAATAGTGATTAATTCTACCCATGGACCATTTTCAGGCTTCCCTAAGGGATCCTCTTCTAGCTCATCAATTTGAATCATAGCAGGATGTTTGTTTTTCATAAAATTGTAAGTAAAGTTATCTTCATCTAGTTTCCTACTTCTAATAGTGGCTTCTAGTTTAAAAATTTGTTAAGGGGATGACTGGTAAAATTCTTCCCACTCTTCTCCTCTACCCACATAGGATAATCTTTCTTAACAAGGGGTTGATCAGGGGGGTATAATACAAGTTGTTTTGTGAGTTGTCCTTTCTTGATTATCATGTCCCCAACACTACAACTAATTTAAGCATTAGCAGTAGCTAACCAAGGTCTCTCTAAGATGAGAGGATCCCATTGAAATTGGTCTTAAGTTGGAGTACAAGGAAATCAGTGGGGGACTCCCATAAATTGATGGAAACCATCACATCATCAATGACACCCTCAGGTGCTACTATGGATTTTTCTACAAGTTGCTGCATTGTTGTGGTTTTCCTTAGGGATCCCTATAGGTTGAGCTTGAGCATGGTTTCTTGGTTATGACATTGATTTCAACCCCTAGATCAATGACTGTGTTGGGGACTAAATTTATTTTAATATGTACATCAACTATTGGGCTACCAAGATCCAAATACTTTGGGGAGATGATCTTCCCAAGTATTAGATTAACCAATTTCCCAACAATGTTGATAGTGGGGTCATCTCTCTTATTCCTTCCTAGCCTCTTGAAACACTCTTCCCTGATGAATTTACTATGTATGGGAACATATTTGATGGCCCGTAGGAGACAGATTTTAACACACAACATTCTCATTTCTCCTAGAATTTTTGCCTCTTCTCGGTTGTGTGACTTGGGGTGGACCAACTGTTCAAGATAGGGAGGAGGATTGGCTTGAGGATTACTTTTTTCCTTCTATTCTTCATGATATGCTATTGGAGAAGGTGGGTGAGAATTAGGAAGTACCCTATTGAACCTGAGGTTGATCTCTTCAATTTCTACAGCATAGATAAGATAGGATGTTTCTCCATTATAGACTTGTTGGGCCTACTTGTTGTTTGGGTTTGGGTTAGGTTGAGAAGGCATTTTGGGTTTCTTTGGTGGATTATTTTTGGGTAGATGTGGTTGAGGATGAGGCATTAAGGCAAGTGGTTGGGATTATTTTGGCCTCCATACGTATGGGGGATTACCCCATTGAGGAATTTAGGGATGATATGATTTCAAACGTGGAATGATAGGTTGAGGAGGAGGATAGGACCAAGGTGAAGACATCAATGATGGTGATTTGTTTGGAGGTTACCAAGACTAAAAAGGTTCATTATGATTTGAATTGAAAGAAGGAGGATAGTGTATACCTTGCATACCTTGTTGATATGGCCTAGGGCCTTGTGGCCTCCTTTGGTTGAAAAACAAAAGTTGCTCCATGCCTCCCTCTACTCCTTGATACACCAATTTCATACCTGCAAGAGATGGAAATTTTTCATTTGCATTATTTTCATCACATACAAATAAAATTTCTCTTACATTTAATGGACACACATTTCTAGGGTGTCTTTTGGTGCATCTAAGGAAAAAGGGCTAATGCATTCCTTCCTCTTCTTGATTCTTCTTGATCTACATGGTGTCCATATGTAAGTAAAAATTATGTAACATCTCTCTTTTTAATTCCTCTAACATGATTCCTATTTAATTCTTGATGACTAAGATAGAATTTGAAGAGCTTATCAAACCTTGTCTGGATCTACCTCTTTTACTTGTAGCCCTAGAGTGGTTTTTTAACATTTTATTGATTTACTAATAATTGAGTTGGTAAATATCTCCATTAAATAGCATGTTGAGGGTCTCCTTCAACTCTCCTCTGACACCTTGAATTAATACCAACTTCATTAACTCCGGATCAAGGGTGCAATTAGCCCTTATATAGCTCAGCTAAAATAATTTTGCATAGTCTTATAGGGACTCATCTAGTCCTTGAGTCATCTTGAAGATTTATTCTTTTGTGCCCCTTCCTCTGCAATAATATTTGTATTTAATTTTGGATTCTTGCTGCATTTGAGCCCGAGTAGTGATATTGCTTCCTTACAAACTCATTAACCAACATAGGGCCACATCCTTGAGGGTGGAAGGAAACAACTTAAGTTTCTACTCATCAGAGGTGTAATCATATGTAATTCAAACATGAATGTATCAAGGTCTTCAAAAGCCAAGAAATGAAAATTTGGAAAGGAAATGGGGCTAATGTTCTTCATTCTAGCCTCCCCATTTGTCTCTGTGATTGGAAAGAAATCATATTGTTTATTTCTAGCCACTCCTTTGGTGGGCGATGGAGGTTTTTCTTCCCCTATAGGCTCCTCAAATATATTTGGTTGCTCACACAAAAATTTCTCCAAATCCTCTATGGTCAGAGGAGGAGATCCATAGTCACCAAAAAGTGAAGGTTGATTGCTTGTACAGGTGGGGGATTTAGGCAGAGATTTCTTTGAGTTGTCCCTATCTAATAAAGGCATGAAATAAATGTTTTTTATTTATTTTTTTATATTCTTTTTCAACAAAAATACTAATGAAAATAATTGTTGTTTTTCATGAAATGGAATGGAGTAGAATGAAACTTGAAAGAAAAAAGAAATACCTACTTTGACACCTCCCCAGAAATGGCACCATAAAGTGATGATTCCTAGTAATACAATAAAAATGTTGCAACTCCCATTCCTACCAACTTTAATTTATCAGTATATATTTCATACAAACTTAATAAGTGAAAGTGTTATATGCATAGTAAGCAAGATTCTACTTAAGCTACTATGAAGCAATCGATTAAACTGAAATGTGTAGAGACCATTTTGCAAAATTTCAAAGAAATAAAATTATTGAAGTCAACTTTGTAATAAAAGAGGAAATTGAAACTTTACTTGTCCTACTACATCAAGGAAACATTAATCTATTTGCAGGAAAAGAAAGACTAGAAAAGAAAACCCTAATTTTGTTTTGCATAAATTTAATGACAAGAATGTAAACCTAAACTAGTTGCATGAAAGTAAATTCAAGGAAGAAAGTATATAATATTTAATTCAAAGTAACTATTTTTAGAAGCCATAAAATGGTCAAAGTTAATCAATCTAAACTATTTCTATGCTACTTAACTCTTAACCAAAACAGTAAACCCCAATTGCATATTTAGAGCTACAGTGACGAAAGGATGAGGTACAAAGGGTCTCTGGTCCCTTAATCTTGGATTCCAAGGCTTAGAGGATGTTATAAAGTGATAATAAGAAAAAAATAGGCTTAAGAGGCAATTCTAACCAAGTTCTGATCAATTTTATGTAGGGTTACAAGATTGATACAAGACTACTACAAGATGCCATGTATTGCTACATGTTTGCATCTGAGAGCGATATAAGGGTTCTAAAAGTAGTATAGATATGGGAGAAGGTATTATGAGGTTGTGGAAGAGTGTAAAGGAAATTTCCATGCTTATATCTACTAAGTATCCCATCATGTACAAGGGTAAAAACAAAACTAATGTTCTCTTATAGCTTTGTAATACAATTTTCTATGCACAGACAGTTTGGAGGAACGAATGGAAATGGGAAGAGTGGTGTTTAAAGAGATGGTGTTGGAGAAGGAAAATGATGCTATTTTTACTTATGAACCAATAGATATTAACTACACACAAAGTTATTATTCAACTAGCAAAGACATCACAATTAAAGGACTGCTAAAATATTAATTGCGAAAAACCAAAATGCATAGGAAAGAATGAGTTGAATTTAAACTAGGATTTAACTATTGCATAAACGAAAGACTATATTTTTTTTTCCTCACAGGCCCTATAGCCAAAATTATTAAGAGAGGTGACTAATCAGTCTATATATACAAAAAAAATTCATATAAACATATTTGCAAAAAGAGATAGTACTAGGCTAAGTGTAGAAACAAGAAATGCATAACAAAAATATAAAAGAGAGGAGCTTAAGTGCATGAGGTGGGTCCTAACCCAAGGAAACTTAGAGCCCTTAAAACAAACACAGACTGGAGGAAAAAATACGATTTTCATTGATCTTAGAAACTATTCAAATACATAGCATGACAATGTAAATAACAAGTAGCAAGTTATAGCTCTAATAGTCATTATCTTCCTCTAAAAGGTTGAATCCTACTAAGATTCTAAGCTCCTTTTTTAATACAAAAATGAGTGAAGGACAACCTCCTTGAAGGGAAAAGCCAATCGAGTTGTTGATGGGATGATGCAAGGAACGAATCACCTAAATTTTCTCCTAATGGTATCCAATGGGCTCCTGCACAATAAATGATTCATCTCTTGCACATTTAATGAATTAGGCTACAAGATATGACAAATATTCCTTAACCTTCCTAGTGAACACATTATAGCTCAAAACGAAATCCTTAAATGCAAAGGGAGAGATTAAAATGTGTTGAAGGATATTCATATGGTCCTTGAATTGTGCCTATCTAGGAAGCCCATCACTTGACATGCTTTAGTCGCTACTGCAACACACAATTATCATAAAAATAAAAGCAATAGATGATTACTCCATAAAAATGTATCCCTCTGATAGACAATTACATCTGGAATTTTAACTATCAATGCTTAAACTTCTAGACAATTATTATTAAAGAACTTCAAAATGCATGCACTTCAAGAAAGCACCAAAGGCATACGATAAAGAGAGATCATCTCTAGTCCCATACCACGAGAAAAAAGTTCAAACTATATAGATCACAAGTAGAAGATATGCACCAGATCAAACCAGAATGCTACATGTACTCAATCATTGCACACATTTACTAGATTGGAGATATTAATAATCACTCTTAGACAAATTAGATTGAAACCTTGAGCATGTATCTCCCTTTGACTGTACTTGTGATTGCTCCAAAATAGAGAGAGAGATAATATTCTATATCAAACCCATAGAGCATTGTGCCAAAACAATTCAACAAAAATGTTGTGCCAAAATAAACTCTATACCAGAATAAACCAAAGGAATTGTTGTGCCAATACATACCAAAAGATGCATTGCTTAGATCAAACTATAGAAATAATAAAAACAATACCTTTTCGCACCAAATAAAAAAAAATGAGAATTCGATGAGCTCATATTTAAATATGTTTTTAGAGTTCTTTAACATATTTATATTCAATTCATTAGCCCACACTAAATCGAAGCATCATGTTTTTACCCATAACAGAGCCAGATCAATGGATATTTGTGCTAGAACAAATTTAAAATGAAAGGAAAAATCCTTAGAATGAGCTAGACCATCTTCTAATTTTGTTATGAGAAATTTGGGAAAGTAATGTACATATGTGATTAATCAATTATAGACTTGATTTTGGGCCATCATCGTACTTCACACTTGAACCCTCACAATCTCTAGTATCATGTGACTAGATCTATGATTACACCCTCGTAGGGCCAAAGCATGACATAAATTGAACCCATATTATATGGATGCATGTTCCAAAACAAAATAAAAATTATGAACACTTATTACACCACGGTCTCAATCAATATGGTTTCTCCCATCACGTATTAGTTCTGAATTATGGACAACATTTCAACTCTTGTACTAGAACACACAAAAAGACATAAATCAATCCATGGATGAATATCTCTTATTAACTCCACTAGATGTCCATTTAACGTGAAATATGGTAATTTATGCATGTTTCTTGGAGACCAAATCAAGTCGATTCGTTGGAATACCATGAGCAAAAACCAATGTAATTATTGATGGTAATGTGAACCGATAGAAAATCATTGTGAGAAGAAACCAAGAAAAGAAACCATGGTTTTTAAGCCTTGAATTGTTTTTCATTCTTGGAAATGCAGACATTGGTTTTCCACGAACAATCTAAGTTATGGATGCTAATTTCCCATGTACAATCTAGATTTTCGACATTGGTTGTTTGTATTTTATCTATGTTTGCTCCTAAATAACCCTAGGTCTTTATCAAGTTGGATCTGGGACCTCAAATGACCATCATCAATTGTCCAATCATACTCCAAATCTCCTATACTATGTTGAAATCAATGCTAACACCAAGTTTTCCAACAATCTCCCCCTTTGGCATTGATGTCAAGCACCATTATCAGTTGATGTGAAACCTTCTTTCCCCCCCCTTTGACATCAATGACAAAGAATCAATGGCACGGGCCACCCATGAGGTTGTGTACATGAAATAGAACTCTCCCAGAGTTTGTGCATATGAAGGTCCCCCTAAGTTGATTATGTAAGAGAAGAAGAAGAGGTAATCCCCAATAGTTATCTAAGATACTCAAAGGATTCTTGGGGAAGAGGTTTAGTAAAGATGTATAAATTTTTCTCATGTGTAGGGACACATTCTAGCTGCACCTTGTGATCCAAGGCTTTCTCTCTGAGGAAATGATATTTAATGGGAATGTTCTTTGTCTTAGATTGCATTACAGGATTCTCAGATATACTAATGGCATCAATGTTATCATAGAATATAAAAATAGGTTGGGGAAATTTATCCAAATATCCTACAGATTTTTAGTCATCCATAGTACATGGGCACAACGTGTTGAAGCTACAATATATTAATATTCAACACTAGATAAATAAATATAGATTTTTTTCTTACTAGGCCAAGAAACTAAGCATGTTATATGATAGCAAGAAAATGCTTCATTTGAAATTTGCCTTAGTAAAATGGAGAAATTCAGATTTCCACATTAGCAAGAGGACTTGAGTTGCAGTTACCAGGAGTGACATGGCCAAGTCACTTGTTTAAATCATTTAATTCAAGTTTGTGGGATAGAAGTAGAGTTGTGCATGAGTTGATTGCTAAGATCTAGAAATATAACGGAGTTATAGTTAGTGAAACTCAGTTATCTAAGCTCTAGTCATGAATAGAGTCAATAGGAGTTCACTTGAGTAGTAGTATTTTTTGTTAATTCATTGATTTCTCTGTTAACTAGTCAATTTACTAAAAATATCCCTAGTTATGCATGCAATTCGAATTTCCTAGTTGAGTTGGAGGAAAAGGCACATTGTAATTATCAATTGTATATTATTGAGTGTACAATTTTTCATTGGAGCAGGTGAGAAATTTCTCTTGGATATGCACAAGGAAATAGGATATTTCCGTATTTTTTAGGATTTAATTTCCTTAGGAATTGCGCAAGGAAATAAAAGGAATTTGGAATCCTATTTTTGCTAAGTGTTGGTCAAAGTAGGTAGAGTAGGAGATCAGTATTGCAGTGTAGGTTGAGCTTCAAGAATTGAATTTGTCATTGTAATTGATCATTATCTCATTTGATATAATACAAAACAGAGGAGGGGTTTTTCCCAATTGGTTTCCCAAGTAAAAATATTGTGTCCATTGTGACTTAATGATTGCATGTGTTTCTATTGTATGTTTTCCTTTATACATATTAAGTAGAAGAAATTTGTGTCTATTGTTTTCATTCTGAATTCATTAGTAGTTGTTGGCTTGTTGGGGCCTGACCCAGGTTCATAGTTAATTAGCCAAACAAATCCCTATACTACTGGCCCTTTCAGCAACAATCTATGAAGCGCACACTGAGGTCTCACCCGAAGTAGTATAGGGGGTGCTAGAACCAAGTTTCCATACCCTTGAGATGTTTGAGGGGTTGAATTGGTCCAACTGTTAGTCCCTTCGCGCAGGTTACTTCACGCCCTTCCCTGCCCTAATATATTTTCCTTCATGCAACCCTACCTAGGGGTTGTGGAGCTTCCACGCTACTGGAGCAACGCTCTACACTATTTCCCTAAGTTTCACCTGAGATCTTACTTATCTTCCTACACCAGTTCGTTATCTTCACGTAAATGGATGCCTTACATTATATTTATTTATACAGTACATTCATATGAGTTCATGCAACAAATAAACAATACACTTGTAATTTATACCAAATAATACATTAAACAGGAAAAGATATATAGAAATATGATCAAACTTCTCTTTATTAATGCTTCCAACAGTTACATACTTGACCTGCCCTATGCACTCAGCTGCAGGGGTCCGCACACTCAGCTGTGGACTACTAGGCCTCTGCACACTCAGCTGTAGAGCCTTCTCCTACTCTATGACCCAAAGACACACTTTACACTTCGCCTCCATCCCTTAGACTCGTCATGCTTCTACTCTATTCCTTCTATTAGTTGATCTTTTACACTTAGAGCCTTCCTCTATTTATACAATCCCATGGTTCGCAGACCATGGGTGGATCTTCCAAGCTGAAATTACATTATAAAAACAAGGGAGAACAACCCTGTGACTCTATTATGACTTCACACTCCGTGCCCTCAAATCACGGAGCCTTTATAAAGGACTTGGTCAAAACTTGGGCTTTAAGCCCCAAAACATGCCTTAGGGGGATTCCATTCCCAACAGGCCCCCAACACAAACATCATGACTTGCTCTCAAGTCACTTTGTTGGTGCAGAGATCTTTGCGTGGAGTCCTTCCAACTCTGCTCAAACCACTGCAAGGTCAATGGTGCACTGAGTGGTTTCCTGCTGAATTTCTTGTACCCACTATTCTGATACCGTGGTGTCGGAACTGCTTCCCTACATCTATTCCTGTGTCCCCTGCATTTGTGCAAGCTTGCCTTCAATTGCTGCTATGATGGTGAAGGCCTCGTCAATCCAAGGCTAAATGTGTGCCTTCATGACTACTTCTTTGTGTCATGCTATGTCCACCTATTCTTTTAATGCTTTGGCCTTTTGCATTTGCATGAGCCTTTGGGTGAGGTCCATCGTCTCCATGGTCCCTTTCACGTTGTCATACTGCTACTGGAGCTCATGCACCTCTGTCTCTAAGCGTTGGATGTTGGGGTCCTCTTGCAGATTCGTGAGGACCTCAAATGACTCCTCCAACATTCTGGTGCAGTCCCTTACTGCACTGTCAATCTCTTCCAGCCCTGATGCAATAGCACTGGCGCACTTTTCTTTGACTTCTAGAGGGGTGGATGGATGTGCCTTCAATCGCAGCTCTTCTATTTGAAGGTTCAACTCCATCTGAACCTTAGTCATTTCTTCTTGCACCTCATGCACCCCTGCTACTAGTCGATGGGTGCACGCCTCTGTTGGTGCATCTACTGTGATGGCTAGCTCAAGGACCATCTAACAAGCTTCTTCTAGTACATGTACCATCTGCTTGTTCTGTGCTAGCACTTCATCACACTGCAAGCTCAACTAATCCATGTTGATATTTTACTTGCTCAGCACTTGGAGCACGTGGCTCTCCCTAGCCCGCAGTTACGTAGTAATCCCATCCTGCAAAACGTATAGCTTCTCCCATGGGAGCGCAACCATGTTGATTTCGATACCTTTTAGTGTGCTAATCATAAGCCTAGAAGCCTCATTTGTTTTCACCAGTGCCCCTTCTGGCAGCGCTATTGTATTTGTCGTCTGAGCGCACAACATCTGCTCTGCTGCAGTTGTCCCTACTGCAAGGTTGGTTGAAAGTGTACCAGCCTGAGGAGTGTGAACCTGCAACTCCTGAAGTTTCACTCCGAGGGCCCCCAACACAATATAGTTCTCCTGCGTGAAGTTATGGAGGGCCTCGAAGGTGACATCACGTATCGTCTCATTGATGTCATGTAAATCACCCTCAGTAAGGGCGATCGAGTCAATAGACAACTTTGATGCCTTGAACTTCTTGCGTGGCCCCATCCACTCACTTGGGAATTGGTGCTTCAGTTGTGTTGACGTAGTTTTTGGGTTCGTGCTGCCCTCCTCCTCTTTTTCTTCCTGCCCATGCGAAGGCGACTTTTGCCCCTCACACACCTTCTTAGTTGCCCCCTATGTTGCTGCTGCTGCTGCGGCATTTTTTTATTCTTCTATTGTCTGTGTAGCGTCCCATGCCTCCTGTACTTTTGTTGTTGCTGCCGCTTGCCATCTCTTCTTTGCCAACTACACCATGCACAGTTTGGCCTCCTCTTTCTTCTTCTGCGCTGCAGACTTCTCCATTGCCACAATGTCTGGGGCGTGCCACTTTGGCGGCCATGTCTCCAGTACATCAAATATTACGTCGTTCATGGCTACAAATGGTATCTCTCTCCATTTCCTGGACGGGTCCTTGCATGCTCTAATATAGATGCTATGGAGGTCTGCTTTAAATTCTGCAAAACTTTGCAGCTATTGTAGACAGTGGGTGATAACCACGGCTTGTGGTTAATCCCCATTCTAATGTTCATTTCCATGAACACACAAAATATCTTACTTTCATGGATCCGGTTCGCATCCTTCATGGCCCAGGGTGAATCATACGTCACGGCCTTCAGAAGATCCCTATAAATTGTGAGGAACTGACTATCCTTTGGCAATTCTCCTACCACGAGCACTATGGACAGCAAAAGCCATGCATAGTGGAACATTTTGCCTTGTTCTTAGGCCTCACAGAAATTTTCCAGGAAATCTTTACACGAAAATTCAGACTAGTTGAACTGGACCCCCTTCGTGCACTGCTCATCAAGTGCCACCACCGACACAGGTACCCCATTTGCGCGACACTTACGCATAACTTTACTCGCCAGTATTTGGGTCACAACTTTATCTGCTTTGTTGTTGTTGCTGGATATGGCATAGCCCCTTTTCTTCTTCTCTAGCTTGTACTTCTTCTTCATGGCCTCCGCGATGGCCAATTCATTGCTTTTCTCCTCCGAGATGTCTGTGGGGTCCTCTCCTTTTCATGGAAGCCAGGTAATGCAATGAATTAAGTGGTCTGTGACGGGGATGGGCTCCTCTAGCCACAAACACCCACCATGCACCAGGAAGAGTAGCTGCCTCATGACAAAAATAGTTATTGGGGCACAGTGGAAATGTGGCACCTAGAGAAGGTTTAATAACCCTGCCTTTTCCATTCCGCATAACCACTTTCGTGACTCTAATTCAGTAACCCCCACTACGATGTTCTGCTTAGGCTTCATGAGTTGCATGGTCGCTAGGTGAGGGAAATTCTCATGGTCAGCAAGATCCCAATCTTCAAATTTCAAGCTAGGCACCCGCCACAAGTGTGTTCCCACAAAAATGATGTCGTTCGGGAGGAGCGGGGTCTGGAGAGAGCTATTGCTCTTGTTGAGATCCTTGGGCACTTTTTCCTTCCACTTCCATGGGGGGATATAGGCCGACAACTTTTTTGGAGGGTGCACAGGCTCAGTTTCTTCCTCCATGCCTTTGTCCTTGTCTTCTTCGATGATAAGGTCCTCCAAGTCTTCCTCCTCCTCGTTGGTTTCCAAGTTAATGGCTTTCCCTTTCTCCTCCATCATTAACCTGGTGCGCAGCAGGTTTTGCGGGGACATATGCATAGGAATCATCGATTTTTTGTCTTTCTTCAGCCTCGGCGTGCGTGGTGATTTAGGGATTTCCACCACAATCCTGACGCCTTCAAGGGCATCCCCCACAGTTAGGGCCTGTGCGGCCTCTTCAGCGGTCATCTCTGCGATTTCCATAACTTCCTCAAATGTTGCCATCGTGTTTGTCTAGAAATCTATCACTCATGTAATCAGGGGCTCAATCAACACTCTACATAGGTCAAACAGGGCTCTACTCTGAATACGCGGGGTATACAATCGCTCAATTCGCAAATGACCAAGTGTTGTTTGCTGGACAGCCCTTTGTAATTTATGGCACCTTTTGAATTTGAATTCGACCATTCCCCCCAAATCCAGTTCATTAATTCTCCTTTGGCAGCAGATTTTCGCAAATCTTGCCCATAAATCGCATCTTAAATGCTTACCACCCGATGCATTTGGTCTTAAGTCAAGCATCACATCGTGAATAGTGACTTCAACCGTCACTTTCCAGCCAACCCGTGCGGCAGCACAACCCCCCTTGCACGATCGCAGACCTTTTAACTCTTTTCTTCTGTGCACAGCTCCCGGACAGAGTAGTTTATAGTCCCGCTCCTCCTTTCAAATACCTGGAGCGCTAAGACTATGCTTCCCACGATTAGTCATGTGGTTGTGCCTCCTGTATAGGGTTTCATCCAGTCATCCATCCATTTTCCTCGAAAATATCCCCCCTTTTATTGTTAGTGGTTGCGTTGCACACTTTATCATCGGCATCGCGCCACCATAGTTGATCTGTTTGGTAATATGTGGTCCAATCCAAGGCATAAAATTGATCAATTCACAACGATAGCCCCCAAATTTGTCAACGTAATCATGCGCACCCTGCTTTATCACCCTGGTCTTCTTATCGAGAAGATCTTCCTTTATCTCATCTTCAAGCTTCTTGACTTCTACTTCCACTAGAGCACTTTTCTCCCTTAATTACACCATATATTTCATAAGTTCTCGGAGCCTAAGGTCACCCTGTCAGATTTCCTTGGCAGGTCCCAAGTATTTTGCTTCATTCAGCTGCATTGCCCCTTCTTCCAAGGTTTCGTGAACCGTAGTATCTATCGGTGCTGCCATGCGCAGACTAGGCATTTTATGCTCTATGGGGATTATAGCATTTGTGCCATACTCTAGCCTTGGAGGCACCTATGTCATCAGTTTCTTGCATGTGGTCCTATAAACCCATAGAACCGATGGTACACGCAGGTCCCAATTAGTCCATTGTGCATTGTGTACCTTGTTCAGCGCTTCGCACACTTTGTTAAAGGCTTCTACATGGATAACCTTCTGCACACTTGGTCTTTCCATACTCCGTGGTTCCAATCAGAGGAGTCGTTCACGCCATTGCCTTGCCTGCACTTACTTACTGACCGTGTCTCCTAACGTAAAGGCTGTGTGCATCTGCACAGGTTTCGTACCATATACCTGTATTCATTTGGATAGGTGGGCGCGCGGACCATTTCGTCCAGCAATATTGTCTGTTAGTTGCATCTGAGGCTTCCCAAATCGCATGCACATATTCCTCATGCATTTGCGCTAGTCCTCAAAGCCTCTTTGGTGCATATCCCACCACCTCGGGGGCGTAGCGCGCAGTACCCATTTCAAAGCTTCGAAATTTTTTTGTTTTGTCACCTCTCTTTCAAATCTATTTAGGAAGTCATCTACCTCACTTAACCAATCGTACGTAGGTAGATCCCTTACCTCCATTGATACGCAGCACAACGATCTCATCATCATGTTATAGTTCAGCGTGGTTACCTCATGTAACCGGTTCTACCATCATTCTATTTCCTTGTCTGAATCCGATGTGTAGGAGCTTTCGACTCCCATGAGATTCATCCATATGCAGTTGGATTCAGCCAATCTTGTTCTCACGTGGTTATCTTGTAGATGTAGTCCAAATCGTCGTCACTATCATAGTCGCACATTGGCTTCATGCAAAGCAATCCTTCTGTAGCGTCCAAAGGTACAACTATGCGCAGAGACTTTTTCTCAAAAATCATCTTGCACTTCATCATATTTATCACCCCATTCATGTCAGTGGCCCAATCTATTCCTAATAGTGCAGGGTAGGGATTGTTGTCATCAACAATATCTATCACTTCGAAATCTGCCAGTGTGCTTGCTCCTTCGATAACCACCATGATTCCCTACAATATTCCCATAGGTAGGATCTTTTGTTGGTTGATCATTAGCAGTTGTATAGGAGACGATTGCAGCATAGGCCTCCCCATGCACTCCCATGTCTGCTTCGGCAGAACATTCACGTCCAATCCTAGGTCTAGAATCACTTGGTCCATCTCATATTCCCCAATCTATGTAGTCAATCTCATCTCCCTTCCTTTCCTCATTGCGTACATTCCGATCTTCTAGATTACACGTGGTTCTCCTAGCATGCTCCCAACACATCTATTTATGAGTTGCTACAGTCCTTTTACATCCTTGCTTTCATGCAGCAACTTCATGCATGTTTCTGGGAATGTCGTGAGTGTTAGGTTCCTATACCATTAGATTTCATTTTCATGATTGACTATGGAAGTGCCAAATATGATCATCCTTTACAGGTTGCAAAGGTTCCATATTTTGCATACAGATAAAGAAAATTAAAACATGTAAAGAGGGTATGCCCCAAAAGAAAAATAAAAGGGCAAGAAGAATGAATTGGTCAACAAAAAGAGAAGAAAATGGACCCCAACAAAAGACCAGGAAAGCGGCCAGTCAAAATTCCACTGCTATCTTATTTGCAAGTTCACAATGTGCAAATACTGTTTCTTATCACACTTAATGGATACCCCAAAAGTTCAATCTGGACCACTCTGTTAGATATCTATACCAATAGGTTTCATATTTCATGATTGGCAAAGAAAGTTCCAAATATGCTCTGCTTTGGTGATGCAAAGATCCCATATTTCCAAGAGAATGCAATATGTGTACATAGCTTGATGTTAACTGAATTTTGGATGGATGTTCCAAGAGCCTAATCTGGATCATGCCATGTTTCAATTTCTTGTCATTAGAATAGAGAAAGAAGCCTGTCCAAACTGCTTAATCTTGGCAGGCCAGTAGTTAGGTAGAGAATTAAGGTTCCCAACTGCTTAATCTGGGGCCTTGGAGGTAATAAGGTTAGTTGTAGATAGAAAAGCAAAGAAAAAAATCAAAAAGAAAAGAAAAGAACAAGTGAGGGTTTGCTAGTCCAAGTGCACCCTCTATGAAGTAACAAAAAATGCTAGGCAAGTAGATGGGTAGGTAGATGGGGTTGCAGAAGTATCAACTCTTTACAATTTTGTTGGTCTAAAAGCAAGAAAACTTCATTGGATAGAGAAGCTTCTCTTCTCTATCATTTTTGCAGCATCACCATGGAGCATGTCTAACTTCCCAAGTTTCCCTATCTGAAAATCTTGCTAACATCCTATGTTTACTTGTATATATGCCATTTCCACATTTCTTGTGTAAAAATTCTTTTCATTTTGATCTACTTCCTAAACTAAGTTGATTTCATATAAAACTTAGTGTTTTTCCCCTCTCATCCACCTTTTCCACTCATACTAACTGCTAATCTATTACTATTTAACTCCCTATACCCCTATTCCCCCTATTACTATGTAAATTATGCAAAAAACCCAAAAAATATATATATTCCCTTCCCCGAGCATTATAGCTCTATGATTGGCTTTAAGTGTTTTCAAGCGCTAAAACATTGAGTGCGACCCAAAGAGCGCTGAAAAATTAATCTTGGGATTAATCCGAGATCTGCTTGGATTAATAACCTAAACCCTCTTTGTAAATAAACCTATGCAAAATCCCTTTTTAACCTGTAACACAGTTAAAAACCCACAAAACCCACTTTTTATAATGTTCCGTTGGGCGCGTATTTCAGAAAATAATATTATTTTATTATCCCCACCCTTCCGTATCGTCCGGCCAACTCTGCCTCCTGCCAGCCGTCGGATCTGGGCTTTCCCATCCGACGGCCCTTATCAATTTCGGAGCGGCCCCGATGTACTGCCGTTAGCTTCCGAAAAATGACGCCCGCTGACGTACACACAGGGGCACGCGTCTCCATATTACTAGATCGGGCCAGCCTCTGACAATCCCACTTCCGTATGAATAGCGGTGCGACATGAAACTGCTTACCACTCGCGGTTTTCCGCTGACCGGTCATGCCAACGTCACGCCACTTCACCGCCGCATCAGCGCCCCCACCCGCCATCGCTCCGAGCTGTCACGCCACCTATGCAGTCCCCGTGGACCACTCACAGGCTGCCACGTCACCCGATGACGTCATGCTGACGTCACCCGACCCTGACCCCACCTGATGACGTCATGCTGACATCATCCAAATTTTCTCGCCAACGCCAAAAAGTCCATATTTGGCCGAATTTTTCCATCTTTGCGCATTTTTTTGTGTTTTTATGCTCTGCCTCCTGCATGCATTTTCACGTCCTTTGTTGCCGCGCCTTGCCACGACCATTCAGAGCTGTTGTTGCCCAGAATTCGACTGCAACCAAGCTCAAATACCGCCATTAAACCAGGTATTTGTCAATTCCCCAACTGCGCGCTCTGTTTCGTCCTGCATTGTTAAAAAACCATCGAAATTGACCATCTTTCTCCTGAAGAAATAGGCCTGCTACGGCTTAAAACCAATTCCATTAGTTTTTAACCGACCAATTGTGCCCAATTGCACCCCTGTTACTCTGAAATAGGCTGTAATTCAGCAAATTACCTAACCTACCGCGCAGGATGGTATTTCCCCCAAAATAGTCGAAATTCAACCCAAATTCGCTTGTAGAACATGGATACACCAATAGCACCTGTTGCCCTGAATGTTGCTCCATTGAATGCCCCTCAGAGAGAATTGGATTGGCAACCATTAGCAGATAGGGATTACCAAATATCAGAGGAAATGCTAATGAATAGCAAGTATCACATTCACTTGCTAAATGAATTGAAAATTAAGCATAATAGTGGAACTGATATATTGGGCATTTGGGACTCTTTCCTCCCCATCTTCAAACTCCCTCAGGTCAACCAGTCTCCTGACCTAATCCATCGGTGTGCTGCCTGCTATGACCCCACTCAGAGGGTTGTGCTTGACCCTTCAGGCTCAGTTGTTTTTTATGTCACCCCTACAGCCATTAGAGAGATGCTAAACTTCAAAACTGCTAAGAAATTAGTTCCTTTATCACTGATGGATCTGATAAAACAGGGAGTTAAACTGACAGATGCTCAAATCACCAAGATAAATCAATTGTTCATTAATTCAACCCCTAAGACCATGAAGTACCCTCCTATCCATTTTGTATACCTAAATCAATTGGGCACAGACCTTGCAGACATGATTAGTCCCATATTGGGCTATAATTCAATATAAATTATTGATGAAACTGTGCTGGCGATAATGGCCATGTTTTCTCTTGGTAAGCCCCCAATCTGTTATGATTATGCCACTTACATCTCCAATAAGGTACATGAGCAGTTGATAGACCTGGAAAGAGACAGGGTGTTCAGATACACCTCCTATATCTATCATTTAATCCTATACTATCAGCATAAGAAATTTCCTTTTTCTGTGAAAAGAATGGATGCACAAGGCAATCCAAGGTCAGTGGTCTATTGGTCCTCCGTTTTCCACCTCAGGTCTTGTTCCCCTTACACTTATTCTGAGTTTATAGACCTCTTCATCCACCCAGCCATGTCTCTACTTTTGAGCTCACCTCCTCCAAGACTAACCGATGAGATGCAGAGAATTCTTCAATTGTCCAAGGTATACAGCATTGGGGATTGGTATTTTTACCAAAACCACACAGTTATCAGAATATATGGGTGTGAGTTGGCCCCATACAGATTGCCCAGATATGTGCCTATGAGATTGTTTGCCCTTGAGTATTTCAGGCAATTTGGGAATGCTAATGTAATCCATTTTTCAAGCAAGGGCAAGAAAGCACAGCTTAAAGTCAGAAACCAATTAGGCCCCTTCATCTACAATAAAAGGGAGGAAGCTTGGCAAGAGGCAGATAGAATGCTAGATGGCCTTTGCTTACAGACCAGCTTCCTTTGGAAACCATATGACCCCACTCATTTCATAAGCTTAAGAAGGATCAGATATAGGCTGGCCAGTTATGGTCACTTAAGGTTGCCTCACATAGAAAAATATGAAAATCAACTAGAATGGAGGGAAGGCACATTAGAAGAGGCTACTACACAAGAAGAATTAGCTCAAAAAGGAATAAGAAATCTCCAAAAGTTGGCTGACTTAGAGCTTTGTTCACAGGTATTTTCTCCTCTAGGCACCCAAGTGGGAGCAGCTGCCTCATCATCCACAGCTCAAAAAAAGGCAGTCCAAGTCCCAATTACAGCAGAGACTTAAGCCAAGGATAAAGGCAAGGAAACAGAACAGCAAGAGGCCCCTGAAGAGCAGCAATCAGCCCAAGAAAAACAGCCTGAAAATAATCCTGAACAGCAGGAAGAAATGGCAGAGGCTCCTGGTCCTAATGATGAGGAAATGCAAGAAAAGGAGGCCCCAGTACAGAATGTTACAGTGGAGACTTCGGCGCTCCAAACCCCTATCAATGAAGAGAGGGGTAAGAAGAGAGATATAGAGGAACAGACTCCCCTTAGTACCGCAACATCACAGCAAGGGGAAAGGAGACAAAGGCTTGATCCTTTTTCAGAGGAGGAGATGCCTTTTGGTCAAACACAGATGGGTCCCCCCAGCACAGAGGTATTAGCTAGCTCATTACAGCAAGAGCAGCAAAGAATACCTGAAGGAGAGATCAGCTCCTCAGGGCAACAAAGAAAGGGTGAGTCTAGCATAAAGAAACAATTCATAGACATAAAAACCAGAAATGAGCCATTAAGGTTACAGCTGTACAACCACTTGTTGAAAATGGCTCCTACAAACCAGTAGAGGTTGATGTCTGCATATGATGTGCAAGAGGGCAAAATGATAATGAGCCATTTCAAGCCCACAGCGCTGCAACCACAGTCTGCAGCTGATTATATAACAACAAACTTGGAAATCTTGTCCAAGGAAATCCACCCAATGGATCAAATTGAATTGCACAAGCAAACGGGTGAGATGGTGTATGCTACTCTAGCAGATAATACATTGATGAATTATAGATTGCAAAATTCTTTGAATAATACCACTGCACAATTGGAGTTAGAAAAGGCATCCTCCCAGGCTAAAGACAATAGGATCAGGTCTCTGGAGGAAATAATTATAGAGCTCGGGCATGACCCAAAGGATCCCAAAGCTGTGCAGGCACTGCTACAAGAAAGAGAAGCAGATATTGCAACTTTGAGAAAGATGGTGAAGATCCTAGCAACCCTTCACCCCCAAACAGAAGAGGTTGCTCAGCAGAGGAAAGACCAGGATACAGCAGCCATGCTAATAACACTACATCAGCAACTGGTCCAAACAGAAGGTAAATTGGTAGAAACAGAGGATGCACTGTAGGAGGCACAGGAGGCACTAAAGCAGAAAGAGGGAGGCCAGCCATGTCAACCCCCTCAGCAAGTCATAGACCTTGAGGAGTCCCCTCAAACTACTGCTCCTCCCATAGGGCAGACAGCTCAAAAAACTCCATCAACATCAGCACCAGCAACGGCACCAGAACAGGCTCCAAGCCTAGACATGCAGAAGATGATGAAGGAGATTCAAATCCTAGAAGCCCAGATGGCAGAGCTGAATGAAGCCAAGGAGAAATTGGCCACACTCAATGAGAAACATGATAAATCTAAGCAACAGGTGGCAAAAAAGACAAGGGAAGTAAGGACCTTACAAAGAAAAATCAAAGAGCTAGAGAAAGAGATGGCCATGGGCAAAGCAATAACAGAGCTCAAGAAAATCATATGGGTAAAGATTGGTCAATCAATTACAGACCAATGGCAATATATAGAGACCATCCATGAGCAAATGGATTTGCTGGGCAAGGCTTATGCAGAAAGTCAAAAAGCCAGAGCTTCTCTAGGAACTATGCCAGATGTAGCTACTAGAATGATCAATGTGTTGAACAACAGAACTGGCATACAGTTAGCAAACATGGGTATCAGAGATAGAACTGATACAATTTTTCTGATCAAAAGGGTACTCACCCTCAGAAACTATGTTCAGGCTCTAGAAAGAAAATGTCAGGATATTCAAGCAGAGGTAAATACTTTTGGTGCCAGGATCACAGCATTATATGACAGGGGACTCCCCACTTTACTAAACAGCGCAGGAAGGCTATCTTCTCATGAGAAATATGCAAAAAGATTCAACAACTACATCACTGATCAGTTGACTACCTCATCTAGCACTTCGGAAGAAACTGGGCCGCCCACAGGACAAGAGCTGTATGATAAACTAGAAAATCTGTTTTATATAGAACATGAAATCAATCATCTGTTTGAAGTCCCCCCTAATTACTACAAATATACAGATGCTGATGAAACATTACACAAGATGCAAAGGCATCAGATGCCCACTGATCAATGGTGGATGGATATGATAAGGACTCTGCTGTGATTTGATAAAATAATTTAATCAAATGCATTTTACAGCAAGCAGAGAATAAATAAAAAAGATTACAGGATAGCATCCCAAAGGCATCAGAACCGCAACATGTCATCTACAGCAGCCGTCGTCAGCAGGAGCCGTCCAAAAATTAACGCAGCCGGCCCTTGGGCCCAAAAGTCATCATCAAATTACAAACAACAAACAGCTGTTATGTACCTCTACTACAGGCTTTAAATTTTGTAAATAACTTCACTGTACAAAGTTGGTATAGATAGTTATTGCTCAATAACTATCATCCTAGATATTTTACTTGATATTTTTGTATAAAATCTCCCCCACGCAGCTCATTTAAGGGTTGTTGTTTTCTTGTTACAAAGGAGAACTCGGCTGTAATCTCTCGAGAAATAATAGAAAAAGGCTTTGGGGTTTGCAGAAATTGGTCTTACTGATGCTTGTTGTCTTGGAACTACTGAATGCTGCAGGATTCTAGTGCTGTGTCTTGATATAATAAGTTTTCTCTATCTCTTTTCAAGTTTATTATCAGTTCAACTCATATCTTTCACATGTTAATATACACTAAGGAAGAAAGAAAAAGAATAACTCATGATTTGTCCATGGAGACACCCTGATTTCAATCTGTCTTTGCTATAAATGTTTTCTATAGGCTCAGCTGTTTAATTGGAATTCTTAACTGCTCCAATAAACCCTGAATCTTTCACAGTTTCTAGTTAGTAATTCATGTATGCTACTAATTAGAAATTGCTGTTCAATTTGTTATCATACTGTCTGTAATTCCATCTCCCACTGTTTCACTCACTAATCAGAATTTATATCAAGAATAGTCATCTAGCCTTGCAACAAAACTCTCCCATTACAAGCACCAGGACTGTCCCAAATCTCTGACTCCATATGCCCAATGGAATAACATCTCCCAAACATTTCATGCCCTTCTCACAACAACATTTCACAACCAAAACTTTAAACAAAAACTAAACCCATAACTAGCCTAAGATCTTTACAAAACAAAGCAAAAATTTAAAGAGAGAGCCCTCTCTGATTTCAAGCAGGCTAGTCCCTGTAGTCCAAAGATTGGTTAGTGGTTACCCCGGCCGTATTCCCTTGGGAGTCATAGGGAACAACCTGGGTGTTAACATAAATGGCGACTCCGCTGGGGACAATCAATTTCATAAACCTCTGTTTGGTATTTAACGCTGTAGATAAAGTCTGAGGTAAAGCCAAAAAGCCTTGGAAACTGCCCCTGCTTTGCATTTGCAGGAGTATATAAAAGCTTCCTCAGTCAATATTTATTCAGTCTTAAGTCTCATACAGTTAGTTTATACCTGGTCAGTCCCTTTAAACATTCATACATCTTAGAAAACGTTCCATAAGAAGATCTTAGAAGGCTGGCTCCTAAAAAGAAAACCCGACATACAAGATCTAATCCTGATCCAAATCCATCACCTGAGTTCCAAAACCCAAATCTGATTTCAAGAATACATAAAGAACAAAGGATAGAAGAAACATTTTCAGATTCAGGTTCTGAAACAGGTGTTCACACTGAGATTCCAACCCCTGCTAAGGTTTCTCGCCATCCTCATACCACAGTTCAACAATCCCCTAGTTCTTCTTCCACCCCACATAGTGCCTCCTCAACTCCTCCATTAGTTACACATATCCCTGTTATCCCCTTCCCTCCACTTGTCCCATTCATCCCTGTTATTCATATTGTCCCTCCAAACATGGCTAATAGATATGCTCCACTGCAGTTACCGGCCAATCCAGCTCCTATGCCTCAAGACTACCAAAGCAAGATTTCATACTTTGATGGTACGGGCTCTTATCTAGCCCTTCAACATACTAAGAAAATGCAGGACTACTTTGAAAACTACGAAATAGATGATGATGGGGTTAGAATGAAAATTTTTATACAAAGCCTAACAGGAGATGTAAGAACATGGTTTAGGTCACTTACAACAAATTCAATAGCCGATCCTGAAGCCCTCTATCAAACATTTATCAACAAATGGGAGAAGAAAAAGGACCCACTTCATATTTTAGTTGAATACAATACAATCAAAAGAGGTCCACAAGAAACTGTGTTGGACTACTGTGCCCGGTTTAACAACGTCTACAATGCTATTCCCCAAAATCTTAGACCCCCACCAGATCTGGCCCTATATACCTTCCCTGATGGATTTGATTCAGATATGGCATACCAATTAAGAGAAATGGCTCCCCGGACTTTAGCTGAAATGCAGGACATAGCAGTTAGTGTAGAAGCCAATCTGATAGCAAAGAGAAATAGGACAAGAACTGAGAGAAAGACCACCTTTAAAGAAGAGCCTTCAGGCTGGGATCAGAAACTGGATGCAATAATCAATGGTATGCAAAGATTAGGTGAGAGAGTGGAGTCAGTGGAGAGAAAATCATCATGGGAAAGCCCACAAAACAATCCTGTCAGAAATCCAAATTTTAGGAGAAACCAAAATCAACATGCTGGAAAGGCAAGCCCTGAAAATGAGGTCAGACCCCCTTTCCAAGAAAATTATGCTGAGACATCTACTTCTAATGAGCAAATAGATGACACCCACATCAATTTGATGGGTTTGAATGATGAACAACAAGTTTTCCTGACTCAAGAAGATCAGGAAGAAGATGAAGTAAAGCAATTTCAAACAAAATCAGGTGAGTCTTTTGACTTTAAGCAAGGATATGATATAGCTGTTTTTGAAGTTCATAAATAGTACAAACTAAGAAGTAGAACCATAAATGTGTCACAACTTGAAAAGGTAAAAGATGACCTGCAATCTAAGAAAGCTACCATTTTAGAATCCAAAGACAAATCTGATCCTATCACTAATGAAGTCACAGTGGAGGATATCACTGAAACATATGCCTCAAATCAACAGCCATCAGTTGTACTTCCTTTACATACCAAGTCAAACAACCCTCCTCAAAAGATGGGTAAAAAGGACAAACCCCAAAATCAGACACAGAACCAAGAGGAACCCTCTAAAGGGTCAAATGACAAAGAAAAAATGGCCAACCAGAATGCTAAAATTCAAACTGAAAAACCTTTTGACTTTGAGTCCGAAATTGGTAAATTGAAATAGCTATACCCCTTGCTGAATTAGCCAAATATGACATTTACAAACAGTAAATTAAAAAGTCCCTTCAATTGACAAACAATAAAGATGATGTTAATGTGTTGGATGATACCCCAGAATTACTTTTTGGCCCTGAGGTTGATGGAAAAACAGCAGGTAATGGAATTTTACCTTTCTATGTCAGCCTGCATATCCATGACAAGATACTACACAATGCCATGTTTTATTCTGGGGCATCCCATAACCTTATGCCTAAATCTGTGATGGGGAGACTGAATTTAGACATAACAAGGCCATACAAGGACCTATTTTCATTTGACTCCAGCCAAGTTAAGTGTTTAGGTTTGATAAAGGATTTATGTGTTTCCTTGGTTCAATATCCAAATAAAACAATTTTAATGGATGTGGTGGTTGCTAATATCCCACCAAAATATGGAATGTTATTATCAAGATCATGGGGTGCTAAACTTCAAGGCTCCCTTCAATTAGATATGTCCTATGCCACCATCTCTGTCTTTGGGCAACCAAAGAGACTATACAGAGAAACACTCATGAAATACATGGTCAGCAGTGAAGAAAAACCTCAAAAGCTTCCCATATATGCTGTCCATTCTGACATAGACTCCTATATTCTCTTCAATGATAATACAAGTCCTACAAATGATGATGAGACCAAGACACTCAAACAAGATCAGTATATAAATGAACAAACTGCTGCTCTAGAAATAATGGTTGAGCAATCAATAAGCAAAACTGTTCAAGAAGAAAAACCAAGTGTAAGCCAAGATCTCAAGTTGTTGCTACCAAGTCCCATAATAGTTGACAATTCTTCCCTTAACCAAGAAGTCCTCTGGTTCCTTGAATTTGATGGGTCAGTCAACAAATTAGGGGCAGGAGCAGGGGTTTGGATACATAACAAACAAAAAAGTCATGCAGAGGGCCGAGCCTATAGGCTAAACTTCAGGTGCACCAACAATATGGCAGAATATGAAGCTCTTTTACTAGGCCTCAAACTAGTAAAATCCTTACAAGCCACAAAAGTTTCAATCCTAGGAGATTCAGACCTAATTATCCAACAAGTAAAGGGAAATTTTGTCACCAATGACAAAAGACTGAGATCTTATAGGTCTGCTGCTGCTGAAATACTAAATTCCTTCACTGAATTTCAAATTACCAAAATTTCTAGAACCCATAATCTTCATGCTCATAGTTTGGCCACATTTGCAAGCACTTGTAAACTACCTTTTGAACCCAAGCATTGCTTTAGAGCTGAGATAAAACACAGACCTTCTGTCCCAAACAATGTCAAGGATTGGCAAGTGTTTGAGGATGATACACAAATAAATAATTTCTTGACTTTGCAGCAAGAATTTTCAGGACTAAACATTGATACAGAGGCTGCAAGTGATTCACAAACACTAGGTGAACAACGCCAAACAAATATTTCACCCAAAACAGCAAACCAAATGCTACATCCAACAATTTTCAACAAAGAAATCAAACAGATCAGTTGTGAGGAAATAGCTGATGCTGAAGCTGAAGTTATACAATTGAAAGACAATTTTCTTCCAACAGGCCTCACTCCTTTGGAAGACATTTTTGACTCAAATGATATTCTTAGGAAGCCAAAAATACAGCCCCTCAATGCTGCCATAGAAGAATGTAACATCGGAACTGCTGAACAACCCAAAATAATAAAATTGTTTGCTTCCTTACCTCCTGACCAAAAGCCCAAATATGTTGACCTTTTCAAAGAATTCCAAGATGTCTTTGCATGGAGCTATGAGGATTTGAAATCATATGACACCTATGTTATTCAACATACTATTCCCCTCAAGCCAAATCAAAAAACCTTTAAACAAAAATTGAGGAGAATCAATCCTATGCTTCTCCCATCAATGGAGCAAGAGGTACAAAAAATGTTTAAAGTTGGCATAATAGCACCAATCAGGTTTTCTGATTGGATTTCAAATTTGGTCCCTACAAGAAAGAAAACAGGTGAAATAAGGCTTTGTGTTGATCTAAGGAACTTGAATCAAGTGTCCCTAAAAGATAATTACCCCTTACCCAAGATGGATCACATCTTGCAAAGAGTAGTGGGGGCCTCAAGAATTTCTTTACTTGATGGATTCTCAGGTTTCAACCAGATCCTAGTTCACCCTGATGATCAGGACAAAACAGCATTCACAACCCCATGGGGAACCTTCAAATATGTCAAAATGCCTTTTGGGTTGAAAAATGCAGGAGCTACCATTCAAAGAGCAATGGATATTGCTTTTGCCAAAGAGATTCATGATTTCCTTGTGGTTTACCTAGATGACCTTACACCATTTTCAAAATCTGACTCTGAACATTTGAAACATCTAAGGCAAATATTCATAACTTGTAGGAAATATGGAATTTCCTTAAATCCCAAGAAATCCCTGTTTGGTTTGGAAGAAGGTAAGTTATTGGGTCATATTATTTCAAAGCATGGTATTAGAATTGATCCAGACCGAATACAGGCCATCCTACAAATGCCTCATCCAAGAAATGTAAAAGAATTACAAGCCTTCTTAGGTAAGATCAACTTCCTAAGGAGATTTATCCCAAACTTGGCAGAATTGAGCAGATTACTTAATAACATACTTAAAAAGGATTCTAAGGTAAAGTGGACTGTGGAAGCAAATCAAGCGTTTGAGGGCATCAAACTAGCCCTCACCCAAACCCCAGTCCTGACAAACCCTCAATTTGATAGAGACTTCATTATATTTTCCTTTGCTTCCCAACACACAATTGATGCTGTCTTGTTACAAAAAGATGATCAAGGGAATGAAAAACCTATTTCTTTCTTTAGCAGAGCACTAAGAGATGCACCTCTCAAATGCCAAATCATGGAAAAGCAAGCTTATGCTTTAGTCAAAGCCATTAAAGATTTCAGAATTTACATCCTATACTCTCATGTCATTGCCTATGTACCAAATGCTATTGTCAAGGATATTTTGACTCAAGAAAATTTAGAGGGTAGAAGAGGAAAATGGATTGAAAACATCTTAGAATTTGACATTGAGATAAGACCTACAAAACTGATAAAGGGCCAAGGTTTGGCCAAACTAATGTCTAAAACAAATTTCCAAGCCCTAGACATAAATCAAATGGACAATGAACCGGAGCTGGCGACTCCAAAGATCAATGTAGCCTTTGAACAATCCTCCTGGTATTCTGATATATGTTATTTGTTGCAAAACCTGTGTGCTCCCCCAGGATTGTCCAGAACTAAATGTAGGTTCCTAAAAATGAAAGCTGCAAGATTTTGTGTCATGGATGGCAATTTGCTTTGGAAAAACCATGAGGGTATATTGTTAAATTGCTTAATTGAGAATGAGACTAACAATGTCATGAAAGAATTTCATGCAGGTTATTGTGGTGGACACTTGTATTGGAAGTCCACTGTGGATAAGATACTGAGGGCTGGTTACTATTGGCCCACTCTGTTCTCTGATGTTAAAAATTTCACTACCTCATGCCATAAGTGTCAAATGTTCGAGGGAAAGAGAAAGTTACTGCCACTTCCTTTGAGGCCAATTGCAACAGAGAGACCTTTTCAACAATGGGGCTTGGATTTCATTGGGGAAATTCATCCCTCATCTTTAGGCCAACATAGATGGATCCTCACAGCCACAGACTACTTCACCAAATGGATTGAGGCCATCCCATGTATACAGGAAAATGATTCAACTATCATTCAGTTTCTGGAGAATAACATATTGTCTAGATTCGGTTGCCCCAACAAGATAATAACAGACAATGCTGCTGCTTTTAGATCCAAGAAGATGGTGAACTTCTGCCACAAATTTCATATTACTTTGGGCTATTCCACTGCATACTACCCTCAAGGAAATGGCTTGGCTGAATCATCAAATAAAAGCCTGGTAAACATCATAAAGAAGGTATTGGAAGAAAATAAGAAGAATTGGCATAAGAAGCTTGGGAATGCCTTATGGGCAGATAGACTAACAACCAAGAGATCCATTTGTAGGTTTTAACCCTGTACAGAAATTACCTGCATACAAATTCTTAAACAAAGAAAATAAACAATGCGAGAGCATAACCCATGAAACACATATGCACAGAGATTTTTCCCTGGATCCCAAAATCGGGACTACCAGCTTGATTTTTCATTATGTTCCTTTCAATGTTACAATACATATTTATACATGCCGAAGCATCCAATACCATGGACCGAAAAACCATCGCATCCAATACCATGTGCGAAAGTCATGCACAAAACCATAGGTAGGTTCACCCAACCTAATATAAGGTCCAAAAAAAAATTTCCCGGGGCGCTGCCCCGGACCCCGTACAGGGGGGCTACCCGCCCCCCTCAAACCCCCCGGACAGGGGGGGCTACCGCCCCCCCTGTGACCCCCCCGCTGCGCAATCGGCGCAACGAAGGGGGCTTCCGCCCCCCTCTAACCCCCGTTTAACTACGTAGGTTAGTCGTCGAAAGAATATAACACAACCCAACACCATTGGGGTCAGCCCATATGAGTTAGTCTATGGATTAGAAGCCAAATTTCCTTCATCACTAGGGGTTCCTGTTATGAAACTGCTTCAAGAAAGTCAAGCTAAGCCCAATGACATGCAAAGAAGGATCAATCAAATAATATGTTTGCAGCAAACTAGAGACCAAGTTTATAGCAGAGTTCAAGTTTTACAAGAAAAGTTAGAGAAAGCTTTTGATAGAAGGACTAAGGCTGAAGATTTCAACATGGGTGACAAAGTCCTCAAGTGGGATTCAAGAAGGGAAGATAAAGGAAAACATGGAAAATTTGATTCCCTTTGGAGAGGACCATTTGTTATCCAAGCAGTGCAAGGAAACAACACTTACTTCCTAAAAAATCTGGATGAAACTGACTTGGATGAAGGTCCTGTGAATGGCAGGATGTTGAAGCACTATTTTGACTACTTCCCATGCATATAGTTTCACTCTCCCTTGTACATTATAGGGTGTATATATTACTTTCTGTTAACATGTATAAAAGGCAGCTTCCCAAGTTTTGTAAGTTATCAGCAAAAGGCAAATAAGTTCAGAGATCTACCAAGATGGGAGGGCACAATTTTGAGATTTCAAGGAGGAAAACTCCAAGTTTTGGTAAAGGAAGTCAAGGGCCAAGGCATTCTGACCTGCTGTTCTTGGTCTTTCAAATAGAAAAAAAATCCCCATGTGGAGCCACTGTTAGATACCTATACCAATAGGTTTCATATTTCATGATTGGAAAAGAAAGTTCCAAATATGCTCTGCTTTGGTGATGCAAAGATCCCATATTTCCAAGAGAATGCAATATGTGTACATAGCTTGATGTTAACTGAATTTTGGATGGATGGTCCAAGAGCCTAATCGGGATCATGCCATGTTTCAATTTCTTGTCATTAGAATAGAGAAAGGAGCCTGTCCAAACTGCTTAATCTTGGCAGGCCAGTAGTTAGGTAGAGAATTAAGGTTCCCAACTGCTTAATCTGGGGCCTTGGAGGTAATAAGGTTAGTTGTAGATAGAAAAGCAAAGAAAAAAATCAAAAAGAAAAGAAAAGAACAAGTGAGGGTTTGCTAGTCCAAGTGCACCCTGTATGAAGTAACAAAAAATGCTAGGCAAGTAGATGGGTAGGTAGATGGGGTTGCAGAAGTATCAACTCTTTACAATTTTGTTGGTCTAAAAGCAAGAAAACTTCATTGGATAGAGAAGCTCCTCTTCTCTATCATTTTTGCAGCATCACCATGGAGCATGTCTAACTTCCCAAGTTTCCCTATCTGAAAATCTTGCTAACATCCTATGTTTACTTGTATATATGCCATTTCCACATTTCTTGTGTAAAAATTCTTTTCATTTTGATCTACTTCCTAAACTAAGTTGATTTCATATAAAACTTAGTGTTTTTCCCCTCTCATCCACCTTTTCCACTCATACGAACTACTAATATATTACTATTTAACTCCCTATACCCCCTATTCCCCCTATTACTATGTAAATTATGCGAAAAACCCAAAAAATATACATATTCCCTTCCCCGAGCATTATAGCTCTATGATTGGCTTTAAGTGTTTTCAAGCGCTAAAACATTGAGCGCGACCCAAAGAGCGCTGAAAAATTAATCTTGGGATTAATCCGAGATCTGCTTGGATTAATAACCTAAACCCTCTTTGTAAATAAACCTGTGCAAAATCCCTTTTTAACCCGTAACACTGTTAAAAACCCACAAAACCCACTTTTTATAATGTTCCGCCGGGCACGTATTTCAGAAAATAATATTATTTTATTATCCCCGCCCTTTCGTATCGTCCGGCCAACTCTGCCTCCCGCCAGCCATCGGATCTGGGCTTTCCCATCCGACGGCCCTTATCAATTTCGGAGCGGCCCCGATGTACTGCCGTTAGCTTCTGAAAAATGAAGTCCGTTGACGTACACACGGGGGCACGCGTCTCCATATTACTGGATCGGGCCAGCCTCTGACAATCCCACTTCCGTATGAATAGCAGTGCGATATGAAACTGCTTACCACTCCCGGTTTTCTGCTGACCGGTCATGCCAACGTCACGCCACTTCACCGCCACATCAGCGCCCCCGCCCGCCATCGCTCTGAGCTGTCACGCCACCTATGCAGTCCCCGTGGACCACTCACAGGCCGCCACGTCACTCGATGACGTCATGCTGATGTCACCCGACCCTGACCCCGCCTGATGACGTCATGCTGACGTCATCCAAATTTTCGCGCCAACGCCAAAAAGTCCATATTTGGCCAAATTTTGCCATTTTTGTGCATTTTTCTGTGTTTTTCTGCTCTGCCTCCTGCATGCATTTTCACGTCCTTTGCTGCCGCACCTTGACACGACCATTCAGAGCTACTGTTGCCTAGAATTCGACTGCAACCAAGCTCAAATACTGCCATTAAACCAGGTATTTGTCAATTCCCCAACTGCGCGCTCTGTTTCGTCCTGCATTGTTAAAAAACCATCGAAATTGACCATCTTTCTCCTGAAGAAATAGGCCTGCTACGGCTTAAAACCAATTCCATCAGTTTTTAACTGGCCAATTGTGCCCAATTGCACCCCTGTTTCTCTGAAACAGGCTTTAATTCAGCAAATTACCTAACCTACCGCGCAGGACGGTATTTCCCCCAAAATAGTCGAAATTCAACCCAAATTCGCTTGTAAAACATGGATACACCAGTAGCACCTGTTGCCCTGAATGTTGCTCCATTGAATGCCCCTCAGAGAGAATTGGATTGGCAACCATTAGCAGATAGGGATTACCAAATATCAGAGGAAATGCTAATGAATAGCAAGTATCACATTCACTTACTAAATGAATTGAAAATTAAGCATAATAGTGGAACTGATATATTGGGCATTTGGGACTCTTTCCTCCCCATCTTCAAGCTCCCTCAGGTCAACCAGTCTCCTGACCTAATCCATCGGTGTGCTGCCTGCTATGACCCCACTCAGAGGGTTGTGCTTGACCCTTCAGGCTCAGTTGTTTTTTATGTCACCCCTGCAGCCATTAGAGAGATGCTAAACTTCAAAACTGCTAAGAAATTAGTTCCTGTATCACTGATGGATCTGATAAAACAGGGAGTTAAACTGACAGATGCTCAAATCACCAAGATAAATCAATTGTTCATTAACTCAACCCCTGAGACCATGAAGTACCCTCCTATCCATTTTGTATACCTAAATCAATTGGGCACAGACGTTGCAGACATGATTAGTCCCATATTGGGCTATAATTCAATAGAAATTATTGATGAAACTGTGCTGGCGATAATGGCCATGTTTTCTCCTGGTAAGCCCCCAATTTGTTATGATTATGCCACTTACATCTCCAATAAGATACATGAGCAATTGATATACTTGGAAAGAGACAGGGTGTTCAGATACACCTCCTATATCTATCATTTAATCCTATACTATCAGCATGAGAAATTTCCTTTTTCTGTGAAAATAATGGATGCACAAGGCAATCCAAGGTCAGTGGTCTATTGGTCCTCCGTTTTCCACCTCAGGTCTTGTTCCCCTTACACTTATTCTGAGTTTATAGACCTCTTCATCCACCCAGCCATGTCTCTGCTTCTGAGCTCACCTCCTCCAAGACTAACCGATGAGATGCAGAGAATTCTTCAGTTGTCCAAGGTATACAGCATTGGGGATTGGTATTTTTACCAAAACCACACAGTTATCAGAATATATGGGTGTGAGTTGGCCCCATACAGATTGCCCAGATATGTGCCTATGAGATTGTTTGCCCTTGAGTATTTCAGGCAATTTGGGAATGCTGATGTACTCCATTTTTCAAGCAAGGGCAAGAAAGCACAGCTTAAAGTCAGAAACCAATTAGGCCCCTTCATCTACAATAAAAGGGAGGAAGCTTGGCAAGAGGCAGATAGAATGCTAAATGGCCTTGGCTTACAGACCAGCTTCCTTTGGAAACCATATGACCCCACTCATTTCATAAGCTTAAGAAGGATCAGATATAGGCTGGCCAGTTATGGTCACTTAAGGTTGCCTCACATAGAAAAATATGCAAATCAACTAGAATGGAGGGAAGGCACCTTAGAAGAGGCTACTACACAAGAAGAATTAGCTCAAAAAGGAATAAGAAATCTCCAAAAGTTGGCTGACTTAGAGCTTTGTTCACAGGTATTTTCTCCTCTAGGCACCCAAGTGGGAGCAGCTGCCTCATCATCCACAGCTCAACAAAAGGCAGTCCAAGTCCCAATTACAGCAGAGACTTCAGCCAAGGATAAAGGCAAGGAAACAGAACAGCAAGAGGCCCCTGAAGAGCAGCAATCAGCCCAAGAAAAACAGCCTGAAAATCATCCTGAACAGCAGGAAGAAATGGCAGAGGCTCCTGGTCCTAATGATGAGCAAATGCAAGAAAAGGAGGCCCCAGTACAGAATGTTACAGTGGAGACTTCGGTGCTCCAAACCCCTATCAATGAAGAGAGGGGTAAGAAGAGAGATAGAGAGGAATAGACTCCCCTTAGTACCGCAACATCACAACAAGGGGAAAAGAGACAAAGGCTCGATCCTTTTTCAGAGGAGGAGATGCCTTTTGGTCAAACACAGATGGGTCCCCCCAGCACAGAGGTATCAGCTAGCTCATTACAGCAAGAGCAGCAAAGAATACCTGAAGGAGAGATCAGCTCCTCAGGGCAACAAAGAAAGGGTGAGTCTAGCATAAAGAAACAATTCATAGACATAAAAACCAGAAATGAGCCATTAAGGTTACAGCTGTACAACCACTTGTTGAAAATGGCTCCTACAAACCAGCAGAGGTTGATGTCTGCATATGATGTGCAAGAGGGCAAAATGATAATGAGCCATTTCAAGCCCACAGCGCTGCAGCCACAGTCTGCAGCTGATTATATAAGAACAAACTTGGAAATCTTGTCCAAGGAAATCCACCCAATGGATCAAATTGAATTGCACAAGCAAACGGGTGAGATGGTGTATGCTACTCTAGCAGATAATACATTGATGAATTATAGATTGCAGAATTCTTTGAATAATACCACTGCACAATTGGAGTTAGAAAAGGCATCCTCCCAGGCTAAAGACAACAGGATCAGGTCTCTGGAGGAAATAATTATAGAGCTCGGGCATGACCCAAAGGATCCCAAAGCTGTGCAGGCACTGCTACAAGAAAGAGATGTAGATATTGTAGCTTTGAGAAAGATGGTGAAGATCCCAGCAACGCTTAACCCCCAAACAGAAGAGGTTGCTCAGCAGAGGAAAGACCAGGATACAGCAGCCATGCTAATAACACTACATCAGCAACTGGTCCAAACAGAAGGTAAATTGGTAGAAACCAAAGCTGCACTGTAGGAGGCACAGGAGGCACTAAAGCAGAAAGAGGGAGGCCAGCCATCTCAACCCCCTCAGCAAGTCATAGACCTTGAGGATTCCCCTCAAACTACTGCTCCTCCCACAGGGCAGACAGCTCAAACAACTCCATCAACATCAGTACCAGCAACGGCCAGAATAGGCTCCAAGCCTAGACATGCAGAAGATGATGAAGGAGATTCAAATCCTAGAAGCCCAGATGGCAGAGCTGAATGAAGCCAAGGAGAAATTGGCCACACTCAATGAGAAACATGATAAATCTAAGCAACTGGTGGCAGAAAAGACAAGGGAAGTAAGGACCTTGGAAAGAAAAATCAAAGAGCTAGAGAAAGAGATGGCCATGGGCAAAGCAATAACAGAGCTCAAGAAAATCATATGGGTAAAGATTGGTCAATCAATTACAACCAATGGCAATATATAGAGACCATCCATGAGCAAATGGATTTGCTGGGCAAGGCTTATGCAGAAAGTCAAAAAGCAAAAGCTTCTCTAGGAACTATGCCAGATGTAGCTACCAGAATGATCAATGTGTTGAACAACAGAACTGGCATATAGTTAGCAAACATGGGTATCAGAGATAGAACTGATACAATTTTGCTGATCAAAAGGGTACTCACCCTCAGAAACTATGTTCAGGCTCTAGAAAGAAAATGTCAGGATATTCAAGTAGAGGTAAATACTTTTGGTGCCAAGATCACAACATTATATGACAGGGGACTCCCCACTTTACTAAACAGCACAAGAAGGCTATCTTCTCATGAGCAATATGCAAAAAGAGTCAACAACTACATCACTGATCAGTTGACTACCTCATCTAGCACTTCGGAAGAAACTGGGCCGCCCACAGGACAAGAGCTGTATGATAAACTAGAAAATCTGTTTTATATAGAACATGAAATCAATCATCTGTTTGAAGTCCCCCCTAATTACTACAAATATACAGATGCTGATGAAACATTACACAAGATGCAAAGGCATCAGATGCCCACTGATCAATGGTGGACGGATATGATAAGGACTCTGTTGTGATTTGATAAAATAATTTAATCAAATGCATTTTACAGCAAGCAGAGAATAAATAAAAAAGATTACAGGACAGCATCCCAAAGGCATCAAAACTGCAACGTGTCATCTACAATAGCCGTCGTCAGCAGGAGCCGTCCAAAAATTAACGCAGCCGGCCCTTGGGCCCAAAAGTCATCATCAACTGACAAACATCAAATAGCTGTTATGTACCTTTACTACAGGCTTTAAATTTTGTAAATAACTTCACTGTACAAAGTTGGCATAGATAGTTATTGCTCAATAACTATCATCCTAGATATTTTACTTGATATTTTTGTATAAAATCTCCCCCACGCAGTTCATTTAAGGGTTGTTGTTTTCTTGTTACAAAGGAGAACTCGGCTGTAATCTCTAGAGAAATAATACAAAAAGGCTTTGGGGTTTGCAAAAATTGGTCTTACTGATGCTTGCTGTCTTGGAACTACTGAATGTTGCAGGATTCTAGTGCTGTGTCTTGATATAATAAGTTTTCTCTATCTCTTTTCAAGTTTATTATCAGTTCAACTCATATCTTTCACATGTTAATATACACTTAGGAAGAAAGAAAGAGAATAACTCATGATTTGTCCATGGATACACCCTGATTTCAATCTGTCTTTGCTATAAATGTTTTCTACAGGCTCAGCTGTTTAATTGGAATTCTTAACAGCTCCAATAAACCCTGAATATTTCATAGTTTCTATTTAGTAATTCATGTATGCTACTAATTAGAAATTGCTGTTCAATTTGCTATCATACTGTCTGTAATTCCATATCCCACTGTTTCACTCACTAATCAGAATTTATATCAAGAATAGTCATCTAGCCTTGCAGTAAAACTCTCCCATTACAGGTACCAGGACTGTCCCAAATCTCTGACTCCATATGCCCAATGGACTAACATCTCCCAAACATTTCATGCCCTTCTCACAACAACATTTCACAACCAAAACTTTAAACAAAAACTAAACCCATAACTAGCCTAAGATCTTTACAAAACAAAGAAAAAATTTAAAGAGAGAGCCCTCTCTGATTTCAGGCAGGCTAGGGCCTGTAGTCTAAAGATTGGTTAGTGGTTACCCCGGCCGTATTCCCTTGGGAGTCATAGGGAACAACCTGGGTGTTAACACACTCCATATTTAAATTTACTATTGTAGAATAGAGAATGAATATCTGTCCAAATAGTTCGAGCTTGGCAGATGAGTAGACAGGTAGAGAAACAAAGGAGCCCAACCGCTCAATCTGGGCCCTTGGAAGAGATAAGGGTAGACTTAGATAGGAGGGCAGTCAAAAGAAAAGAGGAAAATCAGGGTTTGCTAGTCCAAATGCACCCAATCAAAAGGATGAAAAAATGATAGATGTAGGCTGGGTAAGCAATTTGAGGTTGCATAAGCAAGGTTATGATCACTTTTTGTCTTGTCAAGAAAGACTCATCTCATCAATGACATTGGTACCATGGCAGTTGTTTGGTTGCATAAAAATGGAAGTATGAATAATTCCCCTATCATTCCCCCAGAAATCATTTGCTAACATCCCCTGAAGGACCTTGGGATCTGCCCAATAGTCCTATTTCACTTCATTTTATGAGAAATGCTAAGCTAATCTCTAAATTTACTTAGTGAAAGGAAGCCACATTTCTTGTGTAAAAAATTATCATTCCATACTCCCCTCATTTCCCTATGCCTAAGTTTTCACTCTATTAACTTAGCATTTACTCATGCAGTTTCATTCCATATATCCATATTGACATCCTAACTTATTGTATAGCTCCTTTAATTATTCCCCCACCCCTATTTTACAAAAACTATATAAAAAACCCAAAAAATATAAATATCCCTACCCTTGACATTCTTAGCCATATAATACAGTTTTCGAGAATTATTAAGTCCATTTGGGACTTTAATAAGAACCCTTCCACATCCATAAACCTTGGGCTTTATTTAACTTCAAGTTAAATAAATAACCACGCTAAACCCTCCCACCCATACCACACATTCAAACCTTGGTGCGCATATAAACCTTGGGGTTAGTTTAATATTTGGTTAAATTAATAACCATACCCACCCGTATAACCACAAATAACCCATAATTCCAAAGTTTTAAACCCCCGCGGCATTATATAATATTAAAATATGGGCGGGTCCCTGCGCCGTATCGTACCAGCACCTGCGCTTCTCGTCAGCCGTTGGATCGCGCTTGCCAGATCCAACGGCCTACATTGATATCGGAGTCGCCCCACAGTACGAAGGTTACCTCCCGATAGAAAGCGGTTTTGTCACCATACGCAGGGACGCGTGGCCCGTTTTTATTGCATCGGGCCCGCTCTGACAGAAACCACCCTCGTACCAAAAGCGGTCCGATACAAGCCAGTTACCGCTTGTCCTCCCCGCCACCCACATCATACACCATTCCAGTGCCCACACTACTGTACAGTCCGCTGTGGCCGCCCCGTCACCCATCCATATCATCGGCCACATTACCCTCCATACCATGCTATAGGACTAGGTGACATCATGTTGACGTCAGCTCAAAAAGCACCAAAAAGTCTGAAAAACCACAAATTTTTTGTTAAAAACTCACGAAAGTGATGTTTTTATTTATTTTTATGTGACCAATCGTGAAACTCTGTGCATGAGAACTACGTTGAATCCGCCATAAATGTCCCATTCCGTCACCTAGGCATGTTCAACCTCCAAACCCGACTCCCCAGCTCACTCTGCAACTCCATTCCACAACAAAGTCTTGAATAAAGAGGTATTTATTCAATTGTCGCCCATAAACCATGTTTTATGAAGTTTCTCTATTAAAACGATCTCCGAAAGAATTAAATGTGATTGAAATATGCTTTAACCTCTGGACCTCCCCGTTTCAACTCACTACTCACCATTGCTTCCAAAGAAAACCTGTTCACTCTATAGCCCTCTGCAAATTTACCCTGAAACTTGAAATTGAGCTCATTTCTGCCTGTAAAACCATCAAGAAAGAACCTGCAGACGAAGCGATCTTTTCACCAGTTTCTTAGTTTCCTAGCTAAACTCTGAAGACTTTGTTTTTTCCTTTGAATCTTGCCCAGATAGGCCATTCCCATAATAAATTTGCAGCATTCCTGTCAAAAAACCCACTGTCAGGACTCTGTTTTCTATTGAAATATAGACCAAACCTAACTATAATCAGAGTAAATCATGGAGGCTCCAGTAGCCCTGAATATTGCACCATTAAATGCACCTCATAGAGAGTTAGAGTGGCTACCTCTTGCTAACAGAGAATTTCAGATCGATTATATGGAGGGAGACAAGCCTCACCTTCAGGATTTTTGTGAAATAAGGAATAACTTCAGAAACAAAGCTGACCTATTTGGAATATGGGAGTCTAATATGCCTATATACTACCTACCCTCAGTGAATGTCTTCCCTGACTTCATCCATCAATGTTATGCTAATTATGAGCCTTCTCAAAGGGCAGTGATGGACCCTGCTCGAAATGTCCTCTTTTACATTACCCCCCAGTCCATAAATGAGATGCTACAATTCAATCCAACTGAGCCTTTGGTCCCCCTTTCCATGAAACAATTGTTGGATCAAGCCTCAAAGTTGTCCTCTACAGAAGTTGATCGAATTGCCAAGATTTTTGTGCCACCAGAGTGTTACTCCATATTCAAAATCCCCTATCACCATGCTTAGTTTACTGAGGACGGAAAAATGCTCATAGACATGATTTCCTACATCCTGGGATTCAGAACAAGTGAAATTATGGATGAGACTGTCTTTGCTTTGATGTCCATGTTTGCTCCAGGACAGCCCCCTGCTGTCAAGTATGATTATGCCACCTTCATAGCTAACAAAATTCATGAGCAGTTCATGAATTTGGAGAGAGAAAGGGTGTTCAAATACACTTCATATATATATCATTTGTTGTTGTACTATCAGTCTGATAGTTTCCCGGTTTTCCTTAAAAAATTGGATGCTAGGGGGGAGCGAAGGTCTGTGATATTTTGGTCCTCAGTGTTCCATCATGTTAATTTCTCCCCATACACATACTGTGAGTTCATTGACCTTTTTATCTATCCAGCCACTTGCTTATTGTCAACAGATCCTCCTCCCATGCTCACTACTGAAATGCAGAGAATCCTACATCTCTCAAAGGGATACAGCATTGGTGACTGGTACTACTACCAAAACCACACTGTAATAAGGATTTATGGCTATGAATTAGCCCCTTACAGACTACCAAAATATGTCCCCATGAGACTCTTTGCCTTGGAGTATTATCGGCAGTTCAACAGTGCAGATTTAACTCACTTCTATTGTGCTAGGAAAAAGGCACAGCTTAAAATAAGACATCAATTGGGCCCCTTTATCTTTAATAAAAGGGAAGAAGCATGGAAGGATGTTGACACTATTCTGAGAGAGAAACTTAAGCTCAAACCAAGTTTCCATTGGTCACCATATGACCCTGAACATTTCATAAGCTTTAGAAGAGTTAAAAACAAGCTCACAGGGTATGTGCACCACAGAATCCCTGAAATTGAACAATATGCCAATCAACGGGAATGGGTAGAGGGCACACTAATGGAAGAGCTTACTGAAGAAGAGATAATATAAAAAGCAATCAAAAACCTTGAAAAAACTGTTGACCTGGAATCTTTTGGACAGGTGTTTTGCACATTTCCTCGACACCCTGGAGTGTGCACATCATCTGCCACAACTTCCCAACAACCTGCCCAAGTAAGTGCTCCACCTGCAGGGACAACTAAAGGAAAAGAGGTGTAGCATTTAGAGCAGCAGGTACAACATTCCGAGTAGCAAGAGACAATGGCAGACCAGCCAGTTTCAACAGATGAACAAAGTCAAGGGCAAGACCTTTCAACACAAGCAAAGGTGACTGAAATCCTTGTGTTACAGACTCCTCTTAATGAGGAAAGGGCCAAGAAAAGGGATAGACAGGAAGAGACACCCACAGGGGCATCTACAGATCAACAAGGAGAAAAGAGACAAAGATTAAATCCTTATTCAGAAGAAGAATTTCCAGAGGGACCAATTGAACGGCAAGTTCCCCAAAGTATGGAAACATCAGCTAGCTCCTTTCAGCCAGAGCAAGAAAGACAACACGGTGTAGAGGTTACATCCACCAGGAAACAAAGCAGACAGGGCTCTGACATAAAGAAGGCATTCACTGATATCAAGGCCATAAATGAGCCAGTAAGGTTCTAGCTCTATAACCAATTGCTAAGAATGGCTCCCATTAACCAACAAAGGCTAATGGCAGTCTATGATATCCAGGAAGGGAAAATGACCCTCAGTCATTTCAGACCTACAACACAGCAACCACAATCAGCTGTTGGCTATATTAGAACCAATCTGGAAGTTCTCTCCAAAGACATCCATCCAATGGACCAGATTGAATTACACAAACAAACCGGTGAAATGGTATATTCTACCTTGGCAGACAAAACATTATTGGCTCATAGATTGCAAAATTCATTGCACAATACTTTTGCCCAACTAGAATTAGAGAAGGCCTCGTCAATGGCTAAGGATAATAGAATCAAATCCTTGGAGGAGATTATTATAGATTTGGGACATGATCCCAAGGATCCTAAGGGCATTCAGGCCTTGATCAAAAAGAAAGAGGAAGACATAGCAGCCCTTAGAAGACAACTCAGGCTGTGTCAGGCGGAAAGAGTTAATAGTGCGGACACAACCAACCTCCCTAGGAGCCTAAGACTCTCTAGTGACAAACAAGACAAACAAGAGCAATCCTTCTCTAAACATGCATTTACTATATAAGAAATCAAGTGTTTAGATCGTACCTGTAGTCCCACGCTGTTGTAGCAGTCCAGCTCCGCTGATCCGGATGAGCTCCTCCTTCACTTTCAAACCTGCATCCACTAACAATCAAACGATTAAATAGCACTTGATAATCTCATAGAATAAAACATATTTAACATATAGACCAAGGAGTACATGAAATAACTCATAAATAACAAGTTATTGAGAAGAATGGACTCATTTGCATTAATAGGTAACAAAAGGAACAATTACAACCTGAGCCTTGGTGTTGTGCAAGTCCCTCCCAAGGTCCATCAAGAGTTCTCCTTTACTTTGACAAAGCTCACCCACTTCCAAATAGAACAAGCAAAGATGGCAATCTCTCCTCACAAGCTTCTAAATGGGAGTCCTAATTCCTGTAGCATCTACCCTTAGAAATGTTTAGCTTTCAACCTCCTCTCCTTCTGGCCCAATACCTGTATTTATAGTGCTCAAGAGGAAGTTAATCAGGTCCACCATCAATGGGATAATCCCCTCTTTGGATGGGATAGCTCCCTTATTGATGGGATAAGTTCCTCTTTGGTAGGGGTACATGAACCATCTGGAGGCGCTCAATACACGTTGAACAACCTTCTAGAATGCTCTAGAAATGACCACAAGTAACTTTTTAAAGATGAAACTTGCGCATTTTGACCTTTACAGGGGGACGCACCTACCCCTTTACATACAGAGCGTCCAGGGACGCAGCTTTTGTGAACATTGGGTGCGTACCCGCAGGTAAGGTTGAGAGAACCTGCATACCCAGAGATAAATACATTTATAAAGACTTTCTCTCTTTTTGGAGTTTGAAATGAGGAGCAGAGGCATAAGACTTGCCTAAGAGGATAGCATGACTGTTGATAGAGCCATACTAACTGTAAATATCCATGGTGACATTTTTTAGTGTAACAGATTGCCCCCTAAAGTGCGAAGCCTGTAATAGATTAGGGTTTTGTATTATCTAGGAAGGGTGAAGCGCTTTATCATTTCAAGGATTGTCTCGTGGAGAGCTTGGTTAGAACCTGCAATTTTCAACAAAAAATACATGTATAATATTATATCATCACTGAGGTAGGCATTCCCATACTCAGATCAAAACTTTAACTAACAGACTAACTACTCTGATACAGGAATGATCTTGCAGTACATCATAATCATAGACTTTTGTAGACACAGTATGGGCGCAGCCATCTGTTTATGATTAGTCTACTTAGATAATGAATACAAAACTCCTCGCAGCCTGGATGGTGGAAACTAGATCTAGGGTCTTCATTCCTACTTCCCGAATTGGTACGATTCTAGCCATGCGAATAAATGAGTTGATGTCGAACATGGTAGAAACCACTTGATTACCAGTCGATGATGTAAACCGTTAACAAGTGTGAGAGAGACCACCAGTAATGTCAATGGTTCTCAAAGTACCCAGTACAATCCATGAGATGTGAATGAATGAGCTGATGTCGAACATTTCACGGAGTCCTTCGATCGAAAGTCAATGATGTAAACTGACGTCAAAGGTGAGAAACCTGCCATTGATGCATGCAGACTTCAAGGTACTGACGATTTCTAAGTCATCTCTCTAGATAATGTGCTGATGTCGATAGAAAGCGACCCGTTGTAGGCAAGCCCACAACACGAAATCATTGTTCAAGTTGAAGAAATGTTGCTGTAAGGACTGACTCAGGGATGGTCAAATGGATGGCAAGTATTTTTCAGATGAAAGTTTTGCTTGCAGACCTCTTGAACACATAACGACACGACAGATGGCTTGGTGATGAATAACTCAAAGTTAATCCCCAGAACCCGACTGAAGACTTTCAAAGTGGTTTGATCAACTGTGAGGTAAAGGATTTCCCAACCCAGGTGAATGAAAAGTGTCGTGTCCAAGAGTGGTAATAAAGTTTCTTCTGAGACAAAAGATAAAAAATAGGCTCATTCTTCTCTCTTTTCCCCCATCATTTCTGGCAAGTACCTCTTTATTTTTAACAAGCTTGAGGAGGATAACATATGCTTGATTATAAGCTCATCCTTCGGATGAGTCCAACCTAGTTTTGATTCGAACCCTAGGAAGGAGTGGTTCGTTCCTGTTTGTAATTGAACAGGTCCTTTACTGTGAAATTTTAACGAGTCCAGTATAGGAGAAACTTGGCGTTTTTCAATTTTAGAGAGTCTGAAAAACTTAAGAAGACTCCAAGTTGAACTTTTTCGTAGATTTGTGTCCCTCAAGCCCGAAAAAGTATAAAATAATACCTGGGGGAACCGCTTGATCTTGCGATCAAGGAGTACTTTCATAATTAGTGCCACTGACCTGAAAAGTAAAAAGCGATCAAGGACACGTCGTTTTATTTCCATATCGAGTTTGAAACGACAAAAACCCGGCAATCTTTTCCTAATTTTACGGTCAGAAAAGAGCTATAATGGGACCGTCTTTTAATTCCGTTTTAACGAGTGTAAAAGAAACGCTCGGCAATCTTTTCATATTTTAGGAGTCAGAAAAGAGCTTAAAAGATGACTCTGATATTTTGGTTCGTGAAAAATGACAATTTTCCCTCTAAATCCCTTTGTCCTGCAAAAAAACGACACATTACTCATACCTGTTTAAGATAGGCAGAAATGCATTGAAAAATATCCTTCCATGGTGAAAAATGAACAAACCTAGCATTTACTCATCCAAAAAACCTATAAAAAGACTTTTTACCATGTCATTTTTACCATTTTACTGTTGAGGTTGAAAAAAGGGCTTTTGGAAAGAAACTTCCCGTGGTCGCTGCGGAGAATCCGACCGTCAGAATCGAACTTCGTCTCTTCCAGGTATTTCACAACATCCCCCTCTTCAATTTCATCCGATTAAAAGTTTGTTTTAGGTTTTAGTTTTGATTTTTGGGGGGTTTTGGGTTTTAAAACCCGCTCTGCGGGGTACGCAGGTGCCCTGAGGGTGACCTGCGTCCCCCGACTTTTTTCCACACAGGAAAAAGGTCGGGGTACGCGGCCCACCTTCAGGCCTGCTGCGTCCCGACGCTCTGTGTCCTGAACGCGGGGTGCGTCCCCCGCGAAAGGCGGAATTTGAAACCCCAAACTCCACAAACAACCATTTGAATTTTCCCAAATCAATTCTAATCTTCATTTCTTGGTGTGTAGGGCACTCACCATGTTGGATTGGAGAGAAAGAGAACACGAGGACGTTGATTTAGCCGCAATTAATCATCAACCTTCCATTGATGCCCTAAAAGCATGCGGACTATATAAATACTGGGCCATACCTGGCATGAGGGCTCAGGTGAGATTCTTGGAGTGGCTGGTTGAGAGATGGAACATTCATGAGCAATGCTTTTACATCAGAGGGCACCAGCTCAAGATAGAGCCCTCTGACATATACTTTCTCACTGGCTTGCCAAATAGGTGTGAGCAACTCAATCTAGCCGGGACTAGGCCGGGTGGCCAATCCCTTGCTAGTCTCCAGGCAGATTGGTGCATACCCAATGCACACCATGCGAAAGGTGTAGAAATCAAACACATCTCTCTGCGTGAACTCAAGGTTATAGCTTTCACGGTTACCAGAATTTGCGGCGCAGCCGCTTTACATATTGCCACCGGGTCCCAAATGCGGATGGCGATTGACTATTTCCAAGGCACCATTTTCAACTGGTGTGATGCTGTGTCGGCCAATATGAAGGGCCAACTGACTAGGGAAAAGAACGGACAACTGAAGACCTTTGGATATGGGCCTCTAGTTGTGAGCTTTGCCTTAGAGAGAGTTCCGATGCTGATCCCTCAGCAACTCACTGTTGAAATCTTGGGTCCTCGGGAGCCAAAGCTGATACGATGGGTTATGGTGATGGCCCGGCATCCTGACGAGGGCGCGACGGTTGTTCGATTCCCTGATAGTTATTTTCACTGGTTAGAGGACCAGGTTTTTTCGATCCAGGACTTTCCGTATGCCGGAGTAGATTTTCGAGGTGATTCGGACATGGTTCTTCCACAGGGAGAACAATGGGATGACAGAGGTACTTTATTTTTCACAAGTTTTAAAATTATATATTTTTTTTATGTTTTTTTTATATATATATCGTCTTAGAACTGACAGTAAAAATTTTCAAAATGCAGATGTTGGTCCACAGCGCCCAGCCAACCTCCGGCCTTCTGAGAGGAGACATCCAGTTGCACCGGTACCGGCTCCACAGGACGTGGCTGCAGAGTCACTAGCTGAGTTGGAGCAGGATCTAGAGTGCCTGATGGTGGATATACCTGAGACTACCATAGATGATATTCCTATCAGACTTCAGCGCTATGTAGTCGCAGTCCCTCGGCCGTTTAGGAGGTTCTTGTGTAAGGTAGCCCGTGCAGTGGTGTCGTATAGAGAGCACCACCAGTGATTGGCTAGTCACTTTTGTAGACACATATGACATTTTTGACTTTTTGTACTTATCATTTTGCTGATCATAAGGTGTTTTTCAACCTATGATCGAAGACGATGTATATTTTTTGACACACTCCTATCTATATATATATATATCACTATTACTGGCTTATCTTGTTTAACATATGTGATGAAATGCTTTTAAATTTACTTGCATGATTATCGTAAATGTCTGTCCAACATTCGAGAAGCAATTGCATCTGCTAATGTATTTAAAGACCTTGGAATATGCTGATATTCAATGTAATCAAATTCACGTTCCAAGAGACGCACTCTCAAAAATAACCTTAATAACACAGGATTTCTAATGGCATATACTCTATTAAGCTGTAATACAACAAGTTCAGAATCTAACCTCACTATCAAACGTCGAATTCCAAATGAAATAGATTCGGATAATAATTCAACCACTGCACTGTATTCTGCAATGTTGTTCGTTGTTTGACCGAGGCTTACCCCATGCATAGAAACTAACTCGTCAGAGGGCGAATAGATAACCCAAGCTGCGGAAGAGATATTTCGTGTACTACGACAAGCACCATCAGCAAATCCGATGTATGTTTGGAGAGGCGTCGACATCTGCAACATCAAGAGTAAAACCAAGATAAGCCAGAATAACGACGAAAAACACACTCTCTAAGCTAAGCACACTAACTAAACTAACAAACATACTAGCTGGAAAGAAAACCTAACCTAACTAAAAATTCTCCATACCCACCATTTAAGCATAATACCTCTTTAGGTAAAGTCCATTTCTGGGTTTACCCAAAGAGTCCCCATCAAAATCTACCAGCTCATAAGCCCCTTTTGCATGCTTTCGCTTTAAAATGTAGGGTCCATGCCACATAGGAAAGAATTTTCCAGCACCTAGCTTATCGTTAGCTTGATCATATAATAGCACTAGGTCTCCCTTTGAAAAACTTCGCGGGGTCACATTTCTATCATACTGAGCTTTCATTCGGTTCGCGTGAGTCTCGATTGCCAATGCAGCGTCACGTCGAGTCTCATCTAATTTAGCTAAGTATAATAAACGTTTCTCCTCTTCGGAAGTAGCTGGAAGTAATTCGACAGCCATTTGAAGTGATGGGATTTCGCATTCAGTGGGTAACACAGCTTCCAAGCCATAAACTAGCTGGAAAGGAGTGAACCCTGTTGAAGTTTTCACTGAGGTTCGGTATGCCCATAGCGCTGAAAATAACATGTTGTGCCAATTTGACCGATGAATACCAATGGTTCGTCGGATCATGATAACCAGAACTTTGTTGATAGACTCAACCAAACGGTTGGCTTGCGGATAATAAGGAGTAGAGCTATCGTGGCGCAAACCAAGCTGGCTTGTAAGCTCAGTCATCATGATGTTTCGAAAATGGCTCCCATGGTCAGTAATGATTGCTTGTGGGACACCAAACCTAGTTATAATATGATTGAATACGAAAACTGCAGCTGTTTTGCCGCTTGCGTCAAATGTAGGCATCGCCTCGGCCCATTTAGTAAAATAATCAACCGCGAGGATGATATATGCATGCCCCCCGGCCGAGTGAGGGTTACAAGTAATAAAATCGATACCCCATTTGGCGAATGGACCAACGGCAATTATAGGGTGGAGAGGAGCAGGTGGTGCGCGCATCTTGCGATCAAACACTTGACAGTTGTGGCACTTCCGGACTGCAATGATACAATCTTTAAACATAGATGGCCAGAAGTAGCCAGCGCGCAACACCTTCTGAGCTGTGGCATACCCAGACATATGACCGCCACATGCTCCAGAGTGACAATCATTCAAAATCCTCTCAGCCTCTTCGTGAGTTAAACAACGTCGAAAAACTAAGTCTGCCCCCCGGCGATAAAGTGTATCTCCAATAATCTTGTATTGCTGGGATTGAAACCAAATTTTTCGACGTTCCGACTTTGAAGCTTCAGGCCGAAAGGTTTGGGTTTGGAGATAGATGATTATATCCCCGTACCACGGATCTAAAGTACTGATAAGAAACAAAGATTCGTCTGCAATGGACTCCTCTGCCACAGTTTCTGTGTCAGCACGCGGGAAATCACACATCAATTCCGCAAAAACTAAGGATTTCTTAGACTTGGACTTCTCAAACTCCAAGTCGAACTCTTGCAGGATAACGATCCATTTAGAGTACTTGCCCCCTAGCAGTTGTTTTGTCAAAATATAAATCATAGGGTTGCAATCCGAAATGACTGTAGTTTTACGGAGAAGAATGTAGTGATGAAAACGCTGGACAGCTTGAACAGCTGCCAGGGCCAATTTCTCCACATGCGAATATTTTAGCTCAATGGGATTTAATGTCCTACTAAGATAATATATCACATGTTCCGCTCTGAATTCATCTTCTTGAACTAACACCATTCCAATGGTGGAATGCGAAGCTGCGAGGTATAAGAAGTAGTCCTGGTTGTAGTTGGGAGGATGCAACAACGGTGCATGGGTCAACGCGTGTTTAAGTGCATCAAAAGATTGTTGGGCAATCTCATCCCAAAAGAATTGAGCGTTCTGTTTCAACAACCGTGTAAAACCTTTAGTGACCTCGGCGTAGTTTGGAATGAATCGGCGTAAAAAGTTCGCTTTCCCTTGCAAACTTTGGAGTTGGCGCAAACTCGAAGGAGGAGGCAATTTGATGATAGCTTCAACCTTCGAGGGATCGACGCGAATGCCGGCTTTTGAAACAACAAATCCCAGCAATCGACCCGTCTCTATACAGAAAACACACTTGTGAGGATTCAACCGAATTCGATAATGCCTACACCTCATAAAGATTGCTCGTAAGTGGACAAGGTGATCAGCTCGATGTAAAGAATGAGCAGGCAAATCATCGAGGTACGGTTGCACAATGTGCTTGATGTCATGAAATGCGTAAGACATCACCCGTTGAAAAGTGGCTCCGGCATTCTTAAGCCCAAAAGGTAATTTGAAATAAGCAAACGTCCCCCATGGACAAATGAATGCCGTTTTTGGTTGGTCGGCAGGTAGAATATTGATTTGATTATAGCCCGAAAAACCATCCATGAAGGAAAACATCTCACTTCCGGCACAATCATCAATAATTTGATCGATATAAGGCGTAGGATAGTTGTCTTTTGGACAAGCTCGATTTATATCCCTATAATCGATACAGATTCTTATTGTTCCTTGTTTCTTGTTGACCGGAACAATATTCGATACCCAATCCGTTAACGGTATTGGATAAATGAAACCTGCTTTCAACAGCTTTTCGACTTCTGCTTTAATCGCAGCTGCTTTCCGAGGGTGAATCTGACGCAACCGTTGCCGGACGGGTTTAGCATCCGGGTAGGTCTTTATTTCATGAACAACGATGGCAGGGTCGATTCCCGGCATTTCCTCGTAAGACCAGGAAAACAAATCGCGGAATTCTTGAAATAGGGCCTTGTAAGTTCGGATTTCATCTTCTGTACATGAGGCACCTATATGAATGTTCTCCTCAATTCCGGGCTTCACTGAAATATCAATGGGAATAGTACGAGAAATATTCCCTAAATTCAACTCTGAATCAGAATGTTTCGTTGGATTCTGAGCGTCTTTGACATATTCAGCGGTAAAGATAGATGAAAAATCATTTTCAAAAGCATCATCCTTAGGTAAAAACGAAGATCTGTGATGGAGATCTTCCCATGGTAGATCGTCTACACTTAGGATTTCGCGAAGTTGTTCGTCAGATGACACGACTTCGGGAAACGCTATCCGTTCTAAGGTTGATGTGAAAAGTGATTCTTCACTGACCACATTCATTTGGTCGATCTCGGTTGAACGCGATTCGGTAAAAGACATGACAGCTTCATAAGCAATTTCATATGGACTCAAAGGCATAGCATCACCGAATGAGTCTATCTCAGATTCAGATGGGATGATCCAAGGATCATCATATATAATGTTTTCTGATGTAATCATATGAATTGATGCAAATGAAGGGTCTGCGTTGATTGGAGGGAAAGGAAAAGTTCCCAGTAAACCGGAATCTTTAACTAAACCTACGCCAACGTCCCTATAAGGGATTGTCGTCTTACCGACATGCTGGATAATCTCTGAAGAGGCTGGGTTGGATGAAAAGTATGTCAGCTGATCAATCGTCACGATCTTACCGTTATGTGGAAACTTAATTACTCTAAAGACCGATGAAATGACCGCTGTCATAGCATATGACCAACTTCGACCCAAAAGAAGGTTGTAGTCTAGAGGGGCATCAACCACCTCCACATCCAGACTAACGGTTTTACCTTCTACCCCTATAGGCAATTCCTGTAGAATACCAAATGGACGGAACCCACGGCCATCAAAGGCCTTAAGGATGGTCGGGGATTGGTTCAACGAAGGAGAACCAAGCGATCTCCAACATTGAATCGACATAATACACGTAGAAGCTCCCTCATCAATCACAGTCCGATGAATAGGCCTGTTTTTGACTATCACTGGAATTTGGAAAGCCATTTGATGGGGTAGACGCGGTGTACTATTTTCTAGATCGAAGATTATCAGGTTCGGGTCCTGAACATCAACAGCTCCGATAGCCGACAAAAGTAATTTTCGTTGTGCTGGGCATGATTGCAGCACTTATAAAGCCGACATTGCTGAGGGTGAAACAGCTAAGTCCTCAACAATGTTGTAATTCTGGGCCGCTCTCGCATGTGGATTGAAAGCAGACCTTCGAAGTACACCCTTGGCGGGCAGTTTGATTACTAAGTCTGGGTTAGGTTTTTCGATCTGTAGTGGATCGGGACCAGGAGCTGAGGTTCATGGAATAGAATGAGAAGATTCTGCTTCCTTACCATCAACAGGAGCTTTACTACCATAATCTTGCGATCGAGTCGCAATCCTCACATGAGACATCATCAAAATGGGTTCTTCACTGGCAGTCGAGGAAGAACCTATCATCTTGCTTTCCTGCTTTGGAAATGGATCTTTTAACACAGCAGGAGTGGGAGAACCTTTGACTATTTTCACAACCTCGGCCCGATGAGGGCAATCTCTCGTAAAATGATCCTCTTCACAAATAAGACAAGGATATCGAGGTTTGCGCTTTTCGTCATTGGTTTCCGACTTTTCCGTTTTCTCCTTCAGAGCCTTGTCTGCTTTAGCCTTCTTCTTTCCTTTCTTCTTTCCACCGTTTTTTGATTTGGCCGTAGATGACTCTACAGCGTGAATATCGGCGGAAAGTTCAGGAGAAGACTCTCCTATCGGGGAATCGGGCAAAGTGATTATAGGAGTAGTTGAAGTCTTGGAAGACTTCTTCTTGCTCTTTGTATTCACGATACCAATCATACCATCAGCGGCATGAGATCCCGAAGGAGCAGCAGCGATTTGATTCGATTTTGGAAGATCTGGAATCTTCTCGTGTAACATACCCGACTGAGTATAAACTAAGTCAAGGTATTGCGCCTGAGCAATGACTTGCTCCTCAGTAACTACTCTGGCCTTAGCTACATCTTCAGTAATCTTCGGTAATAATGATTTAACAAACCATTCAGCTAAGATTTGGTCTGGGATAAAAACTTTCACTAGCCTTCTTCGACGTCTCCACTCATGAATGTGATCAGAAATATACGTGGACGTTGATTGTTTTAGTGAAGTTAATAACTCCGTGCCGTTATCGTATCTGACCGGCAACTGAAAGTGAGTTAAGAACGAGGTAGCTAACTGGCTGAAATTGTTAAAAGAGGCCCGTGGTAACTCAATGTACCACTTCGCCGCGAGACCAATGAGCGTACGCTGGAAAAGACGTAAGCGGATCGAATCATCCGAGATAGAATTTGAAGCACACCAGAGGTGGTAAGTCATCACATGATTGGACGGATCCTCTCCTGACTTACCTTCGAACTTGGGTATATCACTGGGAAACTTATTTGGCATTGGCGGCCAGAACGGAAGATATTGAATTGGATCGTTCGTTAGGCGCGTCAAGTCTGGTAAATCCAAAGTTGTGATAAATGGTAACTGCCGGTTAGGATCTCTAAAACTCTGGGTCACAAGACCAGTCCCAGGAGGAGGATATCCAGGATAACTAGGAACAGGAGTCGCATTAGGGATATTATATCCTCCTGGAAAACTAGGATTAACCGGACCGTACTGGGGTTGTTGAGGTTGTTGATAAGTGTACCCAGGATACGGTTGATACTGGTAAACCAGCTGTTGGACAGCTTGCCCAGGTTGGTACTGTCCCTGGTACGGTTGATGAACAAATTGAGGTTGAGTAGTGACAACTGTACTTATACCAGGCTGACCTGTAGGCATCTGGACCGTGGTTTGAATCGTAGATCCAGACAACGGTAAAGATGTCTGAGGAGTGGTTACAGAGACAGTAGAAACCGGAGCCGTTGATACTCCAGAAGTAAGTGTGGCAGATGTAGCGGTAGTTGCAGCAGCCGTTTAAGATGGAGTACTAGGTGCAATTAGCGGCTGAGTAACTACCGAAGTTACAGAAGTTTGAACATTTGATTGGACAGGCTGCGGTTGCTGGGGTGGACCAGAAACTACGGGTTCTCTAGTTTGAGGTACCAACTGTATACATGGTTGCAACACCTGTTGACCCAGTGATGGATCCCACACTAACATTCCGGGGTATTGACCCGTAACAGGTTGAGGATACTGAGATCCATAACCGGATTGAGGATAGGATTGATAATTGTAAGGTGCAGTTCCCATACCTTGAACATATGACTGACCTTGAGGTGGTTGATAACCTTGACCTGAGTATTGACCTTGAGGTTGATAACCTTGAGGTAAATACGGATACTGGGGTTGACCTTGACCTTGAGGTTGATACCCTTGGGGTTGATACCCTTGAGGTTGCCATCCTTGAGGTAAATATTGATACTGAGGTTGACCCTGGGGTACATATTGAGGCTGGGGTTGACCTTGAGGCATGTATTGCACCATAGGTACATACTGACCTTGAGGTTGCCCCCCAGACACGAATGGTGTACCTTGAGGTTGCCCCCCAGGCGTTAACTGAGGCTGCCCCCCAGGCGGTAATTGGCCACCTTGAGGTTGGGAAACGGGAACTGAACCTGACATCATGTAAATGTCACCTACACCCAATGGTATATTACCACTGTTTCCAGCTAATAACCCATGATCAATGGGTTGAGGAGATGCCCCCGCAAAGGTACCAGAAAGTGATTGATACCCAGTGGGAACAGAAGGACCGCCATGTAAGAAAGATTCAGGAGCTTGAGTAAACACGGACGACTGACCAGACATATTTACAGGAGTATAAATACCTCCAGGTGGAAATGGAGTACGAGGTGTAGAAAAACCTACCCCTGAGTTGTCTAAATAATTGGTTAACGAAAGGTACCAAGTAGTACTTCTAGGAGGACTGTAAAAGATAGATTCACGCTCCCTGAGTTCAATAGTAAGTTGATCTTCAAGGTTAGAGACGCCTATTTCTTCCTCTGGAGCAAGTTCTTCAATAGCAATCAGACCAGTAGGAAGATTTTCGGTGATAACTCGTTCTACTCTTGGTGAATCTAGAACACTAGAAGTCGGAGTAACAGGTTCAGATATTTCAGGTTCTTCGCCTGTATCACTGGTAGACGAAAAACTACCAACAAGCTCAGAAACTGTAACAGCTTCGGGATTATAACCTGTCTCTAGGCCTTGGTAATCTGAATGGACTACCAAGGAAGATTCTCCTTCTTCAGGTGAACCTACTCTACTGCCACTAGGAGGAGTTACAAGGACCTTCAAACCCTCTAGATTACTGGGGTCGTCTCGAGGAGGTGATCCCCTAAGTCTACGGGATCTTCTCAACAATTCGGCCACAGAAACAACTTCAGGAGACTGGCCCCGAAGTCTACGGGACTGTCTCGGTAATTCCGCCACAGTTAAAAACTTTTAACTACTACACACGAAAACAAAGTAAAATTTCAAATCAAACCACCTAAAGTCTCTAAAGAACCAAACAAATTTGAATCACACGCCTAAAGAATCTAGGGCGTCAAACCAAGCACAAACAGTAGCCTTCCAGACCGAAAGCGCTAGTTGGTGATGAAACCCAACATCGCCAGATTCAGTACAGAAGTGGCGGGTGGAACAGTTACCCCGGCAACCTGCTTAATGAATAGACCGGCACAAGTTCCTCCACTTTAACTGTCTCGAGTGAAGTGAACCCCCCGGAAAATCCAAGTGAGTCTAGCCGACGTCTGCTCCAGGTACAGTGGGATCTTCCCTCCACCGTCACCTCGGTAGAATCCTAAAGATAATGGTCACTAAGGTTACCAACCGCAACAAATGCACCTGGGGGAACCGTCTACACTCCGACAGCACGCAAGGGCAGAGTATCAAGCTCAATCCCCTTGTCGGTTCCTTGACAATAATCCAAGGTTTACCGACAAGTGACCCCTGGCTCCTCGACAATGGTTAATCCGAGGTTTACCGTTTGTAATACGTGCGTGTCTGGCATCGTTCCCAACGAGGGGGGATTTATCCCCTCACTGGTTTGGACACGAGCTCGTGCTTCTCCTTTAAGAGGAGCTTTCCCAGAGTACAAATGAGACAATTGGATTTATTCTATCACAAGATAAGCTACTTGTTTGGTTTTGTTGTCTTGGAGAGTTAATTACTCTCCTACTCCAAGACACTAGCCTGATCTAAATTGGTGTTTCAGAGCCCTAGTAAATAAAAGTTACTACGTTGATTTTACTTTAAGCGTTAATTTTATGGTTTTTCTTAAAGACAAAAGGTAGCGGAAGTGAAACCAATGGTGTGTAGACTCGACTCAAACCACTACAAAGATGCACCTAAGATGATTTACGCTACTTTCCTTTTTCAATGAAATTCCTAACTAAGAGAGTTGAGAGATGAAAATTTTATAGAAAACAACTTTCTTAGTAAAGACAATCAAAGAAACAATTCTCTTTATCTTTCCAAGCATACAAACATGACCACTCCTTACGTGCACGAAAAACTCTTTTTCTTTCAAAACTCTTCAAAGCTACTTGAAACAAAACTTTTCAAAGGAGATGTTTTTGTATTTTCTCTTATTTAATAAAGCATATAAATCTATTTTAACGAAAATCAATCTCAAAAGCTATAAAATCTATGAAAACTTGACTCACAAGCAAACCAAAAAGAAATTTACTCTAAGCAAACCTAACGAGGCAAAAGCCTACAAAGATGATTCTAGGATGTTTTACTTGACCAAAATCAAGTCAAGGACCAGCTAATGCAGAATCAAAAGACCAGTCAAAACAAAACTCAAATCTTTTTGTTCTTTTTGTAAAATGGAATTCAATACTCAATCAACAAGCACTTCGAAATTTGCCAAAGAGACAACTCAAAGGTAAGTTGCTCTCACAGGTAGACTTTATGACAGGTCTGACTTCTAAGAAGGCTGACAAAACCAGAGAGATCTAAGGCTTGACAACTTCTACCGCCAAAGTCACTACAAGACCTACTCAAAAATCAAACCCTAGGGCTTAAACTTCTATGAAATCCACTAAAACACTCAATGCTATCAAAACAAGTTCAGGTGAAGATCTTTGACAAGAGACTAATGGATCTGGGCAGTAAAAACTAAGAAAAAGAAAAATCTAAGAGAAAAAATGCAAAAAATGGAATTTTCTTAAATTTTAGCAGGGGACGCAGGCAACCAGTTAAACCAGGTGCGGGCCCGCTCTGTGCACACAGCGACAGTGCGTGCAGGGACGCACTGTGCAATACTCAGAGGGTGCATCCTACTGGAAAATTCAAGAAAAACTAAATTGAATCTAACCCTAAGCTAACCCACCCAAAAACAAAGTCACAGAGCCAAAAACCAGAAAATAAATGATTTTTCTCAGAGCAAAGTTGCATACAAAGGAAAAGACTTTCACATCAATGGAGTCCCCAGTGGAGTCACCAATTTGTTAGGTGGAAAGAGTTAATAGTGCGGACACAACCAACCTCCCTAGGAGCCTAAGACTCTCTAGTGACAAACAAGACAAACAAGAGCAATCCTTCTCTAAACATGCATTTACTATATAAGAAATCAAGTGTTTAGATCTTACCTGTAGTCCCACGCTGTTGTAGCAGTCCAGCTCCGCTGATCTGGATGAGCTCCTCCTTCACTTTGAAACCTGCATCCACTAACAATCAAACGATTAAATAGCACTTGATAATCTCATAGAATAAAACATATTTAACATATAGACCAAGGAGTACATGAAACAACTCATAAATAACAAGTTATTGAGAAGAATGGACTCATTTGCATTAATAGGTAACAAAAGGAACAATTACAACCTGAGCCTTGGTGTTGTGCAAGTCCCTCCTAGGGTCCATCAAGAGTTCTCCTTTACTTTGACAAAGCTCACCCACTTCCAAATAGAACAAGCAAAGATGGCAATCTCTCCTCACAAGCTTCTAAATGGGAGTCCTAATTCCTGCAGCATCTACCCTTAGAAATGTTTAGCTTTCAACCTCCTCTCCTTCTAGCCCAATACCTGTATTTATAGTGCTCAAGAGGAAGTTAATCAGGTCCACCATCAATGGGATAATCCCCTCTTTGGATGGGATAGCTCCCTTATTGATGGGATAAGTTCCTCTTTGGTAGGGGTACATGAACCATCTGGAGGCACTCAATACACGTCGAACAACCTTCTAGAATGCTCTAGAAATGACCACAAGTAACTTTTTAAAGATGAAACTTGCGCATTTTGACCTTTACAGGGGGACGCACCTGCCCCTTTACATACAGAGCGTCCAGGGACGTAGCTTTTGTGAACATTGGGTGCATACCCGCAGGTAAGGTTGAGAGAACCTGCGTACCCAGAGATAAATACATTTATAAAGACTTTCTCTCTTTTTGGAGTTTGACATGGAGAGCAGAGGCATAAGACTTGCCTAAGAGGATAGCATGACTATTGATAGAGCCATACTAACTGTAAATAGCCATGGTGACATTTTTTAGTGTAACAGGCTGCTAGCTACAATACATCCTCAAACTACAGAGGTGGCACAACAAAATGAAGAGGAGGATGTAATAAGCTTGTTCATGAGGATGCATAAAAGACTGATAGAAACATAGGGTGCCTTGGAGGCATCACTGCAAGGAAGACAGGGAGAATTGGCCTCTCAGCCAGTTCAAACAACTCACATTCTTACAGTTTCTCCTCCTACGGTCACTGCAACAGTCCCTCCTATTGATCCAACATCAATAGCAGGTACCTCAACTTTAGCACCAGTTTTAGAAACAACCACAGTAGCAGAAGAGCAAGAGGCTAGCCTGTGTATGGGGGAGATGATGAAAGAAATAAAGGCTCTGGAAGTACAGATGGCAGAATTGAAAGAGGCCAAGGAAAAGCTGGCCAAAATTGGGGTAAGATATGACAAATCAAAGATGGATGTAGCGAAGAAGATAAGGGAAGTAAAGGCCTTGGAGAAAAGAATAAAGGAGTTGGAAAAGGAGCTTACTCTTGATAAGACTCTAGCTGAAGTCAAGAAAATTTTGTGGGCCGAAATTGGCCAATCCATTACTGACCAATGGCAATCAATTGAAACTATACATGAGCAAATGGAATTGATAGGCTTAGCTTAATTCGAAACTCAAAAGGCTAGAGCATCACTAGGAAATATGTTTGAGCAAGCCAATAGAATGATTCAATTTCTGAACACTCATACCAAAGAGCAATTGGCAGCAATAAGTATTAGGAACATGACAGATACCATTTTACTAGTGAAAAGGGTGTTGACCCTAAGGAATTTTGTGTAGACTCTGGAAAGAAAATGCCAAGAAATGCAGGCAGAGATAAATGATTTCAAAATCAAGTTTGCAACATTGCAGAGGAAAGGGCTACCCAGTTTATTAACCAGCACTAGAAGACTGCTGTCACATGAGCAATATGCCAACAGGGTAAATAACTATGCCTCCAATCAAATTACAGCATCCTCAAGCACCTCAGAAGAAACAGGGCCTCCCTCTGGACAGAGTCTCTATGACAAACTAGAAAACCTGTTCTACATTGAACATGAGATAAACCATCTTTTTGAAGTCCAGCCCAACTTTTATAGATACACTGAAGCTGATGAAACACTGATAAAGATACAAAGACATTAGTTTCCTACAGAGGATTGGTGGAAAGGAATGCTAGAGATATTGCTCAGGTAATTTTGTTTTTATTTTTCTTTGATCAAGTTACAGCTCAGCAAATACAAAGGCACAGTCCACCTGTCAAAAGGATAAAAAACAGCAAAAGGCATAAAATGAATGGTGACTACAGCTCGTTGATGAAAAGTGAGCACTGATGACAAGGCCAAGACAGCAGCACAACAACATAGCAACATCAAGGCAGCAAACGCAGAGTAAATGCGCAGCAACCAACCGACTCACTCAGTCCAAAAGGTCAAATATCTCTAACAATCAGCCAACACATTCACATTTACTACGGCATTTATTTCCCTCATTTACTTCTTCTTAAGTGTTGGTAAAGGAAGTTATGACTTCAGAACTTATCTTCATGATATTTTGTAACTCCCTGTTTGTATAAAAACCTCCCCATAATATGTATTTGGGATTGGTGATTTTCTCTCTGGACTGCGTTGTACATTCTGAGACTATTTTAATACAAATGCTGTTGAAGTTCACTATTGCTAACCGTCTGGATGTAGATTTGATGTTCTGGGACCTGCTACAGAATTCCTGTGTCATTCTATGGATCAATAAGTTATTCTAAACTGTGCCTTATGTTTTCTATCTTTGAAAATTTCATATATGTTCCATAATCTTGGTAACAGAGAAGAAGAATATCCCAGGATTTGTTTAAATGCACCCTGCGTTCAATCTCTACTATTAATTGTGTTTTCTTCAGAATTAGTCAAAAATATGAATTCTTAGTTGCTCATATTTGCACTGATTCTTTCACTTTGAATATTACCTATGAATTCTTTATTGCTCCTTGATAATACTCATTCCCTTTCCCTCTGCCAGCATAATGAAAGATTCTTGATTGCCTTCATTCCCTGACTTCATTACATCAATTTCAGATTTGAAAATTGTTCCAAAACTGCCTATGTTGCTCTGTAGCATTACTATTAACCCAAGAAACACTTTCAGTAGTACACCATCGTTGACTCCATTTCCCAATAGTATAGACTGTTTTGGACTTGCATCCCAGCTCTGCCTGAAATCACCATCCAACAAACTTAAAACAAAACCTGTACATCATAACTAGCCTAAAATATTTCAAAACAAAGCTATATTACAAAGAGAGAGCCCTCTCTGGTTGCAGATTGGCTAGAATCTGCAGCTAAAAGATTGGTTAGTGGTTACCTCAGCCGTATTCCCTTCAGGAGGCAGGGAACAACCTGAGTGATAACATCATTGGTGACTCCACTGGGGAGCCTCTGAATGACTATTTGTAACTAGTGTCTATTTTCTAAAGCTACAGATGGAGCCTGAAGTTAGCCAGGTAGTCTTCGAAACTGTCTTTTTTCTGCATTTATAGGAGTAAATAAAAGCTGCTTCAGTCAATCTCCAGTATAGTTTTAGGCTATAAACAGTTGTTCCAAAGATTTGATCAGTTCTCTCTGTTTCAACATATTCAAAGGAAATCCCAAAGCCTCCTATACTTCAAAGAAACTCTTGTAGAATATTGTGAAAAAATGTGATTATAAAACATTCCTAGAAAATACCAAAAGCAAATTTAGAAGCTGGCTCCAAAGAAGAAAACTCGTTACACCAGGTCAAACCCTGACCCAGATCCACCAGCTACTTTTGAAAATCCCAATTTAATTTCTAAGACCCTTAGGAAACAAGAAAAACAAGAAAAATATGCTGATTTGGATCTTGATATACTTCAACAAAACCCTACAAAATTTGAGCTTACACTTGGGAGAGCAACAGTAATTTCAACACCCTCTCCTAGTTCCTCATCCACACCTCAAAGTATCCTCTCCACACCTCCATCCACTGCACATATTTCCACTCAAGTCCCTGCAGTTTCAGCTGTCCCATTTCTTCCTGTTGTCCCATTTATCCTTGTAAATATGGCAAACCGTTATGCTCCTCTACAGTTTCCTGGAAATCTAGGGGCTATGCCTCAGGATTATCAGAGCAAAATCACATATTTTGATGGTACTGGCTATTTTACAGCCCAACAACACACTAAGAAAATGCAAGATTATTTTGAGAACTATGAAATAGATGATGATGATGTGAGAATGAAGATTTTTGTCCAAAGTCTAACTGGTGATGTAAGGATTTGGTTTAGAGCATTTGTTGCAAATTCTATAGCTGATTCAGAATCTCTTTATCAATCATTCTTAAACAAATGGGAAAAGAAGAAAGATCCCCTACACATTTTAACGGAATATGACAATTTGAAAAGAGGCCCACAAGAAACCGTCCAAGACTATTGTGCTAGGTTCAACAATGTCTATAATGCTATCCCTCAAAACCTTAGACCTCCACCTGATTTAGCTTTGATCAAATTCCCTGATGGATTTGTTTCTGACATGGCATATCAACTAAGGAAAAGAGCCCCTCCAAGCTTAGCAGACATGCAAAATATAGCTGTTAGTGTGGAGGCAAACCTGATTGTTGAATGTAATCGGGCAAGAGCCGAAAGAAGAACAACTTACAAAGAAGAGCCTTCAGCATTTGAACAAAAACTTGATGCAATCATCAAAGGTATGGACGGACTTGGGGATAGGGTGGAAACTACTGAAATAAAATCATCATGGGAAGGTCAACCAAGTAACACTGCAAGAAACCCAAACTTTAGAAAAAATCAAAATCCAAATGTTGGAAGGGTTGGCCCTGATCAGAAAATCAAACCTCCATTTCAAGAGAACTATGTTGAAACCTCAATATCTAGTCAACCAACAGAGGACACCCAAATCAATCTAATGGGATTAAACAATGAGTAACAAATTTTTCTAACACAAGATGACCAAGAGGCTCACAATTTCAAACCAAATCTGGAGAGTCATTTGATTTTAGGGAAGGCTATGATGCAGCAGTCTATGAGGTTCATAAATAGTAAAAACTAAGATGCAGAACCATAGATGTTCCTGAACCCGCCAAACTGAAGGATACCAAGCAGCCAAAGAAAACAAAGGATAAAGTTGTCCTGATAGAACCCTCCGCTAAAACAGACCCAAACCCAAACGAAGTCACTGTGCAAGATATATCAAACTTACAACCTTCAAAAAATCAGCCATACACATCCCATTATTCAAAAGAAAAACTAAATTGTTCTCCCGAAAATAATTTCAAATCAGATGTAGGTCAAAAAAATACTCCTGATCAAGAGAAAATCACTGAAAATTCAACTAAAAAGGAAAAGTTTGCTGTCCATAATACAAAAATTCAGATAGAGAAACATTTTAACTTAGAAACGGAAATAGGTAAGCTGAAGATAGCTATTCCTCTCTCTGAATTGGCCAAACATGAAGTTTACAGACAACAAATCAATAGGTCATTGCAGATACCAGAGAACAGGGATGCAGTCAATGTTCGTGATGATCAACCAGAGTTAATTTTTGGTCCTGAAGTCAATGGTAAAACAATAAATGGAGGGGTTCCTCCATTCTATGTGAGCTTAAACATTCATGACAAGGTACTGCATAATGCTATGTTTGATTTGGGAGCTTCCCATAACCTAATGCCTAAATTTGTGATGGAGAGACTAGACCTAGATATCACAAGGCCATACAAAGACTTGTTCTCATTTGATTCTAGCCAGGTCAGGTGTCTAGGCCTAATCAAAGATCTTTGTGTATCTTTGGTCCAATATCCAGCCAAGACAATCTTGATGGATGTGGTGGTAGCTGATATTCCACCTAAGTATGGTATACTTTTGTCTAGATCTTGGGGTGCAAAACTCCAAGGATCTTTGCAACTAGACATGTCATATGCCACTATTTCAGTCTTTGGACAGCCAAAGAGATTATACTGGGAAACACTAATGAAATATGTGGTTAGTAGTCAAGAAAAACCCCAAAACTTCCCCATCTATTCTATGCATTCCGATATGGATTCATTCATTTTATATAATGCTAGGAAGTGTCACAAAACTGATGTCAAATTCCTAGAAGCAGCACAAACACAAAGCATAGAGGAACAATATAGTGCCCAGGATCAAAAAACTGTTGATATGATTGATGAAACAAAGGGAAATGATATATCATATGAAATACAAGAGCCAAATCTGCCCACTGAACAAGCGTCTAAAACTCTTAAGGCTAGTCATAATTAAGAAATATTATGGTACTTAGAGTTTGATGGCTCAGTAAACAAATTAGGAGTAGGAGTAGGAGTTTGGACACACAACATACAAAATAACCATGCTGAAGGTCATGCATATAGGTTAAATTTCAGATGTACAAACAATATGGCCGAGTATGAAAACTTATTGTTAGGACTCAAACTGATCAGAAGTCTAGGGGCAACAAAGGTTTCAATTGTAGGGGATTCAAATCTGATTATATGGTAGATGAAGGGAAATTTTGTTACAAATGATTTTAGGTTGGGAGCTTACAGAGGGGCAGACATTGAAATACTTAAAACCTTCTCAGAATCTCAACTCACCAAAATTCCTAGAAAGCACAATTTACATGTAGACAGCTTGGCAACTTTTGCCAGCACTTGCAAGCTTCCATTTGAGCCCAATCACCACTTCACTGCTGAAATCAAACATAGACCTACTGTCCTAGTTAATGTCAAAAATTGGCAGGTCTTTGAGAATGATACACAAATAAATAATTCACTGACTTTGAAAGAGGAATTCTCTAGCATAAACATTGATACAAGCACCATGGATGATCAACAACAAATAGACAAAATTGAGCAGAGTATATCAGCTGAAACAGTGAAGCTGATTTTGCACCCAACAACTTTTGATGACAAGAATCTACAAGAACTGAAGCAAACAGACCTTGATGAATTGGCTGAGGCAGAATCTGAAGTAATTGAACTAAAGGATAATTTTCTACCCATGGGCTTAACTCCTTTAGAGGACATATTTGATTCAAATGACATTCCTAGAAAGCCAAAGATGCAACCTCTCAATGCAGAAATTGAGGACTGTAACATTGGAACCACAGAAAATGCCAAAATGGTAAAACTCTCCAAAGCATTACCTTCCGATCAGAAGTTAAAATACATTGAGTTGTTTAAGGAGTTCCAAGATGTCTTTGCCTGGAATTATGAGGACCTCAAATCCTATGATACTTCGGTCATCCAAAACACTATACCTTTGAAAGAGAATCAAAAACATTTTAAATAGAAGCTTAGAAGGGTGAATCCTGTCCTCCTTCCCCTGATTGAAAAAGAAGTTAAATGTATGTATGAAGCTGGAATCATTGCACCGATCAGGTTCTCAGAGTGGATTTCAAATCTAGTACCTACTAGGAAGAAAACAGGAGAGATAAGACTGTGTGTTGACTTAACAAATTTGAACAAAGTCTCTCTCAAAGACCACTATCCTTTACCAAAAATGGATCATATCCTACAAAGGGTAGTGGGAGATTCTAGGATCTCATTGTTAGATGGATTCTCAGGATTCAATCAGATTTTACTCCACCCGGATGATCAGGATAAAATTACCTTCAAAACACCTTAGCGAACCTTCAAATATGTCAAAATGCCTTTTGGACTCAAAAATGCAGGGGCCACTTTTCAAAGAGCAATGGACTTAGCCTTTTCCAAAGAGATCCATGATTTCTTAGTCATATACCTTGATGATCTCACTGCTTTTCAAAATCAGACCAGGAACATTTAGAGCATTTAAGGCAAGTGTTCCTAATTTGTAGAAAATATGGCATATCATTGAACCCAAAAAAATCACTGTTTGGCCTGGAAGAAGGCAAACTCTTAGGTCATATAATTTCAAATGATGGCATTAGGATTGGCCCGGAAAGAATTCAAGCTATTCTCCAAATGCCCCATCCAAGAAACATCAAATAACTGCAAGCTTTTTTAGGAAAGATTAATTTCCTAAGAAGGTTCATTGCCAATTTGGCCGAGCTGATAAGACTGTTGAATAATATGCTGAAGAAAGATTCTAAAGTCAAATGGACGATGGAAGCTAAACAAGCCTTTGAGGACATCAAAGCAGCTTTGACAAAAACACCAGTCCTCACAAGTTCCAAATTTGATAGAGATTTCATCATTTTTTCCTTTGCATCTGAGCATACTATTGCTATTGTCCTATTACAAAAAGATGACCATGGGTGTGAGAAGCCCATTGATTTCTTCAGCAAAGCCCTTAGAGATGCTCCACTAAAATATTAGATCATGGAAAAGCAAGCTTATGCCCTTGTAAAAGCCATCAAGGATTTCAGAGTTTATATCTTGTACTCTCATGTGATAGCCTATGTTCCAAATGTTGTGATTAAGAATATTTTAACTCAAGAAGGGATTGAAGGCAAAAGGGGCAAATGGATAGCCAATATCTTAGAATATGACATTGAAATCAAGCCTACAAAACTAATAAAAGGACAAGGGTTAGCCAAATTAATGACTGAAACCAATTTTCAAGCCCTTGACATCAATGAACTGGATAACGAACAGGAGATGGAAACTCCATAGATCAATCAAGCCTTTTTACAATCACCTTGGTATGCTGACATATGTTTTGTATTGTTAAACCTGCAAGCTCCTCCAGGGTTATCTAGGACTAAAAAGAGATTCTTGAAAATGAAGGCATCAAAGTTTTGTATTATAGATAATGTTTTATTTTGGAAAAATCATGAAGGTATTTTGATAACTTGCCTAATTCAAGATGAAACTGAGAATGTACTCAAGGAATTTCATGCAGGTGACTGTGGAGGACACTTGTATTGCAAGTCAATAGCTGATAAGATCCTAAGGGCTGGATTTTATTGGCCCTCCCTGTTCGCTGATGTGAAAAAATTTGTGATGTCTTGCCACAAATGCCCGATATTTGAAGGCAAGAGAAAGCTGTTACCTTTACCCCTCAAACCTATTTCAACTAAAAGATCGTTTCAACAATGGGGTTTAGACTTCATTAGTGAAATTCATCCTTCCTCTTCTGGACAACGCAGGTGGATTTTGACTGCCACAGACTATTTTACCAAATGGATAGAAGCCATCCCTTGTAGGCAAGCCAATGACTCAATCATCATGCAATTCTTAGAAACCAACATCTTGTCTAGATTTGGCTGTCTAGAAAAGATTATTACAGACAATGTTGCTACTTTCAAATCCAAAAGAATGATCAACTTTTTCCATAAGTACCACATTACCTTGGGCCACTCCACAGCCTATTACCCTCAAGATAATGGCCTAGCCGAGTCATCCAATAAAAGCCTCATCAACATCATCAAAAAGGTATTGGAGGAGAATAAAAAGAATTGGCATAAAAAACTTGTGAATGCACTATGGGCAGACAAATTGACCACCAAAAGATCCATTGGGACAAGTCCATATGAATTGGTATATGGTCTAGAGGTTGTTTTCCCCTCCTCCTTAGGAATCCCTGTGATCAAGTTGCTGGAAGAAATACAAGTAGAGCCCAATGATATTCAGAGAAGGATCAATAAAACTATTCACTTGCAGCAAACAAGAGAAGGAGTATATTAGAGAACCCAGATTCTACAAGATAAACTCAAGAATATCTTTGACAAAAGAACAAAAGCTGAAGATTTCTTCATAGGAAACAAAGTGTTGAGATGGGACTCTAGGAGGGAAGATAAAGGTAAGCATGGCAAATTTGATTTCCTGTGGAAGGGACCTTATGTTATTCATGCTGTACAAGGTAACAACACCTATTTTTTGAAGAGTTTGGATGGCACAGATACTGATGAAGGCCCAGTCAATGGGCAAATGCTCAAGCATTATTTTGATTCCCTTTGATCAACACAACACAACACAACTGTATATTGTACATAAATAGTTGTATTTCCACCATTTTTCCTTTACAGCAATTAGATAAGGAACAAGATGCAGCAGATTTTGAGGAAAAAGTCAGGGAATTACACCACTTTTTGTGTAAGATTTTGAATTTACCACAAGAAATCAAGAAGAAGACTTGGAACTATAAATATGATGATAAGCACACAGAGAAACCAACAAAAGATAGAGCTGTAATTTTGTACAGATCTGTTCATAAGGAGTGCACACATGCTACAAAGGTTTAGATCATTGGTTTCCAGGAGAAGGAAGTTTTGAATTACAGTAGCCAACTGAGAATAAGGCCATCTGACCTACTGTTCTTGGCTTTTCACTAGGAAAATCCATCCCCAAGTGGAGCCACTGTTAGGTTCCTATACCAATAGGTTTCATTTTTCATGATTGACTATGGAAGTGCCAAATATGATCATCCTTTCCAGGTTGCAAAGGTTCCATATTTTGTATACAGATAAAGAAAATTAAAACATGTAAAGAGGGTATGCCCCAAAAGAAAAATAAAAGGGCAAGAAGAATGAATTGGTCAACAAAAAGAAAAGAAAATGGACCGCAAAGAAAGACCAGGAAAGTGGCCAGTCAAAATGCCACTGCTATCTTATTTGCAAGTTCACAATGTGAAAATACTATTTCTTATCACACTTTATGGATAGCCCAACAGTTCAATCTGGACCACTCCATATTTAAATTTACTTTTCTAGAATAGAGAATAAATATTTGTCCAAACAGTTCGAGCTTGGCAGATGAGTAGACAGGTAGAGAAACAAAGGAGCCCAACTTCTCAATCTGGGCCCTTGGAAGAGATAAGGGTAGACTTAGATAGGAGGGCAATCAAAAGAAAAGAGGAAAATTAGGGTTTGCTAGCCCAAATGTACCCAATCAAAAGGAAGAAAAAATGATAGATGTAGGCTGGGTAAGCAGTTTGAGGTTGTAGAAGCAAGGTTATGATCACTTTTTGTCTTGTGAAGAAAGACTCATCTCATCAATGACATTGGTACCATGGTAGTTGTTTGGTTGCATAACAATGGAAGTATGACTAATTCCCCTATCATTCCCCCAGAAATCATTTGCTAACATCCCCTCAAGGACCTTGGGATCTACCCAATAGTCCTATTTCACTTCATTTTATGAGAAATGCTAAGCTAATCTCTGAATTTACTTAGTGAAAAGAAGCCACATTTCTTGTGTAAAAAATCATCATTCCATACTCCCCTCATTTCCCTATGCCTAAGTTTTCACTCTATTAACTTAGCATTTACTCATGCAGTTTCATTCCATATATCCATATTGACATCCTAACTTATTGTATAGCTCCTTTAATTATTCCCCCACCCCTATTTTACAAAAACTATATAAAAAACCCAAAAAATATAAATATCCCTACCCTTCGCAATCTTAGCCATATAATATAGTTTTTGAGAATTATTAAGTCCATTTGGGAGTTTAATAAGAACCCTTCCGCATCCATAAACCTCGGGATTTATTTAACTTCAAGTTAAATAAATAACCACGCTAAACCCTCCCACCCATACCACACATTCAAACCTTGGTGCGCATATAAACCTTGGGGTTAGTTCAATATTTTGTTAAATTAATAACCATACCCACCCGTATAACCACAAATAACCCATAATTCCAAAGTTTTAATCCCCCGCGGCATTATATAATATTAAAATATGGGTGTGTCCCTGCGCCGTATCGTACCAGCACCTGTGCTTCCCGTCAGCCGTTGGATCGCGCCTGCCAGATCCAATGGCCTACATTGATATCGGAGCCGCCCCGTAGTACTAAGGTTACCTCCCGATAGAAAGCGGTTTTGTCGCCATATGTAGGGATGCGTGGCCCGTTTCTATTGCATCGGGCCCGCTCTGACGGAAACCACCCCCATACCAAAAGCGGTCTGATGCAAACCAATTACCGCTTGTCCTCCCCGCCACCCACGTCATACACCACGCCAGTGCCCATGCTATTGTACAGTCCGTTGTGGTCGCCCCGTCACCCATCCACATCAGCTGCTACATTACCCTCCATACCATGCTATAGGACTAGGTGACATCATGCTGACATCCGCACAAAAAGCACCAAAAAGTCTGAAAAACCACAAATTTTCATTAAAAACTCACGAAAGTGATGTTTTTGTTTATTTTTATGTGACCAATGGTGAAATTCTATGCATGAGAACTACGTCAAATCCGCCATCAACATCCCAGTCCGTCACCTAGGCATGTTCAACCTCCAAACCCGACTCCCCACCTCACTTTGCAACTCCATTCCACAGCAAAGTCTTGAATAAACAGGTATTTATTCAATTGTCACCCGTAAACCATGTTTTATGAAGTTTCTCTGTTAAAACGATCTCTGAAAGAATTAAATGTGATTGGAATATGCTTTAACCTCTAGACCTCCCCATTTCAACTCACTACTCACCATTTCTTCTAAAGAAAACCTTTTCACTCTATAGCCCTCTGCAAATTGACCCTGAAACTTGAAATTGAGCTCATTTCCGCCTATAAAACCATCAAGAAAGAACCTGCAGACGAAGCGATCTTTTCACCAGTTTCTCAGCTTCCTAGCTAAACTCCGAAGACTTGGTTTTTTCCTTTGAATCTTGCCCAGAGAGGCCATTCCCATATTAAATTTGCAGCATTCCTGTCAAAAAACCCACTGTCAGGACTCTGTTTCCTGTTGAAATATAGACCAAACCTAACTATAATCATAGTAAATCCTGGAGGCTCCAGTGGACCTAAATATTGCACCATTAAATGCACCTCATAGAGAGTTAGAGTGGCTACCTCTTGCTAATAGAGACTTTCAGATCGATTATATGGAGGGAGACAAACCTCACCTTCAGGCTTTCTGTGAAATAAGGAATAACTTCAGAAACAAAGCTGACCTATTTGGAATATGGGAGTCTAATATGCCTATATACTACCTGCCCTCAGTGAATGTCTTCCCTGACTTCATCCATCAATGTTATGCTAATTATGAGCCTTCTCAAAGGGCAGTGATGGACCCTGCTGGAAATGTCCTCTTTTACATTAACCCCCAGTCCATAAATGAGATGTTGCAATTCAATCCAACTCAACCTTTGGTCCCCCTTTCCATGAAACAATTGCTGGATCAAGCCTCAAAGTTGTCCTCTATAGAAGTTGACCAAATTGCCAAGATCTTTGCGCCACCAGAGTGTTACTCCAGATTCAAAATCCCCTATCACCATGCTTGGTTTACTGAGGCTAGAAAAATGCTCATAGACATGATTTCCTACATCCTGGGATTCAAAACAAGTGAAATTGTGGATGAGACTGTCTTTGCTTTGATGTCCATGTTTGCTCTAGGACAGCCCCCTGCTATCAAGTATGATTATGCCACCTTCATAGCTCACAAAATTCATGAGCAGTTCATGAATTTGGAGAGAGAAAGGTTGTTCAAATACACTTCATATATATATCATTTGCTGTCGTACTATCAGTCTGATAGTTTCTCGGTTTTCCTTAAAAAATTGGATGCTAGGGGGGAGCGAAGGTCTGTCATATTTTGGTCCTCAATGTTCCATCATGTTAATTTCTCCCCATACACATACTGTGAGTTCATTGACCTTTTTATCTATCCAACCACTTGCTTATTGTCAACCGATCCTCCTCGGGCTCACTGCTGAAATGCAGAGAATCCTACATCTCTCAAAGGGATACAGCATTGGTGACTGGTACTACTACCAAAACCACATGGTAATAAGGATTTATGGCTGTGAATTAGCCCCTTACAGACTACCAAAATATGTCCCCATGAGACTCTTTGCCTTGGTGTACTATCGACAGTTCAACAATGCAGATTTAACTCACTTCTATGGTGCTAGGAAAAAGGCACAACTTAAAATAAGACATCAATTGGGCCCCTTTATCTTTATTAAAAGGGAAGAAGCATGGAAGGATGTTGACACTATTCTGAGAGAGAAACTTAAGCTCAAACTAAGTTTCCATTGGTCACCATATGACCCTGAACATTTCATAAGCTTTAGAAGAGTTAAAAACAAGCTCACAAGGTATGTGCACCACAGAATCCCTGAAATTGAACAATATGCCAATCAACAAGAATGGGTAGAGGGCACACTGATGGAAGAGCTTACTGAAGAAGAGATAACAGAAAAAGCAATCAAAAACCTCGAAAAATCAGTTGACTTGGAATCTTTTGGACAAATGTTTTTCACATTGCCTCGACACCTTGGAGCGGGCACATCATCTGCCACAACTTCCCAACAACCTGCCCAAGTAAGTGCTCCACCTGTAGGGACAGCTAAAGGAAAAGAGGTGCAGCATTCAGAGCAGTAGGTATAGCATTCCGAGCAGCAAGAGACAATGGCAGACCGGCCAGTTTCAACAGATGAACAAAGTCAAGGGCAAGACCCTTCAACACAAGCAAAGGTGACTGAAATCCCTATGTTACAGACTCCTCTTAATGAGGAAAGGGCCAAGAAAATGGATAGACAGGAAGAGACACCCACAGGGGCATCTACAGATCAGCAAGGAGAAAAGAGACAAAGATTAAATCCTTATATAGAAGAAGAATTGCTAGAGGGACCAACTAAACAGCAAGTTCCCCCAAGTATGGAAACATCAGCTAGCTCCTTTCAGCTAAAGCAAGAAAGACAACATGGTGTAGATGTTACATCCACCAGGCAACGGAGCAGATAGGGCTCTGACATCAAGAAGGAATTCACTGATATCATGGCCATAAATGAGCCAGTAAGGTTCCAACTCTATAACCAATTGCTAAGAATGGCTCCCACTAATCAACAAAGGCTAATGGCAGCCTATGATATCCAGGAAGGGACAATGACCCTCAGTCATTTCAGACCTACAACGCAACAACCACAATTAGCTGCTGGCTATATCAGAACCAATCTGGAAGTTCTCTCCAAAGACATTCATCCAATGGACTAGTTTGAATTACACAAAAAAACCGGCAAAATGGTATATTCTACCTTGGCAGACAAAACATTGTTGGCTCATAGATTGCAAAATTCATAGCACAATACTTCTACCCAACTAGAATTAGAGAAGGCCTCCTCAATGGCTAAGGATAATAGAATCAAATCCTTGGAGGAGATTATTATAGAGTTTGGACATGATCCCAAGGATCCTAAGGGCATTCAGGCCTTGATAAAAAAGAAAGAGGAAGACATAGCAGCCCTTAGAAGACAACTCAGGCTGCCAGCTACAATACATCCTCAAACTACAGAGGTGGCACAACAAAAAGAAGAGGATGATTTAGTAATCTTGCTCATGAGGATGCATAAAAGACTGAGAGAAACAGAGGGTTCCTTGGAGGCATCACTGCAAGGAAGACAGGGAGAATTGGCCTCTCAGCCAGTTCAAACAACTCACATTCTTACATCTACTCCTCCTACGGTCACCGCAATAGTCCCTCCTACTGATCCAACATCAATAGCAGGTATCTCAACTTCAGCACCAGTTTCAGCAACAACTACAGCAGCAGCAGAGCAAGAGGCCAGCCTGAGTATGGAGGAGATGATGAAAGAAATAAAGGCTCTAGAAGTACATATGGCAGAATTGAAAGAGGCAAAAGAAAAGCTGGCCAAAATTGACGTAAGATATGACAAATCAAATATGGATGTCGTAGAGAAGATAAGGGAAGTAAAGGCCTTGGAGAAAAGAATAAAGGAGCTGGAAAAGGAGCTTACTCTTGATAAGACTCTAGTTCAAGTCAAGAAAATTTTCTGGGCCAAAATTGGCCAATCCATTACTGACCAATGGCAATCAACTGAAACTATACATGAGCAAATGGAATTGATAGGCTTAGCTCAATTCGAAACTCAAAAGGCTAGAGCATCACTAGGAAATATGCCTGAGCAAGCCAACAGAATGATTCAATTTCTGAACACTCATACCAAAGAGCAGTTGGCAGCAATAGGTATCACGAACATGACAGATACCATTTTACTAGTGAAAAGGGTGCTAACCCTAAGAAATTTTGTGCAGACTCTGGAAATAAAATGCCGAGAAATGCAGGCAGAGATAAATTATTTCAAAATCAAGTTTGCAACATTGCAGAGCAAAGGGCTACCCAGTTTATTAACCAGCACTGGAAGACTGTTGTCACATGAGAAATATGCCAACAGGGTAAATAACGATGCCTCCAATCAAATTACAGCATCCTCAAGCACCTCAGAAGAAACAGGGCCTCCCTCTGGACAAAGTCTCTATGACAAACTAGAAAACCTGTTCTACATTGAACATGAGATAAACCACCTTTTCGAAGTCTAGCCCAACTTTTATAGATAAATTGAAGCTGATGAAACACTGATAAAGATACAAAGACATCAGTTGCCTATAGAGGATTGGTGGAAAATAATGTTGGAGATATTGCTCAGGTAATTTTGTTTTTTTTTTCTTTGATCAAGTTACAGCTCATCAAATACAGAGGCACGGTCCACCTCTCAAAAGGATAAAAAACAGAAAAAGGTAGAAAATGAATGGTGACTACAGCTCGTTGATGAAAACCGAGCACTAATGACAAGGCCAAGACAGCGGCACAACAACATAGCAACATCAAGGCAACAAACGCAGAGTAAATGCGCAGCAACCAACCAACTCACTCAGTCCAAAAGGTCAAATATCTCTGACAATTTGGACAGCCAACACATTCACATTTACTGCAGCATTTATTTCCCTCATTTACTTCTTCTTAAGAGTTGGTAAAGGAAGTTATGAATTCAGAACTTATCTTCATGATATTTTGTAACCCCCTGTTTGTACAAAAACCTCCCCATAATATGTATTTGAGGTTGGTGATTTTCTCTCTGGACTGCGCTATACATTCTGAGACTATTTTGATACAAAAGCTGTTGAAGTTCACTGTTGCTAACCGTCTGGATGTAGATTTGATGTTTTGGGAGCTGCTACAGAATTCCTGTGTCATTCTATGGATCAATAAGTTATTCTAAACTATGTCTTATGTTTTCTGTGTTTGCAAATTTCATATATGTTCCATAATCTTGGTAACAGAGAAGAAGAATAGCCCAGGATTTGTTTAAATGCACCCTGTGTTCAATCTCTGCTATTAATTGTGTTTTCTTCAGAATTAGTCATAAATATGAATTCTTAGTTGCTCATATTTGCACTGATTCTTTCACTTTGAATATTACCTAGGAATTCTTTATTGCTCCTTGATAATGCTCATGCCCTTTCCCTCTGCCAGCATAATGAAATATTCTTGATTGCCTTTCATTCCTTGACTTCATTCCATCAATTTCAGATTTGGAAATTGTTCCAAAACTGCCTATCTTTCTCTGTAGCATTACCATTAACCCAAGAAACGCTTTCAGTAGTACACCATCATTGACTCCATTGCCCAATAGTATAGACTATTTTGGACTTGCATCCCAGCTCTGCCTGAAATCACCATCCAACAAACTTAAAACAAAACCATGTACATCATAACTAGCCTAAAATATTTCAAAACAAAGATAAATTAGAAAGAGAGAGCCCTCTCTGGTTGCAGATTGGCTAGAATCTGCAACTAAAAGATTGGTTAGTGGTTAACTCGACCGTATTCCCTTCAGGAGGCAGGGAACAACTTGAGTGATAACAGTAAGCATCCATGGGTCCATTTCCGGCTCTGTTCTATCTTTGCTTCCTGAAGTGGAGGCATCAGTGAAGCTCTTCTTGGCTTCCATGAAGGTTTCCTTAGCCCACTCCAAATCAAACTTTGGTTCCTTCGTTGGAGCCTTGCGAACCCACTGCTTGCCTTTGTCATCCCTTGTCATGATTCCACTTTGGGGCGAAATATTCACATTAGGGTATTCCTCGGGAGGCTTAGACCTCATCATTTGCAGGTTCTGAGTCGGGGGAGGTTGAAGCGCTCCTTTATCACTCAACCTCACTATTAGTGTGGGACACTCCTCCATCTCATGATTAAACAATTTACAATACAAGCATGACGCCCATGTTGGATTCGTACAATCGCAAGCATAATGTCCTGGCCCTCCACAACTGTAACATATTAGTTGTTCACGACCTCTTCCAGGTCCTCCTCCACCTCGGCCTCGTCTACACCCTTGAAATTTGGTCCATGCCATCCTTGACTTCTGGTCAAGGGGCCGTGTTTCGGCCTGAACTCTGTAGGTAGGAGTCTGATCCATCATCAACTCATAACTTCTACAGGTGCGCTCATCATGTCCCACTGATCTATAGAAATTACAGACCAACTGCTATGAATTCTGTGTGTACTTCTGCAATAAATGACAGTTATTTGTAGCATGATTTACTTTTATTTGACAAATCATGCACCATAATGTAGGCGTCGCACTCGGTCCTGCTTGTGCCTCCGGTCTCAATGGCATTGGTCCTCCTCCCATGAGGTAGTTCACAAACACCGGGTAGTGGTCCTTGTCATGTCCCTCAACCTTTCACTTTATGCACCATACCTCATCGCGCACTTCTCGATAAGTCATCCTATCTTGCTTCAGACTCTGCATCTCAAGGCACAATTTTTTCAACTGCGCGTGAATCTACTAAACTCCCAGGTTGCGATCCTGTATCGGGGTCTTGTGCAATCTCATTGTGACCTCCAAGGCCTCGGCCTAAGTTGTTAGTCTCTGTTGAGACAGCGCATTCCTTAAATGTGGCGTTAATGATGCTACAAACCATTCGCGGTGTTGTCCATCCATCAACGTCATGTTAGCTTCGCAAATTATGCACTTTGGTCTCTGATCCAACTCCCAAAGGGTCTCACCTAGTATCATTGTGATTTCCTTGAACCTAATGATCGACTGCACTTCTGACTTCGACCTGCTAAATTATTTGTTTAGCATTGTTTGGAAATTGGCAATCCCTGCGTTCAAATTGTCATTGGAATTCTTAATGTACTAGGTCAGCGTGCGATCCTGCAGAGCGTTGACCAATGTTTCCTTCTTTATATTACCATCCATGACTCCCTGTTACACAGTAATTTGTCACTGCCTTCATCCCAGTCCTTCTATTGTGTCATGTGTCCAGTGAAACATGCTCATATTGAACAAGTGCTCTCTTATGTTGAAAATTGACCCACTTTTCCTAAATTTTTCTACCTCGTCATGAGAATTCACTTAATATATGCAGCAGACCTCTATCATAAATAGTCCAATTGTGCCCCCGTTGCAAGAGTACATCTGTTTCCCGCGATGGTCATATTTCATGCCTTCACGCGAGGCTATTTGATATATTGAGTGACGGTTTGACTAAAGACATTGCCTACTAGCGATGTCGGTGCTAAATCTTAGTTATGAACTAGCGACGATCCCGATTGGGCAAATTTGTTCCAACAGTCAGCCTTCTGGATGTCTCTGGACCTGGTTGTTGGGTCAGTTTGGGTCACCCTCCTCCCTCTTGGCATGGTAGTTTCATATTTTTTGCTACTTGCCCTAAGGATAAGCTCCATCTCCCTCATTTAATGGATACTCCTTCTCCTATAAAATCACTCACCATCGCTATCATCTGCTAGTTTTTTGGTTGTAGAGTGTTGCTGCTTTTGAGTTTGATAGATAGTTAGTGTGAGTGTGACAAGTGTGGGATTGCTTTGTAGTTTGCAAGAAGGTGTGGAGTGCCCTTAACCTTGTGTAAAGCTTGTGAATGAGAGAGAGAGGTATATTGCTATTTGGGAGATCCATCTTTGAGAGTGAATGCTTGAAGAAACACACTAGTTGGACCCTCTGAGAAGGCTTGCGACGTCAAGACTTGGTTGTAAGCTTTGCTCTTGATTTATTATTAATAAATTCAATGATGATTTCCTATGTCATGTATGTAATTTACTTGATATCTCATGACTTCTTGACTTTATGAGTAAATAGATCATTGTCGTTTCTCGGTTACATGCTCTATCATTTCTTTGTGGTGTTTCAGGTTGATTTCTCATCAAGGAGAAGGAAACGGAAGCTGGAGCAGCACAACAGAACTTCATCGACCACCGGTTTGAGGTAGGCCTCCAATGATGACTATTTAAGGGAATTAATTGTTGTTTTGTCCTTGCTGTGACTAGACCCACTCTAGGGTTAGAGGGGTTGCCTCTATCCATAGACGGAACACTTTCTTGCATCACAAGCTAGCGACTCCACTGGGGAGTCCTTTGTATGTTGCTTCCCTTGTTTGCTCTTGTTTTGATTTTGATTTGGTGTCTCTTGAATTTTGTGGATAAACTATTAGTCTTTTGGGTTACCTGGGTTGATCTGGGAAATCCGTCTATTGTTTGAAGGATTGACTGGTTTTTATTTGGGAGTTTCTTGTTCATTTGTCATTGTTTTTAAGATCGTTGCTGAAAATAGCTTAATAGTCACGCGGACGTCACCTTAACTCTTTTGCAAAGTCCTGTGTGTCGTTGAATCCCGTCGTACAGTCGCGACGACTCCTAAAATCAGCATGTCACAGAAGAGACGTGTACTCTCACGACGATGTCGCTCTGTTGCTACAGCTAGTGGTTGATTGTCCCTAGTTGCTTGTGTAGTACCTGCGACGATTCCTATAGAATTGTTTTTTCAATTCTACCTCCTAAATTCACCAGTCCTGTTGATCCCTTGCCTTCTTTCTCTTGCTCAGTAGATTGTTTTTTGCTGTTTATGGTTAAGGCACTCTTTCTTTGGCTTTATTGAATGAATCTCACATTTTTGGCCATGTGACCTAGTTTGTTCTTTTAGGTTCTTGAATTAATTGGCTTGGTTGCTGGTTTTCCCAAGGTTCATTTGCAACTTTCTTGTTGGTTTGTTTGATCCTTCTCCATTGCTTGTTTCCAGTTGATTTTTAGTGAAGGTCATTGAACCAATCTTTAGTATTGATTCGATTTATTTTCACTACCAAACATAGATCACAATTGTCTGGATCGACCGGTTTTCTTTTCACGCTTGCTTGTTTGCTTCTTTAAAAAAAAAATTAAAACAATAAAAATCAAAAGACTACATTCACTTAGAATACGAAAGTGGAAGTGTATTTTCATTTCAAGTTTGCATATTGGAAAGCAAATGATAAAATCCATCATCAATAGTATTCGTGCATTGTAGGTTTGATTTGTTTTTGCATTGTGTCTCTTGGCGTATCTTGGTTTTTTTGGTTTCAGAATGATCTCTCTATCCTCCTGTAGGTAGGTGTTCATTGAATTAAAAGGATGTTTCACTCATTCTAGCTACATCCTAGGTTTTTTTGTATAAATACGGTAAGGCCTGAAACCTGAAATATAATTCAAGGTCAACTCTAAAATGAACTGAATGAACTTAACAATGCATTGGAATATAATGCACACTATTTAGAGGTCTAGGCTAGAGACGTGCTCCAGCATCGTTAAACCTAGTAATTATTGTTTTCACTCAAGGTTGGGTGATTCCTCCTTCTGTGACTCAATAGCGGTCTAGTATGGAATTGTGCTCCCAGTAACGTCGAGTATATGTTGGGAGACCCCACTAGGTTATCATCCTATATCCCTAGGAAGATGTGTCTACCGCCTTGCAAACCATAATGCACCAAACACAACATTCAGGAAGATTGACTGTCGTACGGAAAGTCCTTGGTTTTCATATAATCTCCAAGTTGTATATGCAGTTTTACAAGATGTTTGGTAAACCTTTTGCCTAGTTTATCCAGAGCAGTCACTTTTGTTCCTTTTCGGACTCCTTAAAAGAAAAGGTCCATCTGAGCACTTGTCACTTCAGGCTCATTAAATATTCAAAGGCGACTAGAATCATCTTTTCATCCTTTTCTCGACTCTTTAAAGATTAAAAGGTCAAGTTCCGTTCCTGTGTCTTAAAATTTATTCGGCCACGTTCACACTTACCCTGTTAGATCTTGTTGTGTTTTAGTTTGTGTAGGGTTATTTCTCCTTACTCGATTAGTTATCCCTAGGGCTTTTGAATTAAATCATCCTGGAGAAATCACAGATCCCGTCTCTTGTTCCAAGCGACCAAGGATCCCCATCTTCTGTCACTCCTGAGGTACCGGTTTCTAGTGATACTCTTCCTGTTATTCTGAGTATCCAACCGCTTAACTCTTGTGCTCTGGAAGACGAGTCTTGCAATATTCGTTGGAACCCTATTTGGGAGCCTTCTGAAGAAGACTTTCCCCTTACTCCTCCTGGTGTTTCAGTCTCAATGTCTTCCTTTGACATGGATGAGACGAACCCCGTCACGAGTGAAGAGTCCTTGATGACAAGTGGTGAAATTCCTATATCGACGGAAACTTCACCCTTTCATGTCACCTCCCTTGGTATCATGTTGCCTTTGTGTTATAATGCTCTAGCTGATATCATGGCTTCTAGGTCTCCCCTTACAAGTTCCATGTGGTCTCGTACTATCACTCTGACTTCAGGATTGTTCACTCCCCAGATTCACAATGTGACATCTGTCCTAACTATTCCAACTGTTTGTATGGCTTCCTTAGCCCCCGCTGTTATTGTTGTCACTGCATCTTCAATTGTGACCACTGTCGCTGGACCTTCTGCAGGTCCTTCACACAGTGGCCCTTCGGCACCCATATCCGGGGCTGTTGACCCTAGCCGAAGTGCCCCACCTTCTTCTCGTTCCATTCCAACAAGGGGGGCATATGATCAATATCCTCAAATTCCTCAGAATTTAGATCCTCAAAATCCATTTAATTATTATGATTCTCGAGGAGCCCATATTTATCACCCTGGACCCATAGCATCTCAACCTTTTATTGAGGTCTCGGTTCCATTGTCTGTTGCTTGGGGTACCATGGCTTACCATGGTGGCCAAGCATAGTTTTCAAATATTCAAGTACCACCCTATCAAGGTCAACTATCTTACGGAAAGAAGTCTTATGGACAATCGTACTATGGGCAACCTTATTCAGGGCAAACTATCGGCCCACAAGGACAACCCATTCTGGGACAAACTTCAGCCTTCAGTGGGTCTTCTTTCACATACTTCGGGAAACCTTCTATTAACCCAAGACAACCTTACATTCAACAAGGCCAACCTGGTACCCAACAAGGCCACCCTTCTGGACAAGTTGGTCAACCTCAAATTCAACAAGGCCAACCATTTGTCTAGCCTACTTAACCATCTAGTCAGTCTGGACAGCCTTCAGTTCCGCAAGGTCAACCCAATTCCCAACAAGTCCAAACTTTTGGCCTCAACCTCAACTGGGCCAACCTTCTAGCCAGATGGCTCAACCTCTATCTTCTAAAGGAAATTCATCTAGGCCTGCTCAACCGAGCACTCAAATGATTGTTGCTTCTCAAGCTCCACCCAATTTTCAGCCCCAGTCTGAGCTCCAGACCCAATCCGGTCTTCAAATGCAGGTTGGATCCCAATCCCAACCTGCTTATCAAACACAGCCTAGCCCCCAGGCTCATTTTGGAGCCAAGCTGCCTTATGGTTTTCAACAATCCCAAGGGAAAACCCAATTTTCCCCGTACCAAAATTATCAACAATTGCAGGTGAATCCTTACCAGAATTTCCAACAACCATATGTTTCTCTTGTAGGCCAAGTTGGTAACCAGTGGAATGTTGGGGGTCAGGTCTAGGGTCAACCATCTAGTTATAGCTATAACCCCTATGGACAAAATCCATACGGACAAAACCCTTATGGGCCAATTCCATTCAGACAAAGTCAATGGGGCAACAAGCAACTAGGTGGAACTCTGGTGCTACTTCTTACCCATGGCCTCAGATGTCCTTTAACCCTAAATTACATTTTCTAGCAATGTTGGAATTACCGGATGTGTCCAAACTGACAAATGATCCCATTCTTCATAATCTGTATTGGCCACCGGTCCCAACTAAAATTCCCGGTGATTGTCCCAAGTTTGACGGTAAAGGTAGAGAGGATCCCCAAGCCCATGTCATGACTTATCATCTGTGGTGTTCATCAAAATCATGGCTTGATGATTCAATCTAGCTCTGCCTTTTTCAACGGACCCTCAGTGGCTCTGCTACTAAATGGTATATTGAGCTAGCTCGTAGATCTTTTTCAGGACTTTAACTCATTGGCTATGGCATTTTTAACTCATTTTCAGTTGTCGATTTGATATGAAATGGGTACACATATCCTGACATCCGTGAAATAGACCATGGCCACACACATCTCCAATCATATCCATGAATGGAGACGACGTCGCCAATTGATTATGTTTTGGATTCTTGATCAACTTCTGACTGACTGGTTCACAACCTCATTTGTCAGTCCGATAGCCCGGGACATTGCTATGGAGGCATGCGTAACTAAAGAGAAAGCTATTGCACGTGCTCAGTGCCTTGACTTGGTTTACTCCCAGTCTCGTACACTATATGATTATTTTCCTGATGCTCTGAGGCCCGAAACTTCCAAAGCCCCACCAACACCATCTGTTGATGGCATCGTTGGTTCTGTCAATACGTCCTCTAATAAATTTTCTGCGAACCTTTGGAAGCAAAAGTCAAACGCTTCGAATGAAAACACTTCTCAGGCCGTATCCAATTCTGGTAACACTCTTGAGGTTAACGCCATTCAGTCCACCACGGCAAACAAAGCCTCGAAAGGGAAAAATAAGGGAAAAGGAAAGAATAAGGCCGATCAACTGAAGTAGGATTCCCCTAAACCTCCACCCGAGGAAGGTGCCAAATGCAAGCCTAAGTATCCTTGCCTTATTTGTGACAAGGATCACTATACTAAAAACTACCCCAGGCAGTCTGAAGTCAGTCGTTTGTTAAAAGGTGCCCCTGGGACTCCTGCTGTGCTCAAAGAGCCTTTTCCCTTGCAACAAATGCAAATGGTGGCTAATCCATCTCAATCCTCTTCTCCCTTTGGTTCTCAGGTATTTATGGCTGGGACGATTCCCATCCACATTAGTACTTAGGCAAAAGAGTATCCGCCGCCTGTCGGGAAAGAGATTGACGTCCCCTCTAGTGCTCCTTTGTCCAGTTCTGGTCCCCTCCATATCAAGCGACCTAGCACTGAAGCGGCCATTTGACCTCCTCCTAAAGGGGTGCTTTGAAAGTCTTCTTAAAACCCTAATTCTCATGTCGTTTAGCTCTATAGCATCATTGAGGAATTAGCCAAGGCTCCGTCAGCTATGTCCGTATTAGAAGTCCTCTAGAGCTGCCCCTCTCAGAGGAAGTCCTTGCTATTAGCTATCGGTGGCATTGACCTGACTGACTCAAAGTTGATCACTTTTGACCTAGACAGTCATATATCGAGACTGCCTCACCAAATTGCCTTCCTTATTCGGGTCATCATCAATTCTAAAACTATTCATTGCATCATCATTGATGAGGCACTTATACTTGCATAATGTTTGTTTCTTATTGGAAGGCTATCAGTTCTCCGACTCTGAGCCAGTCTCCTACGACCTTGGAAGCCTTTGATGGGAGAGAGTCTCATCCTTATGGTATACTCCAACGTTTGCCTATTACTGTGGAAGGGAAGACGGTCGAAGTGGAGGTCGAAGTTGTTGATTCCAATTTAACTTACAACCTCCTTTTAGGACGAAGCTGGACATATTCCATGCAAGCCATGGCTTCATCTCTATTTCGTGTTATTCGTTTTCGTCATCAGGGGAAGACCATCACAGTAGAGAAGTTTTCCTTCTTCGCCTCCTCCTCCTTCGATGGAAACATGCCTTTCGTGGAGCATACCTTCATTCCATGTGAGAGTGTGGGTTCTGGACTTCTTAAAGATCCTACCCTTATGGGTGTTTTTCCACTCCCACCTCCCAACATCACTCCTATTAATATGATTTATGTTCGCTTTGATCCTTGGGTTCTCCCTCCTGTTGATCAGATAGAATCCTGGGGCGATGAGATGCCATTGAGTCCTACTGAACTCAACTATGTCAAAATTGTTTCTGTATCAGCTCCATCCCCTGAATCTGCTCCTTCTAGCAGAGCTCTCGATTCGTACACTCAATCCCCTTGGCTTGGGGATGCCACTTCCTCAAACCCTTTGAAGGAAATTTTTTCTACTGATGAAGCGATTATTGAGACCATGTCTTTCGAGGAACCCCCTTGGTCTAATCATCACCATAATTCCTTGTTTCTCCCTACCCATTGAGAAATGTTTACTTGTCTTGAGCTGTTTGCTCCTTGTCTCCCCTCCCAAACCCTTCAGACACCCATCCAAATTCATCAAGTGTCTTTTGAAGGGAATATGGGGAACATTATGCAAACTCAACCAATCGACATCTCTATTAAACCAGGGATTGTCGAGCACATCCATGTTGGAGTAACTTGTACTCTGAAGGAGATTCAGCTTTATACTAATCTTTTTCGCGAATTTCTTGATGTGTTCACTTGGTCTTACGAAGAGATGCCTGGCATCGATCTTAGCATCGTGGTGCATGAGATACCAACATATACGGGTGCCAAACCTGTTCGACAGCGCCTACACCCCGTGCACCCCCGAAAGGCTGCAACTATTAAAGCGGAAGTTGAAAAGCTTCTTAAGGCTAGCTTCATTTACCCTATCCCACTCACAGATTGGGTTTCTAACATTGTCCCTGTGACTAAAAAATAGGGCACTATTAGGGTATGTGTTGATTATCGCGACATTAATCGTGCCTGTCCCAAAGATAACTACCCTACACCCTTCATTGACTAGCTCATTGATGAGTGTGCTGGGAGTGAGATATATTCATTCATGGATGGCTTTTCTGGTTATAACCAGATTAATATCTCACCTACAGATCAACACAAGACCACCTTTATCTGTCCGTGGGGCACTTTCACTTATAAAAAGCTCCCCTTCAGTTTACAAAATGCCGGTGCCACCTTCCAACGTGCAATGTCTTATGCATTTCATGATATTCGACACATTGTTTAGCCTTACCTAGATGACCTCCCGGCTCATTTAGCAAAGCGCTAGGACCATCCAACCCACCTTCGTGAATTTTTTCTCCACTGTCAACACTATTGTATCCGGCTTAATCCGCATAAGTGTGTCTTCTGCGTCGAGTCAGGAAAAATTCTCGGGTTCATCGTCTCCTGGGAGGGTATCCATCTTGATGCCCTTAAAGTTGAAGCCATCCTGAATCTCCCTCCCCCTGCTTCTTTTCAGATTTTGCAGGGTAAAGAAAATTTTTTATGAAAATTTATTCCAAATTATGCTGAAGTGGCCAAAGGCTACACGCGGTTATTAAATCGGGACACCCTTTTCTTTGGGATGCCGCTACACAAGAGTCATTTGAGCGCCTCAAGCCCCTCCTTGTTTCTACTTCGTTGCTACACCCCCCTAATTATCACCGTGACTACACTCTTTATTTAGTCACTGTCGATACCACCATTGGCATGGTTCTAGTTCAAGATGATGATGATGGCACTAAGCATGTCGTTTACTATCTCAGCCACAATTTACTTGATACAGAAAGTCGATATTCCTATGTTGAGAAGTTGGCATTGGCCGCCATTTGCACCATCCAACGTTTCCACCACTATATATTATTGCGCACCACGATGGTGATTTCTGATTACAACCTAATGACGTACATTTTGTCACATAAGTTACTGGGGGGCAAATACTCAAAGTGGATTATCATCCTTCAAGGGTTTGACTTGGAGTTCACCACCGCCAAGTCTGAGAAGTCCCTCGTCTTCGCTAAGTTGCTTTTCTCCCTACCATCTATTACCGTGCCCTCTCGGTTAGAGGACCATATTCTGGATGAAACTCTGTTCTTGATTAGCACCCTCGATCCTTAGTATGGGGATATTATTGTCTATCTCCAGACGTCCTGTTTTCATCCTGATTTATCCAAAGATGCTTGGTGATGGATTCGCCATCATTCTCAACCTTATCACATTATTGGGGACACCCTATACCGTCTCAGCACTGACTCTGTTCTCCACTGATGCTTAACATTCGAGGAAGCTAAACGAGTTCTAAATGACTACCATTCTGGCGCCTATGGTGGTCATATGTCTGTGTATGCTACTGCTCAGAAGATCCTCTGTGTTGGTTAATTTTTGGCCTTCTGTCTTCAAGGATTGCATTCTTGCCGTCCGCTCTTGTCATGAGTGCCAAATCTACCAATGGAAGATGCGTGCGCCTCCTGCTCTGTTTCACCCTGTTATTACCGTCAACCCTTTTGCCAAATGGGGCATTGATTATATGACCTGTAACCCTCGCTTGGCCGAGGGGCATGGGTACATTATTTCACAAAATGGGCCGAGGTGATGCCTACACTATCCGAAGACGATCACACAACGGTGCAATTTTTATTCAATCATGTCATTTCATGATTCGGAGTCCCTCTGGCTATCGTCACTGATCACAGCAAACATTTCCATAATCATATGATGACTGAGTTAACGACCCAGCTAGGCTTGCGGCATGATAGCTTTACATCGTACTATCATCAGGCCAATGGCCAAGTGGAAGTTGTCAAAAAAGTTTTAATCACGATGCTTCAACGCACCATTGGCATGCACAAGTCCAATTGGCATTTGATGTTGTTCTCCGCCTTATGGGCCTACCGAACCTCAGTAAAGGATGCCACCAGGTTCACCCCATTCCAATTGGTTTACGGTCTGGAGGTTACCCTTCCGATTGAGTGTGAGATCCCTTCTCTTAAATTAGATATCAAATTACTCCCCAACACTACTCTGATAGAAGAACGTCTTCTCTACCTAGAGCGGCTAGATGAGACTCGTCGACTAGCCTTGCTAGCCATTGAAGCACAGAAGAAGAGAGTGAAAACTCACTTCGATCATACTATCCATCTTCATTCTTTTGTTGAAGAAGATTTAGTCTTGCTTTATGATCAAGCGAATGATAAGCTGGGGGAAGGAAAATTTGAGCCTATGTGGCATGGGCCTTATATTGTGAAATGATTTTTGCAAAAAGGGGCCTATGAGCTAATTGATTATGAAGGGAACCCTCTAGATAAGCCCTGAAATGGGCTTTATCTGAAAAAATATTATGCATGAATCCCATGCATCTTATTTGTATATACGTGTGTTGTCAGTGGGTGTGTTGTGTGTGTTATCATATCTGGCTTGGTGTGTAGGTATAATTGCCGCTTATTATGTATTTTTGCTTCATGTGCAGATGTCTAGTACACCTTACGTTTGTTTCACTAATGGTGCCTGCCACAGTACCCAGAACCTTTCTTCTGCAGCGTGGGTGATCTACGACCCTCACGGTGAGTTAGTAGACCTTCAAGGTGTTTCTCTGGGTTGCACCACAAACAATGTCACTGAATATAGTGTTGTTATTGAATTATTGACCGAGGTTATCAATCTCAGTATTTGTACATTGCTTGTGAATCTGGACTCTCAGCTTGTTGTCCACCAGCTTAACGGGCATTTTTCCGTTAGAGATCATCGGATTTTAAGGTTGTATTTATGTGTTAAATTGTTGGAAATAGATTTTGATTTTATTACATATCAACACATTCCAAGAAGATTAAACACATTAACTGATGCATTAGCAAATCATGTATTAGACAGACATTTACGCAACATGTAATCAGAATAGCATATAGAAGCATTCAAAACACAATAATGAACCATAGGAATATATATCTATATATATATATATATATATATATATATATATATATATATATATATATATATATATATATATATATATATATATATATATATATATATATATATATATATATATATATATATATATCATGTGGCGCACCGAGGCGCTCAAAAAATAAGTGTATATGTCCAACTAGAGTATGTGCTCTTTGTACATCCGAGACACATGTCTCTCAACAAATCAACAAGAAATAAAACCTAGGCATCTACTGTGGTGGGTTATTCTCCCTGTAGCACACCAATGCTCGTGTGACTCGCCTCAAGAGTCTGTGCACCCTAGGTATCACCCCTACTGTATGTATCTAGTACTCTATGGGGACCTCCTCGATCCCCGCTGTAATCAGGGATCCCCTTCGTTAGGCCCTCAAGATTGTGGGCCACTGTCTCCACTAAACTACCAGTTGGGGGAACCAAGGCTAGCTCTCTGATGCCTTGTGGATCCCTCTGTGCCTCTGGAGCTAGTCCCACAGGCCTCTCTGGTCCCACGTCTACAAGTAACATAGAGTACATCCTTAAGACATATGCATAAAAAAATCTAAAAAATATCATAAAAGACAAAATATAAAAATAGTGTGATCAAGTGTTTTACCTCCATTGTCCCACTGCTCGCTAGTGGGCAGCTGCATGTCGGGGTCTCCACAAAAATCCATACTAGCATATGGCCAGTCCTTGACGAATATTGTCTGGCGATCCAGCCACTCGCGGAATAGTGTCCCCCATGACACTGGTTGTCTGCCACCCCCTCATGGCATAACATGTGCCCACCGTGTGATCCGGGTCTCTCGCAGTCTGGACCTGTCCAAGTCCATGTCTTGCAACTGAAGTGTCAGCACCTGTTGCAGCATGAGAGGGATCAAGATAGACCCATAACCAAATTTCTCTGCCTCCCCATGATAACATTTGGTGAGATGTCTCTTCATGTTGATCGTCACTGCTTCCACCCAGTTGTACATGGTCGGGTTGAGGCACTCAAGAGCCAACCGGAGGTGGGTCTTTGTTGCCTCGTGTTAGGCTTGGGAGCCTGCTACTCTCATCACCATAAATAGAACAGAGCAAAGAACCAAGTCTTCCACCGTGGGAATTTCCACTTTCCCGTTGTTTGATTTGCATGCCCCCGTGCACACTCATGCTATTAGCATGTCTAGTGATTCACCCCCGGTTCGTTGGCCCTCTAGAATTAGCCTCTCGTTGCAACAGGACAATCTGGTCAGGAAATATATGTCCGTAGCATCGAACTCAATGTCCCTGCCCCGAATAATGAACTTTCCATCTGTTGGGTTCCAAGAACGAATTAGCAACTCTAACAAATCAGGTTGAGCCCAAAGATGCAGAGTGAGGAAAAATTTTAGTAGCCCGCAAGCACGTAAAGCATTTCGACACCTAGCATCATTAAATGCATCCTCATCATTGATATGATGAATTTGTTCTTGCCAAACAAATTCCATGTTGCCTTGCATTAAAAGGAAAATGAATTGGAGCTCTTTTTACAAATTTAAATCCATAATTTATACAAAAAATTCAACCTCACGTCATTGTCACGACTATTTTCAAAACAACAGTGGCAATGCAGAGTCAATACTTCATTTTTCCCGCGATCGTCGCGAGAGTACATCTGTTTCGCGCGAAGATCATGGAAGTGGTACATGTAACCACGCTCGATTGTCACGAACTCAAGCGACTTTTCCGTGATGATCGAGAGGCAGACTCGGATTTGAAAAACTGCCTAAACCCACTTACCTAACACTAAATTGCATTAAAAAACTACTAAAATGCAGTGCAAGGAGCAATGTACTTACTTGGTGAAGGTTCCAGGACAAACCGTGGATGGATGAGGTTGGAATCAGCTTGAGAATTTTGCTCAGGTTGGTGCTCCAAATGCCCAAAGGTAAAATGTGCAATGTAAATGGTAAAAAAAATGAATTACCCCACCCTTTTTACAGTAATTTTTTGAAAAAATTAAAAAATTATACTTTAAGGTGTGGGTTTTTTTCATTTATATCGCATTTTTAATTAGGGTTTTTCGGTTTTAACTATATTTCTGCATATATTATTCGTTCATGTTGAATGAGTCTTACATTTGACGTGTTTTGTGTAGAGCTACAGGTGGAGAGGTTACGTCATACTTTATATGCACTTGATCCGTAAAGTCTTCTTTAATGCTCTTTTCTGACTTAAAAGACGAAAAGATTGTTGAGTTATTCCTTTTGACTTGTTAAAAGAAATAAGAGGCAGTCTGCTTTAAGCTCTTTTCCAACCGTATAAACATGAAAAGATTGTCGGGATTTTCTCATTTTGGGTCCGTGATTGCTTACGAGACGACGTGTCTTTGATCACTTTTTTACTCTTTCGGGTCGAGGTCACTAATGACGAAAAGTACTCCTTGATCATAACAGTCAAGCGATTCTCTCAAGTATTTTTTTATACTTTTTTGGGCTCGAGACATGCAAATCTACAAAAAAGGACTCCCCTGGAGTTTTATTTTTTGCGTCTTTTTCAAACTCTCTAAACATGAAAAAGGCTTCGAGTTTTACCTATGTCAGACTCGTTAAACCATAACGACATTGGACTCCTCACCATGACAGGACTCGAGCTTCTCCTCCCTAGGGCTCGTTAAACTATTACTAGGTTGGATTAGACCAAAGGTCGAAATTATATTACAAGAATATGCTATTCCCTTCAAGCTTGTTTTCAAAAATATTTGGGGTACTCGCTAGTAATGGTGGGGGAAAATTTGGAAGTTGTCATTGGTTACTTGCAGCAGCTAGTCACTCTTGAACATCGACACTTTTGCTTCTTGTTAGGTTGGGATATCCATACGTTGTCATTTGGCCTTCCGGGGTTTTTGGGTTTCCATTTAGCCTTATTCCATCTGATCCATGTTGTCTTCATCAAGCCTCTAATCCCTTGCTACTTGAATGTTGCCACCCTTCGGAGTCGTGTCGCCGACATGTTCAAGAGTATAATCCTTCTGCAGTTCACATCCTTACCTCCTCCTCTGATACTTTGTTTCACCATCTACCACTTGTTCCCTATCTCGTGTCGTTGATGGGGGAAACATTATGGCCCTCCTGTGACGGATCATCTCTTATCGACGCCAGCTCATTATCCAAGAGACTGATCTAGATATCCCTTTTGGTACCTTGGAACTTACATGCCTAAATGGCAAGTTCTTTGCCCCTGACAGTCGACTTTCATCATTGGTCATCGATTGGGTGATTCCACGAGTGTTTGACTTCAGCTCATTCTTCATACTTCATGGATTGTACTAGACAATACCTTGAGAATCATTAGCATTATTGGTGGTTTCTTTTGTGCTTGTTAACGGTTCTCATCATTGACCAGTAATCAAGTGACTTTCTATCATGCTCGACTTCAGCACATCTGTTAGCATGCTAGAATTTGTACTATGATCGGTTGGGTTTCAAGACCCCGAACTAAGATCACACATGTTCAGGCTGCGTGGATTGGTCCATGATTACATGACTCGTTGATGGATGGCTACGACCATACCTGATTCTTCATGGATGGCTGCGACCATACCTTTATCATTATAATGGTCTTACTAGCTAGGTGGCTGCGTCCATACCACATACCTAGTTCTTATGTCTTTTGGATGGATACACCCATGCCTAGACTACATGTATTTCACTATCAGAGATATCAGTTATACTTGTGCCTGCAGGTTCTTCCAGGTGGTCCTCCAGTTCAGATAGTTTCATAAAGCATTTCACCCCTCCCACTCTCTCAGGCTTCATACTTTAGGGGGCATCTGTTACACAGTAATTTTTCATTGCCTTCATCCTAGTCCTTCTACTATGTCATGTGTCCAGTAAAACATGCTAATATTGAACAAGTGCTCTCTTATGTTGCAAATTGACCCACTTTTCCTAAATTTTTCTGCCTCGTCGTGAGAATTCACTTAATATACGCGATGGACCTCTGTCATAAACAATCCAGTCATGACCACATCGCAAGAGTACATCTTTTTCCTGCGATGGTTGGATTGCATGCCCTGGCGCGAGGCTATTTGCTATCTTTAACGACGGTTTGACTAAAGACATTGCCTACTAGCGATGTCGGTGCTAAATCTTAGTTATGAACTAGCGACGATCAAGATTGGGCGAATTTGTTCCAACAGTCGGCCTTCTGGATGTCTTTGGACCTGGTTGTTGGGTCAATTTGGGTTGCCCTCCTCCCTCTAGCATGGTAGTTCCGTCTTTTGTGCTGCTTGCCCTAAGGATAATCTCCCTCTCCCTCATTTCATGGAGACTCCTCCTATAAAATCACTCACCATTGCTATCATCTACTAGTTTTTTTTATTGTACAGTGCTATTGCTTTTGAGTTTGATAGACAGTTAGTGTGAGTGTGACAAGTGTGGGATTGCTTTGTAGTTTGTAAGAAGGTGTGGAGTGCCCTTAACCTTGTGTAAAGCTTGTGAATGAGAGAGAGAGGTATATTACTATTTGGGAGATCCATATTTGAGAGTGAATTCTTGAAGAAACACACCGGTTGGACCCTCTGAGAAGGCTTGTGACGTCAAGAATTGGTTGTAAGCTTTGCTCTTGATTAATTATTAATACAATAAATTATGATTTCCTATGTCTTGTATGTAATTTACTTGATAGCTCATGAATTCTTGACTTTATGAGTAAATAGATCATTGTTGTTTCTCGGTTACATGCTCTATTGTTTCTTTGTGGTGTTTCAGGTTGATTTCTCATCAAGGAGAAGGAAACAGAAGCTGGAGCAGTGCAATGGAACTTCATCGACCACCGGTTTGAGGTAGGCCTCCAATGATGACTATTTAAGGGAATTAATTGTTGTTTTGTCCTTGCTGTGACTAGACCCACTCTAGGGCTAGAGGGATTGCCTCTATTGCAGAGGTAACACTTTCCTACATCACACTCCCTGCACTTGCCATACATCCTTTATCACGAACCAAAAATCGTCCAGATCTTCAACTTCCTACTCCCTTAAACACTGGCAACTTTATTGCGCTTGCCATATTGACTCGTAGTGGTGGCGAAGGTGGTATGGGTGAAGATGGGGGTGAAATGGTGAAACTGGTGGTGGTGTGGGTGGGGGTGGTATGTGCGAAATCTTCTACCTTATCAAATTCATCACACTTCTTGGTGAGACATTCGCGAGCTCTTCCTTGTCCCCTCGCAGAGGTGAAATCAAGGGGCTAATTTCTAGTTCTGTACTACCTTTGTGTCTATAGATTCTCCCACTTCGCGTAGCCCAAAACATCAATTTATTCACATAACCCGCTTTTCACACAGTAGCATTTTAATCCAAGTGTTCAAAGACTTAACGTACTTAGCTCACGGTCCTTTGAGGAAGCATCATTCTACCTCGCTATAGCTGATTGAAGTATCTACCATGAACTCGATGATGAATCTTCCTATAATTCGATCGAGCCAGTGATCAATAGCACACTTCCAATCTTTTCACCAATTCTAGAGTCCACATAATAAGTGTGTCAAGGTTACACCTTCCTTGGCTATCTGCTATCTTCACGATCCACTCGTATAGCTCAATAGGGATGCAAAGAAAATTTCATGGATCTCTATGTATAAGTAGTAGTCTAACCACTCTTCTTTTGATAATCACAGATTCCTATTCTCCTGTGTCGTGAACTCGTGAATCTTCCTATCCAACCAATATTCAATTCCTTTCTTTGTTGGATTCCAATGATACGACATTATACATCTCTATGTAGATCACGGTCCCATCAATGGAACCATTTGTTGGCTTGTTGGGGCCTGACCTAGGTTCGGAATTAATTATCCAAACAAATCACTGTACTACTGGCCCTTTTGGCAATAGTCTATGGAGCGTGGACTGAGGTCTCACCCAAAGTAGTATGGTGGGGTGATGGAACTAGGTTTCGCATCCTTAAGATGTCTGAGGGGTTGAATTGGTCCAACTGTTAGTCCCTTCGTGCAGGTTACTTCACTCCCTTCCCTGCCCTAATATACTTGCCTTCACGCAGCCCTACCCAGGGGTTGTGGGGCTTCCATGTTACTGGAGCAGTGCTCTGCGCTATTTCCCTAAGTCACACCTAAGATCTTACTTATCTTCCTACACATGTTAGTTGTCTTCGCGTAAATGGATGCCTTACATTATATTTATTTATACAGTACATCCATATGAGTTCATGCAGAAAATAAACAATATACTTGCAATTTATACCTAATAATACATTAAACAGGAAAAGATACATAGAAATATGATAAAACTTCTCTTTATTAATGCTTCCAACAACTACAAACTCGACCTACCCTACGCACTCAGCTACAGGGGTCCATGCACTCAGCTACGGACTACTAAGCCTCTACACACTCAGATGCAGGGGTCCATGCACTCAGCTGTGGACTACTAAGCCTCTGTGCACTCAACTGTAGAGCCTTCTCCTACTCTACGACCCAAAGACACACTTTACACTTCACCTCAATCCCTTGGACTCATCATGCTTCTACTTTATTTCTTCTATTAGCTAATCTTTTACACTTAGAGCCTCGATATATTTATACAATCCCATGGTCCGCGAAGCATGGGTGGATCTTCCAAGCTGACATTACATTACAAAAACAAGGGTGGACAACCCTGTGACTCTATTATGACTTCGTACTCCGCGCCCTCAAATCGCGAAGTCTTTACAATGGACTTGGTCAAAACTTGGGCTTTAAGCCCCAAAACATGCCTTGGGGGGATTCCATGCCCAACAACAACTACAAATTTTGAGTTATTTCTACATGGTATCAGGACTATTGAACGCTACATAGAAACTCAGTTCCATATCTTCTCTTAGAAAAAATTTCGAAAAGCATACTTTTTGTAGCAAATTTTCTATAGTGCAGGAACAATTTATTTCAATGGATTGAGGCTTGAGTATGCATTGGAGGGAACCTCAAATTTTTGAGCTTGGAAAGTGTTAGCGGTGTTGGACTTGCCAACATTTAGGGGATCTCCTTGATATGAATTCCCAACTTGACCTCATACCATTTGGAGTAGGAATCCCAGCAGTGGGTGGTAATGCAATGCCTTGACCGTGGTAGCCGCAGAGGAAATTATGATAAATTTGGGTGAGAGCAAGTGGGTGACCCTATGGAGAGTGAACTGTGATGCATGAAGGTTCTAACACATGGAGGGGAAAAGGAAGTCCACCCCTTGGAAGCATGTAATAGTATGAAACTTGAAAGGAACACATGAGCGAAATGACATCACAAGATAAAATGAAAAATAGTACAAGTTAAAGTAATGAGTTAATCCAACAACACGCATTCAAAAAGATTTGTACAAATGCATAAAAAGTAGTTCATAAGCACATGCATAAGTTAAATAACATACATTGCCAATACAACAAGGATCGTCCTACTATATTAAAAACATACCCATGAAAGCATGTTAGCTCTAATTTTATTATCATAAGTGAAAGTTCCATCCATACATACACCATTGACGACCACTAGCCCCAATAGTGGAACATTAAAGTCAAGAACACCTGCTCCTCCAAAGAAATATACTCCCTCTATGCTATGGAGAAGCCAATGATTTTCACAATACTCCCAAGCCTCCTCTATGCCTAAGCCTAGCCAAAATCTTGGCTCCCAAAACCCTGTTCTATGAGTTATGAAGTTATATTTATAAAAAAGGGTGGGGTGACCCTTGACATTCCCCTTTTGGGCTCTTTGACTTCCCTCGTGACTCTTCAACTTCTTTATTAAATGACACATTACATTACATGATGACTTTTCACATTCCAATATTGACATTTGGAATTTCAGTTACAATATAATTACAAATAATATTACATTTTCTATATGTACCCATATAAGACAAAATAGGCTAGAGATAGCTTAACAAGACATAAGACTATGATTCCAGAGTTTGGGGAAAGTCTAGCTCAAAAACCTCCACTTTCTTCTTCTCGATCAAATATCGATGCCAAGCTTGGTATTGTTTGATGGTTTCCCCGAACTGTTTGACGGTGTCTTTCTAAAAGCAGACTCTAGCCTCCATGGAATCTGGGTAAATGGTCTTGGAACGCATATCCAACTCATTATGAAGCATGAGAAACATAGTCTTGACCTTGACAAGACTATCGATGTACTTTTTTCATGTGTTGTGCTTTCAGCTCCAAGTACTCCTCGACAGCCTCTCATCTTAGATGCTCCTAGTACTCATCGATATCTAGTTGGACTTGGTTCTCGGGTTTAGCATTGATCTAGGGACCAACTGATCGGATCTAGTGTTTTCTTGCCAAGACATCCAAGCTAATGTACAACCACACATATGAGGCATATGTGTTGTCAATGAATGAGGCGAGTTGCTCATTATTCTTAATCAACATTCATACCTTCGCTTTCTCCAGCTCTACCCGTGGCTTCATATTCTTTGCTAAGTAGAGTAGGGCCCCTTTGTACTGCATTGTTCACTCTTGTACATGGGCGATGGCAGCATGTATCTTTTTTAGAGTTTGAACAAACTCTTTGCTCTATTATTGTAGGCCATGCAAATAGACAACTGATTTATGCACGGTGAAAAATCTATCATAGAGCTTCTGCATGGTATCACCAAGTGTTGATATTCCAACAAGCATCATTGTACTTATCTCCCCCAATGTGGAAACTGCATTTTTCACTGATGCACGGAGTTGTTCGGCCTCTTTTCTAGTAGCCTACAAGTTCTTTACCAGTTTTCCATTCTCGGTCGTTAGGCACTGAACATTTAAGATTGTTGCTCCTGCATGGGTGATGGGCCTCTAAATTAGACATAAATTAAGGCCCATGCCTATAAATTAAACATAAATTAAGGTCCATCTAACCATAATTTGGCATATTAAACCTCTCTTCTTGCATTAGATAATTTATTTTTAACTTTAATATATTCATTAGGAAGGTTTATGAACAATTACATATTTGTGCCTAATATTATTTATTTTTGTGAAATATTATGAGAATATTGGGTACATTATGAAGATTTGAAGGAGGAGATAATTTAGGGACTTGCTCCCTATTATAGGAGGATCAATAATAAATAATAAATCAACAAGATATTATGGAATTATTGCACATATTATGGAACTCCAATGATTGAGAAAATCTAGGAATGTGTTCCCTGCCATTTAATGCATATTCATAGTATTGGGGACCAGATCCACTAATCAAGGGATTTTGGTAGGGAAAGATTCCTCCATTCATGGGGAATGATTACTAATCATTTTGTATAAGTACCAAGTCAAATTTTCCTTCACGGGGAGATTTTCATTAGTGTTATTGTGGAGAGAACTCATATTTTTGCAGCTCCAATGTATTTTCTTGCAAGGATGTAATTGTATTTATGAAAATAATGAAGATTGGTGTCATGTTCAGCTTCTAAATATTGTTCTCCTCCATAGGTATCTGAGTTTCCTTGGGTTTGGCCATCCCAGGAGCCTCAGAGCCCTTTTGTATCATTTTCTTTCCTTCTTTTCACTTCTTATTCTCATGCATCTCTTGTTTTTATTTCTTTCTATTTATACATTTAATATTAATGATTTCTTGTTGTAGTATTGAGTTAAATGGTTGATGTAAGTTCTTTTGTAGGATCACAAGAATTATTTCATCCTTGGAAAAGCTTTGGAAGTTCATAGTAATCATTGAGCTTCTTGGATTAGTCTTCTTATTCCCAAATCTAGATTTCTGGAACTCCTTTGTGGCAAACAACAGTAAATTTCTGCTATTTTTTAGAGCATGCTAATGAGCTTAAATTGAGTTGGTTCCACTTGCATTAGATCAAAAAAACATTCTAGTTCATTAAAAAAATTACCCCATTTCATTTTCACTTGATTAGGTTAGGAATTTTTTAGATTTACTAGCTCACTAGTTCTCGAATTTCTAGATTTTCGACTAGTAATGTTTTTCTATTTTTTTATCATGGGTTAACAGAGGTATTTTTGAGTAATTCCACTTGGAATGGGGACCTAAGACATCCCAGTTAATAAAAAAAATTGTCCCATCCAATTTTTATTTTATTTTCTTGGTCATTTGATGAATTATAATTTCATATAGTAAATATATGACATCTTGTAGTAAATTAGGGGATCCTGTAGGAAATCATTGTAGCATCCTATAGGAAATCACTGTAGCATCACGTAGAAAAGCTTGTTTTGAGATCGAATTGAGAAAATTCATCATTGAAGCTAGGATTAAGCCTCTACTTGACCTCCATGCCATCAATAAATTTTAACCCTCTTGCTCCACACTTGTCTCCCCTGCTAAAGATCAAGGAAATATTAGCATTTGCATTTATAAAGAAAAAAGATTTTAAAAAATGAGTTCTTTGATATTTACACATGCACACAAAAGCTATTACTCTCTAGGTCAGATTTCATGCCCAGTTAGTTTAAATCATCACATGTGATAATAGGGTTAAGCTAGGTTTCTTTTACATTTAGTTCATGATTTTTATGCAATTAGATAGGTTTCTTTCCTTGTACTTTCTTTCTTGCAATAGGTTAAGGTTCCATTTCGAACATTTCATTTTCAGAAATTAATTTAGGATTTGACTTCAGTACATTCACTCCATTACATGATGACAACAAAGGAAGGACACATTGTATGCTGCATATATAGTGTCGATACCTCTTAAGTTTGTACGAACCTCGGGTTGATAATTAAAGTCGGTAGCCTTGGGAGTTGTAGCATTCTTGTTGCAATACTGAGGCTCATCACTTTTTGGTGTCGTTGTCGGGGAGGTGTCAAAGTATGCATTATTTTCTTCCCTAGTTGATTCATTTCTTTTTACCTTTTGCAAAAACAATAAAAAAATCATTAGGTGTATTTCATTTCAAAAGTATAAAATTTCATTGCATTATAGTTTTCATGCAATCATAAAAACAAAAAATCTCCAACACCAACCCACCCCCCCCCCCCATTTGATCACGTGGTGCAGTAAGATCGACATCACCATTCACTTTTGCTAGTAGAAGAAGAATATGGCAAAGAATGTAGAAGAAATGGATGGATATGATTGATCTGAAAATCACTCGTGAGTGACCTTAGTTAATTAAATAATGAATGAAGGTATTACAGACTCATGTGCTGGTGTGTGTCTATGTTATTTTAGGCAACGGATCAATCAGATTACAAAGTACATAGACACTGGAAAATGGAAAACAGTAAGGAAAACACAGTAAGCAAATGCAAGAACACAACAATTAATAAGGAGTTCACCCTATTCTCGAGGGCTACATCTCCGGTCCAGCTTTCAGTGGTGGCCTTCTTTTATTGTGTCTTTAAAGTAGATATTTATAATGAGGAGCTCAATTTGAGTCTCTTGAAATAGAGAATTTTTGGTAGGGTGGTTCTTGGATTCCCCAAGCCACTAGAGTGCACAGACTCTTTTCCTTACCCACTCTTGACCTCTCTGGTCTTTAATGGGAGGAACCCAATGTGGTGCTCAGTTCCCAACAGATCGTCTTAGGGATTACTTGAACCTCTCAAGCTCTCTGTCTGCTTGATGCTACCTATGGTTAGCTCGGCTCTCTGTTTTCTACTTCTTGCTTTACTATCCTTTCTGTCTCTCGGTCTCACTTTCTTTTTCTTTCTTGCAGTGCTCCCTCTCCTTGTTCTTCTCCTGTTCTGCTCTCTAGCTGTTCATGGCTAAAAGCCAATCTGTCACATGACTGCTCACTTCCTCTTCCAACCCTTCAATTCGCTTGATGCTATTCACTTGGAGTTCCCTGCCTTTGCGTCTTCATCAACGTCTCACAGGGAGTGGCCACTTGTCCTCTCACGAACTGCTCTAGCTCATCCTCAATGGTTTGGTTTTTTGGTTACATTGTGAAATGAGTCATCCGCCATCTCAGTGGTCAAATCAGACTTCAAAATTCTCTATGCCGCTTTTTAATCCCCTATCAAATCCAGTTCCTTCATTGGGCATGATCTCCACCATTAGATCTGGAGCCCCTAGATCCTACGACATTCACTCATTTCACGCGGTTGACTTGCTCGACCGTTAGCACGTGATGAGCGGTGATTTTCTCTCTCCTTCGTTGGACACGCGTCGGGCACTGAATGGAATCGCTCACCTTTCTTCAAATCCGCTTACCGCCCAAGGGTTCCCCCAATATATACCGCCGGTTTTGGAGCGCGGGTCCCACCTTCTGCCTTATTGCTTTCCCCATGGTTTCCCGGCTTCCATGCGATTGAGCACTTTGGGATTTTGCCTTCTTGAGGGGTTTTTCCTAATGATGCGTGATTAGCGCTAAGTGCTAATCACGCATTAGAAATTCCCTTCGTTTCCCAATTCGGGCTTCCCAAGTGCTAGTTTTTCCTCCTGCGCAGTCTCCATGGGCCTCAGTCAGTGCACTTCGACCGAGGTCCTTGTTGTTCCTTTCTGGCTACAAACTGCCACCATCCAGAGGTTTTCCTGATTGCTCTTTATCCATAAATTTGAAGTCTATCCAGATTTGATACAATCACGGCACTTTGATTATTTTTCATGGATCTAATTCGAATCATGACCTTACCACTAAAAAATCTTTTGGACCACCAAAAGTTGGTTTTCAAGCATCGATTAAGTGAGGGTACGATTGTCTCACTTGTCCAATCTCTATCCACTTTGCACTGCTCGGCTTTGAACCCTTGAGCCCAATTCTGAGGTACTCAACATCTCCCCTGCATGTCGTCCTCACCTTCCTGTCCAGCACTGTGTCTTCCTACAATTCATTAAGATATTCAGGTAACATGTCATCAATAGAAGGAAATTGACTTTGCTCTTCAGGATCCTCAATTAATGAAGGTTCAAACAGCCTCAAGCAATTTGCATTCACGACTGAGTAGATGTGCATGTAAGCTGGCAGATCAAGGAAAAAAGCATTATCACCAATCTTCTCAAGTATCCTAAAAGGTCCATACCTGATAGGCTTTAGCTTTTTACCTTTGCCTTACATCCTGTCCTTGTTGATGTACAGCCAGGCTTGATCACCAACTTGGTAACTATGCTCCATCTGATGCTTGTCATGCCTTGCCTTGCATTTTGCTTGGCTCTTTTCCAGTTATTCCTGTACTGCCTGGTGGATCTCTTGGATCTGTTCAGTGAACCTAATTGCCCTGTCCACATCATTGTGTCCCTAAACTGTGGTGTCTTTATCAAAGACAAAATCCAAAGGAGACCTTGGTGTGAAACCAAAATAGGTCTCAAAAGGAGATCTTTGTGTAGAAGAATGTTTTGCTCTGTTGTAAGCATGTTGTACATAACACGAATGTTCATCGCAAAGCTTAGGATGTTTGCTGCAATATCCTCTGAGTAACTGGATTACTGTCCTGTTAACTACTTCTGTCTAGCCATCAGTTTGTGGATGAAAAGTTGTGCTTTTCTTCAGTTTTGTGTCCATCAGTTCCCACAAACTTGACCAAAACTTCCCCTTACAAATCGAGTGTCTCGATCAGATACAATGGAAGTTGGTAATCCAAAATGAACCCATACATGTTCAAAGAACAATTTTACAGTTTGCTCAGCTGTAATCTGTTTACTACAAGGTATCAAAATACACATTTTTCTTAACCTATCCACAACAACATACAGATAATCATGACCTTTCCTAGATTTAGGTAGTCCTCCAACAAAATAGATGGAAACACTTTCCCAAGGGTGAGAAGGAACCGGTAATGGAGTGTACAAACCTAGTTTTCTATTTCTGGGCTTGCTTTTAGCACACATAGTGCATCCTCTCACATATCTAGAAACTGTCTCATTCATTTGTCCAATAACAAAATCTTTGTAGCTGTGCAACTATTTTACTTACACCAAAGTGACCTGATATTAGAGAAGTGTGTGCTTCTCCAATTATCTTTACTCTTTTAGTTTTTGGAATGCATAACTTCCCACAATGGTATAAGAGTTGGTCCTTTACATGGTAGTCCAATTCTTCTACTCTTTTGCCTTCACTTAAAGTTGCATATACATCTTTAAAGTCTATGTCTCGAGCATATTATTCAATGTAACTCTCATGTAACACAGAATTATGCTTAAGTATAATAGATGCATTTATAATAGGCCAAGATAACATGTTTGCAACTTTATTATGTATGCCCTTTTTATATCTAATGAATAAATGAAACTGTTGTAGAAAACCCATCCATCTATAGTGTCTTGATTGTTGCAACTTAGTTTGGGAGTGTAGATATTGAAGTGGTTGATGATCAGTATGTATTATTGTCTCTTTGCCCATTAAGTAAGGTTTCCACTTTTTCACACTCTGTACTAACACATACAATTCTTTATCATATGTAGGATAGTTAACTATTGTAGAATTAAATGTCTCAAAATGATAACATATGGGTTTACTGTGCTGTGTCAACACTACTCCCATGGCATAATCACTGGCATCTTTTTGGATCTCAAATGGTCTGAAGATCAGGCAGTGCTAGTACAGGTGTTGTACTAATCTTTTCTTTCAAGGTGTCGAAGGCTTTCTGATGTTTGCCTCCCCACTAAAACACCTTGTTCAATCCTGTTAAAGCATGTAGGGAGCTGCAACTAGGGAAAAGTTAGAAATCAATTTTCTCCAATATTGTGTTGCCCCTAAGAAGCTTCTAACTTCTGTAGCAAATTTGGGTTTAGGCCAATTTACAATGACTGCCACCTTAGAGGGATTTATCTTCAATTCACCACCCCATACTATATGACCAAATAATTTAGAGATGTTTTGCCAAATTCACATTTTGAGAGTTTAACATGAAGTTTTTCTCTTTTCAAAACATCTAATGTATGCTTAACATGATTTAAGTGTTCTTCCCATGTTTTGCTAAAAATCATAATGTCATCTAGATACACAATAACAAAATCATCAAAAAAAGGTCTAAGTACATCATTCATTAATCTCATGAAAGTAGCAAGAGAATTAGTTAAGCCAAAAGGCATAACCAGCCACTCATACAATCCCTGCTTTGTTTTGAAAGAAGTCTTCCATGCATATTGTTCTGCAACTCTGACCTAATGGTATCCATTGTGCAAGTCTAGTTTGGGAAAATAAACAACTTCCTTCAATTGATCTAAAAAATCATCTATGCGAGGAAGGGGATAACGATTTTTTATTGTTATCTTATTCAGTGCTCGGTAATCGATGCACATTCTCCATGAGCCATCTTTCTTTCTCACCAAAACAATTGGTGACCCACATGGTGATGTGCTAGGTCTGATGAACCTTTCTCGAGCAACTCCTACACCTACTTCTTCATTTCAGCATTCTCTAAAGCAGACAACCTGTACATTCCAATGTTAGGCAATGGATCATCTTGCTAAAAAATAATATCGTGTACTAATTCCTTTTTGGGTGGTAGACCTTTAGGTTCTTGAAACAAGATATCATACTCTGAAACAACCTTTTCTAAATTAGCTTTTTTTCAGCATTACAACCTTCAAATACGTGGGTTTTATTAGGTTTATTCTCCTTTACAACCATCAGTAAGAATTGTTTACATGAACTTATCATTCGTTTCATCTGCCCTGAGTTTATGAGAGTATAATTATTCTTGAGCTTCTGAGCTCTTACAAAGGATTCGATTCCATTTTTAACAAGTAGATACTTGTTCCCAGCTCTATAGAAGATAGCTTTTCTGTCATACAAGTAAGGACTTCCTAAAACAATTCCATATATATCCAAAGGAATTATGTCTAACTTGACCTCATCTGCTAATGCTGACCCAAAAGAAAACTTGAGTTTGCACTGTCTAGTCATTTGTAGTTGTGCTTTATCATTCAACCATCCTAATGGGTATGGTTTCCTGTGAGGTGCAGTTACTAATCTTAACTTCTTTACAATTGCTTCAGAAATTAAATTTACTTGTGAGCCACTATCAAACAAAGTATCAATCTTTTGATGTTTGGAAATAACTCGAATATGGAAAAGCTCATGTCTTTTTCTCTCATTTTCTTCATCAATAATAGATTGTGCAGAATTACTAGTAGATGCTTCAGAATTCTTACCTTTTATACCTGTGGCTGCAATAGTTGTTTCATCTCCTGAGTCTGACCCCAAATCTTTCTGAATAGCTGCAGTAGTCTTCTTCTTCTTGCCCTCGAACTTCTTAGGTCTCAACTTTGGATGCAGAATCCAACAATGCTCATCATCATGCCCATCCTTTTTACAGTGAGTGCATGAAGCTTTCCTCTTCTGTGTAGTATTAGCCTTCCTTGCTTTCCATTTCTGCTTTCTTTTCTCCTTATTCTTTCTTATAGTGGGTTGGGATGGTCCCCCAACTTCTAGATTTCCATTCTTTCCTCTAGCTTCTAGATGAGTAGCTTATACAGATACCTCATCTATACTAGTGGGATTAAACATGAGGATAGTGTGCCTCATGTAGCTGTGTAGACCACCAATGTACTTCAACAGAGTCTCAGGTGAGTCTAGTGAGATTCATAGAATCAATTCTCTCTTTCTAAATTCTTGAGTATACCCTTGCACACTTTTCCCTTTCAACTGTCGAAGAGTTTGCCAACTCATCATGGCTTTTTGGAGGGAGGCCAATGGATAGAACTGTTTTTTGATTGCAGAAACAAATTCACTCCAGATAGAGATAGTCTTACCATGTCTCTTTAGGTCAACTTGGGTTCTGCCTTCCCACCAAAGTAAGGCAATGCCTCCAAGGCATAGGCTTGCCAGCTGAATCTTGCTCTTGTTTGAATCAATACTCTTCACTCTGCAATAAACATCAATTTGTCTAATCCAATTCTCCATCTTTTTTGCATTCAACTCTCCATCATATACAAATAAATCAAATTTAACATCTAGTTTGATCAAAGATGCTTTCTTTTTGTGTTTAGGGCTATTAGGAGGTGTGAGAAAGTGTTTTTCTTTCCCTTTTCCTTTTGAGTGGTCATGGAAGTGAGACTCATCTTCTCGTTTGTCTTGTTTAGAGCCTGATGAATATTCATCCTTATGTTTTCTAAAGTCCCTATACATTTCTCCTACCATGGACTTTATGGCTAGGAAACTATCTATGAATTGAGGGTCTGGTCCTACAGAACATTCTTTTGACATTGTCTTTTGAGAATAGACTCTCCCAATTTGAGGATTAGTTGTGACCAACTCTCCTTCTCCTAATTTGAGATTTGATCTAGTTGGCATTCAATAGCTAAATCATCAAAAGCTTTTCTAACATTAACAGCCTAGAGCTCTGATACGACTTGATCTAAAAATCACTCTTGAGTGACCTCAGTTAATTAATTAATTAATGAAGGTATTACAGACTCATGTGCTGGTGTGTGTCGATGTTATTTTAGGCAACGGATTGATCAAATTGCAAAATACACAGACACTAAAAAATGGAAAACAATAAGGAAAATGCAGTAAGAAAATGCAAGAACACAACAATTAATAAGGATTTCACCCTATTCTCCAGGGCTACATCTCTGGTCCAGCTTTCAGTGGTGGCCTTCTTTCATTGTGTCTTTAAAGTAGATATTTACAATGAGGAGCTCAATTTGAGTCTCCTGAAACAGAGAATGTTTGGTAGGGTGGTTCTTGGATTCCCCAAGCCACTAGAGTGCACAGACTCTTTTCCTTACCCACTCTTGACCTCTCTGGTCTTTAATGGGAGAAGCCCAATGTGGTGCTCAGTTCCCAATAGATCCTCTCAGGGATTGATTGAACCTCTCAAGCTCTCTGTCTGCTCAATGTTGCCTATGGTTAGCTCGGCTCTCTGTTTTCTGCTTCTTGCTTTACTGTCCTGTTTGTCTCTTGGTCTCACTATCTTTTTCTTTCTTGCAATGCTCCCTCTCCTTGTTCTTCTCCTATTCTGCTCGCTGGCTGTTCACTGCTAAAGGTAATTTGTCTCATTATTTCTCGCTTCCTCTTCCTCCCCTTCGATTCGCCTGCTGCTATTCATTTGGAGTTCCCTGCCTCTGTGTCTTCACCAGCATCTCACAGGGAGTGGCCACTTGTCCTCTCACGAACTACGCCAGCTCATCCTCAATGATTCAGTTTTTCGGTTACATTTTGAAATGAGTCATCTACCATCTCAGTAGTCAAACCAGACTTCAAACTTCTCCACACCACGGCTTAATCCCCTATCAAATCCAGTTCCTCCATTTGGTATGATCTCCATCGTTAGATCTGGAGCCCCCAGATCCTATGACATTGGCTCATTTCGCGCAGTTGACTTGCTCGACCATTAGCGTGCGATGAGCAGCAATTTTCTCTCTCCTCCGCTGGAAATGCGTTGAGCACTGAATGGAATCACTCACTTTTCTTCAAATTTGCTTACCACCCAAGGGTGCCCCTGATATATACCACTGCTTTTGGAGCGCCAGTCCTGCCTTCTGCCTTAGCGCTTTCCCCACGGTTTCCCAGTTTCCATGCAGTCAAGCACTTCAAGGCTTTTTCCTTCTGGAGGGGTTTTGTCCAGCGATGAATGCCCTCTGTTTCCTGATCCAGGCTTCCCAAGTGCCAGTTTTTCCTCCTATGCAGTCTCCATGGGCCTCGATCAGCGTGCTTTGACCAAGGTCCTCGTCGTTCCTTGCTGGCTGCAAACTGCCACCATCTAGAGGTTTTCCTAATCGCTCTTTATCCATAAATTTTGAAGTGTGTCCTGATTTGATACAGTCATGGCACTTTGATTATTTTTCATGGATCCAATTCGGATCAATGATGAGGAAGATTCTTTCAGATTTCTCATTCAAGATACTGATGGTAGGGTGCACATGAAGAACATCCCTCCATATTTTCTTCCAAAATTTCATGGTCTAAGGTTAGATGATTTGGAAACCTTTCGCTTTGAATTTGAGATTGTTTGTAGATCTTATGGTCACTTATTAAAAACTCAAAAACTGAGATTGTTTCCAACAACTTTGAAGGATAGAGCTCTTAAATGGTTTATGACTTTAGGGACTAATTCAATAAGATCATGGAATGATATGCAAAATATATTTACAGAAAAATATAAAGATCATGATCTTAAAGAAGAAATATTTAGAATGAATCAAAGAGAAGATGAGAGCTTTGAGGATCTAATAGAGACGTTAATGTACAATGTTTATAGGGGAAAACTACATCATTTATGATCTGATGCAATAAAAACCCCTTTACTTAGAGCAATTAGGGATAAGTGGATTGATCTCCTTGATCTCATGAGTAGAGGTGATGTATACCAATTATCATTTGAAGAAATTTGTGAAACATGCAAACACATATCAAGAGGAAAGGAAGCAAGAGTAAGTAAAACAGCATCAAGGTTGGTAAGTCAATCTAAACTTGGAAATTTGTTTGATGATTTTAAAACAAAAATTCTTAGCAATCTAACCAAACAAGTAGAAATGTTAAGAATGAAAGATGAAGAAAAGGAAGATGTTGATATTTGTGTTGTCCATGTAGAATCACATGATGTTAAACATTTTCCATCGTTACCAAGGTTGAAGGAAGTTTACCAAGAGGAAAATGGAGCAAGTCAATTGCCAATGCAGCTATGTTATGTAGCTCCAAGAGGACCATGGAAACTTAGTCAACCTAGTATGATGCAAGAGCCTAATTCATAATTTCAAGGTTATGCATATCCACCTCAAAGTAATTGGAACACACCCTTTCCTTGGCAACATTGGCCATCTCAACCCCAAAACCAATCTTGGTAACAAGGTTGGAAAGGAACTTATGGGAGCCATCCACAAAATCCTCAGTATTTTCCTCAATATCCTCCATACCCAACTCCATGTTATCCCTACCATTCATCTCCACCACAACCACAACCCCAGCCACATCCATATGAAATATACACTCCCACTCAACTACATGTACCTCCATTTCCGAACCCACGCATTGAAGTAGCTCAGCCCACTTACAATGCTAAGGTACAACACTTCAAAACATCTCCTCTTGAAATCAATTGTATTCACCATAGCTCAGGAAGAGTATTGCAAAAGAGATATTATCTTGATATCATTGAAGGACCACATCCAGAAGAAGAAGATTAAAATGAGAAGACCACAAAACCATGGGCCGTAATTGATGAAAAACAAACATCAAAATTATAGATTGAGCAATCTCCCTCATGGTTACCATCAAATCCTCCATGTATTCAAGAGAAAAATTAGCAAAAAGAGGAATATTTGAAGGTCATAGTAGAAGAACATGAAGAATGATCCAGATTAGAAAAAGGACGAGGGACATCACAACTATATTGAAATATGGTTCCAGACAATCACTAAGTTGCAACAATATTCTCTTCTTCAATTGTGCTCGATATCATCAAGGTCAAATAATTTGGTCTCTGAAATTTAAGTACATTTCAAAAGCATAAATTTCAAGCCTACACATCATTTCTTTTGTCATCTTGATGTGCACATGGCTCCATTGGAAGTATTCTTATACTTGAAAGTGACCTTGTTTTTCAAGTAGAGTAGGGTAGAAGTAAACAAAAATTGAAAAATAACAGAAAAAAATAAAAATCTCAAGTGAAAACCTCCTTTGAGGTGCCTTAGATTGGCTCATTGATTGAAAACCTCCATAAAGAGGTCAATGGGTTTGGAAAAAAGAAAAAAAGAGGAAAAAAGAAAATATCCTAGGTGAAAACCTCCTTTTAGGCACCTAGGAAAACATACTAGTTGAAAACCCCCTTGAGGCGGCTAGTAGGCCTAGAAGAAAAAAAAAGGAAAAAAATAAAAAATATTTTCTTCATGTATCTCTCTGATGAATGCATGTACTCTCCAACATCTGCAAGCAACAAGAACAAGTTGGTACGAAAAGGAAAATTGGTCAAGCCTAGTCAAAAGAAGTCAAATTTTGACTTTCTCCTCCTTTTCTCAAATGCTCCAACAAGGCCAAGGCCATGCCAATCCATCACCCTCATCTATTTTCACCATCCACCCATCATTCTCAAGCTTCTACCATTCAGTTTGCTTGTTGTCCTAAAAGGCTACACAATGCTCTATTTTACTACAAGATACAAACATACATAGAGCATAAAATTGTCTTTGTCATAACCTGAAAACCATGCATCTATTTTCCAAGCTGTTTAAGGGGGAGATGCATATGAATCATGGTAACATGATCAAGCAATTTCAAAAAATTCTAGTGCACGATTTCCAAGAAATCAGCCTGTTTGGTCAATTTAGTGAAGTCTAAATTGCAACTTTTAAATGTCAACCCGGGGCTCGTAAGCTGATGAAGTGATGGGTACTATATGTACTTAGGCAACTATTTCTTAAGTTTTTGTCGTTTTTAACTTTTTAAGTTCGTTTTCAAGTCTATTTCTCCTACAGTGATGTGATGGAAATGAAAATAAAGTGAGTGAGGTGTGTGTGATTGTGATGAGTTCTAGATGATTTCTTAAAGCTTCAAAAAGTAATCTACGAGAAAGCTTTGAACAACAACTGAAATGAAATTACTCTTAAAGGAAAAATGAAAGCATCAAATGAAAGACTAATGATCTTGGCCCAATGTCTATGTTGCTGCAAGAAAATGAAATTGAAAATGACATCTACATTAACTTAAAAACAAGAGCAACTACTTTAGTTCTTCAATGAAATCTCAAGCAATGTACAATCTAAGTGACAAATCACACTACTTAATTTTCCCTTAACCTTTCTGCCTTCAGATGGATTGATCATATAAGAAAGAGTTATGAGTGAGTTAGCAATGTGAGTCTTAAACAAAATAACCAAGCTGTGTTAGTGATATTTTGGTCCTCGATAAAGATATTGAATTATAAAGAAGAGACCATCAACAAGTAAACAACTTGATTAGTAAACAATTATGCAACTTAAAGAAATGGTAACAAAGAAATAAAGGCTGCAAACAAATAAGGTCAGCACCATTAGACAAGATGATCACAAGTATCACTAGCTGTGAAAAAGAAAGAAAAGAAACTGTCTCGGGCACCTAAGCAATCTGCAAAAACACACTGATCAGTCATGGAAAAATGCAGAAATATAAATGGACAGAATTCAAAGTTATATACAGCTATTGTACATGATCAAAACGTAGTAAGCAAAAGCATTCTGTACAACTATTATACAAAAGCTGATAAGAAGAAATGCATGAAATGAAAAGCACTGTACAGGCCTTAAGTAAACAGGGGCCCTCTGCCTACTCCAGCCAGCTCAAAAGATCACTTAAACGCTCAAATGGAGAACAGTATTCTCATATATTACGTTGCAAAATGGAAAATACAGTGAGGTTCAATATTACATAACAGCAGCTAGCTAATCAACATTCAAATACGCTTTATTTATAGCAGAAAAACCAAACTAACTTAATCACAAACTGCGCTATTCTAACAGCTGTGTGAAGAACACGTAATCTAGCACAGTCCACGGATTTAGGCAACGGTCGAGGTGGGTATTAAATCTCTGGTTGGATTCGTGTTCCCCATCATCTGCATGGTTGAGGAAGAGGCCAGCTGTGCTTCACGTGCTCTAAACCGAACACGCAGAGCCGTGCCACCGTCAATCACCTTCGTTTGACCGAAGTTGCCCCCTCGTTGACCATGGGTGTTTACGACTGTTATGGCTGAGCTGGAAGGACACACACAATGTCCTTAGTGCCACGTACTTTCCCATGTGGCCCTTCTGACCGGAGGACACCTGGATCATGTCGTTTAAGAAAACAGCTGTGGAAACTGGGATCAGCTGCGGAAACTGCAGGTTTTGAACCAAAATTCTAATCCAACAACACAGTCATTAGCATAATTAATAAACCATGTAAAAGTCCTATAATACAATGATTTAAGCAAATTGATGAAGGAAATGAGTGATAAAGGACGGAAATGAATGGAAAGGAAGCTGAGAGGATGTGAAAAGGAGTGCAGGTCTGAGGCTCAACACAGCGTCCATCACCTTCAGCCATTTTTAGTTTTTCTCGATATCCGTGCATCCATTAACCAAATTGTTTTATGGGGAGGTGCATAATGATGATGGAAACATGCTTAGAACATTTCAGGTCAATCCATTCTACCATTTTGGAGATATGGACAAAACAAGTCGGTTACAAAAGGTTGTCCTGTAAACCTACAGGTGCCATAGGGATTAATGCATGGGTGTTTGGTGATGTAGAAACTCTCAAGGATCTTCTCGGGATCCTTGGCAGACAGTCATATTAGCTTTATCTATCACATAGATGCATTCATATCTATGCTTAACAAATTAATATCAAAGTGAGAAGGAATTATTACCTTGATTCATATCGTGGTGTTGTTGGAGAGCGTAATATAGCTAGGCAGAATACCCCTGAGCCAGCTCCAGATCAAAACCTGCACATAGAAAAGACAAGTGTAATATCATAACATAAAACATTGATAAACAATGCATGAACATATAAAGATATCTAGTTGCATATATCTGTAGCAAATTTGGGTTTAGGCCAGTTTACAATGACTGCCACCTTAGAGGGATCTATCTTCAATTCACCACCCCCTACTATATGACCCAAATAATTTAGAGATGTTTTGCCAAATTAACATTTTGAGAGTTTAACATGAAGTTTTTCTCTTTTCAAAACATCTAATGTATGCTTAACATGCTTTAAGTGTTCTTCCCATGTTTTGCCAAAAATCATAATGTCATCCAGATACACAATAACAAAATCATCAAGAAAAAGTCTAAGTACATCATTCATTAATCTCATGAAAGTAGCAAGAGAATTAGTTAAGCCAAAAGGCATAACCAGCCACTCATACAATCCCTACTTTCTTTTGAAAGTAGTCTTCCATGCATATTGTTCTGCAACTCTGACCTAATGGTATCCACTATGCAAGTCTAGTTTGGGAAAATAAACAGCTTCCTTCAATTGATCTAAAAAATAATCTATGTGAGGAAGGGGATAACGATTTTTTATTGTTATCTTATTCAGTGCTTGGTAATCAATGCACATTCTCCATGAGCCATCTTTCTTTCTCACCAAAACAATTGGTGACCCACATTGTGATGTGCTAGGTCTGATGAACCTTTCTCGAGCAACTCTTGCACCTGCTTCTTCATTTCATCATTCTCTAAAGCAAACAACCTGTACATTCCAATGTTAGGAAATGGATCATCTTGCTAAAAAATAATATTTTGTACTAATTCCTTTTTGGGTGGTTGACCTTTAGGTTCTTGAAACAAGATATCATACTCTGAAACAACCTTTTCTAAATTAGCTTTTTTTCAGCATTACGGCCTTCAAATACATGGGTTTTATTAGGTTTCTTCTCCTTTACAACCATCAGTAAGAATTGTTTACATGAATTTATCATTTGTTTCATCTGCCCTGAGTTTATGAGAGTATAATTATTCTTGAGCTTCTGAGCTCTTACAAAGGATTCGATTCCATTTTTAACAAGTAGCTACTTGTTCTCAGCTCTATAGAAGATAGCTTTTCTGTCATACAAGTAAGGACTTCCTAAAACAATTCCATATATATCCAAAGGAATTATGTCTAACTTGACCTCATCTGCAAATGTTGACCCAAAAGAAAACTTGAGTTTGCACTGTCTAGTCATCTGTAGTTGTGCTTTATCATTCAACCATCCTAATGGGTATGGTTTCCTGTGAGGTGTAGTTACTAATCTTAAATTCTTTACAATTGCTTCAGAAATTAAATTTACTTGTGAGCCACTATCAAACAAAGTATCAATCTTTTGATGTTTGGAAATAACTCGAATATGGAAAAGCTCACGTCTTTTTCTCTCATTTTCTTCATCAATAATAGATTGTGCAGAATTACTAGTAGATGCTTAAGAATTCTTACCTTTTATACCTGTGGCTGCAATAGTTGTTTCATCTCCTGAGTCTGACCCCAAATCTTTCTTAATAGCTATAGTAGTCTTCTTCTTCTTGCCCTCAAACTTCTTAGGTCTCAACTTTGGATGCATAATCCAACAATGCTTTTTACAGTGAGTACATGAAGCTTTCCTCTTCTGTGCAGTATTAGCCTTCCTTGCTTTCCATTTCTACTTTCTTTTCTCCTTATTCTTGCTTGTAGTGGGTTGGGATGGTCCCCCAACTTTTGGATTTCCATTCTTTCCTCTAGCTTCTAGATGAGTAGCGTATACAGATACCTCATTTATACTAGTGGGATTAAACATGAGGATAGTGTGCCTCATGTAGCTGTGTAGACCACCAATGTACTTCAACAAAGTCTTGGGTGAGTCTAGTGAGATTCCTAGAATCAATGCTCTCTTTCTAAATTCTTGAGTATACCCTTGCACACCTTTCCCTTTCAACTGTCGAAGAGTTTGCCAACTCATCATGGCTTGTTGGAGGGAGGCCAATGGATAGAACTATTTTTTGATTGCAGAAACAAATTCACTCCGGATAGAGATAGTCTTACCATGTCTCTTTAGGTCAACTTGGGTTCTGCCTTCCCACCAAACCAAGGCAATGTCTCCAAGGCGTAGGCTTGCCAGCTGAATCTTGCTCTTGTTTGAATCAATACTCTTCACTCTGCAATAAACATCAATTTGTCTAATCCAATTGTCCATCTTTTTTGCATTCAACTCTCCATCATATACAGGTAAATCAAATTTAACATCTAGTTTGATCAAAGATGCTTTCTTTTTGTGTTCAGGGCTATTAGGAGGTGTGAGAAAGTGTTTTTCTTTCCCTTTTCCTTTTGAGTGGTCATGGAAGTGAGACTCATCTTCTCGTTTGTCTTGTTTAGAGCCTGATGAATCTTCATCGTTGTGTTTTCTAAAGTCCCTTTACATTTCTTCTACCATGGACGTTATGGCTAGGAAACTATCTATGAATTGAGGGTCTGGTCCTACAGAACCTTCTTTTGACATTGTCTTCTGAGAATAGACTCTGCCAATTTGAGGATTAGTTTCGACCACCTCTCCTTCTCCTAATTTGAGATTTGATCTATTTAGCATTCAACAACTAAACCAACACAATATTTTCTAACCTTAACAGCCTATAGCTCTGATACCACTTGATCTAAAAATCACTCTTGAGTGACCTCAATTAATTAATTAATTAATGAAGGTATTACAAACTCATGTGCTGGTGTGTTTCGATGTTATTTTAGGCAACAGATTGATCAAATTGCAAAATACACAGACACTAGAAAATGGAAAACAGTAAGGAAAATGCAGTAAGAAGATGCAAGAGCACAAAAATTAATAAGGATTTCACCCTATTCTCCAGGGCTACATCTCTGGTCCAGCTTTCAGTGGTGGCCTTCTTTCATTGTGTCTTTAAAGTAGATATTTACAATGAGGAGCTCAATTTGAGTCTCCTGAAACAGAGAATGTTTGGTAGGGTGGTTCTTGGATTCCCCAAGCCACTAGAGTGCACAGACTCTTTTCCTTACCCACTCTTGACCTCTCTAGTCTTTAATGGGAGAAGCCTAATGTGGTGCTCAGTTCCCAATAAATCCTCTCAGGGATTGATTGAACCTCTCAAGCTCTCTGTCTTCTCAATGTTGCCTATGGTCAGCTCGGCTCTCTGTTTTCTGCTTCTTGCTTTACTGTCCTTTCTGTCTCTTGGTCTCACTGTCTTTTTATTTCTTGTAGTGCTCCCTCTCCTTGTTCTTCTCCTATTCTGCTCTCTGTGTTTTCATGGCTAAAAGGTAATTTGTCTCATGACTACTCGCTTCCTCTTCCTCCCCTTCGATTCACCTGCTGCTATTCACTTGGAGTTCCCTGCATCTGTGTCTTCACCAACATCTCACAGGGAGTGGCCACTTGTCCTCTCACGGACTGCGCCAGCTCATCCTCAATGGTTCAGTCTTTCGGTTACATTGTGAAATGAGTCATCTACCATCTCAGTAGTCAAATCAAACTTCAAACTTCTCCACACCACGGCTTAATCCCCTATCAAATCTAGTTCCTCCATTGGGTATGATCTCCATCGTTAGATCTAGAGACCCCAGATCCTATGACATTCGCTCATTTCGCACAGTTGACTTGCTCGACCATTAGCGTGCGATGAGCAGCAGTTTTCTCTCTCCTCCACCGGAAATGTGTCAGGCACTGAATGGAATCACTCACTTTTCTTCAAATTTGCTTACCACCCAAGGGTGCCCCTGATATATAGCACTGCTTTTGGAGCACCAGTCCTGCCTTTTGCCTTAGTGCTTTCCCCATGGTTTCCTGGTTTCCATGCAGTTGAGCGCTTCAGGGCTTTTTCCTTCTCGAGGGGTTTTGTCTAGCGATGAATGCCCTCCGTTTCCCGATCTGGGCTTCCCAAGTGCCAGTTTTGCCTCCTATGCAGTCTCCATGGGCCTCGATCAGCATGCTTTGACCAAGGTCCTCGCCGTTCCTTGCTCGCTGCAAACTGCCACCGTCCAGAGGTTTTCCTAATCGCTCTTTATCCATAAATTTCGAAGTGTGTCCTGATTTGATATAGTCATGGCACTTTGATTATTTTTCATGGATCCAATTCGGATCAATGATGAGGAAGATTCTTTCAGATTTCTCATTCAAGATACTAATGGTAGTGTGCACATGAAGAACATCCCTCCATATTTTCTTCCAAAATTTCATGGTCTAAGGTTAGAGGATTCGGAAACCTTTCGCTTTGAATTTGAGATTGTCTGTAGATCTTATGGTTACTTATTAAAAACTCAAAAACTGAGATTGTTTCCAGCAACTTTGAAGGATAGAGCTCTTAAATGGTTTATGAGTTTAGGGACTAATTCAATAAGATCATGGAATGATATGCAAAATATATTTACAAAAAAATATAAAGATCATGATCTTAAAGAAGAAATATTTAGAATGAATCAAAGAGAAGATGAGAGCTTTGAGGATCTAATAGAGACGTTCATGTACAATGTTTATAGGGGAAAACTACATCATTTATGATCTGATGCAATAAAAACCCCTTTACTTAGAACAATTAGGGATAAGTGGATTGATCTCCTTGATCTCATGAGTAGAGGTGATGTAATACCAATTATCATTTGAAGACATTTGTGAAACATGCAAACACATATCAAGAGGAAAGGCAAGAGTAAGTAAAATAGCATCAAGGTTGGTAAGTCAATCTAAACTTGGAAATTTGTTTGATGATTTTAAAACAAAAATTCTTAGAAATCTAACCAAACAAGTAGAAATGTTAAGAATGCAAGATGAAGAAAAAGAAGATGTTGATATTTGTGTTGTCCATGTAGAATCACATGATGTTAAACATTTTCCATCATTACCAAGGTTGAAGGAAGTTTACCAAGAGGAAAATGGAGCAAGTCAATTGCCAATGTAGCTATGTTATGTAGCTCCAAGAGGACCATGGAAACCTAGTCAACCTAGTATGATGCAAGAGCCTAATTCACAATTTCAAGGTTATGCATATCCACCTCAAAGTAATTGGAACACACCCTTTCCTTGGCAACATTGGCCATCTCAACCCCAAAACCAATCTTGGCAACAAGGTTGGCAAGGAACTTATGGGAGCCATCCACAATATCCTCAGTATTTTCCTCAATATCCTCCATACCCAACTCCATGTTATCCCTACCATTCATCTCCACCACAACCACAACCCCAGCCACATCCATATGAAATATACACTCCCACTCAACTACATGTACCTCCATTTCCAAACCCACGCATTGAAGTAGCTCAGCCCACTTACAATGCTAAGGTACAACACTTCCAAACATCTCCTCTTGAAATCAATGGTATTCACCATAGCTCAGGAAGAGTATTGCAAAAGAAATATTAACTTGATATCATTGAAGGACCACATCCAGAAGAAGAATATTAAAATGAGAAGACCACAAAACCATGCGCTGCAATTGATGAAAAACAAACATCAAAATTATAGATTGAGAAAGCTCCCTCATGGTTACCATCAAATCCTCCATGTATTCAAGAGAAAAATTAGCAAAAAGAGGAATATTTGAAGGTCATAGTAGAAGAACATGAAGAATGATCCAGATTAGAAAAAGGATGAGGGACATCACAACTATATTGAAATATGGTTCCAGATAATCACTAAGTTGCAACAATATTCTCTTCTTCAATTGTGCTCGATATCATCAAGGTCAAATAATTTGGTCTCTGAAATCCAAGTACATTTCAAAAGCATAAATTTCAAGCCTACACATCATTTCTTTTGTCATCTTGATGTGCACATGGCTCCATTGGAAGTATTCTTATACTTGAAAGTGACCTTGTTTTTCAAGTAGAGTAGGGCAAAAGTAAAAAAAAAATGAAAAATAACAGAAAAAAATAAAAATCTCAGGTGAAAACCTCCTTTGAGGTGCCTTAGATTGGCTCATTGATTGAAAACCTCCATAAGGAGGTCAATGGGTTGGGAAAAAAGAAAAAAAGAGGAAAAAAGAAAATATCCTAGGTGAAAACCTCCTTTTAGGCACCTAGGCAAAGATACTAATTGAAAACCCCCTTGAGGCGGCTAGTAGGCTTAGAAGAAAAAAAAAAGGAAAAAAATAAAAAATATTTTCTTCATGTATCTCTCTGATGAATGCATGTACTCTCCAACATCTGCAAGCAACAAGAACAAGTTGGTACAAAAAGGAAAATCGGTCAAGCCTAGTCAAAAGAAGTCAAATTTTGACTTTCTCCTCCTTTTCTCAAATGCTCCAACAAGGTCAAGGCCATGCCAATCCATCACCCTCATCTATTTTCACCATCCACCCATCATTCTCAAGCTTCTGCCATTCAGTTTTCTTGTTGTCCTAAAAGGCTACACAATGCTCTATTTTACTACAAGATACAAACATACATAGAGCATAAAATTGTCTTTGCCATAACCTGAAAACCATGCATCTATTTTCCAAGCTGTTTAAGGGGGAGATGCATATGAATCATGGTAACATGATCAAGGAATTTCAAAAAATTATAGTGCACGATTTCCAAGAAATCAGCCTCCATCACCTTCAGCCATTTTTAGTTTTTCTCGATATCCGTGCATCCATTAACCAAATTGTTTTATGGGGAGGTGCATAATGATGATGGAAACATGATTAGAACATTTCAGGTCAATCCATTCTACCATTTTGGAGATATGGACAAAACAAGTCGGTTACAAAAGGTTGTCATGTAAACCTACAGGTGCCATAGGGATTAATGCATGGGTGTTTGGTGATGTAGAAACTCTCAAGGATCTTCCCGGGATCCTTGACAGACAGTCAGATTAGCTTTATCTATCACATAGATGCATTCATATCTATGCTTCAAAAATTAATATCAAAGTGAGAAGGAATTATTACCTTGATTCTTAGCGTGGTGTTGCTGGAGAGCGTAATATAGCTAGGCAGAATACCCATGAGACAGCTCCAGATCAAAACCTGCACATAGAAAAGACAAGTGTAATATCATAACATAAAACATTGATAAACAATGCATGAACATATAAAGATATCTAGTTGCATATATCTAAGCCATTCATGCTAATGATATTGAATAAACATATAAACAAGTTATACTACCAACATCTCATAGTGGAGAAGACAATTGTAGTTCTATATTGATGTAGAAAGAGTGATTACAACCATGAGTTGTATCAGCCTTCCCTTACCCCTCCAGCGCCTCTCTCTCTCTCCCTTCTTAACCGCTTCTGATGCCTTAGTTTGGGACTCTATTCAACATTCAAATAAGCAATCCTTTCAAATGGTTCGACCGCTTTCACAATGGCCCTAGCCTTGCATATATAGCATGTGAGGATAGGGTTTCCAAGTCCTTCATGAGTTCCATTAGGAAAAATCAATGATGTTTACATGCCTTTGTGCTCTTTCCCATTTGCATACTCCATTAGGAATTAGTAATTCCCCCAAACAAGTCGAGTTCTGGTGTTTCCTTACTTTTGTGAGCTAACATAGGAGAGAATCTTGGGATATTTCTCAGTCAACTCGTTCTCTTGACCCATAGAAACTCATTAGTGTTCACTAACGCTCCTCCCGATGTAATAGACATAGTTACTTTGGGCACTAATGCACCCTTAGCCTTTCTATGAAGCTTTATAAAGTAGGTTGTTATTATTTAAACAACGTTAGCTTGAAAACTGGGCCAGTGAACTTGGTCAGTGCTTTAGTCATCATGTCTTTCTCCTCTGAGATGATGAAGAGGTAATTTTCCTATATAACAAATGCCCCCTAAAGTGTGAGATCAGAGGCTACGACGATGGCCGAAATAATTTATATTTAACTATCGTTTTCTTTGGAAAAATGAGAGAGAGGATAGAACCTTCGGGCGATACGATAAACCTAATACAACACATATATATAAAACAACTAAAATCATGTCCTGAGTCGGGCATTGCCACGCTCATTAGCTATGTTAGAATGATTTTCTCATAAAAGAGATATGACGATGCTGGCTTCCGATAAGCACAATGTGGAACATGTGTCATAATAGGATCATTCTGATGAGCTGTCTCAAAAAAACAATAAACACAACTTGGGAGAGGAAATAAGGCTGAGTGATGCAAGCTTCTTCCCAAGGTCTTGAATTCCACTTCACCGCAATAGCATAGATCGATACATGTGAATATTGTAAGCATTGATGTCAAACATGCACGGAATCATCAAATTACCAGTCAATAATGGAAACTATTAACAGACGCGAGGATGGCCACCGATAATGGTGATGGTCTCCAAGATGCACAATACAATATAGAAAGTGTGAATAATGTTTTTGTCATTGAACACTCGTAGAATCATTTAGCTAGGAGCTAATAATGAAAACACCTTACCTAACACAAGGTGACCTTCCACTGATATCTGCAAGTACCAAGGCATTGAAGTGCTTCTGGGTCTTCTTCCTAAATAGAGTGTTGAAGTCGATAAGAAGAGACTTGTCGAAAGGTAGGCAATAAGGTGTCCTACATTAGTTGACACGAAACGGGACAAGAATGTTATTTTTTAGGAATATTTTGAGCATTGGGTCAAAGCGACAGAGGGCATGATGATAGGATATTTTTGATGGTTTGATGGAGGAAAATGAAGATAAAGGTTTTCCCTTGAACAATAGAAGGCACGACAATGGTTTTAACCATGCAGCACTAGACTCATGAACACCATAGAGTGTTAGGAGACATAGATGCAAGAACATGAGGGTATATAGGCTAAACTCATAGGACGGTAAGATTCATATTGAGAGGCCATCACAAGGAAGGTTTATTTGAGGGAGTGCCATGTTCAAGGGAGCAATTGTTGCCAAAAAACACTTTTCGCAATACGGAACTTAATGCAATTGTACTATCCACTTTCCCCATCTGGTTATTTTAGTAAGTCGAGACGGGTAAACTCATTGATCTTTCATGTTTTAAGAGTCTGAAATGGACATTAAAAGAGTGACTCTATGCCCTATATGATTAGTTTAATGAGTATAGACAGGAAAACCTGTCAATCTTTTCATGTTTTAAGAGTCTGAAAGGGATCATAAAAAGAGCGACTTTGTTCCTCATCTATGTAATTGAATGAGTCCAAATGATACAACTCAGTGGCCTTTTCATATTTTGAGATTCTGAAAAGATCGTAAAGAATAGCTCCAAGGTGGTCCCTTTGTCATAGTTTTTAACCAGGTGCGATAAAGGTATAATAGTATACCTAGAATGGTTCCTTTTCCATAAGTTAATATACTAAGTCTAGATAAAGGGAAACTTGTGCTCAATAGATGTTCACGTCATTTTGTTATGAGTACGAGGAGATGGAGTAAACTCAATATTCATCATGAAATTTTAATGATTCATGTGACAACAAACCCAATAGACCTTCATCGAATTTTAACAAGTCAAATGAAGAAAACTCGAGTTACCTTTTTCAGTTTAGTGAGTGAGGAAAAAGAGCTAAAAGAACTGCTCATTCCTTCTTCGTAGATCTAATGAGCCTGAAGAAGGGAAAAACTCAGGGATTTTTCGATTTAAGAGAAAGAAATAGTCCTAAAAAGGAAGGAATTCATATTGTCGTCGTAAGTGTTTAACAAGCCCAATGACGAAAACTCAAGGTTTTTTTTATTTAATGAGCGAGAAAATTTCCTAAAAAGAATGCTTGGAGCTTCTTCATAAGTTTTTAATGAGCCTGAAGAAGGAATTTGGGGTTTTTAAATTTTATGAGTAAGAAAAATGTCCCAAAAAAGAATGCTCAGGCGATATTTTTCAGTCTAGTAAGCTAGAAAAAGAGGGAAAAATAGTTGCTCGGACCATCGTCTTAAGTGTTTAATGAGCTTGAGGATGAAAAACTCGAGATTTTTCAGTTTTAGAGTGAGAAAAAATCCCATAAAAGAAAGATCTCATTGAGAATCGAACATGGTCATTTCTGTCATTCAATCCTAAAACTTCTTTCATCAAAACATGAGTAATTTCTACCAATATCGGGTCATGGCACATGATAAATATCATTGGAAATGGACTAGTTCTACTTTTATGACTTCAATTAAGATAAGTCATGTCTCCAAAGTGACTATAAGGGAGTTCTTGAGCCTCCACTTTCACCATTTGCATCATTTGAGAGCCATGAGAGTGTTTTCGAGCTAAAGAGGAGGAGACTTTCCGTGGACGATTGTGGGAGATCTAGGCGACCATTCGGTGTGTCGTTAGTCCCAAGAAGATGCCAAAACTAATATTGCTTTATTCAGCCTTTTTTAGCTACTTTTGGGGTGGATTTTTTGAGATTTGAAGAGCCCTAGATCATTTATTACACCTAACGCCCCCTTCCATGCCTGTAGGGAGCATTAAACGCCCTTTACGACCTAGGGGAGGGTGTTAATCCTCCCTATTTGTCACTAGGGGGTGTTAATGCATGAGGACACACACCAAAACCCTAGGAAGTGATGTATTGAGTTTTTTTGCCTCATTTGCACTGATTTTTGGGTTGATTTGTGCAGGTTTTGAGCCATTATGACTAGTCTATGGAGAGAATGGATCCATGACCAACAAGAATTTCCTATGAGAAATGATCCAACTTACATACTTGCATTGCATCACTGTGGGTTGATAAATTATGCATAGTTGGACTTGATGAAAGGTTAGGAGCACCTTTTGAGTTGGATTATTGAGCGCTTGTATGAACATGAACAGGTCTTCTAGATTGGGGACCATGAGTTGGCCATTGACCGAGATGATATATATTTCTTGACAGGTTTGTCAGGCAGAGGAGCATGGGAAAATCTGACTGGTGGTAGGCTTGATCCATGATCCACCCTAGAGCTAGTCCGAGCTTACTATATCCATGAGAGTGGACTCATCAGCAGCAAAGTCCCTATAGAGAGGATTAGATCTAGATCTATGAGGGCCATTTTATGGATGATTGTGAGCTTGGCATGGTCAAAAAGTCCCCATGTTGCGACAAAGGCCCAAATGTTGCTTGCAATTGACTGTGTCTAGCCATAGATATTCAACTGGTGCAAGGCAATGCTTCATCAATTGAAGGCAGAGTTGACCGCATGTAAGACCCAGACCCAATCTAGTTATGGGTATGGCACTCTCATTGTCTCCTTAATACTTGAGAGGGTGCCAGTTATGCACCCACGGATGAGCTTAGGTCTCCTCGATACAAGGGATCCTAGATAGAGGTGATGGTCATCGCTTGATCCTCGCATAGGAAGAGGACTGTCATGCGGAAAGAGTCAATTTTGCGGACAAAACCAACCTCCCTAGAAGCTAAGGCTTTCTAGTGACAAACAAAACAATCAAGCACTATCTTTCCCTAAATATGCATTTAAAATAAAAGCAACCAGGTGTTTAAGTCTTACCTTTAGTCCAACGCTGTTTGTAGCAGCCAAGCCTCTCCGATCCAGATGAGCTCCTCCTTCTCCTTGAAGCCTGTATTCACTAACAAGCAAACGATTACATAGCACCTGAATAACTCATATAATAAAACATATTCATCATAAAGACCAAGGAGTTTATGAAACAAATTATATATAACAACTTGTTGAGAAAAATGAACTTAATTGTATTAATTGGAAACAAAAGAAACCATTACAACCAGTGCCTTGGTGTTGTGCAGGTCCCTCCCAGGGTCCAGCAAGAGTTCTCCTTTACTTTGATCAGCTCACCCACTTCCAAATGAAGCTAAGAAAAGATGGGAATCTCTCCTCTCAAGCTCTATAAGGGAGTCCTAATTTCAGCAGCATCTACCCTTAGGAATGTTCAGCTTTCAAACTCCCCTCCCTCTGGCCCAATGCCTGTATTTATAGTGCTTTGGAGGAAGTTAATCAGGTCCACCATCAATGGGATAAGCTCCTCTTTCAAAGGGGTAGCTCCCCTCTTCATGGAATAAGTTCCTCTTTCATTGGGATGCATGAACCATCTGGAGGCGCTCAATCCACGTCAAACCATCTTCTAGAATACTCTAGAATCGACCACAAGTAAGTTTTTTGAAGTAAAGCTTGCGCCTTTTGACCTTTACAGGAGTATGCACCCATCCCTTTACAGACAGAGCATACAAGTACGTAGGTATTATGAACTTGAGGTGTGTACACGCAGGTAAGGGTAAGAGAAACTGCGTAACCAGAGTTATATTGACTTTTTAAAGACTTTCTCTCTTTCTTGGAGTTTGACATGAGGAGCAGAGGTACAAGACTTTCCAAGGAGGACAGTATGACAATTGATGGAGCCATACTGACTACAAATAGTCATGGTGACAAATTTTAGTGTAACAGATTGCCCCCTAAAGTGCGAAGTCTATAGTAGATTAGGGTTTTATATCATCTAGGAGGGGTGAAGCACTTTATCATTTCAAGGATTATCTTGTGGAGAGCCCAGTTGGAACCTGCAAATATTCAACACAAAATACATATATGAGATCATATCATCGCTGAGGTAGGCATTCCCATATTCAGATCAAAAAACTTTAACTAACAAACTAACTACTGCTCTGATATAAGAATGATTTCGCAATACATCATAATCATAGACACATGTAGACACAGTATGGACGCAACCATCTGTTTATAATTAGTCTACTGTATAATGAATACAAAACTCCTCGCAGCCTGGATGGCAGAAACTAGATCCAGGGTCTTCATTTCTACTTCCCGAAATAGTACGATCCTATCCATGCGAATAAATGAGTTGATGTCGAACATGGTAGAAACCACTTGATTACCAGTCAATGATGTAAACTGTTAACAAGTGTGAGAGAGACCACCAGTGATATCAATGATTCTCAAAGTACCCAGTACAATCCATGAGATGTGAATGAATGTGTTGATGTCGAACATGTCACGGAATCCTTCGATCGAAAGTCAATGATGTAAAGTGTCGTCAAAGGTGAGAAACCTGCCATTGAGGCATGCAGATCCCAAGGTACTGACAATTTCTAGATCATCTTTCTAGATAATGTGCTGATGTCGATAGAAAGCGACCTGTTGCAGGGAAGCCCACAACACAAAATCATAGCTCAAGTTGAAGAAATGTAGCTGTAAGGACTGACTCAGGGATGGTCAAGATGGATGACATGTATTTTGCAGATGAATGGTTTATTTGTAGTGACCTCTTGAACACATAACGACACAACAGATGGCTTGGTGACAATTGACCCAAAGTTAATACCCAGAAACCAGCTGAAGATTTTCAATGTGGTTTGATCAACTGTTAGGCAAAGGATTTCCCAACCGAGGTGAATGAAAAGTGTCATGTTCAAGAGTGGTGATAAGGTTTCTTCGAGACAAAGGATAACAAATAGGCTCATTTTTCTCTCTTTTCCCCCACCATTTCTGGCAAGTACCTCTTTATTTTTTACAAGCTTGAGGAGGATAACATTTGCTTGATTATAAGCTCATCCTTCGGATGAGTCCAACTTAGTTTAGATTCGAACCCTAAGAAGGAGTGGTCTGTTCCTGTTTGTAATCGAACAGGTCCTTTACTGTGAAATTTTAACGAGTCCAGTATAGGAGAAACTCAGTGTTTTTCAATTTTAGAGAGTCTAAAAAACTTAAGAAGACTCCAGGGTTGACCTTTTTCGTAAATTTGTGTCTCCCAAGCCCGAAAAAGTATGAAATAATACTTGAGAGAACCGCTTGATCTTTACGACCAAGGAGTACTTTCATAATTAGTGTCTCTGATCTGAAAAGTAAAAAGCGACCAAGGACACGTCGTTTTATTTCCAATATCGAATTTGAAACGACAAAAATCCGGCAATCTTTTCATGTTTTTACGGTCAGAAAAGGGCTATAAGAGGACCGTCTTTTAATTCCGTTTTAACGAGTGTAAAAGAAACGCTTGACAATCTTTTCATGTTTTAGGAGTCAGAAAAGGGCTTAAAGATGACTCTGATGTTTTTGTTTGTAAAAAATGACAATTTTCCCTGAAAATCCTTTATCCTGCACAAAAACCAACACATTACTCATACTTGTTGAAGATAGATAAAAATACTTTGAAAAATACCTTTTCATGGTGAAAAATAAACAAATTTACCATTTATTTACCCAAAAAACCTATAAAAAGGGCTTTTACCAATTCATTTTTACCATTTTACTGTTGAGGAGAGAAAAAGGGCTTTTGGCAAGAAACTTCACGTGGACATTGCGGAGAATCCGACCGTTGAAATCGAACGCCGTCTCTTTCAGGTATTCTACAACATCCTCCTCTTCATTTCCATCCGTTTAGAATTCGTTTTTAGGCCCTAGATTTCATTTTTTGGAGGCTTTGGGGTTTCAAAGACCACCTCTCGGCGTACGCAGGCACCACACTAGGGACCTGGTACCCCGACATTTTCTCAGTTGGAAAAATGTCGGGGGTACGCACCTTGCCTTAAGGGAACCCGCGTATCCTAAAGGCGGGGTGCGTACTCCGCGTAAAGAGCTTTCAAACCCCAAATTCTCTAAATTGGACCAATTTTTTTTTATTTCATGGATTCTAATGGATGTTTTCTGGTGTGTAGATTGTTCACCATGCTTGATTGGTTTGAAAGAGAGCACGAAGATGTTGATTTGGACGCCATTAATCATCAACCGTCAATTGATGCTTTGAAGGCATGCAGCCTTTATAAATACTGGGCCATACCTGGCATGAGGGCCCAAGTGAGATTTCTAGAATGGCTGGTAGAAAGATGGAACGTTCAGGACCAGTGTTTTTATATTGGAGGGCACCAGCTCGAGATGGAGCCCGCAGATATCTACTTTCTCACTGGTTTGCCCAAGAGAGGCGAACACTTGACTCTATTCGGGACTAGGCCGGGTGGCCAGTCCATCGCTAGTCTCCGACTAGAGTGGTGTAACACTCAGACTCAGGAGAAGGGGATAGAGATCAAAACTATATCCCGTCCTGAACTTATGGTGATTGCCTTTATAGTTACCAGACTTTGCGGGGCTGCCGCTTTACACATTGCCACTGGATCCCAGATGCGGATGGCGATTGATTGCTATCGAGGTACCATTTTCAACTGGTGTGATGCTGTGTTGGCCAATGTAAAAGGCCAACTGACTAGAGCCAAAAACGGACAGTTGAAGACTTTTGGTTATGGGCCTTTAGTTGTGAGTTTTGGCTTAGAGAGGATTCCGATGCTGATCCCACAGCAGCTCACTGTTGAGGCTGGGCTTCCCCGAGAGCCAAAATTGATGCGATGGGTTGCGGTTATGGCCCGTCATCCTGATGAGGGCACGGAGGTTGTCCAATTTACTCCGGAGTACTTTCACTGGTTAGAGGACTAGGTCTTTTCTATACAGGATTTTCCTTATGCCGGAGTTGATTTTCGTGGAGATCCGGACATGGTTCTTCCACCAGGAGAACAATGGGATGATACAAGTAATTCATTTTCCACAAGTTTTTAAACTATCTATTTTTTTTTTGTTTCTATATCGTCTCAAAACTGATAGTAATAATTTTCAAAATGCAGATGTAGGCCCACGACGTCTAGCCAATCTCTGGCCTTTCGAGAGGAGACTACCAGTTGCAGCGGCACCGGCCCCACAGGATGAGGCCACAGAGACTTTAGCTGAGTTGGAAAGTGACCTAGAGCGTCTTACAGCAGATATACCGGAGACTACCATAGATGATATTCCTATCAGGCTTCAGCACTATGTAGTCGGGGTCTCAGGACCTTTTAGGAGGTTCTTGTGTAGGGTAGCCCGTGCAGTTGTGTCATATAGAGATCATCACCAGTGATTGGATGGTCGTTTTGTAGACACATGTGACATTTTGGTTTTTTGTACTTATCATTTTTGCCGATCATAAGGTGTTTTTCAACCTATGATCGAAGACGATGTATTTTTTGACACAGTCCTATATATATATCATTATTACTGGCTTATCTTGTTAAACATGTGTGATGAAATGTTTTTAAATTTACATGTATGATTATTGCAAATGTCTATTTAACATTCGAGAAGCAATTGCATCTGCTAATGTATTTAAAGACCTTGGAATATGCTGATATTCAATGTAATCAAACTCACGTTCCAAGAGACGCACTCTCAAAATAACCTTAATAACACTGGATTTCTAATGGCATACACTCTATTAAGCTGTAATACAATGAGTTCAGAATCTAACCTCACTATCAAACTCCGAATCCCAAATGAAATAAATTCAGATAATAACTCAATCACTGCACTGTATTCGGCAATGTTGTTTGTTGTTTGACCGAGGCTCACCCCATGCATAGATACTAACTTGTCAGAGGGCGAATAGATAACCCAAGCTGCGGAAGAGATATTCTGTGTACTACGACAAGCACCATCAGCAAATCCAATGTATGTTTGGAGAGGCATCGACATCTGCAACATCAAGAGTAAAACCAAGATAAGCCAGAATAACGACGAAAACACACTCTCTAAGCTAAGCACACTGTCTAAACTAACAAACACACCAGCTAGAAAGAAAAACTAACCTAACTAAAAATTCTCCATACCATCTTTTAAGAATAATACCTCTTTAGGTAAAGTCCATTTCTGGGTTTACCCAAAGAGTCCCCATCAAAGTCTACCAGCTCATAGGCCCCTTTTGCTAGCTTTCTCTTGACAATATAGGGCCCATGCCGCATAGGAACGAATTTTCTAGCACCTAATTTATCATTAGCTTGATCATATAATAACACTAGGTCTCCTTCCGAAAAATTTCGAGGGGTCATATTTCGATCATACTGAGCTTTCATACGTTTTGCGTGAGTCTCGATCGCCAATGCAGCATCACGTCGAGTCTCATCTAATTGAGCTAAGTATAATAAACGCTTTTCCTCTTCGGAAGTAGCTGGAAGTAACTCGATGGCCATTTGCAGTGACGGGATTTCACATTCAATGGGTAGCACAGCTTCCAAACCATAAACTAGTTGGAAGGAGTGAACCCTGTTGATGTTTTCACTGAGGTTCGGTATGCCCAAAGCACTGAAAATAACATGTTGTGCCAATTCGACCGATGAATACCAATAATTCGTCAGATCATGATAACTAAAACTTTGTTGATGGACTCAACCAGACCATTCGCTTGTGGATAATAAGGAGTTGAGTTATCGTGACGTAAACCAAGCTGGCCTGTAAGTTCTGTCATCATAACGTTTCGAAAATGGTGCCCATGGTCAGTGATTATCACTTGTGGGACACCAAACCTAGCAATTATGTGATTGAACACGGAAATTGCAGCTGTCTTGCCGTCTGCCTCGAATGTAGGCATCGCCTCGGCCCACTTGGTAAAATAATCTACCGCAAGGATGATATACGCATTCCTCCCGGTCGAGTGAGGGTTACATGTAATAAAATCGATACCCCATTTGGAAAAAGGACCAACGACAATTATAGGGTGGAGAGGAGCAGGTGGAGTGCGCATCTTTCGATCAAACACTTGACAGTTGTGGCATTTTCGGACCGCAATAATACAATCTTTAAACAAGGACGGCCAGAAATAGCCAGCGCGCAATATCTTTTGGGCTGTGGCATACCCAGACATATGACCGCCACACGCTCTAGAGTGACAGTCATTCAGAACCCTTTCAGCTTCTTCGTGAGTTAAGCAACGTCGAAAAACCAAGTCCGCCCCACGGCGATAAAGTATCTCCAATAATTTTGTTCTATTGGGACTGGAATCGAATTTTCCGACGTTCCGACTTTGAAACTTCGGGCCAAAAGGATTGGGTCTGGAGATAGACGATGATGTCCCCATACCACTGATCTAAAGTGCTGATTAGAAACAAAGATTTGTCCGCAATGGGCTCCTCTGCCACAGTTTCGATGTCAGCACGCGGGAAGTCACACATTAACTTTGCAAAAACTAAAGATTTCTTAGACTTAGATTTCTCAAACTCCAAGTCGAACTCCTGCAGGATAACAATCCATTTAGATTACTTTCCCCCTAGCAATCGTTTAGTCAAAATGTAGATCATAGGGTTGCAATCCGAAATGACTGTAGTTTTACGAAGTAAAATGTAGTGACGAAAACGTTGGACAGCTTGAACGGCTGCCAATGCCAATTTCTCCACATGTGATTATTTTAGCTTAGTTGGGTTTAACGTCCGACTAAGATAATATATCACATGTTTTGTGCCGAATTCATCTTCCTGAACTAAGACCATCCCAATAGTGGAATGGGCGGCGGCGAGGTACAAAAAGTAATCCTGGTTGTAGTTGGGAGGATGCAACAATGGTGCATGGGTCAACTCGTGTTTGAGTGCATCAAAAGATTTCTGAGCTATCTCATCCCAAGAGAATTGAGCGTTCTGTTTCAACAACCGTGTAAAACCCTTTGTAACCTCGGTGTAGTTAGGAATGAATCGTCGTAAAAAGTTTGCTTTCCCCTGCAAACTTTGGAGTTGGCGAAGACTCGAAGGAGGAGGCAATTTGATGATAGCTTCTACCTTCGAGGGATCGACACGAATGCCGGCTTTCGAAACTACAAATCCTAGCAATCGTCCCACTTCTATACAGAAGACACATTTGTGTGGGTTCAACCGAATACGATAATGCCTACACCTCATGAATATTGCTCGTAAATGGACAAGGTGATCAGCTCGATGTAACGAATGAGCAGGCAAATCATCGAGATACGGTTGCACAATGTGTTTGATGTCATGAAACGCATAAGACATCGCCCTTTGAAAAGTTGCTCCGGCATTCTTAAGTCTAAAAGGAAATTTTCAATAAGCAAATGTCCCCCATGGACAAATGAAAGCCGTTTTCGGTTGATCGGCAGGTAGAATATTGATTTGATTGTAACATGAAAAACCATCCATAAAGGAAAATATTTCACTGCTGGCACAATCATCAATTATTTGATCGATATAGGGTGTTGGGTAGTTGTCCTTTGGACAAGCTCGATTAATGTCCCTATAATCGATTTATATTCTTATTGTTCCCTGTTTTTTGTTAACCGGAACAATATTCGATACCCAATCCATTAATGGGATCGGATAAATGAAACCTGCTTTCAACAGTTTTTCAACTTCTGCTTTAATTGCTTCCGCTTTTCGTGGGTGAATCTGACACAAACGTTGCTGGACGAGTTTAGCGTCCGGGTAAGTCTTGATCTCATGGACAACAATCGCGGGATCAATTCCTGGCATTTTCTCATAGGACCAGGCAAACACGTCGCGGAATTCTTGAAATAGGGCCTTGTATGTTTGAATTTCGTCATCTGTACATGAGGCACCTATATGAATGTTCTCAACAATTCCAGGCTTGACTGAAATGTCAATGGGAATAGTTCGAGAGATGTTTCCCAAATTCAGCTCTGAATCAGGATGTTTCATTGGATTCTGAGCTTCTTTGACATATTCAGCTGTAAAGATTGATGAGAAATCATTTTCAAAATGATCATCCTCAGGTAAAAATGAAGATCTGTGATGGAGATCTTCCCATGGTAAATCGTCTACACACAGGACTTCACGAAGTTTCTCGTCAGATGAAACAACTTCGGGAAACGCTATTAACTTCGAGGTTGATGTGAAAAGTGATTCCTCAAGGACCACATTCATTTGGTCGATTTTGGTTGAACGCGGGTCAGTAAAAGACTACACGGATTCATAGGCAATTTCATATGGACTCAAAGGCATAGCATCACCAAATGAGTCTATCTCAGATTCAGAAGGAACGATCCAAGGATCGTCATAAATAATGGTGTCTGATGTAATCATATGAATGGATGCAAATGAAGACAATGCGTTGATAGGAGGAAAAGGAAAAGTTCCCGGTAAACCGGCATCTTTAACTAATCCTACTCCAACATCCTTGTATGGGATAGTCGTTTTACCGACATGCTGAATACTCTCTGAAGAAGCTGGGTTGGATGAAAAGTAGGCCAGCTAGTCTATTGTTACGATCTTGCCATTATGTGGAAACTTTATTACTCGGAAGACCGATGAAACGACCGTTGTCATAGCGTAAGACCAACTTCGACCCAAGAGAAGGTTGTAGTCTAGAGGGGCATCAACCACTTCCACATCTAGACTAACGGTTTTTCCTTCAACCCCTATAGGCAAATCCTGTAGAATGCCAAAAGGATGAAACCCACGGCCATCAAAGGCCTTAAGAATTGTCGAGGATTGATTTAGTGAAGGAGAACCAAGCGATCTCCAACACTGTATCGACATAATACACGTGGAAGCTCCCTCATCAATTATAGTCCGATGAATAGGCTTGTTTTTTACTATCACTAGGATCTGGAAAGCCATTTGATGAGGTAAACGCGGTGTAATTTTTTCTAGATCGAAGATTATTAGGTTTGGGTCCTGAACATCAACAGCTCCTATAGCTGACAAAAGTAATTTACACTGTGCTGGGCATGATTACAGCACTTCCAAAGCCGACATTGCTGAGGGTGAAACAGCTAAGTCCTCAACAATGTTATAATTCTGGGCCGCTCTCGCATGTGGATTGAAAGCAGACTTTCGAAGTATACCCTTGGCGGGCGGTTTGATTACTAAGTCTGGGTTAGGTTTCTCGATCTGTAGTGGATCGAAACCAGGAGCTGAGGTTGATGGATTAGAATGAGAATATTCTGCTTCTTTGCCATCAACAGGACTTTTACTACCATAATCTTGTGATCGAGTCACAATCCTTACATGAGACATCATCAATATGGGTTCTTCACTGGCACTCGAGGAAGAACCTATCATCTTACTATCCTGCTTTGGAAATGGATCCTTCAAAATAGCAGGAGTTTGGGAACCTTTGACGATTTTCACAACCTCTGCTCGATGAGGGCAGTCTCTTGTAAAGTGTTCTTCTTCACAAATAAGACATGGATAACGAGGCTTGCGCTTTTCGTCATTGGTTTCTGACTTTTCAGTTTTCTCCTTTGGAGTTTTGTCTGCTTTATTCTTCTTCTTCCCTTTCTTTTTCCCACCGGATTTTGATTTAGCCGTAGATGACTCTACAGCGTGAATATCGGTGGAAACCTCAGCAGAAGAATCTCCTGTCGGGGAATCAGGCAAGGTTATGATAGGAGAAGAATTCTTGGAAGACTTCTTCTTACTTTTAGTGTTCACCGTACCAATCATGCCATCAGCAGCATGAGATCCCGAAGGAGCAGCAGCGATTTGATTTGACTTAGGAAGATCTGGGATCTTTTCGTGTAACGTACCTGACTGAGTATAAACTAAGTCAAGGTACTGCGCTTGAGCAATCACTTGCTCCTCAGTAACTACTCCGGCCTTAGCTACGTCTTCAGTAATCTTCGGTAACAATGATTTAACAAACCATTCAGCTAAGATCTGGTCCGGGATAAAAACTTTCACTAACCGCCTTCGACGTCTCCATTCATGAATATGATCGGAAATATAAGTGGACGTCGATTGTTTTAATGAAGTTAGTAACTCCATGCCATTATCATATCTGACCGGCAACTGAAAATGAGTTAAAAACGAAGTAGCTAACTGACTAAAATTATAAAAAGAGTCTCGTGGTAACTCAATGTACCACTTGGCCGCAAGACCAATGAGAGTACGCTGGAAAAGACGTAAGCGGATCGAATCATCCGAGATGGAATTAGAGGCACACCAGAGGTGGTAAGTCATCACATGATTCGACGGGTCCTCTCCAGACGTACCCTCGAACTTGGGAATGTCACTGGGCAACTTATTCGGCATTGGCGGCCAAAACGGAAGATAATTAATTGGATCGTTCGTTAGGCGCGACAAGTTTGGTAAGTCCAAAGTTGTGATAAACGGTAACTGTCGATTAGGATCCCTGAAACTCTGGGTCACGAGACCAGTCCCAAGAGGAGGATATCCAGGATAACTAGGAATAGGAATCACGTTTGGGATATTGTATCCTCCTGGAAAACCAGGATTAACCAGACCGTACTGGGGTTGCTGTGGTTGTTGATAAGTGTACCTAGGATACGGTTGATACTGGTAAACTGGCTGCTGGACAGCATGACCGAATTGGTACTGTCCCTGGTACGGTTGATAAGTGAATTGTGGTTGACTTGTGACAACCGTACTTAAACCAGGTTGTCCTGCAGGCATCTGAACCGTAGTTTGAATCGTGGATCCAGACGATGGTAAAGATGTCTGAGGAGTAGATACAGAGACAGTAGAAACAGGAGCTGTCGATCCTCCAGAAGTAAGTGGGGTAGATTGAATAGATGTTGCGGAAATTGCAACAGTCGTTTGAGATGGAGTACGAGGCGAAACAGGCCCAGACTGAGAAACTACCGAAGGTACAGAAGTTTGAATATTGGACTGGACTGGTTGCTAGGGTGAACCCAAAACTTAGGGTTGTCCAGTTTGAGATGACAACTATACACTTGGCTACAATACCTGTTGAATTTGCGATGGATCCCACACTATGTTCATTCCGGGGTATTGACCCATAACAGGTTGAGGATATTGAGATCCATAACCGGATTGAGGGTAGGATTGATAATTGAAAGGTACATTTTCCATACCTTGAACATAAGATTGACCTTGGGATGGTTGGAAACCTTGATTCGAGTACTGACCTTGGGGTAGATACCCTTGAGGCATGTACTGATACTGGGGTTGACCTTGAGGTATAAATTGATACCGAGGTTGACCTTGGGGTACATATTGAGTCTGGGGTTGACCTTGAGGAATGTATTGTATCGTAGGCACATACTGTCCTCGAGGTTGCCCCCCATGCGTTAATTGAGGCTACCCCCCAGGCGGTAACTGGCCACCTTGAGGTTGAGAAATGGGAATAGAACCCGACATCATGAAAATGTCTCCTACGCTCAACGGTTTATTACCATTGTTTCCAGTTAATAACCCATGTTCAATGGGTTGAGGAGATGCTCCCGCAAAAGTACCAGAAAGTGACTGATACCCAGAGGAAACAGAAGGACCGCCGTACAAAAAAGATTCAGGCGATTGAGTAAACATGGACGACTGACCTGACATATTTACGGGAGTATAAATACCCCTAGGTGGATAAGGAGCACGAGGTGGTGAAAAACTTAACCCTGAGTTGTCCAAATAATTAGTTAAAGAAAGATACCAAGTAGTACTTCTAGGTGGACTGTAAAAAATGGATTCACGCTCCCTTATATCAATAGTAGGTTGATTTTTAGGGATAGGGATGCCTATTTCTTCTTCTGGAGCAAGCTCTTCAATAGCTATCAAACCAGAAGGAAGATTTTCGGTGATGACTCTTTCTACCCTAGGTGAATCAGGAGCACTAGAAGTTGGAGAGACTAACCCTGATGTTGGAGTAACAGGTTTAGATATCTCAGGTTCTTCGCCTATATCACTAGTAAATGAAAAACTACCAGCAAGTTTGGAAACCGAAATAGCTTCAGGATTATAACTTGTTTCTAGAGTTTGGTAATCAGGATGAACTACCAACGAAGGCTCTCCTTCTTCAGGTGAACCTACTTTACTGCCACTAGGAGTTACAAGGACTTTCAAACCTTCATAATGACCCGGGATTTCTTCGGGAGGTTGGCCCCGAAGTCTATGGGACTTCCTCAACAAATCGGCCACGGTTACAACCTCGGGAGACTGGCCCCGAAGTCTACGGGACTGTCTCGATAATTCAGCCACAGTTAAAACTTTTAACTACTGCACACGCAAACAAAGTAAAATCTCAAAGCAAACCACCTATAGTCTCTAAAGAACCAAACAAATTCGAATCACACGCCTAAAGAATCTAGGGCGTCAAACCACACACAAACAGTAACCTTTCGGACTGAAAACACTAGTTGGTGATGAAATCCAACATCGCAGAATTCAGTATAGAAGTGGCGGGTGGAACAGTTACCCCGGCAACCTGCTTAATGAATAGACTGGCACAAGTTCCTCCACTTTAACCGTCTCGAGTGAAGTGAACCCCCCATAAAATCCAAGTGAGTCTAGCCGACATCTACTCCAGGTATAGTGGGATCTTCCCTCCATCGTCACCTTGGGTAGAACCCTAAAGATAATAGTCACTAAGGTCACCAACAGCAACAAATATACCTGGGGGAACAGTCTATGATCCGATAGCACACAAGGGCAGAGTAACAAGCTCAATCCCCTTGCCGGCTCCTTGACAATAATCCAAGATTTACCGACAAGTGACCCCAGGCTCCTCGATAATGGTTAATCCAAGATTTACCGTTTGTAGTACGTGCATATCTGGCGTCGTTCCCAATGAAGGAGGATTGATCCCCTCACTGGTTCGGACACGATCTCGTGCTTCTCCTTTAAGAGGAGCTTTCCCAGAGCATAAATGTAACTATTGGATTTATCCTACCACAAGATAAGCTACTTCTTTGGTTTTACTGTCTTGGAGAGTTAATTACTCTCCTACTCCAAGACACTAGCCTGATCTATGTTGGTGTTTCAGACCCCTAGTAAATAAAAAGTTACTAAGTTAATTTTACTTTAAGCGTTAATTTTTATGGCTTTTCTTTAGGACAAAAGGTAGTGGAGATGAAACTGATGGTGTGTAGACTCGACTCAAATCCACTAAAAAGATGCACCTAGGATGATTTAAATTATCTTTCCTTTTCAATGAATTCCCTAGCTAAGAGAGTTGGAGAATGCAAAATTTATAAAGACAACTTTCTTCGCAATGAAAATCAAAGAAACAATCTCTTTATCTTTTCCAAAGCATACAACACATGACCACTAATTATTTCACGAAAATTTCCTTTCTCTTTTCAAAGACTTCAAATGCTACTAAAACAAACTTTCCCTCAAAAGAGGTTTTGTATTTTTTTTTATTTTAACAAAGCATGAAAAACTACTTAACAAAAATCAATTTTAAGATCTATGAAAATCTAAAAGAAATTTATCTCAAAGCAAATCTAAGAGAAATTTACGTAAAAGCAAATCTAATGGGGTAAAAGCCTACAAAATATAATTCCAGGATGTTTTACTCAGTTACAATTCAACCAAGGACTAATTCATGCAGAATCATAAACCAGTCAAAAACAAAAATAAAAATCTTTTGTTCTTTTTCTTAAGAATGAAATTCACAGCTTAACAAACAAGCCTTCTCGAAATTCCGCAAAGAGACAACACAAAGGTAGGTTTCTCACAAAGGTGGATTTTACGAAAGGTCCGACTCCTAAGAAGACTGAAAAGACCAGGGATATCCAAGGTTTTTACAACTTCTAAAGCCAAAGTCACTACAAGACCAATACAAAAATCAAACCTAGGGCTAGAATTTCTATGAACTTCACTAAAACCCTTGATGCTAATGAAACAAGCTTAGATGAAAACTTTTGACAGGTAACCAGTGGATCTGGGCAGCAAAAAAATAAACTATAAACAAAATCTAATAGGTAAAAAGGAAAAAATGGAAAATTTCTAAACTTTTGACAGGGTACGCAGGCAGCCTCTTTGCACAGGTGCGGCCACGCTCTGTGTACAAAGCATAAGTGCATACAGGTACGCACTGTGCTTAAGGCAGAGGGTGCGTACTGCTCTCAAAAACAGGAAAAATAAAAACTAACTCAACCCTAAGCTATTCCACCCAAATTCACAGTCAATCAGTCAAAAACCAGAAAGAAATCAAAGTTTCTCAAATCAAAGTATCAATCAAAAGAGAAATCGATCAAATCCATGGATTCCCCAGTGGAGTCGCCATTTTGTCATGCGGAAAGAGTCAATTTTGCAGACAAAACCGACCTCCCTAGAAGCTAAGGCTTTCTAGTGACAAACAAAACAATCAAGCACTATCTTTCCCTAAATATGCATTTAAAATAAAAGCAACCAGGTGTTTAAGTCTTACCTTTAATCCAACGTTGTTTGTAGCAGCCAAGCCTCTCCGATCCAGATGAGCTCCTCCTTCTCCTTGAAGCCTGCATTCACTAACAAGCAAACGATTACATAGCACCTGAATAACTCATATAATAAAACATATTCATCATAAAGACCAAGGAGTTTATGAAACAAATTATATATAACAACTTGTTGAGAAAAATGAACTTAATTGTATTAATTGGAAACAAAAGAAACCATTACAACCAGTGCCTTGGTGTTGTGCAGGCCCCTCCCAGGGTCCAGCAAGTGTTCTCCTTTACTTTGATCAGCTCACCCACTTCCAAATGAAGCTAAGAAAACATGGGAATCTCTCCTCTCAAGCTCTATAAGGGAGTCCTAATTTCAGCAGCATCTACCCTTAGGAATGTTCAGCTTTCAACCTCCCCTCCCTCTGGCCCAATGCCTGTATTTATAGTGCTTTGGAGGAAGTTAATCAGGTCCACCATCAATGGGATAAGCTCCTCTTTCAAAGGGGTAGCTCCCCTCTCCATGGGATAAGTTCCTCTTTCATTGGGATGCATGAACCATCTGGAGGCGCTCAATCCATGTCAAACCATCTTCTAGAATACTCTAGAATCGACCACAAGTAAGTTTTTTTGAAGTAAAAATTGCACCTTTTGACCTTTACAGGAGTACGCACCCACCCCTTTACAGACAGAGTGTACAATTACGCATGTATTATGAACTTGAGGTGCGTACACGCAGGTAAGGGTAAGAGAAACTGCGTAACCAGAGTTATATTGACTTTTTAAAGACTTTCTCTCTTTCTTGGAGTTTGACATGAGGAGCAGAGGTATAAGACCTGCCAAGGAGGACAGTATGACAATTGATGGAGCCATACTGACTGAAAATAGTCATGGTGACAAATTTTAGTGTAACAAGGACCCATCTGACATTTTTTTAAAGAAGATTCTTCGAGTGGCTCAGTGGCCAGATTGTGATGATCGACGATTATGCCTATGAGGGCATGGACTTCACAGGTGATCCTAACTTGATTTTGTCACTTGCTACAAACTGGGGGCCTCAACGTAAGAAGGATTTTGTGAGTACTTCAATTATTTTTAAGCTTTTGAATGTTTATGTTTATGTTATGTTTTTGTTGATTTTATGGGTGAACAAGTACAGACATGAAGCTTTTTGCTTGACACAGATGTGGCATTGGTGCGACTGATGAGCCCCGGAAATGGGTAACTATATGGGCTCATTTTTCTTATTATTCTCATTTAATCCACCATTATCCATATTTCTATGCATGCTTTTGAATATATTTATGTTAATTGAGTGAATGGGAATAGTCACTTGATCACAAAGTCTAATATGTGCTTATTGCAGTTTTTTGGACATTTTTGGACCAAGATCAGGCATTTATGAGTAGATTGGCAACCAAATTCAAAGAAACAAGGTTGAGGATTTATAGGAGGGGTGCCTCCTGCATTAAATGACCCCTTCCTTGAGTTCTCCACCATCATCTCGGAGTTCAACAGCCCACCAAAGATGATTTCAAGGGGCAGCCGAGCAGGTCTAGTGAAGTGGTTGTTAATTGCAATTTTGGGCAGCCAAGCTCCTAAAGTTAAGGAGGACTATTGGGAGTCCTCATTTGCATAAGTAAGAAGGCTTCAATCCTTAGTAGGTTATCCATTTGATAGTCTATTTTCGCACTTTAGTGCAGCCCTATATCAACACATTTTTGAGCTTATTCTTGCAAACAATTTTAGTGATGTAACTATTATTTTTTGATCAATGAATATGAATCCAGCTTTGAACCAAATCTGAGTTTTCTTAGGAGGTTGTATCTCTTGGGATTGGGCCCAACCCAAGTGCACAGTACCTCCTTTGTGTACTTTTATGTGTTTTTACTGCATTCATAGAATAATTTCTGTTATATAGTTTAAATCTTGCTTTGTTACTTAGGTTGTTTCTGATGATTAAGATAGTTGTTCATGCTTCAGGTTGATTTGATAGTTTGATAACAGAAAATATCCACAAAAAGGCTACCAAGCAATCCTCGATCTCCTTTCTCCCTCCTTGGGACCATGAATTGAGACCAAGGCACACTTGCTGCCACAAAAACATTGTTTTTGCCTTCCAATGCAATTGCTAGTGTTAGAATTTGAATTAGAAAAGTTGATATCAATTGTTTTTTTATGCTTAGATCTATTCTTGCTCAGTTTCCATAGCTTTCTTGCATGATTTCCTGTCTATAAACTTCTGTTCATCATGTTTCTAGTTTCTAGGTCAGAATTAGGTCAAAATAAATAAATCGTTGTTTTTTTAGTATTTGCTTGGATCAATTTTGGAAAGTAATGTGCGGAACACCTGTAAGACACTCTAGCCTATCCTTCCTCCATCATACAACCTGCTCCAGTCCCTCGCTCAAGGTCTCCTTCACTCATTCGCCATACTTTCTCAACTTGCTCGAATTTCTACATTTTTGTGCAACATTGCTTTCTTCATCCTCGCACAAATACAACCATCGTCATCACTCCTAAGCTTAATTTAACAGGTCCTAGACCTCTTAACATCCCTACCCATCCTTCATCTCCACTTTTCACCATTTTTTCCACCATCAACCCTCTAAAAACCATTTTCAGCCTATTCCTATAGAATTTCCTGTAGAATTTTTTGTAGATCCCTTGCAGCCTCCTGTAGAATTTCAAGCAAGAAATTTTTTGAGATTTGAGCATGGTGGAAATCTTCAGAAGGGTGCAAAGGACCCCTTAGGTCCTCTCCACACCTCCCCAACCTCCTACAAATGCCCACTCCATTTCCTTTCGCCAATAAACCTTTGCACAGTAAAAAATAGTTAAAAAACATGCATAATAATTCTGCATAAAATTGCTCAAAACTACAAAAAGATGATCTTTCCATATTTTCCTTCAGAAGTAGCTTAAACACATGCATTTTACCTTTGCAATAGTCAATAGCATCCATTTCAGCAGCTTACATCTCTTTTCTTGCACAAGTTGGGTTAGTCGGTAAAACTAGGGTTTGCTAGGGTTTGCATTTCCTTTCAGCTTTCATCTTCTTTCTGTAAGTACACTAGCCTCTTTTGAGTTAGCTTTCATCCATCACAGTTAAAAGCTTCTTCTAAGAACTCATAGAAGTTGGCTTAAGCTCCTAGCCAACTTTTGCCAGCTGATCAAGTGACAGCCTGCAGTAAGAGCTAGTACTTGTGCATATAGCACCGTCGCTTCCAAGTTTGTTACGAACTACCGGGTTGATAAAAGTAAAGTAGGGAGTCCCAAGAGTTGTAGAGTCATTGCCGCAATACTAGAGCTCACCATCTTTTTGGCGTTGTTGTCGGGGAAGCGTCAGAGTATTTTGTGATTGCTGCTTTTCTTCTATTTTCTACTACAACCTTCTGCTAAATTAGTTTATTTCAACAAGAGTAGAGTAGTTGTTTCATTTCCATTCTGAAATTTCACTTCAGCAAGCATAGATTAGATATTTCCTGCTTTCCTTTCAATTATTCAGATGTAGATTAGCATTTCTTGCTTTCATTTCAACTTCGCAATTTCATTTCAGCAAGCATAGATTATCGTTTCCTACTTTCATTTCAATTCCACAATTTCATTTCAGCAAGCGTACATTAGCATTTCCTACTTTCATTTCAATTCCGCAATTTCATTTCAGCAAAATAGATTATTCCTTTCCTGCTTTCATTCCAATTTTGCATTTTCATTTCAGCAAGATAGATTTCAGTTAGTTGCAATTTGTTGTTCAATCAATTTCAGTTTTGCAGGTACAAGCAAAAAAAAAAACAAAAAAAAAAAAAAAAAAAACAAAAAAAGAACAAGAAAACAAAAATCACCCAAAAAAAAGAGATTTCCTTTCATGCCTCGTAGGAACAGAGACAATTCAGGAAAATTTCTACCCAACACCCCCACCACATCACTGAGTCACTCTTCTCTCTTCTTTGGTGGCAGTGATCTAGAAGAACCTATAGGTGAACCTCCAGAGATATACGAAGATCCTACAACAAAATAAGAGCAAGAAACCATTCCTCTTGAGACCATGGCTGAAAACAGAAATGGTAGAGGAAAAGGGGAGAGAGTAGAAGGTGTCTTTCCCATATGAGAGACCAATGGGGACACAAAAATGAAAAACATAAGTCCCTCATCCTTACCTCGCTTCCATGGATTGACTACTGAAGACCCTGATACCTTCTTGTTTGAGTTTGTTGTCCTTTTTCGAACTTATGACTATGCAGAAGACGAGCAAAAGTTGAAACTCTTTCCTTCTATCCTCAAGGATGCAGCACTCCACTAGTTCATGGGGCTATCTAGAAACAGTATCACGACTTGGGCTCAAATGCAGCAAGCCTTTAACAACAAATACCGAGACTATGTAGGTCGAAGGATACAAAAGAAGAAATCTTTCGAATGACCATGGGAAGTGATGAATCTCTAGAAGACTATGAAGAGAGGTTTCAACTCAGTTATAAAAGGGATAGGTGCACACTTGACCTCGAATCTCTGAAGTTAGTTTTGCTCAGAGGAGTCCCTGAAGACCTTCTAGATACCCTCCATTTGCTGGCCGGAGGAGACATCTACTAGCTACCTTATGATGACATAAAGACTGTGTTTAGAAACAATTCTAGGGCAGCTAGAAAGAGAGGTAGGGGAAGTCAACTCTTAGCCAGTACCCCCTTATCTAGTTCATTCCTTAAAAACAAGTTTGCAAATCAGATGGAAGATTTCAAAAGCGAGATGAGACAGACCATTGCCATGCAAATGGATACCTTGCAAATCCAAAAGAAGCAAGAGGAAGCCGAGAGGGCTTTGGCCATATTTTGTCCCAGGTGCACCAGAAAGCATCCTAGGAATGAATGTCCATTGCACTCTATAGAAGTGTGTTTTGTCTGTGAAGAAGACCATCCTACAAATTAGTGCCCTTCCTTGCCCGAATTTAAATCTATGTACCAAGGGGCTAAAAGAGCCACTGAACCACTCTACTTCATGAACCAAAGGAGGGCACATGGACCCAGACCTTACTAGCAGGGAATGTAAGGGACATCCCAGACTTATTACAACCCCAATCAAGCCACTTCCATGCCTTCTTGGGGCCCCCCTACTCATCCTTCTTGGTCCACACCCCCTCCTTGGTCATATCCTCCTCAATACCATACTCAACCAGCTGCTCACTCGTTTCATTCTCATGCTTAGCCACAGCCTCAGTAGAATGCACCTCATCAGGGTTGGAGGCCCCAGTACAACTCTCCTCCCGTTCTTTTGCCTCCACCACCTACTAAACCACAACCATTACCTCCTGCTCCTCCAAGACAACCCCAGATACATGTTCAACCAAACCTGAGCCACAATAACAGACAGGCCCAGCAGGTATATACTGGAGAAACAACATGCCCTACCTATGCTATGGATATTCAGGAGATCAACCTACGATCTAATAAGGTCCTCCCAGATATCCAACCTCCTCCTAAGGAGGATAAGGGAGAGAAATAGGAAAGTGAACTCAAAGCCATTCCACCCTTTCCTGAGAGACTAACTGGAACCATGCAACCAAACCCAGAAGACACTGAACTTCTGGGAGAACTTAAATAGTTGTGTGTGAAAATACCACTTCTCCAAGCCATAAAACATGTACCAATCTACAACAAATTGATCAATGAGAAGTGTTTCATGCACCCAAGCAGGCACAAGAGAGATTCCCCAACTATCAATGTCATAGGACAACTGTCTGACCTGATGTTGGGACTGGTAATCTGTCCAAAATATCTGGACCCTAGGAGTCCTGCAGTCGATGTCCACATAAATGGCACCATAATCCCCCACACCTTGATTGATCTAGGGGCTGCCATTACGTAATGACCAAGGACAGTATGCTTAAACTCAACCTTCAGAGTTCCCTAAGAAAGACCTCAACAGTACTGCAGTTGGTAGACCGCTCCACTGTGACTCCTGAGGGGATTGTGGAAGATGTCATGGTCTCTATTGATTCCTGGGAGTACCCTGCTGACTTCTTGGTTCTTTAGCCAAAGGCTAAACTCAATGGGTATCCCCTCATCTTGTGAAGGCCTTGGTTAGCTACTGCAGATGCTTACATCAATTGTCGAGCTGGGAGCATGACCATCAGAATGGGCATATGTCCAAATAGCTAGTCCTATATCCTCCTGCCCAACCTCCGCTAGAACATGACTTACCTCTCTGGTTGGAGGAGGAAGATGAGGATGAAGTCTACTTTTCATCATTGTGCACAACAGAAGCCACGAGGGGAGGTCCTCAAACCGAGGATGATCTTATTGAGAATTTGATTCAAAATCCACCCCCCAGTGTGTTGCCATTAGAAGAATTAGTGGAAGAAACCAAAGACAATGCTTTCGTTGATCTCTGTGTGGATAATTTGACCTCTCTCCGAGTTAAGAATATGGAATTTTGCCTTGAAAGAACCTTGAATATCAACTCATCCCTATCCCCCTCTCAAGAGAAAGAGCTGTGTAGCTTATTGAACAACCATTTGGATGCTTTTGCTTGGAGCTATAAGGAGATGAAAGGAGTCCACCCTTCAGTCTATACCCATCACATTTACATTAAAGAGGATTTTAAACTAGTTAGGTAGCCTCAAAGGAGGATGAATCCAGCCCTTAAGGACATTATCAAAGAAGAACTGCAAAAGTTGCTAGATGCAAGATTCATCTACCCCATCTCTGACAACGAGTGGGTTTCTCCTTTGGTGCTTGTGCCCAAGAAAAACGGGAAGTGGAGAATCTGTGTAGATTATCGAGAACTTAACAAAGCCACCAAGAAGGACCATTTCCCTTTGTCTTTCATAGATCAAGTGTTAGATGGCCTGGCAGGGAAGAAGTTCTTTTCCTTCCTAGATGGGTTTAGCAGGTACAATCAGATCCAAATCAGCATGGAAGACCAAGATAAGACCACTTTCACTTGTCCATGGGGTACCTTTGCCTACCATGTCCTTCCATTTGGGTTATGCAATGCTCCTGCCACTTTCCAGGGAGCAGTACTGAGTATATTCGCTGAGCTGGTTCATGATTCAGTGGAAATCTATATGGATGACTTTACCCCTTATGGTTCTAACTTCCAAGAATCTCTGGCTAACCTGAGGAAAGTTTTAGCCAAGTGTATTGAAATGAACCTGTCCCTTAGTCCTAATAAATGTGAATTCCTAATGACTGAAGGGACTGTGCTAGGTCATACAATTTCTCAGCAAGGTTTACAGGTGGATCCCAACAAGATTGCCGTCATCCAAAGGGTCCCGCCTCCTCAAAAAGCAAGAGATGTTTGGAGTTTTCTAGGCTTAGCAGGATATTATAGAAGATTCATTAAAGATTTCAGTAAGCTAGCCTCTCCATTTTTTGGTATTTTGGGAAAAGATGTTGAGTTCATAAGGACGGACAACTGTCAAGAGGCTCTAGATGCTTTGAAAGGTAAGTTGATAACTGCCCCAATCTTGAGAGGTCCAAACTGGGCCCTACCTTTCCACATTCACGTATATGCCTCGAATAAAGCCATAGGAGCAGCCTTAGGACAAGTTGAAGAGAAGCTACTGTATGCCATATATTTTGTCAGTAAAAACCTGTCCAAGGTAGAGTTAAACTATACTGTAACTGAGAAAGAGCTCTTGGCTATAGTCCATTCCCTAAACAAGTTCAGACACTACATCACTGGCTATCAAACTTTCGTTCATACTGATCATGCTGCAATTAGGTATTTGATGAATAAACATGATATAAATGCTCGTATCATTAGATGGTTACTTTTATTGCAGCAATTTGATTTGACCATTGTTGATAAGCCAAGTAAGGAAAATGTTGTTGCTAATTTTCTGTCTAGACTAGATTTTCTTGTAGGTGAAGAAGGGATGGTGGATGATCAAATGCCAGATGAACACCTGTTTGCTATTTTAGTACTCTCTCCATGGTTTTTTGATATAGCAAATTATTTGGTTTCAGTACATTTTCCACCATACCTGTCCTCAAAAGGGAGGAGCAATATCGTGAGGAAAAGTGCCCCATTCACTTGGATTAGGGGCAATCCTTTTAAACTTGGCCCAGATCAGATTTTGCGGCGATGTGTTAGGGAGGAGGAATGTTTTGACATCCTCCTAACCTGTCATGATGGGCCTTGTGGGGGCTACTTTTCAGCAAAGAGAAACACCTTCAAAATTCTACAGGCAGGGTACTATTGGCCCACTCTTCATCAAGATGTCAGGAGATACATCAGCCAATGTGGCAGATGTCAAAGGATGGGGAAACCTACTCCAAAGGATGAGATTCCCTTGCAGCGTCAAGTGACTTTTGAGCCATTTGAGAAGTGGGGCATGGACTTTGTGGGTCCTATCAACCCTCCTTCAAAATAGAAGTCCTACATCATTGTGCACACGGATTACCTGACAAAGTGGTTGGAAACAAAGGAAATCAAAGCAGAAATAGAAGAAAAAGTAGCTAATTTTTTTAGGGAAGATATCTTCTACAAGTTTGGCTACCCAAGAGAATTAGTCACATATCAAGGAAGTCAGTTTACCTCTAACCTGATTGAATACCTGCTCACCCATCACATGATTAAGCACAGAACTTCCACCCCTTATCATCTGCAAGCAAATGGATAGGTGGAAGTTACTAATAGGGCTTTGGAAGGGATTTTGAATAAGGTAGTGAGTAGCAACAGACAAGATTAGACAGATCACTTGGTTGAGGCCACTTGGGCCTATAACACTACTTGGAAAACTACAACAAGTTTCACACCCTATGAGCTAGTCTATGGGAAAAAGGCTTTGTTGTCCATAGAATTTGAATATAACACATTGAGGTTGGCAGCTTAGCTGGACCTAGATCTCAGCCATGCACAAAAGGAAAGATTGCTTCAGCTAAATGGATTAGATGAACAGAGAATGCAGGCCCTTCTCCACTCAGAGGTAGTCCAACTTCAAAGAAACATATGGCATGACCGCACCGCAAAGAAAGCAATTTCAGCCAGTAGATTGGGTGCTTCTATATGATTCGAGATATAAGGATTTCAAGGGCAAGATGAGGACAAGATGGCTGGGACCATATACAGTGGAAACATGCAATGAAAATGGTTCAGTCCTTATTCGAACCATTGATGAAGAAGGCATCCCCATGCTCGTCAATGGGTATAGATTGAAGATCTACAAGAAGCCCGTTTCCAAGAAAGAGTTCATTGAGACTCTTGGTAAATCGGTATTGGTAGTGGAGGCGGTCCCTGTCTCCACTCCACCTAAACCATGAGAAAAAACACACAAAAAAGAAAAAAGAAATAAAATATCCTTGGGTGGAAACCTCTTGGAGGTGCCTAGGGTAGACAGTGAGGGTGAAAACCTCCTGGAGGTGCCCCAGCTATCTCAGACTAAAAAGAAAAAGAAGAAAAAAAAGAGAAAAAATAAACCTCTTTTCTTTTGAATAAATTACAGGTTGCAGGAAGGTCATTGTAGGTTTTAGGAGGATTGCACAAGACAAAGACGGAGGACATGACTAGGTTGCATGCATCCCTCACAATCCATTCCTCCATCACCATTACCCTTTCCCAAGATCTAGTCTCATTTGGTCCGAAATTCCACATCCTACGGGAAGCTCTGTATCCTCTACAAGAGGATCATGTAGAAACTACAGAAAAGCCAAAATCGATCTCAGAAGAGGACCCAAGGGTTTGAAATCTGTCTATGAGACCTATGAACCTCCCTGCCTCCATCCATCACCATATGTCATCATTTTCCATCTATGTACACCTTCATTGCACTCGTTTTTATGTCCTTGCATAGTCACACACATAAATTATGTTTCCTTCATGCTGCAAACAAAAAAAGTTAATGACAAATCAAAGCAATTTCACTGACCATACCTGAGACCCTCCATCTGTGATTTCTTGTCAGCTGAGACCCTCATCAGCAGTTGTAGCCCTACTCATTTTAGCTTGAATTTCAGAAGGAAAAGCAATTACAGGAAATCCTACAGGATTCTTGTAGTAGCTGATCCCTATGAAAGACATACTCCAGAGACAGGGACAACAAAGTATGGCATATGAAACACACAAGGAGCTCTGTTTGAATGTGTGAACATCAGCAAAAGCTGAGGTTGAGCATGCAGAGTGCAAGCAACAACAGTAATGAAGAAATGGGTTCCAAAATCTGAAATATGCATAACACGGTCGCGACTGCATAGGTAAGTTCCTAAACCTATTCCTCAATTACATGAATCATATTTCAAGGCTGCATGACTATGGGAATTGTTCATATTGTTCAGTTAAACATCCTCATGGAATTCAAACGAGCCCCGTCAAATTCAAACTGCCGATTAGATACGCAACCAGTACGTGTGGTATATCCATTCAAGAAGAAATATTCGGGACTGGTAGTGGTGGCAGTGGATAATGGGAGTAAGGTAGGTGATGGCGGTAAGACGGCATGCAGAAACATTATGACCATGATGTAGGATCAACGGTCCGGTCTGGCCACCTCATCTCCTCACCACGAATCATGCCAACAGTTAAAAGACAACTCAATTAAGACATTCACCACCCTTTGTTTATTTTTCATTAACAACATTCTCGACTGGAGTAACACCTGCCACTTCCAGAGCAGCTAACTAATCGTCCTCCGCTAGTTTTCTGCCTATTTTTTAAAAATCTCCTGCCTATCGGGCTCTACAGGAGCACAATCTCATTCCACAGGAGCTGAGAGATTTCTACAGGAAGGGTTCTATAGGAATGGTAGAGAACAGCTCTGCAGAAAGAAAACTCGAGATTTTCATCGAAATTCAAGCTCAAAATGAGATAGGCTCAGGAAAACTTCTTTGTGCATGATTTTTTTGAGTAAGGTGGTGAATTGAACACGGCATTAGATTGAAAAAAGAGAGTGAAAGTCTGCCTGTGCATTGAGAAAAGTGAAAGTCTACCTACATATTTCCCTGAGTCTACATAGTCTTTTTCTCTCTGCATTCGAAATCTCCTCATCCTTTTTCAAATTCTCCTATAGGAAAGATACATGCAGTAGTAGAGGCAAACCTGTGTGTGTGTGAAAAAAAATGAATTTGCATATCTATCCACTTGCTGAGAAAAGAACCTATGTTTGTATCCTCTGTTCTGTAAAAAAAAATTATTTTCAAAAACAGAAAGTCAAATTTAGGGTGACAACAGTTTAAAACAATAGAATTATTCCCATTTGATGTTGTAAGAAGCACACGGGAAATTCCTTCTTCGTTTCAGAAGAAACCAAATTCAGCTATCCTCTATTTCAGTGATTGACTGTTTTTTTTCCACCTGAGCATTTTCTTTTCTGGTTAAAACACAAAAAGAAGCACTCAACACCATGCCAGGAGGATTCATGAGAAAAGAACCCTTAAACTCTAGCAAATTGTATGAGCACCCTGAGGTGGTGGACCTTTTCACCAGGGAAAACTGGATATCCTTCTTTGACAGAATTCAGGGTTATGATGAGGAGGTGACTGAAGAGTTTTTGATGTCCCTAAGACCACATTCGAAGACACATGCCATATTTAGTTTTAGGGGTTTGACCCTAGAAATTACACCTGATTTCATCAGCGGGATTATCGGTCTCCCATTGGGGCTCCCTTGGAGCAAAGAGGAGAAATCATTGGGACAAGTTACTAAGAAAACATTTTTTTTGCCTGAGGAGCATCCTGTAGAAGATAAAAAAAGGGTCAAAAGGACAAGCTTGCCTCCTCTCTGGAGTGAAGTCAGTTATCAAATAATGAAGTATATCACATGTGAAGGGAGGTTTAGCATCATTTATGGTTATTATTTCAGGTTGTTACATGAATTGAGGTATGGGATGGACTTGCCTCTAGTTAGAAAACTGAGCATCCCATATTTCCTCCTTCAGTCTTTAATTGAATGTGGTACCAAGCTAAATGCATGGGTCCTAGATCAGTTGGCCCAACATGGGCTCATCAAAATGTTGGTGGAATATGCTTTACACACCTATATTATCCCCATAGCTTGGGAAATATTCAAAAATATGTCTAGGGATGATAACATCAGAACTTTAGCTGAGAAAATCATCCCATCCAGCAGTGATGAGGGGGAGAAAAATGAAGAAATTAAGAAGAACAATGCTAAGGGAGCACAAGACGTTCAAGAAGAGGGAAAAATAGAAGAAGAACAAAAGGAAAAAGAGGAATTTGACAAGATTGTTGAGCCTAAGACAGAAAAGGAGAAAATAGAAAAAACAGAGAAGAGAAAAAGACAAAGACTAGAAAGAAAAAGGCCAAGAAATCCCAAAAGAAGACTGCCACAGCCAAGCTAGGCACCCAACAAGAGAAAGAAAATACACACGCTGAGATATCAGTGACACAAGCAAAAATAGTGGGCATAGAGATTTCTACAAGAAGTGAAGGAAAAGAACAGCAGAAATAAAAATCCCCTGAAATGTTGGCAAGGAAAGCGGCAGCTGTGCTTGCTGCATTAAGCACACCTACAGAACAAAAAGGAAAAATAAAAAGGCAAACCTCCATGTACTTTAAAGCCAAAAAAAGCACAAGGATAAAAGTAGGAAAACCCCAGCCACCATTAAAGGAACCAATTGTCATTATGGACTCACCCACTAAAAAGAAGGAAGAGTCTCGTTCCAGGATATCTATCACCTATGAAAGAGGAAGCCAAAAAACCTCCACATGGAAAGAGAGAATTAAGTTGATGAATTCAAAGGTAGTTCTACAGGAAGTTGAAACATCTCTACAGGAAACTCTAGCCAAGTTAAAAGAAACTGATAAATTAGAGGAGAAGGCAGCCAAACAATCACAGGGGGAGAGCAAGGCCGAAGAAATGCCTGAACCAACCCCTCAGCCTAATTTGGGCTCATATTACAATCTATTAGAGGGTGGGAAAATCATCCCACAGAAATTTGTTGTACCTTTATTCTTTGCCTTCGAAAAAGAGAGGGTTAGAACACACACATGGGTGCAAATCACCAAATCTAAGGGAGTTGAGGACATAGGCCACATGGAGGACAAGCTAAAGGAATTAAGAGGGGAGTTGGCCATGGTGAGGCACATAGAATGCAGCAAAAGAGCCCAACTATAGGAGGAGAATGAGCTGCTGAAAAAGCAGTTGTAGCTACAGGAAGTTCATAAAGAAGATAGGTTGTCCATTTTGGGAGGGTAGCAGCAGCAAGAAGGACCTCCAACAGACAAGGAAACAACCAAGAAATAGCAGAAAGAGGGAGAGCTACAAGCTGAGGTTGAGATGCTAACGAAACTGAAGCAAGAAAAGGAGTCTTAGGCAGCAGAAGAAGTACAGTCTTTAAAACAGCAGTTGCAAGAAAAAGAAGCCCAAATGGCATGCATGGCCAGATGGGCAATAGAAGCTTTGCAATGTAGGCAACTTGCTAAATCCTATGCATTATATCTTAAAGACCAATGGTTGCAATTTCAAATTAACACATTGGCCCAAAGGGGCACCCTTCCATTCCAAAATTACAATCAGTTTATGCATTTGTGTGACAGTAGATCAGTTGAAGATAAGTCCAAGTTAGCAAAATTCTATTTACATAACTTGGCACTTCCTAACATGAATCTATGGGACCCAAACACTGTATTAGGAGATCTATAACTCATGGCCATGGCTTCTTGGTTAAGCCATGAGGAAAAGAGGGTAGTAGAGATTTAAAAGATTATGGCCAGGGAGCTGAGTGAGCCACTCATGATCAGGGTAGAACCAGAAGATCCCTCAACCCTTATATGTTCCCATTGGCACCTTGCATACAACCCTCACATTTCACCTGATTGTGTTGAAAGGAAAGCTTATGCCATTGATCACTTTGAAGATATGGAAAGACTGTTTGGTGATAATTGCATTCACGCTTGCACAAGGAGATGGAACACATTGTCCCATAGTCTGAAAATAAGAGAGTACCACTCCCCAACCAGAATGAGGGAGGCTATGAGAAGAGTACCCCTATATAAATAATCAATGCAGAACTTGAAATCCAATTGGATTGGCCTTAAGTTTAGCCCTCCACTACTGATAGGGCTGTTAGAAGGGGTCAAGGAAGAAGAGGAACAAAGACAATGGGAGTAAGTAGACAAAAAGGTAGGTTTTCATGATAGAGAAGAGGACATCACCTCAGAGGCCTGGGATGTCAGAGAGGCAGTCAAAGCAATCAAAGATGATGAACTGGATTAGTTGCTCAGAGGATGAGCAACACATTCAGCAGGGGGGTGATGATGAGCTTTGGAAATGGGTAACTATATGGGCTCATTTTGCCTATTATTCTCATTTAATCCACCATTCTCCATAGTTTTATGCATGCTTTGAATATATTTATGTTAATTGAGTGAATGGGAATAGTCACTTGACCACAAAGTATAATACGTGCTTATTGCAGATTCTTAGACATTTTTGGATCACAATTAGGCATTTATGAGCAGATTGGTAGTCAAATTCGAAGAAACAAGGATGATGATTTATAGGAGGGGTGTCTCCTGCACTAAATGACCCCTTCCCCGATTTCTCCGCGATCAGCTCAGAGTTCAACAACCCACCAAATATGATTTCAAGGGGCAGCCGAGTAGGTCTAGTGAAGTGGTTGTTAACTGCAATTTTGGGCAGCCAATCTCCTAAAGTTAAGGAGGACTGTTGGGAGTCCTCATTTGCATAAGTAGGAAGGCTTAAATCCTTAGAAGGTTAGCCATTTGATAGTCTATTTTCACACTTTAGTGCAGCCCTGTATCAGCACATTTTCGAGCTTCTTCTTGCAAATAGTTTTTGTGATGTAACTATTATTTTTTTATCAATGAAGATAAATCCAAATTTGAACTAGCTCTGAGTTTTCTTAGGAGGCTGTAGCTCTTGGGGTTTGGCCCAACCCAAGTGCCCAGTACCTCCTTTGTGTACTTTTATGTGTTTTTACTGCATTCATATAATAATTTCGGTTATATAAGTTAAATCTTGCTTTGTTACTTAGGTTTCTTTTGATGATTAAGATAGTTGTTCATGCTTCAGGTTGATTTGATAATTTGATAACAGAAAAGATCCCCAAAAAGGCTACCAAGCAATCCTTGATCTCCTTTCTCCCTCCTTGGGACCATGAATTGAGACCAAGGCACACTTGCTACTACAAAAACAATGTTTTTGCCTTCCAATGCAATTGCTAGTGTTAGATTTTGAATTGGAAAAGTTGATATTAGTTGTGTTTTTATGATTAGATCTGTTCTTGCTTAGTTTCCATAGCTTTCTTGCATGATTTCCTGTCTATAAACTTATGCTCATCATGTTTCTACTTTCTAGGTCAGAATTAGGTCAAAATAGATAAATCTATGTTTTTTAGTCTTTGCTTGGATCAGTTTTGGAAAGTAATGTGTGGAACACCTGTAAGACACTCTAGCCTATCCTTCCTCCATCATACAATTTACTCCAGTCCCTCGCTCAAGATCTCCACTCGTTCGCCATACTTTCCCAACTTGCCCTAATTTCTACATTTTTGTTTAGCATTGCTTTCTTCATCCTCAAACAAATCCAACCATATCCATCACTCCTGAGCTTCATTTACCAGGTCCTAGACCTCTTAACATCCCTACCCATCCTTCATCTCCACTTTCCCACCGTTTTTTCCACCATCAACCCTCTAAAAACCACTTTCGGCCTGTTCCTGTAGAATTTCTTGTAGATCCCCTGCAGTCTCCTGTAGAAGTTCACGCGAGTGATTTTTCGAGATCTGAGCATAGTGGAAATCTCCAGAAGGGTGCTAGGGACCCCTTAGGTCCTCTCCACACCTTCCCAACCTCTTCCAAATTCCCACTCTATTTCCTTTCGCCAATAAACCTCTGCACAGTCAAAAATAGTTAAAACACATGCATAATAATTCTGCATAAAATTGCTCAAAAATACAAAAAGATGATCTTTCCATATTTTCTTTTAGAAGTAGCTTAAACACATGCATTTTACCTTTGCAATAGTCAATGGCATCCATTTCAGCAACTTACATCTCTTTTCTTGCACAAGTAGGGTTAGTCGGTAAAACTAGGGTTTTCTAGGGTTTTCATTTCCTTTCAGCTTGCATTTCTTTCTGCAAGTAGACTAGCCTCTTTTGAGTTAGCTTTCATCTATCATAGTTAAAAGCTTCTTCTAAGAACTCATAGAAGTTTGCTTAAGCTCCTAGCAAACTTGTGCCAGCTGATCAAGTGACAACCTACAGTAGGAGCTAGTACTTGTGCATATAGCACCGTCACTTACAAGTTTGTTACGAACTACTGGGTTGTTAAAAGTAAAGTAGGGAGTCCCAGGAGTTGCATCATCATTGTCGCAATACTGGGGCTCACCAGCGACCTACAAGCGAGCCACTCCAACTGAGGCGAGGAGGCAAACTACCTGAAGGGGGGGGGTGATGTTGAGAGTCTTCGCGAGGTTCTGAGGAAGCTGGAGGGCTTTAGCATGGGTGTGCCCCCCCTTCCTATGAGGGAGATCCCTGCTCATATGCAACAACACATAGTTGGTGTGCTCGAGTGGTTTCTGGTTCCTCTTTAGAGGATAGATGGAGCAATGTTATATTTTCATGAGCAATAGGCTCTATTTAGTAGACGCGTGGTATAGCCAGTGGGTGTTTATAGCTAGGCTTAGTAGCCATTTTGTACTTAAAACACCCAAGTTTTGGGAAATTTTCTGATGTAAAAGACTAGATTCGATATATATATATATATATATATATATATATATATATATATATATATATATATATATATATATATATATATATATATATATATATCGACAGATATTTTGGTATTTTATGATGTAAATTTTTTTAAAGTGTTTTTTGTAAATGTTTAACTGTGTAAATATTTACTTTCATACATGTATCTATAATGAATGAGACAGATGCCAATCTAACACATAGTTTGCCAATGAATCAACAACTGTATTAAATTCTCTAGGAATGTGTTCATATGTGATAACCTCAAATTGACATTCCAAGATTCATACCCTTAAATAATGACATAGCAAGATTGGATTACAAACGCGATAATGATTTGTCAATTGCATAACAACAAGCTGAGAGTCTAACCTGGCCACCAGATTGGAGATGTCCCTTGATGATGCTTCAGTGAGAAGTGAAATTAAGGACATGTACTCAGCAATATTGTTGGTGGCAGTACCAAGAAAGACTCCCCCGGAACAAAACATTTCCAAATCAGGTGTATAAATGACCCAAGCAGCTGATAAAATGTGTTGTGTGTGATGACTGGCACCATTTACATATCCTATGTATGCTAAGGGTAATGAAGACATCTACATAACAAGAAATATGAATGAGACAAATACTTCAATAAATACCAAAAAATCCAGTCACATCAAAAAAAAGAAAAACTTATAAATACATAAAATTACAAAGCACATGCCCAGTGCAGTATTAGGCATAATACTTTTTGAGATACAACCCATTTTGGGGCTCAGCAAGCCGGACTTCTTCCCAATCCTGAAGTTCATATGCATCTTTTGAGAGGGCTTTTGTGATGACATATGGACTGAGCCATAAGGGTTGAAATGTTCCTGCCCCCAATATGTCATGTTTTTTATATTAGAGTAAAACAAGATCTCCTTCTCGGTAAGAATGAGGCTTGACCTTTTTGTCATACCGGGCTTTGACTCGGCGCTTGTGGGCTTCGAGTGCTAATTCGGAATCTCGACGAGTTTCATCCAGTTGATTCAGGTATAGCAGGTGCTCTTCTTCAGTAATGGTGTCGGGTAAGAGTTCAATGGCAACTTTTAAGGAAGGAATTTGACACTCGATTGGTAAAACTGCTTCTAGGCCATAAGCTAGTTGAAAAGGTGTGAGTCCTGTAGCAGTTTTTACTAAAGCTTGGTATACCCATAGTGCATTATATAACATTTGATGCTAGTGGGTTTTATGATTCCCTACTAACCTACAGATCATGGTCTATAAGACGCCATTGATGGCCTCTACTTGAGCATTAGCTTGGGGGTAGTAGGAGGATGATTGATCCTGGTGAAAATCGAGTAATGATGTTAAGTTAGACATCATGTGATTCTGAAAATGAGACCCATGGTCCGTAATGATCGTGCGGGGCACACTGAAGTGACAGATAACAACAGGAATAGTGTTGCAATTTCTCCATCAGCCCAAAAGGTGGGAAGGGCTTCGGCTGATTTCGTGAAATAGTCCACAGCTACAATAATATAGTTGTGTCTAGTAGAGGAGGTGGGGTTGCAAGTTATGAAGTCTAGCCCCCATTTGGAAAATGGGATGATGGAGATAACTAGGTGCAATAGGGTCAGAGGAGCATGCATTTTCTTTGTAAACACTTGACAAGGGCGGCACTATCGGATAGCCTTAATACAATATTTGAACAATGTTGGCCAGTAGTAGCCTGCATGAAAAATTTTCTGAGCAGTAGATATGCCAGAAAGATGACCACCACATGCCCAAGTATGGTAGTCATTTAAAACGTGTTCTTCCTCCTCATGAGTGAGGCAACGTAGAAGAAATGTATCAGCACCACGTCGATATAATGTATTGTTAAGCACTAAATAGTGTCATGCTTGGTGGCGAATGTAATGAAGGTTAACTGATGATAGTTCAGGGTAGAAACATTGCACTTGGAGGTAGACAAGAATATCACCATACCAAGGGTCAGTAGAGTCGATAAGATAGACAGCTTCATCTAGAAGAGGATCATGGGCTATCTCATTAGGATCAACAATGGGAAGATCTGACAAAAGTTTGGCGAAGACTAAGGAATTTTTCCCCTTGGCTGCAATGAAAACCAAATCAAATTGTTGGAGGGTAACTATTCATTTGGAATATTTCCCTCCAATGATTTGATGAGACAAAATGTGTCTCATGAGATTCTCCAAGGCGATGATAGTAGTCTGTCACAGAAGTATGTAATGTCAAAAGTGGTTGACAGCAAAGACAACTGCCAAGGACATTTTTTCCACGTGTGAATATCAGAGTTCAGGCTCAGCCAGGGCTTTTGATAGATATTATATCACATACTAACTTAGTTCATCGTGAGTTTGAACCAAGCCCATTCCTAGAGAGGATGGTGAGGCATCCAGGTATAGAAGAAAGTCACGCCCATAGTTGGGAGCACTAAGGAGTGGGACTGATATAAGTGCCTTTTTCAAGGCATCAAATGATCGTTGATCTTGATCATCCCATAGGTATGACACTCCCTTCTTAAGTAGGCACATAAATCCTTTCGTCAACTCAACATAATTTACGATGAACCATCGTAAGAAGTTTGCTTTCCCTTGCAAATGTTGGAGCTACAAAATGGATTTTGGTTCAGGAAATTGAGTGATTGCCTTTACCTTATCGGGATCAACCCTAATCCCATACTTGGAGACAATGAATCGAATTAAGCATTCAGACTCAACAAATAAAATGCATTTATGTGGATTCAGATGTATGTTATTGATCAGGAGCTCAGTACCAAGTGTCGTAAAATGGTCAAAAATGAAAGTGCCCAAAACTGATTGGAACCTGAACGACTGGATAGAGCTCGTCCTCCCGATTCCGGCGCCGCAAACGGTTCGAAAAACGGTCGCCGTATGAGGAAGATATGGCCAAAAGAATATTTTGCCCAAAACATTAGAAGATTTGAATTTTTTTAAAAAAATTAAAAAAGAATATTCCGCAGAATATTCCCTTTTTAGCCACAAATCAGAGGCTGCCACGTGGCAGGCTCGGAGGGTGCCACGTGGCCCCCAGATGACGTCAGCAGCTCATGGTCGTATGTATTAAAATGTTTTGGTCAAACGGTGGTTTGAACACGTGACCAACTTCACACAAATGCCAAGCCTTACCATTAGGCCACACGAGCAACTCTTGTCATAAGAATGGCACAAAGAATTTTGCAATTTGAAATAAAGTTTGGCGGGAAAACAAAGGGGGCCAGCCCCTAAGGGCCAGACCCGCCCTCTCATGTGACCATGGCCCCGAAACCGTGGGCTTAGAAACTAAACCGCCTGGCGCGAAATCCAAGGTTAACCACCACCCGAAACTTGTGGTCACATGCATTTATTAAACTGCAGTTACAGTTGGCGGATTAGTTGGCGATGGCGCCAAATTTGGCGTTCCCGCCATATTTGGCGGGGTTAACTGGCGTCCACTACAGTTAGCTGGAGTTCTTTTAGGCCAAACTGGCAGTCAGGAGTAAATGGCCATAACTTTGGCTAGGAAAGTCGGTTTTGGACGAATTTTTTTTTGATTTTGTGTCTCTTCGACCTTCGGAAGCCATTGGCATAGGTTTCACAGCCATCTGAGGTCATTTGCAGGTGTTTTAGCTTCGTGGAAGTTCCACGAGCCACTAGGGCCAAATCAGTTTGGGAGCTGCATTGGGAATTGTGCAGCCATTGGAAGTGGAACGAAGGTCATTCCTGAATTTTTCCAGCCTTCTGAATCCATTTCTACAGCTCGTTTTTCCTTCTGAGGCATTCTTCTCACTGTTTAGCTTCAGGGAAGTTTTCAGGGCCACTAGGGCCATTTCAGTGCAGGAGCTGTTTGGGGGCTCTGTTCATCCGTTTTCGGTGATTCAAAAGCCTATGTCTGCTATTTTCGACCTTCTGAGTCTAATGGCAGAGGTTTCAGAACCAATTGAGGTCATCTTCACCTCAAAATTCTCCATGCAAGTTTAAAGGGCCACGAGGGTCAATTGGGGAAAGTACTGTAAAAGGTACAAATTTCATTGTTTAGTGTTTGGGAAAGAGCATGTTTGGCTAATTCCTATCTTCTGATTCTGTATTTACAGTCAGATCTGTCCTTTGAGACATTCATATTCTTGTATTATCCTTTGTAGCAATTTTAATACAAGAGGACAAGCCTAGTTGGAGAGGCTTGGTCCAGCAGATGTAGCCCAGGAGGGGGTGAACTGCTTTATCATTTTGATGTCTTTATTTGCTGAAGATGATATGCTAAACAAAACTGATATAAAGTATTAAACAACAAATATTCATAACTTGCATACACACATAATCACCTGTTCAGCTACAGAAAGTTACTTGTCTTTTTCCGCAAGACCTTAAACTTCAAGTATGTGTATGTCAAAGACTTCTATGTGTTTACTTTGTTATTTCTTTAGGCAGAGCCTGTAGAGGGCCAGGTAGCCTCTGGAACTCATCCTCTTTTTAGAGGTGACATGTCCGGTGAATGCCCCTACAGTCTATCTCTGTATAAGAAATAAGAAGTTTATACATTTTTAGAGGTCATTTGGAGTGTCTAGCTCACAGTTGAAATTATTGGAAATGGATACCTTGCACCCTTAAACAAGTACATTCCATTTTCAGATCAGTTATAGAACCGGAACCTAAGAAATATAGCTCTTAAATGATCTAGGTGTTGTGCTCGCTTCTTTGAATGGCCTGGAAGGTCATCCAAGTAAGCTTGAATGATATGTCTAATATTGTGAAACACGTAGTCCGTGGCCCTTTGAAATGTTTCTCCATCATTCTTTAAACCAAATGGGAGTTTTCGATAGGAAAAGATTCCCTATTGGAAAATGAATGTGGTTTTGTGCTGGCCTATTGGTTTTATGGAAATCTAGTTGTAACCTGAGAAACCATCCATGAATGAGAATGATTCACAATCGGCGCAGTCATCGATGATTTGGTCGATGAATGGTTTCGGCTAATTATCCTTTGGACATGCAGTGTTCAAGTCCTGATAGTCGACACATACGCAGATGGTTCCTTGTTTCTTATCGACAAGAACTATATTGGAAACCCATTCTATTAAGGGAATGGGGTAGATGAAACCAACATGTAACAATGTTTCCACCTCAATCTTTATGGCTACCATTTTGCAGGGGTGGATTGGTTGAAGCCTTTTGCAGACAGGTTTAGCATTATCATATATCTTGATCTCATGCTAAAAAATAGATGGATCTATGTCGGTCATTTCCTCATAATATTAAGTGAATACATCACGAAATTCCTTAAAAAGGTAGGTGAAGCTTGCAATTTCATCAGGAGTGCAATCTTCTCCAACCTGGATGTTTTCTACGATGCCTGTCATGACAGAAATATTGATGAGCAATGTCTTTGAAATATTACCCATGTTTCCCTCTGGGTCCAAAGTTTGGATAGTCGTACAAGGTGAGGAAAAGATTTCAGGTGGGTCGAATGATAGGATTTGAAGAGGCATCGTGTCCAAATCAAATATTGAAACACGATGGTGAGAGTCCTCCAATGGTCGCTCTTCTAAACACATGATCTCTCTAATAGCTTCGTCCGAAGGTAGGAATTGATTGGGGAGATCAAAATAAGGAGTTGTTATGGGAGGGGAGGTGGTACCATTGATCGTGACCAAAGTGACTAGAGATTTGCATGCAGATTGAATGGCCTAGTAGGCCAATTTAGCAAGTGACAGTGGCATTTGTTCTCTATAAGTGTCAATGTCAGAAGGGGTTGGGAGGATCCAAGGATCGATTGGTTCGTGAGGAATGGATGAAACCATAAAGACCATCTGTGGAACCTCGGGCGGTGGAAGAGGGAAACAACCCATCAGGGAAGAGCCCTTCAATAGACCAGTACCGATACTGACGTAAGAGTCAGGTACACCAACCACTAAGGGTACAGAGCCGCTGGGTAATGGGGAATAATCAAGGGTGCAGAAGGACAGCTAGTCCACTGTGACTATCTTTCCATCTAATGGAAATAGGATGATGTGAAGGATAGTAGACACAATGGCAGTCATGGAATAAGTCCAACTACGGCCCAACAATAGATTATAGTCGAGAATTCTATCTACGACTTTGATGTCCATCGCTACTGTTTTCCCATTCAGGGTGATGGGGTAGCTAGCTAGGTAACCTTTTGGGATGAAAGTGTGGCCTTCAAAAGCTTAAGTGAATTTGACGGTGGGGATAGAGTTGGAGAATCTAGAGCAATCCAACATGAAGCTGACATGACACGGGTTGAAGCACCTTCGTCAATGACAGTTCTATGCATTCCTCGCATGTTCGAAAATATTTGCACCTGAAATGCAAGCTAGTGTGAAAGGGGAGGTTTACATTTGTCCATGTCAAAAATTGAAAGCATGGAATCCTAAGGATCGATACCACCAATTGCCAAAAGCAGAGCTTTCCTTTGTGCTAGACAGGTTTGTAATACTTTGAGCATCAACATGGCTGACGGTGCTTGTGCCAAATATTCTACAATACTATAGTTCTAGGAAGCACGTGCAGATGTATTATACGATGTGTGACGAAGTGTCCCTTTTGGGGGGCGAATAAAAATATCAACAACCAGCCTTTCGATATGAAGATCATTAGGCGGCGGTGGTTTTTGACTCAAGGAGGCTTCCTCAGCATTAGTGACTGGAGCTCCATAAGATTTGGCTCTGGATTGTAGATCTACCATTTCAAAGGTGTAAACAGTAGATGGTCCTTCACTAGCTAAAGGATGAAGTGAACCCTCGTTGCCCCCTTATGGAGATTGGGGTTTGTTTGCAACAAGGTGTTGCTGCTGCTGAGTGGGAAAGGATTATTTAGGACTGCAGAGGTCCTATCAATGTCTTTTTTAGCGATGAAATCCATGCATTCCTAAAGATGCAGACAACGATATGTCATGCGGTCTTCCACACAGATTTTGCAAGGGAATCGGGTGGGTTTTTCCTTTCGATCGTCAGAAGGTGGCGCAACCTTCTACATTGGATTGTACTACTTTATTGACTGCTCTTTAGAAGGAGCAGTCTTTTTCTTATTCTTCTTGTTCTTACCACAGGGTTTTTGTGTAGACTGCATAGAGTTTATCACTGTGGTAGGAAGAAAAGTTGACTTGGTAGAGGGGTCAACTAACAACTGGGCAATGTGACCGCTGAGTTTTTTTACAGCAGCCCCAAAGGTTGCACCGATAATCCCATTAGCGTGCACTCTAGGTTGCTGAGTAGTGGGAGCATTGGAGTTGTGAGAGGCATTAGGAATGACATCATATAAAGTTCCAGACTATGAATATATCAAATCTAAGTGCTCGGCATGACGAATGGATTGGTCTTCCTAACCGCACCACCTAATGCGACATCTTTAGCGATTTGGGGGAGTAGAGACTTGTAGAACCAATCCGCTGATAGATAGTCTAGGAGGGGAGCTTTGTCTAGCTTCTGCCTACATCTCCATTCATGTATATGATCATAGATGTGGGTGGCGATGTCCTAACGTAAAGTGAGGAGTTTTGTCCCAGTTTCATAGCAGATGGGTAGCTGGAAATGCTTTAAGAATTTCATCGCTAAAGCACTAAAGGTATTGATTGACGCACGTGGTAACTCGATGTACCACTTGGCTGCATTGCCAGTAAGGATGCAGGGAAAGAGTTGTAGCTAGATACTATCGTCCACCATGGAGTTAGAAACAAACCATAAATGATAGGTGGTGATGTGTGTACCCAAATCCTCCCCTTGTTTCCCTTCTAAGTTTGGGATGTCTGTCGGGATTTTATACAGGATTGGCGGCCAAAGTAAGTTGTGATAGATGGGGTCATTTGTGAGTTTGTACAAGTCAGGGATATCAAGTGTTGCCAAGAAAGGAAAGGTTTTTTATGCCCTCAAATCGGACCAAGGCGATGACATATGACCTGAGGAGCCTTGCAGTCCTCCCATTGTGTTGTTTCCAATATCATACACAAGTTGCATGGTATAGTAAGTTCCTTGGGGTATAATATTGTATTGTTGGTTTCCATAGGGGTTGTTAGATTGGGGGTTGGAAGTGCCCCCAGGATAAGGGGTTCCCCCCTAACTCATTTGAGGTTGTGAGTATAGGGTGCCCATATGGATTGATTGGGACCTTTTTGAGAGTTCCCACTCACCACATAACTAACTATAGGTCCTTGAATGACATAAGGAGGGTTCATATCAATCAATGACTGACCCTGCAGACCTGTAAATGGAGGGGGAACTATTATGTTCCCGGTTGGTATATGCATATTGGGAACTATGCCCCCAGGCATATGAACCTTGGGGTTAGAACTAAACAATGGATGCCAACCATAGGGACCCATGCTAATTGTGCTATATTGAGCATTATACAGAGTGCTATATGTAGCACTTGTCGAAGGTAAAGGGGCTGATACAAAAGGGGCGGAACCCGGAATGTACTAGTTTCCACTCGTGGTGGGTGTCACGATAGGGTTTGAACCTGGGACATATGGGATAGTAGGGTTCTCCATCATAGGTGCGGTATTGACTGTCAACTGGGGAGGTGGTGGTGGACCAAAAGTGTCCACAAAAGCCCATGACCCATTAGTCATCAATGGGATGGGTGGAAGTGTTCCAACGGAAGACAAAGGAGGTACAAATTAAACGGGAATCAAGAGAGGTCCCAACAGACTCGTGATCAGAAGATTGTATAGAGGAAGGAATCCTTTAGTAAAGAAATATTCTGGTAAGCTTGAATCATGGGATGTCCAAACTGATTCTGTGTTAAATCTCGGAGACTAATTGCCCGAAGACAGGGAATCTAGTTTACTGGGGCTCGACAGATCCTCCGTAATGAGTGGGGGAAGACCTAACAACCATCTAGATTGATGATGAGGGTCGAATGTAGCCACAGTGATTGATAAATTTTATCATTAAATTTTATAGTGATATTTATTAAAGTCTCGGTGATAACAATCTAGAACTTAAAAAATAAAAAATACACTAAGTAAATCAATAAACGAGCAGAGGAAAATGACCATGTCTGATAAGAACCGATCATTGGAGATGAAACCCAGTATCACAATGAATAACAGAGACAGCTAGCCAAATTTATAGTTACCATTACTCTTGAGCTTCACCTGAACCTCAGATTAAGGGGCCAAGTACTCTCGTGAAGATGAGCACCCTCCTAAAAACTGAAGAAAAAGTAGGCTTGTCTGTGTTAGGTACCAGGGCAGCCCGCCCCAGTCACCTTGTGTTCATCCCCAAAAGTATTGTCACTAAAGATACCTCAAATCACAGGCACTACCGAGGGGGACATAGTCGCAGACAGTACGCTATGTGGGCAGGATACCTGAGTCCCTCACTCAGCTTCGATATCCTCGAAGGGATCCAAAATACACAGAATACCCAAAGGAGATGTAAGCAAAGGCATTCTACCTTCACTTACAGTCTGATGTTGTCTCATATTTAGCTCCGCTTTTACTAGAGTGGTCCTAGATAGTATGAGTGTAGAAGGATTTCTCTCTTTAATGACACTAGTTTCGATGTATGATCTTGGGCAGTTAACTCACACTACCTATCCCAAGATCCTAGCCTAAACTAATGTGCGTTTACTCTAAAAAGAGTTGTTGATTGATTTTATTAGGTAGATTTTAAATGTACTTCGTTAGATTCTTCGGTAGGGGTGTTGATGTATGAAGTTATATGGGACACTGACTCAAATCATGCAAAAACAATGCTTGTAAATTTTCACTTTCGATGAATAAGTTGCTTCTACAAAGGGAGAGTCATTCTATATCAATAAATATACCATGCATCTTATTCGTAAAACACTACCATAATCGACAGAAATTTTAATGCTCACTAACAAATTTTTAAACCAAATAATGTAGATCTAACCAACTAATTAGAAAACAGTAACAATTTTGTATTTTTTCTTTAATGAAAACAAAAACTTTAATAAGTAAAGTTATTTTCTTAAAAAAAAAAAATTGTTCAGGACACAGATCAGTCAAACAAGTGTAGCTGCAGATCCCTGATTAGTCTACAAGCATATTTCCCAACCCATGAAGTCACAAAGCAAGTTTTTTATCAAGAAATGGTTGGCTAATGCTTTTTACTAGAGGCTACAGAGAGTTAGTTTTAGCACTAACACATTTTTTGTGAGGACACAATGCTTTATAAAGCACTATTTACACTAGCAGACAACGTTAGTGAGGAAAAAGGCTCAAAAAATAGGCTGTGGGGACTAGATCTAGGGCTGAGCACTAAGAGAAGGGTGTTGTATAGTCCTAAGTAGTCATAAAGGGAATGAAGAAGTACAAGAAGGCCCGGAGGAAAGAGAAATCTAAGAACGTTTTGGGAAAAACTGGGAACTAAGTGTAGTCCCTAGTGGAGTTGCCAATTCTACTATAGGGATTAATACATGGGTGTTTAGTGATGTAGAAACCCTCAAGGATCTTCCTGGGATCTTTGGTAGACAGTCAGATTAGTTGCAGTTGTCACAAAGATGCATGCATATCTATTATTAACAAATGAATATCAAAGTGAGAAGGAATTATTACCTCGCGTCTTAGTGTGGTGTCGCAGGAAAGCATAATGTAGCTAGGTAGAAGACCCCTGAGCCAACTCTAGATCAAAACCTGCACATAGAAAAGACAAGAGTAATATTGCAGCACAAACCTTGATAAACAATGCATGAACATATAAAAGTATATAGTTAAATATATCTAAGCCACTCATGCTAATGATATTGAATAAACATATAAACAAGTTATACTACAAACACCTCGGAGTGGAAAACACAATTGCAGTTCTATATTGATGTATAAAGAGTGATTACAACCATCAGTTGTATCAGCCTTCCCTTACTCCTCCAGCTCCTCTCTCTCTCTCCCTTCTTAACCTATTATGATGCCTTAGTCTGAAACTCTGCTCGAGAGTCAAATAGGAAATCCTTTCAAATGGTTCGAAATGCACAAATTAGAGCATTTAAGGCATAGTAAAATTTGGGAAATTTTTTTTAATAAAAAAAAAAAAAGTGATATAAAGGCATATAAAAAGGCCATTTCAGAAAGATTGAAAAATGAGTAAAAAGAAAAGGTCAGTGAAGGTATAAGGAAGGTTGAAGGTCGAAGAGTCGGGCCCGGCTCTTCGACCTTCAACCTTCCTTATACCCTCACATTCACAATGGCCCTATCTTTCATATATAGCATGTGAGGATAGGGTTTCCAAGTCCTTCATGAGTTCCATTAGGCAAAAGCACTAATGTTTCCATGCCTTTGTGCTCTTTCCCATTTGCATACTCCATTAGGAATTAGTAATTCCCCCAAAAAGGTCGAGTTCTGATGTTTCCCTGCTTTTGTGAGATGACATAGGAGAGAATCTTGGGATATTTATTAGTCAAATTGTTCTCTTTACCCATAGAAACTCATTAGGGTTCACTAACGCTCTTCCCAAGGTAAAAGATAGAGTTACTTTGGGTGCTAACACACCCTTAGCCTTGCTAGGAAGCTCTATAAAGAAAGTTGCTAGTGTTTAGATAGAGCTAGCTTGAAAACTAGGCCTGTGAACTCGGTTAGTCCTTCAGTCATCATGTCTTTCTCCTTTGAGCTAATGAGGAGGTCATTTTCCTAAATAACAATAGGATTACCTAAAATACTTTAGGATCCTACAGGATACAGAATAGCACCTACAAGATTGGCAGTGAATAGTTTTAAAGGGAAAAACGAGAGGTTGGCTTCATGAGACAATGATAAGGAGACATATACAACCCTCCACATCCATCAGAGAAACATGACAGGGGAATTTAACAAGAGGGAACCCACCAGCACAATGAGGATTTATCAGCATCAACATCCAGTACCTACACATCAAGGAACAACATCAGAGAAAAAGAAAAGAAAAACACATGCAACAAATACAAGCAAGGATTTCACTCTCCAACAAACAACATCGACAAGAAGGCCATCAGGTAGGTATAGGCATGCAATATTCTTTAATTCTTCTCTTGATCATATTATAGCTAGAAATTTGTCATCAATGAATGAGAGATGAGTTTTTATAAGCTAAGGATGGGTCAACAGTCTCAGCCACCTTCAACTAGTTAATTGCAGCTCACTCCTTCACTCATGCAATGTTGAAAAGTCAAATTATGAAGGGTGATGATTTCAAGGAATGAGGACAGCAGTTAAAAGAATTTTTTTTTTCAAAGGCCAAGTAACCACATCACTCCAACCCCTCCATCTACTTCATATTCAATATCTATTCATCATTCATCCATCCCATTTCATTCTTGAAAGAAAAATAGAGCATCCTCTCCATTTTCACAAACCTACACTACTCCCTTTTAGCCCTAGCATCATCATCCAATCCCTCTTCATCATTTCTCATCACTCCCATATAGTTAGAAGACCCTGAAAGAGGATGAATGACTACTACATGGAGGCAAAATGTTGCTACAAGAAGGAAGAAATGAACAAATTATTCTAAACCCCAATATGGCAGAGCTTAAGAGAGACCTAATCAAGAAAGAGAACTCCAAGGCCATTAGGGAGTCATCTAGGCCATAAGAGAAAAGGAGGAGGTAACAGAAGGAAATGAGGCATTCACCAACAAAACAAAACTCAAATTGCAGTGATGAAAGTCGTTTTCCAAGAGGCCTCCAATCTCTTTCTAGCTTTTCTCCAAGGCCTAAAAATGGGAAAAAGGCATGGGTATCAAGTTGAGGGCCTATCCTAGGCTCAGGATATCATTTATGCTCAAAAAGGGTTTCTTGCAGTTTTACCAGGGTTTCCTCTAGGTTTCCTATAGTTTTGACACGAATTACTACAAGATGTCCTAGTTCTCATCTAAATGGAATTTGAAGGTTTTAGAGGTGTCCAAATGGCGGAAAAAGGTAAGGGAAGGTTGATAAGGATATGGAAGACCTTGCTAAACTGAAAAATATTCAAGAACCCATCTTGAATAAGGGCAAGAAAGTGTAATATTCCTATTAGGAATATTCCTCAAACACAAGAAAACTCCAACCAGAGATGGACTGGGAGGGCATTTACTAGATATGTCGCCTCTGAAAAGAGGACAAGATCCAGAGGCTACCTGGCCCTTTCCAGACTCTATCTAAGAGTATAGGAGAAACACACAAGTGGTATAATGGCCAAGAATGCACAAATATATACAAATAACAATGGTGCAACATATAACAATATAACCATAAGCAGATACTCAAGAAATGCAGAGAGAAATGCTAAGCCATTTTATTATACTGAGTAATAAATGAGTACAAGAGGTGATTAGACGGATGGCACCTCGACTTGCACAAGGCAAGTGAAGAAATACTCTCAGAATGACAAGAATGGCCTCTCTGCGTGAATTTTGTTGCTGTGCTTCTGCTGCTGCTAGAAAACAAATGATGATTTGGGGCTTCTCCCCTCCTCGGAAAAAGATGAAACTTTAGATTCGGGCTCTACTCAAGAAACCCAAAGAAAAACCAGAAAGCTTTCCTGGAATGGCCTCACACTGATCTGTGTCCCAGCTGCTGGAAAACTGTCATGCTGTTGTTGCTACTAGAAATTGAATGAGGATTTGGGGTTGCTCCCCTCTTTAGAAAAGGCTGAAACTCTAGAATCAGACTCTACTCAAAAAACCCAGAAAAACCCAGAAAGCTTTTCTAAAATGAAATGGCCGACCCCTGAAAAATCATCCCCTTGGGGTTCTACGCAGTTCCTCAAAGACGCTAATGAAACTGCTGCTGAAATGCTGATGAAACTGCTGCTGAAATGCTGATGAGTCTACTACTGGAATGTCAATGTAAATACCTTTCCCGAGCAAGCACTTGAAGTCCCCCGGGGCTGAGGGTGAGATCTCCGAATGGAGACACTCAATGCACTAAACAGTGCTGCAGACTAGCTAAATAACCAGTGTGCTCTAAGTCGAAATGACTATCACAAATGCTCATAACCAGAATGATCCCAAATGAGGGGGTTCCTCTCTATTTTATAGCCTCTGCCCCTCATAATCCCTAGACTCACTTTCTCCTGCATGATCCCCTTCTTGCCATGTGTTCCTTCCCTCCTACGTAGTCCCTTTGTGTGTCTACGTGGGCCCCATTTCTGCATCCCCCTTTGGCCCGCTTAGTTCCCCCTTAAGTCACAACGTTGTGCTACCTAGGAAGTGAATTTTTATTCTAAAGTGATTTATGTTCCCCCTTCCTCACTTTTTATTTACAAATAACTATAGAAGGCAAAAATCAAACAAAATCGAATATTCCAATTAGCCATAGCTAATTAGGAATATTACAGTCTCCCCCAGCAAAATGTTGCTTGTCCCCAAGCAACTGAAGCAGTGGATGCTGTAAGATCTCCTCACTCTCCCAAGTGGAATCCTCATCCTGCAAATTCTTCCACCTCACCAAGAATTCCCGTACTGCCCTGCTCTGCAACCGTCTCTCCCTAGAGTCAATGATAGCCTCGAGCTGCAATACCAAATGCCCCTCATCATCCATGGGTGGTAGCTCATCCGTCATGGTCACCCGCTGCCCTAATTCCTTCTTTAGGCATGATACATGAAGAATGTTATGAATCTTGCTGCCTTGGGGCAGCTCCAATTCTAATGCAACCTATCCAATCCTGTGTATCACCCTGTATGGCCCATAAAAGCGGGGCTTGAGCTTCTCAACCCCCTTCTATTTCAACGATGACTCTCAATATGGCTGTAATCATAGGTAGACCATGTCCCTTACCTCGAACTGCCTTTCCACCCGACCCCTGTTGGCATACAACTTCTATTGGTTCTGCGTTGTAGCCATGTTATCTTTGAGAGCTCGGAGGATATCCTAACTCTCTTGGATCCAGATCTTGGCTCTAGGAGCCCTGCTATCACCAAACATCACATCGACAAAAGATAAAGGATGATACCCATATAAGCTATAGAATGGTGACATACCAATGGACATGTGATGTGAAGTATTGTAGCAGTACTCCCCCAGATGCAGCCACTTCAGCCATGCTCGCTGTTGCCCACTGACATAGTTATGCAAGTAGCCCTCCAGCCACTTTTTAACTATCTCTGTCTATCCGTCCATCTATGGGCGATAGCTGGTACTCGGTGTTAACTCTGTCCCCACCAATTGGAAAAGCTCTTTCCAAAACCTGCTCATGAAACGGTTGTCCCTGTCACTGACGATGGTCTTAGGAAGACCATGTAGCCTGAAGATCTCCCTGAAGAACAAGTCGGCCACCTGTGCTGCTGTATAGTGTGCAGATATGGCAAAGAAATGTGTGTACTTTGTCAGTCGATCAACGATGACAAAGATACAATCCTTGCCCTGTACCATGAGCAACCTTGTGATGAAATCCATCGAAATACTCTCCCATTTCCCCTCTGGAATGGGAAGAGGCTGCAATAATCCTCTGGGATGGCTCATCTCTCCCTTATTCCTTTGGCAAACATCACAATCGTGGATGTGTTGGAGTACGTCCTCCTTGAGGCCCTTCCATGAGAACCTCTCCCTAATGGCCCTGTAGGTTCTGGTAAAACACTGATGTCCCGCCAATTGGGAATCATATGATGCCTGGAGTATCTTCTTCTAGAGCTGAGACCCCTCAATCAAGAAGATCTGGTCCCTATAATAGATGATCTCATCGACCACCCTGTACCTGTTGCCTACCAAATACTGCCGGTACTTAGCCAATGCATGCATGATGGCCAGAATCTCCTTATCGTATATGGAATACAACCTCTCGTGCGGAAGGAGCTTCTGGCTCTCAAATGCTATAGGGTGACCTCCCTACATCAATACTGCGCTGATTCCCTCTCCCGACGCATCACACTCCGAAACAAATGGCTGTGTGAAATCTGGAAATGCAAGCAACTATTGGATAGCCCACTCAATCTCATCCTAATAGGCCTTGGGGTGCCTATAGGGGGTGGTGATAACTACCTGGATGCCCTGCTCAAGCTCGATAGTGTGCTCAAACCCCCGATCCGGTGGTTTTCCTGGTGGAATCTCACCAAACACTATGGCATACTGGTCAAGGATGGACTGTATCTCCGGATGTACCATCCGCCCTATAGTCCCTACCTCTGATGCACGTAGCACTACTGCCCACTCTATGTCTCCCTTTCGGAAGACTGCCTCCATCCGATGAGCCGAAACAATCTAAGGTGGATATGTGTGTTGTCCCCGTATCTTCCCATGCCTCCCTGTCTTCTCATCATCCCACTCCATCTCCAGGGTCTTCCAATATGTCGTGACCTTCCCTAGAGTGATAAGCCACTGAACACCCAGTATCATGTTGGTGTCTGGAATATCAACCATGAAAAAGTGGTCAGTCAATGTGTAGGTTCCCATCGTCATTGAAAGCTCTGGAACATAATGAGCACACGTCATGGTCTGATCTCTTAGGACCAAGACTGAAAACCCATCAAAGCTCTCTGTCTGTATACCTCTCCACTCAACCATCTGTGCATCGATGAAGTTGTGGATGACCCCATTGTCAACCAAAACTGATACGTGTTTGCCACATACTATCCATCGTACGTGTAGCGTCAGATACTTGGGAACTCCTTGCAACGCTGCAAGGGCCCCTCCGGTGGGTGAAAAAGATGCACCACCTACCGCTGGTGGTGGAGGTGGCAAAGGTCCCTGTATGGCATGGCTATCTCCTACCTCCACATCCTCCTCATCATCTTCTTCTCCACTACTCTCGGAGAAGACCTCAATAAAATGTGCTTTGCCAGCAACACATCTATGTCCTGGTTCCCATGGCCCCTGACAGGTGAAGCACAACCGCTTCTTCTTCAACTCCCTCCTGGCATTGTCGTCAAGCTGTACTTGTCCTAGATTCCCCTTTGGAGGAGGAATCCTCACATCCTTCCCCTTAGACTGAAAAGTCTTTCTCTAGGGGTAAGGTGTCCGGGTCCTGGGTAAGATATCTTGTAAGCCCCGGGTCTTGCTTATAGCGTCCTGGAGTGTGGCTGGTTTAGTGGATCAGACTAAACCCCGAAGTGGCTCTGTTAACCCCTCAACATACATATAGACCCTCCGTGTCGTGGATAGGTCTGGCACCATTATGGAGACCCTCAAGAAATATGCAATGTAGGTCTCTGGGTTTCTAGTTTGTTTGAACCTCGTTAGCTCAACGAAATGCTGCTATGGATCCCTCTGATCAAATTGCTCCATCAGTCTCCTAGTAAACTCAACATATGTTGTCACTGTGGAGTGCCCTAGTGTAACCATCCCATGAAACCACCAATCGTGGGCCTCACCATCCAAATGCAATGTTGCCACCTTAATGGCCTCTGTCTCCGACATCTGGTTAAGCTAGAAATAAATGTCCAGCTTCTCTACCCAAGACTTTGCCGAACTGTTTCATGAGCCATCAAATGCGAGCAAGTGGAATCTACTCACTGCTCGGTGAGTATCACCATCGTGGTAATGTTGGTACCCTTTGTGATGGTTGCAGGGTCTGCTATCCCGCTGGAGCTGAACAAAATCTCTGAATGAGAGGGCTTCCCTGAACTCTGGCCCATAGGCCTAGTACTCTGCAAAATAATCACCCATATGTCCGGGCTCTACCTCCTGCTGGGCTACGACCTTCATGTCTGCTCCTAAGAAAGTGGGCATGGTAGAGTGTGTAGGGGCATGTGAGGCCACCTGCTGCGCAGTATCACGCTGCTCCGACAAGTGATGGGATGCACCTAATCCCTCACCAATTTGAAAAACTCCTCGGATCTCACACTATCTGCCTCTACTAGTGTGAATCTTTGTCCCATCACCTCAATCTGTCTCGATAGATCCTGCACTGATTTGAGGAGCATATCCACAAATCTCTTCCCGTCCTCGTCTGCCATCTGCTCTGCGTCCACTACTAGCTTTCTCTGTTCTATGTCTACCATAGGTTCCTCTTGTTCTGTGCCCACCACCGGAACATAGTCTCCCTCTCCGTAGGTATTCTCCAACCTATGCTCAGTGTCTCTGTACCTCTGACCTCTATAACAGATATAGGGTTTTTCCCCTGGTGTCATAGATTGCTAGCTCCACAGGCTGAGCCGGATCTATGCTCCGATACCACTGTAATATTCCTAACCTAGAATATTCCTTAAACCCCAGCAAAAACTCCAACCAAATATGTGCAAATGATATAATAACCCAAAAGTGATAAAATAACAGTGGAACAACATATAATAATGTAAACTATAAATATAAGCAGATACACAAGAAATGCAGCGAGAAATGCTAATCCATTTTATTATACTAAGCAATAAATGAGTACAAGACGTGATTAGACAAATGGCACCTCGACTTGCACAAGGCAAGTGAAGAAATACTCTCAGAATGACAAGAATGGCCTCTCTGTGTGAATGTTGTTGTTGTGCTACTCTTGCTACTATAAAAAAAAATGATGATTTGGGGCTGCTCCCCTCCTCGAAAAAAGCTGAAACTCTAGAATCAGGCTCTACTCAAGAAACCCAGAAAAACCCAGAAAGCTTTCCTAAAATGGCCTCACACTGATTTGCGTCCCAACTGCTAGAAAACTATTGTGCTGTTGTTGCTACTCGAAATTGAATAAGGATTTGGGGCTGCTCCCCTCCTCAGAAAAGGCTAAAACTATAGAATCCGACTCTACTAAAAAAACCCAGAAAAACCCAGAATGCTTTTCTGAAATGGCTGACCCCCGAAAATCACCCCCTTGGGGTTCTATGTAGTTCCTCAAAGACGCTGATGAAACTGCTACTGAAATGATGATGAAACTGCTACTGAAATGCTGATGAATCTACAACAAGAATGCTAATGGAAATACCTTGCTCGAGGAGGCACTCGAAGTCCCCCGGGGCTAAGGGTGAGATCTTCGAACGGAGACACTCAATGCACTAAATACTGCTACAGACTAGCTAAACACCCAACGTGCTCTAAGTCGAAATGACTATCACAAATGCTCATAACCAGAATGATCCCAAATGAGGGGGTTCCTCTCTATTTTATAGCATCTGCCTCTCACAATCCCTAGGCTCACTTTCTCTTGCGTGATCCCCTTCTTGCCATGTGTTCCTTCCCTCCTGCACAGTCCCTCTGTGTGTCTGTGTGGGCCCCATTTCTGCGTCCCCATTTGGCCCCCTTGGTTCCCCCTTAAGTCACAGTGTTGTGCTACCTAGGAAGTGGCTTTTTATTCTAAAGTGAGTTATGTTCCCCCTTCCTCACTTTTTATTTACAAATAACTATAGAAGGCAAAAATCGAACAAAATTGAATATTCCAATTAGCCATAGCTAATTAGGAATATTATAGAAAGCAAGCTAATGGTCTCAAGTAACAATGATTTTTCTTTGCACAAATATTTTTTTGGGCATGTCCTTGCAGAACTTACAGCCAAGATTGTTATAGACAATTTTGTGCCTTGCAGCATCAGGCATGAATTGTCAATAATCCAAGGGATCCAAAGTCCCTAAACATGATGTTCCTACCCCTAGAGGAACAAGGTCAGCAAACCAACAGCTCTCAGATCAGTTCTCCACCTGAAAACACTCAAAAACAAGCAATCCTGAAATCAAAGCAGGTGCTCCACTAGGCTTCTGCGCTGAAACTCAACTCCTCCATGGTGTACCTGCGTTGCAAAGCAGGTAGAACAAAGGCCACCTGCGCTGAGCGAGATGGGACAAGTGGCACACTGAGTCATTGCTCTAGAATCTTCCAAAAATGACACTTGGATCAGGGATTTTTGCCTTGTGATGAGTCAGAGGCTCTGTTTCTCCAAGTGGAAGCAAGGTTCTCCAAGTGGACTCAAGAACTGAAGATCAACTGAAGAGAGAGAGGACACAAGGCAGCTACACATCAGTTGCAAGCTGACTCATCCTTTCTCAATTCATCTATATATTGAGCTCTCTCCTATGAGCTCAGGAGGCTGGAATTTTGTGCAAAGTAATGATATGCTGTTGGTTTCACTATAGAGCTATTGGGTGATTGCTTGAAGGAGGTGAAGAGGAGAAATTCTTTCTGCTGGGAGGTGTTGCTGGATTGGGGCCTTCAATGGTTGTAACACTCTCAGAACTTTACTTCTTCCATTAATAAAAGCTATTGAGGTTCTTCTATATGCACTTGTTTCAATGATGTGTTGTGATAATTGTATATTTGATTTATGCTAATCCTTGAATCAGTTATGATTGCATGCTTCTTGTAGTTTCCTTCTTTGTTATTTTGCAGGATCTCATTGTAGTTGGGCCAGCAAAAGAGCAAGGAGCTGGGAGCAAGCAAGCAAAGAGAAGAGTTTGGATTCGACATTAAGCGCAAGGCAACGGTTAGTGCATTTCTTCATTCTCTCTTGCTTTCATAAAGAAGTAAACCTTAAGTAGTTTTCTTTACAGTTGTTGCTGAGGTACTATCACCCTTAGAGTGGGATAGGGTCATCCGAGTCGGATACTTTTCCCTACAACAAACTGGCGACTCCGCTGGGGAACGTATCTGTTTGATTGTTTGTAGTATTTTGCTATTCATTTCCTGAACAAAAGAGTACCAAATCGAAAAGCTTTTGACTATATCAAAAGCGAAGTAGAGGACAGCTACTCTAGCTCATTTCTGAGCATGTTCATGATTTGAAGAGCTGATCTACAAGGATCCTTGTAAGCTCTTAGTGATAACTTTTCATCTTCCTTGTGATCCCTTAGTGTGTGCTTGACTGATAGCTTCTGATTTGAGCAAAAACTGTGAATTTTTGAGAAAATTGTGACCCGGAAACTGTGAAAACGCAACTTTCGTTTTCCAAAGCAGGTAGTACACAGGCTACCTGCTTTGCAACGCAGGTCCCGAAGGGGCTACCTGCGCTGAGAGCCAGACTGGCTGTGCAGCACCTGCGTTGGCCCAATTTTGCCTTGTGCATTTGGGGTTTCCTCCCTTTTTCTTGCCTGTTTTCACTATAGATTTTGCAGCCAGTTACCAGTCTTGTACCTGTTCTGAAACCAACCTTACTTGCCATCATTCCGCCTCTGTTATATAACGAAATTGTACTTGTTCTTTTGTATTTCTTACATCATTTACAATTTCCCATAACGAAAGTGAACTAGTCTTGCTTTGACCTCTTAGATCTGAACCTGTGTTAGGCATTTTGCTGGTCTAAAGAGTTAGCTTGTTTGCTGTCCATAGCTGATTAGTCTTTTTAATTTTGTCATTATGGTTTGATTTCATGTATTTCCAGTGATTAAACAAGTAAATCTTAAGGTGTCTTTTGATTTTGGACAAGCTTGTTTGTTTTCACTTTAAATCGAAATCAAAGTTAAATAACAACTTTGTTTTTGTAATACATCAACATTAAGAAAGGGAAAAGAAAATACATGCATTGTGCATTTTGCATTTGAAAAAGTTTGCATGATGATTTAGGAGAAAGTGCATTAGTTTGTGCTGTATGAACTGTGTGAAAAGATATGCCTTTCTTCTCCCTCAGTAGTTAAGATTTTCATCAGTCAAAAAGATTTGAAAAAGTTTGCTTCTCATCTTAGACTGCATTCAGGAATTTGTTACATACATCTCGTGGTGATCCTTAAAGGCAAACTGCTAAACAATATCAACATTAAAATAAATTCAATTTACATAACAACGCTTTGTAACATAACGCAAACACATAGAGGTCTAGGTAGAGACGTGTTCCGGCGTCGTTAAACATAGTGACTGTCGATCTCTACGAAGGTGGGTGATTCCTCCTGAGAGTCGGTGGCACTAATACGGACTTGTGCTCCCACGTACCGTCGCGTATATATTGGGAGACCCCTATAGGCATATATCCTTTATCCTTAGGAAGCCGTGTCGGCCGCCCTACTGATCGCAATGCAGTGAACACAGCATTCACGAAGATTGACCACACGTATCGTAAAACGTATTCCGTGGTTTTGCGAAAGGTTTGGCACACCCTCTGCCTAGATCTCCAGAGCAGTTTCTTTTGGCCTTTTTCAAACTCTATAACTGAAAAAGTCCAACTGAGCATTTGTCACTTCGGGCTCGTTAAAACATCGAAGGAGACTAGAGTCATCTTTAGCTTTTTTTCGATTCTTAAAACATGAAAAAGAAAAGTTGTGTCTAAAGCATCGTTAATAAAATTTATTTTAAACGGAACATAATCACCTCCTATTCCTGCGTTGATCTTCGAAGTTAGTCTTTTGGCATCATAAGTTCTTGTAGAATCGCTAAAATCTTTTGGATAGACTCAAAATGTCTGAACAACCGTCAACATCTAGGACTGTGTCGTCCGACACAGCAACAGCAGAGCCTCCTGCTGCTACTCCAACGATGTTTGCTGGTATACCATCTGTCCCGGCAAATTGTCAACAACAAGCCAGAGTCCCATCAGGGACAACAATATGGTTAGTTCCTATTGCTTCATCCGGATTATCATCTGGTACTTCTTATGTTGAAACTCAACAAATTGATCCAATGTGTCCTCAAAGGCCAATTTTCCCTTTAAGTACTGGATTTCCACCATGTGGAGGGCAGTATGCTCTTTCATTGTTCCCTCCCGGAGAACAACCATATGGGAGTTTACAACAAAGTTCAGGTCAAACTGGAATCACATCTAGCGGTTGGGTACCAATACTGCCTCAAAAACAAGGAGTTGTATCTTCAATGCAACCAGTACACCCTGTGTCGAATATTACCACCACTCCTGCTATGGTGAATGCGTTGCATCAATCACAATCTCAGGGTAGTGCCTCCTTATCTAGAGCGACTCAGGCTCAAACAAGTACTGTGACTCCTCATCTTGGTCAATCATCCAATATTGGTCAACAGCAAATGGTCCAACAACCAGAGCTGGTTCAATCTCAACAACCGCCATTCCAGCAATCATATCAAGGACCTGAGCAACAAGTCTTTGTAGGTAATGGGCAACCATGCTATAATGGTTATGCCCATCAACCTTGTCAAAGTTGTCAACATTATGCTGGTCTGCAAAGACCCATTGCTCAGGCGATACCATCTTATCCTGGATATGCTCCGCCTAATCTGAACCATCAGTTGCCTTTTGTAGCAACTCTAGAATTACCAGATCTAAACCGGCTGACGAATGATCCAATTGCTTACGCCCCTTGGTGGCCAGTGATTCCGCATAAACTTCCATCGGACATTCCTAAATTCAATGGAAATCCAGGTGAAGACCCGTCGAATCACGTCATGACTTTTCATCTGTGGTGTTAATCAAACACTCTAAACGATGATTCGATAAGACTTCGCCTCTTCCAGAGGACATTGACAGGTCCGGTGGCTAAATGGTATATTGAATTGCCAAGAGCCTCTTTCGACAATTTCAGCTCCTTAGCCACAACTTTCTTAACCCATTTTCAATTACCGATAAGGTATGAAACGGGAACAGAACTCCTTACCAACTTCAAACAGACAACAGCCACTCACATATCTGATCATATACATGAGTGGCGACGTCGTCGTAGGATGGTGAAAACTTACGTTCCCGATCAGCTGTTAGCTGAATGGTTTATAAAGTCGTTACTTCCGGCTATAACGGAAGATGTGGCCAAGGGAGGAGTCGTAACAGAGGAGCAAGTCATCGCTCGTGCTCAATACTTAGACTTAGTATATACTCAGTCGGGCACGCTCTACGACAAAATACCTGACGCCCCTAGACCTGAATTTTCAATTCCTCCCCCTCCTAAATCGAATACTAACTCTCACACCAGTAATGGCGTGACTGGCAAACGCAAAATTTCTAGTCAAAATGCAAATGAGGAACTTCTTGCCTCAGAAGTAAATGCCATGTCGACCGACAAGGGCAAACAACTGAAGCAACCAGGGGGCAAGAAGAAAAAGAAAAGGAAAGGGAAACCCCCGACAGGGTGTCATATATGCGATGAGGATCATTGGACGAAAGATTGTCCACATATAGCTGAAGTTAAGAAACTCTTCAAGAGTTCAAAAACCCCAGCAATATTGACTGATCCATTTCCTAATCCAGGTCAAAATCTGGTTACTAATCAAAATGCTTCCTGATCCCAAGTGCTTATGTTGTCTACCTCAAAGCAGCAGAATAATGCTTTGACAAGGAATAAAGATTACAGGAATCCAAAGCAGTTGAACAACAAGGCAAATAAACAACCTAGTAGTTCAACAACAACTTTGACCAAAGTCGTGCCACCCATCATTCCTGAACCAATGATAGAGTCGCCAAAGGGAGTAGTACACAAATCGACATTTAATCCTCGTGCAAAAATAACACAGGGTTACAATATAATAGAGGACCTGGCTCAACCATCGTCCGCTATGTCGACGCCTGAGGTACAGCAAAATTGCACCTCCCAAGAGCAAGCTTTATTATCAGCCATTGGTGGGATTGGCCCAATGGATTCCAATCTTGTGGCCTTTGATCATAAAGGATATGACCCTCAGTTACCAGCTCAACTCGCTTTCCTTATTCAAGTGAAAGCCCTCAACAAAACTGTTCATCGAACAATTATTGATGAGGGGGCATCTACATGTCTTATGTCGATGAGTTGCTGGAAAAATTTAGGCTCACCACCCTTGTCGAAATCGTCAACGACGTTAAAAGCATTTGATGGACGATCATACACTCCATACGGGATTTTAAATAACTTGCAAGTTGAACTGGGGGGCAAAACAATAGAAGTTGATGTTGAAGTAATCGATGGAAACCTCGATTACAACATCCTACTGGGAAGACCTTGGATATATGCCATGGCTGCAGTTGTGTCGACCTACTTCAGGAGGATTGTATTTCCTTTTCAAGGAAAAATTACAATCATCGACCAACAAACATTTCTCCCCAACAGCTCTCAAGTTACGGGAAGCAGCACAATGATCCATGAAAGTAATCAATCGCTCCAAAATATCGGAGTAGGTCTCCTAAAATACCCTACCTTAATGGGTACTTTTGCCTTACCGTCGGCGAGTAATCTGGCGGAAGTAGCCACAGTGGAAACCTACAATATGAAATCTTCTATATCTAACGGATTCGGAAGATTCCTAAATATTTTGTCAGCATGGATCATCGCCCTAATGGAAATACTGTAAATACAGTGGGCCCCGAGGACAGTTCTTATCTCGTGTCAACCTCGTTAAAAAATGAAACAAGGAGTTATGAGGATAGTTCTTTCACTATGTCAACCTCATTAAAAAAATGAAACAAGTCCCCTTTTAAAAATTCAAAGGTAAACCTTCATTCCAATCACCAAGTTGAATGCAATGAAGCTTGGGGGGCACCCTCCTTTGACATGCGTTATTATGATGCTGGGGGCATGCGAAATCGAGCAGTTTTAGCATTGTTCATGCTCGTTAAAAAATAAACGCAAGATCCGAGCAGTTTTAGCACATAGTTCATGCTCGTTAAAAAATAAACATAAGTTGTGAGCAATCTTCCCCTAGAGTTCGAGCTCACCCAGAAAAAATGAACCGGTAAATAACCTTGGTAAATGTAACCTTTGACAGCCATATTAAAGCCCTTGGTCGTGTTCTTGCAGTCTCACCTCCATCCGTTCATTTGGCCAATCGTTCGTCTCCATATGTTTGTTTACCCATTTTGAGGAACAGCTGCGAAGAGTGATTTCACTAAGCCATCCTTGTGACACTGCCGTGATTGGAATATTCCAACCTGTACCTGGAATCTGCTGCTATCCCTGTTTATCACTCGTTCCTCAAAAGACGAGTCTTCTTTGAGCTCTTTTCACTGACTCGTAAAATATGAAAAGTTTGCCGAGTTTTGGCCTTCTAGCTCGTTAAAGCAACCGGAAGAGCTATCCCTCTTCTAGATTTTAATCTTTTTGGACCTGAGGGATTATTGCACAAAAAGATCGAGCGCTTGTTTTGTTCGGCTCGTTAAAAGTACCGAAACTCATCCCTTCTGTATTGTTTTATACTTTTTCGGACTTAAGGGATTAGATGACGAAAAAGGAATTCTGGAGTTGACTTTATGTACCTTTTCAGACTCTCTAAAAATGAAAAGGACCGAGTTATCCTTGTCGTTAGACTCGTTAAATTCATTAAAAAGCGACAAACTTGTCTTTAGACGAGAACGAGTTTCCCTATCGCTAGGCTCGTTAAAACATAGCGATGGGCTTGCCCGAAGGGCAGGTTATAGAACAAGCATATGTTATCCTCCTCAAGCTTGACAAAAATAAAGAGGTACTGGTCAGCAATGACTGGGGAAAAATTGGGAGAACCTCACAGCTTTAATGGTAGCAAGTCGCCCTTGAACATGACACTTTGTCCTCCGTATCACATCGGGTTGGGTTGTTTCATTCACCGGTCTCATCACCATGGTCCTCGCCACACCATCCACAGTTGGGGTAATGCTACCGATCCATCACATCAGTGTCGTTATATGTTCAAGAGATGTTGTTCTGCAAAGAGTCAACCGTGTCCCATCCACTGCCATACATTGTCCTTCATCCATTTCATGACCGCCACCCTGAATCATACATCACAGTTTGTTTTCACCTCATCACAATCACTAGCTCCGTTCCGTGTCAATGATGTGGGATTCATTAAGGCCCTCCTTTGACGGATCGCTCCTTGTCGACATCAGCTCATTATCCGAGGAGTTGATCTAGGAACAACCCCTTCAGTACTTTGAAGCTTGCATGCCTCAATGGCAAGTTTCTCACTTCCGGCGACAGGTATACATCAATGACCTTCGACCAGAGGATTTTGCATGGTGGTCGACGCCAAGTCCTTTATTCCCACCATGTGAATTGTACTGTTGTACCTTGAGGGTCATCATCCTTATCGGTGATTCCTCTCGCGCTTGTTAACGGTTTACATCATTGACCGGTAATCAAGCGATGTCTTTCCATGTTCGACTTCAAGAAATTATCACATGGATCGACTTGTACATCGAGTGAAGATCGAAAGAGATTGAAGACCCTGGATCTAGTTTCATCCATCCGGGCTGCGATATATATTCAGGATATAAAGACATTTGATGTGTACATCATTGCAGCAGATGATCATCCTTCTCAAAGGATGATAATTTCAGCAGAGAATTATCAGTCTACCATCAGACGATCGTCTGTTCTATGTACCAAAATGAATTTATAAAGCTGAGCATGGGAATGCCCGCCTCAGCTAGATCATGAAAAAGTATGAAAAATAATGTATTGTATTGTATCTTATTACAGGACACTTCTCAGCAGATTGAATGAACTTCGGATCCTCCTAATAAAGCATTTCACCCGATAAACGACCTCATACTTTAGGGGGCATCTGTTATAGACAATTTTGTGCCTTGCAGCATCAGGCATGAATTGTCAATAATCCAAGGGATCCAAAGTCCCTAAACATGATGTTCCTACCCCTAGAGGAACAAGGTCAGCAAACCAACAGCTCTCAGATCAGTTCTCCACCTGAAAACACTCAAAAACAAGCAATCCTGAAATCAAAGCAGGTGCTCCACTAGGCTTCTGCGCTGAAACTCAACTCCTCCATGGTGTACCTGCATTGCAAAGCAGGTAGAACAAAGGCCACCTGCGCTGAGCGAGATGGGACAAGTGGCACACTGAGTCATTGCTCTGGAATCTTCCAAAAATGACACTTGGATCAGGGATTTTCGCCTTGTGATGAGTCAGAGGCTCTGTTTCTCCAAGTGGAAGCAAGGTTCTCCAAGTGGACTCAAGAACTGAAGATCAACTGAAGAGAGAGAGGACACAAGGCAGCTACACATCAGTTGCAAGCTGACTCATCCTTTCTCAATTCATCTATATATTGAGCTCTCTCCTATGAGCTCAGGAGGCTGGAATTTTGTGCAAAGTAATGATATGCTGTTGGTTTCACTATAGAGCTATTGGGTGATTGCTTGAAGGAGGTGAAGAGGAGAAATTCTTTCTGCTGGGAGGTGTTGCTGGATTGGGGCCTTCAATGGTTGTAACACTCTCAGAACTTTACTTCTTCCATTAATAAAAGCTATTGAGGTTCTTCTATATGCACTTGTTTCAATGATGTGTTGTGATAATTGTATATTTGATTTATGCTAATCCTTGAATCAGTTATGATTGCATGCTTCTTGTAGTTTCCTTCTTTGTTATTTTGCAGGATCTCATTGTAGCTGGGCCAGCAAAAGAGCAAGGAGCTGGGAGCAAGCAAGCAAAGAGAAGAGTTTGGATTCGACATTAAGCGCAAGGCAACGGTTAGTGCATTTCTTCATTCTCTCTTGCTTTCATAAAGAAGTAAACCTTAAGTAGTTTTCTTTACAGTTGTTGCTGAGGTACTATCACCCTTAGAGTGGGATAGGGTCATCCGAGTCGGATACTTTTCCCTACAACAAAGATTCTTAATGCACAAGAGAGAGGCCAACAGGTCCATGGATGAGTCACAATGAGGTCACTAGGTTTCTCAGAGGATCAGAAACACTTGTAGCAAGGGGGTATGATGGGCCTCTAAATTAGACATAAATTAAGGCCCATGCCTATAAATTAAACATAAATTAAGGTCCATATGACCATCCTTTGGAATATTGAACCTTTCTTCTTTCATTAGATAATGTATTTTTAACTTTAATATATTCATTAGGAAGTTTTATGAATAATTGCATATGTGTGCCTAATATTATTTATTTTTATGGAATATTATGAGAATATTGGGCAGATTATCAAGATTTGGAGGAGGAGATAATTTAGGGACTTACTCCCTACTATAGGAGGATCAATAATAAATAATAAATCAACAAGATATTATGGAATTATTGCACAGATTGTGGAACTCAATGATTGAGAAAATCTAGGAATGTGTTCCCTGCCATCTAATGCAGATTCCTAGTATTGGGGACCAGATCCACTAATCAAGGGATTTTGGTGGGAAAAGCTTCCTCCATTCATGGGGAATGATTCCTAATTTTTTTTTATAAATACCAAGTCGAATATTTCTTCAGGGGGGGATTTTCATTAGTGTTATTGTCGAGAAAACTCATATTTTTGCAGCTTCAATGTATTTTCTTATAATTATGTAATTGTATTGATGAAAATAATGAAGATTGGTGTCATGTTCAGATTATAAATCTTGTTATCCTCCATAGGTCTTTTAGTTTCCTTGGGCTTGGCCATCCTAGGAGCCTCAGAGCCCTTTTGTATCATTTTATTTCCTTCTTTTCACTTCTTATTCACATGCATAAATTGTTTTTATTTCTCTCTATTTTTGCATTTAATATTAATGATTTCTTGTTGTAGGTGTTGGCTAGTTGAATTGTTATTAATTAACAATCAAGTACCACATTAAATTGTCAATCTGGGAAAGTCTTTTTATTTCAAAGGCCACTGCGTACTGTATTTACTTTAACTCTAAAAGCATTAAAAAGTTGTAGTATGCATAGTTCTCACGTTATGTCATAACAATGTACTGTAAAGATAAAATAAAAATAGTTAATAAATCCGAAAAGAAGAGTGATGGATGCTCTGTTATCAGAGGATCAGGACCCTATCCTCCAAACAAGGATGTTCAGCACCTGCCCCTGTAACCAGATTGCTAATACACACTGAAATTCTAATTCACCGGTGAAGTACAACTTCAAACGATTAACGAAACAGAGTGCCAGCAAAAAGGAAACTATCTAAGGTAATGCTTATAGAATCCAAAACAGAGTACCAGCATAAAGAAATCACCAACACACTTACACACTTGAAAGAAAAGTAAATGGGTGAATCTTGTGAAGAAGGTGGGCCCAGTCCCTCACAAGATTCCCCAGAACACAGCTATGGGATTAAAGACTCAGAACGATCTTCTATCTGCCAAAAGATTTAGTACAATAAAAGTTCAGACTTTGTTATTGTCTTTTAGAATTCCCCTTACAAAATTATCCTCCCCCTCTCTAATGTAGATGTATCCTCTTTATAGAGGAGACATCTATTACAATAGATTATCACGGTTCATTCAGTTAGCCAAAAATAAGAATTACAAAATGCTGTTATAACAGTGCAACAGTGTATTCTTTCTTGAGTTTATTTCTTTTACACAGCTGGTGCCTGAACTTTGCCCGTGCTCTTGGGATCCTTGTATTATCCTTCGTCGTTTCCCCATGGTTGCTGATTTAGAAAACCCGTACTGTTCCTGATACTTGAGCAATCGTAACTGTGTTTTGCTCTTTTTGGGTAATTGTTGATTATGTCGCGTCATCGTGGAATTCTGGCAGTCTCCGGATACTTACCGTTTGTTATTTCCAGTTGTTGCAAAAATAGCGTTCTCCTGCTTTTAGATGGTTGCCGTTGTTGGCTGTGGCAACTGCGTAGTTGCTGCTCCTGGTGTTGCAGCAACTGCGTAGTTGCTGTTTCTGGTGTTTCAGCAACTATAATTATAATTCCTGCAGTCTTTAAACAGCCCAACAATTATTTGGCAAATTAATTGACTTTTCCATAGATAAATATAAAGATATTCATGAATATGCAATGAACAGTTAAACATATAGATATGTGGAGAGTTACTTCGTACCTTGGGGTGATTAAGTCATTATACAATCAAAAGCTTTCAACCTATGACTGAAAAAGGATAATATTATGGCAAAAATATAAGGTCAAAATTGGTCAATTCTGAGTCCCAACATTCCCCCCAACTGAAGAGATTGCATGTCCCTATGCAATGCCTACTCTAAGTCTGAGTCGGAGTACTGGGATGAACAATGCAATCTGACAATAGACAATAGTTATAGGAAGTGGCATCAAACTTCTTCCTGAACCCACAAACAGTCTGTATTTGCTTCCATGCTGCTGCTTCTTCCCTGTTGGATAATCCAAACTGGCCCTTGTATTGTTCACCAGATAGCCATAAAAGTGGAAATTTAAATATGTAACCCATCCAATTTTCAGCACAGTGTTGCATGCATTTAACATAATTAGGTACCCTTGAGAGTGCTACCTGCAAATTAGGTGGATTATAAGGGTGATATTCCTGCCTCTCCTTGGGGCAGTTTTCCCAAAACAGTTTATTTGCCTTGACAGCCAAGGATGCCTTAGTCTTCACATAATGCTGACAGTCTCTCAGGACCACTGCTTGCAGTTTCCTGACGTGGTCCTTCATTTCAGGATCACTTACCATTCTTAGGTGTTGTGCAATGAAGGTGGCTGCGTTCTGCGCTTCAGCTCTAATCCACAGAAGAAAATTCTGTTCATTATGTTGAGCTGAGGCAAAGGCGTTCTGCCATGTAAGTTGGTTAGCTAAAAAGGAGATAAAGGCTCTCAGCTGTATGTCGCCAACTACAGGTATCATATTCATATTTCTTTCTTCGGACATGGCTTCATTATGGAGATAGAGCTCGCATAACAAATTTTGATCATTTTTCGGTGCCTCTGCAAAGGTTTGCATAAACTGCTCTGATGTAACCACCTGGTGAGGTCTACCTTCTCTAACAGCCTTCATCTGTAAGAATGTGAGTCTTTCCCTCAAAAATGTTGCATAATTGAAAGAGGGTTTCCTCGTGGCAAGTATTCTTTGGAATAATTCAAACATCTGGGACAATCTGGCTTTTAGCTCCCTAATCTCTTTGTACTGAGCTCTACACTGCTCAAGTGCTTCCCAGTTCTTATATGCATAATTGAACCAGGTCCCCTTTTGCTGTTGGAATGCTTTGCCTTGTGACAGCTCATATTCTCTCCACCACTTTCCTTTTAGTTCCTGAAAACTGTCTGTTTCTGTGCATGCATCACTAACAGAAGGAAGTTCTGTTTGTGTAAAGGCATCAACAAGGGTAGTCTGCTCTGTGATTATTGGAGTAGGCCGGGCTGATCCAATGTCTTCCTTTCCATTTCCATCTACTGTTTCTTCTTCATGTTCTATATTCTGTACTGATTCCTGTGTATTTGATTCCTCTTCTTGTTTGGTGGCGATTTGGGTGGGCTGGGGTGAGTCTATATTTTCTTCTTCATTTTCCTCTTTTTCTATGGCAGTCTGAATAAGCTTGGGTGAGTCCCTGTTTCCTTCCTTGTTTTCTTCTGTAACCATTTCTTCCTCTTGGGTAGGTCGGGGTGAGAGTGTTACACAGTAATTTGTCATCGTTGGTCACCGTCCCTATCGCCCCGATTCCAGTACATTGGAGGATGCATTTCGGGACCTGTGAGCAATGACATAGCCTAAAAACACTTGCACTATGTTCCCCTGAGTATGTACATCATGTTCCCTCAAGACACCTTCTGCAAATTATCCCTGAAAAGTTTCCTTTTCCCATTGGCGCAGGTACCTAATGTCTGACCCGCGCCAATAACTCAGATCCTCAAAAAGGGGCGCGCCCATTGGCGCTCTGTCTTAGAACAATGCCCGCGCCAGTCGAGTTTAGTAATGTTTTTTGCCAAAAGCACGACTGTATGATTTTTTTCTCCCAGATCATGAGGTCCTTTGAGGGAAAAATCCATCTGATAAAGCTCGAGAGTCATCATATCTATCCGCAGTAGCTTTTCATGGATGTTGCCATTCCATAATGGGTGTCCTGGTGCATTGAATCTTTCTCCCTTCTTCATCTATAAAAGCCTGTCCTCATGCATTAGACAAGCTAGTTCCAAGTTTATGAGTTCCAAGTTTATAAGTTCCAAGTTTATGAGTTCCGAAGTGCTGTAGTTTTGAGTTCTTGAGTTGTTGGAGTAACGCTAGAGAGTTTATGCTGCTGGGAGTCCGAGAGAGAGGAAGTCTACTGCAAGGCATATAGCTGCTCGCCCAGCCAGAGGAAAGGTTCAACGTCAAAACCTTGGTTGTAACTTTTCCTGTCTATTATTAATTAATGAACGACTGTTATTATAGTTCCAATCTCATTGTCTATTATAGTGATGTTGATTTATTTCCTTTCTGACTGAAATATAGTTGTGCCTTGGTGGATTTTATGCTTGTATCTGTTTCTTCCTTTGCATGTGCAGGTGTCCGTTTGCAAGGATCGCAAGGATTGTGACCTGCTGAAGCGACGGAGCGGGAACACCATTTGACTATAGCATTGGATTCCAGGTTGGTCTTCTTAATTCACCTTTAATGTACAACTAGGAACTTGCGTGGCAGCGTGGATTGATTGTGGCTAGTTCTATTTTAAGCTAGTGGGATCGCCTCTGTCCGCAGAGGGGATTTACCTAACCAACAATTTGGCGACTCCGCTGGGGAGAAGCTATTTGGAGTTTGTCTTGCATGATTAGTTTTCTCTTGCTTGCCTGAGTTAATGAACTTTATGGGTCAGTCTTGAAATTGCTATCTGCTGGGCACTGTCAATCAGACCCTGGGTTGTTATATTTATTTTTTGGGTCAGTAAACGCGGCTGGCGCATTTTTTCTTTTGACAGTCGCGCCAGTTGGTGCATGTTGCTCCATAAAGACCCGCGCCAATTGACTGTTAGCGCGAGTTGCAGATTCACAGTCACGCCAGCTCTGTGAATTTTGCCAGTTTGGCACTTGAAAGCTCCTTAAACTCGGATTTTTTGTTTTTCCATATCTTTTGCTGCTTCTGGGAGTGTGTTGGACCTCTGTGTGACTGGTTGTTACCTTCATCCTTCAGTTGTTTGCTTATTTCTATCGATTTTGTATCCCAGCCCTAGAGTACCTAGTGGCTTTGCATGTCGAGCCTTCTGTGGGACCTTGTGGTTTGATTATCCAGTCAGCTTGTTGGTTGTTTTCCGCACTCATCTAGTGGTTGTTAAAAGTTGGTATTCTATGCTTCGAGTGATTCACTTCTAGCTTGCTTGGATCTTGCTTGACTTCATTTGAACTTAGATCACATGGTTCATTGAACGTCTTCGTGTTTTCCTTTGCTTTGACAGTTCATATTCATGTTTCTAAATTGGTTCTATGTCCATTGAGTGAATTATGTTTGTACTCGTGGATATCTCTTGAGGTTTGTTTACATGCATTATGCCATTTTAAAAAATCAAAAAACAAAAGAGCTTTTTGCATTATAATTAGTTAGCATTTATTGCTATTTGTCGCTTTTAAAAAGAAAAGGAAGAAACTTTTATTTCTTGTTATTAGCTGCATTAGGATCTTTGTTACTTGCTTGATGATCATTTTGTTTGTGTAAAAAAAAAAAAATCTCTACTCTTCTATAGGTAGAATTCATCGAATGAAACGATATAATTTTGGCATATAGATTGCATTTAGGAAGTTTGGAGAGACCACATACGGTAGGACCAAAAAAATGAAACATAATTGAAGATAAACTATAAAATAAACTCAATGAACCTAACAACGCATTGGAACATAACGCAAATACTCTAGAGGTCTAGGTTAGAGACGTGTTCCGGCGTCGTTAAACCTGGTAGCTTACCGTCGAGTGGTTGGGTGATTCCTCCACGGTGAAACGATAGGTGCCAATACAGACTGTGCTCCCACGTACCGTCGCGTATACATTGAGAGACCCCTATAGGAATAAATCTTTTATCCATAGGAAGCCGTGTCGGCCGCCCTACGATTCGCAATGCAGTGAACACAACATTCACGAAGATCGACCACCCGTACCCTAAAAAGTATTCTGTGGTTTTGCGAAAAGTTTGGCACACCCTCTACCTAGAATTCCAGAGCAGTCACTTTTGATCCTTTTCGGACTCCTTAAACGAAAAGGTGCCTGTGAGCGTCTTGTCACTTCGTGCTCATTAAATATTCGAAGGAGACTAGAGTCATCTTTTCGTCCTTTTCTCGACTCTTAAAAAGTGGAAAGGTCAAGTTCAAAGTTCAGTGTCTTAAAATTTATTTGACCACGATCACATATAACCCGGTTAAATTTTGCTTGCGTTAGCTTGAGTAGGGTTCTTTCTCTCTCAAATGGCATCCTTCCCTGAACCCACCGGCCAAGGTGGTCCCCCGGCTGGTCCGATTCCTTCTGTCGGAAATGTTGGTGTTCAGTATATAGCAACTTTGTCTTTACCTGGGTTCACCATCGGTTTACCCGTATGGGTGTTCTCAAACTCAGTGGTCTCGAGTGTGATAACTCCTGTTCCACCACCACCTCCTCCACCCGAGCAACATCTTTTTGGTTCCAAGGTGGACCCCTGCCCTTCTTCGCCTACTGCTGTGTCCTCATCTTCTACTTCGCCTGGTGAAACTCTGGATTTAAGTAACCAGGTGGCTAAGAAGAAGAAGAAGAAGAAGACCAAAAAGAAGAAGTCTCCCAAAAGAAAGGTCCCATCTACCCCGAATATACCTGAAGTAAAGTCTCCTCCTGCTCCGCCGCGGAAGGCTAAATTTCCTTGTAGATTATGCAAGGAAGACCATCTTCTTCGCGATTGTCCTGGCATCCCTAGGGTCTTAGAAGTATGGGCTCACGATCGGGACCGCCCTGCATCGTCCTTTGGAGATCATGGTGATGCTACCCTATCAGCTGGAAATGTTAAGGGAAAAGGGAAGATTCGAATCCCCTGTAGACTTTGTGAAAGCAATCATCCCCTTCACCTTTGTCCATTCATGGATAGAGACTCTATTGTATTGGAAAGTCTTACAGCTCCCTCAACTCAACTTCCTGCTGGTTATCAACGTCTCTCTGCAATTGCAGAATGTTCCCCTGCTGACCAAGCAATCAAGCATGATTCCTCTTTGGTCCAGTCTTCTCTTCCCAAACCTGGTTGTGCTCAGCCTGTTCCAGACCAGTCCCTGGTCGGAAGAAGTGTTGATTTACGTTCATCATCTATGCACCACTTTGTTCCGGGAGTGTTTATCATCAAGGATGAACCATCTGAATCCAAACCAGACGAAAGTCCAAAGGTCCAGATGACAAGTGACCCGGTCTTTCAAGAGGTCCAGATGACAAGTGACCCGGTTTTGCCTTCAGAATCTGAATCCAAACCAGACGAAAGCCCAAAGGTCCAGATGACAAGTGACCCGGTCTTTCAAGAGGTCCAGATGACAAGTGACCCGGTTTTGCCTTCAGAAGTTCCATCCTCAGATGATATTATCACTGTAAAGAATGAAGACCACACCGTCCAAACTCTATTCATAAACACAGACTCTAATGATCAAGTGAGTATCCCCCTCATTCCTTCACAGCAGGAAGGAAGTCCATCAGAGTCATACCCGGCCGTTTATCCGGTCCCACCTCCAAGCGACCTAGTTGTTTCCTTCAATTGGGATCAACTAGGCAATTCCCGGTTACCAGCTTCCAGACCATTTCAAATTATAGTCCAAGTCTACCGAATGGTTATGGCCGGTACCATTATTGATGAGGGATCTCCTGTGAGCATCCTTTCTTCCACAGCTTGGGAAGCACTTGGTTCGCCACTGCTTCTGCCTGAGATGAGAAACCTTACAGGTTTTCATCGAGAAACCAGTCGACCTTTAGGAATTCTTCCCCATGTACCTATCACATTAGAAGGGAAGACCGTTCAAATGGGCGTCATGGTAGTCCAAGGCCCGTTAGATTACAATTTACTCCTTGGGCGAGACTATATTTATCGCATACGTGCAATTGTGTCCTCACTCTTCAGAGTGATGTGTTTTCCGCACGAAAGAAGAACGATCAAGATCATAGACCAACTTTCGTTCCCCGGTTCACACTTTACATATCGTCATCTACCATTCCTAAATGGTCTTATTTCCACAGGAAATGCCTCAACATCCAGTCCGTCATTCTGATGACGGCAGCTGACCCGGGCGCGTGACTGAAGCCCGGGGGGCATGCATCCTCCTTTTCAAAATCGAGTCTTTCCAAGTGAACCTTCATTCCATCCACTCCGTGAATGCCATGAAGCTTGGGGGGCATGTACCTCGATTTGCATTATCATGCTGGGGGTATGCAAATTTATAACAAGCATAGTTTTTTCGTTTCAAGCTTGTGTAAACATGAAACCGAATCCAAGCAGAGTTCTTCATGGTTCAAGCTTGTGTAAAAATGAACCCATACCTGATTTACATCCCGTGATTGCCATTTATCTGCTAAATTCTGCTAGATTAGCCTTGGTTGTTTCATTCCATCACCACCATCTCTTTGGCCGATCATATGCTTTCACTTGGTTGTTTTCCTTTCCTAAGGAACCGCAGCGATGAGTGGTTTTATTAGCCAGCCTCTTGACTATTACATGTTTTAAGCAGTTCCACCACTACCGGAACCAGTTGCTACCCTTTATACCACTCGTTCCTCTAGGACAAGTCGCCTTTAAGCTCTTTTCTGACTCGTAAAATATGAAAAGATTGCCGAGTATTTTTCCCTTTTTGACTCGTTAAAGAGAATAAAATTGAAGGTCTTTTTTCAGCTCTCTTCCGACCATTTAAAGAGGAAAAGATTGCCGAGTTACTCCCCTTGACTCGTTAAACGTAAATAAGGGGCGGTCGTTTTAAGTTCTTTTTTCGACCGTTAAAACTTAAAAAGATTACCGGGTTTTTGTCGTTTCAAACTCGTTAATGGTTACGAAATGACGTGGTTTTGATCACTTTTTTACTTTTTCAGGTCGAAATCACTACTTATGAAAAGTACTCCTCGATCGTAACGATCGGGCGGTTCTTTCGGGTATTATTTTATACCTTTTCGGGCCCGAGAGACACAACTTTACGAAAAAGGACATCCCTGGAGTTTCCTTTTCGCTGTCTTTTCAAATTCTCTAAATATGAAAAGACGCCGAGTTCTTCCTTTGTCAGACTCGTTAAAACCTAATGACATCAGATTTTGTCGAAATGACGCACCACAAGCATATGCTATCCCCATCAAGCTTGTTAAAAATAACTGGGGTACTCGCCAAAAATGGTGGAGGAAAAAAAATAATTTTTGGAACCATAATTATTGTTGTGTCGGCAGTATGTCGCTCTTGAACATGGCACTCCTCTGCTTTCGTGTCTGGGTGGGGACATATCATCTTATTTTTCACTTGCCTCCGTGGGATTGGGTAATCCTATTTGACCTCTCATCTGCTCATTGCCTCGTCACTATGACCTCTGATACATTGATGTCAAATACTGCCAATTCCATTAATGTGTCGCCAATATGTTCAAGAGAAGTTGACCTCTGCAAAGAAACAACCTCCCTCTGATAGCTCATACAATTTTGATTCACAACATCATCTCTCTGTCTTGTGTCGATGATGTGGGAAACATTATGGCCCACCTTTAATCAAGGTCACTTCCTGTCGACTTCAACTCATTATCCAGGAAGTTGATCTAGAGACTCCCTTCCGGTGCCTTAGAGCCTGCATGCCTCAATGGCAGGTTCTTCGTGTTCGACGCGAGGTTTTCATCATTGGCCTCCGATCGAATGATTCTACGGGTGTTCGACGTCAGATCACTAATTCTCACGCCGTAGATTGTACCGATAGTACCTTGAGGGCCATTGTCATTATTGGTGGTACCTCTCGCATCTGTTAACAGTTCCAAATATTGACTAGTAATCAGATGATGTTCATGCATGTTCGACTTCAGCTCACATACTCGCATGCTTGAACTTGTACTTCTGTTCGGGTCGAGATGGAGCGTAAGACCCTGGATTGTGTCTGTTGTAATCCAGGCATGATTCTTGATACATGACTCATTCACTGGATGGCTGCGACCATACCTGAGTCAATTCATTGATCCTACCCAGATGGCTGTGTCCATACTATGGATCTAAATTATCATGTACTCTCTTATGGATGGCTGCGACCATACCACGTACATCATGTATTTGAGCTATCAATAGTATCTCTCAATGCAGGTTCTCGCCAACGGCTATATGTGTTCTTGCAAAGCATTTCACCCCTCTCTCTCGCTCGGGCCTCATGCTTTGGGGGGCATCTGTTACACAGTAATTTGTCACCGTTGGTCACCGTCCCTATCGCCCCGATTCCAGTACATTGGAGGATGCATTTCGGGACCTGTGAGCAGTGACATAGCCTAAAAACACTTGCACTATGTTCCCCTGAGTATGTACTTCATGTTCCCTCAAGACACCTTCTGCAAATTATCCCTGAAAAGTGCCCTTTTCTCATTGGTACAGGTACCCAATGTCTGACCCGCGCCAATAACTCAGATCCTCAAAAAGGGGCGTGCCCATTGGCGCTCTGTCTTAGAACAATGCCCGCGCCAGTCGAGTTTAGTAATGTTTTTTTCCAAAAGCACGACTGTATCATTTTTTCCTCCCAGATCATGAGGTCCTTTGAGGGAAAAATCCATCTGATAAAGCTCGAGAGTCATCATATCTATCCGCAGTAGCTTTTCATGGATGTTGCCATTCCATAATGGGTGTCCTGGTGCATTGAATCTTTCTCCCTTCTTCATCTATAAAAGCCTGTCCTCATGCATTAGACAAGCTAGTTCCAAGTTTATGAGTTCCAAGTTTATAAGTTCCAAGTTTATGAGTTCTGAAGTGCTGTAGTTTTGAGTTCTTGAGTTGTTGGAGTAATGCTAGAGAGTTTATGCTACTGGGAGTCCGAGAGAGAGGAAGTCTACTGCAAGGCATATAGCTGCTCGCCCAGCCAGAGGAAAGGTTCAACGTCAGAACCTTGGTTGTAACTTTTCCTGTCTATTATTAATTAATGAACGACTGTTATTATAGTTCCAATCTCATTGTCTATTATAGTGATGTTGATTTATTTCCTTTCTGACTGAAATATAGTTGTGCCTTGGTGGATTTTATGCTTGTATCTGTTTCTTCCTTTGCATGTGCAGGTGTCCGTTTGCAAGGATCGCAAGGATTGTGACCTGCCGGAGCGAGGGAGCGGGAACACCATTCGACTATAGCGTTGGATTCCAGGTTGGTCTTCTTAATTCACCTTTAATGTACAACTAGGAACTTGCGTGGCAGCGTGGATTGATTGTGGCTAGTTCTGTTTTAAGCTAGTGGGATCGCCTCTGTCCGCAGAGGGGATTTACCTAACCAACAGAGAGTATGCCTTTTTCCTCATCCTCTGCTGTAACTTCTTTTTCTTCTCGTTCCATGGCAATTTTGGTAGGTCGTGGTGACTTTTCCTCTTCTTTATTTTCTGTTACCTCCTACATAGTTTCTGGAGAGCTTACTGGTTCTTGTGTGACAGTAAGTTCTTCTGTTTGCTCTGGTGCAGTTTCTGGAGAGCTTACTGGTTCTTGTGTGTCAGTAAGTTCTTCTGTTTTCTCTGGTGCAGTTTCTGGAGAGCTTACTGGTTCTTGTGTGTCAGTAAGTTCTTCTGTTTGCTGCTGCACCTTTTCTGGAGAGCCTGTTGGTTCTTGTGTGACAACAGGTTTCTCTGTCTGCTCCTGCATCTTTTCTGGAGAGCCTGTTGGTTCTTGTGTGACAACAGGTTTCTCTGTCTGCTCCTGCATCTTTTCTGGAGAGCCTGTTGGTTCTTGTGTGACAACAAGTTCTTCTTTCCGAGCGGAGGGTTGTGGTGTTTCCATCTGTGTCGCAACAGGTTCTTTTGTTTCAACCACAACCGCAGGGTCTTCATTCATTGATTCTGCCACTATCTTGTATCCTGCTTGAGTATATAGTTCACCACAACCAGTGCACACATATTCATTGTCCTTACTCTTCTCTGCTGCAGATGCTACTCGTGCTAAAATATGCAGGCTAAATTCATTTTGATAGGCTTCCTTGACCCTTATAATTTCCTCCTGGTAGTCCTGTATTTGAGCTTTTAAAAATTCAATTTCTTCCTGCAGAGCCAATATGGTGGGCTGAGCTTGTGGAGTAGCAGGTTCCAGTGGAGGCAGAGGTTGTGCTTCATCATTGGTTTGATCACTTATACCCTTAACAGGTGGTTCTTGTGTGTCACCTGGGGTAGTGGCTGTTCCTTGTGTTGCAGCGTCTTGGCCAATATTACCTTGGGTGTCGGCAGCTGGTTCTTGTGTGTCAGCTGCCTCAAAATATGATGTCACGAAACTGTGAACACTCTGCATCTCAGCCTCCGAGGGTTAGGGAGAGGAGTTTCGAGGACTGGTGGCAATGCGATTTTTCAGGGTGATGGACGGTGAACTGGGAGGGGTATGGCTAGGAGATTCAGCTATTGCAGATGACCGAGTCCTTTGCTTTGGTAGAGAGGCAGGGAATTCAATCATTTTTCTTTTCCGGCTGGCTTTCTTAGGGATAGTGGAAAAAATAGCAACTGCTTTAGCCGAAGCCCTAGTTCTTCTTCTTTTTGGTGGGGTTTCTATTTTCCTCTGCATTTTTCGTTTGAGCAAGGTGATAAGGATGTTATCCTCCAAGTCATCGGTGGAAATACCCAGTATGGGGATGGATGGATTAGTTCTATCAGGGGATGGGGTTGTTTCTACGGGTATTTCTACTGCTGCTTGTTCATTTTCAGCAACTTGCAGGGGTGTTTGCTGGGGGTCTTCTTTGGGAATTTGCTCTAGGATGTCGTCTGCGTGCTGAGGGGTTTCTTCAAGTGTTTTCTCAGGAATATTCTCTGTTTGTTGAGGGATTTCCTCGTCTTGCTGAGGAATTTCATGTTATGGCTGGGGAATTTCTGCCTCTTGATGGGGATTAATGGGAGGTGGAGGGTTATTTAAAGCAAGGCCTCTATTTATCAGCAATTGAGCTAGGCAGTGGTGTTTCAGGGAAAGAAGCGGACGCTTTGCGTTAACAGTATAACGTGACATATTTTTAAGACATCCCAACAGATAATATGTCATGTTTATCAACTGACGATTTCTCAAATGATTCAACAAGACGAAATTGTGCTGGTAAATTACCTGGTATCGGCCTTCGCACGTCAGGTATTGCTTTACAAATTCAGCGACTTTCGGCCATGGTTGAGGCAATGACTGAAGTGCTACACCTCTGCCCTTCGGTTCCACCTGCTCGCCAGGTTGAAGAAAATCCTGCTGCACATTAAGGATCAAGTGCTTTCTACTGAACCATCGTATGCCATTAGCTGGTAGCCCGGTGACTTGGGCTATGACTTCCTCCGTAACTGGGATTTGGACTCCTTGAACAACAAAGAATCCCTCTGTTAAATTGCATGCAAATTCGAGGACTTGCTGCTCGTCGAAGTCTGGAAGTCTCTGGAAGTAATCTATCCATCCCGCTTGCAGAAAAATATGATAAACCTCGGGATAGAGCTCAAGAAGTGCTGTTGTGCCAGGTTCATGTGTGATGAGGTTTCCTCCCATAGCTGTTATCTCAGTGAATTCACAGTTCAAAGTCGAGCTTCCGAATTCAGTTCAGAGTAAACCGTTGCAAATGGTGACATGCCGTGATAAGGTGACTTTTACATATTGCCGGGAGAGTTAAGGACGGCGACAGTTGGCGTAGTATGTAATTATGAGAGCGCTTTGGTAATCCCCCCCCCCTACGCGTAAGTGATATGATTGGAAGTACAATTATTTGGTAGTCCTATCAGCTTCTGCGCATTAACTATTATTTAATGTCCATACATAATCATGCGTACCTTTATGTTTTACCTTTTTGGGTCGCTGCGTCAAAAAGTCTTGTCTTATCTTTTGCTGGATCATAATGATTACCACGGGTCTAGGAGCATGGGAATACCGGCGATTTCTAATAATAATGACGGGAAGTGATAGTGAAGGGTTGTAATCATCACAAAAAGTGGTGTATTTCATAAAAACTCGTTTCTTGGGAGCTGAGGTGATAAGACTGGTGTTTTTGTAAATGAGAGGATTGCTAAAAAGGTATTATGGGATCGGGAAGTGGTGCTGCAGCAACGGGGGTCGGTGTTGTAGCCACTGGGAATGATGTTACGTCATCGGGAAAAGATGTTGTAGTAACGGGGATCGGTGTTGCAGCGACGGGGGTTGGTGTTGCAGCAATAGGAAATGGTGTTGCAGCAACAGGAATTGGTGTTGCAGCAACAGGAATTCCAAATCCGCAAAGCTATTCCTTTAAAGCTCTTGTACTCAGCTATTTCCCACAGCTTCAAATCTGCAAAAACATAATATGGTGACCCGTGGCAGGGATTATTAGTAATTAAATAAAAAGAATATCTAATCTAAAAAAAATGCATAATTAAACAAAAATTTAAGTGCTTTGAGGGACAACAAGTTCCCCCAGAAAAGAATACTTTTTAATTGTCATGCAAGTGGCTTTAAAATCTTCTTTAGAAACGGGCCTCTGATATAACCGAAGTCGATAGCCATTCACTAGTAGCGGTGTTTTGCTTCCATCAATGGTTAAAAGTCTAACTGTCCCATTTGGAAAAACAGCATCCACTTCATACGGCCCTAACCACCTTGTTCTTAACTTACCTTGGAAATTATCGAAATGGGAATCATACAGTAGAGCCCAGTCACCTTTCTGAAACTGCTTTTGCTTGATGGTTCTGTCATGCCACCTGCTCCTCTGTTGTTGTATCATGGTTGTCTGATGGATGGCATCCAGTCTTTTCTCGTCCAATTCTTGAAGTTGCTGTAACCTGGCTGTCTGTGCATCAGTCAAATCAAGGTTAACAGCTAAAGCAGTTCTTAAAGTTTTGATCTCAAACTCTAGAGGGAAAATAGCATTCTTTCCAAAAACTAATTCATAGGGTGAAAAACTTGTGGTATTCCTCCAAGTAGTTCTATAGGCCCACAATGCCTCGGGCAACCTTTGAAACCAGTCCCTTCTATTTTCCTTTATTGTTTTTGTTAAAATGGCTTCTATGACTTTATTGGTGCTTTCTACCTGCCCATTTGCTTGGGGGTGGTAAGGTGTAGTCATTTTGTGCTTAATATGATATTTTTGAAGCGTATTTTTGAAGCCATGAGAGTTGAAAGGAGGTCCTCCATCCGTGACTAATTCTCTGGGCAGTCCAAATCTAACAAAGATTTCTTCAAATAAAAATGTTAGTACTGCTTCTTCATTAGCTTTAATGAGTGCCTTAGCTTCTACCCATTTAGTCATGTAATCTGTGCATACTAATATGTACACTCTTTGATTGGATGGAGGATTAATAGGACCTATGAAGTCTAATGCCCATTTCTCAAAAGGTTCAAGAATTACCTGGGGATTGAGAGGCATTTCATCCCTGTGGTTAGGCTGGCCCATTCTTTGACAGTTATCACAGGGCTTGACATATTTCCTAGCATCTTTAAAGAGTGATGGCCAACAATAACCCATTCGGAATACCTTGTGTGCTGTTCTTTTATCTGCAAAATGTCCTCCACAAGGGCCATCATGACAAGCTTTTAGTACATCATAAATTTCATCTTCACCAATGCACCTTCGGATTTCCTGATCAATTCCTGTATGGAAAAGACACCCGCTTATCCAGCTATACCTAGCACTTTTCTGAATGATCTTTCTTCTTTCCCTGTGTGATAGGTGTGATGGTAATTTTCCTGCAACTAGATAATTGGCAATGTCTGCATACCAAGGTGAGTGAGCAGATACTGCAAATAAATATTCATGAGGAAAAGAATCATCTACTGGAACATTTTCATCAGTTTTTAATCGAGAAAGGAAATCAGCAACTAGATTTTCTTTTCCTGGCCTATCCACAATTGTGATGTCAAATTCTTGCAATAATAACAACCATCTGGTGACTCGGGCATTTGTAACTGATTTATTCATCAAATATTTAATGGCCGAGTGATCAGTATGCACAAAAGTAGTGTAGCTAGTAATATAGTGTCGAAATTTATTTTTCCATAAATAACTGCTAAGAATTCATTCTCGGTGACTGTATAATTTAATTCAGTTGGTGTCATGTTCTTACTAATAAAATAAATGGCATAGGGAAGATTATTTTCTTCCTGACCCAAGACAGCTCCAATTGCAATGTCTGAGGCATCAGAGGATATATGAAAGGGTAGTGCCCAATCAGGTCCTCTCAAAATGGGAGCTGCAGACAACTGATGTTTAAGTTCATTAAATTCTTTTTCACAATCATCAGTCCACTTAAATTCAACATTCTTTGTTAATAACACAAATAAAGGAGAAGCTATTTTGGAAAAATTCTTAATAAATCTTCTGTAGTATCCAGCATGTCCTAAAAAGCTTCTTACATCAGTTTGTGTTTTGGGGATAGGGAGAGTCTGAATTACCTGTATTTTGGCTGGATCTACTTGAATTCCAAGGAATGAGACAAAGTGACCCAATACAATACCTTGATTCATCATCATATGGCACTTTTCAGTGCTTAAGGCAAGGTGTGCTTCTATACACCGCTTAAGTAATTTTTCAAGATTCTGCAGTGCATCCTCAAAAGTCACTCCATAAGGGGTAAAGTCATCCATAAATATTTCTAATGAATCATTTAACATATCAGAAAAAATCCCTATCACTGCTCTTTGAAATGTTGCTGGAGCATTACATAGCCCAAATGGAAGTACCCTGTAAGCAAAGGTCTCCCAAGGGCTAGTAAACGTGGTCTTGTCCTGGTCTTGGGGTGCAATCTTAATCTGATTATATCCACTGAACCCGTCCAAGAATGAAAATAACTTCTTACCTGCCAGATTATCCAATACCTGATCGATGAATGGTAAAGGGAAATGGTCTTTCTGAGTGGCTTTATTCAGTGCTCTATAATCCACACATACTCTCCATTCACCATTTTTCTTGGGTACAATTACAAGTGGGGAAACCCACTCACTATCAGATATAGGGTATATAAATCCTGCATTCAAGAGTTTCTGAAGTTCCTCCTTCACAATTTCCCTTAGATTAGGATTCATTCGCCGCTGGGGTTGACAGACTAGCCGGGATCCTTCTTTAATATAAATCCGGTGAGTGCATAGCTCAGGGGAGATCCCTTTCATGTCTGTATAGTCCCATGCAAATGCTTCTTTATTTTCTTGGAGTAACTTTATTAATTGTTGTTTTTCATTGTCACTTAAATCAGGATTTATATTTAATGTTTTGCCAGGCTCAATTTCTATTGCTGTGCTTTTGGAGGGGCTGCCTACTGCCGACTGAAATAAATTCTTATCTTCCAGGTTCTGCTGAGTTTCAGATTCGAAGATTGCAGAAAAGTGACTGTACATTTCTGGGTTGACCGAAGAAGGTTCAGAAATGAAGCTGCTGATTAATTCATCTTCGGTAGAATCTTTGAAGGTTAAAGCTTGTCTGATAGTTAGTATAGGTTGGGTTTCTTCATCCTCATAATCCACCCATACAGAGCTGTCATTATTAATCATGGGTGTAGCATGAGGATAAAGGGTAAGCTGTTTTGTTTCTTGTCCATTAGAGATGGTCATTGATCCTGATCTACAGCTAATGAAAGAATCTGTTGTAGCCAGCCAAGGTCTTCCCAGAATCAGTGGATGACCCCCCAACTTTGTTTTAGTTTGTAACACCACAAAGTCGGCTGGGTAATTCTAGGATTCTACAGAAATTATTAAGTCGTCAATGACCCCCTCAGGTTTAATTGTAGAGCGATCAGCCAGTTCTAGGATGGTTGGTGTTTCTCTAATAAAGTTTTTCAACTGAAGCAATTGTGTTGTTTCCAATGTCATAATATTTATTGCAGCTCCTAAGTCTACTAGAACTTTAGAGACAAGGGTTTTTCCAATCTGCACTGTTACTGTAGGGTGACCAGAGTCACCATATTTCAAAGGAGGATCTTTTTCTGTCATTAAAGCAGTCAGCTCTCCCATCACATGAACTGTGAGGGGGTCCTTAGCTTTTCTTCCAGGTTTTTTTATACAGATATCTCTAACAGTCCTAGCATAAATGGGGACATCTCTTAGTGCTTGCAACAATGGAATTTTCACGTATAAATTCTGCAGTTCACCCAGAAGGTTAAAAGCAGGTTGCTCTAGTGTTTTAGTGAGAGCCAATCGTTCAGGGAACGGTGGATCTGCTGTCTGATCAATGTTGTTAGATGTCGATTCGACTGTTTCAGCATTATTGTTAGTAGGTTTTTCTTTTCTAAATTCCTCCTTATCAGAATCAGTGATGTCATCAATGATGGGTTCAACAATTCTCCCTGAACGAAGATGGATATCATTACATTGCATGGGGAAGACAGGTTGATTTTGAATATCAATTACTTGCAAAGCTTTATTATTATTTGGTTTGGGGTTGGGTTGCACAGGCAGTTGCGGTCTAATTGCCTGGTTATTTGGAGGAGTATTAGATGGTAAAGAAAGAGACTGTTGTTGTTGAGGAAATGTCATCTGTTGGGCTGCCCAGCCTGGGTTCCATTGATTGAAATATGGTTGCTGGGGAGTCCAAGGATTCCATATAGTAGGATCAGGAAAAGGGAGATTTGGTTGTTGCATAGGTGGAAAACTCATTGTGTTAAGGGGTGGGTACTGCATTTGGTTCATGGGTGGGTAATTTGTTTGAAAAGGAGAATGATTATTCCAACGATTAAATGCTGTGTTAGAATTCATACCTTGTCTTTGTGGCCATTGCCTCCTCTGTGTCATCAGGTACACTGCTTCAACCTCTTCTTCAGTTGATTGCAATGCTTCTTTAATTCCAGGCAGAGAGGGGCATTGCTGGGTCTCATGGTCCTTTTCGCAGATTGTGCAGATTGGTACCTTATCTAGCGGGCATTCCCTGAGTCGGTGCTTTTCTCTGCATTTGGAACAAAAAATAGCTAGGGCAGCTTCTGCTTCTGCCTATTTCTTCTTTAATTGCAGAGCATCAATTTGTGAAGCAAAAGAGCTTAACATCTCAGTTTTAAATTCTTCTAATAAATTACCTATTTCAGCCCTTGTCGCTCCTCCGCTTGCTGACTTCTGAACTCTTGAATATACATTATCTCTGCTTTTTGATCTTCCTACTGCTCCCCTTGAACATCTCATGCAGAGATTGATAATTTCATCAAATGGTTCTTTGGAAATGTCCCCTTTTTCCAGCATGTTTAACATGTCCAAGCAGTCATCTCGTACCCCTTTCAGCAATATAGTCTTCAGAATATCTTTACTCATATTAGGATGGTCAGACCACTGCAGATTATACTGTAACCTTTCCACAAAATCTTCCAAATTCTCGCCCTCTTTCTGAACCATTTTAAACAATTCTTCCTTCCTTTCTCTTGTCCGGCAGTAATCTTGATACTTAGCCAGAAAGCTCTCTTTCATCTGATCCCAGGTAGTGATTGCCTGAGCTCCTAGGCTCATAAACCATCTTAATGCATTCCCTTCCAGTGTTGCTGGAAATAGTTTTAGTTTCTGATTAGGGCTCACATAATCATAACTTCTACATAGTATGTCGAATTCAAAGAGGAATTCATCCGGGTCTTCAGAGGATAACCCATGAAAGTTGGGTAATGCTGAGAGTGGAATGTTTTTCATAGGAGTTGTTCCTCTCGGGAGCTCCCCAATAGGAAATTCCAGGGTAGAGAGCGAATTTTCCCCTCTTCCTTCTGTTCTGTTATCCTCCATTGGTCTTTGTCCTGAATCACTTGCTTTATCTTCTGTGTCTTCTGTTTCTTCAGGTTCTTCTACCGGTTCCTCGGTGTATTCTGGTACTTCCAGCTTCCTTTCAGGTCCTAGTACTTCCTCCGTCTGTCGATCTGTTTGTGAGGAATACTGGATCTGAGGTCTCCGGGAACTTGTCCTCTGTGATGTTTCAGCCTTTGAGATGATTTTGTCAATATAAGTTTTTCTTCCTCCTTCGCCTTTGCTGCCTGTGAAATTAGGTTTCTTGTGTCCTCTCATGCACCTGTTATTCTCAAAAAGAAATCATTAATGCCTTTAGAAATATCTAGTTGCCTTCCCCGACAACGGCGCCAAAATGTTGGCTAGTTGAATTGTTATTAATTAACAATCAAGTGCCACATTAAATTGTCAACCTGGGAAAGTCTTTTTATTTCAAAGGCCACTGCGTACTGTATGTACTTTAACTCTAAAAGCATTAAAAAGCTGTAGTATGTGTAGTTCTCACGTTATGTCATAACAGTGTACTGTAAAGATAAAATAAAAATAGTTAATAAATCCGAAAAGAAGAGTGATGGATGCTCTGTTATCAGAGGATCAGGACCCTATCCTCCAAACAAGGACGTTCATCACCTACCCCTGTAACCAGATTGCTAATACACACTGAAATTCTAATTCGCCTGTGAAGTACAACTTCAAACGATTAATGAAACAGAGTGACAGCAAAAAGGAAACTATCTAAGGTAATGCTTACAGAATCCAAAACAGAGTACCAGCATAAAGAAATCACCAAACACACTTACACACTTGACAGAAAAGTAAATGGGTGAATCTTATGAAGAAGGTGGGCCCAGTCCCTCTCACAAGATTCCCCAGAACACAACTGTGGGATTAAAGACTCAGAACGATCTTCTATTCATCTGCCAAAAGATTTAGTACAATAAAAGTTCAGACTTTGCTGTTGTCTTTTAGAATTCCCCTTACAAAATTATCCTCCCCCTCTCTAATGTAGATGTCTCCTCTTTATAGAGGAGACATCTATTACAATAGATTATCACGGTTCATTCAGTTAGCCAAAAATAAGAATTACAAAATGCTGTTATAACAGTGCAACAGTGTATTCTTTCTTGAGTTTATTTCTGTTACACAGCTGGTGCCTGAACTTTGCCCGTGCTCTTGGGATCCTTGTATTATCCTTCGTCGTTTCCCCATGGTTGTTGATTTAGAAAACCCGTACTGTTCCTGATACTTGAGCAATCGTAACTGTCTTTTGCTCTTTTTGGGTAATTGCTGATTATGCCGCGTCATCGTGGAATTCTGGCAGTCTCCGGATAGTTGCCGTTTGTTATTTCCAGTTGTTGCAAAAATAGTGTTCTCCTGCTTTTAGATGGTTGCCGTTGTTGGTTGTGGCAATTGCATAGTTGCTGCTCCTGGTGTTGCAGCAACTGCGTAGTTGCTGTTTCTGGTGTTTCAACAACTATAATTATAATTCTTGTAGTCTTTAAACAGCCCAGCAATTATTTGGCAACTTAATTGACTTTTCCACAGATAAATATAAAGATATTCATGAATATGCAATGAACAGTTAAACATATAGATATATGGAGAGTGACTTCGTACCTTGGGGTGATTAAGTCATTATACAATCAAAAGCTTTCAACCTATGACTGAAAAAGGATAATATTATGGCAAAAATATAAGGTCAAAATTGGTCAATTCTGAGTCCCAACAGTAGGATTGAGTTACATGGTTGATGTAAGTTATTTTGCAGGATCACAGGCATTATTTCATCCTTGGAAAAGTTTTGGAAGTTTATAGTAATCATTAAGCTGCTTGGATTAGTCTTCTTATTCCTAAATCTAGATTTTTGGAATTCCTTTGTGGCAAACAACAATAAATTTCTGCTATTTTTTAGAGCATGCTAATGAGATTCAATCAAGTTGTTTCCACTTGAATTAGATCACAAAAACATTCTAGTTCATAACAAAAATTACCCCATTGAATTTTCACTTGATGAGGTTAGGCATTTCTTAGATTTACTAGCTCACTAGTTCTCAAATTTCTAGATTTTCGACTAGTAATGTTTTTCTATTTTTTAGAATGGGTTAACAAAGGTCATTTTGAGTGATTCCACTTGGAATGGGGACTTAAAACATCCTAGTTAATAAAAATATTTGTCCCATCCAATTTGGATTTTATTTTCTTGGTCATTCGATGAATTATAATTTCATATAGTAAATCTGTAACATCCTATAGTAAATTAGGGATCCTATAGGAAATCACTATAGAATCTTGTAGGAAATCACTGTAGCATCATGTAGGAAAGCCAATTTTGAGCCCGAATTGAGAAAAATAATCATTGAAGCTAGGATTATGCCTTTATTTGACGTCCATGCCATCAATCCAATTTTAACCCTCTTGCTCCACACTTGTCTCCCCTACCAAATATCAATGAAAGATTAGCATTTGCATTTATAAAGCAAAAAGATTTTAAAAATGAGTTCTTTGATATTTACACATGCACACAACAGTTAGTACTCTCTATATCAGATTTCATTCTCAGTTAGTTTAAGTCATTACATGTGATAAATAGGGTTAAGTTAGGTTTCTTTTACATTTAGATCATGATCTTTATTCAATTAGAATAGGTTTCTTTCCTTGTACTTTCTTTCTTGCAATAGGTTAAGGTTCCATTTCGAACATTTCATTTTCTACATTTAGTTTAGGATTTTACTTTAGTACAAGCACTCCATTACATCATGACAACAAAAGAAGGACACATTGTATGCTGCATATATAGTGTCGATACCTCTTAATTTTGTACAAACCCTGGGTTGATAATTAAAGTCGGTAGCCTTGGGAGTTGCAACATTATTTTTGCAATACCGAGGCTTATCAGCAGGCCAATTTGGCTTGGGTAATGGTAGTTGGATGCTTCCTCATGTCTGACATTATCACCCTTTCCTTGATGAATGCAGGTGATGTGTGATCATACAAAAAGTGATTCCTTTATGCCAGTACAATCCTCTTTTAGAACTCATCAAATGATATATTGTACAAATCCATGACCGAATCATCATCAAGGAGAACAACATCTCCTTGCTCACTAGAGCTATCTGTACTACAATAGGTAATGGATACTGAGAGATCACCTACGGTGCTTTCGACATCAGGTTTATGTCTTCCCACTGCAACTCCTATTCCAACTCCATGTCTTTCACTAAAATAAAATTCTCAATCTACTGATAAAGCTCCAGATCCTACATCTTTTCACCCTCTCCCTCAGTTGCTGATTGCTTCAGCTCATCAACCTGTATCGATGTTGTTTCCTCTATCATTGTGCCTTTCCTTTGTTCTTCTTATTGCTTCTGCTTCTCCTCTTTCTCTCCTCCTCAATTCATGTTCTTCCTCCAACTTTTTCTACATCTCTTGTAGCTTTAGTTCTGCTTCCTACAACCTCTTCTTTTATTTCTTCTTTCGCTCTGCTCTCTTCATTTTCTTCTCACTCTTTTCTTCTGCTGCCAAAGTTGCCTTCTCGAGGATAGGATCTTCCTTAATTTTGTAAATTTTATCTCCCTCTAGACCATTGACAATATTCCTCTTCCCATTGTCCTACACTGGATTTATTCCTTATGCTATTGTTGTTGTTTCTTCCATAGTTTTTGTTGTCTGTATAGCATTCTTCCAATTTCTTGCTATATTGATTGGCTTGTTGACTCTGGAGGCATTGTAGTAGTAACTCAAAGGATCCTCCTCTAACCAATGAAATGTCCTGTGGATCCATGAAAATTAAACTCTCAGACAATGGTCCTTACCATGGGGATCACACAGATTAAATTCCTTGGTTTCGAACTTTAATTTCATTATGTCCTTAGCTTTAGCATCTACGTCTTTCAAGATCTTAATATTGTATAATCTAACCAGCAAAGGAAGATGATGCCATGATGATCTCTTCTTCCTATGCAGTCTTGCTGATAACCCTGTAGCGAGGTGGTATGGAACTTCTTGCATGACCTGTTTGTCAGTGGAATATCTTGGTAGAACAGGCAGAGGCTTCTCTCTGCCAAACACTCTAATGAATGTACCACCTGGTGAGGCATACCAATCTACAATGTTTACTATCACATCCATTACTTCTCGGGACATGCAAGGTGGATATTTTTCAAATATAAGCTTGTATAATGGGTTGATAAAGTGATCAGTTAGCCTTTCCACCACTCCTCAACAACTACAGTCAGAAAGAAACTTGCAATAGATGTTCATGGTCGTATCTTATGGTGTCCATGTTCATTTCATGCAAGGGAACTATCGTTGGGCATAGATTTCATCCAATAAGTATGTGGACATGTAAAAACTTAATTTCTCATTCTTAGGAGGATTTTGAGCCTTAGCCACATGGGACTTAAATTGGTGAGCCAACAGATTCGACCAGTTTAATGGCATCCCATCATTCACCAACTGGTCCAGTGATACTTCCCACACTTCAGGGAAGGTCTATATGTTCTCTTGACCATATATTATGCATGAAAATATGATCAAGAACTGGTAATCCTTCCTGAGGGACTTCATCTTGTAAAAATGGGTGGGTGGTTGTCTAAACTTCGATAGCTCTTTCACCCAGTGCTTGACAATGTCTCTCATGTTCACATAATTATGGGAATAGTGAGTACATGTGCTTTAGCGGCTTGGGTAAGTGATACATCTGTTGAAATTATTTTTCCCTAAAGGTGGAAAGCTTCCTCCCACTCGCACTGTTCAATGTCATAATATGTTCATTTGTATGTGAGACAATCCAGCTGATGATGTCTGCACAGAGGAAGGCATGATAACTACATGCAACTTTATATAACCTTGACCATTGGATGCTAAGATAACCCTGTCAGTCATCTAAGTCTACCTTGAAGTCTTTTGCAAAAGTGTCTTTGATTTGCTGCCATGTTAGCGTTGTTCCCTTATCAATGAACAATTGAGTATCTACATATACTAGTAAATCAACTAATAGTTGCTCAACTGCTTCTGCAGTACTTCTCTTGGTGGTTTCCTTTGATGCAACTCTCTTGCATGCCATGTTAACTTTGAATGCTAGAGAGATGCTCAAAAATTGTTGTACCTATGGGACAGAGAGGACACTCATGGCAAGAAAATGTCAGCTAAAATCAAAACAAATTCAGGATAAGTTCAAGAAGCATGTCGGGCTCATGATGGGAAGGATTGTGCATTTTTTACTGACATGGGTGACTAATTGACTATGGAAACTGCACACTGCGCAGTCCTAGAAGTCATTATGGGAGCTTGATGACTGGAATTGTGCAATGCACAGTTCTGTCTGGGCCAAGGCCTAGGAGAGACTGCGCATTACGGAGTCACAGTGGCTAAGATGGGAGGCTAGCTCCTGGAACTGCACCGTGCACAATTGGAGCCATCCCAGGCTATGCTCTTCCCAATTCCAGAATTCAAGCTAGAGGCTTGAATCCCCAAATTGCGTGGTGCAAGTTGTGCATAGTGAGATCTGGGCAACGGGACCCAGATCTGCCCAAGGGGAGTGTGAAAAACAAGTGGATCTAAAAGATGGTGTGAAGTTGAGTGTAGATCTAACTAAGTGTTAATGCATGCATGTGAAACAAGTGCAGAAATTGATTAAACTGAAGGAAAATGAAGCATGTGAAGAGAGTCACCGCAACAGCGATCGTTAGTGCAAAAACTGGAAAACTCATGCCACACTTGGGAAAGGAAATACATAACTTGAAACAACACTTCTACAAGCTTAAACAAGTTAAAACTCCATCATTCATGCAGAGAAACAAGTGAAACAACACTCACATAATCTAAACAACAAAAAGCGATAGAAAAAGCAGCAAAAGATGACAAAAGCAAAACTCATCTAGAAAAGCAACAACAATCACACCCAAGGCTCTTTGATCTCCTCGAGAATGCTAGAGCTCCAAGATGAAGTGTGTGAAAGAGCTCTAGCAGGATCAATTAAAAATATTTTTTCAAGTTAGTTTTTATGACGTGCATGCCAAAATCAAGGAAAAGGCGACACTTAGTGGTAGCTTCTAAAAATAGTGAAAGTGCCTCCTTTGGGATGCTATCAATAGATCCCTATTATTTAGGGATTCATTTGTCTTTTTTCTCTCTTTTCATTTTTGGAAAACTTCCATGCATTTCCTGAAAATGTTGTGCAGTTCTAGGAAGGACTAAGCAACGCTCTGGCTCATGCACTATGCAATTTCTAAGCACAGTGAGGTATGTGTAGTTTATGGTCTTAGTGTTGGACTAATCCTCCATAACTATGCATTTCTAGAGCTAAAGGCTTACTGGAAATCAAGACTATACAATTCCCAACAGTAAAGTCAATTGCCCTCAAGAATAGTGTAGTTTTCTGAGGCAAGCCCAGAACTGTTGTGGGACCAAGTCAAGAGTTCATCTTGAAGGTTAGAAAATAAAATAAGTGAGAAAATACAAGACAAGATGAAAATTATAAGTCTCATTTGAAGCATGGATACCTGGATCAGTGCAATACAAGTTGTTTTGGTTTAGAAGGAGGGCTCCAAAATCGAAGCATGGGAAATATTTTGGAGGGTGGTTGTAGTCGCTACAACATTGGCGACACATTGGTAGAACTCCAACTCTCTGTATGGACCTTCTCTCATATTAAGCAAGTCTAAATCTTCTGAAATTGTTGTTCAATTCTTTGATTACCATAGCTTCTTCACTTAGCTTGAGTTAAACATGTAGTCCCTACCATTCTCTTTATTGGCAACACACATACCAATCCAAATCAAACTGAGTTGTTTTTATTAGGGATGAGGGGTATATAGATTCACAAGTAACATAGACTATCAAAGTATTAGTTTCATATCTGGTGTTTCTCAGTTGCCAGCACGCTTGGACAATACCCTAATGGAGTCACTTTAGGAACATAAGCATTGCTTTGCTACCAATGAGCCTGGACATTATCCCGGCGGAGTTACTTGCTTCACCTCTCTACGCGGGAAACCTTTCTCTTCTTTCTCCCTTTATTTTTTTTTTCATTTTTTTCATTTTCAAATAATTTTGCATAGGCACTTATTTATTTCATGAGGTGGAAAAGGGAACCTGACTTATTGAGAGCAGAAGAGATTGTTCCTTTGGAGAAGTATATTTGTATATACCCTTAACATACTTGTTAAGGTTTCCCCCTATTTACTCTACCTAACTGAGTTGATAAGGGTTAACCAAATATAGAAAACTAATCATAGTAGGTGGTACTAGTTAAGAGTGCAAGCATCATGATTTCACCGTGACTCTCTCTGAAAGGAACATATTTTCCATTAGGGTATCATTAACTAGAAGAAATCCAAGATTCACAAAAAGAGAGGGAATAGATAGATAACCAAATTTGGATAGTTGTACAAGTTCCTCGTGGACTTCACCTTAAGTTTCTAAGAATCCAAAAATGGTTTCATGTGAAAAGATAATGGTTTCATGTGAAAAGATAATGGTTTCATGTGAAAAGATAACCTACAGGTGTAAAAGAAAACAAACAAAGAAAAGAAGCAAGACAAAGTACACAAATCGAGAAATACTCCTACTACTAACCTAAGAAGAACATAGGCCATCTCATGTAAAGTGATATTTTCAATGTAGCCATTGGCGCATTGGTTAGCCCATGTAGTTGAGAGCATGATCGACAAGAAATATATACAAGAAAACCAACCAACAAGAAAGATAAAACAATGCAAACCAAAATGTTCAAAGCTTTAATGCATCCACAAAAAAGTAAAAATGGAAATCACATGAGAGGCACTCTGCGTATGTATTATGCTGTCCTAACACATTGTGAGTGGAAGACACGCATGTACACACTTTCAAACTTGAAAAATGAGAAAACATGAAGAAATAAGAAAACTTTTGTTTTGCAACAGTGCTTGCTATGTGCGACTCCTACAATGCTTGAGCAATAGGATCATGTGATTCCAGTGGCTGATGTGAAAATTATGAGATAGATTTATTTTCAACGTGAATAATAGAGTGATGAGGAGCCTAGAAATATTTAGCACATTTTTTATCCAAAGTGGAACTGACCTTAAGGCTACGAGAACCTGACATAACCATCAACTCAGGCAGAAGTGCCTTGACAGCTTGAGGAATTTTCAATTAATCAGAAGATGGATCATCAAATATTAGTGGCTTAGAAAGATCAATAGTGAACAAATCATAACCGTGATCAGATAAATGAATGAAAATATCACAACAACCACGATCAAAAATTTCAAGATGACGAATAACGACATCCTCATGATATGATGAATCATAAAGAGGGAATAATGTAAAATGAGAAATTTCACCCTCTATGTTTCTAGAAAGGTAAGATGAGAGATTGAGTGGATTTGGAAAGAGATATTTTTCCTCTCCGAATTCAAATGAAAATCTGGCATCCCACGTGTTCTGCGAATGATCGAAAGTAGAAATATTCAGAAACAAATTTTCACAACAAGGACCAAAAATGACAGAAACGTGGAAGATGTCAAGATAAAGTGGATGAGGTGCGGATAGAAGGAGGTCATCCTTCACCATAGATTATTGTTCAGATTCCCACACATACTCATCAAAAATTATATCCCAGGTTGGTTGTTCAACACCAGCTTCATCCAAAACTTGATCCTTGTGAACATCAACTATAAGACCTGAATATATGAACACAACAGACCAAAATATGGAGGATGAGGAGATAGCTCTTCATGGAAACAAACAAAGTTACAGTCCAAATTTACGTAGAAATTCTGAGCAGGTAGGATAGGAGGATATGGTGATAATCAACAGGTGGACTCCCAACTTCTCTCACCTCGAACTGCGAATCTAGAGTTGTTTGATGGGAAGGGGACGGAAGATCACTTGGGATAGAAACCCTATCTATCTCATATTTAGAAGCTCTAACACTAAGGTATGTTGGGAGAGGTTCGAAATATTATATTTCATGTCAATTTTTAGAAATGTGAACAAGATATTGAAACATTTCATCCAGGAATTCCCAATCAACTTTATATTCGGGAAATTTAAAATAGTAGTGAAGAAAACAATCATGAAAATCTTGAAGAGACTCACAAGATGATTTTCACAATTTTAAAATTTTACTATTAAGGGATTTACGATCATAAAGAACAAAAGCATGGCATCATTATCTAAAACACAGCTCAAAACAGTGTATAGAGGTTGTGGGAAATGTGTGGCACCATTTCTTTGCGCTCCCTTCAAACATGAGAGAAAAACAACCCACAATCAATATCGTTAGATAGGACATCATGCCTTTCATAGAAACCAGCAAAAGTAATTGTCTATCTGAGTAAGGTTATTCCACCCTCGCCATTAAAATTGAATCTGAACAAGTCATCTAAAATTCTCACTGGTACTTAAAAATGTGCAAAGATAGAAAAACATGACAGGGTTTTTATTTGGGAAGAAGTTGTGAAATATATGGAGAAATTCAAAATAGACTTCAAGGGCTCAACTTCTCATCTGGCCCTCTTTCTAGCGCCAGAAATTTTGACAGTGCTGGAGCCACCAAAATTGAGGGGATCTCGCCGATATGAAGTCCCAACTAGACCTCACACCATTTGGAGTAGGATTCCCAGTAGTGGGTGGTAATGTAATGCCTTGACCACAGTAGCACATAGAGGAAAGTATGATAACTTTGGGTAAGAGAAAGTGTGTGACCCTACGGAGAGTCAAGTGCGGTGCATGAAGGTTCTAACACATGGAGGGTAAAAGGAAGTATGCCCCTTGGAAGCCTATAATAATATCCAGCTTGAAAGGAACATGAGAGTGAAATGACATCACAAGCTAAAATGGATAATAGTCCACAAGTTAAAGTGATGAGTTAATCCAACAAAATTCATTCAACAAGATTCGTACAAATGCATACAAAGTATTTCATAAGAATATGCATAAGTTAATTAACATTCATTTCCATTACAACAAGAATAGTCCTACTATATTAACAAGATATGCATGAAAGCATGTTGGCTTTAATTTTATTATTATATGTGAAAGTTCCATCCAAACATACACCATTGATGACCACTAGCCCCAATAGTGGAACATTATAGTCATGAACACCTGCTCCTCCAAATAATTATACTCTCTCTATGCTATGGAGATGCCAAGGCTCTTCACAATACTCCCAAGTCCTATCCAAGCCTAAGCCTAGCCAAAAGCTTGGCTCCCAAAATATTGTTCTATGAGTTATGGGGTTCTACTTATAAAAAAGGGTGGGGTGACCCTTGACATTCTCCTTTATGTCTCTTTGACTTTCCTAATGACTCTTCAACTTCTTCACTAAATGAACGTTACATTACATGATGATGACTTTTACATTCTAATATTGACACTTGGAATTTCAATAAAAACTTGTTTACAAATAATATTACATTTTCCATATGTACCCATATAAGACAAAATAGGCTAGATACAGCCTAACAAGACACAACACTATGATTCTGGAGTTTGGGGAAATTCTAGCTCAGCAACCTCCACTTGCTGCTTCTCGGTCACATATCGGTGGCAAGCTTGGCACTGTGTGATGGTGTCCCCAAACTGTTTGACAGTGTATTTCTGGAAGAAAACTCTATCCTCCTTGGTATCTAGGTATATGGTCTTGGAACCTATATTCAACTCATTTTGAATCATGAGTAGCATAGTCTTGGCCTTGACAGGACCACCGATGTATTTTTGCATGTTGTGTGCATTTAGCTCTAATTCCTCCTTGGCAGCCTCTTGTCTTAGTTGTTCCAAGTACTCATCGATATCCATCTAGACTTGGTTCTTGGGTTTAGCATTGGTGAGGCAACCGATTGATGGGATCTGGTGTTTTCTCACCAATACATCAGGGCTACTGTACAACCGCACATATGAGGCATATGTATTGCTAATGAATGAGGCTAGATGCTTGTTGTTTTGAATCAATATTCGTACCTTCTCTTTCTCCATCTTTTCCTGTGGCTTCCTACTTTTTTCTAAGTCGAGCGGGGTCCCTTTGTACCGCATTGTCCACTATTGTACATGGGCGATGACAGCATGTATGTTTTTGAGAGTTTGAAAAAATTGTTTTCTTCGCTGTTGTAGGCCATACAAATGGACAATTGCATTATGCACAATGACAAATAATTCATAGAGATTTTGTATGGTATCACCAAGTGCTGATATTTTAGTAAGTATCTTTGTCCTTATCTCCCCCAATGAAAAAACTACATTATGCCCTGATGCTTAGAGTTGTTCTACCTCTTGCTTGGAAGACTGCAATTTCTTTGCCATTTATTCATTCTTAGCCATCATGATCTAGATTTAAATAGGAACATAATAAATTATAGATATAACCATAAATATAGAGATGCAGTAGAAATAAAACTTCATTTCATTAATATCAAATACTGAAATATGCTTATAAATAGAATGTAAATAAGACTAGCTCGGTCGATGGTAGCTTATCTCTGAGAAGAGATGTGGCAGCTACATGCCTATGAACTAAGTTACAATGAGGCTCAAGGGCCTTTTTATTATTGAATAATAAGATAAAACCCTAACCCGAGGAGATGTAACACCAAGGGTTTATGGGCCCCATTGGGGTTAGTTAGGCAACCAACTTCCTGGGGTCGTAACTTGGTCATATTATCTTCATTTGATGCGTATGATACCTCATTGGAAATACCTCTCTAAGCAACACAACAAAAATTGTGATTTCCTTAGAAATCACTAGTGAATTTTTCCAAAAAAAGCGTCGTTTAGGGCTTCGAAACGACTCTAGATGTTCAGGACCTGAAAAATTGCTAAAAATAGTAAATTGTGCTACAATTAAGAAAACTTAAAAAATTGAAAGAGACAGTGGTGGGGGTCCAAGTGGAATAGGTGGGTGGCCACCAAAATCCACCTAGATCATTCCTCCCCCTGAGGAAGCAATGGTCTCCATTGATTTGAGTTCCTCCATGAGATGAGAAAAATTTTGCTGAACTTGGTCCCTGGTGAGCCATTTGCCTTGGTTCAGGAGTTGGTCAGTTTTGACAACTTGATACAGCTGGATCTTCTGCTGTTGAGTGTTCTTAATCTGTGTGTCCATGATCCAATTAGTTGAAGTTGTTGGCATTATGATACATGTGTTTTCCTTGATGGAAACTCACTCAGATGAAAGATCACAGTGCAACACGACAACAACAAAGAATTACAGATCTGACTACAAAGAATGAAGAAAGAGAGGTATACGCAAGTTCACCTTGACCAAGCTGCATATACACGTAGCTTCACTGAACACAAGTATCGTATACGTAAAAACGCACTTTCACAGAAGGAAAAGCGCGTATATGTTGGAAAACTAAGTTTTTGGTCCGAGGTATTTGGTCCAAGGTATTTTGATCCACGGTATTGGTCCAAGGTATTTGGTCCGAGGTATTGATCCTAGGTATTTGGTCCAAGATATTGGTCCTAAGTGGTTTTGATCCATGGTATTGAAAAAGTCCTAAACCTATATAAGGAGGAGATGATCATTAGGCCAAGTGGTGCGCAAGTATCGAATATTTGATGAAGTGTGAGATCTAGTATGCAAGTTATTGGCTTATGGTGATTTGCTTGATCTGAACCAAGGATGAATCTTAGCGATTGATGAGGGACAATATCTAATGATGGATCAGGATCTTAAGGCTTTAAATGAATTATCATTATATGGTTTGATCATGTATAGTCTAGATCTAAATATTGATGCATGTGTTATTCTATAAATGTTGTGATTTGGGTATAACTGAAGCCTGGAATGGCTACAAAATTATGAATTAATATTTACAGATGTGTACGCTGGTTGGCCTTGATAAAAGCACATATACATGTAGGTTCAACACATGGAAGTAGCATATACCTTATAAAGTATGTTTCAGTTGTTTCTGTTCGTTGTTGCAGAGTTCTAGGTTTTACTTTGGGTTCTGGTGACTGTATTCTAGTGACAGTGTTCTGAATAATCAGATTCAAGTTACAATGACTGAGTTTCAGTGATTGGTTGATGCAGATGTACTTGATGATTGTGTTGAATTTATGATGTTGTTGATGGGTCCAATATGAAAATTGGATGAAATTTGGCCTTCAGACTGTGGTGTTGCATTCTAGGAGTATCTAGTCTGAAAATTCATGAAACATGGTCCCTGGTAGAAGAGTGGAGTTTTCTGTAGGCTAGCACCTATGTACTAGTATACATATTGGCTAGTACAAAAGCTAGGGGGTTGTAGCTCCCTTCCAGTAGTAGCTGGAGAATGAGAGAAGGTTGTAGCCTTCTTTAGGTGGGTGCCTGCGTATTGGTATGAGTCTGCACCAGTACAAGATTGTAAACGAATTTTCTTATTATTAAAAGAAGATAGAGACGACAGAGGCAGGTGGTTTTTACCCACATTGGGTTTCCACCTTATATCTTGGTGCTAATGTGTGTTGCTTATGTGTGATGCTTTATTCTGCTTTTGTTGCAGTATCTCATAATTCTCTGATATACTGATTAAAGTTCAATACATGATAAACTGTCTAAATCAAAAGTTCTCTACATATACACTGGTTTCTTTAAGTACAGTCGCATGTACACGCTAGTTCACTTAGCTGAAGTAGCATATATAAATCTATTGGGAAATTAAATTATTGATCTGATAATATTGATTCACCCCCCTCTCAGTATTATTTCCAACAATTGGTATCAGAGCAGGTCCTTCAGAAGAAGCTTGGTCGCTTGAAGGGAGATCCATCATCATGAGTAATCAAGAAAGCGTGGGATCCATCAAACCACCAATATTTGATGGGAGAAACTTTGTTTATTAGAAAATAAGAACCACAACCTATCTACAATCACTTGGAACAGATGTTTGGGAAATTGTGGAAGGAGGATATACATTTCCAACAACAATTCCTATAGATACGATAGGTAAGAAGCAATATGAAATCAATGCTAGAGCTATCAATACCTTATTGGGAAGTCTGTCACAATCAAAGTTTGTAAAAGTCATACAACTCAAATCATCCAAATAAATATGGGACAAAATCGTTCTAAGCTACGAAGGAGACTCTCAGATAAAATGTGATAGACTTCAAACTCTCAGAATTCAGTATGAACCCTTAAGATGCACAGTAATGAAAGTATAGCTAGTTACTTCTTACGTATAGATGAGGTTGTTAATTGTATGAAGAATATGGGTGAAGATACGAAGGAAGTTACCTTAGTTGAGAAATTTTTGAGATTTTTGTCTGCTAAATTTGAATCAAAAGTGTCTTCCATATAAGAAAAATAGGATCTGCAGACTATCACTATGACACAGCTTCACGAAATATTAAATACCTTTGATATGAGAAAAGTAGGTCCATCAGATATGAGAGAAGCCACATTTAAAGCTTCAGCAAAAGCAAAGAAAGAACACGATGAGTCAGGACATATCTAAAAGGAAGAAGATGAGGTAGACTTTGTCAAGAAGCTTCAATGAGGTTTCGGAAGATTTAGAGGTAAGCCACCTTTCAAATGCTTTGCCTGTGGCAGAGTCACTCATTATGCTACCAAATGTCCTCATAAAGATAAAAATGAAAAAGGGAAGGAATGTGAAAAATGGAATAGAAACCAAGTTGTAAATAAAAGAAGTTACTATACTCATGAAGATAGTGATGGTTTACCAAATAGTGATGAAGATGAAAACAGTAATGACTATAGACTTCTAATGGCTGATGACGATGATAATTCTTGGGATGCTTTAGAAGAAGATGACCTTCATGATGAAATTTCTAAACTCAAAATCTGCTTAGAAGAAAATAATATGATTATAGATACTTTGACATACCAACTTGCTGAAAAAGAAAAACAAAATGAAAAACTAGAATGTGAAATTGTGGGTATAAGAAAGGATCTTGAGAAAACTAAATCTCTCAATCTTAGATTTCCTAAAGGATCAAAAACCTTAGGTAAAATTATCAAAGTGCAACATTCTCCTCTGATAAATACAGGTCTTGGATACACTGAAGAAGCATATCAATCTCAGAAACCGTCAACCTCCACTAAAAGTTATCTTGATGCAGCAAAGACCAATGAACAGTATGAAAATCGTCAACAAAGGCATAAAGAAGATCACCAAGTAAATCAGACTCAATTATTCCAAGGATGAATAGAGGCCACAACCAATCTCAAGTAAATCATACTCAATTTTCTCCAAAGATGAATATCAATAGAAACTACATTCACCAGGTCAATAGATTCGATAGTCGCAGGAACTTCTTTAATGGGGCAATGTTTTTCATGTCATAATTTTGGACACAAAGATGGTCAATGTGTTTCTTACAAAACCATCATGACTAGAGAAGCACAAAATCAAAGGAATGAAACAAGGGTCAAGAAAGGTTTCTATAATAACTTTTCTCTTCTTGAAAATGAAATAGAATGCTCAATATGTAACAACTTTGGTAATGAAGAATCTAAATGTAGGAGAAAATTTCAACAATCATCTCAAAAGGAGCAAACTCCATTAAATCCCAAGATAGGAGAAGGAAATAATCTCAAACAGAAAGATGTGGTATAGCCTTGTATGCAGAAGGGCAAGAAAACCAGTGGTACATCGACAGTGGATGCTCAAAACACATGACAGGTGACAAAGAAAAACTTCACTCATATAATGCCTTGGAAAAGGAAAATAATGTTTCATTTGGAAATGACACTCCTGCTATCATAAAAGGTAAAGGATTTTTTTTCTTGAAATAAAAGGTTAAAGCTGGAAATGTTATGTATGTAGACGATTTAAAGCATAACCTATTGAGTGTCAGTCAAATGTGTGATCAAGGAAATGAAGTGGTGTTTTGATCAAATGGATGTGTGGTTCGTTAACTTGATACAGGGGAGACTGTGATCAAAGGTACAAGAACTCCAAACAACTTATACATACTCAAGGGAGGACAACAACAGTGTTATCTAAGCAAAAATGATGAAAATTGGCTATGGCATAGAAGATCGAGACATCTTAGCTTTTCTCAAATAAAAAAAGCATGCGGATTCAAGGCTATTTATGATCTTCTAGATATGAGCATCCCTGAAAACACAACATGTGAACCATGTCAATTTGGTAAGCAAACTAGAGCTCACTTCATTGAAAAAGAAGGGTCAACTAGTAAGCCTCTTGAACTTGTTCATACTGATTTATGTGGACCATCAAGGAAAAAGTTACCTCATGGAGAAGGATACTTGATTTTGTTCATTGATGATTTTTCCAGAATGTGTTGGATAGGTCTACTAAAGCATAAATATGAAGCATTTGAAAACTTCCAAGCCTTCAAAGCTTTGGTTGAAAATGAATCAAATCGAAAAATCAAGTGCCTCAGATTTGATCGAGGAGGGGAATTTACCTCGAATGAATTCTTTGAATTTTATGAAAAAATGGAATAAAAAGGCAATTCTCCACTGCAAGGACTCCTCAGCAAAATGGAGTGATAGAAAGAATGAATAGAATTGTTCAACAAATAGCTTGAGATATGCTAGATGAATCTGGAACCCCTGCAACCTTCTGGGGTGAAGTTGCATTCGCCACCATAACTATTCTCAACCAAGAAAATGTTCAGGTAAATAGCACTCAAACTCCAGATGAACTTTGGTATGATAAGACTCCTACTATAAAATACTTCAAAGTCTTTGGAAGAAAATGTTATATCAAAAGGACTGATGAAAAACTTGGTAAGTTTGAGCCCAGAGCAGATGAAGGTATTCATCTTGGTTACTCTTCTCGAAGTAAAGGATAAAAATGTTACAATTAAAGACTTGGGAAAATTGTTGAAAGTATTGATGTTGTAGTTGATGAAGCATGCAAAAATCCAAAATAAACAAAAATAGAAGATTATGACAATGAAGAAGATGGGGAGTATTTTCCACATCAAAGCATGATGATATTGAATAAGAAAGCAATGAAGCACCAGAAGAAAACATAACGGTATAAGAAAAGGCTTTGTCTAGGTATGTTAAGAAAAATCATCTAGAAACTCAAATTTTAGGGGAAAAAGAGCCAGGTGTATAGATAAGAAGAATCATTACAGAAAACTCAAGCTATCTAGCATTACTATCCTCCACCAAACCTCAAAATGTAAATGAAGCATGCAAAGATGAATGTTGGGTCAAGGCCATGAATGAAGAACTTGAGCAAACTTAAAAGAATAATACTTGGGAATTAGTTCCTAGACCTCATGATAAAAATATAATAGGAACTAAATGGATATTCAAAAACAAGCTGAATGAAAATCGAGAAGTCATTAGAAACAAGGCCGGACTTGTTTGTTGATCCAGGAGGCTCCAAAGTGACACACAGGACAAAGATGGCTCGAAAATCAAAGTGTTTGGATTGTGCTCAAGCCAAGACTACATCAAAGAACTCGTCGTCCTATTCATTGGTGAGCACCAGTATTGCAGCAATATCGTTGCAACTTGTGGGGCTCCCTACTTTACTTTTATCAACCCGGTAGTTTGTAACAAACTTGGAAGTGACAGTGCTATATGTACAAGTACTAGCTCTTACTACATGTTGTCAGTTGATCAGATGGCGCAAGTTCGCTAGGAGCTTAAGCCAACTTTTATGAATTCTCAGAAGAATCTTTTAACTGTAATGAAAGAAAACTAACTCTATAGAGGCTATTCTACTTGCAGAAAGAGAAGGAAAACTGAAATGTAACGCAAACCCTAATCTAACCACTAACCCTACTGTTGCAGGAAAAGAGATAAACACTGATGAAATGAGTGCCATTGACTACTCAAAAGGTAAATTGCATTTATTCAAGCTACCTCTGAAAAGAAATGAAAAACATCATTTTCTATTTTTGACTGTTTTTATGTGAAATTATTTCGCTTTTGATTTATCTGGCTATGACTGTGTAGAGGTTCGGTGGTAAATGAAGATGGATTTGGTTGTTGCAGAGGTGGAGGAAGGTGTGGAGAGGTCCTAAGAAGCCGCTAATACCATTCTAAAGACTTCCATTGCGATTAGACTTCGAAAAATCACTCACAGGAAATTCTACAGGAGGCTGCAGGGGATCTATAAGACATTCTATAGGAGGCTCTATAGGAGGAGGCTGAGAGTTATTTTTGGAGTTTTGAAAGTGGAAAAATGATGGGAAAATGGAACTGAAGGCTGGATGAAGGTGTTGAGGTTTCTAGAACTTGTCAAAGAAGATCATGGATGAACGTGATGGTTGGATTTGTTCAAATGGCAAGAAAACAGCTTTATGGAAAAACACAAAAAATAGGGAAGATTGGCGAAATGTCATGAAGGAGCTGGGAAATCTATGAGAAGTGAGCTGGTGCTAGCTATTTTATGGAGGGATGGTGAGTTGAGATTTCCTACAAGAGATCTACATAATTACTTATCAAAATTGACCAAAGAAAGAACTAAAAACAGAATTTTTTCTATGTTGACCTAATTTCTAACCTATAAATAGAAAATGATAAACAGTACCTTGTGAACAGAAAAGCATGCAGGAGACCTATCATATAAGAATCATGAAATGATATAAGCAAGTGAATCTGAACTAATATCAACTTTTCCAAATCAGGTTATCACACTAGCAGTTACATGGAAGAGCAAAAACTGTGTTTTTGGTGGTAGCAGTAGTGCCTTGACCTCAAATCATAGTCCCAGGAAGGGAGAAAGGAGATCAGGGCTTGTTGTTGGCCTTTTTGAATCTTATTCTATCACTGCAACAACCTACTTGAGCAACTAAAACAAAAACAACTATGCTTACCATCAAAAGCAACCTATTCTAACAAAGCAAAATGAATCTATGCAACAGAAATTAACTCATGAATGGAAGCAAGAAAACATATAGATACACAAAGGAGGTGCTAGAAAACTTGGGTTGGGCCCTAACCCAAGAGCTTCAGCCCTTTGAGAGATCAGTGCTAGCTTAAAAACTATTTCATATTCATTTATCAAAAAATAACAGTTACATCACATAAATTGTTCTAAAAAAGAACTCGAAAATAAGCTGACCAATGTGCTGCACAAAAGTGCAAAAATATACTAAGAACTGACTAACCTACTGAGGCTCGAGGCCTTCTTATTTATACAAATGGAGACTTCCAACAATCCTCCTAAAATCAAGGAACTCGGCTTCCTAGAACTGAAGATAAACAACAGTACTACTTGACTTGCTCGGTTACCCCTTGGAATCATCAATGTGGGCCTTTGTGCTCTTGGTTGTTGATGGAGGATTCAAGGAAAGGTGTCATTAATGAAGGAGACACCCCCCCTACAAGTCCTCTTCCCTGTTTTCCTCGAGTTTGGCTGCCATTTGCTCATAAATTCCTTGTCTTTGTCCAAAATTGTCCAAAAAATATGCATAAAGCACTCATTAGACTACATGGCAAAGTGACTAACCCAATTCACTATATTAGCATAAATATATTCAAAAAAATGCATTAAACTAATGAGAATGGTGGATTAAGTCGAAATAAGAGGCAAAATGAGTCCATATAATTACCCATTTCTGGGGCTCATCATCACCCCCTGCTAAATGGGTTGCTCATCCTCTGAGAAACTAATCTAACTCTTCATCCTTAAGGGCTCTGACAGATTCCTTGACATCCCAAGCCTCTGATGTGATGTCTTCCTCCTTATCATGGAAACCTACTTTCCTATCCCCTTCCTCCCATTTTTTCTATTCTTCCTCCTCCTTGACTCCTTCCAGCAGTCCTAGTAGCAGTGGAGGACTAAATTTAAGACCAATGCAGTTGGCTTTCAAATTTTTCATTGAGTGCTTATACAGGGGCACTCTCCTCATGGCTTTCCTCATCCTATTTGGGGAGTGATACTCCTTGATCCTTAGGCTATGTGGCAATGTATTCCACCTTCTCATGCAAGCATCAAGGCAGTCATCGCCAAACAATCTCTCCATATCCTCGAAATGAGCAATAGCCTATGCTTGACTATCAACATAGTCAGGGAGAACTTGAGGATTGGCTGCAAGATGTTGGTGGGCATAGATGAGAGCTAATGGGTCTACTGGTTCTGCTCTAATCATCAGGGGCTCACTCAGCTCTTTTGTCATCATTTTCTGAATTTCCACTGCTCTCTTTTCTTCATGGCTCATCCACAAAGCCATAGCCATTAGCTGTAAGTCTCCCAATGCATCATTTGAACCCCATAAATTCATGTTAGGAAGTGGGATGTTGTGTAGGTAAAATTATGCTAGCTTTGCTTTATCCTCGGCTAAGCTATGATCACATAAATGCATAAATTGGCCATAATATTGAAATGGTATTGTGCTCCTCTGGGCCAATGTCTTAATCTAGAATTGGAGCCAATGATCTTTGAGATACAGTGCATATTATTTAGCTGGCTGTCTGCACTACAATGCCTCCATTTCCCAGCTGGCCATGCAGGCTAACTGGGCTTCCTTTTCCTGTAGCTGCCTTTTCAAAATTAGCACTTCAGTTTTTGCCCAGGATTCTTTTTTCTTGCTGTTCTTTCATCAGAGTCTCACTATCTATCTATGGTTCTTCTTCTTGTTGTTGTTTCTTTGCTGCCTCACTATCTGCCTGGGGTCCCCCTTTTTGTTGTTGTCCTCCCAAGATTGATAGCTTATTTCCTCCTTGAGGTTCCCTTTCTTGTAGCTACTTTTTCAACAATTCATTTTCTTCCTGCAGTTGAGCTCTTCTGATGCTCTTTGTGTGCCTTACCATGCTCAATTCTCTATTCATCTCTCTCAACTTGTTTTTCATGTGCCCTATATCTTCGACCCCTTTGGATTTTGAAATATGCATCTAGGTGTGGGTCCTAACTCTTTCCTTCTCCAGTTGGAAGAAAAAAGGCACTACAAAATTTTGTGGGATGATCTTCCCACCTTCTAAAAGGTTGTAGTAGGAGCCTAAGTTAGATTGCAGTCTAGGCTCTGGTATCTCTTTTTCCTTACCTTCATCTTGGGACTCTTCTTCTGCCTTATTTTCCATTTTTTCAGTTTCTTTGAGCTTAGCCAATGTCTCCTATAGAGAGGTTTGTGCCTCCTATAGGACCGCTTTAGAGTCCATTAATTTGATCCTTTCCTTCAAGGTGGAGGTCTTAGGACTCCCTCTCTTGTAAGTGATAGATATTTTGGAGGGAGATTCCTCCTTTGTCATAGTAGGTGCATCCTCAATTATGATGGGCTCCTTTGAAAGTGGCTAAGGCTTCCTTATCTTGATCCTGATGCTCTTTCGAGTCTTGAAGTACATGGATGTCTATCTTTTTCTTTTCCCTTTTTGCTTAGCTAGAGTGCTAAGTGCAGCAAGAATAGTCGACGTTTCTCTTGCTAGTGTCTCAGAAGACACTTCTTCTTGTTGTTTTTCTTCTTCATCTTCTGCAATCTTGCCTGTGTTTGTTGTTCCTAATTTTGTTTCTATTGTCTCTCGTGTTGTCTTCTTATTTTCTTGCTGAGTTTCTGCCTTTCCTATGGCAGCCTTTTTCTAAGTTTTTTGGGGCTTCTTCTTCTCAGCTTTTGTCTTCTTCCTCTTCTCTGCTTTTGATGTTGTTTTCTTCTTTGCCTTAGGTTCAACTGTGGTTGTGTCATGTTTCTCTTCTTCTCTCTGTTTTTCCTCTTTCTCTTCTTCTAATTGAATATTTTGTGCTTCCTCATGGATTTCCTTCTCAATTTCCTCTTTCTGCTCCTCCTCTTCATTGCCAGATGGGCTAAGGTCATCAGTGAGAGTTTTTATGTCATGTTCCCTAGACATGTTCCTAAACATTTCCCAGGCTATAGGGATGTTGTATGTGTGGAGGGCATCCTCTACCAGTAATTTAATGATCCCATGGTGGGCCAGTTGGTCTGGAACCCCTGCATTCAACTTGGTGCCACACTCTATCAAAGATTGGAGGAGGAAATATGGGAGACTGAGTTTTCTAGATGTAGGTAGGTCCATTCCATATCTTAGTTCATGCAATAATCTGAAATGATAACCATAGACTATATTATATCTCCCTTCACAGGAGATATATTTCATGATCTAGTAGCTGACCTCACCCCATGGATGAGGTATCCTTGTCCTTCTGACCCCATTCTTATCCTCTATAGGATGTTCATTAGGTTGGAAAAATGTCTTTTTAGCAACCTTTCCTAATGGTTTTTCTTCTTTGCTCTAGGGGAGCCCAAGTGGAAGACCTGTGATTCTGCTAATGGATTTTGGCGTAAGCTCTATGGTTACACCCCTGAAACTGACTGTAGCATGGGTTTTTGAATGGGGTTTTAAAGAAATTAAAAATTCCTCTGTCCTTCCTCATCATACCCATGAATTCTCTCAAAGAAAGGCATACAATTTTCCCTGGTAAAGAGGGCTACCACTTCTGGGTGTTCACGCAATTTGGTGGAATTCAGAGGTTCTTTTCTCATAAAAACCCCTGTCATGATGTTTAGTGACTACTGGAAATTCTTAGGTGAGGAGGAAGGAAAAAATTTTCAAGACCGAAAACAGAGGAACAACTGAGGTTTGTCTTTGTAGAACCAGAGGGAATTTTTTCGTGTTCTTTTTTCACAACAGCGATTTGCAATTTACGTCCCTTCAAACCCTCTTCTCAACCTGAATTTACTTCTCGTATTTTTTTTTAGGAAATCAAGATTTTGAAAAAATAGAGAGTATATAAACCAGCGCTTTTTTCTTTCTCACAAGATAAACAGACTTCTCAAATGTAAATTCACTTTTTTTTTACAGGCTTGATTTTCTATGATTGCATCCCTTCTCTATAGGAGAATACAGGGAAGAAAAGAAAGACTTCTAGTGCAGAGAGTAAAATGGAGAGACTGTATGTATTTTAGAAAAACACAGGAAAAATTTTGTTTTCACTTTCCCTTCCTTTTTAAACCCTGTACTTTACTTCAAATCCCACCACCTTTTGCAGATATATCACATGTAGAGTGGGCTTTTGAGCCTACCTTGTTTCGAGCTCGAATTTGGAAAAAAATTTGATTTTTCCCTCTACAGAGCTTCTCTCTGAGGTTCCTGTAGAAAGGCTCGTGTAGACTATGTTTCCGCTCTTGCAGAATGCGATAATGCTCCTGTAGAGCCTGATAAGCGGGAGGGTTTTGAAAACTGACAAAGAGTGACTGTTTCAATGTTTTGAAGGTGGTAGGTGAGTTTTTGTAGCCGAGAACTTGTCGATGCCAATGAAAACAAAAGGTGGTGGAGGCTTCTACCACTGTGTACTTACGCTGATGGCGTGATCTGTAGTGACGAGGTGAGATGGCAGGATGGGTACGTTATCCCCATCCAGACCATTGGTCCCTACTCTAGTGCCATTATGGTATTTCATGTCGCTTACCCGCCATCACTTCCATCATTCCCATTATATGCCTCCACCATTACCAGTTCTGAGTTTTGTTTCTTCCCGAGTTGACGGACCACACGTGTTGATTGCACCTTCTGAACTACTGTTTGAACTGGACGAGGCTTGTTTGAACTGAACAAGGGTGGCAAGTTAGTTGGCCACTGATTTCATTTAACTGCGACAATCTCAATGGTTCATGTAGTTCCTAAATAATATTCATGCAACAGAGGAACGGGTTTAGCCACTTACCTATTAGTCGCTATCGTGCTTTGCATGCTCAGACTTTGGCACTTTGTTCTTTGATTGTTGCTGATGTTGATGCTCGTGGCCTCTGAACTGATGGCTTGGCTACCTTATGCTAGTGATTTCTGATTAGGAACCGCTCCTTGCATGTTACATACATCTTGACTGCACTAACCCTGCCTTTGGAGCTTGTTTTTTAAAGGGATTAGCTACTACAGGAATTTTTCAGGATTTCCTATAGCTGCTTCTCCCTCTAAAATTTATGGCTGATGCTTGAGCAGGGACTGAAGAGATAGCTGAGGAAGGTTCTGAAGGAAAGGAAAAGCAGCTGGAATGCATTAGGTAAGAACCAAGTGAAGAATGTTGTTGTTTTATTCATCATTTTTTTATTATTTAAAAGAAACAAAAGAAACAAAATTTTTGTGTTTTCTGTGCAGGGAAGGAAAAGCGAGTGGAATGTAGTAGTGCAGGGATGGAATGGAGAGTTAGGATGATGAATGGTTGCAGGGAGGTCCATAGGCCTCCTGGACAAGTTTCTAGCCCTCAAATTCTTTTCTGATCTTGATTTTGAACTCTCTGTGGTTTCTACATGAGCCTCCTGTAGAATGCACAGGGTTTCCTGTAGGATGCAAAATTTCCATGATGAGTGAGACCAAGGCCTAGGAAAAGACAATGGTGATGTAGAAATGAGATATCAAGGATGTATGCAGCCTAGCCATGTCCTTTCTTCTTCTGTGACCCTTCTACAATCTACAATGCATTCAAAAGAAGTTAGTTTTTCTGTTATTTTCTTTGTTTTTCTTCCTTTTTTTTTCTTTTTTTTTTATGAGATAGTTGGGGCGCCTCCAGGAGGTTTTCACCCAGGGATATTTTATTCTTTTCTCTATTTTTTTTTGTTGTTTAGGGTGTGGATGGAGTGGAGGCAGAGACCTGCTCTACTACCAACACTGTTTTACTCAGATTTTCAATGAATTCCTGCTTGGAGACGGGCTTCCTGTAGATCTTCAACCTATGCCCATTGACGAGCATGGGGATGGCTTCTTCATCGATGATATTGATTAGGAGTGAACCATTTTCATTGCATTTTTCTACTGTGTATGGTCCCAGCCATCTTGTCCTCAGTTTTCCCTTGAAATATTTATATCTTGAATCATACAACAGTGCCCAATCTTCTTCCTAGAATTGTTTTTCTTTGAGGTGTTTGCCGTGCCATATTTTTCTTTGAAGTTGGACTACCTCTGAGTGGAGAAGGGACTGCAATCTCTGTTCATCCAATCCATTTAGTTGAATTAACCTTTCCTTTTGTGCATGGTTGAGATCTAGGTCCAACTGAGCTGCCATCCTTAATGTGTTATATTCAAATTCTATTGACAACAAATCGCTCTTCCCAGAAACCAGCTCATAGGGTGTGAACCCTGTGGTGGTTTTCCAGGTGGTGTTATATGCCCAGGTGGTCTCAACCAATCGATCTACCCAATATTTCCTGTTGTTGCTCACTACCTTAGTCAAAATCCCTTGCAAAGCTCTGTTAGTGAATTCCACCTGTCCATTTGCTTGCGGATGATAAGGAGTGGAAGTTTTGTGCTTAATTTTGTGATGTGTGATCAGGTATTCAATCAAATTAGATGTAAACTGACTCCCTTGATCTGTGACTAATTCTCTTGGATAGCCAAACTTGTAGAAGATATTCTCTCTCAAAAACTCAACTACTTTTTCTTCTGTTGCTGCCTTGATCACCTTTGTTTCTGCCCATTTTGTTAGATAATCAGTACACACAATGATGTAAAAATTTTGTTTTGAAGGAGGGTTGATAGGAACCACAAAGTCCATGCTCCACTTCTAAAATGGCCCAAAAGTTAGTTGAGGTTGTAGGGGGATCTCATCCCTTGGAGTAGGTTTCCCCATCCTTTAACATCGGTCACATTGGCTAATATATCTCTTGACATCTTGATGAAGAGAGGACCAATAGTAACCTTCTTGCAGAATTTTGAAGGTAGTCCTTTTTGCTGCAAAATGGGCCCCGCGGGGTCCATCATGACAGGTTAGGAGGATGTCAAAAACTTCCTCCTCCCTAACACAACACCTCAAAATCTGATCTAGGCCAAGTTTGAAGAGATTGCCCCCAATCCAGGTGAATGGGACACTTTTCCTCACGATCTTGCTCTTCTCTTTTGAGGATAGGTGTGGCAGAAATTGTGCTGAAACCAAGTAATTTACTATATCAGCAAACCATGGAGAGAGTACTGAGATAGAAAATAGGTGCTCATCTCGCATTTGATCATCCACCATTCCTTCTTCACCTGCAGGCAGATCTAGTCTAGATAGAAAATCAACAACAACATTTTCCTTACCCGGCTTATCAAAAATGGTTAAATCAAATTGCTATAATAAAAGTAACCATCTAATAATACGAGCATTCACATCTGGTTTGTTCATCAAATACTTGATTGTAGCATGATCAATGTGCACAAATGTTTGATAGCTGGTGATGTAGTGTCTGAACTTATTTAGGGAATGGACTACAGCTAGGAGCTCCTTTTCGGTTATAGTGTAGCTTAATTCTTCCTTGGACAAGTTTTTACTTACAAAATATATGGCATAAGGCAGCTTCTCATCAACTTTCCCTAAGGCTTCTCCTATCACTTTGTTCGAGGCATCTATATGAATGTGGAAAGGTAGGGCCCAGTTTGGACCTCTCAAAATTGGGGTAGTTACACGTTTATGTTTCAAGGTGTTTAGAGCCTCTTGATAGTTGTCAGTCCATATGAACTTAGCACCTTTTCCAAAAAGACCAAACAATGGAGAGGCTAGCTTACTAAAATCCTTAATGAATCTTCTATAATACCCTGTTAAGCTTAGGAAACTCTGAACATCTCTTACCTTTTGAGGAGGTGGGACCCTTTGGATGATGGTTGGGATCTACCTGTAATCCTTGCTGAGAAATTGTATGACCTAGCACGGTCCCTTCAGTCATCAGGAATTCACATTTTTGTGGGACCCTTTGGATGATGGAAATTTTGTTGGGATTCACCTGTAATCCTTGCTGAGAAATCGTATGACCTAGCATGGTCCCTTCAGTCATGAGGAATTCACATTTTTCAAGATTGAGGGACAGGTTCATTTCAATGCACTTGGCGAGAACTTTTCCCAGGTTAGTCAAAGCTTCCTGGAAGTTAGAACCATAAGGGGTAAAGTCATCCATATAGATTTCCACTGAATCATGAACCAGTTCAGCAAATATACTCAGTACTGCCCTCTGGAAAGTGGCAGGAGCATTGCACAACCCAAATGGAAGGACCCGGTATGCAAAAGTACCCCAAAGACAAGTGAAAGTGGTCTTATCTTGGTATTCCAGGCTGATTTGGATATGGTTGTAGCTGCAAACCCATCTAGGAAGGAGACGAATTTCTTCCCTGCTAGACCATCTAACACTTGATCTATGAAAGGTAAAGGAAAATGGTCCTTCTTGGTGGCCTTGTTTAGTTCTCAATAATCGACACAGATTCTCCACTTACCATTTTTCTTTGGCACTAGCACCATAGGAGAGATCCATTCGCTATGAGACATGGGGTAGATGAATCCTGCATCCATCAAATTTTAAAATGTCCTTAAGGGTTGGATTCATCCTCCTTTGAGGCTGCCTGACTGGTTTACAATCTTCTTTAATGTAAATGTGATGAGTATAGACTGAAGGGTGGACTCCCTTCATCTCCTTATAACTCCAAGCAAAAGCATCCAAGTGGTTTTTCAATAAGATACATAGTTCCTTCTCCTGAGAGGTGGATAGGGATGAGTTGATCTTCAAGGTTCTTTCTGGGCTGAATTCCACATTCTTAACTCGGAGAGGGGTCGGATCAGCCACACAGAGATTAACTAAAGCACTGACTTGGGTTTCTTCCACCAGCTCTTCTAATGGAAACACACTGGAGGTGGATTCTGAATCAAGTTTTTAATAAGATCATCCTCAGTTTGTGGGCCCCCCATGGTAGCTTATACTGTACATAATGGTGTGGAATAGACTTCATCCTCATCTTCCTCCTCCAACCAGAGAGGTAAATCATGTTCTAACAGAGGTTGGGCAGGAGGATATAGGACTAGCTGTTTGGACATATGCCCATTCTTTATTGTCATGTTCCCAGCTCAACAACTAATGTAGGCATCCGCAGTAGCCAACCAGGGTCTTCCCAAGATGAGAGGATACCTAGTGAGCTTTTCCTTTGGCTGGAGAATCAGGAAATCAGCAGGGTACTCGTAAGGATCAATAGATACCATTACATATTCCACAATCCCCTCAGGGGTCACAGTGGAGCGGTCTGGTAGCTGCAGTACTGCTGTGGTCTTTCTTAGAGAGCCCTGAAGGTTGAGCTTGAGCATAGTGTCCTTGGTCATCACATTAATGGCAACCCCTAGATCAATCAGGGTATGGGGGATTATGGTGCCATTGATGTGGACATCGACTATAGGACTCCCAGGGTCTAGATATTTCAAATAGATTACTTACCCCAACATTAGGTTGGACAATTGTCTTATGACATTGATAGTTGGAGCATCTCTCCTGCACCTGCTTGGGTTCTTGAAGCACTTCTCCTTGATCATCTTGTTGTATATAGGCACATCTTTTATGGCTTGGAGACGTGGTATCTTTACACATAACCGTTTCAATTCTCCCAGAAGTTCAAATTCTTCTGGGGTTGGTTGTGTGGTTCCAGTTAGTCTCTCAAGAAAGGGTGGAATGGCTTTCGGTTCATCTTCCTGTTTTTCTTCCCCATCCTCCTTATGAGGAGGTTGGGTATCTGGGAGAACCTTCACAGATCATACGTTAATCTCCTGAATCTCCATAGCATAGGTCGGGCATGATGTTTCTCCAGTATATACCTACTGGGCCTATTTGTTATCGGGGTTCAGGTTCGGTTGAGCAGGTATTTGGGGTTGCCTTGGTGGAGCAGGAGGCAATGGTTGTGGTTGAGCAGGTGGTGGAGGCAAAAGAGCGAGAGGAGAGTTGTATTGGGGCCTCCACCCTGATGAGGTGCATTCCACTAAGGCTGTGGCTGAGCATAAGAGTGAAACGGGTGAGCAACTGGTTGAGCATGGTATTGAGATGGATATGACCAAGGAGGGGTTGTGGACTAGGAAGGATGAGCAGGGGGACCCCAAGAAGGAGTGGAAGTGGCTTGATTGGGGTTGTAATAGGTCTGGGATGCAAGGATAATTTTAGGGGCGAATGTTCGTCCTTTGGCGAAATTAAGGGGTTTTAAATTTTTAGTGGGCGAATATATTGTATCATAGTACATTTTTACAAATCACCTCAAATAGCCCACCTTATTTTAAGGGAGAGGGTAAAAAAGGTAAATTTAGCCCTTGAAATTAGGACTTACAACCTTCCATTCGCCTATTTTCAAGAATAGGTTTTATTTAAGTGAATCCATTCGCCCATTTTCAAGAATAGGTTTTATTTAAGTGAATCCTATGGGCCAAATACCATATTTATAAAAGAGGTATGGTAAATTAATAAAAATATAAATAAATGAGAGGTATGGTAAATAAATAAAACATTTTTTTATATTTACTCCATAAGTCACCTTATATACATGTAAGGGTGTAAAAAAATAAAAATATAAGTAAAGTGGAGGTATGGTAAATAAATAAAACGTCTTTTTATACTTACTCAAAAGGTATGGTAAATAAATAAAAATATAAATAAACTAGACGTATCGTAAATAAATAAAACCTCTTTTTATATTTAGTCCATAACCTGGTTCTATTTATGAAGGCTCAAGAAAGAGGTTTTATTTAAGTGAATCCATGGGCCAAATACCATATTTGTAAAAGAGGTATGGTAAATTAATAAAAATATAAATAAACGAGAGGTATGGTAAACAAATAAAACATTTTTTTATATTTACTCCATAAGTCACCTTATATTTACGAACACTCAAAAAATGGGTTATATTTAGGTGAAACCTATGGCCAAAATACTATGGGACAAATACCATGGACTAGATTGTTATTAATACCATGCAAAAAACCATTATTAACCCTAATATTAGAATTAATAAAAATAAAAATGGCACATGGTATTGACCCATGGTATTCACCAAAATGGCACATGGTATTGACCCATGGTATTCACCTGGAATGTAGCCTATTTAAATGGGGGAATTAAACCAGCATGTAGCCTATGCTAAGATTCACTAGGACTTTACAAAGTTTTATTATTTAGTGAAAGACTCGCCAAGATCTTACAAGATTTTATAATTGAGTAAAATATTCGCCATGCCTAGTGAGAGATTCGCCAAAAAATTATATATACATATTATATTATTGATAAAATCGCCTTCCATTTTTCCTATATACCGTGGAGATTCGCCCATTTATTATATTTATAAATTTAGGGGGGGTTCTTAAAATTTTCCCTGCTGGGATGTCCTTTGCATCCCCTGCTAGTAAGGTCTGGGTCCATGTGGCCTCCTTTGGTTCATGAAATAGAGTGGTTTAGTGGCACCTTCAGCCCCCTGATATGCAGCTTTAATTCTGGGGAAGGAAGGGCACTGATTCGTAGGATGGTCTTCTTCACATACTAAGCATAATTCTATAGAGTGCAATGGACATTCATTCCTAGGGTTCTTTCTAGTGCACCTGGGACAAAATATGGCCAAAGCCCTCTCGACTTCCTCTTATTTCCTTTTGATATGCAAGGTATCCATTTGCATGGCAAGAGTCTGCCTCATCTCGCTCTTGAAATCTTCCAGCCGATTCTCAAATTCACTTCTAAGGGATGAACTAGATGAGGATGTACTAGCTAAAGGTTGATTTCCCCTACCTCTCTTTCTGGCTGCCTTAGAATGGTTTCTAAACACAGTCTTTATGTCATAATAAGGTAGTTGGTAGATGTCTCCCCCAGCCAGCAAATGGAGGCTATCTAGAAGGTCTTCAGGGACTCCTCTGAGCAGGACCAACTTCAGAGATTCAGGGTCAAGTGTGCACCTGGCCCTTTTATAACTATGTTGAAACCTCTCTTCATAATCTTCTAAAAATTCATCACTTCCCATGGTCATTTGGAAGATTTTTTCTTTGGTATCCTTTGACCTACAGTAGTCCCGATATTTTTTGTTAAAGGCTTGCTACATCTGAGTCCAAGTTGTGATATTGTTTCCAGGTAACCCCATGAACCAGCGTAATGCTACATCCTTGACGGTAGAAGGAAACAGTTTCAACTTCTGCTCATCTTCTGCATAGTCATAAGTTCGACAGAGAACAACAAATTCAAACAAGAAGGTATGAGGATCTTCGGTAGTCAATCCATGGAAATGAGGTAAGGCTGAAGGACTTATGTTTTTCATTTTGTGTCCTCATTGGTCTCTCAGATAGGAAAGGCACCCTCTATTCTTCCCCATTTTCTCTAATGTTTCTGTTTTCAGCCATAGTCTCAGGAGGAATTGTTTCTTGCTCTTCTTCTGTTATAGGATCTTCGTATATCTCTGGAGGTTCACCTATAGGTTCTTCTGGATTACTGCCACCAAAGAAGATAGAAGGGTGACTTAGTGATGTGGTGGGGGTGTTGGGTAGGAATTTCCTTAATTGTCTCTATTCCTACGAGGCATGAAAGGAAATCTATTTTTGGGTGATTTTTGTTTTTTCTTTTTCTGCTTGTACCTGCAAAATTGAAATGGATTGAAAACAAACTACAACTAACTGAAATGAAATTGCAGAATTAAAATGAAAGCAAGGAAATGACTAATCTATTTTGCTGAAATGGAAATTGCAAAATTGAAATGAAAGCAGGAAATGACTAATCTATCTTGCTGAAATGGAAATTGCAGAATTGAAATGAAAGAAGGAAATCACTAATTTATGCTTGCTGAAATGGAAATTGCAGAATTGAAATGAAAGCAGGAAATGCCTAATCTATGCTTGCTAAAATGAAAATTGCATAATTGAAATGAAACAACTACTCTACTTTTGTTGAAATAAACTACTTAGCATAATGTTGAAGTAGAAAATAGAAGAAAAGCAGTAATCACAAAGTACTCTGATGCTTCCCTAGTAACGGTGCCAAAAAGATGGTGAGCACCAGTATTGCAGCAATAATGCTGCAACTCCTGGGGCTCCCTACTTTACTTTTATGAACCTGGTAGTTCGTAACAAACTTGGAAGCGATGGTGATGTATGCACAAGTACTAGCTCTTACTGCAGGCTGTCACTTGATCAGTTGGCGCAAGTTCACTAGGAGCTTAAGCCAACTTCTAAGAATTCTCAGAAGAAGCTTTTAATTGTGATGAAATAAAACTAACTCTAGAGAGGCTATTCTACTTGCAGAAATAGAAGGAAAACTGAAATGTAACGCAAACCCTAGCGAACCCTAATCTACCCACTAACCCTATTGTTGCAGGAAAAGAGATCAAAACTGATGAAATGAGTGCCATTGAATATTGATAAGGTAAATTTCATTTATTCAAGCTACTTCTGAAAATAAATGTGAAGAAAACATCATTTTCTATTTTTGAGTGTTTTATGTGAAATTATTATGCTTGTGATTTATCTGGCTATGACTCTGTAGAGGTTCAGTGGTAAAGGAAGATGGAGTTGGTTGTTGTAAAGGTGGAGGAAGGTGTGGCGAGGTTCTAAGAAGCCCCTAGTACCCTTCTGAAGACTTCCATTTCGATCAGAGTTTAAAAAATCACTCACAAGAAATTCTACAGGAGGCTGCAGGGGATCTACAGGAGGTTCTACATGAGGATCTACAAGAGGAGGCTGAGAGCTATTTTTGGAGTTTTGAAAGTGGAAAAATGATGGGAAAAGGGAACTGAAGGCTGGATGAAAGTGTTGAAGTGTCTAGAACTTGTCAAAGAAGATCAGGGATGAACGTGATGGTTGGATTTGTTCAAATGGCAAGAAAACAACGTTATGGAAAAATGCAGAAATTAGGGCAAATTGGAAAAATGTCGTGAAGTAGTTGGGAAATCTATGAGAAGTGAGCTAGTGTTGGTTGTTTTATGGAGGGATGGTGAGCTGAGATGTCCTACAAGAGATCTTCCCACTTACTTATCAAAACTGACCAAAGAAAGAACTAAAAATAGAATTTTGTCTAGCTTGACCTAATTTCTGACCTATAAACAAAAAATGCTAAACAATACCTTGTGAACAGAAAATCATGCGAGATAACTATGGTATAAGAATCAGGAAATGATCTAAGCAAGTGAATCTGAACTAATATCAACTTTTCCAAATCAGGTTATCACACTAGCAGTTGCATGGAAGAGCAAAAACTGTGTTTTTGGTGGCAGCAGTAGTTCCTTGACCTCAAATCATAGTCCGAGGAAGGGAGAAAGGAGATCAAGGCCTACTGTTGGCCTTTTTGAATCCTATTCTATCATTGCAGCAACCTACTTGAGCAACTGAAACAAAAACAACTATGCTAACCATCAAAAGCAACCTATTCTAACAAAGCAAAATCAATCTATGCAACAGAAATTAACTCATGAATGGAAGCAAGAAAACATATAAATACGCAAAGGAGGTGTTGGGAAACTTGGGTTGGGCCCTAACCCAAGAGCTTTAGCCCTCTGAAAGAGATCAACGCTGGCTCAAAAACGGTTTCATCTTCATTTATCAAAAAATAGCAGTTACATCACATAAGTTGTTCTCAAAAAGAACTCGAAAATAAGCTAACCAATGTGCTACAAAAAAGTTCGAAAATCTTCTAAGAATTGGCTAACCTACTTAGGCTCAAAGCCTTATTATTTATACAAATGGAGACTTCCAACAGTCCTCCTAAAATCAAGGAACTGGACTCCCTAGAACTAAAGATAAACAGTAGTCCTACTTGACTTGCTCGGCTACCCCTTGGAATCATTAATGTGGGCCTTTGTGCTCTGAGTTGCTGATGGAGGATTCAAGGAAAGGGGTAATTAATGAAGGAGACACCCCCCTACAAGTCCTCTTCCCTATTTTCCTAAAGTTTGGTTGCATTTTCTCATAAATTCCGTGTCTTTGTCAAAAATTGTCCAAAAAATATGCATAAAACACTCATTAGACTACATGGCAAAGTCACTAACCCAATTCACTCTATTAGCATAAATATATTAAAAAATATTCATTAAACTAATGAGGATGGTGGATTACGTCAAAATAAGAAACAGAATGAGCCCATATAATTACCCATTTCTAAGGCTCATCAATCATGGTGGTGTGAACGGCTCGTCAAACCGAGCTCTTAAGCGAAAGATAGAGCTCTTCAAAGTTTGACATGATAGGAGAAAGTGGGGCCCACAACATGCCACATGGCATCCTAGTAAGCAGGTGGGACCCACATGGCAGCCCATCAGCCATTGACACTTGGCATTTTCTCATTTGTCTCCTAAAACCTGCATAAGAGACAAAAATCATGGGAAATGGTTAAATGAATAACCGTATAACAAAATATTGTTTAATATTTATTAATAACTATATAAACAAATCGCAATTGCCCCTTTTTACCAAAGGAAATCCATATATATATTAAGGCTGATGGCCATAACCCCTGTCAGCCTTATCGCAAATGGCAACAATAATATGGTTTCGGGATTGGCAGCAATAACCCCGCCGAATTTGGTAGGCTCCAATATTTCAAAAATAATGCTGCAACTCCTGGGACTCCCTTCTTTACTTTTATCAACCCAGTAGTTCGTAACAAACTTGGAAGCGACGGTGCTACATGCACAAGTACTAGCTCTTGTCGCAGGCTGTCACTTGATCAGCTGACACAAGTCCGCTAGGAGCTTAAGCCAACTTCTATGAGCTCTTAGAAGAAGCTTTTAACTGTGATGGATGAAAAATAACTCAACCAAAGGCTAATCTACTTGCAGAAAGAAGTTGAAAGCTAGAAAGGAACGCAAACCCTAGAAAACCCTAGTTGTACCGACTAACCCTACTAGTGCAAGTAAAAGGATGAAAGCTACAGAAATGGATTCCATTGACTTCTAAAAAGGTAAAATGCATGTGACTATGCTACTTCTAAAGAGAAATATGAAGAAAATATCTTTTTGCATTTTTGAGTAATTTGTCAGAATTATTTTGCATGTGCTTTAACTGTTGTTGACTGTGCAGAGGTTGATTGGCAAAAGAAAATGGAGTAGGCACTTGCAGGAGGTTGGGAAGGTTAGAAGAGGGCGTAAGCGGTCCCTAACACCCTTCTAGAGAGTTTCACAGTGCTCGGATCTCAAGAAATCACTTTCGTGAGCTTCTACAGGAAGTTTGGAGGGGTTCTACAGGATGTTCCGAAAGGGAGTTTTTAAGGGCTGATGGTGGAAAAAAGGTGAATAAGTGGGTATGGAGGTGAGATAAGGGGGTGAGGAGGTCCAGGACTTGGCGAACGAAGCAGGTGAGTGATAAGGATGGCTAGATTTGTTCAAGGAGGGGTAGAGCAATGTTGCACAAAAATATGGAAATTAGGTCAAAGTGAGGGAACATGGCAAATGCGACGCAAGAATCAAAGTTGGACGACGAAGAAGGCAGTATTGATGGAGTAAGGGTAGGCAAAGAGGTATCATAGGTGCTCTGCAAGTTATTTTCCAAATTATTCAAACAAAGACTCAGAAAACCAAAGACCTAGCTACTTTAACCTAATTTGACCTGAATATTAGCAAAGAAAATGAACAAAAGTTTATTGCAATGGAATCATGTGAAATAGCTATGCAAACTAAGCAATCATGAACCTGAACATGTAACCACAACTGGTATCAACTTCTGCAAATGAGAATTTAACACTAACAATTGCATGATGAAGCAAAGACAATGTTTTTGGTGGCAGCAAGGACACCTTGGTCTCAGCTCATGGTCCCATAGAGGGAGAGGTGAGATTAGGGGCACTTGATGGTCTTTTTCTGAAGATATTCTCTATTATTAACCTATCAAATCAAGTTTAACATGAAAAGCCTTTTTAATCATCAACAATGTCCTAGGTAACCAAGCAAGATTGTGATCTACTTAACAGAAATTATTTCGCAAAGACATTAAAAACATGTAACAGTACACGAAGGAGGCCTTGGCACTTGGTTTGGGCCCAACCCCAAGAGATACAGGCTCCTAAGAAAAAGCTCAAAACTGATGCCAAATGAAACTGCTTTCCATTATTAAAAAATAACCATGTCACAAAGAAAGTTGTACAATAGAAGCTACAAAATGAGCTGAGAAACTAGCAGCACTATAGTGCAGAATACAACTGTTCAAAAGGTAACCTACGAAGGCTGGAAGCCTTCCTATTTATGCACTACGAGGGTCTCCAATATCCCTCCTTAACTCGAGGGGCTCGGCTTCTCGAACTGCCAGTGATCAGTCACTTTACACAAAACTACTCGGCTGCCTTTGGGAATCCTTTTCGGTGGCCTGCTGAACTTCGAGCTGAGGATGGATAATTCGAGGAAGGGGCAATTTAGTGTAGGAGACACCCTTCCTGCGAATCCTCACCCTTGTTCCTTCATGCTTGGCTGTCATCTGGCTCATAAATGCTTGGCCTTGGTCCAAAATTTGTCCAAAAATATGCAATAACCTCGTGTTAGCCTTCTTGGTCAAGTGACTATTCTCATTCATTCAACTAACATAAATATACTCAAAAAACATGCATAAACTATGAAAAATGGTGGATTGATGAAGAAAAATAGGTAAAATGAGCCCAATAAGTTACCCATTTTTGGGGCTCATCATCACCCCCCTGCTAAATGGGTTGCTCATCCTCTGAGCAACTAATATAGCTCATCATCCTTGATAGCTTTGATTACCTCTCTCATGTCCCAGGCCTTCGAGGTGATGTCTTCTTCCCGATCATGAAATCCTGCTTTTCTTTCCACTTCCTCCCACTGCCTGTTTTCCTCTTCTTCCTTAACGCCTTCCAACAATCCCAAAAGTAAGGGAGGACTAAACTTTAGGTCAATCCAATTGGCCTGCAGATTTTGCATTGACTGTTTATAGAAGGGTACCCTTGCCAAGGCCTCCCTCATCCTGGTTGGAGAGTGGTATTCTCTTATATTCAAACTGTGGGGCAGTGTGTTCCACCTCCTTGTGTAAGCATGAAGGCAGTTATCCCCCAATACTCTCTCCATGTCCTCAAAGTGGGCAATAGCTTGAGCTTGTAGTTCAATGTAATCTGGTAACTCCTGAGGGTTGTTGGCCAAGTGCTGGTGGGTGCTTATCAATGCTAAGGGATCCTCTGGCTCTGCTCTGATCATTAGTGGTTCACTGAGTTCCCTGTTCATAATATCTCGGACCTTTGCTACCCTTTTTTCCTCATGATTCAACCAAGAGGCCATGGCCATAAGTTGAACATCTCCTACCACAGTGTTGAGGTCCCACGAATTCATATTTGGAAGGGCCAAGTTGTGCAAATAAAACTCTAATAATTTAGCCTTGTCCTTTGATGAGCTACGGTCACATAAAGCCATAAATTGATGATAGTTTTGAAATGGAGTAGTGCCCCTTTGGGCCAAGGTGTTAATCTAGAATTGCAACCATTGATCTTTAAGGTACAAAGCGTATGACTTGGAAGGCTGCCTACACTGTACAGCCTCTATTGCCCAGCTGGACATGCAGGCTATTTGGGCTTCCTTCTCATGTACCTGTTGCCTTAGAGACTATATCTCTTTTGCTGCTTGCAACTCCTTCTCCTGTAGCTGTTTTATTAGTGCCTCGATCTCAGCCTGCAGCCCATCCTTTCTTTGTTTTTCATCCAAGGTTTCTTTGTCTGTTGGAGGCTTTTCCCATTGTTGTTGTTCTCCTAGAATGGAGGACCTGTCTTCCTTATCGATTCTTTGTAGTTGTAGCTACTATTTCAACAGCTCGTTCTCTTCCTGTAGTTTGGCCCTCTGAATGCTTTCCACATGATTCACCATGGCAAATTCTTTCCTTGACTCCCTAAGTTTCTCTTCTAGGGAGCCTATGTCTGCCAAACCCTTGGACTTGGCAATCCTCATCCAAGAATGAGTCCTAATTCTTTCTTCCTCTAGTGTAAAGAATAGTGGCACCGCAAATTTCTGGGGAATTATTTTCCCAGCTTCTAAGAGGTTATAGTATGTGCCCAAACTGGGCTGAGGGCTTGGTTCCAATATTTCATCTGTCCTTTGTTCTTCCTATGGTTGTTTGGCCACCTTTTCCTCCAATTTTTCAGTCTCTTTTAGCTTAGCTCGAGTTTCTTGTAGAGCTTTCTCAGCTTCCTGTAGAACTGTCTTTGAGTCCATTTTTTCCAGTCTTTCTCTCCAGGTGGAAGTTTTTGGGCTTCCTCACTCATAGGTGACGGGAATCTTTGAAGGAGACCCTTCGTTTGGTTTAGGGGTTGTGTCCTCAATGATAATTGGCTCCTTTTACTGCGGCTAGGGTCTGCCTACTTTGATTCGTGTGCTCCTTCTTTCTCTAAAGTATATGGAGGTTTTCCCTTTTCGCTTCCATTTTTTTTGGAGGTGTTTTTAAGGTGGCCAGCAAAACTACTGCCCTTCTTTCCAATATTTCCGGTGATTTCCCTCTTTGCTATTTTGTTTCCATGCTTCCTGTAGAAGCCTCTGTGTCAACTGTTTCTGCCTGTATTGCGGCCATTTCAAGATCTGTCTTTGCGTTTTGTTTTGGTGTGACTTTGTGGCTGTGCCATCCTTTACTTGGGATGTTTCTGCCTTCTCTGCTCTCCTCTACTGTCTCTTTACCCTTGGTGTTTGTGCTGTTGTTCCTTGCTCTGTTTTAGGCTCATCAATTTGGCCCTTTCCCTCTTTCTCTTTTTGTCCTGCTTGTGCTTGTTTGTCCTGTGTTTCTTTACCACTGGTTTTCTCTCCTGCTTCAGTGTGTTCCCCTTCTTCACTGCTGGATGAGGTGAGCTCCTCGGCCAGAATTCTAATATCGTCATCTTTGGTCATGTTTCGTAAAATTTCCCAAAAGAGGGGGATAGTGTAGGTGTGGAGGGCATATTCCACTAGAGTTTTGATGAGCCCATGATGGAATAACTGATCTGGTGTCCCTTCCTTCAATTTTGTGCCACATTCACTTAATGACTGCAGAATAAAATATGGAATGCTCAACTTCTCTTCCAGGGGTAAATCCATTCCATGTCTCAGTTCATTCAGCAACCTAAAATGATATTCGTAGACAATGCTGAACCTCCCTTCACAGGTAATGTATTTCATGATTTGGAAACTGACTTTGCTCCAAAGAGGAGGTAATCTGGTTCTCCAGACCCCGTTTTTGTCTTCTACAGGATGTTCCTCAAGCAGAAAGAATGCTTTCTTGGCTACCTGGCCCAATGACCTTTCTTCTTTGCTCCAAGGGAGCCCTAAGGAGAGACAAGTAACACGAATGATGAGCTCAAGGGTAACTTTGAGGGTCAAACCCCTAAAATTCACTGTGGCCTGTGTCTTTGATTCAGGTTTTAGGGGAATTAAGAATTCCTTCATTATCTCATCGTCATGACCCTGAATTTTTTCACAAAAAGACATCCAATTGGCACGGGTGAAGAGGTCTACCACCTCTAGATGCTCACGCAACTTGCTGGGATCCGAAGGTTCTCTCCTGATAAACCCTCCTGGCATGGTGAGAGTGCCCTGTTTTATGCTCTGATCAGAAAAGGCAATGTTGTCTATGGATTTCTCCCCTGAACTTTGAGAAGGGATTTCAACTATCAATTAGCACCAATTTCCTGGCTTTAAGGTTGTTGCTGCCCAGAACTCGATTGTTCGTTTATGAAGGAAGAAATTGGGTTTCCACAGATAGAGTACAGAGCTCAACGTTTATTCTCAGCATACATACAAACATGAAAATTCCAATTATTCATACACAGGCTAGCCCTCATAGTTGCGTATCTTTCCTACAGGAGAATTTTTTTCTTTCTTAACAGGAACTGTGGAGGAGAATTTTGACGCAAAAACAACTGAGGAATATTGAGCAACACACAAGCAAACTACTATTTCCAACTCACAGGTGGATTTTTCTTGGGCTCCCCAATTTGAAACAGTTCAATTCACCACCTTTTTGAAACATACCATGCATAGAAGAGTGTTTTTGAGCTTACCTCTCCCGGAACTCCAAATTCGACAAAGAAAAGTCCAGGCTTCTCTACTCTAGAAAGCTGTGTCGGACTTCCTGTAGGGCTGCTTCCTGTAGAACTCTTGCCAGATTCTGTAGGATGTCACTGCGCCTCTAAACGAGCCCGGTACGCAGGAGATTTTTTGAACAGGCCGAAAAACTCGGTGGAGGATGATGGTTTAACATATTTTGGACGCAGAGAACGCGTAATTCGGCCGAGGACATTGCAAGTGCAAATGAACAGCAGGTGGTGAGAGTCTTTAGCCGAGTATCTTTTAACTGCGGCGCAATTCGTGGCAAGGGAATGAGGTGGCCGGACCAAGCCATTGATCCAATGTCACAGCCATCATTTTTTTGCGTGTCTCTAACCGCCATAACCTACCCTCTGCCATTAATCGTCGCCACCAGTACCAGTCCCGCTGATTTTCCCCGACTGGACACTCCACACATGTCGGTTGCATGTCTCGGCGGCAAATTTGAACGTAACTGAGCTTGTTCGGATCCCACAAAGCTTTGTAACAGGTTGAGGGTGGCCAGTTGACTGGCCATCGATCCCGTTCAATCTGAACCACTTTCACAGTCATGCAGTTTTCGAAATATAGTTTATGAAATTGACAAATGAGTTTAGACACTTACCTGCATGGCTGTGGATGCGTTATGCAGACTTCGGGTCTTGGAACCACTGCTTCACTTGCTGCTGCCTCGTTCTCGGGTGTTAGAACCCATTCCTTCATTTGTTGATGCTGTATGCACGGGTTTTGGAACTCGATCCTTCTGTTATCAACACTGCATGCATAGGTTCTGTTGGGTTTCAGCTGCCGAGGATGTTTTCACGTACAAGAGAAGCCTTTTGCATGTTCCCTTTGTTGATCTCGGTTGTCCCTGCATCCAGAGTATGTATTCCAGAGGGATTAGCTACTATAGGATTCCTGTAGGATGTCGTGTAGCTGCCTCTCCTCCTGGGATGTAGGCTAAATGAGTAGGGCTATATTGCGGACGAGGGATTTGTTGATAAAGAGTCTAGATGGAGTTTGGACAGGTAGGGTGAGCGAGACTTTGTTACTTGATTTGTCACTAAAAAAAAATCTGGCTATCAATCTGAGGAAAATGGGGTTTCTTGGATGGCTGTGCGGGAACACATAACCAGGTGGGTGATGGAGGTGTAAAGAGATGGAATAGGGTGCCATATGGTGATGGGTGGAAATAGGGGTGACTATAGGCCTAACAAATAGATTCCAACCTTCAACTTCCCCTCCAAGATCGATTTTGGCTTGCCCGAAGGTTCTACAGGATGTTTCCTGTAGAAGACATAAACTACCTGTAGAATAGGCAGAACATCATGTAGAAGGTGAAATCTACCCCCGAATATGATCAAATCCTAGGAGAGGCAAGTGGTCATGGAGGAAGTGTCTATGAGGGTGTCCTGTAGCCTGGTGTTGACCCCTATCCTTGTTTTATGCTACCTTCCTAACCTGCAATATATTCCCTGCAACGTGCAATTATTCCACAGAGATTAGGCCTGTTTTTTTTTTTTTTTTTTAGAGACAGCTAGGGTGCCTCCATGAGGTTTTCACCCTCACTGTCTGCCCCGGGTGCCTCTAAGAAGTTTTCACCCAGGGATATTTTTATTTCATTTCTTTGTTTTTCTCTTCTTCTTTTTTTGATGCTCAAGGTGTGGGTGGAGTAGAGACAGGGCCCTGCTCCACTACCAACACTAACTTGTCCAAAGTTTCAACGAACTCCTGCCTCGAAAGGGGTTTCCTGTAGATTTTCAATCGATGCCCATTGACGAGCATGGGGATGGCTTCTTCATCAATGGTCCTGATAAGGACTGAACCATTGTCGCTGCATTTCTCCACTGTATATGGTCCTAACCACCTTGTCCTCAGTTTCCCTTTGAAATCCTTGTATCTTGAGTCATACAGCAGCACCCAATCTCCTAGTTGGAATTAATTTTCATTAAGGTGTCGGTCATGCCATATCTTCCTCTGGAGTTGAACTAATTCTGAGTGGAGGAGGGTCTGCATTCTCTGTTCATCAAATCCATTTAGCTGCAGTAATCTTTCCCGTTGTGCATGGCTGAGATCTAGGTCGAGCTAAGCTGCCATCCTCAATGTGTTGTACTCAAATTCTATGGACAACAGAGCCTTCTTCCCGTAGACCAGCTCATAAGGTGTGAAACCTATTGTAGTTTTCCAAGTGGTGTTGTAGGCCCAGGTGGCCTCAACCAAGCGATCTGCCCAGTCCTTCCTGCTACTGCTCACCACTTTAGTCAAAATCTCTTCCAATGATCTATTAGTAACTTCCACCTGCCCATTTGCTTGTGGATGATAAGGGGTGGAAGTTCTGTGCTTGATCTTGTGATGAGCGATCAGGTCTTCAATCAGGTTAGAGGTGAACTCACTTCCTTGATCGGTGACCAACTCTCTTGGGTAGCCAAATTTGTAGAAGATATTTTCCCTTAAAGACTCAGCCACTTTTCCTTCTGTCGCTTCCTTGATTGCCTTGGTTTCTACCCAGTTTGTCAGGTAGTCTGTGCACACTATGATGTAAGACCTTTTCTTTGAAGGAGGGTTGATAGGACCCACAAAATCCATGCCCCGCTTCTCAAATGGCTCGAAGGTACCTAAGGTTGGAGGGGCATTTCATCCCTTGGATTCAGTTTCCCCATCCTTTGACATCAGTCACATTCGCTGATGTATCTATTGACATCTTGATGAAGTGTGGGACAATACTAGCCTGCCTGTATAATTTTGAAGGCAGTCCTTTTCGCTGCAAAGTGACCTCCACAGGGCCCATTGTGACAGATCAGGAGGATGTTGAAAACTTCCTCCTCCCTAACACAATGCCTCAAGATCTGATCTAGGCCAAGTTTAAACAGGTTGCCCCGATCCAAGTGAATGGGGCACTTTTCCTCACAAATTTGCTCTTGTCTCTTGAGGATAGGTGTGGAGGGAACTGTGCTGAGACCAAGTAATTTGCTATATCAACAAACCATGGAGAGAGTAATGAAATAGCAAACAGGTGTTCGTCTGGCATCTGGTCATCCACTGTCCCTTCTTCACCTGCAGGAAAATCCAATCTAGATAGAAAGTCAGCAAGAACATTTTCCTTACCTAGCTTGTCCATAATGGTCAAATCAAATTGTTGCAACAAGAGTAACCATCTAATGATACAAGAATTTACATCAGGCTTATTCATTAAATATCTAATCGCAACATGATCAGTGTGTATGAATGTTTGATAGCCAATGATGTAGTGTCTGAACTTGTTTAGGGAGTGGAATACAGCCAGGAACTCTTTTTCGGTTACAGTATAGTTCATCTCTGTCTTGGACGGGTTTTTGTTGAAAAAGTATATGGCATATGGTAGTTTCTCCTCAACTTGTCCTAAGGCTGCCCCTATGGCTCTGTTCGAGGCATCGGTGTGGATGTGGAAAGGTAGGGCCCAGTTTGGACCTCTCAAGATCGGGGCAGACACCAGCTTATCTTTCAACTCATCAAGAGCCCCTTGACAGTCATTAGTCCATTTAAACTCAACGTCTTTCCCTAAGAGGCCAAACAATGGCGAGGCTAGCTTACTGAAATCTTTAATGAATCTTCTATAATATCCTGCTAAGCCTAGAAAACTTTGAACATCTCTCACCTTTTGAGGAGGTGGAACCTTTTGGATGATAGAAATTTTGTTAAGATCCACCTGTAATCCTTGCTGAGAAATGGTATGACCTAACATGGTCCCTTCAGTCATCAGGAATTCACATTTTTCAGGACTGAGGGATAGGTTCATCTCACTACACTTGGTTAAAACGTTTCCCAGGTTAGACAATGCTTCTTGGAAGTTAGACCCATAAGGAGTAAATTCATCCATATAGAATTCCACCAAATCATGAACCAGCTCAGCAAATATGCTCAATACTGCTCTCTGGAAAGTGGCACGAGCATTGCATAGCCTAAAGGGAAGGACCCGGTAGGCAAAGGTTCCCCAAGGACAAGTGAAGATGGTCTTATCTTGGTCTTCCGAGCTGATTTGGATTTGATTATACCTGTTGAACCCATCTAGGAAAGAAAAGAACTTCTTCCCTGCCATCCCATCTAGCACTTGATCTATGAACGACAAAGGAAAATGGTCCTTCTTGGTGGATTTGTTAAGTTCTCGATAATATACACAGATTCTCCACTTCCCATTTTTCTTGGGTACAAGCACCAGAGGAGAAACCCATTCGCTGTCCAAGATGGGGTAGATGAATCCTGCATCCAACAACTTTTGAAATTCTTCTTTAACAATGTCCTTAAGGGCTGGATTCATTCTCCTTTGAGGTTGCCTGACTGGTTTACAATCCTCTTTAATGTAAATGTTATCGGTACAGACCGAAGGGTGGACTCCTTTCATCTCCTTATAGCTCCAAGCAAAGGCATCCAAATGGTGGCTCAATAAGCTATAGAGCTCCTTCTCCTGAGAGGAAGATAGGGATGAGCTAATCTTTAAGGTTCTTTCAGGGCCAAATTCCACATTTTTAACTCTGGGTGAGGTCGGATCGGCCACACAGAGGTCCACTAAAATGTTGGCTTGGGTACCTTCCACTAACTCCTCTAATGATAGTGCACTGGGGGGTGGATTTTGAATCTAATTCTCAATCAAGTCATCCTCAGTCAGAGGGCCTCCCCTGGTGACTTCTACTGTGCACAATGGTGCAGAGTAGACTTCACCCTCATATCCCTCCTCCAACCAGAGTGGTAAGTCAAGTTCTAACAGAGGTCGGGCAGGAGGTTATAGGACTAGCTGTTTGGACATAGGCCCATTCTTGATGGTCATGCTTCCAGCTCGACAACTGATGTAAGCATCCACAGTAGCTAACCAAGGCCTTCCCAAAATGAGGGGGTATCCAGTGATTTTTGCCTTTGGTTAAAGGACCAAGAAGTCCACAGGGTACTCCCAAGAATGAACAGAGACCAGGACATCCTCCACAATCCCTTCGAGACTCACGGTGGAGCGATCTGCCAACTACATTACTGTCGAGATATTTCTTAAGGAACCCTGAAGGTTAAGTTTAAGCATAGTGTCCCTGGTCATCACATTAATGGCAGCCCCTAGATCAATCAAGGTGTGGGGGTTATGGTGCCATTGATGTGGACATCAACTACAGGACTCCCAGGGTCCAAATATTTTGGATAGATTACTTGTCCCAACATCAAATCGGATAGTTGTCCTATGACATTGATAGTTGGGGCATCTCTCTTGCGCCTGCCTGGGTGCCTGAAACACTTCTCCTTGATCAATTTTTTGTGGATTGGTACATCGTTTATGGCCTGGAGAAGTGGGATTTTCACACATAACTGTTTAAGTTCCCCCAAAAGTTCAGTCTCCTCTAGGTTTGGTTGTGTGGCTACTATTAGTCTCTCAGGAAAGGGTGGAATGGCTTTGGGTTCACTTTCCTGTTTCTCTTCCTCTTCCTCCGGGGGAGGAGGTTGGCGATTTGGAAGGACCTTTCTAGATCATAGGTTGATCTCCTGAATCTCCACAGCATAGGTAGGGCATGTTGTCTCTCCAGTGTATACCTGTTGGGCCTATCTATTGTTGGGGTTCAGGTTCAGTTGAGTCGACATCTGGGGTTGTCTTGGAGGAGCATGAGGTAATGGTTGTGGTTGAGTAGGAGGTGGAGGCAAAATAGCGGGAGGAGAGTTGTATTGGGGCCTCCACCTCGGTTGAGGAGCATTCCACTAAGTTTGTGGCTGGATATGAGAGTGAAACGAATGAGCAGCAGGTTGAGTATGGTACTAAGATGGATAAGACCAAGGAGGAGGTGTGGACCAAGAAGGATGAGCAGGGGGCCCCCAAGAAGGCATGTGAGCGGATTGGTTGGGGTTGTAATAAGCTTCGGATGTTCCTTGCATCCCTTGCTCGTAAGGTCTGGACCCATGTGGCCTCCTTTGGTTAAGGAAGTAGAGTGGCTCAGTGGCCCCTTCAACCCCTTGGTACATGGCTTTAAGTCCAGGTAAGGTTGGGCACTCGTTCGTGGGGTGGTCTTCCTCAAAAACGAAACATACCTCCACTGAGTGCAATGGACACTTGTTAGGATGCCTCCTTGTACATCTGGGACAAAAAATGGCCAAAGCCCTCTCAGCTTCCTCTTTCTTCTGTTGGATTCGGAAAGTATCTAGTTGCATGGCAATGGTCTATCTCATCTCACTTTTTAGGTCTTCCATCTGATTAGCAAACTCATTCTTAGAGAAGGTGGTACTAGCTGAGAGTGAATTCCCCTTACCTCATTTCTGGGCTGCCCTAGAGTGGTTTCTAAACACAATCTTTATGTCCTCATAAGGTAGTTGGTAGATGTCTCCTCCAGCTAGTAGATGAAGGGTATCTAGAAGGTCTTCGGGGACTCCTCTAAGCAGAACCAACTTCAGAGATTCAGGGTCAAGCATGCACCTGGCTCGTTTATAGCTAAGTTGGAACCTTTCCTCGTAGTCTTCTAAAGACTCATCACTTCCAATGGTCATCTGAAAGATCTCTCCCTTTGTTTCCTTTGACCTACAGTAGTCCCAGTATTTGTTGTTAAAGGCTTGCTGCATCTGAGCCCAAGTTGTGATACTATTTCCAGGTAGCCCCATGAACCAGCATAGTGCTGCATCCTTGAGGGTAGAGGGAAAGAGTTTCAACTTTTGCTCATCTTCTGCATAGTCTAAGTTCGTCAAAGGATAATAAACTCAAATAGGAAGGTATCAGGGTCTTCAGTGGTTAATCCATGGAAATGAGGTAAGTCTGAGGGACTTATGTTTTTCATCTTCATGTCCCTGTTGGTCTCTTGGATGGGAAAGGCACCTTCTATTCTCTCCTCATCTTCTCTACCGTTTCTGTTTTCAGCCATGGTCTCAAAAGGAATGTTTTCTTGCTCTTCTTCTGTTATAGGATCTTCGTATATCTCAAGAGGTTCACCTATAGGTTCTTCTGGATCACTGCCACCAAAGAAGAGAGAAGTGTGACTCAGGGATGTGGTGGGGGTGTTGGGTAGGAATTTTCCGGTATTATCTTTGTTCCTACGAGGCATGAAAATGGAATATTTCTGTTTTCTTTTGTTTTTTTTTTTCTTGTACCTATAAAACTGAAAGAGATTGAATTGAAACTAGCTAAAATCTATCTTGTTGAAATGAAAATGCGGAATTGAAATGAAAGCAGGAAAGGACTAATCTATTTTTCTGAAATGAAATTGCAGGAATGAAATGCTAGGCCACGCTTGCAGAATTGAAATTGTGGAATTGAAATGCTAATCTATGCTTGTAGAATTGAAATGCTAATCTATGAAAGCATGAAATGTCTAATCTCTTTTGCGGGAATGAAATTGTAGAATGGAAATGAAATAAACTACTTAGTAGAAGGTTGTAGTAGAAAATAGAAGAAAAGCAGCAATCACAAATACTCTAACGCTTCCCTAGCAACAACGCCAAAAAGATGGTGGGCTCCAGTATTGTAGCAATAATACTGCAACTCCTAGGACTCCCTTCTTTACTTTTATCAACCTGGAAGTTCGTAACAAACTTGGAAGCGACGGTGCTATATGCACAAGTACTAGCTCTTGCCACAACCTGTCACTTGATTAGCTGGCACAAGTCCGCTAGGAGCTTAAGCCAACTTCTATGAGCTCTTAGAAGAAGCTTTTAACTGTGATGGATGAAAACTAACTCAACCAGAGGATAATCTACTTGCAGAAAGAGTTGAAAGCTAGAAAGGAACGCAAACCCTAGCAAACCCTAGTTGTACCGATTAACCCTACTGGTGCAAGTAAAAGGATGAAAGCTATAGAAATGGATGCCATTGAATTCTAAAAAGGTAAAATGCATGTGAATAAGCTACTTCTGAAGAAAAATATGAAGAAAACATCTTTTTGCATTTTTGAGTAATTTGTCAGAATTATTTTGCATGTGCTTTAACTGTTGTTGACTGTGCAGAGGTTGATTGGCAAAAGAAAATGGATTAGACACTTTCAGGAGGTTGGGAAGGTTAGAAGAGTGCCTAAGGGGTCCCTGGCACCCTTCCAGAGAGTTTCACAGTGATTGGATCTCAAGAAACTGCTTTCGTGAGCTTCTACAGGAAGTCTGCAAGGGTTCTACAAGATGTTCTGTGGTTTCTACAGGATGTTCCGAAAGGGAGTTTTGAAGGGTTGATGGTGGAAAAAAGGTGAAGAAGTGGGTATGGGGGTGAGATAAGGGGGTGAGGAGGTCTAGGACTTGGCGAACGAAGCAGGTGAGTGATAAGGACGGCTAGATTTGTTCAAGGAGGGGTAGAGCAATGTTGCACAAAAATATGGAAATTAGGTCAAAGTGAGGGAACGTGGCAAATGCGAGGCAAGAATCAAAGTTGGAGGATGGAGCAAGCGGTATTGATGGAGAAGGGGTAGGAAAAGAGGTATCACAGGTGCTCTGCAAGTTATTTTCCAAACTATTCAAACAAAGACTCGGAAAACCAATGACCTAGCTACTTTAACCTAATCTGACTCGAATATCAGCAAAGAAAATGAACAGAAGTTTATTGCAACAAAATCATGTGAAATAGCTATGCAAACTAAGCAATCATGAACCTGAACATGTAACCACAACTAGTATCAACTTCTGCAAATGAGAATTTAACACTAACAATTGCATGATGAAGCAAAGACAGTGTTTTTGGTGGCAGCAAGGACACCTTGGTCTCAGCTCATGGTCCCACAGAGGGAGAGGTGAGATCAGGGGTGCTTGATGGCATTTTTCTGAAGATCTTCTCTGTTATTAACCTATCAAATCAATCTAAACATGAAAAGCCTTTTTAATCATCAACAATGTCCTAGGTAACCAAGCAAGACTGTAATCTACTTAACAGAAATTATTTTGCAAAGACATTAAGAACATGTAACAGTACACGAAGGAGGCCTTGGAACTTGGGTTGGGCCCAACCCCAAGAGCTATAGGATCCTAAGAAAAAGCTCAGAACTGATGCCAAATGAAACTGCTTTCCATTATTCAAAAATAACCATGTCACAAAGAAAGTTGTACAGTAGAAGCTACAAAATGAGCTAAGAAACTAGCAGCACTATACTGCAGAATACAACAGTTCAAAAAGTAACCTACGAAGGCTAGAAGCATTCCTATTTATGCACTACGAGGGTCTCCAACAACCGTCGTTAACTCGAGCAGCTCGACTTCTTGAATTTCCAGTGATCAATTACTTTACACAAAACTGCTCGGTTGCCTTTGGGAATCCTTTTCGATGGCCTGCTGAACTCCGAGCTGAGGGTGGAGAATTTGAGGAAGGGGCCATTTAGTGCAGGAGACACCCTTCCTACGAATCCTCACCCTTTCTTCTTCATGCTTGGCTGTCATCTGGCTCATAAATGCTTGGCCTTGGTCCAAAATTTGTCCAAAAATCTGGAATAACCACGTGTTAGCCTTCTTGGTCAAATGACTATTCTCATTCTTTCAACTAACATAAATATACTCAAAAAACATGCATAAGCTATGAAAAATGGTGGATTGATGAAGAAAAATAGGTAAAATGAGCCCAATAAGTTACCCATTTTTGGGGCTCATCAGAACCCTCCTCCACGTAACCCGCATAACAATATATATATATTGGGGTTGGCAGTCATAACCTCCACCAAACCCTTCACAACTACCGCAACACAGATATATATATATATATATATATATATATGTCACATATATTATATGCCGCACATATTGCTGATTTGTAATATCTCTGATGAGGATGTCGGCATAACCCTCGATAACAACGCCGATACCTCCGCCATGCCAACCGCCAATAAGAGCAATCATCGATATTGGGAAAGCTTCGATCTTTAAGGTGTCGACAGCAGTTGCGTTGATATGTGTTAAGTGCGAGGCTTAAAGGGCAGGCTGCCCAAAGCAGACTCGACCCCTATTTCAACACATTTATGGTTTTAAAAGGTTTATATATGGAAGAGCCGTGTTTGATCCCTCAACCTCTCCATAACCATATGCCTCCTTTTGCCATTGCGTCAACCACTTTACCTTGGTGAATCCGCCCAAGGTTTTTCTACTTAAACAATAATTTTTCTCTTTGCATGTAGTTCAAGGAGGAGAGAGACCACAGGCATGGATCTCGAGGCACAATGTAGGCATGAATTTCAAGGCAGTGAATTAATTAATATTTTAGTGCAGGAACCATGAATTTCGCAGGAGGGAAAAATTCTCACTTTGTCAAAAATTGACAAGTTTTATATGGCTTTTACACTTCTCATAGCCACGAACACAATGGTGCTATTCATTTATTCATCAAAGATATGCATTTTCTAGTCATTTCTAGAATGTACGTGGAACCATGATTTCAGCAAAAACATGGAGCGGAACCATGAGCCATGAAATTTTCCCGAGGTAAAATTTTGACATTTTAGAATATAGTCAAGTTTATATTTATTTTTCATGGTTTTCCATAGGAATGGCAATGGCGAGACCAGATTTTCCATCTGAGTTATAGATTTACAGTCCATCCATGGAACAAAATCTTTGAGGAATCCCAAGGGAATCTAGAAGATTCCTTGAGCCTAGAATTCTCAACTTCTCAGAATTCAGATTTTGGATAGTCGATTCAGTACTACTCAATGCCACAAACCTGATGGTGGGTTTAGATTCCTTATTCTCTCATTTCTTCTTCTAGTCACTTTTCTAAGTGCCAGTGCAGATGTCCACATTCATGTGTGAGCAACCATATTCATGAGATCGATGCCTTGAGAGAAATGGTCCGAGTAGCTTCAGCAGTGAGACATCCACTTCTTCAGATGGCCCTTGGTTGTGAGGCATATGATGTGTTCATGTACTTCTTCTTTCTGCATTATGTTGTACAGATCCATGATTTATGTTGATGCAGGATCTTGTTTATTACATGTTGTCATGATTCCTTGCTTCATGTTATGCAAAATATTTCATATGATGTACTTGTTGTCATAACTCTTTATGTTATGCTTTGAGATGCCTTGTCGTATGTTGCTGGGATACTCTTGTTGTCGTCATGCATGTGTTTTGCTTTGACATCCCTTTTGTGCCATGTTGGCGGGATGCGCACAATGAATTTTTTGTGTCATACTGATAAGAGTCTTTTGATTGAGAGTTCTAGTTGTGGAACATCTCTTAGAGCCACTCTTGCGTGAGGGAATTCTTCCTTGTATGATCGAGACATCATCTCTATGTACATCATCTTTATTGACAACAAATAATGCAGCAGCCTACACCATCTTGACACCAGGCCCAGAGACGTGGTCCCTCCTGGATGAACTCCATTGTCAACAGCTTTTGTTTTCATGTGTTGATGATTGTTATGTTCCTCTTTTTTACAGTCTACAACTGTATTTGTTAATGTTCTTTTAAAATGCAATTTTAACACATCACGAAAGTAAAAGGTCTTGGAAAGTTCCTTCTTCACACCTGGACCTAGATCAAGTGGTATCATAGAAGGTCTTTATGTTGATGTGAATTGCAGTGTGAACAATGACAGAGGATGAAAGAGCAATGTACGAGACCATGCTTAACATTTCTAAGAAAGTGGAAATTGTGTATGAAACTCTACAAAAAGAAACATAGGAAAAAGAGCGGTTACAGCTTTAGTTGAAAGCCACAGAAGAGGCCATGGAGGAACTGGAGCAAAAAAACATAATCTTCAAACAGAGAATGATGAATTGAAGATGTGCTTACATGAAGAGAAAGAGGAGAAACAAAGTTTTCTACTATAGCTGCAAGAAAAGGACGAGGCCTTAGAAAAGCTGCAGCGAGACCCATGTGAGGTAAAAAGTAGTTCTCCATCTTCATGTATGTTTCCTGATGATGATTTCGTTGTGTTTGAAAATCATACCATAGGAATTGGCTCCAAACTATTGAAGAGAATGGGATATGAAGGAAAAGGCTTGGGCGTTAATGGACAAGGCATTGTCAATCCCATCAAAGTAGAGGAATTACCATGTCGAGCAGGACTTGGGTATGTCAGGAAAGAAGTTGGGGAATGTGCGGAGACAGTTTGTGATCCACCAACAACAAATGATGAGTAGCCCTCATCAGTTCTTTCCAAATCGAAAGAGAAGGTAAAATATGTTGATTTCCTTTCGATTTCATCTTCTGATAGTATGATGTCTGTTGGAGATTTGGAGATCCCAATTATAGGGACAAACATAAGGCTCCTTACAAAGACAAGGCACAAGGATAAAGGACTTGGTGCTAACAACCAAGGAAACACTCAACCTTTGGATGTTGTTCAGAGCATCGATTTATAGGATCGAGATACACTAAAGGAGAGTGCTCAAAGGTGTCAAATTTTCCTGCGACATCGTCGAGGAAAGAGTATGATGGGACAACATCTCCATCATCACATGGAAGTTCCCATTGTAGGGAGACAGCAGAGTCAAGATCTCATCGCCATACTAACATCAAAGACAACAAAAGAAGGTATAGCCATTTTCTATCTTCAAACGTTCCTTTTGATCATGTTGTTAATGATGAATGAAGATTAAGGCATCGGAAAACATGCACCTTTTGTGGTTTACCTAACCATACCTTTTCCAAGTGTTGGAAAAGAATGGAAGCACTCATGAGGCGTGAAAGACCCTCTCAATAGCATGAAAAGAAACAGGTTAAGCAGGTATGGAGGAAGAAAGCCTACTGCAGTCATTGCGACAGAAATGGCCATCAAAGAGCCACTTGCTGGAAGCTCCATCCAGATTAGTTCCTGAAGACAAAGCATCGGTGCGTGAACTAGGGAGAGTAGTTGTTCGACAAGTAAAGACACCTCAGGGAGGTCACCCATTCACATTGATAAGTGAGAAATGGTTTCTAGACATATTGACATTTCATGGTCATTCTTTTTTAAATCACTTGTTGCATTTTAAAGTGTAAAAGTGATGATGTGTTTCCATCACTTGGTCAGCAACAATGATGTCTAGTCATGTTTGAGTCATATTTGGAGTGCATGTTAAAACTTCGAAGGTGATGTTATGTTTCTGTCACTTTTCAAAACAATCATGTTTGGCCTTATGTATGTAAAGCATGTGTTTTAGTGATGATGTGTTTTCCATCACTTTTTGAAGCAACCATGATGAGTTGGACTTGTTGTCATAGCTGGGTTATTACGTCCATCTTGTTGTAAATTTGACCACCGAGTATGTGTTATAAACTCATGGCAGGTATGGGACGTTTGGGTCTTTAGTTGGGTCATGTTATTTAAATCATGTGATTTGAAAACAATGTACTACAGGTTGCGGAAGTAGCAGGTGCCAGCTCGTCACTTAAGGCTCCGAAGAAAAAAGGTGAAGGAGATGGAAACGAGACCTCTTCAGGACATTTGTGATGCGGATAGGGTACAGAGAAAGATGCAGATTATTTTCCATGCTTTTGGAGGACCAAAAGCTCCTCAGTGGGGAGGATTGATCTAGGAGGCTCCAGTGAGAAACATAAGACAAAGATGGCTCAAAAATCAAAGTGTTTGGATTGTACTCAAACTAGGACCATATCAAACACCTCGTCGTCTTGACCGTGATGGTGCGAACGACTTGTCATACTGAGCTCGTATGCGAAAGATAGAGCTCTTCAAATTTTGACATGACAGGAGAAAGTGGGGCCCACAACATGCCACATAGCATCCCAGTAAGCAGGTGGGACCCACATGGAAGCCCATCAGCCATTGACACTTGGCATTTTCTCATTTGTCTCCTAAAATCTGCATAAGAGACAAAAATCATGGGAAATGGTTAAATAAATAACCATATAAAAAAATATTGTTTAATAGTTATTAATAACTATATAAAAAAATCACAATCACCACATTTTACCAAAGGAAATCCATATATATATTAAGGTCGATGGCGATAACCCCCACCGGCCTTATCACAAATGGCAGCAATAATATGGTTTCGGGATCGGCGGTAATAACTCCCGCCGAAACCTCCTCCACGTAACCCACATATATATATATATATATATATCTATATATATATATATATATATATATATATATATATATAGATATAGATATATATATAGATATAGATATCTATATATATATATATATATATATATATATATATATATATATATATATATATATATTGGAGTCGGCGGTCATAGCCTCCGCCGAACCCTCCACAACTGCCGCAACATATATATATAACACATATATTATATGCCGCACATATCGCCGCACCAATCGCTGATTTGTAATATCGCTAATGAGGATGTCGACGTAACCCACGATAAGGGCGTCGATAACTCCGTCGTGCCGACCGCCGATAAGAGCGATCATCGATATGGATATCGCCGAAGTCATAGAAATTGGGTTGATATATGTGTTAGTGCCCCATGTTAAGCACCGATTGTGATTTAATCTGCCGATATATGCACCAACCATAATGCCGATTGTCGATATTGGGAAAGCTCTGATCTTTAAGGTGCCAACAGCAATTGCGCTAATATGTGTTAAGCGCAGGGCTTAAGGGGTAGGCCACCCAAAGTGGACCCGACCCCTATTTCAACACATTTATGGTTTTAAAAGGTTTATATATGGAAGAGGCGGGATTTGATCCCCCGACCTCTCCATAACCATATGCCTCCTTTTGCCATTGCGCCAACCACTTTACCTTGGTGAATCTGCCCAAGGTTTTTCTACTTAAACAATCATTTTTCTCTCTACACGTAGTTTGAGGAGGAGAGAGATTGCAGGCACAGATATCGAGGTAGAATGCAGGCACGAATTTCAAGGCAGTGAATTAATTAATATTTTAATGCAGGAACCATGAATTTTGCAGGAGGGCAAAATTCTCACTTTGTTAGAATTTGACAAGTTTTATATGGCTTTTACACCTCTTATTGCCACAAACACAATGGTGTTGTTCGTTTCTTCATCAAAATTCTACATTTTCTAGTCATTTCCAGAATTCACGTGAAACCATGATTTCAGCGAAAACATGGAGCAGAACCATGAGCCATGAAATTTTCCCAAGGAGGTAAAATTTTGACATTTCAGAATATAGTCAAGTTTATACTTATTTTTCATGGTTTTCTGCAGGGATTGCAATGGCAAGATCAGATTTGCCATCTGAGTTACAGATTTACAGTCCATCCATGGAACATAATCTTTGAGGAATCCCAAGGGAATATAGAAGATTCCTTGAGCCTAGAATTCTCAACTTCTCAGAATTCAGATTTTGGATAATCGATTCAGCACTAGTCGATGCCACAAATCTGATGGTGGCTTTAGATTCCTTATTCTCTCATTTCTTCTTCTAGTCACTTTTCTAAGTGCCAGTGCAGATGTCCACATTCATGTGCAAGCAACCATATTCATGAGATTGATGCCTTGAGAGAAATGGTCTGAGTAGCTTCAGTAGTGAGACATCCACTTCTTCAGATGGCCCTTGGTTGTGAGGTATATGATGTGTTCATGTACTTCTTCTTTCTACATTATGTTGTACAGATCCATGATTGATGTTGATGCAGGATCTTGTTTATTACATGTTGTCATGATTCCTTCATGTTATGCAAAATCTTTCATATGATGTACTTGTTGTCATAACCCATTTATGTTATGCTTTGAGATCCCTTGTTGTATGTTGTTGGGATACTCTTGTAGTCATCATGCATGTGTTTTGCTTTGACATCCCTTTTGTGCCATGTTGGTGGGATGCACACTGTGCATTTTTTGTGTCATACTGATAGGAGTATTTTGATTGAGAGTTCTAGTTGTGGAACATCTCTTAGAGCCACTCTTGCATGAGGGCATTCTTCCTTGTATGATCAAGACATCATCTCTGTGTACATCATCTTTATTGTCAACAAATAATACAACAGCCTACACCATCTTGACACCGAGCCCGGAGACGTGGTCCCTCCTGGATGAACTCCATTATCAACGACTTTTATTTTCATGTGTTGATGATTGTTATGTTCCTCTTCTTTACAGTCTGCAGCTGTATTTGTTAATGTTCTTTTAAAATGCAATTTTAACGCATCACGTAAGTAAAAGGTCTTGGAAAGGTCCTTCTTCACACCCAGAAGGTATAGATTTTGAAGAAAATTTTGCACCTGTTGCTAGACAAGAAGGTATAGATTTTGAAGAAAATTTTACACCTGTTGCTAGACTTGAAGCCATAAGTATGCTTCATTATCTTTCTAGCTTTCAAAAATGCAAAGTATACCAAATGGATGTAAAATTTGCTTTCCTTAATGGAGATTTAGAAGAAGAAGTTTATATTGAACAACCAGAAGGATTCATTCTTGGAAATGATGCAAAACTTGTATGCAGACTCAAAAAGGCTCTCTATGGTCTAAAAAAAATCCAAGGGCCTGGTATTACTGTCTTGACAAATATCTACACCAACAAGGTTTTTCAAAAGGTTCAGTAGATAGCAATCTATATACAAAGATTGACACTAATAAATTGCTAATTATTGTTGTTTATGTTGATGATATCATTTTTGGTAGCAATGAAGAATCCATGAGTCAGAATTTTTCTTCAGTAATGCAACAAGAATTTGAAATGTCCTTGCTTGGTGAACTTACCTATTTTCTTGGTCTACAAGTTCAACAAAATAATGATGGTATTTTTCTTTCACAAACCAAATATCTCAAAAAGATCTTGAAAAGGTACGTCATGGAAGATTCTAAACCTATATGTACCCCAATGGTAACAGGATGTAGTCTCAACTCAAATGATGAATCAATAGTAGTACATCAACCAACTTACAAATCCATGAGTGGCAGTCTTCTTTATCTAACAGGTACCCGACCTGACATCATGCATGCAGTAGGAATAGTTGGAAGATTCCAAGCAAATCCAAAGGAATTCAAGCAGTCAAAAGATTTTTCAAATATCTTCAAGGAACACAGAACTTTGGTTTATGGTATCCTAGAGATATAGATCTCACTCTCCATGCATATACAAGTGCAGATTGGGCAGGAAGTGTTGATAATATAAAAAGCACTAGTGGTGGTGCATTCTATATGGGTTCCAAGTTAGTGTCTTCGATCAAAAAAAAAAAAAAAAAAAAAAAAAAAAAAAAAAAAGTTCAATTGCGCTATCTACAGTTGAAGCAGAATATGTGGCTGCTGCATCTTGCTACACACAACTACGTTGGATGATGTAAACCTTGCAAGACATTCAGATCACACGTACTCCACCCATCTTCATTCTATGTGATAATACAAGTGCCATCATTATTTCAAAGAATCCATTCATGCACTCCAAGACCAAGCACATACCCATCAAATACCATTTTCTACATGAACAAGTGCTTGAACAAAAGGTCAAATTGGAATATGTTCCCTCCAAAGAACAGGTTACTGATATATTCACTAAACCACTACCCAGAGAGATATTTGAATATATCAGACAAAATTTGGGAGTAGTTGTTGCATCATCCTGCTATTAATTCCAACTTTTTCAGGAGAAAGGCTCTTATATGCGTGTTTCATGAAGCAGAGTCACATACACACATGGGTTGCTATGGTTAAAGGAGCATATATGTGTTTCAGACAAGAAACACAGTGGGGCAGGATATGATATGGGTGCTCTCACTGATATTGATGATTAAATGCTCTGTTCATTAATTTTATCTGACTGCCAAAGATGCCTTGATCATTGTCCTGTTAACAATGCACACGTAGCACAAGTTCAGGGGAGCATTAGCCTTCACATACATTCATCTTTGTTTGCATTATGGTTGTTGAGTCTAGCTATGGCTTCAGATATTTATACCATTTGTTACTCAAGTCATGTAAAAGTCTAGGAAGTAATATGAGTCCTTTTGGACAAATTATGTAATTTGTATCCCCACTTTACATGGGATGGATGATGTAATATTTCTTGTTTCTGTCATGTATAAAAAATTGGTATATCCCCACTTGGTTGGGTGGATGAGTCAAATTTGATATATCCCCACTCGATTGGGAGATGGACGTATCTATGAGTCTTTGGTGATAGGAAGGTCAAAGTAACATAGTTGAGTTATAGAGTCATGATACTCTTTTGAAAATATTTGCAGACTCTGCATATGCTCAGGGGGAGAATGGATGATATATCACATCTTAGCATGTACAAAGGGGGAGCTCAATCAGAAAATTCAGCATGTACTCAGGGAGAGCATGACCAGCATAATGTATGTAAAAGGGAGAAATTATCTTGGTCTGCCATTTGCCCTTGATGTCAAATGGGGAGAGTGACCTGGTGTTGTTGTTGCCATCAAGTCCAAAGGGGGAGATTATTGGCATTATGATATTGGTGTTGTCCTTGATGGAAACTCACTCAAATGAAAGATCACGGTGCAGCATGACAACAATAAAGAATTATAGATCAGACTATAAATAATGAAGAAAGAGAGGTATATGCAGGTTCACCTTAACAAAGCTCCGTATACACGTAGGTTCACTGAACACAAGTACCGTATACATACACATGAACTTTCACAGAAGGAAAAGAATGTATATGTTGGAAAACTAAGTTTTTGGTCCGAGGTATTTGGTCCAAGGTATTTTGATCCATGGTATTGGTCCAAGGTATTTAGTCCGAGGTATTGACCCTAGGTATTTGGTCCAAGGTATTGGTCCTAAGTGGTTTTGATCCATGGTATTGAGAAAGGCCTAAAACTATATAAGGAGGAGATGATAATTAGGCCAAGGGGTATGCAAGTATCGAATATCTGATGAAGTGTGAGATCTAGTATGCAAGTTATTGGCTTATGGTGATTTTCTTGATCTGAACCAAGGATGAACCTTAGCGATTGATGAGGGACAAGATCTAATGATGGATTGGGATCTTAAGGCTTGAAATGAATTATCATTATATGGTTTGATCATGTATAGTCTATATATGAATATTGACACATGTGTTATTCTGTAAATGTTATGATCTGGGTATAACTAAAGTCTGGAATAGCTGCAAAATTATGAATTAATATTTACAGATGTGTACACTGGTTGGCCTTGATCAAATCACGTATACACGCAGGTTATACACATGGAAATAGTGTATACCTTATAAAGTATGTTTTAGTTGTTTCTGTTTGCTATTGCAGAGTTTTGGGTTTTGCTTTGGGTTTTGGTGACTGTATTCTTGTGACAATGTTCTGAATAAGCAGATTCAGGTTATGATGATTGAGTTTTAGTGATTGGTTGATGCAGATGTACATGATGATTGTATTGCAGTTATGATGTTGTTGATGGGTCCAGTATGAAAATTGGATGAAACGTGGCCTTCAGATTGTGGTGTTGTGTTCAAGGAGTATCTAGTCTGAAAATTCATGAAACGTGGTCCCTGGTAGAAGAGTGGAGTTTTCTGTAGGCTAGCACCTACGTACTAGTATACATATTGGCTAGTACAAAAGCTATGGTTTTGTAGCTCCCTTCCAATAGTAGCTGGAAAATGGGAGAAGGTTTTAGCCTTCTGTAGGTGGGTGCCTGCATACTGGTATGAGTCTGCACCAGCACAAGATTGTAAACGGATTTTCTTATTACTAAATGAAGACAAAGACGATAGTAGCAGGTGGTTTTTACCCACAATGGGTTTCCACCTTATATCTTGGTATTCATGTGTGTTTCTTATGTGTGATGATTTATTCTACTTTTACTGCACTATCTAATAATTCTATGATATACTGATTAAATTTCAATACATGATAAGCTGTCTAAATCAAAAGTTCTATACATATACGCTTGTTTCTTTAAGTAAAGTTGCGTGTACACGCTAGTTTACTTAGCTGAAGTAGCGTATATAAATATGCTTGGGAAATTAAATTATTGCTCTGATAATGTTGATTCACCCCCCTCTCAGTATTGTTTCCAACAACAACTTGTTCCATGTAGTCTGGATTTAACTCTGTTGGTGTGAGTTGTTCTGCAATGTCGGATGTGTCCAGTAATGGTGGAAAGTATGGCCGAAGGCCACATTGAACATTGGGTGCAAGCCAAGGAATGGGAGAATTTTAAGCTCAAAAGCATTATCTCCCATAGCCTTGGTGATAGTGTATGGCCCATATCGAAGTGGGTGAATCTTGTGGTGGGGCCCAGCGAGGCGCTCCTTTTGCAAATGTAGCCAAACTTTGTCACCCACCTAGAACTTGTCTGGCATCCGATGTTGATCATGTTGTTGCTTGTAATTAGCATTGGTTTTGTCCAATATGTCATGGACTTGTTGGAAAATGTGTTTAATGTGCTCAATGAATCATTTTACTTGTCAAGTTTGGACTAGACATGAGCCGAATTTGCCTGGGTCGCGAAAAAAGGTATGGCCACATCAATGGGACATAGTGGCTAGAATCCCAAACCCACCTGAAAAGGGTTGTGGCTAGTCAAGCTGTGAAGAGCCCAGTTATAGCTGTGTTGGACATAGGGGAGTCTCTCATCCCATGTGCATGGATTCTTCAAGTTGTACATGCACAGAATGTGAATGATCATCTTGTTGATGACCTCTATCTAGTCATTAGTTTGGGGATGGAAACTTGTGTACTTAGTGAACTTGGTGTCTAGCATCAACCAGAGATTGGACCAAAATGTATAAAGTAACTTGATGTCCCAATCTGAGATGATAGATTGTGGGATCCCAAAGTGTACCCACACTCATTCAAAGAAGAGTTTAGTAGTGGCTTCTTCTTTGATATTCTTCTTGCAGGCCGCCATAATGGCCATCTTCAAGAACCTATCAAAGACCACAAAAACATAGTTGTTTCCATGCTTAGTAGAAGGAAGGCCCGAAATGTAATCCATGGAGATGGATTCCCAAGGTCGACTAGGGGTAGGCAACAGAGTATAAAGGCCTTGATTCTTGATGGTTGGTTTAGAAATGGTGCAGAAAGTGCAGGATCTGATGTACTTCCCAATATCATGTCAAAGATTTAACCAATAGAAATAGTTCTACAGTACTGCCACATTTTCTCGACCCTGAAATTCCCAACAGCCCAACTGTAGTGTGCTTCCAAAATAATCTTGGCACGCTCACTTGAAGGAACATAAAGGTGTCGTAGGTGGCATAACAGAGCATCCTGGAGGTGAAAATATAGAACTCACTGACCCTTGAAGAGAGCATGGTGTGTGTGGTCGAATTTTAGGTCACTTTTGTAGAGAAGTGGCCAATCAAAAGTCTCATGCGCACAAGAGTTGAGCGCGTGGTTAATGCCATGATCCGTGGTCGGCTGAGGTAGTTTGCAACATTATTGGTGTTTCGCTTCTTGTACTTGATATTAAAATGGAATTGTTGCAGGTATGTGGACAACTTCTAATGGAGATCATTCTAAAAATTTCCTTGCGTCTGTATGAATTATAGGGGTCAGTGGTCTATGTGGATGATTGTTTCCTTCCCCAAAATGTAATGCTTCCATTGTCAGTAGGCCTGCACAATGGAATACATATCTTTGTCATAAGTGGGTGTTGTTGGGAAAAGTATCCATTCGGAATGCCCCTATCCCACTCTAAGGTGTGATAGTTCCTTAGCAACAAACAAGGAAAACTAATTGAGTATTTCTTCTTTATGAAATGTAAATGAGGAGAAAGGATGTAACTAACCCGTGTCTTCCGCTAGTTTGTTGATCCAATCACTCCTCTCTTCAGTGGCTCTCAGCTCCTTGCTCCTTCACCGGCCCAGCTTCATCGAATTCCTGCAAGATCACAAGAGAGAGAAACTACATGAAGATATAGATATACATTCATAAAAAGCTCAAGATCAGATTAAGCTAAACATGTAAGCATAACAAAACATCATTGGTACACAGCATGTAGGAGAAACTCAAATAGTTTATTGATAGAATAAGAAAGTCCAAGAGGAGATACAACCAAGTGAGTTTCTATCTAGCATCTACCTCCCAACAAAGGAATCCCTTCCTCTCCTCCAACAAAGCATAAATCACCCAATGTACTAATCTCAATCTCAAACCAACAACAATTCTCTGCAAAGTACAAAATTCCAGCCTCCTGAACCTTTGGGTGAGAGATCCATATATAGATGTAAGCAGAGAGGATGAGTCAGCTTATGTTTTGACTTGTGGCTTCTCTCTGTCAGTTCTTGCTTCCACTTGGAGGTTGAGAGCCTCTTACTCATCACTAGTCGAATTCATTGAGGCAAGTGTCATTGGAGAAGATTCTGGAAGCTTCCAGGGCCTTTCCACCTCGTTGAATGAGTTTTCCATTTGTCATTTCCTGCTCAGCGCACCCTGGTAGTGCTTTTAGGTGTGTTTCAATGCACCCAGCTAGTGTACTGGGGTGCACTGCAACGCAGGTAGCTAGAAGAGCTTTTGAATTGATCCTGAATTGACTGTTTTTGAGTTGTTTTTGGTGGATAACTTCTGGGAGAAGCTGTCATTGGTTGACCTTGTTCCTTTAGGAGCTGTAACAACATCTTTAGGGACTTTGGATCCCTTGAATTATGGACATTTCATGCTTATAGTTGTAAGGCACAAAAATGTCTATAACAGTTGCCCCCTAAATTATGAGGCTGTTTATCGGGTGAAATGCTTTATTAAGAGGATCCAAAGTTCATTCAATGTTGCGAGGAGACCTGTAATAAGATACAATACAACACATTATTTTTCATACTGTTTTCATGATCTAGCTGAGGCGGGCATTCCCATGCTCAACTTTATAAATTCATTTTATGTACATAGGACAGACAATCGTCTGATGGTAGACTGATGATTTTGATGAAATCATCATCCTTTTGGTAGGATGATTATCTGTGCTGCAATGTTGTACATGTCAATGTCTTTATTTTTCCTGAATATATATCACAACCTGGATGGATGAAACTAGATCTGGGGTCTTCAATCTCGTCCGATCTTCACTCTAAGTACAAGTCGATCCATGTGAGAAATGTTCTGAAGTCGAACATGGAAAGACATCGCTTGATTACCAGTCAATGATGTAAACTGTTAACAAGCGCGAGAGGAATCACCGATAATGATAATGACCCTCAAGGTACTGCAGTACAATTCACGTGGTGTGAATAAAGGACTTGGCATCGAACACCACGCAAAATCTTTCAGTCGAAGGTCATTGAGGTATACCTGTCGTCGGAAGTGAGAAACTTGCCATTGAGGCATGCAAGTTTCAAAGTACTGAAGGGGGTGTTCCTAGATCAACTTCTTGGATAATGAGCTGATGTCGACAAGAAGCGATCCGTCAAAGGAGGGACTTAATGTATCCCACATCAGTGACATGGAACGGAGCAAATGATTTTGATGGAGGTGAAAACGATCTGATGATATATGGTTCAGGGTGGCGGTCATGAAAGAATGAAGGATAATGTATGGTAGTGGATGGGACATGGTTGACTTCTCTGGATGACTTCTCTTGAACATATCAGCGACACTTATGTGATGGATTTGTAGCATTTAGCCAAAAGATGGATGGTATGGCGAGACCATGGTGATGTGACCGGTGAATGAAACAACCCAACCCGACTCAGGCATGGAGTGGAAGTGTCATGTTCAAGAGCGACTTGCTACCAATAAAGTTCTTTGAGTTTCTTCCCAATTTTCCCCAGTCATTGCTGACCAATACCTCTTTATTTTTGTCAAGCTTGAGGAGGATAACATATGCTTGTTCTATAATTTTCCCTTCAGGCAAACCCATCGCTATGTTTTAACGAGCCTAGTGATAGTGAAACTCGTTCTCGTCTAAAGACAAGTTTGTCGCTATTAATGTTTTTTAACGAATTTAATGACAAAGATAACTCGGTCCCTTTTCATTTTTAGAGAGTCTAAAAAGGTACGTAAAGATAACTCCAAAATTCCTTTTTTGTCATCTAATCCCTTAAGTCCGAAAAAGTATAAAACAATACAGAAGGGATGAATTTTAGATAGCTTTAACGAGCCGAACAAAACAAGCGCTCGATCTTTTTGTGCAATAATCCCTCAGGTCCAAAAAGATTAAAATCTAGAGGAGGGATAACACTTCCGGTCACTTTAACGAGCTGAAAGGCAAAAACTCGGCAATCTTTTCATATTTTACGAGTCAGATGAAAAGAGCTTAAAGAAGACTCGTCTTTTGAGGAACGAGTGATAAAACGGGTTAGCAGCTGATTCCAGGTACGGGTTGGAATTTTCCAAGCACGGTAGTGTCACAAGGATGGCTAGTGAAATCACTCTTCGCAGCTGTTCCTCAAAATGGGTAAACAATCATATGGAGGTGAATGATCGGCCAATGGAAAAGTGGAGGTGACGATGCAAACACGACCAAGGCTTTAATGGCTGATAATGTTACATTCACGGAGGTTATTTACCGGAGGATAGTTCATTTTTTAACGAGCTTAAACACGGGTTGAAACACTTGCTCGATCTTATTTTTATTTTTTAACGAGCATGAACTATGTGCTAAAACTGCTCGATCTTATGTTTAGTTTTTAACGAGCATGAACTATGTGCTAAAACTGCTCGATTTTCTAGTCATATGATAAGAATGTCTCATGTAAGATCCCATTTTTTATGGAGCTTGCGCCTCACAAAGCTATGCTCCTGGAATCCTTTCTTTATGCAAGTTCGGAAATGACTAATCCTACGAGTTTAAAGGGTTAGACCTACAGGTTTAAAGGGAAGACCTAAAAATTTAAAAAATAAATAGCCGCCCCTTTCTTGCACTCCAAAAGGTTTGCATGCCCCCAGGTATAAAACAGAGTTTCAAGGTTACCCCTACTTTAGTTCGATAAAACATTTGTTTCAACGAGAGAGGCCTACCTCTTACAGGTCACCCAAAGATTGTTTTATTAATCTTTCAAACTGAACACTTCTTCGGCAATGTCTACCGAGATAGACAAAGGTGATTGACTCAGTTCTGTCAACTCACATAACTTTGACAAGAGAATCTTATTCTAGAACAACCCCTCTTCCAATCACGGACGGGGTACGGACTAGTCATATTCTCCCGCGGAAACCTACCCTATACCCAAAGTTTTCCTGCCGAAGTAGACCAGGACGCATGCCCCCTGGGTTCCAGTCATATCCTTCCGAATTACTCGCACTCATCGGGAGGACGGACCGTGGGTTGAGACATTTCTTGCGTGAAGAGACCATTTAGGGAAGGTATATGACTATTTGCGATGCGTGATCCAGGAAATGAAAGCTGGTCCACGAGCTTGACCACTCTTCCTTCGTGCGGAAAACACATTACTCTAAAGAGTGAGGAGACGATGGCTCCCATGCAATATATATAGTCTCGTCCAAGGAGTAGGTTATAATCCAAGGGTCCTTGAACGACCATCACGTTCATTTGAACGGTCTTCCCTTTCAATGTTATGGGCACATTGGGGAGGATCCCTAAAGGTCGACTCGTTCCTTTATCAAAGCCTGTCAGATTTCTCATTTCAGGCAAAAGCGCTGGCGAACCAAGCGCTTTCCAAGCAATAGAGGAAAGGATACTCACAGATGCCCCCTCATCAATGATGGTGCTAGCCATGACCATTCTGTATATTTGGACAATAATTCTGAATGGTATGCTTGCTGGCAAACAGGGTCTGTCTAGTTGGTTCTAGTCGAAGGAGACAACTAGGTTGCTTGGTGGTGGGACCGAGTAGACAGCCGGGTATCGCTCTGACGAACTTCCTTCCTGCGATAAAGGAATGGGGGAATTGGCCCCGTGCTCGTCGGAGTCTGTGTTGATGAAGAGAATTTGGATGGTATCATCTTTATCCTCTTCAGTGACTGTATCATTCGAAGACAAAACCTCTGAAGGAAAGACCGGGTCAACTGCCGCCTCGACCTTTTGACTTTCATCGGGTATGGATTCAGCTGGTTCATCTTCAATGACCGGCGCTTCAGCTGACCACTTGAGCAGGCCGGCTGGATTTTCAACTAACGAAGGACTCGGCAAGAGTTTTTTATATCCAGGAGGAAGTCGTAACGGTGAAACCGGACGATCATCCAAAACTCTTTTTGCTTCGTCTAAGAAGGGACAACGGTGGATGGCGTGGTTGCCTTCGCACAGTCTACAGGGAGATATAGCTCTCCCTTTTTGTCCAAGGACTTCACTTTCGCTAGTTGAAGGTGTGCATTCAACATGGCTATCAGAGGTTGATGCCACCAGATTGTGCAAACGGGGAGACGAGTCCCTTAGTATCCGAGGGATGCAGGAACAATCTCTGTGGAAATGGTCTCCCTTGCATATGACACATGGCGATTTAGGCCTAGTCAGTGCTGTGTGTGGATTTTTGTCAGAAGACACTTGTTTGCCCCCAGTCGCTTTTGGCTCCTTCTTCTTCGTCTCTTTCTTCTTCTTTTCCTTCTTCTCCTTAGGAACTTGGTTTTTTGTTTTACCAGTTCCGTCAAGCGAAGAGGAAGGAGGAGAGGAAGAATTAGAGGAAGTAGAAGGCTGGTGGGCAACTCTGGATTGGTCTAACTGTTGATTCAACTGTTCAGGAATGGTGGTGTTCTGAACGACATTGGTTGAGAAGAGCCAGACCGATAAGCTAATTGTCAGTCCTGGAAGCGACAATGTGGCCATATGGGGCGCACCAACATCTCCCCAAGAGGAGAAGGGACTAGGATTTCCACCAAGGGGAATTCCTTGGTTGGTAGGCTCCATTTTCTCAACCTAAAGATCAACGTAGGAAAAAGGGTATGAATATTCCGTTTAAAATAAATTTTAACGACGCTTGGACACAACTTGCTTTTTCAATTTTAAAGAGTCGAGAAAAAGCAAAAGATGACTCTAGTCTCCTTCGATGTTTTAACGAGCCCGAAGTGACAAATGCTCGGATGGACTTTTTACATTATAGAGTCTGAAAAAGGCCAAAAGGAACTGCTCTGGAGTTCTAGGTAGAGGGTGTGCCAAACTTTTCGCAAAACCGCAGAATACTTTTTAAGGTATGGGCGGTCAATCTTCCCGAATGCTGTGTTCAGTGCATTGCAATCAGTAGGGTGGCCGACACGGCTTCCTAAGGATAAAGGTTTTATGCCTATAGGGGTCTCCCAATATATACTCGACGGTACGTGGGAGCACAATCCGTACTGGCGCTTATCGTCTCTCAGGAGGAATCACCCAACCATCAGCGAGATCGACAGTCACCAGGTTTTACGACGTCGGAACACGTCTCTAGCCTAGACCTCTATGTTGTGCGTTAAGTTACAAAGCGTTGTTAAGTTCATTCAATTTATTTTAGGTTGATCTTTCTTAGAAGTTTGCCTTTTTGGATCACCACAAGATGTATGATACAATTCCTAAATGCAGTCTAAAGATGATAAGCAAGCGTTTATATCTTTTCAACAATGAAAATCCTAGCTACAAGGGGAAAAGAAAGACACAATCTTTTCTCAAAGAGCATAGAGCACACTGTAAATGCACTTTTCCTAAATCAAAGCATGCAAACTATCAATATGCAAATGCACATATGCATGTATTTGTTTTCGCTTTCTTAATATTGATGCCTAAAAAGAAAGCTGTTGTACAAATTTGAATTCGATTTCAAGTGAAAAACGTAAACAAGCTCCTTTTTCGAAATCTAAAAGACGATTACGACACTTTATGATTTACTTGTTTCGACACTATAAATGCATAAATTCAAACCAAACGACAAAAGTAAAAGCTTAATCAACTGTGAACAGCAAACAAACTCACTCCTAAGATCAAAACGACACTTACGACAGGTCTAGATCTAAGGGCGACAGTATGACTAGTTTACTTTTTGTAATGGGAAACTGCAAATGATGTAACAAATACACAAAGAACAAATACAGTTTCTTTATACAACTGAGGCAGAATTGAGGCAAAGAAAAGGGGTTTCAGATAGGTACACTGACTGATAACAGGCTGCAAAAAATAGAGATAAAACTGAGCAAAAGGAAGCAGGGAACCACAACTGCACAAGGCAGGGGCTGATCAGCGCACCCTCAGCACAAAGAAACTGAAATTCAGCACAGGTATCCTTCACGGGACCTGCATTGAAATGCAGAGCCTCTTCATAGAGTCTACGCTGAAGCAGAAACGAGAATTGTTTCTGGGTTCTGGGTCACGGTTTACAGTTTAATCTACAGTTTTTGGCCGGATAAAAGCTATCAATTAGGTACAATTAGAGGGATGATTTAAAGGAGGACTAAGATCTATCACAAAGGGCTGTTATAGCACTTGTGGATCAGCTGTTCAGATCATAAAAACAGGCCCAGTGAGTGGACTAGAGTGACAAATCTCTACTTTGCATTTGAAAATGGCAAATGAATTTCGATTCGACACTCCTGAGTTTATGAGAAGAACAACAATAGAAACACAAATAGACTAACAAGATACGTTCCCCAGCGGAGTCGCCAATTTGTTATTGGGAAAAGTATCCATTCGGAATGCCCCTATCCCACTCTAAGGTGTGATAGTGCCTTAGCAACAAACAAGGAAAACTAATTGAGTATTTCTTCTTTATGAAATGTAAATGAGGAGAAAGGATGTAACTAACCTGTGTCTTTCGCTAGTTTGTTGATCCAATCACTCCTCTCTTCAGTGGCTCTCAGCTCCTTTCTCCTTCACCGGCCCAGCTTCACCGAATTCCTACAAGATCACAAGAGAGAGAAACTACACGAAGATATAGATATACATTCATAAAAAGCTCAAGATTAGATTAAGCTAAACATGTAAGCATAACAAAACATCATTGGTACACAGCATGTAGGAGAAACTAAAATAGTTTATTGATAGAATAAGAAAGTCCAAGAGGAGATACAACCAAGTGAGTTCCGATCTAGCATCTACCTCCCAACAAAGGAATCCCTTCCTCTCCTCCAACAAAGCATAAATCACCCAATGTACTAATCTCAATCTCAAACCAACAGCAATTCTCTACAAAGTACAAAATTCCAGCCTCCTGAACCTTTGGGTGAGAGATCCATATATAGATGTAAGCAGAGAGGATGAGTCAGCTTATGTTTTGACTTGTGGCTTCTCTCTGTCAGTTCTTGCTTCCACTTGGAGGTTGAGAGCCTCTTACTCATCACTAGTCGAATTCATTGAGGCAAGTGTCATTGGAGAAGATTCTGGAAGCTTCCAGGGCCTTTCCACCTCGTTGAATGAGTTTTCCATTTGTCATTTCCCGCTCAGCACACCCTGGTAGTGCTTTTAGGTGCGTTGCAACGCACCCAGCTAGTGTATTGGGGTGCACTGCAACGCAGGTAGCTAGAAGAGCTTCTGAATTGATCCTGAATTGACTATTTTTGAGTTGTTTTTGGTGGAGAACTTCTGGGAGAAGCTGTCATTGGTTGACCTTGTTCCTTTAGGAGCTGTAACAACATCTTTAGGGACTTTGGATCCCTTGAATTATGGACATTTCATGCTTATAGCTATAAGGCACAAAATGTCTATGACAGTGGGATACTTCTGGACTATGTCTGAAAGTGTCTCACTGTGATATTTGTTATATGGAATTTGCATCTACGGATAAAAACATTTTCCCTAGGTGGGTAGCTACACCTAGAACAACAGAAAAAAGTAGTTTAACCTTTTCCTATAGTAGATAGATGAGATGAAGGAACTTACTTGTAGTATTTTGCTTCGTTGATCTCTTTTGAATCACTCTCATCACTCCCACTTTAACTAAATTCACTCAATTGGTACCTGTGTCAACAGAAACAGAAACAAGAAACAATCAAAGCATACATGATATATCTACTATAAACTAATGGAATCGAAGACACTGAAACACATAATCATCATAGATATGAACAAGAATATGAGAAAAGGAATAAACTCTTTATTAATGTAGAATGAATATTTTCACCCAATACAGTTTGATCTTGTGCCACTCCTCCAGCTTCAGTACAACCCTTGCCACATCAAAAGCACACCAATCTAGCATCATAACATTTCTTAACATGAACTGAAGTCTCAAACCAATAGAATTTCCTTACAAACTTCAGATTCTAGCCCCCTGATCACTATGATGAGTGCTCAATTTATAGGAAATGGAGGTGTTTTTGTCATAAATGAGGGTATTGAATGGCCATCCAAACTTCGAGTTAGTTTCCATGGAGCAAGGGATGAAAGGATAAGAGGTTAATGGATCCTTAGCCTATCCAATTTCGAGCTCATAGGAGGAGATAAGAGATGGGATCCTTCTGGAATCATCTAGAATCAAGGAATATTCCTAGAACCCTATGAAAATTTCGCTCAATCTTTCCCATCGTGGGTCAAAGTGGGCCTAAGTGCACTGCAGTGCAGGCCAGAATGGGTTTTCCTACTCTGTAACGCAGTTACCCCTGAATAAGGCTACGCTGGTGTCCCAAGGAGGCATTTCAGCAAGGCTTCATGCCAGGAAACTTTCATGGAAGGAAGCATTCAATGTGATGACTTGTATAGGGCATGTAACAATTGAATTAGGGTTTGATGAGCCCTAATTATACTAATTTGAAAGTTAGGAGTGATGTGCCCAAATAGACCTGTAACAATTGCCCCCTAAAGCATGAAGTCGAAAAATATAATGTCGAGTGGTATTCTTTATGATGTGTTGAGGAGATCTGAAGCAAATGATGTCCTGCATAATATCATGATATCTTTGAATTTTTCATGAATTGCTGAGGGAAGGCATACCCATACTTAACATATGAAATTTTCATTACATGTACATAAATCAGATAGTCGTCTACAGATATAGACCCATGATAGGATAACCATATGTGTAAACCCATCATACAGATGATTTAGTACTCTCCTGAAATCGCATCTCGGATGGATGAAACTAGATCTGGGGTCTTCTATCTCATCCAATCATTCGCTCAAGTATGAGTCTAACCATGCGAAAATGTGATCTGAATTTGAATATGGGTAGACACCGTCTGATTACCAGCCAATGATTTAAGTTGTTAATAGATGCGAGAGAGATCACCGATAATGATAATGATTCTCAAGGTACTACAATACATTCTGCATGGTGTGAATAGATGTTTTGATTTCAAACACCATACAAAGTCTTTTGGTTGAAGGCATGTGATGTCAACCTGTCTTCGGAAGAGAGAAATTTGCCATTGATGTATGCAAGCTTGAAGGTACTGGAAGGGTGTTTCTAAGTCAACTTCTTGGATAATGTGCTGATGTCGAAAAGAAGCGACTCATCGTAGGAGAGCCTTGATGTATCCCACATCAATGACATGAAATGAGTGTAATGATTCTGGAGACGGAATGTGATTGACGACACAAGGTTCAAGAATGGCAGTCATGAAAATCAAGGTTTATGAGTATTGCAAAGGGTAAAGTTTACTGAGTGACTTCTCTTGAACATGTTGGTGACACTGAATAAATTGGAAGCATTGACCCAAAACCAAAGTGCTGGATGGTGTGATAGACCATAGGTATGATAACCATCAAGCAGAAAACCCAACCCAAATACTCATAAAGATGAAGTGAAAGTTTCATGTTCAAGAGCTACTTGCTACCATAAAGTGATTTATCCATTTTCCCATTTTCCTCAATCATTGCTGACCAGTACCTCTTTATTTTTAACAAGATTGAGGAGGATAACATATTCTTGTAGTATAATTCCACCCTTCGGGTGAATCCATCGCTAAGTGATGTTTTAATGAGTCTAGCGAAGGTGAAACTTGGTCTTGTCATGATGGACAAGTTTGTTGCTATTTGATGTTTTAACAAGTTTAACAACAATGAGAAATTAGTTCTTTTCATGTTTAGAGAGTTTGAAAAGGGATAAAAGGAAAACTCCACAAGTTCTTTTTCGTAAATTTGTCTCTTAATTTTAAAAAAGCGTAAAATAATACAAGAGAGAACCTATTGACCATGTTCGATCAACATATTCCTTTTTCATAACTAATCTATCTTAGTCTGGAAAAGTGTTAAACTTATACTGAGTAGATGTCATTTCCAATCCATTTACGAGGAAAAAAGGACAAGCACCCGACAATCTTTCATATTTTGAGAGTCTGAAAAGAGCTTAAAGAGGACCCCACTTAGAGGAATGAGTAGTGTCTAGGATAGCAACTGGTTCCAGTGATGTTGGAACTTCTCAAAGCATGTTGATTTATGTGAAGAGGTTGGCTAATAAGACCACTCATTACAATTGTTCCTCAAAAAGGGTAAAATTGGCCAAGTAGAGAGTGACAATGGAAGGAGAAAAACCAAGGATCATATGATGGAAGAGGCTGATAGAATGGAAATCACAAGGGTTAAAATGGATATGGGTTCATTTTTACACAAGCTTGAACAATAGGGAACTATATTTGGATTCAGTTTCATGTTTATATAATCTTGAAACAAAAAGCTATGCTTGGATTCAATTTCATGTTTATACAAGCTTGAAATGAAAAGCCATGCTTGGGATTGGTTTACATGCCCCTAGCATGATGACTCGATTCTAGGTGCATGCGCCCCAAGAATCATTACATTCACCTAACTAGACTACTCGTCACTATCAAGTGGATGGAATGAAGGTTCATTTACGAGATCAAGTGAAAGACTCGACTAGGTTTTTATGATATCTAATCAAAGACTCAAATTTGAACTTTGCTCAAGGGGACCTTGTTTCATTTTTTAATGAGCTTGACACAAGACAAGGAACTCTGCTCATACCCTTTGTTTCATTTTTTAACAAGGTTGACATAAGACCAAGAACTATCCTCATATTTCTTGTTTCATTTTTTAACGAGCTTGACACAAGACAAGGAACTATGCTCATGGGACTTGTTTCATTTTTTAATGAGGTTGACATGGTAAAATAACTATCCTCATATTCCTTGTTTCATTTTTTAACAAGCTTGACACAAGACAAGGAACAATGCTCATATTCCTTGTTTAACTTTTTAACGAGCTTGACACAAGACAAGGAACTATGCTCATATTCCTTGTTTCATTTTTTAACGAGCTTGACACAAGACAAGGAACTATGCTCATACCCTTTGTTTCATTTTTTAATGAGGTTGACACAAGACCAGGAAATATTCTCATGGTTCCTTGATCACAACCCATAAGAGGTCATGACTTCCAAGAGGTTCTCATCAGATGGGAGAAAAATGCTCTGGAAGGGATACGTAGCAAGGAATCCATTAGAGAGATCTGGTTCCAATGCCCCCAGTACATAATGCACAACATCACGGAATTGATCATCAGTTGATGTAGGCATGGAACAGGTTGCCACATAATTTACCTGTGGTGGGGAAGATACCATTGGGACAAAAGGACCATTTAGGGAAGATGGTTGACTGGAAGCCATATTTGGACCGGGAAATGAAAGCTGGTCAATGATGACAATTTTGCCTTCATGCGAGAAACACATCACTCGAAAGAGTGTTGAAACAATAGCTCCCATGTCATAAACATAGCCGCACCTAAGAAGTAAATTGTAATCTAAAGGGCCGGGGACTACCATCACATTGAGATAAATAATTTTTCCTCCCAAAGTAATAGGCAATTGAGGAAGGATCCCTAATGGTTACTGGTTCCTCTGTAAAAAACCAATAGATTTTGGGTAACAGGCACAAGTGGCGGTGAACTGAGCACCTTCCAAGTAATGGAGGAAAGGAGACTCACAGATGCACCTCATCTATAATAGTGCCAGATACAATCATATTATAAACCTGTACTATGATCTAGAAAGGCAGATAAGAAGGGAGATGACATCCTACCAGTCGATTCCAATCAAAGGAAGTGACCAGACTACTTGGAGGAGGTACTGTAAGAACAACAGAATTACCCCCTTGAGTTACAAGAATGGGAGGATTTTCCTCCTATCTTGATGGAACAAGAGGGTTTCCTCCAAGCTATTTTGAATCTGAAGAAATGAAAAGAACCCGAGTGGTATCATACTCACTCTCTATGGGAAAGGTACGATTAAATGAAGGTGAAATCGGGTCAACTGTTTCCTCGGCCTGTGATTGGTTAGGTATAGACTAATGAGATTCACATTCAGAGAGAGTGGGTTTGATTGACGGTTGATTTGGGTCAGTTACTTCATCAACTAGTGAAGGATTAAGGGAGAGTCTCCTGTATCCAGATGGAAGTCGCTGCAGAGAAGCAGGACGGTTATCCAACACTTTTTGAGCTTCATCCAGATATGGAAAAAGGTGAATGGGGTGATTAACTTCACATAACCTACAGGGAAACTTAACTTTACTGTTCTTTCCATGAACTTTACTTCCACTAGTTGATGGTGTGTCACCAGCATGATCACCAGAAGTTGATGACACAGGATGATGTGAATGAGAAGACCATTCTTCTAAGATTTGAGGAATACCAGAACAATTTCGAACAAGATAGTCTCCTGTACAAAATTTGCAAGGATATCGAAGTTTGTGAGGCTTATCGAATGGTTTCTTATCAGAAGTTGCATTCAAAGCAATGGTTTCTTGGTTTTCCCCCTACTGAATTTTCTTCTTCTTCTTCTTCCCTTTCTTATTCTTCTTATCCACCTGGTTACTAGTGTCAATACTTTCACCAAGCAAAGAGGAAGAAGGGGAGGAAGAAACAACCGATGAAGAAGGTAAAGGGTCAACTTTGGGATCAACTGGAGGTTGATTTTGTCTAGGTGGAGGAGTACTTAATTGCGGAGAAATCATGACATTTTGAACCAAGGAGGCTGAAAAAAACCATACTAGCAAGCCAATTATAAATCCCGGAAGGGATAATGTAGCCATATATGGAGCACCAATATTTTCGAAAGGAGGAAAAGGACTAGGATTCCCATCAAAAGGAATTCCTTGATTAGTGGATTTCGGAGTTGTTGCCATATGTCTCAACCTAAGATCAACTAAGGAGTGATGTGGAGGATATTATCCATGGTCAATTAATTTTATTTTAATCAAAATAACATAACAAAACAAAAGAGTGATAAAATAGGCAAAAGGATTACCGAATAACTGTCAACTCTAATATACTGCCTCAATAACGAAGGACTTAACATACGTGCAGGCAATCTCTCCGAATGTTGTTTTCAGTGTATCACAATATACAAGGTGACCGACTTGGTTACCTATGGATGGATAGAAAGCTAATATATTCCTCCCATATCTACTCGAAAGTACATGGAGGGTGAATCCATTGCTAAGTGATGTTTTAATGAGTCTAGCGAAGGTGAAACTTGGTCTTGTCATGATGGACAAGTTTGTTGCTATTTGATGTTTTAACAAGTTTAACAACAATGAGAAATTAGTTCTTTTCATGTTTAGAGAGTTTGAAAAGCGATAAAAGGAAAACTCCACAAGTTCTTTTTCGTAAATTTGTCTCTTAATTTTAAAAAAGCGTAAAATAATACAAGAGAGAACCTATTGACCATGTTCGATCAACATATTCCTTTTTCATAACTAATCTATCTTAGTCTGGAAAAGTGTTAAACTTATACTGAGTAGATGTCATTTCCAATCCATTTACGAGGCAAAAATGACAAGCACCCGACAATCTTTCATATTTTGAGAGTCTGAAAAGAGCTTAAAGAGGACCCCACTTAGAGGAATGAGTAGTGTCTAGGATAGCAACTGGTTCCAGTGATGTTGGAACTTCTCAAAGCATGTTGATTTATGTGAAGAGGTTGGCTAATAAGACAACTCATTACAATTGTTCCTCAAAAAGGGTAAAATTGGCCAAGCAGAGAGTGACAATGGAAGGAGAAAAACCAAGGATCATATGATGGAAGAGGCTGATAGAATGGAAATCACAAGGGTTAAAATGGATATGGGTTCATTTTTACACAAGCTTGAACAATAGGGAACTATATTTGGATTCAGTTTCATGTTTACATAATCTTGAAACAAAAAACTATGCTTGGATTCAATTTCATGTTTATACAAGCTTGAAATGAAAAGCCATGCTTGGGATTGGTTTACATGCCCCTAGCATGATGACTCGATTCTAGGTGCATGCGCCCCAAGAATCATTACATTCACCTAACTAGACTACTCGTCACTATCAAGTGGATGGAATGAAGGTTCATTTACGAGATCAAGTGAAAGACTCGACTAGGTTTTTATGATATCTAATCAAAGACTCAAATTTGAACTTTGCTCAACGGGACCTTGTTTCAGTTTTTAATGAGCTTGACACAAGACAAGGAACTCTGCTCATACCCTTTGTTTCATTTTTTAACAAGGTTGACATAAGACCAAGAACTATCCTCATATTTCTTGTTTCATTTTTTAACGAGCTTGACACAAGACAAGGAACTATGCTCATGGGACTTGTTTCATTTTTTAATGAGGTTGACATGGTAAAATAACTATCCTCACGAGCTTGACACAAGACAAGGAACAATGCTCATATTCCTTGTTTAACTTTTTAACGAGCTTGACACAAGACAAGGAACTATGCTCATATTCCTTGTTTCATTTTTTAACGAGCTTGACACAAGACAAGGAACTATGCTCATACCCTTTGTTTCATTTTTTAATGAGGTTGACACAAGACCAGGAACTATCCTCATGGTTCCTTGATCACAACCCATAAGAGGTCATGACTTCCAAGAGGTTCTCATCAGATGGGAGAAAAATGCTCTGGAAGGGATACGTAGCAAGGAATCCATTAGAGAGATCTGGTTCCAATGCCCCCAGTACATAATGCACAACATCACGGAATTGATCATCAGTTGATGTAGGCATGGAATAGGTTGCCACATAATTTACCTGTAGTGGGGAAGATACCATTGGGACAAAAGGACCTTTTAGGGAAGATGGTTGTCTGGAAGCCATATTTGGACCGGGAAATGAAAGCTGGTCAATGATTACAATTTTTCCTTCATGCGAGAAACACATCACTCGAAAGAGTGTTGAAACAATAGCTCCCATGTCATAAACATAACCGCACCTAAGAAGTAAATTGTAATCTAAAGGGCCGGGGACTACCATCACATTGAGATAAATAATTTTTCCTCCCAAAGTAATAGGCAATTGAGGAAGGATCCCTAATGGTTACTGGTTCCTCTGTAAAAAACCAATAGATTTTGGGTAACAGGCACAAGTGGCGGTGAACTGAGCACCTGCCAAGTAATGGAGGAAAGGAGACTCACAGATGCACCTCATCTATAATAGTGCCAGATACAATCATATTATAAACCTGTACTATGATCTAGAAAGGCAGATAAGAAGGGAGATGACATCCTACCAATCGATTCCAATCAAAGGAAGTGACCAGACTACTTGGAGGAGGTACTGTAAGAACAACAGAATTACCCCCTTGAGTTACAAGAATGGGAGGATTTTCCTCCTATCTTGATGGAACAGGAGGGTTTCCTCCAAGCTATTTTGAATCTGAAGAAATGAAAAGAACCTGAGTGGTATCATACTCACTCTCTATGGGAAAGGTACGATTAAATGAAGGTGAAATCGGGTCAACTGTTTCCTTGGCCTATGATTGGTTAGGTATAGACTAATGAGATTCACATTCAGAGAGAGTGGGTTTGATGGACGGTTGATTTGGGTCAGTTACTTCATCAACTAGTGAAGGATTAAGGGAGAGTCTCCTGTATCCAGATGGAAGTCGCTGCAGAGAAGCAGGACGGTTATCCAACACTTTTTGAGCTTCATCCAGATATGGAAAAAGGTGAATGGGGTGATTAACTTCACATAACCTACAGGGAAACTTAACTTTACCGTTCTTTCCATGAACTTTACTTCCACTAGTTGATGGTGTGTCACCAGCATGATCACCAGAAGTTGATGACACAGGATGATGTGAATGAGAAGACCATTCTTCTAAGATTTGAGGAATACCAGAACACTTTCGAACAAGATAGTCTCATGTACAAAATTTGCAAGGATATCGAAGTTTGTGAGGCTTATCAAATGGTTTCTTATCAGAAGTTTCATTCAAAGCAATGGTTTCTTGGTTTCCCCCTACTGAATTTTCTTCTTCTTCTTCTTCCCTTTCTTATTCTTCTTATCCACCTGGTTACTAGTGTCAATACTTTCACCAAGCAAAGAGGAAGAAGGGGAGGAAGAAACAACCGATGAAGAAGGTAAAGGGTCAACTTTGGGATCAACTGGAGGTTGATTTTGTCTAGGTGGAGGAGTACTTAATTGCGGAGAAATCATGACATTTTGAACCAAGGAGGCTGAAAACAACCATACTAGCAAGCCAATTGTAAATCCCGGAAGGGATAATGTAGCCATATATGGAGCACCAATATTTTCGAAAGGAGGAAAAGGACTAGGATTCCCATCAAAAGGAATTCCTTGATTAGTGGATTTCGGAGTTGTTGCCATATGTCTCAACCTAAGATCAACTAAGGAGTGATGTGGAGGATATTATCCATGGTCAATTAATTTTATTTTAATCAAAATAACATAACAAAACAAAAGAGTGATAAAATAGGCAAAAGGATTACCGAGTAACTGTCAACTCTAATATACTGGCTCAATAAACGAAGGACTTAACATACGTGCAGGCAATCTCTCCGAATGTTGTTTTCAGTGTATCACAATATACAAGGTGACCGACTTGGTTACCTATGGATGGATAGAAAGCTAATATATTCCTCCCATATCTACTCGAAAGTACATGGAGGCCCAATCCGTGTTAGTGCTGTCTAATGCAAAACCGCATAGTGAGAGCATTCCTTTGTACTTTTTGTACTATAACACCGCCCTATATACCCGAAAGTCCGTTGATGAGCTATGATATACTTATGTACGTGGAATGAGGTATCACACTCGGAATGTATCACAGACAATTAATGACAGCTGCTATGTTTTATGATGTCAGAACATGTCTCTAGCCTAGAACCTCTAAATGTTATTCGTTAAGTGACAATGCTCCGTTAGGTTAATTGAGATAACTTTTAAGTTGATCTTGTTTAACAGTTTATCTTTCAGGTTCACCGCGTGATGTGTTTGAAATTCTTAGAATGAAACTATGATGAGAAACAATCTTTTCATTTAATTTGAAAAATGAAAACCTTAACTACAAGGGATAGAGCAATTAGAATCTTTAATCAAAGAGCATAGAGAACATCTAATGAAATTCCCTATACTATTCCTACAAGCACACACAAGCCTATAAATGCATAATGCAAGTTTTTCTTTTCATTTCCCTTAATTTTTAGATGAACAAAAGGAAACTAAATGCACATACAATCAATTAATACTTTTCACAAGAAACGAATACTTTACGACAGTTCCTTTTCAAAGAAATGAAGACTTTATGAAACTTCCTTTCAGAAAAGATTAATTGACTATAAGCTAACTTTGATAATGAACTGATAATGATAAAGAAATTATTTAAGAAACACTAGACAATCAAGGCCAAAGTAGGGCTAGGAGGAGAAATACAACTTGATTTCAAAACCACAAGAAACATTGATCTTTCAGCAAGCAAAAACAGAAGCAACTTTGGAAAAAATAAAGCCAAAGGTGGGCTTTTAGCCTAAGATGGATCAACACAGGCCAGAGTGGGAGACAACGCACTATAGTTCATTTTCTCTAAGCTAAGGTTGCTCTACAGTGCACTCTGTCTAGACCAAGACTGTGCTGGTGCCAGAGAGTCAAATCAAGAGACATTCAAGCACAATTTTTGACCAAAAACACTTTAAAAAGACTGAAATACGATCAATGAAATCAAGAAAAGTATACTAGGGTGTAATATGATGAGTGTAAGCCACGAAGAATGACAGTTTTTCCCCAGTATGGTAGCCAATTTATTATATGGAATTTGAATATACAGATAAACACATTTTCCCTGGGTGGGTAGCTACACCTAGAAAAACAGAAGAAAAAAAGTAGTTTTATCTTTTCCTATAGTAGATAGATGAGATGAAGGAATTTACTTGTAGTCTTTTACTTCCTTGATCTCTTTTGAATCACTCTCATCACTCCCACTTGAACTAAATCTGCTCAATTGGTACCTATGTCAACAAAAACAGAAACAAGAAATGATCAAAGCATACATGATTTATCTACTATAAACCAATGGAATTGAAGACAATGAAACACATAATCATCATAGATATGAACAAGAATATGGGAAAATAAATAAACTATTTATTAATGTAGAAGGAAGAGTTTAACCCAATACAGTTCGATCATTTGCTACTCCTCTAGCTTCAGTCCAAACCTCGCCACATCAAAAGCACACCAATCCAACAGCATAACATTTCTTAACATGAAATAAATTCTCAAACTAATAGAATTTCCTTACAAACTTCAGATTCTAGCCCCTTGATCACTATGATGAGTGCTCAATTTATAGGAAATGGAGGTGTTTTTTTCATAAATGAGGGTATTAAATGACCTTCCAAACTTGGAGTTATTTTCCATGGAGCAAGGGACGAGAGGATAGGAGGTTAATGAATCATTAGCCTATCCAATTTTGAGCTCATAGGAGGAGATAAGAGATGGGATCCTTCTGGAATAATCTAGAATCAAGGAATATTCCTAGAACCCTATGCAAATTTTGCTCAATCTCGCTCAACGTAGGTCAAAGAGGGCCTAAGTGCACTGCAGTGCAAGCCAAAATGGGCCTACCTACTCTACAACGTAGTTGCCCCTGACCAAGGCTGTTTTAGTGTCCCAAGGAGGCATTTCAGTAAAGGCTTCAGGCTAGGAAACTTTCATGGAAGGAAGCATTCAATGTGATGACTTGTCTAGGGCATGTAACAACTGAAATAGGGTTTAATGAGCCCTAATTGTACTGATCTAAAATTCGAAGTGATGTGCCCAAATGTACCTATAACAATATGCCACTGGATTCCCCTGTTGAGTGAGGACTGTCCCAATAGCATAGTCAGAGGCATCTGTCTCAATCTCAAATGGTTGTTGCAAGTCTAGTAGTGTGAGCATTGGTGCAGAGCAGAGGTGATGTTTCAACTCTGTGAATGCCTTCTGTTGAGATTCAGACCAAAAGAATTTTTATTTCACTCCTCCGTTGGTGACTTGACTCAAGGGCCAAGTGATATGAGAGAACCCCAACACAAACCTGCTTAGAAATTGGCAATACCCAGAAAGTTGCGGAGCTCCATTAGAGTGGTTAGCGCTGGCCAATCCTGAATGACTTGGATCTTGGATGGATCCAAATGCACCCCCTGTTCATCAATAATTTATCCCAGATACTAAACTTGGGTCATGCCAAAAGTGAATTTCTCCAAATTGGCACACATCTTGTGTTGTCGCGGTGTTTGGAGAACCTGTCGGATGTGGTGGAGGTGCTCTTCCCAACTCTTGCTGAAGATTAAGATGTAATCCAAGTATACCACTACAAATGAGTTGGTGAATGGCCACAAGATGTCATCCATCAGCCTCATGAAGGTTGCAGGAGCATTTGTCAACCTGAAAGGCATAACCAACCATTCGAAAATGCCCTCCTTGGCTTTGAAGGGAGTCTTCCACACATCAGAGGGTTCGATTAGTACCTGGTGATATCCAGACTTCAATTCGATCTTGCTGAAATATTTTGACCCTTTCATTTGGTCCAGAAGGTCATCAATCCATGGGATCGGGTACCTATTCTAGACAGTGATCTTGTTCAGTGTCGGATAGTCAATACAAAGTCTTAAAGTCCCATCATTCTTCTGTACCAACACGATCGAGCTCCCATAGGGCAATGAACTTGGTCAGATGTGAGCTTTTTGATGCAGCTCCTAAATCTACCTCTTGATTTCATCATTCTCTAGAATGGAGCACCAATAGATTTGGCTATTGGTCAATAACGCACCTGGGGTCAGATCGATGAAGTTCTTAACCTGACAGTGTAGAGGCACCCCTGTGGGGGAGGTGAAGATGTACCCGTACTCCTCCATGACCTTGTCCATTTTTTGTTGCCATGCGGAGGAGCCTTGTCAAGAGGTCATGGCCACTATCTTCTTCTTTCCCTTAGGGTGTATCATCAAAAAAACAAATTTCTTGAAATGAGCTTATTGCATTGTTTTGCAGTAACCATAGAGATTTCGATAGGCAGTGTTACCTCTAGTATCTTGTACAACTTATTTCCCAAGGTAACAATAAAACATCACAAACATCAAGGGGAGAAATGTCACATAATACCTCATCCATGAAGGGATTGATGTTGTATGGAAGGCGACACTATTGGCTCACGCAAAGATCCCGTCCTTGGTGAAGCCACCCGATGGTGTACAGTTGTGGGTGTGTTGTGGTCGGTAAGCCTAGCCACTTCACAACCTATACCATAATGAGGTTCTTTTGGCTCCCACTATCAATAATGAACTATAGCGAATAACCCTTTACCCACATCTTGGAGTGGAAGAGACACTCCTCCTCCTCTAGATCTTTGGGTTCCTCCTTCTGGATATTTGTGGTGGCAAAGGTGGCTTTAGGCTCTACATCAATAAATTTCTTCCCTTTCTCATTCCCCTTGTCGGGTTTTGACTCAGAGTCAGAACATGCATCTGATTTCGAAGCCTTCATCTAGGCCATGAGTGATTACTTCGCCCGACATTCACTTGTGTTGTGAGTGGATCTCTTATGGAACTCACACCACTTTCTCGTGTCTTTCTTCAGCTTCGCAGTGTTTTCCTTTACTTGTGGCTTTGGCGGGTTATCCCCGGCCATCCCACCTTGGCTTTGTCCTTTGTTCTACGGTTTGAGGGCAACTTTCCCTTGCTTCATATTCATAGATCCAAAGTCTCGCTTCTTCTAATTAAGCTTCTACTTAATCTTGACGACATATTGGTACGTCGTGTCGAGCGAGGAGATGTCCAAGAACTCCATCTAGTCCTAGATGTATCTATGTAGGCAGTCGTGATACTTGGGTACCAAATGTTTCTCAGAATCCTTGATACCCAACTTCATACGAAGGGTATGAAAAACATTGGTAAACTCTGGCACATCTTGGTCCCTTCCCTGCCGCAGCATGGTCCACTTTATGTATTTTTCCTCATAGCTCTCGATAGGGTAGTACTTCTCCTTGATGGCATCCCAGAACGAATGCCAAGTGGGAGCAGCTGAAAATAGTGAGGTCATACTTTCATCCTTCTACTCACAGTAGGTTTCCCACCAATCCTTGACGCAGGGGAGCAGCTTTGAGAAGAGAAAAAGTAATATTTTCCCGACTAGAAAAATCATGAATAGAAAAATATCCTCCTATGAGATTTAACCATTTATCTACGGCGTCTGCATATATTTGGACCTCAAATATGGGAATGGAAAAGTTTACTTGTACCTTAAAAGGCATGGAGCCTCTAGAGTGGTTGCTGGATGTGGATGCATTGCTGGTGGGTAACCATTGAAGGATCCGAGCAAAGTTATCCATCATTGTATTCCTTTGTTTCTCGAGGGCATCCTCCATCAATATTTTGATAAGATCTCCTACTCCCTCATCTTTTTTTACTTCCCCCATGGGCATCTGTCAAGGTTTGTGAGGCTGATATTGCAAAGGTTCAACCAGATCGAGCCCTAACTCCTTATATCCCGACCTCGTTGGGGCCATGCAAAGAAAAACAAAGAAAGAGTTGACTTCTCTTATACGCGTGATCCGGATTTAAACATGAACGCAACAAATTACAAATATAACCATAAATACAAAGATGTAGAGGAAATAACACTTCATTTCATTAATATCAAATACTAAAATTTGCTTGCAAACAAAATGTAAATAAGACTAGCTCAGACTATTTTAGCTTATCTCTGAGAAGTGATGTAGCAGCTATGTTGTCACTCACAGACACAACCTCTGATTGCTTACAAGACCAGTGCCTAGGTACATATAAATTAGTGTATCTCAAATGATTCTCAATCAAGAGGAGACATCACCCATGTTCTATCCACATATATAAGAGGCATGAGTTGGTTCTTTCAACCAAATATGCAGGTCAGGTATTTCAGTATTTCTACACATACACAGTTCCCATAAATATAACAAAAAATAGTGAAGGCCAAGCACTTCAAAGGCTTACAATTTAATCAACTTTGTTGACTAAATGAGGGAATACAAGGAGGAGTAACCCAAAATGTAGAGCTCAAAGTACAAAGAATTCTATATTAAAAACATAGAGCCTGAAACCATGAGATTCACTGCAAATATATGAGTTACACATAGATATAATGAACATAAAATAAACTGGATGTTATGATTCATGCAGGGAGGTTTAAAGATATAATTTCAACCCATCAAATAGGCATGTGCATTAACAACTCAATGCAAATGAATCTAAAGGCAAGTATGAAATATTCTAGCAACTATTGTTACATGAATTCAGAGAAGAAAATAGACAAAATGGATGAAAACAAGAAATAACACACAATAATACTTCAAAGGAGGAATCACCACTATTCTTGTGATATTATACAAGATCTATGTGACTAAGAGATATAGCTTTCACAAAAATATCAAACTTTCTTTGCAAATTTCAAAACCTTTATTCATTGTTTCTACCCCCTAATTATAAGAGGGGTGCATTATCAATCATGATATAGTACAAATTATCCGTGGGCAGAGCCTCAACTATCAGATTAGCTTGCTTTCTCGGCCAGGGAAGGCTCTATGTGCAAAAAAACATCACAAAAATAGTAATTTCCTCATAAAGGAAAGAACATCACAAGATCACAAAACAAAAGAAACATTAACACAATATCTTTGCGCCCATTCCTGTAATTACTTCAGCTTCAGGCTGCATCTAGTTCACAGTATGGTATCTGATGCCGCTCAGCTAACTCTTGTCATTCTGCCTTTAGTGCCTTTGTCATTGACCTTGAAATTAGGTCTCTAAGAGCCATTTCTAAGTCCACCCAAACTTGGTTTTGAATGCTCCCTCTTCTTGATTTAATGCTAAAGTTGCTTTTGGCACTGACCCTGTCATTTCTTCCATTAAAGTCCCGCGGAACACAATCGGTGCCCTGATCTAGCCTAGGGTTGTGTATTACAATGTAACATAGAATTCTTGGGCACGGAATTTTACCTCTAAAATAGGCGAAAGGGCGCTTTTTCGATTTCCTCCTTAGCCCCCTTTATTACAGCCCCTTGTGTGATTTTCCGCATATGATTGAGGTCTGGAACTGGCAGCCTAGTCCTTTGGGTGTTGAGGCTATCAACAGTTTTGTGGGGGCATTTTAATTGTATAACCTGAATCGCCCTCAATGACAGCCTTTTACCACATCAGCTAAAACCCAGATGCGAAATGTTTATTAGATATGGCCTATAAAATATCACATTTGGGGTCCTTTTATCGCAATGAGAGTCCCGCATCCTAGTGTTGAATCCCCTTTTCCTTAAGTTTCTCTCCTTAACAACTGTGATTACAAATTTTCGAGGTGACGTCATTGTTTCCATGTGTCACCCTATGAGTGGTGACACGTGTCACCCAAAAATGGCCCATAGGACCCCTAAAAATATCGAAACTAAGTGACACATATCCCTTGCCACGTCAGCATCCATACTGCCACTTGTCCTTTGTACTGCCACATCCACCTCCATATTGCCATGTCAGTGATGACATCATCTACCATGTCAGCTCTAAGGACCAATCATGTGCTACCACATGCCCCCCTGGACGAGAGAGAAAAAGGCATGCCCGACCCTGTTTTCACAAGCATTTCCTTTGTTAAAGAAGTTTAGCCCTCCCCGAATATTTTCACTAGATCGCAAATCAGCGATATCACGTGATGTTGTGAGACAAAAAGGTGCGGGACTGTGGGATGCGGGAAGCAGGATTACGGGAATGCCAAATGTCGCCACATGGAGGAGAGAGAATGGGGTAACCTGACCTTTGTTTTTCCATGCATTTCCTTTACGATTGGTTTTTGGCCCTCCCTGGTGATTTCACACCGTATCGCAAGATCAACCTTGACACATTCTTTTCAGTTTAGAACCCGCCGATCTGCGGGACTGCAAGGTTACCGAGATTTGGGATGCGGGGCTACAAGAACTATGGGATCGCCGGGATGGGGGACTACGACATCGTCAGGATGCGAGATACTGCCACGTGGAGGAGAGAGAAGGGGGTATCCGCCCCTATTTTTCATGCATTTCCTTTGTATTTAGTTTTTGGCCCTCCCTGATATTTCACACTATATCATAAGATCATCCCCAGTAAGTTTTGGAGGTTGTTGTGACTATGGGACTATTGTGACATCTTATTTGCGGGATGCGAAATTGCGGGATGCCATCATACTTATCCTTTTTTGTTGTTTTCTGAGCTTTCCAATAGAAATCTTCAATAGGCTCTAACTTATTATCCAGGAGTCCTTTTTTGGACTTCTATTTACCATTGGAATGCTCATTTCGAGCACTATGCAATATAGAGGGTCCAGTCAAGATCTAATAGCTTCTGTGTATCAAGAAATGGCTTCCACTTCAGTTTTCTTATGCATTGTTGACAACTAATCATTTGCAAAGTAGTGAGTGACAACATTGGCTCCACCTAGGGACAGCGCCTTGCTAGCAAGGTGTTAAGGACCTGCATACTGTGAATTACTCCTTTGGGAATGGAGTCACTTTTAATCAAAATATAACTTTCATGAAAGTATAATTTTTTAAATAAAATGAAAATTCAAATAACAATTGAAATACACACACTAGATATTTACAATGAGTGTAAGACAAGTACTTCTAATTTTGAAAATAAAATTTGAGGAACTGACCATTTACTAGAAGTTCCAATAGTTCACCATCCAATTTTTCAAGTAGATATGTGTTGTTCCCTCTCTCTTCTGCAATCCTGAAGGGGCCAAACCATATAGGATCGAATTTTCCATTTTTTCCTTTGTCATCCCGTCGGACATCCCACCTGAGAACTAAATCTCTTGGTTGAAGAGGTTTTTCCTTAGCCTTCTTGTCAGACAGAGATTTCATCTTTTGTTGGTAATTGGATAGTTTGGCCTCCACTTGTTCTCTATTTTCCTGGATCTCAACCAGCAGATTTATCCTTCTTGTCAATGTATTTGGCTCTTACTCGGCTTCTTGTAGCAACCTTGCTACTGGTATTACTAGCTGGATCAGGAAGACAATAGCCTTGCCATACACTAGCTCAAAAGGTGATTTTCCAGTGGATATTTTAGGCGTTAGTCGGTTGGCCCATAAATGAAACTTCATTTGGGAGTCCCACTTCCTTTTATTTTCAGTGATGGTCTTCTTCAACACCCTCGCCACAGATTTGCTTGAGGACTCAACCAAGCCATTTCCTTGAGGGTAGTATGCAGTGGAGTGCCCAATGGTATGTTGTATTTATGGAAAAAGCTAGTGAACTTGGCAGATTTGAATAACTGAGCATTGTCAATGATGATTTTAAAAGGGCAATCAAAGTGGGACAATATGTTCTCCTCCATGAATTTTATCACCACTGAGTCTGTAGTATTTCTAGCTGGGATGGCTTCTACCCACTTGGTGAAATAGTCAGTGGATGTTAATATTCATGTGTGTTGGCCATTGGATGGTGGGTTGATCTACCATATGAAGTTCAGTCCCCACTGTCTAAAATGATCCTCCACATGCACAGGAATTAAGGGGAGAGGAAAAAATTTCTATCTTTTAGCAAACGCTTGGCATTTCTGGCACATCCTCACTCTGGAATGAACATCCCAAAATAGCGTAGGGCAATAGAATCCAAGCATAAGGATTTTTTATGTCATGGTCTTCCAGGTGTAATTCCCTCCACATACTCATTCATGAAACTCCCCAATCACTTTATGGGTCTCTCCTTCCACCAACATAGCAACCATACCCCCACAAGGTCCTTCCAGTAGAGTAGGCCATTGGATATGATATATGTTTGTTCTTGAAATCTTAGGCTTTGGTATTTGGATGTATCCAGCCCCAACAAGACCTTAGGAATAAGAGGTAATTAACGTTGTTCTTGTGTTAAGGTGATCCCTCATATTTGGCATATATTTTCTGCTCAGATGTTTTAATACTTCTCTGGTGATCCTTTAGTCTACCTTCCTCTATGATCAGTTTTATCCCTAGTGCTTGGTAGTTGGATTCGGATAAAATATTGGCCAGCCCTTGGCCTTTAATGAGCTTGGTAGGATTTATTTCTAACTCGTATTCTTGTATTTTAGCTACCCACCTACCCCTCTTTCCTTTGATGTCTCCTTCACCAGGATGTCCTTGACTGCCATTGTAGGGAAAAATGTTGTGATTTTCAATTGTAGCACATACGTGCAAAAAGCATTCAGAGCCTTTACCAGTGCATAGTCTTGTTTCTCCAATATATTATATTTTAGCTCAGTGTCCCATAGGACTTGGTTGAAGAAGGCGATGGGTTGCTCATAATCCGCTTTATTTTTTTGTAGCAGCACTCCAACGATGGTATGTGGAGAGGTGAAAGAAAAGATGTATAAAGGCACTAAATAGTTGGGGCTAGCTAACACTGGGGCTTTAGCCAAAGCTTTTTTTATTCTACTAAATAATCACGGGGTAGTTCATTTCCCTTCTTGAGCATGTTTGTAATACTCTTGACTATCTTTGCATAGTTGGGTATAAACTGCCTTAAAAAAATTATTCTCCTCATGAAGGCTTGGACTTATTTATTATTCCTGGGTAGAGGAATGTGGCTGATAGCTTTAACTCATTTAGGATCAATATTCACACCCTCCTGCGCTACTATATGAACTAACAGCTTCCCCTCACTTAGGGTGAACTGATATTTCTTAGGATTCAGGGAGAGACCATACCTCTTACACTTCTCGAAGGTGTGTTTTAAGTGGAGGATGTGTTCATCCTTAGTCTTGGAAAAGATTGTGATGTTATCCCAGTAGACCACGACGAATTTTTATTACTCCCCCACAAAAGCTATATCCATGTCTTTCTGAAATGTGGCCCTTGCATTTATTAGCCCAAAAGTCATGCGAGCATACATGAATGTTCACCACAAGGTGGTGAAAGCGGTATTTTCCTGATCCTAGAGATGAATTGCCACTTGATTGTATCCATAGAACTCATCCATCATGTAAATTCTAAATGAACCAACCATCTTCTGCAATATATTATCCATCTTAGGCAGTGGGTAGTTGTCTTTCAAAGGCGCCCTATTTAAATTTCGGAAGTCTATACATAGCCTTATCTCTTCATTCTTTTCTCCAACTGGGACCAAATTCGCTACCCAGTCAGAGTATCTTAAAGGTACTATGATCTTTCCCTGGAGTAGCTTCCTTACCTCCCTTTCAATGGAGGGGAGTATGAGTGGATTTATGTATTTGAGTTTCTGCTTGCAGGGTTTCATTCCGCTTTTCAAGGGAATCTTATGATGTATGATGTTAGTATCAAACATTTTCAAATCATCAAAAGAAAAAGAAAAGACATCTTTTTAGGCTTTGAAAATATCTAAATACGCCTGTTTTTAATGCAAGGGGATTCCTTTTGACAGCTTGATCATCTAGGGCTCCTCCTTTGATCCAACGTTGCAATCTTGTACTTGATTGTCCATGTTAGGAGCCATTTTTTTGGTAGATATGTCATCTTTACTAAAAATCCTTTCTAGTGGGACTAGTCTGCAAGGGATAGTGTTCCAATTCAATTGCAAAATTTTGTGTCTATCCACTGCATCTTTCCACAAAGTGGCTTCTTGATCTGCTTCTCCTTCTTCTTCTTCTTCCTTATCAATGGTGGAGTTAGAAAACTCCCCAATGACTTCTATGAATCATTTCACTTGCTCGTCATCTTCGAACACTTGCCAATGCTTGATGTTATAAGGTATGGAGGGTCTGCACCTAAATTCCACCTCATATATGAAGAGATGATTTTGAGGGGGCCTAAAAGTGCTGGAAGATACAACAAGGGAGTCAACCATTATGTTTCATTCTTTAGGCAGAAATTGGATATTAAAAGCCAAGAAGAAGTTTTCAATTAAATCCCACACTTCATTGTGGTAGGTCCTTAGTCTGGGTTGTTTGGCCTAGCATTGATTTTTGATTTGTCTTATGACCAGCTCAGAGTCTCCATAAACTCTTAGGAATTCAATATTCATGTTTTTTGCAGTCTATAACTAAAGGAGTAGTGCTTCATACTCTACCATGTTGTTAGTTGTTTCGAACTCCATCTTGAATGATAGGGGTATCAGGCGACCCTCAGGAGATACCAACAATACTCCTACCCCATTTCCCTCTTTTGAATTGGCTCCATCAAAATATAATTTCCATACTTTTCTTTCACTTGCATGATGATGTTCTAATTTCCATGTTAGGTGGATCGATGTTTCTTATAAGATAGACTCATCTTCTTCTGGGAGTAGATAGGAGAGGTCACTTTCTTTTCCATACACTGGGGAGTTTTTTGAGGCTTTAGCTGAGGTCACAATTTTTACAAACCTGGATTCTCTATATAGCCTCCTTTTTTCTCCTCCAAAGGTGGGAATGGTGGCATAAGTTAGATCCGACTTGATAGAGCCCCCACCTTGGAACCCCAAGATCTAGATAGAAGAATTCCATACAAGGGGATATATCTTCCACTACTATGTCCATTACCACGCTCTTCACCGGCATCTAATCCAGGTTCACCAACAAATCCTTTATCATTCCAAAAAACTTGACCCTCTTGGAGTCAAAGGAGTATAGATCCTTGTAGGGCCTGGTGATCTGCAAGCCAAGTTGTTCCATTACATCCAATGGCATGAGTTTGTGGGAGGATTCGCAGTCCAACATGTAATTAGGCAAAAGAAGGTCATGGATTCCCAGAGTCACATATAAAGGTGCAATAGAAGGATCAAGTTCTTCCACATGTGACCCAAAGACCACCATTGGCCTCTCTTCCTGAAGATTTAGAGAATCATGGGTGGCTAATGAGACTGATGGATGAATGAATGAGATACATGATATTTACAGGTAGTATTCTTCAGAAGCTTAGTCAATGGAATAGAAATCTTTACCTTTCCAAGCTCCTTTTGAATGTTGAATGAAGATTGGATCTTTTCTATACCTCTTGTCTTTGCATCTCCTTCACAACCACCAGTATTTTTCTGTAGAACAGGTGCCTCCTTTGTCGTGTTCCCCTCTGAGCTATTTCTTTCCTTATTCAAGGGGAATTTTACCTGGTAGGGTCAGGATTCAACTTAATTTTCCTTTTATTTGGTACTGAGCGAATGGTTTGGGGGGCAGTTTCCCCCTGTTGCTATGGTTCTCCTGACCTCTTCTTTGAATATCTTAGATTATATTTACATTGTGGTTGTGCCAGCATGAACTCTGCAAATATTTTGCAATAATAATCTATATCTTCCTCATCTGTTGCTTCTCCATTATGATTGACCTCCTGGTGAACCATATTCTCTTGTTCTTCTTTAGAGAAAGTAGAATATAAGTTTCCATGCATCTCTTGTGTATCTGACCATTATTCATTGGGATCATCTTCTAAAGATAGAGGATGAGGGATCTAACTTGGATGTTCCTTTCTTTCCCGTGGTAGTAACTATAATGGAGGCCTTCTATACTGTGGTTTATATCCCCTATTGTTTCCTTAAGCATTCTATTTGGAGAGACTCATGTTCTCAATTTCAAGTTTTCCAACCTTATGTGACAAACTCCCGATGAGTTTATCCAGCTCCTCCAATATCAGGTCTAGTAATTCTCTTGTTTGACTAGAGGAGGAAGCTTCTTCTTTACCTCTTTTATTCCCAGTGGTTTCCTGCTTTCCACTTGACTTACCTGTTGAGGAAAAATTTTCTTCCACTTCAAGAGCATCGACTTGGAGTTGATCTAAAGTATGAGACTTCCTTTCTCTTAATGTAAAACCAAATTTGGATTCAAAGGCTCCCAAGTAAACTACACGAGTAGCGACTCGAGGAGGCTTTATCTCAGTAGGCAAGTTGGTATACTTCTTATTGAACCTCTTATTAAATTATAAGATAGCCTCCTTTGGCTTCTTCCTAGTAGCATTGAACTATGTGAGGAGGTACTCATGATTTCTCTTCTCACCCCACTTTTGTGTGAAGGAGGTTTGAAGATCCTCCCAAGTGGTGAAGGAGGCATTTGGTAGGGATTTAAACCATTTTCTATCTTCTCCATCAATGGATTGTACAAAAAGTCTTAGGACCACATCTAGTTGTTCTACATTTAGGTTCTCAGCAAAATCACAGAAGGCCTGAATGTTTTTTTGAGCAGAATTTTCATCTTCCTCATTAAACCTAGGCACAAGATTTAATTATTCCTAGGGAAAATAACTTAAGGATTGAGGTAAATCAATATGTTCATACTTATTTAGAAAAAAATCCTAGAAGAGCCATCTGAATTAGTGGAGGGGGATTAAAATTTTATTGAGGAACTGGGGTTAAGAGCACAGTGGTCAGAGAGGAAGCAGGGTATGTCAAGATCTTAGGAGCCAATCCTGAATAATGAGCAACAATGGGCTAAGAACTGGAGAAGGAAGTTGCAAAGGCTAGTGAGATGGTAGCACAAGCAAGGGGAGTTTACTCTTTCCAAACTTTCCTGAAAATTAATTTTTCAGGGTCAAATAGAAATGGGGCTTTCTGCTGAGAGGTGTCTGAGCAAGTATGAGGCCTTTTAAAAGCCAGGGTGATGAATGATAATGAGGGGGGGTGTGGAGTCACCAAGGTGATGTGAATTTAATAAGAATAGACTTCACTCACTTACACAAAGGGTGCTTAATTTTTAGTATCCCAGGGGAAAAATCCTTCAATACATTCCTTGGTAATGGCGCTAGAAGATGTTGTCACTCCCATAGATAGCCTTGGATTTATTACAAGGCCAGTGCCTGGGCACATTGAAATCAGTGTGTCTCAAATGATTCTTAAGAAGGAGGAGACATCACCCATATTTTATACACATATATAAGAGGCATGAGTTGGTTCTTTCATCCAAAGATGTAAGTTAGGTATTTCAGTATTTCTACACATACACAGTTCCTAGAAATATAACAAAAAATAGTGGAGTTCAAGCACTTCAAAGGCTTACAGTTTAATTATGTTTATGGAATAAATAATGGAAGACAAGGAGAAGGAGTAACTCAAAATGTAGAGCTCAAAGTACCAAGTATTATATATTAAAAACATAGAGCCTGAAACCATGAGATTTACTGCAAATATCTAAGTTACTGGTAGATATAATGAATAGAAAAGAAATTGGATGTTATGATTCATGTAGGGCGATTTAAAGATATAATTTAAACCCATCAAACAGGCATGTGCATTGACATCTCAATGCAAACGAATCTATAGCAAGTATGAAATATTCTAGCATCTATTGTTACATGAATTTAGAGAATAAAATAAACAAAATAGATGAAAACAGGAAATAACACACTGTAATACTTCAAAGGAGGAATCACCACTACTCCTGTGATATTCTGCAAGATCTATGTGACTAAGAGATATAGTTTTCACAAAAAAGTCATACTTTCTTTGCAGATTTCAGAACCTTTATTCAGTGTTTCTACCCCCTTCTATAATAAGAGGGGGTGCATTATCAATCATAATATAGTACAAAATATCCCTGAGCCGAGTCTCAGTTGTCAGATTAGTTTGCTTTCTTGGCCAGGGAAGGCTCTATGTCCAAAACAACATCACAAAAATAGTAATTGCCTCCTAAAGGAAAGCACATCACAAGGTGACAAAACAGATGAAACATCAATGCAATATCTCCATGCCCATTCCTGTAATTACTTGAGCTTTAGGTTGCATATAGTTCATAGTATCGTCTCCAGTACTGCTCAACTAACTCTTGTCATTTTTTCCTTTAGTGCCTTCGGCATCGACCTTGGAAGCGGGTCTCAAAGAGCCATTTCTAAGTCCACCCAAACATAGTTTTGAATGCTCCCTCTTCTTGATTTACTACTATAGCTGCTTTCTGCATTGACCTTATCATTTCTGCCATTAAAGTAGAGCAGAACACAATTGGCACTATGATCTAGCCTGGGGTTGTGTATTACAGTGTAACAGAGAATTCTCGAGCGTGAGATTTTTACCTCTAAAATAATCGAAAGGGCACTTTTTCGATTTCCCCCTTAGCCCCCTTTATTACATCACCTTGTGTGATTTTCCACATATGACCAGGGGCAAGAACTGGGGGCCTAGCCCTTTGGGCATTGAGGCTATCAATGGTTGTGCAGGGGCCTTTTCCTTGTATAACCTGAATCGCCCTCAATGATGCCCTTTTACTACAACGGCTGAAACCCAAACGCAAAACCTTTATCATATATGGCCTATAAAATATCGCATCTGGGGTCCTTTTCTTTATCACAATCAAAGTCCCACATCCCAGTGTTGAATTCCCTTTTCCTTAAGTTTCTCATCTTAACAGATGTGATTGTCGATCTACAAGGTGACGTCATCATTGCCATGTGTCACCCTATGAGTGGTGACATGTGTCACCTAGAAATGGCCCCATAGGACCCTTGAAAACGCTGAAATGAAGTGACACGTGTCCCCTGCCACATCAACATCCATATTGCCATGTGTCCTCCATACTACCACATCAACCTCCATATTGCCACATTAGTGACGACATTAGCAACCATGTTAGCTCTGAGGAACAATCATATGTTGCCACGTGGCCCCTGGAGGAGAGAGAAAAAGGCCTGCCCGACCCTGTTTTCATAGGCATTTCCTTTGTTAAAGAATTTTGGCCCTCCCCAGAGATTTTGCATGGGATCGCAAATCGGCGATATCGCGTGATGTTGTGGAACTGCAGGGTGAGGGACTATGGAATGCAGGATGTAGGATTACGGGAGTGCGGGATTTCACGATGTGGACGAGAGAGAAGGGGGTGGCTCGGCCTTTATTTTGTCATTAATTTCCTTTATAATTGGTTTTTTGCCCTGCCCAGTGATGTCACACCATATCGCAAGATTGTCTCGACATGGTATTTTAAGTTTAGAACTCGTCGATCTGTGGGACTGCGGGGTCGCCGAGATGATATGCGGGGCCCTGTGGGACTGCGGGATCACTGGGAACCTATGGGACTATGGGAAACTAAGGAACTGCAGGAACGACAGGGTCACTGGGATGTGAGACTAGGGTTTCGTCAGGATGCGGGATACCTCCATGTGGAGGAGAGAGAAGGGGGGCTGTCCACCCTTGCTTTTCATGTGTTTCCTTTGTATTTAGTTTTTGGCCCTTCTTGAAAATTACACACTATATCACAAGATCGGCCCCCACAAGTTTTAGAGTTTGATGTGACTGCATGACTGTTGTGACAACTAATTTGCGGGATGCGGGATGCAGGATTGTGAGATGCCCTCATACTTAGCCATTTTTTTGGTTTTCTAATCTTTCCAAATGAAATCTTCAACAGGCTCTAACTTCTGATCTAGGAGTCATTTTTTGGACTTCTATATACCGTTGGAAAGCTCATCCCAGGAACTATGCAATGAATATGGTTTATTCAAGCAATGATAGCTTCTGTGGCTCAGGAAATGGCTTTCACTTCAGTGTTCTTATGCATCCTAGACAACTGATCATTTGCAAAGCAGTGAGTGAGCAATGAGTGACAATAGGCTACATGCCTCTAAACTGAGTTAAAATGAGGCTAAAGGGCATTTTTATTATTGAATAATAACAAAAAACCTTAAACAACCAAAACCCTAACCCGAGGAGATGTAACACCAAGATTTTATGGGCCCCGTTGAGGTTAGTTGGGCAACCAACTTCTCGGGGTCTTAACTTGGTCATATTATCTCTGTTTGACGATTATGATACCTCGTTGCAAAGATCTCTTTGAGGACCACATCCAAAATTTTGAATTTTATAGAAATCATGTGGGAATTTTGTTAAAAATATGTCGTTTAGGGCCTCAAAACAACTCCAGAAGTTCAAGACCCGAAAATCGGCTAAAAATAGTAAATTGTGCTACAATTAAGGAAGCTAAAAAAACTAAAAGAGGCAATGGTGGGTGGCCACCAACATCCACCTAGATCATTCCTCCCCCATTATGAAGAAATGGTCTCCATTACGTTGAGTTCCTCCATGAGATGGGGAAACTTTTGTTCAACTTGGTCCCTAGTGAGCCATTTGCCTTGGTGCAGGAGTTGGTCGTATTTGAAAACATGATACAACTAATCTTATGCTGGCAAGTGTTCTTGATCTACATGTCCATGATTCGATCAATTTCATATTGTTCCATGCAGTATGGATTTACTTGTGTTTGTGTGAGTTGTTCTGCAATGTCAGATGTGTCCAATAATGGTGGAAAGTATGGCCGAAGGCGATCCACATTGAACACTAGGTGTAGGCCAAGGAATGGGGGAATGCTAAGCTCAAAAGCATTATCTCCCACATCCTTGGTGATGGTGTATGACCCATATCAAATTAGGTGAATCTTGCAGTGGGGCCCAGCGAGGTGCTCCTTCTACAAATGTAGCCAAACTTTGTCGCCCACCTGGAACTTGTGTGGCACCCGATGTTGATCATGCCACTTCTTATACTTAGCATTGGCTTTGTCCAATATGTCATGGACCTATTGGCGGATGTGTTGAATGTTCTCAATGAATTTATTTGCCTTGTATACTTTGGAATGGACATGAGCCAAATCTTCCTAGGTTGTTGCAAATGGTATGGCCACATCAATGGGCATAATGGTTGGAATCCCAAGCCCACTTGAAAAGGGGTGTGGCGAGTCGAGTTGTGGAGAGTTTGGTTATAGTTGTTCTGGACATAGGGGAGGCTCTCATCCCATGTGTGTGGATGCTTTGAGTTGTACATGCATAGAATGTGTACGATCATCCTGTTAACGACCTCTGTCTAGCCATTGGTTTGGGGATGGAAAGTTGTGGACTTAGTGAGCTTGGTGTCCAACATCGACTAGAGATTGGACAAAAATGTACTGAGGAACATGTTGTCCTAATATGAGATGATAGAATGTGGGATTCCAAAGTGTACCCACACTCATTGAAAGAAGAGTTTAGCATTGGATTCTGTTGTGATATTCTTCTTGTAGGCTGTTGTAATGGCCATCTTCGAGAATCTATTGACAACCACAAAAATGTAGTCATTTCCATGATTAGTAGAAGCAAGGCCCAACATGTACTCCATGGAGATGGATTCCCAAGTTCGATTAGTTGTAGGCAATAGAGTATAGAGGCCTTGCTTCTTGATGGTCGATTTAGCAATGGCACATGTAGTGCAGGATCTGATGTACTTCCCGACATCCTTTCAAAGATTCGACCAATAGAAATACTTCTGCAATACTACCACCATTTTCTCGACCCCAAAATTCCCATCGACTCAACTATAGTGTGCTTCCCAAATAATCTTGTCACGCTTGCTTGAAGGAACAAAAAGGTGTCCCAAGTGGCATAACAGAGCATCTTGGAGGTGAAAATATAGAACTTTCTAACCCTCCAAGAGCGTATGGTATGTGTGACCTAATTCTAGGTCACTTTTGTAGAGAAGTGGCCAATCAAAAGTCTCGTGCCCACAAGAGTTGTGCACGGTGGTTAACGCCACGATTGGTGGTCGGATGAGGCAGTATGCAACATTATTGGTGTTTCCCTTGTACTTGATATTCAAATGGAAATATTGTAGGTATGTAGACCACTTCTGATGGGGATAATTCTACAACTTCCCTTGCATCTATATGAACTACAAGGGTCAGTGGTCTATGTGGACGACTGTTTCCTTCCCCAAAACATAATGCTTCCATTGTTGGTAGGCCTAGACAATGGAATACATCTGTTCCTCATTAGTGGGATACTTTTGGACTATGTCTGAAAGTGTCTCACTATGATATGCCACAGGATGACCCTGTTGAGTGAGGACTGCCCCAATAATATAGTCAGAGGCATCTGTCTTGATCTCAAATGGTTTTTGCAAGTATGGTAGTGTGAGCACTAGTACAAAGCAGATGCAATATTTCAACTACGCGAATGCCTTTTGTTGAGATTTGGACCAAAATAATTTTTCTTTCGCTCCTCCCTTGGTGACTTGACTCAAGGGCCAAGTGATATGAGAGAACCCCAACATGAACCTGAGGTAGAAACTGGCAAGACACAGAAAGTTATGGAGCTCCATCAGAGTGGTTGGGGCTGGCCAATCCTGAATGACTTGGATCTTTGACGGATCCACATGCACCCCTCGTTCATAAATAATGTATCCCAGATACTGAACCTGGGTCATGCCAAAAGTTCATTTCTCCAAATTGGCACACAACTTGTGTTGCCGCAGTGTTTGGAGAACCTGTCAGATGTGGTGGGGGTGATATTCCCAACTCTAGCTGAAGATCAGGGTGTCATCCAAGTATACCACTACAAATGAGTTGGTGAATGGCCATAAGATTTCATCCATCACCCTCATGAAGGTTGCACGGGAATTAGTCAACCCAAAAGGCATAACTAACCATTCAAAAAGGCCCTCCTTGGCTTTGAAGGAAATCTTCCACACATCAGAGGGTTCGATTGGTACCTAGTGATATTCGTAATTCAAGTTGATCTTGCTGAAATATTTTACACCCTTGAGTTGGTCCAGAAGGAATCATCAATCCGTGGGATCGGGTACCTATTATGGACAACGATCTTTTTCAGCGCCCGATAGTCAATACAGAGTCTCCAAGTCCCATTCTTCTTCTGTACCAACACGATCAGGCTCCCACAGGGAAATGAACTCAGTCAGATGTGACATTTCTATAACAGATCCTGAATATGCCTCTTGATTTCATCGTTCTCCATAATATGCCTCTTGATTTCATCTTTCTACAGCAGCTCCTGAATATGCCTCTTGAATTGTCCATTGGGAAATGAAGCACCTAGGGTCAGATGGATGGAGTGCTTGACCTGATAGTGTAGAGGCACCCCTATGGGGGAGGTGAAGATGTCCGCTTACTCCTCCATGACCTTGTCCATCTGTTTTTTTTTTGCAGCCCTATCACAAGGTCGTGGCCATTGTCTTATTATTTCCCTCAGGGCGTATTATCAGGAAAACAAATTTCCAGGTTTTAGAAATGAGCTTATTGCATTATTTTGTAGTAACCAGAGAGATGGCAGTAGGTGGTGCTACCTCTGGTATCTTGTAAAACTTATTTCCCAAGGTAACAATAACAATGCAAGCCCTTGACTCATACACAACGTGTATATTCCACAAGTTAAGGTTGGCCTAATAAAACATCACAAACATCAAGGGGAGAAACATCACACAATACATCATCTGTGACGAGCTTGATGCATTATGAAAGGTGACACTATTGGCTCACGTGAAGTTCCCATCCTTGGTGAAGCCACCCGATGGTGTACAGTTGCGGGTGTGTTGTGGTTGGTAAGCCCAACCACTTCATGACCTCTTCATCTTTTGGCTCCCACTATCAATGATGAACTATAGTGGGGAACCCTTTACCCACATATAGGAGTAGAAGATACACTCCTCCTCCTCTGGATCTTCGTGTTCCTCCTTCTGGATCTTCGTGGTGGCAATGGTGGCATTGGGTTCTGCATCAATAATCTACTTCCCTTTTTCATTCCCCTTGTTGGGTTCTAACTCAGAGTCATAACATGCATCTGATTCCAAAGCCTTCAGCTTGACCTCCAGTCTCTGATTGGCCCGACACTCACTTTTGTTGTGAGTGGAGCTCTTATGGAACTTACACCACTTTCCCATGTCCTTCTTCAGCTTCGCAGTGTTTTCCTTTGCTTGTGGCTTTCGCATGTTGTCCCGAGTCATCCTGCCTTTCTCTTGCTTCAGATTCGCAGATCCAAAGTATCGCTTCTTCTATTTAAACTTCTTCTTGATCTTGATGGTGTATCGATACGTTGTGCTGAGCAAGGAGATCTCCAGGAAATCCGTCTCGTCCTAGATGTATCTATGTAGACAGTCGTGGTACTTGAGTACCAAATGTTTCTCAGAATCCTTGATACCCAACTTCATGCAAAGGGTATGAAAAACATTGGTAAACTCTGGCACATCTTGGTCCCTTCCCTACCGCAGTGTGGTCCACCTTATTCATTTGTCCTCATAGCTCCCGACAGGGTAGTACTACTCCTTGATGGCATCTCGAAACGAATTCCAAGTGGGAGTTCCTGAAAACAGTGAGGTCTTAAATTCATCCTTCTTCTCGCAGTTGGTTTTGCACCAATCCTTGACGTGGGGGGTGGCTTTGAGAAGAGGAAAAGTAATCTTTTCCTAGCTAGAAAAATCATGAACAAACAAATGTCCTTCTAGCCTATTTAACCATTTATCTATGGACTCTCCATCTATTTGGCCCTCAAATATGGGAATGTCAAAGTTTACTTATACCTTAATAGGTGTGGAGCCTCTAGAGTGGCTGCTGGATGTGGATGCATCATCGATGGGTGGGCAACCATTGAAGGATCTAGGCAAAGTTATCCATCATCGCATTCCTTTGTTTCTCAAGGGTGTCCTCTAGCAATATTTTGCTAGGATCTCCTACTCCCTCGTCTTTCTTTTCTTCCCCCATGGGCATCCGTCGGTGTTTGAGAGGTTGATCTTGCAAAGGTTCAACCAGATCGATCCCTAACTCATTATATCCCAACTTTGTTGGGGAAATGTAAAGAAAAACAGAGAAAGAGTAGACTGCTCTAATACCACTGAACCGAATTTAAACAGGAGCACAACAAATTACAGATATAACCATAACTACAGAGATGCAGCATAAATAACACTTCATTTCATTATCAAATAATGAAATATGCTTGCAGATAGAATGTAAATAAGAATAACTCAGGTGATGGTAGGTTATCTATAAGAAGAGATGTGGCAAATACATGCCTTTGAACTAAGTTACAATGAGGCTCAAGGGCCTTTTTATTATTGAATAATAAGAGAAAACTGTTAAAAACCAAAACCCTAACCTGAGATGTAACACCAAGAGTCTATGGGCCCCGTTGGGTTTAGTTGGGTAGCCAACTTCCCGGGTCATAACTGGGTCATATTATCTCTATTTGATGCATATGATACCTCGTTGGAAATATGTATTCGAGGACTATAGTTCAAATTGCAGAAGGAATTTTGCCAAAAAAACATCGTTTAGGGCCTTAAAATGTCTCTGGAAGTTTAGGACCAAAAAACTGCTAAAAATTGTAAATTGTGCTACAATTAAGTAAACTGAAAAAACTAAAAGAGGCAGTGGTGGGGGTTCAAGTGGAATAGGTGAGTGACCACCAACATCCACCTGGATCACATCAAGTACTGAACATTTGAGCTTGTTTCTCCTACATAGGCCAAACTTGCTTGGGAAATGGATGTTAGATGCTTCCTGGTGTTAAACATTGTCACCCTTTCCTTGATGAATGTAGGTGATGTGTGATCATCCAGAAAGTTCTTCTTTTGTGCATATATGATCCTCTTATTGAACTCGTCAAATGATAGATTGTACACATCCATGTCTGGATCATCATCAAGGAGAACAAAATCTCCTTCCTCACTGGGTGTTGGCTCTACTACTGGATGTGGTGGAGACTGAGAGATGACCTTTGGTGCTTTCAGAATCATGTTTGTGTCTTCCCGTTGTGACTCATGTTCCAACTCCATGCCTGCCACTTCAATCAATTTCTCAGTCTACTAAGCAATCTCTTGATCCTATATCTATTCACCCTCTTCCTCAACAATTGGTTGTTCCAGCTATAAACCTATATCGGAGTTGTTTCCTCTGTCATTGTGCCTTGCCTATTTTCTTCTTCCTACTTCTACTTCTCTTCTCTTTCTCTCCTCCTCAATTCAAGTTCTTCCTTCAGCTTCTTCTCCATCTCCTACAGCTTTAGTTCCACTTCCTGCAGCCTCTGCTTTTCCCTCTTCCTCCACTCTACTCTCTTCATCAGTTGCTCCATCTTTTCTTCTGTTGCCATAGTTTCCTTCTCAAGGATAGGATTTTCCTTCATTTTGTAGCTTTTCTCTCCATCTGGATCATCAAAAATATTTCCCTTTCCCTTGTCCTACACTAGATTGATGCCTTTTACTATTGTTCTTGTTGTTTCCAGAGTTTTTGTTGTCTGTAGAGTAGCCTTCCAAGTTCTTGTGATACTAACCGGCTCATTGGGCCTGGAGGCATTGTAGCAATACCTCCAAGGATCCTCCTCTAGCCAATGAATTGTCCAGTGGATCCACGGAAATTAAACTCTCATACAATTTTGCTTGCAAATACCATGGGGATCATATGGATCAAAGTCCTTGGTGTCGAACTCGAATTTCACTATGTCCTTAGCTTCGGCATCTTCATATTTCAAGCTCTTAATCTCATATAATATCATCTACAAAGGAAGATTGCGACATGGTGCTTTCTTATTCCTATGTAGTCGTGCTGACAAACTTGTAGCGAGGTGGTATGAAACTTATTGCATGACCAGTTTGTCAATGGCATACCTTGGTAGAACATGTGGAGGGTTCTCTCTACCAAACACTCTGATGAAGGTGCCACCTGGTGAGGCATACCAATCTACAATGTTTAACATCACCTCCATTGCTTCTTGGGACATGAAAGGTGGATCTTGCTCAAATATAATCTTGTATAGTGGGATTATAAATTGGTCAGTTAGCCTTTCCATCACTCCTCGATAGCAGCAATCGAAAAGCAACTTGCAATATATGTTCACGATAGTCCCTTGTGGTCTCCATGTCTAACTCTGCCAAGGAATTATTGTTGGGCACAAATTTCATCCAGTAAGTATGTGGACATGTAAAGCCTTGCTTGCTCATTCTTGAGTGGATTCTGAGCCTTAGACACATGGGACTTCAATTGGCGAGCCAACAAATCCGACCAGTTGAATGGCCTCCCATAATTCACCAACTAGTCTAGTAAGACTTCCCACCCTTCAAGAAAGGTCTTTGTACTCTATTGACCATATATTCTACAAGGAAAGATGATCAAGAACTGGTAATCCTTCCTGAGGGACTTCGTCTTGTAAACATGGGTGGGTGTTCACTGTTTGTTTAAACTTCGACGACTCTTTCACCTAGCACTTGACATTGTCCCTCATATTCACATAGTTATGGGTGGCATAGAAGAGTGAGTCCATGCACTTCACCAGCTCAAGTAAGTGATACATCTGTTGAAAGTATTATGCCTTGAACGTGGCAAGCTTCCTCCCATTTGCACTGCTCAATGTCATAGTCTATTCATCCTTATGTGATACAATCTAGCTAATGATTTCCACACAAGGGAAGGTGGGATACCTGCATGCAACCTTGTATAACCTTGATTGTTGGATGCTAAGATCAACCTGTCGGTCTTCTATGTCTGCCTCAAAGTCTTCTGCAAAAGTATCTTTGATCTGTAGCCATGCCAGTGTTGTTCCCTTCTCAATGAACAGTTTAGTATCTGCATATACTTGTAAATCAATTGATATCTACCCAGCAACTTCCCTCGTACTATTCTCGATAGTTTCCTTTAATGCAACTCTCTTGGAATTCAAGTTAACTGTGACTACTATAGAGATGCTCAACAACCATTGTACATGTGGACAAAGAGGACACTCGTGGAAATAAAATGTCAGCTAAAAGAAAAACAACTTCAAGACAAGTTCAAGAAGCAAGTTGGGCTCATGATGGGAAGGATTGCACAGTTTTGAATGACAGAGGTGACTAACTAACTATGGGAACTACACACTCTATAGTCCCAATAATCAATGTGGGAGCTTGATGACTTAAACTACACAATGTGCAGTTTAGTCTGGGCCAATATGTGGGAGAGACTATGCGTTGTGCAGTCTTAGTGGTCATGCTAGGAGGTTGCCTCCTAGAACTACACAATGTGTAGTTGGATCCAGTCCAATTTATGCTTTGCTAAATTCCATAATCCAAGCCAGAGGCTTGAATCTACAGATTGTGTAGTGCAAGCTGTGGACAGTGAGATCCGGGCAAGGGGACCCAGATCTTCCCAAGGGGAGTGTGAGAAACAAGTGGATCTGAAAGATGGTGTGAATTTGAGTGTAGACCTGACTAAGTGTTGATGCATGTGAAAAACAAGTGGATCTAGAAGATGGTGTGAATTTGAGTGTAGACTTGACTAAGTGTTGATGCATGCATGTGAAACAAGTGCAGCAATTGATTAAACTAAAGGGGGAAAAGCATATGAAAAGAGTCTCCGCAACAGCGACCGTTGGTGCAAAAACAAGAAAAAGCATGCGACACTTGGGAAATGCAATATATAACTTGAAACAAAACTTCTACAAGCTAAAACAAGTTAAAATTCTATCATTCATATAGAGAAACAAGTGAAACAATTCTCATAGAATCTAAATAACACAAAGTGACAAAAAAATGGCAAAAGATGACAAAAGAAAAACTCACCGAGAAAATTAACGATGATCACACTGAAGGCTCCTTGGTCTCCTTAGGAATGCTATAGATCCAAGATAGAGTTTGTGAATGAGCTATAGCATCGTTGATTAAATAGATTTGGTCAAGTTAGGGTTTATGACGTGCATGTTTAAAATCAAGGAAAAAGTGACACTTGGCAGCAGTTTCTAAAAATAGTGATAGTGCCAACTTCAAGATCCTAGAAATAGATCCCTATTTTATAGGGATACTTATTTATTTTTACTATTTTTCCTTTTCAGGAAAACCACCATGCATTTCCTAGAAATATTGTGCAATTCTGGGAAGGACTGGGCAACTCTTCGGCTCATGCACTGCACAGTTTCTGAGCAAAGTGAGGTCTGCACAATTTTTGGGTTCAGTGCTGGGCTGCCCCTCCATAATTACACATTTCTAGAGATCAATTCTCACTTCCAATTAGGATTGTGAAATTCCCAATAGCAAGGCCAATTTCCCTCAAGAATTGTGCAATTTTCTGAGGCAAGCCTAGAACTCTTATGAGACCAAGTCAAAAGATCGGCTTGAGGGTTAAAAAATCAACTAAGTCAGAAAACACAAGCCAAGATGAAAATGATATGTCTCATTCAAAGCAAGGATACCTATATAAATTCAAGATGATTTGTTGTGGTTTAGAAGGAAGGCTCCAAAATTGAAGCATGGGCAAAATTTTGGAGGGTGGTTGTGGTCGCTACAACAGAAAGATAGGATGGAAGTTGTGTTGGATGACAATGGAGTATGGGAGTACACACAATATGATATTCCAAAAACATCAACATCAGATGCCCGATAGCTGGCCCACTAGAAGAAAGACACAGTAAAAGTTGGGAGGATTATCCTAGAGGGAGTGAGAGATCATGTAGTTTAAAATTTTCATGGAAAGGAGACTCCATTTGCAATGTGGAAAAGTCTCACAGATCTCCAAAGTAGCAATGATATTAGGAAATTGGAATTGATAAATAATCTCAGGAGCATTTGAATGCACAAAAATGAAACCATTGTTTAGTACCTATCCATATTCACTTAGGTTAGATATGAACTTGGAGGAGTAGGAGAAAATGTGCCATCATCTGAACTTGTGAGGTTAGCACTCCTTGGCCTTCTGAAGTCTTGGCACAACTATTAGGATTCAGTTAATGGAAGAGACAAGCTCCCAGATTGGGAGAGACTTTGATCTGATTTAGTGCAAGAGGAGATTAAAAGAAACACTATAGATGGTGTCACATCCAAAACTAAGGAGGAAGAAAAATTTTCTATAACAAGAAAAGGAAATAAATCCAAAGGAAAGAAGGCCCAAGGCAAGGTAGAAGCTAGCCAAAACCATGGCAAGAAGAAATACCTCGGTAAAATTAAATGTTTTCACTACCATGAGCATGGAAACTATGAAACCAAGAATCCACACAAGAAATCTAGTAAGAATCCTACAGGAGTGGCAAGAGAAGATGTTCTCACATCACTATTTGAGTTTGATTTCACCCTCATTGTGTTCATGGAAAGTATTGTACAATGTAGTGTATGGTACATAGATTTTGGTGCTTCATTTCATATGACGAGAAGTAAGGATTTCTTTATAAACTTAGAAGAGAAGGACCTAAAATTATATACATAGATTGGCACTGTCACCTTTGAGGGAGGCAGGCTCTCATCTTCACCTAAAGAATATAATGTATGTGCCTAGTCTGAAGAAAAAAATAATTTCTGTAGTTGTACTTGAAAACCATGGATATTATGTTGTGTTCAGTGATGGGAAATCTTATCTAAATAATCTTGCTACTATAAAAGTAAAACAAATTGGTGTTCAGGTTAAAAATTTCTACAAGATAGAGATGGATTCATGCACTTGAATGAGCAACAAGGAAGAACATGTTAAGGGCCAAGATGTTGGAGAGATCTGGTATAGACACATGGGGCACCTACACCATCGAACTTTGAAAATAATGCAGAATATCACCACAAGACTTCCAAAATGCACCCTTGATCAACATGATGTTTGCAAGGGATGCACTCTAGTAAAATATGGTCAATCTTCCTTCCAGGGTTGAGATAGCAGATCTGGAACCATATTGGAGTGATTTCACTCATATGTGTGTGGACCATTTTATATAGTGCCAGTTACAAAGCACCGATATTATGTTATCTTTGTAGATGATTTTGCTACAAATGTTGGATATATTTTATGAAGAAGAAAGATAAGGTTTATTCAAAGTTTGTTAAATTCAAACCCTTAGTTGAAAATGAGACTAGACAGAAAATTAAATCCCTGATAAGTGATAACAGAGGAGGGTATGTTTCTAATGCCTTCAAATAATTATGTGCCAATGAGGGTATTAGAAGGGAGTTTATTGCACCTCACAACCCACTACAAAATGGGGTGGCAGAGAGGAAACATAGAAGCATTATAGGGGCTGCAAGGGAAATATTGCATGATCAAGGACTGCCACTATACCTATGGGCGCAACCATGCATTACAATTGTTTATTTGTAAAACAAGAGCCCTCACAAAATTATTGGAATGATCACACCTAAAAAGGATTTCTCCAAGAGGAATCTAGATGTCTCCCACTTTCACATTTTTGGATCCATGGTCTATTCTCATGTCTCCAAAGATAACATGAAAAAGTGGAGCCTACTGTAGATAGGGGGTATTTATAGGATACATAAAGACACCTCATATTTACCGAGTGTATATGCCTTCACTCAGGATGACTGTGATGAGGAGAGATGTCATATTTTATGAGGAGAAGACCATGAGAAGCTCTCTAGAGCGAGAGCTGAGAATTCCACCAAAGGAGGAGCTTTTAGCTCCAAAGGAGGAGCCTTAGTAAAATCCATAATATGTTTTCGAGCAACCACATGTGGAGGAGCAAAGAGTAGGTTGAGTGAAGGAACCCACTAACATAGAGCCTTCCAAAGAAGGGAGGAAGAGAACTAGGGTGGAAGATAGGTTGGAGCATGAAACTCAGAAGTAGGTTGGAGTTCCTATCTCCTTATGCAAACAAAGGAGATCACTATACATATATACTGGATATATGGCACTCATGTTAGAATTGATGCATTTTGATCCTTCTTCATTTGAATAAGCAATTTCCCAGTAGATGTGGGTAGATTCCATGGTGGAGGATTTTGACTCCATCATGAAGAATGATGCTTGGGAGGTTGTGCCTAGACCTGAGGGAAAATCTATTATTGTCTCTAGGTGGTTGTATAAGGTGAAACATGCAGTTGATGGCAACATTGAGAAGTATAAGGCCATATTTGTGGCCAAAGGCTTCTCACATGTGGAGGAAGTTGATTATGAGGAGACATTTTCCCCTATTGAAAGATAATCATCTATCAGGACGATACTTGCATTAGCAGCACAGTTTGGGTGGATGATCCATCAAATGAATCTTAAGACTGCCTTCCTTAATGGAGTGGTTGAGGAAGAGATCTATATTGAGAAACCTGAGGTATTTGAGACATTTTACAGGGAGACACATGGGTGTAGACTTAGGAGATCCTTCTATGGTCTCAAGTAGGCACCTCATTCTTGGTACGCTCTCATAGATTCTTATCTCAGTGGATTAGGCTTCACTAAGAGTGAAGTAGATGTCAATCTATAATACATTTTTGTAGATGGAAGTATGTTCATCTTAGTCCTATATGTAGTTGATTTGATACTAAAAAGAGATGAGAAATTGAACCAGTCTTTCAGGGAGGACCTTGCAACAGAGTTTGAGATGAAGGATATGGGTTTGATGCACTACTTCCTTGGTTTGGAGGTGTTGTAGGTGATCCAGGTGGCTCTAGACACACTCAAAATTTAGCAGTGGCTATGGATAAGCTCAAAATAAAAGTCATCATATTAAAGTGAAACTAGGACAAGATCGTATTTCTCGTTGTCTTGATTCCAACGACTTGAACGGCACTAAAATCCGAATTTGTATGCTCAAGTTATAGTTTGTCAAAGTTCTGGTCAAATTTGGCCAAGTGGAAATCACTAACGAGGTAGCAATTTGGTAGATTCCCGTCGCACGAAATCCAATGGTCGGAAAGGGAAAATTTGTTTCCTACCTATTTTTCCCAGTGACCCTTATTTTTTGACAGGAAAATTTGAACTATATGATTTTAAAACAATCACATATTATACAACAAATGGTGGGTTGGGGTCGCTGGCAAATTGAACCCCACCCACAGAAACCATACCATACATGTTACAGTGGGTGTCAAACCCGTCCAGCTTAATAGTCAATTGGTCTACCAGTGAAACAACACCAAGCCCAAATTATAATGTTTAACCGTTTCTCATTACATGTAACCAATCCATGTTAAACTGCAACTACATGCCATATTATGACAGTCAACGTATATATATTATTATATTTGGGCGGCCCTCAAAATGAAGATCCACCACATTCCTCCCACCATATGTTAACAATTTCAAACCACATCAATTCAAAAAAAATATAATGCGGCATTAAAACCATATGCTAAGTTGGTCGGGCGGGGGTTGGAACTGCTGACCTCCCCCACCAACTTAAGCACTATTTCCAATGGGCCAAATGGCCCTATATTGAAATATCCACCCACCGAGTTACACAAAATTACTCATACATCATTCGAAAAGAGAGCGACGAAGGATGGGTGGAATGTTGAGCGGCAGAGGTGTGGAACCATGAGTGAGGGAATATGCCAAGATGCTAAAAAGATTCCCTTAGAGGGATAGAGGTTCCAGTGTCATATTTTGACAAGTTTATAGTCATTTTTGTACATTTTCTCACCAAGATTCCAATCATGTCATTTGTTTCCCCATCTGAGCAACAAAACTTTAGGCAGCCAACAACAAATAATCTTTTCATAATATTGTCAAATCTAAAAGATTCCCCTTGAGGCTATTTTTGACAGAGGCAGAATGATGCCAACTTTATAGTAATTTTTCATAGAATTTTACAGGAAGTGGAGTGGTGTGCTTAGAATATTCATCTGAGCAGTGGATTTTTCAGCCATCTTTAGGAAGGAATCTTTGGGGGAATCTTTGAGATTCTTGAGGGTCCAAAATTTTGACGGAGTTAGAAAGGGGAAAACTTTATAGTCATTTGAAATGATTTCATGCCAAAAATTCAACGGTGCAATTAATTTCATCAGTTGAGCTTTGCATTTTCTGAACATCCCCGATAGTGGAGGTAAATGATGCAGTTATGCCATGTCTTTCTGCTGATTTGCTGAGATAATGTTTTTATTTTTGAGATCCCTGATTACCATTATGTTGAGGGATACTTGTATGCCACATCATTTGATATTTTATTAGCTTTTCATGTTGAAGGAGGGCTCATTTGAGTGAGAGATCCTATAGGGAGAACATCACATGGAGATACATGCCACTCTGGTTAAGGGAATTTATCCTTGTAATGACAAAGAATGTACTATGTATTCATCATGATATTGTAGCATTTAATGAAGGGACCTCCCCACTCTTGACACCAAGGCCCGGATACGTAATTCACATCGGGTGAACTCTATTATCAATGTGTTGCGTTCTTCAAATTGATGGTTGTATTTATTTTTCATATTCTTTAAATCATGCACATGTGGTCATTTCATACTCGTTCACATGAAATTCTACTAACATCACAGAAGTAAAAGATCTTGGTTAATTCTAATCGCTGAAGAGATATGGATCAAGTTTGGTATTAGAGCAGTCTTCTCGCTAATGTGAATTGCAAGTGTGAATGATTGAACATGCAAGAAGAATGGAAATGGAGAAAAACATAGATCTATATGAGGGCCTCCTCGGGATGACACGCATGGTGGACATAATGTTTGCAATTTATGAGGAGAAGTTGGCAAGAGAGGAAAGGGAGAAAGAAAGAGCAAAGGACGATGTTCCATCTCCATCTTCCAATGGTCATTCATCTTCTCCATCATCTTCTAACCATTCAGATGAGGAGATCAATCAAAATCTTCAAGCAGAGAATGTTGAATTGAGGAGACAACTCTGAGAAGAAAAAGAGGAGAAGCAAAGATTGTAGCTTCAGTTACGAGCCACCGAAGAGGCCTTGGAAAAATTGAAGCCAACGAAGTTTCAGGGAAGCCATTATCACCTGTTTCAAAATCAACAACTGAGGTAAACAGTGTTGATTGTTCTTTAGTTTTGTTTTCACATTACACTATTTCTATTGGAAATATGGAGGTACCCATTTCAAGAACTGGCATGAGACTCCTTACCAAGATGGGGTATAAAGGAATAGGACTTGGTGTTAATGGCCAAGGAATGACTCAGCCATTGGAGGTGGTACAAAGACCTTGATGTGTAGGTTTGGGGTACACTGAAGGAGAGTGCTCAAAGGCAGTAGAATCTTCCAAAACATTGTCGAAGCCATTAGATAAAGAGGATGATTGGAACACATCACAATCCTCCCATGATAGTGCACATTGTAGAGGAAGAGCTAAGGCAAGCCCTCATCACCGCGATTGCACCAAAGATAGTCAAGAGAGGTATAAACATTCTGAGTATTCTAAAATTCATTTTGATTACAAGCATGTTGTTAATGATGAGAAGAAATCATGGCATAGAAAACCATGTTGTTTTGTGGTTTACATAACCATGTGGTTTATGAGTGCTGGAAGAGAATGGTAGCAAGAAAGAGGATGAGGTGTGAAAGGCCTTCTCCACATCATGGAAATAAGAAGGTGAAGCAAGTCTGGAGGAAGAAGACATTTTGCAGCCATTGCAACAAAGGTGGACATCAAAGAGCCACATGTTGGATGCTCCATCCATAGCAGTGTCTTAAGAGAAAAGCAATCATGCAGGAACCAGTTGGAAAAGTTTTTCAACAAGAAAATCTGGCCACAGTGATATGATGACTGATCTAAATTACAAACTTGAAGGTGATAGGAGAATTTGCAAGTAAAATTTTATGTCTTTTAGGAAATGGATCACTTTGAAAAAACACATAAAATAATGGTTTTAAAATTTAGTTTACAACTTAAATACAGAGACAAATATACCATATACAGTAACACATGACAAAAAAAATGATAAAGGATTTCACCCCTCCTGGGTTACGTCTCCTGGTCAACCTGCCAATGTTGGGTCTATTTCATTAAATGGTAAATTTTTTATTACGTGGAATTAAAATGCTCATCATGTAAACGTAATATCTCAAATGGCTTTAGAATAGTCAAAAACCCCAAGATGGGCTCTTATTGGACTCAATTTGGCAAAAAACTGAAGAAGTTATGCTCTAGAGAATTTTTGTTGCTAACTGGACTCCCCTGCTAACTATTCTACGAATTCTGCCTTTTCCAGAACTACCAAGCAACTTTTTCGATCAACACTAGAGAGATTCATGATAAATTGTGTGCAACTTGTTGCCTCGTTTAAATGCCCTCTGAGCCCCATGGGCGGAAAATCTGGGTCATATGGACCATATGCCCACGTCGAGGCCTTACCCAAGCACCTTGTCGCAAGCACCTAAACTCCCGCGTTGTGTTTATATGAACTAGTTCTGGAACCTTGGGCCAGGGCTAAGCCTGAGCCCTCATCTCCTCTCTGCCTATGGTCTTGTGGGTGGTAAGGTGACTAAGGGCCAGTACTTAGCCCCAACCCCGTCCCCCATATAATAACCACTAAAACTTTATATACGACTTGGGCGCATAGGATAACAAGAATCACCATTAGCGTTGCGATAGAGAATTGTACTATCAAGATTTAGGTCTCGTGTTCGATCTTCTTGGTGGCCAGTTTAGCCTTAACCAAAATTTTACACAACCCTAGGGTGCCACATGGCAGCCTGTGATTGGGCCACGTGGCACCCAACCATTGGGCTACAAAAAATTCCATCCACCAACCCCAAGTTGCCAAATCAAACCAACCAAGTGAGGCCACTTGGAAGCTTTCCATTGGCCTATGAAGTACAATCAACTTGCCCAATCACTGTATGGACTACCCATTCAGCAGTCTTGCATCCAACTTGCAAAATTTTTAGTTAGTTAGGAAAATGATCAGAATGTGATATTGGGAGCATACGATATCGGTTTTGACTGATTCAATTTGCGTTGGATTCAGGGTTACAAGATATACCATTTGGCACTAGTTTGGAGCATTTTTGAACGCATTGAATTTTGAGCACTTTACTAATCCCCTAGATCAATGACCCATTCACTTTCATGAGTGAGATATGGATTTTTTGGATACGGTAGCTTGTCATGGCCACATTTGTTAAATCATGTGTTGAGACTTAAATTGTAAAAGTGATGATGTTTTTTCCATCACTTATTAAAGAAACAATGATGTTTTGGACTTTTATTGATAGTTGGGGTATTGAATTCTATTCTCATGTAAACTTGACCAAAGAGTGTGTGTTATAAAATCTTGGAAAGTATGGATGCTTAAGTCATGATTGGCCATGTAATTGAGCATGTAATTTGCAAAGATGTGCTATAGGTTTACAGAAGATGCCAGTATCAGTTCATCACTTATGACTCTGAAGAACAAGGATGAAGGAGAAGGAAGTGTGACCTGTTAGGACACTTGTGATGCAGACAATGTAACACAATAGTTGTAGATTATGTTCATTCTTTTGGAGTACCAAAATCTCCTCAGTGGGGAGGAATGATCCAGGTGGCTCCAGACACACTCAGAATTCCACAGTGGCTATGGATAAGCTCAAAAATAAAAGTCCTCGGATTGAATTGAAATCAAGACCATATTGTAGGGATCATCGTCCTGATTCCAACGGTGTGAATGACACACAAATTCGAGGTTGTATGTTCAATTTATAGCTAGTCAAACTTGGCGAAGTGGTAGTCACTAACGAGGCAACAATTTGGTAGAGTCCTGGCACATGGAATCTGGTGACCAAAAAGGGAAAATTTGTTGCCTACTTAATTTTACCAGTGACCCTTATTTTTCAGCAGGAAAGTTTGAACTATATGATTTTTAAAAATAAAAATAAAATATGAGTTTTGGGTGACAGGCTGCCACCCCTGCCAACAGCCACATATTATACAACATATGGTGGGTCGAGGCCGCAGGTGACCTGGACCCTGCCAATGGGAACCATACCATACATGTTCTTACGAGTTTCTAACCCGCTCAACTTAACAGTCATCTGGTCCACCAGCGAAACAATACCAAACCCAAATTATAATGTTTAATCATTTTCCATTACATGTAACCACTCCACGTTAAACAACAACCGCATACCATATTATAAAGGTTAACGCATATATAGCTACGAAAGGTGGACCTGCCACATGCCTCATGCCATATGTTAACAATTTCCAACCACATCAATTCAAAAAAATATAAAGCGACGTTAAAACCATATGCTAAGTTGGTCATGTGGGGGTTGGAACCACTGACCACCCTCACTAACTTAAGTGCTTTTGCCAACAAGCCAAACAACCTTATACTGAAATATTCACCTGTTTAGTTGTATAAAATCACTCATACACCATTCAAATAGAGAGCGATGGAGGACGATCATATCCTTGAGTAGCAAAGGTGTGGAACCATGAGCGGTGGAATAGGCCAAGATGCTGAAAAGATTCCCTTAGAGGGCCAGCAGTGCCAGTGTCAAATTTTAAAAATTTTATAGTCATTTTTACATGTTTACTCACTAGGATTCCAACCATGTAGTCTGTTTCCCCATCTAAGAAGCAAAACTTCAAGCAACTAGCAATAAGGAATCTTTACAGAATCTTGTGGAACATTAAAGATTCCATTGGAGGTTGATTTTTGATAGAGGCAGAATGGTGCCAACTTTAGAGTCATTTTTCATAAAAATTTTCAATGAGCGTCATGGTGTGTTCAGAATATTCATTCATGCAACAATTTTTTTGGCCATCTATAGGAAGGAATCTTTGGGGAATCTTCAAGATTCTCGAGGGTCTAGAATTTAACAGTGTTAGAAAGGGGCAAAGTTTATAGTCATTTGACACGATTTCGCGCCACAAATTCAATAGTGCGGTTCATTTCATTAAGTGGAGATAAATGATAGAGTTATGCCATATCTTTCTTTTGATTTTCTAAGATGATGTTTTTTTTGTTGAGATCCCTGATTACCATCATGTTGAGGGATACATGTATACCACGTCATGTGAGATTTTATGAGCTTGTCATGCTGAGGGATGGCCCATTTGATTGAGAGCTCCTATATGGAGAACATCTTGTGGAGAGACATGCCACTCTAGTTGAGGTAATTTATCTTTGTAATGACAAACAATGTACTATGTATATCATCATCTTGCATCATTTAATGAAGCGGCCTCCCCACTCTTGACACCAAGGCCTAGAGATGTAACCCACACTAGGTGAACTTCGTTATTAAAGTGTTTGCTTCTCCAATTTCATGGTTATATTTATGTTTCATATTCTTTAAATCATGAACATGTGATCGTTTCATACTCTTTCACATGAATTATGCTAAAATCACAAAAGTAAAAGATCTTGGTTAATTTTGGTAGTTGAAGAGATTTGGATCAGGAGGTAAATGGAGAGATATTTTTTGGATAGGGGAAGTACATCTCTAAGATCCTTTAGATATTCCATATGCAGGATCCTAAGGCCATGGACACTCCTCTAAATACTAATTAGAGGAAAGAGGATGCGTCTACTGGAGAGGTAGTAGATGGAACTATCTATAGATAGTTGGTGGTGTCCTCAATGTACTTAGTGAACACAAGGCTCGATATTTTTTTCCTAGTTAATCAACTTATTCAGTTTATGGTGGAGCCTAGCAAGCTTAATTGGAAAGCAGAAAAACATGTTCTCAGATACCTCAAAATCATAGTAGATTTTGTTTTATGGTACCGACGGAGAGATGGAGTGAAGCTCCAAGGCTTCACAAATGCATATTGGGAAGGGATTCAATCAGATAGGAAGGGAACATCGGGAGCTATCTTCAGTGTTTTTTAAGTATTAGTTTCCTGGTACAACAAGAAATAGAGATATGTAGCACTCAACTCAGTAGAGGTTGAGTATATGGTTGCTAGTCAAGCAGCATGTGAAGTTATTTGGATGAGGAAGATCATAGTTGGTCTCTTCAGTCAGGGGATGGAGCCTACATTGATCCGTTGTGACAACCAGAGCTGTATAAAAATATTTGAAAATCTAGTGGTTCATGATAGGTCAAAGCATATAGACATCAAGGACCATCACCTGAGATATTGTATCCAGAGGAGGATCATCGTGTTGCAGTACATTCCCATAGAGGAGCAGGATGCAGAAATTTCAATAAAGGATTTGTCAAGAGGTAAGTTTGAGTTTCACGGGAGCAGGATTGGGGTGGTTCATAACCTTTTCTTGTTAAGAGGAAGTGGTTAAATTGTGGCAATAAAATGCTTCATTTGAATTGTGCCTTAGTAAAATGGATAAATTTGAATTTCCACTTTAGTGGGATGACTTGAGTTGCGATTAGCATAAGTGACATAGCCAAGTCACTTAGTTAAATCAGTCAATTCAAGTTTGCGGGCTAGAATAGAGTTGTGCATGAGTTGGTCTCTAAGATCTAGAAATTTAGTGGAGTTATAGTTAGTGAAACTCGGTTATTTGAGTTCTAATCATGAATAGAGTCAGTAGAAGTTCAGTTGAGTGGTAGTAATTGTTGTTAACTCGTTGATCTCTTAGTTAACTAATCAATTTACTAAAAATATCTCTAGTCATGCATGTAATTGGAATTTCCTAGTTGAGTTGGAGGAAAAGGAACATTGTAATTATAAATTGTATACTATTGAGTGTATGGGTTTTGCATTGGAGCAGGTAAGAAATTTCTCCTGGATTTGCGTAAGGATATTTCCCTACTTTTTAAGAGCTAATTTCCTCAAGAATTGTGCAAGGAAATAGAAGGAATCTAGAGGCCTATAATTTCAGCTAAGTGTCAGTCAGAGAAAGTAGAGTAGGAGATCAGTATTACAGTGTAGGTTGAGCTTCAAGAATTGAAGTTGCCATTGTAATTGATCATTGTCTCATATGATATAATACAAAATAGAGGAGGGATTTTTCCCAATTGGGTTCCCTAGTAAAAATATTGTGTTAATTGTGATTGAATGATTTCATGTGTTTCTATTGTATTTTTTCCTTTCGGTAGATTAAGTAGAAGAAATTTATGTCTATTGTTTTCAATCTAAATTCATTAGTATCTACAAATTTCAAGTTATTTCTACAAAGCATTTTCCTAGAAAGAAAGCTCCACCAGTGGTACTTTTTTTGTCATCAATGCTCCCAACCCAATCTATATTAGTATATACATGAAGAGTTAAATATGTATCTTTTAGATAACAAAGTCCAAAATCCATAGTCCCTTGTAGATATTTGAATATTCTCAACCGCTTTGAGATGTGTTTTCTTAGGGTTAGTTGAAAGTGCCCCACTATTCCAACAACATGCATAATATTTGGTCTTGTTCCTTTGAGGTATAGTAAAATCCAATCATGGATCACTATTCAACATCATTGACTATTAGATACTCACTATCCTTGCTATGGGTGCAACTTACCATGGGTGTACAAACTGGTTTATATTTGTCCATTCCAAATTTTCTTAAAATATCCAGAAGATAATTTGTTTAAGAAAGAATGATATTATCCTTTTTTGATGAGCTTGTAATCCAAGGATGAAGAATAGTTCACCGAGCAGAGAAATTTCAAATTCCTATTACATGGTTGCTGCAAAAAATTGACTCATTGAGTCAACATTACTACAAAAGATGATATCATCAACATAGAAAATTACTACCAATAGTTTATCTCCAGCTTCCTTTATATATAGATTGTTATCAGCTGATATTTTCTTGAATCTTGTTATTGTAAGTATTTTTCTAACCGATAGTACCAAGCCCTAGGAAATTTCTTTAACCCATACAAGGATTACTTGATTTTACATACAAGTTCCTTGTTGTTTCCTAGTATGAATCCTTTAGGTTTCTCAATGTATACTTCCTCTTCTAAATCCCCATTCAAGAATTCATACTTAACATCCATATGATACACTTTGAATTTGCGAAAACTGGAAAATCATAAGAAAAACCTAATGGCCTCGAGTTGTGTAGATGGAGAAAATTTTTCTTCAATATATATCCCCTCCTCTTGAGCATATCCTTTACAAACAATTCTCGCCTTGTACCTTATCACTTTTCCATCTTCATTTAATTTGTTATTGAATATCCATTTGGTTCCTATTACATTTTTATTTTAAGGTCTTGGAACAAGATCCCTAGTATGATTTTTCTCTATTTGGTTAAGTTCTCCATGCATAAATTCAATCCAACATTCATCTTGACTTTTTTGATGCACATATTTAGGTTCTACTATAAATAATAAGGTTATATTTGCATGACTAGAAGAACCAATGATCTTCCGTCTAGTTTGCACATTGACTTCTTTATTTCCAAGGATTTGACTTTCAAGATGATTTTTATACGCATACTTGGATGGAGTATTTTATGGATCGACGTCTTCTTTGTCTTCTTATTTTGATGCTTCATGTTCTTCTTCCCTTTAATCTTCTTTTATCTTTTTGTCTAGAGATATATCATTTCTAAATTCATCAAATTATATTTGTCTTTTGGAACACACAAAGTTTTTATCTACTTTTACATCTATACATTCAATAATTTTGTGGAGGCTTTTTATTGTAACACTTATACCCCTTTCTTCTGGAAGAGTAGTTGAGTAGAATACCTTCATCTGCCCTTGGTTCAAATTTTCTAAGCTTTTAGTCATCATTTATCTTTATATAGTATTTTCTCTCCAAGATTTTAAAATAATTTACTCAACGAGGTCTTCCATACCATAATTCATACATTATTTTATCATTATTTACCCTTTCATGGGCTTTATTGAGAATGCTAGCAGTTTTTTGCACTACTTCCCCCCAAAAGGTGTGAGGTAATTCTAATTCATCAAGCATTATGCTAGCCACTTGTTTAACAATCTGATTCATTCTTTCAACAACTCCATTTTATTGAGTTTTAGCTATAGAAAATTGTCTCTTGATGTCATTATGCTCACAGAAATAAAAGAACTCATCTAATATTGTTTTGGAGAATTTGGTATCTACGGATAAATACTAATTCCCTAGATAAGTAGCCATATCTAGAACAATAGTTTAAAGCACTTTAGCCTTTTCCTATAAGCAATAGATAAGACAAAGAAGATGAGAAGACCTACTTGTAGTTCCTCTTTCCTCTTGTCTCCTTTGTATCGATCCTGTCGCTCCTTCTCGTACTTAACACGCTTGAGAAGTACCTGTAAACATCAATAGAAGACAAAGAATTGATCAAAGCAAAATATCTATTGAATACAAGTAAATGGAATCAGATACATTCACACATATAAGCATCATATAACAAGATAAGCATATGGGAAAAAGGTTCAAATACTTTATTGAATAGAAGAAGGAATTATAACCATCAAGTCTGATTCAAAGTCACTCCTCCAGCTTTGGTTCCATCCACATCACATCATAAGCATGACATTCCGGAAACATAATGACACTTACAATAGTCTTAAATCTCAAACTAACATTGTCTCCTTACAATCATGAAATTCCAGCCCTTGATCACTTAGATGAGTCGTCAATTTATAGGAAGATGGAGGAGGTTTTGTCATAAATGAGGGTATTGAATGGCCTTCCAAACTTAGAGTTAGTTTCCATGGAGGAAGGGATGAGAGGATAGTAGGTTAATGGATCCTTAGCCTATTCAATTTCAAGCTCATACGAGGCGATAAGATGTGGGATCCTTCTATAATGATATTGAACCAAGGAATATTCCTAGAACCCTATGCAAATTTCGATCAATATCGCCTAGCGCAGGTCAAAGTGGGCCTAAGTGCTCTGTAGAGCACCCTTGCATGGGCCTAAGTGCACCCTTCAAGGAGTCATTTAAGGATGTCTTCAATCCATGAAACTGTCTGGGAAAAAGGCACTCAATAGGTTGACTTGTTTAGGGCATGTAGCAACTGAAATTAAGGTTTGATGAGACCTAAAACATTGATCTGGATGATGCGAGTGATGTGCCCAAATGGGTAATGGATCTATAACAGCTACCCCCTAAAGCATGAAGACGAAAATAATAATGTCGAGTAATATGCTTTACGATTTGATGAGGAGGTTCCGAAGTGGTTGGTGACCTGCATCGATTACAACACATAATATCTTGATATTTTGATTTTTTCTCATGAATTGCTAAGGGAAGGCATACCCATGCTCAGCATATAAACTTTCATTACAAGTAAGTAGATAGTCGTCTACAAATATAGACCCATGATTGGAATGACCATCAATGTAAATCCATTGTATGGTTGATTAGGTACATTTCCTGAAATCGCATCCCGGATGGATGAAACTAGATCCGGGGTTTTCTATCTTGTTCAATCATTCACTCAAGTATGAGTTTAACCATGCGAATATGTGATCTGAAGTCGAACATGGGATGACACCATCTGATTACCATCCAATGATGTAAGGTGTTAACAGATGTGAGAGAAATCACCGATAATGATAATGATCCTCAAGGTACTATAGCACATTCTGCATGGTTTGAATGGATGATTTGATGTCAAACACCATACAAAGTCTTTCGGTCGAAGGCCATTGATGTCAACCTATTGCCAGAAGTGAGAAACCTACCATATATGTATGCAAGCCTCAAGGTACTAGAAGGGTGTTTCTAAGTCAACTTCTTGGATAATGAGTTGATGTTGATAAGAAGTGACTCGTCACAAGAGGGCCTTGATGTATCCCACATCAACGACACGAAATGAGTGTAATGATTTTGGAGATGAAATTTGACTGACGACACAAGGTTCGAGAATGGAAGTCATGAAAATGAAGGTTTATGAGTATTTCAAAGGGTGAATTTTAATTGAATGACTTCTCTTAAACATATCGGTGACACTTAATGAATTGGAAGCATTGACCCAAAACCAAAGTAATGGATGGTGTGATAGACCATAGGTATGATAACCATCAAGTAGATAACCCAACCCAAATAGTCACGGAGATGAAGTGAAAGTGTCATGTTCAAGAGCGACCTGCTACCATAAAGTGGTTTACCTTTTTTCCATGTTCCCCAATCATTGCTAACCAGCACCTCTTTATTTTTTATCAAGCTTGAGGATGATAACATATGCTTCTTGTATAATTCCACCCTTCGGGTGAATCCATCGCTATGTGATGTTTTAATGAGTCTAGAAAAGGTGAAACTCGGTCTTGTCTAGATGTACAAGTTTCTCACTATTTGATGTTTTAACAAGTTTAACGACAAAGATAACTCGGTCCTTTTCATGTTTAGAGAGTTTGAAAAGGGACAAAAAGAAAACTCCACAAGTTCTTTTTCATTGATTTGTCTCTCAAGCCCAAAAAAGCATAAAACAATACGAGAGAGAACCTATTGACCATGTTCGGTCAACTTATTCCTTTTCGTAGTTAATCTATCTCAGCCCAAAAAAGGGTTAAACTTATACTGAGTAGATGTCGTTTCCAATCCGTTAACGAGATGAAAAGGACAAGCACTCGACAATATTTTCATATTTTGGGAGTCTAAAAAGAGCTTAAAGAGGACTCCACTTTGAGGAACGAGTGGTGTCTAGGGTAGCAACTGGTTCTGGTGATGTTGGAAATTCTCAAAACATGCTGATTTATTTAAAGAGGCTGGCTAATAAGACCACCCATTGCAACTATTCCTCAAAAAGGATAAAACAACCAAGTGAAAGCATATGATCGGCCAAAAACAACCAAGGCTCATTTGATGAAAAAGGTTGATAGAATGGCAATCATGATGGTTAAAAATGGAAATGGGTTCATTTTTAGACAAGCTTGAACCATAGGGAACTATGCTTGGATTCCGTTTCATGTTTACACAAGCTTGAAATGAAGAACTATGCTTGAGATTGGTTTACATGCCCCGAGTATGATGAAAGGGAGAGTCTCTTGTAACCATATGGAAGTTGTTGCGGTGAAGCAGGATAGTTATCCAACACCTTTTTGGAATGTTATGAAACCAACTCACAAAAATATAGAAAAGATAGATCAACGCCTTAGAAATAAGCCTATTTGAGGGGGAAACCTCCTTTACATTACATAAATGAACAATTCTTAGATGATACAAATGGCAAGACCTCCTTTCTATATATAGGAGTCCAAGGGTTCATAATATAATCAAAGACGACATAACAATAATAATGTAAGGGCACAATAATAACAATAGTGGGCTTCTATGGAGCACACTAATAACAATATGGGGACTACATGGGCACAACAAGATAATAAGGGGGTTGTACTAATAACAATAAGGGGTTACACTAGTAGTATAGGGACCTAACATGCCCCTCTCCATCAAAAAGTGTTGTCCTCAACGCTTAAATAGTTCTTGACGCTTCTGTACAAACTTCTTGTCCTCCCATGTGGAATATTCAGCGGGTAAGTTATTCCACTTGATGAGATACTCTGAAATTGATCGATTTCATATTTGTTAGTGTTATAGACATTTTTGTGCCTTACAGCCTCGAGCATGAAATGTCCATAATCTAAGGGATCCAAAGTCCCTAAACATGTTGTTCCTACCCCTAGAGGAACAAGGCAAACTAACCACAGCAATTCACAGAAGTTCTCCACCTGAAAACACTCAAAAACAAGCCAATTCTGGATCATGTCAATTGCTCCACTGAGCATCTGCGCTGAATGTCAACTGCTACACTGGCTACCTGCGTTGAATGTCAACTCCAACACTAGCTACCTGCGCTGAGCGAGTTTGGACATGTCGCAGAGTCATTCCTCAGGGTGTCAATGCCCAGGAAGCTTCCAAAATGACACTTGCATCAAGGAATTCGACTGGTGATGAGTAAGAGGTTCCAAATCTCCAAGTGGAAGAAAGAACCTCCAAGTGGACTCAAGAACTGAGAGAGGGAGAGGACACTAGTCAGATATCAAGCTGACTCATCCTCTCTCCAAACATCTATATATGGATCTCTCCTCCATGGGATCTAAAGGCTGGAATTTGGTAATTGCAAAGAATTGTTGTTGGTTTGTGGCTGGAAACATTGGGTGTGTAATGCTTTGAAGGGAGCTGAAGAAGGAATTCCATTCTGCTGGGAAGGAGATGCTGGATTGGAGCCCTATGGGTTGTATCTCTTCCTGAACCCTGTTACTTATTAATAAAGCTATCTTGATTCTTTCCTATACGCTGGTGTATTTTGTATGATTGCATTAGTGTATTTGATTTGCTTCTAATCCTGAATCATTTATGAATATGTATATTTGCCTTTGTATTGTGTTCTTCTCTTGTCGCAAGTAGCTGTTCTCTTGTCACAGGTAGCTGTTCTCTTGTGATCTCGTGGGATTCAAGTAGCTATTCTCTTGATCAAGCGAGGAGGCAAGTAGCTGTCGACACACAAAGAGAAGAGGATCTAGTTAGAGGGACAACCAGAAGACAACGGTAAGTCTGCCGATCTCCCCTCTTTCACATTTCATAAAGGAAGAAATCATGATAGCTGTTTTCGTTTGTTGCTAAGGCGCTGTCACACCTTAGGTGGATAGGACAACAGGACAGTCAAATATGCATTTGAAGCTCAGAGAATTAAGCAGTTCTGAAACCCCGTGAGCTGTAGAATAACGTTGGAGCTGTAGTAAAACATTCATGGCCATGAAAAATATTATTCTTAGCTCTACGTAATTCTCTACAACTCACAGCAGCTCTACGTTTTGCTATTGTGCAACCACTTGCATTCATACAGCACAATGAAAATATTTAAACACGGTTCCAATTACCAGTTTGATGGTTATGCATAGCGTACCAAACAACAGTAAATGGTAAAAATGTTTTGGAAAAAACCTTGTGGGAAGTACAACGTTTTAACAAAAGCTACAGCTACAGTCAACAAGTAAAAACGTTTTTACATAAACCCTGTGCATTACTCAAAATAGCTCTGCCATTTTGCAGCTCAAAATCATGAATTTGTTGCCATCACAGCCGTTGAGGAGCTCAGGAAAGACGATAGATGCGAGAATCAAAACATTTTGACAGAGGAGGTAAGGATAAAAATAGTTGAGACCGTGTAGGTAAATTAATGGAGATAATGCCAAGCCATAATTTATGCAAAGAATCCCAGATTTTATGTTCCAGATCTCGTATGCATAAAATCCTCTGCCACCTGTAGATTTTGAGATACGCTGCCACATGCTGCCTTCTTGTTTTGAAATTCCGAGAGAAGATTTTAAATTGAAATTGTCTTGCTTACACGATAAGCCAACAAATTCCAGAAAATCCATAGTATGAGGAGGAACGCAGGTTAATTGAGCCACGTTGCAGAGGAAATCACTACAGTTCATCACAGCCAGGTAATCGATTTAAATTCTCCATGCAATCGCCAAGTTTATTAGATAAAACAAAGTGTTTGCATAGTAAAGTTGATTGTTTACATGATGACATCTTCAGATTAATTGCACAGTGAAGTTTGCTTGCACAAATAATGCACTAGGAATGAGTTGTTAGCTGTGATTCCGGTTCTCCATGCAATAAAATGTTTATTATGGTTTGACTGCATGTTGGAAGTAATGAATGAAAAGTTTGAGTGAAGTCTTGAAAACATGTAGTTCGTTGAGCCTAAACTACACCTATCCATGCGTTTTATGATCAAACAGTCGCATTTCAGTTTGATACATGAAGGGAATGGGTCTTTAAAAACAAAGTGTGCACTTATGTTTGAAGAATTGAGTTTATTTTTAAGTGCGCAAAGCCAAATTGACTGTCATGATTAAATAAAATAGCGCATGGGTTTATATTGGTCATTGCAACAATGAAATGACATATGACGATTGTATAAACAATGCAATGTTTTATATTGGTCATTGAATGACGAAGGATCATAGTTATATACAATATTGAAGATTGATTTATACAGAGAATAGAATTTTTATTTCTTTCTTTTTTTACACACAGTGAGAAAAATGCATTTCATCCATGTATGGTATGGGTAAATCCATTTCATCTATGTGCACAGTGAAAAAAATTCGAAACAGAGGGGATTTTTGATGAATTTTGGCAAGACACAGGAATTGAAGACAGAGAAGAATGATTTTTATTTTCTAGATTTCGATTATGAATGCCTTGTAGGTTGATTTTCATTTTCCAAAAATCAATTACTCAAAAGGTAGTGAATGAATGAGTGGTTATGTTACATGCAGTGGTTACCTTGAGTAAATCTCCAGCTTTCAAATTTTTAGAAGACGCAGAAGGCGAATTTGAAAACGATTATTCAGATTTGTGAAAATTGTTCATTTCAATAATTTGATTTCAATTGATTTCAAATATAAGGATCATGAAATTTTATTCTGTCCCAGAAAGGCATTTCGATTTTCGAAAGCCACTATTTTTCGTTGCCTTTTTTTGAGTAAAATAACATGAAATTTGAAAAACAAAAACATGGGTTTTCTTTAGAATGAGCCTAATTAGACTCCACGTAGGCAGTTTTTTCAAATTCATTTTTATTTGGGGATATTTTTATGGTTCTTTCGACCCCTATTTTGCAGATTGCATGGGTAAATGAGTGGCTAAGTTGAAAGTGAATGCCTAGACATAAAAAAAAATTGCTTCTTTTAATGAGATGTAAGGGCAACTGAATATTGGATCCTTTGAGTAAAATTGTTGATTTGAGAGGGACATGAATCCTGTGTTGGAATGTATTTCAAAATTCGAGTTTTATTTGTCGTCTGAAGCTGCTCATCCAAAATGATATATTAGTAAAGAAAGTCATCCACAAGAAAAGAGAAGAAGTACATGAAAGCATAGATATCCTTTTACAGGTAGCTCAAGAGAAAGCTTCATCTTCAGGGGACAGAGCCATCAGTAGAACAGCAAGGGAGGTCACTTCATCTTCAGGGGACAGAGCCATCGGTAGAACAACAAGGGAGGTCAGATTACAGAGGTAGAAGATCAATGAGACAAAGACAAGCATGAGGACATGCTTGAAGATCAACAAGGGGGAGATGTTGGCCCTCGGTTTTGGTCTATTTTTGCTTAGGGAAACTTACTTGATCCTTATATTTTCCATCCATTTTCCATCACATCCATCTCATTTTGATGTATTTTATGCATATTCAGGTGTTTAATTTTAATTTTGCAATTTCTAGAAGTTTTTATGAAAATTGAGTTTCAAGTGCAATTTTGGATTGAATCAGAAATTCCCGTAATAGCTATGTGGATGACATGTTTGCATGACACTTGGGCTCGAGTTTGATGCATGGATGGACATCTTGGGAACTAGGACTAAGCTAACTCCACTTGGTTCGACCAGAACAAGCTTTATTAGGCCCGGTCAAGGCTGGTCAAACATGACTAGTCACTAGAAAATCCCTAGGAAATAGGGCAGTTTTGAGATTTTATGGGATTGACCATATTTCTTGGGATGAATTGGATGAGTTCGACTTAGATAAGTGGATATGAGTAGATATGAGTGTTATAGATAATATAGATCAGTTTGTTTCATTAAACCTCTATTTAAAGCCAAGACTTTGATGGATTTTGTAATGGAATTGGTATGTAACTATTGTATAATTTGAGTTGGGAGCTAATTTGAAGAACTTGTTTCATTCCAATTTGTTGTTCATGCTTGGTTGATTTACTGAATTTTCTGTAGCTGGTATTTCTTCAAGTGTGCAAGGCAAGGGTGGAGGGCCCCCACACCAAGCTAAGTACACTTCTTGGTTCAATTTTCATAGTTTTCATAGACTAGTTTTTGTTTCAAATGTATTTAGATGTGTGATTATTGTTGAATGAATATTGGTTTGATTCTAATATACATATGAAGGGACACAAAGGAATTTAAGTTAAATTCCCCTTCTATTTGATCTTGAACTAAAACTGAATTTCATTCTCCATTTCTCATTTGAAGTTATTTCTGCATTTCTGGTTTGAAACAATGGTGATTGTGATATAGTAGGATTGTGAAGAAGGACAATTTGGACCTCCTTAGTTAGGAGCATCTTCTGTTACATCTTGTGCATCATAAGCCATTGTTAATTAGTGCTCTTAGATTTATCTTCATGAAAGTAGTATTGTAGGGAAGGACAACCTGGTTCTCCTAAGTTAGGAGCCTCTTCCCTCATATATTACATAAGTGAATTAGAAATTGTTAAAATAGGTTTATATTTGTAATATGTGCTTCTTTAAATCTTCAAATTTTATCTGCTAAACTTGATTATATCTGATGTCCATATACAGTGGATTTGCCTCCAAGTTTTACGAACCCGGATTGATAATTAAATACTTGTGTTAATTTAGTCAATAAATTAGTCCAACATTCCCATCACCAGTTCAATTCAAATCATCAACATATATGAAAATAATGAGAAATTTACCTTCTACCAAGATATGATATAGGTTTGCATCTTCCTCACTTTTGGTGAAGCCCAAACTGGTGAGATAGTTATTGATCTTGGTGTACTAAAGCACGAGGTGCTTGTTTGAGATAGTACAACTCTCGCTTGAGTCTTCACACGTGAGACTCTTGATCAAAAGTCTCAAAGCCTTTTGTTTGCTCGATGTACACCTCCTCCTCAATAATTCCATTAAGGAATTTTGATTTTACATGCATCTATAGGATCCTCCACCCCATCTATGCAGCCAAAGCAAGAATTGATCTAATTGATGAGTACCTTGATACATGAGAAAAGTCCTCCTCATATTCAATCCCCTCAACTTGAGAGTACCCCTTGGCCACAAATTTGGCCTTATACTTCTCTATGCTTCCTTCTACTACCTGATTCACCTTGAAGATCCATATCGAACCCAGAACTAATTTATATGTTGGTCTTGGGACCACTTCCCAAACATTTTTCTTTGCAATGGATTCACATTCCTCCACCATTGCATCAACCCATACAGGTTTCTCTATTTATTCCTAGAAATAGGATGCCTCAGTCTCTACAAGCTCAGTCATTAGAGCCATGTAGCCAGTGTATTGATCAAGTTACCGTCTCTGTTTGCATTTATTTGAAGGAGCACCCACATTCTCCCTCACATCCTACACAAGTCTCTCAGCTTCCTTGGTTATTTTTCTCCCTTCTCTGTATGGTTCTGCTTGAGTGTCTATATCCACTCTCTATTCCTCAAATTTTCATTTCTCCACAACTTCCTAAGGTTCCTCCTTTGGAGCTAAAAGCTCCTGTTCTGGTGGGATCTCAATCTCCCTCTCAAGAGAGCATCAAATGGTTCTCCTCATCAAATTTTACATCGCTTTGTACAACTGTCATTCTAAGGGATGTAAAGTACAAACGATAGTTGTGTGGATTTTTTGTGTAACCCACAAATACCCCCAATTTTGTTGTCAACTCTAGCTTCTCCCTTTATTCTTTGGAGACATGGTAGTATACAAAGGCTCCAAAAATCCTAAAGTGCAACACATCGGTGTAATTATGCCCAAAATCTGATGAGGAATTTGGTTCTCCAAAAAGACTGTTGTGTTGAACTCCTCAGCCCATAGGTGTATCGGTAGGCCTTGGTCTTGCAACATCACCCTCTCTCCTCCCATAATGCTACAATTATTTCTCTCAGCCACCCTATTCTGTTGTGTGTTGGGCATGGAATCCACCCACAACATGTTTGGGGCTCAAAGCCCAAGTTTTGAGTTAATGTTGTTGTAGAGCTCCATGAATTGTGGGTGCGAAATGTATGTTAGAGTCATAGTGTTGTCTGCCCTAAGTTTTGAATGTAATGTCAGCCTACCCATGGTCTGCGAACCATGGGATTGTATAAATAGGGTGAAGCTCTAAGTGTAAAAAGTAGGTAATAAGTTAGAGAAAAGTATGAGATAGAAGTATAGAGAAAGTGTCTAAGTGTATCTTGGGTCGTAGAGTAGGAGAAGGCTCTGTAGCTAAGTGCGCGGACCCCTACAGCTGAGTGCACAGGGTGGAATAGAGTCTGTAACCATAGGAAGAGAATAATAAAGAGAAGCTTTCTCTGAATTATGTGTATATGTCTTGGGTTATTATCTGTTGAATATGAATTTCAATCATACTATTTATTTACTGCACACACTTGTATGAATTGTGAATATTGTTAAGTATAACTGAAAGCATAAAAATAAGCTAAGTATATCAACTAAGATAGGATTGTTAGTGAGGACTTGGGTAATAACACTGTTCAGCCCTGAGTAGGGCTACGCAAAGACAACATCACAGGCTGCGAGGTACGGGTAAGTGCACGTAGCGATGTGCGCGCAGGATCGAACCACGAACCACTTGAACCCATCAGACATCCCCAGGGTGTAGAAACCTGCTTCTAGCACCCTCCCATACTACTTCAAATGATGCCTCAATCCACACTCCACAGACTGTTGCCAAAAGGGCCAGTAGTACCGAGATTTGTTTGGCTAAACCACCTCCGAACCTGGGTTAGGCCCCTACAAGCCAACATTGTGGGTTGTGCAGTATTGTCAAATCTCGTGGAATTCCTTCTTTTGCACATAAATTTTTAAATCTATTTGAGATGTACTCACCTCCATTATCACTCCTGAGAACCTTCACCTTCTTCTTGGTTTCTTTCTCAACCAGCGCCTTGAATTCTATGAACTTTGAGAATGTCTCGTATTTCTACCACGTGAAGAATATCCAGAACTTCCATGATAATTCATCAATATAAATGACAAAATATTGTTTCCTGCTAGTGGAGGTTGTCGAGAAAGGTCCATAGACATCAAAGTGGATCCTTTGAATGACTGCATGTGTTTTTTTCTCAATCATGGACAGTGGATTTTGTGTACTTCCCCAAGGTACATCCTTTTCATACATATTATTGCTCAAGTGCTCCTTTGGGGAGGCCTATGGTTATTTGCTACATAATCTTCAAGGCACCATGATGAAAATGACCTAGTCTTATGTGCCAAAGTTTCACCGACATCATGTATCTACACCTTCTCCACCTTTGTTCTTAATGTTTCACATGAACCCTAATCTGCTTCACATGTCTAGTGGTTATGTGTCTCAAGAATACTTTTCCTTCACTGGAGATCACATCATAACCATGAGCTTCCAAAAATGCAACAGAGATGGTATTTTTCCGTAGTCCTGGAATGAACGTGACATCCTTGAGCCTAAGGGGGGAGATCGACTCCCTCTAAAAGGTGATTGTACTAATCCTAGTCGCACTATACCTTTTTGCATCCCCCATCTCGATGTGCATTTGCAAATATTTTTCTTCCAAGTCACTAAAAAAGTCTCTACACCTTGTCATGTGGAACGATGTACCTAAGTCTAAGTACCACATGCTCCCCATCACTGTGTTGGCCATGCATGCGATAAGAGTAGAGTCAAGCTTGAACTATGAATCCAAGGCTTCACCTGTCGCTCCCCTTGAGGTCTTCTTGCTTGCCTTCTTATGTGGACACTTCATGGAATAGTTCCTAAATTCATGACAATGGAAGCATTTGATTTTGGATAAATATTTCTTATTTCCCCCTTGACTGGATTTTGGTTTGGATTATGATTTCTCTCCTTTTCCCTTCTTTTCCTTTCCATCCAATGCAAATTTTTCTTCATCCTCAACCTTGGGTGAAGTCCCCTCTCTGTTATTCTTCCTTATTTCCTCCTGTACCAAATCAGACCATAAGTTCTCCTAATGCAATAGTTTCTCCCTCTCATTCACCAAATCTTGATGTTATTCCGACTCTTGGGAAGGCCCATAAGGTCTAGGCTTACCAAGTCTTCTTCAGGAACATTAATACCAACCCCACCAAGTTCATCACAACATTGTGTGAACTTGCTCATATACTGCAAAATAGTGTCATTCTTCTGCATTTTGATACTCTGAATTATATCCTTGAGCACCAGCTTCTTGTGGTCACTATTATTCTCGAACAATTTTGTCATTACTTTCCACATTGCGAATGGAGTTCCTTTTCTGTGGATATTTGAGACAATGTGATCTCTTACTTCCTCCAAGATTATTCTCCTCACCTTTCCTACATATTTCTTCCACTAAGAAAGGTTCTGGGAATCAAAATCCGGTGGTTTTACAACATTTGTCTTTATGTATTCTAGAAATCCATTGTCATCCAATAGTACCTCCATGTGATCCTTCCATGCAAAAAAATTAGAGGTGCCTTCCAAGGCATACTCTATCCTTATTCCATTGAAGGACATATTCTCAACTCTGAATAAATATTGTTGCATTGAACTCCAAATTCGAACCTCCTCAGAAACAACTTCTAAATTCCTACTCTAATGTGAATCTTACTCTAATACCATGTAGAAATTTGGTGTAGATTTGCAACTTCTTATGAAGTTTTAATCAAAATCATAAGACACAAACCTACTCTATTATTTTGTGGACATTAATTCACAATTTAGAACAAAAATATTAGACATGCAATAAGAAATCACACACATGCAAATATAATTTTTTCCAGGGAAAGTAAACTACTAAAAACCCCAATGCTTGCTTGCATTAATCTGATGAATAGAGATGTATTACAATTTCTTTGCTCAAATGAGCACAACTTGCAAGTGCATAACCTATCACTCTGCTCACTGAGAAACTCTGACCCAAACTTAGTCAATTTCAGCCTCTACTTGAGCCCTATTTCCTTGCGCAATTCCTTGAGAAATTAGAGCCCTATTATTTAGGAATTTCTCCAAAATGAATTGCACAATTCCTCAAGTTGATCATCAGGTTTGATGCAACACTTGTACACTCTGGAATAGTCTATAAGTGATGTTATACTACCTTGGAATCTCCACCTCAACTAGGTAACTTGAATTCTCCACTAGCTATTTTGGGTTGATTGATTAGTTAATTGGATGATCACTAAGTTTGACCGAAGTACCAATGCACAATTGACCTTCCACTAGTTCCTCCACTAGTTGGAACTAGTTTAATTGAAAACAACTTGAGATGACTAAATTTGATTCCTACAAATTAGCAATCAAACATGCTTAATTGAAATTTAACTCCTCCAACTCAAATTTACTGAGTAAACTTGGTGACAGAAGCCATGTCACACAAGTTAACTACATCCAAGTTATTTGTTGATGTGGAAATTCGAATTTTCTCATTTTAATCAAGGAAAAATGAAATTGAGAATTTATTGCTTCATTTTTCAACAAAGATGAGTAGCAAACATGAGGACCAGGGAAAATTTTAGGGGCTAATATGGGCTAATTTTCCATGCCTTTTCTGAAGAAAAAAATCACTAATTTTCATTTTTCCTAAAATTGATTTGCCAATATTTTATAGGATAAAAACATTTTACTCTAAAATCATCAAAAATTTATTGATACTATCACCAAAATTGTATAAATTCTATATAAAGTCATTAGAAATGTGAATATTTTTATAAAAATATAACCAAACATTTGATAATTTTCATATTAGGAAATAGCAAATAAATTTCCATCCTTAAATTTTTTCCCGATGAGGGTAGAAATTAATATCAGGTAACCAACAAACTTGATTTTGCATTGTGATTGGGAGACTATAATCTCTTTCAAGTTGTAGATTGATAAAGAATAGGTTGTAGATTGTTGAGGTAGGAGCCTCCTATGGTTTGTAGCCTGTACGAAATTTGTGGGAGTTGCTGCTTCCTTGAGGTACCAGCCTCTTGTAGGTTGGAGCCTATAGAAAGTTTAATTTAATATGGGAGTAGTATATTGCCTTCGCATCAGTTTCAACCAAAAATTGTGGTTTTCTCACTTTATGGGTTTCCACTTATATCTGGTATCTTCATGTGTTGCTTTTTGGATGTCTCGCCTGTGTGAATGCTCGTGAATTTTGAATATTTACATATGCACATGTCTCTCTCTAATAACTACAAAATAAAAAAATCAACAATTGAACATGTCCATAAAATATTAGTTACATAAGAATATATTTGAAAAAGGAAAATAAGTTGAGCTAAATAATTGGAAATTTACAATTATTGATTCACCCCCCCTCAGTAATTTGCAATCATTTATTATAGTGCTATTGAATCCAGATCATCGGATGAGCGAAGAGTCAATGGACCGTCAAATGTCAAGCTCAAACCTTGACACAGGACCTTGATAGTGTAAATCCCCCCCCTCCCCCCATCCCCTAGGGTGATGTCATTAAGGATGGGGGGTTTCACTTTCACTCTCCAACATTAATCAAGCCTTTAGCCATGTCCACTGGATGACGACGGATGGAAAGTGCAGGGGCCCATTAATCATATGCATGTTGTGGCCAATGTGTATGGTTAGGCATATATGTATATATGTATATGTGTGTGTGTGTGTGTGTGTGTGTGTATATATATATATATATATATATATATATATATATATATATATAGAGAGAGAGAGAGAGAGAGAGAGAGAGAGAGAGAGAGAGAGCGAGCTCACATAATGGGTTGGACCATGGTGGAGGTCGTGGATTATGGAGTTGGGTAGGTCACTCCATGTTAGATTTAAACACACACACACACACACACACACACACACTCACACACACACACATATATATATATATGTCAAACTACATGTATGCAATACATGTGGAATGTCACATAGGCATGTACTCCTAAATTCTCAAGAGCATCTACCATGTGTCAGTATACTAATATGTTATGTGGGCGCTAGGTGGAGACCACATGGGTTCCACGTGGCAGAAAATGTGAGATGATTTTGAGCTAATGAAACTTTAAAGGAGTATAACTAGATATTATGAAGTCTGATTTGGACAAAAAAATGTATCATTGGAATTGTCTCATTGAGACAAACATGATGAATAAATCCAAAGTAAGTTTGAGGACTTGAAATAAAGTAAAAAAAAAATTCCCATTTCTCTAATTGTACTAGGGAAGTTGGGTAATTATAGTGATCACATCCATGAGGGTAGGGGGGTGTGTTTATGGGTTGTATCAGAGCATCCGGTTCAACACTTGGACCTCTGGAACTGAGTGGAGCTCAATTATGAGTGTAATAACTAAATGTGACTATGATGGTATCCTACTCATAGCATCTTATTTGGATTGCATGTTAAATGCAATGATGTTTGACATGATGTTTTTATTAATTCCTTGGCAATGCATGTGCTTGCTAGCTTGCACCTTGAAGGTCGAAACAATCGGTGGTTGTGACCTTGGAGATTGTCATTTCTTTAATTTCTGCAGAATTGCCTACAAGGAAAGTATGTTTATTTGTAGCATACCATCACTATTGGTTCAGTGAATGATATACATATGTATTATATGGGTGTTGGGATGTGGATATCCCATGGTTTGTATGTCGTAAGAGGCCAAGAACCTCAATGGAGGTTGATCATTTTTCATATGTTGATGTTATGTTTTCTTTATGAATGTTTGTTCTTTGGGGTTAATGCCTTCCTTGTTTAAGGAATGGGGTGTAACATGTGAAAATGGTTCGTTGAAGTTAGTGAAGGTCGTTATCTCAAGGTAAGGGTCTTATGTAGACCTTGTAAATAAAGCAATTTTATCTATGCTAAAAGATGAGACTGTAATATTAGAGTTTATCTTGAATTATCAAGAAGTCCCTTGTATTTCATTGTCTTCTTCAATAAATATTTATTTTTCCCATATGAGGTATTCTCCTAATATAAAGTAATTGAAGAATGTAGCATAGATAATGAGACTCTAATATTAGAGTTTATCTTGACTTATCAGGATCTAGAGAAAATTTCACATGATGAGGATTCCCTCACTAAATCATACAGCTCAGATAATGAGGACATGGTTGAAGATATTGTTGCATATGACAGTCAATTTTATGAACTACCATGTTGTTGTTGGCTTTGAATAAGGAGGTTGATTTTAATTATGCTGTTGAGCTATATTATGAATTTGATGCTCTCAGTAATAGAAGTATGGTAGATGTATTTCCTAAAGTTTCACTTCCATTAGTTAGCAATGTCCTTTTAAATTGTGTCTTCCACTGATTGTATTTCTAGCATATAGAACCTTCTCTATGTTTTCTTGTATTACATGCAATGCTAATATTTGGGACACAATTGTCGATTCAAGAAGGGAATTTTGATATCTTTGTTTTGATGAGATATGGCCATTGGGACATTTATTATTTCGATTATGTTATGAAACCAGCTCACAAAAAGATAGAAAAGATAGATCAACGCCTTAGAATTCAACCTCTTCGAGGGGGAAACCACCTTCACATTACACAAATGAATGATTCTTTGATGATTCAAATGACAAAACCTCCTTTCTATATATAGGAGTCTAATGAGTCACAATATAACCCAACCGAACTAACAATAATAATATAAAGGCACAAAAATAACAATAGAGGGATTCTATGGGGCACAATAATAACACTATGGGGACAATAGGGGCACAACAATATTAATAAGGGATATCACTACAATAGTAATGGGGTAATCACTAGTATTATAGGGACCTAACATGCCCCTCTCCTTCAAAAAAGTGTTGTCCTCAATGCTTGAGTAGTTCTAGATGCTTCTGTATAAAATTCTCATCCTCCCATGTGGAATCTTCAGCGGATAAGTTCTTCCACTTGATGAGATACTCCGAAATTCATCGATTTCGTAGCTGTCAAGTTCTTGTTTCTGTGACTGCTTCCGGTTCCAATATAATTTTTCCTTCCTCGTCAAGTTCTAGCAATATTGTTTGAACTGGGAGCCTGTCGCCTATAACCTTCTTTAAACATGAAGCATGGAAAATTGGGTGCACTCTAGAAGTTGCAGGAAGCTCCAATTTGTATGCCATAGTACCAATCCTTTGCAATACCTTGTACGGGCCATAATACTTTGGTGATAATTTTTTATACTTCTTAGCTTGCTTTAGGGACATTTGTTTATATGGTTGTAGCTATAGGAATACCCAATCACCTACATCAAAACTTCTTTCGCTGCGATGTTGATCTTCCTGTTGTTTCATTCTATTCCGCACCATCACAAGGTTATCCTTTAAGAGTTGGAGGACTTGTTGTTGATGCTCGATGTGATGTTTCACTGCTTGAACCTTAGAATTTTCTCTTAAATATGATGTGATGGATGGTGGCTGATATCCATAAAGTGCCATAAATGTGGTCATTTTTGTTGCTATATGGAAGGAAGTGGATGGTGGCTGATATCCATAAAGTGCCATAAATGGGGTCAGTTTTGTTGTTGTATGGAAGGAAGTGGATGGTGGCTGATATCCATAAAGTGCCATAAATGGGGTCATTTTTGTTGCTGTATGGAAGGAAGTGTTATACCACCATTCAGCCAGAGGCAACCATTTGACCCATTGTGTCTGTTTATCAGATACAAAGAAACGAAGATATCCTTCCAAACATTTGTTTACTATCTCAGTTTTCCCATCAGATTGCGGATGATAAGATGATCTATGAGCTAACTGAGTACCAAGACAAGAAAATAATTTTGTCCAAAAATTTCCAGTGAAAATGGGATCTCTGTCACTTACAATAATCTTTGGGTTTCCCTGTAGCTTTTTAATTTTTTCCATAAATGAAGTAGAAATTGTACTGGATTTAAATTGATGTGATAATGCAAAAAAGTGTGCATACTTGGTAATTCTATCAACTACCACCATGATGACACTCTTTCCCTCAGACTTGGGTAAACCTGTGATAAAATCCATTGAAACCTCCTCCCAATGTTGGCTTGGAATGGATAAAGGTTGTAATAGACCCGGGGTCTTAATTATTTCAACTTTATTTTGTTGGCAAACAAAACATTCTGCAACAAACTTTTGAATATCCGATTTAAGGCCATCCCAAAAAATTCCTTCTAAATAATTTTTCAAACCAAGCTTAAGCAAAAATTTAAAAAAATCTACGCACCTTTTTTTCGCTTCGTAGGAGATCGATATTGCCTCTAATGTATCTCTGTAATTTTGGATCATCCAGTTCTAAAATTGTGACCTACAGTAGCCCTCTTTGTCCTCTCTCCAATGCCACCAGTCTAATCCAAATTGGATTCTCCAAGGAAGAGTTATGCCAAATCTCCCACAGTGCCATGATGATAGACTAGTTCAGTAGAGCGAACTTGTATGACATGCCACGTGTCCTTGTTTCGACCTTTGGCTCTGAAAAATATATATAAGAAACTACAGTCTATCCAATTTCTGTACCTTCTTAGGAAACTTCAATCCAATGCTCAAAGAGAAAATTATGACTATTTTCCCTGGGTCACCTATTTGGAATATAATTCAGGAGTCTGCAAAAAGACCGACTTCCTCAGATCATATCTCTGCAAATATAGCGCAAATATATCTAAAATTTGGACCCAAGGTTCAGTGTGATTTCATCTCAAATGGTTTTTTTTTTCACTTCTGAAACGTCACAGAAAAAATTTATAGCGAAAATTCCACGATGACCTATTTGGAGTAGCGAAACCCTAGAATCCAAAGCTCTGATACCAAATGTTATGAAACCATCTCACAAAAAGATAGAAAAGATAGATCAACGCCTTAGAATTTAGCCTCTTCGAGTAGGAAACCTCCTTTACATTACACAAATGAATGATTCTTTGATGATTCAAATGACAAAACCTCCTTTCTATATATAGGGGTCTAAGGAGTCACAATATAACCCAGCCGACCTAATAATAATAATATAAAGGCACAAAAATAACAATAGAGAGATTCTATGGGGCACAATAATAACAGTATGGGGACAATAGGGGCACAACAATGTTAATAAGGGATATAACTACAATAGTAATGGGGTAATCACTAGTATTATAGGGACCTAACATTGGGACATTGAATATGTTAATTCCTTTCATAATTGAGACTATATCCATTGGTCACATTGTGATTTATTCAATATTTGGCTTCATTTGCTGACTAAAATGTTAAGAAAACAATACAATCATATGCTTGAGCCACTAATTTTCTTACTATAAGAACTGAAGATGTACATAGTTAAAATAGAATAAAGGTTCTTGAACTCCCAAAATCATAGCTTTTGTGTTTTCTTCACTTGGCCCTCGTTAATTTCAGCTTAATAATACTCCAAATTAAAGAGAAAGAAGGCACATGAGTACTCATTACTTAAAAAATTGTAGGCTATTAATGTTGTTTACTAGAACTAAAAATTAAGTTATCTCACTATGAGCCTACAACATCTGAATATGGCAATGTCATGGTTTCCAAGATAGTGGAATATACCAAGATAACATGATGGTCTTTTTGTTAAGCCATCAAATTTATAAATAGGTTTATCCCTTGCATCATTTTGGGGAAATTTTCATTTGTGTTCATTTACCTTTGTGAGTAGAAATTCCCACCCATGTGGTAGGATTTAAAATATATCTACAGCAGGTACTGGTTACAATGTTAGGGTTAGGGATTGTATGCAAATTAATTACAGGAAAAGGTGAATATTGTTTAAGCATAATGATATTATTTGGTGCTGAATCGATATTTCCTACAGTTCATGTGATGCATTTTTCTTAATGAATGAGGAAATTTAAGATAAATTCATGCTGATGTACCATGTGTTGTCCCAATCGATTCTTGAGCTTGTAGCTACAAGGTAGCATGTGTGAATTCATTTGGTAAGAGGACCACTAATATATGTATTTTTATTTCAATTTATGATCTAATAGATGAGTGTGTGTTGCAGCACATCGAAGGAATATAATACTTGAAGGCTTAGCTCAAGGAAATAGAAACTGAATTCAGGATCTACCAGGTAGAGATAAAGAACCTTGTCGGGAAACAGTAAGAACTAAAAGATTGGAACTATGAACTACAAGCCCAAGAATGCTTGTAGGAATTGACATGTTAGGTTCAACCGTCAAAGAAGGGAAGTGATGATGGTAGGAAAAGACTTCATGAGACTGAGAAGAAAAGAAAACCTATCCAGTGTTGGTCATGTGGGAAAGATCACTTAAAAAGGGACTATCCCCATAGGATGAAAAGGAAGGGAAACTGATTTTGGTTATATGTATATGCATGGCTGATGATTGACAATACCATGAGTGTTGGACTCAGGAAATGGAGTAAATTTTTAGACTATTTATGATATTGTATGCCTTTAAACATTGATCTTGTGATTGGTTGTTTAATGATTATTGAATATGTATGGCCATGTTGTTCTAATTGTAGTTGTAACACCCTCCTCCCACATCTACCCAAGAAATCGACCAGTCGAGGTAAACATGTGACGAGATGCTACCATGATATGATTCAACCTCCTAAGTAACCTTAAGGAAATGGAATCGACAGAACATCACATACATTCATCTAACAACTTCAACAGAACCCTCAGGAGACAAGTCAGCCACTCAAACAACATGTCCCTCGGTCCCACTGTTGTTATGGACCTGTTAGGCCATAGTTTCTCTCCTATTATAGGAAAGGGAGTGACCAGAGACCCAAATTTTCACTCGTAGGCTTGCATGCTAGCGACTGTGGACCAAACTTGATATTTTTATGCCAGCAACCCTGCAATTTAAGCCACTTTTTCAGGCCCAAAGCCTAGGCCACTACCTAGAATGGAATGAATGCTTAGGATTAGAAAAATTACAAGGAAACAATGATGCAAAAATAATGAGATGATCAAGACCTTAGCCAGACCCCTACTAGCCATGACAGGCATTTTGTCAAACAATTAGTAAATATGCAACCTACAAGTGTAAATAACAATTTTTAGCATAGGGGTCTCATACTTATCTGAGATTCGCTATGAAGAATTGTATCCTTATCACATTCGTTTCCATTTCATCCATTAGGTCATAGATACAATAATCATTCAATAATAATTAATAACATGGAGATCCATACATATATGTTGTCATAAAATACATACATAACTAGCATAATAGGGACAGAATTAGCAATGAAATCACAACCATATAAACCACATATAATCCGTCATAATTCTCATAGAGATACAAGGAGAAACAAGCTTTCATTAATGATGCAAAATCAAAAACCTGGGATGGGACTTCCATGTTCCACCCGACCATAGAATGGATGAGCCAAATCTCTCTTCATCCATTTACCCCTGTGCCATATTCCAAGCATGAATGTGGGATCTCATAAAACACATCAATCAAAACTTATCTAGGGATTCTAGAGGTCATCCACCTCATCCCATCAAAAATTGATTCCACCTCACGATCAGACATCGAAAAACCAACATCAGATCAGTCTCTATCCTAGCCTTCCAGGACTCCAGAGTGTTTGTTCCAACCCAAATCCTAGGACTAGTAACTCAAACCACAGTTGTTGTCAAGCTCCAAAGTGTTTGTTCCAACCAAGCTCCCAAGACTAGTAACTCAACCCACAGCTGCTACTAGGCTCCAGATAATTTGTTCAACCAAAGCTCCAGGACTAGTAACTCAACCCACAACTTTTAAGAGGCTCAGAGTGTTTTTCCAACCAAGGCTCCAAGAGTAGTAACTCAAACCAAGTTGTTCCAGGGCTCCAGAGTGTTTTTCCAACCAAGGCTATGGGAGTAGTAACTCAACCCAAGTCGTTACAAGGCTCCAGAGCATTTGTCCAACCAAGGCTTCCAGGAACTAATAACTCAACCCAAGCGTAGGAAACATGAGAACCAACCAAAAACACAACAAGGGAATAAACCCACAAACTCCATGGCTATCCAAGAAATGGTAAGTCTAGGAAATCCATTATCAATCCAAATAATCCTTCATGCCAATGACAGATCACAACCAAGAAACCGCGTGCATGTATCATGCATGCCAAAACTAGTGAAGGAAACATACATGCAACTCGATACCTACAAGCAAATATGATGTAGTTGTTGATCACGATGCCTTCTTGGGATTTCCTACTCTTCCTTTTCCTTCTTGCTCCAATAATCCAAATATGCCACACCCTCCGAGAGTGCTCCAAGAAAACTCTAAGTATCCAAGAGTATGTGTGAGAGAGAGAGAATAATGAGAGATCTCCAAAACTAAATTGATCAAGTCTTTCCCATTAATCCTCAGAAGACTTTTTATTAACGAGGCCTCTATTTTCTTCATTTTCCATTATTTTCCTTCATTTTCCTCTTCATATGAAGCATGTAACCCTTCACCTTCATTTTCTCCTAATTTTCATTATTTTCATAAATAAAATTACAAATAATGCCTCATGCCCTTCCAAATCCTTAACCGTTGTTGTTCTCAATTTCCTTAGCCATAATAAACTAAATCAACACCCATTAGGACATTTCCCCTACCATTTAGCTTGGAATATGTGTCCCATCATCTATGGCATTTATATATTTTTACATGGAATTTTCACTAGGTTTGTTACAAAACCCTTCCCCTTGGGGGAACAATGTCATCGGTGTTCAATGACACCTATAACCAACTGTTGGGCATGGAATCCCCCCGAGGCATGTTTTCGGGCTCAAAGCCCATGTTTTGATAGAATGATGTTGTAAAGCCTCGCGAATTGCAGGCACAGAAGTATGTTAGAGTCATAGGGTTGTCCACCCTAGTTTTGTAATGTAATGTCAACCTACCCATGGTCCACGGACCATGGGATTGTATAAATAGAGCGAGGCTCTAAGTGTAAAAAGAGAACAAGTCTAAGTGATTGAGTCGCAAGTGTAAAGTGCGTCTTGGGTCATAGAGTAGGAGAAGGCTCTGCAGTTGAGTGCGGAGAGGCCTAGTAGTTCGCAACTGAGTGCACGGACCCCTGCAGCTGAGTGCGCAGGGTGGAGTCGAGTCTGTAACCGAGCAAGAAAATAATAAAGAGAATTTGTATCTGAATTCTGTGTATCTGTACTTGGGTTATTACATGTTTGATATAAATTTCAAATATATTTCTTATTTACTGTGCGCACTTGTATGAATGATTTATATTGCTATGCATAACTTAAATCATGCAAATAGGATGAATTGATCAACTAATAGTGGAATACTAGTAAGGACTTGGGTAATAACAGCATTCGGCCCCCGAGGAGGGCTACGCAAAGGCACCATCTCAGGCTACGAGGTTCAGGTAAGTGCGCGTAGCGATGTACGCACAGGGTCGAACTGCAGACTACTTGAACTAATCAGACATCTCCAGGGTGCGTAAACCTAGTACTAGAACCCTCCCATACTACTTCCGGTGAGACCTCAGTCTGCGCTCTGCGGACTATTGCCGAAAGGGCCAGTAGTACCAGGATTTGTTTAGCTAAATCATCTTTGAACTTGGGTCAAGCCCCAACAAGCCAACAAATGGTTTTATTGCCGGGACTAGGATCTACATAAGATATGTCTGGTGTCATGTCACTAGAATCCGACAAAGAAAGAAATTGAAGGGTGGTTGGATAGAAAAATTCATGAGTTTGCGGCACAAGAAAATAGGTATCCACGAGTATCAAAGGAATAATGGTTAGATCGATACTTATATATGAAAATCCATGAAATTTTCTTTTCATCCTTCCCCTCTAATTTGTATGAGTGGATCATAAAGCTAGCACACAGTCACGGAAGGTGTAGGCTCGACAAACCTATTGTGTGGAATCTAGAGTTGGTGCACAGACTAGAAGCATGGACCATTGGCTTGATCAAATTATAGGAGGGTTTATCACCGTATTCGTGGTAGAAACATCAGTCAGCTACAACGAGGCAGAATGATGCTTCCTCAAAGGACCGCGAGGTAAGTACACTAATTCTTTGAACACTTGGATTAAAATGTTATTGTGTGAAAAGCGGGTTATAAGAATAAATTGACGTTTGGGGCTATTGGAAGTGGGAGGATCTATAGAAATGAAGGTAGCATAGAGATATAAACTAGCCCCTTAAGTTCGCCTTAGTGAGAAAGTGAGGAAGATCTCATGAAAGTTTCACCAAGAAGTGTGATCAGTCTGATAAGGCAGCAAATTCCGCATATACCACCCCCACCTACACCACCACCAGTTTCACCATCTTCACCCCCATCTCCAACCACATCACCTCTGCCACCACCACAGTTCAATATGGTGAGCGCAATAAAGCTTCTGGTGTTCAAAGGGGTAGGAACAAAGATCTGGACCAATTTTGGTTCGTGGTAAAGGCTGTATGGGAAGCACAAGGAGTCATAGATGACAACATAAAGAAGGCAACAATGGTAAGCGTGTTGCAGGATCGCACACTGACATGGTACATTAAGAATTCCAATGACAATCCAAACATCAGTATCACGGATATCCAAGTTGTGCTAAACAGGGAATTTAGTGGACCAAAATCAGAAACACAGTCGATTATCAGATTTAAGGAAATCGCAATGCTTCTAGGTGAGACCCCCTGGGAGCTGGATGAGAGACTGAAGGGTATGATTCACGAAGCCAACATGACCTTGATGGATGAGCAGCACCGCGCATGGTTTGTAGCATCACTAACGCTACATCTAAGGATTGCGTTGTCACATAAAAGATATCTACTCAGGCCGAAGCCTTGGAGATTGCAATGAGGCTACACGAGACCCCAATACAAGATCCTAGCCTGGGAGTGCAACATATCCATGCGTAGTTGAAAAACTTGTGTCTCGAGATGCAGAGCTTGATACAAGACAGGACATCTCGCCCAGAAGCATGTGAGGAGGTATGGTACATAAAGTGCAAGGGCCAGGGACATGACAAGGAACATTGTCTAGTCTTCGTGAACTACCTAGCGGGAGGAGTCCAATACCATTGAGACCAGAGGCACAAGTAGGACCAAGCACATCACCTGCATTATGGTGCACGATTTGTCAAATAGGAGGGAAGCATGCTATAGATAACTACCACCTATTACAAAAGTATACACAAACTTCCCAACAATTGTTCTGTAACTTCTATAGATCAGTAGGCCACGATGAGTGCACCTGTAGAAGTTATGAATTTATGATGGATCGAACTCCTACCTACAGAGTTCAGACCAAAATGTGAGCCCTTAATTAAAATGTAGGGATGGCATGCACTGGATTTCAGGGGTGAGGACAAGGTCAAGGTGGAATGGGACCAGGAAGGGGTCGTGGGCAGCTGATTTGTTACAATTGTGAGGGGCCAGGGAATTATGCCCATGATTGTACAAATCCGACAAGAGCATCATGTTTATATTGTACCCAGTTTGATCATGAGACAAAGGATTGACCCACACTGATAGCGAGGTTGCACAATAAAGGAAAACTCCAACCTCCACCGACTCAGAACCTACAAATTATGAGGTATGAGCCGCGCGAAGAGGACCCGAATGTAAACATCGTGCTCCGAAGTAGTATCACAATAGGAGATGACAAGGGCAGGCAACCAGAAGAGAGTGTTTGGCTTCGCAAGGCTCCTACAAAGGAACCAAAGTTCAATTCGGAGCACACGAAGGAGACATTCATGGAAGATAAGAAGAGCTTCATAAAGACATCCACTTCAGGTACTAAAGACAAACTAGAACCAGAGATGGACCCATCAATGCTTACTACCTTTTTGGAGATATGCATAAAGCTGCTACATGACAGCAAGGCGGTAAAGAGACTGCAAGAACTCAACACTAGGTGTGTTGGGTCAGGAGAACCGCATGTAATCTAGAAGCTCAAGAAGCACACAATGCGAACAGGAATGGAGATGAGATTGAAGCGCAAATCGGGGAATATGAAATGGATCAAGCGATTTTGGATCTAGGATCAGGCGTGAACGTCCTGCTGAAGTAGACATGGGAGTGCATGGGCAGGCCGGCATTGCAATGGTCTCCTATTCAATTATGAAAAGGAACCAGAAAAATATCCTCCCGATGGGAAGATTGCAGGGAATAACGGTAGATATCGAAGGTGTGATCTCACTTGCAGATTTTGAAGTGATAGAGATTGTCGATGACAAAAATCCCTATCCTGCACTACTAGGAATAGATTGGGCCACTGACATGAATGGAGTGATAAATCTAAAGAAGCGCAAGATGATTTTTGAGAAAAAGTCACTACGCGTAGTGATACCTTTAGACCTTGTGGAAGGATCGCCTTACACAGAGCCAGTGTGCAACGACCAAAGTGATGATGATCTAGACTATATATACAAGATAATCGCTTGGCAACGGGATTGGGTGAATCCTATAGCGGATGGTAGGATTTCATGGGAGCGTGAATGCTCCTGCACATCAGATTTGGACAAAGAAATATAATGATGGTAGAACTGGTTACACGAGGTAACCACGCTCCATTGCAACATGATGGTAAGATCACTGCATTGTGTGACAATAGAGGTAATGGATCTGCCTATGTATGATGGGTTGATAGCGATGGATGAATTCCTGAACAAATTTGAAAGCGAGGTGCCAGAACAGTAGCGGTTCGATGCTCTGAAATGGGCACTGCACGCTATGCCCACCAGGTGGTGGGGTACACGCCAACAATATTTTGAGGACTGGCGCAAATACAGAAGGGCGATTCTTATATGATTTGGAAAGCCTCAGCCACAGATGGAAGCCAAGTATGAAGGACGAAACAGCCTATGTGCCCACCTCTCCAGATGGGTACAGGCATACAGTACGCAACCTCCACAAATGCACACCATCCTCACGATAGGAAACAAGAAAAATAAGTAGGAGTAGGCAAGATGAGAGTGTGAACAACGAAGTATGATAACACCAATTGTGCCAAAATATTATCTGCGGGGAAGCCTTTGACAAAGTGTTTGAAGTGTTGAAAATGGTCCACCGTGTGAGACGCACTAACTGGGACCTACGCGTACCAACAGTTCTATGGGCTTATAGGACCATTTACAAAACCCTAACTTTGCAAGCACTTCCAAAGCTAAAGTATGAAGCAAGGGTTGTAATCCCTATGGAGCATGAAAATCCTAGTCTGCACATAGCAGCATGCATAAATACGACGGTCCGCGAAGCCTGGAACGAAGGAATCACACAGATGTGAGAAACATAACACATAAGACTTGAGGAAGAAATCAGATGGGGAAACTTTAGACCTTGCAAAGCTGAAGAAGAAAGGGTACAATTAAGGAATAAAAGCGCTATGATGGACGCGAAGGTCAAGAAGCTAGAGGGCGAGATAAAGGAAGTTGTTTTCGTTGAAGAACCTAGGATGGTAAGGCAAGGTGTGTACGATCATACTTACAAGTTTGAGCACTATTACCATGAATTCGTTAGTCTGTTGCCTTGGCTTGGACTGCATACCGCAAAATGTAGTGACCAGGGTAGCGCATTGCAAGTAGTAAAGTGTGCAATGGCAACAACAATGATGGAAGGTGGGGATTCTCCACAAACCATGGTGAAGGACGGGATGGAGTCCCACACGGGTGGTGTGACCACCTGACTAGCTGTGGGAAGGACAACCTTAGCACTCTAGGTAGTTGAAAGAAAGCACGAGACTATAAAATATTCTACCCAGGAGCTGCGCAATATTGGGGATGCGCGCAGAAGCAAAGCGTCACACAGTCCACGTTCGTGCACGGAAGGCTGCGCTGCCGCGTAGATTGGCCAGAAATTGACCATTGAGGTCACTATTCATGATGGGATGTGCGACTTGAGGCCAAATGGAGCAAGCAGCAGGAATTTAAGATGTGATTTATGGGAAATATTTGGGAAAATTTTCCGCTAAGAAAGCATTAATGAACTGGAATTGGGGGAGCAGTAAAATTTGAATTCAAAAGGCGCTATAAAACACAAAGGCTGCCCAGCAAACAATACTTGGTCATTTGAGAATTGAGAAATTGAGCAAATCCTGAGCATTGAGAGCCGAGCGATAATTGAGCGCCTGAATTAACGGGTGATAGATTACAACCGAGACACAATGACAGCAACCAAGGATGGTTTGGGAATTGAAGAGGTAGCCACTGGAAAGGCTACATAGGCCCTAAATATAGAGGATGCGCCTGAAGGTTCCGAGGTTGTAGCAGAGATCCCCAAATCATTTCATATGCCAAGGCCCAAGAAAGATAAACAAGTAATGGCCCACATACGTGTGTCCCCTAGGAACCCACTACACAACAAGCTATCGATGACAAAGAAGGGGAAAGATGTCACGATAGAGACAGGTGAGAAAGAAGAAGATTTGCAGGCCCTGATCATCGTATAGGAAGAATACAAAGGCATGGAGGAGGATATTCAACCTACATGCTCTGTAACAAAATTGCCCACATATGTCCCTCTGTGGAAAGGGAAGACCAAGGTGTCGAAGGACCTGGACGAAACCGAGAGTTCACTCCAAACCCCGCTCCTCCCATACGACATTGTGTTTGAAGGCATGCACCTGGGCCGTGTGCCGACCATGATGTTTGAATATTGGGACCTCACTGACTGAGAGAAGTTCCCTCACCTAGAGACCAGGAACCTCATGTAGCAAAACACTACGAGGGTGGTGACAATGTTAGAGCTGCCGAAGTGGCTGCGCGGTGTGGAAAAGGTCGGGCTACTGAACTTATTATGGGTGCCGCATTTCCACCACACGCACATAACCATTTTCGTCATCATGCAGCTGCTTCCTGGTGCATGATGGTATCTATGGCTGGAAGAGCCTATCCCCATCATGGCAGACCTAATTCACCACATTTCTTGGCTCCCCTACAAAGTAAAGGACCCTGCAACCATACCCAAAGGAAAGGGCAGTGATTTGGCCCTTGCAGAAGCCACGAAGATGAAATACAAGCTGGAGAAGAAGAAGAGTGGTTATGCCATCTCCAACATCAAGGACAAAGAGGTACGCATAGCAACCCAAATGTTGGCTAGCAAAGTTATGAGGAAGTGTCGTGCTGATGAGGTACCAGCGTCGGTGGTCGCATTCACCGAGCAGTGTGTGGAGGGGGTCCAGTTCAACTGGTACAAATTCCTATGCGAGGAATTTTTGAAAAATTGTCACGAAGCCCAGGAGCAGGGTAAAACCTTCCACTATGCGTGGTTGTTTTTATCCATAGTTCTCGTAGTGGGGGAACTACTAGAGGACAGTCAATTCCCCAGCATTGACAGAGAATTACCAGTCCTTGAAGTACGCTTCGCTCTGGGCCACAAAGGACGCAAAACGAATACGTGACACCAAAATCTTCTGGGTGCTCATGGAGATGAACATCTAGATGTGGATGAACCAAAAGCCACGCCTATTGCCCATGGTGTACAACAATCTGCAGAGCTTTGCGGACTTTAAAGCTGATATGCACAACATTTTTATCATGGTGCGTAAGGATCCGGTGACATGGCCTCTGGAATGGTGCGACCTAGATCTTGCAGAACTTGAGAAGGCGGCAGCGTAGAAGTAGAAGGAAGATGCCAAGCTGGCATGGCACAATTGGCTGAGAAAAGGTAGAAGGAAACAAAAGTAGCTGAGGTAAGGGCAGTGCGTGAAGAAGCACAAAAAGCTATCAAGCAGAAGAAGGCCACAGAAGTAGTAGCAACAACATAGATGACAGAGGCAGCAACCGTGACGGCGGACGAGGTCCAAGCAATGTCCTTGCAAGGGCAGGAGGCAGAGGAAGCAGAAACAACAGAAGGGAGTGCAGACCCAGGGGACTGTGTCCACATAGCTAACGCACCCACACATGGTAGAGCACACAGGACTGAGGAAGAAAGTCAAGGCCTCAAATTGGCCATTGACCCAATCACCTTAACCGAAGGTGATCTACATGACATCAGCGAGATGATGAGCCCCAATTTCGGTACAATTTGGGCTCATTTTGGCCTATTCTACTTGCTCAAACCATTCATTTTTTATTGCTTATGCATGAATTTCTTAGTTTATTCATGTTGTTTGTAGGAAGAAGGGTAGGCACTCTATCTACGTGACTAATGCATTGTGATCCCAGGTTTTGGCATTAAAAGGGAGCAAGAGACAACGGAAAAGGAGATAAGGAGACAATGAGGTGGCACTGCTGGTTTTTAGGAGAGGATGTCCACGGTCTTGGGACATTCCTCGTGATTCCCACCAAGAACTCCGAGCTCCAACCCATCTTCCCTCCGAGCTTAAGAAGCAGCCAGCTGTCCTACAGGAACAGCAGTTATAAACTGCTCTACAGGAACAACAATTATGACCATCCTACAGGATCAGCAGTTAAACTCTAGTTGGACAGCCGAGCTCCTAAAATCAAGGACACTTGTTGGATCATCGTTTTTGTATAAGTATGGAGGCCTTAGCCTTAGATAGGTTGTTGAAACTCTCGTATTGCTATTGTAATTTTGGAGCACAGTTCAGTTTTCGTTCCTTTTTGTAAGCCAATTTGGCATGATATCAGATTATGAATAAAGAAGGCAGTTTGTGATCTAGTTCTGAGTTTCTTAAGGAGACTATAGCTCTCAGGTTAGGGCCCAACCTGAGAGCCATAGATCCCCTCTGCTGTAGTGTTGTTTCCATTTCGTTTTCAGCACTTTGAGTTTTCATTTGCACATGCAATTCGAATTACAGGTTGTTAAGTTGGTCTTTTTCATGAGTTAGATAGGATTTGCTTATGGTGAGTTTGTTTACAGTTGTTTAGTGTAGCAGAGGATAGATATAGTCCATTGGAGCTCCAACAAAAAGGTTGTTAAGGCTCACTGCCACCTCATCTGGGATTGGAGTGAAGTCCATGACTAACCACCAAAAACACGCATTTCTTTACTTGATGATTGCTGCAAACACAGTCACGTTATGTTAGATGCTTCCTTGTCATTCACACCTGCACTACACTCCTTTACCACATCTTCATGCACGTTCTCCTTCGCGTTTTGGATTGCTGTTCATCGAATTTACAAGCACAGGTAGTTTAGGTTGATGCATTTTCGGTTTGGTAACAGTCACAAGCATTTGTTTCACTTGCACTGCCCTCTCTCGTCCATTACTTCATTCTCCATCTTGATCACGCATGCAACCACCTCTTCGACCCCTGCTCCGCTCTGTTATCTCCCAAAGTCTTTCACTCCTCACGTACTTCCATTCTCTAGCCCTTTCATTGACCTAGCCCTCTATCTTCCAACCTACTCCTTACATTCACTCTCTATCCTATTCCTCCACTTCTACAGCCATCACCAGCCTCACTCCTACCTTACACATCTCCCCCTACCATTCCATTACTCCTCCATCACTCCAAACACTCACGGTAGGTCATCCTGTAGCCATTTGTAGACATCCTGTAGAAAACAGAGTATCCTGTAGGATCCTCCACAGCCATCCTGTAGGAGGCCACTCTCTCGGTTGCTGAGCATCTGAATGCGAGGAACCTCTGTGGATGGATGCTAAGGATCCCTAGGGACCTCTCCTAGCCTCCCCAACCTATCCCACGCTTTCCTTCCTTCTCCATCCCATCTGCACAACCAAACCCTAGTTAGCACAAGATCACAATCATTCCACACACTTAAAGGAAAAATACAAAAACATATCTTTCATGATGAAAATAGTTTAGATCCATGCATTTGCACTTATTAGAGGTAACAGCAGCATTGGTAGAAGTTTCATTCACATTTCTTGCATTGTAGAGGTTAGACTAGTTAAATTAGGGTTTCCTAGGTTTACATGCTTTGATTTGCTTTCAGTTCATTTTTGTCAAGTAAAGTAGCTTTCCTTTGAGATTAGCTTTCGTCCATCAATTAGCAAGCTTCTTCTGAGAGCCTATAGAAGTTGGCTTGAGCCCTAGCGGACTTGTGCTAGCTGACCAAGTGACAGCTGCGACAAGAGCTAGTACTTGTGCATATAGCACCGTCGCTTCCAAGTTTGTACGAACTACCGGGTTGATAAAATGAGAGACAGGAAGCCCCAGGAGTTGTAGCATTATTGCTACAATACTGGAGCTCACCATCTTTTTGGCGCCGTTGCCGGGGAAGCGTCAGAGTATTAGTAATTGTTGCTTTTCTTCTACTTTCGTACTCTTACTTCTGCTCAGTAGTTTATTTCATTTCCATTCTGCAAAAGTAGCTTAGCATTTCCTGCTTTCATAGATTAGCATTTCCTGCTTTCATAGATTAATATTTCTTGCTTTCCTAGAGTAATTTTTCTTGCTTTCCTAGATTAGCTTTCCAATTCTGCAATTTCATTTGAGCAATATAGTTAGTTGTAGATCACTTTGTTTCAGTTTTGCAGGTACCAAAGAAAAGGCAAAAGCAATCAAAAAAAAAAGAAAAGTCCTTTCCATTTCATGCCTCGTAGGAACCGAGATAGATCAGGAAAATTCCTACCAAACACCCCCACCACATCACTAAGTCACCCTTCTCTCTTCTTTGGTGACAGTGACCCAGAGGAACCTATAGGTGAACATCCTGAGATATACCGAGACCCTATAGAAGAAGAAGAGTTAGAGACCACTCCATCCGAAGCTATGGCTGACAATAGAGAAGATGAGAGAATAGAAGGAGCTTTCCCCATCCGAGAGACCAATGGGGAGATGAAAATGAAAAACATTAGCCCCTCTGCTTTGCCTCACTTCCATGGACTGACCATTGAGGATCCTGATACCTTCCTATTTGAGTTTGCTGTCCTCTGTAGAACCTATGACTATACTGAAGATGAGCAAAAGCTGAAGCTTTTCCCTTCCACTCTTAAGGATGCAGCACTACGCTGGTTCATGGGATTACCTGGGAATAGCATCGCTACTTGGGCTCAGATGCAGCAAGCCTTCAATACCAAGTATAGGGATTATTGTAGGTCCAAGGAAACCAAGGGAGAGATCTTTCGAATGACCATGGGGAATGATGAGTCTCTAGAGGATTATGAGGAGAGGTTACAACTTAGCTATAAACGGGCCAGGTGCACACTTGACCCTGAATCCCTCAAGTTGGTTCTACTCCGAGGAGTCCCTGAAGATCTTTTAGACACCCTTCACATGTTAGCTGGGGGGGACATTTACCAACTGCCTTATGAGGACATCAAGACTGTGTTCCGAAATCATTCCAGGGCAGCTAGAAAACGAGGTAGAGGAAATCTCCTCTCCACTGGTGTCCCTTTCTCCAAACATGAGTTTACAAACCAATTAGAAGATCTTAAGAGTGAGGTGAGACAGACTATTGCCATGCAGCTGGACACATTCAGGATCCAGCAGAAGAAAGAAGAAGCTGAGAGAGCCCTGGCTGTCTTCTGCCCTAGGTGCACAAGAAGACATCCTAAGAACGAATGCCCATTGCATTCGGTTGAAGTGTGTTTTGTTTGTGAGGAGGACCATCCTACCAATCAGTGTCCCACCTTACCTAGGTTTAAAGCCATGTACCAAGGGACTGAAGCCCCCACTGAACCTCTCTACTTCATCAACCAAAGGAGGCCACAAGGATCTAGACCCTATCAGCAGGGAATGCAAGGGGCACCACAAGCCTATTACAACCCCAACCAATCGACTCCTATGCCTTCCTGGGGTCCCCCTGCTCATCCTTCATGGTCCATGCCTCCTCCATGGTCTTATCCACCTCAGTATCCTACTCAACCTACTTCTCATCCATATCACTCACACACCCAGTCGCAGCCTCAATGGAGTGCTCCTCAGTCGGGGTGGAGGCCCCAATACAACACTCCTCCTGCCATTTTACCTCCACCACCAGTTCAACCTCAGCCTTTATCTCCTGCTCCTCCAAGGCAACCTCAAATGCCTGCTCAACCGAACCCGAACCCCAACAATAGACAGGCTCAGCAGGTATATACTAGGGAGACCTCATGCCCTACCTATGCTGTGGAGATCCAGGAGATCAATCTTAGATCTGGAAAGACTCTTCCAGATCGCCAACCTCCTCCCCCAGAGGATGAGGAAAACCATCAGGAGAGTGAACCAAAGCCTATTCCACCCTTTCTTGAGAGACTAACAGCCACCACACAACCTAACCCAGAAGAAGATGAGCTTTTGGGTGAGCTCAAGCAGTTGTGTGTGAAGATACCCCTTCTCCAGGCCATCAAGGATGTGCCAATCTATAACAAGCTGGTTAAGGAGAAGTGTTTCAAACATCCAGGCAGATGGAAGAAAGATGCTTCAACTATCATTGTCATAGGACAACTGTCTGACCTTATGCTAGGACAAGTCATCTGCCCAAAGTACTTAGATCCTGGAAGTCCTGTAGTAGATGTCCACATCAATGGCACCATCATACCCCACACCCTGATTGATCTGGGGGCTGCCATTAATGTAATGACCAGGGATACAATGCTCAAGCTCAATCTTCAAGGTTCCTTGAGGAAGACCTCGACAGTACTGCAATTAGCAGATCGCTCCACTGTGACTCCCGAAGGGATTGTGGAGGATGTCTTGGTCTCTATTGACTCTTGGGAGTATCCTGCAGACTTCTTGGTTCTGCAACCAAAGGCAAAGCTTACTGGATATCCCCTCATTTTGGGAAGGCCTTGGTTAGCCACTGCAGATGCCTATATCAGTTGTCGTGCCGGAAATATGACCATCAAAAATGGTCCTATGTCCAAGCAACTTGTCCTATACCCTCCTGCCCAACCCTCTTTGGAGCATGACTTACCACTCTGGTTGGAAGAAGGAGAAGAAGACGAGGTGTATTCAGCACCTCTGTGTACCATAGAAACCAATAGAAGAAATCCCCCAACCGAGGATGATTTGATCGAGAATTTGATCCAAAACCCACCTACTAGTGCCCTACCTTTAGAAAAATTGGTGGAGGATGCCCAAGCTAGCACCTTAGTGGATCTTTGCACAACCAACCCTGTCACTCCCAGAGTTAAGAATGTGGAGTTCGGCCCTGAGAGAGCATTGAAAATCAGCTCCTCCCTATCTCCTTCTCAGGAAAAGGAGTTGTGTAGCCTATTGGCCAGCCACTTAGATGCTTTTGCTTGGAGCTATAAGGAGATGAAAGGAGTCCATCCCTCGGTCTGTACCCATCATATATACATCAAAGAGGACTGTAAACCAGTTAGGCAACCCCAGAGGAGAATGAATCCAGCCCTTAAGGACATTGTCAAGGAAGAGTTGCAAAAACTGTTGGATGCCGGATTCATCTACCCCATCTCAGATAGTGAATGGGTGTCCCCTCTAGTGTTGGTTCCCAAGAAGAATGGGAAGTGGAGGATCTGTGTAGATTACCGTGAGTTGAACAAAGCTACCAAGAAAGACCATTTCCCTCTACCTTTCATAGATCAAGTGTTGGATGGACTGGCAGGAAAGAAGTTCTTCTCTTTCCTGGATGGGTTTAGCGGGTACAATCAAATCCAAATCAGCCCGGAAGACCAAGATAAGACCACCTTCACTTGTCCTTGGGGTACCTTTGCCTACCAAGTCCTTCCCTTTGGGCTATGCAATGCTCCTGCTACTTTTCAAAGAGCTGTCTTGAGCATCTTCTCGGAGTTGGTCCATGATGCAGTGGAAATATACATGGATGACTTTACTCCTTATGGGGCCAACTTCCAGGAAGCATTGTCCAACTTGGGAAAGGTCCTAACCAAATGCATTGAGATGAACCTGTCCCTCAGTCCTGAAAAATGTGAATTCCTGATGACTGAAGGGACCGTGCTAGGCCATACCATTTCTTCCCAAGGATTGCAGGTGGATCCTAACAAAATTGCTCTCATCAAGAGGGTTCCACCTCCTCAAAAAGTAAGGGATGTCCAGAGTTTCTTGGGATTAGCAGGATACTACCGGAGATTCATTAAGGACTTCAGCAAGTTAGCCTCACCATTGTTTGGTCTGTTGGCAAAAGATGTGGAGTTTAAGTGGACTGACGATTGTCAGAGGAGTTTGAATGAGTTAAAGGACAAGTTGGTGTCAGCACCAATCTTGAGAGGTCCAAACTGGGCCCTACCTTTCCACATCCACACTGATGCCTCGAACAAAGCCATAGGTGCAGCTTTAGGACAAGTTGAGGAAAAACTTCCATATGCCATTTACTTTGTCAGCAAAAACTTGTCCAAAGCAGAGCTGAATTACACTGTAACCGAGAAAGAGTTCTTAGTTGTAGTCCATGCACTAAACAAGTTCCGTCATTACATTACTGGTTACCAGACTTTTGTACATACTGACCATGCTGCTATTAGATATTTGATGAATAAACCAGATGTGAATGCTCGTATTATTAGATGGTTACTTTTATTGCAGCAGTTTGATCTAACCATTGTTGATAAACCAGGTAGAGAGAATGTTGTTGCTGACTTTTTATCTAGATTGGATTTGTCTGCAGGTGAAGATGGGACGGTGGATGACCAGATGCCTGATGAGCATCTGTTTGCTATCTCAGTACTCTCTCCATGGTTTGCTGATATAGCAAACTACCTTGTTTCAGCTCAGTTCCCTCCGCACCTCTCTTCAAAAGAGAAGAGCAAAATCATCAGAAAAAGTGCCTCATTCACTTGGATCGGGGGCAACCTGTTCAAGCTTGGCCCTGATCAGATCTTAAGGCGTTGTGTAAGGGAAGAGGAAGTCTTTGACATCCTCCTCACCTGTCATGATGGGCCTTGTGGAGGACATTTTGCAGCAAAGAGAACTGCCTTCAAGATCCTGCAGGCAGGCTACTATTGGCCCACACTTCATCAAGATGTCAGAAGATATGTTAGCCAGTGTGACCAATGCCAAAGAATGGGGAAACCGACCCAAAGGGATGAGATGCCTCTCCAACCTCAAGTGACTCTTGAGCCATTTGAGAAGTGGGGCATGGACTTTGTGGGTCCAATCAATCCCTCTTCGAGGCAGAGATCCTACATCATTGTGTGTACTGACTACTTGACAAAGTGGGCAAAGACTAAAGCAATCAAAGCAGCAACAGAAGAGAAGGTGGTCGAGTTCTTAAGAGAGAACATCTTCTACAAGTTTGGCTACCCAAGAGAGCTGATGACCGATCAGGGGAGCCAGTTCACATCCAACTTGATTGAAGATTTTCTAGCTCATCACAAGATCAAGCACAGGACTTCCACCCCCTATCACCCTCAAGCAAATGGGCAGGTGGAAGTCACCAATAGAGCATTAGAAGGGATCTTGACCAAAGTGGTGAGCAGCAGCAGAAAGGACTGGGCAGATCACCTGGTTGAGGCCACATGGGCTTGCAACACCACTTGGAAGACCACCACCGGCTTCACACCTTATGAGCTGGTCTATGGGAAGAAAGCTTTGCTGTCCATTGAGTTTGAGTATAACACTTTGAGGATGGCAGCTCAGCTGGACCTAGATCTCAGCCATGCACAACAAGAAAGGTTATTGCAGCTGAATGGACTGGATGAGCACCGCATGCAGGCCCTCCTTCACTCAGAAGTGGTTCAACTTCAGAGAAAGGTGTGGCATGACCAACATCTCCATGACAAGCAATTCCAGCCGGGAGATTGGGCTTTGTTGTATGACTCCAGATTCAAAGATTTCAAGGGGAAGTTGAGAACCATATGGCTAGGACCATATGTAGTGGAGCAGTGCCATGACAATGGATCTGTCCTCATTCGAACCATTGATGAGGAAGCCATTCCCATGCTTGTCAATGGGCACCGATTGAAGATCTACAGAAGACCTCTCTCGAGGCAAGAGTTTATCAATACTATGGAGAAATCTGTTTTGGTCATAGAGAAGGGTTATGCCTCCACTTTGGGCATACCCTGAAGAGAAAAAAAAAAAGAAAAAAAAAAAAAAAAAAAAAAAAAAAGAGAAAAAATAAAGATCCTTGGGTGAAAACCTCTCTGAGGCGCCCAAGGCAGGCAGTAGGGGTGAAAACCTCATTGAGGCGCTCCTATTGTCTTTCAAAAAAAAAGAAGAAGAAAGTTTAAAAAAGATCCTTGAGTGAAAACCTCTTTGAGGCGCTCAGGGCAGGTAGCAAGGGTGAAAACCTCTTTGGGGCGCCCCTGCTATCTTTTCAAAAAAAAAAGAAAAAAGGAAAAAAAAAAAGAAAAAAACAATAAGCACAATAAAAGTTTTGCATGCAGATGTTCTATGGAGGAGAAGAAGCCTCTCCACTCCGAGCCAGGGGCCTTCATCATGCTATCAAGGAATGTCATCAACACCTCCTCCAAGAATAACAATGTTTTTCAAGGTATGTGCAATTTTTATCATGATTTGGATCTTCTACAGGAAGATACAGTTTTCTACAGGAACAGACAGTCTTCCTACAGGAAGACGCGGATCTTCTACAGGAAAGTGCAAAATTTCTACAGGAAGCTCTGTGTTCTACAGGAAACTTCCTGTAGAAGGTTGCGACGGCCGAAATGTGTTTCAAATGAAGATCTAGCGACTGAGGAGTGGATTGAATGCATGCATGCCACTGATGGCACCCCTGAACATTGCTATTATCTTGCTCCACCATCCTCGTCGCCATGCAACCAAGATCCCTGCAGCAGCACAACAAAGCAATGAGTTCTCGTGAAAAAAAGTATCTGTCAAAGAAAAACCAAGCACCGAGAGCCATACCACATCCACGTTATGCATCAGAAGCGCTGGGATCGTGATCGAGAAGCCAGAACCGCCAGCATGCAGCATGCACCCAAGGAGAAAGGACTGTGACAAGACCCCTCGCGGGGATCCTGTAACAGTTCAACCTGCTCGAGTGAAGACCGTCCACAGCACCGCCATCTGAGATAAAACACGGGCGCATGAACGCAAAACCATTCACTCCATCGCCAGCATCCTGTAACCACGAGTCTACAGGACTGTGCAGCCACATGCAGCAGGTAGATCCATCGCTCAAAAACTGGAAATCATGTGCAGCCGCGCGCAGGTAAGTGTTCTAATCCTTCTCTCCATCAAATCGCATGGATATTACTTTGATTTGTTTTGCATGGCATAAAGGTGAATGGTTGAGCGGCCGTAAGGCCAGTTGACTGGCCACATCGGCTAGTGAAGGGACAGTCAGATGATGAGGTGGCAGCCACGACAAAAGACACACGTAGCACGCACGTGAAGATTAGTCCCGTCAACCGTGAAACGAGTTTAACCGAAAAGGGCGGCGGCAGATCTGTGGGAATGAATGCGGCAGCAAGCGAATGTGCAGGCGGATGATGGGTGACGTCACCCAACGGTCCGGCGGGGACAGCTCACCCCCCGCGCCACGAGCTGTGCCGATTCAAAATCTAATCGGCTCGATTAAGCGTGTATATCCATCAACCTCACTTCAAAACTCGAGTAGCTCCTCTGATTACCTCTGCATGTTGATACGCCAAGCTCTCGGCTACCTGAACGCTGGTAAGGCACCTCTCGACCGCTGTTCAACTATAGCTCCCCCCGAAGTCTGCGCACTGCTCCTACAGGAACAGTTTCTACAGGAACGCAGTCCTACAGGAAGCAGTATCTACAGGAAAGCAGTCCCTACAGGAAGGTGAAGTCTTCACGTAAAAAAGGTGGCGGAAAAGAGGTAACCCTGAAACTCCTTCCGCAATTGGTTTTCAAGGGTGGCAAGGTCATTATTCACAGTCTGGTCATAAAAGAAATATTGGATTGCCGTGCCTATACTATCGCTTCTACAGGATAGCAGTATAATTAGACTGTGGTCTATGAATTCATTGCATGCTCTGTCTATAAGACCGAATTTCCTTTGTATCTACCGCCTTTGGTCAAAACCACTGTGTTCATCATGCCTGGTGGGTTTATCAGGCGAGAGCCCACTGATTCAAATGCATTAAGGAGAAACCCAGCAGTGGTTGAGCTCTTCACTAGAGCACAATGGATGCCTTTTTGTGATAAACTACAGGGCTACGATGATGAAGTAGCCGAGGAATTCTTGCAGGCATTGAAGCCTAAATCCCAGACACTGGCCACAGTAAGCTTCAGAGGTCTCAGCCTCCAACTCACCCCAGAGCATATAAGTCGAATCACAGAACTACCCATGGGTCTCCCGTGGGATAAAGAAGAGCGGAAGCAGAGTCAGCAAGCCAAGAAGGAGTTCTTCCCACCTGAGGAAGAATTCTCTGAGGATAAAAACGGGGTGAGGAGGACCAGCCTGTCACCACCATGGAACGAAGTCAGTTTGCACATTATGAAATATATTACTTGTGAAGGCCGATTCAGTATCGTGTATGCATATCACTTCCGGCTCCTCACTGAGTTAAGACACGGAATTGACCTTCCTGTAGAGCAAAAACTAAGCATCCCTTATTATCTCCTGCAGTCCCTAATGGAGTGTGCTACAAAGCTAAGACAGGGCATCCCTGATCAGATAGCCCATCATGGGTTAATAAAATTGCTTGTGGAGGATGCACTGCACTCATATAAAGTTCCCCTCTCCTGGGAGTCGTTTAGGAATCTAACACGAGATGGGGACATTAAAATGTTGATCGAAGATAGTGGCTCCTCCAGCACTGAAGACGAGGAAGCGGTGGCTGAGGAAAAGAAGGCTGAAGAAAAAGCTGACTCCCCCATCCTGTCAGCAAGGGAAATAAGGTCAAAAAGCAGAAGAGACAAAGTTGGGGCAGGCCATGTCAGCCCAATTACCTCTTCAGCACTCACAAGCAAACAAAAGGATCAAACCCCTGTAGCAAAGCAAGTAAAAGTAAAGACACCTACCACTACAAGAAAAGAGAAGCGAGCTTCTACAGGAGGCACGAAGATCAGTGAGAAGCAGGCTTCTACAGGAAGCCCAAAAGCAAAAACCAAGGCTTCTACAGGAAGCCCGATAACAGCTTCTACAGGAAGCACAAAAGTGCAAAAACAGGCTTTTACAGGAAGCCATGCAAAACCAAAATCTGAGAAGCAGAAGGTGGATGTTTTAGCCAGAGAGGCAGCGGCTGTATTAGCTGGCCTCAGTACGCCACCTAAGCCAAAAGGAAAGAGGAAGAGGGACCCTCCTCTCTACTTCAAAGCACGAAGAAGTGTTCGGATAAAAACAGGGAAACCACAGCAGCAGTCCAGCAGCCCAATTGTCATTGAGGACACCCCTGCTTTGCCCAAAGAAAAATCCCCCTCAAAGGTCACAGTTACCTACGAAAAGGGAAGCCCGAAGAAGAGCACATGGCAAGACCGAGTGGACCTGTTGGACGAGAAAACCAGGCTACAGGAAGCTGAAAACGTCCTACAGGATACCTTGGCTCGACTACAGGAAACCGAACAAAGAGAAGAAGGAGGACCCTCATCACCAAGGGCGGATGAGGCAGAACTACCTGAAGAAACAGCAAGAGAACATATACCCGAACCTAGCCCTTCGCCCAATCTGAATTCATATTATACCTTCTTGGAGGCAGGCAAGGTCATCCCACAAAAATTTACTGTACCCCTATTCTTTGAATTAGAGAAAGAACGAGTCCGCTCCCATACATGGATGCAAATTGCCAAATCAAAGGGGGTGGGGGACATAGGCCCTCTACAAGATCAGCTCAGGGAGGTCAGGAGCGAGTTCACTATGGCCAAACATGTGGCTAGTTGCCAGCAGGCACTTCTACAGGAAGAAAACCAGAAGTTAAGGTTGCAGCTACGAGAACTCAAGGCAGGGGCAAAAACATCCTCCAAGGGCATCACAAATGAACAAGAAGGCAAGAAGGAGCTGACCACCAATCGTGAAGGACCAAAGACACTTCTACAGGAAGAAGAACAACAGATAAGAATTGAAGTGCAAGCCTTAAAGGAACAGCTGCAACAAAAGGAAACACAATTGGCTTGCATGGCCAGTTGGGCCATGGAGGCCCTGCAGTGCAGACATCCTGCAAAGTCTTATGGGTTGTACTTAAAGGATCAGTGGCTACAGTTCCAGATAAACACACTAGCACAAAGAGGTATTGAGCAAATCCATAACCCACAGCAATTTGCTGAAATATGCAGTACTAGCTCAGCAGAGGACAAAGCCAAGCTAGCAGAATTCTACATCCACAATCTGGTTTTGCCCAATGAAGTCTCTTGGGATCCCAATATCGCCTTGGGCGATCTACAGTTGATGGCGTTTGCTTCGTGGCTGAATCATGAGGATCAGAGAGCCACTGAAGAAAAATCGGTCATGAGCCGAGAAGTGAGGGAGCCACTGTACATTCGGGCAGAACCAGAGGATCCGGTTGCCCTCATCTCAGCCCGCCAGCAGTTATCCAATGATCCCACAGCTTCCTTGAAATTCATGGACCAGCAAGCCCAAGCAATAGCCCACTTTGAGGACATGGACAAATTATTGGGGGAAACTGCTGCCCAGGCTTGTGCACGTAGGTGGCATGCCTTGGCACATAGTTTGAAGATCCGGGAGTACCATACCCCGACCAGAATGAGGGAAGCATTGGCAAGAGTGGACCTTTACAAGAGATCCGTGCAAAGACTTCAGGCCAGCTGGATTGGCCTTAAACTCAGCCCTCCATTGCTGCTAGGATTGGCCGAAGGAAGTACAGAAAAGGATGACCAGGCACAATGGGAAAAAGTAGAAAACACAGCAGGGTTTCATATCGACCAAGAAGACATCACCACAGAAGCTTGGGATGTAAGGGGAGCAGTGGAAGCCATGAAGGATGAGGATCTTGACTAAGTTGCTCAAGGATGAGCAAATGGTTCAGCTGGGGGGTGATGATGAGCCCCAATTTTGGTACAATTTGGGCTCATTTTGGCCTATTCTACTTGCTCAAACCATTCATTTTTTATTGCTTATGCATGCATTTCTTAGTTTATTCATGTTGTTTGTAGGAAGAAGGGTAGGCACTCTATCTACGTGACTAATGCATTGTGATCCCAGGTTTTGGCATTAAAAGGGAGCAAGAGACAACGAAAAAGGAGATAAGGAGACAATGAGGTGGCACTGCTGGTTTTTAGGAGAGGATGTCCACGGTCTTGGGACATTCCTCGTGATTCCCACCAAGAACTCCGAGCTCCAACCCATCTTCCTTCCGAGCTTAAGAAGCAGCCAGCTGTCCTACAGGAACAGCAGTTATAAACTGCTCTACAGGAACAGCAATTATGACCATCCTACAGGATCAGCAGTTAAACTCTAGTTGGACAGCCGAGCTCCTAAAATCAAGGACACTTGTTGGATCATCGTTTTTGTATAAGTATGGAGGCCTTAGCCTTAGATAGGTTGTTGAAACTCTCGTATTGCTATTGTAATTTTGGAGCACAGTTCAGTTTTCGTTCCTTTTTGTAAGCCAATTTGGCATGATATCAGATTATGAATAAAGAAGGCAGTTTGTGATCTAGTTCTGAGTTTCTTAAGGAGACTATAGCTCTCAGGTTAGGGCCCAACCTGAGAGCCATAGATCCCCTCTGTTGTAGTGTTGTTTCCATTTCGTTTTCAGCACTTTGAGTTGTCATTTTCACATGCAATTCGAATTACAAGTTGTTAAGTTGGTCTTTTTCATGAGTTAGATAGGATTTTCTTATGGTGAGTTCGTTTACAGTTGTTTAGTGTAGCAGAGGATAGATATAGTCCATTGGAGCTCCAACAAAAAGGTTGTTAAGGCTCACTGCCACCTCATCTGGGATTGGAGTGAAGTCCATGACTAACCACCAAAAACACGCATTTCTTTACTTGATGATTGCTGCAAACACAGTCACGTTATGTTAGATGCTTCCTTGTCATTCACACCTGCACTACACTCCTTTACCACAGCTTCATGCACATTCTCCTTCGCGTTTTGGATTGCTGTTCATCGAATTTACAAGCACAGGTAGTTTAGGTTGATGCATTTTCGGTTTGGTAACAGTCACAAGCATTTGTTTCACTTGCATTGCCCTCTCTCGTCCATTACTTCATTCTCCATCTTGATCACGCATGCAACCACCTCTTCGACCCCTGCTCCGCTCTGTTATCTCCCAAAGTCTTTCACTCCTCACGTACTTCCATTCTCTAGCCCTTTCATTGACCTAGCCCTCTATCTTCCAACCTACTCCTTACATTCACTCTCTATCCTATTCCTCCACTTCTACAGCCATCACCAGCCTCATTCCTACCTTACACATCTCCCCCTACCATTCCATTACTCCTCCATCACTCCAAACACTCACGGTAGGTCATCCTGTAGCCATTTGTAGACATCCTGTAGAAAACAGAGTATCCTGTAGGATCCTCCACAGCTATCCTGTAGGAGGCCACTCTCTCGGTTGCTGAGCATCTGAATGCGAGGAACCTCTATGGATGGATGCTAAGGATCCCTAGGGACCTCTCCTAGCCTCCCCAACCTATCCCACGCTTTCCTTCCTTCTCCATCCCATCTGCACAACCAAACCCTAGTTAGCACAAGATCACAATCATTCCACACACTTAAAGGAAAAATACAAAAACATATCTTTCATGATGCAAATAGTTTAGATCCATGCATTTGCACTTATTAGAGGTAACAGCAGCATTGGTAGAAGTTTCATTCACATTTCTTGCATTGTAGAGGTTAGACTAGTTAAATTAGGGTTTCCTAGGTTTACATGCTTTGATTTGCTTTCAGTTCATTTTTGTCAAGTAAAGTAGCTTTCCTTTGAGATTAGCTTTCGTCCATCAATTAGCAAGCTTCTTCTGAGAGCCTATAGAAGTTGGCTTGAGCCCTAGCGGACTTGTGCCAGCTGACCAAGTGACAGCTGCGACAAGAGCTAGTACTTGTGCATATAGCACCGTCGCTTCCAAGTTTGTACGAACTACCGGGTTGATAAAATGAGAGACAGGAAGCCCCAGGAGTTGTAGCATTATTGCTACAATACTGGAGCTCACCACGAGACAGTTCGTGATGTCACAAATGAGGCCCTTCACGATTTTATGTAGGAGCACTAGACTATGTTGGGGGCCCTCAGGTTGTAGCTATAGGAGTTACAGGTGCATCCCCCTTAGGTGGGTACCCTTTCCACCCACCTCACAGTGGGATCCTCGGTAGCAGAATAGATGCTATGCACATGAATGGAAAACACAATAGTGTTTCCAGAAGGGGCCCTAGTAGTAGAGAATGAGACCGATAGATTTTCGGTCAACATGATAAAATGCCTTGACCTTAACCTAGATACCCTTCCACGTGAGACACTGTATCTACTAAAGGATGGGATAACAACAGAGCTGCATGATCCAAGTTCTCAGTGAGCAAAAGATAAACATGGAACAACTCAGCTTGCAGTGTGACGAATTGGTGTCGCAAAATCAACAGTTGGTGCAGGTGGTAGACGACACTTACCGATGCGTCTCAGAGCTGGCCATCCTAGTAGATCTACCAGTAGAGGTGCAGATCCATAGGTTGGCAACCAAAATCCCTAAGGCTAGAGAAGAAATGACCAAGGTTTAGCTGGAGCTTAATCTTCAAATCGCCAAGTTGCAGTTAAAGGCACAACCTTCCACTCCCCCGGAGGTTCGAGGACAGCATGCTAGCACTGTCGCAGTGAGATTGGAAGAAATTGGAGGTGCAGTACAAGACTGTACCACTTTGTTGGAGCAAGCACTTGAGGTCCTCACAACTCTGCAGGAGGACCCCAACATCCAGTGCCTGAAGACAGAGGTGCTAGAACTCCAGCAGCAATATGATAGTTTCTGAGGAACTACGCAGACAATAGTCCTCACTCAACAACTTGTGAGGATACAACAAGCTAAGGCATTGAAGGAGTAGGTGGACGTGGCACGACATAAGGAGGAAATTCTCAAAATGCGTGTCCAGTTGTGGATCGACGAGGCTTTCACTATCATAGCAAACATCGAAAGAAAGCTCGTGCACATACAGGGGATACACATGTTAATGCAGAGAAGAACCCCAGACACGAAGGTCTCAGAACAAAGGATGCAACAGATTCAGCAAGCAACGGCTCAATCTACTGCCTACATTAGTACAGTTCGGGGACAGTTGGAGGAATTTCATGCCAAGATTGTCGCACCGACAAAGTGACTCGAGGGTGAGTCACGATGTTGGTGTTGGGGGCCTATTGGGCATGGAATCCCCCAAGGCATGTTTTTGGGCTCAAATCCCATGTTTTGACTGAATGATTTTAGAAAGCCCCACAAATTGTGAGCGCGGAAGTATGTTAGAGTCATAGGGTTGGCCACCCTATTTTTGTAATGTAATGTTGGCCTACCCATGGTTCGCTAACCATGGGATTGTATAAATAGAGCGAGGCTCTAAGTGTAAAAAGAGAACAAGTCTAAGTGATTGAGTCACAACTGTAAAGTGTGTCTTGGGTCGTAGAGTAGGAGAAGGCTCTGCAATTGAGTGCGCAGAGGCCTAGTAGTCCGCAGCTAAGTGCGTGGACCCCTGCAGTTGAGTGCACAAGGTGGAGCCGAGTTTGTAACCAAGGAAAAAAATAATAAAGATAATTTTTATCTGAATTTTGTGTATCTGTACTTGGGTTATTACATGCTTGATATAAATTGAAAATATACTGTTTATTTACTGCGCACAAGTGTATGAATGATTTATATTGCTAAGTATAACTTAAAGCATGCAAGTAGGATGAATTGATCAACTAACAGTGGAATACTAGTAAGGACTTGGGTAATAACAGTGTTCAGCCCTCGAGTAGGGCTCGGCAGAGGCAACATCTCAGGCTGTGAGGTTTGGGTAAGTGCGTGTAGTGACGTGTGCACAGGGTCGAACTGCGGACTACTTGAACTCATCAGATATCTCTATGGTGCAGAAACCTAGTTCTAGCACCCTACCACACTACTTCGGGTGAGACCTCATTCTGCGCTCCGCAGACTATTTCTGAAAGGGCCAGTAGTACCAGGATTTGTTTAGCTAAATCACCTCTGAACCTGGGTCAAGCCCCAACAAGCCAACACCAATAAGACCACTGAAAACAAAACATACTACCCATGGAGCTTTATAACACATCTCGTTGCAGTATTTATAATGACCACCTCCTAAAACATGAAAATCATACTGTTTACTGGAGCTTTATAACATAGCTCATTATGGTATTTACAATAACCACATATACACATACACATTTGCTTCAGCCAGCAAATAACCATAATGACTATGAAGCTTTATAAATATAGCTCGATATAGTATTTACAATAATATAGACATATACACATTTTATCAACCAGCAAATAAAAGATACGATGCCTGCATCCGCAACAAGGGAATCCAGAAGCTCACACCTCCACCCTCAAAGTAATACAAGGATTAACCTCCTTGAAGGTTGCATCCAATGTCCGGTGCTACAATCCAGCACTGCTTGTCCTCTTAGTGAACAGTTACCAACTCATTGTTGCAAGGCACACTCCCAATGTGCATTTGATTCCATCTGGAAATGTTAATGACCAAAACAAATCCATCCTCAGCCTTCCCTTCTTTGCTACACAGTCCCTCAGGAAATCCAGTCAAACCTTGTATGTAGTTGATGAGCCCCGAATTGGGTAACTTATTGGGCTCATTTTTCCTAATTGTCCTTGTTCAATCCTCCATTTTTCATAGATTATGCATGTTTTTCTAGTATATTTATGTTATTTGAACAAATAAGAGTGGTCACTCTACCAAGGAGGCTAATACGTGGTCATTTCAGGTTTTTTGGACAAATTTTGGAGCAAAACCAAGCAATTATGGCCCAGGTGACAGCCAAGCTTGAGGTGAGGATTCGTAGGGAGGTTGTCTGTGGCATTAAATGGCCCTTCCTCGAAATCTCCACCCTCAACGCCGAGCTCAACAGGCCACCAAAACAAGTTCTAAAGGCAGCCAAGCAGCTTTGGGAAGAGTGACTGTTTACTAGCAGTTTGAATAGCCGAGTTCCTTGAATTTAGGAGGGCTGCTAGTCCCCTCGTATTGTATAAATAGGGAGGCCTCAGCCTTCGTAGTTTACTTTTTGGAACTGTTGGTATTTGCACTATAGTGCTGTCATTTTCAACTCGTTTTTCTTAGCTACTGTTGTACAACTTTCTTGTGATGATTATTTTTTAGTAATGAGAAGCAACTTTACTTGGCATCAGATCTAAGTTCTTTATAGGAGCCTGCAGCTCTTGGGGTTGGGCCCAACCCGAGTGCTAAGGACTCCTTTATGTATTGTTATTTGTTCTTTATGTATTTGCAAAATCATTTCTGTTAAAGTAGATTTAATCTTGCTGATTGACTAGGTCACTGTTGATGATTAGAAAGACTGTTGATGTTTAGATTTAGTTGATAGTGTTGGACACCTAATCCTCAATGGGTTAGTGTGGAAGCCAAATGGACAAAAGGAGTCCAAGAGACCTTGGGATGTGAAACCCAACGGTCACTACATGTACTATAAATGTAAATCATTTGTTAATAAAATTGTACTCTCATGTTTTAGCATTTATATTTCTCTTGCTGCCCATGTGTGTTTAACATGGTATCAGAGCAGGCGATCTCCTGCCCTGCTCAAATATGAGCCACTTGTTTTCTGTGGCCTTTCTTACATGCCAGTCCTGTACATTCATATAATTGTCAGTGCTGTTATTATGGAAGTACATTCCAGCAATCTGAAAATAGAGGTTGGCTATTTTAAGAGTCTGTCAACTCTGCAAAACTTGCCTGCCATTCTCAGTCTAACGCTCAACCTATCGCTCTACCCATTTAGCTTGAACTTCTCCTTAAATAAGCCTTGCTATGAAGCTTCCTGCACTCTAGCTATATTAGAAGGTGCCTGACAGTCCCTGCGATTCTTGACCTACCACTCTTGTTATAGACATTTTTGTGCCTCGCAGCATGGAGCATGAAATGTCAATAATTACAGGGATCCTCAGTCCCTAAACATGTTGTTCTTACCCCTAAAAGAGCAAGGTCATCAAACTACAGCACTTCCAATCAGTTCTCCACCTGAAAACACTTCAAAACAGGCTTATTTTGGATCATGTCAGCTGCTCCACTGAGCTTCTGCGCTGGAATGCAACTGTCCCTCCTTGTACCTGCGCTGGAAGTCAAATTTAATGAAGGCTACCTGCGCTGGGCGAGATTGGCCAAGTGGCACAGTCATTCTGCAAGGTGTCAACTGCCCAGGAAGCTTCCAAACTGACACTTGGTTCATGAGATTCGCCCTGTGATGAGTAAGAGGTACTTGATCACCATGTGTAAGCAAGGATCTCCAAGTGGACTCAAGAACTGAAGATTAACTGAAGAGGGAGAGGACACTAGTCAGCTCTATGCCAGCCTCAAGCTGACTCATCCTCTCTTCTTCTCTCCTATATATAGAGCTCTTCTATGAGGTCTAAGGAGGCTGGAATTTTGTGTAAAGCAAGGAGGTGCTGTTGGTTTACAGTTAGAGTTATTGGGTGATTGTTTTACTAGAGGTGAAGAGGAGAGTTCTTGCTGCTGGGGAGGTGCTGCTGGATTGGAGCCATCATTGGTTGTAACCTTCTCAGAACCCTGTTACTTCTATCAATAAAGTTTTGCATGTTCTCCTATATACTTGTATTGCATTGATGTATTGTATTTACATGTATATTTGATTCACCCTAATCCATGCTTCAGTTATGAGTACATGTATCTTGTAGTTTCCTCTCTTGTTTTGTGCAGGATCTATGTGTAGCTGGACCGGCAAAGAGAGCAAGGAGCTGGGAACAAGAGACAAGGAGAGAGGACAAGGATCGACTAAGCGAAAGACACCAGGTTGGTTGGCATTCTTTTCATTCTCTCTGTACTTTCATAAAGGAAATCATCAAAGCTTTACTTTCAGTTGTTGCTAAAGACTGTCACCTTTAGAGTAGGGATAGGGTCATCCGCATCGGATACTTTTCCCCACAACAAACTGGCGACTCCGCTGGGGAGCCTAGTATCTTGTTGGTGTTTGTAGTATTTTGCTATTCATTTCTTGAAGAAAAGAGTACCAAATTGAAAAGCTTTTGACTATATCAAAAGCGAAGTAGAGGGACTGCTACTCTTGCTCATTTGCTGAGCAAATTCAAGATTTGAAGAGCTTATCTACAAAAGACTCTTTACTCTTTGTGATAGATCTTCATCCTCTTGATCATCCCTTAGCCTGTACTTGACCTATAGCTTTTTATTTCAGCAAAAACAGTGCATTTTTGAGCTTTTTATGACCTGGAATTCTTTGCAGACGCAACTCTCGTGTGTCAGTGCAGGCTGTCCACAGGCAGTCTGCATTACAGCGCAGGTGCTCCCTTCGGGAACTGCGCTAAGAGTCAAACTGGCAGACTAGAACCTGCGCTGGTCCAGTTAGCCATTGTCTTGCTCAGCTTTCCCTTTGTGTCTTGGCCCTGTTTTCACTGATTTTTAGCTGATTGCTTGCTGGTCATTGTACTTGCTGTAGACCACTTCTCCTTGACATTATTCCGCCTCAGTTGTGTGATGAAACTGTGAATGTTCTTTCAGTATTTCTTGCTTCAGTTACAGTTTCCCATTGTGAAAAGCGAACCAGTATAGCTGTGACCTCTTAGATCCTGAACTGTAAAAGTGTCTTTGTGATCTTATGAGCTAGTTTTATTACTGTTCATAGCTGTTTGAGTTTGTTTGCTTTTCATTTCATGGTTTGAATCTATACATTTCCTGTGTTTTAAACAAGTCTATCATAAGGTGTCTTTTTGATTGTGGACAAGCTTGTTTATTTCTACTTGAAATTAGATTCAAAATTATACAACAGTTTCCTTTCTGTCTAGCATCAACATTAAGGATAACGAAAAGAAATACATGCATTGTGCATTTTGCATTTGACTGTATGCTTGACGATTTAGGAAGATGTGCATTTTAGTGTGTGTTCTTTGATCTGTGGAAAAAGTTGTGTCTTTCTTTTCCCTCAAGTAGATTAAGGTTTTCAAAGTTGAAAGATTGAAAAGATTTGCTTCTCATTCTTAGATTGCATATAGGAAGTTGTATATATACATCTCGTGGCGAACCTGAAAGGCAAACTGTTAAGAAAGATCAACATTAAAATAAACTCAATTTACATAACAACGCTTTGGAATTTAACGCAAACATATAGAGGTCTAGGTAGAGACGTGTTCCGGCGTCGTTAAACATAGTGACTGTCGATCTCTACGAAGGTGGGTGATTCCTCCTGAGAGTCGGTGGCACTAACACGGACTTGAGCTCCCGCGTACCGTCGCGTATATTGGGAGACCCCTATAGGCTTTTATCCTTTATCCTTAGGAAACCGTGTCGGCCGCCCTACTGATCGCGATGCAGTGAACACAGCATTCACGAAGATCGACCACCCGTACCGTAAAACGTATTCTGTGGTTTCGCGAAAGGTTTGGCACACCCTCTGCCTAGATCTCCAGAGCAGTTTCTTTTGGCCTTTTTCAAACTCTATAACTGAAAAAGTCCAACCGAGCATTTGTCACTTCAGGCTCGTTAATACATCGAAGGCGACTAGAGTCATCTTTAGCTTTTTCTCGACTCTTAAAACATGAAAAAGCAAGTTTGTGTCTAAAAGCGTCGTTAATAAAATTTATTTTAAGCGGAACATAATCACCTGTTATTCCCACGTTGATCTTTCAGTTGAAAAGTATGGAGCCCACCAACCAAGGAAATAACCTTGGCGGAAGTCCAAACCCCTTCTCCTCTTGGGGAGATGTTGGTGCGCCTCATATGGCTACATTGTCACTTCCAGGATTGACAATCGGCCTCCCTGTATGGCTCTTTTCAACTAATGTAGTCCAGATCGCCACTAATCCTGAGCAGTCGAATCAACAGTCAGAACAATCTAGAACTACCCACCAGCCTTCCACTTCTTATGATACTTCCTCTGATCCTTCATCTTCCCAAGGTAGAGCCGGCAAAAGTCAGCCTCCCAAGGAGAAGAAGGAAAAGAAGAAGAGAGAAAAGAAGCAGAAGGAGCCTCTGGCGAAGGCGACTGGGGGCAAGCAGAAGAAAGCTGACAAAAACCCACACACTGCACCGACCAGGCCTAAATCGCCATGTGTCATTTGCAAAGGGATCCACTTCCATCGTGATTGTCCTTGTATTCCCCGGATACTAAGGGACTGGTCCCCAAGGTTGCACAATCCGGTAGCATCAACCTCTGGTTGTCATGTTGATTGCATTTCGTCAACCAGCGAGAGTGAAGGACGAAGGAGGGGACCAAGATCACCCTGTCTATTGTGTGAAGGCAATCATGCCATCCACAAATGTCCATTCTTAGATGAGGCCAAGAGAGTTTTGGAAGATCGCCCGGTCTCCCCGTTGCGACTTCCTCCTGGATACCAAAAACTCGTGCCTAATCCCTCGATAGTTGAAAATCCAGCTGGCCCGCTCAAGTGGTCAGCTGAAGTGTCGGTCATTGAGAATGAACCTACTGAATCCAGACCAGACGAAAGTCTAAAGGTCGAAACGGCAGTTGACCCGGTTCTTCCTTCAGAGGTTCTATCGTCCAATGACTCCGTCATTGAAGATTCGTCTTCAAATGACACCGTCGCCGAAGAGTCGTCTTCATGCGACACCCTCACTGAAGAGAATAAGGATGACACCATCCAGGTTCTTTTCATCAGCACCGACTCCGATGAGCGTCAAGGCAATGTGCCCATTCCTTTATCGCAGGAAGGAACATCATCAGAGTCATATCCGGCCGTATATTCGGTCCCACCACCAAGCAACCTGGTTGTATCCTTTGATTGGAATCAACTAGGCAGACCCCGGTTACCAGCCAGTGTACCATTTAGAATCATTGTCCAGATCTATAGAATGATCATGGCTGGTACTATCATTGATGAAGGGGCGTCTGTGAGTATCCTTTCCTCTGTTGCTTGGAAAGCACTGGGTTCCCTAGCGCTTTTACCTGAGTTGAGAAATCTCTCAGGTTTTGATAAAGGAACCAGTCGACCATTAGGGATCCTCCCCAATGTACCTGTTACATTGAAAGGGAAGACCGTCGAGATGAACGTGATGGTCGTCCAAGGACCTTTGGATTATAACCTACTCCTTGGGCGGGACTATATTTATTGCATGGGAGCGATAGTCTCCTCACTCTTTAGAGTAATGTGTTTTCCACACGAAGGAAGGGTGGTCAAGCTCGTAGACCAACTTTCGTTTCCGGGATCTCGCATCGCAAATAGTCAAATACCATTCCTAAATGGTCTGTTCACTCAAGATTCGCCTCCACCCCCAGTCCTTCTTCCCGATGAGTGCGAGTGATTCGGAAAGAAAGACTGGAACCCAGAGGGCATGCACCCTGGTCTGCTTCGGGCAGAAGAAACCCCGGGTATAACGAAGAATTTCCGCAAAAGAATATGACTAGTCCGTACCCCGTCCGTGGAAGGAAGTGGGGTTGTTCTGGAATAATATTCTTTTGTCAAAGTTATGTGAGTGAGATAATTGGCTTCTCGCTCCCCTTGTCTAGGTAATAGGGACACCGAAGATGAAGACCGTTTGCGGTAACAAGTAGTAACCGTCTTTGAATTCAAGCCTCGCCCATTAAAACGAATGTTTTGAAGGATAAGCAGGGGCAGCCTTCAAAGAGATTCTATTGCTACAACGGGTGGTCACCATCTTTAGTAACCCAACGTTAGACATCGCCGAAGAAAGAGATTGATTTGCGGCAGCAAATAGAACCCTCTTCGGATAATAAGAAAGAAGCAAGCCTCCCTCAATAATACGAATGTTTTATCTTTGAGTAGTGTTCTTCCATTGTCACAAATAGCTGTTTGTTAAAAGTGGGCCGACGGGAAGCCTGAGTACTGCGTAAGACCCCTTAGAATAACGAGAAGACAAGTATCGTTAACATTAGATTGGCAAGATGACAAGTAACTGTGAACACCCAAAGAAAAGCAGAGGTAGGGGAGAGGAGGGGCAGCCTCGAAATTCTATCCTATACCTGGGGGCATGCAAACCTTCTGGAGTGCAAGCTAGGGGCGGTTATTTATCTGGTTTTAAGATTAGCCGTTTCCAAACTTGCATGAAAGAAGCCTGTGGGGCAAAAGTAAAATTTGCCAAAAGTGAGCATAGCTGTGGTAAGGCATAAGCTCTATAAAAATTGGTCCTTACGGGAGGCGTTCTTTTTATGACTGGTATATCGAGCAGTTTTAGCATATAGTTCATGCTCGTTAAAAAATAAACGCAAAATTCGAGCAGTTTTATGACTGAATTTATGCTCGTTAAAAAATAGAAAAGTGTGAGCAAAAGTTTCCCCCAGAGTTCAAGCTCATGAAAAAAAAATGAACCGGTAAATCGCCTTTTGAGATTGTAAATTCATCAGCCATAAGAACCTTGATCGTGTTTTCATCCATCACCTCCACTGTTCATTTGGCCGATCATTCACATCCATTTGTGTGTTTACCTCTTTTGAGAAACAGCTGCGAAGAGTGATTCCACCTAGCCATCCTCGTAACACTGCCGTGATTGGAAAATTCCAACCTGTACCTGGAATCTGTAGCTATCCCTGTTTATCACTCGTTCCTCAAAAGACGAGTCTTCTTTCAGCTCTTTTCACTGACTCGTAAAATATGAAAAGTTTGCCGAGTTTTGGCCTTCCAGCTCGTTAAATGACAGGAACGCTATCCCTCCTCTAAATTTTAATCTTTTTGGACCTGAGGGATTATTGCACAAAAGGATCGAGCGCTTGTCTTGTTCGGCTCGTTAAAAGTACCGAACAGCCATCCCTTCTGTATTGTTTTATACTTTTTCGGACTTAAGGGATTTGCTGACGAAAAAGGAATTATGGAGTTGACTTTCTGTACCTTTTCAGACTCTCTAAAAATGAAAAGGACCGAGTTTTCTTTGTCGTTAGACTCGTTAAAATGATTAAATAGCGACAAACTTGTCTTTAAACGAGAACGAGTTTCCCTATCGCTAGGCTCGTTAAATCTTAGCGATGGGCTTGCCCGAAGGGCAGGTTATAGAACAAGCATATGTTATCCTCCTCAAGCTTGACAAAAATAAAGAGGTACTGGTCAGAAATGACTGGGGAAAAATTGGGAGAACATCAAAGCTTAAGGGTAGCAAGTCACTCTTGAACATGACACTTTTCCTCCGTACCACATCGGGTTGGGTTGTTTCATTCACCGGTCTCATCGCCATGGTCCTCGCCAAACCATCCACATTTGGGGTAATGCTACCGATCCATCGCATCAGTGTCGTTATATGTTCAAGAGGGGTCATTCTGAAAGTGTCAACCATGTCCCATCCACTGCCATACATTATCCTTCATCCATTCATGATCGCCACCCTGAATCATATGTCACAGTTTGTTTTCACCTCCACTAAAGTCATTAGCTCCGTTCCGTGTCATTGCTGTGGGATTCATTAAGGCCCTCCTTTGACGGATCGCTTCTTGTCGACTTCAGCTCATTATCCAAGAAGTTGATCTAGGAACACCCCCATCAGTACTTTGAAGCTTGCATGCCTCAATGGCAAGTTTCTCACTTCCGGCGACAGGTATACATCAATGACCTTCGACCAGAAGATTTTGCGTGGCGTTCGACGCCAAGTCCTTTATTCACGCCACGTGAATTGTACTGCAGTACCTTGAGGGTCATCGTCATTATTGGTGATTCCTCTCGCGCTTGTTAACGGTTTTCATTATTGACCGGTAATCAAGCGATGTCTTTCCATGTTCGACTTCAGCGCAATTCTCACATGGATCGACTTGTACTTAGAGTGAAGATCGAACGAGTTTGAAGACCCCGGATCTAGTTTCATCCATTCGGGCTGCGATATATATTCAGGAAATATAAAAGCATTTGCCATGTACATCATTGCAGCAGATGATCATCCTATTCAAAGGATGATAATTTCAGCAGAAAATTATCAGTCTACCTTCAGACGATCATCTGTCATATGTACCAAAATGTATTTATAAAAGCTGAGCATGGGAATGCCCGCCTCAGCTAGATCATGAAAATAGAATGAAAAATAATGTATTGTATTGTATTGTATTACAGGGCGCCTCCTCAGCACTGGAATGAACTTCGGACCCTCTAGATAAAGCATTTCACCCGATAAACGGCCTCATACTTTAGGGGGCAACTGTTATAGACATTTTTGTGCCTCGCAGCATGGAGCATGAAATGTCAATAATTACAGGGATCCTCAGTCCCTAAACATGTTGTTCTTACCCCTAAAAGAGCAAGGTCATCAAACTACAGCACTTCCAATCAGTTCTCCACCTGAAAACACTTCAAAACAGGCTTATTTTGGATCATGTCAGCTGCTCCACTGAGCTTCTGCGCTGGAATGCAACTGTCCCTCCTTGTACCTGCGCTGGAAGTCAAATTTAATGAAGGCTACCTGCGCTGGGCGAGATTGGCCAAGTGGCACAATCATTCTGCAAGGTGTCAACTGCCCAGGAAGCTTCCAAACTGACACTTGGTTCATGAGATTCGCCCTGTGATGAGTAAGAGGTACTTGATCACCATGTGTAAGCAAGGATCTCCAAGTGGACTCAAGAACTGAAGATTAACTGAAGAGGGAGAGGACACTAGTCAGCTCTATGCCAGCCTCAAGCTGACTCATCCTCTCTTCTTCTCTCCTATATATAGAGCTCTTCTATGAGGTCTAAGGAGGCTGGAATTTTGTGTAAAGCAAGGAGGTGCTGTTGGTTTACAGTTAGAGTTATTGGGTGATTGTTTTACTAGAGGTGAAGAGGAGAGTTCTTGCTGCTGGGGAGGTGCTGCTGGATTGGAGCCATCATTGGTTGTAACCTTCTCAGAACCCTGTTACTTCTATCAATAAAGTTTTGCATGTTCTCCTATATACTTGTATTGCATTGATGTATTGTATTTACATGTATATTTGATTCACCCTAATCCATGCTTCAGTTATGAGTACATGTATCTTGTAGTTTCCTCTCTTGTTTTGTGCAGGATCTATGTGTAGCTGGACCGGCAAAGAGAGCAAGGCGCTGGGAACAAGAGACAAGGAGAGAGGACAAGGATCGACTAAGCGAAAGACACCAGGTTGGTTGGCATTCTTTTCATTCTCTCTGTACTTTCATAAAGGAAATCATCAAAGCTTTACTTTCAGTTGTTGCTAAAGACTGTCACCTTTAGAGTAGGGATAGGGTCATCCGCATCGGATACTTTTCCCCACAACAACTCTGCTATTTACCAAATATGCATCTGTTAGCGTGCATGCAATTATGAAATTAGTCAGAAATTTGTGGCGACCACAGTGCGTTTAAATACTATACCACTGCATATAACTCTGTTAGTCCACAATGTTGCGTTAAATGATACCAGGTATCGTATGTTACGTTGAATCTCACTCCTGGTTTTTACATTGTGTTCTTTATATAACATATGTACTGACATATATGCGTTTAATACCACCATTATTTATTTCACATGAATTGATCTCAAATGTTAAAGTCCTGCAACGGTGGGTTGCACCATGCACCGTTGTCATTTGGGAGAGCGTTGTTTGGTGGGAAGAAATTTTTGGTTGTGATTGTCACAGTCCCTGACAAACACCATCAGGGATCATCATTACATTTCATTTCGTAGAACGCCAACATCTGAACCCGTTGATGGACAGAGCAGCGCTGAGAGCAGCAGTATCGGTTCAGTAACCTTCGTTGTACAACCATTATGGCGATTCAAATGAAATGAAAGGCTTACTTAAGTAGTCATACCAGGCCAACCGTTAACTTGTTCTCCAATGGTCTGAGCTTCATATTTTGAGGTCTCTTTATCATCGTGAACAGCCAACGTCTTTCGGTGTGTTTGCATTGAGTTTGATTGCAAAGAACACCTTTTTCCAAAGAGGAACGCGTTAAACGTTTTCGGCGTATTGGGGCCGATTCCATCACCTTTTAAGGCTATGCAGCGTAAAAAAAAAACATTGATGCAGTATTCATCTCTCATGCAAATAGAAATATCAACCGACAATTGGCATTCTGTAGCTAACTCTCCAGCACAGGCATATAAGGCACTTGTCAAGGCAGTGCAGGCTGTTGCATCAAGTTGTAAGCAATCACCAGAAGATAGATGGAACATTGCAATTCCATCCAACTCAAGCCATTCACCCTCTTCTGTATCTTGAGGCATATCTTGAATCCCCGTCAGCCAGTGCGTGTATTTTCTTTCCAATAAAGACAACGATACAATTAAGGCTTTCCTTGTTGCCACAACTTCTTTTTCCCTCTCTTCAGATGAGAGTTCAATAGGAGAAACTTTGTCATTATCCATTTCTATCTTCAGCCAATTGCGATATAAGGCATCACATGCATAGTACTCTCTCCAAACTTCAAACTCCTTGAGGTTCTCTGATACACTATGTTGTTCCAAAGAAAGAAGGAGCTTAGTTGGCTGCTTTAAAGGCTCCGCAAGGTAGCTTAGTAGCATATGAGCACTAATAGGGATTTTAGTAGTTCTCCAAATAGATATAAGTGAAAACTCTTGGAAGAGGATGTTGTTGTGCTGCAATGCATGTGCAAGAAGCTCTGCCTTTACGAGTTCAGAATCAGATATTGTAGGAGGAGGAGTGAAGCAAAGCCATTGGAATGGTCAAATATTGCTACCTTAATTAACATTGCTACCTGTCCATTGAAGTCACCTTGCCTTAACGACTGTTGGTTTTCCCATCAACTATCATGCTTGATTCTCATATGAATTTTGAATCTCACGTCTCCTCATAGCGCCTTATTACTATAGTGAAAGCTTTGAAGGCCACAAATGTGATGAAGTAATGACCAAATATTGTAGATGCATGAATTCAATTCATTGGTTGATATTTTGAGCCCCAGCTTGAATTCCAAATTACAGAACATGGGTCATCAATCAACACAATTTTTGGTGGGAGTTTAAAAGGAAATACGACCTGTGGGATTTGCAGTGTTTGTCCCTGCTTTCAAAACGCAAACGCTGGAGCTAAGTGCATTGGAATAGGTTGAGTATTCTCTAATCTCCTGGGGGTGAACACCTGTGGAACAAGAGGGCTGCTATCTCTGTAAAAGATACATTTATTTACTTCCCTCGGGCTATATATTATTATTATTACATGGACTGATTTGCTAGAATTTATTTGTTGATATAACATTCTAGGTTTTCCTAAAACTATGCATGGTTGGAAGGCTCTTGAAAGGTCATGGTAAAATGCTATGGTATAAATGACCAGCGCTGTACGGTTTGCTAAGTATTTGGGCATGTAAAAGGTCTATCATTGTTGTTTCAGCGTGCTAGAGACTCATTCCCATGCCTATGCCTTGAGCAAGTGTTGGAGCAACATTCTGACTCTGAAAGTCCTTGCTGGAATTTACTCTCATTGCTTCTCTTCATTGCTAGAAAGTGGCAAGATCAGAGAATATTAATTTGTACCCCAATCAAAGCATATGAGTATTCAAATCCTGCCCATGACATGGTGTTATAATTATTGAAGTTTTAATAGCCATCATTTCTGATTTGAAAGTGAAAGAGTACTTGAAGGATCCAAGCAAGTTTGCAGTTGTTGCTGCCCCAGTGTGGCATTGTATTTAAATCTCATTATAGTGCATTGATTCCTTGATTCGACTGCTGCATAAAGAGTTTGGTGGGCTGATTGTAATCTTTTATGGAGAAAAGTTTAGTCAGTTGTATTGTTAGAACATATTGTTGTTCATTTTTTATGTAATGGATTGTAATTAGTGCTTGTTGGTTGCACACTGATCATTTGATGACATTTATAAAGGATATTACTATACACTGTGAGTTGGTATTACTTTTCTGCATTGAGTAGTAGTTGTGATCAGTTTTTAAGGTGTAAATCTAACATTGAAAAAAAAATGGCTAGAATCAGTGAAGTATTAGAGTTCATGAAAACTCTTATACAAACTAATGTTGATGACACATTACAAATCAGCAAAGGATCTCTCTCAGAAATTTAGACATGCCTATATAATGCACAGGAAAAGATCGATTTTTTGCAGCTTGAATCATAGCTACAGCAAGAAGAGCTACATCAAAATAGACATCATTCTAAACCTATTTCTGTTCAGAACATTGAGACTGCAACCCATCAACAGCAAGACAATAATGTTACAGTTCATTTAGATTTGGTACCCCATAAAGTAGTAGTTGTACATGAAGATGCAGAAACTCAGTCTGCACTTCCCAAGACCATCATCAAACCTTGGGAACAGCTTGTCCACAACAAGCATAGAACTGGTCTTGGATATGACAAGGACTTGTCCTCTCATATTCCAGACTACGCCAAGCCCATTCAATTTCAGAGTGTTGGATTCATTTATGATAGTTCACTTGCTCCTCATGACGGTTCAGCTTCAGCTGTTCCAGACTCCGCCCCTCTTCCATAGCAACAACAACAACAACAACAGATTATAAAATGCCAACACTGTGACCGAGTTGGCCATATGAAAGATCACTGTTTTGATCTTCATCCATGTAAGCACTGTCATAAAACTAGCCATTCTTCACACAGATGCTTCAGAAACAAACGTCCTGCAAGAACAAAGATTCATCTTGGATGGATCGCTTCTTGGCAATGGGCATCAACAACCAAGAAGATATTCCAATCACATGTCAGAACTTCTTCTAGAGTATTGAACATTTGAGTTTCTCCATCATCTCACCTTGTATCAGACAGGGGGGGAATGATGGTCATCTACAAGCTTCAAAGCCACATCAAGCGAGCATGAGCCACAACCTGCCACACCAGTTTCAGAGTTGTAGCTAGAAACAAAGATGCCCGTGAACATGCGTTCAGTTGGAAATCTCGGACACTTCCTCTAGCAGAAGACTTCAGCTTCTTGCCAGTTTTGGAAGAATTCCAGGAACACAAGAACACTTCCTCTAGTAGAAGACTCCAGCTTCTTGCCAGTTTTGGAAGAGTTCCAAGAATTGCATTAAGCATTCCAGAGTTGTTGGTCATCCTTAAACCATCACAGGTTGAGACTTCCCTTTTCAGGTTGAAGTTCTCCCTTTTATGCGAGGTGGGACCTCCCTTTCATGGTTGAAGGTTTCCCTCTTTAAAACAATAGGAGCACTTCCTCTAGCAGAAGACTTCAGTTTCTTGCCAGTTTTGGAAGAGTTTCGGGAACTGCACTAAGCGTTCCAGTGTTGGTCGTCATCCTTAAACCACCCCCCTTTATACCAACATTTCAGAGAGCACATTCAGCCTAGTGCTTCCATGCATTTTTTCACATTTTGTATTACAGCTCTCTTCTTGGACTCATACACAACCCTTCGTATTAAGGGGGGGAATGTTGGACACCTAATCCTCAATGGGTTAGTGTGGAAGACAAATGGAAAAAAGGAGTCCAAGAGACCTTCGGAGGTGAAACCCAACGATCACTACATGTACTATAAATGTAAATCATTTGTTAATAAAATTGTACTCTCATATTTTATCATTCATATTTCTCTTGCTGCCCATGTGTGTTTAACAGATAGGTTGTTAACAGGGAAAAGCTTCAAAAAAGGGCCATCAAACACCTCTGATTTCACCTCTCCCTCAGTGGGATCAGGGTGACCTTGCTGCCCACAGAAACACTGACTTTGCTTTGCCATGCAATCACTAGTGTTTGATTTTCATTTGTAGAAGTTGGTTACATGTTCAGATTTTTGTTTGCTTAGTTGCATAAGTTAGTATACGTGGTTTCATTGCAGTTCAAACTTATGTTCATTCTCTTCACTAACAACTAGATCAGATTAGGTCAACGTAACTAGGTATTTGATTTTACAAGTCTTCGTTGGTTCAGTTGGAAAAATGACTTGAAGAGCACTTGTACCACTTCTCTACCTGCCCATACTCCATCAAACCCATCTGCTCCATCCCTCATCTCAACTTCTTGCCTTACATTTTCCATTTTCTCACATAACCCTAGTTTTTGTGCATCATTGCTTCAGTCCTCCTTAAACAAATCCAGCCATCTACATCTGTCCTCAACCCCATCCACCAAGTCCTGGACTACCTCCAACCTGTATCCTACCTCCATACCCACTCCTTCATCTTTCTTCCTCCATCCATCCTCCAAAATCCCATTTCTGAACATCCTGTAGAAAAATTACAGACATCTTGTAGAAAATCACAGACATCCTGTAGAACCCCTATAGACTTCCTGTAGAAGCTCTCAAATGAGGCCTCTTGATAGCCAAACTCTGTGAAACTCTCTGGAAGGGTGTTAGGGACCCCTTAGGCCCTCTCTGAACCTTCCCGACCTCCTCCAAGCATTTCCTCTCGCCAATCCACCTCTGCACAGTCAAAACAGTCAAATCGCATTCATGATAATTCTGGCAACTTATTCAAAAATACAAAAAGATGTTTTTTCAGATGTTATTGTAGAAGTAGCTTAGATACATGTATTTACCTTCCTAGAAGTCAATGGCATTTCTTTCAGTAGCTTGCATTCTCTTTCTTGCATTGGTAGGGATAGCTAGTAAAATTAAGGTTTGCTAGGGTTTATGTTTCCTTTCAACTTTCCCGTTTCTTTCTACAAGTAGATCAACCTTCTTTGAGTTATCTTTCTTCCATCAGTTAAAAAGATTCTTTTCAAAGCTCATAGAAGTTGGCTTAAGCTCCTAGCGGACTTGTGCCAGCTGACCAAGTGACAGCTACGGTAAGAGCTAGTACTTGTGCATACAGCACCGTCACTTCCAAGTTTTTTACGAACTACCGGGTTGATAAAAGTAAAGAAGGGATTCCCAGGAGTCGCAGCATTATTGCTGCAAAACTGGAGTTCACCAATATTTTTGGTGCCATTGCCGGGGAAGCATCAGAGTATTTGTGATTGCTGCTTTTCTTCTATTTTCCTACTCTAACCTTCTGCTAAGTAGTTTATTTCAGTTCCATTCTGCAATTTCATTTCTGCAAAAGTAAATTATACATTTCCTGCTTTCATAGATTAGCCTTTCAATTCCGCAATTTCAATTCTGCAAGTGTAGTCTAGCATTTCATTCTCCCAGTTTGATTTCAGCAAAATAGATTAGTCCTTTCCTGCTTTCATTTCAATTCCACATTTTCATTTATGCAAGATAGATTTTAGTTAGTTGCAATTCAATCTGTTTCAGTTTTGCAGTTACAAGCAGAGAAAAAAGCAAAAGCAACCAAAAATCCTTTCATGCCTCGTAGGAACAGAGATAATACCGGAAAATTCCTACCCAACACCCCCACCACTTCACTGAGTCACCCTTCTCTCTTCTTTGGTGGCAATGAACCAGAAGAACCTATAGGTGAACCTCCTGAGATATACGAAGATCCTATAATAGAAGAAGAGCAAGAAAACATTGCTTTTGAGACCATGGCTGACAACAGAAATGGTAGAGACGATGACGAGAGAATAGAAGGTTCCTTCCCCATCCGAGAGACCAACAGGGACATGAAAATTAAGAACATAAGTCCCTCAGCCTTACCTCATTTCCATGGATTGGCCACTGAAGACCCTGATACCTTCCTGTTTGAGTTTGTTGTCCTTTGTCGAACTTATGACTATACAGAAGGTGAGCAAAAGTTGAAACTCTTTCCCTCTACCCTCAAGGATGCAGCATTACGCTAGTTCATGGGGTTACCTGGAAATAGTATCACCACTTGGGCTCAGATGCAGCAAGCCTTTAACAACAAATACCGGGACTACTGTAGGTCAAAGGAAACCAAAGGAGAAATCTTTCGGATGACCATGGGAAATGATGAGTCTTTAGAAGACTATGAGGAAAGGTTCCAACTCAGCTATAAACGGGCCAGGTGCACAATTGACCCTGAATCTCTAAAGTTGGTTCTACTCCGAGGAGTCCCTAAAGACCTTCTAGATACCCTTCACATGCTAGCTGGAGGAGACATTTACCAACTACCTTATGAAGACATAAAGACTATGTTTAGAAACAACACTAGGGTAGCCCGGAAAAGAGGTAGGGGGAATCCACTTTCAGCTAGTACTACCTTCTCCAAGCATGAGTTTTCTAATCAGATGGAAGACCTCAAAAGTGAGATGAGACAGACCATTGCCATGCAACTTGATAATTTCTGAATCCAACAAAAGAAAGAGGAAGCTGAGAGGGATTTGGCCATTTTCTGTCCCAGATGTACGAGGAAGCACCCTAAGAACGAGTGTCCATTGCACTCAGTAGAGGTATGTTTTGTTTGTGAGGAGAATCACCCCACAAACCAATGCCCAACCTTGCCTAGATTCAAAGCCATGTACCAAGGGACTGAGGCACCCACTGAACCTCTCTACTTCCTCAACCAAAGGAGGCTGCATGGACCCAGACCTTACCAGCAGGGGATGCAAGGGACATCCCAAGCTTATTATAGCCCCAACCAAAGGCAAAGCTCACTGGATACCCCCTCATTTTGGGAAGACCTTGGTTAGCCATCGCGGATGCTTACATCAGTTGCCGAGCTGGAAGCATGACCATCAAGAATGGGCCTATGTCCAAGAAGCTAGTCCTATATCCTCCTGCCCAACCTCTGCTAGAACATGACTTACCACTCTAGTTGGAAGAAGGAGATGAGGATGAGGTCTACTCTGCACCATTGTGCACAGTAGAAACCACTAGGGGAGGCCCTCAAACCAAGGATGATTTGATTAAGACTTTGATTCAAAATCCACCTCCCAGTGCATTATCCTTAGAGGAATTGGTGGAAGATACCCAAGCCAGCACCTTAGTGGACCTGTGTGTGACTGATCCGACCTCTCCTAGAGTTAAGAATGTGGACTTTGGTCCCGAAATAACTTTAAAGATCAGCTCCTCCCTATCTCCTTCCCAGGAGAAGGAGCTGTGTAGCTTACTGAACAATCATTTAGATGCTTTCGCTTGGAGCTATAAGGAGATGAAAGGAGTCCATCCTTCAGTTTGTACCCATCACATCTACATTAAAGAAGATTGTAAAATGGTCAGGCAGCATCAGAGGAGAATGAATCCAGCCCTTAAAGACATTGTCAAAGAAGAATTGCAAAAATTATTGGATGCAGGATTCATCTACCCTATCTCCGATAGTGAGTGGGTCTCGCCTCTAGTGCTGGTGCCCAAAAAGAACGGGAAGTGGAGAATCTGTGTAGATTACCGAGAACTTAACAAAGCGACCAAGAAAAACCATTTCCCTCTGCCTTTCATAGATCAGGTGTTGGATGGACTGGCAGGAAAGAAGTTCTTCTCTTTCTTAGATAGGTTCAGCGGGTATAACCAGCTCCAAATCAGCCCAGAAGACCAAGATAAAACCACCTTCACCTGTCCTTGGGGTACCTTTGCCTACCGAGTCCTTCCCTTTGGGCTATGCAACGCTCCTGCCACTTTCCAGAGAGCAGTATTGAGCATCTTTTCTGAGTTAGTTCATGATTCGGTAGAAATCTATATGGATGACTTTACTCCTTATGGGTCCAACTTCCAAGAAGCATTGACTAAAAAGTTCTAACCAAGTGCATTGAGATGAACCTGTCCCTCAGTCCCGAAAAATGTGAATTCCTAATGACTGAAGGGACCGTGCTAGGTCATACCATTTCTCGGCAAGGATTACAGGTGGACCCTAATAAGATTGCTATCATCCAAAAGGTCCCACCTCCTCAAAAGGTAAGAGATGTTCGGAGTTTCCTAGGCTTAGCAGGATATTATCGAAGATTCGTTAAAGACTTTAGCAAGCTAGCCTCGCCATTGTTTGGCCTCTTAGGGAAAGATGTTGAGTTTAAACAGACTGACAACTATCAAGGGGCACTGGATGAGTTGAAAGATAAGCTGGTGTCTGCCCCCATCTTGAGAGGTCGAAACTGGGCCCTACCTTTCCACATCCACACTGATGCCTCGAACAAAGCCATAGGGGCAGCCTTAGGACAAGTTGAGGAGAAACTCCCATATGCCATTTACTTCATCAACAAAAACATGTCCAAGGCAGAAATGAACTATACTGTAACCGAGAAAGAGTTCCTGGCTGTAGTCCATTCCCTAAACAAGTTCAGACACTACATCACTGGTTATCAAACATTTGTACACACTGATCATGCTATGATTAGATATTTAATGAATAAGCCTGATGTCAATGCTCGTATCATTAGATGGTTACTTTTTTTGCAGCAATTTGATTTGATGATTGTTGACAAGCCAGGTAAGGAAAATGTTATTGCTGACTTCTTGTCTAGATTGGACTTGCCTATAGGTGAAGAAGGAACAGTGGATGACCAGATGCCTGATGAACATTTGTTTGCTATCTCAGTACTCTCTCCATGGTTTGTTGATATAGAAAATTACTTGGTCTCAGCACAATTCCCTCCGCATCTATCCTCAAAGGAGAAGAACACTTGGATCGGGGGAAACCTATTTAAACTTGGCCCAGATCAGATCTTGAGATGTTGTGTTAGGGAGAAGGCGGTTTTTGACATCCTCCTAACCTGTCATGACGGACCTTGTGGAGGCCACTTTGCAGCCAAAAGGACTGCCTTCAAAATTCTATAAGCAGGCTACTATTGGCCTACTCTTCATCAAGATGTCAAAAGATACATCAGCCAATGTGACCAATATCAGAGGATGGGAAAACCGACTCCAAGGGATGAAATGCCTCTCCAACCTCAAGTGACCTTCGAGCCATTTGAGAAGTGGGGCATGGATTTTGTGGGTCTTATCAACCCTCCTTCAAAGCAACGGTCTTACATCATTGTGTGCACCGACTATCTGACCAAGTGGGCATAAATAAAGGAAATCAAAGCTGCAATGGAAGAAAAGGTGGCTGAGTTTCTGAGGGAAAATATCTTCTACAAGTATGGCTACCCAAGAGAGTTAGTCATAGATCAAGGAAGCCAGTTCACCTCCAACCTGATGGAAGACTTGCTCACGCATCACAAGATCAAGAACAAGACTTCCACCCCCTATCATACTCAAGAAAATGGGTAATTGGAAGTCACTAATAGAGCATTGGAAGGGATTTTGACTAAGGTTGTGAGCAGCAGTAGAAAGGATTGGGAAGATCGCTTGGTTGAGGCCACCTGGGCCTACAACACCACTTGGAAGACTACACCCGGTTTCACACCTTATGAGCTGGTCTACGGGAAGAAAGCTTTGTTGTCCATAGAGTTCGAGTACAATACATTGAGGGTAGCAGCTCAGCTGGACCTAGATCTCAGCCATGCTCAACGTGAAAGATTTTTCCAGCTGAATGGATTAGATGAACAGAGAATGTAGGCCCTCCTCCACTCAGAAGTAGTTCAACTCTAGAGGAAGATATGGCATGACCGACACCTTAATGAAAAGCAATTCCAGGAGGGAGATTGGGCGTTGTTGTATGACTCAAGATACAAGGATTTCAAAGGAAAGATGAGGACAAGATGGTTAGGACCATATATAGTGGAGAAATGCAATGACAATGGTTCAGTCCTTATCAGTACCATTGATGAAAAATCCATCCCCATGCTTGTCAATGGGCATCGATTGAAAATCTACAAGAAACCCCTTTCAAGGCAGGAGTTCATTGAAACTATGGAAAAATCAGTGTTGGTAGTAGAGCAAGGTTCTGCCTCTATTCCGGCCACACCTTGATCATCAAAAAAAAAAAAGGAATAAAAAGATCCCTAGGTGAAACCTCGCTGAGGCGCCCAGGGCAGACAGTGAGGGTGAAAACCTCATGGAGGCGCCCCAGCTGTCTCTCAGAAAACAAAGAAATGGAATAAAAAAGATCCTTGGGCGAAAACCTCTTTGAGGTGCCCAAGGCAGATAGTGGGGGTGAAAAACTCATGGAGGTGCCCCTGCTATCTCTCAAAAGAAAAAAGAAAAAAAAGAAAAAAAAAAGGGAACAGGTCTAATCACTGGAATTATTGCAGGTTGCAGGAAATATAGTGCAGATAAAGAAGGTCGCACAAAATGAGGACAAGGGTCTGTACCAATCTACCAGACATCCTCACAGAACCCCCTCCATGACCCCTCACTTTTTCCAGGATTTGAACACATTCGGGTCGAGATTCAACCTCCTACAGGAAGTTTTGAGCTTTCTACAGGAAGTTTCGCATTCCTATAGGAAACATCCTGTAGAACCTTCGGGTAGGCCAAAGTTGATTCTGGAAAGGGATTTAAAGCTTGAAGTCTATTGATGAGACCTGCAACCTGTTATCACCCAGGTTGTTCCCTATGACTCCCAAGGGAATACGCCCAGGGTAACCACTAACCAGTCTTTGGATTGCAGCTTCTAGCCAAGCTGTAATCAGAGAGGGCTCTCTCTTTAAAGTTTAGCTCTGTTTTGATAGTATTTTAGGCTAGCTATGATATTCAGGCTTTTGTTTTCGGAATGTGTTTGGTGATGACTTTAGTTAACATGTATATGTCCTCACTAGTATGTCCTAGTCCATTGGGCATGGAGTCAGTGGTCCTTTAGTTTGTCTGAGATACAGTGTGATACCTTAGTGATGCTGCAGAGCCAGATTTGTGTCTGAGGAAAAACGTTCATAAGAGTTATTAATTGGGGTGTATCCAGTTTATGTAAGGCACTTAAGAATCTTACAGAAAACTGCTAAAGAAAAGACAGTTAGAATATCAATCTAGAAGCAATGAAGAATTTCTAGTTAACATTGACACATATAGAATTAATAGACACATGAGCAGTTAAGAATTCATGTACATCGTTAATCCTGAAGACAAACATTCACAACAGTAAAAATTGAGCACAAGGTGTAATAAAACAAATCCTGTACTATTCTTTTTCTTCACTGCTAGCTTAGAACAACATGAGTATGGTTTGATAAACATAAGAAGACAAGAAACAGAGATTGAGGAAAACTTGTTATTTCATCAGACAGCACAGGAATTCTGCATCAGCACATCTAGCATCATCCATACATCAAATACTTCAAGAAATCACTGAGCTGGTCCAGCCCTCTGTATTAGATAAACTGAAAGTATACAATAGATTCTCCTTAGAGTCAAAAATCACCAACCCCTTATGCATTACTAAGGGGAGTATTTATACAAAATTTACATCTAAAAAGATCAAGAAAAGGAGTTAATGGCTCATAAATGTTATCCCAACTCCTGGAGCTTGGTAGCTGAGAAAGTAAAAGCTGCAGTAACTTTTTATTGCTTTTAGCTGTCAAAAATAGTCAGAACTTGATGACTTGGTGGGTGTCGAAGTCGGCTGAGGCTAAGCTGTCCAAATATGCGCATTTGCTTATCCTTTAGGCTAGCTGTCATTGTCCTTGTGCCGAGTCACCCTTTCAGCTGCCTTTATTTCTGACTTTGTCATGCTGTTTGTTTTGTAGTGACCTGGAGCTGGCAGTGGCCGAACAACTGAGGCTACCGTGGCAAAATCTGAAGCATCGCTTGCCACCAATCCTCCTTAGGGATTTGATTTCTCCGAATTTTAATCAAGGTCTCATCGGCCTCTGTATACCTATAAAAGTTAGGAGGAGTTTCAAACAGATGATTTACCTCATTTTCAATGAAGAACAGGCCTTCAAGTTTATCATACAAGCTCTGTCCTGTGGGGGGCCCTGTTTGCTTAGATGTACTACTAGATGCAATAATTTGATTTTCAATGGAGGTTGCCATTCTGTTGGCAAATTGATCTCGAGAGATCAGTCTTCCTGCACCACTTAGGAGGCTGGGCAGTCCCTTTGCTTGCAGCACTGCCATCTTAACTTTATATTCCTCCACCTCAGCTTGTATCTCATAGCACTTCCTCTCCACAGTTTGTACATAGTTCCTGAGAGTTAGTACCTTCTTAGCAGTGAGGACAGCCTTGGTTCTGTTGGCAATGCCTATGGCTGCCAGTTCCTCCTTTTCTTGCCTGTTCAGGAAGTCTATCATCCTGTTGGCCTGTTCTGGCTTATCTCCCAGTGTTGTCTTGGCCTTATGGATTTCTGCTTGTGCTTGGCCCATTAAGTCCATCTGTTCATGTATTGTTTTGATTGACCTCCATTGTTGACTGATGGAGTGGCCAATTTTGGCCCATAGAATCCTCTTTATGTTGGCCATGGTAGTCTCTAGATTCAGTTCCTTCTCTAAGGCCTTTATCTTGTCTTTTAGGGCCTTTATTTCTCTGCCCTGCTCCGCTATAGTTACTTTTGACTTGTCATATTTGGCATCCAGTTCTGCCAATTTTTCCTTGGCCTTCTTTATTTCATTGGCCTGGAGCTCCATTTCCTTGATGGCCTTAGTCAATTCTTCTATACTTGCGCTGGCATCTGGAGCTGCTGTTGTTCCTGCTGCTTCTGTTGTGGGGGCCACTGCTGCCCCTGAAGTTGTTGCTGTTGTTGAAGTAGTTGGAGGAGCTTGGGAAGTGGATTCTCCCTGTTTATCTTGTAATGCTCCTTCCAGCTCTTTCTCCAAATCCATGATCCTCTGGTCTAGCTGCATTATGAGGTCCAATTGGTCATCAACCTATTTTTGCTTTTGAAGCTCTGCGGTTTGAGGGTGCTCTGTGGGCAGCAGCTTCAACCTCTTCTTTAATGCATTCAGGTCATCCTCTTTCTTCTTCATAAGGGCCTTCACACCCTTTGGATCACTAGGATCATGTCCTAGATCAATGATGATGTCCTCAAGAGACTTTATTCTATTGTCTTTGGCCAAGGAGGACATTCTCTCAAAATCCAACTGTGTGTTGGTGTTTTTCAGGGATTCCTTTAGCTCATGGGCCATGGTTGCCCTCTCCACCAAGGTTGCATAAACCATTTCTCCAGCTTGCTTGTGGAGTTCTATTTGGTCCATGGGATGGATGTCTTTGGCCATGACCTCCACCCTTGTCTTCACAAAATCTGCAGCTGACTTAGGCTACGGTATTGTAGGCTTAAAGTGACTGAGGATTATTTTTTCCTCTTTAATGTCATACACAGACATTAGCCTTTCTTGCTGGGCTGGTGTTGCATCTATAAATTGCTTGTAGACCTCAGCCCTCAGTAGATCATTCTGAGCTTTTATTTGTTTGAAAGAAGCCTTAGTGCTCTTGGGCTTCTTGCTCTGCTGGGAGGAGGAAGACACCTCCAAACCAAGTTGCAATCCTTGCTCCTGCTGAAAGGAGCTTGTCCCTGTGTGCTGGCTGCCCTAACTGTTTTTCCTTGAGCTGTCAAGGAATTCTTCAGTGATGTCTTCTACCTCTAGGGAGTCTAGCCTTTGCCTTTTGGCTCCTGGTTGTTGGGAGGATCCACTAATTGGAGTGGACTCTTCTCTATCTCTTTTCATACCCCTTTCTTCATGTTCTGGGGTCTGCAAACTTGGAGCAGTCATGGCTCAGTCTGTGGAGGTGGAGTTTGCATTACTGGAGCTGCTGGTAGCTCTGTTTGTTGAGGGGCAGTCTGCTCTTGCTGCTGTTCTGTTTGCTGCCCTTGTTGGGGCTCTTGATGGTGCTCATTTGAAGGGGTAGGCTTTTCTTTCACTGTTTCCTCCTCTGCACCCATTATCCCTTTGCCTTTGTCTGTAGATGGTGCTGCTGTGGAAGGTGCTTGTGTGACTGGTGCAGTCCTTGAGGCCGAGGTCCCTTCTCCTGTTGAATAAGGCCGCTTGAAAGGTACCTGCTGCACAGAGTCTAGGTCAATGGTTTTTTCAAGCTCCTTCATATTCTTTAGCATTATTTCTTCTTCAGTTAGATTTTCAACTAGAGTACCCTACTGCCATTCTTGCTGGTTGGCATATCTTTCAATGTGTGGGTATTGACAATGCCTATAACCTAGAAGCCTGTATTTGTTTCTTCTGGCAGTAATGAAGCCCTCAGGGTCATAAGGGACCCACCGAAAACTATATGATAGTTTATATTTGTCCTTGAGGATGAGGTCAGCATCTTCCCACCCTTCTTTCTGATTCATGATGAAGGGGCCCAACTGGTATTTGAACTTGAGGTGGGCCTTCTTTTTGGCGCTGTGGAAGTGGGTGAGGTCGGATTGAATCAGCTGCCTGTAATACTCCAAGGCAAACAACCTCATAGGCACATATTTTGGGAGCCTGTATGGACAGAGCTCACAGCCATAGACTCTGATGACTGTATGATCCTCATATAGGTACCAATCACCTATTTTACATTTTTTGGAAAGCTGCAGAGCCTTCTGTATCTCAGTTGACATTCTGGGAGGAGGGGACCTCATCAATAGGCAAGAGACTGGATACACAAATTGGTCAACAAACTCACAATAGGAATAGGGTGAGTTTGTGACTTTGTGATAGACAGAGGTCCAGAAGATCACAGATCTTCTTTCCCCTCTATAATCCAGCTTTTTGATATAGCATGGAAAAGCCTCAGACTGATAGTACATAAAGAGGTGATAGATATAGGCCGAGTACTTGAAGACCCCTTGTCTATCCACTGCACCCAACTGATCATGGATTTTGTTAGCTATAAATTTGGCAAAGTTATATTTGTGGGCAGGGGGTTGGCCTGGGCTGTAAACAGCTAGTAATACTAGCATTGTCTCATCCACATGTTCGCTGGTTCTGTATCCCAGCACATAAGAAATCATGTCCAGGAGTAATCTGCCTACTTCAGTGAAGTAGACATCTAAATAAGGGGTGGCCCTGCAGGCTGGCACTCAGGTCTCATGAATGTCCTGGTGACCTTTTGAATCTCCTCACTGGCCATCTTGGCACCAGTGTCCAGCAGATAGTTCATGGAGAATGGGATTAGCAGCTCTGTTTGATCAAAATGTAGCATTTTGTTGATGGATTCAGGATTAATGTAGAAGAGGATCCTCCCAGATGGAGTGCTAATAGCTCTGTGCTGCACATCATAGTTTTCAGCACATAGGCGAATGATTTTAGGGAAGACATTTACAGATGGGAGGCAATAGTATGGCAGGTTTGACTCCCATATCCCATATGTATCATGACCATTCAGGTAGTCCTCTCTTAACTGCCTGAAGGTCTGCAGAAAGTCCCTGTTTCCCACACAGTCTTCAATAAGGTAGTCCTTGTCAGCAAGAGGCAAGGACTGCAGGTCTTTATTGGGTGGATTTAATGGAGCAACACTGAGAGTTGTGGGTGCAGGGGCAGCCATTGTATGATCTGACTTTGAATAAGGTGAGTGCAATGGTTTGCAAAGTTCTTCAAAGCTTAAATGATAGGCCAACTGCAGACAGTGTCTGAAATGTTTTTGTACAGTGGAAAAGCAGGCTTGTTTCTGCAGTTTTTGGTAAATTCACAGGGGTTGTGAATTGCTAGGGGTAACTTTCAGAGGGTATGTAAGGTTTATTCTGGTAAGAAACTGCAGCTGGTCTGCACCCAGCAAAAGGGAACAATGCTGGGCACCTTGGGGACGAATTTGCAGTTTTGGTGCGCGAATTAGACTGTTTCAATGTCGAATTATAGGGCTGTGGCAAAGCAGGTTGTTTTAGCTCTTATTTCACTAGCAAACAATGATTAATTGTGGAACTTGACAGGTGTTTTAATGGTGAATTTGCAGAGAAATGGTATGCATGGGCGAAATAGGGGAATTATGGTGAATACCTGTAAAAATCGCTTAGAAAGCCTGCGGGCCGACCTGTGAAGGATGAATGTAGCTTGGTTGATGAGTGGGCACGACCGCAAGTTTGAATTTGGAGGTCCGGAGGCGATTTGGCAGTGAACCAGTGGCAACGGCTATGTCTTTTTCGCTCGAAAATGACATAAAATGGCCCAAACCGCGGCTTTTAACGACAAATTCGGAAAAATAGAGTAATTGGCGCCTTTCTGCCGATGACGTCAGCATGACGTCATGGCGGGCCCGAGTACGGAGGTGACGTGGGTGCTGAGCTGGCGGCCAGAGTGGACTGACACGGTGGTGGGCGGATAGGGTGGCAGGGCTACGTGGAGGGCCACACGGCGCGGGGGCGGGGGAGGGTGCTACGTCATGATGACGTATGCATGACGTGAGGGGGAGGTGGTGACGGGGATGGTGGTAAGCGGTTTCCCCGCACCACCTTTGGGTGAAGGTGGTATCGGGGAGGGGGGCTCCGAACAACCCCGCCGCCTGCTACGCGTCCCGGGTACGGCGCCCAATACCGCCTTTCCCCGGACGTTAAAGGGAGGCAGGTCGGGGAGCGAAATTGACCACCCACCGTTAGATCTGGGCGGCGGAGATCGGACGGCTGGTGGGTAAAGCCGACGGTCGCGCAGCTTTCTGGGTTGGGTCCCACCCATTATTAAAATATTCCATTAAATTTAAATGCGCGGAACCTTAGGATAGAAGGGTTTTGGTGGGTTTTTCAGGATTTTTGGGTTTTTCAAGGGTTTTTTATTAGGAAAAAGAGGTTAAGAGTGAGTTTAGCAGGGGGAAGGGGGTTTTCTATGGCATTTTTGAGCAGAGGGAAGGTGAGGGCTTAGGAGGAGGTTATCACTCCAACCAGAGGTTGAAGCAATCCCTTTACAGGGTTGACCATAGTCCCTGTTGGACTAAAGTCCCCCAAGACTAACTTACTTAGCTATAGTGCTAAAGAGGGAGGATATTTATACAATGCTGGGATTTATACACCATAGTGTTATAATAGTAGGGAAAGGGGGACATAGGGGATTTAGATAATAAAAGTTAAGGGTTAATATGGATGAAAGAGGTGAATGAGGAGTGAAATCACTAAGTTTATTTGAAAACCACTTAGTTTAGGGAGTAGATCAAAATGAAAAGATTTTTAGACAAGAAATGTGGCTTTTAAAGGAATAAGCACCAGCATAAAACCTCAAATTCTCTCATGAACACAACTGATGAAGGGATGTTAGTTATGAATGGGAAAAGGGAAAATGGAATGTTAGACATGCTCCTTTGCTTTGCTGCCACCTGATGGAGAAGAAGAGCTTCTCAATCCATTGATGTTCCTTTGTGAATAGGTTAGCACATTTTCAATTGTAAGGAATGACATTTCTGCAACCCCATCTGCCTACCCATGTACTTGCCTAGCATTTTTTGTTTCTTCTTGGAGGGTGCACTTAGACTTGCAGACCCTTATTTGCCTTTTCTTTTCTCTTGGCTTTTTCTTTTGATTTTCTATCTAGAACTACCCTTATTGCTTCCAAGGTCCCAGATTAAGCAGTTGGTAACCTTAATTCTCTACCTAAGCTACTGGTCTGCCAAGATTAAACAGTTTGGACAGACTTCTTTCTCTATTCTACAACAAAAAATTGAAACATGGCATGGTCCAGATTAGGCTGTTGGACCATCCATCAAAATTTAGTCAACCTCAAGCTATGTACCCACATTGTTTTCTCTTGGAAATATGGGATCTTTGCATCATCAAAGCAGAGCATATTTGGACCTTTCTTTGCCAATCATGAAATATGAAACCTATTGGTATAGGTAGCTAACAGTGGCTCCACTTGGGGATGGTTTTTCTTCTTGAAAGACCAAGAACAGCAGGTCAGAATGCCTTGGCCCTTGATCCATTCTTGCCAAAATTTGAAAATTCTCCCTTTTGTATTTCAAAACTAAAAGCTATCACCTCTGTGGACTTTCTGGCATGTAAAGCCCCTTTCTGTTTATTTATAGTGACTTCTCAAACTGAACTATTTATCTGCTGAAAGAAAATATATACAGCTGATTATGTACAAGGGACAATTAGGCTGCACTCATGGATGGTAGTCAAAATAGTGCTTCAGCATCCTGCCATTCACAGGACCTTCACCTAAGTCAGTGCCATCCAAATTTTCCAAAAAGTAAGTATTATTTCCCTGTATTGCTTGAACAGCAAATGGTCCTTTCCAAAGGGAATCAAACTTTCCATGTTTTCCTTTATCTTCCCTTCTGGAATCCCACTTAAGGACTTTGTCACCAACTTTGAAATCTTCTGCCTTGGTCCTTCTATCAAAAGCCTTTTTTAACTTTTCTTGTAACACTTGCACTCTGCTGTAAACTTGTTCTCTAGTTTGCTGCAAACATATTATTTGATTTACCCTTCTTTGCATGTCATTTGGTTCAGCTTGACTTTCTTGCAGTAGTTTCATAACAGGAACCCCTAGTGATGAAGGGAATTTGGCCTCTAGTCCATAGACTAACTCATATGGGCTGACCCCAATTGATCTCTTGGTTGTTAGTCTATCTGCCCATAAGGCATTCACAAGCTTCTTGTGCCAATTCTTTTTATTTTCCTCCAATACCTTCTTTATGATGTTTACCAGGCTTTTATTTGATGATTCAGCAAGGCCATTTCCTTGAGGATAGTATGCAGTTGAATGGCCCAAGGTAATGTGAAACTTGTGGCAGAAATTTACCATCTTCTTAGATCTGAAAGCAGCAGCATTGTCTGTTATTATTTTATCAGGACAGCCAAATCTAGAAAGAATATTGGTCTCAAGGAACTGAATGATAGTGGAATCATTTGCTTGTCTGCATGGAACAGCTTCAATCCATTTAGTAAAGTAGTCCGTAGCTGTCAGAATCCATCTATGTTGTCCTGAAGATGAGGGATGAATTTCCCCAATGAAATCCAAGCCCCATTGTTGAAAAGGTCTCTCTGTTGCAATAGGCCTCAAGGGAAGTGGCAGTAACTGTCTCTTTCCCTCAAACACTTGACATTTATGACATGAGGTGGTGAATTTCTTGACATCAGAGAACATGGTGGGCCAGTAGTAACCAACCCTCAGTATTTTATCCACAGTGGACTTCCAGTACAAGTGTCCGCCACAGTCACCTGCATGAAATTCTTTTATGATATTGTTAGTTTCATTCTCAATTAAGCAGTTTAACAATATCCCTTCATGGTTTTTCCAAAGTAAATTTCCATCCATAACACAGAATTTAGAAGCTTTCATTTTTAGGAACCTACACTTAGTTCTGGACAATCCTGGTGGAGCACACAGGTTTTGTAATACATAACATATATCAGAATACCAATGGGATTGTTCAAAGGCTACATTGATCTTTGGAGTCGCCAGCTCCATTTCATTGTCCAGCTGGTTTATGTCTAAGGCTTGGAAATTTGCTTCTGTCATTAGTTTGGCCAAACCTTGCCCTTTTATTAGTTTTGTAGGTTTAATCTCAATATCAAATTCCAAAATGTTGGCAATCCATTTTCCTCTTCTGCCTTCTAAATTTTCTTGAGTGAGTATGTCTTTTACAATTGGACTTGGCACATAAGCTATAACATGGGAATAAAGGATATAAATCCTAAAGTCTTTAATTGCTTTGACCAAAGCATAAGCTTGTTTTTCCATGATCTGATATTTCAGAGGTGCATCTCTAAGAGCTCTACTGAAGAAAGCAATTGGTTTCTCATTTCCTTGGTCATCTTTTTGTAATAGAACAGCAGCAATAGTATGCTGAGAGGCAAAAGAGAAAATGATAAACTCTCTATCAAATTGAGGATTTGTTAAGACTGGGGTTTGGGTAAGGGCCAATTTTATACCTTCAAAGGCTTGATTTGCTTCCACTGTCCATTTCACTTTTGAATCCTTTTTTAGCATGTTGTTTAATAATCTGATTAGTTCTGCTAAGTTTGGGATAAACCTTCTTAAGAAATTAATCTTCCCTAAGAAGGCTTGCAATTCTTTAATGTTTCTAGGGTGGGGAATTTGCAGGATAGCTTGTATCCTATCTGGGTCAATTCTGATGCCATCCTTTGAAATGATGTGCCCTAAGAGCTTTCCTTCTTCCATACCAAACAGGGACTTCTTTGGATTAAATGAAATTCCATATTTCCTGCATTTTAGGAAGATCTGCCTTAAGTGCTTCAAGTGTTCTTGGTCTGATTTTGAGAAAGGTGTGAGGTCATCTAAGTAAATGACAAGAAAGTCATGAATCTCCTTGGAAAAAGCAATGTCCATTGCTCTTTGAAATGTTGCCCCTGCATTCTTCGATCCAAAAGGCATTTTTACATATTTGAAGGTTCCCCATGGGGTTGTAAATGTTGTTTTGTCCTGATCATCAGGATGAACTAAGATCTGGTTGAAACCTGAGAATCCATCAAGTAGAGAAATTCTTGAGGCCCCCACTACTCTCTGCAAGATGTGATCCATCTTGGGTAAGGGGTAATTATCTTTCAAGGATACTTGATTCAAGTTCCTTAGGTCAACACATAGCCTTATTTCACCGGTTTTCTTTCTTGTAGGGACTAAGTTTGAAATCCAATCAGAGAATCTGATTGGTGCTATGATGCTTGCCTTGAACATTTTCTGTACCTCTTGTTCGATTGCTGGGAGAAGCATAGGATTGGTTCTCCTCAATTTTTGTTTAAATGGCTTTTGATTTGGCTTGAGAGGGATTGTGTGTTGGATAACAGAGGTGTCATAGGATTTTAAGTCCTCATAACTCCATGCAAAGACATCTTGGAATTCTTTGAAGAGGTCAATGTATTTGGGCTTCTGATCAGGAGGTAGGGATGCAGATAATTTTATTATCCTGGGTTCCTCCACGGTTCCTATGTTGCATTCTTCAATAGCAGAGTTAAGGGGCTGCATTTTTGGCTTCCTAGGGACATCATTTGAATCAAAAATATCCTCTAGTGGAGCTAGGCCTGTTGGTAGAAAGTTATCTTTCAATTGTATAACTTCAGCCTCAGCATCAGCCATTTCTTCACAACCAATTTGTTGAATTTGTAGTATATTGTCTTTGTTGAAAATTGTTGGATGCAGGATTTGGTTAGCTGTTTTGGGTGATATTGGCTTATGATTCTGTTGATTAGGTATTTGTGATTGACTTGCTCTTTCAAGTATTTGTGATTGACTTGCTCTTTCAAGTATTTGTGATTGACTTGCTCTTTCAGTGTCAATATTTAGTCCTACAAATTCTTGTTGCAAGGTCAAGAAATTATTTATTTGTGCATCATCTTCAAATACTTGCCAGTCCTTGACATTGTTTGGGACAGAAGGTCTGTGTTTTACCTCAGCTGTGAAGCAATGGTGGGGCTCAAAAGGTAGCTTGCAGGTACTTGCAAACGTGGCCAAGCTATGGGCATGCAGATTATGGGTTCTAGGAATTTTGGTAATCTGAAATTCAGTGAAGGAGTTGAGTATTTCAGCAACAGTAGTCCTATAAGACCTCAATCTTTTGTCATTAGTGACAAAATTTCCCTTTACTTGTTGGATGACTAAATCTGAATCTCCCATAATTGAGACCTTTATGGCTTGTAAGGACTTTACTAGTTTAAGGCCTAGTAAGAGAGCTTCATATTCTGCCATGTTATTAGTGCATCTGAAATTTAGTCTATAGGCTCGGCCTTCTGCATGACTGTTTTGTTTATTATGTATCCAAACTCCAGCTCCTGCCCCTAGTTTATTTACTGACCCATCAAATTCAAGGAACCACAGGATATTTTGTTCTAGGGAAGAGTTGATGACCTCTTCATGAGCTGGAATTGTAAGTTGAAGTTCTGGTTTGTCCTCTGGTTTGTCTTTTAGGACTGTCTCATCTCTTGATTGGATCAATTTGACTTCTAGAGCAGCAGTTTTGTTTGATGATTGATCAGCCATTATTTCTGGGGTAACATTTGGTTGATTGATGTCCTGCTCTTGTTTAGGTGTCTCAGTTTCTTCATTGTTTATAAGACCTGTGTTGTCATTGAAGAGAATGTATGAGTCTATATCAGAATGAACAACATATATAGGAAAATTTTGAGGTTTTTCTTCACTGCTGACCATGTATTTCATAAGTGTTTCTCTGTATAGTCTTTTTGGTTGCCCAAAGACAGAGATAGTGGCATATGACATGTCTAACTGCAAAGAACCTTGGAGTTTAGCCCCCCATGACCTTGATAACAGCATCCCATACTTGGGTGGGATGTCAGCCACTACAACATCCATCAAGATTGTTTTATTGGGATATTGGATGAGTGAGACACAGAGATCTTTTATGAGACCTAAACACTTAACTTGGCTGGAGTCAAATGAGAATAGGTCCTTATATGGCCTTGTTATATCTAGATTTAATCTTTCCATGACTGATTTAGGCATCAAATTGTGAGAGGCACCTGAGTCAAACATTGCATTATGTAATATCTTATCATGAACATGTAAACTAACATAAAAGGGTAAGATACCTGCAATAGCTTCTTTTCCATCAACTTCTGGACCGAAAAGCAATTCTAGGGTGTCATCTAACACATTCACATTATCTTTATTACGAGTTAGCTGAAGGGATTTTTTGATTTGTTGCCTATAAATGTCATGTTTGGCCAGTTCTGAGAGGGGAACAGCTACCTTCAATTTTCCAATTTCAGCTTCTAAGTCAAAGGGTCTATCAGATTGGATCTTGGTGTTGTGAGTGGCAGCCTTTTCCTTGTTAACCAGGTCTTCCTCTTGTTTTTTATCTTGATCTGGAAGCTTGTCCTTCTTACTCATTTCTTGAGAGGTGTTACTTAGGTTGGGCTGCAAGGGTGAGGGATCTACTGGCTGCTGTTTTGAGGAAAAGGTTTCAGCTATTTCCTCAACGGTTACCTCATCTGTATTTGGACCAGTTTTGTTACTTGGTTCTGTGACAATGGCTTGCTTCGGCTGCTGGCTATCCTTTGTTTTTTCAGGCTGTGTTACATTTATAGTTCTACTCCTTAGCTTATATTGTTTATGAACTTCATAAACAGCTGTATCATAGCCTTGTTTAAAGTCAAATGACTCACCTGACCTAGTTTGGAATTGTTGAATATCATCATCCTCATGATCTTCTTGACTTAGAAAGACTTGTTGCTCTTCATTCAGGCCCATCAGGTTGATGTGGGTGTCATCTATTTGTTCATCTGAAGTGGATGCCTCAGTATAGTTTTCCTGAAAAGGAGGTCTTATGTCTGGGTCAGAACCGGTCTTGCCAACATTTGGGTTTTGATTTCTCCTAAAATTTGGATTTCTGTTAGGGTTGTTTTGTGGTGCTTCCCATGATGACTTTCTCTCAACTGATTCTACTCTATCTCCCAACCTCTTCATACCAGTGAGTATTGCATCCAATTTTTGATCAAAGGCTGAGGGTTCATCTTTGAAGGTGGTTCTCTTTTCCAATCTTGCCCTGTTTCTCTTGGCAATTAGGTTAGCCTCCACTGTGACAGCAACCTTCTGGGCTTCTTCAAGAGTTTCAGGGGCTCTTTCCTTTAACTGATATGCCATATCAGGGTCAAAACCATCAGGGAATTTGTACAAGGCCAAATCAGGAGGAGGTCTTAAATTTTGTGGTATTGCATTATATACATTGTTGAATCTTGCACAATACTCCAAGACAGTCTCTTGGGGACCTCTTTTGATTGTATCATATTCACCAAGTATGTGCAAGGGATCTTTCTTCTTCTCCCATCTGTTAGTAAAGGCTTGATAAAGCTCATCAGGAGTTGTGATGGAATTTGCAGCCAGGGATCTAAACCAAGTCCTTACATCCCCTGTCAAGCTCTGAACAAAGATTCTCATTCTTATACTATCATCGTCTATTTCATAGTTCTCAAAATGGTCTTGCATCCTCTTGGCATGCTGAATTGCTGAGAAAGGGCCAGTGGAGTCAAAATATGTGATCTTGGATTGGTACTCATGAGGCAGAGCTGCTGCATTAGCAGGCAGCTGCAGGGGTGCATATCTATTAGCCATGTTTATAGGATTTATAGGATTTATTGGGACAACTGGGATAGTATGAATGACCGGTACTATAGGGGTGATGGGGACAGTGGAAACCACAGTGTTGGTCAAGGGGATATGTGCAGTGGATGGAGGTGTGAAAGAAGGACTTTGAGAGGTAGATGGTGAACTGGGGGAATCAAGAGTAGAACGAAATAGAACCTTGATTGGAGTTAGAACCGGTTCAGGGTTAGCTGTCTCAGGGCTCAAATCAGTAGGATCTCCCTGCCTTTGTTTCCTCCTGATAATTTTGGGGATTGTGTTGGGGTTTTCAAAAATAGCTGGTGGATTAGGGTCAGGATTTGACCTAGTGTGCCTGATTTCCTTTTTAGGAGCCAGCTTCTGAACTTCTTTTTGGTATTTTTAAGATATTTTTTAGGACTGTTTTAAGGGACTGCTCAAGCTTTTTAAAATCACTGTCTTAGCAGACAACAGTTGAAAAACAGTATGCTCAGGTCCCCAGTGGAGTCGCCAATTATGTTATCACCCAGGTTGTTCCCTATGACTCCCAAGGGAATACGGCCAAGGTAACCACTAACCAGTCTTTGGATTGCAGCTTCTAGCCAAGCTGTAATCAGAGAGGGCTCTCTCTTTAAAGTTTAGCTCTATTTTGATAGTATTTTAGGCTAGCTATGATATTCAGGCTTTTGTTTTCGGAATGTGTTTGGTGATGACTTTAGTTAACATGTATATGTCCTCACTAGTATGTCCTAGTCCATTGGGCATGGAGTCAGTGGTCCTTTAGTTTGTCTGAGATACAGTGTGATACCTTAGTGATGCTGCAGAGCCAGATTTGTGTCTGAGGAAAAACGTTCATAAGAGTTATTAAGTGGGGTGTATCCAGTTTATGTAAGGCACTTAAGAATCTTACAGAAAACTGCTAAAGAAAAGACGGTTAGAATATCAATCTAGAAGCAATGAAGAATTTCTAGTTAACATTGACACATATAGAATTAATAGACACATGAGCAGTTAAGAATTCATGTACATCGTTAATCCTGAAGACAAACATTCACAACAGTAAAAATTGAGCACAAGGTGTAATAAAACAAATCCTGTACTATTCTTTTTCTTCACTGCTAGCTTAGAACAACATGAGTATGGTTTGATAAACATAAGAAGACAAGAAACAAAGATTGAGGAAAACTTGTTATTTCATCAGACAGCACAGGAATTTTGCATCAGCACATCTAGCATCATCCATACATCAAATACTTCAGGAAATCACTGAGCTGGTCCAGCCCTCTGTATTAGATAAACTGAAAGTATACAATAGATTCTCCTTAGAGTCAAAAATCACCAACCCCTTATGCGTTACTAAGGGGAGTATTTATACAAAATTTACATCTAAAAAGATCAAGAAAAGGAGTTAATGGCTCATAAATGTTATGCCAACTCCTGGAGCTTGGTAGCTGAGAAAGTAAAAGCTGCAGTAACTTTTTATTGCTTTTAGCTGTCAAAAATAGTCAGAACTTGATGACTTGGTGGGTGTCGAAGTCGGCTGAGGCTAAGCTGTCCAAATATGCGCATTTGCTTATCCTTTAGGATAGCTGTCATTGTCCTTGTGCTGAGTCACCCTTTCAGCTGCCTTTATTTCTGACTTTGTCATGCTGTTTGTTTTGTAGTGACCTGGAGCTGGCAGTGGCCAAACAACTGAGGCTACCGTGGCAAAATCTGAAGCATCGCTTGCCACCGATCCTCCTTAGGCATTTTATGTCTCCGAATTTTAATCAAGGTCTCATCGGCCTCTGTATACCTATAAAAGTTAGGAGGAGTTTCAAACAGATGATTTACCTCATTTTCAATGAAGAACAGGCCTTCAAGTTTATCATACAAGCTCTGTCCTGTGCGGGGCCCTGTTTTCTCAGATGTACTGCTACATGCAATAATTTGATTTTCAATGGAGGTTGCCATTCTGTTGGCAAATTGATCTCGAGAGATCAGTCTTCCTGCACCACTTAGGAGGCTGGGCAGTCCCTTTGCTTGCAGCACTGCCATCTTAACTTTATATTCCTCCACCTCAGCTTGTATCTCATAGCACTTCCTCTCCACAGTTTGTACATAGTTCCTGAGAGTTAGTACCTTCTTAGCAGTGAGGACAGCCTCGGTTCTTTTGGCAATGCCTATGGCTGCCAGTTCCTCCTTTTCTTGCCTGTTCAGGAAGTCTATCATCCTGTTGGCATGTTCTGGCTTATCTCCCAGTGTTGTCTTGGCCTTATGGATTTCTGCTTGTGCTTGGCCCATTAAGTCCATCTGTTCATGTATTGTTTTGATTGACCTCCATTGTTGACTGATGGAGTGGCCAATTTTGGCCCATAGAATCCTCTTTATGTCGGCCATGGCAGTCTCTAGATTCAGTTCCTTCTCTAAGGCCTTTATCTTGTCTTTTAGGGCCTTTATTTCTCTGCACTGCTCTGCTACAGTTACTTTTGACTTGTCATATTTGGCATCCAGTTCTGCCAATTTTTCCTTGGCCTTCTTTATTTCATTGGCCTGGAGCTCCATTTCCTTGATGGCCTTAGTCAATTCTTCTATACTTGCGCTGGCATCTGGAGCTGTTGTTGTTCCTGCTGCTTCTGTTGTGGGGGCCACTGCTGCCCCTGAAGTTGTTGTTGTTGTTGAAGTAGTTGGAGGAGCTTGGGAAGTGGATTCTCCCTGTTTATCTTGTAATGCTCCTTCCAGCTCTTTCTCCAAATCCATGATCCTCTGGTCTAGCTACATTATGAGGTCCAATTGGTCATCAACCTGTTTTTGCTTTTGAAGCTCTGCGGTTTGAGGGTGCTCTGTGGGCAGCAGCTTCAACCTCTTCTTTAATGCATTCAGGTCATCCTCTTTCTTCTTCATAAGGGCCTTCACACCCTTTGGATCACTAGGATCATGTCCTAGATCAATGATGATGTCCTGAAGAGACTTTATTCTATTGTCTTTGGCCAAGGAGGACATTCTCTCAAAATCCAACTGTGTGTTGGTTTTTTTCAGGGACTCCTTTAGCTCATGGGCCATGGTTGCCCTCTCCACCAAGGTTGCATAAACCATTTCTCGAGATTGCTTGTGGAGTTCTATTTGGTCCATGGGATGGATGTCTTTGGCCATGACCTCCACCCTTGTCTTCACAAAATCTGCAGCTGACTTAGGCTGCGGTATTGTAGGCTTAAAGTGACTGAGGATTATTTTTTCCTCTTTAATGTCATACATAGACATTAGCCTTTCTTGTTGGGCTGGTGTTGCATCTATAAATTGCTTGTAGACCTCAGCCCTCAGCAGATCATTCTGAGCTTTTATTTGTTTGAAAGAAGCCTTAGTGCTCTTGGGCTTCTTGCTTTGCTGGGAGGAGGAAGACACCTCCAAACCAAGTTGCAGTCCTTGCTCCTGCTGAAAGGAGCTTGTGCCTGTGTGCTGGCTGCCCTCCCTGTTTTTCCTTGAGCTGTCAAGGAATTCTTCAGTGATGTCTTCTACCTCTGGGGAGTCTAGCCTTTGCCTTTTGGCTCCTGGTTGTTGGGAGGATCCACTAATTGGAGTGGACTCTTCTCTATCTCTTTTCATACCCCTTTCTTCATGTGTTGGGGTCTGCAAACTTGGAGCAGTCAATGGCTTAGTCTGTGGAGGTGGAGTTTGCATTACTGGAGCTGCTGGTAGCTCCATTTGTTGAGGGGCAGTCTGCTCTTGCTGTTGTTCTGTTTGTTGCCCTTGTTGGGGCTCTTGATGCTGCTCATTTGAAGGGGCAGGCTTTTCTTTCACTGTTTCCTCCTCTGCACCCATTATCCCTTTGCCTTTGTCTACAGATGGTGCTGATGTGGAAGGTGCTTGTGTGACTGGTGCAGTCCTTGAGGCTGAGGTCCCTTCTCCTGTTGAATAAGGCCGCTTGAAAGGTACCTGCTGCACAGAGTCTAGGTCATTGGTTTTTTCAAGCTCCTTCATATTCTTTAGCATTATTTCTTCTTCAGTTAGCTTTTCAACTAGAGTACCTTGCTGCCATTCTTGCTGGTTGGCATATCTTTCAATGTGTGGGTATTGACAATGCCTATAACCTAGAAGCCTGTATTTGTTTCTTCTAGCAGTAATGAAGCCCTCAGGGTCATAAGGGACCCACTGAAAACTATATGATAGTTTATATTTGTCCTTGAGGATGAGGTCAGCATCTTCCCACCCTTCTTTCTGATTCATGATGAAGGGGCCCAACTGGTGTTTGAACGTGAGGTGGGCCTTCTTTTTGGCATTGTGGAAGTGGGTGAGGTCAGATTGAATCAGCTGCCTGTAATACTCCAAGGCAAACAACCTCATAGGCACATATTTTGGGAGCCTGTATGGACAGAGCTCACAGCCATAGACTCTGATGACTGTATGATCCTCATATAGGTACCAATCACCTATTTTACATTTTTTGGAAAGCTGCAGAGCCTTCTGTATCTCAGTTGACATTCTGGGAGGAGGGGACCTCATCAATAGGCAAGAGACTGGATACACAAATTGGTCAACAAACTCACAATAGGAATAGGGTGAGTTTGTGACTTTGTGATAGACAGAGGTCCAGAAGATCACAGATCTTCTTTCCCCTCTATAATCCAGCTTTTTGATATAGCATGGAAAAGCCTCAGACTGATAGTACATAAAGAGGTGATAGATATAGGCCGAGTACTTGAAGACCCCTTGTCTATCCACTGCACCCAACTGATCATGGATTTTGTTAGCTATAAACTTGGCAAAGTTATATTTGCGGGGAGGGGGTTGGCCTGGGCTGTAAACAGCTAGTAATACTAGCATTGTCTCATCCACATGTTCGCTGGTTCTGTATCCCAGCACATAAGCAATCATGTCCAGGAGTAATCTACCTACTTCAGTGAAGTAGACATCTAAATAAGGAGGTGGCCCTGCAGGCTGGCACTCAGGTCTCATGAATGTCCTGGTGACCTTTTGAATCTCCTCACTGGTCATCTTGGCACCAGTGTCCAGCAGATAGTTCATGGAGAATGGGATTAGCAGCTCTGTCTGATCAAAATGTAGCATTTTGTTGATGGATTCAGGATTAATGTAGAAGAGGATCCTCCCAGATGGAGTGCTAATAGCTCTATGCTGCACATCATAGTTTTCAGCACATAGGCGAATGATTTCAGGGAAGACATTTACAGATGGGAGGCAATAGTATGGTAGGTTTGACTCCCATATCCCATATGTATCACGACCATTCAGGTAGTCCTCTCTTAACTTCCTGAAGGTCTGCAGAAAGTCCCTCTTTCCCACACAGTCTTCAATAAGGTAGTCCTTGTCAGCAAGAGGCAAGGACTGCAGGTCTTTATTGGGTGGATTTAATGGAGCAACACTGAGAGCTGTGGGTGCAGGGGCAGCCATTGTATGATCTGACTTTGAATAAGGTGAGTGCAATGGTTTGCAAAGTTCTTCAGAGCTTAAATGATAGGCCAACTGCAGACAGTGTCTGAAATGTTTTTGTACAGTGGAAAAGCAGGCTTGTTTCTGCAGTTTTTGGTAAATTCACAGGGGTTGTGAATTGCTAGGGGTAACTTTCAGAGGGTATGTAAGGTTTATTCTGGTAAGAAACTGCAGCTGGTCTGCACCCGGCAAAAGGGAACAATGCTGGGCACCTTGGGGACGAATTTGCAGTTTTGGTGCACGAATTAGACTGTTTCAATGTCGAATTATAGGGCTGTGGCAAAGCAGGTTGTTTTAGCTCTTATTTCACTAGTAGACAATGATTAATTGTGGAACTTGACAGGTGTTTTAATGGTGAATTTGCAGAGAAATGGTATGCATGGGCGAAATAGGGGAATTATGGTGAATACCTGTAAAAATCGCTTAGAAAGCCTGTGGGCCGACCTATGAAGGCTGAATGTAGCTTGGTTGATGAGTTGGCACGGCCGCAAGTTTGAATTTGGAGGTCCGGAGGCGATTTGGCAGTGAGCCAGCGGCAACGGCTATGTCTTTTTCGCTCGAAAATGACATAAAACGGCCCAAACCACGGCTTTTAATGACAAATTCAGAAAAATAGAGTAATTGGCGCCTTTCCGCCGATGACGTCATGGCGGGCCCGGGTACGGAGGTGACGTGGGCGCTGAGCTGGCAGCCAAAGTGGACTGACACGGTGGCGAGCGGATAGGGTGGCAGGGCTACGTGGAGGGCCACACGGTGTGGGGGCGGGGGAGGGTGCTACGTCATGATGATGTATGCATGACGTAAGGGGGAGGTGGTGACGGGGATGGTGGTAAGCAGTTTCCCCGCACCACCTTTGGGTGAAGGCGGTATCGGGGAGGGGGGCTCCGAACAACCCCACCGCCTGCCACGCATCCTGGGTACGGCGCCCAATACCGCCTTTCCCCGGACGTTAAAGGGAGGCAGGTCGGGGAGCGAAATCGACCGCCCACCGTTAGATCTGGGCGGCGGAGATCGGACGGATGGCGGGTAAAGCCGACGGTCGCGCAGCTTTCTGGGTTGGGTCCCGCCCATTATTAAAATATTCCATTAAATTTAAATGCGCGGAACCTTAGGATAGAAGGGTTTTGGTGGGTTTTTCAGGATTTTTGGGTTTTTCAAGGGTTTTTTATTAGGAAAAAGAGGTTAAGAGTGAGTTTAGCAGGGGGAAGGGGGTTTTCTATGGCATTTTTGAGTAGAGGGAAGGTGAGGACTTAGGAGGAGGTTATCACTCCAACCAGAGGTTGAAGCAATCCCATTGCAGGGTTGACCATAGTCCCTGTTGGACTAAAGTCCCCCAAGACTAACTTACTTAGCTATAGTGCTAAAGAGGGAGGATATTTATACAATGCTGGGATTTATACACCATAGTGTTATAATAGTAGGGAAAGGGGGACATAGGGGATTTAGATAATAAAAGTTAAGGGTTAATATGGATGAAAGAGGTGAATGAGGAGTGAAATCACTAAGTTTATTTGAAAACCACTTAGTTTAGGGAGTAGATCAAAATGAAAAGATTTTTAGACAAGAAATGTGGCTTTTAAAGGAATAAGCACCAGCATAAAACCTCAAATTCTCTCATGAACACAACTGATGAAGGGATGTTAGTTATGAATGGGAAAAGGGAAAATGGAATGTTAGACATGCTCCTTTGCTTTGCTGCCACCTGATGGAGAAGAAGAGCTTCTTAATCCATTGATGTTCCTTTGTGAATAGGTTAGCACATTTTCAATTGTAAGGAATGACATTTCTGCAACCCCATCTGCCTACCCATGTACTTGCCTAGCATTTTTTGTTTCTTCTTGGAGGGTGCACTTAGACTTGCAGACCCTTATTTTCCTTTTCTTTTCTCTTGGCTTTTTCTTTTGATTTTCTATCTAGAACTACCCTTATTGCTTCCAAGGTCCCAGATTAAGCAGTTGGTAACCTTAATTCTCTACCTAAGCTACTGGTCTGCCAAGATTAAACAGTTTGGACAGACTTCTTTCTCTATTCTACAACAAAAAATTGAAACATGGCATGGTCCAGATTAGGCTGTTGGACCATCCATCAAAATTTAGTCAACCTCAAGCTATGTACCCACATTGTTTTCTCTTGGAAATATGGGATCTTTGCATCATCAAAGCAGAGCATATTTGGACCTTTCTTTGCCAATCATGAAATATGAAACCTATTGGTATAGGTAGCTAACACAACCACTCCTCTCTTCCATCCATCACCAGTTTCATCTCTTTCCACCGCCATTACAACAATCTGGTCATGTATTCCTGCACAGTCATGCAAAGAGTCTTGTTTTCCTCATATTGCAATTTTTTTCAAGGGACAAATCAAGTACATGAAGGCTCACACACTCTACCTATTAAAGCTCCATCAGGACCCTTCAATCGTGAATGCAACCCTGCTCATTTCAGCATGCATCCCAGGAGGAGAAGCAGCTACAGGATGTCCTACAGGAATCCTGTAGCAGCTGATCCGCCTGGAGTACACACTATGGAGTCAATAGCAGTTGAAATCAATGCAGGAGGCATGTAACCAGCTCCACTTGAACGTGAACACCTCCTCAACAGCTGAGAAAAGACAGAGTCGTGCATGCAACGTTCACCACCAGAGGATCGGGTCCCGAAGCCTTGCATGCAGCATCAGCCAATGAACAAAGGAATTCCAGCGCCTGTGCAGGAAGAAATAGTGAGCAAAGCCATCGTTCCACATCTAGAAACCTGCAGAGCACCTCCACGGCCACATAGGTAAGTGCCTAACCTTGTTTTGTCAAATTGCATAGACTATACTGTGAAAATTGCATGTCTGTGAATGGTGCAGATTGAACAAATTCGGTGGCTAGTCAACTGGCCACCTGTGGTCAGTTGAATGGCCTCGTGGGATCTGAACGAGCTCGGTTATGCTTGAATCTACCAAAGGGACGTGGAGCCAACATGTGGGAAGTGTCCAGTCAAGGAAAATCGGCGGATTTGCAGTGAAATCGGCAGATGGGAAGTGATGACGGCAGGTAATGGAAGAGATAGAAAATGGCGGTCAGAGACACGTCGAAGAATGATGGTCGTGACGTTGGCTAACAAATTTTCCTGGACACCTCACCCCCATGCCATGAATTGCGCCGTAATTCAAAATCCTTTGGCCATAGCACTCACATTAACCACTGTCATTTACTCTTGCAACCAATTTTCAGCAATGTACGCGTCCTCCTCCTCTGCAGTTCATTAGCCTGAGCTTCTCGGCCCGTTTCAAACTCCTCCCACGTCCGAGGCTTTCTCAGAAGCACCGTGATGTCCTCTAGAAGCCGGAAAAGATCTCTACATGAAGCACAACATAGCCCCCCGGAGCAGAGAAATCTGGATCTTATGCGTCGGAATTGGAGTTTCGAAGAGAGGTGGGCTCGAAAAATGCCATACCCATGCATGATATTTCGAAAGGTGGTAAATTAAGTTGTTTGGAATAGGAGAATTAAAACAAGTCTGTCTGTGGGTCAAGAATGGTGGTTTGCCTATATGATACACGGAATTTCTTTCAGATGATGCTGCGTCACATTCTCCTCCACGGTTCCTGTTAACAAATTCCTCCTATAGAAAGGATAAACCACTATAATGGCTGGCCTGTGCATAAAGAATGTGACTTGTATGTGATTGGTGTGAAAATTAAGCTCTGCACTCTGTCTTTGAGAGCCTAATTTCCTTTTGACAGTCGAGTTTTGGGGTAGCAGCAACATTATAACCAAGGAATTGGTAAAAGGGAGATATGAACATCTGAGAAACCTTGTCCTGAGAATCAAAGGAGGAAACCATACACAGAATTCATCAGAACACAAGCCAAAACAGAGCATTTTCACCATGACAAGAGGGTTTATCAGAAAGGAACCCTCAGATTCTAGGAAATTGCAAGAAAATCCTGAGGTGGTAGACCTATTTACCTGTGCCAATTGGATGACCTTCTGTGACAGAATTCAAGGTCATGATGATGAGGTCACAAAAGAGTTCTTAATGTCTCTGCAGCCTAAATCCAAGATACTGGCCACTGTAAATTTCATAGGGTAGACCTTAAAACTTACCCCACAACTCATCAGCCATGTCACTGATCTGCCATTGGGGATACCCTGGAGTAAAGAGGAGAGGGCATTGGGCCAAAAAGGCATTCTTCCTACTAGAAGAATAGTTTTCAAAGGATGAAAATGGGGTCCAGAGAGCCAGCCTACATCCATTTTGGAGCGAGGTCAGCCTTCAGATCATGAAATACATTACCTGTGAGGGGTGGTTCAGTATTGTATATGGTTATCACTTCTGGTTGTTAACTGAGTTCAGGCATAAGATGGATTTACCCACAGAGAAAAAGTTAAGCATCCCATATTTCCTCCTACAGTCATTAATGGAGTGTGGCTCAAAAATAAAGGAAGGGACACCGAACCAGCTGGCTCATCATGGGCTTATCAAGCTTCTAGTAGAAGATGCCCTCAATACCTATACTGTCCCTCTCTCCTGGGAGATCTTCCACAATATGTCCAAGAATGATTATATTCGGATTCTGGCCGAGGAACTCACTTCATCTAGCAGTGACGAAAGGGAGCACATTGAGGCAGCAGAGGAAGCCACGGGTAAGGAACCCCAGGACAGACCACCATAGAAAGAACAAAAAGAGAAACCAGAGAAAGGCCCAGCTGCAAAGCCCAAAACTGTGGGTGAAATAAAGGAACAAACGCCAAGGGAGAAACAGCTGCAAATCAGGGCAGAAAGGACTGAAAAATTCCAAGCAAGTGAGGGCACATCCAAGGCAACCGTAGAAAAATTGAAGGAGAAGGCACCCCCAGCCAAGCAGGACAAAACAGTGAAAACTATTTCTACAGGAAGCGCGAAAACTATTTCTACAAGAAGACAGGAAACAGTCAGCACAGGACTTTCTACAGGAAGTCTGAAGACAGAGCAACAAAGGGAAAAATCACCAAAAATTTTAGCTAGGGAGGCAGCAGCTGTGCTGGCCACCCTAAGCACATCTCCCAAGCAGAAGGGGAAGTGAAAGAGGGAGCCTCCCCTGTATTTTAAGGCAAGAAGGAGTGTGAGGATTAAGACTGGCAGACCCCAACCACCGTCAAAAGAACTAATCACAATTGTAGACACCCCTACCACACAAAAGGAGAGGTCCCCCTCCAAGGCCTCCATCACTTATGAACTGGGAAGCCCGAAGACATCCACCTAGAGGGAGAGAATGAAAATGTTGGACACAAAGGCCTCTCTACATGATGTTGAGAATATTCTACAGGAAACACTGGCTAGGTTGAAGGAGACCGAAGCAATGGAAGGTGAGGCAGCTAAATCACCACAGGAGGAAGAAAAGGTGGAGAACATTGTGGAACCTAGCCCCCAGCCCAGCTTGGGCTCCTACTATAACTTCTTAGAGGCCAGAAAGATCATTCCTCAAAAGTTCATAGTGCCACTTTTCCTTGCACTAGAAGAAGAGAGAGTGAGGACCCACACTTGGATGAAAATCGCTAAGTCCAAGAATGTGGCGGATATAGGTCCTCTGGAGGAAAAAATCAAAGAGGCAAGAAGGGAATTGGCTATGGTACGACATGTGGAGAGAAGCCAGCGGGTCAAGCTATAGGAAGAAAATGAGCTGCTTAGACAACAGCTACAATTATAGGGACAGAGGAAGGAAGACAGGCCTCATATCTTAGGAGAACAACAGCAACAGGAGGAGCCAACAATAGCCAAAGATACCCCTGATGAACAGTAACGAAAGGAAGGGATGCAGACTGAAATTGAGACACTGAATCGACAGCTACAGGAAAAAGAATTGGAGACACAGTCTCTGAAATAGAAGGTACAAGAAAAGGAGGCCCAACTGGCCTGCATGGCCAGTTGGGCAATGGAAGCTCTGCAGTGTAGGAAACCTTCCAAATCCTATGCCCTATACATCAAGGATTAGTGGTTACATTTTCAGATCAATACCTTGGCCCAAAGGGGCATCACCCCATTCCAAAATTATCATTAGTTTGCAGCTCTATGTGGCAATAGTTCATCTGAGGATAGGGCCAAATTATCAGAGTTCTGCTTGCACAACTTCGCCCTTCCAAACATGAATGCATGGGATCCCAACACGGTGATAGGAGATGTCCAGCTTATGGCCATGGCCTCTTGGATGAGCCATGAGGAGAAGAGAGCAACAGAGGTCCGCAATATCATAGGCAGAGAGCTCAGTGAGCCACTCATGATCAGAGCAGAGCTGGATGACCCCTCAGCAGTTATAAGCACCCACCAGCACTTGGCCAATAGTCCTCAGGAGCTACCGGAATACATTGAGCAACAGGCTCAAGCCATTGCCCACTTTGAGGACATGGAGAGACTGTTGGGATAAAACTACATGCATGCTTGCACAAGGCAGTGGAACACACTGCCTCACAGCCTGAAGATAAAAGAATACCACTCTCCCACCAGGATGAGAGAAGCCTTGGCAAGGGTACCTCTCTACAAATAGTTGATGCAGAATTTGCAGGCCAATTGGATTGGCTTGAAATTCAGTCCTCCTTTACTTTTGGGATTGCTAGAAGGAGTGAAGGAAGAGGAAGAAGGTAGATAATGGGAGGAAGTGGAAAGGAAGGCAAGATTCCACAACCGGGAAGAGGATATCACCGCAGAGGCCTGGGACGTGAGGGAAGCGATCAAAGCCATAAAGGATGATGAGCTGGACTAGTTGCTCAAAGGATGAGCAACCCATTTAGCAGGGGGTGATGATGAGCCCCGAATTGGGTAACTTATTAGGCTCATCTTGCCTCATTGTCCTTGTTCAATGCTCCATTTTTCATAGATTATGCATGTTTTTCTAGTATGTTTATGTTATTTGAACGAATAAGGGTGGTCACTCTACCAAGGAGGCTAATACGTGGTCATTTTAGGTTTTTTGGACAAATTTTGGAGCAAAACCAAGCAATTATGGCCCAGGTGACAACCAAGCTTGAGGTGAGGATTCGTAGGGAGGTTGTCTGTGGCATTAAATGGCCCTTCCTCGAAATATCCACCCTCAACTCCGAGCTCAACAGGCCACCAAAATGAGTTCTATAGGTAGCCAAGCAGCTTTGGGAAGAGTGACTGTTTACTAGCAGTTGGAATAGCTGAGTCCCTTCAATTTAGGAGGGCTACTATCCCCCTTGTATTGTATAAATAGGAAGGCCTCAGCCTTCGTAGTTTACTTTTTGGAACTGTTGGTATTTGCACTATAGTGCTTTCCTTTTCAACTTGTTTTTCAAAGCTACTATTGTACAACTTTCTTGTGATGATTATTTTTGAGTAATGATAAGCAGCTTTACTTAGCATCAGATCTGAGTTCTTTATAGGAGCCTGCAGCTCTTGAGGTTGGGCCCAACCCGAGTGCTAAGGCCTCCTTTATGTATTGTTATTTTTTCTTTATGTATTTGCAAAATCATTTCTGTTAAAGTAGATTTAATCTTGCTGATTAACTAGATCGCTGTTGATGATTAGAAAGACTGTTGATGTTTAGATTTAGTTGATAGGTTGTTAACAGGGAAAAGCTTTAAAAAAGGGCCGTCAAACACCTCTGATTTCACCTCTCCCTCAATGGGATCAGGAGCTGGGATCAGGGTGACCTTGCTGCCCACAAAAACACTGACTTTTCTTTGCCATGCAATCACTAGTGTTTGATTTTCATTTGCAGAAGTTGGTTACATGTTCAGATTTTTGCTTGCTTAGTTGCATAAGTTAGTATACATGGTTTTATTGCAGTTCAAACTTCTGTTCATTCTCTTGACTAACAACTACATTAGATTAGGTCAACGTAACTAGGTCTTTGATTTTACAAGTATTTGTTGGTTCAATTGAAAAACGACTTGCAGAGAACCTGTACCACTTCTCTACCTACCCATACTCCATCAAACCCATCTGCTCCATCCCTCATCTCAACTTCTTGCCTTACATTTGCCATTTGCTCACATAACCCTAGTTTTTGTGCATCATTGCTTTAGTCCTCCTTGAACAAATCCAGCCATCTACATCTATCCTCAACTCCATCCACCAAGTCTTGGACCACCTCCAACCCTTATCCTACCTCCACACCCACTCCTTCATCTTTCTTCCTCCATCCATCCTCCAAAATCCCATTTCTGAACATCCTGTAGAAAAATTAAAGACATCCTGTAGAAAATCACAGACATCCTATAGAACCCCTGCAGACTTCGTGTAGAAGCTCACGAATGAGGTTTCTTGATAGCCAAACTCTATGAAACTCTCTGGAAGGGTGTTAGGGATCCCTTAAGCCCTCTCTGAATCTTCCCGACCTCCTCCAAGCATTTCCTCTCACCAATCCACCTCTGCATAGTCAAAACAGTCAAATTGCATGCATGATAATTCTGGAAACTTATTCAAAAATACAAAAAGATTTTTTTTCAGATGTTACTATAGAAGTAGTTTAGATACATGTATTTACCTTCCTAGAAGTCAATGGCATTTCTTTCAGTAGCTTGCATCCTCTTTATTGCATCGGTACGGATAGCTGGTAAAATTAGGGTGCTAGGGTTTACGTTTCCTTTCAGCTTTCCAGTTTCTTTCTGCAAATAGATCAGCCTTCTTTGAGTTAGCTTTCTTCCATCAGTTAAAAAGATTCTTCTCAGATCTCATAGAATTTGGCTTAAGCTCCTACCGGACTTTTGCCAGCTGACCAAGTGACAGTTGCGACAAGAGCTGGTACTTGTGCATACAGCACCGTCGCTTCCAATTTTGTTACGAACTACCAGGTTGATAAAAGTAAAGAAGGGAGTCCCAGGAGTTGCAGCATTATTGCTGCAATGCTGGAGCTCACCAGTAGTCACTCACCTTCCAAGTTTCATTGGCACCCCCATCTCGGGAAGTCCATCCCTTGGCAAGGCTTCCTCGCATTAGAAGATACAAAAACCAAGATATATCCCTACCTCAAAACCATCATATTTGTCATAGGATGCACATGGAAATAAATGGACACTATTGGGCACCAGTGTCCCACAATGGCCCTATCCCTGAATGCTTTACTAACATATTGTTGGATTTTTCAATCCCTTTTTTTGTTTCCAATTCTCGCAGTTGATTTCAACCACCCTGTTAGCACTCTTTAATTTAATAAGGCTAGGAAATAATTGCAGAGGTAACCACAAAACCACTTTGGAAGATGGGATCTAACGTTGCCAGCTTTAGAGAGGGATCTCTATTTCAGATTTAGATTTGTTTATATTGAGATATTAGGTTAGTTATGAAAGTTCATAGTTTGCTTTATGAATTGGTTTGGTTGGAATAGTAAGGGAAGAACCATTGGGCAATGGAGTTTGCAAACTTAACAGGGATCTATCTCAAATTTTCAAAGGAGTTTCACAGGGCAAGGTAGTTGAACTAACTGGATCTTTTAGATTTAAATGAAATGTAATAGAAAAAAGATATAGGTTCAATTGAAGCTAAAGAGATGTTAAGAAATATTTAACTTGATATCTAAAGAAAACATTTAAATTATTCACAACCAGAATCAGAGTGTATCTTTCAACAAATTTTGTTCATCAACTTTTTGTAAAATAATTCAGATTTGAGAACACATAAGTATGGAAACAAAAGAAATAAACACATAGACAGTGAGAGAAGCACTTCACCAAATAGTCCAACACATGAATCCTGTGAATAATTTCCTTTTATTACTGATAAGTCCAGTGAGGCTTGAAAAATATGCAATAGCTTTCTTCTGTACAAAAACCAACATCTCTTACTTCAAATGCTGAATTATTTATAAAAAATTATTACAAAATATCTTGATTTAAAATATCAAGATTCATTTCAAAATATCCAAAATTGATTGTAAAAATAGAACAGAAATAAAGGAAACTAAAACTATTTTAAGAGTTTTGGAACTATCCTTAATAATTTCTAGTGATAAAGAAGAGAAATTTGAATTTGATTTCAACTCTTATTTGTTCAGGTGGCGTCCACGTCACTAACTGTCCATAAGCTTTTTCATCCTGAAATTCTGAAACATAAGGTCTCGTGATCCCTTTTATATCCCAAATCCTAATATATGTTAGAAAAATGAGAGAAGTGTTTGTAAATGATGATGTTAGCAATAAAAACCTTTTTCAGGTTTTGAAAATTCATTTCCCCCTGCTTAAAAAACGCATTTGAAAATACAGGATAAAAACAGGAAAATTCAGGAAAATATGCCTGCAAATATTCATATGAATCTCCCAAACCGTAATAGATGTTAGAAAAATGAGAGAGGTTTTTGTACACGCGGAAGTTAGTAGAAAAAAACCTTTTCTCTTTTTAAAATTCATTCTCAGATGTTTGTAAAACATGTTTCAAATGACTGTGTTGTATATGAAAAAAACATATTTTTAACTAACCATGAAACAGACATATGACGTGGAGGTGTGAGGTGACATGGTGTTGGGTCCCTATAATACTAGTGATTACCCCATTACTATTGTAGTTATACCCCCTATTTATATTTTTGTGCCCCTATTACCCCCATATTGTTATTTCTGTGCCCCATAGAATCCCTCTATTGTTATTTTTGTGGCTTTATATTATTATTGTTAGGTCGGCTGGATTATATTGTGACTCCTTAGACTCCTATATATAGAAAGGAGGTTTTGTCATTTGTATCATCCAAGAATTGTTCATTTATGTAATGTAAAGGAGGTTTCCCCCTCGAAGATGCTGAATTCTAAGGCGTGGATTTATCTTTTCTATCTTTTCTTGAGCTGGTTTCATAACATTTGGTATCAGAGCTTTGGATTCTAGGGTTTCGCTGCTCCAAACAGGTCATCGTGGCATTTTCGCTATAACTTTTTTTCTGTGACGTTTCAGAAGTCGCAAAAAAAAACCATTTGAGAAGAATTGGCGCTGAACCTTGGGTCCGAATTTCAGAGCTTTTCGCGCGATATTTTCGGAGATATGATCTGAGGAAGTTGGCCTTTTTGCAGACTCCTGAATTACATTCAAAACAGGTGACCTTGGGAAAATCGTCATAACTCTCTCTCTGAGGATCGGATTGAAATTTCGTAAAAAGGTACAGAAATAGGACGGACTTTAGTTTCTTGTATGTGTGTTTCAATTCAAAGGTTGAAACAGTGACTCGTGGCACGTCGTACAAGTTCGCTCTACTGAACCAGTCTAAAAGCAAGTCACTGTGGGCGATTTCACATAACTCTTCCTTGGAGAATCCAATTTGGCTCAGACTTGTGGCATTGGAAAGAGGACACATAAGGCTACTGCAGGTAGCAATTTCAGAATTGGATGATCTGAAATTACAGAGATACATCAGATTCAATATCAGGCTTCTATAAAGTGAAAAAAGGTGTGTAGTTTTTTTTTTAATTTTTGTGTAAGCTTGGTTTAACGGAATTCAAAGGGCATAGTAAAACATTATTATCGGTAACTGATGCCCTGAGGAAAGAAAATGCAAACACCTAGTAAGGAACCTGAAAGCTCTAGCATGACTCATGAAGAAGAGGAAGAAATGCTACATGATATATCAAAATTACAAGAACAAGTGCAACAAATGTCACGCTCACAAAAGCTAACAGAAGCTAAGATAAGTGGCATGGAATCTATGGTAAATGGCGTGGAATCTAAGATAAAGGGCATGGAAGCTAAGATGGATGGCATGGAAGCTAAGGTGAATGGCATGGACGCTAAAATTGATGGCATGGATGATAAGATGGATGAATTGAAGAAGTTGCTACAAGAAAGGGTCACTAATGGTGAAAAGGTAGTAAAGGAAACTCATGATGAGAATAAAAGAAATGTTAATCATGATTCCATAGACTCTAATGTTGGATCGAAGACTCACCATGTTCCAAAAATCGATATGAGGAAGTTTGATGGCAAGGATCCCGCCACATGGATATTACAGATGGAGCAATTCTTCGATCTCAATAATGTGCAAAACACACAAAAGGTACGTATGGCAACTTTATATTTGGAACCAAATCAGTTTGTATGGTATCAATGGCTTTGTTCTCGTAAACAATTTATCACTTGGGAAATTTTTACGGAAGAATTGATAGCACATTATGAGGATACAAAAAGCAACACTTTTTTTAGCCAATTGATAAGTCTCAAACAAAAGGGTTCAATAATGGAGCACATTGAGGAGTTCCAAAAATTGAACATAAGGGTAAAAGATATTCCAGAGGAGCATAGGATTGATGTGTTCATAGGGTCTTTAAAGGATAATATCCAACATGATGTGCGCCTTTGGGAACCTGATTCATTAGAGAAGGCATTCAGGTTAGCAAGAAAAATGGAAAGAAAAATTATGGCAACTAGGAAGCATACCGTTCACAACTATAAAGACGGAAGTGTTGTTGCCCATAGTCTTCCACAACCTACAAGGTTGACACCACAACAATTGGAAGAAAAAAGAGCAAAAGGGCTTTGTTATAATTGTGATAGCAAATACACAAAAGGTCATAAGTGTGCTGAGAAGAAATTATTCTACATAGATTGTGAAGAGGAAGAAGAAAAGGAGCAAGAAAGGTCAAAAGAAGAGGATATATTCCAGGAACAAAGCCTAGATGAAGAACAAATAAATCCAACCATATCTTGTAATGCATTGGCGGGAATTACCACTCCTCAAACCATCAAGATAGAAGGACAAATCAAGAAGAAAAAGGTAATAGTGTTGATTGATTCAGGAAGCACCCACAATTTTATTCATTGTAGGGTAGCAAAAGAATTGAATTGCTTCCTATATCCAGCACCAGAGTGTCAAGTGATGATTGCAAATGGAGGAACAATAAATTGTTCTGGAAAGTGCCATAATATCAAGCTATCCATGGGAGAATATGTATTGACTAGACCAATGCTTTCCATTCCAATGGGAGGTGCTGATGTTGTACTAGGAGTCCAATGGCTACAATCCTTGGGTACAATAGCTTTTAATTTTCAAGAACTTTTCATGAAATTTTCTGTGGAAGGAAAGGAAGTTGAATTAAGGGGTATTGCAGGGAAACCAGGAAAGATAATCAGCTCTAATGGCATGACAAAGCTTCTAAAAAAGGAGCAAAGAGGTGTAATTGCACAATTATGTTCGCTAGATGTTTCCACATTGGAATCATCTATTTCTCCAGATCTCCAAAAAGTCCTGGACAATCATTCCAAGGTATTTGAGACTCCCAAAGGTCTCCCACCTATGCGTGATCATGATCATGCTATTCATCTGATTCCAGGAAGTGTTCCTCCAAACATAAGGCCGTACAGATATCCATATGTCCAAAAAAGTGAAATTGAACGTATGGTTGCAGAAATGCTAGAGGCTGGTATAATTCAACCGAGTCAAAGTTCTTTCTCAGCTCCAGTAGTATTGGTGCACAAGAAGGATGGATCATGGCGCATGTGTCCAGATTATAGGGAGCTCAACAAGCTCACTATTAAAGATAAGTTCCCCATTCATGTTATTGATGAATTACTGGATGAATTGCATGGATCAATTTACTTCACCAAGTTGGATCTTCGTTCGGGATATCATCAAATTAGAATGAAGATTGAAGACATTCCGAAAACAACATTTAGAACTCATGAGTGTCATTATGAATTTTTGGTCATGCCTTTTGGCCTTACCAATGCACCTTCAACATTTCAAGGTTTGATGAATTCAATTTTCAAACCATTCCTTAGAAAATTTGTATTAGTATTTTTTGATGATATACTAATCTACAGCAAGTCTTGGAAGGATCATGTTGAACATGTTGACAGGGTGTTACAACTATTGGAGGAGAAACAATTATATGCAAAAAGATCCAAATGTTTCTTTGGAGTCCAGGAGGTGGAATATTTGGGTCATATTGTATCTCATGAAGGAGTTAAAGTAGACCCTAGCAAAATTAAAGCCATTAAGGAATGGAAAATCCCCACATCCATAAAGCATCTGCGAGGATTTCTTGGGTTGACAGGGTATTATCGCAAGTTTGTTAAGAATTATGGGAGAATAGCAGCACCTCTAACAACATTATTGAAGAAAGATTCATTTTCATGGACTTCGGAAGCAACAAAGGCCTTTGAACATCTTAAAGAGGCAATGTGCCAAGCACCGGTCTTAGCTACGCCGGACTTCACAAAAACCTTTATTGTGGAATGTGATGCTTCAGGAAATGGAATTTGTGTTGTTCTAATGCAAGATGAAAGACCCATTGCTTTTGAAAGTCGTCCAATCAAGGGAAAGTTTTTAAACAAAGCTATTTATGAGAAGGAAATGTTGGCAATACTCCATGCACTTAAGAAATGGCGACCCTACCTAATGGGAAGACACTTCAAGGTAGAAAAGGATCATGATAGCCTTAAATACTTTTTAGAACAAAGATTATCCTCTGAAGAGCAACAAAAGTGGGTCACAAAGATGTTGGGTTATGACTTTGAAATCATCTACAAAAAAGGGAAGAAAAATGTGGTGGCAGATGCACTCTCAAGAAAGGATGAGGATGTGGAAGCATTGTTGTGTGCCATTTCTATTATCCAACCAGATTGGATAAACGAAGCAAGGGAGGAATGGAAGAACGACGAAGAAGTGTGGGCACTTATTCAAAAGCTACAACAAGATTCCAGTACTTCTGATACATTTAGCTGGCAAAATGATTCGTTATGGTACAAAGATCGCTTATACCTCTGTAAGAATTCCCAGCTAAAACAAAAGATTCTTATGGAATTGCACACTTCTCCCTTAGGAGGGCACTCAGGATTTTTAAAAACTTACCACACGGTTAAGAAGGAATTTTTTTGGGATGGCCTTAAATCAGATATTCAAAAGTTTGTGGCGGAATGTTTGGTTTTCCGGCAAAATAAAGTTGAAACAATTAAGACACCAGGTCTATTACAACCTTTATCCATTCCAATCCAACGTTGGGAGGAGGTTTCAATGGATTTTATCACAGGTTTACCCAAGTCTGAGGGAAAGAGTGTCATCATGGTGGTAGTTGACAGACTTACCAAGTATGCACACTTTTGTGCATTATCACATCCATTTAAAGCCAGTACAGTTTCTACTGCATTTATGGAAACAGTTCAAAAGCTACATGGAAACCCAAAGATTATTGTAAGTGACAGAGATCCCATTTTCACTGGAAATTTTTGGACATAATTATTTTCTTGTCTTGGTACTCAGTTAGCTCATAGCTCATCTTATCATCCTCAATCTGATGGGAAAACTGAGATAGTAAACAAATGTTTCGAAAGATATCTTTGTTGCTTTGTATCTGATAAACAGACACAATGGGTCAAATGGTTTCCTCTAGTTGAATGGTGGTATAACACTTCCTTCCATACAGCAACAAAAATGACCCCATTTATGGCACTTTATGGGTATCAACCACCATCCATCACATCATATTTAAGAGAAAATTCTAAAGTTCAGGCAGTGGAACATCACATTGAACATCAACAACAAGTCCTCCAACTCTTAAAGGATAACCTCATGTTGGCACAAAATAGAATGAAACAACAGGCAGATCAACATCGCAGTGAAAGAAGTTTTGATGTAGGTGATTGGGTATTCCTACGGTTACAACCATATAAGCAAATGTCCCTAAAGCAAGCTAAGAAGGATAATAAATTATCACCAAAGTATTATGGTCCGTACAAGGTGTTGGAAAAGATTGGTACTATGGCATACAAATTGGAGCTTCCTGCAGCTTCTCGATTGCACCCAGTTTTCCATGTTTCATGTTTAAAGAAGGTTATAGGTGACAAGCTCCCAATTCAAACAATATTGCCAGAACTTGACGAGGAAGGAAAAATTATATTGGAACCGGAAGCAATCACAGAAACAAGAACTCGACAGCTACGAAATCGATCAATTTCAGAGTATCTTATCAAGTGGAAGAACTTATCCACTGAAGATTCCACATGGGAGGATGAGAATTTTATGCAGAAGTATCCAGAACTGCTCAAGCATTGAGGACAACACTTTTTTGAAGGAGAGGGGCATGTTGGGTCCCTATAATACTAGTGATTACCCCATTACTATTGTAGTTATACCCCTATTTATATTGTTGTGCCCCTATTACCCCCATATTGTTATTTATGTGCCCCATAGAATCCCTCTATTGTTATTTTTGTGGCTTTATATTATTATTGTTAGGTCGGCTGGATTATACTGTGACTCCTTAGACTCATATATATAGAAAGGAGGTTTTGTCATTTGTATCATCCAAGAATTGTTCATTTATGTAATGTAAAGGAGGTTGCCCCCTCGAAGAGGCTGAATTCTAAGGCGTGGATTTATCTTTTCTATCTTTTCTTGAGCTGGTTTCATAACACATGGAGGTGGGGGATGATGTCGAGGCACATGGTTGGTGGAAAGGAGGTGTGGTCCGCAAGGGTGATGTGGAGAAATGACGTGGAGGTGAGTGGGGACAGTAGTCCAACTGGCAAGTAGTGAGTGGTGTGCGAGTGACAGCGATGTCAAATGTTAGTTATGTAATGGACATGGCCAAGTGTCGAGATAGGAGTGGAGGGGAGCGTGTGGTAAGAGATAGCGAGAAAGGGGGAGAAGGTTGGAAGATTTTGGAGGGGCATCAAAGTGATAAGCGGTTTGTGAAGGGTGGGGCGCGAAATAGCGCGGAGGTGACACATAAGGGAGGGACCAGAAGGGAGGAAACCACTTTTCGGACCCCACCCCCCCATGGATAAAGGTAGGATGGGTTAGGGGGGTTTGAAAAACCTTGTCAACCATTGATCTAACGAGGAGTCCAATGAACCATCAAATGGAGTGCAACTTAACAGATTCGACAGCCACCTTTCGTCACTTGCAGGTTTTATTACATATTAAATTAATCATGTTTAAATTACATGATTAAATTTATTAAAACAAAGTTAATTTATGCTTAAATATAATTACTTTATTCTAAGGGTGTATTTTGCCTTTCAAGCCCATTTCTTTATTTTTTCTATTTTTTATTGGAAATAATTTGCAATATGCAGTATTATTTACAATTGGATATACTGAAAGAAAATACTCAATCATCATTTGATCTATGAATGATAAGACCCTAACAGTGGCTCCAGCTGGGGATGACACTCTCCTTGTGAGGTGTCAAGAACACCATAGACTAATAGCCTAATCTTTGGGTTGATCCCAAGTCTGAAACCTCTTCTATCATAAAATCTTTGCAATTGAAAAAACTCTCAAACTAAAATCAAAACCATTCTGCAAACTGAAATCTGAAATATACACTGAACTGAAAGTTGTACTTCTATCTGAAACTGAAACTGAAAATACTACAAAGATGCTTGGATTACTAAGCTTATTGGCACACACCTACTCACTATAATCTGTTGAAATAACAACAATATCAAGTAATAACAACTTTCTAATGCAACCAGTCGAGCAAATGGATACTTAATTGAATTTTTCTCATACTTCTCATGATAAGGCAGAAAAGCTATGATACTCACAACCCAAACTGCCACTGAAACGGTTGACCATAATTTACAAACATAAGAAAAACCATTTCCTTGATGACCGCAATAGATTGGATAGAGGATCTTGCAAAACATGAAAAGTTACATTTTGATGATCTGCAAAAGGATTGCCATCTAAGGGAAAGGGAGTAATTTATTCATCAATCTTACTATCTTCATTTGAAACAACCAATTCATCCACAACAATAACATCCATAGTTTTTGGGAAAACCTGTTCTTCTTCAACGAAATCTTCATTATCTGGAACTGGAGGAAGATTTTGAATTAAGGTATCCACATATTGAATAACAGAAAGGTCTACACCCACGAGGTCTAAAACAAACTGCTCTTCAAAAATTTCTTCATTAAGTTTAAATAACAAACTTGCTGCATATTATTACTGAAAATAATGGATGGATCATGGCTTTCTTGAGTTTTTATGCTAGCACACTCCTAATTCTGATTTTTAAACATTTCTTCGTGGATTAAAAACTCAAGAGAAGAAGGGAATGCAAGGAAACTAGAATGATCATTTCTATTTGTGAAAATATAACAATATTGTGGAAAAATATCATCGGTAATATTTGTTTCTCTATTACAATTGGGCTTATTTTTCTCTTGTTCTTCTAAGATGTATAGAGGTTGTGAAATATCATCAACAAGTTCATGTGAAATTAAATCATTGAAATGTAGATTTGCTTCATTTTCTATCATGGGAGAAATAACTACTTGCTAAAAAAATTCTTCAGTGTCATAGCAGTTAGCTTCTTCAATTTCTTCATGGTTGAAAGGTCTCTCTTGAATAAATTCTATAATCTCATCATCCATAAATTGATCATCTTCATAGTAACCTACCAAGTATTGTATAAAACTTTCAAAATGATCACAACAATTTTGAACCAGCAAAAAAGATGGATAATCTTCTTAGTAAAATAGCGCAGAGATGACACATAAGGGTGGGACCAATTGGCAGGAAACCACTTTTCAGAACCCCCCCGCGGATAAATGTAGGATGGGTAAAGGGGGGGCCAAAAAATCTTTCCATTCATTGATCTAACAAGGAGTCCATCGAACTGTTGAATGGAGTGCAAAACTTAATAGATACGACAATCGCCTTTATCGCTTGCAAATTTTATTACATATTAAATTAATCATGTTTAAATTACACGATTAAATTTATTAAAATAAAATTAATTTATGCTAAAACATAATTACTTTATCCTAAGGGCGCATTTTGTCTTGCAAGCCCATTTCTTTATTTTTTCTTGGAAATAATTTTCAATATGTAGTATTATTTACAATTGGATATACTGAAAAAATACTCAATCACCATCTGATCCTATGAATCATTGATCCACGTCTGGGTGTGACAAAGGACCCTTCCAAGACCTTTTACTTTCGTGATGTGTTAAATTTCTTTTTTAAAGGAACATTAATGAATACATCTGCATGTTGTAAAGAAGAGGAACATGTCAATCATCAACAACATAAAAACATAGGTCATTGATAATGGAGTTCTTCCAAGAGTGACTACGTCTCCGAACCCCGGTGTCAAGATGGTGTAGGCCGTCATTAACTACTGTCAATAGTGATGATGTACACAAGATATTATGTTGCGATCATACAAGGAAAACGCCCTCATGCAGGATTGGCTCTAAGAGATGTTCCACTACAAGAAATCTTAGTCAAAAGACTCCTATCAGTATGACACAAAACTCATGCACGATGAGCATCCCGCCAGCATGGCATAAAAGGGATCTCAAAACAAATATGCATGGCGACACATGAGTATCCCATCAACATACAACAAAGGGGTCTCAAAACACAACATGACAAATCATGACAAAAAGTACATCACACATATGATTCCACATCACATCAAGCAGGAATCATGAAAGCGAGTAAGAAACCAAATCCCACATCAAGCATCAACAAGGATCTGTGCAGCATAATGCACAAAGAAGAAGTACATGAATTCAGCATATACCTCACAACCAGGGGACATCTGAAGAAGCGGATGTAAAACTACTGAAGTTGTTCAAACCATCAATCTCACAGCATCGATCACATGAAAATGACTGCTCGCACATGAATGTGGACATCTACACTAGAACTTAGAAAAGTGGCAGGAAAATGAAATGAGAGAATGCCAAATATGAATGTACCATCAGATTTTCGGCGTCGAGTAGTGCAAAATCGACTGTCCAAAATCTGAATTTTGAGAAGTTGAGAATCTGGGGCTCAAGGAATCTTTTAGATTCCCCGGGATTCCTCAAAGATTTTGCCCCATGGGTGGATTGGAAATCTGCAACTCAAATGGAGAATCCAACCTCTCCATTGTGATCCCTACATAAAACCATGAAAAACAAGTATAAACTTGACTATATTCCGACATGGAGAAAAATTACCTCCTCAAGAAAATTGCAAGGATCATGGTTTCGCTCCCTGTTTCTGCAGCCATGGTTCCACCTCCATACTGAAAAATGGCCAAAAAATTCAGAACTGATGGATACATGGAAAACACCATTGCATTCTTGGCGTCGAGAAGTGTTGAAACCATATAAAATTTGTCAAATTATGACAAAGTGAAAATTCGGCCCTCTTGCAAAATTATGCCTCGAACTCCAGGCATTGCCTCCTTTGCTTGAGCACACTGAAAAATGCGTTTTAAATAAAAAAGTTCTGGAAAATTATTCAATGAATTCATTGTAGGATAGCTGGTTGGGGATACGATTAATATGGAGGAGGTCAGGTGGTCAAACCTCGCCTCCTTCTTTTTACATAACCAAATCCTTTATATAATTTTTACAAACTAAAAATAAATTAAAGAAGAATTAATGGCTGGGTCAGGCCCGCCTTGGGAAGCCCGCCCACTGTACCCACCTCCATCTCTATAATAGCCATTGGTGTTTTGTTAATGCGGTGTGTTTTGGGTTGGGCCCATGCCCCAAGGACTAACCCACACATTTTTTTTTGTTGTGAAGGTTGGGGTGGCGGGGTCATGGCCACCCACCCCATATTTATTGTTGGTGGTTCTGTGGGAGGGGGTCGAGGGTTGTGGCCCACCCCTCCACCATCATTTATATATGGTAGCTATGAAGGTTTGGGGGGTGGTGGGGTTGGCGGCCCCCACCCCCTTTTTTTATATTTTTTTTGTTTTATAAAAACAATATGCCATTTTTTAAAAATTCGAATTTTAGTTGTAGGAGTGATTTTGATAACCCCACAATTTCACCCGAAATCCAGCCTAGGTTGGCCAGAATCCGATGGTTCGAAAAAGTCCAAATTGTGGCCTCCTTAAGCCTGCTAGTCATCAAAAATTCAACCCAAATTTGACTGCTTCTAACTTTTGCATACGGACTCAGATTCACGAACCGTTCGCACCGATCTATGCTCTGGTACCGGTTCAAGCATAATCCAAAAAAGTTTATTTTTGAGCTTTCCTGAGTCCTCTTTGTCTTGTGTGTGTCTCTGGAGACACCTAGATCAATCCTCCCCACTAAGGAGCTTTTGGTCCTCCAAAATCATGAAAAATAATCTCCAACTTCTCTGTACCATGACTACATCACAAGTGTCCTAAAAAGGTCTCGCTTCCATCTCCTTCACCTTTTTTCTTCGGAGCATTAAGCGATGAGCGGACACCTGCAACCTATGCAAACCTGTAGTACATTATTTGCATATTACATGCTTGATTAACATGACCAACTAATGACCCAAACGTCCCACACTTGCCATGAGTTTATAACAGATACTCGGTGGTCAAGTTTGCAACAATATGGACACAATACCCTAGCTATGACAACAAGGGAAACCTATCATTGTTGCTTCAACAAGTGATGAAAACACTTCATCACTGCAACCCATGATTTACAAAAAAACAAGGCCAACACTATTTTTGCTTTCGAAAAGTTATGGAAACACGACATTGCTTTCAGAGTTTAAACTACAACTCAAAATAAGACCAGCCATCATTGTTGTTGAACAAGTGAGGAAAACACATAATCAATTTTACATTTTAAAATGCAACAAATGATTTTCAAAATAATGACCATGAAATGACAACATGTCTAGAAACCATTTTTCACTTATCAATGTGAATGTGTCACCTCCTTGAGGTGGTTTTGCTTGTCGACCAACTACTTCACCTGGTTCACACACCAAGGCTTTGTCTTTAAGGAGCTGCTCTGGATGGAGCCTCCAACAAGTGGGTCTTTGATGGCCATTTATGTCGTAATGACTGCAATAGGTCTTCTTCCTCCAGATCTTCTTAACATGTTTCTTTACCTGCTATTGAGAGGGTCTTTCACGCCTCATCCTTTTGAGTGCTGCCATTATTTTCCAACACTTAGAAAATGTATGGTTACATAATCCACAAAAGGTACATATTTTTTGATGCAATGTTCTTCGGTCATCATTAACAATATGATCATAATCGAAATGAACATTGACATGTCGAAAGTGGTTATAACTTTCCATGATGTCTCTATTGTAAGTATGGTGATGAGAGCTTTCCTAAACTCTTTCCTTGCAATGGAAACTACCATGGGATAATGGGGATGTGTTCCCATCATTCTCTTTCCTTAACAATTTTGACGATGTCTCTGAAGAATCTGACACCTTCAAGCATTCTCCTTTGGTGTATCTTGAGCCTGCAAATTGAGGTCTTTGCATAACCTCCAATGGTTGAGTTATGCCTTAGTTATTAACACCAAGTTCTTTTTCCTTCTTGTGCCTCTTCCTTGTAAGGAGCCTCATGTTTGTCCTAGTAATTGGGATCTCCAAATCTCCAACAGAAATCATACTATGTGACAATGAAACTGAAAGGAAATCAACAACTTTTACCTCCTCTGTCGATTTGGAAATAACTATTGATGGCTTCTCATCATCTGTTGTTGGTGATTGGATAGTTGTCTCAGTGCATTCCCAAACTTCCCTCTTGACATACCCAAGTCCTATTCGACACGGTAATTCCTCTACTTTGATGGGATTGATAATTCCTTGGTCATTGATGCCTAAGACTTTTCCTTCATACCCCAATTACTTTAATAGTTTGGAGCCAATTCCTATGGTGTCATTTTCAAAAATAGCGAAATCATCATCAAGAAATATACATGAATTTGGAGAACTAATTTTTATCTCACATGGGTCACACTGCAGCTTTCCCAAGGCCTCGTCCTTTGCTTGTAGCTATCATAGCAAACTATGCTTCTCCTCTTTCTCTTCTTGTAGACGCATCTTCAACTCAATGTTCTTTGTTTGAAGTTTATGTTTGTTGTGCTTCAGTTCTTCCAGGGCCTCTTCCATGGTTCACAACTGAATCTGCAATTACTCCTTTTCCTCTATCCCTTTCTGTAGAGTTTCAAACATTATCTCTACCCTTTTGGAAATTTTGAGCATGGTCTCGTACATTGCTTTTTCATCCTCTGTCACTGCATGTTCCATTTTTCACGCTGTAATTCACATCAATGCAAAGACCTCTTTGATACCACTTGATCCAGGTCCGAGTGTGACGAAGGACCCTTCCAAGACCTTTTACTTTCTTGATGTGTTAAATTGCATTTTTAAAGGAACATCAATGAATACATCTTCATGTGGTAAAGAAGAGGAACATGTAAATCATCAACAACATAAAAACATAAGTCATTGATAACGGAGTTCGTCCAGGAGGGACTATGTCTCTGGGCCCCGATGTCAAGATGGTGTAGGTTGTTGCATTAAATGTTGTCAATATTAATGATGTACACAAGAGATGATGTCGCGATCATACAAGGAAAACGCCCTCACGCAAGAGTGGCTCTAAGAGATGTTCCACTACAGGAACTCTTAGTCAAAAGACTCCTATCAGTATGACACAAAACTCATGCACGTTGAGCATTCCGCCAACATGGCATAAAAAGGATCTCAAAGCAAACATGCATGGTGACACATGAGTATCCCATAAACATACAACAAAGGGATCTCAAAACACAACATGACAAATCATGACAAAACGTACATCACACATATGATTCCGCATCACATCAACCAGGAATTGTGAAAACGAGTAAGAAACTAGATCCCACATCAAGCATCAACAAGGATCTGTGTAGCATAATGCATAAAGAAGAAGTACATGAATTCAGCATATACCTCACAACCAGGGGCCATCTGAAGAAGCGGATGTCAAATTGCTGAAGCTATTCAGACCATTGATCTCACGGCATCGATCGCATGAAAATGACTACTCGCAAATGAATGTGGACATTTGCACTAGCACTTAGAAAAGTTGCCAGAAATTGAAATGAGAAAATGACAAATATGAATGCATCATCAGATTTGTGGCGTCGAGTAGTGCAAAATCGACTGTCCAAAATCTACATTTTGAGAAGTTGGGAATCTGGGGCTTAAGGAATATTTTAGAATCCCCCAGGATTCCTCAAATATTTTTCCCCATGGGTGGACTGGAAATATGCAACTCAGATGGCGAATCTGACCTCACATTTGTTATCCTTGTGGAAAACCATGAAAAACAAGTATAAACTTGGCTATATTCCGATATGGAGAAAAATTACCTCCTCAGGAAAATTGCAAGGATCATGGCTCTGCTCCCTGTTTCTGCAGCGATCATGGTTCCACCTCCATAATGAAAATTGGCCAAAAAATTCAGAACTTTGATGGAGACATGGACAACACCATTGAATTCGTGGTGTCGAGAAGTGTTGAAACCATATAAAATCTGTCAAATTCTGACAAAGTGAAAGTTCGGTCGTCCTGCAAAATTCTGCCTCGAACTCCGTGCATTGCCTCCTCTACCTGAGCACACTAAAAACTACGTTTTAAATAATAAAAATTTGGCAGATTCTTCAATGAATTCATTGTAGGGTAGTTGGTTGGGGATCCGATTAATATGGAGGAGGTCGGGTGGTCAAACCCTGCCTCCTTTTTACATAACAAAATCATTTATATAACATTTACAAACTAAAAAAAAAATTAAAAAAGAATTAATGGTTGGGTCGGGCCCACCTTGGGTGACCTACCCACAATACCCTCCTCCATCTCTGTAATAGCCATTGGTTTTTTGTTAATGCGATGTGTTTTAGGTTGGGCCCATGCCCCAAGGGCCAGCCCACCCTTTTTTGTTTGTGGTGAAGGTTGGGGTGGCGGGGTCATGGCCACCCACCCCATATTTATTGTTGGTGGCTCTATAGGAGGGGGTTGGGGGATGTGGCCCACCCCTCCACCATCATTTATATATGGTGGTTATGAAGGTTGGGGGGTATGGCGAGGTTGGTGGCCCCCACCCCCTTTTTTATATATTTTTTTGTTTTATAAAAACAATATGCCATTTTTTAAAAAATTCCAATTTTAGACATAGGAGTGATTTTAACGACCCCACAATTTTGCCTGGAATCTGGTGGCTTGAAAAATTCCAAATTGTGGCCTCCTTAAGCCTGTTGGTCATAAAAAATTCAACCCAAATTTGATTGCTTCTAACTTTCGCATACGGAGTTGGATTGACGATCCCTTTGCACTGTCGTGATCAGGTTGATGAGATCTACGCTCTGGTCCTAGTTCGAGCATAATCCAAACACTTTTATTATTGAGCTTTCCTAAGTCGTCTTTGTTCTGTGTGTGTCCTTGGATCCACCTAGATCAATCATAGGACCCTAATAGTGGCTCCAGCTAGGGATAACACTCTCCTTGTGAGGTGCCTAGAACACTATAGACTAGTAGCCTAATCCATTGGGCTAATCCCAAGTCTGCAACCTCTTCTGTCATAAAATTTCTGCAACTGAAAAAACTCTCAAACTGAAATCAAAACCGTTATGCAAACTGAAATCTGAAATATACACTGAATTGAAAGTTGTACTACTATATGAAACTGAAACTGAAAATACTGCAAATATGTGCAGAGTACTAAGCTTATTGCCACACAACTACTCACTATAATCTTTTGAAATGACTACAATATCAAGTAATAACAACTTTCCAATGCAACCAATCAAGCAAATGGATACTTAACTAAATTCTGCTCATACTTCTCATGAGAAGGCAGAAACGATATGATACTCACAACCCAAATTTCCACTGAAACTATTGACCATAATTTACAATCATAAGAACAACCATTTTCCTTGATGACCGCAATAGATTGGCTAGAGGATCTTGAAAAACATGAAAATTTACATTTCAATGAACTGCAAAAAGACTTCCTTCTAAGGGAAAGGGAGTAATTTGTTCATCAACCTTATTATCTTCATTTAAAACAACCAATTCATCCACAACAATAACATCCACAGGTTTTGGGACAACCTATTCTTCTTTAACAAAATCTTCATTATATGAAACTAGAGGCATATTTTCAATTAAGGTAGCAACACCTTGAATAACAAAAACTTCTACACCCACGGGTTCTAAAACAACCAGCTCTTCAAAAATTTATGCGTTAAGATTAAAGGAACAAACTTGCTGAATATTATTGTTGAAAATAATGGATGGATCATGGCTTTCTTGAGTTTTTATGCTAGAAAACTTAGAATTCTGATTTTCAGAAATTTTTTCATGGATTAAAAACTCAGGAGAAGAAGGGAATGCAAGGAAACTAGCATGATCATTTGTATTTGTGCAAATCTAAGAAGATTGTTGCAAACTATCATCGATAAGATTTGTTTCTTTATTACAACTGGGCTTCTTGTTCTCTTGTTCTTCTGAGATGTATAGAGGTTGTGAAATATCATCAACGCGTTCATGTGAAATCAAATCATTGAAATGCATATTTTCTTCATTTTAAATCATGGGAGAAATAAATACTTGATCAAAATTTTCTTGAGTGTCATAGTAGCCAGCTTCTTCAACTTCTTGATGGTTGAAATGTCTCTCATGAATATCGTCTTTAATCTCATCATCCATAAATTGATCATATTCATAGTAACCTACCAGGTATTGTATACAACTTTCTAAATGATCACAACAATTTTGAACCAAAAACAAATATGGCTAATCTTCTTTGTATTTCTCAAAAAATATAGTATGAAAATTCTTTAACGAACATATACTAGTAGTTGGTAAATTTTCATACCAAGACCTGGAATTTCCTTCCAAAGTAAGCATGAACATCTTCATAAGACAATCTTCATGCCATTCAACCTATAGCCTCCATAAATGCATATGGAATTTGATAAGATGTAAGGTAGCATTATTACCTCTCTCATCTTTGAACTCTGGAAAATATGATTTCCAATCTATGCAAGGCATGCGATGCGGAAAGCCATGGATACTAGATTTTGCATAGGAGCATACCTGCATTCTATTCTTAAACTCATCTTGAAAACAACCAACAATATTTGATGAAATTACAGACCTTCACATTGTGGAGTCTCCATGAGTGTTCTACAATCTGGACTTTTTGACAATGGATTCGCCGTGAAAGATTTGAGCTCTGGATGGAGTCGCTGGTGAAAGATTCAGCCCTTTTGTTTCTAATAATTGTCCACCATCAGTAATCAAATCTAGAACTTGATACACTTTTCTGAGGAACATGAAATGTTCTTCCCCAATATGGCCTCCAAAATGTTAGCACTCTGTAATTTAATAAGGCTGAGAAATAATTGCAGAGGTAACCACAAAACCACTTTGGAAGTTGGGATCTAGCCTTGCCAGCTTCAGAGAGGGATCTCTCTTTCAGATTTAGATTTGTTTATATTGAGATATTAGGCTAGTTATGAAAGTTCAAAGTTTGGTTTATGAATTGGTTTGGTTGGAATAGAAAGGGAACATCCATTGGGCATGGAGTCTGCAAACTTAACAAGGATCTGTCTTAGATTTTCAAAGGAGCTTCACAGGGAAAGGTAGCTGAACTAACTGGATCTTTTAGATTTAAATGAAATGTAATAGAAGAAAAGATATAGGTTCAATTGAAGCTAAAGAGAAGTCAAGAATTATTTAACTTGATATAAGAAGAAAACATTTAAATTATCCACAGCCAAAATCAAAGTGTATCTTTCAACAAATTATGTTCATCAACTTTCTGTAAAGTAATTCAGATTTGAGAACACATAAGTATGGAAACAAAAGAAATAAACGCATACACAGTGAGAGAAGCGCTTCACCAAATAGTCCAACACATGAATCCTGAGAAGAATATCCTTTTTATTACTGGTAAGTCCATTGAGGCTTGAAAAATATACAATAGCTTTCTTCTATACAAAAACCAACATCTCTTACTTCAAATGATGAAGTATTTTTAAAAATTTATTACAAAATATCTTGATTTAAAATATCAGGATTCATTTCAAAATATCCAAAATTGATTGTAAAAATAGAACACAAATAAAGGCAACTAAAACTATTTTAAGAGTTTTGGCACTATCCTTGAATATTGTTGGTGATAAAAAATAGAAATTCGAATTTGATTGCAACTCTTTTTTGGTGAGGTGGCATCCAAGTCACTAACTATGCACGAGCTTTTTCCTCCCAAAATTCTGAAAAGTAAGGTCTAGTGTTACCTTTGTATATCCAAAACCATAATATATGTTAGAAAATGGAGAGAGGTTTTGTAAATTATTATGCTATCAACAAAAACCTCTTTCATTTTATGAAAATTCATTTCCACTTGCTTAGAAACGGTATTTGAAAATATTATCTAAACATAGTAAAATTCGGGAAAATATGCATGCAAAGCTTCATCTGAATCTCCCATGTTTTAAATGACTATGTTGTATATGAAAAAACATATTTTTAACTAACCATGAAACAAACATATGGCATGGAGGTGGGAGGTGACATGGAGGTGGAGGATGATGTGGAGCCACATGTTTGGTGGAAAGGAAGTGAGGTCTACAAGGGTGATGCGGAGAAATGACGTGGAGGTGAGTGGGGACAACAGTCCAAGTGGCAGGAAGTGAGTGGTGTGGGAGTGGTAGGGAGGTCAAATGGTAATTACATAACAGACATGGCCATGTGTTGGGATAGGAGTGGAGGGGAGCACGCAGAAAGAGCTAGCGAGAAAGGGCGAGAAGGTTGGCGGATTTTGGAGCGGGGTCGAAGTGGTAAGTTATTTGTGAAGGGGGGGTATGAAATAGCACGGAGGTGACATGTAAGGGTGTGACTGGAAGGGAGGAAACCACTTTTCGGACCCCAGCACCCCCCTCCCCCCCCACACCCCCCACAGATAAAGGTATGATGGGTAAGGGGTCTAGAAAAACCTTGTCAGTCGTTGATCTGACGAGAAGTCCATCGAACAGTCGAATGGAGTGCAAAACTTAACAAATACGATAATCACCTTTTGTCACTTGCTGGTTTTATAACATATTAAATTAATCATTTTTAATTTACACAATTAAATTTATTAAAACATAATTACTTTATCCTAAGGGCACATTTTGTGTTGCAAGCCCATTTATTTATCTTTTCTATTTTTTTTGGGAAATAATTTGCAATATGCAACATTATTTACAATTGGATATACTGAAAGAAAGTACTCAATCATCGTTTGATCCTATGAATCATAGGACCCTAATACACCCAACTGAGCATTTCATGCATTCCTATACCAAGCACATAACTTCCATTAGATTCAAAATAGATTGAAAAAGCTTCACATCATAACTCATTGGTAGCTTGTCAGTAAGGCACATTTGCAATCATGTTCGCTTCCTGTCACAACAAGTCAAACTAGTATATTCGACCAAAACATGTATAAAAATATCTCATCAACTTAGCTCAAAACATTAACCATCATAGATCAAAATCATAAATCGCATGTAACCATCATAAACCATAATCATAATCACATGTAATCATCAGAGACTAGAATCATAAATCATATGCATAACAAAACTAAAATACAATACCAATACTTATCCTTCATCAATCCTTACTTTTTCCTTTGTTCTTTTGTACACACATTAGATTGGTTTCCATACCTGGCAAACACCCAATGCCTCTTCCTCCACCAGGTGCACATACGCATAGTTTTCATAACATACATACAATTACACATGCCATACAACACAATGCCACGCATGCACCTATACCTGACATACAACACATACTCCTACACCTAGTGTACATACGTATACGTTCACAATGTACATCAAAAGACATTCATCCACACACAACGTGCGACACCACAAAATGCATACACGTACACCTGGTATACAACACAACTCATGAATCTATACCCCATGCACAACAAAATACATACACCTACGTCCGGTGTACAATGCAATACATGCACCTACACCTGATCTACAACATAACACAAATACGTGTCTAGAGTGCAACATAATGAATGCATATGTCACGATACCATGACTACACAATGCACATACATAATACCACATGCCCACAACACAGCATGTACGACATGCACTCAATCCCACACGTACACCAGTACCACATGTACCAAGCACCACCTGCACAATGTGTGCACAACATCACATGTACATGGCACCACCTGCACAACGTGTACACAATGCCATATGTACATTGCACCACTATACAATGTGTACACAATACCACACGCATGACATGTACACGACACCACATGTACACATCACCACATGCAAGACATGTACACAGCACCACCTGCACACAGTGCCACTTGTACAACATGTACATAGCACCACATGCACACAACACCACTTGTACAATCATGCACACCACACCATATGTACATAGCACCAAATATACAACATGCACACAACACCACATGTACATAGCACTGCATATCCAACATGTACATAGAATCATCTATACACAGCACCGCATATCCAACATGCATAGAGAACCATATGCATACAACACTGCATATCCATCATGCACACAGTACAATATGTACATAGAATCGTATATCCAACATGCACATAGCCATATATATCCAACAATGAATATGAAACATTAATACAACATTATCTGTACTAACACCCTGTACGTAATATTGCATAAATCACATGTACACACACTATATATGCACAATACTGCATGCGGACAATCATCCCAAATGCAGCATGTACAACATATACAACATATGCGCAATAGTAATACCACACATCTGAAACCACATTGCCCTTACTAAGAAACCTTGCTTGCAGTGTCAATTTCATGCTTATCCTAGCATGTTGCGGACCACACTTCTTTCATTTTGCTGATGTATCTCTCAGTATAGCCTGTCAATAACATAGACATAATATCAACTCATAACCACATGATACTGACCTCCTATGTTTTTCATGACTACTCTTCCCACTTGATTCATCATATACCAGGAACCTCTTCATGTCATTTACCTGTGTAAGAAATCATTCCTCGACAAGAACGATCCCTGATAATCCTGTCAGACGATGACATCATACATATATACATGCCTATATATAATCATTAGCTTAAGCAATCATCATCCTATCAGGAAATGACATACATACACACATACATGTATACATATATAAACATCGGCATAATCACGATCATAACATAATTACTAGATATAATACGGTAAAGGTTAAGAGAACTTCCTTTATTCATGCAAAACATGTGCAATATTGAGAACAATAGTCCCAACATATTCAAGGAATCCAACACATCAGATCCATTTAATTTAACTTTTCTTGATTACCTTTCCCATGATTGTTTTGTCATTGTCCATTTACCACAATGGACCTAGCCAGTCCAACCAATTGTCATAGTATTACCTTTCGTTGAGCTTACTCTTGCACTAGGCTTCATCTGTGTCTTACATTACTATTGAGTGCCACACAACTCTCCCCGAGCTCCATTAACTTTCCTCTTTTCCAAAAAATTCCCAAGACACTAAAAACATAAAAGGCAAGACAAGAAACAACCAAGAAAGAAACCATGAAACCAATAGTGACACCACAACCCAAGTGGCATGGTCAAGATGCAAACAAAACAACAATCAATCACAACAAAGCACCAAAAGACCAAAAGCACAAGACTAGTAACAAACACCATGACTCAATCCCCATGGTTCCCAAGGAAACTCAACTAGTGCATTCTTCAATATTTCATGGCAACCTCTCTTGCCATGCAACTCCCTGCATCATACTTCCATAAACACATAACCATCAGTGCATAAATAAACATAACAATACACCAGTTACCTCATCTTATTATACCAAGCATGTTGCTTGCAACTGAACACATCCACACCATATCTCAAGGGACTCCAATCCTTTGACAGATCTATAACTAAATAATAGCTAATATACTTTTCACATGCATGTTCATGAATATAACATGTATCCACATAATATGGAACAAAATAAAGGTTAAGAATATTTCCTGCATGCGAAGCACTCATTTGTTTGGAATTAAGGTTTCCAAACCTAGCCAAAGAAATTCTTGCCCAATTCCTTTCTTTTACCTCTTTACATTATTGGAATCAAGACTTACTATGCGTTTCCAACTAGTAGTGATGTAAACACATCAACTATTACCTTGTGAGGCCAATACCAGCATGCTTCCTACAACTTCTCACACATGTCAACCACATGTTCCAAATATCAAGACAATCATATCTAACAATTCGAATCAATATTTAGCAAGACTAACAACCATGTCATAATCCATAATCAACTCATATTCATTAGACATAATGCTACAACTATCACCTACTACACTCAAGTACATATCAACTATCTCAACACATGTTTTAGTAAAACCATCTTAAAGCATGATCATTGGAACGCATACTCATATTATGAAATTCATCAAACATTTAACCAACTTGCAAACATACCATGTTAAATAAATCAACTAGGCACCAAACACTCAAACACAAAATAGACGTCATAATAAAACAACCAAGAACCAAATATATGACATAAGAAAACTCATACCTTAGTGTATTTCAAGGGAGGCTATCTTATCTTCATAATCAATCTAGGTTAGCACAATATAACTTCACAACATATCAACTCAAACGTAAATCATGATATCCATAGTAGTAACTAACTAACATGTTCACATCATGAGATCATAATAATTTGTTGTTCATTCATAACAATCACATATGTACGATCGGTATAGATTAGTACGACACCATATCACAAATATGTCAACTCATACCTAAACATCATAACCATAACCATCTGCATAGGTCAAACTAGGTTAACATAATACATATAACATCGATATATTCAATGCAATGGACATAACCATCATGCATATGACCAATCCAAAATACATCATCAATATCTCAGTGAAATAACCCTAATCATCAAGTTAATAGCATATAACAAAAATAAGCTATATATCATGTGCATCAGCAACATATAACCTAATCATCAAGTTAACTAACCTAAGACAACTATCTGTTAACACATAAGATGCTCCTCAACAGCATATGGCCTAATCATCAAGCTAACAATCATATAGCAACAAAAAGTTAACCTAAAGCATACTCATCAACATCATATAACATGATCATAAAATTATCTAACATAAAACAAAAATAGTAATGCATACAACCACAAGTTTCTACCATCCTTGACTATCCAACACATGTGCATATTGTTAATGTCAGTCAGTTGAGCCTGTCACCAGTGATCAAATATGCTCTTACAAGGTGTTGTTAGGGTGTCAAGTCAAATTTTAGTCATTTCAGTGAGTCTTCAAATAAAAATTTGGTCATCTGTTGTTGTGTCTAGGTCACTATTTCTCCCTTCACTTACTCATTGTTTTGGGAAAATTTAGTGTTCTTGGAAAAACGCCTAACCCTCTAGACTAGTAGCTCAATTAGAAACAAAAATACAAAGTATTCTTTACCTTTCCTATAAATGATAGATAAAATAATAGAATAGAGAACCTACTTGTAGCTTCCGCTTGTTCCTTATCTCCCTTTACCGAGTCCGTTGTTCCTTCCCATACTTAAGCTGCTTGAGAAGTACCTGCACACAGATAGAAACAAGAACCCATCAAAGCATATGTTAATGATCTATTGATTAAAAATAGCATGGAATCAGATACATGATAAGTATATGAAAGCATCAAAAGACAATACAAGCGTATGGAAAAAGCTTTGAATACTTTATTAGTAAAAGGAAGAATTACAAACCAATTTGAATGATTCAGTATCATTCTTCCAGTTCAATCCCATATTCTCCTCACAACAAGAAAGACACTTTGACATCATTACAATACTTGCAATCAGCTCAAAACTCATATTAACAACATCTCTCTACAATTTCCACCCCCCAGATCACTTAGATGAGTGGTATTTTTATAGGTGAATGAAGGAGGTTATGCCATCAATGGTGATAATGAATGACTTTCTAAATTTAGAAATCAGTTCTATGGAAGAAGGGATAGGGGATTGATGTTCCTTAGCTCCTTTCCTCATCCAAATGTGAACTCAAAGGAGTAGGTGGCATTGAGAAACTTCTAGAAGTTTCCAATGGATAAGGAATCTTTCAACCCTCATGTAAATTTGCTCAAATTCGCCCAGTGTAGGCCAAAGAGGGACCAAGTGCACTGCATAGCACCCTGATAGTGTATGGTTTGTATTACAGCGCACCCTAATGAAGGCCTACCTGTGCTGATCTTCTTAGAGGCAATTTTTGGATGTTTTCAGTGATGGGACTTCTTGGGAAGTGAGGCATTCTGATGTTCAAATTCCATAGGGCATGTAACAACTGCATTAGTGGTTGATGGGCCCTAATAGTATCAATTTGTAAGTTGGGGTTGATGTGCCCAAATGGATCTATAACAGCTTCCCCCTAAAGCATCAAGTCGAAAATATATATGTCGATTGAAATGCTTTATCATGAGGAGAGGAGGTTTTGGAACGGAAGGTAACCTGCATCAATTACAATACATATATCATGATAATTTGATTTTTCTCATGAAGTAGATGAGGGAAGGCATACCCATGCTCAGCTCATAAACTTTCATTACATGTACAAATATAGTCGTCTACAGATATAGACCCATGAATGGTTGACCATGAATGTAAGGCCATTGTACATTTGATTTAGTACTCCTGAAAATATCGCAGCCCAGATGGATGAAACTAGATCTGGGGTCTTCAATCTCGTTCAATCTTTTGCTCAAGTACAAGTCTAACCATGTGAATAGATGTTCTGAAGTCGAACATGGAAAGACATCTTCTAATTATCGGCCAATGATGTAAGTCACTAATGGACGTGATAGGAATCACCGATAATGATAATGACCCTCAAGGTACTACAGTACATTTCACATGGTGTGAATAAATGATTTGATGTTGAACACCATAAAAATTCTTTCGGTCGAGGGCTAGTGATGTCAACCATCAATGGAAGCAAGAAACCTGCCATCGATGTATGCAAGCTTCAAGGTACTGAAGGGGTGTTTCTAAGTCAACTTCTTGGATGATGTGTTGATGTCGACAAGAAGCGACTCGTCGCAAGAGGGCCTTGATGTATCCCACATCTACGACATGAAATGAGGTAAATGAATTTTGATATGAAAAATCGACTGACGACAAAAAAGGTTTAGGAATGGCGATCATGAAAATGAAGGTTTACGGTATTGCAAAGAATGAAGTTTGAACTAAATGACTTCTCTTGAACATGTCAGCGACACTAAGATGAATTGGTAGCATTGAACCAAAACAAAGTAATGGATGGTATGATAGACCAATGATGTGATAACCATCAAGCTGAATGACCCAACTCACATAGTCACGATGATGAGGTGAAAGTGTCATGTTCAAGAGCAACTTGCTACCATAGAATTTTTTAGCTTTTTCCATTTTCCCCAGTCATTGATGACTAGTACCTCTTTATTTTTTATCAAGATTGACGAGGATAAGATATGCTTGTTGTATAATTTCACCCTTCGGGTGAATCCATAACTATTTGATGCTTTAACAAGTCTAGAGAAGGTGAAACTCGGTCTTGTCTAGATGGACAAGTTTGTTGCTATTTGATGTTTCTAACAAGTTTAATGACAAAGATAACTTGGTCCTTTTCATATTTAAAGAGTTTGAAAAGGGAAAAAAAGGAAACTCCACAAGCTCTTTTTTATAAATTAATATCTCAAGCCCGAAAAATCGTAAAATAATACAAGAGAGATATCATTTCCAATCCATTAACGAGCTAGAAAGGACAAGTGCTTGGCAATCGTTTCATGTTTAGAGAGTCTAAAAAGAGCTTAAAGAGGACTCCATTTTGAGGAACAAGTGGTGTCTAGGATAGCAACTAGTTTCGATGATGTTGGAACTTCTCAAAACATGTTGATTGATGTGAAGAGGATGGCTAATAAGACCACTCATTGCAACTATTCCTCAAAAAAGGTAAAACAACCAAGTGAAAGCGTATGATCGGCCAAAGGGATGGTGTCGATAGGATGAAAAAAACCAAAGCTCATCTGATGAAAATCCTGATAGAATGGCAATCACAAGGGTTGAAAATGGAAATGGTTTCATTTTTACACAAGCTTGAACCATAGGGAACTATGCTTGGGTTTAGTTTCATTTTTACACATGCTTAAAACAAAAACTATGCCTGGAACTAGTTTCATTTTTACACAAGCTTGAAACGAGAAAAAACTTTGCTTGAAACTGGTTCATTTTTACACAAGCTCGAAACGAGGAAAAACTATGCTTGAAATTGGTTTACATGCCCCTAGCATGATGAAAGGGAGAGTTTCCTATAACCAGATGGAAATCATTGCGGTGAAGCAAGACGGTTATCTAACGTCTTCTGGCTTCATCTAGATAGGGACAAAGGTGAATGGGGTGATTCCCTTCACATAACCTACAAGGAAACTTCACTTTACCATTAGGTGAATGCCCCCCAAACTTCATTATATTCACCTAAGTAGACTACTCGTGGCTATCAAGTGGATGGAATGAAGGTTCTTTTATGAGATCAAGTGAAAGACTCGACTGGGATTTTACGAGATCTAATTAAAGACTCGACTTGGAACTTTTCTCCAAGGGACCTTGTTTCATTTTTAAATGAGGTTGACACAAGACCAGGTTCTATCCTCATAGGAGTTGTTTCTTTTTTTTATGAGGTTGACACAGTAAAAGAACTATCCTCATGGACCTGTTTCATTTTTTTAACGAGGTTGACACAGTAAAAGAACTATCCTCATGGACCTGTTTCATTTTTTTAACGAGGTTGACATAGTAAAAGAACTATCCTCATGGACCTATTTCATTTTTTTAATGACATAGTAAAATAACTATCCTCATGGATTTGTTTCATTTTTTTATTGAGGTTGACACAGTAAAAGAACTATCCTCATATTCCTTGGTTTCATTTTTTAATGAGGTTGACACAAGACAAGGAACTATCCTCAAGGACCCTTGTTTCATTTTTTAACGAGGTTGACACAAGACAATGAACTATCCTTGGATTCCTTGTTTCATTTTTTAACAAGGTCGACACAAGACAAGGAACTATCCTCATGCCCTTTGTTTCACGACTCATAAGATGTCATGAAGGATAGATCTGGTTCCAATGCCCCCAATACATGTTGTACAACATCACTGAATTGATCGTTGGTTGATGTAGGTATGGAACAAGTTGATGCATAATTAACCCATGGTGGGGATGATACCATTGGTACAAAATGACCATTTAAGGAAGATGGTTGACTGGAAGCCATATTTGGACTGGGAAATGAAAGCTGGTCAACGGTGACAATAATGCCTTCATGTGGGAAACAAATAACTCAAAATAGTTTTGAAACAATAGCTCCCATGTCATAAACATAGTCATGCCCAAGTAGTAACTTGTAATCTAAAGGGCCTGGGACTACCATCACGTTCAAATAAATGATTTTTCCTCTCAAAGTAATGGGTAACTGAGGGAGGATCCCTAATGGATGACTGGTTATTCTGTTAAAAGCCAACAGATTCTGGGTAACTAGCACAAGCAGCATCAAACTGAGCGCTTGCCAAGCAGTTGAGGAAAGGATGCTCACTGATGCACCTTCATCTATAGTAGTGCCAAATACAATCATATTACAAACTTGTACTATGATCTGGAAAGGCACATAAGAAGGAAGACTTAATCCTGCCAGTCGATTCCAATCAAAGGAAGTGACTAGACTACTTGGAGGGGGTACCGTAGAAACGAGAGGATTAACCCCTTGAGTTAAGAGAGCGGGAGGATTTTCCTCCTATCTTTATGGAACAGGAGGATTTCCCCCAAGCTCATTAGAATCTGAAGAAATGAAAAGAACCTGAGTGGTATCATTTTCACTCACTTTGGGAAAGGTTCGATTAGTTGAAGGTGAAATCGGGTCAACTGTTACCTCGACCTGTTGATTTGGGTCGGGTATAGACATAGAGGATTCACTTTCAGTGAGAGTGGGTTTGACTGAAAATTGATTTTGGTCAGTCAATTCATCAACTAGTGAAGGATTTAGGGAGAGTTTCTTGTAACCAGATGCAAGTCATTGCGGTGAAGTGGGACAATTATCCAACACTTTTTTGGCTTCGTCCAGATAGGGACAAAGGTGAATGGGGTGATTCCTTTCACATAACCTACAAGGAAATTAACTTTACCCTTATTTCCTTGAACTTTACTACCACTAGTTGATGGTGTGTCACCAACATGATCTCGAGATGTTGATGACACAGGATGATGTGAACGAGAAGACCATTCTTCTAAGATTTGAGGAATATCAGGACAATTTTGAAGAAGATGGTCTCCCGCACAAAGTTTTCATGCATATAGAACTTTGTGAGGCTTGATGGATGGTTTCTCATCAGATGTTGCATTCAAAGCAATGGTTGCTTGATTGGCCTTCTGCAGAATTTGTTTCTTCTTCTTCTTCTTCCCTTTCTTCTTCTTCTTAGCCACCTGGTTACTAGTACTATTACTTTAACCAGGCGAAGAGGAAGAAGGGGAGGAATAAAAAACTGAGGAAGAAGGCAAAGGGTCAACTTTAGGATCAACTCAAGGTTGATTTTGTCTAGTTGGAGGTGTACTCGATTTTGGAGAAATCACGACATTTTGAACCAAGGAGGTTGAAAACAACCATACTGGCAAGCCAATGGTAAATCCCGGAAGGGACAATGTAGCCATATAAGGAGCACCAATATTTCCTAAAGGAGGAAAAGGACTAGGATCCCCATCAAAAGGAATTCCTTAATCGATGGACTCTGGATTTGTCGCCATATGTTTCAGCCTAAGATCAAATAAGGAGCGATCGAAGAGGATGTTATCCACAATCAATTAATTTTATTTTAATCAAAGTAACATAACAAAACAAAAGAGGGATAATCTAGGCAAAAAGGTTTACCAAGCAATTGTGAACTACAGAATACCTCCTGGTGAACCAGGAAGTACGGGCAGGCAATCTCCCTGAATGCTGTGTTTGGTGTATCACAGTGTACAAGGCGGCTGAGTCGGTTACGGATAGCAACATAGAGTTGTCCTCCCATATATACCCGAAGGTACGTGGAGGCCCAGTCCATATAAGCATTGTCTAATGCAAAACCGCATAGTGATAGCATTCCCATATACTTTACATACTGTAACACCGCCCTATATAACCGAAGGTACATGGATGAGCTACGATATACTCCTGTTCATGGAATGAGGTATCACACTTGGAATTTATTTCAGACAAGTTAGCAATAGTTGCTTTGTTTTACGATGCTGGAACACGTCTCTAGCCTAGACCTCTATATGTTTTCCGTTAGGTGAAAATGCTCCATTAGGTAAATTTAGATAAATTTTAAGTTGATCTTCTTTAGAATTTTCCTTTCAAGGTTCACCACGTGATGTATGTTCACAATTCCTAAAATGCAACTAATATGATAAGCATTCTTTCCATTCAATTTAATGATGAAAATCCTAGCTACTAGGGATAAAGAAAACAAGTACTTTTTGATCAATCAAAAAAGAGAACAAACTAGATGAATTTCCTTAAACCATTCCTTTCAAGCATTCACAAACTTTAATATGCACAATGCATTTTTTCTTTTCACATCCCTTAATGTTATGATGAACAAAAAGGAAATATGCACAATCGATCAAAAATCTCTTTTCATAAAAATGACGATTTTGCGACAATTTCTTTTCAGGGAAAAAAAGAATTTACGACACTTTCGATTTCAAAGAAATGAGGAATTACGAAAATTGCGATGAAAAGACAAACCATATGCACATATAAATCAATCGATCTTCTATGAATGAAGACTTTACCACAATTCAGTTTTTGAAGGAAAAGACGACTTTACAACACTTTCTGTCGACAAAGATCAATTGACCAAAAACTAACTTTGACTATAAACTGATAATGACAAAGAAAACATTAAAGAAACATTAATCAATCCAATCAAAGTAGGGTTGGATAAGGAGATGAAAAGCTATTTTCAGAGACAAAACGTCGTTGACATTTAGCAACTAATTCAAACAAGAGAATATTGGCAAAAACTTTTAGTTCCTAGATGGGAAACTAACCCTAAAGGGATTAGTGTAGGCAATAGTTAGAGATAGTGCACTGAATCTCTTTGTATCTATCCAGGAAGTGCACTGCAGCGCACTATGTCCTTCATTGGACTGTAATGATGACAGTGAGAAATTTTGAAGGCAATTTTGACACGGTTTCAACTCAATTTTCAATGAAAGAGGACTGAAATTCAATGAACGACCACAAGTACAGTACGTAGAAATGTCTTAAGAGGCTGATAAGCTACTAACATGGATAATCTCCCCAGTGGAGTTGCCAATTTTTTTTTGGGGGAAATTTAGTGTTCTTGGACAAACGCCTAACCGTCTAGACTAGTAGCTCAATCTAGAAACAACATTACAAAGTATTCTCTACCTCTCCTATAAACAATAGATAAAATAAGAGAACAAAGAACCTACTTGTAGCTTCCGCTTGTTCCTTATCTCCCTTGATCAATTCCATTGCTCCTTCCCATACTTAAGTCACTTGAGAAGTACCTGCACACAGACAGAAACAAGAACCCATCAAAGCATATGATAATGATCTATTGATTAAAAATAGCATGGAATCAAATACATGATAAGCATATGAAAGCATCAAAAGACAATACAAGCATATGGAAAAAGATTTGAATACTTTATTAGTAAAAGGAAGAAATACAACCCAATTTTCCTGATTCCTCATCATTTTTCCAGTTCAATCCCATCCTCTCCTCACAACAAGTAAGACACTTTGACATCATTACAACACTTGCAATCAACTCAAAACTCATACTAACAGCATCTCTCTACAATTTCTAGCCCCTGCAGATCACTTAGATGAGTGGTCTTTTTAGAGGTGAATGAAGGAGGTTATGCCATCAATGGTGATAATGAATGCCTTTCTAAATTTAGAAATCAGATCCATGGAAGAATGGATATGGGATTGATGTTCCTTAACTCCTTTCCTCATCCAAATGTGAACTCAAAGGAGTAGGTGGCATTGTGAAACTTCTAGAGGTTTCCAATGGATAAGGAATCTTTCAACCCTCATGGAAATTTTCTCAAATTCACCCAGAACGGGCCAAATAGGGACCAAGTGCGCTACATAGCACCCTGACAATGTATGGTTTGTATTGCAGCACACCCTAATGAAGGCCTACCTACACTGATCTTATTAGAGGCAGTTTTTGGATGTTTTCAGTGATGGAACTTCTTGGGAAGTGAGGCATTCTGATGTTCAACTTCCTTAGGGCATGTAACAAATACATTAGGGGTTGATGGCCCCTAATAGTATTGATCTGTAAGTTGTGGTTGATGTGCCCAAATGGATATGTAACACTCATGGTTCTCATCACTCATCATGGTCATTGTCTGCTTCGAGGTATCATATCTTCATTTAAGTGTCTTGGGTCATGAAATGGTCAAATTATTCATTTTAGGTCATGGTCTCAGTTTTCAATCCATGTGTCATCATGATACCATATAAAGGGAGTTAGAAGCTTAGGGAAAGAAAAATAAAGGTAAAGGTAATGTTTTATTTCAAATAAGACAATGATGCAGTACACTACCTCGTCTCATCATTTCCCATAGGGACAGTTTTGTTCAAATTATGTTTCTGACTAAATGGAGAATCATTTTACAAAAGTGAAAGAGTTTTTTGTCAATGATAGGTCAAGTAACAAAAACCTCCTTCAGTTTATGCATAGGTATTATGATTTGATATAAATTCCCAAAATACACTTGCAACGGGAGAGTTGTTACACTTCTGGAAATCTAGACTTCAAGTCAGTTTTTCAGGGATTTGGAGTAGGTGTTGGTAGTTCTTAAGGACTCTATTTTGTATCGAACATCCTAAGCTTTCTCATGATACCTTCAGATTGTGATTTGGATTAGTTGAAAGCATCCAAAAGTGCTATGAAAGTTGCAATTCCGCTTTTGTCAGATACACCCTGGTTTTTGGAGTGACCTTGGGAAAAGTCAATTTGTCTCCCTGATGGAGTATCCAAACTACATGTTTGAGGTGTCCATCTTGTAGCAAACTTCACGAGCTTTCCAATAAGCTATCAAGTTCACAATGTGGAGTATTTTAAGGCCTCCAAAAGTGGTTTTCAATTCGGTGTTGCGCTTCTGGAGACTATACTACGCTTTTGAGGGTGGCACTGTGCTTCTGGACACTGCGCTGTGCTTCCATGAACTGCGTTGCACTTATGCCAGAGCAGCCCAAAACTCATCCAAACTCACCCAAATTTTGATTTTGAGCTTTCAATCCTACTTCTTTCTATTCTAAGCTTGTTCACAAGTAAGTATCATCCTTTTGATCACCTTTTTCCTTTGGCAAGATGAATGCAAATGCACGTTCTCTTCATCTAAGGTTTAGGTGAAATTTTTATGCTACAAGCACTTGTGTAACTAATGGTTTGGCTAGTTTGATATTGAAAACATGTAAATATTCCACCTGATACCTCTGTACATGTTTAAAACACCCTTTGATTCATTAAATAACTTATCAATTGTCATATTTCCTTATCCTTACACAAACCCTAGCTCATACCTATCATTTTGGGCAATTTCCTAGCAAGACTATTTTTCAAATTCTCCTACTCATCTCTCTCTCATTCCACTCCATTCAAACTTCCTAAGTTTCCTACAACCCCTATCTATCTCCCAAAATTCCCCTACCATCATTTCCCTTCCCTAACTCCCTCATTTCATCATTTCCTTCCTTGAGCAAGAAAACAATCAGCTTAAAGCTAGACAACTCATCATGGAGAAAGAGCAAGCTAAATTGTTGCAGAAAGCAGGGAAAGGAAAAGAATTATTGGAGCCCAATCAACCTAAGGAAACTGAAATGCAAGGTGAGAAAAAGAAGCCAAGGACTAAGGGACTAAATAAGGCATTGAAAGAGGTAAAACACATTTTGTTAGACGAAGACCTAGACATGGAGGACAGAATTGCATTAGAGATCAATGAGGACAGAGAGTATTTGTTAGATAAGGTAAATGACCACTTGGAGAATCTTCTTGAAAAATCCAATATAGACAACCAACTACTAAGGCACATGGTACATCACTACTAGACCAGAAATATGTTTTATAACATCAAGGTCAAATAGTTGGAAAACAAGCTCAAAGAAATCCTAAAAGACCAAGATGAGAAGGGTAACTTAGAGATGCTTGTTGAAGCATCCATGAGGGCTTAAAATACATAATGTTTTAGCTCATGACCAATTTTTGAGGAATTATGAGCATTTTTTGTTTTTTGGCTATTTTTGTGCCTAATTGAGAAAATTGGCAAGGCGCTGCACTTTTTCCTCAAGGCTCCAAATGACAAGTGGATTACATTTTTGGAAAAATAATGGCATCCTCTCAAAACTCATTTCATAATATTTCTCAAAGAGGGCAAAAATTTTGAGAAAAAGAGGAAAAAGGGGTCAAACATCAACATTTTATCCCTCTTTTTGACAAGCGTTAAACTTCTGGAGACAACTTGGGAGAATGAGTTTTTGAAGGCCTTCCCATGGGTCATTTTCAAAAATTCAAGGTTTCATGGAAATTATACTTGAAAATATAGTTGACTATTCTTTCATATATTCATTTGGACCTCTAGAAGGCATCTTAAAGTGGGCTCAAATTCGACGTTGTGCTTCTGCAAATTTATGTGTTTTTCATTTAAATTTCACTGTTTAAATTTCCTAGTTTCCAATTTGACTTGGTCAAAGTCAAAAATATTGATGTAATATTTTTGAGTCAAGGGATCTCTACTTGAATGGTTCATGAGGCACAATACTTGCTAAGGTTTTGCAAATGGGGTAGCAAGCTAAGTGGGCTTGATTGTGGGGAAAACTCCACAGTTAAGCGCGCTTGAGCCAGAGGAGTTCTGGGATGGGTGACCTCCTGGGAAGTCTTGGTTACCGGGTGCAAGCCCCGGAAGTGATGATTGATGCTATGTGATTCATTTCACTAGTTTCAATCCCACTTCTTCACCCCTGTGAGCATCACCCGACGCAATGAGTGCTAAGTGAACTATTCAAAAATCATGAGAAATTAGTCAGTTACGACTACCTCTCATGGAAATGGTCATACGTAAATGACTTACTTAACACAGTTGAATCCAAAAAATGATATCTAATAATTGAAGTTAGTTAGAGGTTAGACGATGTAATCATGAATGAATAGACATGATAGTTTTTTTTATGGTTTAATAGGCCTCATTAAGGAAGAAAAGTCCAAAACAAAGTCTACAAGAAGTGTTTGTATTTGACCTTCTCACTCTCACCTGTTGGTTGAGAGAATCTTGGAATCAGTTCCACCACCTAGGAATTCGACTTCTAAAGGTGGGGAAGTGGTTAAATTGATTCTATATGTATAATTTCTCATTCAGAGAGAATTTTTGGACTCTTGTGGAGGAGGCTTGTATGTTTATGTTCTCTTCGGCTAATACAAGAGTAGTTGCAACTATTTTTTAGGAACCCTAGTTCAGTGAGTCTATGGTTTGTGTTTACTCTTTATATGAGTTTATAATGGATAAATCATATTTCTTAACATCTTCTTTCTATGAATTTCCTTGCAGTTATATAGACAAGATTCTTGATTTCAAACTCTGTTTATGTGGAATTCATAGTTGTGTTTATTTTCTTCTAAAGCTAATGAATTCATACTTTCATATGCTCATTAGTCTCTTCAAAACTCTCTAATTTATGCTAAATTGACAACATTTCAAGTATACCATAGCCCACTAATACTTAGCTCCTTTATATACTTATCTCCTCATTCTTGGAGCCTATACCTAATCACTTGCTCTAAACCCTAGTCCAGCAAACCTTAAAATCCTAAATTCAGAAATGCACAAACAAACATGCATATCTAGCCTAAAAACTTTGTTCTTTAAAGTTATTCATTGATCAATACTATGAGAGATACCTCTCTAGTTCAGTAGGGCTAGCTACTGAGCTGAAAGTGGTTCGAGGTTACCTTTTTCAATCTCCTCCTCGGCCTAGGAAATTGTAGAGGATAAAACTTTTGGCATCATTGCCAAGGAACGAAAGATCATATCTTCCCTGGGAAAGAACGACAAGGATTAGACCTAATCGCTAATGGTAAAAAGTGATCAGACACAAGAAAGGTTGTGCATATTTCACCTGGCGACTCTAGTTTCGAAGAATCCAAAGGTTTAGAATTATAATGGTGACTCCACTGTTCAAAAACCGATAGTTTGAAGAACTTCTTGGTGACTTAACTATTTTCAAAATGGATTCAACTGCTCGAAGGTATTCTCCTATGAATCGAGCTCACATTCTTGGTTTTTCAAATCGTATTCCTTGTATAGATTGGCAAACAGGGCTGCCAAAGTTTAAAGGCCTGGATGGAGAAGATCCTAGTTTTCATTTGGTCAAATTTCATTTTCATATTCACAGATTAAAGACTAAGTTTTATGAGGATTGTCTAATGAAGATCTTCATGGCTAGCCTAGAGGAAACAGTGAGGAAATGGTATGAGAGTCTACCATCTGCTAGTTTATATTCTCTAAAGTATTTTCATTCAATTTTCTTTCAACATTATCAAAGCTGCAATTTTTCCTTATCAATGATGGATAATTGTTGTGAGATTTCTTAAAATTTCATTAAATTTCTTGAATATTCGTATGGGGATGAAGAATGCACGGAAGAAGATATATTAGAAGCCCTTTATGATTTTTCTTCCCAACAAGAATTAGCAGTTTCCTCCTTGGATAAAACAGACTAGGATGACCCGGATGCGGGTGATTTAATGAGCCGTTAATGCCCATACGAGCGACGCCAGCATCGGGCATCATCGTGGAGCAAGTAGGTGATTTATGCAGCGCATTAAATCCCATTAATGAGGAATTGGATGTACATCATGCGGAGTAAGTTCTTTAAGATGATGAGCATACGATTCATTTTAATTGCCCAGAGCTCGACATTCTCTCTGGCTCATTCTAGCAGAGACATTCCCGGTCGAATTGGTTCACAGGAGTTGGGTGCTGAGCTGAGCATTTGGAAGCCATCATGGCTCCATAGAAGCCCGCATCTGGCCAGCCTCAAGCATTTAATTACGGTTCTTCTGGCTCCCATCTGGTATGGTCAATGTTTTTTCATTTGGTATATAACTGTAATAGGTAGTGTTACGGTGTCTGTCGAAGCTGCTTGGGCAGGGTGGGGAACTCATTCAGATAATTCTGGAATTTACTTAGGGGTTCTGATTTCTATATGTGCGGTGCTTTCCCTGGGTGCTCTCTACTCTGAGTACTGTTATCCTCTGTTTATTTCAAATTGGGGTGGGTCGTTCTTCTTCCACCTGCAACCCTTTTTTTCTCTTAGTTTATCAATCGTTGATGCTATGGCCCGACATCGAGGAATTTCCCGGAGGGGTAGTAGTTCAGGCACTCGTGGGAATGTTAGAGGAAGGGGAGGTCTTGCTCCACGACGCATTTCCCCGCTAGCTTCTGTCTCGCCGGCCTCACCACCATCCGACCACTCTAGTCCGTCCCTCTACAGTTCTTTCCACTCCTCCCGTTTCACATTTAAAAGCAAGCTAAACAAGCCTACTATCTCTGCTATTGTCACAGTCATCTTCTCAGAGGAAGAAGATGACCTCTCTGGCTCTGATGATCAATCCATGGATAGGACTCCCTCTCAGAAATCTGAGGATTCTCAAGGAAGCATGGCAGAGGAAATCCTCAATCTTCCAGAGGTGCAGCACGCCGAAGGTCATAAAGAGGACGCGCGCCTTCAGTAGACTCCTTCACACGAGGAGCTCATTCCTTGTGCACCGGCGCAGTTCTCAGGCACTTTTCTGTATCCGGTGTTGCCTCATGGTCGCAGTATTATGGATGTCGAAGATAATGTGATGATTGAATGGGTCAGCTCTCCTAGCAAAGCCAACGATGCAGATGCAGAAGTACCACCTCAGGTTGAAACAATCAATGGCGGAAAATGATGGAGCAGATCGGACGGCGGTGGAGGATTTTAGACAGCCCCTTTTTGATGAACTTTATGTCCCGAAAAGTCAGAAATGATGACGTATGGAGAGAGCCACGCGTCAACAGGAGATTATATCGGGCCCGTTCATACGGAAACTGCCTGCTGGTCGACGACGGCCCGTTATACCGGCGGTTTTGGCTAAGCGGTTCTGTGCTACTGGTGTTGTCCACGTCCACTTTTTTTCTGTATAATTCTCCATCGCCTTCTAGTTTTTGGTTTTTGGTGGTGATGTCTAGTTCTACAGAGTCTTCGGCTCTCGTTTTTATCTATGTAAACAGACAGTTAAGAGCTGATGGCAGAAGTTCTTTTGACAGAGGGTTGGCTTTCGCCCCCTCAGAGGTTCCAACCTCTTTGTAAATATTTTCCTCTTTTATACATAATAGAATAGTCTTTACTCAGAAAAAAAAAAAAAAAAAAAAAAAAAAAAAACAGACTAGGATGAAAATAGAGAAAGTCATATTCCTGATATTGAAAATGAAAATCACCAAGCCAATGTTGATTTAAATAAAACTCAATGTCCTCCTCTATCTGAAGATGAAATAGATCAGCGATTGAAAAACCATGTTACAGCCCAAGTTAAGGCATGTTTGCAGTGCTCAAAGAGTCAAGAATGTGTAAGAGAAATTTCTTCCATTATTGAAAATGAAAATCTAGGTCTAAATGATGACAGTCATGAGATAAATGAAACTATACAGGAATTTGTTGTGAGTAAACCAATTTGTGATGTAGATTTCCTGCAAGGAGATCAGCTAACAGGGACTATTTTCTTTCATGAAGAGGATAGGGATGACATGTTTAATAATATTGAAGAATGTGTTTTGTTCAAGGATGATTTAGGCTGTGAAATGGAAGAGTATGAGTCTGAGATAAACAGTATGCTAGAGATAGAATCAAAGTTGCTCATGCTTAAGGAATTTACATCAACACTCAGGTGGCAGAAATTCATACTTCCCTATGCCTTCCTATGGATCAACAACCAAGTATTCTTTCAGATCAAAATGAAAGGAGTACTTGTATCTTTGCTAGATTTCAAGACAAGGTAACATTTCAGATTTTTAAGGATCCTTACACTGATTTGTTGTAGCCATCTTGGAAGATGAATTTTCTTGTATTTATGGATCATGAGAACATGTTCAGTGGACACTTGGAGTGGCCTAGCTTTTGTTTTTTCTACTTCCTCAAGGAAAGTATGAGCATGATTCAAATAAGTAGCCATTTGCTGGATTGGTTACACTGGAGGGATAATTACACATGGTTGTATATACATCCACAGCAGGTGGGCGGTTATCATAAAGATTTGAAGCCTGAGGTGAAGGCCCTAAGATCACGATGGTCTGCTACCATAAGTAAGTTCAGTCAGTTTTTTTTTTTTTTTGTTAGTCAAGCAAGTTAGTTAGTCAGTCACTTTTCTATTTGAGTTTAGTCTTTTCATTTTGACTCCATGCCCAATAAACAAGGCTACTAGTTCTACGATCTTCTTGACACCTCTAAGGAGTTGCCATCCCTAGCTGGAGCCAATGTTAGTGTTAGTCAGTTCATCCTGTCACCAGTGATCAAATATGCTCTTACAAGGTGTTGTTAGCGTGTCAAGTCAATTTTTTGTCATTTTAGTGAGTCTTCAAATAAAAATTTGGTCACCAGTTGTTGTGTCTAGGTCACTACTGCTCCCTTCACTTACTCATGGTTCTCATTACTCATCAGGGTCATTGTCTTCTTCGAGGTATCATATCTTCATTTAAGTGTCTTGGACCATGAAATGGTCAAATTCTTCATTTTAGGTCATGGTCTAGGGTTTCACTCCATGTGTCATCATGATACCATAGGTCAAAACAAAGACATGTCCATCATGTAATTTAGTGGGTAAAGGGAGATAGCATCTTAGGGAAATAAAAATAAAGGTAAAGGTAATGTTTTATTTCAAATAAGAAAATGTTGCAGTACACTACCTCGTCTCATCATTTCCCACAGGGATGGTTTTTTTCAAATTATATTTATGACCAAATGGAGAATACTTTTACAAAAGTGAAAGAGGTTTTTGTCAATGATAGGTCAAGGAATAAAAATATCCTTCATTTTATACATAGGTTTTATGACTATAGAGAAATTCGCAAACTACACTTGCAACAGGAGAGTTTTTACACTTTTGGACAACTTGAGTTCAAGTCAGTTTTTCACGAATTTGGAGTAGGTGTAGGAAGTTCTTAAGGAATCTATTATATATCATACATCCTAATCATTCCCATGGTACCTTCAAATTGTGATTTGGATTAGTGGAATGCATTCAAAAAGGCTCTTAAATTTGGTGTCGTGCTTTTGTCAGAGACACCCTGGGTTTTTGGAGTGACCTTGGGAAAATCAATTTTTCTCCCTGATGGAGTATCCAAATTACATTCTTCAGGTGTCCATCTTGTAGAATAATTCAAGAGATTTCAAACTCGCTATCAAGTTCGTAATTTGGAGCAGTTTAAGGCCTCCAAAAGTGGTTTTTAAGTCGGTAATGTGCTTCTGGAGATTGTGTTGCGCTTCTAAGGGTGGCGTTGCGCTTTTGGACATTGCGCTGCGCTTGTGCCAGAGCAGCCCGAAACTCAACCAAACTCACCTGAATTTTTATTTTGAGCTTGAAATCCTACTTCTAGTTATTCTAATCTTGTTCACAAGTAATTATCATCCTTTTGATCACCTTTTTCCTTTAGCAAGATGAATGCAAATGCAAGTTCTCTTCATTTAAGGTTTAGGTGAAATTTTTAGGTTGCAAGCACTTGTGTCACTGATGGTTTGGTTACTTTTGATATTGAAAACATGTAAATATTCCACCTCATACATATGTACATGTTTAAAACACCATTTTATTCACTAAATAACTTAGCAATCATCATATTTCCTTATCCTTTCACATACCCTAGCTCATACCTATCATTTTGGGCAATTTCCTAGCAAGACTGTTTTTCAAATTCTCTTACTCATATCGCTCTCTCATTCCACTCCATTAAAACTTCATAATTTTCCTGCAACTCCTATCTACCTCCCAAAATTCCCCAACCATCATTTTCCTTCCCTAACTCCCTCATTTCATCATTTCCTTCCTTGAGCATAAAAACAATCAACTTAAAGCTAGACAACTCATCATGGAGAAAGAGCAAGCTAAATTGTTGTAGAAAGTAGGAAAAGGAAAAGTTGTATTGGAGCCTAATGAACCTAAGGAAACTGAAAGACAAGGCAAGAAAAAGAGGCCAAGGACCAAGGGACTCAAGAAGGCATTGAAAGAGGAGGAAAAACACATTTTTCTAGATGAAGACCTAGGCATGGAGGACAGAATTGCATTAGAGATCAATGAGGACATAAAGTGTTGGTTATATAAGGTCAATGAACACTTGGAGAAGCTTGTTTACAAAGCCAGTAGAGATAACCAACTACTAAGGCACATGGCACATCACTACCAAACCAAAAATATGATTTATAACATCAAGGTCAAACAGTTGGAAAACAAGCTCAAAGAAACCCTAAAAGTCCAAAATGAGAAGGGTAACTTAGAGATGCTTGCTGAAGCATCCATGAGGGCTTAACATACATCATTTTACATCTCATGACCAATTTTGGAGTAATTCTGATCATTTTTTGTTTTTTGGCTATTTTGGTGCCTAATTCAAAAAATTGGCTAGTCACAAAAGGCGTTGCATTTTTTCCTCGGGGCTTTAAATTACAAGTGCTTAAATTTTTGGAAAACTAATGGCATACTCTCAAAATGAATTTCATCATATTTCTCATATAGGGCCCAAATTTTTTGGAAAAGAGGAAAAAGGGGTCCAAAATCACCATTTTGCCCTTCTTTTTGATAGGCGTTGTGCATTTAGAGACACCTTGGGAGAATGAGTTTTCGAAGGCCTTCCCATGGGTCATTTTTACAAATTAAAGGTGTTCTGGAAACAAGACTTGAAAATATAGTTGACCATTCTTTCAGATACTTATTTGTACCTTAGGAAGGTATATGAAAGTGGGATCAAAGTTGGTGCTGCGCTTCTGCAAATATTTGTGTTTTTCATTTAAATTTCACTGTGTAAAGTTCCTAGTTTCCAGCTTGACTTGGTCAAAGTCAAAATCCTTGATGTAATTGACGTTATTTCGAGGTTATATGATGTAATAATTAATAAATTCACATGATAGGTTATTTTTATGGTTTAATAGGCCTCATTAAGGAAGCAAAGTCCAAAACAAAGTCTACAAGAAGTGTTTGTATTTGACCTTCTCACTCTCACCTATTAGTTGAGAGAATCTTGGAATCAATTCAACCACCTAGGAATTTGACTCCTAAAGGTGGGTAAGTGGTTCAATTGACTCTATATGTACCATTTCACATTCATAGAGAAGGGTTGGCCTTTTGTGGAGGAGGCATGTATGTTTATGTTCTCTTCAACTAATATAGGAGCAATTGCAGCTATTTTTTAGGAACTCTAGTTCAGTGAGTCTATGGTGTTTGTTTACCCTTTCTATCAGTTTCTAATGGATAAATCATCTTTCTTCACATGCTCTGTCTTCTTTCTATGAATTTCCTTGCAGTTATACAATATTCTTGATTTCAAGCTTGGTTTATGTGGAATTCATAGTTGTGTTTATTTCCTTCTAAAGCTAATGAATTCATACTTTCATATGCTCATTAGTCTCTTAAAAACTCTATAATCTATGCCACATTAACAACATTTCAATTATACCATGGTCCACTGATACCTATCTCCTTTATATACTTGTCTATGTATTCCTGGAGCCTAGACCTAATCACTTGCTCTACACCCTAGTCCAACAAACCTTAAAATCCTAAATTCACAAATACACAAACAAACATGCATATCTAGCCTAAAAAATTTGTTCTTTAAAGCTATTAATTGATAAATACAATGAGAGATCCCTCTCTAGTTCAATAGGGCTAGCTACTGAGCTGAAAGTGGTTCGAGGTTACCTTTTTCGATCTCCTCCTTAGCCTAGGAAATTGTAGAGGATAACACATATAACTACATTGATCAACTAACATTTGTCATGAATGTAACCATAACATCAAAAGACATGTTCATAAACCTAATGCATATAAATATCCTTAACCCCAAAGTCTAATGTTGTAACCTCATTATGATGATCTACATCTCCTGATTTATCTCAGCCAACACGTTAGCATCATAACAACAAATAGCATCATGATGACCTAAATTTCATACAATTACTTCACAAGGCATGTTTTACCTACTATTCATGCATAACTATGACTAAGACTATACATGCATAACAACTGCATAATTAAGCATACACACGGGAAGACATACTCCACAACCACACCTTCAACCTTCACACGGTGACATCACTACAACCATGATCAACACCATGCAAATGCAACAAGCACATGGACTACATGCATAAGGAACACATATGCAACCAACATGAAAGCATAATCAACACACAGCCCAAGGAGAGCACAACCATGCTTTGATACCACTATGTAACACCCTCCTCCCACATCTACCCATGAAACCAGCCAGCCGAGGTAAACATGTGACGAGAGGCTACCATGATATGATTCAACCTCCTAAGAAACCTTAAGGAAATTGAATCGATGGAACATCACATACAGTCATCTAATACCTTCAACAGAACCCTCAGGAGACAAGTCAGCCACTCAAACAACATGTCCCTGGGTCCCACTATTGTTCTGGACCTCTTAGGCCATAGTCGCTCTCATGCTATGGGAAAGGGAGTGACAAGAGACCCAAATTCGCTCTCATAGGACTGCATGCTAGCGACTATGGACCAAAATTTTCAGTTATGTGCCAGTGACCCCAAGATTAAGCCACTTTTTTGGGCCCAGAGCCCAAGCCACTACCCATAATGGAATGAATTCTTATAATCAGGAAAATTACAGGGAAACAATGACACCAAAGCAATGAGATGATCAAGACCTTATCCAAACCCCTACTAGTCATGATAGGAATTTTGTCAAACACTTAGTAAATATGCAACCTATAGGTGTAAATAATCGTTATGAGCATAGGGGTCTCATACTTATTTGAGATTCACTATGAAGCATTGTCTCCTTATCACATTAGCTAACATTTCATCCATTAGGTCATAGATACATTTATCATTCAATAACAAGCAAGAACATGATGAGATACATACATATTTGTTATCATAAAATACATACATAAACATCATAATAGGGACATAATTACCAATGAAATCATAGCCAAATAAACCACATATAATCTATCATAACGCTCATAAAGATACAAGGAGAAATAACCTTTCAGTAATGATAAAAAATCCAAACCCATGATCAGACTTCCACGTTCCACCCGACTGTAGAATGGGTGAGCCAAATCTCTCTTCAACAATTCACTCTTGTGCCATATTCCAAGCATGAATGTGGAATCTCATAAAACACATCAATCAAAACTCATCCAAGGCTTCCAGAGGCCATCCACCTCATCCCATCAAATAGTGATTCCACCTCATGGTTGGACATTGCAAAACCAACATCAGATCGGTCTCTATCCCAGCCTTCCAGGGATCCAGAGTGTTTGTTCCAACCTGACTCCCAGGACTAGTAACTCAACCCATGGCTGCTGCCTAGATCTAGAGCATTTTTCCAACCAAGGCTCCAAGACTAGTAACTCAACTCACATCTTTTACCGGGCTTCAGAGCATTTTTCCAACCAAGGCTCTAGGACAAGTAATTCAAACCACCAAGGGCTCCAGAGCATTTGTCCAACCAAGGCTCCTAGCCAAGTAACTCAAACCACCAAGGGCTCCAGAGAATTTTTCCAACCAAGGCTCCAGGAATAGTAACTCAACCCAAGTTGTTCCAGGGCTCCAGAGCATTTGGACAACCAAGGCTACGGGACTAGTAACTCAACCCAAGCCATTACAGGGCTCCAGAGTGTTTTTCCAACCAAGGCTTCCAGGAACTAATAACTCAACCCAAGCTAAGGAAACATGAGCACCAACCAAAAAAAAGACAAGGGAATAAACCCATAAACTCCATGGTTATCCAGGAAATGGCAAGGCTAGGCAATCAACTATCAATCTAGGAAATCCTCCATACCAATGATAGATCACTACCAAGAAACGGCATGCATGTGCCATGCATGCCAAAATTAGTGAAGGAAACATACATGCAACTCGGTACCTGCAAGCAAATTTTATGTAGTTGTTGATCCTGATGCCTTCTTATGCTTTCCTTCTCTTCCTTTGCCTTATTACTCCAAGAATCCAAATATGCCACACCCTCCAAGAGTTCTCCAAGAAAACTCTAAGTATCCAAGAGTATGAGAGAGAGAGAGAGAGAATAATGAGAGAGCTCCAAAATTAAATTGGTCACATCTTGCCCACTAATCCTTAGAAGCCTTTTTATTAATGAGGCCTCTATTTTCTTCATTTTCCATTATTTTCCTTCATTTTCCTCCTCACATGAAACCTGTGACCTTTCACCTTCCTTTTCTCCTAATTTCCATTATTTTCGTAAATAAAATGACAATTAATGCCTCATGCCCTTCCAAAGCCTTAACTGTTTCCTTTACCTATTTCCTTAGCCATAATAAACCAAATCAACACCCATTAGGATGTTTCCCCCACCATTCATCTTAGAATGCATGTCCCATCATCTATGCTATTTATATATTTTTACAATAATTTTCATCAGGGTTATTATAGTAGTTTCTTCTATGATTTCGATTATGAATTTTATTTCCTTTTGTGATGTTTATTTTGTTGTTATCTCTTGCGTTGTCTATTGATTTTATAACTAACATCCAATTACATGATTTGGGGTCTTGAAGCAAGTTGGTTGAGCTGGAAGGGAAGCCATTGATTCCAAATAAAGGGGCAACACATGAATTACATACTAAGTATCAGCATGATAATAAGTACAATGAAAACACATCAATTACATAATAAGGGCAACACATGAATTACATACTAAGTATCAGCATGATAATAAGTAAAATGAAAACATACATGGTTGGAAGGATTTCCACATGACTGCAATGGTACATCTAAGTAGGTTGGTTGAGTCTGTGGAAAGTATGGACAATAGAGGGATATCTCTTAACCCTAACCTTATACTAATATGTGCTTATGTATTGAATACAGTATTATGTTGTTGCATATAGATATGCAATTTCCAATCTTTTCTGATAGGGTTTCGGGGGCCATTCGCATGGAAAGATGACCACTCATAGATAACATCTAATGACAAAAACAACAACAACAACAAAACATAATATTTCCTAGTTCACATAAATAGAGAATGTGTTAAGTCATGTGTATATGTATGTGGTGTACATGTCAATATGTATACATGGTACTATGCCATATGTATGTGTATTTTTATACATGTGTGTGTGTGTGTGTATAAAGAGAGAGAGAGAGAGAGATTCATCAAAGGGTGAAGGTGATCCTCTTGATTCCCTTTATGGTGGAGGGTGGAGGCGAGCCTCTAGATTCCTTGTTGCTTTTACAACCAATCCAACATATAGAAGTCGAAGAGAAGAGAAAAGAAGAGAAGGCATTAGGTGCTTTCTGGGTTTGGTAATCAATCCAGTGTGTGGACATGGTAGAAGAGAAGAGAAGGCATTGGTTGCTTTGTGGGTTTGGAAATCAATACAATGCGTGTACATGGTAGAAGAGAAGAGAAGGAATTTGGTTAAGAGATATGCATTTCATTTAGATTTTGAGTTTATACATTATGGATCTAATTCCATGTTCTAATGAAGGTTTGGAATATGATCTAACCTAGTTTTCATGTGATAATAATCCAAATAAACTTCAACTACACCTCATGGACAATCTACCAATGATGTATGATATAAATTGATCACAATTACATATGATGAGTCTAATGGAAATTTATGTGTTATGATGTAGGAAAGCATGGAATTTCCTAGTTTGGGGTGGTTGGAGTTGGCTACAAGAGAAATAGTAGTAGAAACAAAAGAATTAAAGCATGTAGCAGTATGATGGTAAAATATTGTAGGGGTAGGGTCATTGTGGGACGCTAGCACCAATGGTGCCAACTAATTTCCATAAAGCATGTTATGAATAGTATGAAAGTGTTGAGGCAAGGACTTGCCTTGGTTATAAAATAATTCTGATGCAATGAAGCCTTGCCAAGGGAGAAGCGGATGCCTGAACTTGGAAAGTGAGTGATTAAATGGAAAGGGGTGACTGGGTTTCCCAAGGGAATAGCAAAAAGAGAAGTGAAGGCCAGAAAATAAATTGTTTTTGGTCATTAACATCGTTGGTTGGAAATAATAAGCACATTGGGGGTGTACTTGGGAAACAATGAGCCAAGAAGTATTCGTTGAAGGAATAAGGAGTGTAAGATGGCGGCTTTGGACCATTGGAAGATGGTTGAATTATAAATTGATGTTTGCCATATCCTTTTGGTTGTTGGTTGAAGAAAATGTGTATAAAATTGTAAATATTGTACAGACCTATAAATATAAAGCTCCATGAAACATTATATTTGTTGTTAAGCATGTATTTTGTATTGTATATGGATAGAGAACACTGAGGATGATGTTCCCCCAAGCAGGAGGGGTTTGTGACAACCCTAGTTATTTTCCATGTATGTAAATATTTGACAAAGAAAAAATAGGTTGAGTCAAAGGGACATTGATTCCATAGCTGAGGGGTTGCTTTCTTTGGATTTAAAAGATATTTGAATTGTTTTATGACAGCTATTTAAGATTGGTTTTTGTGTTTTAAATGATTGGCTAGCTGAATTAATTGAGCTAAAGAAGAAGGATGATAAGCCATGCTACTTTGGAAAATTTTACAAGGCAGAAAGGACAAGAAATTAAACAGAAAAGGGGTAAGCTTCTAGCTGGTGAGGTGTGCTAGCCACCCACTGCAACAAACTAACTAGCAATAAATAACCTGGGGGGCATATTGGCGGGTCACACCCTTTTTATTGGCTAACATGATTCTTGCATAAATAGGTAACTCTCTTAAGGTTGCATAAGGGATAGAAAGGGGAAAGGAGGATCAGAGTAGCTGGAAAATTAAAAAATTAAAAATAAGATAAAAATTAAAAATTAAAAATTAAAAATTAAAAATTAAAAAATTAAAAATTAAAAAATTAAAATTAAAAAATTAAAAAGGTGCAAGGGATAGAGGATAGCATTCAAACAGTTGGAGAAGGGATTAAAAACACTAAAGGAAGAGAGGAAGAGAGGAAGGAAGATATTAAAATAAAGGAGGAACATAAAGAAAGATGAAGAAATCAAAAAGGAAATGAAGAATTCATAGGAGCAGAGCAATGGATTCTTGGTTGGAAAGAAGATAGGAGGAAATTGCTAGGTGATGAACTAATTTCGTCTTGATTCCCTATTATCTATTGGGAGTATATGGTTTTTATCTAATTTCCCTTAAGGTTGGGGTGGATTAATTGTTCCTAGAAATTCCTAGAGGATTTTTAAGGCTTCATTATTGTAGTTTGATTTTATTATGGGTGTTGGAGTCCCCAAGTTGGGTGGAACCAAAGTGTTGTAATCTAAAGGTTGCAGGCAGCAGGTCTCTAGACTCCCTATGCATTTTTTTAGCTATAAATTGGTTGGTGGGTGGAGGTGGAAGAACTTATAGAATCTGCAGTTTGATTAGAAGTTGAGTTTAATCCCTGAGCAAAAGACCTCTTCGTCTCTGGAATCTAACTTGGGGGTGATAGATGCAAGTGAGAATTGGTTGCATCTTGTCTATGGTTGGGTGGAGATTTGTTGTCCTAGATTTATTTGCCCATATAGATTTGAGATATATTTTTATGATGTTTTTCAATAAAAATGAATATATGTTTACAGTGACTGATCTGAAATGATGTTATTGATGTATGAGGCATGATCTATAATTTTATGGTTTACATGGTTGACAGATATGTTTTTGGTATTATTTTTAGAGGTACTGGAATGGTGTGATGAATTCATGTTCGAGGAGTTGATTACAGTTATGGTGTTAAGTTTATATATTATTCCAAATAGTGTCTATGTGTGTGTATTGGCTACCTTCTAGTAGTAACTAGCATGAAAATATTTTAATATTTACAGTGATAATCTTGATTTTGTTGCAAGCTCTTGCTAGCACTTGCACATTTTTTAGTAGTAATAATGAAGGTTCCTTCCTCCCTGGACATATTGGTGAATCTACTTTGTATGGTTTCCTTCCCAAGTCTTTTAATAAAATATTCCCAGGTTCTTGGGTCTGTGATTATATCTTATCATTGCATAAGCATAAATAAAACCTTGCTTCTTTGTGCTTTTCACTGAGAATCCCTCATATTTGTTGATAACTTGTGTTGAAAGTTTGATTTTATGTTTCCATTAACCCTATACTTGACTTGATAATTCCATCTATGTTATATACATAATGAGATTTTTTTTCATTGATAAGTACTCTATATGTTTCTTAGTGTTGTGGTGATAATAGAATTTGGGTATGTTAACCTTGACAAATTTTATGTTTTAGGAAAGTTGATCTAGAATGTATATTCTTCATTCTTCTTAGAGATAGTTGTTGGTCTCTGCAATATGTTAGTCACATTAATTAGTTGAGTCTTGGGAGGAAGCTTAATCATCATACTAAACCCAAATTACAGTGGTGAAAATAGTTTTGTATGTGTTATGTTTGATAGAGACTGTATGGGTGATGTTGAATTTGTGTTATATTATCATGGTAATCATACCTTTAAAGAAAGTATGATACCATACCTCTTGTCTTAATATTCATTATTTGTATCCTTCATTTATGGTCACATTTGTGGAGGATGGACATGTTTCTATTAATCTCGATTTTTACGATTTGGATGCAATTAATGTGGCAGCTAAACAACCCTCTTTATTAAAGAGTATTGACTCAAATAGTTGTTTTTACTCGTTCATGGTCTCAAAAACCCTCAAAGTAAATTGATGTAATTTATATCCCAATGACCACATTATTATGCTGATGTCTCTTGCATTTAAACCACCCCTTTCACGGTTGTTGCTCAAATGTGTCTGCAACGACATGGTATCATTGGATCCAAAATAAATGTATACATTCGGTCTCCTAAGTAACTTAAAGCATAGTCAAATGTTGGCATGATGCGTTCCATTAGTGCCACCACTAAGTTATTATCATTCTATAAATATAAATTTTATCGTGAATGGAATACCTTGATGGAGGATTATGTTGGTTGTTTTTCATTAGCGTCACTCGGAAATACACTTGTTACATTGGGTGTGAACCACAAGAAATATTTCATATAACACATCGCACACCATGGTATTCACTAATCAGGTGCTCAAAATTAGGCTCAAAACTCAAATTGGTAGAATCTCGATAAACTTCACTTCAAATCGAAGTGCTCATTAGCCTGATTCCAACAGTGTGAACGACACTCGAATCCGAGCTCATATGAAGAAGTTAGAAAAAAGTCAAAGTTCAAGTTTGACTTGGACACATGGCAAGAGTGGATGACATGGCAGGACCCTTCAGCGAATGGGGAAGTGCCAAGTGGTAGGTTTCCATTGGCCCTGCATTTCGCAAATCACATGTCATAGGTGGGTCGGGGTTAAAGAATCAGCCATGGCAGGTGCGATGTGATGAATCGACCCCCAGCATACCCGGGTTGTGATGTGATAATCATAATCGCACATTGTAGAAGTGTAGAGTATCTATTACCCCTTACTCAGATGATTGTGAATTGCGATGGATCCCAGATGCGATAAGATTATGGGCTCCAATTAATAGTTCTGTTGGGTCCACTGTATCGCAATCGCACATCACCTCGCCACATTCACAGACCATAAGACCATTGGTTCTCCACCAATTGTGATTTGCAATGGAATAGTTGGTGCCAATAGATTATGGACTGCCACGCGGTGAAATTTTCACCCAGTTAGTGTAATTTTGGAACAAAATTGTAGGTTCATGCCAGAAATGGTGTAATTTGTGGAGTGAATATTGGGACAACTAGGAGAGGTCATAACTTCTTCATTTTTCCACCAAATTTGGTGCAAAAAGAGGCTAGAGAGCCATTTTTTAACATTTTGGACTCATTGGAGTAGGTTTCATAAGCATTTGAGCATTATAAACACATCTTTTTACTTTTTTGAGCACAATAGAGAGGCCCAAGCCATTGAAAGCTGGACCAAGGAGACATAGCCCAAGAGGGGTGAACTCCTTTATCGTGTTCCTATTGTAATGTGTTTTTGATGATGTTCTGTACATGTTTATGTTATTGTTCAATCTCTTATTTATGTTTAATTGCTCATAAAAATTAACATAAAAAATCATTTTTCAGTTGTAAAATTCATGAATCCTTAAGCACAATGAAAGAATTTTGTTTCTAATCTGAGGAGGATCTTATCACAGCAATCTAATATTCTAAATCAGATCAATTTGGTATCATAGCTCTAGGTTTTCTTTGTGAAAGAAGGATTTAACTATTTTCAAGTTTATGTCATTCTTACAAGGTTAAAACTCAAAAGAGGAGAAGGGAAGCTAGTTGGAAGCCCTGAAGTTGAGTCAAGGGGATGGAGAGCAAGGTTTCCACAATCTCCAACACCAGCTCATGCTCAAGTTGAAGTTGAGACTCCAGAGATCATGTCTCATGAAGGAGAATCTACAAACATGATAGAATATAAGAAGACCTTCAAAAAGGCTTTCTTTGATATGAAAAAGATGGTTAAGGTCCTGTTGATGCCCCCAAAATCGTTGAAACAACATCGGGGAAACCACCCGGTCCGGACCTTAGTGCAGCTCCTTTTCCGTTTGGGATAGTGGCTCCGACTGGGGATAATGGGACCAGTTTCCCAGAAATATAGATAAATGGGATGGATGAATGACTTCTGAATTAAGCTAGCGGTAAGCGATGGACTTAAACTATTAACAAGAATATAATAACTAAAATCTATCCCGGGGTCTTATCAATCTTTCAAAACGTAGCGTTTGATAATCTATGCTTTAAGGCAGGCATGTAGATGACTCTAACACTAAAGCATAGAGGTTTAAATCATTTAAGATTGCTCTGCATAATTAGTTATGCAGAGCGATAATAGCGAATTACTACACTTATTCATTTATATCATTGACACACACATGATTAAAAGAGATAACAAATCACAGAACATTCAATAGTGAAATGAAATGAAGATTTGCTGTTATATCACATGCATGTATTCAACAATAGCAAAGATAATAACACAGCAATTCATATAAAAAGAAAGAATGCAGATACAGATAATAGTACCATGTAAGCTGCTCAACAATCCAGTCTATCAATCGCTATGTCGCAGTTCTTCCTTCAAACCAGAAAGCATTCCAAACAAGAGACAATAGTGCACAATTGAATATAACAACCTTCTCGTTAAATAAGAACTATTGGTCGAATTTCACAAAAGAATATAGGCTGAAGCACAGTAGTGCAAACTTCAGCTTTTAAGTCTGTTACAAAATTTTACGACCCTTTCCAAAACAATGAAAGGGTCTATAAATACTATGCTAATCTAAATATCTAAAAAACTGAAAAGCTACTAAATTGGCATTAACAAATATCATCATCTTTTCAGGCGATCTGGCAGTCGGCGGCGATGCTTCATTCGGTGGTCTCTTTGCCTTTACTCCTTCGCTGACATATCGCCAGCATTGGCTCTACTTCTGGTGGAGTGTTGAGACGCGAAGTTAGCTGGGCATCATATGTGGCATCTTGAATGTCGGAAATCAGGTATCGGAGGGCATCTGTTAAACAGTTGAGAGCCGACCTTTGAGAATGTGGTTTAATCAGAAAGAGCCAGTATGCATTGGTGGTTAAAGTATTTACTCCAGCGATTAACCTTCCTTGTTTTTCCAGATCAGGATAATTTCTCTGCTCAAGCATGTTTGCTGTTGTTATGCTTCCAGGTGTGCACTGGGAGATCATGTTTGCCAGATAGAGTGTGTCGTTGACTAGATTGATCATGTTGCTGGCAATCACTTTACATCTTGAGGCCGCCCTTTCCGCTTTCATTACCTGGATGTTCCATTCCATGAAGAGTATGTCCTTGTACGCCTCATAAATTCGGGGTAAGTTTGCCACTTTCCCTTCTTCAGAATCTTGCCACTCAAGATATTCGGATATGGTATCTTCGGCCTGATCTAGTTCATTTCGGGCTTTCTCTATCTGTTGACATACTGCTGTGGATGTTTCGCATAATGACTCAGCATCCGTAAGTTGTCGGCATAAGAGCCTGATCTGAGATATTAATGCACCATTTATGCGAGTTGCCTCTGCTCTGAAATCGTTGACACTATGGGCGTCCTTGATGATTTCGAGCTGTGCCGATAGCTGATCTATTTGCTCATCCTTTGATTTCATTATCAGGTCATTCACCATTCTCAACTGTGCCAATGTCTCTGACAATTCATTCTGCCTCTGGACTGCGTTCTGTTCTTCGATTTGCAGCTGCTGGGTTAAAAAATTGTTTTCTTGCTGTTGAGCCAGCAACTGCTCTTCTACCTGTGCTGCCTTGTTTTTCGCCTCAATTACTTCTGCCTGTAATGCATAAATTTCATGGTCTTTAGTTTTTAACATAAGACTTACCTCTGATGCTTTGTCGATAGTTGCTGCCGAATAAGCTCCCGCGAATTGCGATAGCTTAGTTAGATCATCAGAGGGGTCCAATTCCCCTTTCCAGACCACATTGCCCGTGACTGTTTGCTCAGGAGAAATAGAAGGTTGATCAAGCCTTCGTCTCTTCCTAGAGCGCCTAACAATGGCTTTATGCTTTGGGCTGTAGAAAATATCTAGGGGAGGAATTTCTTCCACCTGGAGATCAACTTGATCGGACGGGTCTTGAGTGATTACCTCGACATCCTGTGAAATGGGTGGGCCGCTGGTTCTTTCTAGAACCTGAGAAGAAGTAGTATCGGGAGCATTGCTTGTTTTAGAGGTGTCTGAGTCTTTAGAGGCTTCCTTACCACTGATAATGGAATCGAATTGGTTCCATTCTTTAATCAATTCAGGATTAGTGGAGGTTTGCTCATGTTGCTCTGTGTGGGTCTTGCTCCGTTCTTTTTCTTGTTCTGCCCTCTGCTGCTCCTCCTGCACTTTCCGCTGCTGCTCCTCCAATTCCTTTTTCTGCCTATCTTCCTGTTCTTTCTTTGCTTTCTCTTCTCCTATCTGCTTCCTCTGTTCTTCTATCTCTTTCTGCCTTCTTTGCTCTTGATCCTTCTGTGCCTTTTGCTGCCTCTCTAGCTGCTCCTTTTTCTGCCTTTCTGCCTGCAGCTTGTTTTGCCTTTCCTCCTGATGTTTATCCTTTTCCTTAGTTGTAACATGAGGTGATCGCATCTGTTGCCGACCAGGCTCGCTTGAGGAAGATGCTGGGGTTGTGGATAATAAATCTAGAGGCAGAGTTTGCAACCTCTGCTCTCTAAGTTTATTAAACTCAGTTAACGCCTCATCATTGTATCTTAATGCAGCAAGCTGTTTGGTTAGGCCTATTGAACTGGCACCTACGAACAAGTCATCAAACATGTCTTCTTGATGGACAATTTTTGACAGTTTGGCCTGTTCTAGGGCAATGAAAGCAGTCTTGTTTGGATCATAGAGTCTGTTTGGGATAGTGGCCAGGGATATCATTTGGAGTTTTGCTGCTTCTTTTTCTGCATGCTTGTAGTTAAGTAAAGTATAAACTCCAATTCTTAAAGGAAAAGAGGGCCAACCTCTTTTCTTCTCCTCTTTGAGAGTTTGTGTGACACTCTCGGACATAATCTGATAGCAGATTTCCCGGGCTAATAGTTTGTCTGGGATGTATAAAGGGAGAACGTGTGGCCTAGCTTTGCTTCCAAAAACTCTAATATAGGTGAAATGCTCTTCCCCGAACCAATCTGCTAAGGCTGGTAAGTCAAAAGAAGCTTCAAGAGAAATTCTTGGGATAGGTCTGTCGAAAATAGAATAGTGAATGGGCACCATGAAACCATTGCAAATTTGATACAAATGGTCCTTGTAAGAGGACTTCCACAATTTCCGATGGTACAAATGGATGGGTGTTGGATCATGGGTGGTCCATCTCCATCCGAGGACAGGAAACTTAGAATTAAAACACAGGGTATCCATAATGTAGGCAGAGTAATAAAACGGTGGGATTTTCCTTTCGCTGACTATGGTTTTGGCTCTAAATTCACGAACAGCTATGACCAACTTATCAGACAGAATAGTGGCCCAATCCATAATTGTACTATTTACAGCCGCTTCCATTAGGGGAACCATATCAATATGGATATTAGCGGAGTCATGTAATCCCCACAATCTACACATCATAATCCCCGCATAGCAATAGGGAGAAGCCAAAGAAGCATTGGAGTACTTACCCGAACTTTCATGCTTGTGTTTGGCTGGGTTCTGTCTCCAATCTCGGAGGGGTTCGGATGGTGATTCATTCTCTTTCGCGAACTTCTCCACGAAGGCTCTGTTATAGACTAGCTCTGGTTCAGGCAAATGATACATTCGCCTCAGGTCATCAGGCTTGAACGACCCGAAAATCCTTCCATCTCTTGTATGAAAAGTTCTATCAGTGAGAGGAATTTCCTCGATCGCCCAGCGTACCACATCAGTGAAAGGTAGGACCTGCTCTCTTGCTGCTATTCTGTGCAAAAGGGAGTCGGCCAAGTCTTTGAGAGTTGCATCAGACTTCCTTTGTTCATCCACGCTAGCTTCTGTCACTGTCTTCGCCGGTTGCTCGGCTTCTAACAGATTATATGTACCCTGCCATGTAGTGCTAGGAAGACCGGTGCATGTAGTATCTGAGATTAGGCCTTTCTTCGAAACTGTGACAGCTTGACCTGCGGCGGGTGCAGTAATAGAACTCGCAGCCTTCTTGAACTTCTTCCCCATCATGTTTAGGCTTCTGTCGAGAGCTGAACTCTACACAAATGCAAGAGAAATCGTAACAAGGAAATAACAATGACAATCCATAACGGGAAAGATATAATACTTGAAGCGTGGCAAGATCAATTCTAAAAGGGGCTGCGGATCTAATTATTTAAGAAGACACCGCAGATGCAATGATGGTGATTTTACAGCCTGCAGCTTCATAAATGACCATTACGTCGTCATTAGGCTGAATGACCCCTTAAAGCGTGCAACAGATTTTTTAAAGGTCTAATCGTAAGTATTCGTTAAATCGAAGGGGCAAAGTTTTAATTACGCATGCATTACCTTATCCCTGCATTTAACGGTTTTTTGAAATCTGTGCTTTATCAACCAAATTTGAATATAACTTAAAAGCTTGAAGCAATTACCTTTTAAGAACTCTAATCATCGTTACACGTCATCGGATCGCATTGGGATGTAAGTGATACTATCATTTGGGAGCTGTTTTGGCGAATGCCGATCGCGACATCGCATCGAATTAGCGCATGAGCACATTACCAGATGTATGTCAAATGATTTTCCGATTTCCGACTGCGATATCGCATCGCATCGGGGAAAAGACCTGCGCATCCTGTGAAAGCGTTTGGGATTCCGCCGACTACCGATAGCGATATCGCATCGGGTCGGGGCTTATGACTTAAGACGTTTTTCACAAGAGGCAGTGCTGATAACAGATTGCTGATATCACATCGCGTCGGGGTGTAAGATATGTGTTCTTTTGTGTGTGCATTGACTACCGCCGATCGCCGATAGCGATATCGCATCGGCAAGGACCAAGGTGGTATTTAAATGTGTTTCTCTTGTTATTGCGCCATGCGATCTTGGGATTGCTTTTTCGCATTAACCAAAAATTGCTTGATATTTATTCAAAAAGGCTCTCATTCGCAAATTCGTTTGATTATCATTCCTTTTTTGAACAAATTCATTAATGCCAAGAATTTTTTTTTAAAAGGGACCCATTTCATATGTTAATTGTTTGTGAAAAAATGTTATGAAATGGGGGGTTGTTGTAGGGCACAACAATTGGCGATTCGCTGGCAGAACCAGTTATCTCTGGACTGATAAAAATACTTAAACCTTTTCAAATAGAATTTCTACAAGGGAAAGAAAATTTCTAATATAACTAGATATCTATTGATTCTGAATAAAGTAGAATTCTTCTGTTGACTTCCTGTTTTTGTAAAGAAAATAAATACATTCTAAGTTTTAAAACAGGTCTTTAATGGTTTATAATGGTAAAACAGAAAACTTTTCCCAAATCAGCTTTTAAAGTAAACCCCTCTGTCATAGGTAGAGCCTCTGCTGCCAGCAAACGTTTATAGTCTCGGCAGGGTTACCTTTTAACCATGTTGTTGTCCATTGTTCCATTCACTTAAGAGTGTGACTAAACATAATGAATTCAAAATATGTTTGCATATTTTGTACTTCATTTTCTTTTCTTCTTTGTTTAAGATAAAAAGCCATTGTCCTGGTTTGGTGGCCAGCTATTGACAATGCCATTCACTGGTAGTAATCTAACTGAACAAGCTGGCTCATGATGAGACCCCTTGTCTTGTAATTTCAAGCCATTACCCTGTTTGGTATGCAGTTTTGGTAATGTCAGTTAAATTATTTTCCTATGAACATGGTAAGCAGGCTTGTAATAAGACCTCTTATCTTTAATCTTTATATTTTAGAATTACACTCTGAGTAATCATAAACTTTAGTGAATGGGATGAACAATTTTCTCTTTGAGAGTAAATGGATGACAGATTATGGGTTAAATATGTTGAAGATGGATTAGCTTCTATCTTAATATAGATAACCTTTGGAGACCAATTTTAAAAGACTCACAATGACTCATAGAACTTTTACGTTTTGAGAGAAGTTTACAAAGTAAGACTGCGATCTCAAAATAAAAAGATATCTGATTTCCTAGAAATGATCTTTCTTGTTTTAGGATTCTATTATTCAAAAGCAAATATTGATAGTGCCCCAGCGAGACAACTTTTGACTACAGCAAAAGGTCAATGGAAGATATCCTACACCCTTATTTTCTACAAATCCTACAAACTATAAAAATCTATCAAATTATAAGGAGAAGGGGTTACCTCCTCAATTAAAGAATTTCTTTAAGATCAGACCATTAACAGGGAGAGAATCTCTCACCCCTGATAAATCTTGCAGTATAAAGGTTGAATGGCCTATCTTTTCACAGATCTGAAATGGTCCAAGCCATAGTTTTTGAAATTTGGAGTGTTTACCTTTGTCTTCATGGGCTTTGTCCCATTTCAGGACTAGATCACCGACTTGGAATTGTTTAGGACTAGATGATGCTAGATCAAAAGCTGCTTTAATTACTTGTTGATGTTTGGCGTGTGTAATCTTGGCCTTTTCCCTTTCCTCTTCAAGTTTGAGAATTTGATCATATCTGAGCTGGATAGAGGAAGAAGGCGTTTCCTCAATGAATTGCACTAGGGCTAGAGAGGGAAGGAGAAGATTGGTTGGTATAATTGCTTCTTTCCCATAGACAAGTTTAAACGGAGAGGTTCCTATGGAAGCTTTCTGCGTTATCCTATCGGCCCATAATGCAAATACTAAGGATTTATGCCAGTTCCTATGATTCTCTTCGATTGTTCGTTTAATAATTTTGATTAGGTTTTTATTAGTTGATTCTGCTAGGCCATTACCCTGAGGGTAATAATTAGCAGAATACTTTAATTTAAACCCTCTTTTGATAGCGAAATCAATGATTGCATTACCTGAGAAATAAGAAGCATTATCAAAGACAAGAGCGTTTGGAACACCAAACCTGGTAATGATGAACTGGTCTATAAATTCAATGATAGCCTCAGAGTTTGCTGTTTTTAACGGAACTGCTTCTACCCACTTCGTAAAGTAATCAGTGGCTGTAAGGATGTATTTATGTTGCCTGGAAGAAGGTGGATTGATTTCTCCAATGATGTCCAATCCCCATTGTTCAAAAGGCTGTTCAATGTTGACTGGTTGTAAAGGGAAAGCTGGTTTTTGTTGTCTTCCACCAGAAGTTTGGCATTTGAGACATTTCCTTACATACTCGTGAGCGTCTTTAAACAAGGTAGGCCAATAGTAACCAGCATGAATAACTTTATGAGCCGTTGTATCAGCTCCAAAATGTCCTCCTGCCGGTCCGTCATGTAGCTCCTGCAAAACCTTTTGGGCCTCAGGTTTTTCAAGACATCTTAATAGAACAGAATCATAATTTCTTTTGAAAAGTACATCATTAATAATCGAGAAATTCTTCGCTTTTAATCTAATGGCCCTTTTGTTTTTGTAAGACAAATTTGGAGGTGCATAACCATTCTTTAAATAAAAGATTAAATCTGCATATTGAGATTCGGAATCTGTAGCACTTATCTGATTAACTTCTCGGGTTTGATCGGTATCGCTTGATTCCGGAATGTTAGATGCTCCTGCCAATATCCTGCAAAAACCTTGGCCTTTAACAATCTTTGCTGGCTTTATTTCTAGGTCATACTCTTGGAGGGCTGCGACCCAGTTTGCCCTTTTTTCACCCAATTCTTTCTGAATTAATAGTTGCCTGACTGCCGGGAAAGGAACTATTACTTTAGTATGGGTTTTTAAAAGAAAGGGTCGATAATGTTTGACTGCCTTAAACACAGCAAAAGCTTGTTTCTCAACGTCAAAATAATTTAACTCGGCGCCCTGAAAGTTTGAACTAAAGAAGGAGATGGGCGCTTCGAAATTGTCATCATTTAATTGCGTGAGTACTGCAGCGTAAGATAAGTCGGATGCGATGGTATACAACGTAAAATGATTAGAAAAATTTGGAGTATTCAAGGCTGGGGCAGTGACTATTGATTGCTTGATAACATCAAAAGCATGTTTTTCTTCTGATCCCCACCTGAAGGTTGAATTTTTCTTAATCATCGTCTGGAGTGGTAATACTATCTGTGAAAAATCTGGAACAAATCATTTGACGAAATTAATCTGACCCAAAAATGACTGCATCGCTTTTTTGTTGTGTGGAAAAGGGATTTCAGAAATTTCCTTAATCCGATCGGGATCTATATAAATGCCATCTTTAGATACAATAAAGCCTAAAAGCTTACCCTGGTCAAGAGCAAAGAAAGACTTTTTTGGGTTGAGAGAGATGCCATATCTTTTGCATCGCTGAAAAATCTGATTCAAGTCATGCAAATGATTAAATCTCTTTTTTGAATACACAGTAATATCATCAAGATAGACGACTACTGTTCGGTTAATCAACCCTCTAAAGGCTGTATCCATAGCTCTCTGGAACGTCGCTCCTGCATTTATGAGTCCAAAAGGCATTTTTTGATATGCATATGTTCCCCATTTTGTTCTGAATGTGGTTTTGAGTTGGTCATCAGGATGAACTAGAACTTGGTTATATCCTGAGAATCCATCAAGAAAGGACATCAATTCAGATCCTGCCACTGATTGGAGGATCTGCTCCATAGTAGGCAATGAGAAGTTATCTTTCAAGCTCGCTTTATTCAAGTTTCTGAAATCGATACAAATTCGGACGTCGCCATTTTTCTTCCTGACTGGTACCATATTAGAGACCCAATTTGAATGTCGGACAGGAAAAATAATTTTGGCTTTTAAAAGCTTGTTAAGTTCCGACTTTATCTGGCTCTCCAAATTTGGGTGGATTTTCCTCAATTTCTGCTGGATCGGCTTCTGATCGGGAAGCATAGGAATAGTATGCTGGATGATAGATGTGTCATATGTCTTGAGGTCATCATACTTCCAAGCAAAAACTTGTTTGTTTTTCTTTAAGAGTTTAACAAATGCTTCCTTTTCTTCTACTGAAAGTCCTAATCCTAAGTTGATATTTTGAGGAGCTTGCTCAGTTCCCAAATTGATCAATTCAAACCTTAAGGTAGAGCTTTGGAGTTTTGTATTAATTACAGGTTTGAACCTGTCTTTAATGTCATAAAGGTCTTCGAGCTTTACCACAGGCTTAGGGATCGCGTTCTCTTGAGATGTTCTTTTCATTTGGGAATCATGCTCATCTTCTTCAATGATTTGATTGTCATAGGATTTTTCAGAGGTTAAGAATTGTAAGATATCCTCATCGTGGTTGAAAACCCTCCAATTAGTGATATTATCAGGAACTGAAGGCCTAAAAATTAATTCTACAGAAAATCTATCAAGGCTATAGTCTTCAGAAGGCAGAAGTTTGGAAGCTACGTTGGCTAGTAAGTCGGCTGCTGAATTCTGTAACCTAGGAATTGAGGAAATATTGAATGCTCAAAAATGTGAAGTGAGAACTTGCACTAGCGATTGATAATGCTTAAGATGGCTTGAGAGGCAATGAATTGCATTCCTTACCTGCTTAACAATGATCTCACTATAACCGAACACTTTAAGATATTGGACTTTAAGGCCGATCGCCTTATATAATCCTTGGACCAACGCTTCGTATTCGGCGGTATTATTGGTACACTCAAATTCTAGTCTACAGGACAGCATTATCTTTTCTCCTTGCGGACTAACCAAAATGCAACCTGCTCCTGAGCCCTCACTGGACTTGGAGCCGTCAAAATATAAAGACCAAAACAAAGGAGTATTTACAGACAAATTTACAGCTTTTTCATCATCATTAAAACATCTAGACAAATCTGTTTGTGAGAAATTCTCAATTTGAGATGTGCAATGATTAGATAAAAAAGGAGAAGGTTGGGCAACAAAGTTGCCAAAGAATGATTCTGACGAATAATTCCCCAAAATGTTGTTATTGAACGCAACAGGCTGGTTTTCTTGTTCGAAGTCAGTTACTGTGTGGGTCATATGTTTCTCACGATCGATCCTGATTTGATTAGGCTTGCCTTTGTGGGGAAGCCACATATGTGACCAATCAGTGGAAATGTACCCATGCAGTTTTTCGGACCAATCTCTGCTCAGAATTAAGCCGTAGAATTCAGGTATGTCGGCGATCAAAATATCTATTCTTTGTACAATCCTAGGATCAGCAGACAACCTGATGGTTACGGAATTAATTTCACCCACCACCTGCACTTTGGTTCTATCTAGCTGCACAATGTGAATGGCAGACTTCTGGGGTTCAATGTTCAGCGTAGAGCAAACTGAAGCTGGCATTATATTTGATGAGGCCCCTGAATCTATTAAACAATTGTGTAGATTTCTATTATAAATCTCATAAGTGAGCAGGAAGGGTGGAGTGTGAGAATTTGACTTATCTCCGATTAAGACTGAATCGGTAATTTCAACCATACCTGCGAGAGGCAGGCCTTGATCGTTGGCAGCTCTTGTACTGGGAAGAGGAGTAGAGGGAACAGCATTTAATTCTTTGAGAAGTAGCTTTTGCTGATGTTTCAGTTTACTAAGTTCAAACATGGTTATATTTGCCTTGGTTTTCTTCATATCATCAACAATGTTATATTCCATTGAATCGGATACCACTAGAGTCTTGGATGTTGAAGGAGAACTAGAAGTTGAAGGCTGGCTTTGAGGAACTACCACAGGTGACTTTTTTGGGGGAACTTTTTCCTTTGCTGTAGTAGCGCCTGCGCTCCTCTTCTTTGAATTTGCCTGGGGAAGTTCAGAAGTGCTTTTACTTCTTGTAGTAACCGGAAAGGCTTCTTCTTCATTCTCAGTATCAGAGTTTGGGAGTATAAAGTCCCACATTCCATGACATTCAGCTACATCTTCTTCATCATCGGTTTGTGAAATCGTTTCCTCTTCCTCTTCTTCTTGGTCTGAATCGGCGTTGGATATAACATTAGGTGGCTTTGATTCGGTTTTCTTAAAAGTCCTAAATGGTCTTTTGCTTGAAGTTTCGGCCACCTGCCTTTTAATCTCAACCATTTCATTGGACAACGTTTTAAGGACCTTTTGTAAACCTTCCATGTCATATGGGTCCTTCGGGGTCTTCTTCTTGGAATCTTCTTTAAACGAGACTTTTTTAGCTTTTCTATCTTCTAGAGCAGCTTTCTTTTCAAGAGCATTGATGCGCTTTTCAACGGCAAGTGCTTCTTTCATATTTTCAGCTAATGTAGGTTTGCCAGCCCTGTCAACAAAGATAGCTATGTTGGCAGGTAGGGCAGTGATGTACCATTCGCTTCGGATTTGTTCACTTGGTTTAGAAGCGATAGGGATTTTATTCAGTAGTTTATTAAATCTGGCATTAAACTCCTTTATTGGTTCCCTGTGCTCTATTCTCAAATTGGAGAGGTCATTTATCAAAGTTGCCAAGGACCTATCATCTCCATATTTGGTGAGAAACTGCTCTTGGCATGTAATCCAACTGGTAATTGAACTAGAAGGTAAGGAAAAATACCAGGATCCTGCTGATCCTTGTAAGGTATAGGGAAAGAGTCTTACAACAACATCTTGCTCTGTCACTCCTTTTAAGTTTACTGCTAACATAAAATTGTTAATATGTTCTTCAGCTTGGGTTCCGTTATCTGGATTAAATTTAGGCAGCCATTTTTCGGGAGCATCTGGTAGATCATGCAATGGTCCAGGCATATTGACTGCACCGGGCCTAGTCCATGGATCTGCCATTGTGCTAGCGACAATGGTTGTCACTACTGTTGGGATTCCAGATGTTTGGGATGATATCAAAGATGAGGAGTGAATAGGTTGGGATATTGAAGGGGCTGATCCCTGATGAACGACAATTTGTAATGGAGGAGTGGATGGTTGACTTTGCAGATTAGGAGATGAGATGGAGGATATGGAAGAAAGGTCTTCACTATCAGATCCTTCAGTGATTTTCTTTGCCTTTTTCCTTTAGGGTAAAGGGAACTCAGTGGGTTCAATACCGAGTTTCTCGCTCTGAAGTCTGGTAAGTGGATGAGATAAATTGAACTGCGAAGTCGCACCGCTTTGCGATACTTCAGATTTTTGTGGCGAAATCGAGAAGCTCTGAAGTTTTTGGATTAGAGACTGGACTTCAGGGGATTCCAGACTCAATTTTTCTGAAATAGGATGGGTATGAGCAGTGGTGGTTGATTCTCCTTCTTCTTGATTGTGTACTGGAGAACCAGCATGGGATTGAGAAGCAGGAGGGGATTTGGAGGGAGAATTACTCTTAGAATGGCTTAAAGATTTGGGTTTGCTTGCCATTCACAGTCGAGGCCCTCCTTCTAGCGCCAAAAATGTTGATGCCCCGAAAATCGTTGCAACAACATCGGGGAAACCACCCGGTCCGGAACTTAGTGCAGCTCCTTTTCCGTTTGGGATAGTGGCTCCGACTGGGGATAATGGGACCAGTTTCCCAGAAATATAGATAAATGGGATGGATGAATGACTTCTGAATTAAGCTAGTGGTAAGCGATGGACTTAAACTATTAACAAGAATATAATAACTAAAATCTATCCCGGGGTCTTATCAATCTTTCAAAGCGTAGCGTTTGATAATCTATGCTTTAAGGCAGGCATGTAGATGACTCTAACACTAAAGCATAGAGGTTTAAATCATTTAAGATTGCTCTGCATAATTAGTTATGCAGAGCGATAATAGCGAATTACTACACTTATTCATTTATATCATTGACACACACATGATTAAAAGAGATAACAAATCACAGAACATTCAATAGTGAAATGAAATGAAGATTTGCTGTTATATCACATGCATGTATTCAACAATAGCAAAGATAATAACACAGCAATTCATATAAAAAGAAAGAATGCAGATACAGATAATAGTACCATGTAAGCTGCTCAACAATCCAGTCTATCAATCGCTATGTCGCAGTTCTTCCTTCAAACCAGAAAGCATTCCAAACAAGAGACAATAGTGCACAATTGAATATAACAACCTTCTCGTTAAATTAAGAACTATTGGTCGAATTTCACAAAAGAATATAGGCTGAAGCACAGTAGTGCAAACTTCAGCTTTTAAGTCTGTTACAAAATTTTACGACCCTTTCCAAAACAATGAAAGGGTCTATAAATACTATGCTAATCTAAATATCTAAAAAACTGAAAAGCTACTAAATTGGCATTAACAAATATCATCATCTTTTCAGGCGATCTGGCAGTCGGCGGCGATGCTTCATTCGGTGGTCTCTTTGCCTTTACTCCTTCGCTGACATATCGCCAGCATTGGCTCTACTTCTGGTGGAGTGTTGAGACGCGAAGTTAGCTGGGCATCATATGTGGCATCTTGAATGTCGGAAATCAGGTATCGGAGGGCATCTGTTAAACAGTTGAGAGCCGACCTTTGAGAATGTGGTTTAATCAGAAAGAGCCAGTATGCATTGGTGGTTAAAGTATTTACTCCAGCGATTAACCTTCCTTGTTTTTCCAGATCAGGATAATTTCTCTGCTCAAGCATGTTTGCTGTTGTTATGCTTCCAGGTGTGCACTGGGAGATCATGTTTGCCAGATAGAGTGTGTCGTTGACTAGATTGATCATGTTGCTGGCAATCACTTTACATCTTGAGGCCGCCCTTTCCGCTTTCATTACCTGGATGTTCCATTCCATGAAGAGTATGTCCTTGTACGCCTCATAAATTCGGGGTAAGTTTGCCACTTTCCCTTCTTCAGAATCTTGCCACTCAAGATATTCGGATATGGTATCTTCGGCCTGATCTAGTTCATTTTGGGCTTTCTCTATCTGTTGACATACTGCTGTGGATGTTTCGCATAATGACTCAGCATCCGTAAGTTGTCGGCATAAGAGCCTGATCTGAGATATTAATGCACCATTTATGCGAGTTGCCTCTGCTCTGAAATCGTTGACACTATGGGCGTCCTTGATGCTTTCGAGCTGTGCCGATAGCTGATCTATTTGCTCATCCTTTGATTTCATTATCAGGTCATTCACCGTTCTCAACTGTGCCAATGTCTCTGACAATTCATTCTGCCTCTGGACTGCGTTCTGTTCTTCGATTTGCAGCTGCTGGGTTAAAAAATTGTTTTCTTGCTGTTGAGCCAGCAACTGCTCTTCTACCTGTGCTGCCTTGTTTTTCGCCTCAATTACTTCTGCCTGTAATGCATAAATTTCATGGTCTTTAGTTTTTAACATAAGACTTACCTCTGATGCTTTGTCGATAGTTGCTGCCGAATAAGCTCCCGCGAATTGCGATAGCTTAGTTAGATCATCAGAGGGGTCCAATTCCCCTTTCCAGACCACATTGCCCGTGACTGTTTGCTCAGGAGAAATAGAAGGTTGATCAAGCCTTCGTCTCTTCCTAGAGCGCCTAACAATGGCTTTATGCTTTGGGCTGTAGAAAATATCTAGGGGAGGAATTTCTTCCACCTGGAGATCAACTTGATCGGACGGGTCTTGAGTGATTACCTCGACATCCTGTGAAATGGGTGGGCCGTTGGTTCTTTCTAGAACCTGAGAAGAAGTAGTATCGGGAGCATTGCTTGTTTTAGGGGTGTCTGAGTCTTTAGAGGCTTCCTTACCACTGATAATGGAATCGAATTGGTTCCATTCTTTAATCAATTCAGGGTTAGTGGAGGTTTGCTCATGTTGCTCTGTGTGGGTCTTGCTCCGTTCTTTTTCTTGTTCTGCCCTCTGCTGCTCCTCCTGCACTTTCCGCTGCTGCTCCTCCAATTCCTTTTTCTACCTATCTTCCCGTTCTTTCTTTGCTTTCTCTTCTTCTTTCTGCTTCCTCTGTTCTTCTATCTATTTCTGCCTTCTTTGCTCTTCATCCTTCTGTGCCTTTTGCTGCCTCTCTAGCTGCTCCTTTTTCTGCCTTTCTGCCTGCAGCTTCTTTTGCCTTTCCTCCTGATGTTTATCCTTTTTCTTAGTTGTAACATGAGGTGATCGCATCTGTTGCCGACCAAGCTCGCTTGAGGAAGATGCTGGGGTTGTGGATAATAAATCTAGAGGCAGAGTTTGCAACCTCTGCTCTCTAAGTTTATTAAACTCAGTTAACGCCTCATCATTGTATCTTAATGCAGCAAGCTGTTTGGTTAGGCCTATTGAACTGGCACCTACGAACAAGTCATCAAACATGTCTTCTTGATGGACAATTTTTGACAGTTTGGCCTGTTCTAGGGCAATGAAAGCAGTCTTGTTTGGATCATAGAGTCTGTTTGGGATAGTGGCCAGGGATATCATTTGGAGTTTTGCTGCTTCTTTTTCTGCATGCTTGTAGTTAAGTAAAGTATAAACTCCAATTCTTAAAGGAAAAGAGGGCCAACCTCTTTTCTTCTCCTCTTTGAGAGTTTGTGTGACACTCTCGGACATAATCTGATAGCAGATTTCCCGGGCTAATAGTTTGTCTGGGATGTATAAAGGGAGAACGTGTGGCCTAGCTTTGCTTCCAAAAACTCTAATATAGGTGAAATTCTCTTCCCCGAACCAATCTGCTAAGGCTGGTAAGTCAAAAGAAGCTTCAAGAGAAATTCTTGGGATAGGTCTGTCGAAAATAGAATAGTGAATGGGCACCATGAAACCATTGCAAATTTGATACAAATGGTCCTTGTAAGAGGACTTCCACAATTTCCGATGGTACAAATGGATGGGTGTTGGATCATGGGTGGTCCATCTCCATCCGAGGACAGGAAACTTAGAATTAAAACACAGGGTATCCATAATGTAGGCAGAGTAATAAAACGGTGGGATTTTCCTTTCGCTGACTATGGTTTTGGCTCTAAATTCACGAACAGCTATGACCAACTTATCAGACAGAATAGTGGCCCAATCCATAATTGTACTATTTACAGCCGCTTCCATTAGGGGAACCATATCAATATGGATATTAGCGGAGTCATGTAATCCCCACAATCTACACATCATAATCCCCGCATAGCAATAGGGAGAAGCCAAAGAAGCATTGGAGTACTTACCCGAACTTTCATGCTTGTGTTTGGCTGGGTTCTGTCTCCAATCTCGGAGGGGTTCGGATGGTGATTCATTCTCTTTCGCGAACTTCTCCACGAAGGCTCTGTTATAGACTAGCTCTGGTTCAGGCAAATGATACATTCGCCTCAGGTCATCAGGCTTGAACGACCCGAAAATCCTTCCATCTCTTGTATGAAAAGTTCTATCAGTGAGAGGAATTTCCTCGATCGCCCAGCGTACCACATCAGTGAAAGGTAGGACCTGCTCTCTTGCTGCTATTCTGTGCAAAAGGGAGTCGGCCAAGTCTTTGAGAGTTGCATCAGACTTCCTTTGTTCATCCACGCTAGCTTCTGTCACTGTCTTCGCCGGTTGCTCGGCTTCTAACAGATTATATGTACCCTGCCATGTAGTGCTAGGAAGACCGGTGCATGTAGTATCTGAGATTAGGCCTTTCTTCGAAACTGTGACAGCTTGACCTGCGGCGGGTGCAGTAATAGAACTCGCAGCCTTCTTGAACTTCTTCCCCATCATGTTTAGGCTTCTGTCGAGAGCTGAACTCTACACAAATGCAAGAGAAATCGTAACAAGGAAATAACAATGACAATCCATAACGGGAAAGATATAATACTTGAAGCGTGGCAAGATCAATTCTAAAAGGGGCTGCGGATCTAATTATTTAAGAAGACACCGCAGATGCAATGATGGTGATTTTACAGCCTGCAGCTTCATAAATGACCATTACGTCGTCATTAGGCTGAATGACCCCTTAAAGCGTGCAACAGATTTTTTAAAGGTCTAATCGTAAGTATTCGTTAAATCGAAGGGGCAAAGTTTTAATTACGCATGCATTACCTTATCCCTGCATTTAACGGTTTTTTGAAATCTGTGCTTTATCAACCAGATTTGAATATAACTTAAAAGCTTGAAGAAATTACCTTTTAAGAACTCTAATCATCGTTACACGTCATCGGATCGCATTGGGATGTAAGTGATACTATCATTTGGGAGCTGTTTTGGCGAATGCCGATTGCGACATCGCATCGAATTAGCGCATGAGCACGTTACCAGATCTATGTCAAATGATTTTCCGACTTCCGATTGCGATATCGCATCGCATCGGGGAAAAGACCTGCGCATCCTGTGAAAGCGTTTGGGATTCCGTCGACTACCGATAGCGATATCGCATCGGGTCGGGGCTTATGACTTAAGACGTTTTTCACAAGAGGCAGTGCTGATAACAGATTGCCGATATCACATCGCGTCGGGGTGTAAGATATGTGTTCTTTTGTGTGTGCATTGACTACCGCCGATCGCCGATAGCGATATCGCATTGGCAAGGACCAAGGTGGTATTTAAATGTGTTTCTCTTGTTATTGCGCCATGCGATCTTGGGATTGCTTTTTCGCATTAACCAAAAATTGCTTGATATTTATTCAAAAAGGCTCTCATTCACAAATTCGTTTGATTATCATTCCTTTTTTGAACAAATTCATTAATGCCAATAAATTTTTTTTAAAAGGGACCCATTTCATATGTTAATTGTTTGTTAAAAAATGTTATGAAATGGGGGGTTGTTGTAGGGCACAACAGGTCCTCTATGAAGAGAGGAATACCAGCTTGCAAGGGGAAAGTTCCAGACCTCCCAAAGGAGAAGGATCTTCAAGAGGTGGTAATGGAAATGGAGACAAACCTCCACCCTCTCGACCATCTTCTTCATCGTCTTCTTCACAAGCATCTTCACCCTCTTCCACTAACACAACCCTTATTCATACTCATCATCATACTTCAAAAGGAACCAAAAAAACACCTTTTTTAAAACTTGATGTTAAATTTGAGTTGCCCATGTATAATGGTGAAGTGAATGCAGAGAAGCTTGATAATTGGATTCATCAGTTGGAGGTCTGTTGCAGGATTCAAAACCTTAAAGAGGATGACATAAAGATTTAGTTAGCTTCCTTGAGAATGGAAGGTGCAACACTGGTATTGTGGAAATCAAAGACCCAAGAGGAGATTAAAAAACATGGTAAGATCTCAATTTCTTGGAATGATTTCATTGTTGCAATCAAAAGACAATTCTACTCTCTAGCTTATAAGAAGAAAGCCATCATGAATTGGAAGAACTTTAACCAGCTTAAAGGTCAAAATGTGCAAGATTACACCCAAGAATTCAGAAAAAGGTCTTTGATGTTAAGTGTAGATTTACAATCACAGGACACATTCCTGAAGTGCATAGGGGGTTTATACAGTTACCTTAGGCATACTATCTTAATGTTTAATCCCAATAATCTAGATGGTGTGTGTGTGCAAGCCACTCATCTTGAGGCAAGAGGGGAAAACACCCCAAAATAAGGTAGTAAAAATCCATTTAAGAGTAAATTAAAGGAAAAGGAAAAGAAAAATGCATCTATCAAAAAAGGAGAGAAAGTTACATGCAAACATTTTTCTAGAGAGGGTCAAAATGAAGTTCATTATTGGAAGCTTCATTCCAAAATGAGACCAAAGAGAAACAACAACAAGGGCAAAAAAAGACAACTGCAACCACTCAACAGTATTTGGGATCCGATTCGGGTGATGAAACTAAAATCACATCCATGGGGTTAAAAGGAAAAGAATTAATTGCTAGCACTAGTTCTTCAAACTCACAAAACGAAACTCCAAATGAAAAGAGGAGAATAGAACTTTTTCACATAAGGGTGATCTCAAAACACAACAAGATTGATACACTTTTTGATAGTGGCTCTCAAGCCAATCTTATCTTTGAAAACATTGTCAAAATTTTAAACTTGGAAACTGTTCCACATCATAAACCGTATCCACTTGGATGGGTGTGTGACAATGTGCAATTGTAGGTTACTAGAAAGTGTAAACTAAAGTTTGCCATTACTGCAAATTTCATGGATGAAGTGGAGCTTGATGTTGTGACGTTAGATATATGTGGCATAGTTTTGGGCAGCCCATACCTTTATGACAGAAAAGCTATCTTCCATAGACATGAAAACAAATATCATTTATTCAAAGATGGAGTAGAATATATTATGAGAGCTCATAGCAAGAAAATAAATATTTTTCTTGTTAATGCAGGGCAGATGAAAACACTGTTGAATTCGAGCAAGAATTTTGTGCAATAAGAGAAGTATGTGTCTCTCTTATGATGCTAACTCTTTCTCCCCGTGGAATACAAATCTTGCCAAGATGGTACAACAAGTTATCATGCAAATTCTTGAGAAAATATGGAGAAAATTTCCCATATTAAGAACTTTTGCATTTCAGAAACATGTTTTTTTGGAATCAAAATGTGGCATGGATACCCCTTAAAGTGTTTTTGGTTTATAAAAGAATTGTCCCAAAAAATCAATTTTTCAAAACACTATAAATAGGAAAAATCAAACACTTAGTTCATGAACTTCATCTACTGAATGCCATAAAAACCTACATAATTAACCAAACATCAAGGAATTCCATTCATGATATTAGTGCTAGATTCAAGAAAAAAATAAGGCATGTTGTAAACAAAGTTACTATTATAAGGAAAAGAAAACCCAGCAATAGTTCTTATTTGACCTACTGATGAAAATTTCATCCATGGCTACCTTGTGAGATGTTAAACTGCCTATAAGTAAATTACATCCATGGATGCCATACAAGGATTAAACTATTTGCAAGTAACTGTTACAGATGATATATTCTAATTACAGGTAGATTAGCTCATAATTAACATACTCAATACTAAAAACATAAGTACAATCATTGGTGATAAATCAAAGCTATTTCTAAGAAACCTTCTAAGAAAAAATAATTAATGCTAAATGTAAAAAAATCGAGATTAAACTTGATACTCAACTGATATGCTTTGTTAAATTTTTCCACTTGCCAACTCCAATAGACACACCTGATTTCCACCCAAACTTATCCATGGAAAACTTCTCCCCTGAATCCCCTGAGTTGCAGAGATCACAAACAGTACTTGAATAGAATGGATACATGAAAATACAGAAGAATCCTCTCTTCTTTCTAACACTACTAAACTCACACTTAACCAAGTAAATCAACCTATATATCTGACTTAGAAATTCCATAACCATTCCAAAAATATTTGTGCTCTCTGGGTCAACCCCCCCAAAAAACCATGGGGGTCTTTCTCTATTTATAGATCTAAGCAGAAAGCTTAGATATATGAATGTAGAAAAAGACAGATATATCTTATTAGGTATTTCTAAAGGTGACAATGGTATGTCTTGTTACAGGATGATGATATATGGTATATATATCACGATAATGATGCTTATGTAAACATATTTTCTTAATAGAAGTTGTTGGTTGTTTTCTTGTTAAAAAATAAAAAATCCTTTGAGTGGGGTGACACATCATCCCTCTCATGCAAAATTAATTTAATTTTAATTTTCAATATTTGATATCATTCATCACCATCCTTTGAGGTGGAAAACCCTCAATTTTTCTTTATTATTTAATTACTTAAATTATCTAATATGCATCATCTCCATGTGTTATTTATAGATATTTTTTATTTTTTTCTAAACAAATATTCTACCCTTTTTATTAAAATGATATTTAACTTAAGAGCCCATTCAAAATGGGAATTGCAAATTTAAATTAATCTTAATTTTTAACCTAGGTTGGTTCATTTGATTGATTTATGCCCATGAGTGGTGCTAATCTATTGGAGAATAGGGATTCCACACCCCCATTGTATACCTCTCCAAACCTATTAGGACTCCATGTCCGTGCCTTATACTTAGGACTCCACATCTCAGTAGATTCAAGACTCCATTAATTTCTCTATTACATAGATCTAATACTCCACACATTGATCTATTACATAGATCTAAGACTCCATGTCTTGACCTTTTAAATATTTAGGACTCTGAGCCCTAATGTTTTCATGGCTTCTCGTCTATTCTTCCTAAAACTCCATGTTTCCTTCAAGGAACTTATTGTGAACTCTACCTAGTTGATGGTCTTGTTAGCAAAGACTTGATTCCCTATACTTGCACCCATCACAAAATCATAGGTTAAGAGAATCAATTAAAATTTCATAATGAATTAACTTAATCATGTTTTACCCAAATGTGTGTGTGACCTCCATAGTCACTCTTGATTTGAGCACCCTTCTTAGCAAGTAACTAAGTTCCCTACCAAATCCTACTCAATACAAGGTTAAGCATACATAATCATGTAAATCATGTATCATTGACAAGATTATAGTTAGTTAACTATTTCACACAATAGCTTTCATTCATATGTCACAATTATATGTCATAAACTAGATACAAATAAAAAACAAACATACATCAATGTTGATCTTATACACATAATCATTCATAAAACCACACATAAGAAAAAAAACATGTATGTAATATATACAAAAGTGTTCCCCAATCCAATGACCGATCCAAGTCCATAACATATAAGTCTTTCATACATAATTGTTATAGACATTTTTGGGCCCTACAACCCCAAGCATGAAATTTCCATAAACCAAGGGCTCCTAAGCCCCTAAAAGTGTTTTTCTAACCCCTAAAGGAACAAGGTCAACAGATTACAGCTTCTCCCAGAAGTTCTCCATGAAAAATTGCTCAGAATTGGTCAAAACAGGATCATTTCAGCTGCTCCACTGGCTAAATGCGTTGCATCTCACCTAAATACACTGTGTGGGTGCGTTGCATTTCAAAAATCCCTTCTGTGGGGTGCGATGGGCGAGAAATGACAAATGGTAGTGTCATTCTGGGAGGTGGAGAGGCAATGGAAGCTTCCAGAATCTTCTCCTATGACACTTGCCTCACTGAATTCAACCAAGGATGAGTAAGAGATCATCAATCTCCAAGTGGAAGCAAGAACTATCAGAGGGAAGACACTAATCAAATCATGAGCTGACTCATCTCCATTACAGATATCTATATATGGATCCCTCATCCCAGAGATCCAGAGGCTGGAATTTTGCATATTGTAAGGAATTGTTGTTGTTTTCTTGAGACAAACATCAGATTGTTGGGTGATCTAAGCTTTGTTTGAGGTGAAGAGGGGCTTCTTTGCTGGGAGGTTGATGTTGGGTCAGAACAACTAGTTGTAACTCCTCTTGGCTCTTTTCTTGTTTATCAATAAAAGCTATTCAAGTTTTCCTCCATGCTTTTGTGTCATTGATGCTTGCTACATTTGTATGGTCAATTTACATCTGATCCTAGATTGTTTATGATTATAGATCCATGTCTTTGTATAGTGCTATGCTTCTGTGATCTTACAGGTACTTTGTGAAGCTGGGCGTGCAAGGGAGTAGGTAGCTGAAGACTATCAAAGAAGAGAGGAATCAAATTAGGAGATTAGCGCAAGACAGAGGTTGGTCTTTCTGTTCCTCTCTATCTATAATTCATAAAGGAAAAACGAAAGTAGCTTTTCTCTGTTTGTTTCTAAGGAAGCTGTCACACCTTAGTGGGATAGAGCAGTTCTATATAGACACTTTTCCCTGTAACAAAATGGCGACTCCGCTGGGGAGATAATTAGTTGGTTTGTTTATCATTCTTTGTTGTTTATTTCATAAACTTACAAGTAGCATTCGAACTGCATTTTCTATAACAAATGCAAAGTAGATAACTGCTACTTCAATCCATCTACTGGATCTGTTTATGATTTAAACAACTGATTCACAAACTATCTGATTTCCCTTGTGATAGCTCTTAGATCCTCCTTAGATCTACCCCGGATTGTTGCATTACTGATTGCTTTTTTCTTGGCCAAAACCCGAGAACCTGCAAACTGTGACCCGGAACCCGAACAGAGTCTCGTTTCTGGCCCAGCGCAGGTACTGTTCAGAGAAGCTGAATTTCAGCGCACTTCCCGAGTGGACAAGCTACACTGCATTTCAAATTCTCTATGTTACAGGTGTGCTGATCAGACTAGCTCTATACAGTTTTGGTTTTTGTGATTCATTCTTTCTAGTTCTATTCCTGAATTTTGCTGCCTGTGATCAGTATATGTCTGTTTGAAACCCTTTTTCCTTGCTGTTATTTCGCCTCCTTTGTACAAAAGAACTGCAGATGTTTTTGTGTGTTTGTTGAGTCATTTACAGTTCTCCTTTGCAAAAGTAGCATAATTGTACTGTCGTCCTTTAATTTGAAAATGTCGCAAGTGTCGATTTCAATCGTAGGAAAGAGTTTGATTGCTGTTGATGGTCGATTGTCCTGTTACTATTGCTTTTGGTCTGAATTTATAATTTTCTAGTGTTGAGAACAAGTATTCATTTCAAAATCGTAAAGTGTTGTGATCGTCTCCATTTTTTATTTCGAAAAGAAACTTTTTGATATTTGTCGCTTGAAAAGAAATTCAGATTTGTGCATCAACTTTCTTTTTAGCATTCATATACTAAGAAAGTCGAAAACAAATACATGCATGTGCATTTGCATATAGACAGTCTGATTGGCTTGATTTAGGAAAGTGCATTTAGAGTGTGCTCTTTGCTCTTTGTGAAAAGATTATGTCTTTCTTTTCCTTAGTAGCTAGGATTTTCATTGCACAAAGAAGATAAAAAGTTTGTTTATCATCTTAGATTTCATTTTAGGAATTACATCTACATCTCGCGGTGAACCTGAAAGGAAAACTTCATAAACAAGATCAACTTAAAATAAATTCAATGAATCTAACAATGCTTTTGAACTTAACGCACAACATTTAGCAGTCTAGGCTAGAGACGTATTCCGGCATCATAAAACCTGGTAACTGTTTTTCTCACTAATGGTTGGGTGATTCCTCCACTTTGAGATGATAAGTGCCAGTACGGACTTGTGCTCCCACGTACCGTCGAGTATATTTTGGGAGACCCCAATAGGCTTAATCCTTTATCCATAGGAAGCCGTGTCTGCCACCCTATCGATCGCAATGCACTGAACATAGAATTCGGGAAGATTGACTGCCGTACCGTAAAAAGTATTCTGTAGTTTTGTGATTGGTTTGGTAATCCCTCTACCTAGATTTCCAGAGTAGTCCCTTTCGTTCCTTTTCAGACTCCTTAACATAAAAGGTCCATTTGAGAACTTGTCACTTCAGGCTCATTAAAAATCGAAGGATACTAGAGTCATCTTTTGTTTTTTCTCGACTCTTAAAAATTGAAAAAACAAGTTGTGTCAAAGCGTCTAAAATTTATTTTAAAGGGAATACTCATTACCCCTTTCCTACGTTGATCTTGGGTTGAGAAAATGGAATCCACCAACCAAGGAATTCCCCTTGGAGGAAATCCTAGTCCCTTCTCCTCTTGGGGAGATGTTGGTGCACCCCATATGGCCACATTGTCGCTTCCATGACTGAAAATCGGTTTGCCTGTATGGCTCTTCTCAACCTCTGTCGTTCAGAACACCACAATTCCTGAACAATCGAACCAGCAACTAGACGAGTCCAGAGTTACCCACCAACCTTCTACTTCCTCTAATTCTTCCTCTCCTCTTTCCTCTTCACTTGATGGGGCTGGTAAAGCCAAAAGTCGAGTACCTAAGGAGAAGAAGGAAAAGAAGAAGAAAGAGAAGAAGAAGAAGGAGCCAAAAGCGAATGGGGGCAAACGAGTGTCGTCTAGCGAAAATCCACACACTGCACCGACCAGGTCTAAATCGCCATGTGTCATTTGCAAAGGAGACCACTATCATAGAGATTTTCCTTGCATCCCTCGGATCTTAAGAGACTGGTCTCCTCGTTTTCACAACCCGGTTTCATCAACCTCTGATGATCATGTTGAAAATGCACCGTCAACTAGTGAAAGTGAAGCCCCAGGACAAAAAGGAAAATATAGATTTCCTTGTAAACTGTGCGAAAGCGATCATGTCGTCCACCATTTTCCCTTCTTAGACAAAGCTAAAAGAGTTTTGGATGATCGTCCGGTTTCACCGTTACGACTTCCTCCTGGATATAAAATACTCTTGCCGAGTCTGTCACTAGTTGAAAATCTGGCTGGCCCGCTCAGGTGGTCATTCGAAGCATCTATCATTGAAGATAAACCATCTGAACCCATACCAGATGAAAGTCAAAAGGTCGAGGTGGCAGTTGACCCGGTCTTGCCTTCAGAGGTTCCATCTTCAGATGATACAGTTACTGAAGAGAACAAGGATGACACCGTCCAAATTCTTTTCATAAGCACAGACTCCAACGAACATGGGGGAAATTTACCTGTTCCTTTACCGCAGGAAGGAAGTTCGTCAGAGTCGTACCCGGCCGTCTATTCGGTCCCACCTCCAAGCAACCTAGTTGTCTCCTTCGACTGGAATCAACTAGCAGACCCCGTTTACCAGCTAGTGTACCATTCCGAATCATTGTTCAAATATATAGAATGGTTATGGCTGGTACCATCATAGATGAGGGGGCTTCTGTGAGTATCCTTTCCTCAACTGCTTGGAAAGCACTTGGTTCGCCATCGCTTTTTCCTGAGATGAGAAATCTAACAGGCTTTGATAAAGGAACCAGTCGACCGTTAGGGATCGTTCCCAATGCGCCCATAACATTGAGAGGGAAAACTATTCACATGAACGTAATGGTAGTTCAAGGACCCCTGGATTACAATCTACTCCTTGGACGAGACTATATTTATTGCATGGGAGCAATTGTCTCCTCACTCTTTAGAGTAATGTGTTTTCCGCACAAAGGAAGAGTGGTCAAGCTCGTAGACCAGCTTTCATTTCCCGGATCATACAGAGCAAATAGTCATATACCATCCCTAAATGGTCTTTTCACGTAAGAAATGTCTCAATCTCTAGTACGTCCACCCGATGAGCGCGAGTGATTTGGGGGACATGACTGAAACCCAGGGGCATGCACCCTGGTCTGCTTCGGCAAGAAAACTTTGGGTATAGGGTAGGTTTCCGCGAGAGTATATGACCTCCGTACTCCCATCCGTGATTGGAAGAGGGAGTTGGACTAGAATAAGATCCTCTTGTCAAAGTTGTGTGAGTTGGCGGGCATCGCCGCTCACCTTTGTCTATTTCGGTAGACATCGCCGAAGAAGTGTTTTGTTTGCGCTGTGAATAGAACAATCTTTGGGTAACCTGTAAGAGGTAGGCCTCTCTCGGTAAAACAAATGTTTTAACGGACTAAAGAAGGGGTAACCTTGAAACTCTGTTTTATACCTGGGGGCATGCAAACCTTTTGGAGTGCAAGCAAAGAGTGATCATTTATTTGTTTTTTGGATTGGTCGTTTCCTAACTTGCATAAAGAAAGGATGTGGGGCAAAAATCTAAAAGTTGTCGTTTTTATATGAGACATTCTTATCACATGACTGGATTAATCGAGTAGTTTTAGCACATAGTTCAAGCTCGTTAAAAAATAAACATAAGCCATGAGCAAATGTTTCCCACCGCGTTTAAGCTCGTTAAAAAATGAACTATTCCCCGGTAAATAACCTTCATGAATGTAGTACTTCAGCCATTTAAAGCCTTGGTCGTGTTTGCACCATCACCTCCACTTTTGCATTGGCCGATCATTCACCCCCATTTGATTGTTTACCCATTTTGAGGAACAGCTGCGAAGAGTGATCTCACTAGCCATCCTTGTAACACTGCCGTGATTGGAAAATTCCAAACCTTACCTGGAATCAGTTGCTACCCATTTTATCACTCGTTCCTCAAAGGACGAGTCTCCTTTAAGCTCTTTTCAACTGACTCGTAAAATATGAAAAGATTTCCGAGCCATTGGCCTCTCTAGCTCGTTAAAGGGACAGGAAGTGCTATCCCTCCTCTAGATTTTAATCTTTTTGGACCTGAGGGATTATTACACAAAAAGATCGAGCGCTTGTTTTGTTCGGCTCGTTAAAAGTATCGAAAATTCATCCCTTCTGTATTGTTTTATACTTTTTCAGACTTAAGGGATTAGATGACGAAAAATGAATTTTGGAGTTACCTTTATGTTCCTTTTCAGACTCTCTAAAATTGAAAAGGACCAAGTTATCTTTGTCGTTAAACTCGTTAAAAAGATTAATAGCGACAAACTTGTCTATAGACGAGAACGAGTTTCACTATCGCTAGGCTCGTTAAAACGTAGCGATGGGTTTGCCCGAAGGGCAAATTATAGAACAAGCATATGTTATCCTCCTCAAGCTTGACAAAAATAAAGAGGTACTGGTCAGCAATGACTGGGGAAAATTGGGAAGAAAACTTGAAGAAACTTTGTTGGTAGCAAGTCGCTCTTGAACATGACACTTCCACTCTGTGTCCGAGTCGGGTTGGGTTGTTTCATTCACCGGTCACATCACCATGGTCCCATCATACCATCCACATTTGGGGTTAATGCTACCAATCCATCACATCAGTGTCGCCGATATGTTCAAGAGAAGTCATTCAGAGAATTCACCTGTGTCTCACCCACTACCATACATTTATACTCCATTCTTTCATGACTGCCACCCTGAACCTTATATCACCAGATCATTTTCACCTCCATTAAAATCATTTGCTCCGTTCCGTGTCATTGATGTGGGATTCATTAAGGCCCTCTTGTGACAGATCGCTTCTTGTCGACATCAGCTCATTACCCAAGAAGTTGATCTAGGAACACCCCATCCAGTACTTTGAAGCTTGCATGCCTCAATGGCAAGTTTCTCACTTCCGGCGACAGGTTTACATCAATGGCCTTCGACCGAAAGATTTTGTGTGGTGTTCAACGCCAAGTCCTTTATTCACACCATGTGAATTGTACTGCAGTACCTTGAGGGTCATTATCATTATTGGTGATTCCTCTCGCGCTTGTTAACAGCTTACATCATTGGCTAGTAATCAAGCGATGTCTTTCCATGTTCGACTTCAGAACATTTCTCACATGGATCGACTTGTACTTCGAGTGAAGATCGAACAAGATTGAAGACCCCGGATCTAGTTTCATCCATCCGGGCTGCGATATATATTCAGGGAAATAAAGACATCAAATGTACATCATTGCTGCACAGATAATCATCCAATCAAAAGGATGATGGCTCTATCAGAATCATCAGTCTACACTCAGACGATTGTATGTCCTATGTACATGAAAATGAATTTATAAAGCTAAGCATGGGAATGCCTGCCTCAGCTAGATCATGAAAATATTATGAAGATAATGTATTGTATTGTATCTTATTACAGGTCTCCTCCCAACATTGAAAGAACTTCGGATCCTCATAATAAATCATTTCACCCAACATCAAAATATTAACGACCTCATGCTTTAGGGGGCAACTGTTATAGACATTTTTGGGCCCTACAACCCCAAGCATGAAATGTCCATAAACCAAGGGCTCCTAAGTCCCTAAAAGTGTTGTTCTAACCCCTAAAGGAACAAGGTCAATAGATTACAGCTTCTCCCAGAAGTTCTCCACGAAAAATTGCTCAGAATTGGTCAAAACAGGATCATTTCAGTTGCTCCACTGGCTAAATGTGTTGCAACTCACCTAAATACACTGTGTGGGTGTTGCATTTCAAAAATCCCTTCTGTGGGGTGCGATGGGCGAGAAATGACAAATGGCAGTGTCATTCCGCGAGGTGGAGAGGCAATGGAAGCTTCCAGAATCTTCTCCTATGACACTTGCCTCACTGAATTCGACCAAGGATGAGTAAGAGATCATCAATCTCCAAGTGGAAGAAAGAACTATCAGAGGGAAGACACTAATCAAATCATGAGATGACTCATCTCCATTACAGATATCTATATATGGATCCCTCATCCCAGAGATCCAGAGGCTGGAATTTTGCATATTGTAAGGAATTGTTGTTGGTTTCTTGAGACAAACATCAGATTGTTGGGTGATCTAAGCTTTGTTTGAGGTGAAGAGGGGCTTCTTTGCTGGGAGGTTGATGCTAGGTCAGAATAACTGGTTGTAACTCCTCTTGGCTCTTTTCTTGTTTATCAATAAAATCTATTCAAGTTTTCCTCGATGCTTTTGTGTCATTGATGCTTGCTACATTTGTATGGTCAATTTACATCTGATCCTAGATTGTTTATGATTATAGATCCATGTCTTTGTATAGTTCTATGCTTCTGTGATCTTACAGGTACTTTGTGAAGCTGGGCGTGCAAGGGAGCAGGTAGCTGAAGACTATCAAAGAAGAGAGGAATCAAATCAGGAGATTAGCGCAAGACAGAGGTTGGTCTTTCTGTTCCTCTCTATCTATAATTCATAAAGGAAAAATGAAAGTATCTTTTCTCTGTTTGTTTCTAAGGCATTTGTCACACCTTAGTGGGATAGAGCAGTTCTATATAGACACTTTTCCCTGTAACAATAATCCATCAAAAATAACTCTCATTAGGTGTCACAAAGTTTCACTAGGAAAAATGGGACGCTGCAATTTCTATGCATGAACAGTAGACAAAATGGATTGTATGTCCTATAATAAATGCATTGTATAGTTTTATTTCATGTTTATATGTGTTCCTCTCAGCCTGGTATCTATTCCTTGATTTTTGTGCCACTTCGTTTTCTTGTAAATTAGTGTTGCACTAACTTGGAACATGTGCATCTTATTGTTTTCACCTTCTCCTCAACTTGACCTCTCCTCTAGGCCTCTTGTATTTCTCATGCAATTGAAGAATAAGCTTTCCTTGGGATTTGTGCCACTTAAGAAGCCAAAAGGGTGTGACTCTTGATCTTCTATCAAGTCTCCAAGATCAATGGATAAGATTTGATATTAACCCATCATGATCCAATAGTTTTGTTTTAATCTTTCATTGAATTCATTTAAAGTGCACTTTATCGCATAAAGCTAATTTATTTCCCAATTCATTTTAGGATATTCTCTCATATGCTAGCATCAATCCAATTTGGAAGACACTTATCCTCGATAAATATAACACTCCCTATTATCAAGGAAAGTGTTCTTTACCACTCCCATCTTATCCTTGAAAAACACAAATTTTCCCTTCATAATGGACTTCGTGAGAATGTTCACAACTATCTCATCAGTGGAAATGCATCTAAACTTCACTACTCCTCTTTGAACATGATCTTAGATGAAATGAAATTTGATATCAATATGTTTGTATCAATCATGAAATATTGGATTATCCAACAGTTTGATGCAAATTTTATTATCATAGTAAATTGTGGTGGCCTCCAATCGTTGACCAAACAAACCCACCAATAACTTGTGAAGCCAAATGGTCTCACAACTCACCTGACCAGCTACCATGTATTCTGCCTCTGCAAAACTCACTTCCACTGAATTATGTTTCTAACTTATCCAAGACACAATTGTAGAACCCAAATTGAAATAGCACTCGAAAGTTCCCTTCCAATCTATTACATGGCCTGCCCAATCAAAATCCATGTAGCCAACCAAGTGGACTTCATCCCCTCACACATAGTCCATTACATAGTCCACTATCCCTTGCAAGTATCTCAGCACATGTTTTGTTTCAATCCAATGCACTCTCCTAGGCTCCACCATATATTAACTAAGATTGTTAATACTAAAACACAAGTCTATCATGGCGTTGACCAGAGACATCAATAACCTGATGATTTGACGATATAAAGTGGGGTCCACCAACTCTCCCTCGTAAGTATTGAACTTTTGGAAGTTGGTTATCATCGATGTATCCATAGGCTTGCAACTCTCCATCCTAAATCCCCTCATAATACCAGCTACATATGTGCCACGTCCCATAAATATATAACCATCCTCCTACCACACTTCCATCCCCAAAAAATAGTGCATCATTCTAAGGTCCTTCATCTTGTACTCTGAAGCAAGAACCTACTTGCAAGTAGCTATTAGCATATCTTATATTTTCATGAACAAGTCATCTACGTATAGTACAAGTATGAGGGGATCTCATCTAATATAAATGTAATACATGTTTTGATCTACCTCACTCTTCTCAAAATTGATCTTCTATGAGTAAGTATATATCTATGAATACTAGGGTCATGGAGCTTGCTTCAATCCATACAGATCCTTCTTCAACTAGAATACATGAGACTCTCTCCCATGAATCTCAAATCCCCATGGATAATTAATGTACACCTCCTCCTATAGAATTCCATTCATAAATGTGGTCTTCACATCCATCTAGTGAACCTTCAACCCCATCTCTGTTGTAATGGAGATCACTGCTCTGATCAAAGTTTATTGAGAAACATGTGTGAAGGTCTCATCATAATCAACTCCCTCCCTCTATGAAAATCCTCTCACCACAAATCATGGTTTGTAATTCTCTATGTTTCCTTCCACAACATAATTGATTTTATACAACCACCTAGAAGTCACAGTTGAATTACCCTTTGGTCTCAATACCACCTCCCAAACATCATTATTCATGACAAAAGCATACTCTTCTGCCATGGCATATCTCGAGACTTGTTGATATGTTGCCTCCTCATATGAAGAATCTCTTCCTCTTAGATGTTTCTCACCATATCCAAATAATTGTATAACATCTCTAGTGGTTTACTCTCCCTGATAGCACTCCTGGGACTCCCCACTGACTCCTTAGCTTATTTCAAGAGCTCTTGCAGCCTTTTGAATTTCCTTATCAGTGAATTGACATAATCTTTCATGTCCTCCTCTTCTACCAAAGGTGTAGATGACTGAATATACACTCGAATAGTTTCCACCAGTGCTATGAGGCACTAAATTAGGTGTGCGAGTACGCTATGAACTGACAATTTGTGATCTAGTGAAAAATGAAATTAGTGTAGAACTAGTGATATATGAACTCATGCCTCCTAAACTCTATGGCCCTGTAGTTTGAGGAACTTGTGTCTGAAGTCCTTGTTTTTATCCCTCCAAATATCTCTAAAAGGCTTTATCCTCCTCAAATATGGCATTCCTCCTCACAAAAACCTTCCTCAAGGAAGGGATGCATATGTAGTAAGCCTTTGAAGTATAGCTATACCAAATAAAGATACCCTTTTATGTGATGGGTTCTAGCTTCATCCTCTTCTATGAAGGGACGTGTGACCATGCCAGGAACCCAAAGATCTAAATATGCCCAACCTCAGGATTCTTCCTAGAGAAAGCCTCGACAATATTTTTCCTCCCCAATGCATGAGAAGAAACTTGTTCTAAACATATATTGCGATGCTACAAGCCTCGGCACAAAGAAATAATGGTAAACTCTAATCATGCAACATAGCACTAGATGCTCCCATAATGGACCTATTCTTCCTTTAAGCAACCCCATTCTATTGTGAGTGGTAAGGAAATGTCAGCTCTCTCTTAATGCCACCCTGTGCACAGATGTTCTTGAAGGTGTTGGAGGTATACTTACTCGCATTATTTTACCTAAACACCTAGATATTCTACCCAATTTGGTTCTCCAAAAGAGCTTTGAACTCGTGGAAACTAATGAAGACCTCATCCCTCGTCTTCATGAAATAAGTCTAGCTTTTCCTATATAATTCATGAATAAATATATCATAATACTCATAACCATGAGATACTGAAGACATTGGACCTATTGATGGTATTGAACCCGCCAACATTCAGGGGATCTCCCTAATATGAAGTCCCAACTAGACCTCAAACTGTTTTGAGTAGGAAACCTAGCAGTGGGTGGTAGTGTAATGCCTTGACTGCGCTAGCACCTAGAGGTAAGTAAGATAAATTTGGGTGAGAGAACGTGTGTGACACTGTGAGGAGACAAGTGTGATGCATGAAGGTTCTAACACATTGAAGGGAAAAGGAAGTGTGCCCATTAGAAGCCTGTAATAGTATGCAACCTGAAAGGAATGCACAAGAAGAATGAGATCACAAGCTAAAATGCAGAATAGTCCACAAATTAAAGTGATGAGTTAATCCAACAAAATGAATTCAATAATATTCATACAATTTCATACAAATTAGTTCATAATAGAATATGTAAGTTAAACAACATACATTTCTAAAGAAACCAGAATAGTCATGTTAGAGCCTAGATTTGTCTCAGGCTGAAAAGACAAGGTTCTAGGTCCACATCAAACCACGATCAGCCTCGTAGCTAGCCCTACGAGGACAGGAGAGGGCTCTCTCCGGGTCAATCTCAATAAAAGGTAATCAATGAGGCTCGAGATGACTAAATTGCAACTAATATTAGGCTAGGTATGAAGTGCAGGGATTTGATTTGGTTTTTTGAGGGTTTTGTTGAAAAAATGGGAAAGGCAATTTTGGGCTCGGGGATGAGGCACAGTTTCTGTAGAGGTCCGATTGGGGCAAGGAAGGCAATCATTTTGATGCTTTAAAGCAAGTGAGATGGATATATCAGACTAGTGAGGAGCTAAGGAGAGCAAGAGAGTCTCAAGAATTCTCCTTAAATAGATGAAAACATGGAAATTTAAACAAAGTCAAAGGCAGAGCATAATAGTTATGGATTCCACCTTAATCACTCATTTGTTTCAAATTTGGAAGAAGCAAGAAAATGATACACATAACACTAGATAAACTTAAAATTACTTAGAGAATCACACCATCAAAACATAAAGCCATATGGATCCCAAACAGTGTTGCAAAACCCTGGTCTTTCCTTAGCCAAAAATGCAGAAATAGAATGTACAATAGAGAAGCTTTTCCCAAGAGTCCAACCCTAACAATGACTTAGAAAATACATGATATAGACTAGCCCAACCCATTCCCTTTCCTCTAGGGGTCGATCTCATCATTCTAGGAGCTGTTTTAACCAATTCTAAACAAAGCACTAAAATCTAGGCAATCAAAACAACTTGCCTCTATAAGGTAGGAAACCGATTCATTCATTAAATTTTCACTCTTTGGTGAATGAATCCTCTAGAATAAGTAACTAAGTGTTAAAATTACATCATGTTCACCCAATTACATCAAGATAAGTCAAAAATTACATCACAAAGCAAAACTAGTCAAACTGGCCGAATTTCTGAGTTGGAAGGTGAAAAAATGGTCAAAAAGCCTTTGTGCACTACGCCAATTTCTGTATGCGTCGCGCCACTTTGATGCTATTTTTGAGGCACTTTCTAAAGTCCAAAATGACTCCAAGTGTGCTTTTTGGAAACCTTGCCTGGCTAATTTCCAACCCAAGTGGAATTTCTGAATTTGGTGCCCATTTGCCCATCCAAAACCTCAATCTCCCAAGACTGCTTCTTGTGTGTGAAATTAGGGATAGAGAGGTCATTTTTAGGGTGTTTTTGACCTCCTGAGGACTCAAAACTTGCCCAAACTTCTTGTCCATAAACCAAAAGTCATGATTTTTCATGAAAAATCCAAAATTATAAGCCTTTTTGCATTTGGAGTTTCCAATCGTAAGCGTGCGCCACGTGGCGCAGCGCACAGGGAGAAAAACCCTGTTTTTTGCACAAAAAATTCCAAAAATACCAAAAATGCCCCAAATTTCTTGAAATTTGGGCTGGAGCTCTTATCAAGTGTTATGCTGGGCTAAAGAGGCTTCAGCCAATATCTGAAGACGATCGATCTCCCTTTGCCTGTTTTGCTTCTTGATTGCCTTCCTCAATTTCGCCTTCAAATTCCTGATTCGGGCCTTGCACACTTTGTTTCGTGCCATGATTCACCAATATTCAGTATACCAGTTGCTAATGAGACAAATTCTGGTGTAAGTGTGAATGTTACAGCAGCCAAGATAGCCTAATCTCCGTGCAAGTGCAACACAAAAAGACGAGCCAACTCATGATGAAATTGGACACTAGCCACCTTTTGACAAAACTCATAGCATGATTGATGTTAAAAACAATGCATAGCAAGAGTGCAGGCCTGCAATTCTGTGAGGGTGATTGGTTCTTCCCTAATATGTCTACCACTTTTATGAGGCCTCCGAGGTGCCTGTTCTTCCAAGGGAGAGTCACTTTGGGTTTCCACCTCATAGTCCGATGAATGCTCAGATGCCATGACTGATGTACAAAATACCCTGAAGACAAGATGACTGTTGTGTATGAACTGTGCTTGAACTGATCTTTTTGGTGTTGTATTCAAATTTTGCCACCAAGGGAAAAAAGAAAAAAAATGCAACAAGGACTATTAGGGATTGTTAGGAAGGGGAAACAATATTGAGGAATGAGAATTATTGGGAGAAATTTAATAGGGCAATATGGGAGAGGGTTTGAGGGATTGATGTATGGGAATAGGGTTTAGGGTTTGGGATTATTGTATAGGTTTTGAGGTGTGAGGTTGGAATATTTGGGGATAGAGTATGTAGGAGCAAGGAGTAATGAATTTAGGTGATAGGGAATTAGGGATTGGTGAAGATAAAGGAGCAAGGGGAAGGAGAAATGATTTTGGTGGCAAAACTGTGAATTCTAAAACCCTGGCAGCAAATTTGTTTGTGTTTATAGAAAGAGGGTTTGAATTGTTGTTTCAACCTTTATCACCCCTACAACACCATCTCTTATCATAAAAGTTGATGCAACATCAAGAAGAAAGGTCTACCTGGCAAATCCATGCAAGGTATGAGCAAATTGGTGGAGTTTCATGCAATATCTGGCTTTGAATTGTGCGCACCGCGCCAAGAACCCAGTGTGTTGCACTCTCTATGTGCGTCATGGCCATTCAAATTAACACTGGGCGGAAATCCCAGTGCGCCGCGCGCTTCCAGTGCATCGTGCCACCTGTTATATGCGCCGCGCCACTTAGCTACAAACCAGTTCTCTCCAAAACACACACTGCTCACCCAAATTCGCCTTGAAATGCTTTTCGCAAACCTTGGCATGCAGAATGACTTTCATCTTCATGGAAAAACCTTTATAAAGACATCAATTTTATTTTCGGTTCTCCAAAACCCATTTTGTAATGTTTTGCAATTGACAATTTTTCACAATTAATAGAACTCTGACTTTTTGTTTCCTCTTTGATTTTTGGTTGAAATGATGAATTTTTTGGCAATTTTTTGCAGGGATAGTTATCAAGGAATTTGGCAAAGGAGACCAGGGCTATGCCTAAAGAATTCAAGAACTGAATTTTTTTTTTAAATTATTACAAATAACAAAATGTCGACTTGTCTTCAAAACAGAGTTTTGAAGAAAATTCATAATCCATCTATATGACGATAAAAATCTTTTGAAATAACAACTTATCAAGGACCTCCCTCTGGCCTGCTGGCTTTATTAGACGTTGTCAAAGACCAAATTGACTAACCCTAGACCAATGACCAAAATGACTGTAATGACCTAGAAACTGAAACAAGACTACAAATAACCTTTAAGATTTGATTTTGATGGACAGACCTGAGCCAGCAGTGCAAAGCATGAGGGGAATGAATGAAAAAATCCCTTCCGTCATATTTATGGCATGCTCCTAACGAAATGCAACTGATCGAGAGCGATGGGACACCTAAACATGAAATGCAAAAAGAGTTTTGATCTCTGACGGAGGGATGACCAGACCAACTCTAACAAGTCTAACTACATGTTAGCTCTCGATTTTGACTATTTTTGCCACATCTATTACATCACTTTTTCCATCCTTATCATCCATTTTCTATCATTTTCATCATGTTTCATATCTTCTAATGCATACCAAGGTAGTTATTGTAGGGGCTACAATTCCCTCCAAATTTTGGAGCCTTCCTTGGCTTTTTCCTTGATGGTTGCAAACACTCGAGCTCACCCCATCAGCTCTTGTGAAGTCTTTCAACCCTTTTTCTTGATTGACCAGTAGTCATCTTTTGGAATATTGATTGCTTTGTCAAGCTTGTGATCTTGTTCTAGTGATTTAGAAGGTTTTTCTTTGTGTGTTTGGGTTGTCTTCACTATGTAAAAAATTTTCGTACTCACACACAAAGTTATAAGCATTTTCATGCAAGTGTCATCACAGTCGTCTGAAGGTCTATCTCAAGTGTCGCGTTTGTCACTCTCAACTCTAAGATAGTCTCACTAAGGCCATTTTTTTTCTTGTTTTCTTGGTGGTCTATGGTGTCTCATCATCGAAGTTTTCTAAGTGTTTGATCACAATTTCAAGTCTACACAAGTTCAAATGATTTCAACACTTAGACATTTTCCTGAAAATTTGTCCAATTGGCCAACCCTCTTCCACTGGACCCTAATTGAGCTGCACGCATAGTCTTAGCCCTCAGTAACCGTGCTCTGCTTCGTAAAACTACGCATTGCTTAAGGTTGTCCTCCAAGTCAACTGCACTACACAATCCTAGAAGTGAGCAGCCTGTCTATCTCTTAGAACTGCGCAGAAGCTCGACTCCATGTAAAAACTAAATTGCGCATTTCTCAAGAACAATGATAATGCCTCCCTCTTGTCCACTGGAAGCCTACACTACACTGAGACCTGGGTCTGCACTAACCTCCAAAATTTCACAGACATTTTGAGCTGGTCCTTTGATTCCTTGCTTTGCACTGCCTTCAGAATCTGTGTAGACATTCCTAGCTGACCCTCTACTGCCTGTCCTGCACTGTTCTCCAAAATTGCGTAATCATTCCAAGAAATTCCCATGTAGCCCTGTCATGACTTTCTCTTGAAAACTGCGCAGTCATGTATAGAAAGTCCTATGTTTCCTTGCTCTACATTGTTCTCCAAAAATGTGCAGACTTGACCAGCTATCCCTCTGCAACCCCACTATGTCTTCCCTCTAGAAACTACGTGGAAGTGTTCCCCCTCAGGGTCCCACCTTGCAGCTGAAACTGGTGACCTTCACTCTCCAATTCTACAACAATTTTTCCCAACATTGTAGGCTATCCTCCTGGAGTTCCTCATTCTGGCCTAAGATATGCTTTGCGCTGTCTCAATGAGTTGTCCTCCCTCCCTGTCACTAAGAACAGAGACCAATATATCATGCTAGATTAGGAGGTTTTGGATTTGATGTCACCTCATCATTAGTGAATTGCAGGAATAGGTACATTGGTATATCATGGCAAGATGAAGAAGAAGATGAAGAAGGATAACACACGTTGAAAGATTTGCTTGCAGCTAGATGGGCATACCAATCATATCAAGCAATAAGTGAAAGGATCACATGTATTGAACCAGCAAGCAAGACCAATACCATCGAATACCCCGCACCACTATGCCAAGTGGAGGAAAAGACAAAGCACACCAAGAGTACATCCATCACTCAACAACGCAACATCTTGCCATGGACACCATAGTCAACCAATACATGTCAGCAGTGTCATGTCGAGTTGTGTCATGAGATGTCTTGGCCACATCACGACCACTATGGGCCATACCCATTGTAACTTAATGTAATGTAAATTGAATTCCAATGGATGCACACAAGAAGTTGAAGATTCATGTCAGATGAAAAGTAATTGGAAGTTGAATACTCATGAGGGTAGTACAAGAGTCACAAGGGTCAAGCATCACCCTTGGCTATATATACCCCTCCCATTGTATGAGCAGGGACTTTTCACCTTGGCTCCTCCCACATAGCCTTGAGAGTTTGTAGTCTATTCTTTGAGGAGTGAGGAGTGGCTCCAATGTCCCACTACTAGGACTAGTTATGTATGGTGTACAGATGTGTCTTGGGACTTTTTCTTAATTCAGAAACTTGTTAAGGCTAGCACATTTTCACGCATGTTTTGTAGATGTTTGTAAGGCTACTCTTTAAACATTTGTAATGCATTTTTTCTTAACCTGTATTAATATAGTTGAACTAATTTGGTTATTTTAGTACTCACATTGTTGAAGATGTGTTTTATTACTTATCTGACCGTTGTCTCATTCCTGTGGACTACTCCATGGGATAATAGACGGACCACCTTTGTGTATTGGCTATCACCACTATCACATCCTTATGGACTACTCTATAGGATACTGGACAGACCATCTTTGTTTTCTGGTTATAATGATTGTCACATCCTGTGCACTACTCCATTGGGTGGTGTATGTGGTGTCTCCTTCACCTTGGTTTTAATGATCGTCGCTTCTGCTATGGACTATTCTGTTGGGTATTGGACAAACCTTTCTGGTTAGCATGTGTCTCTTCCTGGGTCATATTACTAACTCTCATTTAAAGGCTCACTTTACTCTCCCCCTTTGTAGTAATGGAACCTCAACACAGTAAAATTATGCACTCACCAGGCACATGTACCTTATTGTTTGAAGATACCAATGTAACACTCTCATGTATTGATAACTAGAGCCAAGGAAGTATATGGAAACTAGGCCTTCATACGGATGGGACTCCTACACCAAACGGTGTGAGGTCTAGTTGGGACTTCACATCGGAGAGATCCCCTTTGTTGGCAGGTCCAGCACCATCAACAAAATAGCGCTAGAAGGAGGGCCAGACGATAGGTTATGCCCAACGAATCTAGTTTGAGTCTCTTCTTGACATCATAATCTAGGGATGTCTTTCTATAAAGTTCGAATGTACCATCCCCACGAAAGTTATCCATGACCTATCCAAGTTAAATTTCAATGGTGAGGGTGAACCATATTTTCGTGCACATGTGCGCCAAGTTATGAACTTTTTCCTATGCCACAAGATAGAGTATGAAGATAACTGTATTGTATTTGTTGGGCATGGAATCCCCCCAAGGCATGTTTTTGGGCTCAAAGCCCAAGTTTTGACCTAATTTTTTTGTAAAGCTCCATGAATTGTGGGCGCAAAGGGCGAAAGTATGATAGAGTCACAGGGTTGTCTGCCCTAGTTTTGTAATATAATGTTGGCCTACCCATGGTCCACGGACCATGGGATTGCATAAATAGTGCGAGGCTCTAAGTGTAAAAGATAGAGAAGCAAGAGTCTATGTGACTAAGTGAAATGTGTGTCTTTGGGTCATAGAGTAGGAGAAGACTCTACAACTGAGTGCGCAGACCACTACAACTGAGTGTGTAGGGTGGGGTCGAATCTGTAACCGAGGAAGGAATTAATAAAGAGAAGTTTTATCATAATTTTGTGTATCTGTTCTTGGGTTATTGCATGTTTGATATAATTTGCAAATATAATATTTATTTACTATGCGCACCTGTATGAATGGTTTATATTGTTAAGTATAACTTAAAGCATGCAAGTAGGCTAAGATAATCAACTAACATTGGAATATCAATAAAGTCTTGGGTAATAACGCAGAAGCGCAGTGGACAACCCTTGAGTAGGGTTGTGCAAAGGCAATATCTCAGGCTGCGAGGTACAGGAAAGTGTGCGAAGTAACTTGCACACAAGATCAAACCCCAGACCACTTGAACTCATCAGACATCTCCAAGGTGTGGAAACCTAGTTCTAGCACCCTCCCATACTACTTCAGGTGAGACCTCAGTCCGTGCTCCACGAACTATTGCCAAAAGGGTCAGTAGTACTAGGATTTGTTTGGCTAAATCACCTCTAAACCTAGGTCAGGCCTCAGTAACCCAACAAATGGTTCCGTTGGCAAGACCAAGATCTGCATAAGAGATGTCTGATGTCGTATCACTGGAATCCGACAAAAAAAGGAATTGAAGAGTGGCTGGACAAGAATATTCACGAGTTCGCGGCATAGGAAATAGGAATCCGTGAGTATCGAAGGAAGAGTGGTTAGAGCGCTACTTATATATGGAAATCCATGAAATTTTCTTTTCATCCTTCCCCTCTGAGTTGTACGAGTGGATCGCAAAGTTAGCAGACAGTCAAGGAAGGTGTAGGCTTGACAAACCTATTGTGTGGACTCCAGAGTTGGTGCATAGACTAGAAGCATCAGAAGATAATATCTTGCATGCTGTGGATCATTGGCTCAATCGAATTATAGGAGGGTTTATCACCGAGTTTGGGGTAAATACTTCAGTCAACTACAACAAGGCAGAACAATGCTTCCTCAAATGACCGCAAGGTAAGCACGCTAAATCTTTGAACACTTGTATTAAGATGCTACTGTGTGAAAAGTGGGTTATGTGAACAAATTGATGTTTGGGGCTACACGAAGTGGGAGGATCTATAGAAATGAAGGTAGAACGGAGATAGAAACTAGCCCTTTGCTTTCACCTCCATGAGAAAGTGAGGAAGAGCTCGTAAAGGTTTCACCAAGAAGTGTGATCAGTTTGATAAGGCAGCGAATTCTGAGCATAACATTTCCACCTACACCACCGCCACTTTCACCATCTTCACCCCCATCTTCACCCACACCACCTCTGCCACCACCACAGTTCAATATGGCAAGCACGATAAATTTGCCGGTGTTCAAAGGAGTAGGGAATGAAGATCCAGACCAATTTTGGTTCGTGGTAAAGGTTGTATGGGAAGAACAGGGAGTCACGAATGAAAATATAAAGAAAGAAACATTGGTCAGTGCCTTGTAGGATCGCGCAATGAGATGGTACATTAAGCATTCCAATGACAATCCAAATGCATGGATCGCAGATATCCAAGCTACACTAAACAGGGAATTCAGCAGGCCAAAATCAGAGATGGTTGATTATTGGATTTAAGGAAATCATGATGCTTCCAAGTGAGACCCCTGGGAGCTGGATCAGAGACTGAAGGGTATGATTCATGAAGCCAACATGACTTTGATGGATGGGCAACACAACACATGGTTTGTAGCATCACTAACACCGCATCTAAGGAACATGTTGTCATAGCAGAAGCTATCCACTTAGCCCAAGGCCTTGGAGATCACAATGAGACTACACGAGACCCCGATACAATATTCTAACCTGGGAGTCCAACACATCCATGCGCAGTTGAAAAAATTATGCCTTGAAATGTAGAGTTTGAAACAAGACAGGAGCTCGCCCAGAAGCACGCGAGGAGGTATGGTGCATAAAGTGAAAAGGCCAGGGACATGACAAGGACCATTGTCCAGTCTTCGCGAACTACCTGGCGGGAGGAGGGCCAATGCCATTGAGACCAGAGGCATAAGCAGGACCGAGAATGGTGCCTGCATTATGGTGCGCAATTTTTCAGATAGGAGGGAAGCATGCTACAGATAACTGCCATCTAACACAGAAGTATACACAGACGTCCCAACAGTTGTTTTGTAATTTATGCAGGTCAGTAGGCCATGATGAGTGTACCTATAGAAGTTATAAAATGATGATGGATCGGACTCCTAGCTACAGAGTTCAGACTTAAATGCGAGCCCTCGATTAAAATGTAGGGATGGCGTGCACTGGATTTCAGGGGCATAGATGAGGTCGAGGTGAAATGGGACCATGAAGAGGTCGTAGCCAGCTGATTTGTTACAATTGTGGAGGGCCAGGGCATTATGCCTGCAATTATACAAATCTGATGAGAGCATCATGTTTATATTGTACCCATTTTGATCATGAGACAAAGCATTTTCCCATGCTGATAGCAAGGTTGCGCGATAAAGGAACAATCCAACCTCCCCCGACTCAAAACCTGCAAATGATGAGGTCTGAGCCACGCGAGGAAGACTCTAATGTAAACATCGTGCTCCAAAGTGGTATCACGACAGGAGATGAAAAAGGCAAGTAGCCCGAAGGGAGTGTCTGGGTTCACAAGGCTCCCACAAAGGAACCATAATTTGATTTGGAGCATGCTAAGGAGACATTCATGGAAGCTAAGAAGAGCTTCATGGAGGCCTCCGCTTCAAGTAGTAAAGACAAATTGGAACCGTAGATGGACCCATAAATGCTCACTACCTTTCTGGAGACATGCATGAAGCTTCTGCGTGACAGAAAGGCTATGAAGGGGCTGCAATTAGTCATCACTAGATGTGTTGGGACCGCGCCAGGAGAACCACGCGTAGTCCGAAAGCTTGGTAAGCACACAACACGAACATGAAGAGAAATGAGATTGACTGTGCAGATCGGGGAATATGAAATCGATCAAGAGATTTTGGATCTAGGATAAGATGCGAACATCCTGCCAAAGAAAACATGGGAGTGCATGGGCAGGCCCGCATTACAATGGTCTCCTATTCAATTGCGAATGGCGAACCAGCAAAATATCATACCGATGGGAAGATTGCAAGGAATAACAGTAGATATTGAAGGTGCGAGCGCATGAAGATATAGAAGTGATAGAGATTTTTGATGACAACAATCCCTATCCCGCGCTACTAGGAATAGATTGGGCCATTGACATGAATGGAGTGATAAATCTAAAGAAGCATAAGATGATTTTTGAGAGAAAGTCACTTCGCATAGCAGTACCTTTAGAGACTGCGGAAGGATCGCGCTACACAGATCCGACGCACGACTATGATAGCGACGATGATCTAGATTGTATCTATAAGATAACTACATGGGAGTAGGACTGGGTGAATCCAACAACAGATGGCATGATTTCATGGGAGCACAAAAGTTCCTGCACCTCATATTCGGACGAGGAGATAGAACGATGGCAGAACCAGTTACAAGAGGTAACCACACTCAACTGCAACATGATGATAAGGTCACTGCGTTGCGTGGAAATAGAGGTAAGAGATCTACCTATGTATGATGGGTTGATAGTGGTGGATGATTTCCTGAACAAATTTGAAAGAGAAGTGCCAGAACAGCAGCGTTTCAATGCTCTGAAATGGGCACTGCACTCAACGCCCACAAGATGGTGGGGTACGCATCAAATAAGTTTTGAGGATTGGCGTGAATGCAAAAATATGATACTCATGTAGTTTGGAAGGCCTCAAATGCAAATGAAAGCTGGGTATGATGGATGAAACAGCTTGTGCGCCCACCTCTCTAGATGGGTACAAGCATATGGTACGCAACCTACACAAATGCACACTTTCCTCACGATAGGAAACATGACCAACCAGTAGGGGCGAGGAAGACAATGGCATGAATGACGAAGTATGATAAGACCAAGCACACCGAATATTATCCTCGTGGAAGCCTTTGACAAAGTATGTGAAGTAATGAACACAATCCACCATGTGAGACGCATTGACTGGGACATGTGCGTACCAGTGGTTCTATGGGCTTATAGGACCATGTGCAAAACCCTGACTGCACAGGCACTTCCGACGCTAACGTATGAAGCGGATGATGTAATCCCTATGGAGCATGCAAAGTCTAGTCAGTGCGTAGTAGCACCCTTACATACGACGGTTCACGAAGCTCAGAAAGAAGGAATCACAGAGCTGCAAGAAACAAAACACATGGGACTTGAGGAAGAAATCCAACAAGGAAACCTTAGACACGGTGAACTTCAAAAATAAAGGATATGGTTAAGGAAGAAAATCACTTTGATGGACGCGGAGGTCAAGAAGTTGGAGGACGAGATAAAGGAAGAGTTTCTCAATGAAAAAACTAGGATGGTAAGGCAAGGTGCATACAATCATGTTGCCACATTTGAGAACTATTGTCGTGAATTGGTTAGTCTGATGCCTTGGCTTGGACCACATATTTCTAAGCGTAGTGACCAGGGTAATTCGTTGCAAATAGTGAAGTGCGCGATGCCGATCACAACAATAGAAGGTGGGGATTCTCCAAGAACCATGATGGAGGATAGGATGGAACTCTACACACGAGGTGTGGCCACCTGACTATCCAAGGGGAGGATAGTCTCAGCACTCCAGGTAGATGGAAGGGAGCGCGGGACTATAAACTACCCTACCTGGGAGCTACACGATGTTGGAGATGCGTGCAGAAGCAGAGAGTCACAAGGTCCACGACCATGCATGGGAGGCTGCACCACCGCGCAGGTTGACCAAAAAGTGACCATTGAAGTCACTATTCACAATGGGATGCTCGACTTGAGGCTAAATGGAGTGGGCAACAGGCATTTAGATATGATTTATGGGCAAGATTTGGGAAAATCTGCTGCCAAGAAAGCATTAATGAACCAGAATTGGGGAGAACAGTCAAATTCGAATTCAAAAAGCACTATAAAACACAAAGGGTTTCCCAGCAAACAACACTTGGTAATTTTTGAATTAATTGATTGAGCAAAGCCTTGAGTATTGAGATTCGAGCATTGATTGAACCCCTGAATTCGCGAGTGACAGATTTCAGCATAGCTACAATGACAGCAACTAAGGATGATCTAGTAATAGAAGAGGTAACCGCGGGCAAGGTCATGCAAGCCCTAACCGTGGAGGATGTTCTAGAAGGTGTCAGGATTGTGATAGAGATCCCAAAATCACCACGTATGCCAAGACCCAAGAAGCATAAATAAGCAATGGCTCCCATACGCGTGTCCCCGCAGAGCCTGCTCCGCATCAAATTGTCGATGGAAGAGAAGGGGAAGATGTCACGATAGAAACAGATGAGGAAGAAGAAGATTTGTAGGCCCTTATCATTGCAAAGGAAGAAGACGAAGGCATGGAGGTGGATACTCAGCCTAGGCTCTCTGCGACAAAACTACCCGCTTATGTCCCTCCATGGAAAGGGAAGGCCAAAGTCCCCAAGGACCTGGATGAGACCAAGAGTTTGCTCTAGACCCCGCTCCTCCCATATGGCATTATGTTTGAAGGCACGCACCTGGGCCACGTGTCGACCATGAAATTTAAAGATGGGGACCTTGCTGACTACGAGAAGTTCCCCCACCTGGAGACTGGAAACCTCATGAAGCAACACACCATGGGGGTGGTAACAACATTAGAGGTGCGAAAATGGTTGTGCAATGTGGAAAAGGTCGAGTTGATGAACCTACTTTGGGCACCGCATTTCCACCACCACCCAATAACCATTTTCATCATCAGGCAGCTACTATGCCTGGTGCATGATGGGTATTTATGGCTGGAGGATCCCATCCCCATCACAACAGACCTAATGCATCGCGTTTCCCGGCTTCCATACAAAGGAAAGGACCCCACGACCATATCAGAAGGAAAGGGCAGTGATTTGGCCCTCACGGAGGCCATGAAGATGAAGTACAAGCTAGAAAAGAAGAAGAGGGGTTATGTCATCTCCAGCATCAAGGATAAAGTGGTACGCATGGCAACCCAAATTCTGGCAGGTAAAGTTATGGAGAAGTGCTGCATAGATGAGGTACCTGTGTCGGTGGTCACACTGGCTGAGTAGTGCGTGGAGGGGGTCTAGTTTAACTGGTTTGAATTCCTCTACACAGAGTTCTTAGAGAATTGTCACGAAGCGTAGGAGAAAGGATGTAAAACCTTCCACTATGCATAGCTATTGTTGTCCATAGTGCTTGTAGCAGGGGAATTACCAGAGGACAGTCAATTCCCCACAATTGACAGAGATTTACCAGAGGCCACGAAGTACGCTTCACTCTGGGCCACAAAGGATGCAACAAGGATACACGACGCCAAGATCTTCTAGGTGCTCATGCAGATGACCATCTGAATGTGGATCAACCATAAGCTGTGATTTTCGCCCACAGTTTACAACAGTCTACAGAGTTTTGCAGAATTCAAGGGAAGACATGCACAACATCTTTATCAGGGTGTGCAAGGATCCGACGAAGTAGTGGACAAAGCTACCTTTGGTAGGCACTGACAACACCATTTTTACTGTATTGGAGTCATGACCTCCAAAATGGCATGCCCACGACATTGCAAAACTTGAGAGGTCGACAGCGCAGAAGAAGAAAGACGATGCCAAGCTATGCATCGCACAGTTGACCAAGAAAAGGCAGAAGGAAACAGCAGCAGCTGAGGTACGAGCAGTGTGGGAAGTGGTACAGAAAGCCGTTGAGCAAAAAAAGGCTGCAGAAGCAACAACAGTAGCACAGGAAGCAACTACAAAGGCGGGGGAGGGCCAAGTAACACCCTCGTAGGGGCAGGAGGCAGAGGAGACAGAAACAGAAGGAGGAGGTGCAGACCCACGGACCGTCTCCACCCAGCTAAAGTGACAACACCCAGTAGAGCAGGTAGGACCGTGGAAGAAGGTCAAGGCCTGGAAGTTGTCCACTGACCTGATCACCCTAACTGAGGGTGATCTGCATGACATCGGTGAGATAGTGCGTGATGTCATTAATGAGGCTCTTCAGGATTTCATGCAGGAGCACCAGACTATGTTGGGGGCCCTCAGAGCATAGTTACAGGACTTATAGGTGTGCCCCCCTTAGGTTGGTACCCTTTCAACCAACCTCGCAGTCGGATCCATGGCAGCAGAGTAGATGTTTCACGTGCGAATGACGAACATAGTCGTGTTGCCGGAAGGGGCTCTAGTGGCATCAAATGAGGACGATAGGCTGTCGCTTAGCATGATGCCCTTCTGTGCGAGACATTATATCTATTACAGGATGGGATAATAGAAGAGTTTCGCGCTAGGGAGAGTCGCACCCTCCAAGTCCTTAGTGAGAAGAATATAAACATGGAACAACTCAGCTTGCAGCGCGAAGAATTGGTGTCTCAAAATCAACAGTTGGTGCAGGTGATAGGTGACACTTGTTGCAGTGTCCCGGAGCTGGCCATCCCAGCAAATCTACTAGAAAAGGTGCGAATCCACATGTTAACAGTAGGAGTCCACGAGGCCAAGGAAGAAAAGACAAAGGTTCAGCTAGAGCTGAATCTTTAGATTGTTGAGCTATGATTATAAGCGCAACCATCCACTCCCCCAAAATTCAGAGAACAGTGCATTAGCGCTATCACACTGGGATTGGAGGAAATTGGAGGTGCAATGAGAGACTGCACCAGCATGTTGGAAGAATCACTTGACGTCCTCACAACTTTACAGGAGGACCCTAACATCCAGTGCTTAGAGACAGAGGAACAAGAACTCCAACAGTAGTACAACAGTGTCCGAGAAACTACACGGACAATGGTCCTCACCTAGAGGCTTGCAAGGATGCAGTAAGCTAAATCACTGAAGGAGCAAGTGGATGTGGCACGACACAAGGAGGCAATTCTCAAAGTGCATGTCCAGCCTTGGATCAACGAGGCCTTCACCATCACAGAAAACATCGAAGGCAAGCTCGTGAACAAACAGTCGATGCACACATTGATGCAAAGAAGCACCCCAAACGCAGAGGTCTCAGAACAGTGCATGCAGCAGATCCAACAAGCAGCAACTCAATGTATTGCTAATCTCCGTGCAGTTCGAGAACAGTTGGAGGGACTCCGAGCCAAGATCATCGCATCAATAGATTGACTCGAGGGCAAGTCACAATGTTTGTGTTGGGGGCTTGTTGGGCATGGAATCCCCCCAAGGCATGTTTTTGGGCTCAAAGCCCAAGTTTTGACCTAATTTTGTTGTAAAGCTACACGAATTGCGGGCGTGGAGCATGAAAGTATGATAAAGTTGTTGGAGAGGTAAATCCCCTTTACGGATAGAGGCAATCCCTACTAGCCCAGAATGGGTCTAGCAACAATCAATCAATGCTACTGTGCAAGTTCCTAATTGCAAATAAAAGAGAGGCAATGAACACCTACTTGGATTCCAACGCTATTGTTTGATGAAGAGGTGTCGTTCTCACTCCTTCGCTTTGGCCAGTCACGATCTTCCACGATCCCCGTAGATAGATACCTGCACACACGAAGAGAAACACAAACACAAGCGTGAAATCTAATAAATGCAATTATACATCAGTTAGAAAGGATGTAATTCACATTAACCATTACAAAGACAAATGAGAATGGAACCATAACAGTAGTCATCTATTATTAATCAATAACAGAGAAAGGTACAACCAAAGTTCTAACGCTGAGTCCTTCTCTAGAGGGTCCAGCCAGCAAGTCTCTTAAGCATTCACCCTTGGAGGTAGATTCTCCCAAGACAAAACTCTCTCTCACACAATCAATACTCACAACCTTCTTTAAGCTTCCTCTAGCAAATCCACACTTGTCACACCAACTACCTACTAGCAGCAGCACTCTAAGCACTATGAATTCCACACTTTCCAAACTAGCTGCTCAAGGCAATGGTAGAGGCTTAAATAGGAGAAGGAGTCTCAATGAATGGTGGGAGGATGGGCTTATCTCCAAGGAAGGTGGCTCAAATGACGAACATACATGCCATAGAAGGTAGGGCGACATTCACAAGGCAAACAACCAGGTCTGGAGTCATCTGGAAGGCTGGCTGTTAGAACAAACTCGCCCAAACAGGATCAGCGCGGGTGCATAACTGGACTGGTGCGCTGACGTCGCACCTTAACAACAGAGCAGGCTGTGTCAACGCGACTTAATACAAGCATAGGATGCGTTGGGTCATGAAATTCGACCAGCGCGGAAAACCCGTGTGCTTCCGCGTTGGCAGCGCATCAGTTACACTATCAGCCACCAGTCAGCGCGATTATTTTAATAACAGTCGTGTTGATGAAATAAACTTTGGTAAAGTGGGTCATTTGGCCAGTTCAGAGAGCATGAGCATGGTTATTTTGAATTCATGATACAGTAGGGAGACTAACTAGGAGACAGTGACAAATTACTGCGTAACAGATGCCCCCTAAAGCATGAAGCCCGAGAGAGTGGGAGGGGTGAAATGCTTTACAAAACTGCTGAACTGGAACTCCACCAGGAAGGACCTGTACGTATGTACAACTGATATCTCGATTACATGTAGTCTAGGCATGGGCGCAGCCATCCAAAAGACATACGAAGAAGGTCTGTGGTATGGACGCAGCCACCCAGCTGAAGAGACCATGATGATAAGAAGGTATGGTCGCAGCCATCCATCAATGAGTCATGTAATAATAATCCACAAAATCGCAGCCTGGTTCGTAACAGACAAAAACTAGGGTCTTGCGCTCCATCCCAACCCGAACAAAGTACAAGTCCAAGCATGTGAATACATGAGCTGAAGTCGAACATGCATGAACATCGTCTGATTACCAGTCAATAATGAAAACGGTTAATAGACGCGAGAGATACCACCAATAATGACGATGGTCCTCAAGGTACTTATAGGTACAATCCGCGGCGTGTGAATCAATGAGCTGGTGTCGAACACCCGCAGAATCATCCGATCGGAGGCCAATGATGAAAACCTCACGTCGAACATGAAGAACCTGCCATTGAGGCATGCAGGCTTTAAGGCACCTAAAGGGAGTCTCTAGGTCACTTTCCTGGATAATGAGCTGAAGTCGACAGGAAGTAACCTTGATCGAAGGTGGGCCATGATGTTTCCCACATCATCGACACGAGACAGAGAAGGATAAAATGTTTTGTGTGAGACATCAAAGGGAGGTGGTAAGCTTGCAGAGGCCAACTTCTCTTGAACATATCGGCGGCACGAGAGCGGATTTGGCAGTATCTGACATCAAATGAGCAGAGGTCATGGTGACAAGGAAATGAGCAGATGAGAGGTCAAATAGGATAACCCAAACCCACGGAGGCTAGTGTAAAACAAGATGATAAATCCCCACCCAGACACGAATGCAGACGAGTGCCATGTTCAAGAGCGACATACTGCCGACACGACCATTATTACAGTTTCAATTTCCCCACCATTTTTGGCAGGTACCTCGATTATTTTTGGAGGACAAGCTTGACGGGGATAGCATATGCTTGGGAGGGTGTCATTTCGACGATGTCCGATGTCATTAAGTTTTAACGAGTCTGACAAAGGAAAAACTCAGCGTCTTTTCTTGTTTAGAGAGTCTGAAAAGACAGCGGAAAAGAAAACTCCTGGGGGTCCTTTCTCGTAAAGTTGTGTCTCTCGAGCCCAAAAAAGTATAAAACAATACTCGAAAGAACCGCCCGACCAGTATGATCGAGGAGTACTTTTCATGAATAGTGACTTCGACCTGAAAAAGTAAAAAAGCAGTCGGAAGTACGTCGTTTTGGGGCCAATAACGAGTGCGAAACGACAAACACCCGGCAATCTTTTTAAGTTAAACGGTCGAAAAAAGAGCTTTAAAAGCGACCGCCTCTTGTTCCGTTTAACAAGTCGAGAGGGAACCCGGCAATCTTTTCTTGCTTTACGTCGGAAAAGAGCTTGAAGACGACGTTTTTTTGGGACCAAGTGTTCATAGAACCGTTGCGACCACGCTGGTTACTAGAACCTGCACAAGAACACCACCCGCGTAAACCTGTTCGACATGTTAAAAAACATACTAAAACATGCATAAAAGCATAATATAGCGACATTAGAGCTAAATCCATGGTAAAAATATGACAAAAACCCACATTTATACAAAACCATAGTTAATTACAAATTTTTTACCATAAATAGGGGGATAAAAGTCATTTTTTACCATTGTTACCATCTTGAGTTGTGAAGAACGTTGTGGAGCTGCGAGGTTGACGGAGTGATTTCCATCCCGTGCGGACACCGTCCATCCGGCAGCTTGATCCAGGTAGGTCCTCCTCTCCCTGCGCTTCATTTCAATCCTTTTTTGCAGCATTTCCACGGTGGGATTGGGCCATTTGGGCGAATTTTTTGAGCGTTGATGCGCTCTCAGTCAGCGCGGATTTCCGCATCGGGTCCGCGCTGACCGATTAAATTTACACACACCACCTCTCAGGTCAGCGCGGAAAACTCGTGTGCTTCCACGCTGACCCAAGGAAAAAACAACGGGGCGCCATGATCAGAGCGACTGTTTTAAAAACAGCCGCGCTGATGCCGTAAAGTTTTGTTTTTAAGAAATTGAACGTACATTCTTCAACGATTAGGGTCCTAATATTTTTTCATGGTTATGCAGGACACAATGGTGTTTGTTTGGCAAGAGAGAGCTCACGATAACGAAGATATAGCAGCGTATGCCGATGCGGGTTGCCGAAATGCAATGCGGGCTTGCGGATTCCTAAAATTCTTCCTCACTCCGTGCCTGAGGGCGCAACCTGATCTCCTCGAGCTCTTAATCAGAGCTTGGAACCCAGTTGACGGGAAATTCACCATCCGAGGCCGTGATATCGAGTTCGATTACACGGACATTTATTTTTTGACTGGGCTGTCACGCCGGGGCGAGATGCCCATTCTGGAGGGGCAACGGCCCAGCGGTGAGACCCTTGACCAGCTTATGGCTCGAGTATGCCCACGGGCTGTTAAGACACAGAGTGGGAAGGTGGGTATTCCGACGGTGGATGACATCGTTCTTCGCACCATATTCTTCATGGTGACACGGGCAGCGGGTTGCTTGGCCAATCATGAGGCCTCAAAGACCCATTTACTATTAGCTCTCGAGTGCTTACAGCCCACCATATTCAACTGGGCAGCAGCAGTAACAAACAGCATGAAGAGGCAACTGAGCAACTGTCGATGCGGAGAGTCGAAGCAGTTTGGTTACGGGTCGCTCTTACTTCCGCTCATGCTGGAGCGAGTGCCGGCCCTACTGTTGTAGGGAAAAGTATCCAATACGGAATGACCCTATCCCACTCTAAGGGTGATAGTACCTTAGCAACAACCGAATGCAAAGCTAATCAAGATTACTTCTTTATGAGATGTAAGAGAGAGGAGAAAGGGATCCACTAACCGTTGTCTTCCGCTAATGGTTGATCCAATCTTCCCTCTTTGCTGCTTGCTCCCAGCTCCTTGCTCTTTCACTGGCCCAGCTACACAAAGATCCTGCAAAAGCACAAGAAAGGGAAACTACAAGAAGCATACATCCATAATTGATTCAAGGATTAGAATAAATCAAATATACAAGCATCAATTCGCCATAGAGACACATGCATATAGAAGAACCTCAAAAGCTTTATTAATGGAAGAAGTAAAGCTCTGAGAGTGTTACAACCATAAGAGGCCCAATCCAGCAACACCTCCCAGTAGAAAGAAATCTCCTCTTCACCTCCTTCAAAGCAATCACCCAATAGTTCTATGCACAAACCAACAACACTTCCTTACATTCACAAAATTCCAGCCTCCTTAGACCTCATGAGAGAGCTCTATATATAGGAGATTTGGAGAAAGGATGAGTCAGCTTGAGCTTGGCATGAAGCTGACTAGTGTCCTCTCCCACTTTAGTTATACTTCAGTTCTTGAGTCCACTTGGAGTTTCTTGCTTCCACTTGGAGATCTAGATCCTCTTACTCATCACAAGGCGAATTCCCTGATCCAAGTGTCATTTTGGAAGCTTCCTGGGCATTTGACACCTTGCAGAATGACTGTGCCACTTGGCCAATCTCACCCAGCGCAGGTAGCCTTCATTAGATTTGACATTCAGCACAGGTACAGAGTGGAGCAGTTGACATTCAGCGCAGATGCTCAGTGGAGCAGTTGACATGATCCAGAAATAGCTTGTTTTTGAGTGTTTTCAGGTGGAGAAATGATTTTTAGTGCTGTGGTTTGCTGACCTTGTTCCTCTAGGGGTAGGAACAACATGTTTAGGGACTTTGGATCCCTTAGATTATTGACATTTCATGCTTCATGCTGTTAGGTACAAAAATATCTATAACAGTTGCCCCCTAAAGTATGAGGTCGTTTATCGGGTGAAATGCTTTATCAGGAGGATCCGAAGTTCATTCAATCGCTGAGAGGTGCCCTGTAATAAAATACAATACAATACAATACATTATTTTTCATTCTGCTTTCATGATCTAGCTGAGGCGGGCATTCCCATGCTCAGCTTTATAAATTCATTTTGGTACATAGAACAGACGATCGTCTGATGGTAGACCGATAATTCTCTGCTGAAATTATCATCCTTTGAGTAGGATGATCATCTGCTGCAATGATGTATATAAAAAATGTCTTTATATTTCCTGAATATATATCGCAACCCGGATGGATGAAACTAGATCCAGGGTCTTCAAACTCGTTCGATCTTCACTCTAAGTACAAGTCGATCCATGTGAGAATTGCGCTGAAGTCGAACATGGAAAGACATCGCTTGATTACCGGTCAATAATGTAAACCGTTAACAAGCGCGAGAGGAATCCCCAATAATGACAATGACCCTCAAGGTACTGCAGTACAATTCACGTGGTGTGAATAAAGGACTTGGCGTCGAACACCACGCAAAATCTTCTGGTCGAAGGTCATTAATGTATACCTGTCGCCGGAAGTGAGAAACTTGCCATTGAGGCATGCAAGCTTCAAAGTACTGAAGGGGTTGTTCCTAGATCAACTTCTTAGATAATGAGCTGAAGTCGACAAGAAGCGATCCGTCAAAGGAGGGCCTTAATGAATCCCACATCAGTGACACAGAATGGAGCTAATGATTTTAGTGGAGGTGAAAACAATCTGTGAGATATGATTCAGGGTGGCGATCATGGGTGGATGAAGGATAATGTATGGCAGTGGATGGGACACGGTTGACTCTTTCTGAACAACATCTCTTGAACATATAACGACACTGATGTGATGGATCGGTAGCATTACCCAAAATGTGGATGGTTTGGCGAGTACCATGGTGATGAGACCGGTGAATGAAACAACCCAACCCGATGTGATACGGAGGACAAAGTGTCATGTTCAAGAGCGACTTGCTACCATTAAAGCTTTGAGGTTCTCCCAATTTTTCCCCAGTCATTTCTGACCAGTACCTCTTTATTTTTGTCAAGCTTGAGGAGGATAACATATGCTTGCTCTATAACCTGCCCTTCGGGCAAGCCCATTGCTATGTTTTGACGAGCTTAGCGATAGGGAAACACGTTCTCGTCTAAAGACAAGTTTGTCGCTATTTAATCATTTTAACGAGTCTAACGACAAGGAAAACTCGGTCCTTTTCATTTTTAGAGAGTCTGAAAAGGTACAGAAAGTTAACTCCCAAAATTCCTTTTTCGTCCTCTAATCCCTTAAGTCCGAAAAAGTATAAAACAATACAGAAGGGATGAGTTTTCGATAGTTTTAATGAGCCGAACAAAACAAGCGCTCGATCTTTTTGTGCAATAATCCCTCAGGTCCAAAAAGATTAAAATCTAGAGGAGGGATAGCTCTTCCGGTCTTTTTAACGAGCTGGAAGGCCAAAACTCGGCAAACTTTTCATATTTTACGAGTCAGATGAAAAGAGCTCAAAGAAGACTCGTCTTTTGAGGAACGAGTGATAAACAGGGATAGCAGCAGATTCCAGGTACAGGTTGGAATTTTCCAATCACGGCAGTGTCACAAGGATGGCTAAGTGAAATCACTCTTCGCAGCTGTTCCTCAAAATGGGTAAACAATCATATGGAGGTGAACGATTGGCCAAATGAAATGGAGGTGGCGGGTGAAAACACGACCAAGGCTTTTATGGCTAATAAATTTACGATCACAATGGTTATTTACCAGTACTGGGTTCATTTTTTAAAGAGCTTGAATGCGCCAAAACACTGCTCAATGCTTATGTTTATTTTTTAACGAGCATGAATTCCGCATTAAAACTGCTCGGATCTCGCTTTTCTATTTTTTAATGAGCATAAATTCCGCGGTAAAACTGCTCGATATACCAGTCATAAGATAAGAAATGTCTCCTGTGAGATAGCTATTTTTTATGGAGTTTTATCTCACGAAGCTATGCTCCTAATTTGGCAAATTTTGACCTTTGCCCCTCATCCTTTCTTTATGCAAGTTCAGAAACAGCTAATCCCAAAAACAGATAAATAACTGCTCTTAGCTTGCACTCCAAAAGGTTTGCATGCCCCCAGGTATAAAATACAATTTCAAGGTTGCCCCTCCTCTCCTCCACCTCTGCTTTTCTTTGGGTGTTCACAGCTACTTGTCGTCTTGCTAGTCTAATGTTAACGATACTTGTCTTCTTGTTATTTTTAACAGGTCTTATGTGGTACTTGTCTTCCCATCAGCCTAATTTTGACAGCTCTTTTGCAAGATCGCAAGAGAAACAGCTACTTGCGACAAGAGAAGAACACTACTCAAAGATAAAACATTAATGTTATTGAGGGAGGCTTGCCTCTTCCTGGTTACCCAAAGAATGGCTTTATTTGCTGCCGCAAATGAAACTCTTTCTTCGGCGATGTCTATCATTAGGTTACTCAAAGATGGTTACAATTTGTTGCAGCAAAGGAATCTCTTTCTTTGGAGGTTGCCCCTACTTATCCTTCAAAACATTTGTTTTAACGGGTGAGGCTTGCCTTTTAACCCAAAGATGGTTACAATTTGCTGCCGCAAAGGAATCTCTTTCTTTGGTATTGCCTACTTATTTAGACAAAGGTGAATGACCTTTGTCAAACAAGTAACCTTGACAAAAGAATCCTGTTCCAGAAAAACCCCTCTTCCTTCTTTCGAACGGGGTACAGACTAGTCATATTCTTTCGCGGAAATTTTACCTTATACCCAGGGTTTCTTCTGCCCGAAGCAGACCAGGATGCATGCCCCCTGGGTTCCAGTCCCGTCTTTCCGAATCACTCGCATTCATCGAGAAGGAGAACTGGGGGTAGAGACATTTCTTGGGTGAATAGACCATTCAGGGTTGGTATTTGACTATTTGCGATGCGTGATCCCGGAAATGAAAGTTGGTCTACGAGTTTGACCATTCTTCCTTCGTGTGGAAAACACATTACTCTAAAGAGTGAGGAGACTATAGCTCCCATGCAATATATATAGTCTCGTCCAAGGAGTAGGTTATAATCCAAGGGTCCTTGAACGACCATCACGTTCATTTGAACGATCTTCCCTTTTAATGTAACAGCCACATTGGGGAGGATCCCTAATGGTCGACTGGTTCCTTTATCAAAACCCGAGAGATTTCTTATCTCAGGCAGAAGCTCTGGGGAACCCAGTGCTTTCCAAGCAATAGAGGAAAGGATACTCACAGATGCCCCTTCATCAATGATAGTTCCAGCCATTACCATTCTGTAAATTTGGACTATGATTCTGAATGGTATACTGGCTGGTAACCGGGGTCTGCCTAGTTGGTTCCAATCAAAGGACACAACCAGGTTGCTTGGTGGTGGGACCAAATACACGGCCGGATATGACCCTGATGATGTTCCTTCCTGCGATAAAGGAATGGGCGCATTGCCCTGATGCTCATCAGAGTCGGTGTTGATGAAAAGAATCTGGATGGTGTCATCCTTACTCTCTTCAGTGAGGGTGTCATTTGAAGATGAATCTTCAGTGACGGTGTCATTTGCAGATGAAACCTCTGAAGGTGGAACCGGGTCAACTGCCGTATCGACCTTTAGAATTTCGTCTGGTCTGGATTCAGTAGGTTCATTTTCAATGACTGACGCTTCAGCTGACCACTTGAGCGGGCCAGCTGTATTTTCAACCAACGAAGGACTTGGCACGAGTTTTTTGTATCCAGGAGGAAGTCTCAACGGTGAAACCGGGCGATCTTCCAAAACTCTCTTTGCTTCGTCTAAGAAGGGACAACGGTGAATGGCGTGACTGCCTTCACACAGTCTACAGGGGGATCTTGATCTCCCTCTTTGTCTTGAACCTTCACTTTCGCTGGTTGACGGTAAGCAGTCAACATGGTTATCAGAGGTTGATGCTCCCGAATTGTGCAACCGAGGGGACCAGTCCCTTAGTATCCGGGGAATACAGGGACAATCTCTATGGAAGTGGTCTCCTCTACATATGACACATGGCGATTTAGGCCCGATCTGTGCTGTGTGTGGATTTTTGTCAGATGTCTTTTGCTTGCCCCCAGTCGCCTTAGGCTCCTTCTTCTTCTCCTTCTTCTTCTTCTTCTCCTTCTTCTCCATGGGAGCTTGGCTTTTGCCAGCCCCACCTTGTGAAGATGAAGGATTAGAGGAAGAGTTATAAGAAGTAGAAGGTTGGTGGGCAGCTCTAGACTGATCTAACTGTTGACTCGACTGCTCAGGAACCATGGTGGTCTGAACTACATTAGTTGAGAATAGCCAAATAGGCAGGCCAATTGTCAGTCCTGGAAGCGACAATGTGGCCATGTGGGGCGCACCAACTTCTCCCCAAGAGGAGAAAGGACTAGGATTTCCATCATGTGGAATTCCTTGGTTGGGGCGTTCCATGTTCTCCACTTTAAGATCAATGCGGGAATAGGAGGTGATTATGTTCCGTTTAAAATAAATTTTATAACGACGCTTAGACACAACTTGCTTTTTCACTTTTTAAGAGTCGAGAAAAAGCTAAAGATGACTCTAGTCTCCTTCGATGTTTTAACGAGCCCGAAGTGACAAATGCTCGGATGGACTTTTTCAGTTATAGAGTTTGAAAAAGGCCAAAAGAAACTGCTCTGGAGTTCTAGGCAGAGGGTGTGCCAAACTTTTCGCAAAACCACAGAATACGTTTTACGGTACGAGTGGTCGATCTTCGTGAATGCTTTGTTCACTGCATTGCGATCAGTAGGGCGGCCGACACGGTTTCCTATTGGATAAAGGCTTTGATCCTATAGGGGTCTCCCAATATATACGCGATGGTACGTGGGAGCACAAGTCCGTATTGATACTTATCGCTTCACCGTGGAGGAATCACCCAACCACTCAACGCTAAGATATCACGTTTAACGACGCCGGAACACGTCTCTAGCTTAGACCTCTATGTGTTTGCGTTATGTTTCAATGCGTTGTTATGTAAATTCAATTCATTTTAATGTTGATCTTGTTTGGCAGTTTGCCTTTATGGATCACCACGAGATGTATAGTAACACTCCTAAATGCAGTCTAAGATGATAAGCAAGCTTTTCAATCTTTCAACTTTGAAAATCTTAACTACTGAGGGAAAAGAAAGACAACATCTTTTCACACAGATCAAAGAGCACACACTAATGCACTTTTTCCTAAATCGACATGCAAGCTGTCATAATGCACATGCACAATGCAAGTATTTCTTTTCTCTTTCTTAATGTTGGTGAAATGCAAAAAGAAAGCTGTTGTATAATTTTGAATTCAATTTCAAGTGAAAGCAAACAAGCTTGTCCAAAATCAAAAGACACCTTAAGATTTACTTGTTTCGACACTAGAAATATACAAACTCAAACCATATGACGAAAGCAAAAGCTCAATCAGCTATGAACAGCAAACAAACTAACTCTTAAGATCAAAACGACACTTTATCACAGGTCTAGATCTAAGAGGCCACAGCAAGACTGGTTCACTTTCGTTATGGGAAACTGTAAATGATACAAGAAATACACAAAGAACAAACACAGTTTCTTTATACAACTGAGGCGGAATAGTGACAAGGAAAGTTGGTTTCAGATAGGCCCACTGACTGGTAACAAACAGCAAAAACAAGAGTGAAAACAGGGCAAGAAACAGCAGGAAACCCCAGCAGCACAAGGCAGGACTGGTCTAGCGCAGGTGGAACACTGCCTGTTTGACCTTCAGCGCAGGTAGCCCCTTCGGGAACTGCGCTGAAATGCAAACAGCCTTTGTACAACCTGCACTGAAGAACGAAACTTTCGTTTCTGGTGGTTTCCGGGTCACAGATTTCTCAAAAATTCACAGTTTTTGCTCAAATCAGAAGCTATCAGTCAAGGACACACTAAGGGATGACAAGGAGGATGAAAAGCTATCACTAAGAGCTTATTAGAGTCCTTGTGGATCAGCTCTTCAAATCATAAACTTGCCCAGAAACTGAGCTAGAGTAGCTGCCCTCTACTTTGTATTTGAAGGATTCAAACACAGTTCGATTCGGTACTCCCTTTGTTTATGAAATGAATAGCTAAAACACAAACAACCAACAAGATACGATCCCCAGCGGAGTCACCAATTTGTTGTAGGGAAAAGTATCCAATACGGAATGACCCTATCCCACTCTAAGGGTGATAGTACCTTAGCAACAACCGAATGCAAAGCTAATCAAGATTACTTCTTTATGAGATGTAAGAGAGAGGAGAAAGGGATCCACTAACCGTTGTCTTCCGCTAATGGTTGATCCAATCTTCCCTCTTTGCTGCTTGCTCCCAGCTCCTTGCTCTTTCACTGGCCCAGCTACACAAAGATCCTGCAAAAGCACAAGAAAGGGAAACTACAAGAAGCATACATCCATAATTGATTCAAGGATTAGAATAAATCAAATATACAAGCATCAATTCGCCATAGAGACACATGCATATAGAAGAACCTCAAAAGCTTTATTAATGGAAGAAGTAAAGTTCTGAGAGTGTTACAACCATAAGAGGCCCAATCCAGCAACACCTCCCAGCAGAAAGAAATCTCCTCTTCACCTCATTCAAAGCAATCACCCAATAGTTCTATACACAAACCAACAGCACTTCCTTACATTCACAAAATTCCAGCCTCCTTAGACCTCATGAGAGAGCTCTATATATAGGAGATTTGGAGAAAGCATGAGTCAGCTTGAGCTTGGCATGAAGCTGACTAGTGTCCTCTCCCACTTTAGTTATACTTCAGTTCTTGAGTCCACTTGGAGTTTCTTGCTTCCACTTGGAGATCTAGATCCTCTTACTCATCACAAGGCGAATTCCCTGATCCAAGTGTCATTTTGGAAGCTTCATGGGCATTTGACACCTTGCAGAATGACTGTGCCACTTGGCCAATCTCACCCAGCGCAGGTAGCCTTCATTAGATTTGACATTCAGCATAGGTACAGAGTGGAGCAGTTGACATTCAGCGCAGATGCTCAGTGGAGCAGTTGACATGATCCAAAAATAGCTTTTTTTTAGTGTTTTCAGGTGGAGAACTGATTTTTAGTGCTGTGGTTTGCTGACCTTGTTCCTCTAGGGGTAGGAACAACATGTTTAGGGACTTTGGATCCCTTAGATTATTGAAATTTCATGCTTCATGCTGTTAGGCACAAAAATGTCTATAACACCTACAGCTACAGGACATGGTCATAGATCCACCCAGAGGTCCCCGGGAGACGAGGGCCAGTCGATGGGGCCATGTCATGCCACGCAGAGGTGGCGGCCGCCTAGTTGCATGGGGTGTTTACTTCCGAGAGTGGCTGGATCGGCAGGTCATTTTCGTAGAGGACTGGCCATATGCCGGTATCGACTTCCGCGGTGATCCCGACATGCCACTGCCCGCGGGAGAGCATTGGGACGATGGAGGTATGACACTTGATCTCTTTTTAATTTTTATCTTTTGTAATGTTTTTTTTAATTTTTCATGTACATGTCTTGATGAATGCTATGATGTGCAGATGTGGGACCCGCGAGACCCCTTGGTCTAGCCCCAGAGGCACGGAGAGAGGGACAGGGTGCTGGAGCCCTAGCCTTGGCTCCTCCAGGAGTCAACACACCGGAGATTGTGCTACAGAACCTTGAGGGTTTGCTGGCGGGAGTGCCAGATTACCAGGGGATCAAGGAGGTCCCCATAGCATCTCAGATCCACACAGTGGGGGTGGAACCCAGGATGCACCACCTTTTGAGGCGGGTGGCACGGGCAGTCGTGTGCTACAGAGAGCACAACCAAACACAGTAGACATCTAGGTTTTATTTCCACTGATGTTTTTTTTTTTGAGAGACACGCGTCTCAGATGTACTGAGGACATCGGCCTTACTTCAGACACATACACTTATTTTTGAGTGCCTTAGTGCGCCACACGATATATATATACCGATTTTGGATGGATCTTTTTACATATGATGATGTTTTATATGCTATGCAAATGTCTAACACAAATGTGATCTAATTGTATCAGTTGCACAACATGCGATCCACATATTCTCATTTTTTATGCAAGCTTAAAAGCACACATGCAAACTATGCTTGGAAAATAATTTATTTACATATGCTTATTCTATGGTCTTATTATGCTTTCTATGTCTTCTTGTATGATGTTTATCTATTACGCAAATGTATGTCTAACACATGGTTCGCCAGTGCATCAGTTAACGCGTTTAATCGTCTCGGAATGTGTTGATATGTGATGTAATCAAAATTCCTTTCTAACAATCTTACACGTAAATACAACCTTAGAATGCGTTGGTCTCTGACAGAATATCGCCCGTTGAGTTGATGGACGACAAGTTGAGAGTCCAGGTTCACCACCAATGCACGAATGCCGAGATCAGCTGCTTCGGCAAGTAATTCAATTATAGCACTGTATTCGGCAACATTGTTGGTGGTACGACCCAAGCACATGCCTTGAAGATCTAGCAACTCGCCGTGAGGATCGTAGATCGCCCACGCCGCAGAAGACAAATTGCAAGTGCTACGGCAGGCGCCATCAGCGAAACCAACGTAAGGTGTACTAGCCATCTGCATAAGAAGCAGAAAACACAATAAGAGGCAAACACGCCTTCACACCAAAGCAAAACAAGAAATCATGCACACATAACACACTTGCTAAAAACACACGTATGTACAAACTAGGTGCACGAAATCATGCATATTATTTCTTCAAATAGAGCCCGTTGCCGGGCTTGTCGAGAGGATTTCCTTCGTAGTCGATCAGCTCATATGCCCCCTTTTGCAAAACTCTTTTCACGATATAGGGGCCTAGCCACATGGATTCGAGTTTACCTGCCCCCAGCTTATCCTTAGCTTGATCATAGAGCAGTACTAGATCTCCCTCAACAAAGGAACGAGGTTGAATGGTATTGTCGAAGTGAGCCTTAACCCTCTTTTTATGTGCTTCAATAGCTAGAGAGGCTAAGCGACGAGTCTCGTCCAGCCGTTCTAAATAAAGAAGCCGTTCCTCCACCAGAGTGGTGTTGGGAAGCAACTCGACAGCTAATTTTAACGAAGGAATCTCACACTCAACAGGAAGGGTGGCCTCCAGTCCATAAACAAGCTGAAAAGGAGTGAAACCGGTGGCATCCTTCATAGAGGTCCGGTAAGCCCACAAGGCGGGGAACATCATCAGATGCCAATTAGACTTGTGCGTACCCACGGTACGTTGGAGCATTGTGATCAAAACTTTTTTCACAACTTCAACTTGGCCGTTGGATTAAGGGTAGTATGGCGTCGAACTATCTTGACGCAAGCCTAGCTAGGTCGTTAGTTCCGTCATCATGTGATTACGGAAATGTTTTCCGTGATCCGTGAAGATAGCCTGGGGGACTCTGAACTGAGTAATGACATGATTAAACAAAAACTGCGCCGCTGTGTAACCGTCTTCGTTCAATGTAGGCATCGCTTCGGCCCATTTGGTGAAATAATCCACGACAACAATGATATACCCATGCCCCCCGGCCGAACGAGGGTTACAGGACGTATAATCGATGCCCATTTGGCAAATGGACCTACGGTCACAACAGGGTGCAGTGGTGCAGGAGGTGCACGCATTTTCCGGTGGTAGATCTAACATTCATGACACGCACAGACGGCAAGGATGCAATCCTTGAAGATAGAAGGCCAGAAATAACCAGCACGGAGGATTTTCTGGGCGGTGGCATATCTGGACATGTGGCTGCCACAAGCACCGGAGTGGCAGTCATTCAACACCCGCTCAGCCTCCTCGAGAGTCAAACATCGGTGGAGAACAGAATCAACGCCGAGGCGGTACAGGGTATCGCCAATAATGCGATAGGGTTGGGATTGGTGTCGAATCCTCCGTCGAGCGTCTTTCGATACATGGGGATGGAAGGAAGACGTCTGCAAATATACGATGATGTCCCCATACCAAGGGTCGAGGGTGCTGATTAGAAACAATGTTTCATCCGGAATATGCTCTTCCGAACGAGATGGTGCAGAAGGGTATGGCAAAGAACAGAGCAATTTTGCAAAGGCCAGAGATTTCTTAGACTTGGCAGCAGTAAATTCCAAGTCAAACTCTTGTAGGATTACTATCCATTTCGAGTACTTGCCCCCCAGTAGCTGACGCGACAATATGTAGGTCATTGGGTTGCAGTCGGAAATCACGGTCGTAGTGTGCAACAGGATATAGTGCCGGAATCGTTGGACGGCGCAGACAGCTGCCAATGCCAACTTCTTGACATAAGCGTAGCGAGTTTCCGTATCCAAGAGATTGCGACTAAGGTAATAGATAACGTGCTCGTTGCCATCATCATCATCCTGCACCAGAACCATGCCGATGGTGGTGTCAGCGGCAGCTAGATAGAGAGTATAATCATGGTGGTAGTTCGGAGGTCTTAAGAGTGGGGCCGAGACAAGGAGGTCCTTGAGTCGCTCGAAAGACTTCTGGGCGATGGCATCCCAACGAAAGGGTGTGTCTCACTTTAATAACCGTGTGAAACCCTTAGCCACCTCGGCATAATTCGGAATGAATCGTCTAAGGAAATTCGCTTTGCCCTGCAAGCTCTGCAATTGCTGCAAAGAGGCAGGGGGAGGAAGATTCAAGATGGCCTCAACTTTGAGGGGATCCAGATGGATGCCTTCTCGGGAGACGATGAACCCGAGCAGTCGGCCTGATTCTACGTAGAAGACACACTTATGAGGATTAAGCCTAATGCGGTAGTGTCGACAGCGGAGAAAAATCTCGCGAAGATGAGAGGGGTGGTCCTGACGCTTAGCTGAATGAGCTGGGAGGTCATCCAGATAAGGTTGTACAATGTGACGAATGTCATGAAAGGCATAAGACATTGCACGTTGAAATGTAGCGTCAGCATTCTTTAGATCGAAAGGAAGCTTCTTATAGGTGAAGGTGCCCCAAGGACAAATAAAAGTCGTCTTATGCTGGTCCGTGGGTGCAATGTTGATCTGGTTATAGCCAGAGAAGCCGTCCATAAACGAGTAAATTTCACTTCCTGCGCACTCATCAATAAGCTGATCGATGAAGGGCGTAGGGAAGTTATCCTTCGGACAAGCACGATTGATATCACGGTAGTCAACACAGACCCGGATAGTGCCCTGCTTTTTATTCACAGGGACTATATTAGACACCCAATCCGTAAGGGGAATGGGGTAAATGAAACCAGCTTTAAGAAGCTTTTCGACTTCGGCCTTGATGGCTGCAGCCTTTCAGGGGTGCACAGGGCGTAAGCGCTGACGAACAGGCTTAGCACCTGGGTATGTAGGTATTTCATGCACCACTATACTAGGATCGATGCTAGGCATTTCCTCATAGGACCATGCAAAGACATCACGAAATTCGCGAAATAGAGCAGTGTAGAGTTGAACTTCCTCTGGAGTGCAAGTGACTCCAATATGAATGTGCTTGACAATCCCTGGTTTGACAGAGATGTCGATCGGTTGGGTTTGCGTGATATTTCCCATATTGCCTTCTGAAGACACTTGATAAAGTTGCTTGGGTGTTTGGAGGGGTTAGGATGGGACACACGAAGCAAACCGCTCGAGACATGCGGTCATTTCCGGATGGGGAGGGAGAAACGAAGAGCGATGGTGGTGATCTGACCAAGGGAGCTCTTCGAGAGACATTGTCTCTATGATGGCTTCGTCGGAAGGAAATATTTCCTTCAACGGATCCGAAGTAGCCTCATCTCCTAGCCAAGGGAAATGATCATATGAATAGGGAACACTGCTTGGGAGAGCAGGTTCATCAGGGGGAGCCGATGCAGCGACAATCTCGATGTAGTTGAGTTCGGCAGGACTCAACGGCATCATATCACCCCAAGAGTCTTCCTGATTAGCTGGAGGAAGAACCCACGGATCAGAGCGTACAGAGATCATGTTAATAGGGGCGAGATTCGGAGGTGGGAGGAGAAAGACTCCCATTAAAGTGGGATCTTTGAAAAGTCCGGCACCCACGCTCTCGAGTGACTTAGAGGTATGCTCCACGAATGGCACATTTCCTTCAGAAGAAGAGGCGAAGAAGGAGAGCTGGTCCACCGTGACAATCTTCCCCTGGTGAGGGAAACGAATGACGCGGAACAGGGAGGAAGCCACGGCTTGCATGGCATATGTCCAGCTCTGTCTGAGGAGGAGGTTGTAGGTAAGATTGGCGTCAACAACTTCGACCTCCATTTCTACGATCTTCCCTTCCAAAGAGATGGGCAAGCGTTGGAGGATACGGGACTCTCTTCCATCGAAAGCTTCTAACGTCATAGGGGACTGACTCAAAGTAGGGGAACCAATCACCTTCCAGCAAGCAACGGACATGATGCAGGTTGAGGCACCTTCATCAATAACCGTACGATGAATCGTTCTACTATTGATGATGACCTGTATAAGGAAAGTGACTTGGTGAGGCAGCCTCTGTGTAAAACCCTCGAGATCAAAAGAAATCAAATCTGAATCTGCCGGGTTGATGCAACCAATAGCTGATAGCAAGGACTTCCTCTGGGAGGGGCAGCTCTGGAGGACTTCTAGAGCGGACATAGTAGATGGAGCCTGAGCTAAGTCCTCAACAATGCTATAGTGCTGGGCAGCACGAGAATTAGGGTTGTAAGATGACTTCCTGAGTACACCTTTTGGAGGGGGTCGGGGGATCGTCTCAGTGTTGGGCCTTTCGATGTGGAGAGGACCAGAACTAGACAGAGGAGCGCTGGAGGGAACCTCTGGCTCTTTCCCGGCAGGAGATGGATAGTCTTTCGCTCGAGTTGAAATATGGATGGGAATCGTTCCAGCCATGAACACTTGAGAACCGAACGAGGAAGAGGGTTGAGACGGGTCTGCCACCATTTGAGTCTGCTGGGAAGGGAAAGGCTCTTTAAGCACGGCAGGAGTCCCAGGAGCACCTTTCAATAACCGACTAACTTCGGACCGCCTTGGGCAGTCCTTAGTGTAGTGATCCTCATCACAGATGAGACAAGGATACTTAGGTTTTCGTTTAGCTCCTTCCTCGGGTGGAGGCTTAGGGGAATCCTGCTTGGGCTGTCCAGATTTATCTTTAGCTTTCCCTTTCTTTTTCCCTTTTGAGGATTTATCCGCCACGGTGGACTGAACGGTGTTTACCTCGGAGGTACTTCCAGGATTAGATTGGCCCTGAGAAGCATTTCCATTAGAAGCGTTCTGTTTTTGCTTCCCAGGGTTCGCGGCCGATTTCTTCGATGATGAATTTACAGAGCCAATGACTCCATCAACAGATGGTTTGGGCGGAGCCTTGGGCTATCCAGGCCTCGGGGCGTCTGGCAAATAATCATATAGACTACCCGATTGAGAGTATACTAAGTCTAGGTACTAAGCTCGCGCGATCGCTTGCTCTTCAGTTACACAAGCTCCCATGGCGATGTCTCGCGCAATCGCACGGACAAAGGAAGTTGTGAACCAACCGGTCAGGAGTTGATCAGGAATCCAGAATTTGATCAAGCGACGACGCCTTCTCTATTCATGTATATGATCAGATATATGGGTCGCCGTGTCCTGTTTGAGAGACGTGAGGAGATGTGTCCCCGTCTCGTACCGAATGGGTAACTGAAAATGAGTTAAGAATGCCATAGCCAGCGAGTTGAAATCTTGAAACGTGCCGCGATTCAGCTCAATGTACCACTTAGCGGCTGAGCCGGTGAGAGTTCTTTGAAAGAGGCGGAGCCGGATAGAGTCATCAAGCCATGAGTTCGATGAACACCAGAGGTGATAGGTCATGACATGGGCTTGAGGATCTTCACCTGCTTTGCCATCAAATTTTGGACAATCACCGGGTATTTTAGTCGGAACCGGTGGCCAATACGGCTTATGCAGAATGGGATCATTCGTCAACTTGGACACATCCGGAAGTTCCAACGTCGCTAAGAATGGCAACTGAGGGTTAAAGGACATTTGTGGTTGTGGAAGCGGGGTGGTACCAGGGTTCCAACCAGATGGTGGTTGCCCCCATGGACTCTGTCCAGATGGACCCAGCCCAAAAGGGCCTGGCCCATAGGGACCTTGCCCGTAGGGGTTCTGTCCATACGGATTTTGTCCATATGCAGACAGTTGTCCCTGGGTCTGCCCCCCAGCACCCCATGTATTAGCAACTTGACCCGCAGGTGCAGCATACTGATAATTTTGGTAAGGAGTGACCTACATCTGTTGATAATTTTGATAAGGGGTAAACTGAGTTTGCCCCTGGGGTTGTTGGTAGCCATACATTGGCTGGGCTCCATGCTGAGCCTGATAAGAAGGCTGCACTTGGTAGGAAGGTTGGGGCCGTGGCCCGCCTTGCATTTGATAACCCGTTTGAATTTGGGGCCCAGAATAATGTCCTTGAACTGGCTGGGCTTGGATCATCTGGCCGGAAGGTTGGCCTGGTTGAGTTTGGGATGGACCTGCTTGCCCAGAGGGACGTACTTGCTGGGTGCCAGGTTGTCCCTGAACAACCAAGGGTTGTCCTTGCGGAACAGATGGCCGAGCAGGCTGGACGGCTGGTTGACCTTGCGGTTGGCTGGCCTGTCCAGATGGATGATTAGGGCGAACAGTGGGTTGGCCTTGCTACATAGAAGGCTGGCCCGTTTGTCCGGAGGGTTGTACTGGCTGAGCAGTGGGTTGGCCCTGCTGTACGTAGGGCTGCCCCCCTTGCCCAGAAGGTTGCATGGACTGGGCAGTGGGTTGGCCCTGCTGTACGTAGGGTTGCCCCCCTTGCCCAGAAGGATGACTAGACTGAGCAGTGGGTTGGCCCTGCTGCCGTAGGGTTGCCCCCCTTTCCCAGAAGGATACCCCTGTTGGACTGCTGGTTGACCTTGAGGGATATAATTTTGCCCAGCTTGTCCGGCGGGATAACCCTGCTGGAAACCAGGTTGGCCTTGCTGGATATAAGGCTGTCCTGGTTGTCCATACGGGTAACCTTGCTGGGTACCAGGTTGCCCTGGATAACCAGAAGGTTGACTCTGATAGGAAAAAGATGGACCACCAATGGCCAAAGGTTGTCCCAGGTAGGGTTGTCCTTGTGGGCCCCCATATTGTCCTGGGTAAGACTGGCCATAAAGTGGTTGCCCTTGGGGGGCTTGCACATAAGGCCGCTGGCCTAGATTAGGTGGTCCTTGAGGCTATCCAGGGATTGCCTGGCCCCCATGAAAAGAATGAGTACTGGCGTCCCAAGTAACGGATAATGGTACCGAGACTTCAAAAAAATGTTGAAGAGGCACGGATTGAGTGAACTGGAGGTACTAACCAGTAGAATCATAATAAAAGAGTGGACCTTGGTAATTCGGGTCCACAATGGGTTGCCCCTGGGCATCATACAGTCCGCCTCATGGAACAGGACCAGAAGAGGGTTGAGCACTTTGTGCAGGGTCGACGACTCCAGACGAAAGTTCCGGCTGGCCATTACTCACTTGACCGTGAGAGGGACCAGCCCCAGGGTTCGTAGATGAAGATGCTGTCACAGCACTGACGACTGGAGTTGAGTATGCTACACAAACAGTTGGAATCATGGGAACAGAGGTAACAGGTGTATTATGGGGTTGTGAAACAAAGGGCTCCGTGGTGGCAATGACACTAGGATCCCATATAGTCGTAGAAGGACTCCTGGCAGCTATTCTATCCCTCATCGACTGATATCGTGGGGGGAGTGGGGAAGTAGCTGGAATGGGAGTGTCAATATTTGACACCATGGGTGTATCACCTGCGCTGGGAGATGTCTCATCCATGTGGGAAGTGGACATCGGAGACGACATACCGGGAGGGGTAACAGGAATATCGTCCTCGTCGGGCTCCCAGATAGGGTTCCAATCTTCTTCGTAATCTTCGTCGCCTAGGGCGTGTACGTTGATAGGCTGGATACTTGGGATAACAGGAAGAGTATCGCTTACAACTAGTACCTCAGGAGCAACAGAAGATGGAGAACCTTGATCACTTGGGCCGGGAGTTGACGAGTCAGCCAGGATGACAAAGCCCACACAAAAACCTAAAGGAAACTAACGATAAAGACCCTACTCAAGCTAACGCACACAAGAACTAACCAGGTAATGTTATCGTGGCCGAATAAATTTTTAAGACACAGGAACTAAACTTGGCCTTTTCATGTTTCAAGAGTCGAGAAAAGGACGAAAAGATGACTCTAGTCTCCTTTGAATGTTTAATGAGCACGAAGTGACAAGACGCTCACTGGTACCTTTTCTTTTAGGGAGTCCGAAAAGGATCAAAAGTGACTGCTCTGGAGATTCTAGGCAAAGGTTTTACCAAGCAATCCGTAAAACTGCTTATACACCTTGGCAATCGTATGAGAACCAAGGACTTTCCGTACTGCAGTCAATCTTCCCGAATGCTGCGTTCGGTGCGTTACGGTTCGCAGGGCGGCAAACTCGGCTTCCTATGGATCAAGGATAAAAGCCTAGTGGGGTCTCCCTATATACGCGACGGTACGTGGGAGCACAGTTCATGTTAGACCACCATCGAGTCACAGAAGGAGGAATCACCCAACCGTAATGTGAAACAATAGTGACTATGTTTTAAAGACACCGGAACACGTCTCTAACCTAGACCTCTAGATGTTTGCGTTAAGTTCCAATGCATTTTTAGGTTTATTCAGTTTATTTTATGGTTGATCTTGAATTAAGTTTCGGTTTCAGGCCTTATCGTGTGATCTCTCACAATTACCTAGATGCAAACTACATGCCAAAGAATGCCATTTCGTTCGATGAATTCTAACTATGAGAGGGTTAAGAGTTTTCAATCAAACAAAATGAACTCAATCAATCGAACAATCTAATGCAGCTAATGACAAAGAAACGAAATTTTTCTTTTGAGAACACAAATCAATGAAATGCTCTTCTTTTCATTAACTATTGAATGCAAAAGACATTAGTTTGATTTCCTTTTCAATGGCACTGTGCACTTAAAATGAATTTTGAGAGACAGCAACACCGAGCAAAGATAAATAAAATCACCCAATGAAAAACACAACAAGCGTGAAAAGAGCCGATTGAACCCAAGCAACTGTGATCTGTGTCTGGGTAGTGAAACAATCCGAGGACTGGTTCAACGACAATCACCTCAAACAACCAAGCAAAGCGAGCAAAAAGAGGAAGGTTTCCGCAATAGCAAAGACGAGCAGCAACGAATCTTTGTGAACGAGTGATAAAACAAGGTCAATCCAATGAAAACGGGATGATGGCACTAGGTCACGGGACACAAAAACAAGATTCGTCCGACAAGACTTCGCAAGCAAGTGTTTCACAATTCAAACAATAAATAGCAAGTCATAAACCAAGTAGAAAGAGAAGGAGATAGTCAAACCAACAGGCTCAGGAGGCAAAATTGAAACAAATTCAATTCTACAGGATCAGCGTGGGTAACACTCAGCAACAATGCGCTGACCAGAGGTCACGCGTAGAAAAAAAGCGCTGTCAGCGCGGAAGCACACGACTAAAGCACGCTGGTTCGATTTCAGAACCATCGCGTCTGTTTGGTGTAAAAGCACGATGACCACGAAGTCAAAGAGACAGCTATGCGCTGTCAGCGTGACTGTTTTGATATAAACCACGCTGAGGCTAAAAAACAGGCAAGATCGAGCCACAAACTCCCAAACCAAGGCAAGAACTCTTTAAACAATTAAGGCACTTCCTAGATTGAACCAGGAAGGTTAAAAGCAGAGGACTAACCCCTGAATTTTGAAAAGAGAGTAACAATCAAACTCAAAAACAAGAATGAACAAAAAGGGACAAAGGCCAGTGTCCCCAGCGGAGTCGCCAAATTGTTGGAGAGGTAAATCCCCTCTACGAATAGAGGCGATCCCTACTAGCCCAGAATGGGTCTAGCAACAATCAATCAATGCTACTGTGCAAGTTCCTAATTGCAAATAAAAGATAGGCAATGAACACCTACTTGGATTCCAACGCTATTGTTTGATGAAGAGGTGTCGTTCTCACTCCTTCGCTTTGGCCAGTCACGATCTTCCACGATCCCCGTAGATAGATACCTGCACACACAAAGAGAAAAAAAAACACAAGCGTGAAATCTAATAAATGCAATTATACATCAGTCAAAAAGGATGTAATTCACATTAACCATTACAAAGACAAATGAGAATGGAACCATAACAGTAGTCATCTATTATTAATCAATAACAGAGAAAGGTACAACCAAAGTTTTGATGCTGAGTCCTTCTATAGAGGGTCCAGCCAGCAAGTCTCTTAAGCATTCACCCTTGGAGGTAGATTCTCCCAAGACAAAACTCTCTCTCACACAAGCAATACTCACAACCTTCTTTAAGCTTCCTCTAGCAAATCCACACTTGTCACACCAACTACCTACTAGCAGCAGCACTTTAAGCACTATGAATTCCACACTTTCCAAACTAGCTGCTCAAGGCAATGGTAGAGGCTTAAATAGGAGAAGGAGTCTCCATGAATGGTGGGAGGATGGGCTTATCTCCAAGGAAGGTGGCTCAAATCACGAACAGACATGCCATAGAAGGTAGGGCGACATTCACAAGGCCAAAAACCAGGTCTGGAGTCATCTGGAAGGCTGGCTGTTAGAACAAACTCGCCCAAACAGGATCAGCGCGGGTGCATAACTGGACTGGTGTGCTGACGTCGCACCTTAACAACAGAGTAGGCTGTGTCAGCGCGACTTAATACAAGCATAGGATGCGCTGGGTCATGAAATTCGACCAGCGCGGAAAACCCGTGTGCTTCCGCGCTGGCAACGCATCAGTTACACTATCAGCCGCCAGTCAGCACGGTTATTTTAATAACAGTCGCGCTGATGAAACAAACTTTGGTAAAGTGTGTCATTTGGCTAGTTCAGAGAGCATGATCATGGTTATTTTGAATTCATGATACAGTAGGGAGACTAACTAGGAGACAGTGACAAATTACTGCGTAACAAGAGTCACAAGGTTGTCCGCCCTAGTTTTGTAATGTAATGTCTAAGTGACTAAGTGAAACGTGTGTCTTTGGGTTGTAGAGTAGGAGAAGGCTCTGTAACTAAGTGCGCAAAGGCCTAGTAGTCCGTAGCTAAGTGCACGGTACCTTGCAGCTGAGTGTGCAGGGTAGAGTTGAGTCTGTAACCGAGGAAGGAATTAATAAAGAAAATTTTTATCATAATTCTATGTATCTACTCTTGGATTATTGCATGTTTGATATAATTTGCGAATATATTGTTTATTTATTGCGCGCACCTATATGAATGGTTTATATTGTTAAGTATAACTTAAAGCATGCAAGTATGCTAAGATAACAAACTAACATTTGAATATCAGTAAAGTCTCGGGTAATAACGCAGAAGCGCAGCGGCCAACCCTTGAGTAGGGTTGTGTGAAGGAAGTATCTCAGGCTACAAGGTACGGGAAAGTGCACGAAGCAACTTTCATGCAGGGTCAAACCCTGGACCACTTCAACTCATCAGACATCTCCAAAGTGTAGAAATCTGGTTCTAGCACCCTCCCATACAACTTCGGGTGAGACCTCAGTCCACGCTCCGCGGACTATTGCCAAAAGGGCTAGTAGTCCCGAGATCTGTTGGCTAAATCACCTCTGAACCTGGGTCAAGCCCCAATAAGCCAACAATATTACTCACCCTCACATTTGAAGGTCATGCTCAACGCTAGTGTTACACATTACCCTTTTCCTCTATTGATTCATTGAGTCAGCTTGTTGAAATGATGATTAAAATGTTCGATGACTATAGCCACTGAGATTTCTGTGAAAAAATATGTCGTTTAAGTATGGAGCCTGATGAATCATCTGAGGACTTTGTTGATCACTTCCTTCACCTTTGTTACTAAATTCCTGAATAGCTTGTGAACTTTAACTTCTTGAGAGAAGAGTTTAAATGTTTGGTTCATAGTTCTTAGTACGGTGAACCTCCTAATTTCCCTTCCTCCCCAACTCTTGTAGATCATGAGTCACCTCAGATTGTAGAGGAGGAGCCAAGCACCTAGTTTGTTCCTTGTCCTCCTCCCTTTCCAGTCCTAATGTGGGTGCCCCCTTCTGGTGATTGCAAAACTAATAAATCTGTGCAGTGGGTGCCCCTTTGCAGTGATTTCGAATCCGAGAAATCTGCGCAAATGTCCCCCACCCATCTTCTCATTCATCTCCCTCTTCAATGGAGGAAATTATAGGATGGCTCAGGAAGCCTACAGCGAAGACGCACTCCTCCATTCCATCATCTATATCTGCCATCCTCCATCATCTATAGGCCATGACGCCTTGTACCATGACTCGCTTGATCACTCCACTTCACCAGCTAGTTGTTTTCATTCTCTTGGTTCTCCAGCTACTGACCAAATTGTGACAGACGCAAGGTAGTCACATTACACAAGAAGAGGAGAAGAAAGGTGAGGACATTATCAATCTTCCCTCTTTGTTTCAAAATTATGTACATCAAAACAATGAGCTTCCATTCTTGAACGATTATCAATCTTCTAATCTCAGTGGAACATCCCATACAATTAATTCTTTCAATCAATCCCCAGCCTTGGGCAGTCATCACTCTCATGCTTCCATATTCCATGACGAATGCCCAAGCACATCATGTGATCTTTTGTTTTCTCATGAAGACTCTAACTCAGATCTATAATGTTTTTTGGACAAAGAAGACGTCCATATCGAAACTTCCTCTTCACCTCACTTGCCCATGTGTCCTACCATTCACAATGCATCCACATGCGTCGGAGATACTCCATGTTCTCTTGTTTCTTAATTCGATGAGTTATCTCCTCAATTGACACGAGACAGTGAAGCTATCCATATTGAAGTTGAAAACATTCTAATCATAGAGCATACATCCCATTCCCCATCATCTCTTCTCTTGGATGAAGACAACTCTTCAAGTCAACTTGCTGAAGTTGAAAAATATAATGGAACCTATGACAAAGATGGTTGCCATCCTGAGAACAGTTTTGAAATAAGCAACAGCATCCATCTTCAAGCCATGCATGATCTGGTTCAAACTTTAAAGTATGATTATGTAATTTTGGAAAGTCCCAAGACGTGCTAGGGAGTTGAGGCACTTCAACATCTATTGATGGTTATGTTAGGACCTCGTGACTCTGGTAAGGCCCCTAAACCAAATCAGATATGGTTTCTTACACACAATCCATATATCTATATGGTTGCACTCAATGTGAATTCAGTCATAAAAAATGTTTGGTATTCAGGATGATATCTCTCGAATTTTCAAAATTTCACTTATGACCAAATTCATGAATTTGTCACGACGCATCCATCTTCATGAAAATATCTCATGTTAAATTTGGTTTGGGAATGTTCATCTATCATGAAATCATGGGATTGTGAAGTTGATCATCTCAAAGACTCTCTTTGCCTGCAATCATACTTATCAAATTTCCCTCTTCATGATCAGCTCCTTGGTCTTCTTATGATCCTTGCACTACAAATTTGTCTACTCATCACACCAGAAATCTCCCTAGGTGATGATGAGCACACAATCTATCACATGAATCAAGTTCCTCTCCATTCACCATACCCCAACTGGTTTCATGCATTCACAATGTTGGCATCCTTTTTAAATTCTTGTGATGACCATGATGCCTACATAATTTTTCACCAATTGTAGGATGGTGGTATGATGTCCAACTCACAGGGAGCTTGGCTCCATTGTTTAGATCATTTGCAAAAATGTTCAAATGAATTTTTCTTTTTCATTGCAAACTGGGAATTTGATGTCTGAACTAGCTCATCTAGTCATTTCTCTATCTTGGGTGACTGTCGTCTAGCTCATCATTTTCCCATGAGCACACTTGATGACAATTTCTTCTCACACTCTGATATTTATTATTTACCATCTTTATCTTCAGATTTTTGTCAGGAAAGTGAGGCTCTTTAGCCTTCGCTGATGGTTACGGAAGGTCCTCACAGTTTTGGCATGACTGCTAAGAATTATCAGATCTATCTTTCCTTCCCAAATTCCAATTGTGATCTCGTCTCTTGAATTAGGAATCTGTATTTTTAAAGATCATGAGGCTTTCCAAACAACCATCACAAATTTTAATATCCAATCGCTGAATGGTTGGAACAATCTTACTTGGCAAGCCATGTTGCAGGCAACAAATTTCAATCTTTCCTTACGCTTTCTAAGAAGCTCGGTGCAGACAAGGATGCATCTGCAAGAAGATTCCGAGGTTTTTTTAGAAAGGGTATCCACCAAAAAGGTAAGCACATGTATTGGGTGGTTTTGACACATATTTTTTCCCACAGGAAAGACTTCCTTTCCGTGTGCATCTCATTCAAGTTTTTGTAATTTATGTTGCATACTACTTTTTATTTGTTTTAATCATTTGTATCTTTATGGATGCAAGTTGGGAGCGACTATGGTGGCTTCACTAGAAATTTCATTTCACATAACCCTGACCATTTAGCTATTAGAGTAGGAATAGGATTATTTGCATCTCAGTTCTCCCTTCCTTGCACTCATCTTTCACTCATAGTCTATCATGGTTTTCTTCTTTTACATCCTATTGTTTTAGTCATTTTGATTTCTTGTCATTTGATTGTGTTTCCTTGTTGTGTACGCCTTTCCTCTCATCTTGTTTTTCCTTTCATGTTGAGTTTCTCGTTTGTTTTCCCTAGGCAAATAAGTGTTGTGTCTGCATTGTGTTCTGGTTTCTGAATGGGTATGTGGTTGAAGTTCAAAGAGTCTTGTGACATTGTAGCACTTGTCCATTCCTGTGTTCATCTTCTTTGTGCTTGGTTGTAAATTTTGGCCGATGAAGTCTTGATGGAAAATATGATCCGTCTGTAAGGAAAGTTTTGGATGAACCATGAGCCTATGTCCAATCTTGGAAACCTCATGCTTATACTTAGTTTTCTGCTCTAATGTGTTCAAGCTTATCCAACTAGTAGAAATGGAGAAGGGGAAAATCTAAATTAGAAAACTTGAATCAGAGGTATTTACATGCTTCTCTAAAGGAACAACCTCTCCTGATCTCAATAAGTCGAGATCCCTCTTCTGCCCCAAAAATAAATAAGTTATTATGCACGGTTCTCTTTCAAAAAAAAAAGGTGAAAGAAGAGAAAGGCTTCCTGTGTAGAGAGGTACTGTCCAGGCTTGCTGGCAGTGGAGAAACACCAAAGCTGAAAAAATATACTCTGAAAATCTTAAGCTCATGAGCCAAACCCTTCCCGATATTAAACACTGTGATCTAGCTGAATCTTGTGTTGTTTTCAACTAAGTCGGTACAAGATGAATCATGTCTATCCATAGGGTAAGTGGGGACGCTGAAGTGATCCACACAACAAAATAATACTCCCCGAAAGGCCAAGGCCCTACACTAAAAATGAACCAAAATAGAGAAGTTGGTATTCAACCAGTCAGTCGCCAAGTGTTGTAGCGGCTGCAACACCCTCCAAAATTTTGGCTTGCGTTAACATTTTTGAACCTTTGTTGGTTTTTCCTTTGATGGTTGCAAACAGTCGAGATCACCACATCAACACTTGTGAATTATTTCACCCCTTTTTCTTGTTTAACTAGCATCAGCTTTTGGCATATTGATTTCTTTATCAATCTTGCAATCTTGTTCTAGTGATTTTGAAGGTTTCTCTTTGTGTGTTTTGGTTGTCTTCGCTATGTAAACATTCGTTGTACTCACACACAAATTTGTAAGCACTTTCGCACAAGTGTCATCATGATCATCCAAAGGTCCATATAAAGTGTCTCTCAGCTCTAAGACAGTCTCATCAAGGTCATGTTTTGTCTTTTTGTCTTGGTGGTCTATGTTGTCTCACCATCGAAGTTTGATAAGTGTGTGATCATGATGTAAATTATGCACAAGTTCACTTGCTTTCAACACTTAGCCATTGTCCTAAAAAAATTTCCAACCAGACAACCCTCCTCCGTCGGACCCTAACTGAGATTCACTCCATAGTCTCAGCCCTCAGTGACCCCGCTCTGTTATCTGGAAATACACAGTGCTTGAGTTTTGCCTCTATTTCAACTACACTACGCAATCCCGGAATTGAGCAGCCTGTTTGTCTCCTAGAACTACGCAAAATACTGCCTCCATGTCCAATCTGAACTACATATTTCTCAAACACAATCGTCATGCTTCCCTCTTGTTTGCCATAAGCCTGCATTTCTCTGAGACCTAGGTCTGCACTATCCTCCAAAATTTCATAGATATGCCCAACTAGTCCTCCACTGCCTTTCTCTGTACTGCCTTCAGAAACTGCGCAGACATGCCCATATGACCCTCTATTGCATGTCCTGCACTGCTCTCCAAAATTGTGCAGTCAAGCCCAGTAGATCCCCTGTAATCTTGTCATGCCTTTCTCTTGAAAACTACACAGTCATGTCTAGTAGGTCCTCTGCTGCCTTGCTTTGTACTATTCTCCAAAACTTCGCAGACATATTGTTACACAGTAATTTGTCACTCCCCCTTCCTGATCCCAAAGAACCCTAGTAGTGACTACTATGTTATACTTTCACCATGAAACATGTGCTCTTGCATCCCTTGAATTTTTAAGAAAGTAGTCACCACTCCCTTCAGAACATTTCCAGAGAATCCTTCTTAAAACCTAGTTCTTAAGATCAGCACTTTTTCCCAGTGTCTCACCCGTGCCGATGGCAGAGTTTTACACTGTGACCCGCACCGATTAGCACTACTATTAGCCCAATACAAATGTTGGTCTACTTCTGAACTATTTTTATAAAAGGAAACAGAGTTTCATGTCTAGAAACTTCTAGTGGCAATGTTTTGGATGTTAGTTTGGTTGGATAAGGGCTGAGAACTCCATATAAGGTTCTTTCCCCCTTAAAATTGGACCTTCCCAAGGTGATAAGACCTTCTTCCCCCTTTAGTGGATCTCATTCTTATCCTCCTCTCCCTATATAAACCACTTCCTCTTACCCTTTTTGGTTATAATACAACACATAGTGAAATGGGTGGAGAAATAGAACCAGCTGCAAAATTCTAAAATCTTTAGCTTTTAATAGAAGAAGATTAGTCTTAGATGACAAAATACTAGTCTTTGGTAGCTAAGGCATGAGGAGAGGGAGTTAGAGCTTGAAATCCATTTCATGTCAAGCTAGAGGAGGAAAATATTGTTGAAAAGGCATGTAGCGAGACTTGGATAGCGCAAAGGAGATCTCCAACATCAAGGCTTCGGTCGTATTTCTCTTTGAAGTTTATTTTAATAAAACTAATGGTTTATTTCCTATATCGAGTGTAATATTACATTTATAGCTCAAAACTCCTTGGCCTTTTATGTAGATTGGATTTGATTTTATGATATCACGTCTGTTGTTGTTTCTTGCATGTTTGTTTGAGGTGCTGGAATGAAAGGAACAAAAGGAAGTTGGAGCAAGGAAGCAACATCACCATCAAGTGGATTAGCATTATAAGAGGTAGGCCCTCTTATTCAATTCTAATATAAGGAAATTTACATTAGATTGTATTGTTTGTGGCTAGACCCACTCTCTTAGGCTAGAGGGATCATCTCTATCCGCAGAGAGGATATTCCTACACCACACCTGCCTAGTTGTCCCTCTACAGGCCCCCTTTGTCTTCCCTCTGGAAACTACACAGAAGTGTTCCCCCTCAGGGTCCCACCTTGTAGCTGACACTGGTGACATTCACTATGCAATTCTACCTCCCAATGGTCACTGCACAGTTTTTCCTGACACTGCAGGTTGTCCTCCCAGAGTTCGTCATTCCGGCCTGAGCTATACTCTGCACTATCTCAGTGAGTTGTCCTCCCTCCCTGTCACCCAAAACATGAGAATAATGCATCATGCTAGACTAGGAGGTTCTGGATTTGATTTCGTCCTGACATGAGAGAATTGTAGGAACAGGTACATTGGTATATCATGGCGAGATGACAAACGGGATGAATAAGGAGCACACATGCTGAAAGACATGCTTGCATCTAAATGGACGTACCAAACATATCAAGCAAAAAGATAAAGGAGCACATGCATTGAACCATCAAGCAAGACCAATACCATCGTAGACCCTGCCGCACTATTCCATGCAAAGGAAAATACAAATCACACCAAGCGTACATCCATCACTCAGCAGCGCAGCAGCTTGACATGGACACCACAGTTAGCTAGTACAAGTCAGCAGTGTCATGTCGATTTGTGTCATGAGTTGTCTTGGCCACATCACCACTATGGGCCATACCCATTGTAAATCAATGTAATGTAAAGTGAAGTCCAATGGACGCACACAATAAGTTGAAGAGTCATGTCAGTTGAAAATTTCTTGGAATTTGAATGGTCATGAGGGTAATCTAAGAGTCACAAGGGTCAAGAATCACCTTTGGCTATATATACCCCTCCCATTGTATGAGCAAGGACTTTTCACCTTGACTCCTCCCTCATAGCCTTGATAGTCTGTAGTATGTTCTTTAAGGAGCAAGGAGTGGCTCTAATGTCCCACTACTAGGATTAGTGATGTATGGTGTACAAATGTGTCTTGGGACTTTTGCTTAATTCAAAATCTTGTTAAGGCTAGCACATTTTCACGCATGTTTTATAGATGTTTGTAAGACTACTATTTAAACATTTGTAATGCATGTTTTCTTAACTTGTACTACAATAGTTGAACTACTTTGGTTATTTTACTACTCACATTGTTGAAGATGTGTTCTATTTCTTATCACCATTGTCGCATCCCTGTGGACTACTCCATAGGATACTAGAAAGAGCACCTTTGTGTATTGTCTATCACCACTGTCACATCCTTGTGGACTAATCTACAGGATATTTAACAAATCATCTTTGTTTTTTAGTTATAATGACTGTCACATCCGTGTGGACTACTCTACTAGGTGGTGTACGTGTTGTTCCCTTCACCTCATTTTTAAGGATTGTCACAACCGATGTGGATTGTTCTGCTGGGTGTTGGACAAACCTTTCTGGTTCACGTGTGGTTCTTCTTGGGTGGTACTAATACCTTTCATTTAGAGGCTCACTTTACTCTTCCCCTTTGTAGTAAGACATCCTCGACATAGTTACATTACGCACTCACCAAGCACACATATATTGTTTTTTTTGAAGATACCAATGTAACACTCTCATGTGTTGACAACTAGAGCCAATGTTGATCTCTAAGTATATGGAAACCGAGCCTTCATACTAAATGGGACTCCTACACCAAACGGTGTGAGTTCTAATTAGGACTTCACATTGGGGAGATCCCCTTTGTGGGCGATTCCAACACCGTCAACTATAACTAAACTACGTCTTTTTATTTTTAAGTGTTTGAGTAAAAATTGAGCATTAAAGTTAAATTCAGGTAGAATCAGAAAAGCTTGTAATGGCTCATTTAAATTTATGTTGTAGGACACCTAGGCACAAATGAAGGATATATTTCAAAACTACAGGAAGCAAAGATGGTGGAATACCTATTGACCTGCTCCAAATCAGTTAAAACAGGCTCGGTCAACATTGGTCAAACTTGACCAGTCATCGAGGAAATCCCCTGATTTAGGAGCAGATTTAGGATTTTTTGGGATTTGTCCATATTTTATGCAACTGAAAGGATGAATTCAACCCAAGAGATGTAATAGGACTATTTGTAGGTTGTTACAGTAAATATAGCAATTTTGTTATACTTTTTAGCCTATTTAAGCAAGGTTACCAACAACTATGAACATATATGATGGTGACTATTATTTTCTGAATACAGTTTGAGATTGAGACTTGCTTTCTTATTTTCTTGTGCATACTTTTTTATGTAATGTGAATGAATACTTATTATTGATGATTGTCTTGAAGTGTACCAGGAAAAAGTGGAGGGCCCCCATGTTGAGATAAGTACACTACTGTTGATTTATGTGCATAGGTGTAAATATATGTTAGCATCTTCATTTTATGAGTTAATATTGTATTTATGTTTTAATCAATTGTGAATATTTCTTTTATAAACTCACTTGCATGCCATTTCCATTTAGATAGTGAAAATTATTTCCGTTGAATGATTAATTTCAATAACGAATTACAAACCATGTCTCTAAGTTAGAGCCTCTTCTTTATTAACTAGGATTGAATTGAAATCAATATTCACTTTTTCCCCTTCTTTCCTAGATTAGATTTATATGCTTTATTTCAATGCTTTGGTAATTTAGATAAGTGAAAATGGTTTTGTTGAATGAATAGAAGCAATAAGGAAGGACAATATAGACCTCTGAGACAAGAGCCTCTTCCTTGTTATCTAAAATTGAATAAGATCAGTGTTCACTTTTTCATATGATTTCATAAAACATATTTATATATGCTTCCCTAGAATAAGTTTTCTTGCGTTAATTGAAAAGAACTTTGATAATCCTACTTTCATGAGTTTGATGAGATACTCTTATCATAAAGGTGTTTTATAAAAGGTCTTTATAGTTTTACATTTCAGCAATTTATGCTTGTAGCTTTCCATTTTCATATTGTAGCATGCATTTATTCATTTTTGATTATCTAAGCAATTGCTTTCTAAACTAGTTAGATCTAAGATCCATATACTTTGGTGTGTTTCTGAGTTTACCAACCTGGATTGATATTAAAATTCATTCTCTATTTTACCTCAATAATTAGACTTACACTACAATAACAACATATGCATGAAAGTGTGTTGGCTCTGATATTATTATTATTATAAGTGAAAGTTCCATCCATACATAAACGATTGACAACCACTAGCCCCAATAGTGGAACATTAAAGTCAATAACACCTGATCCTCTAAAGAAGTATACTTTCTCTACATTATGGAGAAACTAAGGCTCATCACAATACTCCCAAGCCTTTTCTATGCCTAAGCCTAGCCAAAATCTTGGCTCCCAAAATATTGTTCTATGAGTTATGAGGTTCTATTTATAACGAAGGGTGGGGTGACCCTTGGAATTTTCCTTTGTGACTCTTTGACTACCCTCATGACTCTTCAACTTCTTTACAAATAATTCATTACATCACTTGATGAACTTTCACATTCCACTAAACTTGGAATTTCACTTACAACATATTTACAAATAATATTACATTTTCCACATGTACCCATGTAAGTAAAAATAGGCTAGAGACAGCCTAACAAGACAAAACACTATGATTATGACATTTGGGGAAAGACAAACTCAAAAACCTCCACTTGGTGCTTCTCGGTCACATATTGATGCCAAGATTTTTATTGTGTGATGGTGTCCCCAAACTGCTTAATGGTGTCTTTCTGGTAGCGGACTCTTGTCTCCATGGCATCCATGTATATGGTCTTAGAACTTGTATCCAACTCATTTTGAAGCATATGCAGCATGGTGTTGACCATGACAATAGCACCAATGTACTTCTGCATGTTATGTGCACTTAGCTCCAAGTCTTCCCTGGTGGTCTCTCGCCTTAGCTGCTCCATGTACTCATCGATCTCTAGTCGGACTTGATTCTTTGGTCTAGCCTCGATATGGGAACCGATTGATGGGATCATGTGCATTTTCACCATGGCATCCAAATTATTGTACAACCGTGCATATGAGGCTTGTATGTTGATGATGAATGGGATGAGTTGCTCGTAGTTATGGATCAAAATCTAAACATTTTCTTTCTCTAGCTCTTCCTATGGCTTCATCTTTTTGGTTAAGTGAAGGAGGTCCCCTTTGTACCACATTGTCCACTATTACACATGGGTGATGGCAACATGTATGTTCATGAGATTTTGAACAAAATCTTTGTTATGTTGCTATAAGTGATGCACACGGACAACTTCTTTATGCACGGTGACAAATTCGTCATAGAGCTTCTGCATGTTACTCTCAAGTGTTGATACTTCAGTAAGTATCACTTTCCTCATCTCCCCCATTGCGGAAACTGCACTTTGCTCTCGAATTTTTTCTACCTCTTACTTGGCATCCTGCAAGTTCTTTTCCATTTTTTCATTCTTGGCCAACAGGAACTTAAAATTTGATCTTGTTACTCTTGCATAGGCCAAGCTGGCATCTGCAAGGGAAAATGGATGCTTCCTGGTGTCTAGCACTATCACCCTTTACTTGATTAATTCAGCTAATGCATGATCATACATAAAGTGATTCCTCCATAACCTGTACAATCCTCTTCTACAACTCATCAAATGATAGATTGTACACATCCATGAATGAATCATCATCAAGGAGAACAACTTCTCCTTGCTCGCTCGGGATAGGTTCTAATATTGGAGGTGGTGGAGACTGAGAGATTACCTCTGGTGCTCACAGAATAAGGTCAGTGTCTTCTTTTTGTGGCTGTTGTTCCAACTCCACGTCTGTCACTTTGATCAGTTTCTCAATATGTTGAGCAATCTCCTGATCCTGCATCTGTTCACCCTCTTCTTCAGCTGTCGTTTGTTCCGACTCATCAACCTGTATGGGCATTGTTCACTCATTTATCATGCCTTTCCTTTGTTCCTCTTCATGTTTTTGCTTCTCTTCTCTTTCTCTCCTCCTCAGCTCATGTTCTTCCTTCAACTTCTTTATCTCCTGTAGCTTTAGTTATGCTTCCTGTAACCTTTTCTTTTCTCTCTTCCTTCGCTCTTCTCTCTTTACCCGCTACTCCCTCTATGATTTCACTACCAAAGTTTCTTTTTCCATGATAGGATTTGTCTTCATCTTGCAGCTTTTCTCAGCCTCTAGGTTCTCAATAATCTTCCTCTTTCCCTTGTCCTGCACTAGATTACTACCTATTGTTGTTGTTGTTGTTGCTTCCTATGTTGTTGTTTTCTTCAAAGCATCTTTCCAAGTTGTTGCTATACTGACCAGTTCATTGATTCTGGAGGCATTATAACAGTACCTCCAAGGGTCCTCCTTCGACCAATGAAATGTCCCGTGGATCCATGGAAAGTAAACTCTCGCAGTGGTCCTTGAATATACCATGGGGATCATACGGATTAAATTCTTTGCTGTCAAACTCAAATTTCACTATTTCCTTGGCCTTGGAATCTGCATCCTTCAAGATCTTAATCTCATATAATCTGATCCGCAAAGGAAGAGCAAACCATGGTGCTTTACTCTTCCTATGTAGTCCTTATAAAAACCCTCTGGAGAGGTAATATGAGACCTCTTGCATGATCAACTTGTCATTCATATAACTTGGTAGAATAGGTGGAGGATTCTCTCTGCCATACAATCTGATGAAGGTGCCACCTAATGAGGCATACCAATATGCAATGTTCACTATTGCCTCCATTTCTTCTCAGGACATGCAATGTGGATCTTTCACAAAGATAAGCTTGTACAACGGGATGATAAAATGCTCAGTTAGCTTTTCCATCACTCCTCAATAGTTGTAGTCAAAAAGAAACTTGCAATAAACATTGACGATAGTCTCTTTTGGTGTCCATGTCCATCTCATTCCAGGGAACTGTTGTTGGGCATAGATTGCATCAAGTAAGTATGCGGACATGTAAAATATTGCTTGCTTGTTCGTGTCTAGATTCCGAGCGTTAGTCACATGGATCTTAAACTAATGAGCTAACAAGTATGACCAGTTGAATGGCTTCCCATCATTCACCAACTAGTCCAACATGACTACCCAACCTTCAAGAAAGGTTTCTATGTTCTCTTGACCATATATTATGTAGGCAAAGATGACCAAGAATTGATAAGCCTTCCTGGGAGACTTTATCTTGTAAACATGATTGGGTGTCTGTATAACCTTCAATGGCTCTTTCACCCAGTGCTTGATGATATCTCTAGTGTTCACAAAGTTGTCGGTGGCATAAAAAAATGAATCCATGCACTTCATCGATTGAGGTAAATGATACATCTGCTGAAAGTCCACCACATTGAAGGTGGCAATCTCTATCCCGATGGCACTACTCAATGTCATGGTCTATTCATCTTTGTGTGAGAGAATTCAACTAATAATGTCCACACATGGGAAGGTGGGGTACCTGGATGCAACATTGTATAATCCTGACTACTAGATGCTAAGGTAAACATGTCATTCCTCTAAGTCTTCCTTGAAGTCTTCTGCAAAAGTATCCTTGATTTTCTGCCATGTCAATGTTGTACCCTTCTCAATGAACATCTGAGTGTCTACATAAAGCAGTAAGTCAACTGATATTCTTTCAATTGCTTCCCTAGTACTACTCTCGATATTTTCCTTTGATGCAACTCTCTTGGATGCCATGTCAATTGTAACTACTAGAGGTATTCTCAACAACTTTTGTACCTATGGAATAGAGAGGACATTGATGGAAAGCAAATGTTAGCTTAGAAAACCAAAGCAACTTCAAGACAAGACCAAGCAACAAACTGGGATCATGATGGGACAGATTGCACAATTCTGGTTGACAGAGGTCATTGGCTACCTGTGTGAATTGCACATTACCTAGTCCCAACAGTCAGTTGGGAAGATTGTTGACTGGAAATGTGCAATGCACAATTCAATCTTGGGCCAAGGTCAGGATAGACTGCGCATTACGTAGTATCAATGGCCAAGCTAGGAGGCTATCTCTTGGAACTGTGCAATGCGCAGTTGGATCCAAGCGAGGAAAACCTCTTCCCAATTCCAGAAGCCAAGGCAGAGGCCTTGAGCTCCCATATTGCGCAATGCACGAAGTGAAGAGTGAGATCCGGGCAAGGGAAGCCCAGATCTGCCCAAGCGAAGTGTGAAAGCAAGAAGATATAAAGGATGGCATAATGTTGAGTGCATATCTGACTAAGTGGTGATGTATGCAAGTGAAACAAGTGCAGGAAACAATCAAACTAAAGGAAAATGAAGCATGTGAAGAGAGTCGTCGCAATAGCAACCATTAGTGAAAAAATAGGGTAACACATGTGACACTTGGGAAAGGCAATATAAAACTTGAAACAACACTTCTACAAGCTAAAACAAGTTAAAAATACAGTATTAACTCAAATAAACAAGTGAAACAACACTCTCACAAGCTAAACAACAAAAAGTGACAGAAAAATGGCAAAAGACTTGAAAAGAAAAACTCACCAAGAAAAGAGATGATGATCACAGCGAAGGTTCCTTGATCTCCTCGGGAATGCAAAATCTTCAAGATAGAATGTGAAAATGAGCTCTAGCAGTGTTGATTAAATAAATTTTTTCAAATTAGGTTTTATGATGTGAATGCCGCAAATCAAGGAAAAAACGACACTTGGTGACAGTTTCAAAAATAACTCAAGTGCCTCCTTCGGGTTACTAAAATAAGATCCCTATTTTTTAGGGATGATTTGTTATTTTTTCTTTCTTTCTTTTCCGGGAAAAACTACCATGCATTTTCTAGAGAGATTGCTCAGTTTTGGGAAGAACCGGGTAACTCTTTGGCTCCTGCATTGCCCAATTTCTGAGCATAGTTTGTTCTGCGCAATTTCTGGGCTAAGTGGCTCTGGGTTGCCTCTCATGTTCTATAAAATTTCCCAAATCAAGTTTGGCTCCAATCCAATTATGTGCATTTCCTAGGCTCAAGGCCCACTAGCTATCAGGACTGCACAATTCCCAAGAGCAAGGCTAGTTTCCCTCAAGAATTGCATATTTCTCTAAGGCAAGCCCAAAACTATCGAAAGACCAAGTCAAGAGATCATCTTGTGGGTTAGAAAATGAACTAAGTGAGAAAACACAAACCAAGGTGAAAATATTAAAGCTTGGTTTAAACACAATTACATGTATTAGTGAGATATGAGTTGTTGTGGTTTATAAGGGAGCCTCCAAAACGAAGCATGGGAAAAATTTTGGAGGGTGGTTGTAGCCACTAAAACAGGACCACATACATCAGAATGAATAAAATCAAGTATACCTATTGTCCTATTGTCACTACTTGGAAAATAATTCTTGGTGTACTTCCTAATAACACACCCACTACACACATCCTCATGCTCCATGATGAACTCAGGAATTATTGTGATAATCTCCCCTAGAATCCTGAGAGCTCCATGATGTAAATGATCCATCATCCTATGCCATAGATCACATAGATATATGATATTGTTATTGCTATGAATCAAGGCATGGCTAGAATAAAACATGAGAATGTATAGCATCCTATGCATGATCACAATTACTTTGGTCGAAGTGGTGTTGGACCCCTTAAGGTAGATGAATACTTCTCCATGTCTGAAAATCACCTCAAATCCTCTATCCTTTATGGCAGAAATTTATATTAGGTTCTTCTTCGACCCAAGTGTTTCACATTGTGTTGTCATTGATGACGATAAGATGACATGGATCTTAAATGGGATGTCCAAGGCAATAATATTATCATTCATGATTCCTACGAAAGAAGTGGCACTCTCTATGAAGCAATATGATAGTCAGATCTATTACAATATATTATCACCTGAAGATAAAGGAGCTTGAAGTTATTTAACTTTTTTATGTATATATGGAACACTAATAATCCTATAAATTGCATTTTTTTGTAGTTCTTATCGATATATTTCCAACAGTGTATCCTTCTCTGAAAAACTCGTCTTAGATGAAAAGTTATGGCCATTTGAAGATCAACGCTAGTTATAGGCCCAAACTATAGTGCAAAAACCCAAAATATGAATATTTTAAAGAGTTTGCATCTTTCATGGGCATCCTCTATACATTGACAAAGTCAAAAGTAGATATGAGCAGAACTTGCTCAATCTTTAACCTATCAAATATTTTACATCTTTCCACTAATAGAACGAATGAGTCTGAAAGCAGATGGTAAATCATGTAAAGAGTTACACAACCTTTAACACATCTATCAATCCAATAAATAATTTACACATGGTGTATTGTGACTAGTTGGAAGAGATGACATGGACCGCCTAGACAAATGACATGTGGCATATTATTACAAGCCAAAACAAATGACATTGACAGCACAATCACCATGACATGTCATTTGTTGGCATCAACATGATGATGTGGAATCACCAAAGGTTGTCATGTGGTAGTATTATTTGGCACACATTGATTATGGAAAGGGATGAAACAGAGTGACACATGGAACCTTGTGTGGCTTGATGACATCATGATGACGTCATCAAGAAAGTGTCTCGTGACCCTAGGGATTCGTTCATATGGGCATGGTCACATTTTTTAGACTTCCATGTATTAAGTACTATATGTCAACCTCGATCATATAGCATGGTCATTTGGATTAAAAAAAAGGACGTTATAGGTCGGCCACAGAATGTAATGTTCATCTTATGGTTAGCTTATCCCAACCTTGGGTCCACTCACATGTCTATATATACCAATGATTAAAACTCCAATGGACACAATTCAATGAATAATACATATTTTAGTTTTAGTTGTAATGATTTGAGGTGTATTGAAAAACAAAAAGTGATTTTGGTTTGTGTGTTGAGTTTCTAGTGATAATGGAACAACCTAATTCTGATTATAATGGAACAGAGTTGGTTGGCACATCGATGGTAGTTATGTCATTCTACGGTTATGGTTATCTAGTTATAGTTCGGGCTAATTTGACATAACATATATTCAATCCATATGGGTTGAAAACATGGATGAGGTCATTCTATATATCATACATAATTCACTAGTCTCAGAAGCGAAGGGTTTGAAACTTGTTACGATTAGTTGGCCATGTCAACCAAAATTGGTAGGGGTTCATTGAAGTGACAAAGTGTTAACAGAGGTATGGCTAAATTCATTAGCTAGGACGGTGGCATATTGGATCAGTCAATGCATATGTGGCAAGGCATACCTAGCAAGGTCACTACCACTTGATTAGACTAAGAAAGACATAGATGGCAAGGTCACCAAAGTGATTTGGCACTCGCACTATGTTAGGACTCTGGACACCACATATCTCCACAATGGTATGATATTGTCCACTTTGGGCCTAAGCCCTCATGGATTTGTTTTTGGGATTTACCCCAAAAGGCCTCATACTAATGGAGACATTTGTCCATCCTTATATACCCATGATCCTCCCCACTTCTAGTCAATGCGGGACTTTGGTCGTATACCCAACAATCCTCCCCTCGAACAAAGGACCATTGAGCCTCCCCTCAAATGATTATCCATCCATCCACTCTCTACCAACCAGGATTCTCCGCTCCAATGCGTTGGAAGTACATGCCTTACATGGAAGCACCACCTGCCTCAAGAGCTTGCTCTATCCCAGGTCAACTCCTCTTCACTGTGTTGGGACCAGGACACGTCCGTGAAGAATCTGGAGCACACTGCCTGTCTAACCGAGCTCATCCATGGATCCCATCGTGATATTACTAGGGCCCACCACCTTCATTCGGCATTCTGAGGATTCATCCACTTGGCTAACTTCGGGGCATGGCTCTGATACCACTTGTTAGGACTCTGGAAACCACATATATCCACAATGGTATGATATTGTCCACTTTGGGCCTAAGCCCTCATGGATTTGTTTTTGAGCTTTACCCCAAAAGGCCTCATACCAATGGAGATATTTGTCCATCCTTATATACCCATGATCCTCCCCACTTCTAGTCAATGCAGGACTTTGGTCGTATACCCAACACACTATATATGAAGTAGAGTTGTAATAAATGGAGTGCAGTTGTAATATATTGAAAGAGATCTAGCCCTGGAAAGACCATATGTGGAGTGGTTGAACATTGAATTCATCGCATATGATAATGTGATCCAAAACCACATCAGACTTCCTTTTAGGACTATGGTATATTGAAATTCCATTAGGGCTTTCCAATCCCTCCACTTGTTTGAGGCTAATTCCATCACAACAAAAGGAATCCAAGAGGTTTTCATTGCAATCAACGCCTGACATCGTAATTGGTATTGAGAACCAATGGGGACCCTGAGGTCACGGGTTTGACCTTCAATGGTTGATAGGTTTGGTTGCATTTTGGTTTTTTTTTTTATATGTCATTATGTCATGTTGTTAGTAACCATGTTATAGGAATTTTGTATCACCGACCTCAGGGATGTCCATTCTGTAGAAATGTGCCCAAAAGGGAAAAATGTGGAACAATTAATTTAATATATAGTTTTGGATGGATTTTATGGGGTTTTAAGGTAAATATTTGTCAAATTGATTTCCAAAAGAACATGGTGATCAATACTTAGTGGTGGATGCTTTTGAAGGCTTGGAAAGTTTAGCTAACAAATATTTTATGATTAGAATCAAATTTTATATGTTTTTAGGGTTTATGAGAAAATTGCACTGGTTTTGGAAATAAGCCTAGAATTGGTTCCAAGAAGGAATTTGAGTGACCATATTGATGAAAGAATTGGAGCAGAGTATGGATAGCAGCATAATATTCAGTGAAAAAGATTCATATGACTGTATTTAGAGTCATTGTAGGTTAAGATGATGGTAACAGCATGTACAAATTGTGATAGTGATTGTAGTGGAAGTGGTTGTAGGTTGTGGCAGTGATTGTGGTTCCAAATAGTGACAGAGAGTGCAGTGATAGTGATAGCAGGTTGGATTTGGAAATTTTGACTTTACTTATGATTCAGTGATTAAAAATTACAAATAATGATAGTGGATCCATTTTGAAGTTGTAGAAGAAGGTGGGTGCCTCCATTGAGGTTGGAGCCTCAATCAAGTTGGAGTATGTTCATCATTGAGGTTGGTGCCTCAATCAAGTTGTAGCCTAAATTGAGAAAATTCTTCCATTCTTTTGAGTTTGGTTCCTCAATTAGGTTGTACCCTACCACAAAAGATAGCTTGCATATCTTGGGGCCAATTTCCTCTAGAAAGTCGTAGCCTATGAATCTAGGTAATGAATTGAATATAAAGAAGAAGAAGATTTATGGTTATCTCTTGTATGAGTTTCCACATAAAATATTTTGTCTCTCTTTGTGATATGATGGCTTCTTGATGCTTTATTTATGTGATTTTAGATTTATGATGCATTATTCTTTTTGACGATATGATGCTTATAATTAATATTCATTGATATATGATTACTTGATGATGGAATATTATTAAATGCTATATTTTCTCTCACACTGATTCACCCCCCCCCCCCCTCTCTCTTCGATTGATTTTTTGGCCAACAAGTGGTATCACAACAAGTTACCTTCAAAACAATTAACTACTAAAAGGTTGAATGTAAGGGAAAATGGCCACAACCAGAGAAGTGTGTGAGGCCCCTATGTTTTATGGGTCCAACTATGCATTTTGGAAGATAGGAATGGATGTATATCTCATATTCTTAAGAGAAAAAGTTTGGAAAATTGTGGAGACCAAATATAAAGTTCCCGATACTATTCTAATAGATGCAACAGAGAAGGAAGTCTAAACTTTTCATGAATAGCCTAAACATGATATCTTAAGTGGCTTGGAAGAATCATAATTTGTCAAAGTAATGCAATGCAAGATCCCATGAGGTATGGAAAAAGATAAAAACTTATTAAGAATGGGATTTGAAGGTTAAATAAGTAAGATTGCAAGCTCTCAGAGGCCAATTTCAAAGCTTTAAGATGGAAGAAGATGAGGATATTTCTTCCTAATTTCTTCAAATAGACAATATTTTCAACTCCATTATAGGGCTTGGCAAAGAATTCAAGGATAGATTTGTTTTTTGAAAATTTTTAAGATCCCTTCCGTGAATATTTAATCCCAAAGTATCATCTCTTAAAGAAATGAAAGATTAATAAAATATGCTAGTGGACATGCTTCAAGGAACTCTTTTAGAATATGAGCTAAGAATAAAGGAAGATAATCAATATTTAAGGAAGAAAATTTCAAAGTAGTAAAAGAAGAGAAAAACAAAGAAAATAAAGTAGACTCTAACTACAATAAAGAAGAAGCCAAGTTTGTCCAAAATCTCAAAGAGGAACCAATAAGTTTAAAGGTAAGCCTCTTTTAAAATGTTTTAAATGTAGAAGAACTGGACATTATGCTTCTAAATGTCCTTATGCCAATATTAATGATAGTGATGATGAGACAATATCCAAATCCAAGTATCAAAAGAAGCAAGTCAGTAAGAAAAATATTTTTTACTCAAAGGAACAAAGTGACAGTGAAAACAATGAAAGTGTGACCGATGAAGAAAGGGGTGAAATATTATTATTCAAACTCAAGCAGAGACAAGCTATGAGGGATATGTCATAATTGTACTAAAAGAAATAAATATCCTTAGAAATAAGGAAGGTTAGATGATGCAATAGCTTCAAGACAAAAACCTAAATGAAGATACCATTCTTGCTCTCAAATTCAAATTATAAGAAGCAAAAAGGGTAAAGGAGTTTATGTATAAACAACGAAATTAAAGACTAGAAGAGGAGGTTCTTCTTTTAAGAGAATAATTTGAGTAGATCAAAGAAAAGTTTCACGAAGGAATTGAGTCCTTGGATCACATTATCGGCATGAAAAGGTCTCATCTTATTAAAACAAGTCTTATTTATCAATAAAATTGTGAGGCACCCAATAAAAATGGTCCCACAAGCTCATCAATTGAATATCACTCTAAGAGGCATGATCATAAATTCATAGCATCCAGTAGTATCTCTCTTGAAGATCCAAATAAAGTGATGAACCAAGCCAAGTATGTCCATTTAGATGTATCTCAAGACAAATATAGGAAAGAGCAAAGTACAAGGAACTATAATGAAGAGAAGGGATCCACAAGAATAAATAAAGTAGGTGTTGAAAATCAGCAAGGGAACATGGATCCTTCAAGAAGTAACCTTACAAGGTCAAGATCTCCTTCTACATCTAGGTATTAAAATAAGTTTTTTGGTTATTGTTTCTAATGCACAAAGTTTAGGGCAAAGCCTTGGATTGCAAAACCTATGATGCGGTTAAGTGTATAGGATATTATTAGGTACCTAGGTGGAGTCATGTGCACCAAATTAAGAGAATTCCTTAGCCATTTATGTAAGTGTTGAAACCCAATGTTGAGTGCCACATATGTCACAATGAAGGTCATATAGCATGATATTTTAGGCTCAACTCAATATGATGCAATAGAGAGTAGCTTCCTATCAATGCAAGAAGATGGAGAAGAGTTCAAGGAGGACCTCAATTATATTTGATTCCTCATATCTAATCCCTTGGTAAAATCTTCTTCAATGCTATCATATGTTGAATCAAAACTTGAAGAACCAATTCCATGTTTGAGGTTAGTATGGGGATTGTGACATTTACATTGATTAGTGTGACTTGATGATGATATCTCAAATGTAAAGAAAGGAATAGAAACCATAGAATGAAAATATGACAAGTACTTATCAATGAAGGAGCATGGTCTCAGGGGGAGACTCTATCAAAATAGCAACATAGTAGGATGAAGGGATCATGGTTCAATTAGTTCCACGGGATCATAGAGGAACAAGTTATGGAGTTTTGATAGATAATGCAACATCAAGCTCATAAGCATGGTAGTTTTGATAGACATTTGTGACCCTTTTCCATTAACATCAAAGGGGCATAGATTTCAATCATTGATACAAAGGAGAAAATCCAGGTGTCAACATATGGAGAAAATTTGTAGTCAAAACAACACGAGACAATTATGTTACAAGTTTGATATCAAATTACCATCAATATATAGTGGTTTTTCCATAAATGAAAAAGGGGAATATTGTTACACATTGTGTTGTCATTGATGATGAAAAGATGTCATTGATGTCAAAGGGAATGTTCAAGACAGCAGCAATATCATTCATGATGCCTATGGAAGCAGTGATACTCTCTATGAAGTAATATTACAATCAGATATCTTACGAGATCTCATCACATGAAGGTAAAGGAGCTTGATTTTTTTTTTTTGGATGCATATATGGAGTTATAATCATCCTACAAACTACATGGTTGCGTAGGTCTCATTAATATCTTTTCAATGGTATATCCTGCTCTAAAAAAATCCTCCCAGGAGAGAATTTATGGCCATTTGAATATCAACATTAGATGGAGGACCAAACTCTAGGAGAAAAACTCAAAATATTAATATTTTAAAGAGTGTAAATCTTTCAAGTGCATCCAATGTACATTTACCAGCTCAATAGAAAATATGAGAAGAACTTGCTTGATATTTAGCCTATTAAATCATGTCCATATTTTCACTAATTGAATGATCGAGTGTGAAAATGGATGGTGGATTATGATATGAAGAGTTGTACAACATTTAACAGATACACCAAGCCATTAAAAATTTGACATGTGGCATACTATGAATAGTTGGAAGAGATGACGTGGACCCCCTAGATGAATGACACATGGAATATTGTGACTAGCCAAAAGCAATGATTTTTACAACATACTCAATATGACATGTCATTTGTTTATGTTAGCATGATGATGTGGCATCACCATAGGTCGCCACGTGGTAGGATTATTTGGCACACTTTGATTGGTTAAAGGGACAAAATAGAGTGACATACTGAAATAGGACGAAACAGTCATGTCCTTAGAGACATGCCTCTTCAGTATAGTAATTGTTGAAAATTGCAACATGAAATGTTGAAAATGGCATTAAGAAAGATTCTAATTTAATTTTGTCCTTGAATTAAATTAGGAATAAAATTGTAATTCCACATCAGATGACAACTTGCATTAGTTAAATAATCTAATTTGACTTATTTGGCTTATTTAATTCGAGTTTAGGGTATAACTTGAGTCATGTAGAGTGTCTCCTACATTATAGTATCTCTATTTGAGTTTATTTTGTGTTGTAATTAATTAATTCGGTTTAATTGAGTTAAAGTGAGTTAAACTAGTTCCAACTAATGGAGGAACTAGAAGGACGTCATACAGTGGGGTGTTGCTATATGTGTTCAACCAGTTAACTAATGATTCACTCACAAATAACTCATGTGTGTCAGATCTGAGAGTTACCCAGTTGATATTGGAGTTCAAGGACATTGTACTATTAGTTTTATAGTCATCTGAATTGTATAGGTGGTGCATGTAGTCAGAGGAAGGCCTATGATTGATTGTGCAATTCCAATTGAGGAATTTCCCTAATTAATAGGGGCTAATTCCCAAGGAAACAACGCAAGGAAATAGGGAATTAGGAAATCGAGAAATTGGTTAAGTATTGGCCTTGGCTTTTCTAGGAAGTAGTGAGATAGATACAGATAATGCAGATGTTGCTCGAGCTTGAGCAAAGTATTGTAATCTTCTCATATTTTCTGACTAATGCAATATATAGATAGCAGGGGTTTTTAGTTGTGCATTTCACCAGGAAGTCATTGTGTAATATCTTTATTGAATTATTTCTCTTGTATGCTCCATGATTTCGCGATCGCTTAATTGTTTCCACTGATGAGTAGAGTATATTCAAGCCTATTGTTTTAGTAAATCAAAATTAACAATTTGAATCTACAAGGAATTTCTAAATTAATCATTATTTAATTAACTATTATTATTGTTATTATTATTATTCATAACATCATTTGCTAAGTTTCTAGTGATATTTTATGGTAACCACAATATTTCAATTCTGATTTTAATGGAATAGAGTTCGTTATCACATCGATGGTAGTTATGTCATTCCACGATTATGGTTATTTGGTTATGGTTGACAGAAAATTCGAAATAACCTTGATTCAATCCATATGGATTTAAAACATGGATGAGGTTGTTCCATTTATAATACATAATTCACCAGTCTCAGAAGCGAAGTGTTAGAAACCTATAATGGTTAGTTTTCCACATAAGCGAAAATTGGCAGGGGTTCATTGAAGTGACAAAGTGTTAATGGTGGTATGGTTGAATTTATTAGTGAGGATGGTGGAATATTGGATTGGTCAATGCATATGTGGCATCAAATACCTGGCAGGGTCATTGTTGCATGATTGTATTGGGAAACACATAAATGGCAGGGTCACCACAGTGATTGCACACTCACACTACATATGAATTAGAGTTGTAATACGTGGAGTAAACTGGTAGTATATTGAAAGAGATCTAACTCTAGAAATACCATAGGTGGAGTGGTTGCACAATTAATTTATCACATATGATAATGTGAGTTGAAGCCATGTCATACTTCATTTGAGGGTTGTGGTATATTGAGAGTCTACGTGAGTTGTCCAAGCCCTTTGCTATTTTGAGGCTAATTCCATCCAAAAAAAAGGAATGTGAGATGGTTTTGTTGCAGGAAACACCCAATAGCGCAATTGGTATCGAGTTCCAATGGGGACCCCAAGGTCATAGGTTCAACCTCCATTAGTTGACAGGTTTGGTTGTAATTTTTGTATTGTTTATATATGACATTATGTCATATTGTTAGAAACCATATGATAGTAATTTTGTAGCATCGGTGCCAAGTATGTTCATTTTAGAGAAGTGCACTCAAAAAAGGGAAAACTGTAGAAAAAATAATTTAACATATAGTTTTGGATGGTTTTTATGGGATTTTGAGGACAATACTGGTCCAAATTGATTTTCATAAGAAGCTTGATGATTAGTACTTAGTGGTGGATGCCTTTAGAGGCTTGGAAATCCCATGAGAAATATTTTATGATAAGAATCTCTTTTTATATGTTTTGAGGGTTTATGAGAAAATTGCAGTGGTTTTGGAAATAAGGCTAGAACTGGTTCCAAGAAGGAATTTGAGTGACTAGATTGATGAATGAATTGGAGCAGAGTATGGTTAGCGGCATAATAGTTAATAGCATTGATTGATATGATTGTATTTGTAGTATTTGTAAGTTGATATGGTAGTAACATCATGCATATATTGTGACAGTGATTATACTGGCAGTGATTGTAGGTTGTGGTAGTGATTGTAGTTGCAAATAGTGACAAAGAGTATAGTGACAATGATTGTAGGTTGGGTTTGTAGATTTTGACTTTACTTATGATAAGTGATTAAAAATTAAAAATGATGGTAGTGGATCCATTTTGAAAATTATTTGAAATAGAGGTCCACGAGGAGTTGCGAAAGTAGGTGGGTTCCTCCACTGAGGTTGGAGCCTAGAGCATATTGGATCTCTCTCATCATCAAGGTTGGTTCCTCAATCGGGTTGTACCCTACAATGAGAAGTGATGAGCCCCAAAAATGGGTAACTTATTGGGCTCATTTTTCCTATTATTCTCGATTAATCCACCATTCTTCATAGTTTATGCATGCTTTTGAGTATATTTATGTTAATTGAATGAATGAGGATAGTCACTTGACCATGAAGTCTAATACGTGCTTATTGTAGATTTTTTGACATCTTTTGGACCAAGGTCAAGCATTTATGAGCCAGTTGATAGCCAAATACAAGGGAACACGGCTAAGGATTAGTAGGAAGGGTGTCTCCTACACTAAATGACCCCTTCCTTGAGTTCTCCACCATCAGCTCAGAGTTCAGCAGCCCACCAAAGATGATTTCCAAGGGCAGCCGAGCAGCTTTTGTGAAGTGGTTGATTACTTGCAGTTTTGAGCAGCCAAGCCCCTCAAGTTAAGGAGGGCTGTTGGAGGTCCTCGTGGTGCATAAGTAGGAAGGCTTCAAGCCTTGGTAGTTTAGCTCTTGAATAGTTTTTTTTGCACTTTGGTGTTGCTCTGCCTTTCAGCTCATTTTCGAGCTTTTGTTGTAAACATTTCTATGACATGATTATTTTTTGAGTAATGGAGATAAATTTCACTTTGCACCAGCTCTGAGCTTTTCTTAGGAGGCTGTAGCTCTTGGTGTTGGGCCCAACCCAAGTGCCAGTACCTCCTTTGTGTACTATTATGTGTTTTCTTTGCATTCATAGAATAATTTCTGCTATTTAGGTTAAGATCTTGCTTTGTTACTTAGGTTGCTTTTGATGATTAAAATAACTTTTCATGCTTCAGGTCGATTTGACAGTTTGAATACAGAAAAGTTATTCAAAAAAGGCCATCAAGCAGCCCTTGATCTCACCTCTCCCTCCTTGGGACCATGAGCTGAGACCAAGGCATACTTGCTGCCACTAAAACATTGTTTTGCCTTTCAATGCAATTGCAAGTGTTGTATTTTTTAGAGGGAAAAGTGATACCAGTTGCGCTTGCATATTTAGATCTATTCTTGCTTATATTTCCATAGTTCTCTTGCATGATTTCCTGTGCATAGCTTGTTGTTCATTGTGATTCTGGTTACTAGGTCAGATTAGGTCAAAGTAGATAGATCTCTAATTTTTTTAGTCTTTCTTTGATTATTTTTGAGAGATAATGTGCAGGTCACCTGTAATCCATCCCTGCCTATCCTTCCTTCCTCACACAACCTGCTTCAACCCCAAATTCTAGATTCCTTCCCTTCATTTTCCATGCCAGTTTGACCTAATTTCTTCATTTTTGTGCAACATTGCTCCCTCCATCCTTGAACAAATCCAACCATCTTCATCACTCCTTAGTCTCATTTACCAAGTCCTAGACCTCTTCACAGCCTCATCCATCCTCCATTTCCACTTCCCCACCATTTTTCCTCTATCAACCCTCAAAAGTCCTCTCTTGGCTCTTCTTGTAGAACATCCTGTAGAACCCCTACAGACTTCCCGTAGAATATCACGTGAGCAGTTTCTCAAAATCTGATCACTGTGAAACTCTCTGGAAGGGTGCTAGGGACCCCTTAGGGCCTCTTCTCACCTTCCCAACCTCTTGCAAATTCCCATTCCATTTCCTTTCGCCAATAAACCCCTGCACATTTAAACATAGTTAAAGCACATGCATAATAATCCTGCAAAATTACTCAAAAATACAAAAAGATGTGTTTTCTATATTTTCCTTCAGAAGTAGCTTAGTCACATGCATTTCACCATTCCAAGAGTCAATAGCATCCATTTCTTCAACTTTCATCTCTTTTCTTGCACCAGTAGGGCTAGTCAGTAAAATTAGGGTTTGCTAGGGTTTGTGTTTCCTTTCAGCTTTCAGCTTCTTTCTGCAAGTGGATTAGCCTCCTTTGAGTTAGATTTCATCCATCATAGTTAAAAGCTTCTTCTAAGAGCTCATAGAAGTTGGCTTAAGCTCCTAGCGGACTTGTGCCTGCTGATCAAGTGACAGCCTGCGGCAAGAGCTAGTAGTTGTGCATACAACACAGTTGCTTCCAAGTTTGTTACTAACTACCGGGTTGATTAAAGTAAAGAAGGGAGTCCCAGGAGTTGCAGCATCATTGCTACAATACTGGAGCCCAACATCTTTTTGGCACCATTTCCGGGGAAGCATCAGAGTATTTGTGACTGCCGCTTTTCTTCTATTTTCTACTACAACTTTCTGCTAAGTAGTTCATTTCAGCAAGAGTAGAGTAGTTGTTTCATTTCCATTCTGCAATTTCATTTTTGAAAAATTAGATTAGACATTTCCTGCTTTCCTAGACTAGAATTTCAATTCTGCAAGCATAGATTAGCATTTCCATTCTGCAATTTCAATTCTGCAAGTGTAAATTAGCATTTCCATTCGGCAATTTCAATTCCGCAAGCGTAAATTAGCATTTCCATTCTGCAATTTCAATTCCGCAAGTGTAAATTAGCATTTCAATTCAGTAATTTCCTTTTAGCAACATAGATTAGTCCTTTCCTGCTTTCATTTCAATTCTGCATTTTCATTTCAGCAAGATAGATTTTAGTTAGTTGTAGTTCAATCTATTTTAGTTTTGCAGGTACAAGCAGAAAAAAACAAAAATCAACCAAAATATTTCATTTCATGCCTCGTAGGAAGAGAGACCATACAGGAAAATTCTTACCCAACACCTCCACCACATCACTGAGTCACCCTTCTCTCTTCTTCGGTGGTAGTGATCCTGAAGAACCTATAGGTGAACCTCCAGAGATATACGAAGATCCTATAACAGAAGAAGAGCAAGAAAACGTTCCTCTTGAGACCATGGCTGAACACAATAACGGTATAGGGAATGAGGAGAGAATAGAAGGTGCCTTTCCCATCGGAGAGACAGATGGGGACACAAAAATGAAAAACATAAGTCCCTCAGCCTTACCTCACTTCCATGGATTGACCACTGAAGACCCTGATACCTTCTTGTTTGAGTTTGTTGTCCTTTATCGAACTTATGACTATGCAGAAGACGAGAAAAAGTTGAAACTCTTTCCCTCTACCCTCAAGGATGCAGCACTACACTGGTTCATGGGGTTACCTGGAAACAGCATCATAACTTGGGCTCAAATGCAGCAAGACTTTAACAACAAATACCAGGACTACTGTAGGTCAAAGGAAATAAAGACATAAGTCTTTCGAATAACCATGGGAAGTGATGAGTCTCTGGAAGACTATGAAGAAAGGTTCCAACTCAGCTATAAAAGGACCAGGTGCACACTTGACGCCGAATCTCTGAAGCTAGTTCTACTCCGAGGATTCCCTGAAGACCTTCTAGATACCCTCCATTTGCTAGCTGGAGGAGACATCCACCAACTACCTTATGATGACATAAAGACTGTGTTTAGAAACCATTCTAGGGCAGCCTAGAAAAGAGGTAGGGGGAATCCACTTTCAACTAGTGCCACCTTCTCCAAACATGAGTTTACAAATCATATGTAAGACCTTAAAAGTGAGGTGAGACAGACCATTGCCATGCAACTGGATACTTTCCAAATCCAACAGAAGAAAGAGGAAGCTGAGAGGGCTTTGGCCATCTTTTGTCTGAGATGTACAAGGAAGCATCCTAATAATGAGTGTCCATTGCACTCAGTAGAGGTATGCTTCATTTGTGAGGAATACCACCCTACAAACCAGTGCCCAACCTTACCCGGACTTAAAGTTGTGTACCAAGGGGCTGAAGGAGCCAGTGAACCACTCTACTTCCTCAACCAAAGGAGGCCACATGGATCCAGACCTTACTAGCAGGGGATGCAAGGGACATCCCAAACATATTACAACCCCAACCAATCCATTCACATACCTTCTTGGGGTCCCCCTGCTCATCCTTCCTGGTCCGCACCACCTCCTTGGTCATATCCACCTCAATACCATACTCAACCTGCTGCTCATTTGTTTCATTCTCAAGTTCAGCCACAACCTCAATGGAATGCACTGCAACAAGGGTGGAGGCCCCAGTATAACTCCCCTCCCGCCATTTTTCCTCCACCACCTACTCAACCACACCCATTACCTCCTACCCCTCCAAGACAACCCCAGACGCCTGCTCAACCGAACCCAAACCCCAATAACAAACAGGCTCAGCAGGTATATACTGGAGAGACAACATGCCCTACCTACGCTGTGGAGATTCAGAAGATCAACCTTCGATCTAGGAAGGTCATCCCAGATAGCCAACCTCCTCCTAAGGAGGATGAAGCAGAGGAACAGGAAAGTGAACCCAAAGCCATTCCACCCTTTCTTGAGAGACTAACTGGAAACACGCAACCAAACCCAGAAGAGACTAAGCTTCTGGGAGAACTTAAACAGCTGTGTGTAAAAATACCACTTCTCTAGGCCATCAAATATGTACCAATCTACAACAAACGGATCAAAGAGAAGTGTTTCAAGCACCCAGGCAGGCGCAAGAGAGATGCCCCAACTATCAATGTCATAGGACAATTGTCCGACCTAATGTTGGGACAAGTAATCTGTCCAAAATATTTGGACCCTGGGAGTCCTGTAGTGGATGTCCACATCAATGGCACCATAATCCCCCACACCATGATTGATCTAGGGCCTACCATTAATGTGATGACCAGGGACACTATGCTCAAACTTAACGTTCAGGGTTCCCTGAGAAAGACCTCGACAATACTGCAGTTAGCAGTCCGCGCCACCATGACTCCCGAAGGGATTGTGGAAGATGTCCTGGTCTCTATTGATTTTGGGAGTACCCTGCAGAATTTTTCGTCCTTCAGCCAAAGGCAAAACTCATTGGATACCCCCTCATTTTGGGAAGGCCTTGGTTAGCTACTGCAGATGCTTACATTACTTGTCAAGCTGGGAGCATGACCTTTAATAATGGACCAATGTCCAAACAGCTAGTCCTATATCCTCCTGCCCAACCTTTGCTCAAACCTGACTTACCTCTCTAGTTGGAGGAAGAAGATGAGGATGAAGTCTACTCTGCAACTATGTGCACCATGGAAGCCACCAAGGGGGGTCCTCAAACCGAGGATGACCTTATTAAGAATTTAATCCAAAATCCACCTCCCAGTGTGCTGCCATTAGAAGAGTTGGTAGGAGACACCCAAGCTAGTGCTTTAGTGGATCTCTGTGTGGCTAATCTGACCTCTTCCCAGGTCAAGAATGTGGAATTTGGCCCTGAAATAACCTTGAAGATCAACTCATCCCTATCTCCCTCTCAAGAGAAGGAGTTGTGTATCTTATTGAACCGCCATTTGGATGCTTTTGCTTGGAGCTACAAGGATATGAAGGGAGTCCACCCTTCAGTCTGTACCCATCACATTTACATTAAAGAGGATTGTAAACCAATCAGGCAGCCTCAGAGGAAAATGAATCCAACCCTTAAGGACATTGTCAAAGAAGAATTGCAAAAGTTGTTGGATGCAGGATTCATCTACCCCATCTCTGACAGCGAGTGGGTTTCTCCTCTGGTGCTTGTGCCCAAGAAAACGGGAAGTGGAGAATCTGTGTAGATTATCAAGAACTTAACAAAGCTACCAAGAAGGACCATTTCCTTTTGCCTTTCATAGATCAAGTGTTAGATGGCCTGGCAGGGAAGAAGTTCTTTTCCTTCCTAGATGGGTTTAGCGGGTATAATCAGATCCAAATCAGCCTGGAAGACCAAGATAAGACCACTTTCACTTGTCCATGGGGTACCTTTGCTGACCAGGTCCTTCCCTTTGGGTTATGCAATGCTCCTGCCACTTTCCAGAGAGCAGTACTGAGCATATTCGCTGAGCTAGTTCATGATTCAATGGAAATCTATATGGATGACTTTACTCCTTATGGGTCCAACTTCTAAGAAGCATTGACTAACCTGGGAAAAGTTTTAACCAAGTGTATTGAGATGAACCTGTCCCTTAGTCCTAAGAAATGTGAATTCCTAATGACTAAAGGGACCGTGCTAGGTCATATAATTTCTCAGCAAGGCTCACAAGTGGATCCCAACAAAATTGCTATCATCCAAAGGGTTCCACCTCCTCAAAAGGTAAGGGATGTTCGGAGTTTTTTAGGCTTAGCGGGATATTATAGAAGGTTCATTAAAGATTTCAGTAAGCTAGCCTCTCCATTGTTTGGTCTTTTGGGGAAAGATGTTGAGTTTATACGGACTGACAGCTGTCAAGAGGCTCTATATGTGTTGAAGGATAAGCTGGTAACTGCCCCAATCTTGAGAGGTCCAAACTGGGCCCTACCTTTACACATTCACACAGATGCCTCAAACAAAGCTATAGGAGCAGCCTTAGGACAAGTTGAAGGGAAGCTACCATATGCCATATATTTTGTCAGTAAAAACCTGTCCAAGGAAGAATTAAACCATACTGTAACCGAGAAAGAGCTCCTAGCTGTAGTCCATTCCCTAAACAAGTTCAGACACTACATCACTGGTTATCAAACATTCATACACACTGATCATGCTGCAATTAGGTATTTGATGATTAAACCTGATGTAAATGCTCGTACCATTAGATGGTTACTTTTATTGTAGCAATTTCATTTGACCATTGTTGACAAGCCAAGTAAGGAAAATGTTGTTGTTGATTTTCTATCTAGACTAGATTTGCCTGCAGGAGAAGAAGGGGTGGTGGATGATCAACTGCCAGATGAACACATGTTTTCTATTTCAGTACTCTCGCCATGTTTTGCTGATATAGCAAATTACTTAGTTTCAGCACAATTCCTGCCACACCTATCCTCAAAAGAGAAGAGCAAGATCGTGAGGAAAAGCACCCCATTCACTTGGATTGGGGGCAACTTGTTCAAACTTGGCCCAGATCAGACTTTGAGGCATTGTCTCAAGGAGGAGGAAGTTTTTGACATCCTCCTGACCTGTCATGATGGACCCTGTGGAGGCCACTTTGCATCAAAACGAACTGCTTTCAAAATTCTACAGGCAAGCTACTATTAGCCCACTATTCATCAAGATGTCAGAAGATACATCAGCCAATGTGATCGATGTCAAAGGATGGGGAAACCGACTCCAAGGGATGAAATGCCCCTCCAACGTCAGGTGACTTTCGAGCCATTTGAGAAGTGGGGCATGGATTTTGTGGGTCATATCAACCCTCCTTCAAGATAAAAGTCTTACATCATTATGTGCACGGACTACCTAACAAAGTGGGCAGAAACAAAGGCAATCAAGGCAGCAACAGAAGAAAAAGTGGCTGAGTTTTTAAGGGAAAATATCTTCTATAAGTTTGGCTACCCAAGAGAATTAGTCATAGATCAAGGTAGCCAGTTTCCCTTTAACCTGATTGAAGACCTGCTTGCTCATCACAAGATTAAGCACAAAATTTCCACCCCTTATCATCCACAAGAAAATGGGTAGGTGGAAGTCACTAACAGGGCTTTGGAAGAGATATTGACTAAAGTGGTGAGCAGCAGCAGAAAGGATTGGGAAGATCGCTTGGTTGAGGCCACCTGAGCCTACAACACTACTTGGAAAACTACAACAGGTTCACACCTTATCTCAACCATGCACAACAAGAAAGACTGCTTCAACTTAATGGACTAGATGAACAAAGAATGCAGGCCCTCCTCCACTCAGAGGTGGTCCAACTCCAAAGAAAAATATGGCATGACCGACACCTTAAAGAGAAGCAATTTCAGCGAAGAGATTGGGCACTGTTATATGATTCAAGATACAAGGATTTCAAAGGGAAGCTAAGGACAAGATGGCTGGAACCATATACAGTGGAGAAATGTAACGACAATGGTTCAATCCTTATCAGGACCATTGATGAAGAAGCCATCCCCATGCTCGTCAATGGGCATCGATTGAAGATCTACAGGAAGCCCCTTTCTAAGCAGGAGTTCATTGAAACTCTGGATAAATCAGTGTTGGTAGTGGAGCAGGCCCCTGTCTCCACCCCATCCACATTCTGAGCACCAATATATATATATATATATATATATATATATATATATATATATATATATATATATATATATATATATATATATATATATACATATATATAGGAAAATAATAAAAGATTGTTGGGTGAAAACCTCCTAGAGGCTCCCCGGTTGTCTCAAAAAAAAAGGAAAAAAAAAAGAAAAAAGAAAGAAAAAACACAAAAAAATAAACCTGACTTCTGTTGAAAAATTTACAGGTTGCAGGAAGGACATTGCAGGTTAGGAGGATCGCACAAAATGAGGACAGAGGTTAGCACCAGGTTGGAAGCATCCCTCACAATCAATTCCTCCATGACCACTTCCCTTTCCTAAGATTTGATCTCATTTGGGCCAAAATTTCACCTTCTACAGGAAGTTTTGTGCCTTCTACAGGAAGTTTTGTGTCTTCTGCAGGAAGATCCTGTAGAACCCATAGACGAGCAAAAATGATCTCAGAAGGGAGTCCGAAGGTTGGGAATCTGCCTATGAGACCTGCAAACATCCTCGTTTCCATCCATCACCATATGTCACCCTCTTCCATCTCTTTGCACCTCCATTGCACCCATTTTTTATTTGTTCCTGCACAATCACACACAAAAAACCCTGTTTTCTTCATACTACCAGCAAAAACTCTTATTGATAAATCAAGCAACAGTTTTCTCACTCACCATGCCTGTCAATCTCCATCTCGACCCCTCAACAGCTAGAACCCTCGTCAGCAGTGTAGCCCTGCTCATTCTAGTTTGCATTCAAGGAGGAGAAGTAGCTATAGGACATCCTATAGGAATCTTGTAGCAGCTAATCCCTCTGGAAGACATACTCCAGAGACAGGGATAACCAAGAACGGCAACAGGGACATGCAAAGAGCTCTTCTTGAACGTCAAAATATCAGCAGTAGCCGAAGCCAAGCATGCAGTGTGCGTGCATCAACAACAAACGAAGGAATGGGTTCCAAAACCTATGCATGCGGCAACAACACATGAAGGAATGGGTTCCAAAGCCCGAAATCTACATAATGTGGCCGTGACCACGCAAGTAAGTGCCTAAACTCATTCATCAATTGCATAAATCATATTTTAAAAGCTACATGCCTATGGGAATGGTTTGGATTGAGTGGAATCAGTGGCCAGTCAACTGGCCACCCTCGACCAGTTACATATCCTCGTGGGATCCAAACGAGCCTCATTACATTCAAAATTGTGACGAGATGTGTAGCCAACACGTGTGGAGTGTCCATTCAGGGAGAAATCGCCGAGACTGGTAGTGGTGGCAGCGGATAATGGCAGAGAGGAAGTGATGGTAGTCAAAAACACACTGAAGCATTATGGTTGTGATGTTGAACCAATGGTCTGGTCCAGCCACCTCATCCCCTCACCACGAATCACGCCGCAATTAAAAGATGCCCGATAGAAACATGCACCACCTTCTGTTCACTCTGCACTTACAATGTCCTCGACTGGAGTACGTGTCCACCACTTCCAAAAAAAGTTAACCAGTCATCCTCCACTAATTTTTCTGCCTGTGTTTGAAAATCTCCCGCATATCGGGCTCGCTCGAAGGCATAGTCGCATTCTACAGGAACCTGGGGTCTTCTACAGGAAGGATTCTACAGGAAAGGCAGAACAGCTTTAGAGAGAAGGAAAACCTGGGATTTTCATTGAATTTGGAACTCCAAATGAGGTAGGCTCGAAAAACCCCTCTATGCATGGTGTGTTTGTTCAAGACGGTAAATTGAATGGCATCAGATTGAAAAATCAGAGGAAAAGTCTGCCTGTGTATTGGAAGTAAAACGTTTTCCTGCATATTGCACTGAATTTTCCCAGTTCCTCTGCACCAAAAATCTCCTCCATGTTTTCTTTTTAAATTCTCCCGTAAGGTAGATATATACAACCGTAGAGGCCAGCCTGTGTGTGAAATTTTTTTTAACTTGCATATCTACTTGTGTGTTGAGAAGAGAACCTGATCCTTATGCTCTGTTTGTAAAAACAAAATTCTTCCTTTCATAAACAGACAGTCGAGTTCTGGGTGACAGCGGTTTTCAAACAAGGGAATTGTTGCTAGTTGATCTTGAACACGAGAAATTCCTTCTTGAGTTCAGGGGAAACCAAATTCAGCTATCATCCGTTTCAGATTGGCTGTTTGGTTGCCTGAGCATCTCCCTTTTTGATTAAAACATAAAAAAGCACTCTCACCATTCTAGGAGGATTCATAAGGAAAGAACCATCGGACTTTAGCAAACTGCACGAGCACCCTGAGGTGGTGGACCTTTTCACCCGAGAAAATTGGATATCCTTCTTTGACAAAATCCAGGGTCATGATGAGGAGATAACTAAGCATTTTTTAATGTCCCTGAGACCACAATCAAAAACACATGCCACAGTTAGTTTCAGGGGTTTGACCCTAGAACTCACCCCTGAGCTCATCAGTGCAGTTACTGGTCTACCATTGGGGCTCCCTTGGAGCAAAGAAGAGAGATCATTGGGCCAAATTGCTAATAAGTCATTCTTTCTTCCCATGGAGCATCCTGTAGAAGACAAAAACAGGGTTAGAAGAACCAGCTTGCCTCCTCTATGGAGTGAAGTCAGTTTCCAAATTATGAAGTACATCACATGTGAAGGGAGGTTTAGCATCATCTATGGATATCATTTCAGGTTACTGTGTGAACTAAGGCATGGGATTGACTTGCCTCCAGCCAAGAAATTGAGCATCCCCTATTTCCTTCTTCAGTCACTAATTGAATGTGCTACAAAGCTCAATGAGGGGATCCCAGATCAGTTGGCCCATCATGGGTTCATCAAACTACTAGTGGAAGATGCTTTACACACCTACATTGTCCCCATATATTGGGAAATCTTCTGAAACATGTCCAGGGATGACAACATTAGAACTTTGGCCGAAAACATCACACCATACAGTAGTGAGGAGGGAGAACACACTGAAGAAGGTGAGAAAAACAATGATGAAGGAACACAGGACACTCAAGCACAGAAAGAACAGAAAGAAAAAGGGGAAATGGGCCAAATTGTTGAGCCTAAGACAGAGGAAGAAACAACAGAAAAAACACCAAGGGAAAAGAGGATGCAAAGTAGAATAGAGAAGGCCGAAAAATCCCAAATGAAGGCTGCCACAGCCAAAGCAAGCACATAGAAACAAAGGGAAAAAAAACACCCTGAAATCTCAGCAACACAAACAGAAACAGTTGACACAAGGATTTCTACAGGAAGTGAGGAAAAAGGACAACAAGAGGAGAAATTACCTAAGATATTGGCAAGGGAGGAAACAGTTGTGCTTGCTGCCTTAAGCACACCTCCAAAATAAAAAGGGAAGAGAAAGAGGCAAACCTCCATGTACTTTAAAGCAAGGAGAAGCACAAGGATAAAAGTGGGCAGACCCCAACCATAGTCAAAGGATCCAATTGTCATTGAGGACACAACAACTAAACCAAAAGAAGAGTCTCCTTCAAATATGTCTATCACCTATGAATGAGGAAGCCCAAAAACCTCCACCTGGAGAGAGAGAATTAGGATTATTGACTCAAAGACAACTCTACAGAAAGCCAAGACATCTCTACAGGAAACTCTAGCTAAGTTCAAAGAGACCAAGAAATTGGAGGAAAAGGTAGCCAAATCATCGCAGGGAGAGGAAAAGACCAAGGAGATACTGGAACCAAGCCCTCAGCCTAGCTTGGGCTCATACTACAACTTGTTAGAGGGTGGGAAAATCATCCCATAGAAATTTTCTGTGCCACTCTTCTTTGCATTGGAACAGGAGAGGATCAGAACACACACATGGATGAAAATTTCCAAATCTAATGGAATTGAGGACATAGGCCAGATGGAGGAGAAGATAAAAGATTTAAGAGGAGAATTGGCCATGGTCAGGCATGTAGAAAGCTACAAAAGAGCCCAGCTGCAGGAGGAGAATGAGCTGCTAAGAAAACTATTGCAGCTACAGGAAGTCCACAAGGAAGGTAGCCCGTCCATTTTGGGAGGGCAACAGCAGCAAGAAGGACCTCTAGCATACAAGGACACAACTATGAAACAACAGAAGGAGGTAGAGCTACAAGATAATGTGGATGCTCACAAAACTGCTACAAGAATAGGAGTCTCAAGCAACAGAAAAGATATAGGGTTTAAAACAACAGTTGCAAGAAAAAGACGCCCAGATGGCCTGCATGGCTAGCTGGGCAGTAGAAGCCTTACAATGTAGGAAACCTACCAAGTCATATGCCTTATATCTTAAGGATCAATGGTTGCAATTTCAAATTAACACCTTGGCCCAGAGGGGCACCATTCCATTTCATAATTACCATCAGTTTATGGACTTGTGTGACAGTAACTCAGCAGAAGATAAGGCCAAGTTATCAGAGTTTTATTTACATAATTTGGCCCTTCCAAACATGAATCTGTGGGACCCCAATGCTGCATTGGGAGATGTGCAACTCATGGCCATGGCCTCTTGGTTAAACCATGAGGAAAAGAGGGAAGCAGAAATTCGAAATGTTATGGACAGGGAGCTACGGGAGCCACTCATGATCAGAGCAGAACTAGGAGATCCCTTAGCTTTAGTATCTACCCATCAGCACCTCACCAACAACCCCCAGGTTCACCCAGACTACATTGAAAGACAAGCTCAGGCCATTGCTCACTTTGAGGACATAGAAAGATTGTTGGGGGATAACTACATTCATGCTTGCATAAGGAGATGGAACACACTGTCCCATAGTCTGAAAATCAGAGAATACCACTCCCCAACAAGGATGAGGGAGGCCTTGGCAAGAGTACCACTCTATAAACAGTCAATGCAAAATCAACAGACCAACTAGATCGGCCTAAAGTTTAGTCCTCCATTACTTTTAGGACTTCTAGAAGGGGTCAAAGAAGAATAAGAGCACAGGCAATGGGAGGAAGTAGAGAGAAAATCAAGGTTTCATGACCAAGAAGAGGATATCACCTCGAAAGCCTGGAATGTTAGAGAGGCAGTCAAAGCAATCAAAGATGATGAGTTGGATTAGTTGCTCAAATGATGAGCGAGACATTTAGCAAGGGGTGATGATGAGCCCCAGAAATGGGTAACTTATTGGGCTCATTTTTCCTATTATTCTCGATTAATCCACCATTCTTCATAGTTTATGCATGCTTTTGAGTATATTTATGTTAATTGAATGAATGAGGATAGTCACTTGACCATGAAGTCTAATACGTGCTTATTGCAGATTTTTGGACATCTTTTGGACCAAGGTCAAGCATTTATGAGCCAGTTGACAGCCAAATACGAGGGAACAAGGCTGAGGATTAGTAGGAAGGTTGTCTCCTGCACTAAATGGCCCCTTCCTCGAGTTCTCCACCATCAGCTCGGAGTTCAGCATCCCACCAGAGATGATTTCCAAGGGCAGCCGAGCAGCTATTGTGAAGTGGCTGATTACTTGCAGTTTTGAGCAGCCAAGCCCCTCGAGTTAAGGAGGGTTGTTGGAGGCCCTCGTGGTGCATAAGTAGGAAGGCTTCAAGCCTTGGTAGTTTAGCTCTTGAATAGTTGTTTTCGCACTTTGGTGCTGCTCTACCTTTCAGCTCATTTTCGAGCTTTTGTTGTAAACATTTCTGTGACATGATTATTTTTTGAGTAATAGAGATAAATTTCACTTTTCACCAGCTCTGAGCTTTTCTTAGGAGGTTGTAGCTCTTGGGGTTGGGCCCAACCCAAGTGCCAATACCTCCTTTGTGTACTATTATGTGTTTTCTTTACATTCATAGAATAATTTCTGCTATTTAGGTTAAGATCTTGCTTTGTTACTTAGGTTGCTTTTGATGATTAAAATAGCTTTTCATGCTTCAGGTTGATTTGACAATTTTAATACAAAAAATTTCTTCAAAAAATGCCATCAAGCAACCCTTGATCTCACCTCTCCCTCCTTGGGACCATGAGCTGAGACCAAGACATACTTACTGCCACAAAAACATTGTTTTGCCTTTCAATGCAATTGTAAGTGTTGGATTTTTTAGAGGGAAAAGTGATACTAATTGTGCTTGCATATTTAGATCTGTTCTTGCTTAGATTTGCATAGTTCTCTTGCATGATTTCCTGTGCATAGCTTGTTGTTCATCATGATTCTAGTGTCTAGGTCAGATTAGGTCAAAGTAGATAGATCTCTGATATTTTTAGTCTTTCTTTGATTAGTTTTGAGAGATAGTGTGTAGATCACCTGTAATCCATCCCTGCCTATCCTTCCTTCCTCACACAACCTACTTCAACCCCAAATTCTGGATTCCTTCCCTTCATTTGCCACACTTTTCCAATTTGACCTAATTTCTTCATTTTTGTGCAACATTGCTCCCTCCATCCTTGAACAAATCCAACCATCTTCATCACTCCTTAGTCTCATTTACCAAGTCCTAGACCTCTTCACAGCCTCATCCATCCTCCATTTCCACTTTCCCACCTTTTTTCCTCCATCAACCCTCAAAAATCCTCTCTCGACTCTTCCTGTAGAACATCTTGTAGAATCCCTGCAGACTTCCTGTAGAAGATCACATGAGAAATTTCTCGAGATCCAATCGCTATGAAACTCTCTGGAAGGGTGCTAGGGACCCCTTAGGCCCTCTTCTCACCTTCCCAACCTCCTGCAAATTCCCACTCCATTTCCTTTCGCCAATAAACCCTTGCACAGTTAAACATAGTTAAAGCACATGCATAATAATCCTGCAAAATTACTCAAAAATACAAAAAGATGTGTTTTCTATATTTTCCTTCAGAAGTAGCTTAGTCACATGCATTTCACCGTTCCAAGAGTCAATGGCATCCATTTCTACAACTTTCATCTCTTTTCTTGCACCAGTAGGGCTAGTCGGTAAAACTAGGGTTTGTGTTTCCTTTCAGCTTTCAACTTCTTTCTGCAAGTGGATTAGCCTCCTTTGAGTTAGCTTTCATCCATTACAGTTAAAAGCTTCTTCTAAGGGCTCATAGAAGTTGGCTTAAGCTCTTAGTGGACTTGTGCCAGATGATCAAGTGACAGCCTGTGGCAAGAGCTAGTACTTGTGCATACAGCACCATCGCTTCCAAGTTTGTTACAAACTACCGGGTTGATAAAAGTAAAGAAGGGAATCCCAAGAGTTGCAGCATGATTGCTGCAATACTGGAGCCCACCAAGAAGCTACTTGCATTATTTTGAGTTTGGTTCCTAAATCAAGTTTTAGCCTGTCACAAGTGGAAACTTACATATCTTGGGGGTGGTTTCCTTCAGCAAGTCATAACCTATGAATCTAAGTAATGAATTGATTATAAAGAAGAATAATATTTGTGGTTTTCTCCCATATTGGTTTCCACGTAAAATCTTGTGTCTCATTTTGTGATGTGATGGATTCTCGATGTGTTATTAATGTGATGGTATCTTTATGATGCATTTTTATTTCTGATTATATGATGCTTATGATTATGATTCATTGTTATATGATGTCTAGATTTTGAAATATTATGAAATTCTAGATTTTCTCTCACATTGATTCACTGCCCCCCCTTTTAAGAGTGATTTTTAGGCCAACAAGTCATATCAAAGTAGGTCACCTTTAGAACAGTCAACTACTGGAAGGTTGAATTCAAAGAAAAATGGCCACAACTAGAGCAGTGAGTAAGCCCCCTATGTTTGATGGGTCCAATTATGAATTTTAGAAGATAATAATGGAGACATATCTCATCTCCTTGGGAGCATAAGTTTGGGAAATTGTGGAGACCAAATATAAAGTTCCTAATATTATTCCAACAAATACAACAAAGAAGATAGCCTACACAATTAATTCACAAGCTAAACATGTTATCTTAAGTGGCTTGGCAAAATCAAAATTCATCAAATTAATGCAAAGCAAGTAAACTCTTAGGGTTTGAAAAAAGCTCAAAATTCATTATGACAGGGATGTGAAGGTTAAAGAAGTAAGACTACAAGCTCTTGGAGGCCAATTCAAAATCTTGAAGATGGACGAAGATGAGGATATTGCTTCATACTTGTTAGTCCTTACAATCTCCCAGGCTGAAAAGGAAATCAACAAGGGTAACCTCAAACCACTTCAGCTTAGTAGCTAGCCCTACTAAGCATGAGAGGGATCTCTCTAAATCTCTTATCAGTTATATGACTTTAAAGAAAATGAATTTTAGGCTAGATATGTATGTATGTTTGTTTGTGAAAGTTTGGTTTTTTAAGGATTTGTTGAACTTAGGGTTTGGAGCCACAAGTAGGTCTCGGCTGTGGGAATACAAGAGCAAATAAGGAGCTAGATGTCAGAAGCCATGGTGTAATTTGAGTATTTTTCATTGTAGTATATAGGATATAGTGTGGAAGAAACTAATGAGCATAAATAAACATGATTTCATTAGCTTAGGAAGACAAAACACATAACCATGAAAACTAGATAACAGAGCTTGAAAAACAAGAATTCTGAGTATTTTATCACAAGGCATTCAAAGAAAGAAGATATATAATGTAGTTAAAGATGTTTAGACCATGATAAAACAAAAATAATGAAGTACAAGCACCATGAACTCACTGGGCTAGAGTTCCTTGAAAATAGCTACAACCCGTATCTATATTAGCTGAAAGATGATTACAATGCAAGCCTCCTCCACAAAAAGTTCAACCTCTTCTCCTAAGGTGAAATAGTACTTAGAGACTCTCCTATACCATTTTCCCACCTTCAAGAGTCAAATTCATTGGTGGAGGAACTAACTCCAAGATTCTCTCAACCAACAGGTGAGAGTGAGAAGGTGCAACTCAAACACCTCATGAAGAGTTTGTTTAGGAGTTTGTTTCTTTAATGAGGCCTAATAAACATAAAAAAAACCTATGATATACATTTATTCATGCTTAAATCACCTAGCCTCGTAAATTGTGCCATTACATAGAGAATCTTGACTTTGACCAAGTTAGACTAGAAACTAGAAATTTTACACAGTGAAATTTTATAAATAAAAACACATAAAGTGCAGAAGCGCAGTGCTGAATTTGAGCTGATTTTTAGTTGTCTTCTAGGGGTCAAAATGAAAATCTGATAGAATGGTCAACTAGCCCTTCAAGTCTAGTTTCCATAACAGTTTGAATTTCCGAATTTGGAGCATGGGAAGACCTTCAAACATCTATTCTCCCAAGGTCACTCTAGAAGCACAGTTCCTGTCAAAAAATGGTCTAGAATGTTAGTTTTTTGCCACTTTTTTGCACTTTTCTCCAAAACTAAGCAACCTCTGCAAAATCTGGGAAAATGGGTTTTTAGAGGATGCCAAGAAATTTCCAAAAATGTATACCTTTCCTCAAATGTAGGCCTGAGGAAAAAGCACAGCGCCTTGGAAAGGGAAAATTTTTGAATTTAGACCAAAATTTGCCAAACAACTCAAAATGCTCGTAATTGGCTCAAAATTGGAGGGAAGGTGTAAAAATGAGCTTATTATAGCTTCATGGATGCTTCAGTAAGCATCTCCAAGTTTCCCTCATCCTTTTGATATTTTTTGGTCTCCTTGAGCTTGTTTTTAAGTTGTTTCACTTTGACATTGGCGATCATGTTTTGAGCTTGATAATGATGTGACATGTGTCTGAGCATTTGATTATCTTTGTTTGCCTTATCCAAGAGCTCCTCTAAGTGTTCATTTAACCTGTTAAACCAATATTCTTTATCTTGATGTACCTCTAGGGCAATCCTTTCTTCTAGGTCAAGGTCTTCATTGAGACCTCTGGTTCTTAGTCTTTTCCTTTTCCCTTTCACCTGTGATGCTTCAGGCTCACTTTATGTCATGATCTCCTTACCTTTGCCAATTTGTTGCATTAACTTAGTTTTCTCCTTTTCTAGGATCAACTCTTTTGCTTTGAATTCACTGTTTTCCTATTCAAGGAATGATATAATATACTTTTCCCTTTCCATATTTATTGCCAGCTCCTTGATTTGGTAATCCTTGTCCCTGATAGTCTACCTCATAATTGAAGTCTCATATTCCTCCTCTAAATCAATAATCTCAAATTCATGCTCAATTGTCTCCTTATCCTTTGTTGTCGATTCCTGCTTTGTCGAGGAAGAAGGCTTGGCCCCTTTCTCTTTGTGAGAATAAAATACAAGCCTCTGCCCTTTATTATACACTTTGGTAATAACCTCTAGCCTAGGTAGTTGAATCTTATTTTTTGTTTTGATAGATTACCCCATCTCTGTTTGTTCTTTTGGTGCACTTGGGGACTAAGATGTTGCATTTTCCTCATGTCATTTTAAAGCTGTTTTCAAAAAAGCTTCCCAAGACATACCCCTCTCTGCCAGTTGATGAAGGACAATGGTTTTGATGAGATTGTGATGAAACAATCTTAGAGAGTGCTTTTTGTCCTTTAACTATATCTTTTCAAACATTTTTGAAATGCTCCTAAACAGGTAATTGCACATGTTGAGTGGCTTTTCAGATGTGAAGTGCATCAAGTGGCGAATATGATAGGCATACAACCTTGAGAATCTACCTTCACAGGTAAAGAACCTCATGATGGTCTTCATTAAAGGGGAATACTTCTCAAGAAAATATCTGAAAGGCATAAGGTGAGTATGTGTATCTCTGTATGGAGTCTTTAAGAAGGGCTTGTAGTTTTTAAGATCTAACTCATTCCATTGAACCAGTATTCACCATTGTCTGGTAAACTAGTTTCTAGTGAGATGGAGGCCATTGAGAAGCTAAACTCAATACCAACAATGACAGTAGTCTCCCCTTTCAAATGTGTAGCTACCCAATCTATCAGTTGCTCATAAAACCCTGCTTCACTTACTCTTTTACAAAACTCTAAACAATGAACATCCTCAAAGAACTACTTGATGAAAGGATAGGAGTTGATTTGGTTGCAGTCTAATGCTTCATATCTAAGAATCCTCCCTCCTTTGTGTTGTCTCTTTATTTATGGTGAATATTCAACCTCCATGATGACACAAAGTCCTAGCAGCAGGAAGTGAAAATAGATGTGAGGTGAGAATGAAAATGAAGTGATATGTGAGAGATTTTGACAAAATGATGGGAGGGGTTTTATGAAAGATTAGATGGCTTTGAAGAACTGATGGAAATGAGTGAGGAAAATAGTGAACAAATGTAGCTTCTTTTAAGTGAGACCAAGAAAGTTTATGATGAGATTTTCCCAAAATAACTCTAGGAATGAGCTATGGTTTTGGTTTTTTAGTGTTTAAACTTTGTTTGGAGGTGGATGAACTGGTCAAAATGACTCATCATACATGTGTGCAGGTGTAGAATATCAATTTACATGTTTTGGAGATGAAAAGTTATGATGACCATTTCTACCCTAGCATTTTCCATGGAACTTTTGCTACAAACCCTAACTTGAAAAATGATTGAAATGGAATGCAAATGGGAAAGAAAATATAGAGGGAAATGATGTAATTACTTGTTCCTCAGCCTTAGAAAGCAATTTGACTGATCTTGAAAGCAAAAATTTTGAATTTTTGGAAAATTTGAGTGAGTTTCAGGTACTCTGTCCTGAGTGCCGCACAGATCTCCTACACGCAGTGCCTACCTCCAAAGTGCAACGCAGTGTATCTACACACAACACCTTTAATTTTTGGCCAATTTATCTTAGGGAAAGAGGTTTTTTGCTTTTTTGGGCGACTGAGCTTGGCGATGAGGAGTGAATGAGACATGAATGAAAAAGTTTTGAGTCTTTTTGAGTTTATATAGGTATAATTTCTTCACTTTTTCAAAAAGAGAAAAGAAACTAATCCTCCTTTGTGAACTGATTTCACCTTTTTGAAGGCAGATTTTACCTTTACCATTACAAATGTTCTTTTTTTCATCTCCTGAGTGTTGGTGCTTCCTTCTTCTAAAACTTTTGATGTCATGAAAATATGAAAAGTGTGTGAATAAATCATGATTCAATTCTTCAACTGTTGCTTTGTCATGTTTGACTTATTTCTAGTTTTTTTTTATGGAAAGGGTGGAGCTTGGGGACACTTGTGACCTAATGGAATGATGATGATGACTTGACCCATTTTCATGGTGTATGATAAGCAACCAGCATGAGTGAAATTTCAGACAATGACTCCACCTTGGATTGACCATACAATGACCAAATTTGTTGTGTAAACCTAGTAAAAAAAATGATGATGAAAGCCTGAAAAGATCATGGTAAAAGCATTTTTTTGATCCAGGTGATAGGCTAACAAGACTGACACTAACAGTACTTTCTTCAAATAGATAATATTGTCAACTCCATTGAATGACTTAGTGAAGAATTCATATATATATATATATATATATATATATATATATATATATATATATATATATATATATATATATATATATATATATATATATATATATATATATATATATATATATATATATATATATATATATATATATATATATATATATATATATATAGATATATATATGTTGTTCGAAAATTTTTAAGATATGTTCCATTGAGATTTAATCCCCAAGTATCGTCTTTAAAAGAATTGTTAGGTGTAGACAAGATGACATTGGATATGCTTCATGGAACTCTTTCAGCATATGAGCCAAGTTAAAGGAAGATAAAACATAAGTCAATGAATCAACTTTCAACGCAACAAAAGAAGAGAAAAATAAATAAAATTAAGCAAACTCTGATGAAGAAGAAGCCAAGTTTTTCTGAAAGACCAAAAGAGGAACCGATAAGCTTAAAGGTAATTTCCTTTCAAATGCTTTGAATGTGGAAGAATTGGTCATTATGATTCCAAATTTCCTTATGAAAAGATGAATTATAGTGATGATGAGTCAAGATTCAAATTCAAGAATCAAAAGATGAAGCAGATCAATAAGAAAAACGTTTTTTACTCAAAATAACATAGTGACAATGAAATAAATGAAAATGTGACCGATGAAGAAAGGGGTGAAATATTATTCATTATTGAGGTTGAAGAACCTGAAGTGAAGATATATTATGAGGGAGAAATTAGACAAATAAATATCTACATAAAGAAGGAAGGCCATCTGATGCAGCATCTTCAAGACAAAATCCTAAATGAAGACACCATTCTTACTCTCAAAGTAAAAAAAAATAAGAAGAAAAATGGTAAAGGAGTTTTTTTCTAAACAGCTAAGTGAAAATAAGAAAATTTTCAAAATACTAGAAGAGAAGGTTCTATTTTTTAGATAAGAATTGGAGAAATTGAAAGCAAATTTCCACACAGTAATTGAATCCCTATATCACATTCTCAGCAGCAAAGGTCCCCTCTTATTAAAACAAGTCTCAGTTATTAAGAAAATTGTGAGGCACCCAAGAACAATGGTCCCCAATCTCATCAAATGAAAATCACTTTTGAGGCACCCAATAATAATGGTCCCCCAAGCTCATCGTAGAATTTAGAAGCAACTCTCTTGAATATCCAAAACAAGTGATGAATCAGGCCAAGCATATACATGTTAATGTCTCTCAAGACAATTCCTAGAAAGAGAAAAGTACAAGGAATCAAAATGAAGAGAAAGGATCCACAAGAATATATAAAGCAGGTGTTGAAAATCAACAAGGGAACATGGATCCTCTAAGAATTAACTTTAGAAGGTAAATATATCATTTTACATCCAGGTATCAAATAATTTTTTTATTGTATCTCACGCACAAAGTTTGGGCACAAAGCATAGGATTGGAAAACCTATGATGCGGTCCGGTATAGAGTATATGATCAGGTACCTATATGGAAGCATGTGGACCAAATCAAGAGAATTCCTTAGCCATTGTTGCAAGTGTTGCAACCAAATGTTGAATGCCTCATATGTCACAATGAAGATAATATAGCATGAGATTGAAAACTCAACTCAAGATGGTGCAATAGAAAAGTGACTCCCTATTAATGAAAGAAGATGGAGAAGAGGTCAAGGATGACCTCAATTAGATCTAATTTCTCAAATCTAATCCCTTAGTGAAATCTTCTTCAAGGCTATCATTTTTTGAATCTAAACTTGAAGAATTAATTCCATGTATGAAGGTAATATAGTGATTGTGATGTTTACATTGATTAGTATGACTTGGTGATGATATCTCAGATGTAAAGAAAGGAACAACATTCAGATAATGCATATGTCAAGTTCTTATCGATGAAGGAGCATGGTCTCAGGGGGATACCTTAAAATTACATGAACAATAATATGCAATATTATAAGCATGGTCTTGGGGGGGAGACTCTATCAGAATTATAGCATAGTATCAGGAAGGAAGCATGGTTCAATCAAGTACACAAGATAATATAGGAACAGTTTATGGATTTTTGACAAATAAGCATAGAAGCTTTCATAGACATTTATGACGCTTTTCCATTTATGTTAGAGCAGGAGAGATTGCAGACATTGATAAAAGGGAGAAAATGCAAGTATCAATGGATGGAGCATTTTTGCAGTAAAAACAGGGGGAGACTTTTGTGTTGCAGGTTTGACATAAAATGACCATCAATGTCTAGTAGTGTTTCCATCAATGAAAAAGAGGGAGACTATTTCACATTTTGTTTTCATTAAAGACAACAATATGTCATTGATGTCAAAGGGGGTGTCCAAGATAAAAGTAGTATCATTCATGATGCCTATGGAAGCAGTGGTACTCTCTATGGAGTAGTATGAAAGTCATATCTCTTATAGGATCTCATCACGTGAACAATAAGGAGATTTATGTTATTTAAGTTTATGATGCATATATGTAGCCCTAATGATCCTATGAAGTACATGGTTGTGTAGGTCTCATCAATACCTTTCCAATGGTATATGCTACCCTGAAAAACTCCTATATTATGAGAAGTTATGGCCATTTTAAGATCAACACTAGTTGGAGGCCCAAACTATAAGGAAAAACCCCCCAAAAGATTAATGTTAAAGAGTGTGCATCTGTCAAGCGCATCCTCCATACATTGATTGTTAGAAATACTGAGAGGGAGGGTGAATCAGTGTTTATTTCAATTGTTATTTTATGCCAATTAATATTTTTATCACAAAAAAATCCATAACACAAGAGATAGAACAAAACAAAAATTATGAATCAAAATGGTGATGAATCCAATCCTCTTGTACAACAAATGACGCTCCAACCTGTACAAAAATATATTGAATTTTTAAAGGCTCCAAACTTGAATAGATCCAAGCTCCTGCTTGGTCAAAATGAAGAATTCAATCCTCTTAACAATTTGTACTTCAAAATAACTTTCTAGAAAAGCAATAATTTCATGACTTACTTCAATAGGTTCCAACGCTTCTCCAACAAGGTCTTCAACTATTCTTTACAAGAGTGTCTCCAACAATCTTCAATGTTTCAAGAATGCCTTCAATATCACTCCATGTTGCTACTGAATTAATCAAAGATCTACTTCAATACATGATGCTTCACTATGTCTTCAATAGTGTTCCAAGAATGGCTTCAATAGTGCTTCAACTGTTGTTACACAAAGTCTTCAATAGTGCTTCATATGCAACTACAACAAGTCTTCAATTGTGCTTCATGATTAGGAAAGGATGTCTGAATAATTTCTTAAAATGATTCTATAAGATTCTTTATATAATCTTCAAATGTATTCTCCAAATGAGACACAAGCTATGCCTCCAAACAACTCCAAATATTTTCTTCGAAGAAGGACAAAATATACTTCAAAAGGGTGTCAAAATTTTCTCTCAAAGACTGAGTGTAAGTTAGGCTTCAATATCTCCTCATTCAGCTCCAACAGAACTTCTTCTAAATTATACTTAGGAGATAAGGTTTGCCATCAATTATACACAAGTCTGAATGTCAAAAAGTGTCACAAGTTTAAGATTACAGATGTCAAAACTAAGGATTGTTCATGCTTCACATAGAGGTCGAAAATAAGGTTTGTAACTACTTTACACAGGGACAAAAATTGAGGTTTATAATAGACCTTCCACAGGGTGAAGAGTTATAGATAATAGTGGTCCAAAGACCTCAAGTTTGAGGCTCTATTCAAGCTTAAATTTGAGCCACAAAGTTATCGAGTTTTGATCACCATCCAAACCTCAAGATTGAGCACAAAGGTATAAACTCTAAAGTATAGGTCAAACCTTTTAGAATAGAATAAACATCACAAAAAATTATAAACTTTGATCCAAATGAACCATAGAAAAAAAGAATAATCATAAAACAAAACAAATGCTCCTTCATCTTGCCTCGTTGAACAGCTCCTTTAGTTCATGAGTTGTAAACTTCTACACTTTCTCACTTCAAATCAGATTTCTTTCTTGTATGCTTGACCGAGTTGATGCCCCAATGGAGGAGGATTTATCTATATTTATACCTATTTTACCCTATTTGAACAGACATGTCTTTTGGGGGTGCTCATGTATGTTGACTTAGGTAGGCTCGACAAAATATGGTTTTTCATCTTAAAAAATCAAAAACTCCTCAACGAATAGGAGTTAGGGGGCTAGTGAATGCTCATTGGAAAGGTCATGAAATCCTCTATAAGCCTATGAAAATTTCAACCTCGATGGAAGTCCCTTTAACATCAATAAAAATTAATTTCTTCATCATTGACCAGGTCAACGAAAGATCTGAGTAGAAATTTCTCAATATTTAACATGTTAGATCATGTGCATCTTTTCATTAATCGAATGACAAAGTGTGAAATTGGATGGTGAATCATGTTAATAGTTGCATAACATTGAACACATCGATCGAGCCAATAATAGTTGACACATGGCATACTATGACTGGTTGGAAGAGATGATGTGGACCCCTAGATGAACATGTGGCATATTATGATAGGCCAGAAGAAATGATGTTGAAAACACAGTTAGCATGACATGTCATTTTATGATGTCAAGATCATGACCTAGCATCATCTGAAATTTCCATGTGGTAGGATTATTTGGCACACTTTGAACGGTGAAAGAGTTGAAACAGAGTGATGTGTGGCATCTCTCATGGCCTACCATGTGGCTTGATGATGTCATTATGGCATCATTAAGCAAGTGACCAGTGACACTAGGGATCCAGTCATATGGGCATGGTCACATGTTTTTGAATTCCAATAATTAAGGATTATATGTCAACCTTGATCATATGGCATGGTCATTTTGGATTTTAAAAAAAAGGGCACTATTGGTTGGCTCCAAAGTATAATGTTGATCCTATGGTCAATTTATTCCAACCTTGGGTCCACTTGCATATATATATATATATATATATATATATATATATACCAATGATCAAAACTCCAATGGACAATACATGTTTCAATTCCAATTGTAACTATGTGAGGCGTATTGAAAAACAAGTGATTATGTTATGTAATCTAAGTTTCTAGCAATATTTTTATGGTAACCATAAAATCCTAGTTCTGATTATAATGGAACAAATTTAGTTGGCACATCTTTGGTATTTTTGTCGTTCCACGTTTATGGTTATCTAATTATGGTTCAATCCTAATTCCATGTAACCCTGATTCAATCCATATGGGTTGCAAAAATGGAACAGTCCATTCCATATATCATACATAATGCACTAGCCTCAAAAGAAAAGGGTTCAAAATTTGTTATGGTTATTTTCCCATGCGAGTGAAAACTGGAAGGGGTTCATTGAAGTAACAAAGTGTTAGGAGTTTTCTAGTCAAATTGATAAACAACGATGGTGGCATATTGGATCAATCAATGCATATGTAGTAAGACATACTTGGTAGGTTCATCGTCATGTGATTGAACTAGGAAACACATAGATGGAAAGGTCACCACATTGACTGTGCACTCACAATGTATACAAAGCAGAGTTCTAATACATGGAATGAACTAGAAGCATATTGAATGAGATCTAACCCCAAAAATGCTATACGTGGAGTGGATGCACATTGAATTCGTCACATATGATAAAGTAAGTCAAACCCATGTCGAACTTCATTCCAGTACTATGGTATATTGAAAATCCACAAGGGTTGTCCAATCCCTCCACTCGTTTGAGGTTAATTCCATCATAACAAAAGGAATATGCTAGGTTTGCATTGTAGGAAATGCCTGACAATGTAATTTCTCTTGAGTTCTAGTGGGGACCCCAAGGTCATGGGTTTAACCTCCGTTGGTTGATAGGTTCGATTGTAATATTTGTTTTGTTTATATATGACATTTTGTCACATTATTAGCTACCATCTAATAGGAATTTTTTAGCATCAGCTTCGAGGATGTCCATTTTGTAGAAATGCGCCTCGAAAAGGGAAAATTGTAGAACAAATAATTTAAATATAGTTTTGGATGGTTTAATGGCTTTCTGAGGTCAATATTGGTCCAAATTGATTTCTGGAAGAAACATGGTGATCAATATTTAGTGGTGGATTCTTATGGAGGCTTATAAATCCTAGTTGAAAAATTTTGTATGGTCATAATCTCATTTTATATGTTTTGGGGGTTTATGAACAAATTGTAGTGGTTTTGGAAATAAGGCTAGAACTAGTTCCAATAAGGAAATTAATTGACCAAATTGATGAATGAATTGGAGCAGAGTATGGATAGAAGCATAATAGTCAGTGACAGAGATTTATATGATTATATTTACAGTATGTGTAGGTTGAGGTGATGGTAACAACATGTACAGATTATGATAGTGATTATACTGGTAGTGATTGCAGGTTGTGGCAGTGATTATGGTTGATGAAAGTGACAGAGAGTACAGTGATAGTGATTGCAGGTTGGTGTTGGGAAAATTAATCGTTCCTAAAAGGACCAACTAACTGTTGGACATTAATTTATCAACCCAAGGTTTCATTTTTCTATTTCAAGGTTATCAACACAATTTATGCAATAGAAATGTAGATATCACTAATTGTTATGATCCTATTGAAAATTAAAGCTAAAATACAAAAGGAATCAACCCAAGATACAATCTCTAATTATCGAAAACTATTAAAAATACTAACTGTTACAGGATTCTGAAGGAAACAACAAAAGAAAACATACTGAACAACAAGGTGTTTCTTAAGGAACAATAACTACTTAATAGAAATGAAATACTGCAAAATCACAATGTTGAAAGTGATTAATAAAATAGAACAGAAATCTATGATAATATGCATGAAACATAGACAAATAACACTACTTTTAACCTATTAATTACATCAAATAGAATAGAAATCTATGATAATATACATGAAACATAAATAAATAACACTACTCTTAACATATTAATTACAGCAGATCTGTTCTATAGCGATTTCAATAAAACTGATTCAAAACAGCGCATGCAATGTAACAAATCAAAAGTGATAAATTAAGAACAACTGCACAAATAGAAATAGTTAGAATACTATAATCAAACAACAAATTAATGATACAAGAGAAGAAAACATTTTTTCCAGGATCGAACCCAAATCCGGAATCGAAATTCCTTATGAAGAAATCAGCACAGTAGACTAGATGTGAGTAATAAACATTTCCATTCGATTGCAAAAAACCAGTTACAATTAATGTAATCGTGAGTCTGAGCTTGTGTCAAAAATAATATTACAACTTGAACAACCTCTTTTGAGGTTCAACACTAGTTTTTATATCGTACCAGTAAAAAATAAATATCAAAGAATCTATTTTTAATAATGAGAGATCCTGAGAATCATGCTCATTTAAGTTACAGAGATCTTAATGCATCTGGAAGACCAGGTCAAGAGGTCATATTTAACTAATTCGTTCCAAAGAGAGTGTAATAGCTTGGGGCTTACGCAATATCCCATGACCATTCTAGGAAATAGCATCAAGTATCAATGTATCAATAGATTCCTATCTAATAACGAGGATCCGTTCGTTAGAAAATAGCACTTTAATGATCGAATTCATTCATAAAATAATGAAATAATAAATGCATATAAAATACTACTAAATTAGCATAGCCTAATCACAAGAAATACTTGGAAAATCTTATGAAAATTAAGAAATAAGGCAAGGGAAATATGACAAATATGAGGCTTGACATCAAAATTGACCTTTTTGCATGACCTCATGCAAATAAATTATTAACATGTAGGACATTCAAGGAGTAAGATTCATAAGCTTCTTCTCCTCTATGCCTGAATCCATTTCTTTTTTGGAGCTCCTCAAAATCCACTAACTTACCTGCTTCTAATAAGTCATAATCATGTTTATAAAATGACTAGGGGCACCACATCATGGGGTATCGATACATGCATCCTATCCTGTGGATACCTCTTTCTAATACCAGGTGAACATAGTCTCCTACTCTAGTCATGGCATACCAAAAGTTATGATAGTCAAAAGGTTCTTTGTTCTTGACTTCATTGGGTGATTCCTACCATATTTCCTTAGCTCCATGGAGAGCCTTGTTGGGCGCCACCCAACTTGGCCATATTTTGGGCAGATTTTGGGAAGAAATCCAAGTTTTGTGGAAGCGTGCAGTAGAAAGAATTTCGCGGAGTATGAAGTGAACCGCACAGCAAAGCAACGGAGCACGACAAAGATTGCACAACATCAGGGCATTGCAGTGAATCCCCTTCCTTTTTGGAAAAGCATTAAAATATTGTAATGTTGTTGGTTTTGGGCCATAGCCCCTTGTAATTTGGAAACCATGGTACCAGGTCCATGGTAATATAACAATGTAAATCCCTCATCTAATAGTATATATAGGGATGGATAATAAATAATAAGGAATCAAATGAAGAATTGGATCAGATATATGTTTATGTGATACTTTTGTGGTCTATATTTTGGAGGACAAACAAGGCTCCGAAGTTGTGTGCACAAAGGCTGGGTATGCAACTTCATGCGCACACTGTCTGCAGCTTAGTGCGCAAACACCCTGCAGTTGTGTGCACAAGGAAGAACAATTTTTTGTACCAAATTCATATTATAAGCAACAGTTCTTGTGGATGTAGTATCACATTGGGATGAACCACAGTAAAATTTGTGTCTTAGTGTTCATTTGCTTATTATTTGCACTTTATTTCAATACTGTACAGTTTATGAATGTTTATGTTATGCTTAAGTAATGAATGTAATTATGTGAAGTGATGTATAAGTGTGAAGTAATTGGTTAAGACAAAGTTGTTTATAAGAATTAAAGAATAAAATGAAGACGATGGTGCCAGAGCACAGTATCCCGTAGGCAGCAGAAAACCGTTTCGGCAACCTCCCATAATCACTTCGGGTGAGACTATGATCTTCTTACAAGTCGTTGTTGAGAGGGCCAGTGGTTGAGGGTTTTATTGGTGTGTAGCACACTTTGAACCTAGGTCCGGCCCACCTAAGCCAAAAAATGGTTCCGTTGCTAGGACCGAGATTTGTTGGAAGGTATGTTTTTGCATCCGTCGCAGAAAGAAATCCAAGGGTGGGTAGAACAAAAGGAACATGAATTTTTAGATCATGAGAACATAAACCCTAAACTGTCACTTCAAAGGGGGTTGGAGAAGTATATCTTTGAATATCAGTAAAAAATATTCTTTGGTTCGTTTCACATTGAGCTATATGAGTGGATCTCAATATTGACAAAGAGAAAGAATTGTTTTAAAGGAGACGAACCTAAGCATTAGACTCCAGAATTGATACAGCAACTCAAGAACACTGATAACATAATTTCAAGAGTTGTTGATTTCTGGGTTGACAGAATTCTAGTAGGATTTATTACTGAGTTCGCAGTAGATTCTGTGTCATACAGTGAAGCTAAACGAAAAAAATTCAAGGGACCACGTGGTAATTACTTGAGATCTATGAAATTCTTGATTAAAATTCTTTTGTGTGAAAAGGGAATTCTTCAAATGCATTCAGTGTTGAAGGAAATGTAACTAGGCTAGGTCTTCAAAAATGTAATTTTGAAATTTGTATTTATTCAAGAAAAGAGAAATTATTTTTGTAATATTTGTCAATGAGTTTCTTGCTCATTGAAAATAGGTCAAGCACATTTTATGTTGGGTGTGGAGCCTGATTATCTTCTATATTCAAAGGTATCGCCACATAGGACCCCAGTTCGAAATGGGGGCAGCAACGCCGCCCGTAAAATATTCGCTGCAGGGGGGGTCCAGGGGGAGGCGGCTGCGACCTTTGGGAGCCCCCCCTGGCGGGGGGTTTCGGGGGCAGCGCCCCCGAAGCTAAAAACAGCTGTAAAATTGCCTTGTAAAAGTATAGTAATTTCTAGTCAATCTAGGCCGTTCATTAGGCGGATGATCTGACGGTAGAACTTATGTTTAGTTTAGGGTTTTTTGCCCTAGAAGGAAACCCCTCTCTTTGTATGAGGGTATTGTATTTGAGGCTGTGAGATAGATGTGTATTCTATGAGCGAGAAACAGAGAGGTGAGACTGTGAGAGAAAACAGAGGATATTACAGTGGATTTGCTGTAGGTTGTGTCTCTTCATTTTGCTGGACAATAAAAAGGAAGGACTGGCTGTTCGGGGTGGACGTAGCCCAAACTGGGTGAACCACGTATATCTGTGTCTCTCTTGTTTTGTGCGTTTTCTGTGTTTATATTTCTGCAATATTTTATGTGTTCCATTGCTCCGTAATATATAATTTTCTAACAACTGGTATCAGAGCCGAAGGTCTATTTGGCTAATAAACTCGCAGGAAAGAAGGATTCCTGGTTCGAGTGGGAGCAATGGCGGAAGATGGTAAGTTTAGGGTCGAGAAATTTAACGGCCAAAACTTCTCGCTGTGGAAGATGCAGATGGAAGATTATCTGTATCAGAAAGATCTATACCTACCATTGGGCAGAAAAAAAAAGATGCCGACGGGTATGAAAGACGAAGAATGGAACCTTCTCGATAGAAAGGCACTCGGAACAATACGGTTGTGCCTTGCTGCGTCAGTCGCCTTCAACATTTCGAAGGAAACCACGACAGAGGGTTTGATGCAGACGTTGTCGAAACTATATGAAAAACCCTCGGCCTCAAACAAGGTATTTCTTATGAAATGGTTATTTAATATGAATATGTCGGAAGGTGGATCTGTTGCAAACCATTTAAATGATTTTAATACAGTTACAAGTCAGTTAAGTTCTGTAGGGGTAAACTTTGATGATGAAGTTAGAGCTCTGTTATTCTTGTGCTCATTACCAGAAAATTGGAATGGTTTGGTAATGGCCATTAGTAACTCCGTTTCTGGATCTAGTACTTTAAAGTTTGATGATGTTGTCGGTGCTATCCTTAGCGAGGAAATGCAACGGAAAAGCTCCGGTGAGACATCGGGAAATGCTTTGAGTGCAGAGTCTAGAGGAAGAAAAATGGAAAGAGGAAAGAGCTTAGGATATCGCAGTAAATCAAGGAAAGGCAGATCCAAGTCCAGATCGGGGATAGTGTGCTGGAAATGTGGAAAGAAAGGACACCTAAAGAAAGACTGTAGATCTCGGAAGGGAAAAGAAGGAGATGCACAACAAGAAAACAATCATGAAGCAAATGTGACAGGTGAGGTGTTACAAGATGCTTTGATTCTTTCTTTTGAAAATATTACTGATTCCTGGGTGGTAGATTCAGGGGCTTCATTCCATGCCACACCTGATAAGAAATACTTTCATGACTATGTTCAAGGAGATTTTGGACAAGTTCGTCTAGGTGATGATAAACCCTGTAAAATCGTTGGAATGGGTAAGGTTCTTGTAAAACAGCAGAATGGAAACCAATGGCTATTAAAGGAGGTAAGGCATGTTCCAGATCTAAAGAAAAATCTGATTTCAACAGGGCAGTTAGGCGGTGAAGGTTGTGTGACAACTTTCACAGATAAAGCTTGGAAGGTCACTAAAGGAGCCCTGGTAATAGCAAAAGGCGAAAAGGTTGGTACATTGTATTTATGCAATGGTATTTCTAACTCTGTTAATGCTTTAACTTCCAAAGGAGCAGATGCAGCATTATGGCATCATAGGCTCGGACACATGAGTGAAAAGGGGATGAAGATTCTTCACTCAAGGAATTTGTTGCCGGGTTTGAAGAATGTTGATTTGGACTTCTGTGAGAACTGCATTTATGGAAAACAGAAGAGAGTCAGATTTCTTAGAGTTGGGAAAGAAAAGAAGAACGAAAAATTAGAGCTTGTGCATATAGATGTATGGGGACCTGCTCAGGTATCATCTCTCGGTGGCTCTCGTTATTATGTTACTTTTATTGATGATGCAACTAAAAAAACTTGGATTTATTGTATTAAGAATAAATCTGATGTATTTGATACTTTCAAGAAATGGAAAGCTTTGGTTGAGATTGAGACAGGAAAGAAATTGAAGTGTATTAGATCAGACAATGGAGGTGAATATTGCAGCAAAGAGTTTGATAGGTACTGTTCAGAGCATGGAATTCGCAGAGAGAAGACAGTTCCAAGAACACCACAAGAAAATGGTGTGTCAGAAAGGATGAACAGAACAATCATGGAGCGTGCCAGGTGCATGAGATTGCATGCAGGATTGCCTTTACAGTTTTGGGAAGATGTTGTAGATACTGTTGTGTATCTAATAAACAGAGGGCCTTCAAGTTCCTTGGATGGTGGTGTTCCAGAGGAAGCATGGACAGGTAAAAAGGTAAACTACTCTATTTTAAAGCCTTTTGGTTGTGAGGCCTTTGTCCATATTGATAAAGAAAATAGAACAAAGATTGAGGCAAAGTCAAAGAAATATACCTTTATTGGATATGGTGTTAATGATTTTGGTTATCGCTTATATGATTACGAAAATCACAAAATCATTAGGAGCAGAGATGTAATATTCAATGAAAAGGTCTTGTATAAGAATCAGTTGCAGGAAAAGAAACAGGAAAAGGAAAACAAGGAATACACAGTTCTTGATTAAATCACCGAAAAAGTAAAGGTGCCTGAAAATAATAATAATCAACAACCACAACAACAACAACCACCACAACAGCAACAGGCACCCCAAACACCTGAAAGTGGTGTTAGAAGATCTACCAGGATAGGTAGACCCCCTGAACGATACTCTCCTTCATTATATTATTTATTGTTGACTGATTCCGGTGAACCCGAATGTTATGAAGAAGCAATGCAGGTTGAAAGCAGGAAGAAGTGGGAGGTAGCCATGGAAGAAGAGATGGACTCCTTAATGCATAACCAGACTTGGGATTTAGTCAGGTTGCCTGTAGGAAAAACTACATTGAAGAATAAATGGGTTTACAGGCTGAAGGAAGAAGATGGAGGAAAACAGAGGTATAAAGCTAGACTTGTGGTGAAGGGGTTTGCACAGAAGAAAGGTATTGATTTTGATGAAATATTTTCTCCTGTTGTTAAAATGACTTCAATCAGAACTATTTTAAGTCTTGTAGCAGCTGAAGATTTGCATCTTGAGCAGTTAGATGTAAAGACAGCCTTTCTCCATGGGGATTTGGAGGAAGAGATATATATGCAGCAGCCACAAGGATATGAGGTGAAAGGGAAGGAGAAACTAGTGTGCAGGTTGAAGAAGAGCTTGTATGGCTTAAAACAGGCTCCAAGGCAGTGGTATCTAAAATTTGACAAGTTTATGTCTGAACAAGGTTATACTAGATGTCACTCTGATCATTGTGTTTATTTGAAAAAGCAAAATGATGGCAGCTATATTATATTGTTACTGTATGTAGATGACATGCTTGTTGCAGGATCTAACATGCAGGAAATAAATGTGCTCAAAAGAAAATTGGCAAATTCATTTGCAATGAAGGATTTGGGAGATGCAAAACAAATCCTTGGTATGAGAATAACTAGAGACAGGAAAAATCGTAAATTAGCATTGTCTCAGAATGAGTACATACAAAAGGTGTTGAAAAGATTTAACATGCACAATGCAAAACCAGTTAGTACACCTTTTGCTAGCCATTTCAAACTTAGCAAGGAAATGTGCCCAAAGACCCAAGAAGACATGGCTTATATGTCTAAAGTTCCATATGCATCAGCAGTTGGAAGCTTAATGTATGCAATGGTCTGCACAAGGCCTGATATTGCACATCAGTGGGAGTTGTAAGCAGGTCCATGAACAATCCAGGAAAGGAACATTGGATGGCTGTGAAATGGATTCTCAGATATTTGAAAGGTACCACAAATCAAGCATTATGCTTTGGTGGTTCAAACATCTCCCTACAAGGATATGTTGATGCAGATATGGCAGGTGACAGAGATAACAGGAGGAGCACTACAGGATATGTATTTACTGTTGGAGGAACAGCTGTCAGTTGGGTTTCAAAAATCCAAAGTGTTGTTGCACTTTCAACAACAGAAGCAGAGTATGTTGCTGCTACAAAGGCTAGTAAAGAAATGATTTGGTTACAAAGGTTTATGGGTGAATTGGGTAAGGAGCATGATATGGGCAGGTTATACAGTGATAGCCAAAGTGCCATTCATCTTGCAAAGAACTCAGCATTTCATTCCAGGACTAAACACATACAGCTCAAGTACCATTTCATACGCTCAGTGTTGGAAGATGGAGAGTTGAAGCTGGAAAAGATACACACTAGCCAGAATCCTGCAGATATGCTAACAAAAGTTGTAACCACTGAGAAACTGAGAGTATGCTCAGTTTCAGTTGGTCTTCAAGGATGACGATGAAGATGAGAAACAGCCAGGTCCAAAGAGGAGTCATTGTCCAGCAAATGGAGCAGCGGTGGAGTTGCTACAATCAGTCTCCAAGTGGGAGATTGTTGGGTGTGGAGCCTGATTATCTTCTATATTCAAAGGTATCGCCACATAGGACCCCAGTTCGAAATGGGGGCGGAAACGCCGCCCGTAAAATATTCGCTGCAGGGGGGGTCCAAGGGGGGGCGGCTGCGACCTTTGGGAGCCCCCCCCTGGTGGGGGGTTTCGGGGGCAGCGCCCCCGAAGCTAAAAACAGCTGTAAAATTGCCTTGTAAAAGTATAGTAATTTCTAGTCAATCTGGGCCGTTCATTAGGCGGATGATCTGACGGTAGAACTTATGTTTAGTTTAGGGTTTTTTGCCCTAGAAGGCAACCCCTCTCTTGGTATGAGGGTATTATATTTGAGGCTGTGAGATAGATGTGTATTCTGTGAGCGAGAAACAGAGAGGTGAGACTGTGAGAGAAAACAGAGGATATTACAGTGGATTTGCTGTAGGTTGTGTCTCTTCATTTTGCTGGATAATAAAAAGGAAGGACTGGCTGTTCGGGGTGGACGTAGCCCAAACTGGGTGAACCACGTATATCTGTGTCTCTCTTGTTTTGTGCGTTTTCTGTGTTTATATTTCTGCAATATTTTATGTGTTCCATTGCTCCGTAATATGTAATTTTCTAACATTTTAAAGTGCTTCTGGAAAGTCAAAGTCAATATGTAATTATGATAAGACCCTTTGAGGGCATGTTACATCAAGTTTGTTAATGTACAAGTTCATGGGAACACCTCCAAGATAAGTCAAATCCTCTCCTGGAATCAACGAAGTCTCCTAGAAACAAAATGATGGATAAAAATTGAATTATAGTGCAAACTGTAAGTCGGCCTAAAAGATAGTCAAGTCAGCCTAAAGAGGAGGGACAAAACTCTATTTATAGAGGTTGTCCACTCCTCATACAACGAATCATCAAACTCTAAAATAAGCGAAGAAGGATATCCAAGTGAGGGTAGAGAAAAGACAGTTTGAGGATCCTCTAGTGCAGTCAAGGAGAAGAAGTAAAAGCCGAAGTCAAAGGGAAAGTATTTAAGGAGAAACACAGTCACACATGTGAGAAACAAAGTCACCTATACGGTCACAGTAGAAGCAATATAGTAGTCTCAAGTTTATCAATGTTTGGGCTTCTAAATAGGCTTACAAGGCCTCTCATCCAAGCAAAGAGAGAAGGACCTAAAGTGAAGTTAGAAGGAGATATATAACTACAACTAGGACCCTCCCATGTGTGAAGACTAGGGCTGCAGTGCTATCATACTCAACCTACTACCATGTATCAAAAGGGAACTTGGGTGATCTAGAAAAGGATTAAGTATCCTTTGGTGAAGGATATCACTAATTAGAAGTATCTCTCCTAGAAGATCTACTTACTATAGAAGGAAGAACGAAGTGTGGGAAGAAGGAACAGAAATACTGGAAGATAGAGGTCCATGTGCCGAAAGTTATAGTGTAGAAAGAGGAAGGATTTGACTTATGCTTGGAGGATATCATAGTCAAGGGTCTAGGGTTTTGCAATTGTTCAAATAAGAAGCTTCAATAAGAGAAAACTTACAAAGGGTTTTCCTCTCAAGAGTGGAGTGGTTTGTCCCTGGCAGAGAGCCAAACTTTGTGTTCTTGTTATTTTGTTTTGGTAGCAGTTTTATGAAGTACACACATATACACTAATAAGAAGAATAAGAATCATAAGTTAACAAGAAAATTAAAAAGACTCCACAAATTGTTATCAAGTAACCAAGAATCATCACAACACTACTTTTCCCTAGATTCTTCAACAGTGATATTAGTATATTATGTTTGGAAAAAGATCTGAGGAAGAGACTAGAACAATGCAAAGTGGAAAAAGGTATAGAGTAGACACTAATAATAGATATCCTAGCCAAGATTTGAAGCTTTTCATAGAGACTGACTATATCCCTTTGTTGAGTGAATCTGAAGGTGAAGGAAATGCCCCTAAGAAAAGGAACTCCAAAGTATTCACCGTTTCAGCTTGAAAGTGAGTTGAAGCCTGAATCTAGCCATAGGAAAACAAATTTTGGTTTTCCTCACCCACCTACCTGCCATCCTGCTCCCCTTACTAATCCCCCTCCCCCTTGCCCTCCCCAAGAAGAATGATGGTCATTGATATTAAGTTGTCAATATTTAAAGGAACTGGATCATAAGATCCGGAGCAGTTCTAGTTCTTATGTGAAGCAGTATGGACCACGAAGCATGTCCATGATGAAAATGTGAAAAAATCACAACTCACCACAACATTCAGAGATCGAGCATTAAATTGGTATATGAAATATTCGAGAAACCAGATCAGGTCTTACGCAGACATTAAATCAGCATTGGTAAAAGAATTCAAGAAACCAAAATCTAAGTCGCAGTGCATCACAGAACTAAAGGAGATCAAACAAATGTCGACTGAGTTAGTGTGGGAATTTGATCAAAGGTTCAAGGTATTGTTGGATTAGGTGAGATTCGATATAGCTCCGCAGTAGCAAAAGAAATGGTTTATAGTTGTGTTGTTGCCACACATCAGATTACCTTTGACACAACAGAAAATAGAGACTCAAGCTGAAGCTTTGGAGTTGGAAATGAAGTTATAAGCTTCGCCAATAGGTGATACAAATGCGGGTATGCAGAAAATATAGAGTCAACTGGAGAAATTGACTCTACAATTACAGGATATGAAGAAGAGTAAATAAGTTCATGATGAAGTCTGGAGTACAAAATGAAAAGCATAAGGTCACTCTAAAGAGCAATGTCTTATTTTCAGAAATTACATAGCTAGTGGAGCACCTAATCCTTTGAATGCTGGATATAGTTTATGGTATGAGATATGCAAAACTAGAGGTGAACATCACTTTGAAGATTGCTATTTGTTACAAAAATATGTGCAGACTGCGAAGAAATTATTTTGCAAATTATGTAAGTCGGTGGGGCATGATGAAAATAATTGTCGAGCTTATGAATTGATGATGGATCATGGTGTTGATACATATAGAATGCAAGTCGAAGAACAAGGACACGGAGGAAGTGGACAATGCAGTGTTCATGGTGGCTATGTATAATGAGGTCGAGGTGGCGGAGCTGGTCGAGGTCGAGGTCTAATTATTTGTTATAACTGCGGTCAGGTAGGTAACTTCACAAGAGATTGTCAGAATCCGACTATGACCTGTAAGTATTGTAAAGCATTTGATCATGTCATTGAAGAGTTTCTAATACTTACAGCGAAAATGCAAGAAAAGAAGAATCCATAGCCAACACAGAACATTCAGATGATGACTGTGGAAATGAGGATAGATGAACCTCACATCAATATTGTAACAGTGAGTGGAGCTGCGACGGGAAATGACAAAGCATATGGGAAGAAGGTAGTTGAAGATACATGGGTTAGAAAGACCACAGAGAAAGCACTGATTTTCGATATTCACAAGGAAAAAGAAGTCTTTATGGAGGTGAAGCGAAGCTTTATGGACACAAGAGCTTCGACATCTAGTGCACAGCCGGAGTACAAGAATAACAGTGACATAATAGTAGCTACGACACATGCTATGGATGCAGGTATTTTAAAATCTTTCCTACAAACTTGTATGAAGTTATTACAAAACCATAAAGTTGTAGAAGGACTACAGGAATTGATAGACTCATGTGCATCTAAGGAAGTACCACGGAGTCAAATGTGTGAATTAAACAATCTATATAGATAGAAGAGAACTAGAAAAGAAACAAGGGTTAGTGCACAAATAGGAAAATATGATATGGACCAAGTTATTTTAGATATAGGATCTAAAGCTAATGTCTTGACAAAGCAAACATGGGAACTAATGGGTAAACTGAAGTTAAAATGGTCACCTATTCAACTGAGAATGGTGAATCAACAAAAGATTATTCCTCTAGGAAGATTATCAAGCATTACAGTGGACGTTGAACGAGTGCGCACTACTACAGATTTTGAGGTAATAGAAATTGTGGATGACAATAACCCCTATCCTGCATTACTTGGACTGTATTGGGAATTTTCTAACATGGCTATAATCAAATTGAAGAAGAGTGTTATAGACATTTTTGTGCCTTACAGCAATAAGCATGAAATGTCCATAATCTAAGGGATCCAAAGTCCCTAAACATGTTGTTCCTACCCCTAGAGGAACAAGGCTAACAAACCACAGCAATTCACAGAAGTTCTCCACCATAAACTGCTCAAAAACAAGTCAATTCAGGATCAATTCAGAGGCTCCACTAGCTGTCTGCGCTGAAATGCAAAGTCTGCACTGGCTACCTGCACTACAACGTAGGTAGAAGCACTACCAGGGTGCGCTGAGCAGGAATTGACAAATGGCAACTTCATTCAATAAGGTGTCAAGACCCTGGAAGCTTCCAGAATCTTCCTCAATGACACTTGCCTCAGTGAATTCGACTAGTGATGAGTAAGAGGTTCTCAATCTCCAAGTGGAAGCAAGAATCTCCAAGTGGAAGCAAGAACTGACAGAGGGAGAGGACACTAGTCAGATCTCAAGCTGACTCATCCTCTCTCCAAACATCTATATATGGATCTCTCCTCCATGAGATCTAGGGGATGGAATTTTGTTATTGCAAAGAATTGTTGTTGGTTTGAGATTGGAATCATTGGGTACTTAATGCTTTGAAGGAAGGTGAAGATAGGAATTTCATTTGCTGGGAAGGAGATGCTGGATTGGAGCCCTCTGGGTTGTATCTCTTCCTGAACCTTGTTATTCATCAATAAAGCTATCTTGGTTTCTCCTATATACTGGTGTATCTTTGATGTATGATTGCATTAGTATGTTTAGTTTATTTCTAATCCTAAACTAGTTATGAATATGAATCTATGTCTTTGTGTAGTGTTCTCTTCTTGTGATCTTGCAGAAACCTCTTGAAGTTGGGCGAGCGAGAAGGCAAGTAGTTGGGAACTCTCAAAGAGAAGAGAAACCGGATCGAGGGACAAACGGAAGACACCGTTTAGTCCATCCATCTCTCTTCATTCTTAATTCATAAAGGAAGAATACTAGAATAGCTGTCTCTGTTTGTTGCTAAGGCACTGTCACACCTTAGGTGGATAGGATCGTCCTGCATAGGCATTTTTCCCCACAACAAATTGGCGACTCCGCTGGGGAAATCTGTTTAGTCATTTTATTTGTGTTTCTATCATTGTTTGTTTCATAGACTCAACAACAACAATCGAACTGCATCTGCTATTCTCAGATGCAAAGTAGACAGCTGCTGCTTTGATCCAATCACTGGATTTGTCTATGATCTGAACAATGGACTCACAAATGATTTGATGATCCTTTGTGATAGATCTTAGCCCTTCCTCAAAGCATCCCTTTGATTGTACCTTGTTTGTTGCTTTGATTTGGCCTGAAACTGTAGATTAATCAGCAAACTGTGACCCAAAACCCAGTGAGAAACTCTTGTTTCTCCTTCAGCGCAGACCCTGTGAAGAGGTTTTGCATTTCAACGCAGGTCCCGTGAAGGCTGCCTGCGCTGAATGTCAAAACCCCTGTGTTGAGGGTGCGCTATCCAGTTAGGCCTTGTGCAGCTGGGGTTCTCTGCTCTGTTTTGCCTTGTTTTGATCTCTGATTTTTGCAGCCTGTAACTAGCATAGGTACCTGTCTGATAACTCCTTTTCTCTGCTTAAATTCCGCCTCCTTTTGTACAAAAAGACTGTGAGTGTTTTTATGTGTTTTTGGTGTCATTTACAGTTTTCCTTTGCAAGAGTGAAATAGTCATCCTGTAGCCCTTGATTCAGATCTGTTGATTGTGATCTTAGGAGAGAGTTCATTGGCTGTTTACAGTTGATTATACATTTACTTTTGCTTTTGGTTTGAGTTTGTCTCTTTTAAGTGTCAAAACAAGTATTCATTTCGAAAATCGTTAAGTGTTGTAATCTCTTCTACCCTTTCTGATTTTGATAAAGTAAACTTGTTTGTATTTGTCATTTAAAAGCACATTCAAAGTTGTACAAAAAGCTTTCTTTTTAGGCATCAATACTAAGAAAGCGGAAAACAAACACCTGCATTGTGCATTTGCATCTTGATAGTTTGCATGCTTGATTTAGGAAAAGTGCATTAGAGTGTGTTGATTGCTCTTTGAGAAAAGATGGTGTCTTTCTTTTCCCTTTGTAGCTAGGATTTTAATAGTTGAAAAGATATAAAGCTTGCTTATCATCTTTAGACTGCATTTAGGAATTGTATCATACATCTCGTGGTGAACCTCAAAAGGCAAACTTCTAAAAAGATCAACCTAAAATAAATTGAATGAACTTAACAACGCTTTGCAACATAACGCACAACATAGAGGTCTAGGCTAGAGACGTGTTCCGGCGTCGTAAAGCCTGGTGACTGTCAATCTCGCTGATGGTGGGTGATTCCTCCTGAGGGACAATAGCGCCAGTACAGATTGTGCTCCCACGTATCGTCGCGTATATATTGGGAGACCCCTATAGGCATAAAACCTTTATCCTTAGGAAGCCGTGTCGGCCGCCCTACTGATTGCAATGCACTGAACACAGCATTCAGGAAGATCGACCGCCCGTACCCTAAAAAGTATTCTGCGGTTTTGCGAAAAGTTTGGCACACCCTCTACCTAGAACTCCAGAGCAGTGCCTTTTGGCCTTTTTCAGACTCTATAACGGAAAAATTCCATCCGAGCATTTGTCACTTCGGGCTCGTTAAAACATCGAAGGAGACTAGAGTCATCTTTAGCTTTTTCTCGACTCTTTAAAATTGAAAAAGCAAGTTGTGTCTAAAGTGTCGTTAAAATTTATTTTAAACGAAACAATCACCCCTATTCCTGCGTTGATCTTTAGGTTGAGAAAATGGAGCACACCAACCAAGGAATTCCCCTTGGTGGAAATCCTAGCCCCTTCTCCTCTTGGGGAGATGTTGGTGCGCCCCACATGGCCACATTGTCGCTTCCAGGACTGACAATTGGCCTGCCAGTCTGGCTCTTCTCGACCAATGTCGTTCAAAACACCACTATTCCTGAACAGTCGAATCAACAGTTAGACCAGACCAGAGTTTCCCACCAACCTTCTACTTCATCTAATTCTTCCTCTCCTCCTTCCTCTTCGCTTGACAGAACTGGTAAAACAAAAAACCAAGCTCCTAAGGAGAAGAAGGAAAAGAAGAAGAAAGAGAAAAAGAAGAAGGAGCCAAAAGCGACTGGGGGCAAACAAGTGGCGTCTGACAGAAATCCACACACAGCACTGACTAGGCCTAAATCGCCATGTGTCATATGCAAGGGAGACCACTTCCACAAAGATTGCCCCTGCATCCCTCGGATACTAAGGGACTGGTCTCCCCGTTTGCACAATTCGGTGGCGTCAACCTCTGATAGCCATGTTGACAGCTCACCGTCAACTAGTGAAAGTGAAGTCACAGGACAGAGAGGGAAAGCTAGATTTCCCTGCAAACTGTGTGAAGGCGACCATGCCATCCACCGTTGTCCCTTCTTAGACGAGGCTAAAAGAGTTTTGGAAGATCGCCCGGTTTTACCAGTGCAACTTCCTCCTGGATATCAAAAACACCTGCCAAGTCCTTCACCAGTTGAAAACCCGGCTGGCCCGCTCAGGTGGTCATCCGAAGCACCTATCATTGAGGATGAACCGTCTGAATCCATACCTGACGAAAGTCAAAAGGTTGAGGCGGCAGTTGACCCGGTTTTGCCTTCAGAGGCTCTATCCTCGAATGATACCATCACAAAGGAGAATAAAGACGACACCATCCAAATTCTCTTCATCAACACAGACTCCGACGAACAAGGGGGAAATTCGCCCATTCCTTCATCGCAGGAAGGAACTTCGTCAGAGTCATACCCGGCCGTCTATTCGGTCCCACCACCAAGCAACCTAGTTGTCTCGTTCGACTGGAACCAACTAGGCAGACCTCGTTTGCCAGCAAGTATACCATTCAGAATTATCGTTCAAATATACAGAATGGTAATGGCTGGCACCATCATTGATGAGGGGGCATCTGTGAGTATCCTTTCCTCTATTGCTTGGAAAGCGCTTGGTTCGCCAGCGCTTTTGCCTGAAATGAGAAATCTGATAGGCTTTGATAAAGGAACCAGTCAACCTTTAGGGATTCTTCCCAATGTGCCAATCACATTGAAAGGGAAGACCGTTCAAATGAACGTGATGGTCGTTCAAGGACCCTTTGATTATAACCTACTCCTTGGATGAGACTATATATATTGCATGGGAGCCATCGTCTCCTCACTCTTTAGAGTAATGTGTTTTCCGCACGAAGGAAGAGTGGTCAAGCTCGTAGACCAGCTTTCATTTCCTGGATCACGCATCGCAAATAGTCATATACCATCCCTAAATGGTCTCTTCACTCAAGAAATGTCTCAACCCACGGTCCGTCCTCCTGATGAGCGCGAGTAATCCGGGAGGATATGACTGGAACCCAGGGGGCATCCGTCCTGGTCTGCTTCGGCAGGAAAACCTTGGGTATAGGGTAGGTTTCCGCGGGAGAATATGACTAGTCTGTACCCCGTCCGTCTAGGAAGAGGGGTTATTCTAGAATAAGATTCTCTTATCAAAGCTACTTATTTGGCACTAAGGTCATTCACCTTTGTCTATGTCGGTAGACACCGCCGAAGAAGTGTTTTGTTTGAAAGATTAACGAGACAATCTTTGGGTAACCTGAAAGAGGTAGGCCTCTCCCGGCAAAACAAATGTTTTATTGGACTAAGAAGGAGTAACCTTGAAATCGTACTTTATGCCTGGGGGCATGCAAACCTTTTGGAGTGCAAGCAAGGGGCGGCTATTTATTTTTTAAATTTTTAGGTCCTCCCTTTAAACCTGTAGGTCTAACCCTTTAAAATCGTAGGATTAGTCGTTTCCGAACTTGCATAACGAAAGGATCCGGAGCAAAGCTTTGTGAGATGAAGCTCCATAAAAAATAGAATCTTAATGAGACATTCTTATCATATGACTGGATTAATCGAGCAGTTTTAGCACACAGTTCATGCTCTTTAAAAAATAAACGCAAGATCCGAGCATTTTTAGCACATAGTTCATGCTCGTTAAAAAATAAACATAAGATCGAGCAAGTTTTTCAACCCGCGTTTAAGCTCGTTAAAAAATGAACTATCCCGGTAAATAACCACAGTGAATGTAATATCATCAGCCATTAAAGCCTTGGTCGTGTTTTCACCGTCACCTCCACTTTTCCATTAGCCGATCATTCACCTCCATATGATTGTTTACCCATTTTGAGGAACAACTGCGAAGAGTGATTTCACTAGCCATCCTTGTGACACTGTCGTGATTGGAAAATTCCAACCCGTACATGGAATCAGCTGCTAACCCATTTTATCACTCATTCCTCAAAAGACGAGTCTTCTTTAAGCTCTTTTTATCTGACTCGTAAAATATGAAAAGATTGCCGAGTTTTGGCCTTCCAGCTCGTTAAAGCGACCGGAAGAGCTATCCCTCCTCTAGATTTTAATCTTTTTGGACCTGAGGGATTATTGCACAAAAAGATCGAGCGCTTGTTTTGTTCGGCTCGTTAAAACTATCGAAAACTCATCCCTTCTGTATTGTTTTATACTTTTTCGGACTTAAGGGATTAGATGACGAAAAAGGACTTTCGGAGTTGACTTTACGTACCTTTTCAGACTCTCTAAGAATGAAAAGGACCGAGTTAACTTTGTCGTTAGACTCGTTAAAATCATTAAATAGCGACAAACTTGTCTTTAGACGAGAACGAGTTTCACTATCGCTAGGCTCGTTAAAACATAACGATGGGATTGCCTGAAGGGCAAGTTATAGAACAAGCATATGTTATCCTCCTCAAGCTTGACAAAATTAAAAAGGTACTGGTCAGCAATGACTGGGGAAAAATTGGGAGAAACTCAAGAAAACTTTGATGGTAGCAAGTCGCTCTTGAACATGACACTTTTCCTCCGTACCACAATCGGGTTGGGTTGTTTCATTCACCGGTCACATCACCATGGTCTCGCCATACCATCCATATTTGTGGTAATGCTACCGATCCATCGCATAAGTGTCGTCATATGTTCAAGAGAAGTCGTTCAAATAAATCGACCGTGTCCCATCCACTGCCATACATTATCCTTCATCCTTTCATGACCGCCACCCTGAATCATATGTCATCAGATCGTTTTCACCTCCATCAAAATCATTAGCTCCGTTCCGTGTCACTGATGTGGGATTCATCAAGGCCCTCCTTTGACGGATCGCTTCTTGTCGACATCAGCTCATTATCCAATAAGTTGATCTAGGAACACCCCCTTCAGTACTTTGAAGCTTGCATGCCTCAATGGCAAGTTTCTCACTTCCGGCGACAGGTATACATCAATGACCTTCGACCGAAATATTTTGTGTGGTGTTCGACGCCAAGTCCTTTATTCACACCACGTGAATTGTACTGCAGTACCTTGAGGGTCATTATCATTATCGGTGATTCCTCTCGCGCTTGTTAACGGTTTACCTCATTGACCGGTAATCAAGCGATGTCTTTCCATGTTCGACTTCAGAACATTTCTCATATGGATCAACTTGTACTTAGAGTGAAGATCGAACGAGTTTGAAGACCTCGGATCTAGTTTCATCCATCCGGGTTGCGATATATATTCAGGAAAAAATAAAGACATTGACATGTACATCATTGCAGCAGATAATCATCCTACCCCAAAGGATGATAATTTCATCAAAATTATTAGTCTACCATCAGACGATTGTCTGTTCTATGTATAGAAAAATGAATTTATAAAGCCGAGCATGGGAATGCCCGCCTCAGCTAGATCATGACAGCAGTATGAAAAATAAAGTATTGTATTGTATTGTATTACAGGTCTCCTCCTAGCAATGAATGAACTTCGGATCCCCCTGATAAAGCATTTCACCCGATAAACGGCCTCATACTTTAGGGGGCAACTGTTATAGACATTTTTGTGCCTTACAGCAATAAGCATGAAATGTCCATAATCTAAGGGATCCAAAGTCCCTAAACATGTTGTTCCTACCCCTAGAGGAACAAGGCTAACAAACCACAGCAATTCACAGAAGTTCTCCACCAAAAACTGCTCAAAAACAAGTCAATTCAGGATCAATTCAGAGGCTCCACTAGCTGTCTGCGCTGAAATGCAAAGTCTGCACTGGCTACCTGCACTGCAACGCATGTAGAAGCACTACCAGGGTGCGCTGAGCGGGAATTGACAAATGGCAAGTTCATTCAACAAGGTGTCAAGACCCTGGAAGCTTCCAGAATCTTCCTCAATGACACTTGCCTCAGTGAATTCAACTAGTGATGAGTAAGAGGTTCTCAATCTCCAAGTGGAAGCAAGAATCTCCAAGTGGAAGCAAGAACTGACAGAGGGAGAGGACACTAGTCAGATCTCAAGCTGACTCATCCTCTCTCCAAACATCTATATATGGATCTCTCCTCCATGAGATCTAGGGGCTGGAATTTTGTTATTGCAAAGAATTGCTGTTGGTTTGAGATTGGAATCATTGGGTGCTTAATGCTTTGAAGGAAGGTGAAGATAGGAATTTCATTTGCTGGGAAGGAGATGCTGGATTGGAGCCCTCTGGGTTGTATCTCTTCCTGAACCTTGTTATTCATCAATAAAGCTATCTTGGTTTCTCCTATATACTGGTGTATCTTTGATGTATGATTGCATTAGTATGTTTAATTTATTTCTAATCCTAAACTAGTTATGAATATGAATCTATGTCTTTGTGTAGTGTTCTCTTCTTGTGATCTTGCAGAAACCTCTTGAAGTTGGGCGAGCGAGAAGGCAAGTAGCTGGGAACTCTCAAAGAGAAGAGAAACCGGATCGAGGGACAAACGGAAGACACTGGTTAGTCCATCCATCTCTCTTCATTCTTAATTCATAAAGGAAGAATACTAGAATAGCTGTCTCTGTTTGTTGCTAAGGCACTGTCACACCTTAGGTGGATAGGATCGTCCTGCATAGGCATTTTTCCCCACAACAAAGAGGAAAATTATATTTGAAAACAACAATATGAGAGTCATTGTTGCATTAGATCCATCAGAAGGAGAAAGGTATACTGATCCAGTTAAAGAAGAGTACAGCACGATTGATATAGATAACATCTATCAACTGATAGTTGAAGAAGAAGAATGGATTAACCCCACTACATATGGAAAGTTGAGTTGGGAGCATAATAGCTCCTGTGCTTCAAATTCAGAAGAAGAATTAAAAAATTGGCAAAACAGGTTACATAAAGTGTCTACAAGGCGATGTGCAAGAGTGACTAAGCCACTTCACTATATAACCTATGAGGTATGTAATTTTCCTTACTATGATGGGTTGGGTGATATAAATATTTTTCTTGAAGAATATGAAGAACATGTACCAGAATGTCGAAGATTATTAGCCATGGATATAGCCCTAAGAGCTACTCTTGCTACATGGTGGGGTAGACATAAAAAGAACCTAAGAACTTGGAAAGAATGTCGAATGTTGATATGGGTGAGGTTTGGTCAGGTAGACATAGAATTGACATATAAATATGATGGTCAAACTGACCCTAGAGAGCACAATGTCCAACTTTGTATGACAACATGGAAGGAGATTCCATAAGAAGAATGGGTGCATGTGTTCATCCATACATTGGAGACAATTCCTCAAAACTGGTATTTGGAAACAGAACTTCGACATGATACTACAATCTTAACAGAGATGGTTGATGGGTTTATATTGACATTTAGCTTTGAAGATGATTGTCCATATATAGATTCAGCCCTTCAAATAGTTAAAAAGAAGATTTTTGAGAATGAAATTCCACTCACTTGGCAGCCTGATTGGGCTATGCAACTACATAATGTACTGGAATGATATAACATCACTACAGAAGAAGTTGAAGACCCTCGCAATATTGACATAGTAGAATCTGAAATTTACTGCGAAGTGAATGAACCTGAGTTAGAAATTCCTGATATAACGAAACCATTATAGACAAAGAAGGTGAATATAGGGTCAGAAGATGAGTCGAAGTTTGCAACCATAGGAGATTACTGGGATGAAGACACAGTCAGCAAAGTGACATATCTTTTGCATGAATACCAAGAGTTATTCCCCACTAAGTTATCATATATGAAAGGCAAAGTAGGAGACTTGGGAGTTATGAGGATTCCTTTGAAGCCTTATGCAAAGCTAGTTAAGCAAAGGCCTTATAGACTGAATCCAAAATACAAAGAAAAAGTGAAGAAAAAACTTGAGAAAATGATAGCAGTTGGAATCATTGAACTTGTGGAAGAATCAGAGTGGGTAAGTCCTATGGCAGTACAAGAAAATAAAACACAGGGTGAAATCAAGATTTGTGTTGATTTAAGGAAGTTAAATGATGTGTGTCTACATGATCCATTCCCTACTCCTTTCACTGATGAAGTATTAGACAATGTACGAAGTCAAGAAGCCCATTCATTTACAAACATAGTTACCAATCAAACAAGAAAATTACCTAGTACCAGTTTTTTTGAGGTAGCAATAAATCAGTTGATTTTGAAAAATGGTGATTCAGAATACATCGTTCTTTCTTTTGGAGCATATTTTTGGTACTTTAAATTTTTTTATGTATCAAGTATGAACATTTTTTTAAAATGTTAGTTATTTTCAAGTTGATTTTGAAAAGTGTTGATGCAACATCAACATATTTTTTTAGAGGGTTTATTTTTGACACTTTAAATTTTTTTATGCATCAAGTGTGAACAACTTTTTTTGTTAGTGATTTTCATCTTGATTTTGAAAAGTGTTGATAAGCATCAACCCTTTTTGTTTAAAGGGCTTATTTTTTACACTTTTAATTTTCTAATGTATTAAGTGTGGATAATGTTTTTTAAATGTTGGTGATTTTCATGTTGGTAATAATACATAAATAAATAAAACATGACCAAAAAAATTGAATATAAAAAAATAAAAAACCCATAAAAATGTAAAAAAAAAAAAAACAAAAACAAAATTAACTTGTAAATATAAAAATAAAAAATTAACAAAAAAAACAAAAAACAAAAAATAAATAAGTAAATATCAAAAAATAACTAAATAAATGAAAAATTATATATATATATATATATATATATATATATATATATAAATAATTTAAGGAAAAACAAATTAAACCAAAAAAAGCCTCATTTAAAAAATAATTATAATTACCAAAAAAAATTAAAATAAAAAAATTAAGAAAAACAATTTTGAAATTAAAATTAAAAAAAAAACAATTAATATATATATATATATATATATATATATATATATATATATATATATATATAATTTAAATTAAAAATAAAATAATTAAAAATAAAATAAAATAAAAATTAGGGATTTTTTTTCAATTAAAATTATAAAAATATAAAAATAACGTTAAATAAATAAATAATTATTAAAAAAAAATCCCCACCCCACCGCCGCGAACTGGGGAGGGCGAGGGAGGGGGTGGGCATAGAGCAAGAGAGGAGGGGGGTGCGGTGTGTCAGAGAGGAAGGGAGGGAGGGGCACTGGGGGGTAGGGTTGGGTGAAGAGGGAGGGTGACGAAGGGAAGGCAGAGGGACGGTGGTGGGGGTGGCAGGATTTTTTTTTTAATATAAATATTTTTTATTTTTATTTTTATTTTTAATTTATTTTTTTTAAGCTTTTTTATTTTAATTTTTTTTGGTAATTATTTAAAAAAATAAATGAGGTTTTTGTTTCTTATTTTTATTTTTAACTTTAAAAAATGGAATTTTTATTTTTTTTTTTTTTTTTTTTTTTTTTTTTTTTTTTTTTATTTTTCCTTTTTACAAGTTAATTCTGTTTTTTATTTTTACATTTTTATGGGTCTTTTTTTTTTGTCATGAATCACCCCTTTCCACCCTCGTCCATTGAGCCTCAGGGTGGCTGAGGAAATTTATTTTTTTTAAGTTATTATTATTATTATTATTTAATGTTTTATTTTATTTTTGTAACTTTTTTTTTATTTGGTTTTTATTTGATTCTAGTTTTTTTTTTTTTTTTTTTTTACATGGTATGGTTAATTTTTTTTACATTTTATAGTTTTTTTTTATCCTTTCTATATATTTTTTATATTCGATTTATTTTGTCATGTTTTTTTATGTTTTAATACTTGTTATTATTTTTTAAATTTTTTTGTGTTTTTTTTTTCAATATTTGAATTTTTTAAGCAAAGTCTTTCGGTAGAAATCAAATAAGAGAATTTTTTGGCCGTTTCGAACCAACAAGTGTGGTTCATCATCAAGACCAGATGAAGAGGCAAACCATGGTATAGGCTTAAATCGAGAGAAATGAAGAGACATAATAGTCGTTACTTGAAATTATGTCTCTACATTGCTCTCTATTTAAGCCTATGCCATGGTTTGTCTCTTCATCTGGTCCTGATGATGAACCACACTTGTTGGTTTGAAACGAATCGGCAAAAAAATATCTTATGTGATTTCTACTGAAAGGCTTTGCTTAATTAATTATGGATCACAGAAGCTTGAATACAAAAATTTGAATTTTTGTTTTCTTTTGTATTTTTTATGTTTTTTTTAATATTTGAATTTGTGTGTGTATGTGTGTGTGTGTGTGTGTATATATATATATATATATATAGAGAGAGAGAGAGAGAGAGAGAAATTGTAGGGTCTATGTCGATGCTTGACTAGCAACCCAATCCCACTATGTGCAATTTGATAGTTGATTTTAATTTTTTTGTTATAATGAATAGAGTCTGCCCCCACAGTGTCAATTTCATGGTTGGTCTTTAAGTTTTCATTACAATGGGTTGAGTTCACCTACACTGCATGTCAATTGATAGTTGGTTTTTAATTTATTTATTTTTTTGCAATGTATCAAGTTGTCTTAGGCTAAGTCCACATGGGGTAGCTCAAGTGGCAAGGGCCGTGGAAATGAAGTCTCACCGAACCGGAAGTCTTGGGTTCAAATCTTGGGCTACCCCTCCCCTGTAGAGGGGTACATAATGGACATGTAAATCAGAGAGTCCCGCCCCAGCTTACAAAAAAGAAAGTTGTCTTAGGCTAAGATTTTAAAATCGCTATACATTTAGCATTTAAAAAAAATTACTCTTGGTATAATAACTCTTTCATTCAGGTGTTCATTTTTTAAGTTTTTTTAGTCATAAAAATTTTCCATAATGTCATGGTTGAAATATTTTGAAAACTTAAGATTATTTTGTAGTCATAATCTTTGGTTTTAATTCTATGGTTGAAAAATTGTCAAGATTTTAATGTTTTTCTAAGTCGTGATATTTTAACTTTAGTGTTATGGTTGAAAAGAGTTATAAATGTCTTTTCCTAGCACCATGCCTGAAAATTGTTGGAATTTTAAAGTTATTCAAAGAAGTGATATTTTAAATTTAATATCATGCTTAAGAATCGTTGGAATATTAAGGCTTTTCAAAGACGTGATATTTTATCTTTAATGTCATGCTTGAAAATCATTGGATATTTAAAGTTTTTCAGAGTCATGATATTTTATTTTTAACGTCATTATTAAAAAATGTTGAAAATGTACACTGAAAAAAAGGACATTATTCTGGCATCAACACTTTTCGATTTCAAGTTGTTTTTTTCACCAAACAAAATTACTTTTATTGTTTTTTATTGTTATTTTTAAAAAATATTGAAAATTTACTCTGAAAAAAAAATGGTGATGCAGAATCAACAATTTTTATTTTTAGGATGTTTTTTCATGTTTTTTTGTGGTTTTTGGGCTCGAGTACTTGTTTTGAGGTAATAGTTCTCATTTGATCAGTAACTATGTTTATAGGTGGATTTTAGGATGCCATCATATTAGAATTACACCAACGAATAGACCACCTTCGCTATAGAATGAGGTTCATATCAGTATACAGTGATACCTTTTGGGTTGAAGAATTCTCCTACCATATTTTCAAGGGTAGTGGTTATAGCTTTCAAAGATTATATTCATAAGCTTTTGGAAGTATACTTCGATGATTGGATAATATTTGGGTTATTGAAGAAACATGTTGTGAACTTAAGGTTGATTCTCAACACATGTAAGCAGTATTAGATTTCTCTAAATATAAAAAAGTGTATATCAGTACCTTTTAGTATATTGTTAGGACATATTGTTTGCAAGTGGGGATTGATGGTGGATCCTGCAACGATTGTTATTATTGTGAATTTACCTCCACTGAAGACAGTTAGGCAGCTTCGCACCACACTGGGACATACAGGATATTACAGTTTATCAAAGGATATGATCAGATCACTGCACCTATGGAAACAATTTTGAAGAAAGATGTAACATTTCTATGGAATGAAGAGTGTCAAAGGAACCTGGAAACACTAAAATAAAAGATGGTAATTGTGTCTCTCTTAGTTTTCCCATAATGGAATAAGGAATTTCATGTTCATGTGGATGCTTCATGCATAGCTTAAGGAGTAGTACTAGCATAGCCTAGTGTAGGAGAAATAGATCACCCCACAGCTTTTGCAAGTAGGAAACTATCTAAAGCAAAAAAAGAACTATACAACTATAGAAAGGGAAGGTCTAGCTATGGTATATGCATTATAGAAGTTCAGACATTATTTGTTGGGATCACATTTCAAAATGCTCACAGATCACTCTGTACCAAAATACTTGGTAAACAAGGCAGTTTTAGGAGGAAAAAATTGTAGATGGTTATTACTATTTTAGGAGTATGACTTTGAAGTTGTTGTTAAGCGAGGAAGACTAAATGTTGGACCTGATCATTTTTCAAGGATAGAAACAGGAGAAGAACCAACAAATATAGAGGATAATCTTCCTAATGCACGTTTTTTTATATCATTGTAGAAGGTGAGCACTTCGCTGATATTATTCAGTTCTTAACCACAGGAATGGTCCCTTTAGAATACACTATGCAACCGCAAGAAAGAGTTGGTGGTTAAGGCAGTATGTTCTTCACTAATAGCAACGCATTTGTATAAATTGGGAACGGATGAAATATTGCACAAGTATGTTCCTAAGCACGAAAGACAGATAATTTTGATAGAAGCTCGTAGTGGTGCAATTGGTGGACATTATGCAGTGAACTCCACTCCGCAAAAAATTTAAGCCAAGACTATGGTGCACTACACTACACAAAGATGCAAAGGAATACTATAAACCTTGTGATATCTATCAAAGAACATGAAAACCTTCAAGAAGAGATGAAATGCCACTAGCACCACAAGTAACATTGCAGGATTTTGACAAATGGGCTATTGATTTTGTGGGACTAATCAATGCACTAGGGAAAAGACTGGTACGAGGTATATAATCACTGCGACCAATTATCTGACTAGGTGGGCAAAAGCACAGCCTGTGAAGGATTGAAGCGCAGAAACTGCTGCAAAGTTCATATTTGAGTATATTTTGTCCATATTTGGGTGTCTAAAGATATTGATGAGTGATCAAGGGTCACATTTCTTGAATCAAACCATTGAAGAATTAACTAAGGAATTTCAAGTTTACCACCAGAATAACACTCCTTATCATCCTCAGGAAAATGGAACTACAGAAGCATTTAATAAGATTTTGGAGAATGCACTCACAAAAGTGTGCAATGTGAATAGAAATGACTGGGATCTAAGGATTCCAACGATGTTGTGGGCATATAGGACAACATGCAAGAAACTGACAGGACAAACACCTTTTAGGTTGGTATATGGACAAGAAGCAATCATGCCTATGGAATACATTGTGCCAAGTTTGAGAATTGCAGCCTTCACAGACATGGAAGACTCTGATATAATGGAGGAAAGGATGTTGCAGTTACTTGCTCTAGAAGAAGACAGGTTTATAGCAAGTTTTCACTAGCAAGTACAAAAGGCAAGGGAGAAAGCCTCGCATGACAAGCACATCAAGCAGAATACATTCCAAGAAGGAGATATTGTACTTTTATATCATAGAAAATTCGTGAAGTTCCCATGGAAATTTAAAACACATTTGTTAGGACCGTATATCATCAAGCAAATATTTGATGGTGGTTCAGTTCAACTCACAAAGCTAAATGGTCAAATGATTCTAGGACGGGTGAGTGGTATCAGATTGAAGGCATACAGGGATGACTCTGTCCCTTGAGCTTCACAATAAAGGATGAAAGGAGAAGAGTCTTAGTGCCACCTACAGTTGAAAGTGGGCACTGGACTATAAACTACTCTGCAAAAGGGAACTTCACCAAAGGAAGATTATTGCACAATATTCAGGAGTATGCCAGATTCCAAAGAACCATGACGAAGGAAGGATTGTTGCACCACAAGGGAAGGTTCATCGAATTTCACTAGAAATATGACCGTTTGATGGAAAAAGTTGTCGTTAAAAGAAACTTGTCATTAAAATGTGTGGGAGAAATGCATTTACGAAGCACATCTGGCCAGATCTAGTGCCATTTCTGAATTAAATGAGCAAGATCCAAGCTAATCATGAGGTTCGAAATTCAAATTTTCTATAAAAGCCATGTCCTACTCCACATTTTACACTTTTCTATCTGGAGAATTCGGTTTGAGAATTTGCGACCAAGTGTGAGACAAGTGTGTTTTTTAATGTCTGAGAGAAGTTTCGAATAAATTACCAAATATTTTGCAAAGAAAGGACTAGTAGGCATCATCGAAGCCCAGACTGGTAAATCCACAGCATCAAGTGTACATGTGGACCCAATGCATGAAGGGTCGTCACGAAAGAAACTAGCCATGGAAGAACAACCACAAAGAAGACAAGTGAAGAGACGAGTTGAAGCCTCTGGAGTAGAACTAAGGACATCCCCGAGAAAGAAGGTAGTGAAAGGGAAGCAAACAAAGACCAAGCAAGATGAGAAACCTATGCAGAAGGCAAAGAAACTAGTGCAGAAGAAAGAACTAGAACAAATCCATAACAGCGAGGAGGACACAAAAATGCACCAGATGGAGACAGAGGGCACAGAAATTATCTCTATGTTGCCACCATATTTTCCACCAAGGAAATCAAGTGCCAAGCTGGTTAAAGATACCAAAGACATGAAATACGACACTTTCACACCGTTTCTACCCAAAAAATTGCCATTTGAAGGAGAATTACCTGGAAAAATTTATCAATTGAAGATGGAGGATTGGGACTTCAATGGCTAAAGTAAGTATTTGCATTTCGATCTAAGTAAGTACCTAGAGTAGGTATACTATCCAGAGAGTGGAGTTACAAGGTTGGAGCCACACCAGAGGGCTCAAGGATTGTAGAGATCAGGCTTGTTGAACATGTTAAACATGCCACACTTTGGTAGAAGCACGTCTAACACAGCCTGTGTTCGATAGTTGCTGGTATTAGTGCAAGACGGATGCCTCTGGTTGGGGAAGAGGATCTCAATTGATTAAATGTTGATCAGAAGGATTATTGGATTTCCCTACCAAGGAAAGGACCTCGTCGAAGAGTTCGTTAACAAAAACCAAGAAAAGGCATTAGCACAAACCATGAAGGACAAGTATGGGCTAATAAAAAATTCACGAGGTTATGATATTAACTCCATCAGTGACCAAGGGGTACGCTTTTCCGCACACATCTTAGCCGAAAAGATAATGAGGAACTGTAGAGCAAACGAATTCCCTGCAGTCATGGTTTCCTCAGCCACGCAGTGCAACAATGGGGGTTCAGTTCAACTGGGTTGGATATTTATGCAAGGAATTTTTGGAGAATTTTCGGGAAGAATAGGAAGAGGGTAAGACATTTCACTACGCGTGGTTGATCTTAATCATCGCGCTATTAGCATGGAAGGAGCCAGAGGATTCACAACTTCCTCTAGTCAAAGCAGATGTATGCGAAGCCATGTGGTATGCCTCACTCTAGCATACCAAGGAGCCATCACGCACACAATAGAATGGGATCTTCTTTATACTGTTGGACATGGACTTGCACATGGTGGTGAACCAACATCACAATATAGTAGAGTTTAAGGCAGACTTTCACAGGGTATATGTAAAGGCTCAGAAGGATTCGATGGAGACATGGCATCCCTTGCCATAGTTGGTCACTGAAGATGGCCTTCTCGGGATAATACAACACTGGTCAACAGTGTGGATGACCCCAACCATAGAAGACATTGGAGCAGAGAAGGACACCACGCCGAATGCGGGTCCAAGTGGAAAGGACAAAGGAAAAGACATAGATGAGACAGATCTAGAGCAGAAATAGGGTACCCAAGACCCTCTTAGCAATGAAGAGCCAATAAAGGAATCATCATTCATCATCAAAAAGAGGATACCTACAGCACCTACGGTGAGTGCAAGGAAGAAGCAGAAGGCGAAAAAATCTAAGGGCGCAATACGACTTGTCCTTACTGATGGGGACATCGACGAAATTGGAGACAAAGTCCAGGAAGTAACAGAAAAAGCATGGGACATGATTGATAATCACTACAAAGTGCTCATGGTAGATGTTTAGCAAGGTATTGTAGAGTTAAAGGCACTACCGTAGATAGCCAAACAGCTGAAACTGACGGGTCAACCACTACATCCAAAGCGACGGATAGAAACAACATTTGGACTTATGCAGATACCAGCTGGAGCATTACAGTTTGAATCAATAGAAGACAAAGAGTGAGCAAAAGGGTGGGACCATGTCAATATAAACATCATCGCACTACCAACTCAGATATTGCATGAGTTCCACCAAGGTATAACAACTAAACTACAGGAGTGAGAACAACACACTTCATTGTTAAATATTCAGGTGGAGAAGGAAAGAGCTTCATAGAAGAAGGAGATAAATAAGCTGATTATGGAAATGCATGGAGCATGCAAGCAGCAACAGCAACTAGATGAAGTCATCACAAAAAATTTTAGTACAGTTCTGGACGTAAAGGTCCATGAAGAAGAGTCACCAGTAGAGAAGGTCGCGAAACTTGGCCTCACAATAAGGGATTCAAAGAATAAGCTTGAAGAAATGAAGTTCAAGTATGAAGTGAATATTACTGAGCTGTAAATGAGGTTGCAGCTAGTCATGCCACTATAAGTACATGGGAAAAGGAAAATGGCTCTAAAAGCTGCACTAAAAGGCATCTCCGACATAGTGGTGGACTTTGGTGAACTACTAGATGAAACTTTGCAGATTTGGACCTCACTACAGAAGGGTCCAAACATTCAGAGGATTTTAGAGGAGCTCTAGATGAAGCAGAAGCAGTTGGAAGAACTCTAGGCAACTGTGAAGACCTTACCAATCTCACAAAATCTCGCCAGAATTACTAAAGGACAGACTCTTCAAAAGCAGATTGAAGACCTTTAGAGAAAAGAGCAGATTTTGACATAGAGGACTCAGTCGTGGCAAGATGAGGCCCTCCAACTATCATAGGAAGTAGATGATAGGCTCAAGGAGCTATGATAGAGGGAGAAAGAAGTGTTGCAAAAGATTTTTGAACCAACAACAGAGGCACTACTAGAAGAAGTGCGTTGAGAAGAGAAGAAGGTAGCAGAAATACTTCAGCAGTATAATTCTTCCTACATGAGCATTGCAACAAATATTTGGGGCACAAAAACTAAGTGACTTGGTTTGAGTCACATGTGGGTGTTGGGGGTCTGTTGGGCATAGCCCAACTCAGCCAGATTTTTGCCAGATGTTGGGAAGAAATCCAAGTTTTGTGGAAGCACACAGTAGAAAGGATGCCAAAGAGTACGTAATGAACCACGCTACAGAGTAGCAGAGCACGATGAGTACCATGTTGCAAAGTCACCACGCATAATCGAGGCTTCACGGCGAAGTCCCTTCCTTTACAAAAAAGCATTAAAATATTGTAAAGTTGTTGGTTTTCAGCTATAACCCCTTGTAATTCGAAAACCGTGGTATCGGGTCCATGGTAATATAACGATGTAAATCCCTCATGTAATAGTATATATAGGGATGAATAACAAATAATAATGCATAGAATGATGAATTGGATCAGATCTATGTTTATGTGATACTTTTGTGGTCTGTATTTTGGAGGACGGGCGAGGCTCCGCAGCTATGTGTGCAGAGGCTTGCATATGCAGCTTCATGTGAAAATCGTCTGTAGCTTAGTGTGCAAACACCCTGCAGTTGTGTGCGCAGGGAAGAACTGTTTGTTGTACCAAATTTATATTATAAGAAATAGTTCTTGTGGACATAGTCCCAAATTGGGATGAACCACAATAAAATATGTGTCTCGATGTTCATTTGCTTATTATTTTCACTTTATTTCAATACTATACAGTTTATGAATGTTTATGTTATGCTTAAGTAATGAATGTAATTATGTGAATTAATGTATAAGTGTGAAGTAATTGGTTGAGACGAAGTTTTTTTATAAGAATTAAAGCATAAAAGGAAAACGGTGCCACAACACAGTATTCCTCAAGCTACAGAAACCTGGTTCTGCAACCTCCCATAATCACTTCGGTTGAGACTGCGATCTGCTTGTAGGTCATTGCCGAGAGGGCCAATGGTTGAGGGTTTTGTTGGTGCGCATCACACTTAGAACCTAGGTCCAACCCACCTAAGCCAACAAGCCTCATCTTTAATGTCTTCCAAATATTCCATTCCTGAATGCAAGACATCATATTAGGTTTGTGCAATTGCAGGAGCAACACCAGGTTTCTTTATGAAAATTCCATGGCGAAGTTATGTGTAGAAGGGGTTATTAGGTTACCCTTCTAACCCAAATATCCAAACCATGCTCCCATCTCTAGAAGGTATGATAAAAAATTTACCACTTTACCTGGTTTCTAGAAAATGATATGAAAGCCTCAAATTGACTACCTTTAATGAATGGGATAGTATTTTCTTCTATCTTCTCTTCTAGAAATAAATTATGCATATACAGCTCACACAGAAGACACAGTGTATACTCATCCTGTCTTCAAAAAGTAGAAATAAAATCCATTACATTTTTGAACTCATATGGTTGTCCATATTGTGTTGCCTTCACTTTAAGCAACAGATATCGCTCAAGCAAATATAAAGCATAATTTCGAGCTAGGGACCTACATGCCAAGGCATTTGAATAAATATAGCAAATTTCCTTTGTTTTCTTTGTAGATTTCTTAAGGCGATCCTTTAAATGTTTTACTTCCTTTTTAGATGCTCTTAATTGTGCATAGGACTCATCTTTTGTTGGTGTCGGAGATTTAAATCGTTGAAGAAACTCTTGATGTTCCCTCTAAGGCACCACTGCTCCCTGATATCTTGTTATACTTTGTTGTTGTTCCTCCATAGTTTTATGTAGGACTCTAATGGAGGCTTCTACAATCAAGGGAATATAGATAGTAACCTCTTTTGTTTTTACCCCTCTATCATTAAAAGTAAATGGTGGATCAGACTGAATTCCTATTTTAACAAGGGTAGGAGGAGCATCCATCATCTATTCCTCAGGATTCGTCTGGGTTCCGACTTCAATAGCAATAAGAACAAAGTCTGTCTGAGTACTGGATTCATTAAGGACATATATAACATTAGGTTGGACTTCCATTTCCTGATTTTCTTGCTTTTGTTTAGACCTCTTCACATAATCTCTATGAAACTTCTTACTACCACGTAACTAATTCTTTATTTGTACTTTTCCTCGCAGTTTCTTATTTTCTTTCTTTAATTTACCAATTTCCTTCTGAAATTTCCCTTTTCCTTTATTTCTCCCAGCTTTAGTACATATGGTCATATGAACAGGACTGCTAACCAAGGTTGTTGGGGAGGAAACAACAACTACTATTTTGGCTTCTTTGGAAATAGTTTCCCGAGTGGGTTTGACTGTCGGTAGGTAATCATCTTACCTTATCATCACATCAGTTCCAGACTTTAGGAATTTCTCATCAGGAAAACCAATATGAGGTTCAGCTCAAAATCTAGTGTGATCATCTCGTTCTTCATCAACCAAATTTTCAAAATATTGTGGAATTGTTCACTCTAGAGAGGAAGGCTTTAGTAAAGTAGCAACAGAGTCTCTAGAACACCCCTAATACAAAACAACTTCAGGATTATTATCTGATTCCAGGATAATAATAGCTACAGAATTCATTGGAGAAGTTACAGTCAGTGAATTTGGTGAATCTCCCTGGTCATGAGGACTTTCCAAATGAACTACAAGTTCTTCTTTTGAAGTGGTCGAGGCTTCTCCAAAATTCACAGTATCCAGTGAAATCTCTATCCCTTCTAATTCTTGGGCTATTGTTGTTTACTGCTCCATCTGTTCTGAGGTAGATACATTTTGAGCTGATTTTTCTTCTCCTTGAGTCAAATTTTACTCGGTTAGTTGCTCAAGAGGGTTCAAATAACTCTAACCCTACTTCACAAGTCTGGTTGATCTTCATATTCTCTTAGGTAGCAAATCTAGAACTGATGTCATTATTTTCTCTACTCTATTGATTTTTTGAGGTTTTACAATTTATTCAGTTCCTTGTGGGACATTTTTTGTCATGCAATTTTTATTTAAATTTTCCTCATTTCCTTTCTCTAGCTGCTCATCACTAATTGGAAAATCCCCGAATGTTCCGACGACTGTTTCATTTTCCAAGGGAATGTCTTGACCACCGTCAGGGCTTCTAGGGAATCCTTCCCAATTCTGTTGAACTTGGGTAAGACTTCTTATGATTAATAGCTTGATGATTCCATGGTGACTTACAACCAAATATTGGTCCTTGGACCTCCTTAATCAAATGGGAGTATCATGCAATACTGAATTAAGAAATTATGGAAGGTTCAGAGTTACATTTTTCATCAACGATGCCATGAGTTTGATATGATGCCCCCTTTACTATGTCGTACATGTGGACCCAATGCATGAAGGGTCGTCACAAAAGAAACTAGCCATGGAAGAACAACCACAAAGAAGACAAGTGAAGAGACGAGTTGAAGCCTCTGGAGTAGAACTAAGGACATCCCCGAGAAAGAAGGTAGTGAAAGGGAAGCAAACAAAGACCAAGCAAGATGAGAAACCTATGCAAAAGCCGAAGAAACTAGTGTAGAAGAAAGAACTAGAACAAATCCATAACAACGAGGAGGACACAAAAATGCACCAGATGGAGACAGAGGGCACAGAAATTATCTCTATGTTGCCACCATATTTTCCACCAAGGAAATCAAGTGCCAAGCTGGTTAAAGATACCAAAGACATGAAATACGACACTTTCACACCATTTCTACCCAAAAAATTGCCATTTGAAGGAGAATTACCTGGAAAAATTTCTCAATTGAAGATGGAGGATTGGGACTTCAATGGCTAAAGTAAGTATTTTCATTTCAATCTAAGTAAGTACCTAGAGTAGGTATACTATCCAGAGAGTGGAGTTACAAGGTTGGAGCCACACCAGAGGGCTCAAGGATTGTAGAGATCAGGCTTGTTGAACATGTTAAACATGCCACACTTTGGTAGAAGCACGTCTAACACAGCCTGTGTTCGATAGTTGCTGGTATTAGTGCAAGACGGATGCCTCTGGTTGGGGAAGAGGATCTCAATTGATTAAATGTTGATCAGAAGGATTATTGGATTTCCCTACCAAGGAAAGGAACTCGTCGAAGAGTTCGTTAACAAAAACCAAGAAAAGGCATTAGCACAAACCATGAAGGACAAGTATGGGCTAATAAAAAATTCACGAGGTTATGATATTAACTCCATCAGTGACCAAGGGGTACGCTTTTCCGCACACATCTTAGCCGAAAAGATAATGAGGAAGTGTAGAGCAAACGAATTCCCTGCAGTCATGGTTTCCTCAGCCACGCAGTGCAACAATGGGGGTTCAGTTCAACTGGGTTGGATATTTATGCAAGGAATTTTTGGAGAATTTTCGGGAAGAATAGGAAGAGGGTAAGACATTTCACTACGCGTGGTTGATCTTAATCATCGCGCTATTAGCATGGAAGGAGCCAGAGGATTCACAACTTCCTCTCGTCAAAGCAGATGTATGCGAAGCCATGTGGTATGCCTCACTCTAGCATACCAAGGAGCCATCACGCACACAATAGAATGGGATCTTCTTTATACTGTTGGACATGGACTTGCACATGGTGGTGAACCAACATCACAATATAGTAGAGTTTAAGGCAGACTTTCACAGGGTATATGTAAAGGCTCAGAAGGATTCGATGGAGACATGGCATCCCTTGCCATAGTTGGTCACTGAAGATGGCCTTCTCGGGATAATACAACACTGGTCAACAGTGTGGATGACCCCAACCATAGAAGACATTGGAGCAGAGAAGGACACCACGCCGAATGCGGGTCCAAGTGGAAAGGACAAAGGAAAAGACATAGATGAGACAGATCTAGAGCAGAAATAGGGTACCCAAGACCCTCTTAGCAATGAAGAGCCAATAAAGGAATCATCATTCATCATCAAAAAGAGGATACCTACAGCACCTACGGTGAGTGCAAGGAAGAAGCAGAAGGCGAAAAAATCTAAGGGCGCAATACGACTTGTCCTTACTGATGGGGACATCGACGAAATTGGAGACAAAGTCCAGGAAGTAACAGAAAAAGCATGGGACATGATTGATAATCACTACAAAGTGCTCATGGTAGATGTTTAGCAAGGTATTGTAGAGTTAAAGGCACTACCGTAGATAGCCAAACAGCTGAAACTGACGGGTCAACCACTACATCCAAAGCGACGGATAGAAACAACATTTGGACTTATGCAGATACCAGCTGGAGCATTACAGTTTGAATCAATAGAAGACAAAGAGTGAGCAAAAGGGTGGGACCATGTCAATATAAACATCATCGCACTACCAACTCAGATATTGCATGAGTTCCACCAAGGTATAACAACTAAACTACAGGAGTGAGAACAACACACTTCATTGTTAAATATTCAGGTGGAGAAGGAAAGAGCTTCATAGAAGAAGGAGATAAATAAGCTGATTATGGAAATGCATGGAGCATGCAAGCAGCAACAGCAACTAGATGAAGTCATCACAAAAAATTTTAGTACAGTTCTGGACGTAAAGGTCCATGAAGAAGAGTCACCAGTAGAGAAGGTCGCGAAACTTGGCCTCACAATAAGGGATTCAAAGAATAAGCTTGAAGAAATGAAGTTCAAGTATGAAGTGAATATTACTGAGCTGTAAATGAGGTTGCAGCTAGTCATGCCACTATAAGTACATGGGAAAAGGAAAATGGCTCTAAAAGCTGCACTAAAAGGCATCTCCGACATAGTGGTGGACTTTGGTGAACTACTAGATGAAACTTTGCAGATTTGGACCTCACTACAGAAGGGTCCAAACATTCAGAGGATTTTAGAGGAGCTCTAGATGAAGCAGAAGCAGTTGGAAGAACTCTAGGCAACTGTGAAGACCTTACCAATCTCACAGAATCTCGCCAGAATTACTAAAGGACAGACTCTTCAAAAGCAGATTGAAGACCTTTAGAGAAAAGAGCAGATTTTGACATAGAGGACTCAGTCGTGGCAAGATGAGGCCCTCCAACTATCATAGGAAGTAGATGATAGGCTCAAGGAGCTATGATAGAGGGAGAAAGAAGTGTTGCAAAAGATTTTTGAACCAACAACAGAGGCACTACTAGAAGAAGTGCGTTGAGAAGAGAAGAAGGTAGCAGAAATACTTCAGCAGTATAATTCTTCCTACATGAGCATTGCAACAAATATTTGGGGCACAAAAACTAAGTGACTTGGTTTGAGTCACATGTGGGTGTTGGGGGTCTGTTGGGCATAGCCCAACTCAGCCAGATTTTTGCCAGATGTTGGGAAGAAATCCAAGTTTTGTGGAAGCACACAGTAGAAAGGATGCCAAAGAGTACGTAATGAACCACGCTACAGAGTAGCAGAGCACGATGAGTACCATGTTGCAAAGTCACCACGCATAATCGAGGCTTCACGGCGAAGTCCCTTCCTTTACAAAAAAGCATTAAAATATTGTAAAGTTGTTGGTTTTCAGCTATAACCCCTTGTAATTCGAAAACCGTGGTATCGGGTCCATGGTAATATAACGATGTAAATCCCTCATGTAATAGTATATATAGGGATGAATAACAAATAATAATGCATAGAATGATGAATTGGATCAGATCTATGTTTATGTGATACTTTTGTGGTCTGTATTTTGGAGGACGGGCGAGGCTCCGCAGCTATGTGTGCAGAGGCTTGCATATGCAGCTTCATGTGAAAATCGTCTGTAGCTTAGTGTGCAAACACCCTGCAGTTGTGTGCGCAGGGAAGAACTGTTTGTTGTACCAAATTTATATTATAAGAAATAGTTCTTGTGGACATAGTCCCAAATTGGGATGAACCACAATAAAATATGTGTCTCGATGTTCATTTGCTTATTATTTTCACTTTATTTCAATACTATACAGTTTATGAATGTTTATGTTATGCTTAAGTAATGAATGTAATTATGTGAATTAATGTATAAGTGTGAAGTAATTGGTTGAGACGAAGTTTTTTTATAAGAATTAAAGCATAAAAGGAAAACGGTGCCACAACACAGTATTCCTCAAGCTACAGAAACCTGGTTCTGCAACCTCCCATAATCACTTCGGTTGAGACTGCGATCTGCTTGTAGGTCATTGCCGAGAGGGCCAATGGTTGAGGGTTTTGTTGGTGCGCATCACACTTAGAACCTAGGTCCAACCCACCTAAGCCAACAAGCCTCATCTTTAATGTCTTCCAAATATTCCATTCCTGAATGCAAGACATCATATTAGGTTTGTGCAATTGCAGGAGCAACACCAGGTTTCTTTATGAAAATTCCATGGCGAAGTTATGTGTAGAAGGGGTTATTAGGTTACCCTTCTAACCCAAATATCCAAACCATGCTCCCATCTCTAGAAGGTATGATAAAAAATTTACCACTTTACCTGGTTTCTAGAAAATGATATGAAAGCCTCAAATTGACTACCTTTAATGAATGGGATAGTATTTTCTTCTATCTTCTCTTCTAGAAATAAATTATGCATATACAGCTCACACAGAAGACACAGTGTATACTCATCCTGTCTTCAAAAAGTAGAAATAAAATCCATTACATTTTTGAACTCATATGGTTGTCCATATTGTGTTGCCTTCACTTTAAGCAACAGATATCGCTCAAGCAAATATAAAGCATAATTTCGAGCTAGGGACCTACATGCCAAGGCATTTGAATAAATATAGCAAATTTCCTTTGTTTTCTTTGTAGATTTCTTAAGGCGATCCTTTAAATGTTTTACTTCCTTTTTAGATGCTCTTAATTGTGCATAGGACTCATCTTTTGTTGGTGTCGGAGATTTAAATCGTTGAAGAAACTCTTGATGTTCCCTCTAAGGCACCACTGCTCCCTGATATCTTGTTATACTTTGTTGTTGTTCCTCCATAGTTTTATGTAGGACTCTAATGGAGGCTTCTACAATCAAGGGAATATAGATAGTAACCTCTTTTGTTTGTACCCCTCTATCATTAAAAGTAAATGGTGGATCAGACTGAATTCCTATTTTAACAAGGGTAGGAGGAGCATCCATCATCTATTCCTCAGGATTCGTCTGGGTTCCGACTTCAATAGCAATAAGAACAAAGTCTGTCTGAGTACTGGATTCATTAAGGACATATATAACATTAGGTTGGACTTCCATTTCCTGATTTTCTTGCTTTTGTTTAGACCTCTTCACATAATCTCTATGAAACTTCTTACTACCATGTAACTAATTCTTTATTTGTACTTTTCCTCGCAGTTTCTTATTTTCTTTCTTTAATTTACCAATTTCCTTCTGAAATTTCCCTTTTCCTTTATTTCTCCCAGCTTTAGTACATATGGTCATATGAACAGGACTGCTAACCAAGGTTGTTGGGGAGGAAACAACAACTACTATTTTGGCTTCTTTGGAAATAGTTTCCCGAGTGGGTTTGACTGTCGGTAGGTAATCATCTTACCTTATCATCACATCAGTTCCAGACTTTAGGAATTTCTCATCAGGAAAACCAATATGAGGTTCAGCTCAAAATCTAGTGTGATCATCTCGTTCTTCATCAACCAAATTTTCAAAATATTGTGGAATTGTTCACTCTAGAGAGGAAGGCTTTAGTAAAGTAGCAACCGAGTCTCTAGAACACCCCTAATACAAAACAACTTCAGGATTATTATCTGATTCCAGGATAATAATAGCTGCAGAATTCATTGGAGAAGTTACAGTCAGTGAATTTGGTGAATCTCCCTGGTCATGAGGACTTTCCAAATGAACTACAAGTTCTTCTTTTGAAGTGGTCGAGGCTTCTCCAAAATTCACAGTATCCAGTGAACTCTCTATCCCTTCTAATTCTTGGGCTATTGTTGTTTACTGCTCCATCTGTTCTGAGGTAGATACATTTTGAGCTGATTTTTCTTCTCCTTGAGTCAAATTTTACTCGGTTAGTTGCTCAAGAGGGTTCAAATAACTCTAACCCTACTTCACAAGTCTGGTTGATCTTCATATTCTCTTAGGTAGCAAATCTAGAACTGATGTCATTATTTTCTCTACTCTATTGATTTTTTGAGGTTTTACAATTTATTCAGTTCCTTGTGGGACATTTTTTGTCATGCAATTTTTATTTAAATTTTCCTCATTTCCTTTCTCTAGCTGCTCATCACTAATTGGAAAATCCCCGAATGTTCCGACGACTGTTTCATTTTCCAAGGGAATGTCTTGACCACCGTCAGGGCTTCTAGGGAATCCTTCCCAATTCTGTTGAACTTGGGTAAGACTTCTTATGATTAATAGCTTGATGATTCCATGGTGACTTACAACCAAATATTGGTCCTTGGACCTCCTTAATCAAATGGGAGTATCATGCAATACTGAATTAAGAAATTATGGAAGGTTCAGAGTTACATTTTTCATCAACGATGCCATGAGTTTGATATGATGCCCCCTTTACTATGTCGTACCTTCCATCACAGCTGATGTATCACTAGAAAATAATTGCTACTTCCTTCCATGGTTCAGGTAATGAATTGGGGTTATAACCCTTCCCTTTTCTGATCAATTCTTCTCCAGTATTCAAGAATAGAAGGGCTCCATTCTGGAGAGAGGTGTGTATCTTGTACCACTTTTCTCCTTCCATCGAAAACCATGTTACTTCTATTATTGCACTTTCACTTACTTGTACCTGTAAATTTCTCACCAATGTTATGTCGTTGTCCAAACTCTTTGTGAATTCCAATGCTACCTCACCCCTATAACAGTTTTAAATACTTTATCCATCTAGCTTGAATCAAGATTTTGCATACCTCTTCTAAAACTTGTAATTGTGTAGGCTTGTATTGGACTAAATGCCCACCCATTGTTTAATTGTGCAATAGGACACAGTCTTGCAACTGGAAACAACAGAAATGACAATATATAATAATAGTAAGATCGTACATAGTATAGAGGTTTGATGACATGCAATGGTGTTTGAAAATGTGAATAACAGTCATTTGTCAGTGCCAACCCCCCCCAATAAGAGTAAATTTCGTTTGTGACCATTAATCAAATTCTAATAAGATGGAAGTTTTGGCATGTTTGAAGGGTAATGGTGTATTAATGCAATGCAATAAAGTGATCATCAAGAGGAAAAATAGGAATCGGAGTATATCTGAGATGTATGAGGAAATCATTAAGATTTTTATGACTCGTGTGTTGTAATGATAATGCAATTTATTATGATCCACGGACGATGCAAACAAAATAAAGTTATGTGGAAATTTATACAAGGAATTAGATGGATGGAAAAAATAATTGTATCAAGTACATCATTAGAGAAAATAAAGGAGATTAATTTAGAATGTTGAATTCCCAAAAAAAATGTGTTTCTAGTATGTATAATTATAATGAAATACTTCTAGAGAACCGACATCACCGATTTCTAGAAAGGTTTTAGGAATGTCCATAATAAATTTAACAATTGTTCTTTTATTAATTCTGAAGGAACAAAATATCCAAGCTATATTGTAAATTTTAATTTTACTTCAATACCACATGCATGTCCTCTGCTGCCAGCGGGTATCCATAGCCTCAACAGGAGGCATGCGCCCTGGTTTACTTCGGTAGAAAAACCCCAGATATAAGGTAGGTTTCTGCGTAGGAATATGAGTAGTCTGATACCCCTGTCCGTTTAGGAAAATGGATTTGGACTGGAAAAAGATTCCCTCGTCAAAGGTTATGTGATTGGGACTGACAACAATCACCTTTGTCTATTTCGATGGACATCGCCAAGGGAGCGTTTTTTCTATGACGTGGATGGAACAATCTTGCTAATGCGAGAAATTCCATATGGTGACCTGGAAACTCTACTTTATACCTGGGGGCATGCAAACCTTTTTGTACGCAAGTGAAAAACGACCAGCGTAACTCTAACTCTGTAGTTTTACTAACTTCAAACTACTTAAGTTGGGTGATTGGTCTAATCAACCATTCACCTTTGCCGGGACCAACAGAAACAGAAAAGTAAAGGAGATGTTTCCCACCGAGAAGCTATCCTACCTAACCTTAGTAGTTCTTTAACCCCTAGGACAGTAGTTGGTCATTCCTAGCTTGCTTACAAAAGGCTCCGGAGCAAAGTTGTGCATGGGGCAAGCTCCCTAAAAAATGAACCTACTGATGAGACATCCTTATTATACGAATGGCATGAGCAGTTTTACCAAAGTTCAAGCTCGTTAAAAAATAAACCTCACCACGAACAGTTTTACGTAAAGTTCAAGCTCATTAAAAAATAAACCTCGCCATGAGCAATTTTACATGAAGTTCAAGTTCATCAAAAAATAAACCTAGCGATAAGAAAGTGTTTCCATAGAGTTCAAGCTCATTAAAAAATGAACCCTACCCCCGGTAAATAACCATTTTGATCTCATGACTATCAGCTTTTGAACCTTGGTCATGTTCTTACCATCACCTCCCTGGCGGGGGGTTTCGGGGGCAGCGCCCCCGAAGCTAAAAACAGCTGTAAAATTGCCTTGTAAAAGTATAGTAATTTCTAGTCAATCTGGGCCGTTCATTAGGCGGATGATCTGACGGTAGAACTTATGTTTAGTTTAGGGTTTTTTGCCCTAGAAGGAAAACCCTGTCTTGGTATGAGGGTATTATATTTGAGGCTGTGAGATAGATGTGTATTCTGTGAGCGAGAAACAGAGAGGTGAGACTGTGAGAGAAAACAGAGGATATTACAGTGGATTTGCTGTAGGTTGTGTCTCTTCATTTTACTGGATAATAAAAAGGAAGGATTGGTTGTTCGGGGTGGACGTAGCCCAAACTAGGTGAACCACGTATATCTGTGTCTCTCTTGTTTTGTGCGTTTTCTGTGTTTATATTTCTGCAATATTTTATGTGTTCCATTGCTCCGTAATATATAATTTTCTAACATTTTAAAGTGCTTCTGGAAAGTCAAAGTCAATATGTAATTATGATAAGACCCTTTGAGGGCATGTTACATCAAGTTTGTTAATGTACAAGTTCATGGGAACACCTCCAAGATAAGTCAAATCCTCTCCTGGCATCAACGAAGTCTCCTAGAAACAAAATGATGGATAAAAATTGAATTATAGTGCAAACTGTAAGTCGGCCTAAAAGATAGTCAAGTCAGCCTAAAGAGGAGGGACAAAACTCTATTTATAGAGGTTGTCCACTCCTCATACAACGAATCATCAAACTCTAAAATAAGCGAAGAAGGATATCCAAGTGAGGGTAGAGAAAAGACAGTTTGAGGATCCTCTAGTGTAGTCAAGGAGAAGAAGTAAAAGCCGAAGTCAAAGGGAAAGTATTTAAGGAGAAACACAGTCACACATGTGAGAAACAAAGTCACCTATACGGTCACAGTAGAAGCAATATAGTAGTCTCAAGTTTATCAATGTTTGGGCTTCTAAATAGGCTTACAAGGCCTCTCATCCAAGCAAAGAGAGAAGGACCTAAAGTGAAGTTAGAAGGAGATATATAACTACAACTAGGACCCTCCCATGTGTGAAGACTAGGGCTGCAGTGCTATCATACTCAACCTACTACCATGTATCAAAAGGGAACTTGGGTGATCTAGAAAAGGATTAAGTATCCTTTGGTGAAGGATATCACTAATTAGAAGTATCTCTCCTAGAAGATCTACTTACTATAGAAGGAAGAACGAAGTGTGGGAAGAAGGAGCAGAAATACTGGAAGATAGAGGTCCATGTGCTGAAAGTTATAGTGTAGAAAGAGGAAGGATTTGACTTATGCTTGGAGGATATCATAGTCAAGGGTCTAGGGTTTTGCAATTGTTCAAATAAGAAGCTTCAATAACAGAAAACTTACAAAGGGTTTTCCTCTCAAGAGTGGAGAGGTTTGTCCCTGGCAGAGAGCCAAACTTTGTGTTCTTGTTATTTTGTTTTGGTAGCAGTTTTATGAAGTACACACATATACACTAATAAGAAGAATAATAATCATAAGTTAACAAGAAAATTAAAAAGACTCCACAAATTGTTATCAAGTAACCAAGAATCATCACAACACTACTTTTCCCTAGATTCTTCAACAGTGATATTAGTATATTATGTTTGGAAAAAGATCTGAAGAAGAGACTAGAACAATGCAAAGTGGAAAAAGGTATAGAGTAGACACTAATAATAGATATCCTAGCCAAGATTTGAAGCTTTTCATAGAGACTGACTATATCCCTTTGTTGAGTGAATCTGAAGGTGAAGGAAATGCCCCTAAGAAAAGGAACTCCAAAGTATTCACCGTTTGAGCTTGAAAGTGATTTGAAGCCTGAATCTAGCCATAGGAAAACAAATTTTGGTTTTCCTCACCCCCCTACCTGCCATCCTGCTCCCCTTACTAATCCCCCTCCCCCTCGCCCTCCCCAAGAAGAATGATGGTCATTGATATTATGTTGTCAATATTTAAAGGAACTGGATCATAAGATCCGGAGCAGTTCTAGTTCTTATGTGAAGCAGTATGGACCACGAAGCATGTCCATGAAGAAAATGTGAAAAAATCACAACTCACCACAACATTCAGAGATCGAGCATTAAATTGGTATATGAAATATTCGAGAAACCAGATCAGGTATTACGCAGACATTAAATAAGCAGTGGTAAAAGAATTCAAGAAACAAAAATCTAAGTCGCAGTGCATCACAGAACTAAAGGAGATCAAACAAATGTCGACTGAGTTAGTGTGGGAATTTGATCAAAGGTTCAAGGTATTGTTGGATTAGGTGAGATTCGATATAGCTCCGCAGTAGCAAAAAAAATGGTTTATAGTTGTGATGTTGCCACACATCAGATTACCTTTGACACAACAGAAAATAAAGACTCAAGCTTAAGCTTTGGATTTGGAAATGAAGTTATAAGCTTCGCAAATAGGTGATACAAATGCGGGTATGCAAAAAATAGAGAGTCAACTGGAGAAATTGACTCTACAATTACGGGATATGAAGAAGAGTAAATAAGTTCATGATGAAGTCTGGAGTACAAAATGAAAAGCATAAGGTCACTCTAAAGAGCAATGTCTTATTTTCAGAAATTACATATCTAGTGGAGCACCTAATCCTTTGAATGTTGGATATAGTTTATGGTATGAGATATGCAAAACTAGAGGTGAACATCGCTCTGAAGATTGCTATTTGTTACAAAAATATGTGCAGACTGTGAAGAAATTATTTTTCAAATTATGTAAGTCAGTGGGGCATGATGAAAATAATTGTCGAGCTTATGAATTGATGAAGGATCATGGTGTTGATACATATAGAATGCAAGTCGAAGAACAAGGACACGGAGGAAGTGGACAATGCAGTGTTCATGGTGGCTATGTATAATGAGGTCGAGGTGGCGGAGCTGGTCGAGGTCGAGGTCTGATTATTTGTTATAACTGCAGTCAGGTAGGTAACTTCACAAGAGATTGTCAGAATCCGACTATGACCTGTAAGTATTGTAAAGCATTTGATCATGTCATTGAAGAGTTTCTCATACTTACAGCGAAAATGCAAGAAAAGAAGAATCCATAGCCAACACAAAACATTCAGATGATGACTGAGGAAATGAGGATAGATGAACCTCACATCAATATTGTAACAGTGAGTGGAGCTGCGACGGGAAATGACAAAGCATATGGGAAGAAGGTAGTTGAAGATACATGGGTTAGAAAGACCACAGAGAAAGCACTGATTTTCGATATTCACAAGGAAAAAGAAGTCTTTATGGAGGTGAAGCAAAGCTTTATGGACACAAGAGCTTCGACATCTAGTGCACAGTCGGAGTATAAGAATAACAGTGACATAATAGTAGCTACGACACATGCTATGGATGCAGGTATTTTAAAATCTTTCCTACAAACTTGTATGAAGTTATTACAAAACCATAAAGTTGTAGAAGGACTACAGGAATTGATAGACTCATGTGCATCTAAGGAAGTACCACGGAGTCAAATGTGTGAATTAAACAATCTATATAGATAGAAGAGAACTAGAAAAGAAACAAGGGTTAGTGCACAAATAGGAAAATATGATATGGACCAAGTTATTTTAGATATAGGATCTAAAGCTAATGTCTTGACAAAGCAAACATGGGAACTAATGGGTAAACCGAAGTTAAAATGGTCACCTATTCAGCTGAGAATGGTGAATCAACAAAAGATTATTCCTCTCAGAAGATTATCAAGCATTACAGTGGACATTGAACGAGTGCGCGCTACTACAGATTTTGAGGTAATAGAAATTGTGGATGACAGTAACCCCTATCCTGCATTACTTGGACTATATTGGGAATTTTCTAACATGGCTATAATCAAATTGAAGAAGAGTGTTATAGACATTTTTGTGCCTTACAGCAATAAGCATGAAATGTCCATAATCTAAGGGATCCAAAGTCCCTAAACATGTTGTTCCTACCCCTAGAGGAACAAGGCTAACAAACCACAGCAATTCACAGAAGTTCTCCACCATAAACTGCTCAAAAACAAGTCAATTCAGGATCAATTCAGAGGCTCCACTAGCTGTCTGCGCTGAAATGCAAAGTCTGCACTGGCTACCTGCACTACAACGCAGGTAGAAGCACTACCAGGGTGCACTGAGCGGGAATTGACAAATGGCAACTTCATTCAATAAGGTGTCAAGACCCTGGAAGCTTCCAGAATCTTCCTCAATGACACTTGCCTCAGTGAATTCGACTAGTGATGAGTAAGAGGTTCTCAATCTCCAAGTGGAAGCAAGAATCTCCAAGTGGAAGCAAGAACTGACAGAGGGAGAGGACACTAGTCAGATCTCAAGCTGACTCATCCTCTCTCCAAACATCTATATATGGATCTCTCCTCCATGAGATCTAGGGGATGGAATTTTGTTATTGCAAAGAATTGTTGTTGGTTTGAGATTGGAATCATTGGGTGCTTAATGCTTTGAAGGAAGGTGAAGATAGGAATTTCATTTGCTGGGAAGGAGATGCTGGATTGGAGCCCTCTGGGTTGTATCTCTTCCTGAACCTTGTTATTCATCAATAAAGCTATCTTGGTTTCTCCTATATACTAGTGTATCTTTGATGTATGATTGCATTAGTATGTTTAGTTTATTTCTAATCCTAAACTAGTTATGAATATGAATCTATGTCTTTGTGTAGTGTTCTCTTCTTGTGATCTTGCAGAAACCTCTTGAAGTTGGGCGAGCGAGAAGGCAAGTAGTTGGGAACTCTCAAAGAGAAGAGAAACCGGATCGAGGGACAAACGGAAGACACCGGTTAGTCCATCCATCTCTCTTCATTCTTAATTCATAAAGGAAGAATACTAGAATAGCTGTCTTTGTTTGTTGCTAAGGCACTGTCACACCTTAGGTGGATAGGATCGTCCTGCATAGGCATTTTTCCCCACAACAAATTGGCGACTCCGCTGGGGAAATCTGTTTAGTCATTTTATTTGTGTTTCTATCATTGTTTGTTTCATAGACTCAACAACAACAATCGAACTGCATCTGCTATTCTCAGATGCAAAGTAGACAGCTGCTGCTTTGATCCAATCACTGGATTTGTCTATGATCTGAACAATGGACTCACAAATGATTTGATGATCCTTTGTGATAGATCTTAGCCCTTCCTCAAAGCATCCCTTTGATTGTACCTTGTTTGTTGCTTTGATTTGGCCTGAAACTGTAGATTAATCAGCAAACTGTGACCCAAAACCCAGTGAGAAACTCTTGTTTCTGCTTCAGCGTAGACCCTGTGAAGAGGTTCTGCATTTCAACGCAGGTCCCGTGAAGGCTGCCTGCGCTAAATGTCAAAACCCCTGTGTTGAGGGTGCGCTGATCCAGTTAGGCCTTGTGCAGCTGGGGTTCTCTGCTCTGTTTTGCCTTGTTTTGATCTCTGATTTTTGCAGCCTGTAACCAGCATAGGTACCTGTCTGATAACTCCTTTTCTCTGCTTAAATTCCGCCTCCTTTTGTACAAAAAGACTGTGAGTGTTTTTATGTGTTTTTGGCGTCATTTACAGTTTTCCTTTGCAAGAGTGAAATAGTCATCCTGTAGCCCTTGATTCAGATCTGTTGATTGTGATCTTAGGAGAGAATTCATTGGCTGTTTACAGTTGATTATACATTTACTTTTGCTTTTGGTTTGAGTTTGTCTCTTTTAAGTGTCAAAACAAGTATTCATTTCGAAAATCGTTAAGTGTTGTAATCTCTTCTACCCTTTCTGATTTCGATAAAGTAAACTTGTTTGCATTTGTCATTTAAAAGCAAATTCAAAGTTGTACAAAAAGCTTTCTTTTTAGGCATCAATACTAAGAAAGCGGAAAACAAACACCTGCATTGTGCATTTGCATCTTGATAGTTTGCATGCTTGATTTAGGAAAAGTGCATTAGAGTGTGCTGATTGCTCTTTGAGAAAAGATGGTGTCTTTCTTTTCCCTTTGTAGCTAGGATTTTAATAGTTGAAAAGATATAAAGCTTGCTTATCATCTTTAGACTGCATTTAGGAATTGTATCATACATCTCGTGGTGAACCTCAAAAGGCAAACTTCTAAAAAGATCAACCTAAAATAAATTGAATGAACTTAACAACGCTTTGCAACATAACGTACAACATAGAGGTCTAGGCTAGAGACGTGTTCCGGCGTCGTAAAGCCTGGTGACTGTCGATCTCGCTGATGGTGGGTGATTCCTCCTGAGGGACGATAGCGCCAGTACAGATTGTGCTCCCACGTATCGTCGCGTATATATTGGGATACCCCTATAGGCATAAAACCTTTATCCTTAGGAAGCCGTGTCGGCCGCCCTACTGATCGCAATGCACTGAACACAGCATTCAGGAAGATCGTCCGCCCGTACCCTAAAAAGTATTCTGCGGTTTTGCGAAAAGTTTGGCACACCCTCTACCTAGAACTCCAGAGCAGTTCCTTTTGGCCCTTTTCAGACTCTATAACGGAAAAAGTCCATCCGAGCATTTGTCACTTCGGGCTCGTTAAAACATCGAAGGAGACTAGAGTCATCTTTAGCTTTTTCTCGACTCTTTAAAATTGAAAAAGCAAGTTGTGTCTAAAGTGTCGTTAAAATTTATTTTAAACGGAACAATCACCCCTATTCCTGCGTTGATCTTTAGGTTGAGAAAATGGAGCACACCAACCAAGGAATTCCCCTTGGTGGAAATCCTAGTCCCTTCTCCTCTTGGGGAGATGTTGGTGCGCCCCACATGGCCACATTGTCGCTTCCAGGACTGACAATTGGCCTGCCAGTCTGGCTCTTCTCGACCAATGTCATTCAAAACACCACTATTCCTGAACAGTCGAATCAACAGTTAGACCAGACCAGAGTTGCCCACCAACCTTCTACTTCATCTAATTCTTCCTCTCCTCCTTCCTCTTCGCTTGATGGAACTGGTAAAACAAAAAACCAAGCTCCTAAGGAGAAGAAGGAAAAGAAGAAGAAAGAGAAAAAGAAGAAGGAGCCAAAAGCGACTGGGGGCAAACAAGTGGCGTCTGACAGAAATCCAAACACAGCACTGACTAGGCCTAAATCGCCATGTGTCATATGCAAGGGAGACCACTTCCACAGAGATTGCCCCTGCATCCCTTGGATACTAAGGGACTGGTCTCCCCGTTTGCACAATTCGGTGGCGTCAACCTCTAATAGCCATGTTGACAGCTCACCGTCAACTAGTGAAAGTGAAGTCACAGGACAGAGAGGGAAAGCTAGATTTCCCTGCAAACTGTGTGAAGGCGACCATGCCATCCACCGTTGTCCCTTCTTAGACGAGGCTAAAAGAGTTTTGAAAGATTGCCCGGTTTTACCAGTGCAACTTCCTCCTGGATATCAAAAACACCTGCCAAGTCCTTCACCAGTTGAAAACCCGGCTGGCCCGCTCAGGTGGTCATCCGAAGCACCTATCATTGAGGATGAACCGTCTGAATCCATACCTGACGAAAGTCAAAAGGTTGAGGCGGCAGTTGACCCGGTTTTGCCTTCAGAGGCTCTATCCTTACCATCACAGAGGAGAATAAAGACGACACCGTCCAAATTCTCTTCATCAACACAGACTCCGACGAACAAGGGGGAAATTCGCCCATTCCTTCATCGCAGGAAGGAACTTCGTCAGAGTCATACCCGGCCGTCTATTCGGTCCCACCACCAAGCAACCTAGTTGTCTCGTTCGACTGGAACCAAGTAGGCAGACCCCGTTTGCCAGCAAGTATACCATTCAGAATTATCGTTCAAATATACAGAATGGTAATGGCTGGCACCATCATTGATGAGGGGGCATCTGTGAGTATCCTTTCCTCTATTGCTTGGAAAGCGCTTGGTTCGCCAGCGCTTTTGCCTGAAATGAGAAATCTGATAGGCTTTGATAAAGGAACCAGTCAACCTTTAGGGATTCTTTCCAATGTGCCAATCACATTGAAAGGGAAGACCGTTCAAATGAACGTGATGGTCGTTCAAGGACCCTTTGATTATAACCTACTCCTTGGACGAGACTATATATATTGCATGGGAGCCATCGTCTCCTCACTCTTTAGAGTAATGTGTTTTCCGCACGAAGGAAGAGTGGTCAAGCTCGTAGACCAGCTTTCATTTCCCGGATCACGCATCGCAAATAGTCATATACCATCCCTAAATGGTCTCTTCACTCAAGAAATGTCTCAACCCACGGTCCGTCCTCCTGATGAGCGCGAGTAATCCGGGAGGATATGACTGGAACCCAGGGGGCATCCGTCCTGGTCTGCTTCGGCAGGAAAACCTTGGGTATAGGGTAGGTTTCCGCGGGGGAATATGACTAGTCTGTACCCCGTCCGTCTAGGAAGAGGGGTTATTCTAGAATAAGATTCTCTTGTCAAAGCTACTTATTTGGCACTAAGGTCATTCACCTTTGTCTATGTCGGTAGACACCGCCGAAGAAGTGTTTTGTTTGAAAGATTAACGAGACAATCTTTGGGTAACCTGAAAGAGGTAGGCCTCTCCCGGTAAAACAAATGTTTTATTGGACTAAGAAGGGGTAACCTTGAAATCGTACTTTATGCCTGGGGGCATGCAAACCTTTTGGAGTGCAAGCAAGGGGCGGCTATTTATTTTTTAAATTTTTAGGTCCTCCCTTTAAACCTGTAGGTCTAACCCTTTAAACTCGTAGGATTAGTAGTTTCCGAACTTGCATAACGAAAGGATCCGGAGCAAAGCTTTGTGAGATGAAGCTCCATAAAAAATAGAATCTTAATGAGACATTCTTATCATATGACTGGATTAATCGAGCAGTTTTAGCACACAGTTCATGCTCGTTAAAAAATAAACGCAAGATCCGAGCATTTTCAGCACATAGTTCATGCTCGTTAAAAAATAAACATAAGATCGAGCAAGTGTTTCAACCCACGTTTAAGCTCGTTAAAAAATGAACTATCCTGGTAAATAACCACAGTGAATGTAATATCATCAGCCATTAAAGCCTTGGTCGTGTTTTCACCGTCACCTCCACTTTTCCATTGGCCGATCATTCACCTCCATATGATTGTTTACCCATTTTGAGGAACAGCTGCGAAGAGTGATTTCACTAGCCATCCTTGTGACACTGCCGTGATTGGAAAATTCCAACCCGTACATGGAATTAGCTGCTAACCCATTTTATCACTAATTCCTCAAAAGACGAGTCATCTTTAAGCTCTTTTTATCTGACTCGTAAAATATGAAAAGATTGCCGAGTTTTGGCATTCCAGCTCGTTAAAGCGACCGGAAGAGCTATCCCTCCTCTAGATTTTAATCTTTTTGGACCTGAGGGATTATTGCACAAAAAGATCGAGCGCTTGTTTTGTTCGGCTCGTTAAAACTATCGAAAACTCATCCCTTCTGTATTGTTTTATACTTTTTCGGACTTAAGGGATTAGATGACGAAAAAGGACTTTCGGAGTTGACTTTACGTACCTTTTCAGACTCTCTAAGAACGAAAAGGACCGAGTTAACTTTGTCGTTAGACTCGTTAAAATCATTAAATAGCGACAAACTTGTCTTTAGACGAGAACGAGTTTCACTATCGCTAGGCTCGTTAAAACATAACGATGGGCTTGCCTGAAGGGCAAGTTATAGAACAAGCATATGTTATCCTCCTCAAGCTTGACAAAAATAAAGAGGTACTGGTCAGCAATGACTGGGGAAAAATTGGGAGAAACTCAAGAAAACTTTGATGGTAGCAAGTCGCTCTTGAACATGACACTTTTCCTCCGTACCACAATCGGGTTGGGTTGTTTCATTCACCAGTCACATCACCATGGTCTCGCCATACCATCCATATTTGTGGTAATGCTACCGATCCATCGCATAAGTGTCGTCATATGTTCAAGAGAAGTCGTTCAAAGAAGTCGACCGTGTCCCATCCACTGCCATACATTATCCTTCATCCTTTCATGACCGCCACCCTGAATCATATGTCATCAGATTGTTTTCACCTCCATCAAAATCATTAGCTCCGTTCCGTGTCACTGATGTGGGATTCATCAAGGCCCTCCTTTGACGGATCGCTTCTTGTCGACATCAGCTCATTATCCAAGAAGTTGATCTAGGAACACCCCCTTCAGTACTTTGAAGCTTGCATGCCTCAATGGCAAGTTTCTCACTTCCGGTGACAGGTATACATCAATGACCTTCGACCGAAAGATTTTGCGTGGTGTTCGACGCCAAGTCCTTTATTCACACCACGTGAATTGTACTGCAGTACCTTGAGGGTCATTATCATTATCGGTGATTCCTCTCGCGCTTGTTAACGGTTTACCTCATTGACCGGTAATCAAGCGATGTCTTTCCATGTTCGACTTCAGAACATTTCTCACATGGATCGACTTGTACTTAGAGTGAAGATCGAACGAGTTTGAAGACCCCGGATCTAGTTTCATCCATCCGGGCTGCGATATATATTCAGGAAAAAATAAAGGCATTGACATGTACATCATTGCAGCAGATAATCATCCTACCCCAAAGGATGATAATTTCATCAAAATTATCAGTCTACCATCAGACAATTGTCTGTTCTATGTACAGAAAAATGAATTTATAAAGTCGAGCATGGGAATGCCCGCCTCAGCTAGATCATGACAGCAGTATGAAAAATAATGTATTGTATTGTATTGTATTACAGGTCTCCTCCCAGCAATGAATGAACTTCGGATCCCCCTGATAAAGCATTTCACCCGATAAACGGCCTCATACTTTAGGGGGCAACTGTTATAGACATTTTTGTGCCTTACAGCAATAAGCATGAAATGTCCATAATCTAAGGGATCCAAAGTCCCTAAACATGTTGTTCCTACCCCTAGAGGAACAAGGCTAACAAACCACAGCAATTCACAGAAGTTCTCCACCAAAAACTGCTCAAAAACAAGTCAATTCAGGATCAATTCAGAGGCTCCACTAGCTGTCTGCGCTGAAATGCAAAGTCTGCACTGGCTACCTGCACTGCAACGCAGGTAGAAGCACTACCAGGGTGCGCTGAGCGGGAATTGACAAATGGCAAGTTCATTCAACAAGGTGTCAAGACCCTGGAAGCTTCCAGAATCTTCCTCAATGACACTTGCCTCAGTGAATTCGACTAGTGATGAGTAAGAGGTTCTCAATCTCCAAGTGGAAGCAAGAACTGACAGAGGGAGAGGACACTAGTCAGATCTCAAGCTGACTCATCCTCTCTCCAAACATCTATATATGGATCTCTCCTCCATGAGATCTAGGGGCTGGAATTTTGTTATTGCAAAGAATTGCTATTGGTTTGAGATTGGAATCATTGGGTGCTTAATGCTTTGAAGGAAGGTGAAGATAGGAATTTCATTTGCTGGGAAGGAGATGCTGGAATGGAGCCCTCTGGGTTGTATCTCTTCTTGAACCTTGTTATTCATCAATAAAGCTATCTTGGTTTCTCCTATATACTGGTGTATCTTTGATGTATGATTGCATTAGTATGTTTAGTTTATTTCTAATCCTAAACTAGTTATGAATATGAATCTATGTCTTTGTGTAGTGTTCTCTTCTTGTGATCTTGCAGAAACCTCTTGAAGTTGGGCGAGCGAGAAGGCAAGTAGCTGGGAACTCTCAAAGAGAAGAGAAACCGGATCGAGGGACAAACGGAAGACACCGGTTAGTCCATCCATCTCTCTTCATTCTTAATTCATAAAGGAAGAATACTAGAATAGCTGTCTCTGTTTGTTTCTAAGGCACTGTCACACCTTAGGTGGATAGGATCGTCCTGCATAGGCATTTTTCCCCACAACAAAGAGGAAAATTATATTTGAAAACAACAATATGAGAGTCATTGTTGCATTAGATCCATCAGAAGGAGAAAGGTATACTGATCCAGTTAAAGAAGAGTACAGCACGATTGATATAGATAACATCTATCAAGTGATAGTTGAAGAAGAAGAATGGATTAACCCCACTACATATGGAAAGTTGAGTTGGGAGCATAATAGCTCCTGTGCTTCAAATTCAGAAGAAGAATTAAAAAATTAGCAAAACAGGTTACATAAAGTGTCTACAAGGCGATGTGCAAGAGTGACTAAGCCACTTCACTGTATAACCTATGAGGTATGTAATTTTCCTTACTATGATGGGTTGGGTGATATAAATATTTTTCTTGAAGAATATGAAGAACATGTACCAGAATGTCGAAGATTATTAGCCCTGGATATAGCCCTAAGAGCTACTCTTGCTACATGGTGGGCTAGACATAAAAAGAACCTAAGAACTTGGAAAGAATGTCGAATGTTGATATGGGTGAGGTTTGGTCAGGTAGACATAGAATTGACATATAAATATGATGGTCAAACTGACCCTAGAGAGCACATCCAACTTTGTATGACAACATGGAAGGAGATTCCATAAGAAGAATGGGTGCATGTGTTCATCCATACATTGGAGACAATTCCTCAAAACTGGTATTTGGAAACAGAACTTTGACATGATACTACAATCTTAACAGAGATGGTTGATGGGTTTATATTGACATTTAGCTTTGAAGATGATTGTCCATATATAGATTCAGCCCTTCAAATAGTTAAAAAGAAGATTTTTGAGAATGAAATTCCACTCACTTGGCAGCCTGATTGGGCTATGCAACTACATAATGTACTGGAATGATATAACATCACTATAGAAGAAGTTGAAGACCCTCGCAATATTGACATAGTAGAATCTGAAATTTACTGCGAAGTGAATGAACCTGAGTTAGAAATTCCTGATATAACGAAACCATTATAGACAAAGAAGGTGAATATAGGGTCAGAAGATGAGTCGAAGTTTGCAACCATAGGAGATTACTGGGATGAAGACACAGTCAGCAAAGTGACATATCTTTTGCATGAATACCAAGAGTTATTCCCCACTAAGTTATCATATATGAAAGGAAAAGTAGGAGACTTGGGAGTTATGAGGATTCCTTTGAAGCCTTATGCAAAGCTAGTTAAGCAAAGGCCTTATAGACTGAATCCAAAATACAAAGAAAAAATGAAGAAAAAACTTGAGAAAATGATAGCAGTTGGAATCATTGAACTTGTGGAAGAATCAGAGTGGGTAAGTCCTATGGCAGTACAAGAAAATAAAACACAGGGTGAAATCAAGATTTGTGTTGATTTAAGGAAGTTAAATGATGTGTGTCTACATGATCCATTCCCTACTCCTTTCACTGATGAAGTATTAGACAATGTACGAAGTCAAGAAGCCCATTCATTTACAAACATAGTTACCAATCAAACAAGAAAATTACCTAGTACCAGTTTTTTTGAGGTAGCAATAAATCACTTGATTTTGAAAAATGGTGATTCAGAATACATCGTTCTTTCTTTTGGAGCATATTTTTGGTACTTTAAATTTTTTTATGTATCAAGTATGAACATTTTTTTAAAATGTTAGTTATTTTCAAGTTGATTTTGAAAAGTGTTGATGCAACATCAACACATTTTTTTAGAGGGTTTATTTTTGACACTTTAAATTTTTTTATGCATCAAGTGTGAACAATTTTTTTTGTTAGTGATTTTCATCTTGATTTTGAAAAGTGTTGATAAGCATCAACCCTTTTTGTTTAAAGGGCTTATTTTTTACACTTTTAATTTTCTAATGTATTAAGTGTGGATAATTTTTTTTAAATGTTGGTGATTTTCATGTTGGTAATAATACATAAATAAATAAAACATGACCAAAAAAATTGAATATAAAAAAATAAAAAACCCATAAAAATGTAAAAAAACAAAAACAAAAACAAAATTAACTTGTAAATATAAAAATAAAAAATTAACAAAAAACAAAAAACAAAAAATAACTAAATAAATGAAAAATTATATATATATATATATATATATATATATATATATATATATATATATATATATATATATATATATATATAATTTTTAAGGAAAAACAAATTAAACCAAAAAAAGCCTCATTTAAAAAATAATTATAATTACCAAAAAAAATTAAAATAAAAAAATTAAGAAAAACAATTTTGAAATTAAAATTTAAAAAAAAATCAATATATATATATATATATATATATATATATATATATATATATATATATATATATATATATATATAATATAATTTAAATTAAAAAAAATAATTAAAAAAAAATAAAATAAAAATTAGTGATTTTTTTTCAATTAAAATTATAAAAATATAAAAATAACGTTAAATAAATAAATAATTATTAAAAAAAAAATCCCCACCCCATCGCCGCGAACTGGGGAGGGCGAGGGAGGGGGTGGGCATAGAGCAAGAGAGGAGGGGGGTGCGGTGTGTCAGAGAGGAAGGGAGGGAGGGGCACTGGGGGGTAGGGTTGGGTGAAGAGGGAGGGTGACGAAGGGAAGGCAGAGGGACGGTGGTGGGGGTGGCAGGATTTTTTTTTTAATATAAATATTTTTTATTTTTATTTTTATTTTTAATTTAATTTTTTTAAGCTTTTTTATTTTAATTTTTTTTGGTAATTATTTAAAAAAATAAATGAGGTTTTTGTTTCTTATTTTTATTTTTAACTTTAAAAAATGGAATTTTTAATTTTTTTTTTTTTTTTTTTTTTACAAGTTAATTTTGTTTTTTATTTTTACATTTTTATGGTTCTTTTTTTTTTGTCATGAATCACCCCTTTCCACCCTCGTCCATTGAGCCTCAGGGTGGCTGAGGAAATTTATTTTTTTTAAGTTATTATTATTTAATGTTTTATTTTATTTTTGTAACTTTTTTTTTATTTGGTTTTTATTTGATTCTAGTTTTTTTTTTTTTAATTTTACATGGTATCGTTAATTTTTTTTACATTTTATAGTTTTTTTTTATCCTTTCTATATATTTTTTATATTCTATTTATTTTGTCATATTTTTTTATGTTTTATTACTTGTTATTATTTTTTAAATTTTTTTGTGTTTTTTTTTTTAAATATTTGAATTTTTTAAGCAAAGTCTTTCGGTAGAAATCAAATAAGAGAATTTTTTGGCCGTTTCGAACCAACAAGTGTGGTTCATCATCAAGACCAGATGAAGAGGCAAACCATGGTATAGGCTTAAATCGAGAGAAATGAAGAGACATAATAGTCGTTACTTGAAATTATGTCTCTACATTGCTCTCTATTTAAGCCTATGCCATGGTTTGTCTCTTCATCTGGTCCTGATGATGAACCACACTTGTTGGTTTGAAACGAATCGGCAAAAAAATATCTTATGTGATTTCTACTGAAAGACTTTGCTTAATTAATTATGGATCACAGAAGCTTGAATACAAAAATTTGAATTTTTGTTTTCTTTTGTATTTTTTATGTTTTTTTTAATATTTGAATTTGTGTGTGTATGTGTGTGTGTGTGTGTATATATATATATATATATATATATATATAGAGAGAGAGAGAGAGAGAGAGAGAGAGAGAGAGAAATTGTAGGGTCTATGTCGATGCTTGACTAGCAACCCAATCCCACTATGTGCAATTTGATAGTTGATTTTAATTTTTTTGTTATAATGAATAGAGTCTGCCCCCACAGTGTCAATTTCATGGTTGGTCTTTAAGTTTTCATTACAATGGGTTGAGTTCACCTACACTGCATGTCAATTGATAGTTGGTTTTTAATTTATTTATTTTTTTGCAATGTATCAAGTTGTCTTAGGCTAAGTCCACATGGGGTAGCTCAAGTGGCAAGGGCCGTGGAAATGAAGTCTCACCGAACCGGAAGTCTTGGGTTCAAATCTTGGGCTACCCCTCCCCCGTAGAGGGGTACATAATGGACATGTAAATCAGAGAGTCCCGCCCCAGCTTACAAAAAAGAAAGTTGTCTTAGGCTAAGATTTTAAAATCGCTATACATTTAGCATTTAAAAAAAATTACTCTTGGTATAATAACTCTTTCATTCAGGTGTTCATTTTTTAAGTTTTTTTAGTCATAAAAATTTTCCATAATGTCATGTTTGAAATATTTTGAAAACTTAAGATTATTTTGTAGTCATAATCTTTGGTTTTAATTCTATGGTTGAAAAATTGTCAAGATTTTAATGTTTTTCTAAGTCGTGATATTTTAACTTTAGTGTTATGGTTGAAAAGAGTTATAAATGTCTTTTCCTAGCACCATGCCTGAAAATTGTTGGAATTTTAAAGTTATTCAAAGAAGTGATATTTTAAATTTAATATCATGCTTAAGAATCGTTGGAATTTTAAGGCTTTTCAAAGACGTGATATTTTATCTTTAATGTCATGCTTGAAAATCATTGGAAATTTAAAGTTTTTCAGAGTCATGATATTTTATTTTTAACGTCATTATTAAAAAATGTTGAAAATGTACACTGAAAAAAAGGACATTATTCTGGCATCAACACTTTTCGATTTCAAGTTGTTTTTTTCACCAAACAAAATGACTTTTATTGTTTTTTATTGTTATTTTTAAAAAATATTGAAAATTTACTCTGAAAAAAAAATGGTGATGCAGAATCAACAATTTTTATTTTTAGGTTGTTTTTTCATGTTTTTTTGGGGTTTTTGGGCTCGAGTACTTGTTTTGAGGTAATAGTTCTCGTTTGATCAGTAACTATGTTTATAGGTGGATTTTAGGATGCCACCATATTAGAATTACACCAACGAATAGACCACCTTCGCTATAGAATGAGGTTCATATCAGTATACAGTGATACCTTTTGGGTTGAAGAATTCCCCTGCCATATTTTCAAGGGTAGTGGTTATAGCTTTCAAAGATTATATTCATAAGCTTTTGGAAGTATACTTCGATGATTGGATAATATTTGGGTTATTGAAGAAACATGTTGTGAACTTAAGGTTGATTCTCAACACATGTAAGCAGTATTAGATTTCTCTAAATATAAAAAAGTGTATATCAGTACCTTTTGGTATATTGTTAGGACATATTGTTTGCAAGTGGGGATTGATGGTGGATCCTGCGACGATTGTTATTATTGTGAATTTACCTCCACTGAAGACAGTTAGGCAGCTTCGCACCACACTGGGACATACAGGATATTACAGTTTATCAAAGGATATGATCAGATCACTGCACCTATGGAAACAATTTTGAAGAAAGATGTAACATTTCTATGGAATGAAGAGTGTCAAAGGAACCTGGAAACACTAAAATAAAAGATGGTAATTGTGTCTCTCTTGGTTTTCCCATAATGGAATAAGGAATTTCATGTTCATGTGGATGCTTCATGCATAGCTTAAGGAGTAGTACTAGCATAGCCTGGTGTAGGAGAAATAGATCACCCCACAGCTTTTGCAAGTAGGAAACTATCTAAAGCAAAAAAAGAACTATACAACTATAGAAAGGGAAGGTCTAGCTATGGTATATGCATTATAGAAGTTCAGACATTATTTGTTGGGATCACATTTCAAAATGCTCACAGATCACTCTGTACCAAAATACTTGGTAAACAAGGCAGTTTTAGGAGGAAAAAATTGTAGATGGTTATTACTATTTTAGGAGTATGACTTTGAAGTTGTTGTTAAGCGAGGAAGACTAAATGTTGGACCTGATCATTTTTCAAGGATAGAAACAGGAGAAGAACCAACAAATATAGAGGATAATCTTCCTAATGCACGTTTTTTTATATCATTGTAGAAGGTGAGCACTTCGCTGATATTATTCAGTTCTTAACCACAGGAATGGTCCCTTTAGAATACACTATGCAACCGCAAGAAAGAGTTGGTGGTTAAGGCAGTATGTTCTTCACTAATAGAAACGCATTTGTATAAATTGGGAACGGATGAAATATTGCACAAGTATGTTCCTAAGCACGAAAGACAGATAATTTTGATAGAATCTCGTAGTGGTGCAATTGGTGGACATTATGCAGTGAAATCCACTCCGCAAAAAATTTAAGCCAAGACTATGGTGCACTACACTACACAAAGATGCAAAGGAATACTATCAACCTTGTGATATCTATCAAAGAACATGAAAACCTTCAAGAAGAGATGAAATGCCACTAGCACCACAAGTAACATTGCAGGATTTTGACAAATGGGCTATTGATTTTGTGGGACTAATCAATGCACTAGGGAAAAGACTGGTACGAGGTATATAATCACTGCGACCAATTATCTGACTAGGTGGGCAAAAGCACAGCCTGTGAAGGATTGAAGCGCAGAAACTGCTGCAAAGTTCATATTTGAGTATATTTTGTCCATATTTGGGTGTCTAAAGATATTGATGAGTGGTCAAGGGTCACATTTCTTGAATCAAACCATTGAAGAATTAACTAAGGAATTTCAAGTTTACCACCAGAATAACACTCCTTATCATCCTCAGGAAAATGGAACTACAGAAGCATTTAGTAAGATTCTGGAGAATGCACTCACAAAAGTGTGCAATGTGAATAGAAATAACTGGTATCTAAGGATTTCATCGATGTTGTGGGCATATAGGACAACATGCAAGAAACTGACAGGACAAACACCTTTTAGGTTGGTATATGGACAAGAAGCAACCATGTCTATGGAATACATTGTGCCAAGTTTGAGAATTGCAGCCTTCACAGACATGGAAGACTCTGATATAATGGAGGAAAGGATGTTGCAGTTACTTGCTCTAGAAGAAGACAGGTTTATAGCAAGTTTTCACTAGCAAGTACAAAAGGCAAGGGAGAAAGCCTCGCATGACAAGCACATCAAGCAGAATACATTCCAAGAAGGAGATATTGTACTTTTATATCATAGAAAATTCGTGAAGTTCCCATGGAAATTTAAAACACATTTGTTAGGACCGTATATCATCAAGCAAATATTTGATGGTGGTTCAGTTCAACTCACAAAGCTAAATGGTCAAATGATTCTAGGACGAGTGAGTGGTATCAGATTGAAGGCATACAGGGATGACTCTGTCCCTTGAGCTTCACAATAAAGGATGAAAGGAGAAGAGTCTTAGTGCCACCTACAGTTGAAAGTGGGCACTGGACTATAAACTACTCTGCAAAAGGGAACTTCACCAAAGGAAGATTATTGCACAATATTCAGGAGTATGCCAGATTCCAAAGAACCATGACGAAGGAAGGATTGTTGCACCACAAGGGAAGGTTCATCGAATTTCACTAGAAATATGACCGTTTGATGGAAAAAGTTGTCGTTAAAAGAAACTTGTCATTAAAATGTGTGGGAGAAATGCATTTACGAAGCACATCTGGCCAGATCTAGTGCCATTTATGAATTAAATGAGCAAGATCCAAGCTACTCATGAGGTTCGATATTCAAATTTTCTATAAAAGCCATGTCCTACTCCACATTTTACACTTTTCTATCTGGAGAATTCGGTTTGAGAATTTGCGACCAAGTGTGAGACAAGTGTGTTTTTTAATGTCTGAGAGAAGTTTCGAATAAATTACCAAATATTTTGCAAAGAAAGGACTAGTAGGCATCATCGAAGCCCAGACTGGTAAATCCACAGCATCAAGTGTACATGTGGACCCAATGCATGAAGGGTTGTCACGAAAGAAATTAGCCATGGAAGAACAACCACAAAGAAGACAAGTGAAGAGACGAGTTGAAGCCTCTGGAGTAGAACTAAGGACATCCCCGAGAAAGAAGGTAGTGAAAGGGAAGCAAACAAAGACCAAGCAAGATGAGAAACCTATGCAAAAGCCGAAGAAACTAGTGCAGAAGAAAGAACTAGAACAAATCCATAACAGCGAGGAGGACACAAAAATGCACCAGATGGAGACAGAGGGCACAGAAATTATCTCTATGTTGCCACCATATTTTCCACCAAGGAAATCAAGTGCCAAGCTGGTTAAAGATACCAAAGACATGAAATACGACACTTTCACACCGTTTCTACCCAAAAAATTGCCATTTGAAGGAGAATTACCTGGAAAAATTTCTCAATTGAAGATGGAGGATTGGGACTTCAATGGCTAAAGTAAGTATTTGCATTTCGATCTAAGTAATTACCTAGAGTAGGTATACTATCCAGAGAGTGGAGTTACAAGGTTGGAGCCACACCAGAGGGCTCAAGGATTGTAGAGATCAGGCTTGTTGAACATGTTAAACATGCCACACTTTGGTAGAAGCACGTCTAACACAGCCTGTGTTCGATAGTTGCTGGTATTAATGCAAGACGGATGCCTCTGGTTGGGGAAGAGGATCTCAATTGATTAAATGTTGATCAGAAGGATTATTGGATTTCCCTACCAAGGAAAGGACCTCGTCGAAGAGTTCGTTAACAAAAACCAAGAAAAGGCATTAGCACAAACCATGAAGGACAAGTATGGGCTAATAAAAAATTCACGAGGTTATGATATTAACTCCATCAGTGACCAAGGGGTATGCTTTTCCGCACACATCTTAGCCGAAAAGATAATGAGGAAGTGTAGAGCAAACGAATTCCCTGCAATCATGGTTTCCTCAGCCACGCAGTGCAACAATGGGGTTCAGTTCAACTGGGTTGGATATTTATGCAAGGAATTTTTGGAGAATTTTCGGGAAGAATAGGAAGAGGGTAAGACATTTCACTACGCGTGGTTGATCTTAATCATCGCGCTATTAGCATGGAAGGAGCCAGAGGATTCACAACTTCCTCTAGTCAAAGCAGATGTATGCGAAGCCATGTGGTATGCCTCACTCTAGCATACCAAGGAGCCATCACGCACACAATAGAATGGGATCTTCTTTATACTGTTGGACATGGACTTGCACATGGTGGTGAACCAACATCACAATATAGTAGAGTTTAAGGCAGACTTTCACAGGGTATATGTAAAGGCTCAGAAGGATTCGATGGAGACATGGCATCCCTTGCCATAGTTGGTCACTGAAGATGGCCTTCTCGGGATAATACAACACTGGTCAACAGTGTGGATGACCCCAACCATAGAAGACATTGGAGCAGAGAAGGACACCACGCCGAATGCGGGTCCAAGTGGAAAGGACAAAGGAAAAGACATAGATGAGACAGATCTAGAGCAGAAATAGGGTACCCAAGACCCTCTTAGCAATGAAGAGCCAATAAAGGAATCATCATTCATCATCAAAAAGAGGATACCTATAGCACCTACGGTGAGTGCAAGGAAGAAGCAGAAGGCGAAAAAATCTAAGGGCGCAATACGACTTGTCCTTACTGATGGGGACATCGACGAAATTGGAGACAAAGTCCAGGAAGTAACAGAAAAAGCATGGGACATGATTGATAATCACTACAAAGTGCTCATGGTAGATGTTTAGCAAGGTATTGTAGAGTTAAAGGCACTACCGTAGATAGCCAAACAGTTGAAACTGACGGGTCAACCACTACATCCAAAGCGACAGATAGAAACAACATTTGGACTTATCCAGATACCAGCTGGAGCATTACAGTTTGAATCAATAGAAGACAAAGAGTGAGCAAAAGGGTGGGACCATGTCAATATAAACATCATCGCACTACCAACTCAGATATTGCATGAGTTCCACCAAGGTATAACAACTAAACTGCAGGAGTGAGAACAACACACTTCATTGTTAAATATTCAGGTGGAGAAGGAAAGAGCTTCGTAGAAGAAGGAGATAAATAAGCTGATTATGGAAATGCATGGAGCATGCAAGCAGCAACAGCAACTAGAGGAAGACATCACAAAAACTTGTAGTACAGTTCTGGACGTAAAGGTCCATGAAGAAGAGTCACCAGTAGAGAAGGTCGCGAAACTTGGCCTCACAATAAGGGATTCAAAGAATAAGCTTGAAGAAATGAAGTTCAAGTATGAAGTGAATATTACTGAGCTGTAAATGAGGTTGCAGCTAGTCATGCCACTAGAAGTACATGGGAAAAGGAAAATGGCTCTAAAAGCTGCACTAAAAGGCATCTCCGACATAGTGGTGGACTTTGGTGAACTACTAGATGAAACTTTGCAGATTTGGACCTCACTACAGAAGGGTCCAAACATTCAGAGGATTTTAGAGGAGCTCTAGATGAAGCAGAAGCAGTTGGAAGAACTCTAGGCAACTGTGAAGACCTTACCAATCTCACAGAATCTCGCCAGAATTACTAAAGGACAAACTCTTCAAAAGCAGATTGAAGACCTTTAGAGAAAAGAGCAGATTTTGACATAGAGGACTCAGTCGTGGCAAGATGAGGCCCTCCAACTATCATAGGAAGTAGATGATAGGCTCAAGGAGCTATGATAGAGGGAGAAAGAAGTGTTGCAAAAGATTTTTGAACCAACAACAGAGGCACTACTAGAAGAAGTGCGTTGAGAAGAGAAGAAGGTAGCAGAAATACTTCAGCAGTATAATTCTTCCTACATGAGCATTGCAACAAATATTTGGGGCACAAAAACTAAGTGACTTGGTTTGAGTCACATGTGGGTGTTGGGGGTCTGTTGGGCATAGCCCAACTCAGCCAGATTTTTGCCAGATGTTGGGAAGAAATCCAAGTTTTGTGGAAGCACACAGTAGAAAGGATGCCAAAGAGTACGTAATGAACCACGCTACAGAGTAGCAGAGCACGATGAGTACCATGTTGCAAAGTCACCACGCATAATCGAGGCTTCACGGCGAAATCCCTTCCTTTACAAAAAAGCATTAAAATATTGTAAAGTTGTTGGTTTTCAGCTATAACCCCTTGTAATTCGAAAACCGTGGTATCGGGTCCATGGTAATATAACGATGTAAATCCCTCATGTAATAGTATATATAGGGATGAATAACAAATAATAATGCATAGAATGATGAATTGGATCAGATCTATGTTTATGTGATACTTTTGTGGTCTGTATTTTGGAGGACGGGCGAGGCTCCGTAGCTATGTGTGCAGAGGCTTGCATATGCAGCTTCATGTGAAAATCGTCTGTAGCTTAGTGTGCAAACACCCTGCAGTTGTGTGCGCAGGGAAGAACTGTTTGTTGTACCAAATTTATATTATAAGAAATAGTTCTTGTGGACATAGTCCCAAATTGGGATGAACCACAATAAAATATGTGTCTCGATGTTCATTTGCTTATTATTTTCACTTTATTTCAATACTATACAGTTTATGAATGTTTATGTTATGCTTAAGTAATGAATGTAATTATGTGAATTAATGTATAAGTGTGAAGTAATTGGTTGAGACGAAGTTTTTTTATAAGAATTAAAGCATAAAAGGAAAACGGTGCCACAACACAGTATTCCTCAAGCTACAGAAACCTGGTTCTGCAACCTCCCATAATCACTTCGGTTGAGACTGCGATCTGCTTGTAGGTCATTGCCGAGAGGGCCAATGGTTGAGGGTTTTGTTGGTGCGCATCACACTTAGAACCTAGGTCCAACCCACCTAAGCCAACAAGCCTCATCTTTAATGTCTTCCAAATATTCCATTCTTGAATGCAAGACATCATATTAGGTTTGTGCAATTGCAGGAGCAACACCAGGTTTCTTTATGAAAATTCCATGGCGAAGTTATGTGTAGAAGGGGTTATTAGGTTACCCTTCTAACCCAAATATCCAAACCATGCTCCCATCTCTAGAAGGTATGATAAAAAATTTACCACTTTACCTGGTTTCTAGAAAATGATATGAAAGCCTCAAATTGACTACCTTTAATGAATGGGATAGTATTTTCTTCTATCTTCTCTTCTAGAAATAAATTATGCATATACAGCTCACACAGAAGACACAGTGTATACTCATCCTGTCTTCAAAAAGTAGAAATAAAATCCATTACATTTTTGAACTCATATGGTTGTCCATATTGTGTTGCCTTCACTTTAAGCAACAGATATCGCTCAAGCAAATATAAAGCATAATTTCGAGCTAGGGACCTACATGCCAAGGCATTTGAATAAATATAGCAAATTTCCTTTGTTTTCTTTGTAGATTTCTTAAGGCGATCCTTTAAATGTTTTACTTCCTTTTTAGATGCTCTTAATTGTGCATAGGACTCATCTTTTGTTGGTGTCGGAGATTTAAATCGTTGAAGAAACTCTTGATGTTCCCTCTAAGGCACCACTGCTCCCTGATATCTTGTTATACTTTGTTGTTGTTCCTCCATAGTTTTATGTAGGACTCTAATGGAGGCTTCTACAATCAAGGGAATATAGATAGTAACCTCTTTTGTTTGTACCCCTCTATCATTAAAAGTAAATGGTGGATCAGACTGAATTCCTATTTTAACAAGGGTAGGAGGAGCATCCATCATCTATTCCTCAGGATTCGTCTGGGTTCCGACTTCAATAGCAATAAGAACAAAGTCTGTCTGAGTACTGGATTCATTAAGGACATATATAACATTAGGTTGGACTTCCATTTCCTGATTTTCTTGCTTTTGTTTAGACCTCTTCACATAATCTCTATGAAACTTCTTACTACCATGTAACTAATTCTTTATTTGTACTTTTCCTCGCAGTTTCTTATTTTCTTTCTTTAATTTACCAATTTCCTTCTGAAATTTCCCTTTTCCTTTATTTCTCCCAGCTTTAGTACATATGGTCATATGAACAGGACTGCTAACCAAGGTTGTTGGGGAGGAAACAACAACTACTATTTTGGCTTCTTTGGAAATAGTTTCCCGAGTGGGTTTGACTGTCGGTAGGTAATCATCTTACCTTATCATCACATCAGTTCCAGACTTTAGGAATTTCTCATCAGGAAAACCAATATGAGGTTCAGCTCAAAATCTAGTGTGATCATCTCGTTCTTCATCAACCAAATTTTCAAAATATTGTGGAATTGTTCACTCTAGAGAGGAAGGCTTTAGTAAAGTAGCAACAGAGTCTCTAGAACACCCCTAATACAAAACAACTTCAGGATTATTATCTGATTCCAGGATAATAATAGCTGCAGAATTCATTGGAGAAGTTACAGTCAGTGAATTTGCTGAATCTCCCTGGTCATGAGGACTTTCCAAATGAACTACAAGTTCTTCTTTTGAAGTGGTCGAGGCTTCTCCAAAATTCACAGTATCCAGTGAACTCTCTATCCCTTCTAATTCTTGGGCTATTGTTGTTTACTGCTCCATCTGTTCTGAGGTAGATACATTTTGAGCTGATTTTTCTTCTCCTTGAGTCAAATTTTACTCGGTTAGTTGCTCAAGAGGGTTCAAATAACTCTAACCCTACTTCACAAGTCTGGTTGATCTTCATATTCTCTTAGGTAGCAAATCTAGAACTGATGTCATTATTTTCTCTACTCTATTGATTTTTTGAGGTTTTACAATTTATTCAGTTCCTTGTGGGACATTTTTTGTCATGCAATTTTTATTTAAATTTTCCTCATTTCCTTTCTCTAGCTGCTCATCACTAATTGGAAAATCCCCGAATGTTCCGACGACTGTTTCATTTTCCAAGGGAATGTCTTGACCACCGTCAGGGCTTCTAGGGAATCCTTCCCAATTCTGTTGAAATTGGGTAAGACTTCTTATGATTAATAGCTTGATGATTCCATGGTGACTTACAACCAAATATTGGTCCTTGGACCTCCTTAATCAAATGGGAGTATCATGCAATACTGAATTAAGAAATTATGGAAGGTTCAGAGTTACATTTTTCATCAACGATGCCATGAGTTTGATATGATGCCCCCTTTACTATGTCGTACCTTCCATCACAGCTGATGTATCACTAGAAAATAATTGCTACTTCCTTCCATGGTTCAGGTAATGAATTGGGGTTATAACCCTTCCCTTTTCTGATCAATTCTTCTCCAGTATTCAAGAATAGAAGGGCTCCATTCTGGAGAGAGGTGTGTATCTTGTACCACTTTTCTCCTTCCATCGAAAACCATGTTACTTCTATTATTGCACTTTCACTTACTTGTACCTATATATTTCTCACCAATGTTATGTCGTTGTCCAAACTCTTTGTGAATTCCAATGCTACCTCACCCCTATAACAGTTTTAAATACTTTATCCATCTAGCTTGAATCAAGATTTTGCATACCTCTTCTAAAACTTGTAATTGTGTAGGCTTGTATTGGACTAAATGCCCACCCATTGTTTAATTGTGCAATAGGACACAGTCTTGCAACTGGAAACAGCAGAAATGAAAATATATAATAATAGTAAGATCGTACATAGTATAGAGGTTTGATGACATGCAATGGTGTTTGAAAATGTGAATAACAGTCATTTGTCAGTGCCAACCCCCCCCAATAAGAGTAAATTTCGTTTGTGACCATTAATCAAATTCTAATAAGATGGAAGTTTTGGCATGTTTGAAGGGTAATGGTGTATTAATGCAATGCAATAAAGTGATCATCAAGAGGAAAAATAGGAATCGGAGTATATCTGAGATGTATGAGGAAATCATTAAGATTTTTATGACTCGTGTGTTGTAATGATAATGCAATTTATTATGATCCACGGACGATGCAAACAAAATAAAGTTATGTGGAAATTTATACAAGGAATTAGATGGATGGAAAAAATAATTGTATCAAGTACATCATTAGAGAAAATAAAGGAGATTAATTTAGAATGTTGAATTCCCAAAAAAAATGTGTTTCTAGTATGTATAATTATAATGAAATACTTCTAGAGAACCGACATCACCGATTTCTAGAAAGGTTTTAGGAATGTCCATAATAAATTTAACAATTGTTCTTTTATTAATTCTGAAGGAACAAAATATCCAAGCTATATTGTAAATTTTAATTTTACTTCAATACCACATGCATGTCCTCTGCTGCCAGCAGGCATCCATAGCCTCAACAGGAGGCATGCGCCCTGGTTTACTTCGGTAGAAAAACCCCAGATATAAGGTAGGTTTCTGCGTAGGAATATGACTAGTCTGATACCCCTGTCCCTTTAGGAAAATGGATTTGGACTGGAAAAAGATTCCCTCGTCAAAGGTTATGTGATTGGGACTGACAACAATCACCTTTGTCTATTTCGATGGACATCGCCAAGGGAGCGTTTTTTCTATGACGTGGATGGAACAATCTTGCTAATGCGAGAAATTCCATATGGTGACCTGGAAACTCTACTTTATACCTGGGGGCATGCAAACCTTTTTGTACGCAAGTGAAAAACGACCAGCGTAACTCTAACTCTGTAGTTTTACTAACTTCAAACTACTTAAGTTGGGTGATTGGTCTAATCAACCATTCACCTTTGCCGGGACCAACAGAAACAGAAAAGTAAAGGAGATGTTTCCCACCGAGAAGCTATCCTACCTAACCTTAGTAGTTCTTTAACCCCTAGGACAGTAGTTGGTCATTCCTAGCTTGCTTACAAAAGGCTCCGGAGCAAAGTTGTGCATGGGGCAAGCTCCCTAAAAAATGAACCTACTGATGAGACATCCTTATTATACGAATGGCATGAGCAGTTTTACCAAAGTTCAAGCTCGTTAAAAAATAAACCTCACCACGAACAGTTTTACGTAAAGTTCAAGCTCATTAAAAAATAAACCTCGCCATGAGCAATTTTACATGAAGTTCAAGTTCATCAAAAAATAAACCTAGCGATGAGAAAGTGTTTCCATAGAGTTCAAGCTCATTAAAAAATGAACCCCACCCCCGGTAAATAACCATTTTGATCTCATGACTATCAGCTTTTGAACCTTGGTCATGTTCTTACCATCACCTCCTTGGCGGGGGGTTTCGGGGGCAGCGCCCCCGAAGCTAAAAACAGCTGTAAAATTGCCTTGTAAAAGTATAGTAATTTCTAGTCAATCTGGGCCGTTCATTAGGCGGATGATCTGACGGTAGAACTTATGTTTAGTTTAGGGTTTTTTGCCCTAGAAGGCAACCCCTCTCTTGGTATGAGGGTATTATATTTGAGGCTGTGAGATAGATGTGTATTCTGTGAGCGAGAAACAGAGAGGTGAGACTGTGAGAGAAAACAGAGGATATTACAGTGGATTTGCTGTAGGTTGTGTCTCTTCATTTTGTTGGATAATAAAAAGGAAGGATTGGTTGTTCGGGGTGGACGTAGCCCAAACTGGGTGAACCACGTATATCTGTGTCTCTCTTGTTTTGTGCATTTTCTGTGTTTATATTTCTGCAATATTTTATGTGTTCCATTGCTCCGTAATATATAATTTTCTAACATTTTAAAGTGCTTCTGGAAAGTCAAAGTCAATATGTAATTATGATAAGACCCTTTGAGGGCATGTTACATCAAGTTTGTTAATGTACAAGTTCATGGGAACACCTCCAAGATAAGTCAAATCCTCTCCTGGCATCAACGAAGTCTCCTAGAAACAAAATGATGGATAAAAATTGAATTATAGTGCAAACTGTAAGTCGGCCTAAAAGATAGTCAAGTCAGCCTAAAGAGGAGGGACAAAACTCTATTTATAGAGGTTGTCCACTCCTCATACAACGAATCATCAAACTCTAAAATAAGCGAAGAAGGATATCCAAGTGAGGGTAGAGAAAAGACAGTTTGAGGATCCTCTAGTGTAGTCAAGGAGAAGAAGTAAAAGCCGAAGTCAAAGGGAAAGTATTTAAGGAGAAACACAGTCACACATGTGAGAAACAAAGTCACCTATACGGTCACAGTAGAAGCAATATAGTAGTCTCAAGTTTATCAATGTTTGGGCTTCTAAATAGGCTTACAAGGCCTCTCATCCAAGCAAAGAGAGAAGGACCTAAAGTGAAGTTAGAAGGAGATATATAACTACAACTAGGACCCTCCCATGTGTGAAGACTAGGGCTGCAGTGCTATCATACTCAACCTACTACCATGTATCAAAAGGGAACTTGGGTGATCCAGAAAAGGATTAAGTATCCTTTGGTGAAGGATATCACTAATTAGAAGTATCTCTCCTAGAAGATCTACTTACTATAGAAGGAAGAACGAAGTGTGGGAAGAAGGAGCAAAAATACTGGAAGATAGAGGTCCATGTGCCGAAAGTTATAGTGTAGAAAGAGGAAGGATTTGACTTATGCTTGGAGGATATCATAGTCAAGGGTCTAGGGTTTTTCAATTGTTCAAATAAGAAGCTTCAATAAGAGAAAACTTACAAAGGGTTTTCCTCTCAAGAGTGGAGAGGTTTGTCCCTGGCAGAGAGCCAAACTTTGTGTTCTTGTTATTTTGTTTTGGTAGCAGTTTTATGAAGTACACACATATACACTAATAAGAAGAATAATAATCATAAGTTAACAAGAAAATTAAAAAGACTCCACAAATTGTTATCAAGTAACCAAGAATCATCACAACACTACTTTTCCCTAGATTCTTCAACAGCAGTGATATTAGTATATTATGTTTGGAAAAAGATCTGAAGAAGAGACTAGAACAATGCAAAGTGGAAAAAGGTATAGAGTAGACACTAATAATAGATATCCTAGCCAAGATTTGAAGCTTTTCATAGAGACTGACTATATCCCTTTGTTGAGTGAATCTGAAGGTGAAGGAAATGCCCCTAAGAAAAGGAACTCCAAAGTATTCACCGTTTCAGCTTGAAAGTGATTTGAAGCCTAAATCTAGCCATAGGAAAACAAATTTTGGTTTTCCTCACCCCCCTACCTGCCATCCTGCTCCCCTTACTAATCCCCCTCCCCCTCGCCCTCCCCAAGAAGAATGATGGTCATTGATATTAAGTTGTCAATATTTAAAGGAACTGGATCATAAGATCCGGAGCAGTTCTAGTTCTTATGTGAAGCAGTATGGACCACGAAGCATGTCCATGAAGAAAATGTGAAAAAATCACAACTCACCACAACATTCAGAGATCGAGCATTAAATTGGTATATGAGATATTCGAGAAACCAGATCAGGTATTACGCAGACATTAAATAAGCAGTGGTAAAATAATTCAAGAAACCAAAATCTAAGTCGCAGTGCATCACAGAACTAAAGGAGATCAAACAAATGTCGACTGAGTTAGTGTGGGAATTTGATCAAAGGTTCAAGGTATTGTTGGATTAGGTGAGATTCGATATAGCTCCGCAGTAGCAAAAAAAATGGTTTATAGTTGTGATGTTGCCACACATCAGATTACCTTTGACACAACAGAAAATAAAGACTCAAGCTTAAGCTTTGGAGTTGGAAATGAAGTTATAAGCTTCGCAAATAGGTGATACAAATGCGGGTATGCAAAAAATAGAGAGTCAACTGGAGAAATTGACTCTACAATTACGGGATATGAAGAAGAGTAAATAAGTTCATGATGAAGTCTGGAGTACAAAATGAAAAGCATAAGGTCACTCTAAAGAGCAATGTCTTATTTTCAGAAATTACATATCTAGTGGAGCACCTAATCCTTTGAATGCTGGATATAGTTTATGGTATGAGATATGCAAAACTAGAGGTGAACATCGCTCTGAAGATTGCTATTTGTTACAAAAATATGTGCAGCCTGTGAAGAAATTATTTTGCAAATTATGTAAGTCAATGGGGCATGATGAAAATAATTGTCGAGCTTATGAATTGATGAAGGATCATGGTGTTGATACATATAGAATGCAAGTCGAAGAACAAGGACACGGAGGAAGTGGACAATGCAGTGTTCATGGTGGCTATGTATAATGAGGTCGAGGTGGCGGAGCTGGTCGAGGTCGAGGTCTGATTATTTGTTATAACTGCGGTCAGGTATGTAACTTCACAAGAGATTGTCAGAATCCGACTATGACCTGTAAGTATTGTAAATCATTTGATCATGTCATTGAAGAGTTTCTCATACTTACAGCGAAAATGCAAGAAAAGAAGAATCCATAGCCAACACAGAACATTCAGATGATGACTGAGGAAATGAGGATAGATGAACCTCACATCAATATTGTAACAGTGAGTGGAGCTGCGACGGGAAATGACAAAGCATATGGGAAGAAGGTAGTTGAAGATACATGGGTTAGAAAGACCACAGAGAAAACATTGATTTTCGATATTCACAAGGAAAAAGAAGTCTTTATGGAGGTGAAGCGAAGCTTTATGGACACAAGAGCTTTGACATCTAGTGCACAGTCGGAGTACAAGAATAACAGTGACATAATAGTAGCTACGACACATGCTATGGATGCAGGTATTTTAAAATCTTTCCTACAAACTTGTATGAAGTTATTACAAAACCATAAAGTTGTAGAAGGACTACAGGAATTGATAGACTCATGTGCATCTAAGGAAGTACCACGGAGTCAAATGTGTGAATTAAACAATCTATATAGATAGAAGAGAACTAGAAAGGAAACAAGGGTTAGTGCACAAATAGGAAAATATGATATGGACCAAGTTATTTTAGATATAGGATCTAAAGCTAATGTCTTGACAAAGCAAACATGGGAACTAATGGGTAAACCAAAGTTAAAATGGTCACCTATTCAGCTGAGAATGGTGAATCAACAAAAGATTATTCCTCTCAGAAGATTATCAAGCATTACAGTGGACATTGAACGAGTGCGCACTACTACAGATTTTGAGGTAATAGAAATTGTGGATGACAGTAACCCCTATCCTGCATTACTTGGACTGTATTGGGAATTTTCTAACATGGCTATAATCAAATTGAAGAAGAGTGTTATAGACATTTTTGTGCCTTACAGCAATAAGCATGAAATGTCCATACTCTAAGGGATCCAAAGTCCCTAAACATGTTGTTCCTACCCCTAGAGGAACAAGGCTAACAAACCACAGCAATTCACAGAAGTTCTCCACCATAAACTGCTCAAAAACAAGTCAATTCAGGATCAATTCAGAGGCTCCACTAGCTGTCTGCGCTAAAATGCAAAGTCTGCACTGGCTACCTGCACTACAACGCAGGTAGAAGCACTACCAGGGTGCGCTGAGCGGGAATTGACAAATGGCAACTTCATTCAATAAGGTGTCAAGACCCTAGAAGCTTCCAGAATCTTCCTCAATGACACTTGCCTCAGTGAATTCGACTAGTGATGAGTAAGAGGTTCTCAATCTCCAAGTGGAAGCAAGAATCTCCAAGTGGAAGCAAGAACTGACAGAGGGAGAGGACACTAGTCAGATCTCAAGCTGACTCATCCTCTCTCCAAACATCTATATATGGATCTCTCCTCCATGAGATCTAGGGGATGGAATTTTGTTATTGCAAAGAATTGCTGTTGGTTTGAGATTGGAATCATTGGGTGCTTAATGCTTTGAAGGAAGGTGAAGATAGGAATTTCATTTGCTGGGAAGGAGATGCTGGATTGGAGCCCTCTGGGTTGTATCTCTTCCTGAACCTTGTTATTCATCAATAAAGCTATCTTGGTTTCTCCTATATACTGGTGTATCTTTGATGTATGATTGCATTAGTATGTTTAGTTTATTTCTAATCCTAAACTAGTTATGAATATGAATCTATGTCTTTGTGTAGTGTTCTCTTCTTGTGATCTTGCAGAAACCTCTTGAAGTTGGGCGAGCGAGAAGGCAAGTAGTTGGGAACTCTCAAAGAGAAGAGAAACCGGATCGAGGGACAAACAAAAGACACCGGTTAGTCCATCCATCTCTCTTCATTCTTAATTCATAAAGGAAGAATACTAGAATAGCTGTCTCTGTTTGTTGCTAAGGCACTGTCACACCTTAGGTGGATAGGATCGTCCTGCATAGGCATTTTTCCCCACAAAAAATTGGCGACTCCGCTGGGGAAATCTGTTTAGTCATTTTATTTGTGTTTCTATCATTGTTTGTTTCATAGACTCAACAACAACAATCGAACTGCATCTGCTATTCTCAGATGCAAAGTAGACATCTGCTGCTTTGATCCAATCACTGGATTTGTCTATGATCTGAACAATGGACTCACAAATGATTTGATGATCCTTTGTGATAGATCTTAGCCCTTCCTCAAAGCATCCCTTTGATTGTACCTTGTTTGTTGCTTTGATTTGGCCTGAAACTGTAGATTAATTAGCAAACTGTGACCCAAAACCCAGTGAGAAACTCTTGTTTCTCCTTCAGCGCAGACCCTGTGAAGAGGTTCTGCATTTCAACGCAGGTCCCGTGAAGGCTGCCTGCGCTGAATGTCAAAACCCCTGTGTTGAGGGTGCGCTGATCCAGTTAGGCCTTGTGCAGCTGGGGTTCTCTGCTCTGTTTTGCCTTGTTTTGATCTCTGATTTTTGCAGCCTGTAACCAGCATAGGTACCTGTCTGATAACTCCTTTTCTCTGCTTAAATTCCGCCTCCTTTTGTACAAAAATACTGTGAGTGTTTTTATGTGTTTTTGGCGTCATTTACAGTTTTCCTTTGCAAGAGTGAAATAGTCATCATGTAGCCCTTGATTCAGATCTGTTGATTGTGATCTTAGGAGAGAGTTCATTGGCTGTTTACAGTTGATTATACATTTACTTTTGCTTTTGGTTTGAGTTTGTCTCTTTTAAGTGTCAAAACAAGTATTCATTTCGAAAATCGTTAAGTGTTGTAATCTCTTCTACCCTTTCTGATTTCGATAAAGTAAACTTGTTTGTATTTGTCATTTAAAAGCAAATTCAAAGTTGTACAAAAAGCTTTCTTTTTAGGCATCAATACTAAGAAAGCAGAAAACAAACACCTGCATTGTGCATTTGCATCTTGATAGTTTGCATGCTTGATTTAGGAAAAGTGCATTAGAGTGTGTTGATTGCTCTTTGAGAAAAGATGGTGCCTTTCTTTTCCCTTTGTAGCTAGGATTTTAATAGTTGAAAAGATATAAAGCTTGCTTATCATCTTTAGACTGCATTTAGGAATTGTATCATACATCTCGTGGTGAACCTCAAAAGGCAAACTTCTAAAAAGATCAACCTAAAATAAATTGAATGAACTTAACAACGCTTTGCAACATAATGCACAACATAGAGGTCTAGGCTAGAGACGTGTTCCGGCGTCGTAAAGCCTGGTGACTGTCGATCTCGCTGATGGTGGGTGATTCCTCCTGAGGGACGATAGCGCCAGTACAGATTGTGCTCCCACGTATCGTCGCGTATATATTGGGAGACCCCTATAGGCATAAAACCTTTATCCTTAGGAAGCCGTGTCGGCCGCCCTACTGATCGCAATGCACTGAACACAGCATTCAGGAAGATCGACCGCCCGTACCCTAAAAAGTATTCTGCGGTTTTGCGAAAAGTTTGGCACACCCTCTACCTAGAACTCCAGAGCAGTTCCTTTTGGCCTTTTTCAGACTCTATAACGGAAAAAGTCCATCCGAGCATTTGTCACTTCGGGCTCGTTAAAACATCGAAGGAGACTAGAGTCATCTTTAGCTTTTTCTCGACTCTTTAAAATTGAAAAAGCAAGTTGTGTCTAAAGTGTCATTAAAATTTATTTTAAACGGAACAATCACCCCTATTCCTGCGTTGATCTTTAGGTTGAGAAAATGGAGCACACCAACCAAGGAATTCCCCTTGGTGGAAATCCTAGTCCCTTCTCCTCTTGGGGAGATGTTGGTGCGCCCCACATGGCCACATTGTCGCTTCCAGGACTGACAATTGGCCTGCCAGTCTGGCTCTTCTCGACCAATGTCGTTCAAAACACCACTATTCCTGAACAGTCGAATCAACAGTTAGACCAGACCAGAGTTTCCCACCAACCTTCTACTTCATCTAATTCTTCCTCTCCTCCTTCCTCTTCGCTTGACGGAACTGGTAAAACAAAAAACCAAGCTCCTAAGGAGAAGAAGGAAAAGAAGAAGAAAGAGAAAAAGAAGAAGGAGCCAAAAGTGACTGGGGGCAAACAAGTGGCGTCTGACAGAAATCCACACACAGCACTGACTAGGCCTAAATCGCCATGTGTCATATGCAAGGGAGACCACTTCCACAGAGATTGCCCCTGCATCCCTCGGATACTAAGGGACTGGTCTCCCCGTTTGCACAATTCGGTGGCGTCAACCTCTAATAGCCATGTTGACAGCTCACCATCAACTAGTGAAAGTGAAGTCACAGGACAGAGAGGGAAAGCTAGATTTCCCTGCAAACTGTGTGAAGGCGACCATGCCATCCACCGTTGTCCCTTCTTAGACGAGGCTAAAAGAGTTTTGGAAGATCGCCCAGTTTTACCAGTGCAACTTCCTCCTGGATATCAAAAACACCTGCCAAGTCCTTCACCAGTTGAAAACCCGGCTGGCCCGCTCAGGTGGTCATCCGAAGCACCTATCATTGAGGATGAACCATCTGAATCCATACCTGACGAAAGTCAAAAGGTTGAGGCGGCAGTTGACCCGGTTTTGCCTTCAGAGGCTCTATCCTCGAATGATACCATCACAGAGGAGAATAAAGACGACACTGTCCAAATTCTCTTCATCAACACAGACTCCGATGAACAAGGGGGAAATTCGCCCATTCCTTCATCGCAGGAAGGAACTTCGTCAGAGTCATACCCGGCCGTCTATTCGGTCCCACCACCAAGCAACCTAATTGTCTCGTTCGACTGGAACCAACTAGGCAGACCCCGTTTGCCAGCAAGTATACCATTCAGAATTATCGTTCAAATATACAGAATGGTAATGGCTGGCACCATCATTGATGAGGGGGCATCTGTGAGTATCCTTTCCTCTATTGCTTGGAAAGCGCTTGGTTCGCCAGCGCTTTTGCCTGAAATGAGAAATCTGATAGGCTTTGATAAAGGAACCAGTCAACCTTTGGGGATTCTTCCCAATGTGCCAATCACATTGAAAGGGAAGACCGTTCAAATGAACGTGATGGTCGTTCAAGGACCCTTTGATTATAACCTACTCCTTGGACGAGACTATATATATTGCATGGGAGCCATCGTCTCCTCACTCTTTAGAGTAGTGTGTTTTCCGCACGAAGGAAGAGTGGTCAAGCTCGTAGACCAGCTTTCATTTCCCGGATCACGCATCGCAAATAGTCATATACCATCCCTAAATGGTCTCTTCACTCAAGAAATGTCTCAACCCACGGTCCGTCCTCCTGATGAGCGCGAGTAATCCAGGAGGATATGACTGGAACCCAGGGGGCATCTGTCCTGGTCTGCTTCGGCAGGAAAACCTTGGGTATAGGGTAGGTTTCCGCGGGAGAATATGACTAGTCTGTACCCCGTCCGTCTAGGAAGAGGGGTTATTCTAGAATAAGATTCTCTTGTCAAAGCTACTTATTTGGCACTAAGGTCATTCACCTTTGTCTATGTCGGTAGACACCGCCGAAGAAGTGTTTTGTTTGAAAGATTAACGAGACAATCTTTGGGTAACCTGAAAGAGGTAGGCCTCTCCCGGTAAAACAAATGTTTTATTGGACTAAGAAGGGGTAACCTTGAAATCGTACTTTATGCCTGGGGGCATGCAAACCTTTTGGAGTGCAAGCAAGGGGCGGCTATTTATTTTTAAATTTTTAGGTCCTCCCTTTAAACCTGTAGGTCTAACCCTTTAAACTCGTAGGATTAGTCGTTTCCGAACTTGCATAACGAAAGGATCCGGAGCAAAGCTTTGTGAGATGAAGCTCCATAAAAAATAGAATCTTAATGAGACATTCTTATCATATGACTGGATTAATCGAGCAGTTTTAGCACACAGTTCATGCTCGTTAAAAAATAAACGCAAGATCCGAGCATTTTTAGCACATAGTTCATGCTCGTTAAAAAATAAACATAAGATCGAGCAAGTGTTTCAACCCGCGTTTAAGTTCGTTAAAAAATGAACTATCCCGGTAAATAACCATAGTGAATGTAATATCATCAGCCATTAAAGCCTTGGTCGTGTTTTCACCGTCACCTCCACTTTTCCATTGGCCCATCATTCACCTCCATATGATTGTTTACCCATTTTGAGGAACAGCTGCGAAGAGTGATTTCACTAGCCATCCTTGTGACACTACCGTGATTGGAAAATTCCAACCCGTACATGGAATCAGCTGCTAACCCATTTTATCACTCATTCCTCAAAAGACGAGTCATCTTTAAGCTCTTTTTATCTGACTCATAAAATATGAAAAGATTGCCGAGTTTTGGCCTTCCAGCTCGTTAAAGCGACCGGAAGAGCTATCCCTCCTCTAGATTTTAATCTTTTTGGACCTGAGGGATTATTGCACAAAAAGATCGAGCGCTTGTTTTGTTCGGCTCGTTAAAACTATCGAAAACTCATCCCTTCTGTATTGTTTTATACTTTTTCGGACTTAAGGGATTAGATGACGAAAAAGGACTTTCGGAGTTGACTTTACGTACCTTTTCAGACTCTCTAAGAATGAAAAGGACCGAGTTAACTTTGTCGTTAGACTCGTTAAAATCATTAAATAGCGACAAACTTGTCTTTAGACGAGAACGAGTTTCACTATCGCTAGGCTCGTTAAAACATAACGATGGGCTTGCCTGAAGGGCAAGTTATAGAACAAGCATATGTTATCCTCCTCAAGCTTGACAAAAATAAAGAGGTACTGGTCAGCAATGACTGGGGAAAAATTGGGAGAAACTCAAGAAAACTTTGATGGTAGCAAGTCGCTCTTGAACATGACACTTTTCCTCCGTACCACAATCGGGTTGGGTTGTTTCATTCACCGGTCACATCACCATGGTCTCGCCATACCATCCATATTTGTGGTAATGCTACCAATCCATCGCATAAGTGTCGTCATATGTTCAAGAGAAGTCGTTCAAAGAAGTCGACCGTGTCCCATCCACTGCCATACATTATCCTTCATCCTTTCATGACCGCCACCCTGAATCATATGTCATCAGATTGTTTTCACCTCCATCAAAATCATTAGCTCCGTTCCGTGTCACTGATGTGGGATTCATCAAGGCCCTCCTTTGACGGATCGCTTCTTGTTGACATCAGCTCATTATCCAAGAAGTTGATCTAGGAACACCCCCTTCAGTACTTTGAATCTTGCATGCCTCAATGGCAAGTTTCTCACTTCCGGTGACAGGTATACATCAATGACCTTCGACCGAAAGATTTTGCGTGGTGTTCGACGCCAAGTCCTTTATTCACACCACGTGAATTGTACTGCAGTACCTTGAGGGTCATTATCATTATCGGTGATTCCTCTCGCGCTTGTTAACGGTTTACCTCATTGACCGGTAATCAAGCGATGTCTTTCCATGTTCGACTTCAGAACATTTCTCACATGGATCGACTTGTACTTAGAGTGAAGATCGAATGAGTTTGAAGACCCCGGATCTAGTTTCATCCATCCGGGCTGCGATATATATTCAGGAAAAAATAAAGGCATTGACATGTACATCATTGCAGCAGATAATCATCCTACCCCAAAGGATGATAATTTCATCAAAATTATCAGTCTACCATCAGACGATTGTCTGTTCTATGTACAGAAAAATGAATTTATAAAGCCGAGCATGGGAATGCCCGCCTCAGCTAGATCATGACAGCAGTATGAAAAATAATGTATTGTATTGTATTGTATTACAGGTCTCCTCCCAGCAATGAATGAACTTCGGATCCCCCTGATAAAGCATTTCACCCGATAAACGGCCTCATACTTTAGGGGGCAACTGTTATAGACATTTTTGTGCCTTACAGCAATAAGCATGAAATGTCCATAATCTAAGGGATCCAAAGTCCCTAAACATGTTGTTCCTACCCCTAGAGGAACAAGGCTAACAAACCACAGCAATTCACAGAAGTTCTCCACCAAAAACTGCTCAAAAACAAGTCAATTCAGGATCAATTCAGAGGCTCCACTAGCTGTCTGCGCTAAAATGCAAAGTCTGCACTGGATACCTGCACTGCAATGCAGGTAGAAGCACTACCAGGGTGCGCTGAGCGGGAATTGACAAATGGCAAGTTCATTCAACAAGGTGTCAAGACCCTGGAAGCTTCCAGAATCTTCCTCAATGACACTTGCCTCAGTGAATTCGACTAGTGATGAGTAAGAGGTTCTCAATCTCCAAGTGGAAGCAAGAATCTCCAAGTGGAAGCAAGAACTGACAGAGGGAGAGGACACTAGTCAGATCTCAAGCTGACTCATCCTCTCTCCAAACATCTATATATGGATCTCTCCTCCATGAGATCTAGGGGCTGGAATTTTGTTATTGCAAAGAATTGCTGTTGGTTTGAGATTGGAATCATTGGGTGCTTAATGCTTTGAAGGAAGGTGAAGATAGGAATTTCATTTGCTGAGAAGGAGATGCTGGATTGGAGCCCTCTGGGTTGTATCTCTTCTTGAACCTTGTTATTCATCAATAAAGCTATCTTGGTTTCTCCTATATACTGGTGTATCTTTGATGTATGATTGCATTAGTATGTTTAGTTTATTTCTAATCTTAAACTAGTTATGAATATGAATCTATGTCTTTGTGTAGTGTTCTCTTCTTGTGATCTTGCAGAAACCTCTTGAAGTTGGGCGAGCGAGAAGGCAAGTAGCTGGGAACTCTCAAAGAGAAGAGAAACCGGATCGAGGGACAAACGGAAGACACCGGTTAGTCCATCCATCTCTCTTCATTCTTAATTCATAAAGGAAGAATACTAGAATAGCTGTCTCTGTTTGTTTCTAAGGCACTGTCACACCTTAGGTGGATAGGATCGTCCTGCATAGGCATTTTTCCCCACAACAAAGAGGAAAATTATATTTGAAAACAACAATATGAGAGTCATTGTTGCATTAGATCCATCAGAAGGATAAAGGTATATTGATCCAGTTAAAGAAGAGTACAGCACGATTGATATAGATAACATCTATCAAGTGATAGTTGAAGAAGAAGAATGGATTAACCCAACTACATATGGAAAGTTGATTTGGGAGCATAATAGCTCCTGTGCTTCAAATTCAGAAGAAGAATTAAAAAATTGGCAAAACAGGTTACATAAAGTGTCTACAAGGCGATGTGCAAGAGTGACTAAGCCACTTCACTGTATAACCTATGAGGTATGTAATTTTCCTTACTATGATGGGTTGGGTGATATAAATATTTTTCTTGAAGAATATGAAGAACATGTACCATAATGTCGAAGATTATTAGCCCTGGATATAGCCCTAAGAGCTACTCTTGCTACATGGTGGGGTAGACATAAAAAGAACCTAAGAACTTGGAAAGAATGTCGAATGTTGATATGGGTGAGGTTTGGTCAGGTAGACATAGAATTGACATATAAATATGATGGTCAAACTGACCCTAGAGAGCACAATGTCCAACTTTGTATGACAACATGGAAGGAGATTCCATAAGAAGAATGGGTGCATGTGTTCATCCATACATTGGAGACAATTCCTCAAAACTGGTATTTGGAAACAGAACTTCGACATGATACTACAATCTTAACAGAGATGGTTGATGGGTTTATATTGACATTTAGCTTTGAAGATGATTGTCCATATATAGATTCAGCCCTTCAGATAGTTAAAAAGAAGATTTTTGAGAATGAAATTCCACTCACTTGGCAGCCTGATTGGGCTATGCAACTACATAATGTACTGGAATGCTATAACATCACTACAGAAGAAGATGAAGACCCTCGCAATATTGACATAGTAGAATCTGAAGGTTACTGCGAAGTGAATGGACCTGAGTTAGAAATTCCTGATATAACGAAGCCATTAAAGACAAAGAAGGTGAATATAGGGTCAGAAGATGAGTCGAAGTTTGCAACCATAGGAGATTACTGGGATGAAGACACAGTCAGCAAAGTGACATATCTTTTGCATGAATACCAAGAGTTATTCCCCACTAAGTTATCATATATGAAAGGCATAGTAGGAGACTTGGGAGTTATGAGGATTCCTTTGAAGCCTGATGCAAAGCTAGTTAAGCAAAGGCCTTATAGACTGAATCCAAAATACAAAGAAAAAGTGAAGAAAGAACTTGAGAAAATGATAGCAGTTGGAATCATTGAACTTGTGGAAGAATCAGAGTGGGTAAGTCCTATGGTAGTACAAGAAAATAAAACACAGGGTGAAATCAAGATTTGTGTTGATTTAAGGAAGTTAAATGATGTGTGTCTACATGATCCATTCCCTACTCCTTTCACTGATGAAGTATTAGACAATGTACGAAGTCAAGAAGCCCATTCATTTACAAACATAGTTACCAATCAAACAAGAAAATTACCTAGTACCAGTTTTTTTGAGGTAGCAATAAATCACTTGATTTTGAAAAATGGTGATTCAGAATACATCGTTCTTTCTTTTGGAGCATATTTTTGGTACTTTAAATTTTTTTATGTATCAAGTATGAACATTTTTTTAAAATGTTAGTTATTTTCAAGTTGATTTTGAAAAGTGTTGATGCAACATCAACACATTTTTTTAGAGGGTTTATTTTTGACACTTTAAATTTTTTTATGCATCAAGTGTGAACAATTTTTTTTGTTAGTGATTTTCATCTTGATTTTGAAAAGTGTTGATAAGCATCAACCCTTTTTGTTTAAAGGGCTTATTTTTTACACTTTTAATTTTCTAATGTATTAAGTGTGGATAATTTTTTTTAAATGTTGGTGATTTTCATGTTGGTAATAATACATAAATAAATAAAACATGACCAAAAAAATTGAATATAAAAAAATAAAAAACCCATAAAAATGTAAAAAACAAAAAAACAAAAACAAAATTAACTTGTAAATATAAAAATAAAAAATTAACAAAAAACAAAAAACAAAAAATAAATAAGTAAATATCAAAAAATAACTAAATAAATGAAAAATTATATATATATATATATATATATATATATATATATATATATATATATATATATATATATATATATATATATATAATTTAAGGAAAAACAAATTAAACCAAAAAAAGCCTCATTTAAAAAATAATTATAATTACCAAAAAAAATTAAAATAAAAAAATTAAGAAAAACAATTTTGAAATTAAAATTTAAAAAAAAATCAATTAATATATATATATATATATATATATAATATATATAAAATAAAAATAATTAAAAAAAAATAAAAATAAAATAAAATAAAAATTAGGGATTTTTTTCAATTAAAATTATAAAAATATAAAAATAACGTTAAATAAATAAATAATTATTAAAAAAAAAATCCCCACCCCACCGCCGCTAACTGGGGAGGGCGAGGGAGGGGGTGGGCATAGAGCAAGAGAGGAGGGGGGTGCGGTGTGTCAGAGAGGAAGGGAGGGAGGGGCACTGGGGGGTAGGGTTGGGTGAAGAGGGAGGGTGACGAAGGGAAGGCAGAGGGACGGTGGTGGGGGTGGCAGGATTTTTTTTTTAATATAAATATTTTTTATTTTTATTTTTATTTTTAATTTAATTTTTTTAATCTTTTTTATTTTAATTTTTTTTGGTAATTATTTAAAAAAATAAATGAGGTTTTTGTTTCTTATTTTTATTTTTAGCTTTAAAAAATGGAATTTTTAATTTTTTTTTTATTTTTATTTTATTTTTTTTCCTTTTTACAAGTTAATTTTGTTTTTTATTTTTACATTTTTATGGTTCTTTTTTTTTTGTCATGAATCACCCCTTTCCACCCTCGTCCATTGAGCCTCAGGGTGGCTGAGGAAATTTATTTTTTTTAAGTTATTATTATTATTATTATTATTTAATGTTTTATTTTATTTTTGTAACTTTTTTTTATTTGGTTTTTATTTGATTCTAGTTTATTTTTTTTTAATTTTACATGGTATGGTTAATTTTTTTTACATTTTATAGTTTTTTTTTATCCTTTCTATATATTTTTTATATTCGATTTATTTTGTCATGTTTTTTTTTGTTTTATTACTTGTTATTATTTTTTAAATTTTTTTGTGTTTTTTTTTTCAATATTTGAATTTTTTAAGCAAAGTCTTTCGGTAGAAATCAAATAAGAGAATTTTTTGGCCGTTTCGAACCAACAAGGGTGGTTCATCATCAAGACCAGATGAAGAGGCAAACCATGGTATAGGCTTAAATCGAGAGAAATGAAGAGACATAATAGTCGTTACTTGAAATTATGTCTCTACATTGCTCTCTATTTAAGCCTATGCCATGGTTTGTCTCTTCATCTGGTCCTGATGATGAACCACACTTGTTGGTTTGAAACGAATCGGAAAAAAAATATCTTATGTGATTTCTACTGAAAGACTTTGCTTAATTAATTATGGATCACAGAAGCTTGAATACAAAAATTTGAATTTTTGTTTTCTTTTGTATTTTTTATGTTTTTTTTAATATTTGAATTTGTGTGTGTATGTTTATATATCTATATATATATATATATATATATATATAGAGAGAGAGAGAGAGAGAGAGAGAGAGAGAGAGAGAAATTGTAGGGTCTATGTCGATGCTTGACTAGCAACCCAATCCCACTATGTGCAATTTGATAGTTGATTTTAATTTTGTTATAATGAATAGAGTCTGCCCCCACAGTGTCAATTTCATGGTTGGTCTTTAAGCTTTCATTACAATGGGTTGAGTTCACCTACACTGCATGTCAATTGATAGTTGGTTTTTAATTTATTTATTTTTTTGCAATGTATCAAGTTGTCTTAGGCTAAGTCCACATGGGGTAGCTCAAGTGGCAAGGGCCGTGGAAATGAAGTCTCACCGAACCGGAAGTCTTGGGTTCAAATCTTGGGCTACCCCTCCCCCGTAGAGGGGTACATAATGGACATGTAAATCAGAGAGTCTCGCCCCAGCTTACAAAAAAGAAAGTTGTCTTAGGCTAAGATTTTAAAATCGCTATACATTTAGCATTTAAAAAAAAATTACTCTTGGTATAATAACTCTTTCATTCAGGTGTTCATTTTTTAAGTTTTTTTAGTCATAAAAATTTTCCATAATGTCATGGTTGAAATATTTTGAAAACTTAAGATTATTTTGTAGTCATAATCTTTGGTTTTAATTCTATGGTTGAAAAATTGTCAAGATTTTAATGTTTTTCTAAGTCGTGATATTTTAACTTTAGTGTTATGGTTGAAAAGAGTTATAAATGTCTTTTCCTAGCACCATGCTTGAAAATTGTTGGAATTTTAAAGTTATTCAAAGAAGTGATATTTTAAATTTAATATCATGCTTAAGAATCGTTGGAATATTAAGGCTTTTCAAAGACGTGATATTTTATCTTTAATGTCATGCTTGAAAATCATTGGATATTTAAAGTTTTTCAGAGTCATGATATTTTATTTTTAACGTCATTATTAAAAAATGTTGAAAATGTACACTGAAAAAAAGGACATTATTCTGGCATCAACACTTTTCGATTTCAAGTTGTTTTTTTCACCAAACAAAATGACTTTTATTGTTTTTTATTGTTATTTTTAAAAAATATTGAAAATTTACTCTGAAAAAAAAATGGTGATGCAGAATCAACAATTTTTATTTTTAGGATGTTTTTTCATGTTTTTTTGGGGTTTTTGGGCTCGAGTACTTGTTTTGAGGTAATAGTTCTCGTTTGATCAGTAACTATGTTTATAGGTGGATTTTAGGATGCCACCATATTAGAATTACACCAACGAATAGACCACCTTCGCTATAGAATGAGGTTCATATCAGTATACAGTGATACCTTTTGGGTTGAAGAATTCCCCTGCCATATTTTCAAGGGTAGTGGTTATAGCTTTCAAAGATTATATTCATAAGCTTTTGGAAGTATACTTCGATGATTGGATAATATTTGGGTTATTGAAGAAACATGTTGTGAACTTAAGGTTGATTCTCAACACATGTAAGCAGTATTAGATTTCTCTAAATATAAAAAAGTGTATATCAGTACCTTTTGGTATATTGTTAGGACATATTGTTTGCAAGTGGGGATTGATGGTGGATCCTGCGACGATTGTTATTATTGTGAATTTACCTCCACTGAAGACAGTTAGGCAGCTTCGCACCACACTGGGACATACAGGATATTACAGTTTATCAAAGGATATGATCAGATCACTGCACCTATGGAAACAATTTTGAAGAAAGATGTAACATTTCTATGGAATGAAGAGTGTCAAAGGAACCTGGAAACACCAAAATAAAAGATGGTAATTGTGTCTCTCTTGGTTTTCCCATAATGGAATAAGGAATTTCATGTTCATGTGGATGCTTCATGCATAGCTTAAGGAGTAGTACTAGCATAGCCTGGTGTAGGAGAAATAGATCACCCCACAGCTTTTGCAAGTAGGAAACTATCTAAAGCAAAAAAAGAACTATACAACTATAGAAAGGGAAGGTCTAGCTATGGTATATGCATTATAGAAGTTCAGACATTATTTGTTGGGATCACATTTCAAAATGCTCACAGATCACTCTGTACCAAAATACTTGGTAAACAAGGCAGTTTTAGGAGGAAAAAATTGTAGATGGTTATTACTATTTTAGGAGTATGACTTTGAAGTTGTTGTTAAGCGAGGAAGACTAAATGTTGGACCTGATCATTTTTCAAGGATAGAAACAGGAGAAGAACCAACAAATATAGAGGATAATCTTCCTAATGCACGTTTTTTTATATCATTGTAGAAGGTGAGCACTTTGCTGATATTATTCAGTTCTTAACCACAGGAATGGTCCCTTTAGAATACACTATGCAACCGCAAGAAAGAGTTGGTGGTTAAGGCAGTATGTTCTTCACTAATAGCAACGCATTTGTATAAATTGGGAACGAATGAAATATTGCACAAGTATGTTCCTAAGCACGAAAGACAGATAATTTTGATAGAAGCTCGTAGTGGTGCAATTGGTGGACATTATGCAGTGAAATCCACTCCGCAAAAAATTTAAGCCAAGACTATGGTGCACTACACTACACAAAGATGCAAAGGAATACTATCAACCTTGTGATATCTATCAAAGAACATGAAAACCTTCAAGAAGAGATGAAATGCCACTAGCACCACAAGTAACATTGCAGGATTTTGACAAATGGGCTATTGATTTTGTGGGACTAATCAATGCACTAGGGAAAAGACTGGTACGAGGTATATAATCACTGCGACCAATTATCTGACTAGGTGGGCAAAAGCACAGCCTGTGAAGGATTGAAGCGCAGAAACTGCTGCAAAGTTCATATTTGAGTATATTTTGTCCATATTTGGGTGTCTAAAGATATTGATGAGTGGTCAAGGGTCACATTTCTTGAATCAAACCATTGAAGAATTAACTAAGGAATTTCAAGTTTACCACCAGAATAACACTCCTTATCATCCTCAGGAAAATGGAACTACAGAAGCATTTAGTAAGATTCTGGAGAATGCACTCACAAAAGTGTGCAATGTGAATAGAAATAACTGGTATCTAAGGATTTCATCGATGTTGTGGGCATATAGGACAACATGCAAGAAACTGACAGGACAAACACCTTTTAGGTTGGTATATGGACAAGAAGCAACCATGTCTATGGAATACATTGTGCCAAGTTTGAGAATTGCAGCCTTCACAGACATGGAAGACTCTGATATAATGGAGGAAAGGATGTTGCAGTTACTTGCTCTAGAAGAAGACAGGTTTATAGCAAGTTTTCACTAGCAAGTACAAAAGGCAAGGGAGAAAGCCTCGCATGACAAGCACATCAAGCAGAATACATTCCAATAAGGAGATATTGTACTTTAATATCATAGAAAATTCGTGAAGTTCCCATGGAAATTTAAAACACATTTGTTAGGACCGTATATCATCAAGAAAATATTTGATGGTGGTTCAGTTCAACTCACAAAGCTAAATGGTCAAATGATTCTAGGACGAGTGAGTGGTATCAGATTGAAGGCATACAGGGATGACTCTGTCCCTTGAGCTTCACAATAAAGGATGAAAGGAGAAGAGTCTTAGTGCCACCTACAGTTGAAAGTGGGCACTGGACTATAAACTACTCTGCAAAAGGGAACTTCACCAAAGGAAGATTATTGCACAATATTCAGGAGTATGCCAGATTCCAAAGAACCATGACGAAGGAAGGATTGTTGCACCACAAGGGAAGGTTCATCGAATTTCACTAGAAATATGACCGTTTGATGGAAAAAGTTGTCGTTAAAAGAAACTTGTCATTAAAATGTGTGGGAGAAATGCATTTACGAAGCACATCTGGCCAGATCTAGTGCCATTTCTGAATTAAATGAGCAAGATCCAAGCTAATCGTGAGGTTCGAAATTCAAATTTTCTATAAAAGCCATGTCCTACTCCAGATTTTACACTTTTCTATCTGGAGAATTCGGTTTGAGAATTTGCGACCAAGTGTGAGACAAGTGTGTTTTTTAATGTCTGAGAGAAGTTTCGAATAAATTACCAAATATTTTGCAAAGAAAGGACTAGTAGGCATCATCGAAGCCCAGACTGGTAAATCCACAGCATCAAGTGTACATGTGGACCCAATGCATGAAGGGTCGTCACGAAAGAAACTAGCCATGGAAGAATAACCACAAAGAAGACAAGTGAAGAGACGAGTTGAAGCCTCTGGAGTAGAACTAAGGACATCCCGAGAAAAAAGGTAGTGAAATGGAAGCAAAAAAAGACCAAGCAAGATGAGAAACCTATGCAGAAGGCGAAGAAACTAGTGCAGAAGAAAGAACTAGAACAAATCCATAACAGCGAGGAGGACACAAAAATGCACCAGATGGAGACAGAGGGCACAAAAATTATCTCTATGTTGCCACCATATTTTCCACCAAGGAAATCAAGTGCCAAGCTGGTTAAAGATACCAAAGACATGAAATACGACACTTTCACACCGTTTCTACCCAAAAAATTGCCATTTGAAGGAGAATTACCTGGAAAAATTTCTCAATTGAAGATGGAGGATTGGGACTTCAATGGCTAAAGTAAGTATTTTCATTTCGATCTAAGTAAGTACCTAGAGTAGGTATACTATCCAGAGAGTGGAGTTACAAGGTTGGAGCCACACCAGAGGGCTCAAGGACTGTAGAGATCAGGCTTGTTGAACATGTTAAACATGCCACACTTTGGTAGAAGCACGTCTAACATAGCCTGTGTTCGATAGTTGCTGGTATTAGTGCAAGACGGATGCCTCTGGTTGGGGAAGAGGATCTCAATTGATTAAATGTTGATCAGAAGGATTATTGGATTTCCCTACCAAGGAAAGGACCTCGTTGAAGAGTTCGTTAACAAAAACCAAGAAAAGGCATTAGCACAAACCATGAAGGACAAGTATGGGCTAATAAAAAATTCACGAGGTTATGATATTAACTCCATCAGTGACCAAGGGGTACGCTTTTCCGCACACATCTTAGCCGAAAAGATAATGAGGAAGTGTAGAGCAAACGAATTCCCTGCAGTCATGGTTTCCTCAGCCACGCAGTGCAACAATGGGGGTTCAGTTCAACTGGGTTGGATATTTATGCAAGGAATTTTTGGAGAATTTTCGGGAAGAATAGGAAGAGGGTAAGACATTTCACTACGCGTGGTTGATCTTAATCATCGCGCTATTAGCATGGAAGGAGCCAGAGGATTCACAACTTCCTCTAGTCAAAGCAGATGTATGTGAAGCCATGTGGTATGCCTCACTCTAGCATACCAAGGAGCCATCACGCACACAAGAGAATGGGATCTTCTTTATACTGTTGGACATGGACTTGCACATGGTGATGAACCAACATCACAATATAGTAGAGTTTAAGGCAGACTTTCACAGGGTATATGTAAAGGCTCAGAAGGATTCGATGGAGACATGGCATCCCTTGCCATAGTTGGTCACTGAAGATGGCCTTCTCGGGATAATACAACACTGTTCAACAAAGTGGATGACCCCAACCATAGAAGACATTGGAGCAGAGAAGGACACCACGCCGAATGCGGGTCCAAGTGGAAAGGACAAAGGAAAAGACATAGATGAGACAGATCTAGAGCAGAAATAGGGTACCCAAGACCCTCTTAGCAATGAAGAGCCAATAAAGGAATCATCATTCATCATCAAAAAGAGGATACCTACAGCACCTACGGTGAGTGCAAGGAAGAAGCAGAAGGCGAAAAAATCTAAGGGCGCAATACCACTTGTCCTTACTGATGGGGACATCGACGAAATTGGAGACAAAGTCCAGGAAGTAATAGAAAAAGCATGGGACATGATTGATAATCACTACAAAGTGCTCATGGTAGATGTTTAGCAAGGTATTGTAGAGTTAAAGGCACTACCGTAGATAGCCAAACAGCTGAAACTGACGGGTCAACCACTACATCCAAAGCGACGGATAGAAACAACATTTGGACTTATGCAGATACCAACTGGAGCATTACAGTTTGAATCAATAGAAGACAAAGAGTGAGCAAAAGGGTGGGACCATGTCAATATAAACATCATCGCACTACCAACTCAGATATTGCATGAGTTCCACCAAGGTATAACAACTAAACTGCAGGAGTGAGAACAACACACTTCATTGTTAAATATTCAGGTGGAGAAGGAAAGAGCTTCGTAGAAGAAGGAGATAAATAAGCTGATTATGGAAATGCATGGAGCATGCAAGCAGCAACAGCAACTAGAGGAAGTCATCACAAAAACTTGTAGTATAGTTCTGGACGTAAAGGTCCATGAAGAAGAGTCACCAGTAGAGAAGGTCGCGAAACTTGGCCTCACAATAAGGAATTCAAAGAATAAGCTTGAAGAAATGAAGTTCAAGTATGAAGTGAATATTACTGAGCTGTAAATGAGGTTGCAGCTAGTCATGCCACTAGAAATACATGGGAAAAGGAAAATGAATCTAAAAGCTGCACTAAAAGGCATCTCCGACATAGTGGTGGACTTTGGTGAACTACTAGATGAAACTTTGCAGATTTGGACCTCACTACAGAAGGGTCCAAACATTCAGAGGATTTTAGAGGAGCTCTAGATGAAGCAGAAGTAGTTGGAAGAACTCTAGGCAACTGTGAAGACCTTACCAATCTCACAGAATCTCGCCAGAATTACTAAAGGACAGACTCTTCAAAAGCAGATTGAAGACCTTTAGAGAACAAAGCAGATTTTGACATAGAGGACTCAGTCGTGGCAAGATGAGGCCCTCCAACTATCATAGGAAGTAGATGGTAGGCTCAAGGAGCTATGATAGAGGGAGAAAGAAGTGTTGCAAAATATTTTTGAACCAACAACAGAGGCAGTACTAGAAGAAGTGCGTTGAGAAGAGAAGAAGGTAGCAGAAATACTTCAGCAGTATAATTCTTCCTACATGAGCATTGCAACAAATATTTGGGGCACAAAAACTAAGTGACTTGGTTTGAGTCACATGTGGGTGTTGGGGGTCTGTTGGGCATAGCCCAACTCAGCCAGATTTTTGCCAGATGTTGGGAAGAAATCCAAGTTTTGTGGAAGCACACAGTAGAAAGGATGCCAAAGAGTACGTAATGAACCACGCTACAGAGTAGCAGAGCACGATGAATACCATGTAGCAAAGTCACCACGCATAATCGAGGCTTCACGGCGAAGTCCCTTCCTTTACAAAAAAGCATTAAAATATTGTAAAGTTGTTGGTTTTCAGCTATAACCCCTTGTAATTCGAAAACCGTGGTATCGGGTCCATGGTAATATAACGATGTAAATCACTCATGTAATAGTATATATAGGGATGAATAACAAATAATAATGCATAGAATGATGAATTGGATCAGATCTATGTTTATGTGATACTTTTGTGGTCTGTATTTTGGAGGACGGGCGAGGCTCTGCAGCTATGTGTGCAGAGGCTTGCATATGCAGCTTCATGTGAAAATCGTCTGTAGCTTAGTTTGCAAACACCCTGCAGTTGTGTGCGCAGGGAAGAACTGTTTGTTGTACCAAATTTATATTATAAGAAATAGTTCTTGTGGACATAGTCCCAAATTGGGATGAACCACAATAAAATATGTGTCTCGATGTTCATTTGCTTATTATTTGCACTTTATTTCAATACTATACAGTTTATGAATGTGTATGTTATGCTTAAGTAATGAATGTAATTATGTGAATTAATGTATAAGTGTGAAGTAATTGGTTGAGACGAAGTTTTTTTATAAGAATTAAAGCATAAAAGGAAAACGGTGCCACAACACAGTATTCCTCAAGCTACAGAAACCTGGTTCTGCAACCTCCCATAATCACTTCGGTTGAGACTGTGATCTGCTTGTAGGTCATTGCCGAGAGGGCCAATGGTTGAGGGTTTTGTTGGTGCGCATCACACTTAGAACCTAGGTCCAACCCACCTAAGCCAACAAGCCTCATCTTTAATGTCTTCCAAATATTCCATTCCTGAATGCAAGACATCATATTAGGTTTATGCAATTGCAGGAGCAACACCAGGTTTCTTTATGAAAATTCCATGGCGAAGTTATGTGTAGAAGGGGTTATTAGGTTACCCTTCTAACCCAAATATCCAAACCATGCTCCCATCTCTAGAAGGTATGATAAAAAATTTACCACTTTACCTGGTTTCTAGAAAATGATATGAAAGCCTCAAATTGACTACCTTTAATGAATGGGATAGTATTTTCTTCTATCTTCTCTTCTAGAAATAAATTATGCATATACAGCTCACACAGAAGACACAGTGTATACTCATCCTGTCTTCAAAAAGTAGAAATAAAATCCATTACATTTTTGAACTCATATGGTTGTCCATATTGTGTTGCCTTCACTTTAAGCAACAGATATCGCTCAAGCAAATATAAAGCATAATTTCGAGCTAGGGACCTACATGCCAAGGAATTTGAATAAATATAGCAAATTTCCTTTGTTTTCTTTGTAGATTTCTTAAGGCGATCCTTTAAATGTTTTACTTCCTTTTTAGATGCTCTTAATTGTGCATAGGACTCATATTTTGTTGGTGTCGGAGATTTAAATCGTTGAAGAAACTCTTGATGTTCCCTCTAAGGCACCACTGCTCCCTGATATCTTGTTATACTTTGTTGTTGTTCCTCCATAGTTTTATGTAGGACTCTAATGGAGGCTTCTACAATCAAGGGAATATAGATAGTAACCTCTTTTGTTTGTACCCCTCTATCATTAAAAGTAAATGGTGGATCAGACTGAATTCCTATTTTAACAAGGGTAGGAGGAGCATCCATCATCTATTCCTCAGGATTCGTCTGGGTTCCTACTTCAATAGCGATAAGAACAAAGTCTGTCTGAGTACTGGATTCATTAAGGACATATATAACATTAGGTTGGACTTCCATTTCCTGATTTTCTTGCTTTTGTTTAGACCTCTTCACATAATCTCTATGAAACTTCTTACTACCATGTAACTAATTCTTTATTTGTACTTTTCCTCGCAGTTTCTTATTTTATTTCTTTAATTTACCAATTTCCTTCTGAAATTTCCCTTTTCCTTTATTTCTCCCAGCTTTAGTACATATGGTCATATGAACAGGACTGCTAACCAAGGTTGTTGGGGAGGAAACAACAACTACTATTTTGGCTTCTTTGGAAATAGTTTCCCGAGTGGGTTTGACTGTCGGTAGGTAATCATCTTACCTTATCATCACATCAGTTCCAGACTTTAGGAATTTCTCATCAGGAAAACCAATATGAGGTTCAGCTCAAAATCTAGTGTGATCATCTCGTTCTTCATCAACCAAATTTTCAAAATATTGTGGAATTGTTCACTCTAGAGAGGAAGGCTTTAGTAAAGTAGCAACAGAGTCTCTAGAACACCCCTAATACAAAACAACTTCAGGATTATTATCTGATTCCAGGATAATAATAGCTGCAGAATTCATTGGAGAAGTTACAGTCAGTGAATTTGCTGAATCTCCCTGGTCATGAGGACTTTCCAAATGAACTACAAGTTCTTCTTTTGAAGTGGTCGAGGCTTCTCCAAAATTCACAGTATCCAGTGAACTCTCTATCCCTTCTAATTCTTGGGCTATTGTTGTTTACTGCTCCATCTGTTCTGAGGTAGATACATTTTGAGCTGATTTTTCTTCTCCTTGAGTCAAATTTTACTCGGTTAGTTGCTCAAGAGGGTTCAAATAACTCTAACCCTACTTCACAAGTCTGGTTGATCTTCATATTCTCTTAGGTAGCAAATCTAGAACTGATGTCGTTATTTTCTCTACTCTATTGATTTTTTGAGGTTTTACAATTTATTCAGTTCCTTGTGGGACATTTTTTGTCATGCAATTTTTATTTAAATTTTCCTCATTTCCTTTCTCTAGCTGCTCATCACTAATTGGAAAATCCCTGAATGTTCCGACGACTGTTTCATTTTCCAAGGGAATGTCTTGACCACCGTTAGTGCTTTTAGGGAATCCTTCCCAATTCTGTTGAACTTGGGTAAGACTTCTTATGATTAATAGCTTGATGATTCCATGGTGACTTACAACCAAATATTGGTCCTTGGACCTCCTTAATCAAATGGGAGTATCATGCAATACTGAATTAAGAAATTATGGAAGGTTCAGAGTTACATTTTTCATCAACGATGCCATGAGTTTGATATGATTCCCCCTTTACTATGTCGTACCTTCCATCACAGCTGATGTATCACTAGAAAATCATTGCTACTTCCTTCCATGGTTCAGGTAATGAATTGGGGTTATAACCCTTCCCTTTTCTGATCAATTCTTCTCCAGTATTCAAGAATAGAAGGGCTCCATTCTAGAGAGAGGTGTGTATCTTGTACCACTTTTCTCCTTCCATCGAAAACCATGTTACTTCTATTATTGCACTTTCACTTACTTGTACCTGTAAATTTCTCACCAATGTTATGTCGTTGTCCAAACTCTTTGTGAATTCCAATGCTACCTCACCCCTATAACAGTTTTAAATACTCTATCCATCTAGCTTGAATCAAGATTTTGCATACCTCTTCTAAAACTTGTAATTGTGTAGTCTTGTATTGGACTAAATGCCCACCCATTGTTTAATTGTGCAATAGGACACAGTCTTGCAACTGGAAACAGCAGAAATGACAATATATAATAATAGTAAGATCGTACATAGTATAGAGGTTCGATGACATGCAATGGTGTTTGAAAATGTGAATAACAGTCATTTGTCAGTGCCAACCCCCCCCCCCCCCCAATAAGAGTAAATTTCGTTTGTGACCATTAATCAAATTCTAATAAGATGGAAGTTTTGGCATGTTTGAAGGGTAATGGTGTATTAATGCAATGCAATAAAGTGATCATCAAGAGGAAAAATAGGAATCGGAGTATATCTGAGATGTATGATGAAATCATTAAGATTTTTATGACTCGTGTGTTGTAATGATAATGCAATTTATTATGATCCACGGACGATGCAAACAAAATAAAGTTATGTGGAAATTTATACAAGGAATTAGATGGATGGAAAAAATAATTGTATCAAGTACATCATTAGAGAAAATAAAGGAGATTAATTTAGAATGTTGAATTCCCAAAAAAATGTGTTTCTAGTATGTATAATTATAATGAAATACTTCTAGAGAACCGACATCACCGATTTCTAGAAAGGTTTTAGGAATGTCCATAATAAATTTAACAATTGTTCTTTTATTAATTCTGAAGGAACAAAATATCCAAGCTATATTGTAAATTTTAATTTTACTTCAATACCACATGCATGTCCTCTGCTGCCGGTAGGCATCCATAGCCTCAACAGGAGGCATGCGCCCTGGTTTACTTCGGTAGAAAAACCCCAGATATAAGGTAGGTTTCTGCGTAGGAATATGACTAGTCTGATACCCCTGTTCGTTTAGGAAAATGGATTTGGACTGGAAAAAGATTCCCTCGTCAAAGGTTATGTGATTGGGACTGACAACAATCACCTTTGTCTATTTCGATGGACATCGCCAAGGGAGCGTTTTTTCTATGACGTGGATGGAACAATCTTGCTAATGCGAGAAATTCCATATGGTGACCTGGAAACTCTACTTTATACCTGGGGGCATGCAAACCTTTTTGTACGCAAGTGAAAAACGACCAGCGTAACTCTAACTCTGTAGTTTTACTAACTTCAAACTACTTAAGTTGGGTGATTGGTCTAATCAACCATTCACCTTTGCCGGGACCAACGGAAACAGAAAAGTAAAGGAGATGTTTCCCACCGAGAAGCTATCCTACCTAACCTTAGTAGTTCTTTAACCCCTAGGACAGTAGTTGGTCATTCCTAGCTTGCTTACAAAAGGCTTCGGAGCAAAGTTGTGCATGGGGAAAGCTCCCTAAAAAATGAACCTACTGATGAGACATCCTTATTATACGAATGGCATGAGCAGTTTTACCAAAGTTCAAGCTCGTTAAAAAATAAACCTCACCACGAACAGTTTTACGTAAAGTTCAAGCTCATTAAAAAATAAACCTCGCCATGAGCAATTTTACATGAAGTTCAAGTTCATCAAAAAATAAACCTAGTGATGAGAACGTGTTTCCATAGATTTCAAGCTCATTAAAAAATGAACCCCACCCCCGGTAAATAACCATTTTGATCTCATGACTATCAGCTTTTGAACCTTGGTCATGTTCTTACCATCACCTCCACTCTCCTTTAGCCGATCGTACGCCTCCATTTGATTGTTTACCCTTTTGAGGAATAGCTGTGATGAGTGATTCTATTAGCCACCCTCTTTACACTACTGTGATTGAAAATTTCCAAGCCTTACCTGGAACCAGTTGCTATCCAAAAACATCAGTCGTTCCTCAAAAAACGAGTCTCCTTTAAGCTCTTTTCATCTGAATCACAAAATATGAAAATATTGTTGAGCAATTGGCCTCTCCAGCTTGTTAAAGCGACCGGAAGTGCCATCCCCCCTCTAGATTTTAATCTTTTTGGACCTGAGGAATTATTACACAAAAATATCGAGCGCTTGTCTTGTTCGGCTCATTAAAACTATTGAAAAGTCATCCCTTTCATATTATTTTACACTTTTTTGGACTTAAGGGATTACATTACGAAAAAGGACCATTGGAGTTGCCTTTACGTTCCTTTTTAGACTCTCTAAAATTGAAAAGGACCAAGTTATTTTTGTCGTTAAACTCGTTAAAACAATAGCGAAAAACTTGTCACTGCAGACAAGAGCGAGTTTCATTGTCGCTAGGCTCGTTAAAACATAGCGACAGGTTTGCCTAAAGGGCAAATTATAGACCAAGCATATGTTATCCTCCTCAAGCTTGACAAAAATAAAGAGGTACTGGTGAGCAATCACTAGGGAAAAAGGGAAGAAAACTTGAATAGCTTCATTGGTAGCAGGTCGCTCTTGAACATGACACTTTCACTCCTTCACCATGATTGAGTCGGGTTGGGTTATTCTGTTCACCAATCATATCACCATTGGTCCACCATACCATACACCTTGGGGTTAACGCTACCAATCCATTTCAATGTCGCCGGTATGTTCAAGATAAGTCGCTCAAAGAATTCACCAACCTAGCCAACATCTCATCCGCTGCAATACCTTCACTCTCCATTTTTCATGACTGCCACCCTGAACCTTGTATCATCAGATTGTTTTCACCTCCACAAAATCATTTGCTCTGTTCCGTGTTGTAGATGTGGGATTCATTAAGGCCCTCCTACAACGGGTCACTTCTTGTCGACGTCAGCTCATTATCCAAGAAGTTGATTGAGGGACAACCCTTTCAGTACTTTGAAGCTTGCATGCGTCAATGGCAAGTTTCTCACTTCTGGCAACAAGTTTACATCAATGGCCTTTGACCAAAATATTTTACGTGGTGTTCGAAATCAGCTCATGTATTCACACCACATGAATTGTACTGCAGTGCCTTGAGGGTCATCATCATTATCGGTGATTCCTCTCGCACCTGTTAATAGCTTACATCATTGGCTGGTAATCAGGTGATGTCTTTCCATGTTCAACATCAAAACATCTTTTCACATGGATTGACTTGTACTTCGAGCGAAGATTGAACGAGTTTGAAGACCCTGGATCTAGTTTCATACATCCAGGCTGCGATATAATTAGGAAAATAAAGACATCAAACGTACATCATTGTTGCACAGATAATCATCCAAACTAAAGGATGATGGCTCTACCAGAATCATTAGTCTGCCACACAGACGATTGTCTGTCTTATGTACATGAATATGAATTTATAAAGCTGAGCATGGGAATGCCTGACTCAGCTAGATCATCAAAATATTGTGAAAATAATGTATTGTATTGTATCTTATTACAAGTCACCTTCCAGTTCAAAAAACCTCAGATCCTCATTATAAAGCATTTCACCCGACATCAAAAGGATTTACGACCTCATGCTTTAGGGGGAAACTTTTATAGACATATTTGTGCACTGCAACCCCAATCACATATGTCCATAAACCAAGGGCTTCTAAACCCCTAAAAGTTTTGTTTCATACCCTAAAGGAACAAGGTCAGCTGATTACACCATCTCCCAGAAGTTCTCCATGAAAAACTAGTCAAAACAGGACCATACAGACTGCTCCATGCATAGGGTGCGATGCATATCACCTATTACACACGGGGGGGTGCGATGCATACTGGAAATCCCTTCTGTAGGATGCAATGAGTGAGATCAGACAAATGGTAGAAGCAGTGTGCTAGGTGGAAACCCAGAGAATCTTCTAGAAACTGCTCGTATGACACTTGCCTCTCTGAATTCACCCAGGGATGAGTAAGAGATCTGAAATCTCCAAGTGGAACCAAGAAATATCAGTGAAATGACACTAATCAAAATCCTAGAAGCTGACTCACTCTCCTGTAAACATCTATATATGGATCCCTCATCCAAGAGATCCAGGGGCTGGAATTTTGTAATTTGCAAGCAAGTGTTGTTGGTTTCTCTTTGAAGACATTGTTCGGTGATCTTGCTTTGTATGAGGTGAAGAGGGATTTCATGCTGGGAGGATGATGCTGGATCAGACAACCTGCTTGTAATCCTCTCTTCTACTACTTCTATCAATAAATCTATTTGAGTTTTCCTCCATATGCTTGTATATCGTTGAATCTTGTTTGTGTGCATTTATATGGTTAATGTACATATGATCCTACATTATTTATGGTTATAGATCTCTATGCTTTGATGGTATTTTGTTGCCTTGACTCTACAAGTGTTCTTTGAAGTGGGATAAGTTAGGAAGGAGTGGTGAAAGCTATATCAAAGGAAAGAGGAAACAAGCAAGGAGACTAGTGAAAGACCGAGGTTGGTGCTCTCTGCTTCTCTCTCATTTATCTCTCATAAAGGAAAACACAAGTAACTTTAATCTGTTTGTTTCTAAGATAGCTACCCGTCTTAGTAGGACTAGCAGCTCTGAATAGACACTAGTTTTCCCAATAACAAAATGGCGACTCCACTGGGGAAAGAATAGTTTGTTTGTTTCATTACTATTGTTTGCTTTATAAACCACAGACGAAGCCTGAAGTTAAGCCATCTAGCCTTCGAACTACTTTTGCTATGCAACTGCAAAGTAGATCAACGCTGCTTCAGTCAATCTTCGGTTTGGTTTATGAACTGAACATATAGCTTGCAAACATCCTAAGTGCCCTGGTGGTAGCTCAAATAACCTCATTAGATCAGCCCCTGTTCTTTGTGTTTACTAACAATCATTAGCTCAGCCTAAATCCCTGAACTTGGCTACAAACTGTGAGCAAAAACCAAGCTCAGTCTCGTCCCTGGACCATCGCACTGTCTCTTCTTAGCAGTCTCGATGCATTGCACCTCCCGTGTGTTGTAGGTGAGATGCATCCATGTTTCCCTGTGTTATAGGTGCGATGATCAGATGAGACTGTTTCTGCCTCCAGATTTTGGTTTTTTCTTCATTTTCTTCAACTTTATTCAGTATTTTTGTTGTCTGTGATCAGTATATCTATGTTGAAACCATCTTCTTTTGCATTATTCAGCCTCCATCGATAAAGAATTGTGAATTTTTTTTATGTATTTTTCGTCATTTACAGTTCTCTTGTGCAAATAGTAGCTTAATCGAACTGTCGTCTTTTGATTTGAAAGTGTCGCAAGTCTCATTTTTAGTTAAGAAAAAGAGTATTACAAAGCATTCCTCTTTTAGACAGTAGATTACACTTTTTCCATTGTATTTGATTTGAATCACTAGTATTTCAAGTGTCGAAAGCAATTTTGAATTCGAAATCACAAAGTGTCTTCTTGGCTTTACTTTCATTTTTTGAAAAGAAAATTGTTAGTACCGTCGCTTTGAAAGAAGATAGTTCAGATCTATACTTTGTTTTCTTTTTTTCATTTTCACATTAAGGAAACTAAAAAAAAAATACATGCATGTGCATTTGCATTAAGACTACATGCTGAAGTTGATTTAGGAAAAGTTCATCTAGTGTGTGCTCTCTTCTCTATGTTGAAAGAATTTCATTTCTCTTTCCTTAGTAGCTAGGATTTTCATTGCAAAAAGAAAATAAACGATTGTTTATCATCTTAGATTGCATATTTAGGAATTATATATCTACATCACGTGGTGAACCTTAAAGGCAAACTTCTTAAGAAAGATCAACTGTAAAATAAACTTCAATGAACATAAAAACACTTTGGAACCTAACGCACAACATTTATAAGTCTAGGCTAGAGACGTATTCCGGCATCGTAAAGCCTGGTAACTATCACTTTCATCATAGGTTGGGTGATTCCTCCTCTTTGAGATGACAAGTGCCAGTACGGACTTGTGCTCCCACGTACCATCGAGTATATATTGGGAGATCACAATAGGCTACATCCTTTATCCTTAAGAATCCATGTCTGCTACCCTATCGATCGCAATGCACTGAACACAGTATTTAGGAAGATTGACTGTCATACCATAAAAAGTATTCTGCAGTTTTTCAATTGGTTTGGTAATCCCTGTATCTAAATTTCCAAAGTAGTCACTTTTGTTCCTTTTCAGGCTCCTTAAAAGAAAATTTTCATCTAAGCACTTGTCACTTCAAGCTCATTAAAAATTGAAGGCGACTAGAGTCGTCTTTAGCTTTTTCTCGACTCTTAAAAATTGAAAAATCAAGTTGTGTCAAAGCGTCATAAAATTTATTTTAATCGGAATAATTTCATTGTTCCCTCGTTGGTATTTAGGTTGAGAAATGGAGTCTACCAATCAAGGATTTCCCCTTGGGGGAAATCCTAGTCCCTTCTCCTCTTGGGGGGATGTTGGTGCTCCACACATGGCCACATTGTCCCTTCCAGGACTCACAATTGGCCTGCCCGTATGGCTTTTCTTGACCTCTTTCATTCAAAACACTGCAATTCCTTAGCAATCAAATCAGCAACCAGATGATACTAAATTTGCTCCCCCACCTTCTACTTTGTTTGTTTCTCCCTCTCCTTCTTCCTCTTCGCTTGGTGAAGCTAGTAACACTAAAAACCAAGTAACTAAGAAGAAGAAGAAGAAGCCAACGACGAAAGGGGGCAACCATGCATTGTCTGGCGAAAATCCACACACTGCACAATCCAAACCTAAATCTCCATGTGTCATTTGCAAGGGAGACCACTATCATCGAGATTGTCCCTGCACTGGTCTCCCCGCTTGCACAATCCGGTGTCTTCAACCGCTGACGATCATGTTGAAAGCACACCGTCAACTAGTGAAAACAAAGTCAATGGACAAAAAGGAAGATCCAAATTTCCTTGTAAACTATGTGAAGGCGATCATGCCCTCCACCATTGTCCCTTCTTAGATGAAACCAAAAGAGTCTTAGATAACCATCCTGCATCATTGTAGCGACTTCCTCTTGGATACAAGAAACTCTTGCAAAGTCCATCGCTAGTTGAAAATCCAACTGACACACCATTGTTGTTGATCGAAGCACCTATCATTGAAGATAGACCCTTTGAGTCCACACCGGACCAAAGTCAACAGGTCGAGACGACAGTTGACCCAATCTTGTCTTCAGAGGACCCACCTTCAAATGATACTGTCATTAAAGAGAATGAGAATGCCACCATTCAAATTCTTTTTGTAAACACAGACTCCGATGAACATGGGGGAAATCTACCCATTACTTTACCACAGGAAGGAGGTTCGTCAGATATGTATTTGGTCGTTTATTTGGTCCCACCTCCAAGCAATCTAGTCATTTCCTTCGATTGGAATCTTCTAGGCAGACCCCGCCTACCATCTAATGTACCATTCCGAATCATAGTACAAGCTTACAGAATGATCATGGTCAGTACTATTATAGATGAAGGGGCTTTCTTGAGTATCCTTTCCTCAAATGCTTGGAAAGCGCTTGGTTCGCCATCACTTTTGCCTTAGACTTGAAATCTGACAGGCTTCAACAAAGGAACCAATAGACTGTTAGGGATCCTTCCAAATTTGCATATAACTTTGAGAAGGAAAACCATTTATTTGAATGTGATGGTAGTCCAAGGACCTCTAGATTACAATCTATTCCTTGGGCGTGACTACATTTATAGTATGGGAGCTATCGTTTCCTCACTCTTCTGAGTGATGTGTTTTCCACATTAAAGCAGAGTGGTCCACCTAGTTGACCATCTTCCATTCCCTGGTTCAAACACAGCTATTAGTAAAATGCCATCCCTAACTGGTATTTTTGAACAAGTAATGTCTAATAAATCTTGACTTCGTCCACCTGATGATCGCGAGTGATTCGGTGATCGTGATTGAAAACCTAGGAGTCATGCGCCCTGGTCTGCTTCGGTAGAAAAACCCCAGATATAAGGTAGGTTTTTGCATAGGAATATGACTAGTATGATACCCCTATCTATTTAGGAAAATGGATTTGGAATGGAAAAATATTCCCTCGTCAAAGGTTATGTGATTGGGACTAACAACAATCACCTTTGTCTATTTCGATGGACATCGCCAAGGAAGCGTTTTGTCTGCGATGCGGATGGAACATTCTTGCTAATGCAAGAACTTCCATATGGTGACCTAGAAACTCTACTTTATACCTGAGGGCATGCAAACCTTTTTGTACGCAAGTGAAAAGTGACCAACGTAACTCTAACTCCATAGTTTTACTAACTTCAAACTGCTTAAGTTGGGTGATTGGTCTGATCAACCATTCACCTTTGTCGGGACCAACGGAAACAACAAAGTAAAGGAGATGTTTCCCACCGAGAAGCTATCCTACCTAACCTTAGTAGTTCTTTAACCCCTAGGACAGTAGTTAGTCATTCCTAGCTTGCATAAAAAAGGCTTCGGAGCAAAGTTGCGCATGGGGCAAGCTCCCTAAAAAATGAACCTACTGATGAGACATCCTTATTATAAAATTGGGACGAGCAGTTTACACAAAGTTCAAGCTTGTTAAAAAATAAACCTCACCACGAGCAGTTTTACGCAAAGTTCAAGCTTGTTAAGAAATAAACCTCGCCATGAGCAGTATTACGTGAAGTTCAAGCTCGTCAAAAAATAAACCTAGCGATGAGCAAGTGTTTCCATAGAGTTCAAGCTCATTAAAAAATGAACCCCACCCCCAGTAAATAACCATTTTGATTGCATGACTATCAGCTTTTGAACCTTGGTCATGTTCTTACCATCACCTCCACTCTTTTTTAGCCGATCATACACCTCCATTTGATTGTTTACCCTTTTGAGGAATAGCTGTGACGAGTGATTCTATTAACCACCCTCTTTCCACTACTATGATTTAAAAGTTCCAAGCCTTACCTAGAACCAGTTGCTATCCAAAAACATCACTCATTCCTCAAAAATGAGTCTCCTTTAAGCTCTTTTCATCTGACTCATAAAATATGAAAAGAATGCCAAGAAATTGGCCACTCCAGCTCGTTAAAGTGACCGGAAGTGCCATCCCTCCTCTAGATTTTAATCTTTTTGGACCTTAGGGATTATTACACAAAAAGATCGAGCGCTTGTCTTGTCCGACTCGTTAAAACTATCAAAAATTCATCCCTTTCATATTATTTTACACTTTTTTGGACTTAAGGGATTACACTATGAAAAAGGACCACTGGAGTTTCCGTTACATCCATTTTTAGACTCTCTAAAATTGAAAAGGACCGAGTTATCTTTGTCGTTAAACTCGTTAAAACAATAGCGACAAACTTGTCCATGCAGAGAAGAGCGAGTTTCACTGTCGCTAGGCTTGTTAAAACATAGCAACAGGTTTGCTCGAAGGGAAAATTATAGAACAAGCATATGGTATCCTCCTCAAGATTGACAAAAATAAAGACATATTGGTTAGCAATGACTGGGGAAAAAGGGAAGAAAACTTGAATAGCTTCATTGGTAGCAGGTCGCTCTTGAACATGACACTTTCACTCCTTCACCATGATTGAGTCGGGTTGGGTTATTCCATTCACCGGTCATAGCACCATTGGTCCACCGTACCATCCACCTTGGGGTTAACGCTACCAATCCATTTCAGTGTCGCCGATATGTTCAAGAGAAGTCGCTCAGAGAATTCACCAACCTAGCCAACGTCTCATTCGTTGCAATACCTTCACTCTCCATTTTTCAAGACCGCCACTCTGAACCTTGTATCATCAGATCGCTTTCACCTCCACAAAATCATTTGCTCCGTTCCGTTTCGTAGATGTGGGATTCATTAAGGCCCTCCTATTATGGGTCACTTCTTGTCGACATTAGCTCATTATGCAAGAAGTTGACTTAGGGACAACCCTTTCAATACTTTGAAGCTTGCATGCCTCAATGGCAAGTTTCTCACTTCCGGCGACAGGTTTACATAAATGGCCTTTCACCGAAAGATTTTACATGGTGTTCGACATCAGCTCATGTATTCACACCATGTGAATTTTACTGCAATACCTTGAGGGTCATCATCATTATCAGTGATTCCTCTCGTGCCTGTTAACAGCTTACATCATTGGCTGGTAATCAGGCGATGTTTTTCCATGTTCGACATTAGAACATCTTTTCACATGGATCAACTTGTACTTTGGGTGAAGATTGAACGAGTTTGAAGACCCGAATCTAGTTTCATCTATCCGGGCTGTGATATATTCAGGAAAATAAAGACATCAAATGTACATCATTGCTGCACAGATAATCATCCAAACTAAAGGATGATGGCTCTACCAGAATCATCTGTCTGCCACACAGACGATTGTCTGTCTTATGTACATGAATATGAATTTATAAAGCTAATCATGAGAATGCCCGCCTTAGCTAGATCATGAAAATATTGTGAAGATAACGTATTGTATTGTATCTTATTATAGGTCACCTTCCAGTTCGAAAAACCTCGGATCCTCATTATAAATCATTTCACCCGACATCAAAATGATTTACGACCTCATGCTTTAGGGGGCAATTGTTATAGACATATTTATGCACTGCAACCCCAATCACATATGTCCATAAACCAAGGTCTTCTAAACCCCTAAAATTTTTGTTTCATACCCTAAAGGAACAAGGTTAGCTGATTACATCATCTCCCATAAGTTCTCCATGAAAAACTACTCATAACTAGTCAAAACAGGACCATACAGACTGCTCCATGCATAGGGTGCGATGCATCTCACCTATTACACATGGGGGGTGCGATGCATATTGGAAAACCCTTCTGTAGTGTGTGATGAGCAAGAGCAGACAAATGGCAAAAGAAGTGTGCTAGGTGGAAACCCAGAGAATCTTATACAAACTGCTCGTATGACACTTGCCTCTTTGAATTCACCCAGGGATGAGTAAGAGATCTAAAATCTCCAAGTGGAACCAAGAACTATCAGTGAAATGACACTAATTAAAATCCTAGAAGCTGACTCACTCTCCTGTAAACATCTATATATGGATCCCTCATCCAAGAGATCCAGGGGATGGAATTTTGTAATTTGCAAGCAAGTGTTGTTGGTTTCTCTTTGAAGAAATTGTTGGGTGATCTTTCTTTGTATGAGATGAAGAGGGCTTTCATGCTGGGAGGATGATGCTTGATCAGACAGCCTGGTTGTAATCCTCTGTTCTACTACTTCTATCAATAAAGCTATTTGAGTTTTCCTCCATATGCTTGTATATCGTTGAATCTTGTTTGTGTATACATTTATATGGTTAATGTACATCTGATCCTACATTATTTATGGTTACAGATCTCTATGATTTTATGGTATTTTGCTACCTTGGCTCTACAGGTGTTCTTTGAAGTGGGACAAGTGAGGAAGGAGTGGCAAAAGCTCTATCAAAGGAAAGAGGAAACAAGCAAGGATACTAGCGAAAGACCAAGGTTGGTGCTCTCTACTTCTCTCTCATCTATCTCTCATAAAGGAAAACACAAGTAACTTTAATCTATTTGCTTCTAAGATAGCTACCCATCTTAGTGGGACTAGCAGCTCTGAATAGACACCAGTTTTCCTGATAACACATGTATCTATATTTCTCTTAGCATAGAATGTTGATTAGTTGTTGCTTATTCATATTTATGTTAGCTTACAAGGTTAATTAGATGATGCTTATTCATATTTTCTTTTAGCTTAGAAGGTTAATTAGTTGTTGCAGTTAAATAGAGTAAAATTGACCAAAACATCTGTGACTGTGACCCCCAACTCATCTCCCTCATGGGAGCATGATTAGAGGACCCCGCCATCACATCCCAAAAATAGAGTGTGATTTCTTGTTCATTCCATAGATCAATTTTTGGCATTAGTTAGATAGTTTGTTAATGACTTTTTGGAAATATTTACATTTGGTGTCTTGCTTCACACATGATTGTTGTATCTTAGAAGGTAGACATTGCATAGATCAAGTTCTTAGTATTACTTGAACAGTTTTCCAAATTCAATTAATCTTTTCCACATTTACTTGTACTATTTTTTCAAATGAAAAGAGGAACAAGTGCATGTGTTGTTGCAAGGTTGTTGGATCTGTAGGCAAGGAACCATTTTACCAACTCTGTCTAGGCCTTCTCCATCATCTTTTGATGCATACCAACTCATGTTCTTGATCTCTATTTTTTTGGTCACCGTGAGCAAACATCTTAGCCGAAATCTATCCTTCTTGAAGTGTTGAGTTTGGCTAGGGTTGTTGATCACCTCCCTACATTCCCCATAACCTTCATCTAGATTTCCATCACTCCATATCATCATTCTTACCCTTCAAACCCTCTCAACAAACTTTTTGTATCATTTAGGACTTCCTGAAGTAGTTACAGTAATCTTGTAGCAACATCCTGTAGTACACCGGTAACAGCCTGTTTTGACCTGAAATGATAGCATAACTCAATTTAGGAGTAGATTGACCCCTCATATTGGAATCCATGACCAAAAGTACCATCTAGGCCATTCCCTTCATTCCTTTTCCTTTCCTACAAGATCAAATAGCATTAGTTCTTTCATTCCGAATTTCGCAATTAGAACTTTACTTAATCTACAAGTGTGAATTAGCTAGATAGTGCATGCATTCTTAAAATGTGAATTGGTAGGATATTCTTTTGTCTTCAAGAAAACCTGATAGCTAGATGATTGATTTCAAAGTAGAATAGTTTCTTTTCTATAGTTAGCATAATCCCTGTGTTCGTTCATAGCATTTATAGCTTGACAAAATTTACAAATTTTAGTTGAAAATCATTTTACTTTATTTGCACTGGGACTAGCCTTCACATTCTGCTTTCAGTAGTTGATCTCCTTTGAGTTCAGTAGAGGAATGGTATTGGAACCCTAATGATCAAGTGACCTAGTTGAGGGTGGCATGAGTAGAATGAATCTACTCTGTATATAGCATTTTCATCTCGAAGTTTGTACAAAACCCTGGTTTGATAAGTAAAGTTGAATAGCCTATGGAAGTTGCATCACTCTTAGTGTAATACCAGGGCTCACCATTGTTTTGGTGTTGTTTCCAAAGAGGTGTCAAGGGAGATGTTATTTCTACTTTTCTTTCTGTTTTGCATTTAGTTTTGAAAAAATCACATAAAAACAAAAAAAATATTTCATGCCTTGTAGGAGTAGAGACACTTTAGGAAAATTCTTCCCAAATACCCCCACTCCATCAAATAGTCAACCTTCACTCTTCTTCGGTGACTTTCAACTTCCCTCTCTGACTGCAGGGGAGTTAGAAGACCCCTTAGGTGAACAACCTGAGATCTTTGAAGAACCTATTGGGGAAGAAGAAGAAGAATCCATTCCAAATGTCCACACCATGGCTGAAAACAGAAATGAGGATGTTTTTCCCATCATAGAAACTAATGGAGATGCTAGGATGAAGAATATAAGCCCTTCTACCCTTCCTCACTTCCATGGCTTAACCTCAAAGGACCATGATAATTTTTTGTTTGAGTTTTTTGTTGCTTGTATGACTTATAATTATACCACTGATGACCATAAGCTGAAGTTATTCCCATCCACCCTTAAGGATGCAACCTTGCGCTGGTTCATGGGTCTACTTGGGGACAGCATCACTACTTGGGCTCAAATTCATCAATCCTTTAACAACAAGTATAGGGACTATTGTAGGTCCAAAGAAACCAAAGAGTAAATCTTTAGAATGAATCTTGAACCTGAGTAACCCCTGGAAGACTATGAGGAAAGTTTATAGGTCAGTTATAGGAGGGTCGGATGCACCCTTGATCCTGAATCACTCAAGTTAGTCCTTCTTGGAGGAATCAGGGAGGACATACTAGAAACCCTAAACATGTTGTATAGGTGAGACATTTATCATTTACCCTATGAAAGCATGAAGACGTTATTCAAAAACCATTCTAGGGCTGCTAGGAAGAAGGATAGGTCTAGTCAAGCTTTGGCTAGTTCCTCTTCCTCCACAACATCCATCCAAGAATTAAATTGGGAACATGTTGGGGGACTTTAAAAGTGAAATGTTGCATACCTTTTCTCTAAAATGGACACCATGCAGATCAAAAGGAGACAAGAGGAATCATAGTGAGCCTTAGCTATATTTTTCCCTAAATACACTAGAAGGCGCTCCAGAAATGAATTTCCATTAAATGTTATAGGGTTCTGCTCAGTCTGTGAGGAAAACCATTCCTCAGATAAGTGTCCTTTTTTTCCTAGATTTAAAGTTGTATACCAAGGGGCAAAAGGCGGGGCTGAACAACTCTTGTTTCATCAATCAAAGGAGGCCTCAAGGACCTCGGTCATAGCAGTAGGGCATGTAAGGTGCATCTTAATCCTATTACCATCCCAACCATAATGTACCCCTACCACCTTAGTACTCTTCCACTCAACAATGGTCCACACCTTCTCATTGGCCTTATGCACCTCAATATCCTCCCCAACCTATCAATCAAATATTTCAGCCATATGCTTCTACACATGCTCAGTGGAATAACCCATCACAAGGTTGGAGGCCTCAACTCAACCAACCTCCTACTTTACTACCTCCACCTCCATCTCAACCACAACTCATTTATCTTGCTCCACCCAAGCAACCTCAGATCCTTGGTCAACCAAATCTGAACACAAAAAAAAAGCAGGCACAACAGATCTATAGTGGAGAGACATCTTACCCTACCTATGTTGTGGAAATTCAAGAAATTAGCCTTAGGTCTGGAAGAGCGCTCCCATATAACCAACCTCCATCTCCACATGAGGATCTTGAAGAGGAAAATGAAGAGAGTATCCCTCAAGTAAATCCACCTCCTTTTCCTAAAAGATTGATCCATCCTATCCAGAACACCCCAGAAGAGACTGAACTTCTAGGAGAATTGAAAAATCTGTGTGTTAAAATCCCACTCCTCCAAGCTATAAAGGATGTTCCCATCTAAAATAAGCTTATAAAAGATAAATGATTCAAACATATTGGGAGGAGAATAAATACAGCCCTACAATTAATGTTATTGGTCAATTGTTTGATCTAATGTTGGGGAGAGTGATTTTCCCAAAGTATTTAGATCCTGCGAGTCCTATGGTATATGTGCACATTGATGGAATCATTGTCCCTCACACCTTGATTGATTTTGGGGCTGCCATCAATGTGATGACTAAGGAAACCATGCTCAAGCTAAACCTCCAAGGATCCTTGAGAAAGACCACCACAGTGCTGCAACTTGTAGATAGTCGACATTGGCTCCTAAGGGAGTTGTTCTGGATGTAATGGTATCTATTGACTCCTAGGAGTATCTTTTTGACTTCCTAGTTCTCCCGCCCAAGAAAAAATTCAATGTTTATCCTCTCATCCTTGAAATACCATGGATAGCCATTGTTGATGCTTATATAAGTTGCAGAGTTGGTAACATGACAATTAAGAATGGGTATTTGTCCAAACAGTTGGTATTGTACCCTCCTGCTCAACCATCCCTTGAGTATGACTTACCCCTATGGTTGGAATAGGAGGAGGAAGATGAAGTGTATCATACAACATCCCATCCACTGTTTACCCTATATGTTGCTATAGGAGAGGTGAAACCTGATGAAAATGGCCTCATTGATAAAATCCTCCAGAACCATCCCCCCAACACCATGCCTCTTGATGAGCTTGTGAAGGAATCTGAGGGTAATCCTTGGACTGAGTTATGCCTAGTGGATCCAAGTCCTACACATGTCAAAATGGTAGAATTTGTTCCATCTAAAACCTTGAATATTAACCCCTCTCTCTTAGTCAACTAATAAGAGAATGTGTCCAAAATGTTGACAGCAAACTTAGATGCCTTTGATTGCAGCTATAAATAAATGAAAGGGGTGCATCCTTTAGTGTGTACTAATCACATCTACATCAAGGAAGGATGAAAACATGTGCACCAACCTCAGAGGAGAATGAACCCAACCCTCAAATACATAGTGTAGGAAGAATTGCAAAAGTTGTTGGATGGAGGTTTCATCTACCCCATCTCAGATAGTGAGTGGGTGTTGTTGGAATTATGTCGCAGGTGTTGTCCTTGATGGAAACTCACTCAGATGACAGATCACAGTGCAGCAGGTTAACAGCACAAAGTTATAGATCAAACTTCACAGAATGAAGAAAGAGAGGTATACGCAGGTTCACTATTGGTCAAGCCGCGTGTACACGCGGGTTAACTGTGTTCAAGGTGCATATACGTACACATGCACCTTCACTGAAGGAAAGGCGCATATACCTTGGAAAACTAAATTTTTGGTCCGAAGTATTTGGTCCATGGTATTTTTGATCCATAGTATTGGTCCAAGGTATTTGATCCAAGGTATTGACCCTAGGTATTTGGTCCAAGGTATTGGTCCGAAATGGTTTTGGTCCATGGTATTGGGAAAGGTCTAAAACTATAAAAGGAGGAGAAGATCATTAGGCCAAGACACTTAAGCATTGAATATCTGATAAAGGGTGAGATCTAGTATGCAGGTTATTGGGTTATGGTGCATTGTTGGATCTGAACCAATGATGAACATTAGCACTTGATGAAGGATAAGATCTAATGATCTTAAGGCTTGAAGAGAATTATCTTTAAGTGGTTTGATCATTTATCTGAATAACTGGCACATATTTTAATCTGTAAATGTGACGATCTGGGTATGACTGAAGTCTGGAAGTGTTGTAATATTTAAATCATCATTTACAGATCTGTACACAGTTTCACTTTAGAAAATGCGCGTACACATGCTAGTTCTGCATATCGAAACAGTGTATACATCATAAATTTGATTTGCAAATCTGTACGTAGGTTCACCTTGTGGAAATCACATCTGCACACAGGTTCGACACATGGAAGTAGCGTATACCTTATAAAATATGCTTTAGTTGCTTATGTTTGTTGTTGCAGTGCTCTGGGTTCTGGCTTGGGTCCTGGTTACTGCATTCTGGTGACAGTATCCTGAATGATCAAATTGATGGGTTGTCAAATGATTGATTGGTTCGGTTGTGGTTGGTTCAATAGGAGATTGGTTGATGCAGATATAATTGATGATTGAATGATGTTGTTGATGGATCCAGTCTGAAAATTTATGAAACTTGGTCCCTGGAAGAAAGGAGAAGGTTGTAGCCTTCTGTAGGTCGGCACCTATGTACTAGTAAACATATCAGCTAGTACAAGAGCTAGGGGGTTGTAGCTCCCTTCTAGTAGAAGCTGGAGAATGAGAGAAGGTTGTATCCTTTTGTAGGTAGAAGCCTGCGTACTGGTATAAGGCTACACCAGTACAAAAATTGTAAACAGAATTCTCTTATTATTAAAAGAAGACAGAGACAATTGCAGCAGGTGTTTTTCACCCACATTGGGTTTCCACCTTATATCTTGGTGTTTATGTGTGTTTCTTATGTGTAATGCTTCATTCTACTTTTACTGCACTGTCTAATGAATTTCTGATATACTGATTAAAGTTCACTACATGATAATTCGGGTAAATCAAAATATCTTTGCATATACGTTGGTTTCATTAAGTATAGTTGCATCTACACTCTAGTTCACTTCACTGAAGTAGCGTATACAAATCAGTTTTGAAAATTAAGTTTTTGGTCTGATAATACTAATTCACCCCCCCTCTCAGTATTATTTCCAACAATTGGTATCAGAACAGGTCCTTCAAAAGAAGCTTGATCGCTTAAAGGAAGATCCATCATCATGAGTAATCAATAAAGGGGGGGATCCATCAGACCGCCAATCTTTGACGGGAGCAACTTTGTTTATTGGAAGGTAAGAACCACAACCTATCTTCAATCTCTTGGAACAGATGTCTGGGAAATCGTGGAAGGAGGATATACATTTCCAATAGCAATTCCTACAGATACGGCAGGTAAAAAGCAATATGAAACTGATGCCCAGGCTGTCAATACATTATTGGGAAGTCTGTCACAATTAGAGTTTGTCAAAGTTATGCAGCTCAAATCCGCCAAAGAAATATGGGACAAAATCATTCTAAGCTACGAAGGAGACTCTCAGGTAAAACATGCTAAACTGCAAACTCTCATAATTCAATATGAAACTCTCAAGATGCACAATGATGAAAGTATAGCTAGTTACTTCTTACGTATAGATGATATTGTCAATTCCATGAAGAATCTGGGTGAAGATATAAAGGAAGTTACTTTAGTTGAAAAAGTTTTAAGATCCTTATCTGCTAAGTTTGAATCAAAAGTATCTTCCATAGAAGAAAAGCAGGATTTGCAGACTATTACTATGACACAGCTGCACGGAACCTTAACTGCCTTTGAGATGAGAAAAGGAGGTCCATCAGATATGAGAGAAGTCGCGTTTAAAGCTTCAGCAAAAGGAAAAGAAGAACTCAATGAATCAGGACATATTTCGGAAGGAGAAGAAGAAGCAAACTTTGTTAAGAACCTTCAATGGGGTTCCGGAAGATTCAGAGGTAAACTACCTTTCAAATGTTTTGCCTGTGGTAGAGTCGGTCATTATGCTACCAAATGTCCTCATAAAGATAAATATGATAAAGGGAAGGAATCTACAAAATGGAATAGAAAACAAAGTGTGAGTAAAAAGAGCTACTATACTCATGAAGATAGCGATGGTTTATCAAATAGTGATGAAGATGAAAATTGTAATGACTACAGACTTCTGATGGCTTATGAAGATGATGACTTTTTGGATGCTTTAGGTGAAGATGACCTTTATGAAGAAATATCTAAACTAAAAATCTATTTAGAAGAAAAGAATATGATTATAGATAACTTGACATACCAACTTGCTGAAAGAGAAAAACACAATGAAAAACTAGAATGTGAAATTGTGGGTCTAAGAAAGGATATTGAGAAAACAAAAGCTCTCAATCTTAGATTTGCGAAAGGATATGAAACCTTAAATGAAATTATCAAAGTGCAGTGTTCTCCTTTGATAAAGACAGGTCTTGGATATACTGAAGAAGCATCTCAAGCACAAAAGTCGTCAACCTCCACTAAAAGCTATCTTGATGTAGCAAAGAGCAGTGAACAGTTTGACAATCGTTAGCAAAGGCATAAAGCAGACCACCAGGTAAAACAAGCTCAATTTACTTCAAGGATGAATAGGAGCCACACCCAACCTCAAGTAAATCATACTCAATTTTCTTCAAAGATGAATATCAATAGAAACTACAATCACTAGGTCAATAGATTTGATAATCGCAGGAACTTCTTTAATGGTCAATGTTTCTCATGTCATAATTTTGGATACAAAGTTGCTCAATGTGTTGCTTACAAAACCATCATAACTAAAGAAGCGTGAAATCAATGGAATGTGACAGGGATCAAGAAAATTTCCTATAATAACTTTTCTATTCTTGAAAATGAAATAGAATGCTCAATCTGTAACAACTTTGGCCATGAAGAGTCTGAATGCAAGAGAAAATTTCAGCAAATATCTCAAAAGGAGCAAACTCCATTAAATCCCAAAATATGGAGAAAGAAAGAACCAGAAACAGAAATATGTGGTATAGCCTTGTATGTAGAAGGACAAGAAAACCAGTGGTACATCAACAGTGGATGTTCAAAACACATGACAGGTGAAAGAGAAAAACTACACTCATATAATGCCTTACAAAAGGAAAAGAGTGTCTCATTTGGAAATGACACTCCTGTTGTCATAAAAGATAAAGGCTTTGTTTTCTTGAAAGAAAAAGTTAAAGCTGGGAATGTTATGTATGTTGATGGCTTAAAGCATAACCTGTTGAGTGTGAGTCAAATGTGTGATCAAGGAAATGAAGTAGTGTTTCGATCAAATGGATGTGTTGTTCGTGAGCTTGATACAAGAGAAACCATGATTAAAGGTACAAGAACTCCAAACAACCTATACATACTCAAAGGAGGGCAACAACAGTGCTATCTAAGCAAAAATGATGAAAACTGGCTATGGCACAGAAGATTGGGGCATCTAAACTTTTCTCAGATAGGAAAAGAATGCAGATTCCAGGTTGTTCGTGATCTTCCAAATATCAACATTCCTAAAAATATGATATGCAAATCATGTCAATTCAATAAGAAAACCGATCTAAATTCATCGAAAAGGAAGGGTCAGCTAGTAAGCCTCTTGAACTTGTTCATATTGATTTATGTGGACCTTCAAGGAAAAAGTCACCTCGTGGAGAAGAATACTTTATATTGTTCATTGATGATTTTTCCAAAATGTGTTGGTTAGGTCTTCTAAAGCATAAAGATGAAGCATTTTACAAGTTCAAAGCCTTCAAAGCTTTGGTTAAAAATGAATCAAATCCCAAAATCAAATGCCTCAGATCTGATCGAGGAGGGGAATTTACCTCAGATGAATTCTTTGACTTATGTGAAAAACATGGAATAAAAAGACAGGTCTCCACTGCAAGGACTCCTCAGCAAAATGGAGTGGTAGAAAGGATGAATAGAACTATTCAACAAATGGCTCGTGCTATGCTTGATGAATCTGGAACTCCTGCAACTTTCTGGGGTGAAGCTGCATTTGCCGCCATCACTATTCTCAACCAAGAAAATTTTCAGGTAAACAACACTCAAACTCCACATGAACTTTGGTATGGTAAAACTCCTACTATAAAATACTTCAAAGTTTTTGGAAGCAAATGTTACATCAAAAGGACTGAAGAAAAACTTGGTAAGTTTGAACCTAGAGCAGATGAAGGTATTCTTCTTGGCTACTCTTCCCGAAGTAAAGGATATAAATGTTATAATAAAATACTTGGGAAAATTAGTGAAAGTATTGATGTTGTAGTTGATGAAGCATGAAAAAATCCAAAACATATAAAAACAGAAGATCATTGTTACACAAAATATTGTCACCAAGACTTTTTGCAGTCAGTGTGAGGCTATCACCACTCATACTATCCTCCTTTGCAAGCCTTAAACCTCAGCTCTTCATGTCAAGCCTTAAAAATGAGAGAAAGTCCTTGAAAATCTCTAAAACTCTGGTTCCGCACTTTCTCTTAGCATTACCTGCAGTCGCGCACCCCTTGTTCATGTTACCTGCGGACCTGCCCACTCTATCTCTAAAGGAAAGGGTGCAGACCCCTGTAAAAGTAAAAAAGATGCAAGTTTATTATTAAAAACTCACTTTGGGTTAATTCTGTATGTGTCATGCGGAAAGAGTCAATTTTGCAGACAAAACCGACCTCCCTAGAAACTTAAGGCTTTTCTAGTGACAAACAAAACAATCAAGCACTATCTTTCCCTAAATATGCATTTAAAATAAGAGAAACCAGGTGTTTAAGGCTTACCTTTAGTCCAACGCTGTTTGTAGCAGCCAAGCCTCTTCGATCCAGATGAGCTCCTCTCCTTGAAGCCTGCATACACAAACAAGCAAACGATTACATAGCACCTGAACAACTCATATAATAAAACATATTCATCATAAAGACCAAGGAGTTTATGAAACAAATTATATATAACAACTTGTTGAGAAAAATGAACTTAATTGTATTAATTGGAAACAAAAGAAACCTTACAACCAACACCTTGGTGTTGTGCAGGTCCCTCCCAGGGTCCAGCAAGAGTTCTCCTCTACTTTGATCAGCTCACCCACTTCCAAATGAAGCTAAGAAAGGAATGTGATCTCTCCTCTCAAGCTCTATAAGGGAGTCCTAATTTCAGCAGCATCTACCCTTAGGAATGTTCAGCTTTCAACCTCCCTTGCCTCTGGCCCAATGCCTATATTTATAATGCTTTGGAGGAAGTTAAATAGGTCAACCATCAATGGGATAAGCCCCTCTTTCAAAGGGATAGCTCCCCTCTTCATGGGATAAGTTCCTCTTTCATTGGGATGCATGAACCATCTGGAGGCGCTCAATCCACGTCAAACCATCTTCTAGAATGCTCTAGAATCGACCACAAGTAAGTTTTTTGAAGTAAAACTTGTGCCTTTTGACTTTTACAGGGGTACGCACCCACCCCTTTACAGACAGAGCGTACAAGTACGCAAGTATTATGTAGTTGAGGTGCGTGCCCGCAGGTAAGAGTAAGAGAAAGTGCGGAACCAGAGTTATATTGATTTTTTAAAGGCTTTCTCTCTTTTTTGGAGTTTGACATGAGGAGCAGAGGTATAAGACTTGCCAAGGAGGACAGTATGGTTATTGATGGAGCTATACTGACTACAAATAGTCATGGTGACAAATTTTATTGTAACAGATTGCCCCCTAAAGTGTGAGGTCTGTAGTAGATCAGGGTTTTATATCGTCTAGGAAGGGTGAAGCACTTTATCATTTCGAGGATTATCTTGTGGAGAGCCCAGTCAGAACCTACAAATATTCAACACAATATACATATATGAGATCATATCATCACTGAGGTAGGCATTCCCATACTCAGATCAAAAACTTAACTAACAAACTAACTATTGCTCTAATATAGGAATGATTTCGCAATACATCATAATCATAGACACATGTAGACACAGTATGGACACAGCCATCTGTTTATAATTAGTCTATTGTATAATGAATACAAAACTCCTCGCAGCCTGGATGGCAGAAACTAAATCCAAGGTCTTCATTTCTGCTTCCCGAAATAGTACGATTCTATCCATGCGAATAAATGAGTTGATGTCGAACATGGTAGAAACCACTTGATTACCAGTCAATGATGTAAACTGTTAACAAGTGTGAGAGAGACCACCAGTGATGTTAATGGTTCTCAAATTACCCAGTACAATCCATGAGATGTGAGTAGATGTGTTGATGTCGAACATGTCACGGAATCCTTCGATCGAAAGTCAATGATGTAAACTGTCATCAAAGGCGAGAAACTTGCCATTAAGGCATGCAGATTTCAAGGTATTGATGATTCCTAGATCATCTTTCTAGATAATGTGCTGATGTCGATAGAAAGCAATCCGTCGTAGGCAAGCCCACAACACGAAATCATAGATCAAGTTGAATAAATTTAGTTGCAAGGACTGACTCAGGGATGGTCAAGATGGATGACAGATATTTTGCAGATGAATGGCTTATTGGCAGTGACCTCTTGAACACATAACGACACAACAGATGGCTTGGTGACAATTGACCCAAAGTTAATACCCAGAAACCGGCTGAAGACTTTCAATGTGGTTCGATCAACTGTTAGGCAAAGGATTTCCCAACCCAGGTGAATAAAAGTGTCGTGTTCAAGAGTGGTTACAAAGTATGACAAACAGACTCATGTTCCTCTCTTTTCCCCCACCATTTCTGGCAAGTACCTCTTTATTTTTTACAAGCTTGAGGAGGATAACATTTGCTTGATTATAAGCTCATCCTTCGGATGAGTCCAACTTAGTTTAGATTCGAACCCTAAGAAGGGGTGGTTTGTTCCTGTTTGTAATTGAACAGGTCCTTTACTGTGAAATTTTAACGAGTCCAGTATAGGAGAAACTCAGTGTTTTTCAATTTTAGAGAGTCTAAAAAACTTAAGAAGACTGCAGGGTTGACCTTTTTCGTAAATTTGTGTCTCCCAAGCCCGAAAAAGTATAAAATAATACTTGAGAGAACCGCTTGATCTTTACGACCAAGGAGTACTTTTCGTTATTAGTGTCACTGACCCGAAAAAGTAAAAAAGCGATCAACGACACGTCGTTTTATAACCAATATCGAATTTGAAACGACAAAAATCCGGCAATCTTTTCATGTTTTTTACGGTCGGAAAAGAGCTGTAAGTAGACCATCTTTTAATTCCATTTTAACGAGTGTAAAAGAAATGCTCGGCAATCTTTTCATGTTTTAGGAGTCAGAAAAGGACTTAAAGATGACTCTAAGGTTTCACTTTTTCGTAAGTTTTAACGAGTTCGAAAAAATGATAAAAATGTACTCATGGTTTTCATTTTTTCGTAAGTTTTAATGAGTTCGAAAAAATGATAAAAATGTACTCATATGGCCGACTTTCAATTTAATTTATGAGTAGGAAAAGATGGAAAGAACTCATTTGTTTTATGAGAATGAAAGATAGCAAAATAATATCGGGATTTTCATGAGTTTAACGAGTCTTGAAAATAACTGAAATTGACTCGAGATAGGTTTCATTTTTACAAAATCTTGAAACAGAGAAAAACTATGCTTCAAAGTAGTTTCATTTTTACACAAGCTTGAAACAGAGAGAAAACTGTGCTTGATGCCCCCTAAGCATAACTGCTAGAGCGCATACCCCCCAGCTTCATTTCATTCAACCAGTTGGATGAAATGAAGGTTGAGTTACGAGATCATTTGAAAGACTCGACCTAAACTGTAAGAAAATTATGCAAAAAACTGAAATAACTAACCTAAATATGCAACTTAACATTTATGAGATCTAGTCAAACTCCCGACTCAATTAGAGGAGGATTTGTTTCATTTTTTAACGAGCTTGACACAGGAAAAGAACTATTCTCGGGTTCGGTTTCATGTTTACACAAGCTTGAAACGAAAAACTATGCTTGTTATAAGTTCGCATGGCCTTAGCATAATGATGCAAATCGAGGTACATGCCCCCCAAGCTTCATTGCATTCAACCAGGTGGATGAAATGAAGGTTTACTTTCGAAATCTTGGAAAGACTCGTGGGAGTTGTTTCATTTTTTAGTGAGGTTGGCACAGGAAAAGAACTATCCTCAAAACCCTTGTTTCATTTTTTAAACGAGCTTGACACAAGGTAAGGAACTATGCTCATGTCTACTCTCTACAATCTACCTATATAACCTACAATCTACCTGATTCATTTTTTAATGAGGTTGACTCAGTAACAGGAACGATCCTCTAAAAACCTTGATTCATTTTTTAACGAGCTTGACACAAGACAAGGAACTATGCTCAACTACTCTCTACAATCTACCTAACAAGGAACTATACTCTAAAAACCTTGATTCATATTTTAACGAGCTTGACACAAGACAAGGAACTATGCTCTAAAATCCTTGATTCATTTTTTTTTATGAGCTTGACACAAGACAAGGAACTATGCTCATGGCAGCCTGTTTTATTTTTTAACGAGGTTGATACAGGAAAAAACTATCCTCGCGGACACCTATTTCATTTTTTAATGAGGTTGGCACAGGAAAATGAACTATCCTCGCACACTGATCATGGCTTCCAACTAGAAGAAAGACATGTCAATGGACACTCCTTGATCATGGCTTCCAAGAGGTCTTCATCATAAGGAAGAATGGTTCTCTAGAAGGAACACATGTCAAGGGACTCAAAAGGGATAAGAACATCGTGTTCAAGTAATCCCATAGAGTTTTCCATGTCAATTACCAGATCTAAATAAAAGGAAGATGAGCAAATAGTGAGAGGTTCACTTACATCGGTAACTGAAAACATGGGACCAGTTGCCACATAATTAACCCGTGGCGGGGTAGATACCACTTGAGAATCAGAAACATTTAGGGCTGTCATATTATTGGTAGTTGAAACAAGACTAGGGAACGAAAGCTGGTCTATAGTCACATTATTTCCATTGTGAGGGAAAGACATCACGCGAAAGAGTGTCGATACGACAGCTTTCATTGCATAAACATAGTCTCGCCCAAGGAGTAAATTGAAATCCAAGGGACCTTGAACTACCATAAGATCAATACAAACAGTTTTACCTTCCAAGGTAATAGAAAAATTAGGAAGGATCCCTAAAGGTTCACTAATGGTTCTGTTAAAAGCTTTCATATTCTGCGTAATAGGCACAAGCTGAGGGGAACCCAAAGCTTTCCAAGCAGTTGAGGATAAAATACTAACAGAAGCACCTTCATCTACCTGTGTGCGGCGTATGTCCCTACCACCAACCTTGACAATGATTTGGAAAGGGATGGAGGAAGGAAGATGAGGTTCTGTCAATCTATTCCAATCAAAGGAAAATACCTCAGTACTTGGAGGGGGTTCTGTAGAAACAGGTGAAATGCCCCCCGGCGTAGAAGAATCTGATGTAACAAAAAGAACCTCAGCGGTATGAAATTCACTCTCTAAAGGGAAAGTTGGATCGACCAAATGTGAATTTGAATTGACCACTTGATCAACTAATGGATCATCAACCTGATTGACATGAGTTTCACTCTCCAATGGAAGAGTATGATCGAATGTACTTGAAATTAGATCAATCACTCCGTCAATTGACGGTAGGTTGGGAGAAAGTTTACGGTAACCAATTGGAAATTCATGCTGTGGAACAGTAAGGTTTTCCAACAATTTCGAGGCTTCATCCATGTGAGGGAAAATGTGAGTTTGATGACTCCCTTTGCATAACTTACAAGGAAACCTAACTTTACCCTTTTTCCCAGGAACCTGACTATCACTGGTTGATGGATCAATGGAAAGTTGATGATATTTTTCTGACCATACTTCCAAGACCTTTGGAATACCAGGACAATTGATAAGGAAGTGGTCACCCTTACAAAGCCTGCAAGGGTATTTGGGTTTACGATGCATGTCGGAGTTTTCCTCAACACAACTAACACTTACAGTCGTGGTTGGTTGGTTGACTTCTTTCTTATCTTGCTTCTTCTTCTTCTTCTTCTTCTTCTTCCCTTTCTTCTTCTTCTTAGACACCTGGTTACTAGCATCAAGGCTTTTACCAAGCGAAGAGGAAGAAATGGAGGAAGAAAAATTAGGCGAAGAAGGTAAAGGGTCAACAGAAGGTTGGTGATGTTGAGATGGTGAACTCTGTTGAGTTGAAGCATTCGATTCAGGTGGAACAATTGGAGTATTTGGGGCCAATGAAGTTGAAAATAACCATATCGGTAAACCTATAGTAAATCCAGGTAATGACAAAGTAGCCATATAAGGAGGACCAACATTTCCAATGTAAGGAAAAGTACTAGGATTCTCGTTAAGAGGGGTTCCTTGGTTGGTAAATTCTGGAACAGTTGCCATTATATTCAACTTCAGTGAATTTTATTAACAATTTAAAACTAAAATTAATAATTCACAATTCACACCTATGGTCTCTAAAAGTAAAAACAAACAAATTAACATGCACTATCAAATCTAGGAGTCAAACCACACATAAACAGTAACTTTCTGTACCGAAAACACTAGTTGGTGATGAAATCCAACGTCGCAGAATTCAATACAGAAATAGCGGTTGGAACAGTTACCCCGGAAACCTGCTTAATGAATAGACTGGCACAAGTTCCTCCACTAAACCGTCTCGAGTGAAGAGAACCCCCCAGAAAATCCAAGTGAGTCTAGCCGACGTCTGCTCCAGGTACAGTGGGATCTTCCCACCACTGTCACCTTAAGAAGAATTCTAAAGAATATGGTCACTAAGGTTACCAACCGAAACAAATATACCTGGGGGAACAATCTATGTTCCGATATGCACGCAAGGGCAGAGTAGCAAGCTCAATCCCCTTGAAGGCTCCTTGACATAATCCAAGGTTTACCAACAAGTGACCCCAGGCTCCTCGACAATGGTTAATTCGAGGTTTACTGTTTTTAATACGTGAATATCTGGCGTCTTTCCCAATGAGGAAGGATTGATTCCCACACTGGTTCAGACACGATCTCGTGCTTCTCCTTTAAGAGGAGCTTTCCCAGAGCATAAATGCAACAATTGGATTTCTTCCTACCGCAAGATACAGCTACTTGTTTGTTTTACTGTCTTGGAGAGTTAATTACTCTCCTACTCCAAGACACTAGCCTAAGCTAGATTGGTGGAAAGAGCCCTAAAATGTAAAAATTACTAGATGAATTTTAATTAAGCGTTGTGTTATTTAGGTTGTTATTACTCAAAAGGGTAAATGGATATGAAACCAATGGTGTTATGACCCGACCCAAAACTGAATGCAATCGAATACGATAATGTAATCTTTTCAATTCGATGAATCCTAACTAAAGTAAGGAGAGAGTTTCCTTTAACTTCCAACAATGCAAAAAATTGATCACTAAGAGAAAATATAACAAATTCTCTAATGCACTAATTTTATTAAGAAAAACTAACGCAAATCAATTCCCAAACAGTTTTTTTGTTTTTGTATGTTAAAAACAAGCATAAAAATATGTAAATTCAAATCAAAGGAAGCTGATCTAAATCTACGATTTTTTTTTTTTTTCAGAATGTAAACTATGCAATTGTAATCTATGCACAATTCACTTGAAAAGTATGCAAATGTAATCTATGCACATTTTTCATTCATATCCTGAAAATGAGAATTCTAATTATGCAAATGTGATCTATGCAAGAGAATTCTCAAACACAAGATGATTCTAATGTAATCTAAGAACCAATCAAGTGCAAGTCAAGAAAATTGGGTGAGAGTTCCAAAGATCAAAAAATAAAAACACTCAAAGGCGATTAACACTCATACACAATTTAGCGCCCCCCCCGGCGAATGAGGGGGAAATTTTTTTGCAAAAACAAAAGCAAAAAGATGCAAAATTGTGAAAAGACTGAGAGAAACCTCCAAGTAATGACCAAAGGAAAACAAATCAACAATTTCTCAAGAAAGAGACTCAAAACACCCAATTGATAAAAGCTTAGAGCAGGAATGCCAATGAAATTAACCAAGGAAAGTTTTTGACAGGGAACAAGCAGGTCTGGGCAATGGCTAAAACCTATAAACAAATTCTAAACTAATAAAAAAGAGAAAAATTTAAAATTTTTCAAATTTTTGACAGGGTACGCAGTCAACCTGTTTACACATGTGCGTCTACGCTCTGTGCACAAAGAAAAAGTGCGTACAGGTACGCACTATGCTTAACTCAGAGGGTGCGTACCTCTCCCAAAACTATGAAAAATGAAAACTAACTCAAAATTAACTAAATTCACCCAATCCCACAATCATAAAGTCAAAAATAGAAACAGAAAATACAGTTTCTCAGGTCAAAGTATAGACAAAGAAAACAATCAAGCTCCCTAGTGGAGTCGCCATTTTGTCATGCGGAAGGAGTCAATTTTGCGGACAATACCGACCTCCCTAGAAACTTAAGGCTTTTCTAGTGACAAACAAAACAATCAAGCACTATCTTTCCCTAAATATGCATTTAAAATAAGAGCAACCAGGTGTTTAAGGCTTACCTTTAGTCCAACGCTGTTTGTAGCAGCCAAGCCTCTTCGATCCAGATGAGCTCCTCTCCTTGAAGCCTGCATACACAAACAAGAAAATGATTACATAGCACCTAAATAACTCATATAATAAAACATATTCATCATAAAGACCAAGGAGTTTATGAAACAAATTATATATAACAACTTGTTGAGAAAAATGAACTTAATTGTATTAATTGGAAACAAAAGAAACCTTACAACCAACGCCTTGGTGTTGTGCAGGTCCCTCCCAGGGTCCAGCAAGAGTTATCCTCTACTTTGATCAGCTCACACACTTCCAAATGAAGCTAAGAAAGGAATGTGATCTCTCCTCTCAAGCTCTATAAGGGAGTCCTAATTTCAGCAGCATCTACCCTTAGGAATGTTCAGCTTTCAACCTCCCTTGCCTCTGGCCCAATGCCTGTATTTATAATGCTTTGGAGGAAGTTAAACAGGTCCACCATCAATGGGATAAGCCCCTCTTTCAAAGGGATAGCTCCCCTCTTCATGGGATAAGTTCCTCTTTCATTGGGATGCATGAACCATCTGGAGGCGCTCAATCCACGTCAAACCATCTTCTAGAATGCTCTAGAATCGACCGCAAGTAAGTTTTTTGAAGTAAAACTTGCGCCTTTTGACTTTTACAGGGGTACGCACCCACCCCTTTACGGACAGAGCGTACAAGTACGCAGGTATTATGTACTTGAGGTGCGTGCCCACAGGTAAGAGTAAGAGAAAGTGCGGAACCAGAGTTATATTGATTTTTTAAAGGCTTTCTCTCTTTTTTGGAGTTTGACATGAGGAGCAGAGGTATAAGACTTGCCAAGGAGGACAGTATGGTTATTGATGGAGCCATACTAACTGCAAATAGTCATGGTGACAAATTTTAGTGTAACAGGATGCTTCTAGAAGGAATTTTGAGGTGGCAAGTTCACTCCTAGGTGGTTCATGCATCCCATAACTAAAGGAGCTAACCCTTTGATGAGAGGAGCTTATCCCTTTGAAGGAGAACTCTATCCCTTTGAAGGTGGACCTGGTAACTTCCTTCCTCTGCACTATAAATTGAGGAATTGGGTTGGTTGCTAGGGACGTTGAAAGCTGAATATTTTTGAGGGTAAATGTTGTTGGAATTGAGACTTCCTAGTTGAGCTTGAGAGGAGAGATTACATACCTTTTGGCTTCATTGGGAAGAGAGTGAAACTTGTCAAAGTAGAGGAGATTCTTGCTGGACCCTGGGAGGAGCTTGTACAGCATCAAGGCACCAAGGTTGTAAAGTTATTCTTTGTTTAAAGTTAATACAATCAGATTAATTTTTCTCAATAAATTGTCTCCTATGGTTTATTTCATGAATTCCTTGATCATCATGATAAATATGGTTTATTATATTAGCTATGCAGGTGTTATTTGATGTGTGTGTGTTTGTGTTTGCAGGTTCTTTAAAAGGGAGCTCATTTGGACGAACGAAGCGTGGCTTCCACAAACTAGCACCTGGACTTGAGGTAGGGTCTGAAACATCTCTTGGCTTTTATTTATAAATCGCATATTTAGAGAAAGATAGAATTTGTTTGGTTTTCTTGTCGCTAGATATCCATAGATACTAGGGAGATCGGTCTTGTTCGCAAGAACGATTTATCCGCTCGACAATCATGACAATGAAGAAGATGAGGATCATTTTCCCACATCAAATCACACTGATTCTGAAGAAGAAACCAATGAAGCACCAGAAGAAGAGATAACAATAGAAGAAAAGACTTTGTCATGGTATGTTCAAAAAAATCATCCAGAAACTCAAATTTTGGGGGAAAAAGGGGCAGGTGTGCAGACAAGAAGAACTATTACCCAAGCCTCAAGCTATCTAGCATTACTATCTTCCACCGAACCTCAAAATGTAAATGAAGCATGCAAAGATGAATGTTAGGTCAAGGCCATGAATGAAGAGCTTGAGAAAATTGAAAAGAATAATACTTGGGAATTAGTTCCTAGACCTCATGATAAAAATATCATAGGAACTAAATGGGTATTCAAAAAAAAGCTGAACGAAAATGGAGAAGTTATTAGAAACAAGGCCAGACTTGTTTGTAAAGGATATGCTCAACAAGAAGGTATAGATTTTGAAGAAACTTTTGCACCTGTTGCTAGACTTGAAGCCATAAGAATGTTTCTTGCTCTTTCTAGTTTTCAAAAATTCAAAGTATATTAAATGGATGTAAAATCTGCCTTTCTTAATGGAGACTTAGAAGTATAAGTCTATATTGAACAGCCAGAAGGATTCATTCTTGGAAATGATGCAAAACTTGTATCCAAACTTAGAAAGGCTCTCTATGGTCTAAAATAGGCTTCAAGGGCATCGTATTACCGTCTTGACAAATATCTCCACCAACAGGGTTTCTCAAAGGGATGAGAAAATAGCTATCTATATACAAATATTGACACTGGTAAATTGCTAATAATTGTTGTTTATGTTGATGATATCATTTTTGGTAGCAATGAAGAATCCATGAGTCAAAAATTTTCTTTAGTAATGTAGCAAGAATTTGAAATGTCCTTGCTTGGTGAGCTCACCTACTTTCTTGGTCTACAAGTTCAGCAAAATAAAGATGGTATTTTTCTCTCACAAACCAAATACCTCAAACAGATCCTGAAAATGTATGGCATGGAAGATCCTAAACCAGTATGTACCCTAATGGTAATAGGATGCAGTCTCAACTCAAATGATGAATCAGCAGCAATGCATCAACCAACTAACAGATCCATGATTGGCAATTTTCTTTATCTAATAGGTACTCGACTAGACATCATGCATGCAGTGGGAATAGTTGGAAGATTCCAAGAAAATCCAAAGGAATCACACCTTCAGGCAGTCAAAAGGATCTTCAAATATCTTCAAGGAACACAGAACTTTAGCTTATGGTATCCTAGAGATACAGATCTTACACTTCATGCATATACAGATGCAGATTGGGTAGGAAGTGTTGATGACAGAAAAAGCACTAGTGGTGGTGCATTTTATATGGGTTCAAGGTTAGTGTCTTGTTTCAACAAGAAAAAAAGTTCAATTGCATTATCTAAAGCTAATGCAGAATACATGGTTGCTGCACACAACTACTCTGGATGATGCAAACCTTGCAAGAAATTCATATCACATGTACTCCACCCATCTCCATTCTACGTGATAATACAAGTGCCATCAGTATTTGAAAGAATCCAGTCATGCACTTTAAGACCAAGAACATACCCATCAAATATCATTTTCTACGTGAACAAGTGCTTGAACAAAAGGTCAAATTGGAGTATGTTCCCTCCAAAGAACAAGTTGTTGATATATTCACTAAACCACTACCCAGAGAGACATTTGAATATCTCAAACAAAAACTAGGAGTAGTTGCTGCATCATCCTGCTATTAAATCTTATCTTCTTCAAAGAAAGGTGGTTATATGCGAGTTGTATGAAACGTAGTTCTGTATATACACTGGTTTCTATGGGTACAGTCGCATATATGATGGTTTGAGAAAAAGTAGTGGGTCAAACTCAAGAGAAAGGGGTCTGATATGGTTCAGTGAATTATCTGCTCTACTTGATTATGGTTACAGTCTGTTGATGACATGTGGAAATATGTTGGTTTTAATAAGTTGTTGATAACCTGATATATATCTTATTGATGACGATGCCTTGATAACTCTTCTAACATATGAAATGATCATATCTCACAATGAACATCTGACACAGTTTCAGGGGAAGCATATGCTTCTAACAATGCATTATTGGTATTATCTTAGAAGATCTCAATGCAGATTTTTTTTGGTGGAACAGGTACGGGGGAGAACATGGTTGTTGATCTGGATGCTGATTGACAAATGTTGTTGATGATAGTTGTTGATGACTATCATGGTCTTGTTTAAGATATTTTGTCTCTGTTATATAAGTCATGTACATATTTTAATGTAAAGGTCATGAAAAGACCTAATTTGTAACCCCACTATGCATGGGATGGATGATGTAATGTTTGTGTTTTGACATGTACAAACAATTGTATATCCCCACTTGGTTGGGTGGATGAGCCAAGTTTGGTATATCCACATTTGATTGGGAGATGGATGTATGTATGAGTCTTTAGTGATAGGAAGGTCATTGGTGATATAGGTATAGAGTCATATTATCTTTTTGCATAACTTGCTTGTGCTCAGGGGGAGCATGGACTCAATCATAGGAGCTCAATCAGCACTTCAGCATATCAGAGAATTCAATAGGTACTCAGGGGGAGCATGACCCTTTGCCCTTGATGACAAAGGGGGAGAGTGACTTGGTGTTGCCATCAAGTCCAAAGGGGGAGATTGTTGGCATTATGACACAGGTGTTGTCCTTGATGGCAACTCACTCAGATGAAAGATCACAGTGCAGTAGGTTAACAGCATAGAGTTACAGATCAGACTTCACAGAATGAAGAAAGAGAGGTATACGTAGGTTCACTATTAGTCAAGCTAAGTGTACACATGGGTTAACTGTGTTCAAGGCACGTATACGTACACACTCACCTTCACTGAAGGAAAGGCGCGTATACGTACACACTCACCTTCACTGAAGGAAAGGCGCGTATACCTTGGAAAACTAAATTTTTGGTCTGAAGTATTTGGTCCATGGTATTTTGATCCATGGTATTGGTCCAAGGTATTTGATCCAAGGTATTGACCCTAGGTATTTGGTCCAAGGTATTGGTCCTAAATGGTTTTGGTCCATGGTATTGGGAAAGGCCTAAAACTATAAAAGGAGGAGAAGATCATTAGGCCAAGACACTCAAGCATTGAATATCTGATGAAGGGTGAGATCTAGTATGCAGGTTATTGGGTTATGGTGCATTGCTGGATCTGAACCAAGGACGAACCTTAGTGCTTGATGAAGGATAAGATCTAATGATCTTAAGGCTTGAAGAGAATTATCTTTATGTGGTTTGATCATTTATCTGAATAACTGGCGCATGTTGTAGTCTGTAAATGTGATGATCTGGGTATGACTGAAGTCTGGAATTGTTGTAATATTTAAATCATCATTTACAGATCTATACGTAGGTTCACTTTAGAAAAGGAACGTACACATGCTAATTCTGCATATCGAAACAGCGTATAGATCATAAATTTGATTTGCAGATCTATACGCAGGTTTGCCTTGAGGAAAGCATGTATGCACGCAGGTTCGACACATGGAAGTAGTGTATACCTTATAAAATATGCTTTAGTTGCTTCTGTTTGTTGTTGTAGTGTTCTGGGTTCTGGCTTGGGTTCTAGTTACTGTATTCTAGTGACAGTATCCTGAATGATCAGATTGATGGGTTGTCAAATGATCAATTGATTCGATTGTGGTTGGTTCAATAGGAGATTGGTTAATGCAGATATACTTGATGATTGAATGATGTTTTTGATGGATCCAGTATGAAAATTTATGAAACGTTGTCCCTGGAAGAAAGGAGAAGGTTATAGCCTTCTGTAGGCCAGCACCTACATACTAGTAAACATATCAACTAGTACAAGAGCTAGGGGGTTGTAGCTCCCTTCCAGTAGAATCTGGAGAATGAAAGAAGGTTGTAGCCTTCTAAAGGTAGAAGCTTGCATACTAGTATAAGGCTGCACCAGTACAAAAATTGTAAACGGAATTCTCTTATTATTAAAAGAAGACAGAGACAATTGCAGTAGGTGGTTTTCACCCACGTTGGGTTTCCACCTTATATCTTGGTGTTTATGTGTGTTGCTTATGTGTAATTCTTTATTCTGCTTTTACTGCACTGTCTAATGAATTATTGATATACTGATTAAAGTTCACTACATGATAATTTGGGTAAACCAAAAGATCTCTACATATACGCTTGTTTCATTAAGTATAGTTGCGTATATACGCTAGTTCGCTGCATTGAAGTAGCGCATACAAATTAGTTTTGAAAATTAAGTTATTGATCTGATAATACTGATTCACCCCCCCTCTCAGTATTATTTCCAATAGGTGTCCCCTCTAGTTTTCATCCCAAAAAAGAATGGAAAGTGGAGGATCTGTATGGACTAAAGAGAGTTGAACAAAGCCACTAATAAGGACCATTTCCATTTACCTTTAATTGATCAATTTTTAGATGGTCTTGAAGGGAAGAATTTCATCTCTTTCCTGGATGAATTCCATGGGTATAATCAAATCCCAATCAGCCCATATGACCAAGACAAAACTACATTCACTTGTCCTTAGGGTACCTTTGCTTATAGGGTCCTTCCTTTCAGATTATGAAATGCCCCTCCCACTTTTCCATGACTCTATAGAGATCTACATGGATGATTTCACTCCCTCTGGGTGTGACTTCCTAGAGGCTCTCTCTAACCTGGGGAAAGTCCTGAATAAGTGCATTGAAATGAACCTCTCACTTAGTCATGAGAAGTGTGAATTCTTGATGAATGGGGGGACTATCCTTGGCCATTAATATCTGAGGAGGTAATACAAGTGGACCCAAACAAAATTTCCATCATAACAAGGTTCCCTACTCCTCACAAGCAAAGAGATGTTAGGAGATTCTTGGGCCTAGATGGATATTATAGGAGGTTTATCAAAGACTTCATCAAAGTAGCCTCACCATTTTTTGGATTGCTGACCAAGGACTCTGAATTATGTTGGTCAGATAGTTTCCAAGAGGCCGTATAGATCTTGAAAGACAAATTAACCACTACACCCATACTTAGAGGCAAAAATTGGATTCTTCCTTTCCAAATCCATGCTGAAGCATCCGACAAAGTTGTAGGAACATATTTAGGCCAGATATATGGCAAGTTACCTTATGCCATTTACTTCATTAGCAAAAATTTATCCAAGGCCAAATTGAATTACACTATGATTGAGAAAGAACTCCTAGTTGTTGTACACTCTTTGAACAAGTTCAAACACTACACCACTAGATGTCAAACTTTTGTGCATAATAACCATGAAATTATCAAGTACTTAATGAACAAGCCTGATGTAAATGCTAGAATTATTAGATGGTTGCTTCTATTACAGCAGTTTTATTTAACTACCATTGTTAAGCCAGGAAAAGAAAATGTAGTTGCATATTTCCTGCCTATACTTTCTTTGCTTGAAGGTGATGAAGGTATGGTGTATGATCATCTTCCAGACGAGCACTTGTTTTCTATATCATTTCTCTCTCCATGGTTTTTTTACTTATCCAACTACCTAGTTGCCGCAAAATTCCATCCAAATCTATCATCTAGGGAAAAGAGCATAAGTGTAAGGAAGAGTGCCCCTTTCACTTGGATTGGGGACAATCTCTTCAAGCTGGGACCAGATCAAATCTTGAGGAGATGTGTCAGGGAAGAGGAATTATTTGACATCCTCTCATCCTATAATGATGGGCCTTGTGGAGGTTGCCTAGTTGCCAGGAGGATAGCTTTCAAGGTTCTCCAAGTTGGCTACTACTGTCCCACTCTCCACCAAGATGCAAGAAGATACACCAGTCGATATGATCAGTGCCAGAGGATAGTGAAACCTACCCCAAAGGATTAAAGTCCCTTACAACCTTAGGTAGCTTTGGAGTCATTTGACAAGTGGGGCATGGATTTCATTGGCCCAATTGATCCACCATCAGGGTAGAAGAAGTACATCATTGTATGCATTGATTATTTGACAAAGTGGGCTGAGACAAAGGTTGTCAAGGTAGAAACATAGGAGAAATTGGTTGATTTCTTAAGGGAGAATGTGTTCTACAAGTTTGGGTACCCCAGAGAGATAGTCACCACTCAAGGATCTCAATTCACATCACATCTGATCAAGAATTTTTTATGGAAACATCATATCAAGCATAGAAAATACACTGCATATCATCCTGAGGCCAATGGACAAGTAGAGGTCACAAATAGGGAACTAGAGGGCATCCTCACCAAGGTTGTGAGTAGTAGCAGAAATGATTGGGAAGACAGATTAGTGGAGCCCACTTGGGCCTATAATACAACTTGGAAGACAACTATTAGTTTTACCCCTTATGATTTGGTTTATGGAAAGAAGCCTCTTCTCTCTATTGAGTTTGAGTACAATACTTTGAGAATGGTAGCACAGTTGGATTTAGATGTCACCAAGGCTTAACGGGATAGGTTGCTCCATTTAAATGTCTTGGATGAATTCAGAATGCAAGCCCTCCTACTCATTGAAGTTATCCAACTGCAGAGGAAGGTCTGGCATGATAGGAATATCAAGGACAATTGTTTCTAAGAAGGGGATTGGGCCTACTATATGACTCTAGGTTCAAGGACTTCAAAGGAAAGTTGATGGCAAGATGGTTAGGCCTATATTTTATCGAGAAATGCCATGACAATAGAGCTGTTAAAATTAGTACCATTGATGAGGAAGAGATCCCCTTGCTTGTCAATGGATACAGATTGAAAGTTTGCAGAAGGCCCATATCGAAGGAAGAATTCATCAACACCATTAGTAGAGAGGTGAATGTGATTGCAAGTGTCATAACTTCCAAGTCACAACATTCCTAGATATTGCTTTTGATTGAAAAAAAGGACAAAAAGAAAAAACAATAAGAGGCCTGGATGAAAACCTTTATGAGGAATTTGAGGCCAACTCTTGGGTTGAAAACCTCTCTGAGGTAGCCTAGGAGTGAAAAGACAAAAAAAAAGGATCCAGGAGTGAGAACCTCCCTTGAGGAACTCAGGGCAAGAATACAGGTTGAAAACCTCTCCTGAGGCAGCTTGTGTGTCCCTTGAAAAAGAAATATTAAAAAAATGAGAAACAATAAGAAGTAAAAACAAAGGAGAATGCCATGACAGGGATCAACAACCTGTCTGTTAATAATTTCTGTCATTTTGTAGGTTTTGAGGACAGCAGTGAATTTCAAAGCTATAGGTATAGTATTCTCAAGTTTCCATCCACTCCATATCCTACATGAAAGCCATGCCCTCACTACTCTCCACCATTCTAGTGGCTCAAAAACCCAATTTCAGGCCTTCTCTAGATTGCTACAGGAAGTATGTAACTACTACAAGAAGATCCTGTAGCACTACAAGAAAGTCCCAAAAATATATAGGAAGGGAATCTAATTGAGAAAATCATCATTCATGACCAGTCCAAATTTAAAAGAGGTATTCCCACCTTGATCCACCACTAACCCATCCTTCATACACCCCTGTTTACAAAAGATCACTATCTTTCAAAACTAACCCTAAACTTTGTCTCATCCTGAAAATTTCAAAAAAAAAAAAATAGACTACATTCCCTCCATTTCCACAGCCCTACACTACTCAATTATGGCCCTAACATCATCCTCCAAATCCCTTACACTCTTTCTCATCACTCTCCTAAAGTTAAAAGACCTTGGAAGAGAAAAAAAAGGCTACTACAGGATTTCTTATAGCAACATGTGCAACCATTGCAGAAAAGTCAGAAGCCTAGTTTTTCCTTCACATCAAATTGAGGGGATGATACCATCTCATGAGGCACTCTGCCACTCCAAGAACAACTATCCAGCAGTAGTAGCAGCACCTGGAATAACAACAAAGGACCTGCATAGATAAACAACATCAATAGTCAAATACATAGGAGCAAAGAAAGTATACACTAGAGAAGAAAAGAAAGCAAGACAACTCCTTGGGTAATAGCACAAAGGTCCAACACTCAGGCATGCATCGATCAAACATGAGGTAGGAATAGGTATGATAACCTCTAAGCTCCTCCCTATGTGTAAAATAATTAAAAATGTATGAATGTCGAGGGAAGCTATTTTTTATAAGCTCGAGGTGGCCAGTTAACTTGGCCACCCTTGGTCAATGAAAAAAAAGTGAATTATGAGTCATCATGCAACATAGGAGTGTCACATCATTCAATATTAAATAACATGGAGTGGGTGTTGATTACGAGGTATGAGGGAATGGTTACTCCATGTGGGACAGCGATCCAAATGAGGAAAACGCATACTTCTGCCAAGTCATCACAGCACTCTAATCCCTAGCCAAAAATAGCTTATAACGTACTAAGTTTCAAATTCTCTTGCATCTTCACTCATTTAAAAATAAGTTAAGGTAGGAACATGCCTGGGAATCCATCGAGGAGGGTCAAACCCTACTATGTCGTTTCTACAAGAGGCAGCTACAGGAATCTACAGGAAGCTACAAGAAGCCTAGAAAATTGCTACAGGAAGCCTCTTACGGTGAAAGAACATTTCCAAGGGTCGATTTGGTCTCCAATTATCATTATACTAGGTTATGTGGTGAAAAGTAAGTGGCCCCTCTCATTCTTTTGTCCATGATTTACATGTTGGTGCACCCTGAATTCTACTAGATCAATCATCTTGTGAATTAAAAGAACTTTTCTAGCTATAGAGTAGGAGAATACACATAATTTTCATCAACTAGAGATTCCAACTCTCTGTTTCCATTATATTCCACATCGGAGCTATCATAGAAAGCAACCCTCCTACACTTAGTTGAAAACAAAGGAGAAGATGGGAGGGGGATTCAATAGGAAAGAGCCTACATACACAAAGAATTCACCTTCACCCTCCTGTATTGGGCATTTTCAAAAGGCATCAGTGGTTATGTTTCTTTCAGCTACTGAAAGGATATGATGAGGATATTACCAATGGATTTTCCATGGCCCTAAACTCTGCAACAAGAGCCAGTGCCATCATTGTGGTGAGGGGATTATCTATTTCTATCTATCCTGAGCTAATTAGTAGGGTGACAACCCTTCCCCTAGGGATCCCATGGAGAAGAGCAGACAAGTCCAACAGTTCCATTTCTAAGAACAAATTCTTCACTACTAATGAGAAACCTATTGAAGATAAAAATGGAGTCAAGAGGGAGAGCCTACCATATCCCTAGGATGAGGTGGCTTAACATATCTTTAAGTTCATCTCTTTTGAAGGAAGACTGAGTGTAGAATATGGCTACCAGTTCAGGATACTCCATTTCAAGAAGAATTGACCATATCCCAAAGACTCAGTGTGCCTTATTTCCTCCTATAGTCCATCATGGACATGCACCAAAAGGTGAGAGAGGGAAAACACCAACACCTAGGCCACCATGGCCTCATCAAGATGATAGTGGAAGATGCTTTGAATAAACTAAGGATTCTTCTTCTCTGATCCACATTCAAGGATATGGACAAATAATCCTTCATTGACACTCAAACCCTCACACCTAGTGAGATCACAACCTCTAGCGTTGAAGGAAGAGATGAAAAAGAGGAGGAGGAAGAAGCATAGGCAAAAGAGAAAGAAGAGGAAAATGTAGAGAAAACGAAGGAAGAACCAGAGAAAAAGGCAGAATTTGACAAAGATAAAAATGAAGAAGAAGAGGAGGAGCATTAGGAATAACCAATCCCTAAGAAAACCACTACACCTAGAGAAGAATCGGTATCCCCAAAGTAGACAATTTTGTCTCCTGGACCCATTAAAAAGGAGCCAGTTGCTACCTTAGCTGCCTTGAGCACACCAATCAAACCCAAAAAGAAAAGGTAGAGGCAAACTCCCCTCTACTTCAAAACTAGGATAAGAACTATAATTAAACAGGGAAAACCTCAAACTCCCACAAAGGCCCCTATTACAATTGAAGAATCACCAAGTAAAAGGGAGGGGCTAGGACCCACTAAAAGGAAATTTGAGGAGGTCACCTCTCCTGAAGCCATCTCAAAGACTCCCATAAAATCTATAAGGAGGGATGTTACTATATCAACCTCCTTTAAACAACCCAAGGCACATACCACACTCCAACAAAAAGGAAAATGGAAGCTATAGGAAAAATAGAGCTTGCTACAGGAAACACAAAAGGTGCTACAAGAAGATCAAAAAATGCTACAGGAAGAGCAGAAGGAGCAGCAAGAAGGGAAAAAGGAAACACAATAGTTACAGGAGGGGGAATCTTCCCCAAGAACATTTTAAAAGGATTTCCCAGAGCTACAGGAGCCTAGTTTGAGCTCCTATTACAATTTCATTGAAGGAGGCAGATTGATCCCACAGAAATTTGCAGTCCCACTTTTCTTTGAACTTGAAGCAGAAAGAGGAAGAACCCATAGATGGATGTAGATTTCCAAATCCAAGAAGGTGTAAGATGTGGGCCTCATGGAATAAAATCTCCTAGAAATGGGCAAGGAGTTGAGTGAGTTAAGGGAGAAAAAGTACATAATGAGACATGGCTACAGACAAAAAATACATGGTTGAGGAAGAAATTGTAAGAGCAGGAAACCCAATTGGCCACAGTGGCAAGCCTCTCCAAGGAGGCACTATAGTGCAAAATTCCATCCAAGTCTCATACACCTTTCCTAAAATAATAATGGATGCAGTTCCATATCAATACATTAGCACAACATGGGTCCATGCCATTTCAGGACTACAAGCAGTTCATTGAGTTGTGTGACAAAAGTAGCATAGAAGACATAACCAAATTAGTTGAGTTCTACCTGCAAAACCTCACCTTAACTGACATGAATGTTTGGGATCCCAATGCAAAGTTGGGAGACTTTCAGTTGATGGCCTTTGCATCTTGGATGAGTCATGAGGAGGCCAAAGCTGAGGAGGTGAAGAGAGTATTGGCAAAAGAAGAAAAAGAACCCCTTTATATCAGGGTAGAGCAGATAAGTTCCATGGTTGTAATCAATACTCACAACATCATTTCCAATTATGTGAAACTAGCACCTAGATACCTTTCCACCCAAGAGCAAGCCATCTACCACTTTGAGGACACTCTCAGGATGTTAGAGAGAGAGAGCCAACAAGCATGTCATAGAAGATGGAATACACTGCCACACAATCTTCACATCAGGGAGTATCACTCTCCTGAAAGGTTGATGAATGCATTGGATAGAACACCTATGTACAAAAGGGCCATGCAAAGATTGAAGATCAACTGGACTGGACATAATCTTAGTCCACCTTTGTTGTTGGCCTAATGTGTGTTAAATGCAGGAATTGGAGCAATTTTGAGTTAATTTGAGTGCAAGAAATTGGAGTAGAAAGCAAGATAGGTTCTAGGAGTTTGTCCACCTCCTTAAATCCTCCAATCGGTCAAATATCCACACTCTATCTCTCATTGGCAGCCAAGCAGACCGAGTTCATTGGCAGCTGATCCAATGCAAGTCAAGGAAGATCTAGATCCACCTATTCTCGAGTTAGGGAGACAAATATCCCTATTTTCTAGGGAGTTGTTGGTAGATTCCCTTTGTATAAAGAAACATGCTAATGAACCCATTAGATTCGAATTTTTATTATAGCCAAGAGTGTATTGAGTTGAATAACTTTTGACTGTTATTTTGATGATGTATTTTGACATTTATGGAATGATAATGAGAAGTTCTATTTTGATCCAGCACTGAGTTAATTCAGAGGGTTGAATCTCTTGGGTTAGGACCCAACCCTAGCAGTAGAGGTCCCTCTCATGTATCTATATTTCTCTTGGCATGTAATGTTGATTAGTTGTTTCTTATTCATATTTATGTTAGCTTAGAAGGTTGATTAGTTGCTGCTTATTCATATTTTCTTTTAGCGTAGAAGGTTAATTAGTTGTTGTTGTTTAGTAGAGTAAAATTCACCAAACCGTCTGTGACTGTGATCCCTAACTCATATCCCTCATGGGAGCATGATTAGAGGAGCCCACCATCACAGCCAAAAAACAGAGTGTGATTTCTTGTTCATTGCATAGATCAAGTTTTGGCATTAGTTAGATTGTTTCTTTATGATTTCTAGGAAACATTTACATTTGGTATCTTTATTCACACATCGTTGTTGTAGCTTACAATGTAGATCACTACATAGATCGAGTTCTTAGTATTATTTGAATAAATTTACAAATTCAATTCATCTTTTCCACATTTACTTGTAATATTTTGCAAATGAAAAGAGGAACATGTACATGTTTTGTTACAGGGTTGTTGGGTCTGTAAGAAACGAACCTTTTCACCAACTCCATCTAGGTCTTTTCCATCCTCTTTTGATGCATACCAACCCATGTTCTTGATCTATATATTTTTGGCCATCGTGAGCAACCATCTTAGCCCAAATATGGCCTTCTTGAAGTGTTGAGTTTGGCTAGGGGTGTTAATCACCTTCCCTACATTCCCCACAACCTTCATCTAGATATCCATCAATCCATACCATCATTCTTACCCTCCAAACCCTCTCAGCCAACTTCCTGTAGAATTTTAGGACTTCTTGTAGTAGTTACAAGAATCTTGTAGCAACATCCTGTAGCACACCTATAACAGCCTATGTTGACCTTGTTTTGACTTGCAATGATACCATAGCTTAGTTAGGAGTAGGTTGACCCCTCAGCTTGGAATACATGACCATAAGTACCACCTAGGTCATTTCCTTCATTCATTTTCCTTTCCTGCAAGATCAAATAGCATTATTTCTTTCATGTTGAATTTAGCAATTAGAACTTTACTTAATTTGCAAGTGTGAATTAGTTAGAAAATGCATGCATTATTGAACTATGAATTGGTAGGATAATATTATGTTTTCAAGAAAACCTAATAGCTATATGATTGTTTGCAAATTAGAGTAGTTTCATTTCTACAGTTAGCATAATCCCTGTGTTCGTTCATAGCATTTACAAGTTGACAAAATTTACAAATTTTAGTTGGAAAGCATTTTACTTTATTTGCACTAGGACTAGCCTTCACATTCTACTTTCAGTAGTTGATCTACTTTTAGTTCAGTAGAGGAATGGTCTTAGAACCCTAATGATCAAGTGACCAAGTTGAGGGTGGCATAAGTAGAATTCATTTACTATGTATATAGCAATATCAACTCGAAGTTTGTACAAAACCCTAGGTTTTTAAGTAAAGTTGAAGAGCCTTTGGAAGTTGCAACACTCTTGGTGCAATACCAGGACTCACCACATACCGTCCCATTGTCATAAAACTCGGTAATTTTGTAAGGGCCAAGCCACCTTGTTTGAATTTTACCTTTGAAAATATTGGAATCTTGAGTCATATCGCAAGGCCCAATTTCCTTTCTGTAAAAATAAAAAATAAATAAATAAATAATAAAAAATAAAATAAAATTAAAATTAAAAATTAAAGAAATAAAAATAAATAAATAAATAAAAATAAAAAATCTTTTTAATCAACCTATCATGACATTTAGGTCTTTGTTGTTGAATTATGGCAGTCTGTTTGAGAGAAAGAAGATGTGTTTCATCCAATTCATTGATTTGTTGTAAGTGTTGTTTTTATGCTTCTGTGAGATCCAAACTGACTTCCTTGGCTATTCTGAAAGTCTTAACTTCAAATTCAAGCGGAAAATGAGCTCCTTACCAAAAACGAGCTGATAAGTTGAATAGTCAATAGTATTGCCCCAAGTTGTCTAATAGGCCCATAAGTCTTCCAAAAGCTTGGCAGCCCAGTCTCGGTGATTTATAGATAATTTTGTAGATAAGATCGCCTCTAATACTTTATTAGGGCTTTCCACCTGCCCATTTTCTTTTGAATGGTAAGGAGAAGTGATTATGTGTTTAATATGATAATTTTGTAGCGTGGTTCAAATTTTATGAGCAATGAATTGTGATCCCCCATTTGTTACAAGCTCCTGAGGCAGCCCAGATCAAACGAATAATTCAAATAGAAAATTGATGATTGCTTCTTCTATAGCCCTTGTGAGTGCTACTGCTTCCACCCATTTAGTAACATAATTTGTAAAAACTAGAATGTATGCTTTCTGATTTGAAGGTAGATTGAAGGGGCCTATAAAATCCATTTCCCATCTTTCGAATGGTTCTATTACAATTTGCGACTCGAGGGGCATTTCGTTAGACTGAATGGGTTGAACCATCCTTTGGAAACTATTGCAACTCTAGACATATTTATTTGCATCTTTAAATATTGTGGGCCAAAAATATCCCATATCTAATACCTTGTGTCTGGTTCACCGATCAGCGAAATGACCTCCACAAGGCTCATCATGACAAGCCCTGAGGATATCATAAATTTCATCTTCTCTGACACATTTTCGAATTTGAAGATCAGCCCCTCCATGAAAAAGATAATTGTTCATCCATGAAAAGTGTGCGTTGCATTGGATAATAAGCTTATTTTCCTGAGATGACAAATATGATGGTAATTTTTGGCTACCAAATACTTTGCTACATCAACATAATAAAGGTGTTTTGATAGTTACAGTAAACAAATGTTCATCTGGGAATTAGCCTTGAACTAGGGAAGAATCAACTACAGTTGGAAATCTTGATAAAAATTATGCAACAATATTTTCTTGTCCTGGCCGATCCTTTATGGTAATGTCAAACTCCTGCAAAAAAAATAATCAATGAGTTATTCTACCATTAGTAACAGGTTTGTTAGCTAAATAACAAATTGTAGAATGATCAATGTATAGAAAAACTAGATATCCTATTATGTAATGCCAGAATTTATTTATGGAATAAATAACGACCAAAAGTTCTTGTTCTGACACAGTATAATTCAGTTCAGTTGTCGTAAGGTTTTTTCTAATGTAATAAATGGCATAAGGCTTTTTATCCTCTTCATGTCTGAGGACTGCTCCTATTGTCGTATCTAATGCATCTAAGGATATATGGAATGGTATATTCCAATTTGTCCCTCGCAATAGAGGAGTTGTTGGAACCAAACTTTTCATATCTGCAAAAGTAGTGTCACATCTATCAGTCCACTCAAATTCCATGTGTCCATTCAATACATACAGAGGTGTTGCAATATTTGAAAAATTAGTTATTAAACAACAACAATAGTCAGCATAATCTTGTAAACTACATACCTATATATGTGTTCGAGGAGTAGGAAGTTTGAGAATTACCTCGATCTTAGTCGGGTCTACCTGAATTCCTACAGCAGAAATAAAATGTCCCAAAACTATGCCCTATGTCATCATCATATGACATTTTTCATGACTGAATAACAACCTGGTAGCTATACATCATGCAAGAACTTTCTCAAGATTATGCAAGGCTTGGTCAAATTCATTACCATAGGGGGTAAAATCATCCATATATAGTTCAAGTCCCTCATTAATCAAATCATAAAAAATATTGATAATTTCCCTTTGAAAAGTGGTTGGTGCATTGCACAGTCAGAATGGTAAGACTCTATATGCAAATGTTCCCCATGGACAGGTGAACATGGTTTTATCTTCATCTTTAGGGGAAATATGAATTTGATTGTATCCTCTGAACCCATCCAGGAAAGAACAATATTTCTTTCCAACAAGAGTGTCAACGACTTGATCAACAAATGGAAGGGGGAAATGATCCTTCTGCGTGGCTTTATTTAATTCTTTATAGTCGTGGCAAATTCTCCATTTTCCATTCCTTTTGGGTACTACCACCAATTTTGAAACCCACTAACTATCAGAAATAATACATACATATATATATATATATATATATATATATATATATATATATATATATATATATATATATATATATATATATATATATATATATATATATATATAATTAACATCAAGAATTTTTTGAAGTTCTTGTTTTACTATATCTCTGATGTGTATATTTAGTCTTCTTTGTTGTTTTGGATCGATTCCCTTCATATCTGAATATTCCCAAGCAAAAACCTATTTATATTTTTGAAGAATTTTAATCAGCCTTTCATGATGAAGGTCATTAATATTGGGGTTAATATTCAGGGTCTTTCCAAGCTCAATTTTGATATGAATGCTATTGTGAACTCCAGTCGTGGGTATTGTTCAGCATTCAAGTCCTCTAACAGATCCCCTTGGGCTTTTTTATCAAGCACAAATTTCAACATTTGATAATTTGGGTTCCCAATCATGGAAGTTTGATTAATGAATCTATTAAGTACATCATATTTTTATTTTTTTAAAGAGAATGGCTTTGTCAATAGTAAGAGGAAAGCGTAAATTACCTTCCTGATGTTCGGGTGGGGAACATCTAAAATCATCAATCAACATGTTGGGTTTAGCGGGAGGGTATAAGATAAGATTCTTGATGGATGGTCCTTTAGCAATGGTCATACTTCCAATTCGACACCCTATGTATGCATCTGCAGTGGCAAGCCATGGTCTTCGTAATATTAAAGGGTGTCCTTCTAATTTATTTTTAGGATTGAGGACCAGAAAATCCATTAGATATTCCCAAAAATATACAGAAAAAAATGATATCATCCAAGATCCCTTCTGGTTTTACTATGGATATGTCATCTATTTCCAGCATGGTTGGAGTCAATTTAAATCTAGTTATTCCAAGGAGTCCACAAGTTTCAAGTTTTATAATATTTATGGTTGCTCCCAAGTCCACCAAAGTATTTGGAAAATTAGATCCATGAATCTTGACGGTAACTACAGGGTTTCCAGGGTCATCATATTTAATATTCATTTATTTTCCCAAGATAAGATCAAAGAGTTTCCCTAAAACATGGATTGTAGGAGATTCTTTTGGCTTCTTACCCAACTTATTAACATATAATTCTTTAATGATTTTCCAAAAATCGGTGTTTCTCTAATAGCCTGTAGGAGAGAATTTTTGATATATAAATTTTGTAATTCCCTAAGAGATCAAAGTTATGGTGTAAAGGTGGTTTTTCCATGGCCAATCTCTCAGGGAATGAAGGAGCAGTGTCTGTAATCTCAATAGGTGCTTGTTTTTTAGTTGGCTTTCTAGACAACTCTGCTTCAGTAATGATTACTGTAGGATGAGAATATTTTTTCAAAGACTACTCCTTAGCGGGTTTATCATTTTTTGGTTGCTCTTAATTTTTGAAGTGATCTTCTAGAAATATGGTTCTTCAAGATCTCAGACATATTTCATTACATTCCACAGAAGAAGGGGAATCTGAAGTTTCCAGAATTTCAAAAAATTGCACAGAACTCTATTATTTGGATTTGGATTTGGTTGTGCAGGTAACTGAGGTCAGAGCGAAGGTGGAACGTTTGGAGGTAATTGAAGTGGAGGTTGTACTGGTGGTTGATTTTGTGGTTGGGGCATCGCTCCCATTGGTTGATTAATTGGTCTAGTGGGGCATTTCCAATCCTGAGACCACATTGGCCCTTGAGTAGGTTGATTTTCCCATTGGAGAGGGTATGAATTATTTGGTGTACTTTGCCATGAAGTTGTGGAATATTGTTGATTCGTCTAAGAGGGACGAAGGGATGACTGATTTGTCAAGGGTGGTAAAGTGTATGGTTGTGGATGCCATGTATTAGGAGAATGTTTTTGACCCTGCCAATTTAATCTAGAAAATTTTTGCTAAGCAAATTTTCCAGAAAAAAACATAGAAGGGTCTTGCGGCATACCTAATGGGAGATTCTTCCATTGTCATTGTTGTGCCACAAAATACGTTGGTTCTTGATCTTCTTCAGCTTCTTTAAATATAGATTTCAACCTAGGAAGTGAAGGACAGCAATCAGTCAAATGATCTTTGCTGAAAATGGAACATATCTCAACTGTATCCAATAAACATTTTTTGTCATTGTACTTCTTCTGACAGCAAGGACAAAAAATAGCCAATGCCTTTTCTACTTCAGCATGTTTCTATTTTACCTGTAAAACATCTCACTCTGTTGTCAGGGTACTTAAAATATCAGTTTTAAAATCTTTTAAAATATTATCAATCTCTGCTCATGTAACTCCTCCGCTTACAATATTGTTGGATCTGCTGAGAGGATTGTGTGTCCCGGATTTGGTTCGTGTACTCCCTCATGAACACCTAAAACACAGTTTTATAATTTCATCATATTCTTCTTTGCAAATGTCACCCTACCCCATTAAATTAAGCATTTCTATCCATTCATCTTTCATACCTCTAATCAAAGTAGTTTTCAGCACATCCTTGGGTAAAGTAGTGTATGGGTATCTCTGTAAATTATATTGAAATATTTCAACATATTCTTCCAAAGTTTCATCTTCTTTTGACATCATCTTAAATATTTCTTCCCTAAGATCCCTAGATCATAAATAATCTTGATACTTAGTAAGGAAAGCTTCCTTCATTTGGTCCCATGAAGTTATAGTACCACCCCCCACTCCCATGAACCATCGTAGTGTCACTCCCTTTAATTTGGGGTTGGTAGTATAATCATATCCTTGGCATAAAACATCAAACTCAAACAAGAACACATCGAGATCTTCAGAAGCCATTCCATGAAATTTTCAAGTTTCTGCAATGGGATAGCCTTCATTGGTGCATTAACCTGCGGGTCAACAATAGCATATTCTATGGTTGAAATTTTCATTCATGTTATTGTGTTTTCCATTTGATCAAACATGTGTCAGTAATCTTCAGGGATCCCATAATCAGGAGGTACTATCATGAAAATAATATGTTGACGAGGTTATGGACCTTGACCAGGTCTCATAGAACTACTCAAATCAGGAAATTCAGCTTCTTGCCTCACAATGAGTGTTATAGGGAATTCCTGCTCAAAAGGTTGTGGGTACGGTTGGCTTGTCTCACCTCCCTCTTTCCTTAAGTTACAAGAGTGCCCCTCGCTCTTACTAGAAGGACTGAGATGCCTAACAGATATGTCTTGGAAGCTCTGCCCAAATCCTATATTTTTTTCATGAATCTCAGTGTTAGTTCAGTAGATGACCCTACTACTCAAGGGGCAATAAAAGTAGAACCCTTTCTAGACACTACTCGGGGACCTACCGATGCTTAAGATTCTGATCTACAAATGATTTTGTCTATAAAATTCATTCTTCCAAGGACAACTTGACCTTAGGTTTTGGTGATTTTCGGAGTGCATTTTTTATCTATATCTATCTGGTTCCTATTCCTAGGCTTCTTTCTAGTCATACACACTAGACAATCTAAACGTATCAACTAAGTACAACAACTAGAAAATCCTTTTTACTTAAGTGCATGTGCAAGTTCTTACCTTTCGTCTTTAATACCCATCCCCCAGGAATACAACTAGCACTATGTTTGAAAACCTCTCTGGTAATGGTGCACAAATGTTGGTCTAATTAATCATTCCTAAAAGGACCAACTAACTTTGCACATTAATTTATGAACCAAGGTTTCATTTTTCTATTTCAAGGTTATCTACATGGTTTATGCAATAGAAATGCATATATGACTAGTTGTTATGATCCTATTGAAAATTAAAGTTGCACTGCTAAAGGAATCAACCTAAGAAACAATCTCTAAATATCGCAAACTATTCAAAATTCTAACTATTACAAGCTTTTGAAGGAAACATCAAAAGAAAACATAGTGAACAATAAGTTGTTTCTTAAGGAAAAACAACTATAGAATAGAAAGGCAATACTACAAAATCACACTGTTGAAAGAGATTAAGCAAACAAAATAACAATCTATGATAATATTCAGGGAACAGAAAGAAAGAACAATATTCTTAACAGCTTAACTACAATAGATTTATCTTATAGCTTCAATAAACCTGGTTCAAAACAGAGCATGCAATGTAACAAATCAGAAGTGAAAAATTAAGAACAACTACACAAAAAGAAATAGATGGAACAGTAGAATCAAACACAAAATTAATTATACAAGAGAATACAATGGTGTTTCCAAGATCGGGCCCAAATCCAGAATTGAACTTCCTTATGAAGAAACCAACACAGTAGACTAGATCTAAGTAATAAACATTTCCATTTGATTACACAAAACCAGTTACAATTGATGTAATCGTTAGTCTGAGATTGTGTCAAAAATAATATTACAACTTGAACAACCCCTTTCAAGGTCCAACACTAGCTTTTATATCGTACTAGTAAAATATAAAGATCAAATAATATATTCATAATAATGAGTGATCCTAGGAATCTAAAGATTCTCAGGATGCTCGTTTAAGTTATAAAGATCTTAATGCATCCATAAGACTACATTGAGAGGTCATATTTAACTAATTCGCTCCAAACAAAGTGTAACAACCTGGGGCTTACGCGATAGCCCACAACCATTCCAGGAAACAGCATCAAGTATCAATGTATCAATAGATTCTTATCCAATAACGAGGATGCATTCGTTAGAAAATAACACTTTAATGATTGAATCCGTTCATAAAATAATGAAATAATAAATGCATATAAAATATTACTAAAACCCATACTACACAAATTAGCATAGCCTAATCACAAGAAAGACTTGGAAAATAATATGAAAATTAAGAAATAAGGCAAGGAAAATATGACAAATATGAGGCCCCAACAATTGGGTTTTCAGATTTTGACTTATAATTTAGTGATTATGAATTATGAACGATGACAGTGGATCTAGTTTTAAAATGATATGAAATAGAGGTCCACAAGAAGTTGCAAAAGGAGGTGGGTTCCTCCACTGAGGTTGGAGCCTAAATTAGGTTGGAGCCTAGTGTAGGTTGGATTCCACTCATCATCAAGGTTGATGCCTCAATCAAGTTGTGACCTTCAGTGAGCAGTTAATTTCATTCTTTTGAGGTTGGTGCCTCAATCCAGTTATAGCCTACCACAAGTATCAGCTTCAATATCTTGGTGGAAGTCTCCTTCAACAGGTTGTAGCCTATGAATCTATATAATGACTTGAAGATAAAGAAGAAGAATATTTGTGGTTTCCTCTTGTATGGGTTTCCACGTAAAATCATGTGTTTATCTTTTTAATGTGGTGGCTCCTTGATGTGTTATTGATGTGATGGTAGCTTTATGATACATTCTTATTTTTGATGATATGAGGCGTATGATTATGATTCATTTTTATATGATTGCTTGATGATGAAATATTATGAAATGTTATATTTTCTATAACATTTATCATCCCCCTCCCTCTCGCTGTGACTTTTGGGCCAACACCAAGGACATATAAAACATGTAGAAATTCCTTGTAGATTCAAATTGCTAATTGCAAATTACTAAAACAATAGACTTGAATCTACTCTACTCATCAACAGAAACAATTAAACGATCGTGAAATCATGAAGCATACAAGAGAAAGAATTCAATCAACACAGTACACAATGATTTCCTTGGGAAAGCCACAGCTAAAAACCCTCGTTGTCTATATATTGCATTAGTCAAAATATGAGAGAATATTACAATGCCTTTCTCAAGCCCGAGCAACCTCTGCATTATCTCTACCTGTCTCATTTTTTCCTAGACAATATTAGGCCAATAATTAACAAAAATTTTGCTTGCCCAAGTCCCCATTTCCTTGTGTTGATTCATTGGTAATTATCCCCTATTAATTAGGGAAATTCCTCAATTGGAATCGTGCAATCCTCATAGGCCTTAATCTAACAAATGATAGTACATTTTCCCTGAACTCCAATCTCAACTAGGTAACTCTCATATCTGACATGAACGATTTGTTTATGAGTGAATCATCAATTAAATAGTTGAACACATGAAGCAGCACCCCATTGTCTGACCTGCTACTAGTTCCTCCATCAGTTGGAACTAGTTTAACTGACTTTAACTTAGTTAAAATGAATTAATTAATTACAACTCAAAATAAACTCAACCAGGGCTCCTATAATGTAGGAGACACTCTACATGACTCAAGTATACCCTCAACTTGAATTAACAAAGCCAACTAAGTCAAATTAACTTAGTTAACTCATACAAGTTGTCTTGTGATAAGCCCCAAGGGATAGCTCAAATGGTCGAGTTCCCGTTGCTAAAGCACTTTCCCAGTTTGGGAGGTCACGGGGTCAAATCTCCTCGACGCCCTCGGGGTTAGGCCTGTTAAGATTGGCCGACGGGCAGATCCCTTCGGGTGGATCTGCCCCGATATGTTCCCGTGGATGTAGCGGCCACTCAGTGACCGTGAACCACAGCTTAAAAAAAAGTTGTCTTGTGATGTGGAATTATGATTTTATTCCTAATTTAATTCAAGGACAAAATTAAATTAGGATTTTCTTGTTTCACTTTCAACACTCCCTCTCAAAAAGAAATGGATTATTAGATACCCTTATCCTGCCGCTGTGGAACTCAAAATCTCCTCTTGACAGTGCCTTAGTCAAGATGTATGCATCCTATTCCTCTGTAGGAATTTACTCCAACAACAAGATTCTCCTTTGCACACAATATTGTAGATGTTGATACCGGATGTTGATATGCATGGACCAATCATGAAAAAATGGATTCTCAGATAGTTTGATATAAATTTGATTGTTACGTTAAATCACTGTATGATCCATATGTTGACCAAATAACCCAACAAGGATCTTCCTCATCCAAATAGCCTCACAAGTTGTTTCACTAGCAACCATGTACTCTGCTTCTGTTGAACTAAGTGCAACTGATATTTGCTTCCTGTTGTACCAAGAAACTATTGTTGACCCAATACTGAATATTCCCCCTGATGTTCTCTTCCTATCAGATGGGCTCCCTTCCCAGTCTGCACCTGTGAAGCCTTGAAGCTTAACTCCCTCTATTCATTTGTACCAAAGACAAAACTGAGTGGTGCCTCTGAGGTATCTCAACACATGTTTAGATGCCTTCCAATAGAGTTTCTTTGGCTTAACCATTGCTTGACTAAGCTATTTAAATAAAAAACACATGTTTGGTTGTGTGTCCACCAAATACATAAGTGAAACCACAAGCTTCCTGCAAATAGTAGCCTCCACTACTTCACCTGAAGTGGCATTTTCCTTCCTCCAATTTCCTGCTAGAGGAGTCACCATGGGTTTGTTGCTATCCATGTTGAAATTCTTCAATATGTCATTGGCATAATTTCCCTAAGACACAAATAGTTCATCATCTTCTTTCCATACTTCCATACCAAGGAAATAATGCATGAGCCCCAGGTCCTTCATCTCGAATCTCTTGCAATATTCTCTTTTCAAGATTTTACCAGCTTCTCATCACCTGTTAGAATTAAATCATCAAAATATAATAATATAATCAACAATTTACCTTCAACCACAATATGGTAAAGGTTGCATATGCTTCACTTTTTTTGAAGCCCAACCTAGTTAAATATATGTTAATCCTGGTGTACCAAGCATAAGGTGCTTGTTTCCATCCATATAATGCTCTCTTAGGTCTGCACACATGTGACTCTCGGTTGAAGGTCTCAAATAAATTCGACTTCTCAATGTACACCTCTTCTTCAATCACTCCATTGAGGAATGTTGTCTTCACATCCATCTCATGCGTGTTCCATCCCATTTGCACTGAAAGTGCTAGAATAGATTTGATTAAACATTACCTTGATACTAAAGCAAATGTCTCCTCGTAATTAATTCCCTACACCAGAGAGAACCCTCTGGCCACACATATCACCTTGTGCTTCTCCACACTCCCATCTGTTGCTTTTTTTACCTTCTAAATCCATCTGGAACTCACCACTGACTTATCTGTTGGTCTTGGGACCACTTCCCGAGCATTGTTTCTGATAATGGAGTCATACTCCTCTACCATGGCATCAAACCATACTGATTTCTTCATAACTTCCTCGATGAAGATCGCTAAATCCCTACACTCTCACTCATCATAGCCATGTAGCCAGTGCATCGTCTAGTGACCTCCTCTACCTGCGGTGTGATGTGGGTGCTCCCAAATTCTTTTCTAGCATCATGCAGCAATTTTTCAGCTTCTCTAATGTGCTTCCTTCCATATCTGGAAGTATCTACATGAGTGGGTTCTTCCACTCTATGCTCCTATGCATGTGGCTTCTCCACATCAACTTGAGGTTCTTCCTTTGGAGCTAAAATCTCCTCATCACCATGCAACTAAAGCTCCCTCTCAAGGGAACATCTCATGGCCTTCTCTTCATCTAACTTCACAACTCTAAGAACCTCTGTCATCTTGTGAGATGGAAGGTACCTCCGATAGTTTTGAGGTGTATTAGTGTACCCCACAAATATGCCCAACTTAGCTATCGATTCTAGCTTTTTTCTTGCATCCTTGGTAAAATTATAGTAAACTGATGAACCAAAGATCCTGAAGTTTTCCACATCTAATTTCTTACCTGAAAAATCTTCTTCTGGTGTACTCATCCTAAGAATCTACTGAGGACTATTTTTCTGCACATATATAGTTGTGTTGCATGCTTAAGCCCACAAGTGCAATGGTAGGCCCTGATCATGCAACATTACCCATGAAACTCCCACAATACTTATGTCCTTCCTTTTAGTAACCCCATTATGTTGTGGGTTATGGGGTGTTATTAACTTTCGTTGAATGCCTTTTGATGCACAGAAGTTCTTGAATTAATTCAACACATATTATCCACTGTAATCGCTCCTAAGAGCCTTCACTTTCCTATCAGTGTCTTTCTCAACAAGTTACTTAAATTCGTAAAATTTATAGAACGTCTAATCTTTCTTCTGCATGAATAAAATATAGGACTTACGTGAGAAATCATCTACAAATATTACATAATACATGTGCTTGGCCATGGAGGCTTTTGAGAACAGTCCACACACATATGAGTAAGCTCTTTCATGGATTGTTTGTGCTCGATTGTCCTTATTGTGAAAGGTGTCTTTGGTGTACTTCCCTAATGTACACCCTTTTCATGTATATCTTTGCTATATTTTACCCTTGGGAAGTCCTGTATAAATCTAATGAATGATACTCAAATATCTGCGGTGCAAGTGACCCAGTTTTCTATGCCACAATTCACTGATGTCTCAGCTCTGCACCTTCTTTGCTTTTGTGCTAAAAGCAGCACAATCTTCTACATCTAATTTGTATAGGTTCTTCACCTAAACCCTGGTCTTCTTCAATTGTCTTAAGGCTATGCGACGAATGAAATCCTTTCCCTTTCTAAATATCACATCATAGCCATAGTAATCCAACATAGCAACTGAAACCAAATTCTTCTTCAAACTCGGAACATACATGAAATATTTTAATGTGAGAGAAGAACCAGAATCCCTTCGAAAAGTAATAGTATCGATTTCTGTTATACCATCCATCATATCCCATTTCGATATGCTTCTAGAGGTCCTTATCCTTCAAGTCACTCGAGAATTGTTTGTTGTCGATCATATGGAATGAGGCTCCACTATCTAGATACCACACACTACCCATCACCGATGTCACCATGAGTGCAATGAGGGTGAAATCCAACTCGAATTGTGAAGCAAGAGCTTAAGTTGCTAATCCTCTTGAGGGCTTCTTGTCAGCCTTCTTATGAAAACACTTCGACAAGTCCTTCTTCTTTCCACCTTGACTAGAATCTGATTTGGAATGGGATGACTTCCCTTTCCCTATATTTTCCATTCCAGCTAAGGCATAGTTCTCCTCATGATCATGCTTGGATGAGGATCCATCTCTGGTGTTTTTTTGAATCTCTTCTTGCACCAAGTCAGATGACAAACGCTCCCACTCTGGTAGCTTCTCCCTCCCATTACTGAATCCTAGTAATTGTGCCAGCTCTTGGGAAGGCCTAGAAGTGCTAGGATTACCATATCATCTTCAAAAATTGTAACACCAACACTTCCAAGTTCATCCCAACATTAGGTGAACTTGGTCAATTAATTTGGTATTGTGTCACCCTTCTCCATCTTGATTTTCTTGAGCTTTTCCTTTAGTGCCAGCTTCCTGTGGTCATTGTTCTTCTGAAACAAGTCTATCAAGGCCTTCCACATTCCATATGGAGTCTCCTTCCCATGGAGGTTTGAGACAATATGATATCGAACTCCTTCTAGTATGATCCTTCTCGCCTTTGCAACACATTTCCTCCACTCTACAAGATCTTTAGCATTAGTTTTTGGAGGCTTAGGACTATCTTTGTCTATGAATTCCTTCAGCTCGTTGTCTTCCAACACTACCTCCATCATTTCCTTCCAAGAAATATAGTTTGAACTACCCTCAAGGGCATATTTGAATCTCAATTCGTAGAATGACATCCTACTGGCTCTAAAGAATGATACTGCAAATTCGATTTCACCTTTAAAAGACAAACTCATATTCTCCTCTTCTAGAGTGATTTCTACTTTGATACCATGTAGTAATTCCTTGTAGATTCAAACTACTATTTGTAATTTACTAAAACAATAGACTTGAATCTACTCTACTCTTAAGCGGAAACAATTAAACGATTATGAAACCACGAAGCATGTAAGAGAAAGAATCCAATCAACACATTACACAATGATTTCCTGGGGAAATCCACAACTAAAAGCCCATGCTATATGTATACTACATTAGTTATAAAATATGAGAATGTTACAATGCTTTGCTCAAGCCCGAGCAACCTTTGCATATCTCTATCTATCTCATTGCTTCCTAGATAAGCTTAGGCCAATACTTAACCAAATTTTGGCTTTCCCAAGTCCCTATTTCCTTGCATTTTTTCATTGGGAATTAGACCCTATTAATTAGGGAAATTCCTGAATTGGAATTGTGCAATCCCCATAGGCCTTCCTCTGACTTCATGCACCACATGTACAATTCAAATGATTATAAAATTGATAGTACATTGTCCCTGAACTCCAATCTCAACTAGATAACTCTCAGATCTAACATGCACGAGTTATTTATGAGTGAATCATCAGTTAACTGGTTGAACTCATGAAGCAGCACCCCATTGTCTGACCTCTTACTAGTTCCTCCATCAGTTGGAAATAGTTTAACTGACTTTAAATTGAATTAATTAATTACAACTCAAAATAAACTCAACCAAGGCTCCTATAATGTAGGATACACTCTACATGACTCAAGTTATACTCGCAAATCGAATTAACTTAACCAACTAAGTCAAATTAACTTAGTTAACTTGTACAAGTTGTCTCGTGATGTGGGATTTCAATTTTATTCCTAATTTAATTCAAGGACAAAAGTAAATTAGGATTTTCTTTTTGCATTTTCAATATCCCTCACTATCATAGGTGACTAAGACTCCCTCTTAAAATAAATAGTCCCATGCCAAATTATCATGAATTTGATGTCATCTCTAAGCACCATCTCACAAACAACTCCATCCTCTCTGAGATCAGTAAAGTAATCTGACACCAGACATATGGCATGTGGCCCCACTATCAATATACCAAGCATCTAAGGAATCAACACTAGGAGAAAGGTAAGACATAAATGAGAAATCCTTCTCAAATTTTTGGGCATGGAATCCCCCCACAACATGTTTTGGGGCTCAAAGCCCAAGTTTTGGTCAAATATGTTGTAGGACTCCACGAATTGCGGGTGCGGAACGTGAAAAGCATATTGAGTCATAGGGTTGTCTGCCCTAAGTATTGCAGTGTAATGTAATGTCATGTCATCCTACCCATGGTCCACAAACCATGGGATTGTATAAATAGAGCGAGGCTCTAAGTTGTAAAGATAACAAGGAATGGATGGATTGATGTAATAGCAGATAGAGAAGAAGTCTAAGTGTCTTGGGTCGTAGTAGTAGGAAGAGGCTCTACAGCTGAGTGCGTAGAGGCCTAATAGAGTCCACAGCTGAGTGCAAGGACCCCTGCAGCAAAGTGCATAGGGCGGAGTCAAGTCTGTAACCCAAAAGGAAGAATAATAAAGAGAAGTTTGATTCTAAATACTGTGTATCTGTTTTTGTATGATTTTCTATGCATTTATAATGTTTTGTTTGTCGCACGCACTTATATGAATACTGAACATTGTTAAGTATAATTGGGCCCATATAGATAAAGTTAAGTAATCAAATGATATCAAGTTAACAGTAAGGAACTTGGGTAATCACACAAATCGCGCCTCGAACAGAGCTGTGCGAAGGTAGCATTGCAGACTACAAGGTATTGATAGGTGCGCATAGCGACGTGCACGCAGGGTCAAACCGCAGACCACCCGAAAACCATCAAACATCTCTAGGGTGCAGAAACCTGGTTCTAGCACCCTCCCATACTACTTCGGGTGAGACCTTAGTCCGCGCTCCGCAGACTCTTGCCGAAAGGGCCAGTAGTACCAAGATTTGTTTGGCTAAATCATCTCTGAACCCGGGTTAGGCCCCTATAAGCCAACAATTGGTTCCGTTGTCAGGACCAGGATCTGCATAAGGGATGTCTGATGTCATGTCACTGGAATCCAACAAAGAAATAAATTGAAGGGTGGTTGGACAAGAAGATTCACGAGTTTGTGGTGCAAGAAAACAGGAATCCACGAGTATCTAAGGAACAATGTTTGGAGTGCTTCTTATATACAGAAATCCACGAAATTTTATTTCCATCCTTTCCTTCTGAGTTGTATGAGTGGATCGCGAAGCTAGAAGGAAACTAGGGAAGGTGTAAGCTTGACAAACCAATCGTTTGGATTCTAAAATTAGTGCACAGATTAGAAGCTTCAGGAGATAAGATCGTGCGAGCTATGGACCATTGGCTCAACCAAATTATAGGAGGATTTATCACTGAGTTCGCGATGACTGTCAACTACAGTGAGGTGGAGTGAGGCTTCCTCAAAGGACCGCGAGGTAAGTATATTAAATATTTGAACACTTGGATTAAGATGCTATTGTGTGAAAAGTGGGTTATGCGAATAAATTAATGTTTGGGACTATGCAAAGTGGGAAGATCTAGAGAAGCGGAGGTAGTGAAGAATTAGAAACTAGTCCTTTAATTTCACCCTCGCGGGAAAGCGAGGAAGAGCTCACGAAGGTTTCTCTAAGAAGCGCGGTTAGTCTGATAAGGCAGTGGATTCCGTGCTTACCACCTCCACCTACACTGCCACCCATCTCACCCTCCACACCTCCATCTCCACCCACCCCACCTCCGCCACCACCACAGTACAGAATGGCAAGTGTGATTAAACTACCGATATTCAGAGTAGTAGGGAATGAAGATCCAAACAAATTCTGGTTCGTGGTAAGGGCAGTATGGGAAGCACAAGTTATCATGGATGAAAATATCAAGAAGGCTACGCTGGTAAGCATGTTGCAGGTTCGCACAATAACATGGTACATCAAGCATTCTAATGACCATCCAAACGCAAGAATCGCAGAAATCTTTCCACGCTGAACAGGGAATTTAGCAAGCTAAAATCAGAGACACAATCAATTATAAGGTTTAAGGAGATCATGATGCTCTCGAGTGATACCCTCTGGGATCTGGACCAAAGACTGAAGGGTATTATTCGCGAAGCCAATATGACTTTGACGGATGGACAACACCGCACATGGTTTGTAGCGTCACTAACACCGCATTTAAGGATGGCGTTGTCACAACAAAAACTTTCCACCCAGGCCGAACCTTTGGAGATGGAAATGAGATTGCATGAGACCCCTATACAAGACACTGGTCTAGGAGTCCAAAAAATCCACGCACAACTGCAAAATCTGTGTCTGGAGATGTAGAGTTTGAAACAGGACAGGACACCTTGGCCAGAGGCATGCGAGGAGGTATGGTGCATAAAATGAAAAGGTCAGGGGCATGATAAGGACCATTGTCTAGTATTCGTGAATTACTTAGTGAGAGGAGGGTTGATGCCGTTAAGGCTCGTGGAACAAGCAGGACCAAGCATGGTGCTTGCACTATGGCGCGTGATCTATCAAATAGGAGGAAAACACACTACGGATCATTGTCATCTATTGCAAAAGTATATGCAGATGTCCCAGCAATTATTTTGTAACTTTTGTAGGTTAGTAGGCCATGATGATTGCACCTGCAAAAGTTACGAACTAATGATGGATCGAACTTCTGCCTACAGGTTGCAGACCGAAACATGAGCCCTCGACCTAAATACAGGAATGGCGCGCGCTAGATTTCAAGGGCGTGGACAAGGTCGAGGTGTAATGGGACCAGGAAGGGGTCACAGACAACTAATTTGTTACAATTGTGGAGGGCCATGGCACTATGCCCACAATTGTACAAACTCAACAAGGACATCATGTTTGTATTGTACTCAGCTTGATCATGAAGTAGAAGACTGCCCTACATTAATAGCGAGACTGTGCAAAAAAGGGGTACTTCAGCCCCCTCTAACTCAGAATTTGCAAATGATGAGGTCTAAGCCGCGCAAACAAGACCCGAATGTAAACATGATACTCAGGAGCGATATGACCACTAGCGATGATAAAGGTAAGTAGTCAGAAGAAAGTGTGTGGCTTCGCAAGGCTCCTACAAAGGAACCCGAATTGATTTAGAACATGCAAAGGAGACATTCATGGAAGCTAAGAAGAGCTTCACGGAGGCCTCCACTTCAGGTAGTAAGGATCAACTAGAATCAGGGATGAATCCTTCAATGCTCACTACCTTTCTGGAGACATGCATGAAACTGTTACACGACAGCAAGGAAGTAAAAGGACTACAGGAACTTATCACTAGGTGCACGGGGTCAGGAGAACCGCGCATGGTCCGGAAACTTGGAAAACATGCATTGTGCACACGGAGAGAAATGAGGTTGACTGCGCAAATCGGCAAGTATGAAATGGATCAGGTAATCCTAGATCTCAGATTGGACACAAATATATTACCAAAACAAACATGGGAATGCATGGGTAGACTAGCGCTACAATGTTCTCCTATTCAGTTGCGAATGGCGAACCAATAGAAGATCCTGCCCATGGGAAGATTGCAAGGAGTAATGGTGGATATTGAAGGTGCGAGCGCACAGGTGGATTTTGAAGTGATAGAGATTGTCGATGACAGCAATCCCTATCCTGTGCTACTAGGAATAGACTGGGCCACCGATATGAACAGAGTCATAAATTTGAAGAAGCGCAAAATGATTTTTGAGAAAAAATCACTACGTGCAGTAGTACCGCTAGATCCAGTCGAAGGAGCGTGATACACTAGACCGGTGCACAACGATGATAGTGATGACGATCTTGATTGTATCTACAAGAAAACTACGTAAGAACAAGATTGAATAAACCCAACTGCAGATGGTAGGATTTCTTGGGAGCGCGAAAGCTCCTGCACTTTGGATTCAGACAAAGAAGTAGAGTGATAGCAGAATCGGCTGCATGAAGTAACAACGCTTAATTGCAACATGATGGTTAGATAACTGTGTTGTCTGACAACAAAGGCAAGGGATCTGCCTACATATGATGGGTTGATCGCGGTGGATGAATTCCTGAACAAATTTGAAAGCGCAATACCAGAACAGCAGCGGTTTGATGCTCTTAAATGGGCACTGTGCACAACACTTGCAAGATGGTGGGGTACACATCAGGGGAGTTTTGAGGACTGGCACAGATGTAAGAAGATGATGCGCCTGCAATTTGGAAAACCCCAACTAAGGATGAGAGTCGATTACCATGGGCAGAACAACTTACGCGCCCACCTTTCTCGATGGGTACAGACATATAACATGCAACCCACACAAGTGCATACCACTCCCAGAATAGAGAATCGAAACAAAACGCAGCAGCAGGAAAGGCGAAGTGTGCCAAGGATTATCCATGGAGAAGCATTTGACAGGGTGTGTGAATTGTTGAAAAAGGTTCACCACGTGAAATTCACTGACTAGGACCTACGCGTACCAACGTTCAATGCACCTATAGGACCATGTACAAAACCATGACCATTAAAACAATTCTAAGGTTTAGGAATAGGATAGGGACCGTAATTTCTGATGGGCATGCAATGATGAATCAACACATAATAGCACTTGCAGGTGTGATAGTGCACAAAGCCCAGGACGAAGAAATCACACATCTACATGAGGTCGAACAAATAAGGCTTCAGGAAGCCATTCGGCGAGGGAACCTTAGACTTCGCAAACTTGAAAAACACTGGGTACGACTGAGGAAGAAAAGCATTTTGATCGATGTAAAGGTCAAGAGGCTAGAAAACGAGATCAAGAAAGCATGTCTCGTTGATAAACCAAGGATGGCAAGGCAAGGTGCGGATGATCATACCAATGAATTAGAAGACTATCACCAAGAATTTATGACTCTGCTGCCATGGATACAACTGCATCTCACCAAACACAGTAACCAGTGGAGTGCACTATATACGATAGAGCGCACGACGTTGATTGTCACGAGGGAAATTGAGGGTTTTCCATGTACTATCCTGAGGGGAGAAATGGAGCCCCGAACAGGTGGTGCGACCACCTGACTAGCCATAGGAAGAACAGTCTCAGCGCTCCAAGTAGTTGAAATGGAGCATGGGACTATAACAGAATCTACTTGGGAGTTGCACGATAAGGGAGGTGCGTGCAAAGTCAGCATGTCACAAGGTTTGCTCCCATGCACGGAGGGTTGTGTTGCCACATGGGTAGGTTGGGAAGTGACCATTGTTGTCACTGTTCATGATGGGATGTCCGATTTGAGGCCAAATGGAGCGGGCAGCAGACATTTAAGACAGCAGAGGCCGAAACAGAGTAGGCAGAAGAGGGCCAGGAAGTGTCTACAGGACAAGAGGTAGAGGACACAGACCTTGTAGTAGAGGGTGCAAATCCAAGAACCACTTTGACCCAACTCAAATGGTTGTGTGTCCCAAAAATATCGGGTCCATGGAAAAAGGTCAAGGCCTTGAAGCTGGCCATCGACCCGATCACATTCACTAAAGGAGACCTCCATGACATCGGCGAGACGATTCACGATGTCACCAAGGAAGTGATCTAAGAAGTTATGACGGAGCAACAGACTGTGTTGGGGGCCCTAAGGGTGCAGCTACAGGAACTACAGGTGCAGCCCCTGTCGAAAGGAACCTTGTCCGCCTACGTCGCAGTAGGTACATCAACAACAGAACAGATGCTACGTGCAAGGATGGTTAATACCATAGTGTTACTAGAAGGAGCACTAGTAGCAGCAAATGAGATCGACAGAGCTACGGTTGGCAGGATCAAAGGACTTGGCCTCAATTTGGTTGCCCTTCCATGAGAAAAATTGTACCAACTGCAAGATGGAATAACAGCAGAACTCCACGCCAGGGAGGGCCGCGTGATACAGGTTCTAAGTGAGCAAAATATTAATATAGAACAGCTTAGCTTGCAGCGTGACAAGCTAGTGTCGCAGTACAAACAGTTGGTGCAGACGGTAGATGACACTTTTTGACAAATCCCATAGCGGGCTATCGCAGCAGATCTACCGGTAGAAGTGCAGATTCACGGTCTAGAAAGTGGAGTCTGTGATGCTAGAGAAGAGACAACAAAGGTGCAACTGGAGCTAAATCTCCAGATTGTTGAACTGTGATTGAAGGCACAGTGTTCCACTCCCCCAAAGGTTAGATAGTAGCACACCAATGCTATTACAGCAGGGATGGAAGAGATTGGAGGTGCAGTGCGCGACTGTACCACCATGTTGGAGCAGGCACTTTAGGTCCTCATGACATTGTAGGAGGACCCCAACATTCAGCAGCTGGAGACAGAGGCACGTGAACTCCAACAACAATATGAAAACATCAAAGGGACTACGCAAACATTAGTCCTTACTTAGCAGCTTGCAAAGATGCAACAAGCCAAGGCATTAAAAGAGCAGGTGGATGCAGCGTGCCATAAGGAAGTCATTCCCAAAGTGCAACTCCAGCCATGGATTGACGAAGCCTTCAAAATCACAACAGATATCGAAGGAAATCTCACGCAGATTTAGGGGATGCAGGTACAGATGCAGCGCAGCACGCCAGAAACAGAGGGCTTAGAAGACAGAATGCAGTAGGTACAATAGGCAGCAGCTCAATGCGTTCTGACATTCAGGCCATTCGGGACCAGTTGGAGGGACTCCATACCAATATCGTCGTGCTGACAGAGTGACTCGAGGGTGAGTCACGATGTTTGTGTTTAGGTCCTGTTGGGCATGGAATCCCCCCACAGCATGTTTTAGGGCTCAAAGCCCAAGTTTTGTTCAAATATGTTGTAAGACTCCACGAATTGTGAGCGTTGATGGATTAGTGGGGCCTGACCCAGGTTCTGAGGTGATTTAGTCAAGAAAATCCTGGTACTACTAGCCCTTTTGGTAACAGTCCATGGAGTGCAGACTGAGGTCTCACCTGAAGTAGTATGGGAGGGTGCTAGAACCAGGTTTCCACACCCTTGGGATGTCTGATGGGTTTCTAGAGGTCCGCGGCTGGACCTATCGCTGCGCGCACTTGTGATCCCTTCGTGATCTGTGGTGCGACTTCTGTGTAGCCCTGCTCAGGGTGCAACCCGTATAATACCCATTTTCCTCACTTATTAGCCGATTACTTAGCTTATGTGTGTATTATTTATGGTTATTACAACATATTCAACATTCATATCAATGTGCACGATACATAAATGAATATAAACATAAAGAAGATATGCACAACAATTACACAGAATTAGGAATCAACTTCTCTTTATTAGCTTTCTGTTCCTGATTACAGACTTGACTTCGTCCTGCACACTTAGCTGCAGGGGTCTACGCACTCAGCTGCAGAGCCTCTTCCTACTACTACAACCCAAGACACTTAGAAATCTACTTTAAGCTCGAACCATCCCTTCGCTACTCTCACTATTATCGACTCCCCTTTTACACTTAGATCCTCACTCTATTTATACAATCCCATGGTCTGTGGACCATGGGTAGGCCGATTTTACACTAATTTACAATACAATGCTTAGGGCAGACAACCCTACGACTCAATTGTACACTTCGCGCTTTGCGCCCGCAATTCATGGAGTTTTACACCATCTTTGACCAAAACTTGGGCTTTGAGCCCCAAAACCTGCTGTGGGGGAATTCCATGCCCAACAAGCCCCCAACACAATCATCATGACTTATCCCAAGTCACTCTGCTGGTGCGGTGATCTTGGCACGAAGCCCTTCCAACTGTTCCTTCGCTTCCCTGAGGTTCGCGGTGCACTGATCTACAGTCTGTTGGATCCGCTCCACTCTCTCGGCTGACATCTTATTGTCAAGGGCAACTACCTATCTTAAGGCATGCATCGCCTTCATCCATGTGAGCTTTCCTTCGATGTCCACAATGATGAGGAAGGCCTCATCAATCTAAGGCTAGACACGCACTTTAAGGACTACCTCTTTCTACCGTGCGACATCCACCTATTCCTTCAACACCTTTTCCTGTTGTAGCTTCGCAAGCCGTTGGGTCAGGGCAACTATTTGTGCCATTCTGCACACATTGTCTTATTGTACTTGAAGCTCTCGTGCCTTCATTTCCAGGTGCTGTATGTTGGGGTCCTCCTGTAATGAAGTGAGGACCACGAACGATTCTTCCAACATAGTGGTGCAATTCTGCATTATCTGTCCTATTTCTTCCAGCCCTTTCTGAATAACGCCAGCACGCTTTTCCCTAACTTCCGGGGGTGTAGAGGATTGTGCCTTTAATCGTAATTCAGAAATCTGAAGATTGAGGTCCAGCTGTACCCTCATTGCTTCCTCCTTTACCTCGCAGAATCCACTGGCTAATTTGTGGATTCACACTCCAATGGGTAGGTCTTTCATGATTTCTATCTCTGGAACGTGGTGACATGCTTCCTCTACCATTTGCTCCAGCCATTGCTTCTGCGCAAGCAATTCATCGTGGTGGAGACTAAGCTGCTCAATATTGATTCTCTGTTCGCTAAGCATCTACACTATGCGTCCTTCCCTAATGCGGAGTTCTATTGTTGCTTCGTCCTACAGCTGATATATTGTATCTCATAGAAGGGCAGCCAATTTTAGGCTAAGCCCCTTGATCCCGCCCACCGCAGCTCGGTCCTCCTCACTTTCCGTTGTTAGCGCTCCTTCCAACAGCCATTCTTATGCGCAGTAGCTGCTCCGCTGCTGATGTACCTGTGGCACCATAGGCAGTGATTGTTCCTTCTTGGGGGGCCTCCACCTGAAGTTCCTGCAACTGCACCCTTAGGGCCCCCAACATAGTTTGTTGCTCCATCATAGCTTCCTGGAGCGCTTCCCGGGTGACCTCACGAACAGTGTCACCGATGTCATAGAGGTCACCCTCTGTCAATGTAATGGGCTTGATGTCCAATTTGGAAGCTTTGGCCTTCTTTCATGGACCGGACCGCTCCGTGACGTGCAGCCGTTTCAGTTGAGTGGACGTTGTGCTCAGGTCCGCACCTTCTGCTGTATCTAGTCCCTGTCCTGTAGACACATCCTGGCCTCCTTCCTCCTGTGTCACGGTGGCCCCTGTTGCTTGTGTTACTGTTGCTCTTTCGGCAGCCTTTTCCTATTTTGTAGCTACCTTTGCTACTTTGTGGGTGGCCCTTACCTCGATGTCCGCTTATTCATTTCACCTCTACTAGGCCAACTTTGTGACACACAACTTGGTTGCAGCCTTCTACTTCTATGCTATTCTTTTATCCTTCTCTGCATATCTGGGGCGCACCACTCAGGAGGCCATGAGTTGAGCACGAAGAAGATGGCATCATCAATTGTGATGAAAGGAATCTTGGTCCAGTTCTGCACTAGATCCTTACGCGCCTTGATATACACATTGTGCATATCCGCCTTGAAGTCTGCAAAGCTCTGCAGACTGCTATACACTGTGGGGGATAGGCACGGACTTCTGTTAATCCACATCTGTATGCTCACCTCCATGAGTAACCAAAATATCTTAGTCTCGCAGATCTGTGTGGCGTCCTTCGTAGCCAAGAGTGACGCATATTTTGCAGCCTCCGGCAAGTCCTATTCAAGAGGAGGGAACTGACTGTCCTCAGGAAATTCCCTTGTCACCAGTAAGATGGACAAGAGAAACCACACATAGTGGAAGGTCTTGCCCTACTCCTAAACTTCCTTGCAGTTGGCTACGAATTCTTCACAGAGAAAGGCGGCCCAGTTGAATTGGACCCACTCCACGCATTGTTCTACCAGCGCAATGACCGTTGCTAGTACCTCGTCTCCGCGGAAATTTCTCATCACCTTCCCAGCTAGCAGTTGGGTGGCTATGCACACCCATTTGTCTTGAATGCTACTGATTACGTAGCCTCTCTTCTTATTTTCCAATTTATACTTCTTCTTCATGGTCTATGCGAGCGCCAAATCTCCGCTTTTTCCAACTATCTCTGTGGGGTCCCTTCCCTTACAGGGAAGCTGGAAAATCCTGTGAATAAGCTCTGGTGTGATGGGAATAGGCTCCTCCAGCCATAAGTACCCATCATGCACTAGGAAAATCAGGTACCTGATGACAAAGATCACGATCAGTGAGCGGTGAAAATGAGGAATCCATAGGAGGTGGAGTAGCCCAGCCTTCTCCACACTGCGCAACCATTTCTGCGACTCTAGCACTGTAACTGACCCCTCCTTGCTCTATTTCATGAGATTCTTCATATGTAAATGGGGGAAATTTTCATTGTTTGCGAGGTCCCAGTCTTCAAATTTCATTGTGGGCATGTGGCCCAGAACCGAACCCTCAAACAGAATTCCATCTAGGAGGAGCAGGGTTTGAAGTGTTCTTTTAGCGGCATCCAAATCCTTGGGTACTTTATATTTCCCTTTCTGCAGAGGGACGTACTCGGGCAGTTTTTCTGCAGTGCGCACCGGCTGTATGTCTTATTCCATTGCTTAATCTGCCTCTATCTCTTCTACGAAAGCCTGGAGGTCCTCCTCCTCATCATCTGTCTCCAGGTTGACAACCTTGCCCTTTTCTTCCATGGAAAGTTTACCAAACTGCAGATTTCGCGGGGACATGCGGACTGGTCCCACTGCCTGTGTATCCTTCTTGGGCCTCGACGTCCGAGGTGATTTCAGAATTTCTAGCACATCTCGCACCTACACCATAGGGCTGTGCACGGCTTCCTCGGTGGTACTCTCTACAAAACCCACACCTCTCCTGGTAGTTGTCATCTTATCTAAACTGTCTGTGGTTGCTCGCGAACTTGGGGGCTCAAATACTGCTTGGCACTCAACACTTTGTGCTCTTTGTAATAGCTCAAATCTCAAATGAACAAGTGTTGTCTTGTGGCTAGCCTTGGGACTTTTATACATTCTTTTAAATTTGAATTTTACTGTTCCCCCCATTTCTGAGTCATTAATGCAACCTTGGTGGCAGATCATCCCAAATCTAGCTCTTAATTCATGTCTTAATTGCCTGCCACCTGCTCCCTTTTGCCTTAAATTGGACATCTTGTCATGAACAGTGACGTCAGCAATTACTTCCCAGCCTACCCACACGGCAGCACAGCCCCCCATGCATGGGCACAAACCTTGTACCATGTTGATTCTATGCGCACCTCCTTCACCGCGTAGTTCCCAAACAGACTCATTTAGAGTCTCACACTCTCTTTCAACTATCTGGAGCACTGAGATTGTGCTTCCTATAGCTAGTCAGGTGGTCGCACCACCTATGCGAGACTTCAATTTTCCTTCTAATATAGTCTGTGAACATTCATCAATTTCCCTCGCGACACCTGGCATCGCATGCTTTATATTATATGGTGTGCTCCCCTAGTTACTTTGCTTGGTAAGGTGCAATCGTAGCCATGGTAGTAGATTCATAAATTCTCAACACGCATCTTCTAATGCAGTGGTATGGCCAACCGTATCGTGCCTTGTCATCCTTGTTTTATTGATGAGACATGCTTGCGCAACCCTGTTTTCCAATCTTTCAATCTCAGCACCCATCAACATGCTTTGCTTCCTTAATCGTACCTGATCTTCTTCGAGTTCGCGAAGCCTAATGTTCCCTCGCTGAATGGCCTTCTGAATCCTTATATGGTCGTCCTCGCATAGCTATGCGATTCCTTCGTCTCTATCCTCGCGCGTTGTCATAACTGTCGGAGCTATTACGTGTGGATTCCCTTTGGTATTCCCTTCAAAAATCTTGGATTCAACTCTGTTTCGCACCTTTGGAATCATTTCCTCCCTCAAGTTTTTTCACATGGTCTTATAGGCCCATCGAACCGCTGGCACGTGCAAGTCTCAATCAGTTCGTCTCATCTAGTAAACCTTATTCAGTACTCCGCACACCCTATCGAATGCCTCATCATGGAGAATTGGTAACGCACGTCGCCCTTCCTGCTACTGCGGTTTGTTCCGATTCTCTAGGTTGTGCGCTTGTGCAAACCATATAGTATATGCCTGTACCCATCAGAAAAGGTGGGTGCGTAAGTTGTTCCGCCCCAGCTGGTTGGTTTTTGTTCAAAGTCGGGGTTTTCCAAAACGTAAGCGCATCATCTTTCTACATCCACGCCAGTCTTCAAAAGTTCCTTGATGCGTATCCCACATCGTGCGGGTGTTGTGTGCGGTGCCCACTTTATCACATCGAATCACTGTCGCTCTGGTACTGCACTTTCGAATTTGCTTAGAAATTCATACACCGCTAACAATCCATCATATGTCAGCAACTATCTTGCCTCTGTTTTTACGCAACACAATGATCTGATCATCATGTTGCATTTCAACGTTGTTACTTCGTGCAGTCGATTCTGCCATCACTTTATCTCTTCATCTGAATCCGAAATGCAGGAGCTTTCACGCTCCCACAAAATCATTCCATTTGCAGTCAGATTCACCCAATCCTCACCTTGTGCAGTTATCTTATAGATACAGTCGAGATCGTCATCACACACTGGTTTAGTGTATCGCACTCCTTCGACTGGGTCCCGTAGTGACTTTTTTCAAAGTTCATTTTGTGCTTCTTCAGATTTATGACTCCGTTCATATCAGTAGCCCAATCTATTCCTAGTAGGGATTGTTGTCATTGACAATCTCTATCACTTCAAAATCCACCTACACACTCGTGCCTTCAATATCAACTGTCACTCCTTGCAATCTTCCCATATGCAAAATCTTTTGTTGGTTCGCCATTCGTAATTGAATAAGGGACCATTGTGACGAGGGTTTGGCCATGTGTTCCCATGTTTTCTTTGGTAGTACATTCGCGCCCAAACCCAGATCCAGGATTACCTGATCCATTTCATATTCACCTATTTGCGTAGTCAACCTCATCTCCCTCCCTGTGCGCAATGCATGCTTTCCTAGTTTCTGGATCACACGTGGTTCTCCTAACCCCGCACACCTAGTGATAAGTTCTTGTAGCCCTTTGACTGCCTTGGTGTCGCGCAATAGTCTCATGCATGTCTCCTGAAAGGTAGTGAGCATGGAAGGATCCATCCCTGATTCAAATTGTTCCTTACTACCTGAAGTGGAGGCCTTCGTGAAGCTCTTCTTAGCTTCCAAGAATGTCTCCTTTGCACATTCTAAATCAAATTTGGGTTCCTTTGTAGGATCCTTATGAACCCACACACTTTCTTCTGGATACTTCCATTTATCATCAACTGTGGCCATACCACTCCTGAGCATCATGTTTACATTTGGGTCTTCTTCGCGCAGTTTAGACCTCATCATTTGTAAATTCTGGGTTGGGGGGGGTTGGAGTACCCCCTTTTCATGCATCTTCGCTATTAGAAAAGGGCAATCTTTTGCCTCATGATCAAACTGACTACATTACCAACATGATATCCTAGTTGGTTTTGTACAATCGCGGGCATAATGCCTTGGCCCTCTGCAATTGTAACAAATAATCTGATCGCGACCCCTTCCTGGTCCCATTCCACCTCAACCCCGACCACGCCCCTGAAACCCAGTGTGCGCCATCCCTGCATTTGGGTCGAGGGCTCGCATTTCAGCCTGCACCCTGTAGGCAGGAGTCTGATCCATCATTAGTTCATAGCTTCGGCAGGTGCGTTCGTCATGGCCTACTGACCTGCAAAAATTACAAAACAATTGTTGGGACATCTGTGTATACTTCTGCAACAGATGACAATTATCCGTGGTATGTTTCCCTCCTATCTAGTAGATCACACACCATAATGCAGACACCGTGCTCAGCCCCGCTTGTGTCTCTGGTCTTAATGGCATTGGCCCTCTTCCTACCAAGTAGTTCGTGAATACTGGACAGTGATCTTTGTCGTGGCCCTGGCCTTTGCATTTTATGCACCATACTTCCTCACACGCCTTTGGCCGAGGTTCCCTATCCTATTTCAAAATCTACATTTCTAGACACAAGTTCTGTAGTTGCGCGTAGATCTGTTGGACTCCCAATCCAGGGTCTTGTATAGGGGTCTCATGCAACCTCATTACCATCTCCAATGTGTCGGCCTGGGTGGAAAGTTTTTGTTGTGACAACGCCATACTTAAGTGTGGAATAAGTGAGGCCACAAACCATGCGCGATGTTGTGCTTCCGTTAATGTCATATTGGCTTCGCGGATTGTACTCTTCAGCCTTTCGTCCAGATCCTAAGAGGTCTCACCTGGGAGAATCGTAATATCTTTAAACCTGATGATTGACTGCGTCTCTGATTTTGGCCTGCTAGATTCCCAATTCAACGTATTCTGGATCTTTGCAATTCCTACGTTTGGGTGGTCATTAGAATGCTTGATATACCACGTTAATGTGTGATCCTGCAGCGCGCTCACCAGCGTAGCCTTTTTTATATTATCATCCATGATGCCCTCTGCTTCCCATACTGCTCTTACTACAAACCAAAATTGGTTCGGATCTTCATTCCCTACTCCTCTGAATACTAGTAGTTTGATCACGCTCACCATACTGAACTGTCGAGGTGGTAGAGGTGGAGTGGGTGGAGATGGAGGTGAGGGGGTGATGTGGGTGGTGGTGTGGGTGGAGGGCGAAAACGCGGAATTCATTGCCTTATCAAACTAACCGTGCTTCTCGGAGAAACCTTCGTGAGCTCCTCCCCACTCTCCTGCGAGGGTGAAATTAAGGGATTGTTTTCTAACACTTCACTACTTCCACTTTTGTAGATCCTTCCACTCCACGTAGTCCCAAACATTAATTTATTCGCATAACCTGCTTTTCACACAATAGCATCTTAATCCAAGTGTTCAAAGATTTAAGATACTTACCTCACGTCCCTTGAGAAAATGTCACTCTGCCTCGCTATAGCTAACAGTCGTGTCTACCGTGAACTCAATGATAAATACTCATATTATTTTGTTGAGCCAATGATCTACAACTCACGCTATCTTCTCTTTTGAGGCTTCTAGTCTGCGCACTAGTTCTGGAATCCACACTATTGGTTTGTCGAGCCTACACCTTCCCTTGCTATCTGCCAATTTTGCGATCCACTCATACAGCTCATATGGAAAAGATTCAAAGAATATTTCATGGATTTCAGTGTACAAGTAGCGATCCAACCACTGCTCCTTAGATACTCACGAATTTTTTTTTTCCTGCGTCGTGAACTTGTGAATCTTCTTATCCAACCACTCTTCAATTTCTTTCTTTGTAGGGTTCCAGTGGCAAGACATCAGACATCCTTTATGCAGATCCTGGTTCCAACAACGGAACCATTTGTTGGCTTAGTGGGGCCTGACCCAGGTTCAGAGGTGATTTAGTCAAGAAAATCCCGGTACTACTGGCCCTTCTGGAAATAGTTTGCAGAGTGCAAACTGAGGTCTCACCCGTAGTAGTATGTGAGGGTGCTAGAACTAGGTTTCTACACCCTTGGGATGTCTGATGGATTTCTAGAGGTCTACGGTCAGACCTATCACTGCGCGAACTTGCGATCCCTTCGTGATTTGTGGTACGGCTTCTGCGCAGCCCTGCTCGGGGTGCGACCCGTATAATACCCAAGTTCCTTGCTTATTAACTGATTACTTAGCTTATGTGTGTAATATTTATGGTTATTATAGCATATTTAGCATTCATATCAGTGTGCATGATACATAAATGAATATAAACATAAAGAAGATATGCACAACAATTACACAGAATTAGGAATCAACTTCTCTTTATTATAATGATGTTCTTGATTATAGACTCGACTCTGTCCTACGCACTCAGCTACAGGGGTCCGCGCACTTAGCTGTGGACTCTACTAAGCCTCTGCGCACTCAGCTACAGAGCCTCTTCCTACTACTACAACCCAAGACACTTAGAAATCTACTCTAAGCTCGAACCATTCCTTCACTACTCTCTCTATTATCAGCTCCTCTTTTACAAATTAGAGCCTCGCTCTATTTATATAATCCCATGGTCCACGAACCATGGGTAGGCCGAATTTACACTAATTTACAATATAATTCTTAGGGCGGACAACCCTATGACTCAATTGTACACTTCGTTCTCCACGCCTACAATTCATGGAGTTCTACACCATCTTTGACCAAAACTAGGGCTTTGAGCCCTAAAACCTGTTGTGGGGGGATTCCATGCCCAACAGGCACGGAGCGCAAAAAGTATGTTGAGTCATAGGGTTGTCTGCCCTAAGTATTATAGTGTAATGTAATGTCATGTTGGCCTACCCATGGTCTGCGAACCATGGGATTGTATAAATAGAGTGAGGCTCTAAGTTGTAAAGATAACAAGGAATGGATGGATTGATGTAATAGCGGATAGAGAAGAAGTCTAAGTGTCTTGGGTCGTAGTAGTAGGAAGAGGCTCTACAGCTGAGTGTGTGGAGGCTTAGTAGATTCTGCAGTTGAGTGCGCGGACCCCTGCAACTGAGTGTGCAGGGCCGAGTTGAGTTTGTAACCCAAAAGGAAGAATAATAAAGAGAAGTTTGATTCTAAATACTATGTATCTGTTTTTATATGATTTTCTATGCATTTATACTGTTTTTTTTGTCGTGCGCACTTATATGAATACTGAACACTGTTAAGTATAATTGGCCCATACATATAAAGTTAAGTAATCGGATGATATCAAGTTAATAGTAAGGAACTTGGGTAATAACACAGATCGCGCCTTGAACAGAGTTGCGCGAAGGCAGCATTGCAGACTACGAGGTACTGATAGGTGCGCGTAGTGACGTGCGCGTAGGGTCACCGCGGACCACCCAAAAACCATCAGACATCTCTAGGGTGCAGAACCCTGGTTCTAGCACCCTGCCAAACTACTTCGGCTGAGACCTCAGTCCGTGCTCCACAGACTATTGCTGAAAGGGCCAGTAGTACCAGGATTTGTTTGGCTAAATCATCTCTGAACCTGGGAAAGGCCCCTATAAGCCAACACAAATCATGTGGAAAAACGCGTCCACCTTTGTTGAAGCTACAACCTGTTTCTTCTTCTTGTATGGGAAAGTCACCACATAATGTCCAATATTATGACAAGAAAAGCATTTCACTTTTCTCGTATCCTTTTTCTATTCACCCTTCTTATTGGCCCCATTCTTGGGCCCTTTCTTGGATTTCTTCTTTCCCTTGGCAGTAAGAGAAACATTCTCCTCATCCTCTCCCCTAGTGTCAGGTCCAGGAGTTGCACTTAAGAAAACTCCTCAACACTTAATTGTCAACCCGGTGGTTTCGTAAACTTAGAGATGAATCATACGCAATTCCAGAAGTGGTATGAAACTTTCCTATTCTTAATCCTACTTCTTAAAGGAAATGTTTACAGAATCAGATAGAAAACAATCTTAAAGGAAATTGACACCAAAGAAACTCTAGTGCTAGACTATAAAAGAACAATTTTCAAGTAAATCAAGTAAAGGAGCTTTCACACAACTGAAGAAATCTTAAATTCTGGAAGGAAATGCTATGTTTATCTTCAAATAGATGGCTAACAATCTAGCAAGTGGACCCTTGTAGAGATCTATTTTCCTCTTGATCTTCCTTCTACACAAACATGTTCTTGTACTATTACAACATGCTTACGCTAGTGCAAGTACAGTGCCTTTGTGCAAAAGTATATTTTACCTCCCTTACTAAAGATTTATGTCTTTGTGGAGGTGCTCTAAGACTCGGGGCTTAGAGCACTCTGTTTCTGTGACAAGAGACCAGCTCTTGCATCGAGGCAGAGTTTCCTTCACCAAGTTTCTAATTTACTTTCGAAAATATTGAAAGACATCCTGAAAATGAATTGCAATTGAAAACGAAATTCTGAGATAAATTATATATGGAAAAGAAATGCTTTAATTAATTAAATCTTGTAAAGGAAGTAAACTTCATGAAATGAAAGCAACTCAAAGTAATCAAAGCAGTAGTCTAAGTGATCTGCATGTATCATCTAACTTCGGCAATCCACTTAAAGTGTTTTTGTTCCTTGGTCGTAAAGTATAAAATGCAATTATAACATGTCTATGATAAATTCATGCAATTGTTCTCAGATCCTTCAAAAATATACTTTTAATGCTGAAGACAATTACTCAAATGAGCAGTCCATTTTCTTGCAAGAATAACTGAAATGATAATCAGGGAAATAAATGCAATGTTCGCTCTAAAATAAATGACTGAAACGGAGTGCAGGAAATCACATCTACTGGTACAAGAAAAGGGCTTCCTACACGATCCAAGCGGAAGAAAACCAAGACAAGAACTACGAGTAAAGAAATGCGAGAAAGGAATTACAGAAAATAAATAACTCAATTAACTCCCAAGCCACGGATCCGTTTCACACTTAACTCTGAAATAGATTTAAATCAAAACTTCAGAAATAAATATAAAATTGTTCACACCATGCAACTACAAAGGGAAATATCCACACAGTCTTTCCGAATAATGAAAGCACAAGGGTAAACAAGCTGGGTTGGCTAGGCCCTAGCCAACCAGCTCGTTTCCCATTTAAGAAATGAAAAGATTCAGCACTCAAGTACGCATCAAAGATAAATTAAACATAGTGCATGAATAACATGGTGGATTCCTTGTATTACTTTAACATCAAATGTACATAGTAGTGTGAGTCCAGCCCAGAGCCCAGGGCGATACCATATTACATAAAAGATGAAATTACAGTCTAAGGATCGCTAGCTAGTTCTACCTACAATCTATATTTTATACATCATTCGGCCTTAGCCGTATTCCACTAAATACAGTCATTTTCTTATTCAAGCCTTCCAGTGGAACAAACTAACAACCGAACATCACAAAATTGGTTAACAGTTATAATGGAACGTGTACTTCGCTGGTCGTAGACCATCCTTGGAAAACATCCCTGATTGTGTGCCACCGATATTCATCCTCAGTTAATTAGAAACTGAACTCAGATTCATGGATCAAAATGTCCACATGGAAAGATTCAACTCACAGAAATCTTGGACCAATCATCGTGGCGGTGCAGGAATCTACCTGCACTGATCATACTAACTCATAATTAACACTAAGTTCCTAAATTACTTCTTGGAAATTATCATAAGTTACAAGAGGTACTTAATACGCATGAAATCTATGTAAAAATGATTAATAAATCACTTTAATAAATCTTAATGTAAAATACGAAGCATATGCAAGAATAGGTAGTTATCTTGGACTAGTGCAGGAAAGAGAGGTTTAAGTTGAGATAAAACAAAGGTTAATGTTTATAGAAATGGGGTAAAAATAGGGCAATTTGGGACACCAACATCCTCCCATCCCTAAGTTGTTGTGTGTCCTCACACAACATTTTACCTTCTACAAAAAAATCCTCAAAAAATGAGTGGCCAACTCTCAATCCTGAACTTCAATGCTTATTCCTGCTTTCACTATCTTCGGATTTTTCCCTCGGGCTCTTCTCAGCTGATTCGTCACCTTCTTGAGGCATTTGTAGCATTTGGAAGCCTGATACTTCCACACTTTTACTTGTTTCTTTTGCCTTTTTACCTCTGCAAGTAGCTCCACCTCGCTCTGCTTCTACCAACTTTGTTCCTTCATGACCTAGTTCAAAGCCTCCAGGTCATGAACTTGCTGCTCCAATTCTACTATTCGGCTGTTGAGGTAGAGAGTAGAGGGTGTCATGCTAATATCTTCAGGTGTAAATGTCTTCTTTAAAACGGACTCGAAACAGGTCCAATCATGGTCAAGGTCAAGGCCGCCAAATGTCTGCATTATGATGTCGTTGACAGTTTCTACACTCGAGGTTTCCTTGTCACCGAGGGTTTTGATGCCCTCCACAATCTTCGTGCCAAGGGTTTCAGTACCTTGTGCACTCAACTCCTCAGGGTTTTTAACGCCCTGTTCTTCCAGTTCCTCAGGGAACTCAGTACCCTGTCCATTCAGACCAGCAGGGGTCTCAGTACCCTATCTTTCTAAAATAGTAGGGGCTTCAGTACCTCGTTCTTCTAAAACAACGGGGGTTTTAGTACCCCGTTCCTCGAAAGCACTGAGGGTTTCAATGTCTGGTTCACTGAAATTATCGAGGGTCTCTATATGCTACTCTTCTTCATCCTCATGACTCTCTGTTTGGACTTCACCAGTACTCGGTGTCGTCTTCCTCTTCCTTAATCTGCTAACAAAAGTTGACAACAATATGTCGTCTTCCACGTTCTCTTCATCTTCCATAGTGTGTGTTGTTGCATCTGCAAGCACTGAGAGATTATGAACTTTAGGGGAAACTTGGGGTGATTCGTCGATTATAATCGGAGAGCTCGACTGGTTTATCCCTTGGGAGACAGTCTTCCTCCTCACCGAGGTTCTGGTCTTTCTCTTCTTAGCCAAGGGTGGAGTATTTTCAATAGTCTTCTTCCCTGCTTGCACTGGTGTGCTTTCATCTTTCTGCTCGGCAGGAGATGATGTCTCTGCTTTCCTTTTCTTACTTGTACTCATGCTAGCAGACTTCTCTACACTCCTTACTCGAAACTCCTTCAAGAATGCTCCCCAAGTTACTCCTTTTTCTTCCAGCTTCTTCTTGACTAGAATCATGATAATCCCATGATGGTAGAGCTTGTTTGCAACTTGTCTTGTGTTTCCACTCTGCATGCCCTTCACCATTTTCTCAATACTCCTGAGCAGGTAGTAAGGGAAATTAATCAATTTTCCCGACTCAAAGTGCAACAACAACCGAAGGTGATACACAAATGCCAATGTATAGCATCCCTCTCCAGTTACGAATTTCTACAGTATGAACAAGAGGTCTCACCACTTCCCGATCATGGCACTCTGCGGAAGTCCCTTCCTCTACTCAACCTTAAGCTTTTTGTCAACCACGAACTGGTGCCATCGTTTCTTCTCAAACTGCTCCTTTTTAAACCAATGCTCTCATGTAAGTGGCAATATTATAGCTTGCTCAATAGACTCTTATGTAACTTTGAACTTCAACGATCCAATGCTGACTCGGCCTCCTTTGAATGTCTTTGCGAACTCTAGTACCATAGAGATGTCAAACCCATCAAACTTCTGTAAGAATGGCAGGAACCCAGATTCTTGCAATAGTGCAAGACTATTCCAATACTCTATGATTTTCTCAATCTCTTGCAAAGACAACGGCTCACTCCTTATGGGTGTCATTTCGAACTGCACTTCACCCTTTCCAATCACACCCTTGAAATAATTCTAGCGAGTGACACCAACACTTTGCCGAGAGCTTTATGCTATAGGTTCGTCACCCTCCATCTTTTTAGTCTCACTCACCCGGTCATGATGAAAATAGTTCTTCGTATTAGGTGTAGATTCATATCAACCCACTGCAGGTGAGTCATAATTATTGGGTGGAGGGAGGTTCATGCAGCGGTGGCGCAACAGTTACAATGATTGGGTTACGAGGTAAGGTAATAATGGAAAAGCAATGCAAAATTATTTCAAGGAAGGTGAATATAGGCTATCAGAAAACAATACTATCCGACATTCCACCTCGTATTTTAATCAAGACATACTTCAGCACTTAGTAAAAGAAAATTATTTCAAAACCCTATACACCTTCCACTTTAAAAAAAAATCCTAAGTCAGGAAATGATGAAACAGAGTATTAATTAAAACATGCAATGATATGATATATCAGTACTCATGTGCAGGAAAGTAAAGATCCATAAATTTCTTTCATAAAACACTCTTGGACTATGTGAATTTTACTTTCTTTCATAGTCAGTTGCATTCCTGCACTAAACATGCTTGCACTGCGTTGTGCTTGCACTGTGCATCTTCCACCAGGGGTTTTTACCAAAACACGAAATTTGATAGAACATAATTCTGGAGCTGGATTTAAAAAAAAATTCCTCGTTATACAAGAAAAAATTATTTGCCATCCTTTGGTGTTTCATGAGCATGCCTTCTAGATTGACTGCATCAAATTCTGCAATTAATTTATGAGGGAATAAAAAAGTGGGAAGGGGGGTAAAATAATTTTAGAATGGGAAGGAACATTACAGCAGGGATTCCTAAAACAATATCACCAAGAGGGATAAACGAAATGGGATGTGGGAAAAAAATCAAGGGAAAAGAGGGATTTTACGAAATCGGGCAAGGGTAGTTTCTTAGAAGAAAGAGGAAGGTAATTCATTGGGGATTTTAGAAAAGAAACTAGTGGAAATTTTCAAAATGGGAAATAGAAGAAAGGCAAAGTTTTTACCTTGAAATCTACCTGCACTAGTGCAGAAAAAAATAACTACAGCGGGAAGTAAGCATTTACTTGCATAAAAATGTCCATGCTAGTAACCCCAAACTTGGGTTAGTGCTTGGTTTCGTGAACCTGCTTCTTCTTGTTGGCAGCCAACATATATAAAAGCAAGTAACATTCCCTTTTTATTAAAATTTTGATCTTCCTGCCATCATGCTGGTTTTCAGGTTGATCATTTCGCAATCATGTCAGTCAACTGATTTTCATAATTACAAGAAAAAAATTTCTTTTTATACTTTTTATTTTTGTCATTTTTTTTATTTTTATTTTTCTATTATTATGTTTTCAATAAGGACAATAAGGAATCAAATCTTTAACAAGTTGGTGTTACCACCTGCCAACTCCTTTTCAAATGGTTGTTGGACTTGCTGCATAAAATCTTCTTTAGTAAGGGGCCGAAAATTTACCTTGAATCTATGCCCGTTTTCCAAGAACACAAAATTTCGTCCATCAATGTTTTTGATTTCTACTGCACCATTTTCGAACACTTTGACCACCTCACAGGATCCCATCCAGCGTGTATGGAATTCTCCTTTAAAATATTGGAATCTAGAATCGTAAAGGAGTACCCAATCACCTGGTTGGAACTGCTTCTTCTGAATGGACTTGTCATGCCACTTCTTGCATTGCTGTTGAACCAAGATGTTCTGTTGAATAGCATCCCTTTGGAATTCATCTAACTCGTTTAACTATAGAAGACATTGTTGTTGTGCTTCAGAGAGATCTAGCTCCAATTGGACTGTAGTTCTAAAAGTCTTGATCTGGAATTCTATCAGCAAGAGGACTTGTTTTCCATACACCAACTCATATGGTGTGTGTCCGGTGTTGTTTCTCCAACTGGTTCGATAGGCCCACAATGTTTCCAATAATTTGTCAGCCCAATCCTTTCTATGCATATTTACCATCTATGTGGGGATGGACTCAATCACCTTATTCGTGGACTCCACCTGACCATTTTCTTGCAGGTGATATAGTGTAGATTTCATGTGCCTTATTTTATACTGCTCCATCACACCCTATACCAGATTAGAAATAAATTTCAGTCCATTGTCAGAAACAATTTCTCTAGGCACACTAAATCTAGTAAATATTTCAGTAAAAAGAAAATCAACAACAACTCTTTCAATAGCAAAAGAAATAGCTTTAGCTTCTACCACTTCGTAAATAAATTTGTACAAACCAAAATATGGTTTTTATTTGATGATGTTGCATTTATTGGTCCTACGAAATCAATGGCCCATTTTTCAAAAGTCTCAATCATAACCTGAGGACATAAAGGCATTTCATTGGTTTGATTAGGCTAGAAAAATCGCTGACAGCTATCACATCGCTTGACATATTGTTTGGCATCCTTAAACAAGGAAGGCCAAAAATCACCAGCTCGTAACACTTTGTGTGCAGTCTACTTATTAGCAAAGTGATCCCCACAGGGTTCATCATGGGCAGATTTTAAAATATCAAACATTTCTTCCTCTCTTACACATTTATGGATAATGACATCTGCTCTAGTGTAAAAGAGGTCTCCTTGGATCCAATAATATGCAGCACTTTTCTAATTGATATTCCGCTTTTCACGAGCGGATAAGTGAGGTGGTAATTTTCCAGTGACTAAATAGTTAGCTATGTCAGCGAACCATGGGGATTTTGTTGACACGGCAAAAAGATGTTCATCGGGAATATCATCATCAATAGGAATTGCTTCACCAAGATTATTTAACCTTGAAAGATAATATGCTACTACATTTGATTTTCTTGGTCTATCAACAATAAAAATATTAAATTATTGTAACAATAGTAACCACCTAGTCACTCTGTCGCTAGTTAATGGTTTATTCATCAGATATCTTATTGTGGAATGGTCAATATGTACAAAGACTTCATATCATGTAATATAATGTCTGAATTTATTAATAGAAAAAAAAAATACAACTAAATACTCTTTCTCAGTAACCGTATAATTGAGTTCGGCGGGTGACAAGTTTTTACTAATGAAATAAATAGCATAAGCTTATTTGTCTTCTTTTTATCCTAAAGTTGTGCCAATAGCAGTATCTGAGGCATCAGAGGAAATATGAAATAGCAAGTACCAGTTTGGTCCTCTAAAAACTGGTTCCTGGACTAATTTTTCCTTCAATGTCTCAAAGGACTGTTGGCAAGTTGTGGACCAAGAAAACTCACTATCCTTAACCAAAACTCGAAAAAGGGGGTTAGTTATCCTTGAGAAATTCTCAATGAATATCCTATAGTAGCTCGCATTTCCTAGAAAATCTCTCACTTCCCTTTGAGTTTTGGGTATAGGGAGACTCAAAATGACTTCTATTTTTACAGGGTCAACCTGGATACCTTTGTTGGAAATAAGATGGCCAAGAACCACTCCCGCCTTGCACATTAATATGCATTTCTTGTCACTCAAGGCGAGATGAGCTTCTTGGAAGTGAAGAAGCACTTTTTCTAGATTCTTGAGGGCTTCCTGAAACGAATCACCAAACACAGAGAAGTCATCCATATAGATTTCTACACACTCAAGGTCAGAAAAAATAGCCAAGACTGCCCTCTGAAAGGTAGTCGGGGCATTACATATCCTGAAGGGAAGCACTCGGTAAGCAAATTTACCCCATGGACATGTACAAGTGGTTTTTTCTTGATCCTCGGGTGCTATCTGTATCTGGTTATATCCGCTAAAGCCGTCTAGAAAAGAAAAGTACTTCTTACTAGCAAGGGTATCGAGTACCTAATCGATGAAAGGAAGGGGGAAGTAATATTTGAGAGTGGCTTTATTCAATTCTCTGTAGTCAATACAAATGCGCCATATCCCATATTTATTTGGGACTAATACTAATGGAGAGACCCACTGGCTGTCAGAAATGGGATAGATAAAATCAGCATCTAAGATTTTTTGCAATTTTTCATTTACAACGTCTCTTAGAGTTGGGTTCATTCGCCTTTGGGTTTGTTGGACAGGTCGGGCTCCATCCTGAATATAGATATGATGTGTACAAGTTTCAGGAGGGATGCCTTTCATATATTCATAACCCCATGCATAGACATCGAGATGGTTTCGCAATAAATTCACAAGCTCTCTTGCTAAGAAGGATCCAAGTCTGAACTAATTTACAAGGATTTACCTGGACTAATCTCAACAAAAGTAGTATCAGGCTCAAGAGTACATAAAGGTGTCGCTAAATATGGTGGTGGTAGAGGTAGAGAGTCATATCTTTCCTAAAAATCTAGACTAAAAATCTGACTCAATGACTCAATATTAGGCATGGTGTCTAGATTGTTCAAGAAGTCTTGAATCTCACCTTCCTGCGAGGACTCATCATTATGATGTATCAAGGAAACAGGATGAGTCTCCTCATCACTACTATAGTCTAACCATAAAGTGTCTCGGAGCTCTTGAATGGATCTAGCGGGTGGATATAAGGTGACCTTCTTCCTAGAATCTCCATGGGAAATATACATATCACCATAACGACATCTGATATAAGCATCGGTCGTAGCAAGCCATGGTCGTCCCAAGATCAAGGGATGCCCTCCCATAGGATTCTTTGGCTGAAGCACAATGAAATCTATGGGATATTCCCAAGAGTCTAGGGAAATGACCACATCATCCAACACCCCTTTTGGTTTGATTTTAGATCTATCCGCTAGTTCAAGCACAGTGGGAGTAGGACAAATATGGACCAATCCAAGTTGATCCATGGTTTGCTTGGTCATAACATTAATGGCTTCCCCTAGGTCTATAAGTACATTGGAGACAAGGACATCACCTATCTGAACAGAGACAACAGGGTTTCCGGGGTTGGTATATTTTTCCATGTGCATATACCCCATCGCTAACTCTGCTCCTCTACCAAAAAATCAAATAGTTTAAGGTTCCATTCTTCTCCTTCCTAGATACTTGAGACAGAGTTCCCTAATGATTTTTTTACAAATTGGGATCTCTTTAATAGCTTGGAGCAAAGGTACCCTTATGAAAAGGTTCCTAAGCTCAGAAGCCAAGCTAGACTCAGGAATGGGGTCTTTCTTCTCCACAACTAACCTCTCTGGATAGGGAGGACGATTGGAAGAAGATGACAAGGGCTCAGAATGTGCAGGGATAGGTTGAATGGTTTCATCTTTTTCAGAATGGTCAATAGTTTCCTCCTCTCCTTTCTCATTGATAATCACCACAGGCTGCTTTTGATTTTATAAGGTTACTACCTTCTCTGATATCAATTGGAGATCATTGACTCCAACTGGAATATTCTGATATCTGGATGAAGAAAGTGGGTTCATAGAATGGATCATTTGTATCTCTTTATTATTGGGTTGGGTAAAGGTTGAGCAGGCAGCTGAGAAGGTCAAAACAGTGGAGGTAAAGGTAATGGTGGCATAGGTTGACTCAGCTGAGGTAATGATGCTTGTGGCATTGGGTAAGGTGCATATGTAGGAGGGTATGATTGCATAGGTGCAGGATAGGAATGATGTGAATGATGTGAATGGTTTTTCCCTCTACATCCTTATTGCCAAGATTGGTAGGGTTATCCATATTGATATTGGTTCCCATGTTGCCAATGTTGAGAGTGACCAGTGTTAGGATATGAATATGAGTTTGCATTATAACCAAAAAATGTGGTGGAGGTTTAGGAACCATACCTACACATACCATAGGCCAATTTCTTTGTGCTCCCATAGCATGCAGTGATTCGGCTTCAAGTTGTCCTCCTTCAAGTACAACTTTCAGCCCAGGTATGGAGGGACATTTTTCTGTAGCATGGTTCTCTGCACAAATTGCACATTTATTAGTTTCTTTAATATCTAGAGGACATTCTCTTAAAGGATGCTTTCTTCTACATCTTGGACAGAAAATAGACAATGACTCTTGCTCTTCTACAAGTTTTTGTTGAAACTTCAAAGAGTCTATTTGTTTACTAACAGTATTCATTATTTCAATTTTCATATTGTCCATTTTGTTTTCTAATCCAATAATCATAGCATCAATAGATTCATTTTTCATGTTTCTATTATGAATTCCTTTACCGGATCTATATTGGTTCCTTAAGAATTTCCTGCACAAGTCACAGATCTCATCAAAAGGTTTTTGAGCAATATCCCCTTGTCCTAATAGATTTAGATTATTCCTAGCATCATCAGTAAGCCCACGTAAGAACAAGGTTCTAATGGTACTTAGATCAAATTTGTGCTTTGACCTTTGGAGGATGTATAGGAATCTCTCCAAGTAGTCCTCTAGCATCTCATCATCATTTTGCACAATAGTAAAGATTTCATCTTGAATATCTCTAGTTTTACAATATTCCTGATATTTCGATAAGAACACTCTCTTCATTTGCTCCCAAGAATTTATAGTGTTTCCTCCTAGTCCCATGAACCAGCAGAGTGTTGCGTCCTTGAGAGTTGCAGGAAACAATTTTAACTTCTGGGCATCAGATGAATAATCATAACTTCTACACAAAATATCAAACTCAAATAAGAAAGAGTTTGGATCTTCATGTACCTTACCATAGAAATGAGGAAGAGCTGATGGTGGAATATTTTTCATTTGTACTTGTGTATTAGGATTCACAATCGGGAATCCAAAAGTGGATTGTTCCTCATTTACCTGATTTTCACCACTTCCTTCTGCATGGTCTTCCTCATCTTCCATTTTTTTTCTTCCACATGAACTGCTCTCAACAGGCTAAGAAGGCTGACTATGGATTCCAACAGTCCCCTTCTTCCCCTTTATGGGTTGTGTCACACCTGGACCACTGCTACCAGAGCCCAAGTGGATTGTTCTTGCGTGATGAGTCTGAGTTTGTTTGGACTTTCTGCCTGCAAAAGAAGGCCAAATATGAGATTTGGTTTCATTTTTGTCACTATTTCGTTGGCCCCTAGTGGGCTTCGGACCCCTACCTATTTTAGGCATTCATTTCAAAAAATGACAAAACGAAATTCAAATAAAAAGTTGTAATCTTCAAAAAAATAACTCAGCACCTATAAAATCCTTCAAACAATAGAATCACACTGCAGGAAAAAATAATAGCAGACTTACCCCTATTGCAAAAATGGAAAATTATTACCAATTCAAATTGCCTCCCAGGCAGCCCCACGGGGGTAGGCGAGTTGGTAATCACAATGCGGTGAAGTTCGTTAGAAAGGCAGGCTCTGTACTGAAGGTCACGAGTTCAATTCCCCTGAACTAACTCGGAGCTGTGGAGAGAGGCGGGCATAGTTTCCCAGGGGTTATAGTGGTAGCGGTCAAAATCAACCCCATGTAACGCGAGTTGCGAGGTTGCTCCAGTTGCAAATTCCTCTATAAGAAAAAAAAATTCCCTCCCCGGCAACAGTGCCAAAACGTTGGGTGCAGGAATTGCACTTAAGCAAAATCCTCAACACTTAATTGTCAACCTGGGGGTTTCATAAACTTAGAGACGAAGCACAGGAAATGCGAGAAGTGGTATGAACTTTTCCTATTCTTAATCCTACTTCTTAAAAGAAATGTTTTCAGAATCAATCAGAAAACAATCTTAAAGGCAATTGACACCAAAGAAACTCTAGTGTTGGAATATAAAAGAACAATTTGCAAGTAAATCAAGTAAAGGAGCTTTCACACAACTGAAGCAATCTTAAATGTTGGAAGGAAATGCTATGTTTATCTTTAGATAGATGGCTAACAGTCTGACAAGTGGGCCCTTGCAAAGATATGTTTTCCTCTTGATCTTCCTTCTACATAAACAACATGTTCTTGTATTATTACAATGTGCTTACACTAGTGCAGGTACGGTACCTCTGTGTAAAAGTATATTTTACCTCCCTTACTGAAGATTTATGTCTTTGTGGAGGTGGGCTTAGAGCACTATGTTTCTGTGACAAGATACCAGCTCTTGCACTAAGGCTGAATTTCCTTCACCAAGTTTCTACTTTACTTTTGAAAAGATTGAAAGACGTGCAGAAAAAGAATTGCAATTTCAAACGAAATGTTGAGATAAATTATATATGGAAAAGAAATTATTTAATTAATTAAATCGTGAAAAGGAAGTAAACTTCATGAAATGAAAGCAACTCGAAGTAATCAAAGCAGTAGTCTAAGTGATCTGCATGCATCATCTAACTTCATCAATCCACTTAAAGTGTTTATGTTCCTTGTTTGTAAAGCATAAAATGCAAGTATAACGTGTCTATGATAAATTCATGCAATTGTTCTCAAATCCTTCAGAAATATACTTTTAATGCTGAAGACAATTACTGAAATTAGCAGTCCATTTTCTTGCAAGAATAACTGAAATGATAATCAGGGAAAGAAATGCAATGTTCACTGTAAAATAAATGATTGAACCAGAGTGCAGGAAATCACATGCACTGGTACAGGAAAAGGGATTCCTACATGATCCAAGTGGAAGCAAATCGAGACAAGAACTACGAGTAAAGAAATGCGAGAAAGGAATTTCAGAAAATAAATAACTCAATTAACTCCCATGCCACGGATCCATTTCACACTCAACTCTGAAATAGATTTAAATCAAAACTTCAGAAATAAATATAAAATTGTTCACACCGTGCAACTGCAAAGGGAAATATCCACACAGTATTTCTGAATAACGAAATCTCAAGGGTAAATGAGCTGGGTTGGCTGGGCCCTAGCCAACCAGCTCGTTTCCCGTTTAAGAAATGAAAACATTCAACACTCAAACACGTATCAAAGATAAATTAAACACAATGCATGAATAACATGGCGGATTCCTTGTATTACTTGATCATCAAATGTACATAGTAGTGCAAATCCAGCCCAGAGCCCAGGGCGATACCATATTACATAGAAAATGAAATTAAAGTCTAAGGATCTCTAGCTAGTTCTACCTACAATCTATCTTTTATACATCCTTTCGGCCTTAGTTGTATTCCACTAATTACAGTGATTTTCTTATTCAAGCCTTTCAGCCAAACAGACTAACAGTCGAACATTACAAAATCGGCTAACAGTTATAATGGAACGTGTACTTCGCTGGTCGTAGACCATCCTTGGAAACATTCCTGATTGTGGGCCACCGATATCCATCCTCAGTTAATCAACAACCAAACTGGGAGTTATGGATCAAAATGTCCAAGTGGAAAGATTCAGCGTGGAAATCTCGAACCAATCATCGTGGCGGTGCAGGAATCTTCCTGCACTGATCATACTAACTCATAATTAACACTAAGTTCCTAAATCACATCTAGGAAATTATCATAAGTTACAAGAGGTACTTAATAGGCATGAAATCTATGTAAAAATTATTAATAAAGAAATTTAATAAATCTTAATGTAAAATACGAAGCATATGCAGGAATAGGTAGTTATCTTGGACTAGTGTAGGAAAGAGAGGTTTACGTTGAGATAAAATAGAGGTTAATGTTTATAGAAATGGGGTAAAAATAGGGAAATTTGGGACACCAACAGCTAGTAAAAGTTGAGTCAAGTATTAGCTCATTGTTATTAATATAATATATAAAAATAATATTAATCATAATAATTATTAATTAAATAATAATTGGTTACAGAAGAGGCATTTATTAAAGGATATGACTGTTAATGAAGGGGCACTTGCCTAGGTATATAAGTGGGCCCTCATTTGTAATCATCATATAATATCATATATTTTGTATATTCAACATTATTTATATAAATATATTACTATATTATTATGGGTACTTACATATTCCAACTAGAATTTGCACCATATGTTGCAAAGAAAATGGCGTAAGGCAATAGAAAAGGAACTAGTAGCTTGAAGTGTCTTGTAAAATCGATGCAATCTCTACACATCATTATAATGTTTCAAAATTATATATTTACAATGTTCAAGATCATTCAATCAACATTTATTACCATGACAAATAACAATATAAAGACCTGGAAAATAGGCTTGTGATCACTGTATGAGGACACAAATGAGAATGATGAAGGTACTTTCTTTGGAAACAACTTATGAATGGTGCTAGATAATATTTACAATAAACATATGATAGATATTGTATAAAAATCAATTTTGGAAACAAGTTACAATTCTAATCAAAATCAATGCATCTATCTATCTATGTTTTCTTATATAAATATTAAAGTCATGATAAGTCGAGTTGATTGTTAGGCATGGATCTCTTGTTCTTGCACAAAATTTTGTATAAAATACCATAGATGTTGTAAGCCATTGTTGAGGGAGGGGACAGATGGAAAGAGGCACAAAAAATCTGATGGCTTCTTCAATGTTCCAAGCATTCTTGCAGCAAGCTGCATTGTGATGATCTCCATTATCCAATGATGTGCATGTGATTTGACTACAAGAAAGTTAGAAGTGACCATCTTGACTACTATGATAGCAGTAAGAATGCTCCAGAAAAATATCCCACCAAAACTAAGTACAAGGTCATCCCATCATAAAGAACTATATACATAATAACATATATTAAACAAGAGGGCATGGGTCCAAGCATCACACCATACATAAGTAGGAAGCAGATTACCAAAGTAAATTCAAGAAGCCTGAAAATTTTCACCACGGATCATGGTCCTTTGCCTTCTCTAGAATGTACGAGCTTGAAATGTCTTATTCGTCTCTAATACATAACCAAAATCCACCCACTGGAGTTAGAAATAAGAACATGGTCACAATTCCCCCTCAACACTAGCATTGATCTATTTCCCAATTCCTTCCTCTCCAATGCCCAAATGAGGATGGGGATGCTGCAACCCTGGAAATGTCAAACTTGGGTATGAGGTGCAGATTATCATATGCTTTTCTCTTTTTTGGATCAGACAAAGTATCATAAGCCTGATTTATCTCAGAAAAGGCTGATAATTAAGTAAGCTTGTCCTCCAATGTGAACTCGAGGGATGCAACTGTTCTCTCTAGCTCATCCTTACAACGTTACAGCGTATCCACATCAGTCTCTGAATTTCTCAATGTTTCTTTCAGTGAGCTAAAGTGGCCCTCCAAATTTGTTTTTTCTTGACCAACTCTCTGCAAAGAAGCTTCTAGACCATTCCTCTCTCTTTTATAGCCATCTAAAGTTATTTCACAACTCTCAAGTTCAGTGTTACAATGACACTTTCCAAATCTAATAAAAATCAACCAGTAGTTTAACAAAAGTATGATCGTGAAGGAGGCATTACCAGTGTCATGGGTGTATTTCAAATTTCAAAATCAACTAATGGATACTTTACCAATGTCTATAAATGAATGTCCGCAGATTAATTGAAGCAACCCGTAGACTACGATATCAAATTGTGTTGAAATTAGAGAAATAATTGGAAACAACAAAAAAATTCAAATAATATTGTTCTAGTTTACATTCCTTATTCAAGACCTTTGTAAGGACACGGCCTAAAGAAAAGAGTAAAGGTATTGGCACTTATAAGTTGGACTCCATAAAGAATTGTTGTAAATATGTTAGTATGACTTCACCACCATGGCAGAAGTTGAATCTTTCAAAACATAGCTTATTGTTCAGCTTACATGTTTGAAAATTACATGAACCTGTAGAATCAAAGTCTAATAACATCAATTAGACAACCATATGCAGCTGAACAAGAATTTGGATTCTCTTAGAATGGCCCAGATTATGCAGTTTGCAGAGCTGATAATGTTCCCCGAATACATTCTGCAAGAAGAGAGGTCTTTCGATTCAAACAGAGGTATCTCCAACAAACATTCTGTAAAATATACAGGAATATTTCAGGGATAATAACCAGAGATAAACCAACTTTAATAACAAGACCATCATTTTTTCCCAAGATTTTATGGTTTTCTTTGTAAGTAATGCCAACCAACTTTTATTCCCTTCACCTCTGAAAGTAAATTTAACTGTGAATTATTCAATCAAAGCTATGTTAGTCTAGACTTTTTCTGAAAGTGTGCTTCAATATTCACCATTCAACAACAAATGATGAAAATTTATTGCAACAACAATACATATTTACGAATCAAGAGGGATCAAGGAAATATTGTTTGAGATTTTACTGAAATATTACCCTTCCAAACATTATCTAAATCTAATCACTTAGAAAAGATGTCACTCCTCTCTTGTATCTTATTCTAATGCCTTCTATCAAGGCCTTCAAATGTATGAGCTTACTCGTGACCATTAAAGCCAAGATGAATTTGTGTCCTTACCTCAAACCTCCAAAGTTTATCATGTATGATTCTGGGAATAATGTGAAAATGTGTCTGGAATGATCATGTCGCATTTTTCAGATACACATGACAAAGATATTATTCTTCCAATGAATAATAATTAATGCAAAAATAGTTGTAGAAATACAAGATCTTAAAATGCCTTACATGTAATATCACTTGTCCAGCAACAACATCGTTGTTAACTCATAAATTGAATGAATCTGTCATGTGAACTTTAGTAAGCTCGCATATCTTTACAATCATCATCTATATGCATATTGTGTGTTCAATGAGAAAATTTATTTAATATCTAATAAGTGCAATATTGTAAATCTCATTTCACTTTCTTGTAATTAAAAAAGGTTGTGTAAAAAAAACACAAATACACTACATCTCTTTGAAAATGTATACAACAAAGATTTACTATTTTTATTTAAAATCTATGTAAGAAACATCAAAAATCAAAGCACCCAGGCGTCTTGTTCATTACATGCAATAACTTTGAAGTTGATGTTGCCCCTGGCTGCTTGTTTCCCTTTAGCTAAACCATTATAAACTTACGATCATACTTCCAGGGGCTATCTAGGGGGGACTTCATGGCCTCAAGGATCTTGGCAGCTTGTTTAGCTCTTTTTTTATTGAAAAAAGCATACCCCCCATTGCAATAGGGCAGATTAAAAGACACCACTCCTCTCTTACATCTTATTATAATGCCTTCTATCAAGGTCTTCAAATGTATGAGCTTACTCGTGACCATTAAAGCCAAGATGCATTTGTGTACTTACCTCAGACCTCCAAAGTTTCTCATGCATGCTTCTGGGAATAATGTGAAAATGTGTCTGGAATGATCAGGTCGCATTTTTTCAAATATACATGACAAAAATATTAGTCTTCCAATGAATAATAATTAATGCAAAAACAGTTACTGTATAAATACAAGATCTTAAAATGCCTTACATTGAATATCACTTGTCTAGCAGCGACATCGTTTTTAACTAATAAATTGAGTGAATCTGTCATGTGAACTCCGATAAGCTCGCAGATGATGCATGCATATCTTTACAATCATCTTCTTTATGCATATTGTGTGTTCAATAAGAAAATTTATTTAATATCTAATAAGTGCAATATTGTAAATCTCCTTTCACTTTCTTGTAATTAAAAAAGTTGTATACAAAAAAACACAAATACACTACACCTCTTTGACAATGTATACAACAGAGATTTACTCTTTTTATTTAAAATCTATGTAAGAAGCATAAAAAATAAAAGCACCTAGGTGTCCTGTTCATTACATGCAATAACTCTGAAGTTGATGCTGCCCTTGGCTGCTTGTTTCCCTTTAGCTAAACCACTATAAACTTACAATCATACTTCCAGGGGTTATCTAGGGGGAATTTCATGGCCTCAAGCATCTTGGTAGCTTGTTTAGCTCTTTTTTTACTGAAAAAAGCATACCCCCATTGCAATAGGGTAGATTAGAAGACATCACTCCTCTCTTATATCTTATTTTAATGCCTTCTATCAAGGTCTTCAAATGTACGAACTTTCTCATGACCATTAAAGCCAAGATGAATTTGTGTACTTACCTCAGACCTCCAAAGTTTTTCATACATGCTTCTGGGAATAATGTGAAAATGTGTCTGGAATGATCATGTCGCATTTTTCAGATACACATGACAAAAATATTAGTCTTCCAATGAATTAATAATTAATGCAGAGACAGTTACTGTAGAAATACAAGATCTTAAAATGCCTTACATGGAATATCACTTGTCCAGCAGCAACATCGTTGTTAACTAATAAATTGAATGAATATTTCATGTGAACTTCAGTAATCTCAATGAATATGTCATGTGAACTTCAGTAATCTCACAGATGATGCACGCATATCTTTACAATCATCTTATTTATGCATTTTGTGCATTCAATGAGAAAATTCCCAGACCTCTGGAATTCTTAAGTTGTTCCAGGCATCCAAACCCTCCAACCTCGCATCTCCATTGGTAGGAGAAGACAAGCTGCATGTACAGTCCTCGAACACGTCCTACACATGAGCATTCAAAACCCCCCAAATTCTGGACTTGATAGACAACATCATTATTCTTTGTATCTGCATCCCATACCGACCCAAGAGAGCCTGAATTCTCATATGGCGCTGAAATTTCTGATGGAAGTAGAGAACCCATTTGGCAAGATGCATGCATGAAGTACTGAATGCGCTAATAATTAATGCAAAAACAGTTATTGTATAAATACAATATCTTTAAAATCATCTTCTTTATGCATATTGTGCGTTCAATGAGAAAATTTTTGGACCTCTGAAATTCTTAAGTTGTTCCAGGCATCCAAACCCTCCAACCTCGCATCTCCATTGGTAGGAGAAGACAAGCTGCATGCAGAGTCCTTGAACATGTCCTGCACGTGAGCATTCAAAACCCCCAAATTCTGGACTTGATAGACAACATCATTATTCTTTGTATCAGCATCCCATACCGACCGAAGAGAGCCTGAATTCTCGTATGCAACTGAAATTTCTGATGGAAGTAGAGCACCCATTTGGCAAGATGCATGCATGAAGTACTGAATGCGCTAATAATTAATGCAAATACAGTTACTGTAGAAATACAAGACATTAAAATGCCTTACATGGAATATCACTTGTCCAGCAGCAGCACCGTTAACTAATAAATTGAATGAATCTGTCATGTGAACTTCAATAAGCCCACAGATGATGCATGCATATCTTTACAATCATATTCTTTATGCATATTGCGTGTTCAATGAGAAAATTTATTTAATATCTAATAAGTGCAATATTGTAAATCTCCTTTCACTTTCTTGTAATTAAAAAAGTTGTGTACAAAAAACACAAATACACTGCATCTCTTTGAAAATGTATACAACAGATACTTACTCTTTTTATTTAAAATCTATGTAAGAAGCATCAAAAATCAAAGCACCCAGGTGTCAAGTTCATTACATGCAATAACTCTGAAGTTGATGCTGCCCCTGGCTACTTGTTTCCCTTTAACTAAGCTATTATATACTTACGATCATACTTCCAGGGGTTATCTAGGGGGAACTTCATGGCCTCAAGCATCTTGGCATCTTGTTTAACTCTTTTTTGATTGAAACAAGTATACCCCCATCGCAATAGGATAGATTAAAAAACGTCACTCCTCTCTTACATCTTATTCTAATGCCTTCTATCGAGGTCTTCAAATGTATGAGCTTACTCATGACCATTAAAGACAAGATGCATTTGTGTACTTACCTCAGACCTCCAAAGTTTATCATGCATGCTTCTGTGAATAATGTGAAAATGTGTCTGGAATGATCATGTCACATTTTTCAGATACACATGACAAAAATATTAGTCTTCCAATGAATTAATAATTAATGCAGAAACAGTTACTGTAGAAATACAAGATCTTAAAATGCCTTACATGGAATATCACTTGCATAGCAGCAACATCGTTGTTAACTAATAAATTGAATGAATATGTCATGTGAACTTCAGTAATCTCACAGATGATGCACGCATATCTTTACAATCATCTTATTTATGCATATTGTGCATTCAATGAGAAAATTTCTGGACCTTTGGAATTCTTAAGTTGTTCCAGGCATCCAAACCCTCCAACCTCGCATCTCCATTGGTAGGAGAAGACAAGTTTCATGTAGAGTCCTCGAACACGTCCTGCACGTGAGCAATCAAAACCCCCAAATTCTGGACTTGATAGACAACATCATTATTCTTTGTATCTACATCCCATACCAACCCAAGAGAGCCTGAATTCTCATATGCAGCTGAAATTTCTGATGGAAGTAGAGAACCCATTTGGCAAGATGCATGCATGAAGTACTCAATGCGCTAATAATTAATGCAAAAATAATTATTGTAGAAATACAATATCTTTAAAATCATCTCCTTTATGCATATTGTGCGTTCAATGAGAAAGTTTCTGGACCTCTGAAATTCTTAAGTTGTTCCAGGCATCCAAACCCTCCAACCTCGCATCTCCATTGGTAGGAGAAGACAAGCTGCATGCAGAGTCCTTGAACATGTCCTGCACATGAGCATTCAAAACCCCCAAATTCTGGACTTGATAGACAACATCATTATTATTTGTATCTACATCCCATACCGACCAAAGAGAGCCTGAATTCTCATATGCAGCTGAAATTTATGATGGAAGTAGAGCACCCATTTGGCAAGATGCATGCATGAAGTACTGAATGCACTAACAATTAATGCAAATACAGTTACTTTAGAAATACAAGATATTAAAATGCCTTACATGGAATATCACTTGTCCAGCAGCACCACCATTGTTAACTAATAAATTGAATGAATCTGTCATGTGAACTTCAGTAAGCTCACAGATGATGCATGCATATCTTTACAATCGTATTCTTTATGCATATTGTGTGTTCAATGAGAAAATTTATTTAATATCTAATAAGTGTAATATTGTAAATCTCCTTTCACTTTCTTGTAATTAAAAAAGTTGTGTACAAAAAACACAAATACAGTGCATCTCTTTGAAAATGTATACAACAGATATTTACTCTTTTTATTTAAAATCTATGTAAGAAGCATCAAAAATCAAATCACCCAGGTGTCAAGCTCATTACATGCAATAACTCTGAAGTCGATGTTGCCCCTGGCTACTTGTTTCCCTTTAACTAAGCCATTATATACTTACCATCATACTTCCAAGGGTTATCTAGGGGGAACTTCATGGCCTCAAGCATCTTGGCATCTTGTTTAACTCTTTTTTTATTGAAACAAGTATACCCCCATTGCAATAGGGTAGATTAAAAGACGTCACTCCTCTCTTATATCTTATTCTAATGCCTTCTATCGAGGTCTTCAAATGTATGAGCTTACTCGTGACCATTAAAGACAAGATGCATTTGTGTACTTACCTCAGACCTCTAAAGTTTATCATGCATGCTTCTGGGAATAATGTGAAAATGTGTCTGGAATGATCATGTCGCATTTTTCAGATACACATGACAAAAATATTAGTCTTCCCATGAATAATAATTAATGCAAAAACAGTTACTGTAGAAATGCAAGATCTTAAAATGCCTTACATGGAATATCACTTGTCCAGCAGCAACATCGTTGTTAACTAATAAATTGAATGAATATGTCATGTGAACTTCAGTAATCTCACAGATGATGCACGCATATCTTTACAATCATCTTATTTATGCATATTGTGCATTCAATGAGAAAATTTCTGGACCTTTGGAATTCTTAAGTTGTTCCAGGCATCCAAACCCTCCAACCTCGCATCTCCATTGGTAGGAGAAGACAAGTTGCATGTATAGTCCTCGAACATGTCCTGCACGTGAGCAATCAAAACCCCCAAATTCTGGACTTGATAGACAACATCATTATTCTTTGTATCTACATCCCATACCGACCCAAGAGAGCCTGAATTCTCATATGCAGCTGAAATTTTTGATGGAAGTAGAGAACCCATTTGGCAAGATGCATGCATGAAGTACTCAATGCGCTAATAATTAATGCAAAAATAGCTATTGTAGAAATACAATATCTTTAAAATCATCTTCTTTATGCATATTGTGCGTTCAATGAGAAAATTTATGGACCTCTGAAATTCTTAAGTTGTTCTAGGCATCCAAACCCTCCAACCTCGCATCTCCATTGGTAGGAAAAGACAAGCTGCATGCAGAGTCCTTTAACACGTCCTGCACGTGAGCATTCAAAACCCCCAAATATTGTACTTGATAGACAACATCATTATTCTTTGTATCTGCATCCCATACCGACCGAAGAGAGCCCGAATTCTCATATCCAGCTGAAATTTCTGATGGAAGTAGAGCACCCATTTGGCAAGATGCATGCATGAAGTACTGAATGCGCTAACAATTAATGCAAATACAGTTACTGTAAAAATACAAGATATTAAAATGCCTTACATGGAATATCACTTGTCCAGCAGCAGCACCGTTGTTAACTAATAAATTGAATGAATCTATCATGTGAACTTCAGTAAGCTCACAGATGATGCACGCATATCTTTACAATCATATTCTTTATGCATATTGTGTGTTCAATGAGAAAATTTATTTAATATCTAATAAGTGTAATATTGTAAATCTCCTTTCACTTTCTTGTAATTAAAAAAGTTGTGTACAAAAAACACAAATACAGTGCATCTCTTTGAAAATGTATACAACAGATATTTACTCTTTTTATTTAAAATCTATGTAAGAAGCATCAAAAATCAAAGCACCCAGGTGTCAAGTTCATTACATGAAATAACTCTGAAGTTGATGCTGCCCCTGGCTGCTTGTTTCCCTTTAACTAAGCCATTATATACTTACGATCATACTTCCAGGGGTTATCTAGGGGGAACTTCATGGCCTCAAGCATCTTGGCATCTTGTTTAACTCTTTTTTATTGAAACAAGGATACCCCCATTGCAATAGGGTAGATTAAAAAACGCCACTCCTCTCTTATATCTTATTCTAATGCCTTCTATCGAGGTCTTCAAATGTATGAGCTTACTCGTGACCATTAAAGACAAGATGCATTTGTGTACTTACCTCAGACCTCCAAAGTTTATAATGCATGCTTCTGGGAATAATGTGAAAATGTGTATGGAATGATCATGTCGCATTTTTCAGATACACATGAAAAAAATATTAGTCTTCCCATGAATAATAATTAATGCAAATACAATTACTGTAGAAATACAAGATCTTAAAATGCCTTACATGGAATATCACTTGTCCAGCAGCAAAACCATTATTAACTAATAAATTGAATGAATCTGTCATGTGAACTTCAGTAAGCTCGCAGATGATGCACGCATATCTTTATAATCATCTTCTTTATGCGTATTGTGTGTTCAATGAGAAAAATTTTGGACCTCTAGAATTCTTAATTTGTTCCAGGCATCCAAACCCTCCAAGCTCGCATCTCCGTTGGTAGGAGAAGACAAGCTACATGCAGAGTCCTCGAACACGTCCTGCACGTGAGCATTCAAAACCCCTAAATTCTGGACTTGATAGACAACATCATTATCCTTTGTATCTGCATCCCATACCGACCCAAAAGAGCTTGGATTCTCATATGCAGCTGAAATTTCTGATTGAATTAGAGCACCCATTTGGCAAGATGCATGCATGAAGTACTAAATGCGCTAATAATTAATGCAAAATCAGTTACTGTAGAAATACAAGATCTTTACAATCATCTTCTTTATGTATGTTTTGTGTTCAATGAGAAAATTTCCGGACCTCTGGAATTCTTAAGTTGTTCTAGGCATCCAAACCCTCCAACCTTGCATCTCCACTAGTAGGAGAAGACAAGCTGCATGTAGAGTCCTCGAACACGTCCTACACATGAGCATTCAAAACCCCCAAATTCTGGACTTGATAGACAACATCATTATTCTTTGTATCTGCATCCCATACTGACCCATGAGAGCCTGAATTCTCATATACAACTGAAATTTCTGATGGAATTAGAGCACCCATTTGGCAAGATGCATGCATGAAGTACTGAATGTGCTAATAATTAATGCAAAAACATTTAATGTAGAAATACAAGATCTTAAAATGCCTGACATGGAATATCACTTGTCCAGCGGCAGCACCGTTGTTAACTAATAAATTGAATGAATCTGTCATGTGAACTTCAGTAAGCTCGCAAATGATGCATGCATATCTTTACAATCATCTTCTTTATGCATATTGTGTGTTTAATGAGAAAATTTGTTTAATATCTAATAAGTGCAATATTGTAAATCTCCTTTCACTTTCTTGTAATTAAAAAAGTTGTGTACAAAAAAACACAAATACACTGCATCTCTTTGAAAATGTATACAACAGAGATTTACTCTTTTTATTTAAAATCTATGTAAGAAGCATAAAAAATCAAAGCACCTAGGTGTCTTGTTCATTACATGCAATAACTCTGAAGCTCATGCTGCCCCTGGCTGCTTGTTTCCCTTTAACTAAGCCATTATATACTTACGATCATACTTCCAGGGGTTATCTAGGGGGAACTTCATGGACTCAAGCATCTTGGCATCTTGTTTAACTCTTTTTTGATTGAAACAAGTATACCCCCATTGCAATAGGGTGGATTAAAAGATGTCACTCCTCTCCTATATCTTATTCTAATGCCTTCTATCGAGGTCTTCAAATGTATGAGCTTACTCGTGACCATTAAAGACAAGATGCATTTGTGTACTTACCTCAGACCTCCAAAGTTTATCATGCATGCTTCTAGGAATAATGTGAAAATGTGTCTGGAATGATCATGTCACATTTTTCAGATACACATGACAAAAATATTAGTCTTCCAATGAATAATAATTAATGCAAAAACAGTTACTGTAGAAATTCAAGATCTTAAAATGCCTTACATGGAATATCACTTGTCCAGCAGCAGCACCGTTGTTAACTAATAAATTGAATGAATCTGTCATGTGAACTTCAGTAAGCTCACAGATGATGCACACAAATCTTTACAATCATCTTCTTTATGCATATTGTGCGTTCAGTGAGAAAATTTCCGGACCTCTGGAATTCTTAAGTTGTTCCAGGCATCCAAACTCTCCAACCTTGCATTTCCATTGGTAGGAGAAGACAAGCTGCATGCAAATTCCTCGAACACGTCCTGCACATAAGCATTAAAAACCCACAAATTATGGACTTGAAAGACAACATCATTATTCTTCGTATCTGCATCCCATACTGACCCAAGAGAGCCTGAATTCTCATATGCAGCTGAAATTTCTGATGGAAGTAGAGCACCCATTTGGAAAAATGCATGCATGAAGTACTTAATGCGCTCGGGAATATTTGAGGCCTGATCATGGGAGGTTACAAGAATTATGGAGTTTGATGTGCGGGAGATCTGGGAAGGACATTCAGTCCTACAGCCCAAGTTCAAGCCAGTTTTAACTAGGTTAGGCTAGCTAGGGAAGGAGATTAGGTTAGTTAGGCATTGAATGTTTCTATTTGTAATTGAACTTAGTGAACATCAATGTAAAACCAATTATCAGAGTGGCACAGATGAAGCATGGTGGACCCATAACTCACAGGTCCCAAGATTTAAACCTTGCTCTGATACATTCAGATCTGCACAAAACAGTTTTACATCATTCTGGTAACTTGCTTCTCGTTACCTCTACAAAAATGGAAGGAACTTAAAATACGATTTTGGAAAACCAAAGATTGATAGATGTGAGTTTGAAAACACCCTAACTGGTTTACCACGACAAAAGGAAACCTTCTTCATGATTCTCGAATAAAAATAATATTAATCATAATAATTATTAATTAAATAATAATTAGTTACAGAAGAGGCATTTCTGAAAGGACATGACTGTTAATGAAGGGGCACTTGCGTAGGTATATAAGTGGGCCCTCATTTGTAATCATCATATAATATCATATATTTTGTATATTCAACATTATTTATATAAATATATTACTATATTATTATGGGTACTTACATATTCCAAATATTCTTAATATTCTTATACCTATGCAAACCATGTTCATTACATTAATATCAAAGTCATGTTCTCCAAATTCCTTTCACGACCTTTGGCCATCACCTCTTCGTCAAGTTAGTTGTCATTGTAATTGAGGCTTTTAGCCACAAAAATATTTTGGAGGTTCTTGTTGTTGGGAAAAGTATCCAATACGGAATGACCCTATCCCACTCTAAGGGTGATAGTACCTCAGCAACAATCAAAGCAAAGCTATTCGAGATTACTTCTTTATGAGATGTAAGAGAGGGGAGAAAGAGATCCACTAACCGTTGTCTTCCGCTAATGATTGATCCAATCTTCTCTCTTTGCTACTTGCTCCCAGCTCCTTGCTCTTTCACTGGCCCAGCTACACCAAGATCCTGCAAAATGGCAAGAGAGGGAAACTACAAGAAGCATACATTCATAAATGATTCAAGGATTAGAATAAATCAAATATACAAGCATAACAATACACCATTGAGATACATGCATATAGAAGAACCTCAAATGCTTTATTAATGGAAGAAGTAAAGTTCAGGAAGTGATACAACCATAAAAGGCCCAATCCAGCATCACCTCCCAGTAGAAAGAAATCTCCTCTTCACCTCCTTCAAGCAAATCACCCAATAGTTCTATACTCAAACCAACAGCACTTCCTTACATTCACAAGATTCCAGCCTCCCTAGACCTCATGAGAGAGCTCTATATATAGGATTTTTGGAGAAAGGATGAGTCAGCTTGAGCTTGGCATGGAGCTGACTAGTGTCCTCTCCCACTTCAGTTATTCTTCAGTTCTTGAGTCCACTTGGAGGTTCTTGCTTCCACTTGGAGATCTAGATCCTCTTACTCATCACAAGGCGAATTCTCTGATCCAAGTGTCATTTTCGAAGCTTCCTGGGCATTGACACCTTGAGGAATGACTGTGCCACTTGGCCAAACTCGCCCAGCGCAGGTAGCCTTCATTACTGTTGACATTCAGCGCAGGTACAGAGTGGAGCAGTTGACATTCAGCGCAGATGCTCAGTGGAGCAGTTGACATGATCCAAAATTAGCTTGTTTTTGAGTGTTTTCAGGTGGAGAACTGATATTTAGTGCTGTGGTTTGCTGACCTTGTTCCTCTAGGGGTAGGAACAACATGTTTAGGGACTTTGGATCCCTTAGATTATGGACATTTCATGCTTCATGCTGTAAGGCACAAAAATGTCTATAACAGTTGCCCCCTAAAGTATGAGGTCGTTTATCGGGTGAAATGCTTTATCAGGAGGATCCGAAGTTCATTCAATCGCTGAGAGGTGACCTGTAATAAATACAATACAATACATTATTTTTCATTCTGCTTTCATGATCTAGCTGAGGCGGGCATTCCCATGCTCAGCTTTATAAATTCATTTTGGTACATATAACAGACGATCGTCTGATGATAGACTGATAATTCTCTGCTGAAATTATCATCCTTTGAGTAGGATGATCATCTGCTGCAATGATGTACATATCAAATGTCTTTATTTTTCCTGAATATATATCGCAGCCCGGATGGATGAAACTAGATCCGGGGTCTTCAAACTCGTTCGATCTTCACTCTAAGTACAAGCCTATCCATGTGAGAATTGCGCTGAAGTCGAACACGGAAAGACATCGCTTGATTACCGGTCAATGATGTAAACCGTTAACAAGCGCGAGAGGAATCACCGATAATGATAATGACCCTCAAGGTACTGCAGTACAATTCACGTGGTGTGAATAAAGGACTTGGCGTCGAACACCATGCAAAATCTTCTGGTCGAAGGTCATTGATGTATACCTGTCGCCGGAAGTGAGAAACTTGCCATTGAGGCATGCAAGCTTCAAAGTATTGGGGGGGTTGTCCCTAGATCAACTTCTTGGATAATGAGCTGAAGTCGACAAGAAGTGATCCGTCAAAGGAGGGCCTTAATGAATCCCACATCAGTGACACGGAACGGAGTTAATGATTTTAGTGGAGATAAAAACAATCTGTGAAATATGATTCAGGGTGGCGATCATGGATGGATGAAGGATAATGTATGGCAGTGGATGGGACACGGTTGACTCTTTCTGAACAACATCTCTTGAACATATAATGACACTGATGTGATGGATCGGTAGCATTACCCCAAATGTGGATGGTTTGGCGAAGACCATGGTGATGAGACCGGTGAATGAAACAACCCAACCCGATGTGATACGGAGGACAAAGTGTTATGTTCAAGAGCGACTTGCTACCATTAAAGCTTCGAGGTTCTCCCAATTTTTCCCCAGTCATTTCTGACCAGTACCTCTTTATTTTTGTCAAGCTTGAGGAGGATAACATATGCTTGTTCTATAACCTACCCTTCGGGCAAGCCCATCGCTATGTTTTAACGAGCCTAGCGATAGGGAAACTCGTTCTCGTCTAAAGACAAGTTTGTCGCTATTTAATCATTTTAACGAGTCTAACGACAAGGAAAACTCGGTCCTTTTCATTTTTAGAGAGTCTGAAAAGGTACAGAAAGTTAACTCCAAAATTCCTTTTTCGTCATCTAATCCCTTAAGTCCGAAAAAGTATAAAAAAATACAGAAGGGATGAGTTTTCGATAACTTTAACGAGCCGAATAAAACAAGCGCTCAACCTTTTTGTGCAATAATCCCTCAGGTCCAAAAAGATTAAAATCTAGAGGAGGGATAGCTCTTCCGGTCATTTTAACGAGCTGGAAGGCCAAAACTCGGCAAACTTTTCATATTTTACGAGTCAGTTGAAAAGAGCTCAAAGAAGACTCGGCTTTTGAGGAACGAGTGATAAACAGGGATAGCAGTAGATTCCAGGTACAGGTTGGAATTTTCCAATCACGGCAGTGTCGCAAGGATGGCTAGGTGAAATCACTCTTCGTAGCTGTTCCTCAAAATGGGTAAACAATCATATGGAGGTGAATGATTGGCCAAATGAAATGGAGGTGGCAGGTATAAACACGACCAAGGCTTTTTATGGCTAATAAATTTACGATCACAATGGTTATTTACCAGGGTGTGTTCATTTTTTAATGAGCTTGAATGCTCAACCTTATGTTTATTTTTTAACGAGCATGAACTATGTGCTAAAACTGCTCGGATCTCGCTTTTCTATTTTTTAACGAGCATAAATTCCGCGGTAAAACTGCTCGAAATACCAGTCATAAGATAAGAAATGTCTCCTGTGAGATAGCTATTTTTTATGGAGCTTTATCTCACGAAGCTATGCTCCTAATTTGGAAAATTTTGACCTTTGCCCCACATCCTTTCTTTATGCAAGTTCGGAAATGGCTAATCCCAAAAACAGATAAATAACCGCTCCTAGCTTGCACTCCAAAAGGTTTGCATACCCCCAGGTATAAAATACAATTTCAAGGCTGCCCCTCCTCTCCCCCACCTCTGTTTTTCTTTGGGTGTTCACAGCTACTTGTCGTCTTGCTAGTCTAATGTTAACGATACTTGTCTTCTCGTTATTTTTAACAGGTCTTATGCGGTACTTGTCTTCCCGTCAGCCTAACTTTTGACAGCTCCTTTGCAAGATCGCAAGAGAACAGCTACTTGCGACAAGAGAGCAGTTACTTGCGACAAGAGAAGAACACTACTCAAAGACAAAACATTAATGTTATTGAGGGAGGCTTGCCTCTTTCTGGTTACCCAAAGATTGTTTTGTTAACACCATCAAATGAAAACATTTCCTCGGCACTGTCTACCGAAGTAGACAATGGTGAATGAACTTTGTCAAACAAGTAACCTTGACAAAAGAATCCTGTTCCAGAACAACCCCTCTTCCATCCACGGATGGGGTACGGACTAGTCATATTCTTTCGCGGAAATTCTACCCTATACCCAAGGTTTCCTCTGCCCGAAGCAGACCAGGATGCATGCCCCCTGGGTTCCAGTCCCATCTTGCCGAATCACTCGCATTCATCGGGAAGGAGGACTGGGGGTGGAGACATTTCTTGATTGAATAGACCATTCAGGGTTGGTATCTGACTATTTGCGATGCGTGATCCCGGAAATGAAAGTTGGTCTACGAGCTTGACCATTCTTCCTTCGTGTGGAAAACACATTACTCTAAAGAGTGAGGAGACTATAGCTCCCATGCAATATATATAGTCTCGTCCAAGGAGTAGGTTATAATCCAAGGGTCCTTGAACGACCATCACGTTCATTTGAACGGTCTTCCCTTTCAATGTAACAGGCACATTGGGGAGGATCCCTAATGGTCGACTGGTTCCTTTATCAAAACCCGAGAGATTTCTTATCTCAGGCAAAAGCTCCGGGGAACCCAGTGCTTTCCAAGCAATAGAGGAAAGGATACTCACAGATGCCCCTTCATCAATGATAGTCCCAGCCATTACCATTCTGTATATTTGGACTATGATTCTGAATGGTATACTGGCTGGCAACCGGGGTCTGCCTAGTTGGTTCCAATCAAAGGACACAACCAGGTTGCTTGGTGGTGGGACCGAATACACGGCCGGATATGACCCTGACGATGTTCCTTCCTGCGATAAAGGAATGGGCGCATTGCCCTGATGCTCATCAGAGTCGGTGTTGATGAAAAGAATCTGGATGGTGTCATCCTTATTCTCTTCAGTGAGGGTGTCATTTGAAGATGAATCTTCAGTGACGGTGTCATTTGAAGATGAAACCTCTGAAGGCGGAATCAGGTCAACTGCCGTTTCGACCTTTAGACTTTCGTCTGGTCTGGATTCAGTAGGTTCATTTCCAATGACTGACACTTCAGCTGACCACTTGAGTGGGCCAACTGTATTTTCAACCAACGAAGGACTTGGCATGAGTTTTTTGTATCCAGGAGGAAGTCTCAACGGTGAAACCGGGCGATCTTCCAAAACTCTCTTCGCTTCGTCTAAGAAGGGACAACGGTGGATGGCGTGATCACCTTCACACAGTCTGCAGGGGGATCTTGATCCCCCTCTTTGTCTTGAACCTTCACTTTCACTGGTTGACGGTAAGCATTCAACATGGCTATCAGAGGTTGATGCCCCCGAATTGTGCAAACGAGGGGACCAGTCCCTTAGTATCCGGGGAATACAGGGACAATCTCTATGGAAGTGGTCTCCTCTACATATGACACATGGCGATTTAGGCCCGGTCTGTGCTGTGTGTGGATTTTTGTCAGATGTCTTTTGCTTGCCCCCAGTCGCCTTAGGCTCCTTCTTCTTCTTCTCTTTCTTCTTCTTCTCCTTCTTCTCCATGGGAGCTTGGCTTTTGCCGGCTCTACCTTGCGAAGATGAAGGATTGGAGGAAGAGTTATAAGAAGTAGAAGGCTGGTGGGCAGCTCTAGATTGATCTGACTGTTGACTCGACTGTTCAGGAACCATGGTGTTCTGAACTACATTGGTTGAGAATAACCAAATTGGCAGGCCAATTGTCAGTCCTGGAAGCGACAATGTGGCCATGTGGGGCGCACCAACTTCTCCCCAAGAGGAGAAAGGACTAGGATTTCCATCATGTGGAATTCCTTGGTTGGGGCGTTCCATGTTCTCAACCTAAAGATCAACGCAGGAATAGGAGGTGATTATGTTCCGTTTAAAATAAATTTTATAACGACGCTTTAGACACAACTTGCTTTTTCACTTTTTAAGAGTCGAGAAAAAGCTAAAGATGACTCTAGTCTCCTTCGATGTTTTAACGAGCCCGAAGTGACAAATGCTCGGTTGGACTCTTTCAGTTATAGAGTTTGAAAAAGGCCAAAAGAAACTGCTCTGGAGTTCTAGGCAGAGGGTGTGCCAAACTTTTCGCAAAACCACAGAATACGTTTTACGGTACGAGTGGTCGATCTTCGTGAATGCTGTGTTCACTGCATTGCGATCAGTAGGGCGGCCGACACGGTTTCCTATGGATAAAGGCTTTGTTCCTATAGGGGTCTCCCAATATATATGCGACGGTACGTGGGAGCACAAGTCTGTATTGATACTTATCGCTTCACCGTGGAGGAATCACCCAACCACTCAACGCTAAGATATCACGTTTAACGACGCCGGAACATGTCTCTAGCTTAGACCTCTATGTGTTTGCGTTATGTTTCAATGCGTTGTTATGTAAATTCAATTTATTTTAAGGTTGATCTTGTTTAGCAGTTTGCCTTTATGGATCACCACGAGATGTATGATAACACTCCTAAATGCAGCCTAAGATGATAAGCAAGCTTTTCAATCTTTCAACTTTGAAAATCTTAACTACTGAGGGAAAAGAAAGACATCATCTTTTCACACAGATCATAGAGCACACACTAATGCACTTTTTCCTAAATCAACATGCAAACTGTCAAAATGCACATGCACAATGCAGGTATTTCTTTTCTCTTTCTTAATGTTTGTGCGATACAAAAAGAAAGCTGTTGAATAACTTTGAATTCAATTTCAAGTGAAAGCAAACAAGTTTGTCCAAAATCAAAAGACACCTTAAGATTTACTTGTTTCGACACTAGAAATATATAAATTCAAACTATATGATGAAAGCAAAAGCTCAATCAGCTATGAACAGCAAACAAACTAACTCTTAAGATCAAAACGACACTTTATCACAGGTCTAGATCTAAGAGGCCACAGCAAGACTGGTTCACTTTCGTTATGGGAAACTGCAAATGATATAAGAAATACACAAAGAACAAATACAGTTTCTTTATACAACCGAGGCGGAATAGTGGTAAGGAAAGTTGGTTTCAGATAGGTACATTGACTGGTAACAGGCTGCAAAAACAAGGGTGAAAACAGGGCAAGAAACAGCAGGAAACCCCAGTAGCACAAGGCAAGACTGGTTCAGCGCAGGTAGTACACTGTCAGTTTGACATTCAGCGCAGGTAGCCCCTTCGGGAACTACGCTGAAATGCAGACAGCCTTCACACAGCCTGCACTGAAGAACGAAACTTTCGTTTCTCTTGGTTTCCGGGTCACAGATTGCTCAAAAATTCACAGTTTTTGGCCAAATCAGAAGCTATCAGTCAAGTACACACTAAGGGATGAAAAGGAGGATGAAAAGCTATCACTAAGAGCTATTTAGAGTCCTTGTGGATCAGCTCTTCAAATCATAAACTTGCCCATAAACTGAGCTAGAGTAGCTGCCCTCTACTTTGCATTTGAAGGATCCAAATGCAGTTCGATTCGGTACTCCCTGTGTTTATGAAATGAATAGCAAAAACACAAACAACCAACAAGATACGATCCCCAGTGGAGTCGCCAATTTGTTGTTGGGAAAAGTATCCAATACGGAATGACCCTATCCCACTCTAAGGGTGATAGTACCTCAGCAACAATCAAAGCAAAGCTATTCGAGATTACTTCTTTATGAGATGTAAAAGAGGGGAGAAAGAGATCCACTAACCGTTGTCTTCCGCTAATGATTGATCCAATCTTCTCTCTTTGTTGCTTGCTCCCAGCTCCTTACTCTTTCACTGGCCCAGCTACACCAAGATCCTGCAAAATGGCAAGAGAGGGAAACTACAAGAAGCATACATTCATAAATGATTCAAGGATTAGAATAAATCAAATATACAAGCATAACAATACACCATTGAGATACATGCATATAGAAGAACCTCAAATGCTTTATTAATGGAAGAAGTAAAGTTCAGGAAGTGATACAACCATAAAAGGCCCAATCCAGCATCACCTCCCAGCAGAAAGAAATCTCCTCTTCACCTCCTTCAATCAAATCATCCAATAGTTCTATACTCAAACCAACAGCACTTCCTTACATTCACAAGATTCCAGCCTCCCTAGACCTCATGAGAGAGCTCTATATATAGGATTTTTGGAGAAAGGATGAGTCAGCTTGAGCTTGGCATGGAGCTGACTAGTCTCCTCTACCACTTCAGTTATTCTTCAGTTCTTGAGTCCACTTGGAGGTTCTTGCTTCCACTTGGAGATCTAGATCCTCTTACTCATCACAAGGCGAATTCCCTGATCCAAGTGTCATTTTGGAAGCTTCCTGGGCATTGACACCTTGAGGAATGACTGTGCCACTTGGCCAAACTCGCCCAGCACAGGTAGCCTTCATTATTGTTGACATTCAGCGCAGGTACAGAGTGGATCAGTTGACATTCAGCGCAGATGCTCAGTGGAGCAGTTGACATGATCCAGAATTAGCTTGTTTTTGAGTGTTTTCAGGTGGAGAACTGATATTTAGTGCTGTGGTTTGCTGACCTTGTTCCTCTAGGGGTAGGAACAACATGTTTAGGGACTTTGGATCCCTTAGATTATGGACATTTCATGCTTCATGCTGTAAGGCACAAAAATTTCTATAACAGTTCTCCCTTTTTCATCAGGCCATTGGCCATTTAAAAATATATGTATGTATATATATAAGGTAATTAAAAATAATTATAAAAATTATAAAAAAAGAAGAGTAAAAATAAATAAATCAAGAAAAAAACAAAATAGACAAATGGTACAGTCTAACCAGCCCACCGCCACCATATACCGATGAGTCACACTACTTTTTTTGCTATGTCGACAACATCAACCAAATTTCATTTCTCGTTCTATTGACTAGCCACCAAATTCAACAATCAATCCAACTGCTGACACATTACCATACAGTTATGTTTAATTTTTGCTTCCTATCTATGTGGCTCTGCTCTGTAATCTTCATAACCTTGTCATTTTAATTGATGGCATATACCATTTCGATCCAATCAATCCAAGGCCCTATTACAATTGATAGGTTTCCAAAACCATCATCGCCCACTACCCAAAACATGTTCTACACATTAGTGCCAATCCAAAGATATCATAATCTTCATGTATCACCGCACCCCTTTGTGGTACATCACTTGACCCCTAGAAACACTTTAATAGAGATAATTAAAATAATGTAATCCCCACACAAAATGTTGATCATTTGGAAGTTTGATTGGGGTCATATATTAATGCCCTAAGTCTCACTTTCAATTTATAAAAAGAATTATTATTAAAGGTTTGAAAGTATTATTATTAAAAAGTTTAAAATAAAAGGGATATTTTTAATATTCAAGTTAATTAAAAAATTCCCAGAGTTCTAATTCAAATTTAAAAAAAAAAAAGCAACATTTCAAATTCACAAAGGATTAAGAGAATTATAAGATGGACATTGGGAAAAATCAAAAGGGATAAAGTCTTATATTCTAAAAGCTCATATAAAAGGGACAAAAAATGGTAAATTAAAAAATTATTGAGCTTATTCCAGAAGCAAAATGGATTATAATTTGTAAATGAATGAAGGAACTATGCATTCCATACATAATTCTACGATTTGGACCAGATGCCCATTTTGTAAAATAGAATTTGATTATTCATCAACTTTTAAAAATAGCACAACATTCCATCTAACATTATACAAATCATTTACTATGGAAGAATATCAAGGTAATACATAGACACAAATTACAATATTAAAAGAAGAACTCACAAAAATTCAACAAAAAAATGAGCCATCAGAAAAAAAAATATAAATATCTTGAAGATTTGTTTTACGAAGAATCAATAGAAGATAATGAAGAAATTTTGCATCTAAGGGACCATAGTCAAAAATTACATGCGAAGGTCAAGAATTCCAAAGGGAAAAAGAAAAAATAGAAGAAGAAAAGGATTGTCGCGAGAAGAAATTCAACAAGAATCTATCGGAAAAGGAAGAAGAAAAATTGTGCTTATAAAACCTTAATCAAAAGTTATTAGGAAAAATCAGAGAATTAAAAGACAAAAATCTTGAACATCAAGACATTGAAAATAAGGTTGATGAATAAAAAACTAAAGATCTCTTAGATCTCTGAAATCAAAGTCTACTCACTAAAATTAAGAAACTTAAAAATGATTTAAAAAATCATTGAAAAATATATTAGAAGAACTTATCATGAAAGAAGTGTTGAAGTCTAAACAATCCAAGTTGAAGGAAAAGGAACAAATATTGATCCATTAAATATCACAACTCAAGAAGATGACAAACCGGTTGAAGTAAGAACATATTCAAAAGTTACAATTCAAACAATGGAAATTTCAAGTGAAAATCCTATGTTTAACCAAAAAAAACGTGAATGAAATTAAATACTTTAAGTAAATTAAGAAATTACCACAAAAAGGAAAAGGGGAAATCGTATCACAAAAACTCCTTGTCTACACCCAAATCATAAAATCAGACATCTCAACCAGTTTGCAAATCCATATCAATCAAACCAGAAACAAGTGACTTATGTTCCCAAAAATATTGATGTCACCATAATTCAGTCTTATGATAAAATTTCATCTGAAGTATCTAGTAATTGCAAGATAACATAGAAGATTAATTTAGGATAGTCAGATCCCTTCTCAGTTCAACAATTTTTCTTATCACTCAGAGGATCCTGTTAGCTTGTATCATCAAAGATGACAACTCGAAGAGCTCTAAAATATAGGAATAGATTACAATACAAATAAATAGATGACATGCCTTGTTAGTAATAAGATTTGAGAACAAACCTTTTCTAAAGAGGAAGGAAATGTTATGAATATAAAATATAAAAATAATATTAAGCATATTAATCATAAAAATTATTAGTTAAATAATAATTAGTTACTGGAGAGGCATGTCTTAAACGACATGGTCGTTCATGAAGGGGCACCTACCTAAGTATATAAGTGGGCCCTCATTTGTAATCATCATATAATAACATATATTTTGTACATTAAACAATATTTATACAAATATATTATTGTCCTATTATGTATACTTTCATATTCCATATATTATGAATATTTCGTTATATATACGAACCTTGTTTGTTACACTCCTCCATGAAATCATCCCAAAGTTTTTCCCAATATGGAAACTTCTCCCTTGCAACAATTCCATGTACAAATTTTTCCCAAGGTTTATAGAAGCCATCTAAGGCTACTCTCACGAGTTCATCATCATATATCTACTCTGCAACATCCCCCAATAAACACAAACCTGAGATACTTTGGTGAGGCATCAGGTGATTGTATCTATCTTCAACCTCTTGGTGTTCCTTGATTTCCCTCTCAACACCAATTTTTTATTCAGATTTGAACTCTAGTACATCTTTCAAAGAGAATCCCACATCTCATTTGCATGTGTCTTACTAGAGACATGCAAAATCACATGGTCTTTGATGGCATCAAGGATAATTATCTTGGATTTCACATTCTTCCTATCATAAATAGCCAATAGTACCGCATCTATAGGTGTAATGTATACCTAATCAAGGATGTCCCACACTTCATTTTCCTCTAGAATAAGACTAATTCTTGCTTTCCATGGGTAGAAATTACTTTCCCCCTCCAATATGTCCTCAAACCTCAAACCAGTAACCGTGAAAAATACAAGAAATCCTCCTCCTTTAATGAATAGAAATAAGTTCTAATTGTTGTCCCATTGTTGATTCAGTATGAACAACCAAGTTCTGATACCATGTAAAAAATACACTCATAAATTAAACTTCAATTCGGAAATATCTTGTAGAGATTTCAACTGACACTTTGTCTACACTCATGTAACTGTTTCAATAAATAATTACTCATAAAATTCCCATACAATTTAGCAAACAAAGTTCTGATTTTTATGAATAGTAACATAGAAAAGAATCTAAAATTTAAATTAACAAATTATGAACAGCAAACACATCAACAAAAATCAAATTTTTGGACAAACTATACTTGGAAAAACCCTGGAGGAAAACCAATGCAAGAGGGATATTGTATTATTCTTTGAGCTCTCAAAAAATTCTTTACAATAGAGAGATGAAACAAAATTTAACAACTACATATCTCAACCAATTAGCATCCCCTTTTTTTCTCGAGATTCATTGCACAAATTCTCCTTGAAATTTGTGTTGAAACCTGCCATTTAATTTTGTATAATGTACAGACTTCTACAACATTAAATGCAGTAGCTCCTTGACTTTTTTGCCCAAAAAAATAGTTCAAATATGCCTTGAAATGCATGTCAAGCCAACTCAAAATTCTACCTTGATTATGTGCATGATCATCGTACAAAATGGATTGTACTACCTATAATGCATTATATTACATGATTTAATGTTGGTAGATGTTCCTCTCAAGCTAGTACATCTTCCTCAAATTGTGTTCCACTTCTTCTACTTGGAAATTAGTGCTCAACTACTTTGGAATATGTGGATCTTGCTATATTCACCTTCTCCTCAACTCGACCTCTCCTCTTGGCCTCTTGTATCTCTCACACAATTGAATAATGATCTCTCCTTAGGATGTGTGCCACTTAAGAAGCGAAATCGGTGTGACCCTTGACCTTCCAAGTAGACTCCAAGATTAATGGCTGATATTTTATATTAGCCAATCATGATCCAATGGTTGTGTTTTAATCTTTCAGTGACGTTACTTAAAGTGCACTTTATCTCATAAAGTTAATTTATTTCCCAAGTCACTTTAGGATATTCTCCCAGATGCTAGCCCCAAGCCAATGTGTAAGATAATTATCCTAGATAACTTTAACACTTATCAAAACCACCATCAACCCCACCCACTAAAAACCGCTAGGAGTGATGTGGAACTGGTGGGGACAACATGGGACTAATGGACCAAATATGATAGGTGGATATGACACCAGCCAAGAGAGCATCTAGGTGGAAGATAATTATCATGCTTACATGTAACACACATAAGCATGACATTAGAAGAAAATTAAAAAACAAGTGAGAATATGTTTCTCACGTGTTTTTTCCAAATGGAAAGTTATCGCATCTCCATAATAAGTCCGTCCATCTGTGAAAAGAGAAAAAGTGATAGTTTGTCTCATTCATAGCTATTGAAGGACAAAAGGAAACCAAATTTATCAGTACACTCATACTAATGATTGTTTCAAGGATTAATTCTTAATCTTTTCATTTTTTCCTTTTAAAATGAAGACCAAGAAGCCTAACCTACAGAGGGTTCTTGACTAATAAACTTAAATGATTTTCCTTTAATCGACCAGGAAGGAGATGTCCATCACACTCATTGTGAGTTTGACCTGTATGGACTGAGTGGTCATATCAATAATTCAAAAACCAATAAGATATTTCTTTGGAATAGGAGTCATATTTGGCCTGATTCAATATACCTCATAATCACTCTTCCCCTAAATCTGTGACCTAATGCAGAAATAATTAAATTCCGAGTAAGAATGTTATTATTTCCAAAATGGTGTGACTCTTTTCACTGTAAACCCCAAATCGGTTCAAGAATGCTCAGGGTGTTTATGCATAGTCAAACCCAACCACTGAATGAATACATTCTAAACCGTTTCAAAAACTGTGAATTAACCTTAGAAGATAAAGCAACTATTCTTGAGTCATACTTACCACTGAATGCTCCGTTACCTAAAACTCCACCACCATATCTTTCTTTTATTTCCCCTTAATTGTCCAGGAAAATTATATCTATTGTGTGTTGTTCACTAAGGTATGATCATTATCAATCTATTGATGAAATTATTCTAGGATTCCTAGAATCTATCTCCCCTAAAAAAAAAACCTTGATTAGATTCCACTTAAGTCGGTATCTTATAGAAGCCATTAATTTTTCAGTTGTCTCAACATAATTTGACCAAGTATTATATTAGTCTATTCTTTTTTATCAATCATTTTTATTCTATTTGTTCCTCTATTTCAAGATGAGAAATTTCTAGTATGCATCTAAAGGTTCAAGATGAGGGAGGAAATCCAAATTTTTTTATCTACTGGACTCATATTGTTAGAAAACAACCTCATAATTTAGTTTCCTCTGATTATATCAATAAATTCACGAAAATTTTCTATTCTATGATGTTTGAATAATCTCCTCCCAAATTATTCCTGAGATAAAGAAAATTATTCAACTTAATCTACACATCAAAGCTGGAGATTGGTATTTATTTAAAGATTTTGTAGAAATCATAGTATATGGTTGTGAGCTTCCACCTTATCACTCCCAATTTTTTTGACCATGATTTTTTTTGCTCTAGAATACATCAAACGGAGTTAAAGTTTAGATCACATACATTTCATTTCCAAGAAGCATCAAGCTATATTTAAATTGAAAAGATAGGTGGTTCCATTCCTTGATAATATGAGAGACTCTCTCTAGGAGATGGAGGATTTAATCAGACAGATGATTTTTTCTTAGGGAGAAGTTTTCCTTATGATCCCTATAAAATTATATGAGATAGGAGGACTAAACAAGGTTCTTCTCCCTATGTACATGTTGCCAAACCAAATATTGAAATATTGGCCAACAAGGACACTTGGGTAATAGTACTTAGTGTGAGCTTGACATGTATGAACTAAGTGAGTGGGCATATCAACAATTCATATACCAACAAGACATGTCTTTGGTCTAGGAGTTGTATTTGCCTTAATTCATTGTACCTCAGACTTACTCTTCCCCTAAATTTGTCACTCGGTGCACCAATGTTATGATACTTGCAGCGTAAAATGATAAAAAAAAACCAATAAGTATAATCCACTTCAAAGGGGAAACCTCCTTTTACAATAAATAAATTGAACAATACAAATATGGGGCTTAATAACGTGTTGTTGGGTTAACATGGGGCTTATATAGGGATTAACATGCACATTCCCTTCAAATAAGTGTTGTCGTCTACACTTGACTATATGTGGGTGTTTCTACATAAAGCACTCATCTTCCAATGTCGTTTCTACCATTGGTAGGTCCTTCCAATTGATGAGGTACTCAATAATTGCTTGATTTATCAGCTGCTTAGTCCTTGTTTCCCAAATTGTTTATGGTTCTAGTATTGTTTTCCATTCTTCATTAATATTTAGTAGAAGAGTTTGGATTGGGATCTTATCATCAATGAACTTATTTAAGAAACAAACATGGAATATCGGACATACATGTGAATATCGAGGCAACTCCAATTTGTGGGCCATCCTTCCAATCCTTTGCACACCTTATAGGGTCCATAATACCTCAAAGCTAATTTATTCTCCTTATTTTGTTGTTTTACGAACATTTGTTTATATGGTTGTAGTCTCATAAATATGCAATCTCCCACTTCAAATTCCCTTTCACTGTGATATTGATTCGCTTGTTATTTCATCTTATTTTTTTTTATAATCAAGTTGTCTTTCAATACTTTGAGAACATTTTGTTAGTGTTGGATGTGATCCTCTACTACTTGAGCCTTTAAACTCCCTTTCAAGGGTGATGTGATGGATGGAGGATATATCCATAAAGAGCCATAAATGGTGACAATTTTTATGAATTATGGAAGGACGTGTTTTACCACCATTCTACCAAGGGAAGCCATTTGAACTCTTTTGTACATTTATTAGATGCAAAGCAACGTAGATATCCTTCTAAACATTTATTCACAATCTTAATTTTCCAAACAGATTGAGGATCGTAAGATGAGTTGTGAGCCAATTGAGTACCCAAACAAGAAAATAATTTAATCCAAAAATTTCTAGTGAAAATTGGATCTCTATCACTTACAATAACCCTTGGTATTCCAGGTAGATTTTGGACTATTTCCATGAATTCTTATACCACAGTACTTGCTTTAAGAGGATGAAAAAGAGAGAAAAAGTGATGCAGGAGCATCTAGGCCTAGCCAGCAATGTGATGGTGTGGTCACATGTTGTGTCTAATGAGAGTTTGGAGGAAGAATTGGTTATTTAAATTTATTAATTGCAAAGTATGGAAGTAGTTAATTGTTGCCTAATTATGAACAGAATTGGGCATAAGTGGCAAGTGATCCTCCCTGCATAGAGATCAAGCCAAGTAGTTAGATTGATTAGTTAGGGAAGGATTTGATTTCTAAATATATTGTGAAGTCCTTCATTTGTGGAAGGAGATTGTTAGATAGGACGTATATGTATTTTCCTTTCTTTTTCAGAAAGAGGATGGGAGAGGATTCGAGAGGATTCAAGATGGGATTGTAAGCCTACGGGCAGAGTAGAGAAAATAGGGGCTCTAATTAGAAGAATCAGGACAGAGAGGGACTGAGAGTCTCAAGATATAATTATGTGTTTATGTTTATACACAGAGAGTTGATTTTGAGTGTGGAACTATGTATTTATGCCATTTTTGAGTTCTATTGTATATATATGTGTAGATAGCTAAAATCCCATTTACATGCATGTTAATCAACCATCAATCACTGTAGGATCGATGGCGATCCATTAATTAAATGAATGATTGTTACCTTTAACTATTATGTAGTGATGTTGTGTATAGATAGAGTTTGGTAGCAAAACTGTGTTTTAACGCAGAAAAGAATCGAAGGCGAGTGAGATTAAGTTAAGGAGGAAACAAAAGAGAAGGCACAAGAGTCGTTTGATTGATATGATCAACGAACATGATCATATTGCGAAGACAGAGGAATTGATATCGCATTAGCAGATTAATACACAGGTGGTTTTCGAGCGATAAAAGATGTAATTTGTATTGAAGGGCAGTCGGCCGATTCCATTAGCCAAGCGACACATAGCACACCGAGGAGAGAGAGAAACTGCTTTTTGGGTAGGTATCCTCTGTGCTACTTGTCCACCCGAAATCGTTGTAGGTCATCTGATCCGTTAAATACGGATCTACGGTGGAGGACTATCGAGCAAGTCAGTTGGCCGCGAAATATAATGACCATCAGATTGGGAACTGGATCGACGGTCCAAATCTGATCACATATCGTCAGGTATAATGGACAGCAGATGGTGGCACAGCGATATGCGATAGGTCGATATGTCGATAGTGATGAATCGCTGATCGGAGATCGGGGAAAGAAGAGATTGGAGAGTGTGAAGGGTCGACAGAAAGGAACGAAGTGAGGAGCAGACCCAACGATTTAATAGATGCAGGTGAATAAGTTTGAAAGTCCAACTATTGTGTTCAATGCAGGGTTTTCTCGTATATTCATTGTATCTGATAAAAAGTGTTGCTCGGGTTTTTAAGGCTAAAGCGATAGTAAAACACTTCTGATAGTGTAATGGCCCCGATAAGTATAAGTGGTCCCGATTTTAAAGAAAAGGCCCCAAACTACGCTTCTGATATGTATATGTGGGCATGGAACTTTAAAGGCTTATAAGGGTGAAATAGTCCCGAAGGTGTTTAGGGTGTGGCAGCCATATGGTTGCGTCATTTTGGTATCAAAGCAAGGATGTCTTACTTATGAAGATTATGATTACAAAAGTATGAAAGTAGCAACGGTCGAATGATTGGAAATGTTGGGCACAGGACTACAGTAGTAAGACTGTAGAAGAACTTTTGGAAGTTCTTATAAATTGTAGCAGAACCTCATTCCAGTTGAGGCTTGGAATAGATAGGGACAGAGGAGTCCTTAAGAGTAGTGAGTGTAGCAACCAGAGAGAGAGCAAGAGTGCTCAATGCAAGTTCTAAAGAAAGAGGACTTGGAGACCAGGCAAAGGAGAAGCTTGGTGAGAAGATAAACTTAGAAGGAAGTTGATTGGTTGCATGTGTAGAGCTCACACAGAAGAGAAGATGGCTATGGAAAGTCATATGGAAGGTTCATAAGAAGGCTACAAGATGAAGGAGAAGGGTGCTCAAACAATCCGTAGGAAACAGATGAGTAAAGCAGAGATTGACAAGGAAATGGCTGAGATAAGAGAAGAACTCAATGCATTACTAATGCTGCTAGAGGAGAACCAAATACAAGGTTGGGTCTTGAAGAGGAAGCCAGTGAAGTGGCCTAAGTTGCAGAGAAGGTTGCAACAAGAACAAGTAAAGTGGTTGATGGAAAACCTCAGAGAAGTAGAAGCATAAATGGAAGTTTCCATTTGTAGACCAGAACAGGGTGAAATGTTGGGTGAAGAGGATAATGGGAGATCAGCTGAAGATCTCATGGACTATTAGAATAGTTCAGAACAATTTGAAGATATGTTGATAAGGGAAGCAGATGAGGCAATGAATCCTTGTGATTTTAATTCTCATAGTTTGTGTATGTTTGCAGGATATGCAGAGGATGATGGACAATCTAGTGAAACTGTCACAAACAGGAATGAAGCTCTTGAGGTGAAGTATGATGGAGAATTCCTTTTAGAGGAAGAAGGTGTTGATTTATTGCAGCAGAAAGAGTTCATAGATGAAATTCTGTTTGGTGTAATACAATCAAATGAAGTTGATATGGACTAGAAGCCTAATGAAAATGCCTTAGCAGTATTCCAAGAAGGTAATCAAATGAATTTGTCTGATGAAATTGATGAAAGAGCTTTGCAATATGATAGTGCAGAAAACAGGATAACTCGGGAGGATTTCCAAAAAGAGAATGAAGCTGAGAATGGAAGTTGTGATGAACTACTAGAAAGATTTCACATAGAATTAGAATTCTTGGAAAGATTGCTCAAGGAGCCTGAAGGAGAAATGAAGCTTTCAAAACTTGATAAAGAAAAGAATATGGTTACCATGCAGGATAAGGATGAAATGTCTCAAACATTTATAGAGTTAAGTAAATGTTTAGATTCTTCAGTTAATGATGTGTTTGTAGGTACAGAGGACAACATTAATAAATATGATGCCGAAATCAAAGAAATTGGGCAGAGATTATTTGAAGGTGAGATGAAAGATCAAGAGCAGCAAGGAAGTTATGTCCTTAGAGACATGAAGGAAATAGAAGTATTAATCCAGAAGGATGAAGATGGAAGAAACCAACATTTTAAAAGAGATGATCAGCTACATGGGAGTGAATTTGAGGAAGGCATTAGATTGTAGGAGTATAGAAACTGGCAGCAGAATGAAGAACGAGATATTATTCTGGCAGTAATGAGAGAAAAAGTAAATATAATAATAGACGAGTTACAAAGGAAGACAAATGAAGACAGAAGATACAGATGGAGAACGAAGAAATGGGTCAAGTGGAAGCTATTGCAAAAGAAGTGGAATGGAAAGCCGGTAAACGAGTTCATGGAACTTGAACAAATTCATATTGATTTGTTAGATAAGGAGAGACTCAGAGGAATGGAGTCACGGCAAGAAGGATCTGTTAAAATCCAGAAGATCTATGATGGAAGATTGGTGCTTGAAGCATCAAAATAAGATGAAAGGTATTGTATTTTTAAAACTGATGACTATTGTGTGCTTGCAGGTCATGTAAACTTGAGGGAAAACAAATAGATGACTACCCACAATCATATGAAGAATAAGGAGAAAATTTGCAGTCAAGTGAAGGAAGATGTCTAGTCAGATGAAATCTAAAGGATAAGTCAAAAGGAGGATGGAAAAGGAATTATTGAGATCAAAGAAGTGTTTGGAAAGGAACAGATCCATTCATATGAATATGGAACAAAGAGTTTTCTCAAGAAAACTGATGAAGCTAATACAAAGCAAATGGGGAATCTTATGGTGTGTTCAAGAAGTGGGAGTCAACCAGAAGGATTAATGATGAAATTATTTGGGGATACCTTGGTGTCTCATAGTTTTGAAACTAATATTTTGTGTGTAAATGCAGGATACACTAAAGTAAGGAAACTGTTTAAGGTTGTAATAAGGGAAAGGAAAAACAAAGATATGGTTTTTCAGAAGTTAGAAGAAGGAAATTCACATAATATTGTGATGCAGGGGAAAGAGCAACTGTTAAACATAGCTGTAATGAATTATGCAGATATTGGAAAACTATTGAGGACTAAAGCCAAAGGAAAGCAGCTACTGAAGTGTTACATAGTAATTTTTCACTGGCCTCATATCCCCTGATCTCGGATAAATTCAGTCCCTAAGCGATATCTTCTCTGTGTCATACCTCAAATAAATGTGTCCACATATTCCCAATCATTCAAGAAGATTAACAAATTCTCTTTAATCCTTAAGGTTGACCCTTTTTACCCATGTTTCAATATGGTTGCAATTAAACTCATTCTGTATGCGATGATTTCCTGTAATGAACTAGAGCGTCGCGACGTCGTCATAGGGGTACATATGTTCCCTACGACGGTCAGATTTTAGGGCTCATCGTCAAGATATTTCTTGTGATGGTGGCTCTGAATACACTGTTGCCCAATGATGTCATCTCTGAGTCCCAGTGTATGACTTGCGACGATCCAGATATCGCGAATTAGTTCAAACAGAATGTTTCTGGGTGGTTCTGGAACTGGTTGTTGGTTCAAGGAAGTTCGCTTTTCCTCCTCTGGGATGGTAGTTCCACCTTTTGAGAAACCTCCCTTGGGGATAAGCCCACTCTCCCTCATTTATGGAGGCTCCTCCTCTTATAAAAGCACTCCCCATTGCTATGATCAGCTAGTTTTTGGTATTGAGCAAATTAGCTAGCTTTGGTGTGAGATTGATAGTTTGTAGTGTGAATTGTTGATAGTCTAGCGATTGGTTGTGGATTGCCTTAGCCTTGTACTAGTGCTTTTGAGTGAGAGAGAGAGTTATTAACCACTTGGGAGACCCCTTTGAGAGTGAATGCTTAAATAAACGTATCGGCTGGACCCTTCAAGGAAGCTTGCGACGTCAAGGCTTGGTTGTAAGATTTGCTTTTATTCATTTTAATACATTTAGTGGTGATTTCCTATGTCGTGTGTAAAATATACATGATAGCTTATGGTTCCTTGACTCTGTAAGTAAATAGATCATTGTTGTGCTCTATTATGTGTTCTATTGTTCTCTTGTGTTGTTTCAGGCGAATCACTCATCGAGGAAAAGGAAACGATAGCTGAAGCGGTACAACGAAAGCTCCATCGAACACCGGTTTGAGGTAGGCTCTTTCAACAATGACTATTTAAGGAAATTAGATGTTGTTTTGTCTTGTTGTCACTAGACCCACTCTAGGGCTAGAGGGGTTGCCTCTATCTAGAGAGGGAACATTTCCTACATCACAAGTTGGCAACTCTGTTGGGGAGTCCTTTGTGTGTTTTCTCTTGATTTGTTTTTTGTAGAATTACATAGTGTCTTTTGGTTTTGGGGTTGAGCCATTAGCGTTCTGAGTTACTTGAGTCAATATGGTAGTCCCTCTCACTGTTTCAGAGATAAGTCTAGTGTCCTTCAGCTATTTTTTCTTTGTTTTTTCTCTTAATTGAGATCGTCGTTGTTTATAGCTTAATAGTTGTGACGAGTCGCGCCTGTCCTCTTTGGTCAAGTTGTCCATCGTAGATATTCGGTCATACATCTACGACGATTCCTGAAATCAAACCATCACCGAAGACAGGTGTACACTTGCGACGACATCACTCAGTTGCTAGCTTTGTTCTTGTGACGATTTTCCTTTCATCTCAAGTTTCTAGTTAGAGCCCTGTAACGATTCCTGTAAGGTTGTTTTTCATAGCCTTACCTCTTGAATCAACCAGTGCTACTTGTCCCCTGCTGTCTCTTGTCTCTTATCAACTTGTTTTGGCTATATTTGATTAAGGCACTTTCTCCTTGGTTTCATTTATCTGAGTCTTGTGTTTTCATATTGTGTGACCTAGCTCTTTTCAAGGTTTCGTCAAGAAGTCGTTTGTTTGGGTTACTCATCCATCCAAGATTCATCCACAACCAATTGATTGATTTGTTTGAGGCTATTCTACTGCTTGTCTTCTTTCTGATTGGTCTTTGGGGTTTAGTTATTGAACTAGTTTCTCATATTGATTTGATTTCCACACTATCAAACATAGATTACATTTGTTTGGATCAGTCAAGATTACATTTGCTTGTTTGTCATTAAATTCCAAAAATCAAAAACATTGCATTCATACAACATATGAAAGTGAAAGAGCATTTGCATTACTGAATTTTCATGGTTGAGAAATTAGAAGCAAATTTCAAATCTTACATTAGTAGTTACGGGATAAGTGCATTGATGAATTGTGTTTCCTATTGATTGGATTGTTTGCATGCACTTGCTTGTCTTGGTTTTCATTCGCTTGGAAATGAACTACTTACCCTCATTTAGGTAGTTGTTCATCGAAAGGAATGGTGTTTTACTCATTGTAGTTGCATCCTAGGAATTGTTGAAATACATTCGGTAGGGCCTGAAAACCGAAACTTAATCCAAGATTAACTCTTAAAATCTATTGAATGACCCTAAAAATGCATTGGAACCTAATGCACACTTATCTATAGGTATAGGCTAGAGACGTGCTCCGGCGTCGTTAAACCTAGTCACTATTGTTTTCACTAAGGTTGGGTGATTCCTCCTTCTGTGATTCAATAGCTGCTAGTAAGGATTTTTGCTCCCTGTACTATCGAGTATATATTGGGAGGCCCCACTAGGTTATCATCCTATCATCCATAGGAAGCTGAGTCTATCGCCTTACGAATTGTAACGCACCGAACACAACATTCGAGAAGATTGACTGCTGTATGGAAAGTCCTTGGTCATTTCTCTTTCTTTTGATCACCAAGGTGTATATGCAGTTTTGCGATTTGTCTGGTAAACCTCTTGTCTAGTACTCCATATCAGTCACTTTCGTTCCTTTTTGAATCCTTAAAAGTAAAAGGATCATCTGAGCACTTGTCCTTTCAGGCTCATTAAACCTCGAAAGAGATAGAGTCACCTTTTCGTCCTTTTCTCGACTCTTAAAATATGAAAAGACGCGGTTTTGTTTCAATTTCGTAAAATTTACTACCCACAAAATATTCCTGGTTACAGTGCAAGTTCCTTTCAAGGTCGTTTCCAATGGAAACATTCCCCAATTCTACCAGTCAAGGTCTTCCCTCAAATGGGAATCTTGGTCCTTTTCCCTCTTTTGGAAATGTTGGTGCTCCATATATGGCAACGTAGTCTTTGCATGGGTTAACCATCCGTTTTCCCGTTTGTTTGTTTTCAACCTCGGTGGTCCCAAGCATCATGACTCCTATTCCACCATCTCCTTCGTTTGAATCACGACACGATGATTCTAGGGTTGAGCCTTCACCTTCTTCCCTTATTTCCTCATCCTCCTCTCCTACTTCACCTGGTGAAATTTCCACATCCAATAACCAGGAGGCTAAGAAGAAGAAGAGGAAGACAAAGAAGAAGAAGTTAGATAAGCGAGAGGCCACCTATGAAACTATTGCTCTGAGTACATCTCAGGTCGGCAAACCTTCTGATCCTCCACAGAAGGTTAAATTTCCTTGTAAATTTTGCAAGGGTGACCATCTTTTTCGTTATTGTCCTGGTATTCCTAGGATCTTAGAAGTATGGTCTCACGATATGGATCATCCCTCATTGCCCTCTATAGCTCATGTTGGTGTTACACCCTCAACTGGCAGTAGTAAGAAGAAAGGGAAGATTAGATTCCCCTGCAAGCTATGTGAAGGCAACCATCTCCTTCACCTTTGTCCGCTCATGGATAATGCTTCCACTGTTTTGGCAAGTCTTATAGCTCCTTCCCCCCAACTTCCAGTTGGTTATCAGAGTCTCTCTTCTGATCCTCTCTCGGTTGACCAAGAGATTGACTTGGATTCGTCTCTTGTCCATCTTGCTCTTCCTGAACCTAACTGAGTTATGTCTGTTTCTGACCAACCATTGGTTGAAGAGAGTGTCGACTTGGTTTCACCACTAGTTGTTCACTTTGTTCCAAAAGACCATAATGATCATACTGCTCATGTTCTTCTCATCTCGTTAGATTCTCCCGAGTCAAAGAATGACCCTCCTATCCCAGTTGATCAAGAGAGTCCTTCTTGGATTCCTATAGAGCATGGGGGCAATCATATGATTCCCCCACCAAGTAGTTCTATTGTTTCCTTCAACTGGAGTTAATTGACGGCATTCCACCTTCCATCTTATGTGCCTTTCCAGATAATTGTGCTATCTTATAATAAGGTAGTACCTCGCACTCTCTTAGATGAAGGTGCATCTGTTAGCCTCATGCCTTCCACTACTTGGCAAGATTTGGGCTCCCCACAGCTTGTGTCGGTCACTCAGAATCTGTTAGCTTTCGATGGAGGAACTATTCAACCTTTGGGGATCCTTCCAAAGTTCTCGGTTACTTTGGGAGGCAAAACCATCTGTGTCAATGTAATGGTCATCTAAGGTGCCTTGGATTTCAGCCTTCTCCTTGGCTATGACTATATTTATGTCATGGGAGCTCGTGTTTCTTCACTTTTCCGTGTGGTTTGTTTTCCTCACGAAGAAAGAATTGTGACTATGTATTAGTTTTCGTTATTTGGTCACCATCTACCTCCTGTACAACCATCATCCCCTCTTAGTTCTTGTTCGCAAGTAGTACCTTCCCTGCCATAGATCAATTATGTGGCTACCTGTTCCGTATCCACCTCTATTGATGATCATGCAGATAGTCTCGTACATCATGTATTGGGGGCATTGGAACCCGATCTATCATTGGTACCTAATGACATGTACACTTCCAGAGCATGGTTCTGCCTTCCAGTGAAGACCAATTGGGATTCATGTCCTCGTATGGCCCATGAAAAGGAGTCCGAGGATAGTTCTGATCTTGTGTCAACCTCATTAAAAAATGAAACAAGGTGTCCGAGGATAGTTCTGATCTTGTGTCAACCTCATTAAAAGATGAAACAAGGTGTCCGAGGATAGTTCTGGTCTTGTGTCAACCTCATTAAAAAATGAAACAAGGTGTCTGAGGATAGTTTTGATCTTGTGTCAACCTCGTTAAAAAATGAAACAAGGTGTTCAAGGATAGTTCTGATCTTGTGTCAACCTCGTTAAAACTTAAACTATGGTCCGAGGACGGTTCTTTTCTTGTGTCAACCTCGTTAAAAAATGAAACAGGGTCAAGACAATTTGTTCCTGTGTCAACCTCGTTAAAACATGAAACCAAGCGTATTAAGCACAGTTCGCGATCTTGTGTCAAGCTTGTTAAAAAATGAATCAAGGAGTCTTGAGGATAGTTCTTCCACTATGTCAACCTCATTAAAAAATGAAACAATTTCCTTTCTGTCAATCGAGTCTTTGATTGAGATCTCGTCAAATCCCAATCGAGTCTTTCTTAGATCTCGTCATTGAACCTTCATTACATCCACCTCTTTAAATGCAATGAAGCTTGGGGTCATGTACCTCATTAGATTATTACATTGGGGGCATGCGAACCTTAGCCAAGCATAGTTCCCCATGGTTCAAGCTTATGAAAATTGAACCCGTGCGTTGATGTACCCTTGCTAGTTTGGTGCGTCAAGTGATTTCTTGTTTATTGTGTCTTTTTTCTTTTATGCAGATGTTATGAATATTAGCTGATGCATTAGTAAATTATGTATTAAGTGGACATTTTCACAATTATAAATCATGGACAAACATTTAAGACATAACAAACAGAGATCATAAAACATAGATAGTTGTATATCATGTGGCTCACCGAGGCGCTCAAAAAATAATGTATATGTTTAGGTTACAATCTGAGACACATGTCTCTCAAAACACTAGAAAAGGAAACCTAGGCGACTACTATGGTGGGTGCTACTCTCTATAGTAGACCACTGCCCGAACAACTCGTCTGAGTAGTATATGAATCCTGTTTGACACATCCGCGGTGTGTCATTGGTACTTTCGCGAGATCTCCTCGAACCCCCTATAGTCAAGGATCCCCTCGGTCAAGGCCTCCAAGTTCTGAGCTATCTCCTCCTCCGTGTCACCACCTAGAGGTGGCAGGGCAAGCTCTTTGTTCTCCCTCCAAGCCATAGGAGTGGGACCCACCAGTCTCTCAGGTATAACATCTGCAAAATTGAACATAATTATTAGCGCATATATGTTTAAAATCCAAAAAAAATAAAAACTAAAATATAAAAGTTTGGCTGTCAATCCAAGTATGTTACCTCTCTCGTCCCACTTCTCTCTAGGTGGAAGTAGCATGTTCGGATCTCCCTTGAAATCCGTACCTGTGTAGGGCCAATCCTCAACCTCTACCTGCTGATGATGTAGCCACTCCATCAAGTCGGGACCCCATGATACTGGTTGGCCGCCGCCTCCTCACGGCATCACATGGGCCCACTGAGTGATTCAGGTTCCCTGTGGTCCAGGCCACCCTACTCGCATGTCCTGTAACTAAAGTATGGGTACCTACTCCAGCATGAGCGGTACCAGAATCGACCCGTACCTGAACTTCTTCATCTCGCCTCTTTGGCATTTAGTCAACTGCCTATTCATATTCAGAGACACTACCTCTGCCCAGTCAAACATGGTAGGATTGAGGCAATCTAAAGCCAACCGCAGTTGTGTTTTAGTTGCCTCGTGTTGAGCTTGAGAACCTGCTGCCCTCGTGATCATGAACAACAATACATGCAGTGATAAATCATTCACTATTGGAATCTGTAACTTCCCGCTAGTGGGTGATTTTCGTGCCCCTGGGCACACTCATGTAATCAACATGTCTAAGGACTCTCCGATGATCCGCACATCACCCATGCGGGGTCTCTCTCCTCTTCATGATAAACCAGTAAGAAAATATATGTCTGTGGAGTCAAAATCAACCTCCTACCCCTCAGATGATGAATTTACCCTCTGTTGGGTTCCATGATCGAATTAAGAACTCTAGGAGGTCTAATTACACTCTTAATAGTGGCGTGAGGAAGAATTTGAGTAGTCCACAATTCCGGAGGACCTGCAAGCATTGAGGATCAGTTGCCCCCATCTCATCATCTGCATCATGTGTACATTCTTGCCATGAAAATGCCATTTTTCACCCTACACATCCGAATATTCTCTGATTATAAACTGTTTGATCCATTTTTTATATGCCACAATGGTATAAAAATAATTTTTTTGTGTTTTCCGTGCTCGTTGCAACTGTTTCTAAAATAGCTACGATGGTCTGATTTGAGCAGTTTACAATTTCTCAGATCGCTGCAAAGTACATCACTCTCCTGCGACGATGCTAATTTTGGCCCGTTTGGAATTTGCAGTCATCGCAACCCTAAGGGGAACATCTGCGACGACTGAGGAAAATTTTTGAAACAAAAGTTTTTCCCAAACTTAGCCAAAACATATGAAATTACAGTTAAAAGCACTCAAAACACGAAGGCAAAGGCAGGATACTTACTTGGAGAAGGTTTGGAACAAAATGAACCACCACAGCTTCAGAAATCCACCACTCAAATTTGCAAGGTACGCGTTGTTTAGAGTTTTACCACTGTTAAAAACTAAAACAAAGTGAATTATGTTTTTACCATATGCCTTATATAGTTTTTTTTTTTTTAATTTAGGGCTTTAACTATATTTTTTTTGGTTTTTGTATAGTTTTTAGGGTTTTTGTTATGGTTTTAGGGTTTCGGACTTAGGTTTTCTAACATTAATCGTGTATCCTTGTAGAATGGGTCTTATGCTTGGGTTTCTCTGTGTAGGAAAAGGTGTGTCGGATGTGGGTCCTGGTCGATACATGCTTGGTAAATACTGCAAAAATTTATCACGAGTCTTCTTTAAGCTCTTTTTTCACTCGTAAAAGATGAAAATATTGCCGAGTATTTTTCCCTTTTTGACTCGTTAAAGAGAATAAAAATGGAGGTCTTCTTTCAGCTCTTTTCCAACCATTTAAAAACGAAAATATGGTTGAGCCCTTGTCGTTTCGAACTCATTATTGGTTATGAAACGTCTATATCTGGCCAAATTTCTACTTTTTTGGACTAGAAACACTAATTACGAAAAGTACTCCTTGACCGGAATGGTCAAGCGGTTCTCTCGAGTATCGTTTTCTACCTTTTCGGGCTTGAGAGACACAAACTTATGAAAAGGGCCCCCCTGGAGTTTTCTTTTTTGTGTCTTTTTCAAACTCTCTAAACATGAAAAAGACTCTGAGTTTTGCCTATTTCGGACTCGTTAAACCCTGACGACATTGAACTCATCACCATGATGAGACCCGAGCTTCTCCTCCCCAGGGCTCGTTAAAATTTCACTAGGTTGGATTGTTCCGAAGGACGAACTCATATCACAAGCATATGTTATCCCCTTCCAGCTTGTTTTTCAAAAATAATTGGGGTACTCGCCAACAATAGTGGGGGGGGGGGGAATTTGGAAATATTCCATTGGTTACCTACGGCAGCTAGTCACTCTTGAACATCGACACTTTTTCTTCTCGCCGGGTTTGGGATATCCTCACATCGTCATTGGCCTTCCGGGGTTTCGGTTTGTCATTTTGCCTCATTCCATTTGATCCTTGTTGCCCCCATCAAACCTCTAATCCCTTGGTACCAAAATGCTGCCGCATTCCAGAGTCGTGTCACCAATATGTTCAATAGATTAATCCTTTTGCATTTTTCACCCTTACCTACTCCTTTGATTCTTTGTTTCATCCATCTTACCCTTGTGCCTTGTCTCGTGTCATTGATGTGGGAAACATTATGGCCCTCCTACGACGGGTGGGCTTCCTATCAATATCAACTCATTATCCAGGAAGTTGATCTAGAGATTCCTTTCGGGTACCTTGGAGATCGCATGCCTCAATGGCAAGTTCTTCATGCTCAATAATAGGCTTGCATTATTGGTCTTCAATCGGGTGATTCCACAAGTCTTCCACTCCATATCATTCTTCACACTTTGTGGATTGTACTGGAAGTACCTTGAGAACCATTGACATTACTGGTGGTCTCTCTCATGCTTGTTAATAGTTTACATCATTGGCCGGTAATCAAGTGATTTTCTAGTATGCTCGACTTCAGCACATCTATTCACATATTAGAAATTTTACTATGATCGGTTGGGATTCAAGACCCCGGACTAAGATTACATAAGTTGGGGTTGCGTGGATTGGTTCCTGATTGCATACATGACCCTTTGATTGGATGGCTTCGACCATACCTCTATTTTTATATGGTCTTATTGACTGGATGTCTATGTCCATACCACAGACCAATTCCTATCTATCTTTTGGATGGCTACGCCCATGCCTAGACTACATGTATTTCTTTCACTGCCAGAGATATCAATTGTACTTGTGCGTGCAGGCTCTCAGCGATGGTGTTCTGTTTCGGGTATGATTTCGTAAATAATTTCACCCCTCCCACTCTCTCGGCCTTCATGCTTTAGGGGGCATCTGTTACACAATAATTTGTCACTGGCCTCATATCCCCTGATCTCAGATAAATTCAATCCCTAAGCGACATCTTCTTTGTGTCATACCTCAAATAAATGTGTCCACATCTTCCCAATCATTCAAGAAGATTAAAAAATTCTCTTTAATCCTAAAGATTGACCCTTTTTACCCATGTTTCAATATTGTCGCAAGTAAACCTCATTCTGCCTGTGACGATTTCCTGTAATGAACTAGAGCATCGCGACATCATCGCAAGGGTATACATGTTCCCTGCGACGGTCTGATTTTAGGGCTCATCGCAAGTCCTCAAGATCTTTCTTGTGACGATGGCTCTGAATACATTGTTACCTCACGATTTCATCTCTGAGTCCTAGTTTATGACTCGCGACGATCCAGATATGGCGAATTAGTTCAAACAGAATGCTTCTGGGTGGTTCTGGAACTGGTCGTTGGGTCAAGGAAGTTCACTTTTCCTCCTCTAGGATGATAGTTCCGCCTTTTGAGAAACCTCCCATGGGGATAAGCTCCCTCTCCCTCATTTATGGAGGCTCCTCCACTTATAAAAGCACTCCCCATTGCTATGATCAGCTAGTTTTTGGTATTGAGCAAATTAGCTAGCTTTGGTGTGAGATTAATAGTTTGCAGTGTGAATTGTTGATAGTCTAGAAATTGGTTTTGGATTGCCTTAGCCTTGTACTAGTGCTTTTGAGTGAGAGAGAGAGTTATCAGCCACTTGGGAGACCCTTTTAAGAGTGAATGCTTGAAGAAACGTACCTGCTAGACCCTTCGAGGAAGCTTGCGACGTCAAGGATTGGTTGTAAGCTTTGCTTTTATTCATTTTAATACAATCAATGGTGATTTCCTATGTCGTGTGTAAGATATACTTGATAGCTTATGGTTCCTTGACTCTATAAGTAAATAGATCATTTTTGTGCTCTATTATGTGTTCTGTTGTTCTCCTATGTTGTTTCAGGTGAATCGCTCATCGAGGAAAAGGAAACGATAGCTGAAGCAGAACAACGAAAGCTCCATCGAACACCAGATTGAGATAGGCTCTTTCAACAATGACTGTTTAAGGAAATTAGTTGTTGTTTTGTCTTGTTGTGACTAGACCCACTCTAGGGCTAGAGGGGTTGCCTCTGTCCAGAGAGGGAACATTACCTACATCACATGAAGATTGATACAGAAGACTTGGTAGATGTTAAATAGTTATTGAAGATTATTGACCTTGAACAAAGCCAGAGTAAAGAAGGACTAAAGACAGATGTTGAAAACAATGAAGTTAGTGAATATTGTGCAGAGCTCTTGGGAGAAATTCCAAATGAGATGAAAAATTTGTGGCATGAGTCTAGTCTTTTGGAGAAGAGGTAATAAAACTAAAGAATAAGTGATCATACTATAAAACCAGAACTGAATGAGAATGAAGAAGTTGTCATGGATGACAAATATGGAAAAGAAGTTGTCAGAAATGTTGGCACAATGAGGAAACAGGGTAAAGCATTTGTGTTTAATGAATTGATTGATTTTGGTGAAGATTTATATGTAGAAACAAGGCAATGTGAATTCAATTCAAAACAAGGAGGTGGTTGTAAAGATCAGATCGCAGTAAGGAAGGGTGAGATCAGAATGTCTCAGAAAGATGGAATGATGTTGAATTTACAGTATGGAATTGTTGAACTAGAGATGAGTTCAAGAGAAGATAGTAACAGGATTACTATTGTACCACGGGGAGTTATTGATGAAGAAGAGGAAAAATGACATTTCAAAAATAGAAAAATATGATGCCATAATAATTAAGTGTGAAGAAATTAAGTTACTAGAAGAAGAGGTATTCCAAGTATCTAAGCAAGCAGGAAGAATTCTTAGTTTTCAAGAAATTTGTGGAGTTGCAGGTATACTGAGAATTGAAGTAAGAAGAGGTGAAGCCATGAATGAGAAACCAGAAGAAGGAACTAGAATTATTGCAGGGGATCAATGGAGAAGGCATTTGTACATTTCAGAAATGTATATGGAAAAATATTGGCACAGGGATTATGATGTTCTTATGTAAGAACACATCCAGTTGCAGAAGGATAGTATTCATCATCTGAGAAGTGAAGTGGACAAATAAATTGATGAGTTTTGGAGACTCATACAACAACATTCCAATACACTAACTAGAGGACAAAAGAAGGAAGGAAGATTGGTTGGAAAGAATGGTACAGGTGAAGGTAATGGTAAACTGCAAATTAAGGTGGGGAAGTCTGACATAAATTGTGATGATGAGAAAAAAGCAGTAAGTTATATGAAAAAGACAACAGCAGACAGTGAGAGCATAGCTAATGGGACAATACAACATAAAGTATGGAGACCGATAGAACAACAAACAACAGTGGTAACCAAGGACAGACTACCGAATAAAGTATGGGATCCAGGAGGACACGGATCAGAAGCACATGATCAGGAGATCATGATTATTTTTAACCTTGGGAGTCTGATGCAGGAGCACCTAGGCCTAGCCAGAAATGTGATGGTGTGGTCACATGTTGTGGCTAATGAGAGTTTGAAGGAAGAATTGGTTATTTAATTTATTAATTGCAAAGTATGGAAGTAGTTAATTGTTGACTAATTCTAAACAAAATTGGGCATAAGTGGCAAGTGATCCTCCCTGTGTGGAGATCAAGCCAAGTAGTTATATTGATTAGTTAGTGAAGGATTTGATTTCTAAATATATTGTGAAGTCCTTCATTTGTGGAAGGAGATTGTTAGATAGGACGTATATGTAATTTCCTTTTTTTTTCTAGAAAGAGGATGGGAAAGGATTAGAGAGGATTCACAATGGGATTGTAAGCCTACGGGAAAAGTAGGGAAAACAGAGGCTCTAATTAGAAGAATCAGGCTAGAGAGGGACAGAGAGCCTCAAGATATAATTATGTGTTTATGTTTATATACAGAGAGTTGATTTTGAGTGTGGAACTGTGTATTTATGCCATTTTCAAGTTCTGTTGTATATATATGTATAGATAGCTAAAATCCCATTTGCAGGCATGTTAATCGACCATCGATCACTGTAGGATCAATGGTGATCCATTGATTAAATGAATGATTGTTACCTTTAACTATTATGGAGTGATGTCGTGTATAGACAGAGTTTGGTGGCAAAACTGTGTTTTAATGTAGAAAAGCATTGAAGGCGAGCGAGATTAAGTTAAGGAGGAAACGGACGAGAAGGCACAGGAGCCGTTGGATCGATATGATCAACGGACATGATCATATCGCGGAGACAGAGGAATTGATATCGCATCGGTGGATTAATACACAAAGGTGGTTTTCGGGTGAGTGAAAATTTGTAAGCTATATTGAAGGGCAGTCGGCCAATTCCATTAGCCAAGCGACACATAGCACGCTGAGGAGAGAGAGAAATCATTTTTTGGGCGGGTATCCTCCGTGCTACTTGTCCACCCAAAATCGTTGTAGGCCGTCTGATCCATTAAATACAGATCTATGGTGGAGGACTATCAAGCAAGTCTGTTGGCCGGGAAAGATAATGATTGTCAGATCAGGAACTGGATTGACGGTCCAGATCTAATCGCATATCGTCGGGTGTAGTGGACGGCGGACAGTGGCGCAGCGATATGCGACAGGCTGATATGTTGATAGTGATGAATCATTGATTGGAGATTGGGGAAAGTGGAGATCGGAGAGTGTGAAGGGTCAGCGGAAAGGAATGAAGCAAGGAGCGGACTCGACGATTTAATAGATGCGAGTGAATAAGTTTTGAAGTCTGGCTATTGTGTTCGGTGCGGGGTTTTCCCGTATATTCAGTGTATCTGATAAAAAGTGGTGCCTGGATTTTTAAGGCTAAATCGATAATAGAAAACTTATGATAGTGTAATGGCCCCAATAAGTATAAGTGGCCCCGATTTTAAAGAAAATTTACCAAACTACGCTTCTGATATGTATATGTGGGCATCGAGCTTTAAAGGCTTATAAGGGTGAAATAGTCCCAAAGGTGTTGAGGGTGTGGCAGCCATATGGTTGCGTCAAAAAGTGGGCATACTTTGTCATTTATCTACCACTACCATAATGACACTCTTTCCTTTAGATTTGGGTAAACTTGTAATAAAATCAATTGAAACGCCTTCCTAATGTTGGGTGTGGTATGGCTAATGGATTAAGGAGCCCTTGGGTCTTAATAGTCTCTCCTTTATTTTGTTGGAATACAACACATTCTACCACAAATTTTTGCACATCTGCTTTAATGCCTTCCCAAAAAAATTATTTCTTGATCCTCTGATATGCCTCCACGAACCTTGAATTTCCTCCTATAGGAGAACTGTATAATTCCAATAGGACCTTCTATTTGAATTGGAAATTCTTACATAGATAGAAGTGATATTTATACCATAACAAGCCATTTTTCTACGTAAATTTGTATACTACATCAGTATCCTCTTGTAGTTGTTGAATGATCTTGCATATCTTCTCGTCTTGTTTCCATTCTATCCTTGCTTCTTCCACCTAGTCAGATTTTGGATTGGAAATAGTACATAGTAAACCATTTGTATCTTCCTCTTTCCTTGAGAGTGCATCTGCTCCAATATTATGTTTTCCATTTTTGTAGATAATTTCAAAGTCATAACCTAACATCTTTGTGACCCACTTTTGTTTCTCTTCCGAAGATAGTCTTTTTCCAAGAAGTACTTCAGACTATCATGATCTATTTTTACTTTGAAGTGTCTTCATATTAGGTATGACACAATTTCTTAACAGCATGTAGTATGGCCAACATTTATTTTTCATAAATAGATCTAAGTAAATTATTTCCTTTAAGTTCGACACTTTCAAAATAAAGGGGCCTTCCTTCTTGAATCAAAACTTCACCAATGCCATGGCCTGAGGAATCACACTCCAAAATAAATATTTTTGTGAAATCAAGTGTCACCAAGATGGTAGTTATACACATATCCTCTTTAAGTTATTCAAAAGCTTTGGTTGCTTATTTAATCCAAAAAAATGATTCATTATTCAATAATTTTGTTAGAGGTGTGTTATTTGACCATAATTCTTGAAAATTTGTGGTAATATCTTATCAATCCTAATAATACTATGATTTTCTTCAAAGTATTTGGGATTGGTCATTCCCTCATAGCTTTGATTTTGTTAGGATCCACCATGACACCATCATGTGATACAATATGACCCAAATATTCCACTTACTGAACTCTAAAGGCACACTTGGAAGGATTTTCATATAGTTTTTTCTCTTCCAATAGTGCAAAGACCTTTTCAACATGTTGTACATGCTCTTCCCAAGATTTATTGTAAATTAATATGTCATCAAAAAATACTAGCACAAAATCTCTAATGGTTTGAAAATGGAAGTCATCCAGCTTTGAAATGTTGAAAGTTAATTTGTAAGTCCAAATGGCATAACCAAAAACTCATATTGACCTTCATGTGTTGTACCTTCATGTGTTGTAAATGTTGTTTTGGGAATTTCTTCTTATCTCATTTTGATTTGATGATGTCCAAAACAAAGATACAACTTAGTAAAGAAAATTTATCCATGTAATTCATCTAAAAATTCATCAATGACAAGAATAGGAAACTTATCTTTGATTGTAATTTTGTTGAGTTGTTTCTAATATGGAGACATACGCCATGAACCATCCTTTTTTATAACCATCACCATTGGTGAAGAGAAAGATCTCTAGCTATGTTGAATTATGCTTGCCTCTAACATTTCTTGAACCATATGCTCAATCTCACTCTTTTGTGCATGTGGATACCTAATGTTAGGTGGTACACTTCTAGATTTCAAATGGATAGCATGGTGATGTTCTTGGAAAAGTGGAAGACCCTTAGGAATTTCTCCAAATACCTTGGTATGATTGTTGATAACTTTTTGAAGATCCATTGTAGCAGAGGATAGAGATGTTTTAACATCTAAAGAAAATAATTTTGCAACTACATCTTGTTGTCCCTTAGTGTCCCTTGGATACCTCTATGATTGATTGATCCGAATTGGATCCATAGAATACTATCAAAGAACCATGACTGTATCAGGACGAAACAAATCTCTAAAGAATCAAAAACAATGATCAAAAACACCCTGAACCAGTGGCAATGGAATCCAGCGTGGAACGATGAGGACCTTGGTCAAAACGCGCTGACCGAGGCTCATGGAGATTACATGGGAGGTCAAAGTAGACCCTAGGAGCCCCGGATCAGGAAACGGAGGTGGATTTTGATGCACTAATCACGCATCGTTGGGCGAACAGGGCTGAAATTGAGGAAGCCCGAGCACTCGATCGCGTTGGGAACTGGAGGACCATGGGCGGAAAAGGAAAAAAATGCTAAACTTACAAGGCAGGACTCGCATTCTAGAAAACTGGTAGTTTTGATCAGGGCGCCCTTAAACGGTAAGAGGTTTTGGACGAGAGTGGAGCAATTCCATACACCGATCGATGCATGGCAAGCGGAGGTGAGAGAAAATCGTTGTTGATCATGCACTATCAGTCGAGCAAGTCAACCGCGCGAAACATGTGTATGGTGTCAGATCTGGAGGGCCCAGATCAGACGGCTGAGATCGCACTCAATGGAGGAAGTGGTACCGATAGAGAATTAAGCCACGCTTTAGAAGGGATTTGGAATCTATTTGACCGCCATGGTGGAGAAAGAACGCATCCACAACGTAACTGAAGAAACAAACCGACGAAGCATGTTGGTGCCGTTTAGAGGAGGACAAATGGCCACTCCTTGAGCATTCATGATGACGTCGAACAAGGAACTCCAAGCGCAGCTGCAGAAGGTGAATCAACAGAGGCAGAAGAGGAACCGAACAAGCATAGGGATCGAATGGCTAAAGCCATGAACAGAGACAGTTGAATCAGAGAGAAGAGTTAGACAGAAGTCGAGAGACAAAGAAGGGGAACAGTGAACCTAGTGGGGAGGACTAAACACAAAGAACAGTAAAGCAAAGCAGAAGAGACAGAGGACCGAGCTGACCAGAGGCAGCATCAAGCACCAAAGAGCTTGAAGACTCAAGACATCCCATAGAGGAATCTGTCCAGGACTACGCATCACATTTAGCTCTTCCCACTGTAGACTAGAAGGTCACAGAGTTGGTAGGAAGAAGTCTATGTACTCAAGTGGCTTGGGGAATCCAAGAACCACCCTGCCAAGAAAAACCTGCTTCAGGATAACTCACACTGAGTCACTGTATTGTAATTTCTCTGCTTAAAGGCACAATAAAACAAGGCCACCACTGAAAGCTGGACTGCAAATGTAGCCCTAGAGAATAGGGTGAACTCCTTATTAAAATTGCTTGTGTCTTTATGTTTGCTTACTGTATTCCTCTGTTGTATTTCCATTTTATTGCCTGTGTATTGGCAATCTGATCGATCCGTTGCTTCAATAGCACAGAACACACACACCGGCACATGAGTCTGTAATACCTTAGTTTAATAAATCTTTAACTGATGTCACTCATAGGGTGAATATCAGATCAAGTGGTATCAAAGCAAGGCTGTAAGGTTAGACAAGTTTTTTTTGGTTTAGCTGTGAATGCTCACAAGATCAAAGCTCAAATTAGGAGAAGGAGAGTTGGTGGAAACTAATCCTGAAATTGGGAGAGTCTATCCTCGGAAGGCAATGTCAAAAGAAGGTTCTTTTGGTCCAGACCCTCAATTCATAGAGAGTTTCCTAGTTATAAAGTCTATGGTAGAAGAAATGTACAGAGACTTTATAAAGCAAAAGGTTGAAGATTCATCAAGTTCTAAACAAGATAAAGAAGAAGATGAGTCTCACTGCCATGACCATTCCAAAGGAAATGGGAAAGAGGAAAGCTTTCTCACACCTCCTAATAGCCCTGTGCATAATAAGAAAGCATCTTTGATTAAGCTAGATGTTAAATTTGATTTGCCTATATATGATGGAGAGTTAAATGTTGAAAATTTGGACAATTGGATTAGACAAATTAATGTGTATTGCAGGGTACAGAACATAAAATCAGACAAGAGTAAGATTCAGCTGGCAAGCTTACGCCTAGGAGGCACTGCCTTGGTTTGGTGGGAAGGCAGAACCCAAGCCGATATGAAAAGACATGGTAAGACCATCTCTGTCTGGAGTGACTTTGTTTATGCAATCAAAAAGCAGTTCTATCCATTGGCCTACATGCAACAAGCCATGATGAGTTGGAAAACTCTTCGACAAGTGAAGGGGCAAAGTGTGCAAGGGTATACTCAAGAATTAAGAAAGAGAGTATTGATGTTGGGTATCTCATTAGACTCACCAGAGACCATTTTAAAGTACATTTGTCGTCTACACAGCTACATGAGGCATACCATCCTCATGTTTAATCCCACTAGTATAGATGAGGTATTTGTACAAGCTACTCATCTAGAAGCTAGAGGAAAGAATGGAAATCCAGAAGTTGGGGTATCATCCCAACCCATTGTAAGCAAGAGCATAGAGAAAATAAAATAAAAGTGGAAAGCAAGGAAGGCTAACACTGCACAGAAAGCCAAAGCTTCATGCACTCATTGTAAAAAGTGTTGGCTACTTGAATTGTTTATTGATTAAACAGTCAAGTACCACATTAATTTGTCAACCTGGAAAAGTCCTTTTATTTCAAAGATGACCTCGTACTGTATGTACTTAATTCTAAAAGCATTAAAAGTTGTAGTATACACAATTCTGTTTCTGTCAAACTCCTTACTCTATGTTATAACAATTACAGTATATTGCAAAGATAAAATGAAAGCAGTTAACTAGAATACAAATCTGAAAAGAAAAGTAATGGTTGCTCTGTTAGCAGAGGATCAGGACCCTATCCTCAAGGTAAGGATGTTCAACACCTGCCCCTGTAACCAGGTTGCTAATACACACTGCAATTCTAATTCACCGGTGAAGTATTCTTTTACAACATCAAGCAATTAACAAAACAGAGTATCAGCAAAAGGAAATTATCAGAGGTGATGCTACAGAATCCAAACAGAGTACCAGCAGAAAGGAAATTTCCAAACACACTCACACACTAACAGAAAATAAATGGGTGAATCTTGTGAAGAAGGTGGGCCCTGTCCCTCTCACAAGATTCCCCAGAATGCAAATGCTGGATTAGATGCTCAGAACAACTTTTTATTCATCTGCCAAAATGTCTAGTTACAATAAAGATTTAGACTTGCTTTTGTTTTTCAAAATCTTCCTTACACTTCCCTCCCCCTTCTAATGTAGATGTCTCCTCTTTATAGAGGAGACATCTATTACAATAGCAAAATAACCGTGATAGTTGTTGTTGCTGGTGCTGCAGCAACTGCGTAGTTGTTTTTTCTAGTGTTGCAGCAATTGCGTAGTTGCTGTTTCTGGTGTTACAGCAACTATGAATTATAATTTCTATAGACTTTAGACAGTTCAACGGTTACTTAGCAACTTGGTTAACTTTTCCAAAGATAATTATAAAGATAACATGAATATTTAATGAATCATTAAACATATAGTCATGCGGAGAGTTACTTCATACCTTGGGATGATTAGGTCATTATGTAATCAAAGCTTTCAACTTATGGACTGAAAAAGGGTAATATTATAGCAAAAATACAAGGTCAAAAATGGTCAATTTGGAGTCCTAACATCCCCCCCAACTGAAGGGATTGCATGTCCTCATGAAATGCTTACTCTGAATCTGAGTCGAAGTACTGGGATGAACAGTGTAAATTATTGAGACAGTAGCTATAGAAAGTGTTATCAAACTTGTCTCTGAACCCACAGACAGTCTGTAGTTGCCTCCATGCTGCCACCTCTTCCTTTTTGGATAATCCAAACTGACCCTTGTATTGCTGACCAAATAACCATAAAAGTGGAAATTTAAATTTGTAGCCAATCCAATTTTCAGCACATTGTTCCATACATCTAACATAGTAAGGTACCCTTGAAATTGCTACTTGTAAATTAGGTGGATTGTAGGGATGATACTCTTGCCTTTCCTTGGGACAGTTTTCCCAAAATAGGTTGTTGGCTTTAATAGCCAAAAGTGCCTTCATTCTCACATAGTGTTGGCAATCTCGCAGGACCACTGCTTGTAGTTGCCTAATGTGATCCGTCATTCCAGGTTCACTTAACATTCTTTGGTGCTGTGCAATGAAAGTGGCTGCATTTTGAGGTTCAGCCCTAATCCAAAGGAGGCAGTTCTGTTCATTATGTTGTGCTGAGATGAAGGCATTTTTCCAGGTGAGTTGGTTGGCTAAAAAGGAAATGAAAGCTTTGAGTTGTATGTCACCACAAAGAGGGAGTATATTCATTTTTCTGTCTTCATACATGGCTTCGTTGTGGAGATAAAGCTCACACAACAAATTCTGATCATTTTTGGGTGCCTCTGCAAAGGTTTCAATAAATTGTTCTGATGTAATCACCTGATGAGGTCTACCATCTCTAACTGCCTTTATCTGTAAGAATGTTAGTCGTTCCCTCAAAAATGTTGCATAGTTGAAAGAGGGTTTCCTTGTGGCAAGTATTCTTTGAACCAACTCAAACATCTGGGACAGTCTAGCTTTTAGTTCCTTAATTTCTTTGTACTGGGCTCTAGACTGCTCAAGTGCTTCCCAATTCTTATATGCATAATTGAACCAGATTCCCTTTTGCTGTTGGAATGCTTTGCCTTGTGACAGCTCATATTCTCTCCACCATTTTCCTTTTAATTCTTGAAAACTAGCGGTCTTTATGCATGCATCACTGACAGAGGGAGATTCTGTTTGTTTAAAGGCATCAACAAGAATTTTCTACTCTGTGATAACTGGAGTAGGCTGGGGTGATTCAATGTCTTCTTTTCCATTTCCAGCTAATGTTTCTTCTTCTTGTTCTGTAACAGTTTGGGTAGGCCGGGGTGATTTTATGTCTTCTTCTTCGTGATCCATAACAGTTTGGGTAGGCCGGGGTGACTTTATGTCTTCTTCTTCATTCCCTGTTGATTCCTGTGTAACTGCTTCTTCTTCTTGTTCCATAGCAATTTGGGTAGGCCGGGGTGACTTTATGTCTTCTTCTCCATTCCCTGCTGATTCCTGTGTTACAACAAGCCCTTCTAGTTCTTTTACACTTTTTGGAGATCCTGCTGGTTCTTGTGTTACAGCAGGTTCTTTTGTTTGCTCCTGCACAGTTTCTGGAGAACCTACTGGTTCTTGTGTTACAGGAAGTTCTTCTGTTTGCTCCTGCGCAGTTTCTGGAGAACCTACTGGTTCTTGTGTTACAGCAAGTTCTTCTATTTCCTCCTGCACAGTTTCTGGAGAACCTACTGGTTCTTGTGTTACAGCAGGTTGCTCTGTCTGCTCCTGCACAGTTTCTGGAGAGCCTGCTGGTTCTTGTGTTACAGCAGGTTGCTCTGTTTCAGCATAGGGTTGTGGTGGTTCTGTTTTTGCTTCTGCAGTTTGTGTAACAGCGGGTTCTTTCGTTTCAACCACAACAGCAGAAGATTCTGGAATGACTTCAGTCATTGGTTCTGCAACTATCTTGTATCTTGCTTGAGTGTATATCTCACCACAGTTGGCGCACATGTATTCACTCTCTTTACTCTTCTCTGTTGCAGATGCTACCCGTGCTAAAATGTGCAGGCTACGTTCATTTTGATAGGCTTCCTTGACCCTTATTATTTCCTCCTGGTAATCCTGAATTTGGGATTTCAGAAATTCAATTTCTTCCTGCAGGGCAGATATGGTAGGCTGAGCTTGTGGAGCGGCAGGTTCCAGTGGAGGCATAGGTTGTGTTTCAACATTCATTTGATCACTTATACCCCCAACAGGTGGTTCTTGTGTGTCACCGGGTGGGGTAGTGGTTGTTTCTTGTGTTGCAGCCACTTGGCCAATATTACCTTGGGTCTCGGCAGTTGATTCTTGTGTGACAGCTACCTCAAAAGATAATTTCACGACACTGTGAACACTCTGCATCTCAGCCCCCGAGGGTGAGGGAGAGGAGTTTCCAGGGCTGGTGGGAGTACGGGTTTTTAACATGATGGGTGGGGAGCTGGGGAGGGTGTGGCTAGGGGATTCAGCTATTACAGATGACCGAGTCCTTTGCTTGGGTAGAGAAGCAGGGAATTCATAAATTTTTCTTTTTAGGCTAGCTTTCTTTAAAATAGGGGCAGTGGCGGAAATAGCAGCTACTTTAGCCGAAGCCCTAGTTTTTCTTCTTTTCGGTGGGGTTTCATTTTTCTGCTGCATTTTTTGTTTGAGAAGGGTAATAGGGATGTTATCATCAGAGTCATCGGTAGAAATACCAAGTATGGGAATGGATGGGTTGGTTTTATTGGGGGATGGGGCTGTTTCCGTGGGTATTTCTACTGTTGATTGTACATTTTCAGCAACTTGTGGGGGCATTTGCTGGAGGATTTCCTCGGGCATTTGTTCTGGAATATCGACTGTTTGCTGAGAGATTTCTTCAGGTATTTTCTCTGGAATTTCCTCTGTTTGCTGAGGGATTTCTTCATCCTGCTGAGGATTAATGAGGGGAGGGGGGTTATTTAAGGCAAGGCCTCTATTTATCAACAGTTGAGCTAGACAATGGTGTTTCAAGGAATGGAGCGGACGCTTTGCGTTGACAGTGTAACGTGACATATTTTTAAGACATCCCAATAGATAATATGGCATATTTATCAACTGACCATGCCTCAAGTAATTCAACAAGACAAAATCGTTATGGTAAATTACCTGGTACCGGCCTTCGCACGTCAAGTATTGCTTTACGAACTCAGCGACTTTCGGCCATGGTTGAGGCAGTGATTGAAGTGCTACACCTCTACCCTTGGGTTCCACCTGCTCACCTGGTTGAAGAAAATCCTGCTGCGCATTGAGGATCAGGTGCTTCCTACTGAACCATCGCATGCCATTAGCTGGTAGCTCGGTAACTTGGGCTATGACTTCCTCTGTGACTAGAATTTGAACCCCCAGAATGACGGAAAACCCCTCTGTTAAATTGCATGCAAACTCGAGGACTTGCTGTGCGTCGAAGTCTGGAAGTCTCCTAAAATAATCTAGCCATCCCGCTTGCAGGAAGATTTGATAAGCCTCGGGATAGAGCTCAAGAAGTGTTGTTGTGCCAGGTTCGTATGTGATGAGATTTCCTCCCATAGCTGCTGTTTCAGTGAAAATTCTCAGTTCAGAGCCGAGCTTCTGAGTTCAGTCCAAAGTAAATCGTTGCAAATGGTAACATGCCATGATGAGATGACTTTTACATATTACCGGGAGAGTTAAGGGCGGCGGCAGTTGGCATGCTATACAATTATGACAGCGCTTTGGTAATCCCCCCCCAAAAAGCTACGAGTAAGTGATGTGATTGGAAGTACAATTATTCGATAGTCCTATCAACGTCTCCACATTAACTATTATTTAATGTCCATACATAATCATGCGTACCTTTATGTTTTACCTTTTTAGTTGCTGCGTCGAAAATTCTTTTCTTGTCTTTTGCTGGATTCACAATGATTAAAGCGGATCTAACAGTATGAGAATACCGGTGATTTTTAGTAATGACGGGAAGTAATAGTGGAGAATTGTAATCATCATAGTGTATGGCTGGTTCTTTTGGTAGGAAATGCAAATAATAATTCATTTCTTGGAAGCTGAAGTGGAGAAACCGGTACTTTTATAAATGAGAGAAATACTGAAAAAGGCATTACGGCATCGGGAAGTGGTGTTACAGCAACGGGAGTTGGTGTTGCAGCAACGGGAGTTGGTGTTGCAGCAACGGAGGTGATGTTGCAGCAATCGGGAAATGGTGTTGTAGCAACGGGAAATGGTGTTGTAGCAACGGGAAATGGTGTTGCAGCAACGGGAAATGGTGTTGCAGCAACGAGAGTGGTGTTGCAGCAACGGGGTTCCCAAGTCCGCAAAGTGATCCCTTTGAAGCTTTTGTTGTCAGCCCTTTTACAAAGCTAAGTTCTACAAAATAATAGATATGGCAACCCTTCGCAAGGATTATTAGTTGAAAATAATATCTAATCTATAAAAAAAAATGCATAAATAAACAGAAATTTAAGTGCCTTGAGGGACAGCAAGTTCCCCTAGGGAAGCATAGTGTTTATTTGCCATACAAGTAGCTTTAAAATCTTCTTTAGAAATAGGCCATTGATATAAACGGAGTCGATACCCATTCACTAATAGTGGTGTTCTGCTTCCATCAATCGTTAAAAGTCTGACTGACCCATTTGGAAAAACAGCATCCACTTCATAAGGCCCTAACCACCTTGTTCTTAACTTACCTTGGAAATTCTCGAAACGGGAGTCATAGAGTAGAGCCCAGTTACCTTTCTGGAACTGCTTTTTCTTGATGGTTTTGTCATGCCACCTGCTTCTTTTTTGCTGTATCATGGTTGTTTGATGGATGGCATCCAGTCTCCTCTCGTCCAATTCCTGAAGGTGCTGCAACCTGGCTGTCTGTGCATCAGTCAAGTCAAGGTTAACAGCTAAAGCAGTTCTTAAAGTTTTGATTTCAAACTCTACAGGGAAAACAACATTTTTTCCAAAAACTAATTCATAAGGTGAAAAGCCCGTAGTATTCCTCCAAGTAGTTCTATAGGCACATAATGCCTCAGGCAACCTTTGAAACCAGTCCCTTCTATTCTCCTTTATCGTTTTTGTCAAAATGGCTTCTATGACTTTATTGGTGCTTTCTACCTGCCCATTTGCTTGGGGGTGATAAGGTGTAGTCATTTTGTGCTTAATATGATATTTCTGAAGTGTATCCTTGAAGCCATGAGAGTTGAAAGGAGGTCCTCCATCTGTGACTAGTTCTCTGGGCAATCCAAATCTAACAAAGATCTCTTCAAATAAAAATGTTAGTACTGCTTCTTCATTAGCTTTAAGGAGTACCTTAGCTTCTGACCATTAGTCATATAATCTGTGCATACTAATATGTACACTCTTTGATTGGATGGAGGATTAATGGGACCTATAAAATCTATTGCCCATCTCTCAAACGGTTCAAGAATTACCTGGGTATTGAGTGGCATTTCATCCCTGTGAGGTTGGCCCATTCTTTGACAACTATCACAGGCCTTCACATATTTCCTTGCATCTTTGAAGAGTGAGGGCCAATAATAACCCATTTTGAGTACCTTGTGTGTTGTTCTTTTATCTGCAAAATGCCCTCCACAAGGGCCATCGTGACAAGCTTTTAATACATCATAAATTTCATCTTCACCAATGCATCTTCGGATTTCCTGATCGATTCCTGTGTGGAAAAGACACCCGCTTATCTAGCTGTACCTAGCACTTTTCTGGATGATCTTTCTTTATTCCCTGTGTGATAGGTGCGACAGTAATTTTCCTGCAACTAAATAGTTGGCAATGTCTGCATACCAAGGTGAGTGAGCAGATACTGCAAATAAATATTCATCGGGAAAAGAATCATCTACTGGAATATTTTCATCAGTTTTTAATCGAGAAAGGAAATCAGCAACTACATTTTCTTTTCCTGGCCTATCTACAATTGTGATATCAAATTCTTGTAATAATAATAATAACCATCTGGTAACTCGGGCATTTGTAACTGATTTATTCATTAGATATTTAATGGTCGAGTGATCAGTATGCACAAAAGTAGTGTAGCCAGTAATATAATGTCGAAACTTATTGATGGCATAAATGACTGCTAGGAATTCCTTCTCAGTGACTGTGTAATTCAGTTCAGCTGGTGTCATATTCTTACTGATAAAATAATGGCATAGGGAAGACTATTTTCTTCTTGACCCAAGACAGCTCCAATTGCAGTATCTGAGGCGTCAGAGGATATATGAAAGGGTAGTGCCCAATCAGGTCCTCTCAAAATGGGAGTTGTAGACAACTGATGTTTAAGTTCATTAAATGCTTTTTCACAATCATTAGTCCACTTAAATTCAGCATTTTTTGTTAATAACACAAATAGAGGAGAAGCTATTTTGGAAAAATTCTTGATAAATCTTCTATAATATCCAGCATGTCCTAAAAAGCTTCTTGCATCAGTTTGTGTTTTGGGGATAGGGAGGGTCTAAATTACCTGTATTTTGGCTGGATCGACTTGAATTCCTAGGAATGAGATGAAGTGACCCAATACAATACCTTGATTCATCATCATATGACATTTTTCGGTGCTTAAGGCAAGGTGTGCTTCTACACATCGCTTAAGTACTTTTTCAAGATTCTGCAGTGCATCTTCAAAAGTCACTCCATAAGGAGTAAAGTCATCCATAAATATTTCTAAGGAATCATTTAGCATATCAGAAAAAATCCCTATCACTGCTCTTTGAAATGTTGCTGGAGCATTACATAGCCCAAATGGAAGAACCCTGTAAGAAAAGGTCCCCCATGGGCTAGTAAACGTGGTCTTGTCCTGGTCTTGGGGTGCAATCTTAATCTGATTGTATCCACTAAATCCATCCAAAAATGAAAAGAATTTATTACCTGCCAAATTATCTAATACCTGATCAATGAATGGTAAAGGGAAATGGTCTTTCTGGGTGGCTTTATTCAGAGCTCTGTAATCCACACATACTCTCCATTTGCCATTTTTCTTGGGTACAATTACAAGTGGGGAAACCCACTCACTATCAGATATAGGGTATATAAATCATGCATTCAACAGTTTTTGAAGTTCCTCCTTCACAATTTCCCTTAGATTGGGATTCATCCACCGCTGGGGTTGACAGACTGGGCAGGATCCTTCTTTAATATCAATGCGGTGAGTGCATAGCTCAGGAGAAATCCCCTTCATGTCCGTATAATCCCATGCAAATGCTTCTTTATTTTCCCGGAGTAACTTTATTAACCGTTGTTTTTCATTATCAGTTAAGTTAGGATTTATATTTAATGTTTTGCCAGGCTCAATTTCTATTGTTGTACTTTTGGAGGGACTGCCTACTGTTGTCTGAGATAAATTTGTATCTTTCAAGTTCTGCTGAGATTCAGATTCCAAGATTGCAGTGAAGTGATTATACATTTATGGGCTGACCGAAGAAGGTTCAGAAATGAAGCTACTGATTAATTCATCTTCGGTAGAGTCTTTGAAAGTTAAAGCTTGTCTGATAGTCAAGATAGGTTGGGTTTCTTCATCCTCATAATCTACCCATACAGAATTGTCATTATTAATCATGGGTGTAGCATGAGGATAAAGGGTAAGTTGTTTGGTTTCCTGCCCATTAGAGATAGTCATTGATCCTGATCTACAGCTGATGAAAGCATCCGCTGTAGCTAGCCAAGGTCTTCCTAGAATCAGCGGATGACCCCCCAACTTTGTTTTAGTTTGTAACACCACAAAGTCAGCTGGGTACTTCAAGGATTCTACAGAAATTATTAGATCTTCAATGACTCCTTCAGGTTTAATTGTAGAGCAATCAGCCAACTCTAGGATGGTTGGAGTTTCCCTAATAAAGTTTTTTAACTGAAGCAATTGTGTTGTTTCAAGTGTCATAATGTTTATTGCAACACCTAAATCTACTAAAACTTTAGAGACAAAGGTTTTTCCAACCTGAACTGTTACTTTAGGGTGACCAGGGTCACCATATTTCACAGGAGGATCTTTTTCTGTCATTAGAGCAGTCAGCTCTCCCATCACATGAACTGTGGGGGGTCCTTAGTTTTTCTTCCAGGTTTTTTTATGCAGATATCTCTAACAGTCCTAGCATAAATGGGAACATCTCTTAACGCTTGCAACAATAGAATTTTAACATATAAATTCTGTGGTTCGCTTAAAAGGTTAAAAGTGGGTTGCTCAAGTGTTTTAGTGAGAGCCAGACGTTCAGGGAATGTCGGATTTGCTGTTTGATCATTGTTGTTAGATGCTGATTCAACTGTTTCAGCATTATTGTTAGTTGGTTTTTCTTTTCTAACTTCCTCTTTATCAGAGTCAGTAATGTCATCAATAATGGGTTCAACAATTCTCCCTGAGCGAAGATGGATATCGTTACATTGCATGGGGGAGATAGGCTGATTTTGAATATCAATTACTTGCAGGGCTTTATTGTTATTTGGGTTGGGGTTGGGTTGCACAGGCAGTTGTGGTCTAATTGCTTGGTTATTCGGAGGAGTATTGGATGGTAAGGAAAGAGACTGTTGATGTTGAGGAAATGGCATCTACTGGCCTGCCCAGTTCGGATTCCATTGATTAAAATACGGTTGCTGGGGAGCCCAAGGATTCCATATGGTAGGATCAGGAAAAGGAAGACTTGGTTGCTACATGGGTAGAAAATTCATTGTGTTAAAGGGTGGGTACCACATTTGGTTCATAGGTGGGTAATTTGTTTGAAAAGGAGAATGATTATTCCAACGACTAAATGCTGTGTTAGAATTCATACCTTGTCTTTGTGGCCATTGCCTCCTCTGTGTCATCAGGTACACTGCTTCAGCCTCTTCTTCAGTTGACTGCAATGCTACTTTTATTCCAGGCAAAGAGGGGCATTGCTGGGTCTCATGGTCCTTTTCACAGATCGTGCAGATTGGTACCTTATCTAGTGGGCATTCCCTGAGTGGGTGTTTTTCTCTGCATTTGGAACAAAAAATAGCTAGGGCAGCTTCTGCTTCTGCCTGTTTCTTTTTTACCTGCAGAGCATCAATTTGTGAAGCAAAAGAGCTTAACATCTCAGTTTTAAATTCTTCCAACAAATTACCTATTTCAGCCCTTGTTGCTCCTCCACTTGCTGACTTCTGGAATCTTGAATATACATTGTCCCTGCTTTTTGATCTGCTCACTACTCTTGAACATCTCATGCAGAGGTTGATAATTTCATCAAATGGTTCCTTGGAAATGTCCCCTTTTCCCAGCATATTCAACATGTCCAAGCAGTCATCTCGTACCCCTTTCAGCAATATTGTTTTCAGAATATCTTTACTCATGTTAGGGTGGTCAGACCGCTGCATATTATACTATAGTCTTTCCACAAAGTCTTCCAGATTCTCGTCTTCCTTCTGAACCATTTTAAACAACTCTTCCTTCCTTTCTCTTGTTCGGCAGTAATCCTGATATTTGGTCAGAAAGCTTTCTTTCATCTGATCCCAGGTAGTGATTGCCTGAGCTCCTAAGCTCATAAACCACCTTAACGCATTCCCTTTCAGTGTTGCTGGAAACAGTTTTAGTTTCTGATTAGGGCTCACATAATCATAACTCCTACATAGTATATCGAATTCAAAGAGGAATTCATCCGGGTCTTCAGAGGATAACCCATGAAAGTTGGGTAATGCTGAAAGTGGAATGTTCTTCATAGGGGTAACTCCTCTCGGGAGCTCCCCAATAGGGAACTCCAGAGTAGAGAGTGAGTTTTCGCCCCTTCCTTCTGTTCTGTTATCCTCCATTGGTCTTTTTCTTGAATCGCTTACTTTATCTTCTGTATCTTCTGTCTCTTCAAGTTCTTCTACCGGTTCCTCAGTGTATTCTGGTACTTCCAGCTTCCTTTTAGGTCCTAGTACTTCCTCCGTCTATCGATCTGATTGTGAGGAATATTGGATCTGAGGTATCCGAGAACTTGTCCTCTGTGATGTCTCGGCCTTTGAGATAATTTCGTCAATAAAGGTTTTTCTTCCTCCTCCGCCTTTGCTGCCTGTGAAATTAGGTTTCCTGCGTCCTCTCATGCACCTGTTATTCTTAAAAAGAAATCATTAATGCTTTTAAAATCTCTAGTCGCCTTCCCTGGCAACGGCGCCGAAATGTTGGCTACTTGAATTGTTTATTGATTAAACAGTCAAGTACCACATTAATTTTTCAACCTGGGAAAGTCCTTTTATTTCAAAGGTGACCTCGTACTGTATGTACTTAATTCTAAAAGCATTAAAAGTTGTAGTATACACAATTCTGTTTCTGTCAAACTCCTTACTCTATGTTATAACAATTACAGTATATTGCAAAGATAAAATGAAAGCAGTTAACTAGAATACAAATCTGAAAAGAAAAGTAATGGTTGCTCTGTTAGCAGAGGATCAGGACCCTATCCTCAAGATAAGGATGTTCAGCACCTGCCCCTGTAACCAGGTTGCTAATACACACTGTAATTCTAATTCACCGGTGAAGTATTCTTTTACAACATCAAGCAATTAACAAAACAGAGTATCAGCAAAAGGAAATTATCAAAGGTGATGCTACAGAATCCAAATAGAGTACCAGCAGAAAGGAAATTGCCAAACACACTCACACACTAACAGAAAATAAATGGGTGAATCTTGTGAAGAAGGTGGGCCCTGTCCCTCTCACAAGATTCCCCAGAACGCAAATGTTGGATTACATGCTCAGAACAACTTTTTATTCATCTTCGAAAATGTCCAGTTACAATAAAGATTCAGACTTGCTTTTGTTTTTCAAAATCTTCCTTACACTTCCCTCCCCCTTCTAATGTAGATGTCTCCTCTTTATAGAGGAGACATCTATTACAATAGATTGTCATAGTTCATTCAGTTAAACCTTTTTGTCAAAAATAAGAAATCCATCCTTGTTACAGGATGTTGTTACAACAGTGTGACGGTGTATTCTTTCTTGGGTCTCTTACTGTTACACAGCTGGTAACCAAACTTCAACCGTCTTCTTGGAATCCTCGTACTATCCTTTGCCGCTTCCCTATTGTTGCTAATTTAGTAAGCTCATGTTGTTCCTGATGTTTTAGCAACTGTAACCGTGTTTTAACCTTTCTGGACAGTTGCTGATCATGCTGTGTCAGCATGGAACTCTGGCGATCTTCTGATAGTTGCCGTTTGTTATTTTCGGTATTCCAGTTGTTGCAAAATAACGTTTTCCCTGCTTTAGATAGTTGCTATTGTTGGTGCTACAGCAACTGTGTAGTTGTTGTTTCTGGTGTTGCAGCAACTGCGTAGTTGCTGTTTCTGGTGTTACAGCAACTATGAATTATAATTTCTACAGACTTTAGACAGTTCAAAGGTTACTTAGCAACTTGGTTAACTTTTCCAAAGATAATTATAAAGATAACATGAATATGTAATGAATCATTAAACATATAGTCATGCGGAGAGTTACTTCATACCTTGGGATGATTAGGTCATTATGTAATCAAAGCTTTCAACTTATGGACTAAAAAAGGGTAATATTATAGCAAAAATACAAGGTCAAAAATGGTCAATTTGGAGTCCTAACAAAAAGGATGGGCATGATGATGAGCATTGTTGGATTTTGCATCCAGAGCTGAGACCTAAGAAGTCCAAGGGCAAGAAGAAGAAGATAGTTGCAGCTATTTAAAAAGATTTGGGGTCAGACTTGGGAGATGAAACAACTATAGCAATCACAGGTATAAAAGGTAATAATTCTGAAGCATCTACTAGTAATTCTGCTCAATCTGTTATTGATGAAGAAAATGAGAGAAAAAGACATGAGCTTTTCCATATTCGAGTTATTTCCAAAAATCAAAAGATTGATACTTTGCTTGATAGTGGCTCACAATTAAATTTTATTTCTGAAGAAATTGTAAAGAAATTGGGATTAGCAACTACACCTCACAAGAAACCATACCCATTAGGATTGTTAAATGATAAAGCACAACTAAAAGTGACTAGACAGTGCAAACTCAAGTTTTCTTTTGGGTCGGAATTTGTAGATGAGGTTGAGTTAGACATAATTCCTTTGGATTATGTGGAATTTTTTTAGGAAGTCCTTACATGTATGATAGAAAGGCTATTTTCTATAGAGTTGAGATCAAGTATCTACTTGTTAAAGACGGAATCAAATACTTTGTAAGAGCTCATAAGCTCAAGAATAACTATACTCTCATAAACTTAGGACAGATGAAAAGAATGATTAATTCATGCAAACAATTCTTGTTGATGGTTATAAAGGAAAATAAACCTGATAAAACCGATGTATTTGAAGGTTGTAATGCTAAACAGCAAGCTGATATAGAAAAGGTTGTTTCAGAGTATGATGTCTTGTTTCAAGAACCTAAAGGTCTGCCACCCAAAAATGGAATAGTACATGATATTATTTTGCGGCAAGATGTTCCTTTTCCTAACATTGGGATGTACAGGTTGTCTGCTTTAGAGAATGCTTAAATCAAGAACCAGGTGTAGGAGTTGCTTGAGAAAGGGTTCATCAGGCCTAGCACATCACCATGTGGGTCACCAAACATTTTGGTGAGAAAGAAATATGGCTCGTGGAGAATGTACATTGATTACCGAGCACTGAATAAGATAAAAATCAAAAATCGTTATCCCCTTCCTCGCATAGATGATCTTCTAGATCAATTAAAGGAAGTTGTTTATTTCACCAAGCTGGATTTGCACAGTGGATACCATTAGGTTAGAGTTGCAGAGCAAGATGCATGGAAGACTGCTTTCAAAACAAAGCAGGGATTGTATGAATGGCTGGTTATGCCTTTTGGCTTAACTAATGCTCCTGCTACTTTCATGAGATTAATGAATGATGTACTCAGACCTTTTCTTGATGATTTTGTTATTGTGTATCTGGATGACATTCTGATTTTTAGTAAAACGTGGAAAGAACATTTAAAGCATGTTAAGCAAACATTAGATGTTTTGAAAAGAGAAAAACTTTATGTTAAACTCTCAAAATGTGAATTTGGCAAAACATCTCTAAACTACTTGGGTCATATAGTAGGGGGAGGTGAATTAAAAATAGATCCCTATAAAGTGGCAGTCATTGTGAACTAGCCTAAACCCAGGTCTACTCCAGAAGTGAGAAGCTTCTTAGGAGCAGCACAATATTGGAGGAAGTTCATTTCTAACTTCTCCTCGATTGTAGCTCCCTTACATGCTTTAACAGGATTGAATAAGGTGTTTCAGTGGGGAGGTAAACATCAAAAATCCTTCGACACCTTGAAAGAGAGAATTAGTACAACACCTGTACTAGCACTGCCAAATTTACAAATACCATTTGAGATCCAAACTGATGCCAGTGACTATGCCATGGGAGCAGTGTTGACATAGCACAGTAAACCCATATGTTATCATTCTGAGACCTTTAATCCTGCGGTAATTAACTATGCTACATATGATAAAGAATTGTATGCATTAGTTCAGAGTGTGAAAAATTGGAAACATTATTTAATGGGCAAAGAGACAGTAATACATACTGATCATGACCACTTCAATATCTACACTCCCAAACTAAGTTGCAGCAATCAAGACATTACAGATGGATGGGTTTTCTACAACAGTTTCATTTGGTCATCAGATATAAAAAGGGCATACATAACAAGGTTGCAGACATGTTATCTAGACCCATTATAAATGCATCTACCATACTTAAGCATAATTTTGTGCTACATGAAAGCTACATAGAAAAATATGCTCAGGATATGGACTTTAAAGATGTATATGCAACTTTGAGTCAAGGCAAAAGAGTAGAAGAATTGGACTATCATGTGAAGGACCGACTCTTATATCATTGTGGGAAACTCTGCATACCACAAACTGAGAGGATAAAGATAATTAGGGAAGCACACACTTCTCTGATATCAAGTCACTTTGGGGTAAGTAAAATAGTTTCACAGCTGCAAAGGTTCTACTATTGGCCGAAAATGAATGAGACAGTTTCTAGATATGTAAGAGGGTGTGCCATGTGTGCTAAAATCAAGCCCAGCAATAGAAAACTAGGCTTGTACACTCCATTGCCAATTCCTTCTCACCCTTGGGAAAGTGTTTCCATGGATTTGGTTGGAGGACTACCTAAATCTAGGAAAGGTCATGATTATCTATATGTTGTTGTGGATAGGTTCAACAAAATGTGTATTTTGATACCTTGTAATAAACAAATTACAGCTGAACAAACAGCAAAATTGTTCTTTGAACATGTATGGGTTCATTTTGGATTACCCACTTCCATTGTATCTGATTGAGACACTCGATTTGTGGGAAAGTTTTGGTCCAAGTCTATGGGAACTAATGGATGCAAACTAAAGAAAAGCACAGCTTTTCATCCACAAATAGATGGCCAGACAGAAGTAGTAAATATGACAGTGATCCAGTTACTAAGATGTTATTGCAGCAAACATCCTAAGCTTTGGGATGAACACTTGTGTTATGTGCAACATGCTTACAATAGAGCCAAGCACTCTTCTACATAGAGATCTCCTTTTGAGACCTGTTTTGGTTTCACACCAAGGTCTCCTTTGGATTTTTTCTTTGGTAAAGATATCATGGTTGATGGACACAGTGATGTGGACAAGGCGACTAGGTTCATTGAACATATCCAGGAGATCCACCAGGTAGTACAGGAACAGTTGGAAAAGAGCCAGGCCAAGTACAAGGCTAGGCATGACAAGCATCGGATGGAGCATAGTTTTTAGGTTGGAGACCAAGTCTGGCTGTATATCAGCAAGGATAGGATGCAAGGTGAAGGTAAAAAGCTAAAGCTTATCAAGTATGGACCTTTTAGGATACTTGATAAGATTGGGGAAAATGCTTTTCACCTTGATTTACCAGCTCACATGCACATCTACTCAGTCGTAAATGCAGATTTCTTGAGATTGTTTGAACCTTCAATGATTGAGGACCCTGAAGAGCAGAGTCAATTGCCTTCTATCGATGACCTGCTACCTGAATATCTCAATGAGTTGCAGGAAGACACAGTACTGGACAAGAAGGTAAGGACAATGCGTAGGGGAAATGTTGAGTATCTCAGGATTTGGCTCAAAGGTTCAAAGCCGAGCAGCGCAAAGTGGATTGAGATTGGACAAGTGCAGAAACAGTATCCTCACTTGGTCGATGCTTGAAAACCAACTTTTGGTGGTCCAAAAGATTTTTCAATGGGAAGGCCATGATCCGAATTGGATCCATAGAAGACTGTCAAAGAACCATGATTGTATCAGGATGGAACAAACTCTAAAGAATCCAAACAGTGATCAAAAACACCCTGAACCAGTGGCAATGGCAGCCAGCATGGAACGATGAGGACCTCGGTCAAAGCATGCTGACTGAGGCCCATGGAGACTGCACAGGAGGTCAAAGTAGCCCCTGAGAGCCCTGAATCGGGAAACGGAGGTGGATTTTGATGCGCTAATTGTGCATCGCTGGGCGAACAGGGCCGAAATGGAGGAAGCCCGAGCACTCGGTCGCATTGGGAACTGGAGGACCGCGTGCAGAAAAGGAAAAAAAACACTAAACATACAGGGCGGGACCCGCGCTCTAGAAAACCAGTGGTTTTGATCAGGGCGCCCTTAAACGGTAAGAGGTTTTGGACGAGAGCAGAGCGATTCCATACAATGATCGATGTGTGGCAGGTGGAGGTGAGAAAAAACCACCATTGATCGCGTGTTATTAGTTGAGCAAGTCAACCACACAAAACGTGCATATGGCATCGGATCTGGAGGGCCCAGATCGTACAGCAGAGATCGCGCCCAATGGAGGAAGTAGAACCGACAGAGAATTAAGCCGCACTTTAGAAGGGATTTGGAATCCATTTGACTGCCATGGTGGAGGAAGAATGCATCCATGACGTAACTGAAGAAACGAACCGACGAAGCATGTTGGCGCCGTTTAGAGGAGGACAAATGGCCACTCCCTAATCGTTCATGATGACGCCGAACAGAGAACTCCAAGTGCAGCTACAGAAGGTGAATCGACAGAGGTGGAAGAGGAACCGAACAAGCATAGTGATCGAATGGCTAAAGCCATGAACAGAGACATTCGAATCAGAGAGAAGAGTTAGATAGAAGTCGAGAGAAGAAGAAGGGGAATAGTGAACCTAGAGGGGAGGACTGAACATAGAGAATAGTAAATCAAAGTAGAAGATACAGAGCGTCAAGCTAACCAGAGGTAGCATCGAGCACCAGAGAGCTTGAAGACTCAAGCCATCCCATAGAGGAATCTGTCTGGGACTGAGCATCACATTTGGCTCTTCCCACTGTAGACCAGAAGGTCACAGAGCTGGTAGGAAGAAGAAGTATATGTACTCAAGTGGCTTGGGGAATCCAAGAACCACCCTACCAAGCAAAACCTACTTCAGGAGAACTCACATTGAGTCCCTGTATTGTAATTTCTCTGCTTAAAGGCACAATAAAACAAGGCCACCACTGAAAGCTGGACCGGAGATGTAGCCCTGGAGAATAGGGTGAACTCCTTATTAAAATTGCTTGTGTCTTTATGTTTGCTTACTGTATTCCTCTGCTGTCTTTCCATTTTATTGTTTGTGTATTGGCAATCTGATTGATCCGTTGCTTCAATAACACAGAACACACACACCAGCACATGAGTCTGTAATACCTTAGTTTAATAAATATTTAACTGATGTCACTCATAGGGTGAATATTAGATCATTGATTTCCTTTCATTCTAAGAAAAATATTATGAAAGATATTGGAAATTAAGGTCCATTATTCCCAATGATTGTAACCATTGGACCCCTAAACAACATCAGCACCACTCATTTGGATTGAAATCATGGGACTAACCAATAAATAATCCCCCATGTTCATCTTAATATTATTGCACTTCCCTAAGAAATTTATCTTTCCTCCATCTGTAATCATCAGTTGAAATTCTAATGCTGCATATGTTGTTGGGAAAAGTATCTACTCAGAACGCCCCTATCCCACTCTAAGGTGTGACAGTGCCTTAGCAACAAACAAGGAAAACTACTTTTGTATTCTTCTTTATGAAATGTAAACGAAGAGGAATAGGATGAACTAACCTGTGTCTTGCGCTAGTCCGTTGATCCAATTGCTCTCCTCTTTGACAGCTTCCAGCTACCTGCTCCCTTACTTTCCCAGCTTCACCAAGTTCCTGCAAGATCACAGAAGAGGAAAACTACACAAAGACATAGATTTACATTCATAACTAGCTTAGGATCAGATTTAAGCTAAACATGCAAATATAACAAAACATCATTGATACACAAGCATGTAGGAGAAACTCAAATAGTTTTATTGATATAACAAGAAGATCCAGGAGGAGATACAACCAAGTGAGTCCCGATCCAGCATCTACCTCCCAGCAAAGGAATCCCTTCTTCACCTCCAACAAAGCATAAATCACCCAATGCACTAATCTCAATCTCAAAACCAACAGCAATTCTCTGCAAAGTACAAAATTCCAGCCTCTGGATCTCTGGGATGAGGGATCCATATATAGATGTATGCAAAGAAGATGAGTCAGCTTATTATTTGACTTGTGGCTTCTCTCTGTCAGTTCTTGCTTCCACTTGGAGACTGAGAGCCTCTTACTCATCCTTGGTCGAACTCAGTAAGGCAAGTGTCATTGAGGAAGATTCTGGAAGCTTCCATTGTCTGTCCACCTCGCGGAATGACACTGCCATTTAGCATTTCCCGCTCAGTGCACCCTGGTAGTGCATTTAGGTGCGTTGCAATGCACCTAGCTAGTGTACTTGGGTGCTATGCAACGCAGGTAGCTAGAGGAGCAGCTGAAATAATCCTGATTTGACTGGTTCTAAGAAGTTTCTGGTGGAGAACTTCCGGGAGAAGCTGTAATTGGTTGACCTTGTTCCTCTAGGGGTAGGAACAACACTTTTAGGGACTTTGTATCCCTTGGATTATGGACATTTCATGCTTAGAGCTGTAAGGCACAAAAATGTCTATAACAGTTGCCCCCTAAAGTATGAGGCCGTTTATCGGGTGAAATGCTTTATTAGGAGGATCCGAAGTTATTTCAATGCTGGGAGGAGACCTGTAATAAGATACAATACAATACATTATTTTCATACTGTTTTCATGATCTAGCTGATGCGGGCATTCCCATGCTCAGCTTTATAAATTCATTTTTATGTACACAGGATAGATAATCGTCTGATGGTAGACTGATGATTTTGATGAAGTCATCATCCTTTTGGTAGGATGATTATCTGTGTTGCAATGCTGTACATGTCAATGTCTTTATTTTTCCTGAATATATATCGCAGCCCGGATGGATGAAACTAGATCTGGGGTCTTCAATCTCATCTGATCTTCACTCGAAGTACAAGTCGATCCATGTGAGAAATGTTTTGAAGTCAAACATGGAAAGACATCGCTTGATTACCAGTCGATGATGTGAACTATTAACAAGCGCGAGAGGAATCACCGATAAGGATGATGACCCTCAAGGTACTGTAGTACAATTCACATGGTGTGAATAAAAAACTTGGTGTCGAACACCACGCAAAATCTTTCGGTCGAAGGCCATTGATGTATACCTGTCACCGGAAGTGAGAAACTTGCCATTGAGGCATGCAAGCTTCAAAGTACTGAATGGGGTGTTCCTGGATCAACTTCTTGGATAATGAGCTGATGTCGACAAGAAGCGATCTGTCAAAGGAGGGCCTTGATGAATCCCACATCAATGACATAGAACGGATCAAATGATTTTGATGGAGGTGAAAACGATCTGATGATATATGGTTCAGGGTGGCGGTCATGAAAGAATGAAGTATAATGTATGGTAGTGGATGGGACACGGGTGACTTCTCTAGATGACTTCTCTTGAACATGTCGGCGACACTTATGTGATGGATTGGTAGCATTTACCCCAAATGTGGATGGTATGGTGAGACCATGGTGATGTGACCGGCGAATGAAACAACCCAACCCGACTCAGGCACGGAGTGGAAGTGTCATGTTCAAGAGCGACTTGCTACCAATAAAGATTCTTTGAGTTTCTTCCCAATTTTTCCCCAGTCATTGCTGACCAGTACCTCTTTATTTTTGTCAAGCTTGAGGAGGATAACATATGCTTGTTCTATAATTTTCCCTTCGGGCAAACCCATCGCTATGTTTTAACGAGCCTAGCGATAGTGAAACTCGTTCTCGTCTAAAGACAAGTTTGTCGCTATTAATGTTTTTAACGAGTTTAACGACAAAGATAACTCGGTCCTTTTCATTTTTAGAGAGTCTGAAAAGGTACGTAAAGTTAACTCCGGAATTCCTTTTTCGTCATCTAATCCCTTAAGTCCGAAAAAGTATAAAACAATACAGAAGGGATGAATTTTCGATAGTTTTAACGAGCCGAACAACACAAGCGCTCGATCTTTTTGTGCAATAATCCTTCAGGTCCAAAAAGATTAAAATCTAGAGGAGGGATAGCACTTCCGGTCACTTTAACGAGCTGGAAGGCCAAAACTCGGCAATCTTTTCATATTTTACGAGTCAGATGAAAAGAGCTTAAAGAAGACTCGTCTTTTGAGGAACAAGTGATAAGATGGGTAGCAGCTAATTCCAGGTAAGGGTTGGAATTTTCCAATCACGGCAGTGTCACAAGGATGGCTAGTGAAATCACTCTTCACAGCTGTTCCTCAAAATGGGCAAACAATCAAATGGAGGTGAATGATCGGCCAATGAAAAGTGGAGGTGACGGTGCAAACACGACCCAGGCTTTAATGGCTGATAATGCTAAATTCACGGTGGTTATTTACCGGAGGATAGTTCATTTTTTAACGAGCTTAAATGCGGATTGAAACACTTGCTCGGTCTTATGTTTATTTTTTAACGAGCTTGAACTATGTGCTAAAACTGCTCGATGCGGGTTTATTTTTTAACGAGCTTGAACCCTGCAGTAACACGCTCGATGCGGGTTTATTTTTTAACGAGCTTGAACCCTGCAGTAACACTGCTTGTGATAAGCTTGTATGCCCCCAGCATAATAACGCAAATCGAGGTGCATGCCCCCCAGGCTTCATTGCATTCAACTTGGTGGTTGGAATGAAGGTTTACCTTTGAGATTTGAAAAGGGGACTTGTTTCATTTTTTAATGTGTTTCATTTTTTAACAAGGTTGACACGAGGTAAGAACCGTCCTCGGAGTCCAAATCCCTTAGATATAGAAGGTTTCATATTCCACTGTGGCCACTTCCGCCAGATTACTCGGAGGCGGTAGGGCAAAAGTACCCATTAAGGCAGGGTCTTTTAGGAGACCTACTCCGATATTTTGGAGTGAATGATTGCTTCCATGGATCATTGGAATGCTTCCAGTAACTTGAGAACCATTGGGGAGGAAGTTTTGCTGATCGACGATTATAATCCCTCCTTGAAAGGGAAATGCAATCTTTCTGAAATAGGTCGACACAACAGCTGCCATGGCATATATCCATGGTCTTCCTAGTAGGATGTTGTAATCAAGATTCCCATCTATGACTTCAACATCTATTTCTATTGTTTTCCCTCCTAGTTCAACTTTCAAGTTATTTAGGATACCATATGGGGTATATGTCCTTTCATCGAATGCTTTTAACGTCATCGCAGACCGTGACAAGGTTGGAGATCCTAAAGTTTTCCAGCAACTCATCGACATAATACATGTAGATGCCCCCTCATCAATAATTGTTCGATGAACATTTTTGTTGAGGGATTTCACTTGAATAAGGAAAGCTAGTTGAGCTGGTAACTGAGGGTCATATCCTTTATGATTAAAGGCCACAAGATTGGAATCCATTGGGTCAATCCCACCTATTTCTGATAATAAACCTTGCTCTTGGGAGAGGCAATTTTGCGGTACCTCAAGTGTCGACATAGCGGACGACGATTAGGCCAGGTCCTCTATATTATAATTCTATGCTATTTTTGCACGAGGATTAAATGTCAATTTGTGCACTACTCCCTTTGGCAACTTTATCATTTGTTCAGGAATGATGGGTGGCACAACTTTGGTCAAAGTTGTTGTCGAACTACTAGGTTGTTCATTAGCCTTGTTATTCGACACCTGTGGATTCCCGTAATCTTTATTCCTTGCCAAAGCATCATTTTGCTGCTTTGAGATAGACAACATAAGCACTTGGGATCGGGAAGCATTTTGATTAGCAACCAGTTTGGTTCCCGGGCTTGGAAACGGATCAGTCAATACTGCTGAGGTTTTTGAACTCTTAAAGAGTTTCTTAACTTCAGCTTTATGTGGACAATCTCTCGTCCGATGATCCTCATCGCATATATGACACCCCGCAGGGGGTTTCCTCTACCCAGAAGGGTTTGTAGAAGGCTTTTCAGGAGATGACTCATCCTGCTTCCTTTTTCTCCCTTTATTTTTCTTCTTGCCCCCTGGTTGCTTCAGTTGTTTTCCCTTGTCAGTCGACACGGCATTTACTTCCGAGGCAAGAAGTTCCTCATTTGCATTTTGACTAGAAATCTTACAGGCCTTTTTAGATGTAGCCTTTGTCGATTTCGTGTCTGTCGCGCCAATCACACCATCGATGGCATGAGAGTCATTGTTTGATTTAGGAGGAGGAGGAATTGAGAATTCCGGTCTAGGGGCGTCAGGTATTTTGTCGTAGAGCGTGCCGGACTGAGTATAGATCAAGTCCAGATATTGCGCACGAGCGATAACTTGCTCTTCCGTTACGACTCCCCCCTTTGCCACATCTTCCATGATGGAAGGTAGTAATGACTTGATAAACCATTCAGCTAATAACTGATCGGGAACGTACATTTTTACCATCCTACGACGATGTCGCCACTCATGTATATGATCAGATATGTGAGTGGCCGTTGTCTGTTTGAAGTTGGTAAGGAGTTCTGTTCCCGTTTCATACCTTATCGATAATTGAAAATGGGTTAAAAAGGTTGTGGCTAGGGTACTGAAGTTGTCGAATGAAGCTCTAGGCAATTTGATATACCATTTTTCTGCTGGACCAGTTAACGTCCTCTGAAAAAGGCGAAGCCTAATCGAATCATCGTTTAGGGTGTTTGATGAACACCACAGATGAAAGGTCATCACATGATTCGACGGATCTTCACCCGGATTTCCATTAAATTTAGGAATATCTGATGGAAGTTTATGCGGAATCGCTAGCCACCAAGTGGCATAAGCAATTGGATCATTCGTTAGCCGGTTTAGATCTGGTAATTCTAGAGTTGCTACAAAGGGCAACTATTGATTCAGGTTAGGCGAAGCATACCCAGGATAAGATGGAATCGCCTGAGCAGTGGGTCTTTGCATACCAGCATAATGTATTTGATGCTGGCAACTTTGACAAGGTTGATGGGCATAACCATTATAGTATGGTTGTTGATAACCGCTTTGGAAATGCAGTTGCCCATTACTTACAAAGACTTGTTGCTCAGGTCCTTGATATGATTGTTGGAATTGCGGTTGTTGAGATTGAACCAGCCCAAGTTGTTGGACCATTTGCTGTTGTCCAATACTGGATGATTGACCAAGATGAGGAGTCATAGTACTTGTTTGAGCCTGAGTCGCTCCAGATAAGGAGGCACTAACCTGAGGTTGTGATTGAGTTGTCGAGACAAGAGGTTGTTGTATTGCAACCTGAGAAACTTGGGGTTGACATACAACAGGTAGCGCTTGTACTTGCGACGCAATCACCATACTAGGTATAGTGGAAATATTCGACACAGGGTGGATTGGTTGCATTAAATATGCAACCCTTGGTTACTGAGGCAGTATTGGTACCCAACCGCTGGATGTAATTCCAGTTTGACCTGAACTTTGTTGTAAACTCCCATATGGTTGTTCTCCGGGAGGGAACAATGAAAAGGCATACTGCCCTCCATATGGTGGAAATCCAGTACTTAAAGGGTATATTGGCCTTTGAAGACACATTGGATCGATTTGTTGAGTTTCAACATAAGAAATACCAGATGATAATCCGGATGAAGAAATAGGAACTGACCATGTCGTCGAAACAGTCCCTGATTGGACTCTGGCTTGTTGTTGATAACTTGCCGGGACAGATGATATACCATCGAACATCGTTGGAGTAGCAGCAGGAGGCTCTGCCGCTGCTGTGTCGGATGACACAGTCCTGGATGTCGACGGTTGTTCAGACATATCTAGTCTATCCAAAAGATTTTCTAGCAATTCTACAAGAACTTGCGATGAAAAGAGACTAACTTCGAAGACCAACGAGGGAATGGTGATGATTATTTCGTTTAAAATAAATTTTAGACGCTTTGACACAACTTGTTTTTTCAATTTTTAAGAGTCGAGAAAAAACAAAAGATGACTCTAGTCTCCTTCGATTTTTAATGAGCCTGAAGTGACAAGTGCTCAAATGGACCTTTTCCGTTAAGGAGTCTGAAAAGGAACGAAAGGGACTGCTCTGGAGATCTAGGTAGAGGGTGTGCCAAACCAATCACAAAACTGCAGAATACGTTTTACGGTACGGCAGTCAATCTTCCCGAATGTTGTGTTCGGTGCATTGCGATCAGTAGGGCGGCCGACAAAGCTTCCTATGGATAAAAGGTTTTAAGCCTATAGGGGTCTCCCAATATATACTCGATGGTACGTGGGAGCACAAGTTCGTACTGGCACTTATCGTCTCACAGTGGAGGACTCACCCAACCATCAGTGAGGACAACAGTTACCAGGTTTTACGATGCCGGAACACGTCTCTAGCCTAGACCTCTATGTTGTGCGTTAAGTTCCAAAGCGTTTTTAGATTCATTCAGTTTATTTTAAGTTGATCTTTCTTAGAAGTTTGCCTTTTGGGATCACCACGAGATGTAGATGTATTCCTAAATGCAATCTAAAGATGATAAGCAAGCTTTTATCTCTTTTCAACAATGAAAATCCTAGCTACAACGGGAAAAGAAAGACACAATCTTTTCTCAAAGAGCAAAGAGCACACTGTAGATGCACTTTTCCTAAATCAAGCCATACAAACTATCAATATGCAAATTCACATATGCATGTATTTGTTTTCACTTTCTTAATATTGATGCCTAAAAAAAAAGTTGATGTACAAATCTAAATTTGCTTTCAAGTGAAAAACACAAACAAGCTTCTTTTCGAAATCAAAAAGGTAGAGAAGATTACGACACTCTATGATTTTGAAATGAACACTCGTTTCGACACTAGAAAGAGACAAATTCAAACCAAAGGGAAAAAGTACAAAGTATAATCAACTGTCAACAGTAAACAAACTTTCTCCTAAGATCAAAATCGACACTTACGACAGATCTAAATCTAAGGACGACCAGTATGACTATTTTACTTTTCAATGGAAAACTGTAAATGATGTAACAAACACACAAAGAACATCTACAGTCTTTTTGTACAAAGGAGGCGGAATTAAGGCAAAGAAAAGGAGTTTTCAGACAGGTACACACACTGATAACAGGCTGCAAAAATCAGAGATAAAACTGAACAAAATGAAGCAAAGAACCTCAGTTGCACAGGGCAAAGGCTGATCAGCGCACCTGTTGCACAGAGAAACAAAATTGCAGCGCAGGTAGCCCTCTCGGGACCTGCGTTGAAATGTAGAACCTCTTCACAGAGCCTGGGCTGGGGCAGAAACGAGACTTATATCCGGGTTCTGGGTCACGGTTTGCAGTTTAATCTATGGTTTTTGGCCGAGTAAAAGAAATCAGTAAGGTACAATCAGAGGGATGATTTAAAGGAGGACTAAGAGCTATCACAAAGGGCAATTAGAGCATTTGTGGATCAGTTGTTCAAATCATAAACAAATCCAGTGAGTGGATTGAAGTAGCAGGTACTTTGCATTTGATAATGGCAAACGCAGTTCGATTGCTACTTCTGTGTTTTTATGAAACAAACAACAAGAGAAACACAAACAAACTAACTAGACACGATCCCCAGTGGAATCGCTATTTGGTTGTTGGGAAAAGTATCTACTCAGAATGCCCCTATCCCACTCTAAGGTGTGACAGTGCCTTAGCAACAAACAAGGAAAACTACTTTCGTATTCTTCTTTATGAAATGTAAACGAAGAGGAATAGGATGAACTAACCTGTGTCTTGCGCTAGTCCGTTGATCCAATTGCTCTCCTCTTTGACAGCTTCCAGCTACCTTCTCCCTTACTTGCCCAGCTTCACCAAGTTCCTGCAAGATCACAGAAGAGGAAAACTACACAAAGACATAGATTTACATTCATAACTAGCTTAGGATCAGATTTAAGCTAAACATGCAAATATAACAAAACATCATTGATACACAAGCATGTAGGAGAAACTCAAATAGTTTTATTGATATAACAAGAAGATCCAGGAGGAGATACAACCAAGTGAGTCTCGATCCAGCATCTACCTCCCAGCAAAGGAATCCCTTCTTCACCTCCAACAAAGCATAAATCACCCAATGCACTAATCTCAATCTCAAAACCAACAGCAATTCTCTGCAAAGTACAAAATTCCAGCCTCTGGATCTCTGGGATGAGGGATCCATATATAGATGTATGCAAAGAGGATGAGTCAGCTTATGATTTGACTTGTGGCTTCTCTCTGGCAGTTCTTGCTTCCGCTTGGAGACTGAGAGCCTCTTACTCATCCTTGGTCGAACTCAGTGAGGCAAGTGTCATTGAGGAAGATTCTGGAAGCTTCCATTGTCTGTCCACCTCGCGGAATGACACTGCCATTTGGCATTTACCGCTCAGCACACCCTGGTAGTGCATTTAGGTGCGTTGCAACGCACCTAGCTAGTGTACTTGGGTGCTATGCAACGCAGGTAGCCAGTGGAGCAGCTGAAATAATCTTGGTTTGACTGGTTCTGAGCAGTTTCTGGTGGAGAACTTCCGGGAGAAGCTGTAATTGGTTGACCTTGTTCCTCTAGGGGTAGGAACAACACTTTTAGGGACTTTGGATCCCTTGGATTATGGACATTTCATGCTTAGAGCTGTAAGGCACAAAAATGTCTATAACAGCATATACAAAGAAATAAAGAAGTTTTGCAAATTTGTAATTGATGAAGTTATGGGTTCTACCTAAATCAATCAATATTGTTACCCTTTTCCTTTGATATATCCTTCTATCTTGAGGGTTTGTGTAGTACTAATGTTGGCCTATGCATGACAAGAGATTTTTGAAGTAGTTTCTTCTAGCTCAAGATCTTGTGAATTTTCCACTTCATTATCTTGTTCATCATCACATTCTACGTAGAATATTTTTTTCTCAGTACATTTATGCACTTTACTATACTTGTTGTCACAATTTAAACATAGTCCCTTTACTCTTCTTTCATCCATTTTCTGAGTCAACCTTGTCGATTTAGGAACTTTATTTTCTCTATAGTTATTAGTGACCAATTTTCTAGTGGTCATATTTTTGCTTTAAACTTTCCTTGCTAACTGAAATCATGCTCTAGATATTTAGGTTCAAAAATATGTGCCTCTTGTTGGAAGCTTTCCTTTAAATAACCCATAAATATGTCTAACAATATATCCTCTGAAATGTTCTTCATTGTGAGACTCAACTATTGGAATTGTTGAATGTGCTCTGTAATAGGACCTTTTTGTCGAAGATTTACCAGTTGGATAAAGAATGTGTTTCTCTTAATATCCCCATAAGGTGCTATCAATTCCTATGTAAAAATGGACCAAATATAATGGAATCATGTTATATTTCACAATGTCATTGATACCATACATGTTGGTCTTGTTCTAAAAACATGGATGTGATATTTACCTTTTGTAATGATGCCACCTGGTGTAGATCAAATTATTGCTCCATCTAAAATATCCATGTTACAGGATCATTACCATCAAAATTCTCCATATCATTCTTCGTAATGTTGTAGTTCCTTGGTGTTTACTTGATGCCCTGATGATGTGGGTCCTGGATTGAAAACTCATGAGTATGGTTTTGTGATTCAACATTTGTGTTCTCCAATTGTGATAACATACTCTCCATAAGATATTGATTCTCAAAAATATTTTTCTCCTTATTTTCACGATTTTATTAGATCTCGACATCCCTTTTAGGAAGCCTTTATAAGATAAAAATCATGCATTTTTGTATTTCTTCCTTATTTTCATTCATTTTCATTTATATTCCTTCTATCTTCTTTTCTATTCCTTCCTTATTTTCATTCATATTCATTTATATTCCTTATTTTTCTTAATTTCTATCCCTTATATCTTATTTTCTATTCCATCCTCATTTTTTATTCATCTTCTTTTCCATTTCTCTTTTAATTTTTTCTTGAGAACCTGAGAAATACACCTTTTTCAACATATTACCCTCCATTTCATTAACTTTCTTCTCTAATTGAGATAACTTAAATTCTAAGTCTCCACTTCCTTCATGTGTAAAGGATGGGCCTTCATTAGATTTAATTGGTGTAGTGGCTTTCTTTGGAGGCATATTGGAAAATAATGATAGCTTTCTTCTTTGTTACAACAAAAAAATGGGATCTTCTAATGAATAGTTAGGTCACTAGTGAGTTATGTGCCTTAATTTGGAGAATGGTTGAAACTTTATTGATATATATATGAGACTTGAGCCCTATTGGATCTGAAAATTTATTCTGCAATACTATGATATGTAGTTTTTGTAATTCCACGAGTGTGAACTAATTCCGATGTGTCAATTGAAATTTTTAGTAACATTCCCAAAACTTGCTAATTTTTGGAACTCTTCCCAAGAGAAACTAGTATAGCATGCATCATGTCCAATACTTAAAATATAATTATGGAACTTGTACCTAAGGTACTTCTATCTGTATCTTGAAATTGTTGAAGATTTCCCAATCTGAAATTTTCTAGAAAAGAAGGTATAGAAAAAATATAAAGTTGACATGTTTAAAATCTATTCATGAATGTTCAGGAATCCTAACTTACGTTGTGAATAACTCCCAAATTATAAAAGAAATTCTTAAAAATCTTACCAGATATTCCCCAAGATTTCTTCTTAATATGGTTGAAGTTTCACTTTATGAAGCCTTACAAAAAAAAGTGTTATACTACAAATTCCAAACAGACTATTTGACATTTAATCTGAAGCATATAGAAACCCTAAGTTCCTTGGAGCATATCGCCTAAAATATAGCAAACCAAGATTTGTAACTTGGACTAGATATTCACCACGCTTTTGTTAATTTGGTAGCTCAGGGACAAATTCCTTACTTTATATAGTGTTCCTCATGCAGAAAAGGCCCTATTTTCCATTAGAATAATTTAATTTGGTGAAGGAAAAATATGATTTTTAATGGAAAATCCACAAGTAGACAAAAGTTTGGGTTGGCCTAAAGGACAAATTGAATCTCCAAAGTCTCATAAAAATACACATCAAGGTCACCTCATTTGGACATCACATCAACACATTTTCTCTTTTCTTTCCTCTTGTGATTGGTTTGTACAGGTCTTTAAGCAAGGAGTATGAGTTCACACGTGTGAAGGGAAGAAGGCCATTCTTATTTTTTTCGTTTACTTTTTGTTTCTGCATTCTTTGACCAAGTTTGACTTTCCATTTTGACTTGCAAAATTCTAATATTTTGGAGGCCAAATTTCTTTGTGAGGGAACCAAATTTTTCTGGGCACTTTGACTTGGGTTGAACGCAAGTCTATGCACTAAAGTTTGATCACAAGAATCTAAAGTTTGACCTCAACGTTCTCTCTACTTTTATTGGACTCTTTTGGGACTGTTTTGACTTGATTTTGACCAACTAAAGAGGCCAAATATTTTGACCTTTGACCAAACTAACTTGGAGCTTATTTGACTATTGAATGTTGACTGGTTAGGGAATCTTTGATTTTTGTTCACTATTGTTAACTTTGGCCAAAAATTGCAGACTTTGACTTTGGATAAGATTTGGCTTTTGGGCTCATCTCTCATTGGATATTTGTTTGTTGAATTGGAAAGTCAAATTCATTGACCTTTAACTCATTATTGATGAATTGCAACATTGTATCTCACTACTAATCACTTGATGAAAATATAATAGAAGAGTAATTTGAAAAGGTTTCCCCCTTATGGGGTTTTTCCCTGGTCTTTGACCAAATCCTTACGTCTCTTGTTTCATGCTCTTGGATGTCTTCTATTGCATTCGGAGTATTGTTCTATCTACAATTGCTTATTCTCATTAGAAGAATAAATTATTGAATAAAGTGATTGATAATTGAAGAAGAATTATTGTAAGTGATTGTTATAAGCATAGAACAGTGAGCCTTCATAAACCCTAACTTCCTTGGACCATATCTCTAGAAATATAGCAACCCAAGAACTAAAATATGAACCATAATTTCTTGGTATGTCTTCTAAATCATCTCTAGGTTTCACCATATAAAACCACACATTTAAAAAAAAAAAAAAAAAAAAAAAAAAAAAAAAAAAAGTTATAGCGAAAATGCCACAATGACCAGTTTGAAGCAGCAAAGCCCTACGATCAAGAGCTCTCTTACCAAATGTTATGATCCTTGTGCCTTAAAGATGATAAGAAACCAATAATTACAATCCACTTCGACGGGGACTCCTTATACAATAAATACAATGAATAACACAATATTTGGTGATCCTAGGACTAGGTCTCCTTAGTATATATATATATATATATATATATATATATATATATATATATATATATATATATATATATATCTATATATATATATATATATATATATATATATATATATATATATATATAGGAGACAAAGGATACAATTATAATAAAATGGTACCATGAGGAGTTCTAGCCTACATAACAGTATAACAATAGAAATGTAATCATTCAATATCTAGGGCTTAATAAGGGGTTTTTGGGTTAACATGGGTCTTATATAGGGCTTAGTAACCAATAATTACATCTTGAGTAAGCCAGCTATTATTTCCAAAAATTGTGTGATTTTTTTCATTATAAACACCATGTAGAAATTCCTTGTAGATTAAAACTGCAAATTGTAATATGCTAAAACAATTGACTTGAATTTACTCTACTCATCAGTGGAAAAAATAAACGATAGATGAAATCACGAAGCATAAAAGAGAAAGAATTCAATCACACCTAACACAATAATTTTCTGGGGAAAGCCAGAGCTAAAAACCCTTGCTATATGTATATTGCATTAATCATAAAATATGAAAATATTACAATGCTTTTCTCAAGCTCGAGAAACCTTTGCACTATCTCAATCTATCTCACTACTTACCAGACAAGCTCAAGCCAATACTTAGACAAATTTGTTGCATGCCAAGCTCCTATTTCCTTCCGTGGTTTCCTAAGGAATTAGCCCATATTTATTTAGGAAGTTCCACAACTATGAATTGTGCAATCCTCATAGGCCTTCCTTTGATTTCATGCACCACCTGTACAATTCAGATGATTATACAACTGATAGTACATTGTCCCTAAACTCCAATCTCAACTAGGTCTTTCTCTGATTCGACATGCATGCGTTAATTATGAGTGAATCTTCAGTTTACTAGTTGATCAATGTTGGTTACACCCCACTATTGTAGGTTACACCCCACTACTAGATCTCCCACTAATTCTTCCATCAGTTAGAACTAGTTTAACTTAATTTAACTCAGTTAAACTGAATTAAATAATTACAACTCGAAATAAACTCAACCAGGGCTCCTAAAATGTAGGAGACACTCTACATGACTCTAGCTATGCCCTCAACTCGAATTAATTGATCCAACTAAGTCAAATTAACTTAGTTAACTATTACAAGTTGTCATGAGATGTGGAATTACAATTTAATTCCTAATTTAATTCAAGGAAACAATTAAATTAGGATTTTCTTGTTGCATTTTCAATGCTCCCTCTCAACAATAAATGGATTATCTACTGCCCCGATCCTACCTCTGTGAAACTCAAATTTTCATCTTGACAATGCCTTTGTCAAAATATCAGCATCTTGCTCCTCTTTAGGAATGTACTCCAGCAACATGATTCTCCTCTGCACATAATATCATAGATGGTGATACCGGATGTCGATACGCTTGGACCAATCATGAAAAACTAGATTCTCAGAGAGTTTGATACAACTCTAATTATCACAGTAAATCATTGTAGGATCCATCTGTTAACCAAATAACCGAACAAGGATATTCCTCATCCATATAGCCTCACAAGTTGCTTGACTAGCAGCCATGTACTCTGCTTCTACCGAACTGAGTGCAACTGATCTCTCCTTCCTGCTATACCAAGAAACTGTTGTTGACCCATTACTAAAGATTCCCCCTGATGTGCTCTTCCCATCAGATGGACTCCTTGCCCATTCTACATCTATGAAGCCTTGAATTTTCACTCCCTTTGTCTGTCTATACCAAAGACCAAATTGACTGGTGCCTCTAAGGTATCTCAACACATGTTTAGTTTCCTTCCAATAAATTTTGGTTGGGTTAACCATGGCTTGACTAAGTTGGTTAATAGTATAACACATATCTAATCTTGTGTTCACCAAATACATAAGTGAACCCACAAGTTGTCTATAAATAGTAGCTTCCACTACTTCACCTGAAGTAGTGTCTTCCTTCCTCCAATTTCTTGTTAGAGGAATCTTCATGGGTTTATTTCTATCCATGTCTAACTTCTTCAGAATCTCGTTGGCATACTTGCCCTGAGAGAAAAATAGTTCCTCATCTCCTTGCCATACTTCCATACAAATAAAGTAATGCATGCACCCCAAGTCCTTCATTTCGAATTCTCTTGTAATATCCTCTTTGTAATATTTTACCAGCTTCTCATCACCAGTTAGAATCAAATCATCGACATATAATTTACTAGAATCAACAATTTCCTTCAACCACAATATGGTAAAGGTTCACATCTGCTTCACTTTTGGCGGAGCCCAACCCAGTGAAATGGCTGTCAAACATGGTCTACCAAGCACGAGATGCTTGTTTTAGTCCGTACAGCACTCGCTTGAGTTTGCACACATGTGACTCTCTGTTGAAGGTCTCAAATCCTTTCAGTTGCTCAATATACACCTCTTCTTCAATCATGTTGTTGAGGAATGTTGTCTTTACATACAAGTGATGTATCTTCCATCCCATCTACACTAACAGTGATAGAATAGATCCGATTGAATATTACCTTGCTTCTGGAGAAAAGGTCTCGTTGTAATCAATTCCCTCCACCTAAGAGAACCCTTTGTCCACAAATATGGCTTTGTGTTTCTCCACACTCCCATCTGCTACTTTCTTTAGCTTATAAATCCATCTGGAACTCACCACTGACTTGTCTGCTGGTTTTGGAACCACTTCCCAAACATTGTTTCTGATAATGGAGTCATACTCCTCAACCATGGCATCAACTCATACTATTTTTTTCACTACTTCCTCGAATGACGATGGCTCAACCTATACACTCTAACTCATCAGAGCCATGTAGCCAGTGTACTGATATGGCGACCTTTTTTATTGCGTTATGATGTGGGTGCTCCCACATTCTCTCTATCTATTGGAAATAATACTGAGAGGGGGGTGAATCAGTATTATCAAATCTATAATTTTATTTCCCAAATAGATTTATATACGCTACTTCAATGAAGTGAACTAGCATGTACACGCGACTTTACTTAAAGCAACCAGCGTATATGCAGAGAACTTTTGATTTAGACAATTTATCATGTATTGAGCTTAAACCAGTATATCAGAGATTTATTAGACAGTGCAGTAAAAGCATAATAAAGCATCACACATAAGCAACACACATGAACACCAAGATATAAGGTGGAAACCCAATGTGGGTAAAAACCACCTGTTGTTGTCGTCTCTGTCTTCTTTTTAATAATAAGAAAATATGTTTACAATCTTGTACTGGTGCAGACTCATACCAGTACGCAAGCACCCGCCTGCAGAAGGTTACAATATTCTCTCGTTCTCTAGCTACTACTGGAAAGGAGCTACAACCCCCTAGCTCTTGTACTAGCCAATATGTTTACTAGTACGTAGGTGCCAGCCTACATAAAACTTCACTATTCCACCAGGGACCACGTTTCATGAATTTTCAAACTGGATACTCCTGGAACACACCACCACAATCTAAAGGCCATGTTTCATCCAATTTTCATATTGGGCCCATCAACAACATTGAAACTCAGAAAATCATAATGGCAATACAACCATCAAATACATCTGCATCAACCAATCACTAAAACTCAATCATCACTTTCTGAATCAACCACAACTGAATCAATAAATCACTTGACAACCCCTCATCACTGAAGCAAAGCACAATTAATCAATTTGATCATTCAGAACACTATCACCAGAACACAAAGTAGAACCCAAAACTCTGCAACAGCAAATAGAAACAACTGAAACTTTAAACATCATACTTCATAAGGTATACGCTACTTCCATGTGTAACCAGCGTGTATATGCACTTTTACCAAAGGGAACCAACATACAGATCTACAAATTCAAATTTATGATGTATACTCTACTTTGATATGTTGAACCAATGTGTATACGCTCTTTTACTAAAGCAAACCTGCGTACTGATCTGTAAATGCTAAGTTAAAACATCACAACTATTCCAGACTTTAGTCATACCCAGATCATCACATTTATAGAATAAAACATGTGTCAGTATTTAGATCTAGACTGTTCAAGATCAAACCACATAATGATAATACTCTTAAGCCTTTATGATCCCGGTCCATCAACCTTCATCAGCCATATAGGTGCATCCTTAGATCAGATCAAGAAAACCATCAGAAGCTCATTAACCTGCATATATGATCCAATACTTCATAAGATATTCAAATCCTTGCACACCCTTGGCCTAATGATCTTCTCCTCCTTATATAGTTTTAGGCCTTTCTCAATACCATGGACCAAAACTACTTAGGACCAAATACCTCGGACCAATCAAATACCTTGGACCAAGAAATACCTTGGACCAAAAACTTTTGGTTTTCCAAGATATACGTGCTTTTCCTTATGTGAAAGTGTGTGTGTGTGTATGTATACGCTCCTTTTATTCAGTAAACCTACGTGTATACGCAGCTTGGACAAGGTGAACCTACGTATACCTCTCTTTCTTCATTCTTTGGAGTCTGAACTGTAATTCTTTGTTGTTGACCTACTGCACTATGATCTTTCATCTGAATGAGTTGCCATCAAGGACAACACATGTATCATAATGCCGACAATCTCCCCCTTTGGACTTGATGGCAACAACAACACCAAGTCACTCTCCCCCATTGACATCAAGGGCAAAGGGTGGACTAAGATATTTTTTCCCTTTGTCATACATTATCTTGTTCATGCTCCCCCTGAGTACATGTTGAATTCTGTGATTGAGCTCCCCTTTTGTATATGTTGAGATGCACTAAAACCGTCCATGCTCCCCCTTAGCACAAGAAGAGTCTGCAAAAAAATATTTTCTAAAATAATAACATGACTCTATAACTCAACTATGTGAGGATGACCTTCCTATCACCAATTACTCATACATACATCCATCTCCCAACCAAGTGGGGATATACCAAATTTGACTCATCCACCCAACCAAGTAGGGATATACAAATTGTTTATACGTGTTAGAAACAGTAAATATTACAACATCTATCCCATGTAAAGTGGGGACACAAATTACATCATTTGTCCAAGAGGGCTCATTCAAATGTATGAGAAGACATATCACACCCTAGACTTTTACATGACTTAAGCAACAAATGGTATAAATATTTGAAGCCATAGCTGGACTCAACAACCATAATGCCAACAATGTTGAATGTACGTGAAGGCTAATGCTCCCCCTGAACTTGTGCTACCTGTGCATTGTTAATAGGTCAATGACCAAGGCATATTTGTCAGTCAGATAAAAATTAATGAACAAATAATATCGATAGACATTAATCATCAACATTAGTCAGAGCACCCATATCAAAGCCTACCCCAGTTTTTCTTGTCTGAAAAACATATATGCTCCTTGACCCACAGAAACCCGCGTGTGTATGCGACTATACTCCATAAAACACACGTATAATAACCTTTCTCTGAAAACTTGGATTTAGTAGCAGGATGATGCATCAACTACTCCTAGATTTTGGCTGAGATATTCAAATGTCTCTCTGGGTAGTGGTTTAGTGAATATATCATAAACCTGTTATTTGGAGGGAACATACTCCAATTTGACCTTTTGTTCAAGCACTTGTTCACGTAGAAAATGGTATTTGATGGGTATCTTCTTGGTCTTGGAGTGCATGACTAGATTCTTTGAAATACTGATGGCACTTGTATTATCTCATAGAATGGAGATGGGTGGAGTACATGTGATCTGAATGCCTTGCAAGGTTTGCATCATCCAAAGTAGTTGTGTGCAACAAGATGCAGCAGCCACATGTTTTGCTTCAGTTGTAGATAAAGAAATTGAATTTTGTTTCTTTCTGAACCAAGACACTAACCTGGAACCCATATAGAATGCACCACCACTAGTGCTTTTTCTGTTATCAACACTTCTTGCCTAATCTGCATCTGTATATGCATGAAGAGTAAGTTCTGTATCTCTAATATACCATAAACCAAAGTTCTAAGTTCCTTGAAGATATTTGAAAATTCTTTTGACTGCATGAAGGTGTGATTCCTTTGGATTTGCTTGGAATCTTCCAAATATTCCTACTGCATGCATGATGTCAGGTCGGGTACCTGTTAGATAAAGCAGACTACCAATCATGGATTTGTAAGTTGGTTGATGTACTATTGTTGATTCATCATTTGAGCTGAGACTACATCATGTTACCATTGGGGTACATACAGGCTTAGAATCTTCCATGTCGTACCTTTTCAAGATCTGTTTGAGATATTTGGTTTGTGAAAGAAAAATACCATCTTTATTTTTTTGAACTTGTAGACCAAGAAAATAGGTAAGTTAACCAAGCAAGGACATTTCAAATTCTTGCTGCATTACTAAAGCAAAATTTTGAATCACGGATTCTTCATTGCTACCAAAAATGATATCATCAATATAAACAACAATAATTAGCAATTTATCAGTTTCAATATTTGCATATAGATTGCTATCTGCTGAACCTTTTGTAAAAACTTGTTGGTGTAGATATTCGTCAAGGCAATAATACCAGGCCCTTGGATCTTGTTTTAGACCATAGAGAGCCTTTTTGAGTCTACATACAAGTTTTGCATCATTTCCAAGAATGAATCCTTCTTGTTGTTCAATATAAACTTCTTCTTCTAAATCTCCATTAAGGAAAGCAGATTTTACATCCATTTGTTATACTTTCAATTTCTGAAAGCTAGAAAGAGAAAGAAACATCCTTATGGCTTCAAGTCTAGCAACAGGTGCAAAATTTTCTTCAAAATCTATACCTTCTTATTGAGCACACCCTTTACAAACAAGTTTGGCCTTGTTTCTAATGACTTCTCCATTTTCATTCATCTTGTTTTTGAATATCCATTTGGTTCCTATAATATTTTTATCATGAGGTCTAGGAACTAATTCCCAAGTATTATTCTTTTCAATTTGCTCAAGTTCTTTGTTCATGGCCTTCACTCAACATTCATCTTTGCATGCTTCATTTAAATTTTGAGGTCCAGTGGAGGATAGTAATGCTAGATAGCTTGAGGTCTCTATAATAGTTCTTCTTGTCTATACACCTGCCTCTTTTTCCCCTAAAATTTGAGTTTCTGGATGATTTTTCTGAACATACCTGGACGGAGTCTTTTCTTCTATTGTTATCTCTTCTTCTGGTGCTTCATTGATTTCTTCTTCATTATCATTGTGATTTGATGTGGGAAAATAATCCCCATCTTCTTCATTGTTATAATCTTCTGTTTTATCTGTTTTGGATTTTTTCATGCTTCATCAACTACAACATCAATACTTTCAACAATTTTCCCAAGTCTTTTATTATAACATTTATATCCTTTACTTCAGGAAGAGTAACCAAGAAGAATACCTTCATTTTCTCTGGGCTCAAACTTACCAAGTTTTTCATCAATCCTTTTGATATAACATTTGCTTCCAAAAACTTTAAAGTAATTTATAGTAGGAGTCTTACCATACCAAAGTTCATGTGGAGTTTGAGTGCTATTTACCCGAACATTTGCTTGGTTGAGAATAGTTACAGCGGTGAATGCATCTTCACCCCAGAAGGTTGCATGAGTTCCAGATTCATCTAGCATAGCTCGAGCCATTTTTTGAACAGTTTTGTTCATTCTTTCTACCACATCATTTTGCTGAGGAGTCCTTGTGGTGGAGAGTTTCCTTTTTATTCCATGTTTTTCACAAAATTCAAAGAATTCATCCAAGGTAAATTCCCCTCCTTGATCAAATCTGAGGCATTTGATTTTTCGATCTAATTCATTTTCAACGAAATATTTGAAGGCTTGGAACTTTTCAAATGCTTCATCTTTATGCTTTAGAAGACCTATCCAACACATTCTAGAAAAATCATCAATGAACAAAATAAAATATTCTTCTCCACGAGGTGAATTTTTCCTTGATGGTCCACATAAATCAATATGGACAAGTTCAAGAGGCTTACTAGCTGACTCTTCTTTTTCAATGAAGTGAGCTCTGGTTTGCTTACCTTTTTAACATGGTTTGCATATTGTATTTTCAGAGATGCTGATATCTGGAAGATCACAAACAGCGTTGAATCTGCATGCTTTTTTTATTTGAGAAAAGCTTAGATGTCCCAATATTTTATGCCACAGCCAATTTTCATCATTTTTTCTTAGATAGCACTATTGTTGTCCTCACTTGAGTATGTATAAATTGTTTTGATTTCTTTTACCTTTGATCATGGTATCTCCTGTATCAAGTTCACGAACAACACATCTGTTTGATTGAAACACCACTTCATTTCCTTGATCACACATTTGACTGACACTCAACAGGTTATGCTTTAAACCATCTACATACATAACATTTCTAGCTTTAACCTTTTCTTTCAAGAAAACAGAACCTTTACCTTTTATGACAGCAAGAGAGTCATTTCCAAATGAGACATTCTTTCCTTTTTCTAACGTGTTATATGAGTGAAGTTTTTGTTTGTCACCTGTCATGTGTTTGGAGCATCCACTATCGATGTATCGCTGATTTTCTTGTCCTTCTGCATACAAGGCTATACCACATATTTCTGTTTGAGATTCTTTCCTTCTCCATATCTTGGGATTTAATGGTGTTTGCTTCTTTTGATATGTTTGTCATATTTTGCTCCTGCATTCAGATTCTTCATGACCAAAGTTGTTATAGATTGAGCATTCTATTACATTTTCAAGAGGAGAAAATTTATTATAGGAACTTCCCTTGATCCCTTTTACATTCCTGTGATTTCGTGCTTATCTAGTCATGATGGGTTTGTAAGAAACGCATTGAGCAACTTTGTGCCCAAAATTATGACATGAAAAACATTGCCCATTAAAGAAGTTCTTGTGACTATCGAATCTATTGACCTCATGATTGTAGTCTCTATATATATTCATCATTGGAGAAAATTGAGTATGATTTTCCTGCAGTTGGTTTTGGCTTCTATTCATCCTTGGAGTAAATTGAGTATGATTTACCTGATGATCAACTTTATGCCTTTGCTGACGATTGTCATATTATTCATTGGTATTTGCTGCATCAAGATAGCTTTTAGTGGAGGTTGACGGCTTCTGTGATTGAGATGATTCTTCACTACATCCAAGACCTATCTTTATCAGAGGAGAATGCTGCACTTTGATAATTTCATTTAAAGTTTCTGATCCTTTAGCAAATCTAAGATTGAGAGATTTCGTTTTCTCAAGATCCTTTCTTAGACCTACAATTTCACATTCTAGTTTTTCATTGTGTTTTTCTTTCTCAACAAGTTGGTAAGTCAAGGCATCTATAATCATATTCTTTTCTTCTAAACAGATTTTGAGTTTAGAGATTTCTTCATGAAGGTCATCCTCTTCTAAAGCATCCCAAAAGTTATCATCATCATAAGCCATTATAATTCTATAATCATTACTATTTTCATCTTCATCACTATTTGTTAAACCATCGCTATCTTCATGAGTATAGTAACTTCTTTTATTTACAACTTGTTTTCTATTCCATTTTGCATATTCCTTCCCTTTTTCATATTTATCTTTATGAGGACATTTGGCAGCATAATGACCGACTCTTCCACAGGCAAAGCATTTGAAGGGTAGCTTACCTCTAAATCTTTCGGAACCTCGTTGAAGCTTCTTAACAAAGTTTACCTCATCTTCTTCTTCTGAAATATGTCCTAATTCATTGTGTTCTTCCTTTCCTTTTGTTGAAGCTTTAAATGTGGCTTCTCTCCTATCTGATGGTCCTCCTTTTCTCATCTCAAAGGCATTTAAGATTACATGAAGCTATGTCATAGTGATAGTCTGCAGATCCTATTTTTCTTCTATGGCAGACATTTTTTATTCAAATTTAGTAGACAAGGATCTCAAAACTTTCTCAAAAAAGGTAACTTCCTTTATTTCTTCACCCAGATTCTTCATACAATTAACAACCTCATCTATAAGTAAGAAGTAACTAGATATACTTTCATCACTGTGCATCTTAAGAGTTTCATACTGAAATCTAAGAGTTTGAAGCTTAGCACATTTTACCTGAGAGTCTCCTTCGTAGATCAAAACGATTTTGTCCCATATTTCTTTGGCTGATTTGAGCTGCATGAATTTGACAAACTCTGATTGTAACAAACTTCCCAATAAAGTATTGACAGCTCTAGCCAGGGAAAATTTTAAGAACCCCCCATAAATTTACATGTATAATAAATGGGCGAATCTCCATGGTATATAGGAAAAATGGAAGGCGATTTTATCAATAATATGATATGTATATATAATTTCTTAGCGAATCTCTCACCAGGCATGGCGAATATTTTATTTTACTCAATTATAAAATCTTGTGTTTATTGAATACACAAACAAAATCATTGCATTTCTTTAAAATATCTTTTGAAATCAAAATTACCGAAATTACATATCGATAACCTAGTGGGTGTAGGATAAAATTCACCCGTGCCATTCACAGAAAGCATGAGAAAAAACCTAATACTATATATAAAACCAAGAAAAATTCAAATTCATCACTTCTAGGGACCTCATAACCACCCTACCTATACACAAGTATGTTCATGTTTGCAATTAGAAAAATTACCCAAATTACAATCTGTTTACTCCAGCATATGTTGGAAAGTTATAGAAGGATGACTAGTGCAATCAATCCATTCCTTTTAGCCCTGGATTTGTTTCAGTGTAAAACAGAAGTATACAAATATACTTGTCCAATGTCTATGCTTTAACCATTCACCCTAAGATGTTTTTACAATATAATTTCCTAAGTCTATTTAATATCTTCATTATCATAAAAACCAACCTATATCCATCTTAACTCCACATCTACCACTCTTAGGGGGATGAAATCTATTTATCCCTCTGAGCACTTGGTAGACCCAGAATTAAGATGGATCTAAGATGATAGAATTTCCCCTTTAAATAGTCTATGCTCACATGAATACCATGGTATTACCATGGGTTATCATAAACCTGGAGCTTAAAAATTACTATTAGTAATTTATAAAAATTAATAAAATTAATAGTTGATTTTTATTTTATTTTTTATTTTAACCAAGCTAAAATGTTTAACATACATTAAATTACAACATCATTTTTACTCTTGATAGGATCAAATATTTTTTCACTCTATGCGAGTTTGCATATCACGATATTTGATACCTCTCGGCGGTTAGTAGATCTAAAGTAAAGATGGATCTATGTTGGTTTAATTCCCCCATTTAAATAGGCTACATTCCAGGTGAATACCATGGGTCAATACCATGTGCCATTTTGGTGAATACCATGGGTGAATACCATGTGCCATTTTTATTTTTATTAATACTAATATTAGGGTTAGTAATGTTTTTTTGCATGGTATTAATAACAATCTAGTCCATGGTATTTGTCCCATAGATTTTTCCCATAGGTTTCACCTAAATATAACACATTTTTTTAGTGTTCGTAAATATAAGGTGACTTATGGAGTAAATATAAAAAAATGTTTTATTTGTTTACCATACCTCTCGTTTATTTATATTTTTATTAATTTACCATACCTATTTTACAAATATGGTATTTGGCCCATAGGATTCATTTAAACAAAACCTCTTTCTTGAGCCGTCATAAATAAAACGAGGGTTATGGACTAAATATAAAAAGAGGTTTTATTTATTTACCATGCGTCTAGTTTATTTATATTTTTATTTATTTTCCATACCTTTTGAGTAAGTATAAAAAGATGTTTTATTTATTTACCATACCTTCACTTTACTTATATTTTTATTTGTTTACACGCTTGCATGTATATAAGGTGACTTATGGAGTAAATATAAAAAAGGTTTTATTTATTTACCATACCTCTCATTTATTTATATTTTTATTAATTTACCATACCTCTTTTATAAATATGGTATTTGGGCCTTTGGCCCATAGGATTCACTTAAATAAAACCTATTCTTGAAAATGGGCGAATGGATTCACTTAAATAAAACCTATTCTTGAAAATGGACGAATGGAAGGTTGTAACTCCTAATTTCAAGGGCTAAATTTACCTTTTTTACGCTCTCCCTTAAAATAAGGTGGGCTATTTGAGGTGATTTGTAAAAATGTACTATGATACAAAATATTCGCCCACTAAAAATTTAAAACCCCTTAATTTCGCCAAAGGGTGAACATTCGCCCCTAAAATTTTCTATGGCTCTAGCATTGGTTTCATATTGCTTTTTACATGTCATATCTGTAGGAATTGTTGTTGGAAATGTATATCCTCCTTCCACAATTTCCCAGACATCCATTACAAGTGATTATAGATAGGTTGTGGTTCTTATTTTCCAATAAACAAAATTTCTCCCATCAAAGATTGGCGGTCTGATGGATCCCACGCTTTCTTGATTACTCATGATAATGGATCTCCCTTCAAGCAATCAATCTTCTTCTGAAGGACATGCTCTGATACCAATTGTTGGAAATATTAATGAGAGGGGGGTGAATCAGTATTATCGGATCTATAATTTTATTTCCCAAACAGATTTATATGCACTACTTTAGTGAAATGAACTAGCGTGTACACGCGTCTGTACTTAAAGCAACCAGCGTATATGCAGAGAACTTTTGATTTAGACAATTCATCATGTATTGAGATTAAACAAGTATATCAGAGATTTATTAGACAGTGCAGTAAAAGCAGAATAAATCATCACACATAAGCAACACACATGAACACCAAGATATAAGGTGGAAACCCACTGTGGGTAAAAACCACCTGTCATTGTCGTCTCTATCTTCTTTTTAATAATAAGAAAATCAGTTTACAATATTGTACTGGTGCAAACTCATACCAGTACGCAGGCACCCACCAGCAAAAGGCTACAACCTTCTCTCATTCTCCAGCTACTACTGGAAAGGAGCTACAACCCCCTAGATCTTGTACTAGCCAATATGTTTACTAGTACGTAGATGCCAGCCTACAGAAAACTCCACTCTTCCATCAGGGACCACGTTTCATGAGTTTTCAGACTAGATACTCCTGGAACACAAAACCACAATCTAAAGGCAACGTTTCATCCAATTTTCATACTAGACCCATCAACAACATTGAAACTCAGAAAATCATAACTGCAATACAACCATCAAATAAATCTGCATCAACCAATCACTGAAACTCAATCATCACTTTCTGAATCAAGCACCGCTAAATCACTCAATCACTTGACAACCCGTCATCACTAAAGAAAACCACAATCAATCAATCTGATCATTCAAAACATTGTCACCAAAATATAGTCACTAGAACACAAAGCAGAACCTAGAAATCTGCAACAGCAAACAGAAACAATTGAAACTTTAAACATCATACTTCTTAAGGTATACGCTACTTCCATGTGTCAAACCAGTGTGTGTACGCACTTTTACCAAAGGGAACCAGCATACAGATCTGCAGATTCAAATTTATGATGTATACGCTACTTTGATATGTTGAACCAGTGTGTGTACTATCTTTTACTAAAGAAAACCTGCGTACAGATATGTAAATGCTAACTTAAAACATCACAACTATTCCAGATTTCAGTCATATCCAGATCATCACATTTATAGAATAAAACATGCGTCAGTATTCAGATCTAGACTATTCAAGATCAAACCACATAATTGTAATACTCTTAAGACTTTATGATCCCATTCCATCAATCTTCATTAGCCATATAGGTGCATCCTTAGATCAGATCAAGCAAACCATTATAAGCTCATTAACCTACATATATGATCCAAAACTTCATAAGATATTCAAATCCCTTTCGCACACTTGGCCTAATGATCTTCTCCTCCTTATATAGTTTTAGGCCTTTCTCAATACCATGGACCAAAACTACTTAGGACCAATACCTTGGACCAAAAACTTTTGGTTTTCCAAGATATACGCGCTTTTCCTTCTGTGAAAGTGTTTGTGTACGTAGATGCTCCTTTTGTTCAGTAAACCTACATGTATATGCAGCTTGGACAAGCTAAACCTGCGTATACCTCTCTTTCTTCATTCTTTGGAGTCTGATCTGTAATTATTTGTTGTTGACCTGCTACACTGTGATCTTTCATCTGAGTGAGTTGCCATCAAGGACAACACCGGTATCATAATGCCAATAATCTCCCCCTTTCGACTTGATGGAAACAACAACACCAAGTCACTCTCCCCCTTTGACATCAAGGGCAAAGGGTGGACCAAGATAACCAAATATCCTAACGTGTGCCACATCTGGTTTCTTACCTAAAAAAACCTCTTATGGTGTACTCATCCCAACAACTCGATGAGGGATTCTTTTCTGCAAATGAAAATTTGTGTTGCATGATTCATCCTATTATCACTCAGGTTGTTCCTTGCCTCCAGAAGGGAATACGGCCGAGGTAACCACTAACCAATCTTTTAGATACAAATTCTAGCCAATCTGCAACCAGAGAGGGCTCTCTCTTTATAATTTAGATTTGTTTTGTATATATGTTACGCTAGTTATGAAGCACAAGTTTTGTTTGGCGTTTGGAAGATGACATTCAGTAGAGCAGGGTTGTAATGTGAGAGAAGTTCAGACCATTGGTTTGATGGAGTCTAATGGAAATAAACCTCTGGGTATGGTGTCTTTGGTAATAGGAGAATTACAGAGCAAGATAATCAAACATAGAAACAATTTTCAAGCTGGAATAAGGTGAAGTGGAGTCAGGGAATGAAAGGCATTTAAGAATATTTCATTATGCTAACAGAGGGAAATTGTATAAACATAATCAGGGAGCAATTAAGAATTCCTTAATTATATTTAAAATGAAAGAACCAGGGAGACAAGAGCAGTGAAGAATCCTTGCCTATGCTAGTCCTGTAGAAAACATAAGAAATTACAAGAATTGAACACAGATTACAGCAAAGTAAATTCAGTGTTATCCTTCTTTCCTGTAACTTAGAGCATGATATTTAGATGGTAAATAAAACACAAGCATAGCAACACGAGAGTAGAGAAGACTTATTGATCCATGCATGAACAAGAGAATTCTGCAATATATCCTTCCACCATTGATTCCATAACCAGCAAAGCATTCCAGCAATCTTTTATTTCAGAAGAGCTCACAAAATATACAGCACAGGTCTAGAATGATATTAACCAGCCAACAATAATACATATCTTGGGGGAGTATTTATATAAGATTTTACAAAGTATCCCATAGGAAGAAATATCAGGTAATAAATTCATCCATCTATTATGGCAAAGGCAAAAACTGATGTGGAAAAAACCACGCAAAAATGAATGAAGGAATAGCTATGCTTGTACAGGTCGGCTTAGGTGTTCTGCTATTGTTGACTTTTTTGGCTTAAGTAGTCGGCTGATAGCCGTTTCTTTGATTTGCGTCCCTAATGTGCTGTCATTTGCCACCTGTGCCTGAGTTTGTCTCAGCGCCTTTAGTGTGAATTCCTTCATTTATCGATTTGATTTTCTGATAGGTGACTTCTGTATTTAAATTATCTATTATGCAGCAGATCAAAAAAGAGTATTTGAATTACCTTGGAAAAACTTCAAGCATGCTCTCCCACCATTGATCTGTAGGCAGCTGGTGTCTCTGTAGCTTAACCAATGTTTCATCAGCTCCAGTGTATGTGTAGTAATTTGGTTGGACCTCAAAAAGATGGTTTATTTCATGTTCAATATAAAACAAATTTTCCAATTTGTCATACAAAACATGTCCTGAGGGAGGTGTTGTCTCTTCTGTGCTGCTTGATGATGTTGCAATTTGATTTGTCATATAGGTATTTACCCTTCGAGCATACTGTTCATGTGTCAACAGTCTTCCACTGCTGGTCAGTAAGCTAGGCAACCCCTTGCTCTGCAACACTGCAAACTTTTGCCTGAAGATATTTATTTATGCTTGCATCTCTTGGCACTTTCTCTCCAAAGTGTGCACAAAATTCGTCATGGTTAGCACCTTTTTCACTAACAGAATTGTGTCTATTCTGTTCCTGATATCCAGAGCTGCTAACTATTCCCTAGTATGAGTATTCAAAAAATGGATCATTTTGTTGGCTTCCTCGGGCTTGTTTGCCAATAATGTTCTGGCCTCTTGAGCCTCAAATTGAGCTATCCCAATCAACTCAATATGATCATGAATGGTTTGGATTGCTATCCATTGATCAGTGATGGACTAGCCAATTTTACTCCACAAAATTGTTTTGATTTCTGTTAAAGTCTTGTGAAGAGTAAGGTCCTTCTCTAGCTCCTTTATTCTTTTCTCCAAGGCCTTTACTTCCCTTGTCTTCTCAGCCACAGCCATTTTTTATTTGTCATAATTCACCTCAATCTTGGCTAATTTTTCTTTGGCTTCTTTTAATTCTGCCATTTGCAGTTCCAGAGCCTTTATTTCCTTCATCATTTCCTCCATACTCAGGCTAGTTCCTTGTTCTGCTGCTGCTGTAGTTGTTGCTGTAACTGTTGCTGAAGTTGAGGCTGGAGCTGAGGTACCTGCTGTTGATGTTGGATCAGTAGGAGGGACTGTTGTGGTGACTGTAGGAGGAGCAGTTCCAAGAGTTAGAGCTGTTTGAGCCGGCTGAGAGGCCAACTCTCCCTGTTTTCCTTGCAGTGCTGCCCCCAAGGCTTTCTCTGTTTCTAGCAGTCTTTCATTCATCCTCATAAGTAAACTTACTACATCCTCCTCCTCTTTCTGTTGGGCTACTTCTATGGTTTGAGGATGCATTGTAGCTGACAGCCTGAGTTGTTTTCTGAGGGCTGCTATGTCTTCTTCTTTCTTCTTAATTAAAGCCTGTACGCCCTTGGGATCATTGGGATCATGTCCCAGCTCCATAATAATCTCCTCCAATGATTTGATTCTATTGTCCTTGGCTAATGAGGAAGCTTTCTCCAATTCCAATTGGGCAGAAGTATTATGAAGTGAATTTTGCAATCTGTGGGCCAATATTGCCTTATCTGCCAAGGTGGAGTACACCATTTCTCTAGTTTGTTTGTGTAACGCAATCTGGTCCATTGGGTGGATGTCTTTAGCAAGGACTTCCAAATTGGTTCTAATATAATCAGCAGCTAACTGGGGCTGTTGTACTGTAGGCCTGAAATGGTTGAGGGTCATTTTCCCTTCTTGGATATCATAGGCTGCCATTAGCCTCTGTTGATTAGTAGGAGCCATTCTTAGTAATTGGTTATTGAGCTGGAACCTTACCGGCTTGTTTCTGGCCTTGATTTCAATGAACGTCGTCTTGATGTTAGAGCCTTGCTTACTCTGCTGCTTGGTGGATGTAACCTCCACACCTTGTTGTATCTCTTGCTCCTTCTGAAAGGAGCTAGTTGATGTTTCCATACTTGGATGAATCTGTTGTTTGGTTGTCTCCTCACCTCTTTGATTGCCTGTTGTCTCCTATGTAAATTCTTCCTCAGATTAGGGGTTCAACCTTTGCCTTTTCTCTCCTTGTTGTTCTGTGGAGGCCCCTGTGGGTGTCTCTTCCTGCCTGTCCCTTTTCTTGGCTCTTTCCTCATTGAGAGGAGTTTGTAAGACAGGGACTTCAGGTGCTTTTGCTTGTGTTGAAGGGGCTTGCCCCTGACTTTGCTCTTTTGCTGTATCTGGTCGGTCTGCCATTGTCTCCTGCTGCTCTGAATGCTGCACCTCCTTTCCTTTAGATGTCCCTACAGGTGGAGCACTTTCTTGCGCAGGTTGTTGGAAAGTTGTGGTAGATGATGTGCCTGCTCCAAGGTGTCGAGGCAATGTGAAAAACACCTGTCAAACAGAGTCTAGGTTAAGTGTCTTTTCAAACTCTTTCATTTCTTTTTCTAATCTCTCTTCTTCAGTAAGTTCCTCAACTAGTGTGCCTTCTATCCACTCCTGTTGATTAGCATATTTTTCAATTTGAGGGATACTATAGTGCACATATCCTGTAAGCTTGTGTTTGACTCTCCTAAAGCTTATGAAATGTTCAGGGTCATATGGTGACCAAAGAAAAAAAAAAATCAGCTTAAGTTTGTCTCTAAGAATAGTGTCAGCCTCCTTCCATGCTTCTTCCCTTTTATTAAAGATAAAAGGGCCCAATTAGTGCCTTATCTTGAGCTGTGCCTTTTTCCTGGCACCATAGAAATGAGTCAAATCTAAACTACTGAATTTTCGGTAGTATTCCAAGGCAAAGAGTCTCATAGGGACATACTTGGCAATTTATAGGGAGCCAATTAACAGCCATACATCCTGATCACTATATGGTTTTGGTAAAAATACCAATCACCAATGTTGTATTCCTTTGAGAGGTGTAAGATTTTCTGCATTTCAGAAGAGAGCCTGGCAGGAGGAGTTATTGACAACAAGCAAGTGGCTGGATATATGAAAAGGTCAATAAACTCACAATATGTATATGGGGAGCTAGTAACATGATGGAATACTGAGGACCAAAATATTACAGACCTTCGCTCCCCCTTAGCATCCAATTTTTTAAGGGGAACTAGGAAACTATCAGGTTGATAGTACATCATCAAATGGTATATATATGCAGTGTATTTGAACACTCTCTCTCTCTCTAAGTTCATGAACTGCTCATGAATTTTGTTAGCTATATAGGTGGCATAATCATACTTGACAGCAGGGGGCTGTCCTGGAGCAAACATGGACATCAAAGCAAAGACAGTCTCATCCACAATCTCACTTGTTCTGAATCCCAGGATGTAGGAAATCATGTCTATGAGCATTTTTCCAGCCTCACTAAACCAGGCATGGTGATAGGGAATTTTGTATCTGGAGTAGCAATCTGGTGGCATAAACAGCTTGGCAATTCGGTCAACTTCTGCAGAGGACAACTTGGAGGCTTGGTCCAGCAAATTTTTCATGGTGAGAGGGACCAAAGGCTGAGCTGGCTCGAAGTGCAGCATCTCATTTATAGACTGAGGGGTGATATAAAAGAGGACATTTCCAGAAGGGTCCATCACTGCCCTTTGAGAAGGCTCATAATTAGCACAACATTGATGGATGAGGTCAGGGAAGACATTGACTGAAGGCAGGTAGTATATAGGCATATTAGACTCCCAGATTCTAAATATGTCAGTTTTGTTCTTATGACTATTCCTTATTTCACAAAAAGCTTGCAGGTGAGGCTTTTGACCCTCCATGTCATCAATCTGGAAATCCCTATCAGCAAGAGGTAACCACTCCAACTGCTTATGAGGTGCATTCAAGGGTGCAATGTTTAGGGCCACTGGAGCCTCCATGATTCACTGTGTTTATAATTGGATTTTGAGTCTGTGTCTCAATAGGAAACAGAGTACTAACAGTGGGTTTTTAACAGGAATTCTGGAATTTGAGTTCTATATGAAAATGGCCTTACTGAGTAAAACTCAAAGGGAGGACAGAGTCTGCAGAGTTTTTTAATGAGGAGGCTAAAAAACAGTGGAAAAAGCACGGCTTTTGCAGGTGTTTTTGGTGGTTTTGCAGGCGGACATGAGCTCGACTTCAAGTTTTAATGGACAATTTATCAGAGGGCTACAGAATTAGCAGGTTTTGCCCAAAAACACGGTCAAACAGTGAGTTAGAGCACAGAGGCTTGCGGGCAACAGTGTATTCGAGTGGAATTTAGCTCTCTTGGTGATCTTAACAGAGAAATAACATAAAAAACAGGGTTTATGGGTGATTGACGAGTAAATACCTATTTTTCGAGAGTTTGGTGCGAAATGCAGTTGTAGAGTGAGCTGGGGGAGTTGGGTTTGCAGGTTGAACTTGCTTGGGTGGTGAACTGGAGTGCTAGTGCGAGTTTGAACGTAATGCCCATGCACATTCGTTGCAACCAATAAAACAAAAATAAACCAAAAACCGTGAACATCGCGACTTTTGACAAAATTTGGGCCTTTTTGGCGCTTTTTTGAGATGACGTCATCATGACGTAGCTTTGTCGCGTAGCGGGGTACGGGAAGTGACGTGGCTGATGAGGTGGATGGGTGACGGGGCAGACACGGCGGAGGCCATAGTGGTGGGGGTGGTGACGCAAGCGCAGACATGGTGGGTGACGTGCGCGGTGGGGACAGAAGGCGGTAAATGGTTTCCATCGGACTGCTTTTGGTACGGGGATGGTTTATGTCAGAGTGGGCCCGATGAAATGGGAACGAGACACGCGTCCCGGGGTACGGTGGGAAAACCGCTTTCCATCGGGCGCTAACTCTCGTACACCGAGGCGGCTCTAATATCAACGCGGGCCATTGCATCTAGAGGGCGCGATCCAACGGTTGATGGGATGGCGAGTTAACAGCGGTTTAAGGTACGGGGCCCGCATTAATGTTTGGTCATTAATCATTTTTTGGCGGGGATTAAACCTTAGGCTAGGGGTTAAACGAATGCGGTTATTTAACTAATCAAATATTAATTAAATCCCAATTTAATAATGCGCGAAGGGTTTATGATATGGTTTATGTGGGCGGGTTAGGGATGGTTATTCATTTAACGGGGGGTTAAATAAACTCCAATGACGCGGAAGGCTATTATAATGTTTCAGATAAACTTTATAATTCCCAAAATTTGCACTGTATGGCTATAGTTTCCAAGGGTAGGGATATCATACATTTTTTGGGTTTTTTGATGTATTTTTATATATAATAGGGGAGGGGAAATATAAATGGGAGTTATATAATAGGGTTAGCATGTTAACATGAATATAGAGGAAAATGCTAGGTGCATGAAGTTGAATCACCTAGGCTTTAGGGTGTTAGGAGATATAGAACTTTACACAAGAAATGTGGCTTTTAGCTCTTAAGTAAACCTAAAGTTTTACTTAAGTTTTCTGAAAATGGAGTGAAGTTAAGAGCTTGGGCAGATCCCAATCTCTTTAAGGGATGTTAGTGAATATTTATTGTGAGGGAGGAGAGGGGAAGTTAGACATGCAACATCTGATCTATCATCACACCTTTGCCATGGCACTTGAAATATCCATGAAGTAAATCATATTGAAAAAGATGACACTGCTGATAGACTTGTTTCTACAACTTCAATCTACTTACCCATTCTACAATTCCTAACATTTTTTATTCATTTTGATTGGGTGCACTTGAACTTGCAAACCCTGATTTTGCTCTTTTCTTTTGACTGCCCTCCTATCTATATATACCCATATTTCCTCCAAGGGCTCAGATTAAGCAGTTGAGACCCTTTGCTTCTCTACTTAGCTAGTGATCTGCCAAGATTGAACTGTTTGGACATACCTTCATTCTATATTCTACAGCAAGAAATTTAAATATGGACTGGCCCAGATTGAACTGTTGGGACATCCATCAAGTGTGTTAAAAACAGTGTTTGCACTTTGTGAACTTTCTTTACACAGATAAGATAGCAGTGGCATTTTGACTGGCCACTTTCCTGGTCTTTCTTTGGGGTTCATTTTCCTTTTATTTTGTTGACCAATTCATTCTTCTTGCCCTTTGATTTTCCTTTTAGGGCATACCCTATTTACATTTTTTAATTCTCTTTGTCTATATACAAAATATGGAACCCTTGCAGCATGGAAAGGATGATCATATTTGGCACTTCCATAGTCAATCATGAGAAATGATACCTATTGGTATAGGAACCTAATAGTGGCTCCACTTGGGGATGGATTTTCCAGGTGAAAAGCCAAGAACAACAGGTCAGATGGCCTTATTTTTAGTTGTTAGCTGTCATCTGAAACACACAGTGAATCTTTATGGCATGTATGCACTTCTCATAAGCTGATCTGTACAGAATGTTCTAAAAATCTGTTACATCTTAACCCTTAACTAATTGCTGAAAAATAAAAACTGTTGGAAAGATAACTATTTATATACAATATACAGTTTTGTTATGTTAATCAAAGAGAATTAAAATAATGCTTGAGCATTCGCCCATTGACTGGGCCTTCCTCATCTTCTGTGCCATCCAAACTCTTCAAAAAATAGGTGTTGTTTCCTTGTACAACCTGAATGACATAAGGTCCCTTCCATAGGAAATCAAATTTGCCATGCTTTCCTTTGTCTTCTCTCCTAGAGTCCCACCTCAACACTTTGTTTGCTATGAAGAAATCTTCAGCTTTTGTTCTTTTGTCAAAGATCTTCTTGAGTTTATCTTGTAGAACTTGGGTTCTGTGATATACTTCCTCTCTTGTTTGTTGCAAGTGAATAGTTTGATTAATTCTTCTCTGAATATCATTAGGTTCTGCTTGTCTTTCTTGCAGCAATTTGATCACAGGGATTCCCAAGGAGGAGGGGAACACAGCCTCCAAGCCATATACCAATTCATATGCGCTGGTTCCAATAGATCTTTTGGTAGTCAATCTGTCAGTGCATTTACAAGCTTTTTATGCCAATTCTTTTTATTCTCCTCAAAGACTTTTTTGATGATGTTGATCAAGCTCTTATTGGATGACTCAACTAGGCCATTACCTTGAGGGTAATAGGCTGTGGAGTGGCCTAAGGTAATGTGGTACTTATGACAAAAATTGATCATTCTTTTGGATTTAAAGGCTGCAGCATTGTCTATGATAATTTTCTCTGAACAACCAAATCTGGACAAAATATTGGTTTCTAAGAATTGCATGATGATGGAGTCATTTGCTTGCCTACAAGGGATGGCTTCTATCCATTTGGTAAAATAGTCTGTGGCAGTCAAAATCCACTTGTGTTGGCCAGAAGAGGAAGGGTGAATTTCCCCAACGAAGTCTAAACCCCATTGTTGAAATGGCCTTTCAGTTGAAATGGGTTTGAGAGGCAAAGGTAACAGCTTTCTCTTGCCTTCAAAGATCTAGCATTTGTGGCATGAAACTACAATTTTTTTCACATCAACAAACAGGGAAGGCCAATAAAAACCAACTCTTAGAATTTTATCAGTTGTTGACTTCCAATACAAGTGTCCTCCACAGTCCCCTACATGAAATTCCTTGAGTATTTTGTCCGTTTCATCCTGAATTAGGCAATTCAGCAAAATACCTTCATGGTTTTTCCAAAATAAAACATTGTCTATAATACAAAACTTTGATGCCTTCATTTTCAAGAATCTCTTTTTAGTCCTGGATAACCCTGGAGGAGCTTGTAGGTTTAACAATACAAAACATATGTCAGCATACCAAGGTGATTGTAGAAAGGCTTGATTGATTTGTGGAGTTGCCATCTCCTGTTCGTTATCCAGTTCGTTGATGTCAAGGGCTTGGAAATTGGTTTTAGTCATTAATTTAGCTAATCCTTGTCCTTTTATGAGTTTTGTAGGCTTGATTTCAATGTCATACTCTAAAATGTTAGCTATCCATTTGCCCCTTTTACCTTCAATTCCTTCTTGAGTTAAAATATCTTTAACCACGGCATTTGGGACATAAGCAATGACATGTGAATACAAGATATAAACTCTGAAATCCTTGATGGCCTTTACAAGAGCATAGGCCTGTTTCTCCATGATTTGATATTTGAGTGGAGCATCTCTAAGTGCTCTGCTGAAGAAAGCAATAGGCTTCTCACATCCTTGGTCATCTTTTTGCAATAGGACAGCAGCAATAGTATGCTCAGATGCAAAGGAAAAAATCATGAAGTCTCTATCAAACTTGGGGCTTGTGAGGACTGGTGTTTTTGTTAAAGTTGTTTTAATGTCCTCAAAGGCTTGTTTAGCTTCAATGGTCCATTTGACTTTAGAATCTTTCTTTAGCATATTATTCAACAGTCTTATCAGTTCAGCCAAGTTGGGAATGAATATTCTTAGGAAATTGATCTTCCCTAAGAAATCTTGCAGTTCTTTGATGTTTCTTGGGTGAGGCACTTGGAGGATAGCCTAAAGTCTATCCGGGTCAATTCTAATGCCATCTTTTGAGATTATGTGACCTAGGAGTTTACCTTCTTCTAGGCCAAACAGTGATTTCTTTCGGTTCAATGATATGCCATATTTTCTCCAAATTAGGAATACTTGCCTCAAGTGTTCTAAATATTCTTGGTCTGATTTTGAAAAAGCAGTGAGGTCATCAAGGTATATCACTAAAAAATCATGGATCTCCTTGGCAAAGGCTATGTCCATTGCTCTTTGAAATGTGGCCCCTGCATTTTTGAGTCCAAAAGGCATTTTTACATATTTGAAGGTTCCCCAAGGGGTTGTAAAGGCAGTTTTATCTTGATCATCCTGGTGGACTAAGATCTGATTGAATCCTAAGAATCCATCTAGCAATGAGATCCTAGAAGCCCCCACTACCCTTTGTAGGATATGATCCATTTTTGGTAAGGGGTAGTGGTCTTTGAGAGAGACTTTGTTCAAATTTCTTAAGTCAACACACAGTCTTATCTCTCCCGTTTTCTTCCTAGTAGGCACTAGATTTGAAATCCACTCTGAGAACCTGATAGGTGCCAGCTTCATACATTCGTTTAACTTCCTTCTCAATCAGGGGAAGGAGGACAGGATTCACCCTTCTAATATTTTGTTTAAAAGGTTTTTTATTCTCTTTCAAAGGTATAGTGTGCTGGATGACAGAAGTATCATAGGAATTGAGGTCCTCATATCTCCAGGCAAAGACATCTTGGAACTCCTTAAACAACTCAATGTATTTCAGCTTTTGATCAGGAGGCAATGTTTTGGATAGTTTTACCATTTTGGGATTTTCTGTGGTTCCAATGTTGCAGTCCTCAATTTCTGCATTGAGAGGTTGCATTTTTGGCTTTCTTGGAATATCATTTGAATCGAATATGTCTTCAAAAGGAGTTAAGCATGTGGGCAGAAAATTATCCTTTAGTTCAATTACTTCTGATTCTCCCTCAGCCATTTCATCAAGGTCTATTTGCTTCAGCTCTTGTAAATTTTTGCAGTCAAAGGTTGTTGGATGCAAAATTAAATTTGATGTTTCAGCTAATATACTTTGCTCACTTTTGTCTATTTGTTGTTGATCATCAATAGTGCTTGTATCAATGTTTATACTTGAGAATTCCTCTTTAAAAGTGAGGAAATTATTGATCTGTGTATCTTTTTCAAACACCTGCCAGTTTTTGAGATTATCTGGGACAGCAGGTTTGTGTTTGATTGCAGCAGTAAAGTGGTGATTAGGCTCAAATGGTAGCTTTCAAGTGCTGGCAAAGGTTGCCAAGCTATGTGCATGTAAATTATGCTTTCTTGGAATTTTGGTGAGCTGAGATTCTGAGAAGGTGTTAAGTATTTCGATGGCTGCCCCTCTGTAAGCTCTCAACCTAAGATCATTTGTAACAAAATTTCCCTTCATTTGTTGTATAATCAGATCTGAGTCCCCTTGAATTGTAATTTTGGTTGCCCCTAGGATTTTAAGCAGTTTGAGACCCAGTAGAAGGGCTTCATACTCGGCCATATTGTTTGTACATCTGAAATTTAGCCTATATGCATGACCATGAGCATGGTCATTTTTCATGTTGTGTATCCAAACCCCTGCCCCTGCTCCTAATTTGGTCACTGATCCATCAAACTCTAAGTACCATAAGATTTCTGAATTAGCACTAGTCTTAGGAGTTTTAGAAACCTGCTGAGTGGGCAGATTTGGGCTTTGTAAGTCATGTGCTATGTCTTGTTCGCTTGTTGCATTAATCACATTGACAATTTCTTGATCTTGGGTACTAGATTGTTCATTCATGTTTTTTTTTTTTGTGCTGTTTGACCTCAGTTTTGGGACACATCTCAGCATTTTATAAAATGAATGAATCCATATCGGAATGCATAGAATAGATGGGGAATTTTTGGGGTTTCTCTTGACTGCTAACCACATAGTTCATTAGTGTCTCCCTGTACAATCTCTTTGGCTGGCCAAAGACTGAAGTAGTGGCATAGGACATGTCTAGCTGCAAAGACGCTTGGAGTTTTGCACCCCAAGATCTGGACAAAAGCATACCATAATTAGGTGGAATATCAGCGACCACCACATCCATCAAGATTGTCTTAGCTGGATATTGGACTAAAGATACGCAAAGGTCTTTAATTAAGCCTAGACACCTGACCTGGCTGGAATCAAATGAGAACAAGTCTTTTTATGGCCTTGTGATATCTAGATCTAGCTTTTGCATCACAGACTTAGGCATTAAGTTATGGGAAGCTCCCAAATCAAACATTTCATTATGCAGCACTTTGTCATGAATGTTTAAGCTCACATAGAATGGAGGAACCCCTCCATCTACTGTTTTACCATTGACTTCAGGACCAAAAATCAGTTCTGGTTGGTCATCTAAAACATTGACTACATCCCTATTCTCTGGTATTTGAAGTGACCTATTGATTTGTTCCCTATACACTTCATGTTTGGCCAACTCGGACAGTGGAATGGCTATTTTTAGTTTGCCAATTTCTGTCTCTAAGTTAAAAGGTTTTTCCGTCTGAATTTTGGTATTGTGGACAGCAAGGTTTTCCTTTTTTACTATATTTTCAATGACCATCTCTTCATTATGAGTGTTGTTTTGAGGTAAATCTGTTTTGAAACTATTTTCAGGAGGGCAATTTAGATTTTCTTTTGAGGGAATGGATGTAGATGATTGATTCTTTGAGGGTTGTACATCTGATATGTCCTCAACAGTGGCTTCCTTTGGGTTAGGGTCTATTTTAACAGGGAGTTCTGTCAGGGCAGCTTTGTATTTTGTTTTCTTTGGCTGCTTGGTATCCTTCAGCTTGGTAGGTTCAGGCACATCTATGGTTCTGCTTCTTAATTTTTACTGTTTATGAACCTCATAGACCGCTGCATCATACCCTTCTCTGAAATCAAATGACTCTCCAGATTTGGTTTGAAATTGATTGAAATTATGAGCTTCTTGGTCATCTTGGGTTAGGAAGATTTGTTGCTCACTGTTTAACCCCATTAGATTAATTTGGGTGTCCTCTGTCAGTTCACTAGATGTTGAGGCTTCGGCATAGTTCTCTTGGAATGGAGGTCTGATGTTCTGGTCAGGTCTGTTATCACTTAGAATAAAAATTTTATGCATATAGTCATTGGTCCTAGTTCAATGTCAAAGGTCTGTGTCATATGGTTTTCGTTTTATGTTTCATACTTAGGATTTGGAGTTTTAAAGGTGTTTGTTTTAAATTATACTCTAATCCTATTGGTTCTCCTCCACCATCATTGTGTTATAAGCCATGTCTTGTCTTATCCTATTCACCGAGTCTTTTCGTGATTTCGCAGCGTAATCTCCTATTGGCCAGTTTCGCAGCGTAATCATTGTTCAGTCATTTCGCAGCGCGTTATCATTAAGCCGTTTCGCAGCGCATTATTAGAATTTTAAACTAACCGCGCTGCGAAATCGCGGATTCGTGCATTTCGCAGCGAATCTTTCCTAAAGTGTCAAGTCTGTTAATGAGTCACCAATTCTGTCCTCTCATGTCAGTTTTTGTGTACCTCCCGTAGCATGTCTAAGCGCTCATTAGTCATCACTCCACCAATAGATTTGATGAAACGCACAGAAATATCATTCCGATGGATTGTACCGTGCATGGATCTTGATGATGATCGTGAGTGTTACATAAGTGACAAGCTTATCGGATGATGTATTTGAGTTTTCAAGCGAGCCTGATTACAAGTGAGCCCGAGTTAAAAAGAACTGAACCGCCATTTCAACTGAAGTTGTTGGTCATTGTGAGTGTAAAGATTTCAAAAAGCAAATGGAGAGGAAAGAACACAGATCTAGAAAATGCCAGAGGACCGAACCTGAAGGTTTAGACATAGCATTGAGGGATGAGGGCGTGAAGAAAGCATTCAAAGATGGCGGGTGCTGGAACTTCTATAAAAAACTGCAAGGAGGGCATGCATAGGTAACCAAAGAGTTTGCTTTGAACTTCACCGGTTTAAATTCAAAAATAGCTATGTTAGAAGTTCAAGTGTCTCCGGAGGCAATAGCTGCTGTAACATAAATCCCAAGAGGGCAGCAAGAATGGTTTAAGAACTTTAAATTTGATATGAATCCATGTAAAGAGTTCTTAAAAGAGGCATATGTGAATGAAGACCTAACAAAAGCAGTGCCCAAAAACTATGTTAAGGAGCATTATGCCCTTCTTCTCACCTGCATTCAGAAATACTTGACATGTGAAGGAAAATACAATAAGGTCTACTCTTATCATTTCAAGTTGCTTTTACATTTCACTGGGAAGGCTTCCATAGATATTCCTTTTTACTTATTTTGCAGTCTAAGTAAAATGTGTGATAAGGTGCAGCTGAGAAAAGAGGATTGCGAGACTTCTTTATTTCACCATGGTTTGATTAAATTGTTAGTTTTAGATGGCCTCCAGAAGATAGGCAGAGACTGGAATTCGTTCATCTTCATGGCTGGATTCCAAAGCAAAACTGGCCTTACTCCACAACCAGTCAGAGAACAACCAGTCAAAGAACTCACAATAGCTGAGCTTCAGAAGGAGGCCAGAGCTAAAAATCAAACCAAGTCACAGCTTAAAAAACCAGTGAAGCCACTGATCATTAAAGAACAACCTCAGCAAGCAACAAAAGAAAAGACTCAGGATGAGAAGACTGTAGCTGAAACAAGCAGAGCTGAAACAGTGTCAAGGGTAAAGACAAGAAGCCAAATAAGTAAAGAAAAATGTAAAGCCTTAGCTGTTGAAGAAAGCCCAGTATCTAAGGCAAGCCTAAATGATTTATTGGAAGCCATTGAGTTTGAGCAAATTGAACCAGTGCATATTGATTTGACACAGTCATCACCAGAAAGTACCAAGAAGCCTAAGGCCTCAAAAAGGCTGAAGTTTGATGAACCAGGTGAAGAATTCATTTTCAAACCCAGAAGACCTATTACAAGGAAGCAAGTAAAGGAAGCTGAGAAATTGCCCAGAACAGAGGAAGCTGAAGAATTGCCCAAAACAGAGGAGGTAGAGAAAATTAAGCAAAAAGACACAAAAAGAACAGTCATCATATCTCAAGGAGGTAATATTATAGCTATAAGGAACCAGTTAGAAGCAGCTAAACATGAGATTGCTCAGGTGAAGAATGCCACTAGGGAGTCTGTAGTCAGGTATGCAAATTATCATAAAGTTGTATTGAAAGGAAGTGAAAACCTAATAAACCAGGTGGATTCAGTAGCCGATGTTTACACATGGACAGTACCTGCCATTAAAGAGGCCAAACTCCTCAGAAAGATAAACATGCATCTAAGAGCTGAGAATAAAGCTATGAGAAAGAAAGTGGAAGACTTGAAGGCACAGCTAGGCCAGTTAGCTGCTGAATGAAATTGTTGTTCAAAGAAAGGTTTTGTTCCAAATTTTGTTAAATTTTGCTTAGTTTTATTGTTTTAAAGACATGTAGATCCCTGCTATATATATCCAAGGTCAAAAGAAGTTTTTGCAATCAAATGTCTGGGCGGTAAATATCTCAGGGAAAAGACAAGTTGTTTAAACAATTCAGCAGTTTCGTAGCGCGCTACGAAACTGCTGTAGGTGTTGATTTTAAACGCAGATAAACAGTTTGGTAAAATGATTGGGAATTTTCTAAAGGAAACACCTGAATGACATGTAAGAGACCAAATGAAGCTATCACAGCCATTCAGATCAAGACAGGTGTACCTTTAAAAAGGTGAAATGTTTTGACTCAAGTTTAAAGTTTCTGTTATAAAGCCACTTTATTACCGGTCATTAGGGTTTTGAATGAGTTACATACGAGGGATTTTGGCCTGCACACTTGCCCATCGACGAAGTCTCCAACACATCAGGAATATGGTGGTGCTCTATATTTTTGGGTTATTAAAGGGCTAAAGACATGCTGCTGTATATTCGAGCAAGTTATGGAAAACTGGAACCGAAAAACAAGGGATATCTCCCAACATCACTCAGCAGTTAAAGCATATAGCATCCAAGGCCAACGTGGCTCATCTCAGCCATCTCAGCCAAACTGAAAGGAGCCCAGGTGTTAGAGAACAAGAAGGAATCATTCTATGAGGAAGATAGAGTTAGAGTTATAGTCAAATTAGAACTCTTTAGAACTCCAGTTAGCACTTATTGTATTTAATAGTTAGTTGCAAAGCAGATAGGTGTCATCAAAAGTAGTTATCGAATTCCCCTCATGCTGGAGGAGGAATCTCGAATTAGGTAGAATAAGAATTCTATATATAGCTAAGACAGTGATGTAATGAGGGTTGGATATTTTATAAAACAGAGCACTGTTTTGGCTTGTGTAAAAAACAGAGTTCAGTAATATAAGTTATATGCTTTTCTTCTCAGGATTCATAAAGCATTTCTATGTTCAAGATGTGTTATTTTAATTTGTCCTTCATGTCTTTTTTCAGTTGCTTAGATGAGTAATCACTCAGAATTCACTTATGCTGCTCTGACTTCTTGTACTCATCTATGAACTGTGGTTTTATAAGAGTTGTGTTTTGAACATTTAAATGTCACATGCCCTGACTTCTATGTAAAGGCAATATCATTATTTACTGAGGTTTGATTGACTCCATAAGCCCAATGGAAACTTATGTAATGTTTGTCCAGCCTTCATATTTGTTAATGTTATTTCAAGAGAGTTAGCCATCTTATTAATAGTCAAAATCAATAACCCTTTGAGAGAGCCCTCTCAGGCTAAGGAGGCTAAGCCTTAGTCAAAAGATTGGTCTGAAATAGTTACTTGAAGTCTTCCTGGTCAGCAGCCTTCCAGGGCCTGATTTTGAGATAACAAGGTCCAGCCCTTCCAACATTTGAATTTTGATTTTTTCTAAAGTTTGGGTTTCTTGCGGTATTACTTGGTTTACCTTCCCAAGATGATTTCCTTTCGATAGTCTCCACTCTATCTCCAAGTTTTTCCATACCTTTGATGATTGCATCCAATTTTTGTTAAAATGCTGAAGGCTCTTCTTTGAAAGTTGTTCTTCTTTCAGCTCTTGCCCGATTTCGTTTAGCAATCAGGTTTGCCTCCACGCTAACAGCTATATTCTGCATGTCTGCTAAGCTTGAAGGGGCTCTTTCCCTCAGTTGATATGCCATGTCAGAATCAAATCCATCAGGGAATTTCAACAAGGCCAAATCAGGTGGAGGTCTAAGGTTCTGAGGAATAGCATTATAGACATTGTTGAACGTAGCACAATAGTCTTGGACGGTTTCTTATGGGCCTCTTTTCAAATTGTCATATCCTGTTAAAATGTGTAAAGGGTCTTTCTTCTTTTCCCATCTGTTTAAAAAAGATTGATAAGGAGCTTCTGAATTGGCTATAGAATTTACAGCAAGTGCTCTAAACCAAATTCTTACATCACCAGTTAGACATTGGACAAAGATCTTCATTCTCACATCATCATCATCATCATCAATTTCATAATTTTCAAAATAATCTTGCATTTTCTTAGTGTGTTGCTGGGCTGTATAGGAGCCAGTACCATCAAAATATGTGATTTTGCTCTGATAATCCTGAGGCATAGCCCCTGGATTGCCAGGCAACTGAAGAGGAGAATAACCGTTTGCAATATTTACAGGGATAAATGGGACTGCAGGAAGAAATAAGCAGCTGGAACAGTAGGAACAGCAGTGGAAATATGTGCAGTGGATGGGGGAGTGGAGAGGATACTTTGAGGTGTGGATGAGGAACTAGGAGAGGCTGTTGAAAGGACTGTTGTTCTCCCAGGGGTGAGCTCAGATTTTGTAGGGTTTTGATGAAGTATATCATGCTCTAAATCAGCAGATTTTTCTAGTTTTTCTTGTTTTCTAAGGGTCTTAGAGATCAAGTTAGGATTTTCAAAAATAGCTGGAGGATCTGGGTCAGGATTTGACCTGGTGTAACAAGTTTTCTTCTTTGGATCCAGCTTCTAAATGTGTTTTTTTTGGTATTTTCTGGGAATGTTTAGAGATCACAGTTTTTTTACAATATTCTACAGGAAGTTCTTTGAAATATAGGAGGCCTTGGGCTTTCCTTTGAATATATTGAAATAGGGAAACTGATCAAATCTTTGGGATAGCTGTTTAAAGCCTAAGGCTAGACTCGAGATTGACTGAAGCAACTTTTATTTACTCATGTAAATTCACAACAAGAACAGTTTCAAAGGCTACCTGGCTAACTTTAGGCTCCATCTGTAACTTTAGAAAATATACAGCAGTTACAAATAGTCATTCAGTCCCCAGTGGAGTCGCCAATGATGTTATCACTCAGGTTGTTCCCTGCCTCCAGAAGGGAATACGGCCGAGGTAACCACTAACCAATCTTTTAGCGGCAAATTCTAGCCAATATGCAACCAGAGAGGGCTCTCTCTTTATAATTTAGATTTGTTTTGTATATATGTTAGGCTAGTTATGAAGCACAAGTTTTGTTTAGTGTTTGGAAGATGACATTCAATAGAGCAAGGTTGTAATGTGAGAGAAGTTCAGACCATTGGGTTGATGGAGTCTAATGGAAATAAACCTCTGGGTATGGTGTCTTTGGCAATAGGAGAATTACAGAGCAAGATAATCAAACATAGAAACAATTTTCAAGCTGGAATAAGGTGAAGTGGAGTCAGGGAATGAAAGGCATTTAAGAATCTTTCATTATGCTAACAGAAATTGTATAAACATAATCAGGGAGCAATTAAGAATTCCTTAATTATATTTAAAATGAAAGAACCAGGGAGACAAGAGCAGTGAAGAATCCTTGCCTATGCCAGTCCTGTAGAAAACATAAGAAATTACAGGAATTGAACACAGAGTACAGCAAAGTAAATTCAGTGTTATCCTTCTTTCCTGTAACTTAGAGCATGATATTTAGATGGTAAATAAAACACAATCATAGCAACATGAGAGTATAGAAGACTTATTGATCCATGCATTAACACGAGAATTCTGCAATATATCCTTCCACCATTGATTCCATAACCAGCAAATTCACCAGCAAAGCATTCCAGCAATCTTTTATTTCAGAAGAGCTCTCAAAATATACATCACAGGTCCAGAATGATATTCACCAGCCAACAATAATACATATCTTGGGGAGTTTACAAAATATCCCATAGGAAGAAATATCAGGTAATAAATTCATCCATCTACTCTGGCAAAGGCAATAACTGATGTGGAAAAAACCACGCAAAAATGAATGAAGGAATAATTATGCTTGTACAGGTCGGCTTAGGTTTTCCGCTATTGTTGAATTTTTTGGCTTAAGTAGTCGACTGATAGCCGTTTCTTTGATTTGCGTCCCTGATCTGCTGTCATTTGCCACATGTGCCTGAGTTTGTCTCAGCGCCTTTAGCACGAATTCCTTCCTTTATCGATTTGATTTTCTGATAGATGACTTCTGTATTTAAATTTTCTATTATGCAGCAGATCAAAAAAGAGTATTTGAATTACCTTGGCAAAACCTCAAGCATGCTCTCCCACCATTGATTTGTAGGCAGCTAGTGTCTCTGTAGCTTAATCAATGTTTCATCAGCTTCAGTGTATGTGTAGTAATTTTGCTGGACCTCAAAAAGATGGTTTATATCATGTTCATTATAAAACAAATTTTCCAATTTGTCATACAAAACCTGTCCTGAGGGAGGTGTTGTCTCTTCAGTGCTGCTTGATGATGTTGTGATTTGATTTGTCATATAGGTATTTACCCTTCGAGCATATTGTTCATGTGTCAACAGTCTTCCACTGCTGGTCAGTAAGCTGGGCAACCCCTTGCTCTGCAACACTGCAAACTTTTGCCTGAAGATATTTATTTCTTCTTGCATCTCTTGGCACTTTCTCTCCAAAGTCTACACAAAATTCCTCATGGTTAGAACCTTTTTCACTAACAGAATTATGTCTGTTCTGTTCCTGATATACAGAGTTGCTAACTGTTCCCTAGTATGAGAATTCAAAAAATGGATCATTTTGTTGGCTTCCTCAGGCTTTTTTGCCAATAATGTTCTGGCCTTTTGAGTCTCAAATTGAGTTATCCCAATCAACTCAATCTAATCATGAATGGTTTGGATTGTTGTCCATTGATCAGTGATGGACTGGCTAATTTTACTCCACAAAATTGTTTTGATTTCTGTTAAAGTCTTTTGAAGAGTAAGGTCCTTCTCCAGCTCCTTTATTCTTTTCTCCAAGGCCTTTACTTCCCTTGTCTTCTCATCCACAGCCATTTTTTATTTTTCATAATTCACCTCAATCTTGGCTAATTTTTTCTTTGGCTTCTTTTAATTTTGCCATTTGTAGTTCCAGAGCCTTTATTTCCTTCATCATTTCCTCCATACTCAGGCTAGTTCCTTGTTTTGCTGCTGTTGTAGTTGTTGTTGTAACTGTTGCTGAAGTTGAGGCTGGAGCTCAGGTACCTGTTGTTGATGTTGGATCAGTAGGAGGGACTGCTGTGGTGACTTTAGGAGGAGCAGTTCCAAGAGTTAGAGCTGTTTGAGCCGACTGAGAGGCCAGCTCTCCCTGTTTTTCTTGCAGTGCTGCCCCCAAGGCTTTCTCCGTTTCTAGCAATCTTTCATTCATCCTCATAAGTAAACTTACTACATCCTCCTCCTCTTTCTGCTGGGCTACTTATGTGGTTTGAGGGTGCATTGTAGCTGACATCCTGAGTTGTTTTCTGAGGGCGGCTATGTCTTCTTCTTTCTTCTTAATTAAAGCCTGTACGCCCTTGGGATCATTGGGATCATGTCCCAGCTCCATAATGATCTCCTCCAATGATTTGATTCTATAGTCCTTGGCTAATGAGGAAGCTTTCTCCAATTCCAATTGGGCAGAAGTATTATGAAGTGAATTTTGCAATCTGTGGTCCAATATTGCCTTATCTGCCAAGGTGGAGTACACCATTTCTCCAGTTTGTTTGTGTAACTCAATCTGGTCCATTGGGTGGATGTCTTTAGCAAGGACTTCCAGATTGGTTCTAATATAATCAGCAGCTGACTGGGGCTATTGTACTGTAGGCCTGAAATGACTGAGGGTCATTTTCCCTTATTGGATATCATAGGCTGCCATTAGCCTCTGTTGATTAGTAGGAGCCATTTTTAGTAATTGGTTATAGAGCTGGAACCTTACTGGCTCGTTTCTGGCCTTGATTTCAGTGAACGTCTTCTTGATGTCAGAGCCTTGCTAGCTCTGCTGCTTGGTGGATGTAACCTCCACACCTTGTTGTCTCTCTTGCTCCTGCTGAAAGGAGATAGTTGATGTTTCCACACTTGGAGGAATCCACTGTTTGGTTGTCTCCTCACCTCTTTGATTGCTTGCTATCTCCTCTGTAAATTCTTCCTCAGAGTAGGGGTTCAACCTTTGCTTTTTCTCTCCTTGTTGTTCTGTGGAGGCCCCTGTGGGTGTCTCTTCCTGCCTATCCCTTTTCTTGGCTCTTTCCTCATTGAGAGGAGTTTGTAAGACAGGGACTTCAGGTGCTTTTGCTTGTGTTGAAGGGGCTTGCCCCTGACTTTGCTCTTTTGTTGTATCTGGCCGGTCTGCCATTGTCTCCTGTTGCTCTGAATGTTGCACCTCCTTTCCTTTAGATGTCCCTGCCGGTGGAGCACTTTCTTGCGCAGGTTGTTGGAAATTTGTGGCAGATGATGTGCCCACTCCAAGGTGTCGAGGCAATGTGAAAAACACCTGTCCAACAGAGTCTAGGTTAAGTGTCTTTTCAAACTCTTTCATTTCTTTTTCTAATCTCTCTTCTTCAATAAGTTCCTCAACTAATGTGCCTTCTATCCACTCCTGTTGATTAGCATATTGTTCAATTTGAGGGATAATATAGTGCACATATCCTGTAAGCTTCTGTTTGACTCTCCTAAAGCTTATGAAATGTTCAGGGTCATATGGTGACCAAAGAAAACTTTGTTTCAGCTTAAGTTTGTCTCTCAGAATAGTGTCAGCCTCCTTCCATGCTTCTTCCCTTTTATTAAAGATAAAAGGGCCCAATTGGTGCCTTATCTTGAGCTATGCCTTTTTCATGGCACCATAGAAATGAGTCAAATCTGAACTACTAAATTTCCGGTAGTATTCCAGGGTGAAGAGTCTCATAGGGACATACTTTGGCAGTTTATAGGGAGCCAATTAACAGCCATAGATCCTGATCACTGTATGGTTTTGGTAAAAATACCAATCACCAATGTTGTATTCCTTTGAGAGGTGTAAGATTTTCTGCATTTCAGCAGAGAACCTGGCAGGAGGAGTTATTGACAACAAGCAAGTGGTTGGATATATGAAAAGGTCAATAAACTCACAATATGTATATGGGGAGCTACTAACATGATGGAATACTGAGGACCAAAATATTACAGACCTTCGCACCCCCTTCGCATCCAATTTTCTAAGGGGAACTGGGAAACTATCAGGTTAATAGTACAGCATCAAATGGTATATGTATGCAGTGTATTTGAACACTCTCTCTCTCTCTAAGTTCATGAACTGCTCATGAATTTTGTTAGATATATAGGTGGCATAATCATACTTGACAGCAGGGGGCTGTCTTGGAGCAAACATGGACATCAAAGCAAAGGCAGTCTCATCCACAATCTCACTTGTTCTGAATCCCAGGATGTAGGAAATCATGTCTATGAGCATTTTTCCAGCCTCACTAAACCAGGCATGGTGATAGGGAATTTTGTATCTGGAGTAGCAATCTGGTGGCATAAACAGCTTGGCAATTCGGTCAACTTCTGCAGAGGACAACTTGGAGGCTTGGTCCAGCAAATTTTTCATGGTGAGAGGGACCAAATGCTGAGCTGGCTCGAAGTGCAGCATCTCATATATAGGCTGAGGGGTGATATAAAAGAGAACATTTCCAGAAGGGTCCATCACTGCCCTTTGAGAAGGCTCATAATTAGCAGAGCATTGATGGATGAGGTCAGGGAAGACATTGACTGAAGGCAGATAGTATATAGGCATATTAGACTCCCAGATTCTAAATATGTCAGTTTTGTTCTTATGAATATTCCTTATTTCACAAAAATCTTGCAGGCGATACTTTTGACCCTCCATGTCATCAATCTGGAAATCCCTTTGAGCAAGAGGTAACCATTCCAACTGCTTATGAGGTGCATTCAAGGGTGCAATGTTTAGGGCCACTGTAGCCTCCATGATTCACTATGTTTATAATTAGATTTTGAGTCTGTGTCTCAATAGGAAACAGAGTACTGACAGTGGGCTTTTAACAAGAATTCTGCAATTTGAGTTCTGTATGAAAATTGCCTTACTGAGTAAAACTCAAAGGGAGGCAGAGTCTGCAGAGTTTTTGAATGAGGAGGCTAAATAACAATGGAAAAAGTGTGGCTTTTGCAGGTGTTTTTGGTGGTTTTGCAGGCAGACATGAGCTCGACTTCAAGTTTTAATGGACAATTTATCAGAGGGCTACAGAATTAGCAGGTTTTGCCCGAAAACACGGTCAAACAGTGAGTTAGAGCGCAGAGGCTTGCGGGCAACAGTGTACTCGAGTGGAATTTAGCTCTCTTGGTGATCTTAACATAGAAATAACGTAAAAAACAGGGTTTATGGGTGATTGACAGGTAAATACCTGTTTTTTGAGAGTTTGGTGCGAAATGCAGTTGTAGAGTGAGCTGGGGGAGTCGGGTTTGCAGGTTGAACTTGCCTGGGTGGCAAAGTAGAGTGCTAGTGCGAGTTTGAATGTAATGCCCATGCACATTCGCCGCAACCAATAAAACAAAAATAAACCAAAAACCGTGAATATCTCGACTTTTGACAAAATTTGGGTCTTTTTGGCGCTTTTTTGAGATGACGTCATCATGACGTAGCTTTGTCGCGTAGCGGGGTACAGGAAGTGACATGGTTGATGAGGTGGATGGGTGATGGGGCAGATACGATGGAGGACATAATGGCGGGGGTGCTGACGCAGGCACAGACGTGGTGGGTGACATGCGCGGCAGGGACAGAAGGCGGTAAATGGTTTCCATCGGACCGCTTTTGGTACGGGGGTGGTTTATGTCAGAGCGGGCCCGATGCAATGGGAATGAGACACGCGTCCCGGGGTACGGCTGGAAAACCGCTTTCCATCGGGCGCTAACTCTCATACACCGGGGCGGCTCTGATATCAATGCGGGCCGTTGGATCTGGAGGGTGCGATCCAACAGTTGACGGGATGGCGAGTTAACGGCGGTTTAAGGTACGGGGCCCACATTAATGTTTGGTCATTAATCATTGTTTGGCGGGGATTAAACCTTAGGTTAGGGGTTAAACAAATGTGGTTATTTAACTAATCAAATATTAATTAAATCCTGATTTAATAATGCGCGAAGGGTTTATGATATGGTTTATGTGGGCGGGTTAGGGATGGTTATTCATTTAACGGGGGGTTAAATAAACTCTAATGATGCAGAGGGCTATTATAATGTTTCAGATAAACGTTATAATTCCTTAAATTTGCACTGTATGGCTATAGTTTCCAAGGGTAGGGATATCATACATTTTTTGGGTTTTTTGATGTATTTTTATATATAATAGGGGAGGGGAAATATAAATGGGAGTTATATAATAGGGTTAGCATGTTAACATGAATATAGAGGCAAATGCTAGGTGCATGAAGTTGAATCACCTAGGATTTAGGGTGTTAGGAGAAATAGAACTTTACACAAGAAATGTGGCTTTTAGCTCTTAAGTAAGCCTGAAGTTTTACTTAAGTTTTCCAAAAATGGAGTGAAGTTAAGAGCTTGGGCAGATCCCAATCTCTTTAAGGGATGTTAGTGAATATTTATTGTGAGGGAGGAGAGGGGAAGTTAGACATGCAACATCTGATCTGTCATCACACCTTTGCCATGGCACTTGAAATATCCATGAAGTAGATCATATTGAAAAAGATGACACTGTTAATAGACTTGTTTCTGCAACTTCAATCTACTTACCCATTGTACAATTCCTAACATTTTTTCTTCATTTTGATTGGGTGCACTTGAACTTGAAAACCCTAATTTTTCTCTTTTCTTTTGACTGCCCTCCTATCTAGATCTACCCTTATTTCCTCCAAGGGCTCAGATTAAGCAGTTGAGACCCTTTGCTTCTCTACTTAGCTAGTGATCTTCCAAGATTGAACTGTTTGGACAGACCTTCATTCTCTATTCTATAGCAGGAAATTTAAATATGGACTGGCCCAGATTGAACTGTTGGGCCATCCATCAAGTGTGTTAAAAACAGTGTTTGCACTTTGTGAACTTGCTTTACACAAATAAGATAGTAGTGGAATTTTGACTGGCCACTTTCCTAGTCTTTCTTTGGGGTTCATTTTCCTTTTCTTTTGTTGACCAATTCATTCTTCTTGCCCTTTGATTTTTCTTTTAGGGCATACCCTCTTTACATTTTTTAATTCTCTTTATCTATATACAAAATATGGAACCCTTGCAGCATGGGAAGGATGATCATATTTGGCACTTCCATAGTCAATCATGAGAAATGATACCTATTGGTATAGGAACCTAACACATCCCACAAGTGCAACGGTACGCCCTGATCATGTAACATCGCTCGTTTAGCTCCCACAATAATTTGTTCTTCCTTTCATCCACCCTATTCTGTGGTGGGTTATGAGGTGCTATTAACTCTCGTCGAATGCCTTCTGATGCACAGAAGTTCTTGAGCTCATTCGACACATTTTCTCCATTATTATCGCTTTTAAGAGCTTTAGCTTTCCTACTAGTATCTTTCTCGACAAGTGCTTTAAATTCAAAAAATTTAGCTAACATCTGATCTTTCTTCTGCATGAAGAAAATCCACCACTTGCACAAAAAATCATCAACAATTATTACATTATACATGTGCTTGGTCGTGGATTATGTCGAGAACATCCAACAAACATATGAGTGAACTCTATCAAGGATCGCTTGCACTCGACTGTCTTTATCATGAAAGGAAGCTTTGGTGTACTTCCCCAATGTACACCCACTACAACAAAACCCTGTGAATAGTGTCTCTTTTTGCTTCCTTTTTTGAGTCTAGAGCCCATTTTTGGTGTTATTTGTGTCCATTTATCAAGTGTGGTGCAAAAATTGATGCAAAGTTTGCATCGAGTTTTTCACCAAGTTTAGCACCAGGTATTGTAATAGGTTTTGCACTAGATCTTACACCAGGTTTTACGCCAGGTTTTGTGCCAAGTTTTGTGCCATCCTTTACACCATGTTTTTCATCAATTTTGGCACCTAATTTTGTTTCACCAACTTTTTCATCCACTTTTTGCACCTACACTTGCATCAACTTTTGCATCATCTCTTTCATCCTCTTTTGCATGATTTTTTAAATCATTTTTTGCATCCATTTTTGCATCATTTCTTGCATCCCCTTTCTGCCAAGTTTTGCATCAAGGTTTCTGTCTAGTTTTGCATCTAATTTTTCATCTACTTTTGTTGCATCCATTTTTACATCTTGTTTTGCATGCATACTTACATCCTCTTTTTCATTTGTTAGTGTGTCTACTATTGCATCCAATTTTCTTGTGCCATAATTTGCACCTAGTTTGGCACCTCCCTTTGCACCCATTTTTGCTTCTAAATTTACATCCATGATTGCATCCTCATATACATCTAGGTTTTCATCGACTTTTACATCTATTTTTGCATCCCTTTTTATATTTACTTTTACGTCAATATTTGCATCAGGTTTTGTGTCTCATATTGCATCTACTTTTACATCGGATTTTGTTGCATCAACTTTTGCATCCTATTTTGCATCCATTGTTGCACCCATGTTTATGTCCACTTTGGCATGCCTTTTTTCATCTTCATTTTCTTCTTTTTTTGCATCTATCATTACATCCACTTTTGTTGTGACACATTTGTCCCATGTTTTGTACTTACTATTGTAGCCATGTTTGCTTCCAATTTTGCATCCTCTTTTGCATCAAATATTGCATCTATTTTTGCATCCACTTTTGTGTTGGGTTTTGCGTCTCATTTTGTATCTTCTTTTGCATCTACTTCCATTGCATCAATATTTTGCATCCAATTTTGTTTCTCTTGTCGCATCCACTTTTACATCCCTTATTGCACCTTGTCTTGCATCTCAGTTTGCATCTTTTTTTGTGTCTATTATTACATGCACTTTCTCATCCACTTTTGTTGTGCCATATCTTGTGCCTATCGTTGCAACCCAAATTTTCTTCCAATTTTGCATCCATATTTGCATCTTCTTTTGTTTCCTAGTTTGCATCAAATATTGTTTATGTTTTTTGCATCTACTTTTACATCCACTTTTGATGCGCCCAATTTTGCATCTAATTTTGTTTCCACTATTGCACCCATGTTTGGTCCATGTTTACATCGCTTTTTGCATCCAATATTTCCTCCTTTTTGCATCCAAGTTTGTGTCCTTTTTTTTGTTCGTTGTTGTATCCACATTTGTTTCACCAAAATTAATGCTAAGTTTTATCCCTACTATTGCATCCATGTTTTCTTCCATTTTTTCATCCATGTTTACATCCTATTTTGTGTCCAAGTTTGCATCAACTATTGCATCTACTTCTTCATCCACTTTTGTGTCAATTTTTCTGTCTTGTTTTGCATCTATTTATGTTGTGTCCACTCTTCATCCAATTTTACATCTATTGTTGCCTCCGTTTTTTTGTTCACTTTTGCATCCCTTTTCCAACACTCATCATATTTTTTGCATTCATGATATTTCTTATGACATTGACAATTATGAACAACTGACGACAATGTCAATAATTATGACAATGATGATAATGAAGATGATGGCAATGACATGAATTTTGATTATTATGATAATGACAATGATGATAAAGACGATGGGGGTTACAATGACAATGATGATGATGATAACAATGATGACGATGCTAATGACCTTGGCCAATCTTCCCAAATTTTAAATGTTTTCATGGTCATAATCATAATCATTATCTTTGGCATCGTCTTCCAAGTCATCATCATCTAATCATCATTATCATTATTTTCAACTTGGTCATCATCAACAACAATAATGGCATGAATGATTATTATGATGTTCATGATGAAGATGACAACAATGATGATAGAAATTACATTAATTGTGATGATGAGGATGGTGAAAATTATAATGACGATGATCATGGTAGTGATGATGATCATCATCAGTCATCTCTCAAAAATAAATTTGTTATTTCTTTTGCATATATCGTGTGTCCTAATAACCCTTTTCAAGCACTTGTAACATTTTTTGGGTTGATGATATTTCTTATGACACCTATAATTGTGAAAAATTGATGACAATTTCCATAATGGTGTTGCTGCTAATGATGATGATGACGACATGAATGGTGATTATGACGATAATGCAATGATGTGATGATGATGGTGGTGGTGATGATGATGATAATGAAGATTATGACACTCCCTCTAAACTAGGGAGGTACTCATAATGAGACAAAAAAGTACTCTCAAGTTGAAATATTCATATAAGAAGGGATCTGGATTGATAAGCATCAATGATGATTTACATCATCATAGCCAACATTGTCAAAATAGAAAGGCCTTGACTAACAAGTTATATCTCTCCATTAGATTAGAGCACAATGTTGGGAGGCATAAATTTGGACAACACTGCCCCTCTAGGCACTTACCCCACCTGGATGTTCACCAGGTATGTCCTCACATCATCATTTCCTAATCCACTATCATAATATTTGACACCAAGAAATTTTGATCCTCATGACTATTATTATCTTGGATTAATGTACTTGGCTTATGGCGGTTAGTACTAGTCAAAGTACAAATTATCTAAGAATATTGGTCCCGAATCTTTATCCAATCCACCATTCTCCCTACTGGTGTCTTTACAAGGCTTATGACTGTTAGTCATGGCCATAGTACATGACACATGGATAATATGGTGTCCACCCTCACTCCCTCCCAACCGGGGAGGAGACATCCACAAGCATAAGCGTTTCTCAAGAATACCCATCATTTTCATAGAGAATAACATCATTAGTTTAATTTCATTGCATGATGCCTTTATGATTAAGCATTCATAGATTTGTGGAAAATTATTTCCCCTTTTTTCATTTGTGATTAAAGAAAATAAAAAAGTGAAAGCCAGAATCATTAAAGATACACTATAATGATTCATCTAAGTCTAAACTCTAAGGTTGAAATGAAAATTCATGTAAATGCCATATCTATGAGTTGTGCCAAACTTATGAAAACCTTATTCCCTAAGTCCTATATATAAGAAAAAGAAAAAGAAAGAAAAATAAGGCCGAATTAATGGTAACTCATGTATTCACTCCCTCTTTGGAAAACATATGAATATATACACTCTTAGTCACACTTGATCACATGTTTGTGATGGTTAAATCAGGAATTCCTCTTTTCCCTTGCATTTTCACTTCATCATTTAAGCACGTAATTGAGGATCTAGGGAATGTTTGTTGCCTAAGGGTTTCATGTCTACTCTTGGTTTACTTACGTCACACTATGGTCAATTTATGTGACGGAGTGAAATACTTAACTTTGTGGAGTTATTAGAACAGTGTATTAAGTTAGTCACCACACACACATGTATTACATCTCATTTATCCACATGTGTGGGTTGGAGACTCATTGCTTGAGAACTTTAATGGATACTACTTTAGGGCTTTGATGGTATAGCTCACAAAATCTGTTGGTAAAAATTGTGATTCATCCTTTCCTTTCCTCGAGACACTTGATAATATTGAAGTCACTCCCAATAATCTATGGAGATGGGGAGTATAAATTACTTGTGCTGGAAATAGAATTAAGAAATAGAGGTTTTCCATTTGTGATATTGGAGTCATAGACATTAGATACATGGTAGTAGTCCTCGATGTCAATTAACTAAAATTTTATTGTCATAATGTGAAAAGAGGTAAACATATTGGTAATCTTGATGTCCTGATCGTTCCAAATAATAGCCATTCCACCCAAGTATCTCTAAGCATCAATCACTACTACTTGGAAATTTCTCCCACATTTGCTAATTATATGAGGTAGAAACTCACTTGATATTTTTGTTTCTTATATCAACATTATTGATGGGTGATTTGCATACCATTTTTCTTTTAGGAGTCTTTTTTTTCCCTTACTATTGAAGCCCCTCAAGTTCCATGAGACTTTTTTCATGGGGAATTTACACATAAAGGAAGTATAATGTGACTAAAAAAAATGTTTCAAGATTTAAGTTCTTGGACAATGCCACTTCATGACTCCCATACTTCCTTAACGTGGGACCGAATGGTGAAGTTGATGGCCTTAAGGGAAATTGACCAATGAAAATCTCAAAAAGAGGTGGCTTTTGACTTTATCACATACAAGTTAATATACTAAAAAATATATCCATAACAATTTCATCAATCAATGAATCATTAAAAACAAATACCTAAAACAATTTCATCAAGTAATGAATCATTACATTATAAAATATAATCTATAAACCATTTGGGAACAGTTTGCTAAACCATGCTCAAAACCAACATATTTAATATTAATATTTAACAATAATATGGACAATCACATTTTCATAAATTAAATAACATGTTATCAAGCCTAAGAAATGTCACTAATAGAAAACTAAAAATCATGCAACTAATGGGAGTGACCACTCAAGGCCACCATAAGACAAATAATCTATTAAGACCAAGATTAATGGGGACAAAGATCTACAAAGGACAAAGGCAAACCTATTTTATCTTTATTGTTTTATTAGGTGCAAGTTGAACATCTCAAGATATAATGAAGAGAATAAGTACTTTTATTGGATTAAGAAAACCCAAGCTTTTTCTAAAACTTATCAAGGAAGAGATGTATAATACCCATATGAGCGACACAACATATGGGATTAAGTTACTTTATTATATAAAATTTAAAGTTCTATCATAAAATCACAAAGCATGAATGGAATGTTTAAAATCCATTTTTATAAAAACAAAATATAATTTATTTTATTAAAAAAAATACCTAAAATTAAATATATTTTTTTCTAAAATAAAAATAAAAATAAATATATATATATATATATATATATATATATATATATATATATATATACTAAAACTAAATATATATTAAAAATAAAAACTAAAATATAAGCAAATAATTTTTTATTTTTTTTAATTTAAAATATTTTTTAGATTTTTTTAAAACTTCCCTCCATTCTAAGAAGCAAAAATAATAATAGAAATAAGGACGAATCAAAAATCTTCCTTTCCCTGGTAAGTGTTTCCCACCATTCATTCCACTCACTCGAGTTATTTCATAAAACAAAGATAAGTGTTATTTCACACTCTTTGGCAAAGCCTATTGAGCTTCGCCTGTGATATATGTATTCCTTGATGGAGTCCTTGATATATTGATCAAGTTTTGATTCCTTTGAGATTAATTAGAGAAAATAAAACATGAGTACTCTTAATTCCAAGTTCAATGCTTCTGATGGTGTACGCAAGGCAAGGGAGGGGTTGTTATCGTGGTCATAAATCCAAGTTCGTTGTCTCTGATGGTGGACGAGGCAAGCGAGGGGGTTGTGGTCGTGGTTGTGGTTGTGGTCGTGGATTTTCTCTTTTACATTATATTTAGGGAGTTCAAAGCAATTTGAATGGAATCATTTTCGTCACTAGGTATAATGGATTAAGTGTCGTATGGATAAAATGAAGTAATTATTGTTGGCATTATGGCACAGGTTTGGAGCTATGGCACAGGTTTTGTCCTTGATGGCAACTCTCTTTGATAACAGAGCTCAGTTCAGGCTTTCAGAATGAAGGAAAAGACATATACGCAGGTTCATCTAGACGAAGATGTGTATACACGCGGGTTAGACATTACAAAGGCGCGTATGCGTATACACACACTTTCATGCAAAGAAAAGTGTGTATACGTTGGAAAACTTACCTTTGGTCCATGGTAGTTAGTCCTTGGTACTTGAACCTATGGTTTTGGACCATGGTATCTCGTCAGAAGTGTTGATCCCAAGTATTGGGCCCGTGGTATTGTGTTATTATGGTTTTGGACCGTGGTATTGAGAAAGGCCTAAGACTATAAAAGAGGAAGGAGATCATTTGGCAAAGCATCTTTCGAATCAATTGAATATCTAACATGTGCTAGATCTGAAACTTCTGTGATTGGGGTTATGGGGTAGATCTGGATCTGAATGAAGGAGGAACCTAAGCGCATAAAGAAGGATAAGATCTATTGATGGGTCATAATCTTTAAAGCTTGAATGATAGTATCTTTTTATGATTTTGATCTGTTCTGTGAGGCGCACACTTGATCTATAAATCTGATAATCTGGGTTATTTAGCATTTCACTATTTGAAAGAGTAAATTATCCTTTATAGATCTATACGCAGGTTCAGTGAAGCGAAGGCGCGTATACACGCTGGTTCAGTGAATTAAAACAGCGTATACGGAGGTTGTTCCATACGCAGAAGCGTATGCATGCAGGTTTCAGGTTATTGAAGTAGCGTATATCTTTTGAGTTGTGATCTAGCTACCTCTGTTTATTGCTGCAGTGTTTTGGGTTCAGAATTTGGTGTGTGGTTGCTGTTACTATGTTTTGGGTACAGTTGTTAGAGAAGTATCTACTTGATTCAGTTCTAATTGGTGAAAAGGAGGTTGTTTGATGCAGAAATTGTTTATGATTGTTTGATGTTCATGGATCCAGTCTGAAAATTTATGAAATGTGGTCCCTGGAAGAAAGAGAAGGTTGTAGCCTTCTGTAGGCCAACACCTACGTACTAGTATCTTAGCTAGTGCAAGAGCTAAGGGGGTTGTAGCTCCCTTCCAGGAGAAGCTGGAGAATGAGAGAGGGTTGTAGCTCTCTGCAGGTTGCAGCCTGCATATTGTTAAAGGACTGCACCAGTACATTGTAAAAGAAGTTTCTAATTTAAAGTAAGATAGAGACGAATTGCAGCAGGTGGTTTTCACCCATATTGGGTTTCCACCTTATATCTTGTGTTCTTGTGTGTGATTGTCTTTCTGCTCTGTTTTATTGTTTCCGGTTACTGGTTATTTGATTCTGAAACACAGATTAACAATCAGCATCAGAAAGATAAAGTAAATTAAGAGTTTGCTTTGTATACGCAGGTTTCCTTATGCATAGTTTCGTATATACGTGGTTTTAATTAACTAACGTAGCGTATATCATTTGATTTTGAAAAAGGAATATTTGACTTGATAATACTGATTCACCCCCCCTCTCAGTATTATTTCCAACAATTGGTATCAGAGCAGGTCCTTCAGAAGAAGCTTGATCGCTTGAAGGAAGATCTTTCATCATGAGCAACTACAAGAGGGGAGCATCAATCAGGCCACCGATTTTTGATGGGAAAAACTTCTTATATTGGAAGGTAAGAGTTAATGCCTATCTTCAATCTCTTGGTACAGAAGTCTGGGATATCATAGATACAGGGTATACTTTTCCATCAGCAACTCCTACAGATCCGGTTGAGAAGAAGAAATATGAAACAAATGAAAAGGCGGTCAATACTCTATTAGGATGTCTATCTCAATCAGAATTTGTCAAGGTTATGCTGTATAAATCCGCAAAAGAAATATGGGACAAGATTGTTCTGAGCTATGAAGGAGATGATCAGGTAAAACGAGCAAACTTCAAACGAATTCAGTATGAAAATCTCAAAATGTACAATGATGAAAGTGTGGCTAACTATTTCCTTCGTGTAGATGAGATTGTTAATTGTATGAAAAACTTGGGTGAAGAAATAAAAGAGGCTGTTGTGGTTGAAAAAGTTCTAAGATCTTTGTCCCCTAGGTTTGAATCTAAATTTTCTGCAATAGAAGAAAAAGAGAATCTACGAAACCTTACCATGTCACAGCTGAAGGGAAATTCTAACTGCTTATGAAATGAGGAAAGGAGGACCATCAAACAGGAGAGAAGCTGCCTTCAAGGCTTCAGGAAAAGGAGACTACTATGAGTCAGGACACGTGTCAGAAGAAGAAGAAGAATCAAATTTTGTCAAAAACCTTCAACGGGGTGCTAGAAGATTCCGAGGTAAGTTACCTTTCAAATGCTTTGCTTGTGGAAGAGCCAGTCACTATGCTGCCAAATGTCCTCATAAGGATAAGATTGGCAAGGGGAAAGAACCTGTTAGATGGAACAAGAAATAGAATGCAAATAATAAAAGCTATTACACTCATGAAGATAGTGATGGACTTTCAAATAGTGATGAAGATGAACAAGGTAATAATTATAAACTTTTAATGGCTTTTGAAGATGATGATTACATGGATGCTATAGATGAAGAAGGTTTTTATGAAGAAATTTCTAAACTCAAAGTTTGTTTAGAAGAGAAAAATATGATCATTGATTCTCTACAATGTCAACTGGCTGAAAGGGAAAAACATTATGAAAAATTGGAATGTGAAATTGTTGGTCTTAGAAAATAGATTGAGAAAACAAAAGCTCTTAATATTAAATTTGTTAAAGGATCTGAAACTCTGGATGAGATTATCAAGACAGGTCTGGGATATAATGGAGAAGCATCACAAGCTTCCACTTCCAAAAGTTATCTTGATGCAGCAAGGAGGAGCGAGCAAAGGCCTAATAGACATCATCAGGTAAATCAGGGACAGTTTTCCTCAAGAATGAACAAAGACTATCAGGAAAATCGGGGACAATCTACTTTAAGGACAAACAGAAGCTACAACCAGCCACAGGTAAAACCTTCTCAATTTGCCTCAAGAATGGATGCCAATAGAAACTATAATCATTTGGCTGGTAGATTTGAAAATCACAGGAGTTTCGTCAATGGCCAATGTTTCTCTTGCCATAAATTTGGCCACAAAGTTGCTCAATGTGTTACCTATAAGACAATCATGACTAGAGAAGCTCAAAAACAAAGAAGTATGACTGGGATTACGAAAAGGACCTCTAACAACTTTTCGGCCCTTGAAAATGAAATTGAATGTTCTATTTGTAATAACTTCGGTCATGAAGATTCTGAATGCAGGAGAAGGTTTCGGCAGACAAACAAACAAGCCTCAAGCACCAAGACATGGAGAATAAAGGAACCACAACTAGAAAGATGTGGGATAGCTTTTTATGCAGAAGGAAATGAAAATCTATGGTACATCGACAATGGATGTTCGAAGCATATGACAGGTGATAAAGAGAAACTTGAATCATATAGTGTTTTAGAAAAGGGAAAGAAAGTTTCTTTTGGAAATGATACCCCTGCAGTCATAAAAGGAAGAGGCACTGCTCAGTTGAAAGAAAAGGTCAAAGATGGAAATGTTTTGTATCTTGATGGCTTGAAGGATAATCTACTGAGTGTCAGTCAGATGTGCGATCAAGGAACCAAGGTAATATTTCGATCAAATGAATGTAGTCTTCATGATCTTGATACAGGAAAAACAGTGATCAAAGGTAGAAGAACTCCAAATAATTTATACATATTTGAAGAAGGACAACAACAATGCTATTTGAGCAAGGATGATGAACACTGGTTATGGCACCGGAGGTTGGGGCATCTAAGCTTTTCACAAATAAGGAAAGCATGCAAATACCAGGCAGTTCGTGGTCTTCTAGATATCAAAATTCCAGACAACACAATATGCAAATCATGTCAGTTTGGTAAGCAAACCAGAACTAACTTCCCTGAGAAGGAAGGATCAGCTAGTAGGCCTCTTGAGCTAGTCCATACAGATGTATGTGGTCCATTTAGGACAAGGTCACCTCGAAGAGAAGAATACTTTATATTATTCATTGACGACTTCTCCAGGATGGTTTGGTTAGGACTTATGAAGCACAAAGACGAAGCATTCGAAAAATTCAAATCCTTCAAAGCCTTGGCTGAAAACGAATCAGATCACAAAATTAAGTGCCTCAGGTCCGACAGAGGTGGGGAGTTTACCTCAAATGAATTTTTCGATTTCTGTGAAGAACATGGAATAAGAAGGGAATTCTCTATAGCTAGGACTCCTCAGCAAAATGGAGTGGTGGAAAGGATGAACAGAATGGTCCAACAAATGGCTCGTGCTATGCTTGATGAGTCTGGAACTCCCGCAACCTTCTGGGGTGAAGCTGCATTTGCTGCGGTTGTTATTCTCAACAAAACAAATGTCCGAGTGAACAGCACTCAAACTCCTCATGAGCTCTAGTATGGTGAGACTCCTTCAGTAAAGCATTTCAAAATTTTTGGAAGAAAATGCTATATTAAGAATAATGATGAACAGCTTGGAAAACTTGAACCTAGAGTAGATGAAGGCATTCTCCTTGGTTATTCTCCCCACAGCAAAGCATATAAGTGTTACAATAAAAGACTTGGAAAAATTGTTGATAGCATTGATGTAGTGGTTGATGAAAAGGGATACATTCCTAGGCAAGTAAATTATGAAAATATCAAAGAGGATGAAGACTACTCTCCAAATTAGATTGATGATGAAGAAGAACCTCAAGAGGCACCAAAGGAATAGATAAGGATAGAAGAGAAGACTCCATCCAGGTATGTTCAGAAGAATCATCCAGAATCTCAAATTTTGGGGCAGAAAGAGGCAGGTATACAAACAAGAAGAACAATTGCAAAAGCCTCAAGCTATTTGGCTTTGCTCTCCTCCACTGAGCCACAAAATGTAAAAGAGGCATGCAAAGATGAATGTTGGGTCAAGGCAATGGATGAAGAACTTGAGCAGATCGAAAAGAACAACACTTGGGAGTTGGTCCCTAGACCAAAGGATAAGAATGTCATAGGAACAAAATGGATCTTCAAGAACAAGTTGAATGAAAATGGGGAAGTTATTAGAAACAAGGCCGGACTTGTTTGTAAAGGGTATGCTCAACAAGAAGGAATAGACTTTGAAGAAACTTTTTCTCCCGTTGCTAGACATGAGGCCATCCGAATGTTCCTTACTCTCTCAAGCTTTCAAAAATTCAAAGTATTTCAAATGGACGTGAAATCAGCCTTTCTAAATGGAGACTTAGAAGAAGAAGTGTACATTGAGCAACCAGATGGTTTCATTCTTGGGAATGATCCAAATCTTGTATGCAGACTTAAGAAGGCCCTCTATGGTCTTAAACAAGCTCCAAGGGCGTGGTACTATCGTTTGGACAAATACCTTCATCAACAAGGTTTTTCAAAAGGATCAGCAGATAGCAATCTTTATATAAAAATTGAAAATGACAAATTGCTAATACTTGTTGTGTATGTAGATGATATTATCTTTGGCAGCAATGAAGAAGCTGTGAGTCAAAGCTTTGCCTTGGTGATGTAAAAATAATTTGAAATGTCTTTGCTTGGAGAACTGACATATTTTCTTGGATTGCAAATCCAACAAAATGAAGGCGGTATCTTTTTGTCTCAAACCAAGTATCTCAAGCAGATCTTGAAGAAATATGGCATGGAAGATGCAAAACCAGTATGTACCCCCATGGTTACAGGATGCAGCCTCAGTGCAAATGATGAATCAGCAGCAGTGCATCAACCAACCTATAGATCTATGATTGGAAGTCTACTTTATTTGACAGGTACCCGACCAGACATCATGCATGCAGTGGGAATAGTTGGAAGATTTCAAGAAAATCCTAAGGAAACTCATCCTCAAGCAGTTAAGAGAATCTTCAAGTACCTTCAAGGAACTTAAAACTATGGCTTATGGTATCCTAGAGATACAGATCTCACACTTCATGCTTATACAGATGCAGATTGGGCCAAAAGCATGGATGACAGGAAGAGCACAAGTGGTGGCGCATTCTTCATGGGTTCCAGATTAATATCTTGGTTCAGAAAGAAACAGAGTTCGATTGCTTTATCTACAGCTGAAGCAGAATATGTGGTTGCTGCATCTTGCTGCACTCAACTCCTTTGGATGATGCAGACCTTGGAGGATTTTCAAATCACTTGTACACCACCTATCTCCATCTTATGTGATAATACAAGTGCAATCAGCATTTCAAAAACCCAGTCATGCAATCAAAGACCAAGCACATACCGATCAAGTATCACTTTCTTCAGGAACAAGTGTTGGAACAAAAGGTCAAATTGGAGTATGTTCCTTCTAAGGAAAAAGTTGCTGATATTCTCACTAAACCACTGCCCAGGGAAACTTTTGAATACCTCAGACAGAAGCTGGGTGTAGTTGATGCATCATCTTGTTGTTAAATCTTGTCTGGTTCAGAGAAAAATGGGTGTACGTGAGTTACCTGAGGAGGATCTGCGTACATACACCGGTTTGTGCAGAGACAGTCGTGTATATAGAGGTTTGATGGATATCAGTAGGGACAAGCTCTGGTTGAATATATTCTGATATGGTTCTGACAGAGACCATTCGGCACAAGTTCAGGGGGAGCAGATAAATTTCTAATGATGCATTGTTGGCATTATCTTAGAAGCTTTTGGTTCTAAGCTATTGTTGAGTTCAAGTGGAACAAAGGCAGAGGGAGAACAGAAGGAAATCTTGGTTGTTGATCTGAATGGTGATTGAAAGATGCTGCTACTATCAGTTATTGGTGACTTTCATAAGCATTTCGTCTCTATGTCATGTATCTATTTTGTGTTATCTCTTTTATGGTGTCAAGGTCATGTAATGGCCTATTTTGGTTTCCCCACTATGCCTGGGATGAACATGTAATGAACTTGGTTATCATATGTAAATTTATGATGTATCCCCACTTGGTTGGGTGGATGATCCCCACTTGGTTGGGTGATGGATGTATGTATAGAGTCTTTTGGTGATAGGAAGGTCTTTTATGATGTATAAGTCATGGTTATTCTTGAATAACATATTTTTGCATATCTTGCCTACAGTCAGGGGGAGCATGGTCAGCACAGCAGGGCAGAGATTTCAGCATGTACTCAGGGGGAGCACAACCCTTTGCCCTTGATGACAAAGGGGGAGAATGACTTTGAGGATCTTGGGGTTGCCATCAAGTCCAAAGGGGGAGATTGTTGGCATTATGGCACAGGTTTGGAGCTATGGCATAGGTGTTGTCCTTGATGGAAACTCTCTTTGATAACAGATCTCAGTTCAGGCTTTCAGAATGAAGGAAAAGACATATATGCAGGTTCATCTAGACGAAGATGCGTATACACGCGGGTTAGACGTTACAAAGGCGTGTATGCGTATACACGCACTTTCACGCAGCGTGTATATGTTGGTAAACTTACCTTTGGTCCGTGGTAGTTAGTCCTTGGTACTTGAATCTATGGTTTTGGACCATGGTATCTCGTCAGAAGTGTTGATCCCAAGTATTGGGCCCGTGGTATTGTGTTATTATGGTTTTGGACCGTGGTATTGAGAAAGGCCCAAGGCTATAAAAGAGGAAGGAGATAATTTGGCAAAGCATCTTTGGAATCAATTGAATATCTAACATGTGCTAGATCTGAAACTTTTGTGATTGGGGTTATGGTGCGGATCTGGATCTGAATGAAGGAGGAACCTAAGCGCATAAAGAAGGATAAGATCTATTGATGGGTCATAATCTTTAAAGCTTGAATGATAGTATCTTTGTATGATTTTGATCTGTTCTGTGAGGCGCACACTTGATCTATAAATCTGATAATCTAGGTTATTTAGCATTTCACTGTTTGAAAGAGTAAATTATCCTTTATAGATCTGTACGCAGGTTCAGTGAAGCGAAGGCTCGTATACGCGCTGGTTTAGTGAATTAAAATAGCATATACGCAGGTTGTTCCATACGCAAAAGCGTATGCACGCAGGTTTCAGGTTATTGAAGTAGCATATATCTTTTGAGTTGTGATCTAGCTGCCTCTGTTTATTGCTGCAGTGTTTTGGGTTCATAATTTGGTGTGTGGTTGTTGTTACTGTGTTTTGGGTACAGCTTTCATAGAAGTATCTACTTAATTCAGTTCTAATTGGTGAAAAGGAGCTTGTTTGATGCAGAAATTGTTTATGATTGTTTGATGTTCATGGATCCAGTCTGAAAATTTATGAAACATGGTCCCTAGAAGAAAGAGAAGGTTGTAGCCTTCTGTAGGCCAGCACCTACGTACTAGTATCTTGGCTAGTGCAAGAGCTAAGGGGGTTGTAGCTCCCTTCCAGGAGAAGCTGGAGAACGAGAGAGGGTTGTAGCTCTCTGCAGGTTGCAGCCTGCGTATTGTTAAAGGACTGCACCAATACATTGTAAAAGAAGTTTCTAATTTAAAGGAAGATAGAGACGAATTGCAGCAAGTGGTTTTCACCCACATTGGGTTTCCACCTTATATCTTGTGTTCTTGTGTGTGATTGTCTTTCTGCTTTGTTTTACTATTTCCAGTTACTGGTTATTTGATTCTGAAACACAGATTAACAATCAGCATCAGAAAGATAAAGTAAATTAAGAGTTTTCTTTGTATACGTGGGTTTCCTTATGCATAGTTGCGTATATACACGGGTTTAATTAACTAAATTAGCGTATATCATTTGATTTTGAAAAAGGAATATTTGACTTGATAATACTGATTCACCCCCCCCTCTCAGTATTATTTCCAACAATTATTTGTGAGCATTTTTTCTTGAACAAACATTAAGATCTGTTTTATTATAGAGAGAAGTGCATACATTAAAAACAACTCAATATTTCATGTGACATTCATATTGTATGCGACTCATTTTTCATTAAAAACAATTTACTTTTTCATGTGACATTCTTTTTTTGTTAAAGTTTCTTCTATTTCTAATCTGAATTACAATTTTAATTTGAAATAAAGCTTCCAGTAACTCTTAATTTACCAATTGTGCATGGGCATCATAAGAAACATTCACAATATAATATGAAGAACACATGGGTACCTACTTCATATGCATTAAAAAATGCTTCTACTTCTTAATGTGAATTACAAGTGTAATCTTAGTTCCAATATATCTAAAACCATATTTTCATTTTATTTTCTAGTACTATTAAATTTTATTATGTCCTACCTCATTTTATGGTTAGCAGTGTAATAAAAATATGCTTTGTCCTATAGGATGAGTACTAACATGTAATATTGAATTTTTTTTCCAAAACGCTATAGGTAATGACCATGTAGATGATGACACAGACTATGTTTAGATTACATCATATACCAGAGACGATGATGATGATGATGGCGATGATGTTGGTTATGATTATGTGGATGATATTATCAAGATGGTCAGAATGATGATCATGGAAATGATCATGAGGATGATCTTGGCTATGATTTTCGTGGTGTTAGCTAGCCATGCGTTATTTTTTATATTTAGTTGGAATGTCTTAACATGGTAATCATACATTTGAATTTTAGTTGATTCGAATAATGATGATGATACTATCGGTACTATATTGTTACCATATGAATATGTTGAAAATTGTTTACATTTATTTTATGAAGAATTATTGTGTATGATGAGATTCCTATTTTTTATGGATGTTGTGAATTTATCTTAGAATAATGATATCTATGAAAAAAATTTATTTGGTAATCATAAATTAACTTTTAGTTGATTTGATTAAATATGATGATGATATTATCATTTTCATCTTATTATATTATGTATATATTGAAAATTATCAACATTATTTTGATATAGAATTATTATGATGTTTTTTTTAGAACGGAATCGGGAGGGTTTCTGAATGGAACGACCATGAGGGAGAACGACTTAATGGAATGGTTGAAGGGTATGGGGTACTGCAGCCGTCAGTCACCTGACCTGCAGCTATCCCCGTCAGCACCTCGGAACCCGCCCTACTCTTTTTACCTCCTCACTTTTACGGATCCATGGTTTTTACTTTATTTTGTTTTTCACTGAGGAGGGTAACGAGCTCATAGGTCGCTCTCTGTTCTACATTCTACCGGAGGTTTTCTTCATGTTACACTCACCTATCACTAGAACCTACTCCCTGGGGTTTTCTCTCTACAGTTACGGTTTCTTTTCCTGTTGGTACTGGTTTTCTGTCAGCTAGCTTGTTCGAGGCATTTTGCCCATATTCTAGTGCAACCGTCGGCATTGATATTGACACTGTTGATTATTCGAAGGATCCGCTGGAGGAAGGCTCCATCTGGTAGTCCATGTATGCCGCCTCTGAAGGTATGTTAAATTTCAGTGGAGGGTTTTTTGGTAATTTCGAAGTTTTTCCACAGCCCTCAGATCCCGCTCACACCGCCTCTATGCTGCCGGAGGAACCCTCATCTTGGCCGCCTTTCTCTTCGCCATCCCCGGCTACCCTGGGCTTTCTCTCTGATTGTATCAACCCATCCCATGATCTCGCGGGCCCGTCATCCGCACCGTCGGCCCTCTCATTTGTGCCTTTGACAGAAGCCCCTTCTACTACACCCCCGACTGTCGACCCCAACCCGTCCTCCGCTCGTGCTATCCCCTCGGTTGTTTCTCCTCTGTTCCCCCTCTTTCTGAGGCCATCCCGAATTTTCCCTCTAACCCTATCCCCTCTTTCGAGGCTCCAGAAGCAGCGAGGGTTTCTGTAAACCCCAATATCCCAATGACCCGACCCCTGAAGAAACAAAAGTGCTTTAAGTCTCGGGCCGCAGACATCATTCTTCGGCTTAAAGAGTATATACAATGGGGGGACATGATGGATTATGCTAACAGGGTTCCAGTGGTTAGAATCAGAGGCAGAAGCTATTCGGCACCCCGTTTGAAGACATGGGCTTTAGAAATTTAGGGTCAACACCTGTTGGACATCCCTTTTGTCCAAACTTTTGTAAGGGGATGGTTTGCATTGTGATTTGCAAGGGCCGACCACACGAGCTGGGTCCTCTCATCTTTTTGGCATTTTTAACATGCTCCAGTGCTCCTTAAGAGTTGGATGCCTCTTTTCAACCCCGATACTGAGCAAATTGGATTTGGCCCTGTTTGGATCAGGCTTCCCGGCCTGCCATTGCAATATTGGTCTGAGGACATCTTCAAAAGGATTGGGAATTCCTTGGGAACTTTCATGGAGTTCGATAAATCCTACTAGACCACTGGCATGATGGCATATGCAAGAATTCTTATTCATTTGGACACCAGAGGAGGTCTTCAAGAACACATCACGATTCAGTGGAGATCCTCTTCGTACAAACAGTTGCTTGACTATGAAGGCATCCCCTATCGTTGTAGAAGATGTCATCAAGTGGGTCATATTTACAGGGCGTGCCCCCTCCTAAGGAAACACAAGAAGGGCACTCAAGAAATGGAGCTGGACCCCCCTGCAGAATAACCTCCTCCTCCTGTAACAGAAACCCAAACGGCAGAACAAATCAAGACATCGAATACTGTAAAAGCGCCTCCTGCACCTGCTGAGAAGAAGCGAGGCAAAACTTCTATTCAGCCTCCCTCTCCTCCTTTGACGCGCTCTGGGGCTGCCAAGGGTGATGTCTTCTCATCGGGTCTGTCTCTTTTTTCTAATGTTTCTACATCTCATTCATCTCTCTCTTCTCATATGCACCATCATTCTTTGGTTTCCCCTTCCCCTCTCCCCTCTGCCCCCTTTCCGACCTCCAGGGACCCCCTTCCCCCCTAGCAGGAAAATCTTATATGTCCTGCTCCCTCCCTGTGTCTCATCCCATTTTCACCTCCTGCTCCCTTTCCACTATCCCGATCCCCTCTCATCCGCCTCCATCCCCCTCTGTAAATTCTGCCCCGCGATACTCCACTCGATCCAAAACCAGTGAGAGAGAGCCGAATGTAGTCGGCCTAGATGTGGATATCTCCCTAGTCTCTCCCAAACCATCAAAGGGCTGACCCTCTAATCTCAACAAAGCGATTGCTTAGGCTGGGGAAGAGGTAGCCCACGGCAAGCAGAAGACTATTGACAGGGTTCTTAGATCAAAGGATGCCCTCCCCCCTCCCCATCCATGAAGCTTTTATCCTTCAATTGCCGAGGGTTGGCTAGCCCTGAGAAAAAATTAGCCCTGAAGAGACTCTTCCTGACCGATCTGGTCGATTTGATCTTCTTACAAGAAACCATGTGTATGTCTAACTTGATCATCCCTTTACTGCAATCATGGATGTCAGGCTGGACCTTTCATGCTCTGGATGTATCTGGGAGATCTAGGGGTGTTACAATTGGTTTTCAGAACCGGACAATTGATCTAAGAAATATCTAGGGTGAAGGAGGATTCATTGGAGTTGACATCTATTCTAAGGCCTTGGAGACCGAAATCAGAGTTATAAATGTCTATGGTCCCTGCCAGAACAGGGAGATATTTTGGAGAAGGTTATTCAACAACTCTCTCCTCCAGGGAGACAACATTATCCTCAGAGTGGATCTAAATTTCTCCTTGGGATTCATGGAATCTTGGGGCCATATGGCTCAGATAGACCCACTATCTGATGTTTTTGTGAACATGCTGGAGGATCACCACTGGATTGACATCCCATCTGCCAAGATCCAGTACACCTGGAAAAACAACTGTACCGAAGAACAAAGTCTGGCTAGGAGATTGGACCGTTTCCTCATTAAGGAAGCCTTTCATGTCCAACACCCTTGTATCAGGCAATGGGTTATCACTGGAGGAATCTGAGATCATCGTCCTATATACCTGGAGCTGGATGATTGCTCACAGAAGATCAAAGCTCCTTTCAAATTCAATTCGACTTGGCTCAGTGACCCCTCCTATATCAAACTGATCACTGAATTCTAGCAATCCCATCCGATCTCAAACGAGGAAGACCCTGCAAGGGGATTTGCACACAATCTAAAGGAATTTAAGGGCATTTCCAGAGATTGGGCGCACAAGAAGAGGGAGCGGGACGACATTAGTTTATGACAAGCAGAACAAGCCATGTCAGCCATTGAAGAAAATTCTGAGGGCACCTTCACCTCACTGGAGCAAAACGATCACAGCTCTTTCCTCATCAAACAAAGATCCCAAATACTTAAAGACAGAGAAGAAAGTTGGAGACTCAGGAGCAGAGCGATTTGGCTACATGAAGGAGATGAAAACACAAAGTTTTACCATAAGTTTGCAAATGGACGAAAGGCTATAAACATTATATGGGAGCTCCAGAATGAACAAGGACAAGTGGTTAAAACTTCCAAAGAGTTGGCTTCCTTAGCTATCTCACATTATAAAGGCATTTATAAGGCCTGTAAGGGAGCCAACATACTGGAGATCATGCGTACAGTAGAACTCTTTCCTCGTTTTGTTGAGTTGGAGGAAGCGAAAGAGCTTTCCAAGGAAATATCTCTGGGGGAACTTGAGGCCACCATCAAAGGTTTCCAAAAAGACAAGAGCCCGGGCCCAGATGGTTGGACCATAGAATTTTACATCGCTTTCTTCGACATTCTGGGGCACGATCTGCTAAAGGTGGTGGAGGACTGCCGAATATCTGGGAGGATGTCTTCGGCAATCAAATCTGCGTTCATTTCCCTCATTCCCAAGTCCGATAAGCCCTCATCCTTTAATGATTTCCGCCCTATTTCTTTGTGCAACTGCCTTTATAAAATTATGGCCAAAATCATTGCTAACAAACTTAAGCCCATCCTTTCAGCCCATATCTCCCCTAAGCAATTTGCTTTTCTCCAGCATCGTCAAATTCATGAAGCCATTGGAACTGCACAAGAACTTCTTCACTCTGTGCACTTAAGGAACATGAAAGGAATGATCCTTAAAGTTGATTTATCTAAGGCTTTTGATAGGGAAAATTGGTTATACATCCGTCTGCTGCTTACTCATCTGGGTTTTCCTTTTATATATATAAAATGGATCATGAATTGTATTACCAATGTCTCATATAGCGTTCTTCTAAATGGTGCTCCTACTCCGTTCTTCTCAGTTGAGTGGGGACTAAGGCAGGGGTGCCCTCTCTCCCCCCTGCTCTTCCTCCTCATAATGGAAGGCCTAAGCAGAATTATAAGCGCTGAACACAGAATGGGCAGAATAATGGGAATTAAGATCATGGACAACTGTTTTTTAACCCATTTATTGTTTGTGGATGATGTCCTCATTTTCTTAAATGGAAGTATTGGAGACACAACTGCCCTACAGAATGTTTTTGGTCTCTTTCAGAAGGCTACAAGAATGGTCATCAACATTCACAAATCCACTCTAACAGCAGCTAGCTGTTCTCAGAATGAAGTACAATTTTCTCAGCACCGGTTTCCATTTACCCTCCACACTCTTGAGGATGGGCTGAAATATCTAGGTTTCAGGCTGAAACCCCGGGGATACAGAATAGCTGATTGGACCTGGCTCATCTCAAAGGTTGAGAAACGTCTGAACATATGGTAACATAGATACCTTTCAAGAGCGGGAAGGCTTGTCCTCATTAAAGCAGTCCTAGAAGCGACCCCTGTGTACTGGATGACTTTGGCATGGATCCCTAGAGGTATTCTAGCAAGATTACAAAATATTTGCAGTAGATTTTTGTGGAAAGGAAACAAATAGGGGAGCCTTTTTGCATGGGTAAAATGGGATACTATTGCAAGGCCCAAGAAATGGGGGGGTTGGGGCATAAAAATATTGGACATCTTTGCCAAAGAACTGGCCGCAAAACTGGGTTGGCAACTAATTACGTCTCATAGTCTCTGGACTAAGGTCGTACATGCAAAATACATATGCCCTTTAAATACGATGGATTGGATCCGGTAGTACCATAGGAACATCAGAAACAACTCCATCATCTGGAAGGCAGTGTTAAACTCTATCTCCCTCATTCGAGATGGTCTAACGTGGAGAATTCATGATGGTAATGAAGTTCGTATCGGTGTTGATCCCTGGATAGGTTGCGGTAATTCCCATAGACTACCAGCGGAAGTGATTGGTCTTTTATTTGATCAAGGCTATACTCATATCAGTCATATAGCTAATCCATTAAACACTTCTCTTTTTCAACAGGCCTGGAAATCGACCCTTGGCATTCATTTTCCAGCACATTGGCATCAGGCCTGGCTTGACCTTACAGAGGCTCTTACTCAAGCACATGTTCGGATATCAAAGGGAAAGGATGAAATCGTGTGGGCCTATGTAAAACATGGGAGATATTTGCCTAAGGATGGGTATCTGAAGCTTATGGACTTTGCAAAACCTGATCATATTGAGCCTTGGTGGAAAGCTCTCTGGAAACTAAAAGCTGCTCCCAGATCGTGCTTGCTCATGTGGTCCATTCTTTTCAACAAAATCCTGACAGGACTAAATTTGATGAAGAGATCCTTTCACGAACCATTTTGGTGTCACCTTTGCAGAAGCAGTGAGGAAAGTACAGAACACCTCTTTCTTGACTGCCCTATCATCACAGATCAATGGAACATCATCTCTACTCATTACCCCTCCCTTCAAGCCTGGCAGGGGAGAAATTTATCTTAGGCTTGGAACAACTGGCTCAGCGGACACAGAGGAAAGGACAAGAAAATTCCATTACTGATGTGTTGGGCTTTCTGGACAGCCAGGAACCGAGCTATTTTTTATCACAAGGAACCCCACTGGCTCTCTATACGATCCAAGGTGATAGCAGATTTTGATCAATTACCTAATGAAGAATCTAACCCTCCCTCTAGGAATATCAACCAGAGCATATTGATAAATCAATCCTTTGGGCCTATTTTGATGGATCAACCCAAGAGGGGGGCTGTGGGGGAGGGGGGCGGGAGGGGCATTCTATTCCTGAACGAATCCCATTGCTACAAAATCCAAATGAATGTGGAAAGAGGCACTAACAATTATGTTGAGCCTATCACTTCCAAACACCTCCTCCACTTTGCTCTCGAAAAACACTGCTCTCTTCTCCAACTGTTTGGGGATTCCAAATTAGTTTGCAATTGGTTAAATAGAACATCTCATTGCTTTGCATTCTCATTGAGGCACATTTTGGCTGAGGCTCACAGAATTATATCATCCTTTGATAAGGTAGCACACCGGCAAGAAGAGGACTGGTTAATTCAAGAAGAAATTGATGGAACTTTCCATCAATATTATCACAGACCTTTCATTGATCTTCATATGCCACATGGAATATAAGCACACTATTTATATTTTTTGTCTCTCTAGTATAATTATGTATGCTATTTTAATTTGAACATATAGTCCTGCAAAGTTCTCTTGCCAAAGAGACAGTTTACTCTTTCGAAGGTTTATAGCTAAAACTATTAGGTGACAGTTCATTTTTTAGATTTTCAAATGTACTCCCTGCATGGAGATCAAGATTTCTTGTTTTTTGTTAAACAGATGGTGAGGCCAACTAGACTCAATATGCATATGCTACGGCATCTACAGAATGTAATTTCTTATCATTAATAGAAATTACGACTTTTTCCAAGGGAAAAAAAAATAATAATAATAATAAAATAAAAATAAAAATAAAAATATATAAATAAATAAACAAATAAAAATAAAAATTATTATTAGATGATGATATTACTATATTTTGATGGATGTTGTGAAATTACCTTAGAATAATGGTGTTAACGAAATATTTTGATCTAATAATCACACATTTGAATCTTAGTTGATTTGATTAAAGATGATGAGGGTATTATTAGTATTATCTTGTTACTTTATATATGTGTTGAAAATTGTTAATGCTTTTTGATGGAGAATCATTATGTATGATGATATTACTATTTTTGGATGTAATGTTGTGAATTTACCTTGGAATGATGATATCTGCGATAAGTGTTGATTTAGTAGTCATATATGTATATTGAAAATTGTCAATGATTTTTTAATGGAGAATTGTTATATATGAGGATATTGTTATCTTTTTCATGAATGTTGTCAATTACCCTTAAATTTGTTTACAAATATTAAGCTATCAATTTGACTTGTGATATCTTCTTAAATATGTTATACACATGAAAATACCTCATCATCATCTTGGGGGAGAATACTATGTTGTTGGTTGAAATACCCCTTTATCCTATACTATATAAGACTATAATACAAGTTATGTACCATGAGGACCACGTTATCCTAGTCTATAACAAGTTGTCCCCTTCATATAACTTTTGTTACCAAAATTCTCACTCAAGCGAGGAAACAAAGCTTGAGTTAACTAGAATTTGACACTCTTGTTCAATTTCAGAAACTCATATGGTAGAATGTGATCTCTTTATCTTCATATTTAGCTTTTTCCTAAAAAATAAAAGCATACAAAAGCAAGAAAGAGCCATAAAGCATGGGGAAGATTTTTCCTAAGCACAAAAGCATCTAAAAAGTGGAAAAGGCCATTTTTATACAAGGAAACATTATTCACCCAAACTCTTTGCCCAAATTGAACTAATGAGGAATTTGGTAAATCTTCATAGCCTTCACTTTCCTATATATTGGAGTCATGGCCATTGAGAAAAGGATGGGAATTCTTGTATTGTCACGCTGCTGAGATCTATTTTGAGAGGGAGAGTTTTGGAGCTAGGTTTTGGGGGATGTGTCGTCGCAATTGCATATGATGGTTGTAACTTTCCTCGAACTCATTTATTAATATAGATCGGTTGTTCTTCCTTCCATGTGCTGCTATTCATTCTTTACTTATTCTATTTAACTAATGAATGTATGGGATTTTGGTTTATATTTATTTATTCAATAATATTTATATGTTTCTGATAGTTTCGATTATCAATATATTATGCTTTGAAGGTTTCTTTGTTCTCTCTCTTATGTGTAGGACCAAGCTTTGGAGCTAGCTAGGAGCAGTTCCCGTCTACACTAAAAACTCCAACAAGACCTGCATGCGAGGACTCACAGGAATTCCTTCTCTTTTTCGTAATGTATACTCTACATCTTGATCTACTAAGAATCTTGAGCCTAAGAACAACATTTCTCTTAATTGGTCTGTCCTAGGTTTCTGAGATAAACTAAGAAGGTTTTATGTTCATCTAACCGTGCACTAAATCCTACAGCAAAATGATATTTAGAAATTGTAATATATTTCACTATGTAATTGAAATTAGTAAAATGAGCCCATAAAGCGGGTCATAAATGGAAATAAAGGTAAAACTCTAAACAAGAAGCCAAAATTGGGTGTAACCATGGATGCAAAATTGGGAGTAGAATTGGATGTTAAACTAGCCATCAAAACAAGATGCAAACAATGACACAAAAAGGGTTTGAAAGTATAACTAAAAAGGGTGCAACACTAGACACAAAGAAGGGAACAAAATAGTGCATACAAAAGGATACCAAATTTGGCACAAACAATGATGCAAAAATGGGCACCAAAATGAAGATGCAAAGAATGGTGTAAAATTAGGATGCAAAATTGGGTGCAAAAAGGATGTAAGAAAAGACACAAAACAAGATGCAAAATGGGACTAAAAAGGGGTAAAACCAAGGATGCCAAAAATGATGCATAACTACATGAAAATTCAAACTAAAATCTTGGTGAAAAATGAGATGAAAATGTGGACACAAAATGTGGCAGAAAAAACGATGCAAATTACGATGCCAAAAAGGATGCAAAATTAGACACCCAAAAGGATGCAAAATTGGATACAAAAGTAGAAAAATGGTGCAAAAATAGGCATAAAAATGGCTCAAATTAGGATGCAAATTGAGATGCAACATTTGATGCAAAATGAGGTGCAATAAATGATTCGAAACTTGGTGCAAAAACAATGCAAAAGTAGAAGAAAAAAATGGCTTAAAATTGAACATAACATTAGACACAAAATGGGATGCAAAGGTGGACACAACACATGGTTCAACATAGGATGAAAATTTAGATGCTCAAAAGGATGCAAAACTGGATGCAAGAAATGCTGTTAAAATGGATGTTAAATTGGATGCAACAAATGATGCAAAATTAGATGCAAAATAGGATACAAAAAATGGAGACAAATAAAGTGCAAAAGTGGATGCAAAAAATGGTGCAAAAATGGATGCAAAATTTGGCACTAAATTAGATTCAACATATGGTGCAAAATTGGATACAAAAAATGGTGTAAAAAAGGCAGAAAAAACAGCACAAAAAGAGTTGTAAAAATAAGTACAAAATTAGAAGCAAAAAATGGCATAAGATTAGATGCAAAACATGACACAAACTGGATGCAAAAAAGGCACTAAATTAAATGCAAAAGATGGTGTAAAACTCGATGCAAATTACGACACAAAACTAGAAGCAAAGAATGGCACAAAACAGAAGCAAAAAATGTTGCAAAAATAGATGCAAAAATGGCACAAAACTAGAAGCAACACCTGTTGTAAAACCAAATGCAAATCTTGGTGCAAAATATGATGCAAAAAATGATGCAAATTTTGGCGTAAAAAAGATGCAAATTTTGGCGCAAAAAAAAAAAAATTGACGCTTTAAAAATTGTACAATAGAGCCATATTTAGCACCAGACTGCTCATCCCAATTAAAAAAAAAAAAGGAACTAAAATATGGTGCTAAATCTGGCGCAAATTGCTTGTTTTGTTGAAGTGACCCATTTTATTTGTCTCTCTGCTCTACTGTATCCTTGTGAAGTCCTATATAAATTTCTTGCATGACATTAAAAGATTTGTGGTGCAAGTGATCCAATCTTATATGCCACAACTCATCGATGTCTCAAATATGCACCTTCTTTGCTTTTGTGCTCAAAGCAGTGCAATATTTTGCATCCAATTTGTAGAGGTTCTTCACTCGAACCACGATTCGTTTCACCTATCTTGAAGCTATGTGACTAAGGAAAGCCTTTCCCTTGATAAATATAACATCATAGCCACGGTCCTCCAACATGGAAACTGAAACCAAATTCTTCTTCAAACCCGGAACATACATGACATCTTTTAATGTGAGAGGAGAACCAGACTCCCTCTGAAAGGTAACAGTATCGATGTCGGTCACACTATACCTCCCATCATCTCCCATCTCGATGTGCATCTGGAGGTCCTTCTCCTCCAAGTCATTGAAGAACTCTTTATTTTCGGTCATATGGAATGAGGCTCCACTATCCAGGTACCACACACTACCCATCATCGATGTCACCATGCAAGCGATGAGGGTGAAATCCAATTCGAATTGTGAAGCAAGAGATTCATTTGTTGCTCCTCCTGAGGGCTTCGTACCGACCTTCTTGTGCGGACACCTTGTAGCATAGTGTCCCAGCTCATGACAGTGAAAACATTTAAACTTCGACATGTCCTTCTTCTTTCCACCTTGATTGGAATCTGATTTGGAATGGGATGATTTCCCCTTCCCTTTCTTCACCTTTCCAGCTAAGGCACATTTATCCTCACCATCATGCTTGGATGAGGATCCATCTCTAGTGTTTTGTTGAATCTCTTCTTGTACCAAGTCATACCACAATCGCTCCCACGTTGGTAGCTTCTCCCTCCCATTAACTAAGTCTTTTTAGTTGTGCCAGCTCTTGGGAATGCATATAAGTGCTAGGATCACCAGATCGTCTTCAAAAACTATCACACTGACACTTCCAAGCTCATACCAACATTGGGTGAACGTGGTCAAGTACTTCAGTATTGTGTCACCCTTCTCCATCTTGTTTCTTTTGAGCTTGTCCTTCTGTGTCAGCTTCCTATTGTCACTATTGTTTTGAAACAGGTATGCCAAGGCCTTCCACATTGCAAATGGAGTTTTCTTGTAGTGGAGGTTCGAGACAATATGATCTCCAACTCCTTCTAGGATAATCCTTCTCGTTTTTGCCACACATTTTCTCCACTCCGCCTGATCCTAAGCATCAGCTGCCTTAGGAATATCTTTGTCTATGAATTCCTTAAGCTCATTGTCTTCCAACACTTCCTCCATATTTTCCTTCCAAGCAATATAGTTCCAACTACCCTCAAGGGCATATTCGAGTCTCAATCCGTAGAACGACATCTTGCTAGCTCCAGAGTATGATACCGCAAATTCTATTTCCCCTGCAAAAGATAAACTCATATTCTCCTCTTCTATAATGATTTCAGCTATGATACCATGCAGAAATCCCTTGTAGATTCAAACTACAGATTATAATATGTTAAAACAATTGACTTGAATTTACTCTATTCATCAGCGAAAACAATAAACGATCAATGAAATCACAAAGTATAAAATAGTAAGAATTCAATCACACATAACACAGTAATTTTCTGGGGAAATCCGCAACTAAAAACCCCTGCTATATGTATATTGCATTCATCAGAAAATATGAGAAGATTACAATGTTTTTCTCAAGCCTGAGCAACCTTTGCACTATCTCAATCTATCTCACTGCTTCCTAGACAAGCTCAAGCCAATACTTAGCCAAATTTGTTGCCTGCCAAGCTCTTATTTCCTTGCACAATTTCCTAGGGAATTAGCCCATATTTAATTGGGAAATTCCACAAATATGAATTGTGCAATCCTCATAGGCCTTCCTCTGATTTCATGCACCACCTGTACAATTCGGATGATTATACAATTGATAGTACATTGTCCCTGAACTCCAATCTCAACTGGGTCTTTCTCTGATCTGACATGCATGAGTTAATTATGAGTGAATCTTTAGTTTACTGGTTGATCAGTGTTGGTTACACCCCACTACTGGATCTCCCACTAATTCCTCCATCAGTTAGAACTAGTTTAACTGAATTTAACTCAGTTAAACTGAATTAAATAATTACAACTCAAAATAAACTCAATCAGGGCTCCTAAAAAGTAGGAGACACTCTACATGACTCTAGTTAGACCCTCAACTCAAATTAACTAAGCCAACTAAGTCAAATTAACTTAGTTAACTATTACAAGTTGTCATGAGATGTGGAATTACAATTTAATTCAAGGACAAAATTAAATTAGGATTTTCTTGTTGCATTTTCAACACCCCAAACTGATTCAAGAAAATCCCATGATGCCTAATCAAACCCAACCATTGAATACAGACACTCAATAACCATTACCATGAATTAACTTTAGTTGAAAAAGAAATCATGATTGATTCGTACTGACCAATGAATGCTCCCTTACTTGAAACTCCACCACCATATCCTTCCAGTATTTCCCATGAATTGTCTAGGAAATTTATATTTATTATGTGTTGCTTATTAGGGTATAATCATGATCAATATATTGATGAATTATTAGATTCCACTTTAAGTTAGTATCTTGAAATTTTCGTTAATTTCCAATTATCTCAATATAGCCTGACCAAGTATTTTAGGTATCGATCCCTTTTAATATATTTGTTCCTCTATTTTCAAGTTGAAATTTTTTCTAATCTGCATCTAAAGCTTCAAGATGAGAGAGGAAATCCAAATGTTTTTATCTACCAGACTGATATAGTCAGAAAACAACCTCGGAATTTAATGTTATTTGATTATATCAATAAATTCATGTTAATTATATACTCTGTGATGTTTGAAGAATCTCATCATGGAGTTTTTTTTGGGATAAAGAAGATTCCTCAACTCAGTCTAAACATTAAAGTTAAAAATTGGTATTTATTTAGGGATTCTACAAAGATCAGAGTATATGGTTGTGCGCTTCCACCTTACCAACTCCCAACTTTTAGGACCATGAGGATGTTTTATCTAGAATACATCAGAGAAAGTGTAAGTTTATATAACCTGCATTTTATTTCCAAGAAGCATCAAGCTATGTTTAAATTGAAAAAGGAGTGGGTCCATTCCCCTTTAAAACCAAAGTTGCTCTCTAGGAGTTGGAGGAATTAATCAGACAAACGATTTTTTCTCACGGAGAAGTTTGGCCTTATGATCTTTGTAAAATTATATCAGATAGAAGGACTAAAAAATATTTTGCACGCCAACCAAATATTGAAATAGTGGCCAACAAGGACACTTGGGTAATAATACAAACCCAAAGCATATAGTATAATTTAGAGGTTTGAAAAATCATCTCAGCCACTTGTTTTAGAAACATCTCAATCAAAGGAAAAGTGTCTAAAGAGAACTTATACACAGAGCCTCTAAACATTTTTGAAACAGAGGAAGAAGATCAGCAATCTGGAAAAATGAAAAGGATAGAAGAAGGAGAACCAGAAGTGTTAGTACAAATAATAGAGGAAGCAACATCAAACAAGCTTGCTTTCAATTGGGAAATTATACAAACAACATATGTAGGTCAAGAACATCAATCAGGGATGTCACTTTTAGGCTTAGGAAGGAAGGACAATATATATTCACAGCTCATGGAAATCAAGAATAAAAATATTAAAATTAAACAGGACTCATACTCAGAACTCAGAACTTTGAAAGTAGGGCTTAGGTTCATCTCAAACCAAGTTACTATCTTCCATGGAATATGAAAAGATACAATTAACTCTGGGTGTATTAGAGCCAAAATATCTAGTAATCAGAACAAGAAAAGATTACAAGCAAACAAAGCATACAATATATCTAAAGAAAATACACTTGGTCGATCAAATGGACTTCCACAAGAAAACTAGTGAAATGATCTTTAGAAGCCTTATAAACACTACATTGAATGTATCTGAAGTATAAAATATGGTTTCAAAGGTCACTAATCAATTGACACATAAGAAAATTGCTACTAGAACTAAGCATATGAAGATAGATGAATTGGAGCAATTGATTGTCAAGTTGGTGGAGAACCCAAAAGATAAAAACTCAATACAAGCCCTAATTAAATCAAGAGACACATGTATTCAATTATTGAGAAAAATTTGAAAATTCCTAACATAGAGCATGTGCAAACACCTGAGTAGGAGGCAATACATAAAGAAAAAGAACAGTTTTTTATAGCAATTATTGAGTTAAAATAAACATATGAGAAACAAATTGTAAATTATGAGAATCAAATTGAAATTTTATCAAAGGAAAATGGCATATTTGTCAAGCATCCTCTTCAGCACCTGTAGACCATCTAAGAACTTCGCTGAAACAGTGTATGCTTTGAGGTTAAAGGATGTGGATATTGAAAATCTCAGAAGAATGATTAATATTTTGAAGGAATAGCTAGATGACAGAAATGTTACCATAAACATTGATCAAGATTTAAAATCCGCACTCCAACAGGAAAAGTAGTAGCTAGAGAATCAATTAGTAGGTACAAAAGCCTTGACTTAAGCATGGCATATTATATGGGCAAAGATTGTTACTAAAATTCTAGGCATGTAGAATTCATTTAGTGATTTGGGATGAATCGGATTTGGTTTATACTACAGAAGAATCTATCCAATAGACGCAAAATGAATTGGGGAACAAATGACGAATAGATAAAAAAACGTTAAATTTATAAATTCCAGAAACTCGGAGCAATTGCATGCTTTGGGAGTTCAAGACATAACTTCAATAGTAATGGAAACTAGTAGCCCTGACCAAAAGAAATGTACTTCAGAAAGCCCAAGATAAATGCATAATAATGAAAATTAATGTAGATGCATTTGCTAATAAATTTAATTCTCTAGTGGAAATGGGTCTTCCATCTTGCTAGTATGTGAATCAGAGTTTAATATATTTGGATGCATATATAGAAATGTTGTTGAGGGAAAGGAATCAAGTGGATAAGTTTGCACACATAGCAAGAGTTATGAAAGGACAAACTATAGTGGACAAGCTAATTGATGATTTTTACCTCCTCTATCAAGTAAAAAATATTTGCTCAATTGTTCCCAATTACCAAAAATATACTGAGTAGGGTGTCACCTACAGGAAATTATCAGCGTTTCATCATCCAGCTACAGTGGATTGGAACAAGTTGTCAAACTTTGAATTGTGAAGCTTCCAAGAGCACATCGAAGAAATATGGTTGGATTAGACAACTTACAATTTATTTTTTCAAATTGTTGAAACCACTTTTTTATTTTATAGAGTAGTTCCTAAAAACTTGCATCTACAATGAATATTTGTTGTATCCATTTTGTATAAATGTAAGAAAATGACTTGGAATAAGGGTGGGGTTTTGGAGAAGTCAAATTGTATTATATTTTTGTGAAAGTTTGTGGACAATATCTTTTGAAATGATCAATCATAATAGATTCCCCTTTCAGATATTTGTAACATGTACTTTTGCTTTGTGTTAAGTTATTTCTTATGAATCACAGTCTTTGCATCCATAAAATATTCAAAGTTATATGAATCTCTTTGAAACACTAACGTTGAGTATCAATTTTCCCTTAGATCAATTGCAACATCTTATTAATTAAAGAGATTTATGTTAGATTCAATCTATTTCTATCATACCTCTTCTCAATGAGCTTGTATGTTGAGTATTTCATGTATTTATCGTCTATTAAAGTGTATGATTAATGAAATATTTTTCAGTGTCTTCTTCATTGAGAGATTGGAGCATTTGTTTAATGTTTCAGGTCTTTTAATTCATATCTCTTATTCTGCAATCCATTCCTTTATATATATTAATGTTTGTTTTAGTTGAAAGGTAGCATGTTGATTAGTTTATCAAAAACCTATTGTCCCTCAGCTCTAAGATTAAATACAATCTGTATTCAGTGATTTGTTAAAAACAAAGCTCGATGCCTTGGCATAGTTCCCTAGCTAGAAATTGTCTCAAGGAACAACATCAAAGTGGCTTCATTGCCAGGAATCGAAGTGACCAAGATATTTTTCCCCGGGACAACAGCAATTACCATTCCTTGCTAGTCACCAAGGAATAGGTTGGCTAAATTTTTCACCTAGCAAACTCTGTTGTATAATCTTAGTACCTCATAGAAAGTTCACAATGAGTAATCATAACCCAAAGGAAATCCCTATATCATCAAAACTAGAAAATTTGATTTATCAAAGGAATCTAAGGGCAAGATAGGAAGTTACTTCTTCGGGTGCTTCTCAAGAATTTATTTAATTTCTTGAATATTCGGGAGATAAACCTCAAATCCAACCTCCAGAATTATCACCTAAAATTGTTGGTCTCCATGAAAAAGGGGTTTCTTTACAAACTACTATTCTTGTTGAGAAACTTGAAATGCTAGAAGAGTTATCCCCTATTGATATTGAAGTTAAACCATTTGTAATTAAAACTAGAGAACTCATTTTACTTGTCTCATTCCATTCCCCTTACTTTCCCTAAGAAAGATAAGGAGCTAAAATTTCATATCAATTATCTTGCAACTGAAGCATAGCAAGCCTTACAGCGACAGAAAAATCTACAACAACAAACTTTACAACAACATCAAATGCTTGGAGTAGCAAACATAGTATCTTTAAAATATGCCCCATTACAATTACCCCAAAACTTGCACAATTTTTCAGAAGGTTATTTAAAACATTTGAGCAACTTTAAGGGAGAAGGTGAAGTAATTGTTGAAGAACATTTAGCAATTTTTATTAATTTTGTTGAGAGCATGAATATAGGAGCTAAATATGTGTATACCAAGTTATTTGTTCAATCCCTTAAAGGAGAGGTAGGAAAGTGATTTAGAAAATTAGATGCTAATACAATTCCTTCATGGGAGGTTTTTTAACAAACTTCTATAAGGAAATGGGGTGAAAAGAGGGACCATTTGTACTATCTTACAAAATTTTGGGCTATTAAAAGCTAGAGTGAGGAGTTGGTCCTTAATTGCACTGAAATATTTACCAAGTTGTAGCATGAATCATGTAGATATTAAACCATCTCCTCCAACTGCAAAGGTTACATTTGCAGCTGCCTTTGATTCATATTTTGCTTCAATGATTAGAGAGAAGATCCACAATACTCTCAAGAATGCAATATGATGCCATAAAACTAGAAGCCAATATGGTTGCTTCTAGTAAAATCAAAGCGAAAGCAGACCCTCAAGAAAAGAATACTCTGTCCTTCAAGAGTAATCAAAGATGAGAAGAATAGAAGATAGATGAGATGACAAGATGATCATGAAGCTCTCAAACAAAATAGCTAGAATGGAGTTAGAAAGAAGAAAGCCTCCAAGACAAGGTCAGGAACCAGCAAACAGAAATCCAAATCATTTTGGGAGACCCTTTAATCCACAAATATTACAAAGTGACAGGAGAAATCTTGAACAACCTATTCAAACCCCGTTGGTCATTAATGATCAAATTGAAGCTAATCTTGCGCAACTGGAGGAAGAAATAAATTGTTTTGAAGGCCAATATTCCTAGATTTCTATTACACAAGATGAGTATGACCACTCAGCTTTCACATATCAAAAGGAAAAGTTGCTAGAAGATATTGATCCAAATTTATCTCCTCAATATAAAGTTTTCTTTGATTTTCTTCAAGTTGAGCTGCATAAAAAGTATGATTTAAGGCTTACACCAAATTTAATTAAAAGAATTGATCCAACGAAGAAAAGTATAGCAAATATTGTCAATCAAAGTAAAAGTAAAGAAAAAGGCGAAGGGCCTTCATCTTCAAAACTCACTAGCAATGGAGTAGAAATAATGAGCAGATAACGATAGAAAAATCTACAATCCATTTCATCTTAGAAAAAGAGTTAAAGAGTAAAAATTCCTATCCCCTTAATGGAATTTGCTAGAAATATAGTTTACCAACAATAGATGGCCAAAGTAATCCAACCTTCAATGGCAGCTACTCAACAAGATACGCTTAATTTGCAAAATGGAAAACTTATTGTTATCTTTAGGCCACATGTGGAGGAATGTTCTGATGTTGTGGCTCCATTCTATGTTACATTGAATATCCATAACTTTCTACTCCACAATCATATCCTAGACTCTGGAACTTCTCACAATTTAATTCCAAAATATATAACAAAGAAGTTATATTTGCATATTACTAAGTCATACCATGATTTGTCATCTTTTGTTTCTAAAAAGGTCAAGTGTATTGGTATGATAAAATATTTGGTCATACCATTAGCCCAAATTCCTTCCAACAACATGGTAATGGATGTGATAGTTGCAGGCATACCAGAAAAAATTGGGATGTTGTCAAGGTCATGGGGTGCGAAATTGGGAGGATATCTTCAATTAGACATCACTGATGCTACAATTCCTATTTTTGGGGGAGAAAGTATGAGATTATATAGGGAGGAAAAGTCACATACATAGTGATGCAAAGCATCCTAGCAATTTTCCTATATGTACTATAGAGCAAGATTTGGTTTATATTTGATCTGTAAATAGTTAAGTCGATTCATCTACTATTGTAGATAGATTTGTTGGTGGTAATGACTCTTCAACAAATGTAGTGTGCAAGTTATACTTTGATGGACCCTCTACTAAAAAAGGCTCAAGAGCAAGGATCATGATAATCTCTCCTTTAAAGAAAACCATTACTCTCTCTTTTAAACTAGAATTTGAAGTTACAAGTAGTGTAGCTAAGTATGAAGCATTAATCTTGGGATTAGAAGCTCAAGATTCTAAATCTTTGTTGTTTTTTGATATTTACAATTAGTGATAGGTAATGTAAGAAATCTCTATCAAACAAAGCATCCAAGGCTTAGACCTTACAAGATTGAAGTTTGGGATATGGTAGAAATTTTATTTCAGTCTTATATTAATACGATCCCAAGAGAAGAAAACTATATGCAAGATTCTTTGGCAGTGTTAGCAAGTCTTTTGAGGATGATCAACAAATTAAAAGGTTCCTAGGAATCTTAAATATTGTGGTTGATGCTCTTTTTCACTAATATTTCTCTATCTGTGCACAATGGTAATGATATCTAAATTTGCATTGTCGTATGCACCCATACATGGATGAAAAATAAGTTAGTTATTTTAAATGGGCTCCACCTACAGATTTAGGGATCAAGTCTAAGCCTCATCAAAGAGCTATTAACTACATATCCCATTGTCAGACACAACTTTTAAGAAACTAATTGACAAACATAGTCCAAGACTAAGAAATTATTGTGTTCATCATGCATTGCAAATATTGAAGTGTAAGTGTTATAGTTTCATCTTTTAGTGCTAGGATTTTCCACCTATAGAATGTTCGTGATATATTGGCATGTTTGTCCTTTGTGCCATCTTTATCATTCAATATAGTATTTGTCTTTATGTTTTGTCCTAATTTTGTCTATCCTTTTGTCAAGGTATTTTAATTGATTTCAGTAAATCATATAATTAATAGCAAAGTGAAAAGAGGTTGCTAGGTTAAAGTGGCCCTTGATATGCTCTAGAATAGATCTTGTAACACATACGCAATTAGAAGTATGTTGACCTAGTTGGTGGCCAATGTGGACAGATAAGTTATTAAGGAAATAGTCTGGGTAAGGGCATGTCCCACTTGGCTATACATAAAGATAGGTGAAGCAGAAAACATTATCTTACATGCACTTAGTAGTTGATTGCTCAACTATAGATATTATACATGATGTAGGTGGACTTAATTAGTAGAACCGTGGCATCACCTATAATATAACTTAATTAGGTGACTATGTATGGAACAAGCATCATCTCTCTCTAGGGGTCAATTTTTTTTTCATAAAAAGAAGGGCATTGATTGTTCAACATTAATTCAACATTGTTTTAGTCTCATATGTTAAACTAGCATCGACGTTGAATCAGCATAGGCATTAGTTTTGGGACATTAAGTTGACATTACCTGTGGTCTCATATATCAAACTCACATTGAAGGTTCAAAATAAACATTGGTTAAATTTCACTTAGCAAAGACTCACTAGAGCACTCTTGATCTACCATACGACACATTAGAAAAAGTCGGTGTGTAGTGTGCCACATGGACAGTGCCACATCATCAAAACACCATGTGGCATTTAATTGACATTAACTAGAGCCCTCTTAATCCACCATATGGCACATCAGAAAAAGTTGACGTGTAATGTGCCACTATCAAGTGCCACAACAACAAAGCCCCAACAGGGCACATTTCCATCAACATTTTGCTAACATGGCACATACCACTTGGCAAATCAATAATGATATCACATATATCATTATAGCATCGAATATGCATTGACTGAACATCTCCCTAGCATTAATAAACCAACATCGCTTCTAAATGTTTAACTACCATGGAACTCCATGCTAATTCGACGTGTCTAATGTCAATTACATGTCCATAGTGTTGATTAACCAACAAACATGGATATAAAATAAATACTCTTAATGTGGACACCGTCAAGCCATCAATGTACATTCAAGATGATAAATGTCAAATATTTGACACCACTAGCTCAATTACCTAACCAACATTCAAGGTAGTCATGTTCGATTCGTAGTCGCCATTTGTAACATTGTTTCACATCAAAAAATGACCCCAATTGTAGCAGTGGGCCACTGCACTAACCTCCACTGCTATCTTGTATGGTTTGTTTATACAGATCTAGTCTTTTCTCACTCCTCCCTAGGCAGCATTAGAGAAGGGCTCTATCCCCTTTGCGTTTTCTAACTTTATATGCATGCCAACCAAAGCTTTTAAGCTCCTAGCAAAATTGGTTACAAAGAGAATGAAAATAGATGGGAATGGCCTTGCCTCCCATTCCATGAATAAAAAAAAGAGTGATTTTATGCCATCGAATGTTGAGTCTAGAGTTCCACTAAGAAAAACCCTACTATTCCTCGATAATCCCTTTATTAGGAAAAAATTAATGGAGTTTTTTCCACTAAAAAAAAGCAATGGACGCGGAGTCTAGAGTTCCACTAAGAAAAACCCTACTATTCCTTGACAATCCCTTTATTAGGAAAAATTTAATGGAGTTTTTTCCACTAAAAAAAAGCATTGGACGCTTGGATACATATCCACCAATGCTTGATTATCCAAGGGAATGTCAACCACTTCTAATGTGGCAAAAGATTCTTTTTCTCCTCCTATAACTCAACACAAATTGAGATGAGGTGTTTTTAGAAGAGGTATTTGGTTTATGGGGACAATGAACTCTACCCTTCACCATTAAACTCATTCCAACCATTATTTTAGTGGTAGATTAAACTTCCCTTTCTTCCCTTCCTTTTATGGGACAAAGGAACTTCTAAAACAATAAAAATATGTCAAGAAAATAACTTGATAAATCTAAAGCTAAATCTAAAATTTATATATGCATGATATGTATTGAAGTTAATGCATCAAAAGACTTCTAGATGAGACTAAAAACTAGTTGAAAGACTAGATCCATGTGTAAATAACTGTGTTTCACTCTCCAAAATGAGTACCCGGATAGATTGAACAAGTAGAATCCTCTGCCACATATAACAAATTAAAACTATTGCTTGTCACAATAAAGTAAAAAGAGATATATAACGTTTACTTCCAACTAAGATATAAACATGATACTATCATAGATTGCTAATCAAACAGTTCCTCGCCATTAAATTGATCGTATTCTCCGAAAGGTTCTCATTATCTTACTTTTGTATGAAAGGTTGTCATAATCTTGTTTTCCAAGAAAAAGGGCACCGCGTAATGTATTTTGAACCCGATGAGGATTAAAATCATAAATAGCTGAAACTGATCTTATCTTGAGAAGTCATAAATTACAAAAGTTTGACACAATAACAAATGAATCTGAGTCTCACAATCAGCCGGATATAAATAGAATAAAAAAAGGCATAGTTAGTGAAAAAAAGGATATAAATAGCATAGAAAAACACTAATAGGAATCCATAGGACATCAAGCTAAACCAACATTAAGAGAGCCAAGCAGAATCAGAAACGTATTAAACAGAGAGTCAGCAAATCAAACGACTTATAAGGCCATTACCCTAAATTTAGGGTAAATATGCCATCAACGAAGACAACAACAAACAAAAAGGGAAAATCTAATTAACAAGCTGAAAAGCTCATATAACTTAACTGTGGTGAGACAAAATAAGCACAACCTACAGAACAAAATTAGATATGTCAATGATAAAAGCAACCCCGTTGAAGGAAATGTCCTACATTTACGCAATAGAGGAAAGTGAAAGATGAACAGATAAACTAACAGCGTAGCTAGCTATTACAACAATATGAGGAAGATTCTCCCTGGTTGAACGGAAAACAGAGTGCAGATAAATAAATGAGATTAGAAAGATTTATAACTTTCTTCAGTCTAGGAAAGCTTTAGATAACACACCGTAAAATATGGTCCAATTAGATATTAAATAATTCCACTTCAGTTATGGGGGTACGTAAGAATATCAACGCTGAAATCCCATGACGAATATATATATATATAAGACCCAAAGATGAGAATAATAATGTAATTATTGAAGTATAATATTTGGAACTCAGTAACATCTAAAATAATTGCGAAGGAAACAAATTATATCCCGAATAGGGGTTAAAAACATTATGGACTACTTGCTGGAATCTCTCATGCTTTGCCAAATTAATAATTTGATGTGTAACAACATTGTTATGTCGTGAAGGTCAATTTTCTTTTGGACTATTCCAGTGTTACAACATTGCAGTCGGGTAACAGGATCAACCATGATATAAAGTACTTATATTCCTGGCAATCCAAAGTCAGATATCATTACCATTGTGCAGTGTGCACAGAGAGAAATATCATTGAAAAAGAGCATCAAACACAACCTTTAAGATTCCTAGAAAATCACAACGCCGAAAATCATTTCCTGCAACATCCGAATGAATTATTATGAATGTGCCACCCAATGGTTATGTGGTTTCATCAAGGGATACTAATATGCATTAATCCAAATCATGGAAACAACAGGAAGCATGCTAACACAACAAACAGGATTACAATTACAAATAGCTCGATGTCACAAGCATCAAAACAACGGAAGAGAATGGTTTATAATCAGTATATACTCAGATAGGGAGACATCCAAACAAATGTCGAATTTCATTGAAGTTTACTGGACGGTGACCAGCAGATGCATATTGATCCGGATTCTGCACTAAACAGCATGGTAGTAGCAGCAACACTAATCAAAAATGAGATTAAGGAAGAACATCCATCTCCATAAATGTAGCAGATATTCCAAAAGGAAGCACCCAAGAATGCTCTCCTTTTACTGGGATAAATTTCTACATAAGATTGAGAATATGACAAAAAACAAGAATCTAAGGTATTGTGGACCATTGCACTCATTCTATGTTAAAATATGGTGAAAGTTGTCAGGTTTTCTGGAGGTGAGCCAACCATGTTGAGAAATATCATCAGAATAAAGTAGGGCATGCCTCGAGTTGATGATCTCCAACACATTAATTACCCATAGAATTCACTTAACCATAACCGAAATCCAATGTTCCTCTAATGTTGCGTAGCATTCGAAAAGAAGCATTAATATAACCTTGAAGACCTGCATACCATTATACCATATAAGTAAGATTCATCCAAAAATACACACTATTCAGAAAGAAATATATGGAAAGTTCAAAAATTTACAGTTATGGAAGGGGAGAACAATGCTAAATAACAGAGATAACTCTCAGGATAACCCATTTTTTGACTGATAACTAAACAGTTAAGAAAATCCACAAATCCCTAAATATAGTAGAATTAACTAGCCTAATTACAGAACTCACCCAATCTACAATAAGTTAACAGTAGAAGAATAGATTGATCAATTGAAGCAACCACTTTAGTTTTATGTGAATAGCTTGATACATTAAGGATGGGTACGTTTCAACGTTTCCTGCTATATAACACAATCAATGTCTCAAAAGAATCAAGAAGGCCTATAAGAGGACTAGCCCAATCTAAACAGCTAAGAAATCATCGATAAAAAGATGTAATCAATAACCCAAGCATTGTTCTTCATGCTCTGAAAGCCGCATGTCAATCATGCCACCCATGTGCCACACTTGTCTGGCCACAATCTCCCGTGTTAATGTGCCCAAGATGCTTTAACGTTCGCTGTGATTACTCAAATTTCCCTGGAACGGTGCTCTGATCCTCCCAGATGCCAACGAATCTAGCCCTGGTACCATATAAAATATGCACACACAAGATTACAGAGTTGCAAGATTACAGAGTTGCAGAGAAAAGAGAGAATCGTATATATTCAGTGTAGATCAGATATAAATGTCATGTCTCGCGAGAGACAGACAATGGTGGCAACCAACATTACATAATTCGAAAAGTACATGTATCACACTTTATTAAGCTCTTAAATCACTTTATTTAACTCTTAACTTGAAGTACTATGCTATTTAAATAAAGTACATTATAATCATTAGACCAAATACACTCACAGGACCCCCGATTAATGATAATTACGCCTAATTAATCTATTTGATAGATATTTTCCCTACTTTCCTCAAACAACAAAGACGTCATCTCAGTTTCAGGTACAAAGAAGAGTGCACAGTTAATTAGGTTATCTAAAATTTTCCGTAGTTCCTGCTTACTCAAAATACTGACACTCCCTACGATTAATGACAGTTGATTTGAAATTAGCAGAGCCAAATATTGGATAATCTTGTCACAAAGATGGAGCTTTTCTATAGAATAAAGGAGAGAGCAAAATCCATTTTTATCTAACTATACCTCACGCTGTGAATGAGGCCAGAACTGCTTAAGAATATGGAGCACAGTCACGTTCGATATAGAAGCTTAACAATGACAAGGTACATGATCTATACGAATTCGGAATCACAATTTTATATAAAGAAAATTGAAAAGTAGTGGACTGCATAGGCCATTGTTGGAAACAATAAAGAGCGAATCTCCGAGGACTAATTTTAATAGTTATTTAAATTGGTGTCCAAATCAGGCGGTGAAGATGCCTTGGCTAATTTAAGGACTATCGTGATATATATATATATATATATATATATATATATTTTGTATGGAAAATATTTGACTATAAGAAGGCAAGAACGATAGCTATAATATTTAACCAGGTGGTAGCAAAAGAACAAAGACTCCTCATTGCAGATAGATATAAATTTAAAATTTTGATTAATACGTGGGAAGGTGTTTGGACAATGATATCACAAGTCAAGATATTCTCATGCTAATGTTAAATGAATTTGAAAGGGCCTTATGGGCCATTATTGGAAACAATAAAGAGAGAATCTCTGAGGACTAATTTTAATAGTTATTTAAATTGGTGTCCAAATCAGGCGGTGTAGAAGCATTGGCTAATTTAAGGACTATCGTGATATATATATATATATATATATATATTTAAAATTTTGATTAATACGTGGGAAGGTGTTTGGACAATGATATCACAAGTCAAGATATTCTCATGCTAATGTTAAAAGAATTTGAAAGGCCTTATGGGCCATTATTGCAAACAATAAAGAGAGAATCTCTGAGGACTAATTTTAATAGTTATTTAAATTGGTGTCCAAATCAGGCGGTGTAGAAGCATTGGCTAATTTAAGGACTATCGTGATATATATATATATATATATATATATATATATATATATATATATATTGTATGATAAATATTTGACTATAAGAAGGCAAGAACGATAGCTATAATATTTAACCAGGTGGTAGCAAAAGAACAAAGACTCCTCATTGCAAATAGATATAAATTTAAAATTTTGATTAATACATGGGAAGGTGTTTGGACAATGATATCACAAGTCAAGATATTCTCATGCTAATGTTAAATGAATTTGAAAGGCCTTATAAATGGATAAATGGAACTTCATTAACTTATCCAGAATTTGTTTCAATTTAGACCCCATTTTATTCGACTTTATCTCATCCAGGAGGATCTTGTTAGTGCAGCATGAGTGGAGTCTTCAGTGGTTCAAAGTCGAAGTGATCTTCAAATGATCATGGTCGATGAGGTCTTGAGCTTTATCAACTTTGCCAATATTCGTCGTCAGCGTTTAGTGTCTGATATCTTCAAATTCGACAATGATGTTATGGTTCAGGTTGTCCAGTGTTGTCAATGGTTGATATGGTTTTCATGGTGTTCGAAGGATATGGTGTTTGGTACCTGGTTGTCGACATGTGTTCGTCATCAATTCCGCCAAGGCTTGGTTGTCAATTGTGGTTCATGGTTATCATCATGTCGGTTTGTATGTCACATTGTGACAACTTGTTGTAAAATGGTTCTTTTTAGAACAAAGGGTGTAAAAGTCTAAAGAGTAAACCCTAAACATTAGTCCTAAATCTAATGTATAAACCTACCTACAAAACTATGGTGGACAAACAAACCTAATTCAAATCTAAACCCATTAACCTAACCCTAGAAACTACACCATGCATTAAAATGCATTAAACCTAACCTAAAAACCCTCTCAGGCCATTACAAAACATATAACATTGCAAAAGGCACATAACAGCTTCCTAGACCGCGTCAGAACCATTGTCGTGTTCACATGAGCAGATTCAAGTGTTAAATCGTCGAGGTAACCATCATTGCATCGGAGCAGCGCCAAACCGTAACCATAGTCGTGTCCATGTGACAGGCAGAAAACAGTAATAGGTCATCAAAACTGCCAAGTAAACGTCGTTGCCGAAACCGCCGAGAGGAAGCTACGTTCACATGGCATGTCACTGACTGTTAGCCGGAACCGTCAAGAGCTAGCGTCAGGTGTCAACCTGCGGTTAGACCACGGCTGGTCAAATGTGATTGTCACTCATCTCCGCGCCGTTTGCTAACCGTTGGCAGATAAGCGCTCATTCAAAGTCTAAAAGTGGGTTTTAGTTGCAGTTTGGATAAATCAATTAAATCCCAAGTGGTGAATGTCACTATGTGACATTAAAACTTAACGATAAACCCTAATTTAACCCTAAAGATCAGCTAATTCATTTCTAAAATCAGTATGAAGGAGTTCAAACGCATCTGGAGGATTATAAAGGTAGATTGGTGCTTTGGAGGTTGGAGAGAGAGGCTTTAGAGTTGGTATGCAGATTATGGAGGATATAAACAGTTTTGTTTTCAGTGTAACAGGAGCATCCAAAGTCAGAATTGGGAACCATGACAGGCGTTGGAAAGCTAATTCAGAGAGCTTTCTTGTGATAGTGACCAGAAGTGCTTGCGTGCACAATCAGTCTGGTTAATTTGTTGTGTAATCGACCTCCTCGGATTCAATCCTAATAAAGCGGATGCCCATCTTGAAAGCGGACCCAAAGATGTAGTCCATCAGGGACGAACTCCGTAATCAATCTTGTTGTCTGGTATCGTTGTGTATTTGTTGCTTATTACTTCTATTTACATGTTTCTTATGTTTCCATTCCGTCATAAATACGTATCCTTTCATTTAGTTCTCACGGTTCAAGCATCCTAAGTTAACATTCAATTCACTGATGGCATTAATCAATTCTACTTCAGTTTAATGTATGATCATTTCAGATCATATAATTTGGTATCAGAGCAGGTTGCGTTTGTAGAATTTTGCCAATGAATGTTAACCACGTCTAAGTCGCAACGTGGAGAAGGAATCCTCGAGGAGATTGATCCAGAGATTGGAAAGCGAAGAGTCGCTCATAAGTCGACCATGACAAGATCTGATACAGGGGAAATTCCCGAAACTAAGATGAGCAAGGAACAGTTTCAGCAAGCATTCTTGAGCATGCAGCAGATGTTGGGAGAACTCTACGAAGATAAGAAGGCGAGAGATGCAGCTTCTTCTTCAAAGACATCGAAGAAGGACAAAGGTAAAGGCAAGGCTGATAAACTTCCTTCACCTCTATCATCTCCATCATCATCTTCTTCTTCTTCTTCGAATTCAGAATCAGAAACAGAAAAGAAAACTAAGAAAACATCTCTTTTGAACCTTGATGTAAAATTTGAGTTGCCTATTTATGATGGTGAAATGAATCCTGAAAAGTTAGATAACTGGATTAAGCAGTTAGAAGTGTATTGTCGTATTCAGAACATTTCTAACGATAAAACGAAAATTCAATTAGCTACACTTAGAATGGGGGGAACAGCTTTAATCTAGTGAGAAAGTAAAACTCAAATAGATGTAAAGCGGAAAGGTAAAGTCATCTCTTCATGGTCTAAGTTTTTAAAAGCTCTTAGGAAACAATTCTATCCTTTAGGATACATGCAGCAAGCTATTATTGATTGGCAGCATTTGAGGCAAGGTAAAGGGCAGAGTGTTCAGGAGTTTACTCAAGAGTGCAGAAAGAAAGCATTAGCGCTTGGTATTTCATTGGATACACGTGAAACTTTATTAAAGTACATCGGCAGTTTACATTCATATTTGATGTTTAATCCTGATGATTTTGATGAAGTGTGTGTTCAAGCCATACATTTTGAATTAGGTGGCGGACCATTCAAGTTTTCACCACAATCATCCAAAGTGTTGGAAATCAAGGATTCCAATGACAATAAAGGGAAGAACAATTCGAAGAGAAAAAAATCAGCGACAACTCTAAAGGAAATACCTACTTGTACCCATTGCCAGAGAATTGGTCATGATGAATCTAGATGTTGGAAACTTCATCCCGAACTTAAGCCAAAGAAGTTCCTTAAGGAGAAGGATGAAAGAAAGCAAATGTAGCAATCCAACAAAATCTAGGCTCCGATTCAGGGGATGAAAGGAGGATAACTGCCATAGTTTCGACAGCTAAAACTTTTGACATAGGTTCAAGTTCGAATACTACTGCATCTTCATCAAACATAAATCCTTCAAATGAGGATAAAAGAGTTGAACTATTTCACATAAGGATAACTTCTAAGCATACAAAGATAGATACAATGTTCGACAGTGGATCACAAGCAAATTTAATATCATAATATTTAGTTAAGAACTTGGGTTTGGAGACACATAATCATCCAAGACCATACCCATTAGGTTGGTTGAATAAATCAACTCAAATAAATGTCACAAAGTAGTGTCGGTTAAAATTTGCCTTTACAGCGAATTACATTGATGAAGTAGAATTAGATGTGGTTCCAGTAGACATATGTGGAGTTGTCTTAAGAAGTCCTTATCTTTATGATCGTGATGCAGTGTTTTATAGGAGAGAGCATAAATATCACCTTAAGAAAAATGGGATTGAATTTATTATCAGGGCACATAAAAGTAAAACTCACTTGAATTTAGTTGTTGCTAATCAGATGAAACGATTAATAAGTTCAAATAAGAGATTTGTACTCATGTGTGTAAAAGAACAACATAAGGACTCGTGTGTAAAAGAACAACATAAGGATCTAAAGGATACTTGTTCAAGTTGTGAGTCTCAGTTTAAAGATAATTTGGTCAAGAAGGTAGAAACTTTTCTAGTTTTATTTAAAGAACCCAGACATCTTACTCATAAAGAAGGAATACAGCATGAGTTACAATTGATGTCCAAAGCTCCTCCTCCTAATGTTAAAATGTATCATTCCAGTCCAAGTTTGGGAGTTATAAGTTACCAGGATGCAGGTCAGTGTTGGGGAAAGTTAGTGTTACATTTCTCTTGTATTGTATCACCATTTCATGTTTCAAAGAGTTTTGAAGCCTCCTTTCAGGTGGAGAGGAAGCCTATTTGCTTTCATGTCAAAGCCTTTTCTAACGCAGTGTCGAACTATCCAGTACATAAAAGGGAAACTTGTGCATTAAGGGAAAGTGTTAATCAATGGAGACATCATTTAATGGGTGAGGAAACATTGATTCAAACAAATCAATAGCCACTTCAATAATTTCAAAGTCAAACTATGTTGCAGCAGTTTTCACATTATAGTTTGATGGTTTTATTGTAGCAAGTTCACTTAGTAATCAGGAATCAGGAAAGTATATCAAGTCAAGTAGCTGGTATGATGTCAAGAATGTCTTTGAAAGTTTTTGTTATTCCGCAAAATAGATTGTTAGTACATGTCAATAGTATTGAACAATATTCTGCAGACACTGTTTTAAAGATGTTTATGAATCACTAATTCATGGTACTTCGTGGAAAGAAGTCAATTGCCATGTTCATAATAGGTTGTTTAACCATCTTCGCAAGTTGTGCATACTGCAGATGGATGGAATAGTTCACTTTAAGCATCATTAGGGTCATCACTTTCAAGTTGTTGATCAATGTATTGGTACATCATCAGGGCAAGGTGGAGAGTGAGGGAGCTCTAATCTCACCTGCTATCGGTCTAGTCAAACTTTTGTGGTCTAAAAGCTTTCAAGTGGAGAGGATTGATCCAGGAGGATCTTGTTAGTCCAGCATGAGCGGAGTCTTCAGTGGTTCAAAGTCAAAGTGATCTTCAAATGATCATGGTCGATGAGGTCTTGAGCTTTATCAACTTCGCCAGTATTCGTCGTCGGCATTTAGTATCCGGTATCTTCAACTTCGACAATGATGTTATGGTTCAGGTTATCCAGTGTTGTCAATGGTTGACATGGTTTTCATGGTGTTCGAAGGATATGGTGTTTGGTACTTGGTTGTTGACATGTGTTCGTCGTCAGTTCTGTCGGGGTTTGGTTGTCAATTGTGGTTCATGGTTATCATCATGTGGGTTTGTATGTCACATTGTGACAACTTGATGTAAAAGGGTTCTTTTTAGAACAAAGGGTGTAAAAGTCTAAAGACTAAACCCTAAACATTAGTCCTAAATCTAATGTATAAACCTACCTACAAAACTATGGTGGACAAACAAACCTAATTCAAATCTAAACCCATTAACCTAAACCTAGAAACTACACCATGCATTAAAATGCATTAAACCTAACCTAAAAACCCTCTCGGGCCATTACAAACCATATAACATTGCAAAAGGCACATAACAGCTTCCTAGACCGCGTTGGAACCATTTTCATGTTCACATGAGCGGATTCAAGTGTTAAACCGTCGGGGTAACCATCACCGCATCAGAGCAGCTCCAAACCGTAACCATAGCCGTGTCCATGTGACAAGCGGAAAAAAGTAACAAGTCATTGGAATCACCAAGCAAGCGTCATTGCCGAAACCACCGGGAGAAAGCTACGTTCACATGGCATGTCCCTGGCTGTTAGTCGGAATCGTCGGGGGCTAGTGCCGGGTGTCAACCTGCGGTTAGACCGCAGCTGGTCACATGTGATTGTCACTCACCTCCGCGCCGCTTGCTAACCACTGGCAGATAAGCGCTTATCCAAAGTCTAAAAGTGGGTTTTAGTTGCAGTTTGGATAAATCAATTAAATCCCAAGTGGTGAACGTCACTATGTGACATCAAAACTTAACCATAAACCCTAATTTAACCCTAAAGATCAACTAATTCATTTCTAAAATCAGTATGAAGGAGTTCGAACGCATCTGGAGGATTATAAAGGTAGATTGGTGCTTTGGAGGTTGGAGAGAGAGGTTTTAGAGTTGGTATGCAGATTCTTGAGGATATAGGCAATTTTGTTTTTAGTGTAACAAGAGCATCCAGAGTCAGAATTGGGAACCGTGACAAGCGTTGGAAAGCTAATTCAGAGAGCTTTCTTGTGACAGTGACCAAAAGTGCCTGTGTACAATAATCAATCTGGTTAATTTGTTGTGTAATCGACCTCCTCGGATTCAATCCTAATAAAGCAAACGCCCATCTTGAAAGCAGACCCGGAGACGTAGTCCATCAGGGACGAACTCCGTAATCAATCTTATTCTCTGGTATCGTTGTGTATTTGTTGCTTATTACTTCTGTTTACATGTTTCTTATGTTTCCATTCCGTTATAAAGTCATATCTTTTCATTCAGTTCTCACGGTTCAAGCATCTTAAGTTAACATTAAGTTCACTGATAGCATTAATCAATTCCACTGCAGTTTAATGTATGATCATTTCAGATCAGTATCAACTCTATCGAATGATGTTCATGCTTGTGTCAGAGTGAATACGCAACACAAGGTATGCATCTCTCTCAGTAAGGATGACTAGTTGATCCTACATTTAACGTAAATATTAAATAGAACAAAAGTTTATTTGCCATTTCCAATTTGCCCCAAGCTTCTACTAGGGCAATTCAATCTGCCACATGAAGGGCAAATAGCCTATGACCAATATTTTGTTTACAGGCGAGAAAGGAAATATAGGAAAGTAATTGATACGATAGAAATGTTCTGCCTTAAATTGAGGGCTAAGGTTTAACTTTGGTCTGCATTTAAGTGTTAAGAAATATAGGAAAGGATCCATATTACTACTATGTCAACGAACTCTACATTTGTTATATTTATTGAGTGCTGGAATACTATAAGAAATCTCATTGTTAATTTTTCATAGGGCTACTTTGTTCTTTGCTTAGATAATTGCATTTCTTCATTAGCATATTAAGTTCACCCCATAACATTATAACATTATTCAGATCTACACAATTATTCATCAACATATGCAACTATGAAGAAAGAACAACATCATCACCATCAATGCAGCAAAACATAAAGGAACAGTAGAAGAAAATCATGCACACATAGAGACACCAGCATTGGTCAGAGACCAGGGCAAACCCCACTATGGGGCAAACCCTTGTAAATTCTTCTTCTTAGATCATCATCAAATGATTCAGCAAAAGAAAGTACAATGATCCATATCTTCACAGAGCAACAAAAAAGCAACTAGAACATCCATAACATGCCTTTAAACATACTTATACTCAAAGATCCTGATTCTGAAGACTGTAATGCACTGTCACTGACTGTAGTTAACTGTTGGATACAGTTGTCATTGTACTGAACATTACTGAACACTACTGAATGTTGTTGCATACCGATAACTCTTCTTTAGGTCCCAGACACATGCAGAGAAACTGTGTGTGAGCGTCCAAGACAAATCTAGACGCTTTCTGCAGAACTGGATGAGTGCATCTAGAACAGATCTAGACGCTCTCTAGAGAACTGGATGAGGGTGTTCGGGGTCCAAACATACCCAGATCCACCTCAAACCCTAGCCATTAGGCTTCTATGCGAGTGTCTATGGCTACTTGGATGCTCCCTAGACAATTCGGTGCGTGCATCCGAGGACCAAACTGGACTACGGAAACCCTAGCCTCCTGGACGCTCCCATAAACACTTTGTGCCTCCCATGGCCATACTGTGTCAGTGTCTAAGGACGAAAAACCTTAGTTACGTGCAAGCGTCCGAAACTCAGAAACCCTAAACACGTGTGAGCTTCGACCCTGTAGTTTCGGACCCTTTGCGCGAGCTTTCCTTCGTCAAACTTGTGCGAAGCAAATAGTAGAAGAGAGAACAGAGTGCTTAATGATTGTCCAAATGAGCTTGAGGTCTCCTCTATTTATAGGCTTTCATAAGGGTCCACTTGATGTTGAGGGTCCACTTGATGTACATGTGCTTAGGGCCGACCTGTCCAATTGTACATGTGCTTAGGGCCGACCTAATCCAATATACATGAGTAAATAAATAAATTCAAAAACCAACTTCTGCTTGTCCAAATAAGGCGATCTTTAGGTTGATTTTGGTCCTCTCGAAAAGAGGAATCTATTGCAATCATTATCTTCATCATATGAGTTGTCCAAAGTGGAATTTGACCGCAACTGCATAATTTTAACACTCATCACAATCATACCTTCTCCTATAAATTACTACAAAAATTTTGATACATATTTTCCTTCCCAAACTATTGTTGATGGATAATTTTTATGATTTTCATAAAAGTTAAAACTTGATTGTTTATGCATTCTTGCATTTGCATAAGCTATAGAATGTCAATCTAGGGTGACATTTGAATGATGTGTTGTGAAAAAGACAACAAAATTTGATAGCTGACGTGCACATCTGCCATAGGCGGTTTGATGGCTCGTGCCAGTCTCAAGAGTTTTCCCTTTGGAAGGTAATATATAGCCCTCCATGACATTGATGCAAACAATCCCTACTTCTTGCATTTGTATAAGCTATAGAATGTCAATCTAGGGTGACATTTGAATGATGTGTTGTGAAAAAGACAACAAAATTTGATAACTGACGTGCACATCTGCCATAGGCGGTTTGATGGCTCATGCCAGTCTCAAGAGGTTTCCCTTTGGAAGGTAATATACAGCCCTCCATGACATTGATGCAAACAATCCCTACGGCAAGATTTCTATGACTACATTACACATAGGGTTAGGCATGCATGTTAAGCTTGTTTTATTCTTATGCATTGTATATAGCCCTTATGCATGGCTTATGCAGTCATATGTATGATTTTCCACATAATTTTAATCATGGTTAATGCATGGCTATTATTGTATATGTTGAGGGGGATAACAGGCTTGCATGGGTAATGGGAAGATGCAAAGGGTGAGGGACAAGCCCATGCTTGGTTTGGCAGCAACATAGATCCATCTTAACTCTAAATCTCTCAAGCATCAAGAGGAATCAAATCTCTTTGAGTGTAAATTTTTTGATCATGCAATATGGATCTAGGTTGGTTGTAATCTTACTTAACTTTGTAGAACCCTTAATCCACAACTATACATAGAAATACTAACTTAACTCATAACATATATAGAAATACTATTTCTCTTTTTATATATCTATATAGCAGTTTTATATTAAATGTACATATCAAATATCTCTATTTCATATATAGAGATATTTCAAATTCCATTTGTATTGATATTGCTAACATATGGTATTATTATTTGTATTTCTTATAAGTTGCATTTTTTCTGCACTGACATTTTAAGTGTTACGCACGTGACAAACGTGAAAACATCTCTATCATATTGGGTTGTAGATGTACCTTACTACACTTGGTGCAATGAGTCCAAGTTATCCAACTATTGTACCTAGTTTTGCATGTACTCTGTTACCTCCCCAGATGTACTAGGCAGAACTTTCAATAAGCCACCAAGTTTGACCAAGACAGTGGTTCAAATTTCAGGTTCAGAAGCCTTGAAGGGCAATATTTCCCTTTCTTCTGGTTTTCTTCTCTATGCAACTTTCGTACCCCCATGGGGAAATTGTAATAAATGATGTTAGCATGATGAACTTACGTAAAATATTCAACTCTCTAGGACTTAGTTATTAGGGAAGTTACTCTAGAGTGTTTTTTTACTTGGTTAATTATTTTTTGTTTTTTAGCGATTAATAATTTCCTAAGTTTTTTCACTCATACCTCCAAAGTTGGAGTATGTTCTAATGGCTAGGCCTTAGTGGTGTTGTCTAAGTCTAGAGTCAATGTATATTACCATGCTACTCATTATCTAGAGTCCTACGGAATTGCATTTAGATTTTTCTAGGATTTGTTTTTATATAATTAACAAAAAATCCGCAAATGGGAATTTTTCTTGTAAAATTTATGTAATAATTAAAAAAAATGGTACTAGGAGGTGTCATATGCCTTGGGGGTACTTGTTTTCTAACTTAGAGTACCCACTTTACCTTAGTACCCCTTTTTTGAGAGAAAATATTAATTTTTCCTTATGAAAATTAATTATTCACTCAAAAAGATGAATAAATTAACTTTTTCTAAGTTAAAAAGTTTCCTCTTTTTTTAATTAGAAAAAGTTTCCTCTTTTTCTAATTTAAAAAGTTTCCTCTTTTTCCAGGTTAAAGAGCTTCCTCAAATTTTCTAAGTTGAAGAGTTTCCTCTTTTTTCTAAGTTGAAGAGTTTCCTCTTTTTTAAGTGAAGAGTTTCTTTGGAAACTCCTCCCTCTTGGTCTATAAAACAAAGTACTCTCCTCCATTTCAAAATAAGTTAGAGAGTAATATTGGAAGAGAGCTTTGGTAGCATTTATAATTGTTCTTGTCATTTGGAATAAAAGGCTTTGGAGGCAAGGGGCGTTAGGAGTGGGAGGGGTGGGTTATTTTTCACCTCGATGAAGCAAGGGAGACTAAATTTGCCTAGGGCATAGGGGAGTCAACCAACAACCAAGCTAAATATCTAGCATTATTGCAAGCATTGGACTTGGCATTCACCATAGGTATACGTCATTTGATGGTCTTCGGTGACTCAATGATCGTAATAAACCAGGTGAGGAAACACAAAGTCTGATACCAATCTTGCACGGGATTAAGCTTCGTTTGACAAAATTTGAGAAGATTGAGCTATTTCACATAAAGTGAAATCTCAATAAAATAGCAAATTCTTTGGCTAATCAAGGAGTTCCCTTGGAACAAGGCATATTGAGAATGGACGACTAGGCATATGTAAATAAACCAATTCCATGATAGGCAAACCCAAACATAATGCCATTAAGGCATTAAACATAGGACAACCTAGAAATTGGAGGCAAAAGCATTCAATTCGAATGGACAGAGCAGTTATCCCCTTGGTGACATTAATACCAAACTATCCCATGCAGCGGAGGCAAGCGCTCACTGTTGAAGGACACAATAGCATCTACATATGAAACATGGTTGTCATGCAATTCTGGAGATCGGACAGGTGGAGGCAGGAATATAATTTTAAGGAGGAATGTAAAGTGACCGAGATAAATATTATTCAACCCAAGAAGATGGTAGCAAACGTGTGCTCTCCTCCGTCATTTCACTCTGTCATTGAAAACGCCCTTCGCACGATGGTAATGGATTTCAATATCCAATCACAATATGGGGTTCATTGCAGCATTAAAGGAGCAGTTACAATTCATAAATGGAGAGTGGGCAATGGAAGATAAATAGAGCAGAACAACGACTCTGGAAAACCAAAATCAGAGACATGTGGCATATACTCTCAGAGCATAGGAAGGGAGTTGTGCAGGGCGACCACCATGGCTAACAACGATAATCCCAGAGTTGTGAATAGCATAGAAGACCAACAAGAAGGTGCACTGGTTTATGCAACAAACTTGTCAATTCGACTAACGAGAATGATTCTGGCAAAGATGTGGGCACACAGTGAATTAGCAACTCAGAAACTAGGACTTCTGGAAACTAGAATTGATAGGCTCCAGTTGGTTGTCGACAGGTTGACACTTCAAAGAGATGAGATGGCATTAGCAGCAAACGGCCCTATTGACCACTAAAGTTGCATTTAAAGATTTTTTGAAGACTCCATGCCCAAAGTACATTTCAGAGCATTCCTGCACTTTCAGATCAATCTCATCAGGGCTTTTAAGCCCCTTCCTTCTCTCTCCATTCACTTTGTACTCATATTCTACAGCCCTACAGGGATATTGTAAACATGATACTAGCATGATGAATAAAGCCATGTAACAGGCCTAGGTAGCTTGGGACTTTACTATCAAGTGAGTCCACTCTAGGGAGTTTTCTTTACTTAACTAATTATTCGTGTTTTTCAACATTGAATAGCTAGTTGAGCTTTTTCTCCCAAATATACCCCCAAAGTTGGCGTTCATCTTAATGGTAGAGCTTTGGGTGAGTCTTAGTGTCCATAGTCAATGTATATTACCATTCTAGTTCATTTGTAAAATTTCGTGAAATTTGATTAGGTCTAGGGGGTCATTTTTTAATTATTAAAAAATTCCCACATGACAAGATTTTTAATAAAATTTTAATGTGAATTGTAATAAGTGATGTCTAGAGAAGTTGTAAGGGGTATGAGTAATCAAAATTAGACCTCTACAACTCAACTTTCTATTAAGACACACTTTGGGGGTCATAGAATGTGTTATTACCCCCCAAAACCCACTTTTCCTAAGTCTAGGGCAAAATGTGGTAATAAAATAACCCATAAAATTAAAAAATGGAGAAAATAATAAATTAAAGCACGTGGGCAAATCGACTTGTGGGCCAGATTGAGGCACGAATTCCACACATGGCAACCCGATTTTTTTGAGGAAGATTGCGAATAGCATGGAAATGTATGGGAAATATTTGATTGAGAAATTTTTGGAGTAATGTCTCCACCATACTTCAATGTTCCTCCACTTGTACGCAGTTGTCTACCCTAGCCTCTATGCACAGCAAGTTCAACACAGAGATGGAGACCAGATTTGAGCTCGATTTGGAAGAGGTATCTCTCCATTGTTTGTTAGTTGCAGATTCCATGGGAGATAACTCCCCTCTCCACCTACATTCACCCACACATGGCAGCGAGCACAAGCAATATCGATTTTGCACATCATAAGGAGGAAAAATGTTGTCCACTTGCCAAATTCGACTTCTACACTTGGCATTGGAGCTCCACTCGTCAAATTCGAATTTCCTTTGAGATTCTCTCCATTTCTCCACTTGTAATTGAGCTCTCACATTGAAATCTTCTCCTGTTTGCCTATTTAAATGAGCCTTGGGCTCCTCATTGTATCATTCTTAGACAAGTTATTGGGCTAGCGAAACTCTAAGAAAATTTGTACTCACTTCTTTCATATGAGCAATAAGCAAAGACTATTATGAATAAAATATATACAAAATAATACAAATAATGTAAACAATAATAATAATAAATAATGATTAATTAGCTAGTAATTAGTTAATGAAGAAGTATGTCCCTAAGAACATAACCGTTGGTGAAGAGGTATCTACCTAGGTATATAAGCAAACCCTCACCCTCATTTATAATCATCTCATATCAATTCTTTTATAATATTCAATATACAATTACCTGTCCTACAATGTATGTCTTTGTCTTTGAAGTATTCTAGAGATTATTACTATGTATACGAACTTTGTCCATTACATTGGTATCAGAGCCACACTGGCATATCCCGGCCTTTAGCTGTCAATTCAATTTTCGTCAACCTTTTTACCATCACAATTCAAGCATTTCGCTACATAGCTAGAGGTTCTCTGTTTTGTTGGATTCCCCGTTAGGCCTTTGGGCATTGGAAAATAATAATAAAATATTTTTAAAAATTTAAAATTAAAAAAAAATGAAAGAAAATATATTTAAAAAAAGATTATTAAAAAAAACACACAAAAGCTTATAAAAAAACTATAGGAAATAAAAGATTAAACAATATATATTTTTACAAAAAAATTTAATTAAAATTAATTTAATAAAAATATTAAAAAAACGAAATAGCATCAAAAATTAATTTAATAAAAATATTAAAAAAAACGAAACAGCGTCTTACCTCCTCTGACAGCCCTGCATCCGTCTAACGTCGCTCCCCGTTGTCATCCACTGACCAACTCTGCCCGATTGTTTTCCCACGTCACTGCCAAATCGCTGGTTCATATCAGTCGCCACCGCCTCACGAAACATCCTCCAAACAATGTCTCGCTCTGTTGACCACGTCCCCTACCTTGTTACTGAACAAAAAACCATTGTCGCTACAAGTTTCCCCACATCGGTGGTAGCCTCCTCGTCGGCCACACTGAAATCTATGCCATCACAGTGGTCGCTACACTCCAGTGACACTGCCAGCTTTTCCTTTTGCTACCTATCGTATTGTCGACCATGTCTTTTGCCTTCAATCACTATAATAGTTGTTGAACCTCAGTGTTCCATCAACTAAAAAGGATTTTCATCGATAAAGGGTCACGACCCTCTTACCAGTTCAACGTATCCATATCAAATGTTGCCATTGCAATAAATTAGTAAAACGCTACACAACTCACATTTTATAAATTGTGACAATTGAAGCCCGTTTTGTTTAATTAACATCAAAGGTTATCAAAGTTCGATTGAGAGGGACCAATTATATATATATATATATATAGACACACCAAGTATAAACAAGTTATATAAAGGAAATAAATAAGTGATGGGTTTTATATAAAAAGGTACACCAAGTATAAACAAGTTATATAAAGGAAATAAATAAGTGAAGCGGTTTATATAAAAAGGTACTTTATGAAATTATTAAAAAAAAGAATAATTAAAATTAAAAGGGAAGTTATTAAAATATATATATATATATATATATATATATCCAAGTTTGAAAGAGTAATAAAATTTTGAAAGTTAAAGCCATTAAAAAAAATGGAGCCTAATTCGGAAATAAAGGAAGGAAGATTTCCTGAAACTTCATATAACTATGCTTCAGTGCTATTTAAAGAAAAAGGGACCCTTGCAGGAAATGATGTCACTATCTCTATCTCACCCACTGAAAATTAAATTATATAAAAACCTAAAATCACAAACCAATTAGTGATTCCTGAGTCAAATATAATTGAAAAATTAGACTTCTTGGACAAAAAACAATACAAAATAACTGATTTACAGTTAAACATTGGGGATTATACATTTATGTCACAATTCTTTGTTCAATCCCTATGGAATGATCAAGGTGACATTATTTTGGGATCACCCTGGATGGAAACACTAGGATCATTTATTCTGAATAAGAAAAAGAAGTTTTTGACATTTTTCTATAGGAAGAAAAAAATTAACATTACAAGGCATTACATTGAAGCTAGATTCAGTGACACTATAAGACATTCAAGATATCTCAAAAGTAATTCTTAAAGAAAATCAGAAAGTGATACAAAATATGAAAATGGAAGTTGACAAAGGCATCGCTAACAAGAATGAAGAAGTTTATTGGCTCAAGGACCACAACAAGAAATTATTGACACAAATTAAGAAGCTTGAAAGTGACAAGAAGTCACTAAAACACAAGTTAGAACAACATACTCAAGAAGAAGTATCGAAATCTCCAGTCGTAATAGCCCAAGTTGAAGATAAGGGAATGAATATCGATCCAATCAATATCACAACTCAAGAAGAGGATAAACCAACTGAAATGAAGATGGATTAAGAAGTTGCAGTTTAAACGTCAGAGATTTAAGTGAAAATTCTATAACCAACTTGACTACATTAGTACCTTAAGTAAATAAGGAAATTGCCACACACATGATAAGGGAAAATCCAACCAGAAGAACTCTTTATCGGCATCTAAACCATAAGAGCAAACAACTAAGTCGGTCAATATATTTGAACCATTCAGAATAGAAACAACAGATTTATGTTCCAAGGAATACTGAAGTTTGCAGAATTCAATCCTATGATAACAATTCATTAAAGAATACTAGTGATCAGAAGATCCCACAGAAGGTTAATCTAGGATGGTCTCATCCATTCTCATTCCGACAATTTTGTTTATCACTCAGAGCATCATATCATCTTGTATCAATGAAGATGAAAGTTCAGAGATGAGAAGATATTCAAAACGGGAAAAGAGATGAAGCCCTTTCATCAGTAAGCTTTGAGGACAAAGCTTTTGAAGAGGAAGGCAATGTTAGGTATATAAACAGACCCTCACCCTCATTTGTAATCATCTCATATCAACTCTTTTATAATATTCAATATACAATTACTTGTCCTACATGTTGAGAAATCTAGGGCATCAATATTAAGTGATTTCTCTTCGTTAGATAGTTGCTTGTGAATGCTTTTTACTTTCTCCGATCAAGGACTTTTACTTAGATTATTAGTGTTCTTCTTCATCAAATAGTTACCAATGCATAAACCATAAAGAGACAAGACATACAGAATGTAGGCTATCAGTCAGGGCCAAAAACTCTCCCACTTGAGAGGAAAACCCAAACAAATTCTTCTTCTTATAGAGACTTCAATTGGTGAATACCAAGACGATGACCCTTGACCTATTTGCCTCTCCAAGACCAAGACACAAGTTCTCTTTCATTGCTTCTCCTTCGTGCCCAAGTCAACACTTGGTCCAATTACTTGCCTTCTTTTGTACTTCGGCTATACTTCAGATCTTCGACCTCTTGTTTCATATCTACAATTCTCGGTCTCTTTAGAAACCCTACCACGTGGGAAGTAACCTTGATTCCTTTGTATAGGATGGAGATTTCTTCTACTATAATTCGGCTTGCACTCTAGACTTGTCCTCTTGCTTGACTCGACCATCTATCATGACTGGTATAGTCTCAGCTTCCCTTACAGCTGATGATCCTTCTCCTTGCACATGCGATGGATATTAGCCCTTAAAACAACCCAAACCAACTTGTCTTTTAGTCCTTCCTTCTTCGCTTGGAGAGAGGCTTCCTTCATGTGATTTCGCACTTCCTATTGCAGTCCTCTTCTTGTCTGAAATTATGTGTTCTAAAATGAGGCCAAGCTGCCTATTTATAGTGGTTTCCCATGATAATAAGTTGACTTGATAGTGAGCTAAGTCGAGGTGTCTTTTGGAGAGGTTTCATCACTTTATTTAAGGTTGGCATCTTAGGAGATGCTTGTGCTTGTCTTGGAGAGTCTTTTGACTCTTTTAATGACTTATACAAATATGTAACATGCCCAAGAAGGGTCCTTCATACATGACATTGACTCAATTTGACTTTATGACCAATCCTAGGGGCTCACAATGGGAGCCATAACCATTACTAAAAATTAAATTCCTTGCTCGTGAAACCCATGAGACAAGCATTACAATAATAATTTTATTTTTCTTCTTTACATCAATTACATAAAATCACAATTACACATCATTATGAAGGTCGAACCTAGTTACACTTTTCAACACTACAATGGATGTGTTTGTCTTCGAAGTATTCTAAAGATGGGTTCATTTGATGTGGTGTTCTTCTTCCATTTTTTAAAGGTTATATTTTTTCAATTTCTTATGCTTAATGTTCAAGACTTGTTGATCTTAAATTTGTTAGCTTCATTTACCTTTATTGTAATAATTAGTGTAAGTTATCTTGCATTGATTTTTGGATTAGAGGACTACTCTAGATTGAGGAGCACTAGAAGGTCTTTTGTTAGACCTCTAGCCTCCTCATTCATTATGTAGTCTAGTCCCTTGAGAATGTTAATGCTCTCTTGAAGTGTGTAGAAAATCTAACATGTTTGAACAAGCTTGAGCGTGGGGTAAGTCTTTGGATGGACAAACTCACTGTCAAAGGCAAAGGTAGAAGGAGCCACATCGAATCAAGCTTCGATCCAACGAGTTTGAGAAAGGAATTTTCCTACCATAGATCTCTAATACTATAAATTTCAATTTTACTTGTCAAATCTCATGTGCTTTTATTGATATAATCTAGTTTTGAGAGCTTGGTTGAAGGGCTTAGCCTTTCCTTGCTTGCGCAAGAGAGGAAATCTACTTCTTCTCTTGTGACTTGCGCTTGTCTTATAATGTATATTACCATTTTGTGACTATTTGTATTGCACATAATCTAAGTTTCTTTTCTCTTATGTTTGCATAGTCCTCTTGAAGGCTTGGAGCGTGGTTCTAAGGCATCTTTCGACGGAGCTTGTAGATGGAGGATTAAGGAACCAAGTAACCATTTACTTGGAGCCCTCCACCATACTCAAGTTCAAGATCTTAAACTATCCTTCTCTCCTTTTCTCATACGCAAGAGTTCCTTTTGAATACCGAGAAGTTGAGCCATCAAGATCATATTTCCTTGAGGAAAAGCGAGTTACCTCTTTATGGGACTGCTCATTGTATTACTACAGTAGGCATTGTACCCATTTCTTATTTCATTTAGTTTCTCTTGAGGAAAAGTATTTGTTCTCTTGAGCTTCTTGTAAACTCTCCTCAAGCCTTAAAGTCACTCATCTCTCTATAAGAGGGCTTCTTCTTTAATAACAAAAGAAAATTTTTCTTTTGAGGGAGCTTGGGGATTTCCCTTTGCATCCCTATCTCCTCATTTACTAGGAGGTAGCATTGGTGAGTGATTTCTTGCTTTGCTCTTTCAAGTTTTTTTGTCACTCTTGCAAGTAGCCTAGATTGATTTTTATTTCACTCATTTACTTGCTCAAGTTCCTGACTCTATTGGCCTAATTTTAGACTTGCAAATTCTGCTTCACATTGCTCAATTAATCATTGCAAATTTGATTTACTTTCAGCTGATATAATTCATTTAATTGTTGATTATAGTGTTTCTTCATTGCTCATTTCATAGCTATCATTTGAAGTTCATTTTCATACAAGTATAGTATTTCTTTAAATGTGAATGAACATATTTTCTTAAGTTATTTTGAAGCATTTCACATTTAGGAGCACTACTTTCAATTAACCTTTGATCCTTTACATCTCACTTACACTTGCAAATTTTTTGCATTTCTAAAATTTACCTCCAAGCATAAGCTTGGTTGATAGAATCTAGGATATGCTCTTTGATTTTCCCAAAATTTGAGTTTGGAGAAAAGGTTAAACACATGACCACGCAGTTTTCTTGTGTGGTTGAGTCCCTTGTAGGAACGATGGCACGTGGGTTGACTTGAAGGACTAGGTGGATACTCGTTAATGAAGCTAAGCTTCTCCATTTGAGGCCTCTTGCGACCACCTCAATCCTTACAAGGATGAAGGATTTAGAAGAAGTCCTTACCAGGTTGAAAGATTTTTCTTGGATTCCTCTCATCGAGAGGTGTAGGATTGATCTAAAGATCATTCAATTCCGACATGTATTCATGGAGATATGAATTTATTTGTGTTATGGGACAATTAGTCAAGGTCTGCCAGCAACCAAATTGCCCCCACATATCCTCAACGTTTTAGTATAATACAGGTGGCCTTCAAGTCATTTGAACAATCATCTCTTGTGATCTCTCTCGACTTGTCTTTGCGTTTTGGTGGTAGGAGAGATCAAAAGGGATACGCTGTCCTAAAGGGTTTGCCCTAGCCCTAGACATTGTTTGAACAGATCCATATGTTTCCCTAAATCGCAGTTATGAAGGCTAACGCAGTCAGGGAGGAAGGCTTCATAACGCAGCAAGGGAGTGACCTAAATGCAGGTCTAATGTTCCATTGATTGGTTTGCATATCTACTAGTTCATGGAATATAGAGGTTCACAGGTGGCTCCATAACTCTGTATCGAATGCTCTCACATCTCTGTTACAGGACTGTCTCACATATGGTATGACCATAATCCCTTTTCGCATAAGGTATATCCGTGTATGTCATAATCTTTGGCCCGCATATGGAATAACCGGTGACTCGCTGAAAAGCACAGTCACGCTAGCATCAAATTTCCGTAGAACGTATGTAATTACAACACACTGTAATACATGTATGGCATTTCAATATGTATGGTATACTCTGTGATTTGTAATTAACATCGCACTCATTGTATAAACTCGCATTGCACTCTGTTTGCATTATATATTATCATCACACTGTGTATGGCATGGTATGGCAAACAACATATGGCAGACAGTGTTTCTTTGACATGGCAGACAGTGTCATGGTATGGCAAACAACATGTATATACATGATATGGCAGACAGTTCTTTGACATGGCAGACAATGTCATGGTATGGCAAACAACATGTATATACATGATATGGCAGACAGTGCTTTGACATGGCAAACAGTGAACAACATGTATATACATGGTATGGCTGACAAGATTTTGGTATGGCAGACAGTATATATATTATATATTATATGACATGGCAAACACAGTATCAATGACAGGGTAGTCTCCCCAGTGACATGATATAGTAGACGTGGCAGACAGCGTGATGTATCACAATCCACAATATGTATTCTTTGTTTCTCTTGATTGATACACTTTGTTTCTCTATAATATGGTTGGCATCAAGATGCTTTGGTTTTATTTAGATATGACATCAACTAACATTGCTCCTTTGTATGGGAAGCATCATTGTATAGAGAGACCTAGTTGCAGTTCACTACTGGGCTAGGCCACAAGCCATAGCCAACAGTGGAGACCTTTTTAGGAGCTGTGTTCATAAGCTGTCCTATAGTGCAGCACAGTGACAGTAAGGTGCAAGGGAGGCATGGTGCAATAAGGTGCATGGTGCAGTAAGGTGCATGGAGCAACATGGTGCAGTATGGTGCAGCACAATGGATGCAGCATGATGATGGGCATGGATGTATAGCAGCAGCATGATGTATTGCAGTGTGCATTGAGTGTATGTTGGGTGCAGCGTAGTGCAATGAAGGGTACAGCAAAGTGCAGCTCAGTGATGGGAGAAGCAACATAACGAGAATAGCTCAATGTTGGGTGCAGCTTGGATGGATGCAGCATGGACAATGAATACACTGACTGTTGGATGCAGCATGGTTAATGCAGCACACTGTTGGGTGTTGCATAGTGATCATGAATGGTGCAGCATGAATAGTGCAGCATGGTGATGGAATCAACTGTGTTCAGATCAGCTACCTCATGTGTTATCTTCTTAGTGAAGATCTCCGTTCTTATTTTGTCAAGTCAAAATGTTGACTTCTGATGTATATGTATTATCTCTCTCTCTGCTGAACTATTGAAGAACATAAGAAGAATTGATCAAGGGTTTCCCCACATTGGGGTTTGTCCCTGGCTGGCGCCACATCTTGTGTCCTCTTGTCTTGGCTTGTTTTCTGTGATTTATGTTTATGTTCTATCTGCATTTTACTATCATGCTAAATGTGATTGCTAGTCTGGAATTGATATTGAGACAATATGGAAAATTGAAGTAAATTTGCTCTCAGCATAGAACATACCTAAAATTAACATGGTATCAGAGCTGAGGTGAAGACAAAGCCCAAGCAAGAGTGAAAGAGCAATCACCGAAGACAGTTGGAAAGGACAAAAAGGCTCAATGGGTTCCTCATCCCACTTCAAATTCACCAAGGGTGAAGTCAAAGCAGAGAAGATTATCAAAGTGGCGCAACGGAAGCATCTAGTGGCCTACCTACAGGTCACTTCAATGGGAAGTCTAGATCTAAGAAGAAGGAAAGGCAGATGCCTTGCTTGCAATAAGTTTGGCCATTATGTGAAGGAGTGTCCGAATAGAAGGGACACATCACTCGATGATGATAACAATCATTCCAAGGGCATCTTCAATGATTGAAGGAATGACAGGTACAATGGCAAAGGAAAAAGGAATGTAGGTCATCAAGGAAATAGCTGACTTTTCAAGAAAGCAAGGAACTCCAGGTATGAAGAATCAAATGTTGCTTCTGAGTATTATCTTATATCGGCCCTCTCCAGACTCTTTGGGAATCTAGCTTATTGATAGTAGTGCTTCAAGGCACTTCATCAGATACAAGGAAGCTCTCTCTAATTTGATAGAGAAGGAGACAATCGTGGAGATTATTCTTGGAGACGATGCCACCTATCCCAGAAAGGGTGTAGGGAATGCTACCCTTCAATTAAATGAGAGTAGCATGATTCATTTACAAGAAATTCCTTATGTACCTGATCTCAAGAAGAACCTCGTGTCCATTTCGGCAATGGAAGTCAAAGGTTTCAAGGTGGCATTCATCGAGGGAAAGGTACGTGTTTGAAAATGGAATTTTCAAGACGTTTTTACTCATGGGTTCAGGGTTGGCAATTTGTATCTAGTTGCAAGAAGTCCATTGGGGACCATGTCGGTTGACACATCTCTTCTATAGCACTGGAGGTCTACCCATCTTCATTGTGGGGTCGTACCTAACGTGAGACAGATGGTGACAGGGATGCCTGAATTCAAGAAGAGCATGAAGGTACATACTCGAGATGTACCAAAGGAAATCTTACAAGGGGACCATTCCCAAGGGGTTTGAGATTCATGATCAGGAATCTCATGTAAGCAAGTGGAAGAAACCCCTCTTTGGCTTGAAGCAAGCACCTCGGGCTTAGATTGAAAGGATAGACAGCTATCTAATGAAGCTGAGATTCACTAGGAGAGAAGCCGATCCAAACCATTGCTCTTAGGTTTTGGATGATAGACCTCTCATACTGCCACCTTATGAGGACGACCTCTTTCTAACAGGTGCAGACCCTCTCATTTACAAAAGTAAGAGGGAGTTGGATTCTGGATTTGGAATGGTAAACTGCAAGCTCGTGACTACCTCGATGAAGCCTAACTTTAAGAAGTTATGTGGTAGTGATGCCGGACCTGATTTGGGAAACGCCTCTGAGTTTCATAAACTCATACTAGCATTGATGTTCTTGGTGAACTCTCGTCCGAATATATGTTTTGCAGTTAGCATGTTGAGCTCATATATGGTTGAGCCTCACTAGATTGGTGCCAAGAATTTCTTGAGATATCTTCAAGGCACAATTGAGATACATTGTCGGAAATATGAAGCTGCATGATTATTCAAACGCTGACTGGGCAACCAGTGTGGAGGATCGCAAGAGCACTTCTAAGTGTTGGTTCTCTTTGGGTTCATCTTCGATATCCTGGATGAGCAGGACGCAGAATACGGTTGTTTTGAGCACCGCTAAGGCCAGATACATCGCTGCGAGTATGACCTTGTGCGAAGCTGTCTGGTTGTGGAAGCTCTTCAATGAGTTGTTTGGACACGTGTTGGATATCATCGTGATCTTCTGTGACAACCAGAGGGGGATTTGATTGTTAAGGAATCCTATGTTCTATGATCGCTCTTAGCATATAGACATCAGGTACCACTTTATCTAGGATATGGTACATCGAGGAGCAAGAAGGCTCCATTGCATTGGGACTGATGTGCAGGTCGTCGATATTCTGTAGAAGCCCCTGGGAAAGGTCAAATTCTTAACTTTCAAAGAAGGACTAGGAGTCGTGGAGAGACTCTCTCCTAAGGGTCCTGTATGATATGGACATTCAGCTCTGGGAGCTCTGGGGGGCTTGGGGGTACATCTTGGAACGATGAGCAACCATAGGGTGAGTGGTGCAGCGTTCACCTAATGGTCTGCTATGTAGGCAGCATGAGTGGTTCATCCTTCTCCTGGCGAGACACAATCATAGGGTGAGTGGTTCAATCTTCCCCTAGTGATTTTTTGTGTACAGGGTGAGTGGTTCAGCCTTCCCCTGGGATACCCCAGGCGACATGTAGGCAGGATGAGTGGTTCATCCTTCTCCTGTTTAGACATCCTACCCATGCAGTCTGGTACTCATGGGAAGTACCTCTCATTTGGCCAATGAGAAGGGAAATGAGGATAGGGACCATAGTAGTATTGATGGACGCATCGTGTTACTACGGTACTCCCTATGCTAGATGATATTGATCTGGGATCAATTGGAACTGACTTCGGGTCAGTAACACTGATATAACTCACTCTCTTTTGGAACCGACTTCGAGTCAATAAGAGTGGTATGAGACACTCTCTTTATTTGGAATTGATTTCGGATCAGTAAGAGTGGTATGAGACACTCTCTTTTATATGCGACTGACTTCGGGTCAGTAGAGGCTGGTATGATACATTCTCGATTACTTCTTCTTCATAGTTCAGCAAAGCAGAGCAGTGCAGGGCACTGATGGCAAAGATAGTACAGTCTGGCAGAGATGGATTAGCAAAAGGAGTTCTCCCTAGTTGAGAAGGAGTGTTAAAATTGCAGCTAGGGCCAAACTCCATGTGGGTCTTCTTATTTAAGGCAGCTAATATTTTTCTTGGATTCTTCTCGTCGAGAGGCGTAGGATGGATCTAAAGATCATCTAATTCCGACATGTATTCATGGTGATATGAATTTATTTGTGTTATGGGACAATTCGTCATGGTCGGCAAGCAACCAAATTGCCCCCACATATCCTCAATGTTTTAGTATAAATAGAGGTGGCCTTCAAGTCATTTGAACAATCATCTCTTGTGATCTCTCTCCACTTGTCTTTCGTTTTTGGTGGTAGGAGAGATCAAAAGGGATACATTGTCCTAAAGGGTTTGCCCTAGCCCTAGACATTGTTTGAATAGATCCATACGTTGCCCTAAATCGCAATCATGAAGGCTAATGCAATCAAGGAGGAAGGTTTCATAACACAGCAAGGGAGTGACCTAAACGCAGGTCTAATGTTCAGTTGATTGGTTTGCATATCTACTAGTTCATGGAATATAGAAGTTCGCAGGTGGCTTCATAACTCTGTATTGAATGCTCTCGCATCTCTGTTACAGGACTGTCTCACATATGGTATGACCGCAATCCCTTTTCGCATAAGGTATATCTGTGTATGTCATAATCTTTGGCTCGCATATGGAATAATTGGTGATTCACTGAAAAGCACAGTCACACTAGCATTAAATTTCCATAGAATGTATGTAATTACAACACACTGTAATACATGTATGGCATTTCAATATGTATGGTATACTCTGTGATTTGTAATTAACATCGCACTCATTGTATAAACTCACATTGCACTCTATTTGCATTATACATTATCATCACATTGTGTATGGCGTGGTATGGCAAACAACATATGGCAGACAGTGTTTCTTTGACATGGCAAATAGTGTCATGGTATGGCAAACAACATGTATATACATAATATGGCAGACATTTCTTTGACATGGCAAACAATGTCATGGTATGGCAAACATGTATATACATGATATGGCAGACAGTGCTTTGACATGGCAGACAGTGCTTTGACATGTATATACATGGTATGGCTGACAGGATTTTGGTATGGCAGATAGTATATATATTATATGACATGGCAAACATAGCATCCATGACAGGGTAGTCTCCCCAGTGACATGATATAGTAGGCATGGCAAACAGCTTGATCTATCACGATCCACAGTATGTATTCTTTGTTTCTCTTGATCGATACACTTTGTTTCTCTATAATATGAATCATGAAGGCTAACGCAATCAAGGAGGAAGGTTTCATAACACAGCAAGGGAGTGACCTAAACGCAGGTCTAATGTTCAGTTGATTGGTTTGCATATCTACTAGTTCATGGAATATAGAAGTTCGCAGGTGGCTTCATAACTCTGTATTGAATGCTCTCGCATCTCTGTTACAGGACTGTCTCACATATGGTATGACCGCAATCCCTTTTCGCATAAGGTATATCTGTGTATGTCATAATCTTTGGCTCGCATATGGAATAATTGGTGATTCACTGAAAAGCACAGTCACACTAGCAATAAATTTCCATAGAATGTATGTAATTACAACACACTGTAATACATGTATGGCATTTCAATATGTATGGTATACTCTCTGATTTGTAATTAACATCGCACTCATTGTATAAACTCACATTGCACTCTATTTGCATTATACATTATCATCACATTGTGTATGGCGTGGTATGGCAAACAACATATGGCATAGAGTGTTTCTTTGACATGGCAGACAGTGTCATGGTATGGCAAACAACATGTATATACATAATATGGCAGACATTTCTTTGACATGGCAAACAATGTCATGGTATGGCAAACAACATGTATATACATGATATGGCAGACAGTGCTTTGACATGTATATACATGGTATGGCTGACAGGATTTTGGTATGGCAGATAGTATATATATTATATGACATGGCAAACATAGCATCCATGACAGGGTAGTCTCCCCAGTGACATGATATAGTAGGCATGGCAAACAGCTTGATGTATCACGATCCACAGTATGTATTCTTTGTTTCTCTTGATCGATACACTTTGTTTCTCTATAATATGGTTCCTCTGTATGGTTAGCATCATTGTATGGAGAGACCTAGTTGCAGTTCACTGCTAGGGAGACCTTTTTAGGAGTTGTGTTCATAAGAAGTCCTATAGTGCAGCACAGTGACACCAAGGTGCATGGGCAGCATGGTGCAGTAAGGTGCATGGAGCAGCATGGTGCAATAAGGTGCATGGAGCAGCATGGTGCAGTATGGTGCAGCACAATGGATGCAACATGATGATTGGCATGGATGTATTGCAGTATGCACTGAGTGTATGTTGGGTGCAGCATAGTGCAATGAAGGGTACAACAAAGTGCAGCTCAGTGATGGGAGCAGCACCGTAATGAGAACAGCTCAGTGTTGGGTGCAGCTTGGATGGATGCAGCATGGACAATGAATGCACTGATTGTTGGATGTGGCATGGTTAATGCAGCACACTGTTGGGTGCAGCATAATGATCATGAATAGTGCAGCATGGTGATGGAATCACCTGTGTTCAGGTCAGCTACCTCATGTGTTATCTTCTTAGTGAAGATCTCTGTTCTTATTTTGTCAAGTCAAAATTTTGACTTTTGATGTATATGTACTATCTCTCTCTCTGTTGAACTATTGAAGAACATAAAAAGAATTGATCAAGGGTATCCCCACAATGGGGTTTGTCCCTGGCTGGCGCCACATCTTGTGTCCTCTTGTCTTGGCTTGTTTTCTACGATTTATGTTTATGTTCTATCTGCATTTTACTATCATGCTAAATGTGATTGCTAATCTGGAATTGATATTGAGCTAATATGGAATATTGAAGTAAATTTGCTCTCAGCATAGAACATACCTAAAATTAACATTATTGAATTAGCTTAAAGCTCCATTGATGTCATATCATTGTTTATATTTCATATGAGCATATTTCCTTTTTTAAGTACAAGCAAATCTTACTTGCAAGTTGTTGAAAATTGTAACTAGGTTCACCTTCATTATGATATAATTGTAATCATGACATTGTATATTCTTTATACAGAAAGAAAAATGAAAGAAAGAGAAATTATATTTTATTTTGGAGTATGGGTTTCATACTCATGTTTGATATAAAAGCATGTTCTTCGTGCTTTTAGGTCTTCTAGATCTTGCTAGGATAAAGAATAATATTGGTAATGTGTCGTAGTCCCATTTGGACTCATTGTAATGGAGGAAAATATTTATTTTATCTTGTAAAATCCATGGATAAGCACAAGACCAAGTCGGCCTAACGGAGGTTATTTGACTCTCAAGAAAGGCTATAAATAAAAGGGAGCCTGACCTCATTTGGACACTCATCTCAAGCTAGTTTGATCTGCAATAGCGAAGGTGAAGGAAGAGTAGCTGGAGGATGAAGAAGAAGAGTTGAAGTTGAAATTTGTCAAGGATTATCTTTCTTTCTGTCTCGCTAGGGTTTGTGAAGCTGCCAACTACAAGAGGCCGAAATTCTAAAGCTATTGCAAGGCTGAAATTTTGTTGCAGGGGCCAAAGTTGCAGTGGTTGTGTTGCAGTATCAAAGTTTTGAAGTCGTTCTGAAGCGGATCTTGCTGGGGGCTAGCTTGGGCCTTGAAAGGTTGGCTAGCTTTGGTCTTTGTGTCTTGGAAGTCTCTTTGTAAAGCAGATTCTAAAGAAGAAGGGAAGAATTTTTTGGGTTTTCCCCTTGGAAGAGTTTTGCCTTGGCTTAGAGCCTATATCATGTGTACTTTGCCTCTTTGTGATCTTCTTATTTTGGTAATTGCTTGATGAACAGAGTTAAATAAGTAATTAAAGAACATCTAACATCACAAGTAATTATCAAGTTAAGGAAAATAAGTTCTAATATACAAGTCTCCATATTTTCTAACACAAGCATTCAATTCCATTTAGTGCTTTCCTTTTGAAGGTGTACGTCATATTGTAGAATTGTTGGTTGTTCTAACACTCATTTTGCAGCTTCTCTATTCTATTGAACTTGTTGTATCTTGAAAGCATTATTTTATTGCAAGTATTGTCACTATTTTTGAGCATATTTCATTTCTTGCAAGATTATTATTGTTGGCACTGGTCTACTTACATCAATTTGCCTTGCAGGATATATTATTGAATCATTTTAATTTATTTACATGTTGATTTTGATTATATGCTCTTGATCATTTGTACTTTCTAAGTTTTTATTTCTTGCTTCAAGTTACATTTCAAGTCTTTGAATGAGTGATGCTTTAACTGGTAAATTAATCATCTCCTACAACTTGTTGAGCCCAAGAAGCCTTCTTTAGTATCTTCCTTAGGGTCCACCCCACTTGGCTTTAGCTAGGAGAGAGCCTAGACGAAGAGAATTGGGATTAGGTGACAGCCCCAATTCTGAGCTTTGCCACTAAGGCCATACCTAGTGGGGTTGAGGATTTTTCTCATATTAACTTAGGTGTGTAAGCAAGGCCGAAACATATTCTAGCACCGTTGTTGGGGATGTCCTCTTGTACTCAGAATACAACTAACTTTTGGTTCTTGCATATTGAATTTTTAGAGTTAGATTCCTGCTCAAGTGGCAACTCCACTTGGTTCATTTTCTGCAAGAATCTCTACTAGGAGAGATCCAAGTAGCTTGGTTAGCCCCACTCTTGATCCTAAAAGGGTTTTTAGAGTGAGACTACATAAGCTCTCTTCTCGTCTTGGGCGGGAGGTTATTTCTAATATCCATTTGTTTTTCCAAGGACAAGTTGAACAAGACATCATGAATGACTTGTTTCGTCCTTGTAACTTTGCTAACATCAATGGCTATCCGAATAATATTCCAATAAAGCTATTGAGAAATTGCCTTCATTCCAAGGTAAAAATGCCATTAGTGCCCAGACTCACCTTAGGAACTTCAACAGTTGTGTAAGTGGTGTAATAATGTTAACCATGAGGATGTTAAGATGAGACTTTTTGCCCTCTCTTTAGATGAGGATGCTCTTGATTAGTTCACTGAGTATCCTGCTAACTCTTTTGATTCTTTAGAGTCGATTATTAATGCCTTCAAAGAAAAGTATGGAGATAAAAGAGAAGAAAGGCAATTTCAATGCTATTAGTTATATTAAGAAGAATGAGAATGAGACGGTTGAGGAGTTTAACAAGAGATTTAATGATATTGTGAAGAGTTTACCTCAGGATGTTAAACCTCCAGAGAAGTTTCTTTTGATCTATTATATTGATGCTTTTGGTGTTGATACATCCTATAAGATAAGAAGACTGGAGCCTGCAAATTTAACTGGGCTCAAATAGAAGCACTAGAAATAGAAAAGGTTAGAAAGGATTATGGCAAGTCAGAGATTCTTGGTTTTAATAGAGGGCCTTCAAAGTCGCATGAATCAAAAGGCAAAGCTGAAGCAAAGGAGGTTGATAAGGATCCTATCAAGGAGCTAACACAAATTATAAAGAATATGGAGCTCAACCAAGTCCAATTAATAAAGGCCATGGAAGCAAACCATGCAAAAGAAATAAGTACCATGCAAAATAGGTTGGTGAACATGGAAAGGTCTCAAGCACAAAGGTTCCAACCTGGGCCCAATGATAGATGGCAAAAGAGTAAGGGCCCTTCACAAGACTATAGGCCTCCAAATCCATTGGAGTCCACCAGCATGGTAGATCAAGTGCCCCCATATTATAGACTTTGTCATGAATTGCATGAAGAAGCAACATACCCCATTGTAAGGAGAATCATGGAAAGTGGCATGATGGGAGGTGAACATGTGGGAACAAGTGGTCAAATTTCTATGGAAAATCAAGTTAAGACTATTGAAAGAAATCTGGAGATTGATCGTATGTCTAATGCTTTTGGGGTTGACAATATGATTGCTAATTTTGATAGGGACACTAAGATTTTTGGGGAAAAGCCCACATCTAGACAGATTCTTGCTATGGCAAAGTATAAAGGAATTACTTATCAAAGAAGGGTAATCAAAATCAGAGTAATCCCAAGAATTTTTCTCCTCCTACTTCAGAATTGATTTTTGATTTGGGTGATTGAATAGATAACGCAAGGGTTTCCATCCTAGTATCAGAGCTTTTGAAGATACCATCTCAAAGGGCAAAGTTGTTAAGTGCCATTGAATTTACTCAAAGGGAATAAATGCTTAATGATGTGCCAGAAGATGAGGAAATTATATTGAAAAGCATGAATTGTTATGTGGGCAATGAAGATGACCAATCGTTCTTTATTACTTTGATGGTTAATGATCATCTTTTACACAATTGCATGCTAGATTCAGGGGCTTCATCCAATGTCATGACCAAGAAAGTCATGGAGCATTTAACTTAGGGGTATTTAGGCCCTATCACAACATATGTTTCATGGATTCAAAAAGAATTGAAGTGTGTGGGTTAATCAAACATTTACAGGCTTTCCTAATAGCATACCCAGACAGAATGATCACTATGGATATTATTGTGATAGATGTGCCTGATGCATTGGGGATGCTCTTATCAAGGAAATGAACATCAGATTTAGGTGGTAACCTTCATATGGACCTATCATATGCCACCATCCCCATGCCAGATAATACCTTTGTCAAGCTTGATCGGGAGTTAGAGCAAAGATATCATGTTAAGGAGCCAAGGAAACCCAACAAAGAAATTATTTATGGGTCATACAAGCTAGGGAGTGATGCAGTGTTAATGTTTAAGGCACCTTAGACAAAACAGATTTAGAATAAAGAGGTTAGGCATATCACAGAAAGCTTGGGTATTTCAAATCTTCCATCAGAGCATTTTCAAGACAAGGCAGAAGGGTTGACAGTAATTGCATCATCATCATCATTGCAGTTGACTAGGAACAAAGGAAAAAAGCAGAAAAAGAAAAAATATATAAAGAATAGATCATTTGTTTTAACCAGGAAAAAGCCTCCGCAAGTTAATAGTCGAAAAAGAAAAAGGAAGAGGCTTTGTAGATATGATGGCCACAAATGGGTTAATATTGAGGCAAGTCAAAGTCCCAAGATAGTCAGGATTGGAAAGGGCGCATCAAAGAAGGAACCTATGGCTCTGCCAGTGAATAGGCAAGTTCTCAAGATGGATTTCACCGAGCACATTTGATGTCCATGGAGGCATTTTTGTATTGTATTTCTAACCTTACTCCTTGTCATTTTTGTGTTGGAAAATGTAACTAGTTTCGGTCTTCAGAATTGTCAATGTACTCAAGTCATTCTATTACAAGAAAAAGAAGAAAGAAAAATATTATTTTGAGCATGGGTTTCACGCTCCATTTTGATGGTCATCTAGGTAAAGCATGTCCTTCATGCTTCTAGGTTTTCCATATCAAAAGAATATTTTCTTGAGTCAAGAGAGTCATTATAATTTGTATAAGACCCTATTGGGCAACTTGTAACATGTAAAAGATATTAATTTTCAGTCTAGAATGTCCTAGGAACCTCCAAGCACAAGTCAACCCTAGCAAGGACAAGTCGGCCTAGAAGAGGCTATTCGACCTCATGGAAAGGCTATAAATATAGGCAGCTTTAACCTCATTTAGAACTAATTTGATCTCTCAAGAAAATATGTTTGATCTAGAGCAAGGAAGGTCAAGGGTTTCTTGGAGGGCTGACTTGGTGCTTGGAGGAGGACTTGGTCTAGGGTTTAGGTCTTGGTTTTCTCATTTGAAGTTGATTCTATAAGAAGAGAATAGATTCTTTCTGGGTTTTCCCCCTGGAGGGGTTTTTCCCTGGCTTGGAGCCTAATTTCAGTGTCAATTGTCTTCACTATTTTTATTCTTGATAACTGCTTGATGAGAAGATCTAATAAAGAAACACAAGAAGATAAACAAAGTTCACAAGCAATTATTAAGGTTAAAGAGAATTTGAATTAATAATTTCCCTACCGCATTCTCCAACATGGTTTCCGAGCTAAGGTGAACAAGAGAAGGCAATTGGAAGGTCACCTTGAAGGGTTTGTCAAGGGGAATCATTTGTAGAAGGACACAATGAATGCTAGTTTTTCTTAGGTTTGATTTGTTCTTTGCTTTGATAATTGCATATACATATAATCTTCATCATTAGCACATTCATTCACCCCATAATATCATCACATCACATGCAATTATGTAGAAAGAACCACATCATCAACAATACAACGAAAACAAGAGATACATCAGAAGAAAAGCACATACACAGAGAGACACCAGGATTGGTTGGAGATCAAGGCAAAACCCACAAAGGGGAAAACCCGGAATTCAATTCATTCTTCTTCTATTAGATTTCATCAATCGTTCAGCTGAGATACAAAGTACATTCATGGGGGAATACATATTTACAATAGACCACCCAAGTCAATTCACAACTTCATTTGTGAACTGGCATTCGATAAACCAAGAATGCTACCAATCCTAGAAACATTGTCATCATCATGTCGAGGCAAAACCATGATCTTCGAAATAACAATACTGTTAAGAAGATAGATCATTATAAAGTATTGGATCTTTGTCAAGTTGTATTGACATTAGGGTTTCATTTGAGGTATCTGCATGTCTCAGAAATGTTGTAAGACTACAATATATACATGAAGACATACGTTGCCATAAAACTTTTGATCCATACCGTGCATTGAGTTCATATCGATAGATGGATACAATGTTAAATGCTCTGCAAACGATGCTATACCAAAACTGATACATGATGCCAAATGTGTTGAGCATATTACTGAGTTGAGATGCCAATTCGATCCAATACAATGATCCGAGATATATCACTGTGTTAGGAGTAACTATGCTTTTGAAGTGTCATGACCAATCATCATGCTATATTGCTATTGTAACAATGTCGTGACATATGGACAACAATAATGGACACTGATTCCATATGTAACATAGTGATGTGAATCATATCAATATAAAAGTGTTGGATCATTTGACTTTCTACAAACTATGCTAAACCAAAATCCTTGGGAGATAATAGACCTGTAGTTGTGCATATGCGACACAGTGATAAGGGAGGGATTAGATCTGTCACAGAGATGCGAAATGATATGTATAGTGCGAGCCACATTCCTGTAGAGTGAGTGAGCCACGATCCTGAAGAGTGTGCAAGCCATAGTCCTAAAGAGTGTGCAAGCCAAAATCCCGTAGAGTGAGCGAGCCACAATCCTGAAGAGTGTGCGAGCCACAATCCTGTAAAGTGAGCGTAGACCAGAGGTAAACGAGCCATAGACCTATAACAGATGCAAGTTATAGTCTTGTAACAAATAAGAGCTATAGACTGTAATAAATGTGAGTTGTAGTCATGTAACAAATGCGAGCTAGTAACAAATGCATGCGATCCATAATCCTAAAATAGATGCAAGCCAACATCCTCACGAAAAATACAAACCATACGAGCCATCCAAAGTTCCCTGGGTTAGAGATCAACATAACAAGGTTTATATAGTTGATTTCATGCATGAAGGGTCACCACTTTTGAGACGGCCAACATGAATCCCTTTTGAGCCGACCTATATAAATTTCAAAATTCAAAAATTATTTTTCCCTCCAAGAATATTGAGATCGACTTCATGAAATGCAATTCCTTTAATTTTGTACAAATAAATTTTGTAATTAAATATGGGCCAAGGAATTTCTCTATGGAAATTCTTCCTGATGTTGCCCTAATTTCAACACTCCCTCACAGCTAGGGAGGAATTTCCATATGCATTGTCTCATCTCACCTCTGCTTTGCTCCCTCTCGGAGTCATCTTGGATGTCAAGTCTCAATATAAGAATGCAGGAAGTTGCATCATCAATAAGACCCATCTCAAATTGTCTTATGAAAGAATAGAAATCCATAACCAATGGTATGGGAGGTCAGTCTTTAAACCCTACTAGAATCCAAGTCAAACCATGTGACCTTCGTCTCTATATCAAAAATACCCATCTTATCACTTCTCATCCTTTGATCATCAGTTCAACAATCTCGATCCAAATAGAAGAAGAATAATTATCATAGGGGAGCTCAAGCCTCAATATAAGAATGCAAGAAGTTGCATCATCAATAAGGCCCATCTCAAATTGTCTTATGAAAGAATAGAAATCCATAACCAATGGTAGGGGAGGTTAATCCTCAAACCCTACTAGACCTTAACTCAAATCAAGTGACCTTCGTCTCTACATCAAAAATATCCATCTTATCACTTCTTGTCCTTTGATAATGAGCTAAACAATCTCGATCCAAATAGAAGAAGAAGAAGAATTATCATAGGGGAGCTCAAGCTATCGCCCTTTATCCATCGACGGGAGCCTCTGCGACCACTCAAAATCATCCTCTGGGAACTCATCTCACTCGTGATCATAGAGAAGCATCCTACTTCCATCCTATAACAAATAATCAATCTAGTCATCTGAAGAAGAATCATTAAGGGAGAATCTATCTCGACCCACGTTTTAATCAGGGAGCCCAACACAACCCGAACATAGGGGAGCCAATCTCAACCCACATCATAATTTGGGAGGCCCGGCTCAAACCTTTATCCAATATTCAATATGTCAAATTTGTAATCTCCCCCAAATGTCTTGTCTCGTCTCTGTTGAAGATTGATATCATAGACAATAAGAAGGATCGATAGAGAGTGAGTCACAAGACATTGCCACTCGCATCTCACTGACCAAATTCAGTCCACATAACAAGGGGTAGAACCCCAATTAGACTTCATCTTGAGTGATCAAGTTGTTGAACACCATGCATCCTAGACATATGGAGTATGGTAGTACATGATGTGTCCATCTGTAGTGCTATGGTCCCTAACCATTTTTCCCAACTCATTGGCCAAATGAGAGGTACTTCCCAAGAGTCCCAGACTATAAGGGTAGGATGTATGCTGAGGCATCCGCAGGAGAAGGTGAATCACTCATCCTGTGCATATATCATCATCCATAGGGGAATGTGAACCACTCACCCTATGGTCGCACATAGCCCCAAGAAGTACCCTAAGCCCCTAGGGACTCCCAGAGCTCAATGTTCAACTCAAGCAAGACCTCATGGGAGGGTCCTTCCACAACTCCAGGTCTTTCTTTGAAGGTAATGAAATTGACCTTATCAAGAGGCTTCGTGAGGATGTCAGCAACTTGTTCATCCGACCTTATTTGATGGAGCTTCATGTCTCCTTTTGCATTGATTCCCGGATATATGATCTCTTGAAAACACATAGATTTTTGCATGTCGAATCTCAAAATAGTCCAGCCCATCATATACACAGTTCTCTAAGAACTTGCAACTAATATATGCAACAAGAGCAACATTTTTATATTTTCTTGTTATATAGGACACCAAATCAAACATTATGTTAGAGCAAATATATATCATAAAGCAAATAATACCTCATTCATCTCTCTCTTACAAAGGTAGCAGCTATAAGACTAAGATTATCTCATACAACAACTTTGTCTACATAATGTAGATCAAGGGTAAAGGTTTATTGAAATCCATCAAAATATATTTGAAGAGAAGGCTCTTTTGACTTCTACAGTATAGTTCATCATGCCAGGCATATTTCTCTTTACATGGAAGCCCTCATTATCCTTATGCTCCCTTGAATATTGAAGTGGTTTCATCTTGTCATAAACAAGTTGTCAGTGCATATAACCAAATATTAAAGACATACATGTAACTTGAAGAGAGGTAAGCGTTGACATCAAAAGGTCATTAGCAAAGATAAGAGGGCTTGCTCAAATCCATAGGGGACTTTTTTCCATCTTCATATCATCAAACACTTGCTTCAAGAATGGTACTTGTATAAGGACTATACTACTCTCAATATCAAATTGTTGCCTTTAATCTACTCTTTATGAGTAGGAAGCTTCTTCGATCATCACCAAGATCACAGTCAGATCATACAAGACAGTCGAATCATGGTCAAATAAGTCATCAGTAATTTATCAAAGGTTAATGTCATACAATCAGAGTAGTTGACTAATATACAACATCACCATCTCTATACAAGCATTAGAGTTTAACAATGCTAAGTCAAGGCATCCATATTGTCAAAGTGGTTAAGTTATCATAGCAGTCAAGGATCAATTGATCTTACTACGACACTCTTCCCATCACATTTCCATGCTTATTACAAATATTAGTACATATCAGAGTCGTAAACTATTACTCTATATGCCAAAATTTCAAATATGTATAATTATCAATGTTTTAAAACTCCGACTTGGTATCGACTCAGCCAGCTCGATTTCAATGACTCGGTCATTGTAAAAAATACATTAAATATTTATTTTTTATAAAAACACATAATTTTAAAGATTTCCATTCATGTTTCCAAACACATAGCATTAGAATATAGATAGAAGACAACATATGATCAAAGTAGGCTCATGAATATATCCATTATATCAAAATGGCACCGAGTTCACTGTCCAATACATACACGATGATGATATAGAGATCAAAACAAAAACACATTACCAAGGAGGCTAGAAATGGCCTCTACAACAAAAGTCTGTGCCCAGTACTACTGGTTACTGCTAGAGTTGCCAACATCATCTGGCTCTGTGACAAGTGTTACTTGGGAGCGAGAGCGAAAGCGGGGAGCGGGAGCGAAAACGGGAGCGGGAGCGACATTTTCAGAAGCTCTCGGTTTGGGAGCGATTCCCGGAGGAGTTCGACAACCAATGTCACTAACATCAAGGTACATAGAGGGATTGGTGCTCTTTATTAAATACAAGTTCCATACCCTAATACATGAAAAAATTCAATGGAAACATTGCAATCCCCCAATACTGAAATCCTGAAAAACTGATAAGTTTGTTGGATTTTGAATGAAATCTAAAATTCTACTTTCTCCATATGAAATCCAATGAGGCCGGAACCACTCTCAAACATCCTGAGTCATTTCATGGTAATGTTAAAAATTTAAGTAAAAGGATGAAAATGAAGATTAAGGAGAATGTCACTTTTACTTTAAGAATTTAACATTACCATGAATAGCATATCAATACTAGGGATCAAAGTCAGACAGGGAAACCCATGAGTCAGACAGGGAAGCCCAGGGAGTCCCCAAAAATGAAATTTCAAAAAAAATGTCGCTGAAATGACTTGACTAGCCACTATTACTGAGCCGGCCGAGTTGGCTCGGACTCGGCCAAGCCAGCCAGGTTGTCATCGAGCCGGCCGAGTCATTAGCCAACTCGGCCGACTCGGTAACAACCCGATCGGCCAGTCCAATTCAAAGGCCGAGTCGACCCGGTTGGGCTATGACTCGGACCAACTTGGTCGAATCGGAGTCGAAACGGCCGGTTTTTAAAATAGTGATATTTATGATGTGCATCACACAAGAAGACTTCACTGAGTCATACCTCAAGGCTTACTTTGCCTTCTCAATAATTCAAATACCTTTAAAGCGCATACTCTTGGTCATCTTGTAAAAGATGAGTGTCAAGTTCTTGCTCTAACTTTCTCATTCCTGTACTAGCTCTTGATTATTCAACATCCAGATCCTCAAGAAAGATCTGATTATCACAACTTCATTAAGAAGATTACAAGTATACAAATACTTAGATGTGGGAACAATAGTTAAAAACAATAAATCTAAACAAGAGCAATGGTATAACGAAAGAAGATACTTATCTTTAATGAGAGTCGGAGAAAGAGATCAACTCCCTCTTGAACTTGTTGCCAAGAGTCTTTAGAAGAATTGCAGTCATTCACAGAATGAGGTGCCACAGGTCATCAACCATATATCACAAATATTGTCAAAGAAGATGATGCTTTGACTACCAATAGCCAATCCAAACATATTGTCAACTAGAGTGAATCTAAGGTACATCTTCTCACTAATCATGCTAACACTTCAAGACTTCATCATATCCTGGTTGTACTTCTTCTAAGGGATTATTTCAAACCCCAACCTTATGCTAATCACTAAACCCTAATTCTTCTTGTTGAACAAAGGTGCATAGGGTTTCCTTCAAACTCTAGCCTTCTTTTAGACCTCTAGCATCTGAACTTTGACTTCATCAATGTCCTTAAGGGGTGAACTTAAAGACTTTTCTTCAGCCAGGCTCTGATACCATGTTAGTTTTCTTAGGGTTGATTTGTTCTTTGCTTTGATAATTGCATATACATAGAATTTTCATCATTAGCATATTCATTCACCCCATAATATCATCAATTATCTAGAAAGAACAACATCATCAACAATACAGTGAAAACAAGAGATACATTAGAAGAAAAGCACATACACAGAGAGACACCAGCATTGGTCGAAGACTAGGGCAAAACCCCACAAAGGGGAAAACCCGGAATTCAATTCTTCTACTATTAGATTTCATCAATCATTCAACTGAGATATAAAGTACATTCATTGGGAGATACATCTTTGCAGTAGACCACCAAAGTCATTTTACAACTTCGTTTGTGAACCGACATTCGATAAACCAAGAATGCTACAATCATAGAAACATTGTCATCATCATGTCAGGGCAAAATCATGATCTTCGACATAGCAATATTGTTATGAAGATAGATCATTATAAAGGCAATGGATCTTTGTTGAATTGTTTGACATTAGGGTTTCATTTGAGGTTTCTACATGTCTCAGAAATGTTGTAAGACTGCAATATATACATAAAGACATATGTTGCCATAAAACTTTTAATCCATACTGTGTGTTGAGTTCATATCGATAGATGGATACAATGTCAAATGCTCTACAAACTATGGTTTACCCAAATTGATACATGATGCCAGAAGTGTTGAGCATATTACTGCGCTGAGATGCCAATCCGATCTATACAATCATACGAGATATATTATTGTGCCAGGACTAACTATGCTACTGAAGTGTCATGACCAATCATCATGCTATATTGTTGTTGTAACAATGTCGTGACATATGGACAATAGTAATGAACATTGATGCCATACATAACATAGTGATGTGAATCATATCAATATAAAAGTGCTAGATCATTTAACTTTCTGCAAACTATGCTAAACCAAAATCCTTGGGAAGATAATAGATTGTAGTTGTGCATATGCGAGACAGTCATAAGGGAGGTATTAGATCTGCCACAGATATGCGAAATGATATATATAGTGCGGACCACAATCTGCAGAGTGAGTGAGCCACAGTCTTGAAGAGTGTGCAAGCCATAGTCATGAAGAGTGTCTAAGCCACAGTCTTGTAGAGTGAGCAAGCCACAGTCCTGAAGAGTGTGTGATCCACAGTCCTGTAGAGAGAGCGTAGACCAAAAGTAAACGAGCCATAGACCTGTAACAGATGCGAGTTATAGTCTTGTAACAAATGAGAGCTATAGACTGTAATAAATGCGAGTTGTAGTTCTGTAACAAATGCAAGCTAGTAACAAATGTATGCGAGCCATAATCTTGAAATAGATGCAAGCCATAAACCTTACCAAAAAAACAAACCATACAAGCCCCCTGAAGTTCCCAGGGTTAGAGACCAACATAACGAGGTTTATATAGTTGATTTCATTTATGAAGGGTCACCACTTTTGAGAGGGCCGACATGAATCCCTTTTGAGCCGACCTATATAAATTTCAAAATTCAAAATTTATTTTTCCCTCCAAGAATATTGAAGCCGACTTAATGAAATGCAATTCCTTTAATTTTGTACAATTATATTTTGTAATTAAATATGGGATAAGGAATTTCTCTATGGAAATTCTTCCTGATGCTTCCCTAATTTTAACAAGGAAAGAAAAAGAAGATCTACTGACCTAGAAGGAAGAGAAGGACAAGTTCTTATTGAAGATTCTCTAATGCATCATCTTGAAGAAGAGGAAGCATCAAGGAATTTTGGGATCATCATTCACTCTTTGCAGTTGTTCGAAGATACCATTATTGAAGGGATCCTAGAAATTATCTTTCTAGGGCATCACTGAAGACTCCTTGAAGGTCTTGAAAACATCAAGATAGTTGGAGACATCATGAAAAAGGAAAGGACTCTTGGTTGACAAGTATCTATGTCTCAATCTACAGATCACATGGCTACATTTTGCAAGGAAAGCAACAAGCTCGTTGGATCAACAAACTTCCTAGCATGGAAGAAGAGGATTGACTTGGCACTCACAGAAAATGAAGTCATGGAATATGTCCTTGGTGAAGTAGCTAAACCAGACAAGGAGAAGACCCAAGAGTTAGCAAAATACATGGGAGAAGTGAGGGCACAAAATCATTGTTGAATCCATTAAATATCATTTTGTTCCCTTTATTGTTGATTTGAAGACATCCAAGGCTATGTATGATAAGTTGGTAAAATTGTACTCTATAAGTACATCAGGTCAAAAGATTTCCTTGAGAAAACAACTATATAAAATAAAGAAATCAAAGGATGAAGACATGGCCACTTATCTCATGAAGATCTCACAAATACGGGATCAATTGCAAGGGCTTGGGGAAATTTTTTCTAACTCTGAAGTGACCATTTGTTTATTGAATTCTTTGCCACCTGATTGGAGTAGTTTTGCAACTAGTATCTACTCTAAGAAGGATACTACACCATTTGATGAGTTATGGGCTCAAGGTATCTTGGAAGAATCCAAGATCAAAGCAAAGGATGACACAAATCAAATGAAAGGTCTCCAGCCTTTATTGCAAGGACCAAGAAGATGAAGAAAGGGAAGTTTGGAAAGTCCAAGAGAAAGCCAAACATGTCCAAGATTCAATGCTTTGGATGCAATGAGTACAGACACTTTAAGAGGGATTGTACAAACAAGGAGAACAACAAAAGAAAAGAAAGAAATGAAGCTCACATAGTTGAAGAAAAGGGAGAACCTAGGAAGAAGCCAAAAGGAGAAGATCCCAAGGATCTTTACTATTGAAGGAAGCTCCATCCCTATCAGGCTCTTTATGAAATTTGCCTTTCTTTTATTAAGTAGAAAGTAGAGTAGCATGCATTGTTGCATTCTCTAGAAGAGTCTTGATTTTTTTTGTAAAAGCATGGCATCATAGATAGAAGCATATGATAGTAGAGGTATTGGAACCTACATAATCAAGTTTCTTTGAGAAATCATCTAGCTGTCAAAGAATAAGAATATTGGACCATATTACATATTATAGTTCATCCAAGCATTTTCTAACACATTGTTAGAGGTAGTCATTTTGCAAAGAGGGATCATCAACATCCTATAAGAACAATCATTTTGGAAGATTCTTAGAAAGAGCATTATGACATGACTAGTATATATTCCATCTAGTATGGAAACAATACTTCTGAAGGATGAAGAAATGCAGATTGTCAAGTTGCAGTGTGAAGGGCATAATAAAAGTCTTTCTACTTCTAGGAAAAGGAACCTACCTTTGACAGGTACAATAAGCAAGTTCATTCAAGAAAGGATGGCTAGATGATTGCATGGAAGCAAAGGAATGCATATTTTATGTAACTCTTCTTCAGGGCAAGGTTCATATCTACAAGAATCTTGCAAAAAGAGTTGGATATAAAGTGTGCTTGGTAAGTCTTCCATATGGATGCATGATGCTCGAAAGAAGAAATTTGACATGCTTCGGAATAGATGGAAATCAAGACTCTCTCACAAGATTGCATGGAATAAATATGACAATATTGATCAACATCAAGTATAGTCTCCCGAAGGAAGAAAGGGAGTTAACAATGACAATTCCAAGGAAGATGTTGTAGCTTGGTAATCAAGTTTGATCCATGGGCACTCTGATTAAAATGGATGCATGGAGAAAGATTCAAATGGAGATGGATCATGCGAAAGGATGTTGATCTTGAAAAACTCAAGTAAGTTGATACTTTAATAAGAAGGCCATCATGATAAGGTAATTCTGATATTAATATTTTGATATTGGTTATCTAGTTAACATATTGTTTTGCTACTTGGAAGGATATTGCAGAAATGGATTATGACAATTGAGACAAGTTCAATTGTTGGTATTGTACTCAATTTAAAATAACATATCGTCTGAGTATATGGTTTTGGCAATTATGTAGTCAATGTGTTCACATCATCACCTTGGGATTGAAAGGTAGCACTGTAAGAAGATAACCTGATGCTCATGTTCCTACATCAACAAAAGATCACTTTCATGGCTAGAGGGAACTATGAATAGCTTGAAGTTTGATAAGGCTCAATATAATGCCTTCATTGATGATGACTAGAGGAAAGTGATATGCAAGATTGATGACCTGAATCCTATCACAATATTGAAGGAAGAAGATGGCTCTACAACATCCAGGAAGAATGAAGCTCAATATGATGAGATACAAAGGAAAGAAGGAGCCATGTAGTTATCTCCATGAAAAACTAGTAGTTGATACACTAATGAAAACAATCTAGAGAACTTGTAGTTATGACTTCCCAATTAAAATGAAGTGGAAGAATCTCCTCTATACTTTAGAGGGAGCATGAAGTCTCCTTAATATTTGTGAAGGAGCAAAGATATATTCCATAAATCAAGTGGGAATAGGGATCTCCTCTCTGGTTGAGAGGGAGTGATGATAAACATCACATTTGTATTCTCTTCTTCATGTGTCATGCACTAGGCCAGGACTAATAGTCATACGTCTAAGTGAAGGCCATGAAGAGAGAATGGTGGTTGGAGGATTGGATAAGCATTTGTGATTTCCTTGAGGATAGAAAATCCAAGATAGGAAGTGGATTGACACTCTTTAAGGATTCGACAGGTATCCAAGATAAGAGTGGTCGAAGAGGACCGATATCTTTGAGGATTGAGAATCCAAGACAAGAATAGTACTAAAAGGACATACCTGGTGAAAATCCAAATGGGTATGTACCTTGAAGAGGCAACGTGGTATCTCACATAAAGCCTCCCAGCATTATAAGAAAGAGCTTGTCCACTTAAGGCCTTACTATGTTGACAATGTTGGTCATGATATTGATGCTTAAAGATGGCTTACCAACCCGACTCTTCTTATGAGAACTCTTCAGTTTAAGAATAACCTTGTACTAGTTATACAATTATGAATACCTCCCTAGTTAAGAGGGAGTGTTGGAAAATGTAACTAGTTTCGGTCTTCATAATTGTCAATGTACTCAAGTCATTATGTTACAAGAAAAAGAAGAAAGAAAAATATTATTTTGAGCATGGGTTTCATGATCCATTTTGATGGTCATCTAGGTAAATCATGTTCTTCATTTTTCTAGGGTTCGTCATATCAAAAGAATATTTTCCTTGAGTCAAGAGAGTCATTATAATTTGAATAAGGCCCTATTGGGCAAGTTGTAACATGTAAAAAATATTAATTTTGAGTCTAGAAAATCCTAGGAACCTCCAAGCACAAGTTGGCCCTGGCAAGGAAGATCAAGGAAGCAAGCGCGAAGATCAAGGAAGCAAGAGGAAGTCTAGAAGATCAAGAAAAAACTTTCTTGGAGCCATATTCTCTCACATGTGCGAGGGTTAGGGTTTCTGCAAGCTGAAAATTGTAGGTCCGAGTTGCAGGTGGCCAAAGATTTCAGATCTGAGTTGCAGGAAGGCCGAAATGTTGTCTTGGTTTTACTCTGACTCTTGTTGACTTTCAAGACATTGTCTTGCTTGAGGAAGAAGGCCTTAGAAGATTGCCATGTGCCAGAAAGAAGTGTTGTTGTTGTTCTAAAGGATTGAAGTTGCAGACTTGATGCTGGGGGCCGAAGTTGAAGATGGAAGTTGGTTGAAGAAGAAGTAACCCTCGTTGACTTAGTTGATCTCTGACCTAATTGAAAGGGTTTCTTGGAGGGCTAACTTGGTGCCTAGAGGAGGACTTGGTCTAGGGTTTTGGGTCTTGGTTTTCTCATTTGAAGCAAATTCTATAAGAAGAGGAGATTTGTTTTCCGGGTTTTTCCCCTTGGAGGGGCTTTTTCCTGGCTTGGAGCCTAATTTTTGTGTCCATTGTCTTTACTATTTTTATTCTTGATAATTGTTTGACGAGAAAATCTAATAAAGAAACACAAGATAAACAAAATTCATGAGCAATTATTAAGGTAAAGGAGAATTTGAACCAATAGCTACCCTACTGCATTCTCCAACATTTTGCTCTTACAATAGATTTCATTTTCTGCTCTTAGAGTTATTAGAGTAGTTTTTTTTTCCAGCATGTTAGATTAGTGTTTCCATTTCAGTATTTGATTTCAGTATTTGACTTTATATGATGATTTTTAGATTGTGCTAATATGTGGTGGTTGCAACGAGCAGGTGCTACTGATTTGTTTTGTTGTTTGACTTGGATGCAGATTCCAAGTTCTTGCATGCTTTCATGAAAGTACGTGTCCCCATGTGGAGCTAGATGTTGACCACTAAAGTTGCATTTGAAGATTTTTTTTAAGACTCCATGCCCAAAGTACATTTCAGAGCATTCCTTCACTTTCAAATCATTCAAAATTCTAGAATTCATCAGAGCATTTAAGCCCCTTCCTTCTCTCTCTCATTTTGTACTTAGATTCCGCAGCTTTGTGGGGATATCATAAACATGATACTAGCATGATGAATAAAGCCATGTAACAAGCTTAGGTAGCTTGGGACTTTACTATCAAGTGAGTCCACTCTAGGGAGTTCTTTTTACTAAACAAATTATTCGTGTTCTTCAACAATGAATAACTAGTTGAGTTTTTTTCTCCTAGATATAACCCCAAAGCTAGAGTGCAGCTTGATGGTAGAGCCTTGGGTGAGTCCTAGTGTTTAGAGTCAGTGTATTATCCTGCTATATCATTTGTAAAATTTCATGGAATTTGATTACGTCTAGGGGTCATTTTTTAATTATTAAAAATTTCCTGCAGGACGATATTTTTAATAGAATTTTGATGTGAATTGTAATAAATGATGTCTAGAGAAGTTGTAGGGGGTATGAGTAATCAAAATTAGACCTCTACACCTCAACTTTCTACTAAGGCACACTTTGGGGGTCATAAATATTGAGAAATCTAGGGCAGCTAGATTAGTGATTTCTCTTACTTTGATAATTGCTTGTGATGTTCTTTTACTTAGCTTGATGTACTTGATACTATCTTCTTATTTCACTTTATTATTATTGTGTTCTTATCATCAAACAGCTACCAAACTATGAAGATCAAAGAGTCACGAGGACACAAAATGTAGGTTGCTAGTCAAGGCCAAAACCTCTCCTCTTGAGAGGAAAACCCACAAGAATTCTTCTCTTCTTGTTGAATGTTCAAATGACAAATTCAAAGACCTAAGTCTCAAAACTAAGACCCCTCCAAGACCAAGTCAATGCTAGTCAAAGTTGCTTCCCAACTTCAATTTTTGGCCCTTACTTCATATTTTAATCACTGCTTCAGTATAACACTTTTCAACCTGCCTATCACTCCAGCGATTTCGCACATGTGGGATGTCTTAGGGTAGAATTTAAATATTTTCTCCTTCGCTTGAGGTGCTTCTACTTCCTTAGCGATTCGATTCATTTCCTTGATCCTTTGGCTCCCAAAACTTTGCTTCTTGACAGTTCTAAAGTTTCAGTTTTGTTGTAGTCACAGTGATGCCCTAAACTCGCATGTGTGAAGTTCTTTAGTCGTAAAAACAATGCTCCAAAACTTTGCTCTTCCTCGGTTTCTTCTTCTCTTTGCTAGATATTTCCTGCCTTTCTTGTGTTTTTACGAACTACTTGGATGGATTTCAAATGAGGCTGAGTGCTTCTCTATATATAGGCTCCTCTTATAGGTCGAACAACCCTTCCATGAGGCCGACTTGTCATTGTGTAGGCGGACTTGTTTCACTGTAGGCTGACTTGTCTTGGAGGGTGACTTTGACTCAAATAAATTCTCTTTACTAGATACAATATGCCCAAAAGGGTCTTTAACATATTACAATGACTCTTTTGACTTCTCGACTTCATGATAAAACCCTAGAAGCACACAATGGGTGCTTAACCTATAAATAAAATTGACTTGAGCATGAAACCCATGCTACAAAATAATAATAATAAGAATAAAAAATTATCTTTACATCAAATAGATAAATTCATGACTACATAAGACATTATGAAGACCGAACCTGGTTACACATTTCAACAATTCCTTTTAACTAAGGAGGTATTCATAACACATAAAAGGTACTTGGACACTCAGATAAAAAATTCTCATAAGAAAAGTCGGATTGGTAAACCATCTCATAACCTATATTCTTAGTGTATATCAGTGCAACATATCAACCAGCATTGTTACATAGCAAGGCCTTGACTAACAGCTCTATCTCTCCGCAAGATTAGAACACAATGCTAGAGAGACCAATGATTTATAGACACCTTCATCATTGTCTCTCACGGCACATACCCCATCCAAATGTTCACAAGGTATGTCCTTATAGGATCATTCCCATCTTGGATTTACACATCCTCATGAAATTTCCTCTTCGACTACTCTTACCTATTGGATGCCCTACTTCATCCTCAAAGAGTATCAAAATTTAGATGCTTATCCAATCCTCCATTCTTTCTTCATAACATGAAGACAAAAATGATGTGTCTATCTCTCCCTCTCAACTAGGGAGGATCTATTCATTCCCATAAAAGGAATATACCCAAGTTCCCTCTTAACTAGGGACTTGCCCAAGCTCCCTCTTAACTAGGGACTTGTCTTCAACAGTAGTTATCTGCTTGTAGGGCTCCTTCTTTTGGCATCATGTCATGAACTTGAACTTCTTCATCATGGAGCCTTCTTCTTCTAGAACTTATTCGTAGGGCATAGGCCATCTTCTCCATCACTTCCTTTCAACAAAACATCATGATGAACCAATAGTCATGTCATTCTTCTCTTCATCGGGAAGTGACCTTCTAGTCCACATCTGGATATCCTTCATACAGCTACCTCTTCCAAGTCATGATTCTTACAGGATCTTCCATCCAATCAAATGAGTACTCGTTGTAGGTGACTTCTACAACCCTTTTTTGGTAGCCCTGTTTCAACCCAACCAGATGTTTTTTTTCTCAAAAATAAAAAATGAACATCAAATCAACATTACCTCTTTATGATGGCCTTTTGTCATGACATCAATTTCTTGCAACATCAACATCCTTTAGCATATTGTATGAATCCATCTCCAAGACATATATTACCAAGGTTCTTCTTCTCCAACATACATGTCAAGGTCTTCATACCTTTTCCATGGAGATGTCATAGCTAATCCTTCTTGTTATCAGATGTTGATCACTTATCTTTTTTACGTGACTATAGATACATCTTTCACGAACTTTTCTTTCACTTTCTTCACTTATGGCTTCCTCAGGATCTTGAGATCTTCTATACATGGTTCCTTCATCATAGGAACCATAGTTGCCAACCTACTCATTTTCTTCATGAGGTCCGCAACCATATGATGACATGAGCTTATCTATTACCAAATATATATATACCTCTTCTTCATGTAACCATCTAGACTTCATTCGGGCAACTTCCTTTCCTTGCTTGAAGATGAAAGTACTTCAACCAACTTGACATGTTGCACATCTTGTCATCATACCATCATCCTTCTTGTTGAAGAAAGTGTAACTAGGTTCGGTCTTGTTAAAATTGACAACTAGGGCCAAACTCCATGTGGATCATCTTATTTATGGCAGCTGATATTTTTCTTGGATCCCTCTCATGGAGAGGTGTAGGATTGATCTAAAAATCATCCGATTCCAATAAGTATTCATGGAGTTATGAATTTATTTGTGTTATAAGACAATTCGTCAAGGTCGGCCAGCAACCAAATAAACCCCACATGCGCTCAACGTTTTAGTATAAAAGGAGATGACTTGAGAGTCATTTCTCACACACACTTCTATCTTGATTTCTCTCCACTTGTATTGGGTTTTTAGTGGAAGAGAAATCTAGGAGTGGAAACCCTAGACGTTGGAGGATTGAGGCTGCCCTAGCCGCAGTCAAAAAGAAAAACGTTGCCCTAATCTAGAGGACACAGTCAAGTGAGAAGCCCTAATGCTATAAGGAGGACAGGCCTAGTATCTATGCAGTCTAGAAGAGCCTTAACCGCAGTATGAAGTGTCAAAGGGACAACGTGGAGGCTTTTGTAGAGAGCATGAAGGGTTGTGGTGACAGAGTGCTGAGAAAGAGCAGTTTTGAGCGTAAGTTAAGGGTTGTTCCTAGTGCGTATTGCTAGGCAGATTAGGCCGAGGAACAACAGGGCAGACTAGGCCGAGGAACAGCAAGTGTGGAGGCGAAGGAGCAACATGGCAGTTCTGGAAGAGAAGCCGAGTTGTTGTAGGTGCAAAGGATCTGTTTTAGGGCTTCACAAGTATTGTTTAAGGGATGGATTGAAGGGTTGTAAGGCCGCAAAGCTTAAGAACAAATTGATGTTGTTTTAGGGCAGTGTGGTGAAGGTTTGGAGGGAGGCTGAAAGCTACAGCAACTGCTGTGTGAGGTCGTAGCCAACAACGAGATAAAGGGTTGTAGGGTGATGCCCTAACGAGTGATGCAGTGCAGTAGTGCAGTGATTTGAAAATGAGATCTTAGATTAATAAAGGTATTACAGACTCATGTGCAAGATTTGCCTATATTACTTAGTGCAACGGATCGAAAAGATTGCAAATAATATAGACAATGAGCAGTTAGAGAAACATAACAGACACACACATAACGCAGCAAATAATCAAGGAGTTCACCCAACGCTCTTGGGCTACGTCTCCTGGTCCAGCTTTCAGTGGTGACCTCTCTATTATGTCTTCAAGAGTAGAGTTTTTACAAATGTGAGCTCAAATTGAGTCTCAACACAACAGGAACAAACAATGGGGTTTTGCTTGAATCCCTCAAGTCTTTCTGAGTACACAAACTCTCCCTCTCGCTCTCTGTCTCTGTTTTCTCTCTGTCTCAGCACTGCATGTCCTCTCTCTGCCACTGACTGGCTTTTAAGCCTGTCAACACTTGTCTGTTAGTCTCCCCTTTCGGGCTTTCTGGCTTCCGGCCTCTATTCGCTCAAATCCCCTCTGAGCGTTAACCAATCATGGTGTAATGTCTTCAGGTATGGTGGCGACCTGTTTTTAAACGGAAGGGACCATTGGCGCGTTTGAAATCCCAAAACAGTAGTTTCTCTGTATACACAGAGAAATACACTAAAAACACGCGAAAACTCTTTTTATCAGACTTCAAAAATATTTGAATCCGCCCTGTGATCCTTTCGGATCCGCCTTTGGTCGCTATCGCAAGTCCACCGTTGATCTGGGTGATCTTTGATACAATGGTTGATATTCATTTTCGAGCGGCTTATGCGTACGGGGATTACCCGTCCGAAAAGGCGGTTTTCTCTCTTCGGCGCCAAGCCACGTGTCAGTCAATGTATGGGATTGGGCGGAGCCCATCCAATACTGCTTACCGCTTGAGGCCCACCCGAAATCCCGCTCATTACAAAACTCAAAGTATATATAGCTGCATGTATAAACCTTTCGGGTCTGTTTTATCGCTCTGGGCGCATTTCCTTTGTATTTCGTTTATTTAATGAAAATGCGAAAATACATAGGAAAACCCTTTTTACCGGAACTCAAAATATATTAATTTTCATCCATAAATCAATCGGGTCCGCCTTTATCGCATGTCTTTGGCATCACCCCGTACATTAGTAGCGATGCGATATTGCGATGCGATATATTGCAATCACATATCGTCGAACCTTCGGGCTGCTGGTTAAGTCCTTCCCTGTATGTATATTAGCGATGCGATAGCACGGGTAAATCTAGGTCGTTGATCTGCGCGCTTGATCAACGGCTCTCGTTTAATCGCACTGATCGCTATCGCGATTCCCATAAGGCCTCCTCCGATTGACTCCGCTCGCTGCCTCCGATTGCGATATGCCGATTAGATCTGGACCGTTAATCGGCCAGATCCAACGGCTCTTGTGCATTGTTGTTCTAGCCTCCGATAGGCTCTGTTTTCACCATTTCTGCGTGTTTTTCCCATCCGATAGTGTTTTCCACCATTCTTGAAGATTTATCTTTTGCGATAGTGTTTAAGTATTGAAGACTTAGAGGGTTGTTAGTATCCATTTTGGATCACGCCTTCCCATTGAAAATATTTTGGACCACCAAAAGTTAGTTTTTAAGCATCAATCAAGTGAAGATACAGCTTCCTCACTTGTCCAATCTCTATCCATCGTGCACTGCTTGGTTTTGAACCTTTGAGTCTGATTCTCAGGTACTCAACATCCCCTCTATGCATAGTTCTCACCTTCCTGTCTAGAACTGTGTCTTCCTGCAACTCATTGAGATATTCAAGCAACAAATCATCAATAGAAGGCAACTGACTTTGCTCTTCGAGATCTTCAATCAATGAAGGTTCATACAGTCTCAAGTTCTCTGCATTAACGACTAAATAGATATGCATATAAGCTGGCAAATCAAGGCGAAAAGCGTTTTCACCAATTTTCTCAAGTATCTTGAAAGGCCCATACCTTATTGGTTTCAACTTCTTACCTTCACCTTGCATTCTGTCTTTGCTGATGTACAGCCAGACTTGATCACCAACTTGGAAGCTATGCTCAATTCGATGCTTGTCATGCCTTGCCTTGTACTTGGCCTAGCTTCTTTCCAGCTATTCCTGCACTGCCTGGTGAATTTCTTGGATCTGTTCAATGAACTTGGTTGCTTTGTCCACATCACTGTGTCCATCAACTGTTATGACCAAAGACAAAATCCAAGGGAGACTTTGGTATAAAACCAAAAAAAGTCTCAAAAGGAGATCTCTGAGTAGAAGAGTGCTTGGCACGGATGTAAGCATGTTGCACATAACAGAAATATTCATCCCAAAGCTTGGGATGCTTGTTGCAATAGCCTCGAGGAACTGGATCACTGTCATGTTGACCACCTCTGTTTGACCATCTGTTTGTGGATGAAATGTTGTGCTCTTCTTCAATCTGGTGTCCATCAAATCCCATAGACTTGACCAAAACTTCCCAACAAATCGGGAATCTCGATCAGATACAATAGAAGTGGGTAACCCAAAATGAACCCACACATGCTGAAAGAACAACTTCGCCGTTTGTTCAGCTATAACCTGCTTGTTACAAGGTATCAAAATACACATTTTGTTGAACCTATCCACAGTAACATACAAATAATCAGGATCTTTTCTAGATTTTGGCAATCCCCCAACAAAGTCCATGGAAACACATTCCCAAGGACGAGAAGGAACTGGAAGTGGGGTGTACAAGCCTAATTTTCTATTACTGGGCTTGCTTTTAGCACACATAGTACACCCTCTAATATATCTAGAAACTGTTACATGCATTCTTGAGCCAATAACAGAACCTTTGCAACTGTGCAACTGCTTTACTTACACCAAAATGACATGATATAAGGGAAGTATGTGCTTCTCGGATTATGTTAACTCTTTCAGTTTTCGGATTATGGTCCTTAACATAATAATCCAATTCTTCTACTTACATGCCATGACTTAAAGTTGCATATACATCTTTAAAATCTACATCTTGAGCATATTGTTCAATATAACTTTCATGCATTACTGAGTTATGCTCAAGTATAGTAGATGTAGTTATGATTGGTCTTGATAGCATATCTGCAACATTATTGTGTATGCCCTTCTTATATCTGATGATAAGATGAAATTGTTGTAGGAAACCCATCCACCTATAATGTCTTGATTGCTGCAGTTTAGTTTGTGAGTGCAAATATTGAAGTGGTTGATGATCTGTATGTATGATTGTTTCCTTGCCCATTAGGTAATGTTTCCACTTTTTCACACTCTGTACTAATGCATACAATTCTTTATCATATGTGGGATAATTAACTACTGCAGAAGTAAATGTCTCAGAATGATAGCATATGGGTTTACCGTGTTGCATCAACACTGCTCCCATGGCATAGTCACTGGCATATGTTTCAATCTCAAATGGTCATTGAAGATCTGGCAGTGCTAGTACTGGTGATGTACTAATTTTTTCTTTTAAGGTGTCGAAGGCTTTCTACTGTTTGCCTTCCCACTGAAACACCTTGTTCAATCTTGTTAAAGCATGTAAGGGAGCTACAATCAAAGAAAAGTTAGCTATTTATTTTTTCTCCAATATTGTGCTGCTCCTAGGAAACTCCTAACTTCTGTAGCAAATTTGGGTTTAGGCCAGTTCACAATGACTTCAACCTTAGAGGGATCTATCTTCAATTCACCACCCCCTACAATATGACCCAAATAATTTTAAAAAATTTTGCCAAATTCACATTTTGATAACTTCACTTAGAGATTTTCTCTTTTCAAAACATCTAAAGTGTGCTTTACATACTTGAAATGTTCTTTCCATGTTTTACTGAAAACAAGAATGTCATCTAAATATACAATTACAAAATCATCAATAAAAGGTCTGAGTACATCATTCATAACTCTCATGAAAGTGGAAGGAGCATTAGTTAAGCCAAAAGGCATAACCAGCCATTCATATAGCCCTTGCTTTGTCTTGAAAGCAGTCTTCCATGCATCTTGTTCTGCAACTCTGACCTAATGATAGCCACTACGCAAGTCTAATTTGGAAAAGTAAACTGCTTCTTTCAACTGATCTAATAGATCATCAATGCGAGGAAGAGGATAACGATTCTTGATCGTTATTTTATTCAGTGCTCTATAATCAGTGCACATCCTCCACAAACCATCTTTCTTTCTCACTAGTACGATTGGAGATCCACATCGTGATGTGCTTGGTCTTATGAACCCTTTATCGAGCAACTCTTGTACCTGCTTCTTGATCTCTGCATTCTCTAAAGCGAATAACCTGTACATTCCGATGTTAGGTAATGGAGCATCTTGCTGCAAATGAATATCATGTACTATTTCCCTTTTGGGTGGCAGACCTTTAGGTTCTTGAAATAAGATATCATATTCTGAAACAACTTTAACTAAATCAGCTTTCTGTTTAGCATCACAGCCTTCAAATACATTGGTTTTATCAGGGTTCTTTTCCTTTACAACCATTAGTAAAAATTGCTTGCATGAATTTACAATTATTTTCATCTACCCTGAGTTTATGAGAGAGTAATTATTTTTGAGTTTATGAGCTCTTACAATATATTTTATTCCATCTTTAGTGAGTTGATACTTATTTTTAGCTCTATAGAAAATGGTTTTTCTATCATACAAGTAAGGACTTCCTAAAACAATACCACATATATCCAAAGGAACTTTATCTAACTCAACCTCATCTACAAATGTTGACCCAATAGCAAACCTAAGTTTACATTGTCTAGTCACTTGTAGCTTTACTTTATCACATACCCAACCTAATGGATATGGCTTCTTGTGAGGTGTTGTTAGTAAACCCAACTTCTTTACAACTGTTTCAGAAATCAAGTTTACTTGTAATCCACTATCAAATAAAGTATCGATCTTTTGGTGCTTCGAAATAACTATAATATGAAAAAGCTCATGGCTTTTCCTCTCATTATCTTCATTATCAATAGATTGTGCAGAATTACTTGTAGATGCTTCAGAATTTTTACCTTTTATACCTGTGGTTGTGACTGTTGTTTCATCACCTGAGTCTGACCCCAAGTCTTTCTGAATAGCAGCAGCAGTCTTCTTCTTCTTACCACCGAACTTCTTAGGTTTCAACTCCAGATGCAAAGACCAGCAATGTTCATCATCGTGTCCATCCTTCTTGCAATGAGTGCATGAAGGTTTGTCCTTCTGTACAGCGTTTGTCTTCCTCTCCTTCCATTTTAGCTTCTTCTTTTCCTTGTTCTTGCTTGCAGAGGGTTTTGATGATCCCCCAACCTCTGGGTTCACATTCTTGCCTCTAGCTTCTAGATGTGTAGCCTAAACCGATACATCATCTAGGCTAGTGGGATTAAACATGAGAATGATGTGCTTCAAATAGCTATGCAGACCACCTATATACTTCAACAAAGTTTCAGGTGAGTCTAGAGATATGCCTAGAGTTAACGCTCTTTTTCTAAATTCCTCGATATAACTTTGTACACTTTGACCCTTTAATTGGCGAAGAGTTTGCCAACTCATCATTGCTTGCTACATATAAGCTAGAGGATAGAATTGTTTTTTGATGGCAAAAACAAATTCATTCCAGGTAGAAAGAATTTTACCATGTCTCTTCAGATCAGCTTGTGTCTTGCCTTCCCACCACACTAGTGCAGTTCCTCCAAGGCAAAGGCTAGCCAGCTGAATCTTTCTCCTTTCTGAATCAATGTTCTGCACCCTGCAATATACATCAATCTGTCTAATCCAGTTATCTAGCTTTTCTGCATTTAATTCTCCATCATAAATTGGCAAATCAAATTTCACATCTAATTTAATCAAAGATGTTTTCTTCTTTTTCTTTTCAGGGCTAGGAGATGAGGATGATGGAGGTGATGGTGGAGGAGATGAGGGAGGAGGCTTTTCCCCTTTCCCTTTGCCCTCTAGAGGGGCATCTAGAGAAGGTTCCTCTGCTCCTTTGTCTTGTTTGGGTGTTGAAGTGCTTTCACCTCGACCCTTCTTAAATTCCTGATACATCTCTTCCACCATGGCTCGCATGGCCATAAAACTGTCCATGAACTAAGATTCTGATTCCAATGGGACTTCTTTGGCCATTCTCCTCTGAGAATAGACTCTTCCAATCTCTGGATTAGCCTCAACAAGTTCTCCTTCTCCTAGTTTGAGCTTTGACCTAGTTAGCATTCAAAAATCCAGCACAAGCTTGTCTAACCTTAGCAAACCTAAAGCTCTGATACCACTTGATCTGAAAATGAGATCTTAGATTAATATTAAGGTATTACAGACTCATGTGTAGGATTTGCCTATATTACTTAGTGCAACGGATCGAAAATATTGCAAATAATATAGACAATGAGCAGTTAGAGAAACATAACAGACACACACATAACACAGCAAATAATCAAGGAGTTCACCCAACGCTCTTGGGCTACGTCTCCTGGTCCAGCTTTCAGTGGTGACCTCTCTATTATGTCTTCAAGAGCAAAGTTTTTACAAATGTGAGCTCAAATTGAATCTCAACACAATAGGAACAAACAACGGGGTTTTGCTTGAATCCCTCAAGTCTTTCTGAGTACACAAACTCTCCCTCTCGCTCTCTGTCTCTGTTTTCTCTCTGTCTCAACACTACCTGTTCTGTCTCTGCCACTGACTGGCTTTTAAGCCTATCGGCACTTGTCTATTCATCTCCCCTTTCGGGCTTTCTGGCTTCCGACCTCTGTCCGCTCAAATCCCCTCTGAGCGTTAACTAATCATGGTGTAACGTCTTCAGGTATGGTGGCGACCTGTTTTTAAACGGAAGGGACCATCGGCGCGTTTGAAATCCCAAAACAGTGGTTTCTCTGTTTACATAGAGAAATACACTAAAAACACGCAAAAACTCTTTCTATCAGACTTCAAAAATCTTCGAATCCACCCTATAATCCTTTCAGATCCGCCTTTGGTCGCTATCGCAAGTCCACCGTTGATCTGGGTGATCTTTGATCCAACGGTTGATATTCATTTTTGGGCGGCTTATGCGTACGGGGATTACCCGCCCGAAAAGGCGGTTTTCTCTCTCTGACGCCAAGCCACGTGTCGGCCAATGTATGGGATCGGGCGGAGCCCGTCCAATACTGCTTACCGCTTGAGGCCCGCCCGAAATCCCGCTCATTACGGAACTCAAAATATATATCGCTGCATGTATAAACCTTTCTGGTCCATTTTATCGCTCCGAACGCATTTCCTTTGTATTTTGTTTATTTAACGAAAATGTGAAAATACATAGGAAAACCCTTTTTACCGGAACTCAAAATATATTAATTTTCATCCATAAACTAGTTCGGGTCCGGCTTTATCGCATGTCTTTGGCATCACCCCTTGCATTAGTTGCAATGCGATATATTGCAATCGCATATCGCCGAACCTTCGGGCCGCAGGTTAAGTCCTTCCCTGTATGTATATTAGCAATGCGATAACGCAGGTAAATCTGGGTCGTCGATCTGCGCGCTTGATCAACGACTCTCGTTTAATCGCGCTAATCACTATCGCGATTCCCATAAGGCCTCCTCCGATTGACTCCGCTCACTACCTACGATTGCGATATGCCAACTAGATCTAGACCGTTGATCGACCAGATCCCACGGCTCCTGTGCATTGTTGTTTTAGCCTCCGATAGGCTCTGTTTTCACCATTTCTGCGTGTTTTGCAGCGTCATGGACAGTAGTATGGCAAGGCTATTAGACAACAGCAAAGGTATGCTAAGGCAAAGAGCATGGACAGCATGGCAAGAAAGAAAACATGGAATGGCCATGTCACTAATAGTGGGACATCATTATGCTAAATAGGACAACTGGCTACATGGTGTTGTTATCTAGTGCAGCAAAGTAAATAGGACAGCAAGGTGACAAGTGCAGCAAAGATGCATGGGACAACATGCTACATAGCGCTGCAAAGATGTGTGGGACAGCAGGCTACATAGCGCTACAAAGATGCATGGGACTGCAAGCAAACTTGGAATGAACAGTGTGAGAGTTGTATGCCACATAGGACAGCAATGACTAGCATGTTATAGCAAAGGCACATGGGACAGCAGCAAGCATGGACTGCAAGGCAAGCATGGTGCAGCATAGCAAGCATGGTGTAGCAGTGTGATGTGTACAGCATGGTCATGAGGTCCAGCATTATGATGATGGGTGCAGCATGGTGCAGCACGGTGAGGTGCAGCATGATGACGAGATGCAGCGCAATGATAAGTGAAGGAGTCACCTTGGAGAATCAGTTGAAGCAACATGTCTTCAACTAATCTCATGTATCATCTTCTTAGAGATGATCTATGCTCTTATTTGGATGTCAAAGTGTTGACTTTTGTTGTAAATGCAATATCTCTCTCTCTCTCTCTCTCTGTTGAACTATTGAAGAACATATAAGAAGAATTGATTAAGGGTTTCCCCACATTGGGGTTTGTCCCTGGCTGACGCCACATCTTGTGCCCTCTTGTCTTGGCTTGTCTTCTGCGATTTATGTTTATGTTCTATCTGCAGTTTACTTTAATGTTGATGTGATTGCTAATCTAGAAAAGATATTGAGCTAACTGTGAATTGAAATAAATTGCTCTAAGCATAGAAAATACCTAAAATTAACAGGTCTTCATAAATGTAATTTTGATATTTGTATTTGTACAAGAAAAGAAATCTTATTTTTGTTATATTTATCAATGAGTTTCTTGCTCATTGAAATAGGTCTAGCACATGTCAAAGTGCTATAGGTAAGTCAAAGAGTCAAAAGAAAATGTTGAAGACCCTTAAGGGCATGTTACACCATGTATATTTATGTATTAGAGTCAAAGATATCCCTCCAAGCAAAGTCACAAGTCCTCTCCATGCAACGACATCACCAAAGAAGCAAAAACGAAGTGGAAAAGTCAAGTCGGCCTTAAGTCCTCAAGTCAGCCTCAAGTCGGCCTAAAGGAGGGACAGTCCTCTATATATAGAGGTTGTCCACTCCTCCAACGACAAGCAACAACTACCTCTGAAATCAGCGAAGAAGATAGCCGAGAAAAGGGTGAGAGAAGTTGAGCATAAGGAGCCTCTAGTGCAGCGAAGAAGGAGACTAAACCGAAGTTTAGAGGGTTGATTTAAGGGTGAATTACAGTCACACGTGCGAGAAAAGGAGGGCAGTCTGCAGTCACTACAGCAGCAATATCACAGTCATATATTTCTCTTTGTTTGGGCTAGAAACTTAGGCCTATAAGGCCTCCTACTCAAGCGAAGAAGAGGCTCTCCCAAGAGAAGGTAAAAGGAGTCAAATACACAAGGAAACCTCCCACACGTGCGAGAAACTAGGGTTGCAATGTTGTCATATCAGGTCTGCAACTACACATCAAGAAGGTGCTCAGTTGGTCCAAAGAAGGAAGACATCCCCAGAAGTGAAGGACCTCACTAAGGATCAAAGATAAAGTATCTCTTCTAGAGCTCACAAACAAGGTCTATAACCCGTTGCCAGAAGAAGGAGGACGAAGTGTCAGGGAACGAAGTGTCGAAAGGAGGAGGACGAAGTGTCGGGGAACGAAGTGTCGGAACGAGGAGGACGAAGTGCCGAGAAACAAAGTGTCGGAAGAAGGAAGGACTTGACTTGTGCTTGGAGGATATTCTTGTCAAGGATCTAGGGTTTGGCATTGATCAATAGAAGCTTCAATAAGAGAAATTTACGAAAGGGTTGTCCTCTCTAAGAGAGAGAGGTTTTGCCCTAGCAAAGAGCCAATATCTTATGTTATCGTTTCTTATGTTTTGGTAGCAGTTTGATTAAGTAGACAAACATACACTAATAATAAGAGAAGAAGATCAAGCTAACAAGAAAATTGAAAAAGTGCTTCACAAATTGTTATCAAGTCTAGAAGAATCATATTATATCTAATTGCCCTAGATTCTTCAACATGGGATCAAAGCTAAGGTGACACATCAAGGAAAGGGCATCTCAAGAACACTCATAAGGTGACTCATCAAGGAAGGACATCTCAAGAACAACTACAAGGTTGAAGCATCAAGCCAAGAAGTCTCAAACACATCAAGGACAAGAAGGTCTACCATCTACTATTCATCAAGGACTACAAAGCAAGAAGCCTTTCATACAAAGACACCTACAAGAAGATCAAGTCAAAGAAGGACCTACATCAAGCTACACCATCTTCAAGGGAAGAAGCACTACAAGTCAAGTCTTACTCTCCAAGCAAATCTCATCATCAAGCAAGTCTATTTGAAGGAAGCAATTTGAAGATCCAAGAAGGCAAGCCATCAAGTCTTCAAGAAGAAAGCAAGACTACTACATCACAAAACTCTATCAAGTAAGTATATGTCCCCTCTTGAATATACCTCAATGTCTTTTTGCAAGGAAAGCAACAAATTGGTTGGGACCACTAACTTCCTTGCATGGAAGAAGAGGATTGATTTACTTCTCAAGGAGAATGAACTTCTAGACCTCATCAAAGGAAATATCGTTATCCCTACTAAGGAACAAACTCAAGCCTTAGCCAAGTACAATAAGGATGAGACAAGAGCTCAAAGGATTCTAATGGAATTTATCAAGGACTCTCATTCCTTATGTCTCCAAATTTGAAACATCAAAAGAAATCTATGATAAACTAAGAGAGCTATTCACGATAAGCACAGTTGGAGAAGTGATATCTCTAAGAAATGATTTGTACAAAATGAAGATATCAAAGGAAGGAATAGCTCCCTACTTCATGAAGATCTCTGAGATGAGAGATCAACTTCAAGAACTAGGAGAACTCATGTCTGACAGAGAAATGACAACTGTAGTACTCAATGCTCTACCTGAGGATTGGGGCAACTTCACATCAAGCATATATGCCAAGAAGGAAGCTACCCCACTAAGTGAACTATGGTCTCTATGCAAGATAGAGGAAACCAGACTGAAAGCAAAGGACGACATGGGATCAAAGGAGTAAGCATTTGCTACCATGGCTAAGAGAAAGGGAAAATTTGGCAAATTTGGTCCACAAAAAACAAGCAATAGAGATATGTCCAAAGTCCAATGCTTTGGATGCCAAGAATAAGGACACTACAAAAGGGATTGTCCCAAACTTAAGAAGGGCAACAACAACAAGAGAAAAAGGAAAGAAGCTCACATAACTCAAGAAGTTCAAGAAGAAGACAAGAAGCAGAAGAAGGAAGATCCTCCAAATCTCTACTATGACTAAGTCAACCTCTTTACTTAAGTCTTCTTTCAAAGTTTTGAGTAGCATAGGAGCATATAGAGATAGGATAGAATGCATGGTTAAGTAGCATCTTCTAGAATATAGGAGCATGGTGTAGATATAGCTCAAGATATTCATATAGAAGGAGCATACCTATTATAGGACCTCATCCACAATGAAAGAATAATTGATCATGATTAAGAATCTTAGAAGACCTCTATCATCAAATCAAGAAACATTTGCAAGATAAGGGTCTTCAAGATCCTCTAATAAAATCTTCAAAAGAAGGTTGATAAATAAGAGTAAATGTCTCATTGGGAGTCCCATTCATGGGATTCAAGAAAGGATGATATGCAAGCAAGAAAAGATGAAGCAAGAAAGGCTACACCAATCAAGAAGAACCGTCAAATGAAGCCAAGATGATCAAAGCAAAATCAAGATGAGGTATGTATACATCAAAGTTTAAGTCATGTCATCATATATATTATTGAATCATGGGAATATTTCTAAAACATGATCAATCATAAAAGGATCTCTTTCACCAATTACATGTTCGAAAGCATGTACTACAATACAAAGAAGGTCAACATGAAGCAGTGCTCCCGTAAGGAGTATAAGGTGGTTGACTAATCAATCCAAGAAGAAGCAAATGAAGAAGAGATCAAGCATGTGAAGAACACCATAGTCACAAAGAATCACTATCTAACAAGATCCATTAAAGACATCTCCTGAAAGAAGGCATCACAACTCTGACAAAGGAAGAAAAATATCAAAGGACCCTTGACACCTATGAAGGCCTTGGAGATATTAAGGTGCAGATAACCGATTCAACTCTACAAAGATGTCATGATGAAGAAGCCATCCAGGCACTATTTGATGTTGAAGCAATATCAAGATAAAGTCATGAAGGGCGACTAAATCGAAGTATAGGAACAAGCAAGTACACTAAGCATGACGAAAGAACCTGACATATATCAAGAAGGCTACTTTCCACGAAGGAAGCAATGACATGACAAGCCAAGAAGGAAAGTGATCGATGGTCGGTGCCCTACCAAGAAGAAGTTCAAACAAAGACTTCATGACATCCAAAGAAAGAAGGAGATAAAGCAGTTGAAGGACCCACGAAGAAGAAGTTGTTGATGAACGGACAAGTCCCTAGCTAAGAGGGAGTTCTAACAAGTTCCCAATTACAAAGGAGCTTGATCAAGTTTATGGTCAGAGGAAACTTGAGCATATCTTCCTCAATTAAGAGGAAGAGATAGACACAACATTCTTTTGTTCACTTGGGAAGAAAGAATGGAAGGATTGGGTAATCCTCTGACATTCAATACTCTTTGAGGATGTGTAGGGTATCCAAGATAAGAGTAGGCAAGAGGACCGATATTCTTTGAGGGCTAGGAACCCAAGACAAGAATAGTCCTAAAAGGTCATACTTAGTGAGCACCCGAGTGGGTATGTACCTTGAGAGACAATGATTAAGGCGTATATAATCATTGGTCTCGCCAACATTGTGCTATGATCTTACGAGAGATAGAGTTGTTAGTCAAAGCTTTGCTATAAACAATGTTGGTTACTATGATGCTATAACAGATGGATTGCCAATCCGATTTCTCTTATGTGAATTCTTCAAGATTGAAAAATAGCCAAATACCTTGTAATGGTCTATGAATCCCTCCCTAGTTAAGAGGGAGTGTTGAAGAAAGTGTAACTAGGTTTGGTCTTCATAAATGAAATTTGATATTTGTATTTATACAAGAAAAGAAATATTATTTTTGTTATATTTATCAATGAGTTTCTTGCTCCTTGAAATAGGTCTAGCACATGTCAAAGTGCTATAGGTAAGTCAAAGAGTCAAAAGAAAATGTTGAAAACCCTTGAGGGCATGTCACACCATGTATATTTATGTATTAGAGTCAAAGATATCCTTCCAAGCAAAGTCACAAGTCCTCTCCATGCAACGACATCACCAAAAAAGCAAAAAAGAAGTGGAAAAGTCAATTCGGCCTTAAGTCCTCAAGTCAACCAAAAGGAGGGACAATCCTCTATATATAGAGGTTGTTCACTCCACCAACGACAAGAAACAACGACCTTTGAAATCAGCGAAGAAGATAGCTGAAAAAAGGGTGAGAAGTCGAGCATAAGGAGCCTCTAGTGCAACGAAGAAGAAGGAGACTTAACCGAAGTTTAGAGGGCTGATTTAAGGGTGAATTACAGTCACACGTGTGAGAAAAGGAGGGCAGTCTGCGGTCAATACAGCAACAATATCACAGTCATATATTTCTCTTTGTTTGGGCTAGAAACTTAGGCCTATAAGGCCCCCTACTAAACCGAAGGTAAAAGGAGTCAAATACACAAGGAAACCTCCCACATGTGCAAGAAAATAGAGTTGCAGTGCTGTCATAACAACTATGCAACTACACATCAAGAAGGTGCTTAGTTGGTCAAGAGAAGGAAGGCATCCCCATAAGTGAAGGACCTCACTAAGGATCAAAGATAAAGTATCTCTTCTAGAGCTCACATAACAAGGTCTATCACTAGTTGCCAGAAGAAGAAGGAGGACGAAGTGTCGGGGATCGAAGTGCCGAAAGGAGGACGAAGTGCCGAGAAACAAAGTGTCAGAAGAAGGAAGGACTTGACTTGTGCTTGGAGGATATTCTTGTGAAGGGTCTAGGGTTTGGCATTGATCAATAGAAACTTCAATAAGAGAAATTTACAAATGGGTTTTCCTCTCTAAGAGAGAGAGGTTTTTCCCTGGAAGAGAGCCAATATCTTGTGTTCTTGTTTCTTATGTTTTGGTAGCAGTTTGATGAAGCAAACTCACATACACTAATAATAAGAGAAGAAGATTAAGCTAACAAGAAAATTGAAAAAGTGCTTCACAAATTGTTATCAAGTCTAGAAGAATCTTATTATATCTAATTGCCCTAGATTCTTCAACACTTCTAAACTACGGATCCCACACTATGTGGAATGTAGACTATCTGCAAGACACTTGCTTCTTCAAAGAACGATGAACCCTTTCTTTCAAGGATTTCGATGATCCTTATTCTGCAAATGCTTCCTTTCTAATGATGAAGTATGATGATCTCTTTATCTTCTATTTTGCTAGATGACTTTCTCCAACCATGTGGATTGCTACTTTGGTTGGCCTTCTATGATTCTAATGATGATGACATGAGCTACTTCCCTTCTATCATGTGAGATGACTACTTCAGCCATATGAACTTCTACTTTGGCTATTCTTCCATGCCTCTATGATGATGTCACCACTATTTCTATAATGCATCCTATTATGTGAGTGATGCTTTCTATCATGACTTTCTATCTTCTATAAACTGAAAAGAGCTCAGTATATAATGTCATCTTAGTCATAGTAGAGGTCTTTTACTTCCTCCTTATTTGACTTCTTCTTTTCAAGCTCTTCTACTTCTTCGGGGACATGGGCTTCATTCCTTTCCTTTCTCTTCTTGTTGTCCTTTTTGAGTTTAGAACAATTTCTCTCGAAGTTCCCATATTCATTACATCCATAGCATTGGATCCTTGACATGTTAATCTTCTTTAGAAATCCTTTTCAATATTTTTGTTTCTTCTTTGTCATAGTTGCAAATGCTTGAGTTTGTTCACTTGACCCAACATCATTCTTTGCTTTTAATCTAGATCCTTCAATTTTGCATAATGACCATAAATCGATGAATGGACTGGTTTCCTTCTTCCCATAGATGCTTGATACAAAATGGCCCCATTCATCAGCTAGTGCATTGAGCACATTGGTGGTCATCTCTCAATCAGAAATTATTTCTCCTAGCTCTTGTAGTTGGTCTTTTATTTGAGATACCCTGATAAGGTATGAGGCTACCCCTTCTTCCTTTGATACCTTCATCTTGTATAATTTGGCTCTCAATGATATCATTTCTACTATAGTGCTCGCATAGAACAATTCTACCAGCGATTCATAGATCTCTTTTGTTGTCTGCATCTTTGCTACATAATGGATGAGAAAATCCTTCATTGACTCAATGAGGATCCTTTGAACCCTTATTTCTCCTTTCATGAACTTAGATAGTGCTTGAGATTAATCTTGAGGAGGTTTAGTGATTGATATTGGGATATAATAACTTCTTTTTCTATGAGGATCAAATTTACCCTCTTCTTCCATGCAAGGTAATTCGATGACCCAACCAGTTTGTTGTTCTCATCACAAAAAGAAGTCATTGTAGATTGAGACATAAGATATATAATACTTACTTTTCAAGTGAAGATAGTCCTTTAATGATGATATCTTCCACTTGATGCCTTCTTGATGATGTTGATTTCCACTACTCCTTCGATAGTTGAAGATGCCTCTTTGATGATGTTTGCTTGATGATCTTCTTCAAGGATGATTGAGATATGATCCCTCCTTCAATGAGAGGGAGATCACTTTGATTTGATGATGAAGTACACTTCTTGCTTCCTTTCATTAATGATTGTAGAATATGCAAGCTTCCCAAGAATGCTTCAAGTGTAGAGTTCTTCTTTGAATGGAGAGAGGGACTTTTGAGGTCTTCTTCTTCTTCCAAGAGTTGCTTCCTTCAAGATGATGTGTAGACGATATGATCCTTATAATGGATAGTCCTCCTTGATGATTTATCGGCCCTCGTGTATCCTTCTTTAATTGGATGATCTTCAAGTTGCCTTTCCTTGTTGTCGTCACCTTAGCTCTGATACCATGTTGAGAAATCTAGGGCAGTTAGATTAGGTGATTTCTCTTACTTTCATAACTGCTTCTGATGTTATTTTACTTAACTTGATGTACTTGATATTAGCTTCTTATTTCACTTGATTACTATTTTGTTCTTATCATCAAACAACTACCAAACTATGAAGATCAAAGAGACAAGAGGACACAAAATGTAGGTTGCTAGCCAGAGCCAAAACCTCTCCTCTTGAGAGAAAAACCACAAAAAAATTTCTCTTCTTAAAGAATGTTCAAATGACGAATTCCAAGACCTAAGACTCAAAATCAAGACCCCTCCAAGACCAAGTCAACGGTAGTCAAAGTTACTTCCCAACTTCTGTTTTCGGCCCTTCCTTCATATTTCAGTCATTGCTTCAATACTGCACTTTTCAGCCTACTTGTAACTCCTGCAATTTCGCACATGTGGGATGTCTTAGGGTAGAATTTGAATATTTTTCTCTTTCGCTTGAGGTGCTTCTACTTCCTCAGTGATTCGACTCCTTTCCTTGATCCTTTGGCTCCCAAAATTTTGCTTCTTGACAATTCTAAAGTTTCAGTCTTGCTACAGTCACAGTGATGCCCTAAACTCGCACGTGTGAAGTGATTTAGCCCTAAAAAATCCTCCAAAACTTCGCTCTTGGTTTCTTCTTCTCTTCACTAGGTATTTCTTGCCTTTCTTGTCTTTATATGAACTGCTTGGATGGATCTCAAATGAGGCCGAGTGCTTCTCTCTATATATAGGCTCCTCATGTATGTCAAATAATGTTACGAATATAAATTATATAAAATAAAATAAATATAAATAAATGTAAATAATAATGATTATCTGAAATAGTTATTAGTTAAGTGAAAAGGCATGTCTAAAAAACATGCCTAATCATGAAAGGACACCTGACTAGGTATAAAAGCAGGGCCTCATTGTAACGTTCATCATCACTTGTACATTTTATATATGTATATATATTAATAAATTATTATTACAAATACATCTTGTGTATTTTTACATTAAAGTCAACAAGCTATAAGTTGTGTTGCTTCAGTGGTATCAGAGCCATGTGAGTCTTTGAAAGTTATCAGCCACAAAATATGTTGTTAAGTTTTCGCCCTAAATTCATTGAGCAGTTTAGTAAAATTCAAGAAAAGCTTTATCAATTAAAAAAATCATGTGCAGAAGTTACAGCACGTCTAAAGGAAATCGATAATAAGGAAGATGATAGCGACAGTGAAGGAACAAAACAAGGTGAAGCACGAGAAGAAGATTTTGATCAAAATAGTGATAATGAAAATGAAGATGTAATAGATAATGATGAATATGAAAATGATATTGATCAAGATGAGAATCCAGATGAAGTTGATCCTGATGTGGATGAAGATTATGAAGATCAAGATGATGATCCAGATAAAGATGTTGTGGATGAGGAATATCTTGAAAAACAAGAAGATGAACAATATCATAACAATGAGGAAAATGTTGAAGAAGACATTGATGATTCTAAAGATGGCAAACCTTTAAGTCTATATTGCCAAAAAGAGCTATAGAAAACACATTGGCCAGAGATTCAAAAAAAATTGCAATTTGCTTCCTACTAGCAAATTTATTCAGCCTAAAGAATCTATGCAAACAGAGTCTGCGAAGTCTAAGAATGATTCAGATGATGATGTTCCCTTGCGTATGAGGTTTCAGGTAAAACAATCGACAAAACCACCCAATGAAGGTTCCCCTATGTGTGGTGTTGACTCCGAGGATGAGAAGCCTTTAGCGTTAAGACACAAACCAAAATCTCCCAGTGAAAGTTCCCCCATGGATAGTGATGACTCTGAAGATGAGAAACCTTTATCAACAAGAGACAATCTAAAACAAGCCAATAAAGGTTCCCTTATGGATAGTGATGTAAATAATGTAGCATTAAATAACAAACCAAATGGATTGGTTAATAGAGATATAAATGGAAAAACTCAATCTGTTAAAATTGAGATTAATTCCAAGAATAGACTTTCAGATCAGGGGGATAACAGTCTAAGTTCTTCAATCACCACAAAGGCCAAGCTATCAGGGGTATCACCAAAGCCCAAAGTGAAAGAAGAACCAGAGGTGAAGGCAGAGGTTGATTGATACAGTGATGATGAGGATGATGTTCCTATTGCTCAACGCATGAAGAAAGCTCAAAAGGCAAAGCCATCACCTTCTTTAGCAAAGCCATCACCTTCTATAGCAAAGCCAAAGGCTTTCAAGAAGAAGGTGCTGCAAGTTAAGAGCATAACAAACAGTGCAAAAAAGTTGAAAGGGGGGGAATTGCCTCCTAGATCTGGAGAAGATCAAAAGTGGACAACTTTGCAACACAATGGAGTGATTTTCCCTTCGCCTTACAAGCATCATGGAGTTCAGTTGCTTTACAATGGAAAACCAGTTGATCTAACTCCTGAAGAAGAGGAGATTGTCGCTATGTTTGTTGTCATGAAGGACACTAACTATGCAACAAAGCCGAAATTCATAGAGAACTTTTGGCATGATTGGAAGAAAATTCTTAGGCCAAAGCATGTTATTCAAAAGTGAACTCTGTGATTTTACACCAATTTATGATTGGCATCTCAGAGAAAAAGAAAAGAAGAAACAAATAAGTGCAAAGGAAAAGAAAGCTTTGAAAGAAGAAAAGCTAAAGCAAGATGAAAAATACCTGTGGGCTAAGGATAGAGTCTCAGCGGGTGAATTGCAAGGAAATTTCACGATGGAAAGACTCTTTACATGACACAGGCAATTCCGTTCTTCCAACTATGCAGGACAAATGGGTCTCACTCCATCCAAAATTTGGCATTGTTTGTTGGTATGATGATGCAGACCTCGGTAAACAAATTGAGCACTGTAATGGAGTTCATTTCTTATGCATAGATGCTAGGGGTAAGCACAATAAGACTAAGGCAAAAGATGGAGTTCAAAACTTATAACTTTTATACGTGCAATGGGAATCCCTTCACTTTCAGATGTGGTGATTCATGAGGCAATATTTTATGGTGTTCAAGACAACAAGAAACTTTTATCACTCGTTAATTGGATTCTTCCTTATGCTCAAAGATATCTGTACAGAATGCATCCTAGAGTATATTGTGAACTAAAGGGCAATATCCTTAACAATCAATTAAATCAATTGCAGTTTTTGGTGGTTGAGGAACTATTTTGCAGGCACACTTTACAAGGTTGTCACATTGTTTCAAACAGAAGGCAAGAATATAGCTGTCTCTTGCAAGAAAGCACCTTATATGCATCTCGAATGGCTGATTTTTTTGGGATTTACTCAGAATTATCACGGCTTTTCTTCAATGGATGCGTGGATCTTCAACTAGCAAATTTTCTTCATCTGATAACTATCATGGCAGAATCTGGGTCTACTGAGGAACAGACAGAATCCTTTATTCTAAATGCACAGACAATCCCCAAGCTTCCTCTGGAAGAGGTAACCTGGTTTTGCGAACATAGAGGAGATGAGATTGAAAATCATTCAAAACTATCAGTCCACGCCTCTACCCCCATCGCGTTGCCTTCCCCCCGACAGCTTCCACAGATCGTGCCACTGTCAATCCATGCCTCTGTCCCCGCCGCGTCGCCTTCCCACTGCCCAGACATTCCGCTTTGCCTTCCCCCAAACAACTCTTGCAAATTGTGTTCCTTTCAGACAACCGACAAGTAACCGCATCCGCACACGCACACGCTAACTAAGAGGGGTTGCTGCCCCCACGTCAAGCGTTGTGCTTTTTTGTATTTTTACATTAAATTCAAAAAGCTAAAAGTTGTGTTGCTTCAAATAGCCCTTTCATGAGGCCGACTTGTCACTGTGTACGCCAACTTGTTTGACTGCAGGTCGACTTGTCTTGGAGGGTGACTTTGACTCAATTTTGACTCAAATAAATTCTCTTAACTAGACAGAATATGCCCAAAAGGGCCTTTAACATATTACAATGACTCTTTTAACTTCTTGACTTCATGACAAAACCCTAGAAGCACATAATGGGTGTTTGACCTATAAATAGAATTGACTTGAGCATGAAACCCGTGCTACAAAATAATAATAATAAAAATTCGTTTTCTCTTTACATCAAATACATAAATTCATGATTACATAAGACGTTATGAAGATCGAACCTAGTTACACATTTCAACAATAAAATGTGTTTTTACCCCCCAAAGCCCACTTTTCCCAAGCCTAGGGGAAAATGTGTCTTAAATTATGGTATGTTCTATGCTAAGAGCAATTTACTTTAATTCTTCTTATTAGCCCAATGTCAATTTCCAGTATAGCAATCACATTAACATGAAAGTAAAATGCTGATAGAACATAAATGAAATCAACAGAAGACAAGCCAAGACAAGAGACACAAGATGTGGCGCTAGCCAGGGACAAACCCCAATGTGGGGAAACCCTTTGATCAATTCTTCTATATTCTTCAATAATTCAGTAGAGAGAGAGAGAGATAGTACAATATCACAAATTTGTGATTTACAACAGCAGTAATGAAAACCCTCGAACAGTTATGTCAACACTGATCAATCAGCTCCAAATGTCCTCAAGACAATCTAGGAGAACTCGATCTCCAACAGCAGTAATAGCAGCCCAAAACAGTCAATGTAATAAGGTCAAAACAGCAATCAATGCTACAGCATACTGCAGCCAGCCCTAACCAGTCAACGTTGTCACAAATGTACCCCCCAACAAGTCAACGCAGGCTTGTCCAGCACAACAACTAGCCTAGGAGAGGCTGCCCACACAAAACCGCAGTCAAAGGGAGACTATATGTTGCTCAACGCAGTCCTTAATCACCCAAACAAGGTTGTTGCACCTTCCTGCGTCCTCCTACAATATTGCCCTAGCTGCGTCGTCTTTCCCATGTGAGAGTTGCGTCCTCTTTCCTTTGTATACCCAAGAGACAAGGAGAGAGAAGAGATGTGAGGATGAGATGAGTGAGCTAATGCCTCAAGGTCTCTTCTACTTATATGCCACGTTGACGTTTAGCTGGGGGTGTGCAACACAATTTTTCTTACTGACCGTCCTTGACAAATTGTCAAGAAATACAAAATAAATTCATATCTCCATGAATACATGTCGGAATCGGATGATCGTTAGACCAATCCTACACCTCTCGACGAGAGGAATCCAAGAAAAATATCAACTGCCATAAATAAGATGACCCACATGGAGTTTGGCCCTAGTTTCCAATTTTAACACTCCCTCTCAACTAGGGAGAATTCCATTTGCTAATCCATCTGTCTGTCGGTACTATCTCTACCATCAAATGCACTACCATGCACTGCTCGGCTCTACTCTATTGAACTATGAAGAAGAAGAAATGATCGAGAATGTATCATACCATCCTCTACTGACCCGAAGTAAATCCAATGAAGAGAGTGTGTCATAACACTCTTATTAATCCGAAATCAGTTCAAAAAGAGAGTGAGTTATATCACTCTTACTGACCCGAAGTCAGTTCCAATTGATCCCAGATCAATGTTATCCTAGCATAGGGAGTACGGTAGATACATGATGCGTCCATCGGTACTATTATGGTCCCTATCCTCATTTCCCTATTCATTGGCCAGATGAGAGGTACTTCCCATGCGTCCCAGACTGCATCGGTAGGATGTCTCATCAAGAGAAGGATGAACCATTCTTCCTGCCTACATGTCGCCACGAGGTTTCACAAATGAAGGCTAAACCATTGACCCTGTACACAGTGCACCACTAGGGGAGGGTGAATCACCCTATGGTTGCTCGTCGCTCCAAGAAGTACCCCAGGCCCCACGGAGCGCCCAGAGCTCAATGTATGCATCATACAAGACCCTCATAAGAGGGTCTCTCCACGACTCCTAGTCGTTCTCGGAAAGTCAAGAATTTGACCTTTCCCAGAGGCTTCGCCAAAATGTCGGCGACCTGCTCATCAGTCCCAATATGATGGAGCCTTATTGCTCCTCTTTGTACCATATCCCAGATAAAGTGGTACCTGATATCAATGTGCTTGGAGCGATCATGAAATACCGGAATCTCTGATAAACGAATCCCACTTTGGTTGTCGCAGAGGATCACGGTAGTATCTAGCGTATGTCCAAACAACTCAATGAAGAGCTTCATCAACGAGACAGCCTCACAAGAGGCCATACTCGCAACAATGTACTCTGCCTCAGCAGTGCTCAAAGCCACCGACTTCTGCTTCCTTCTCATCCAAGATATCGAGGCAAATCCCAAAGAGAATCAGCACCCGGAAGTGCTCTTTCGGTCCACCACACTACCTGCAAAATCAGCATTGGAATATCCATGTAGCCTCACATCTCCAGTAGTGTATCTCAACCCATGAGTGAGTGTGCCCCGAAGATATCTCAGAAGATTCTTGGCACCAATCCAATGTGAGTGATGAGGCTCAACCATATATTGGCTCAACGTGTTCACTGCAAAACATATATATGGACGGGTGTTCACCAAGAACATTAATGCCCCTATGAGTTGACGATACTCAGAAGCATTTCCCAAAGCAGGTCTGGCAGCACTACCGCATAACTTCTTGAAGTTAAGCTCCATCGAGGTAGTCACGGGCTTGCAGTCCACCATACCAAACCTCTCCAATATCTTCACCACGTATTTTCCTTAAGATAAGAAAATTTCTCCTGGCTTTTGCCAGACTTCCAACCCTAAGAAGTAGTGCATGAGTCCTACGTCCTTCATCTCAAATTCGAAAGCCAATTCCTCTTGCATTTGTGAATGAGAGGGTCTGCACCTGTCAGGAAGAGGTCGTCAACATATAGCACTAGTATGAGAGGCTTCTCATCCTCAACCTTAAAGTAAAGGTTGGGATCGGCTTCACTCCTAGTGAATCCCAGCTTTTTCAAGGAGCTATTGATCCTCTCATACCAAGCTCAGGGTGCTTGCTTCAGCCCATAGAGGGCTTTCTTCAACCTGCATACGTGAGATTTGTTAGGATATTCCGACACATAGGATATAGTTAAGTTCAACTTGGTCTAGTGTAGAGTTAGGTATAGAGTTAGGTAAAGTGTGTTTCTTTAGCGTTGTACATTTTGTAACTTACAATCCGACGGCCACGATATGTAGTGATCCGACGATTCATTCTCTCCTCGGTATTACCGACACTTGATCCGTGGCTTGACACCCGATTGGTCCATGAGTTCTATTTAAAGCGCATGGAGGGTCATTGTTCGGGTAATCCGTGCATGAGAGAAGCTTATGTAAATTTTCATTCTTTGATTAATAAATTGCCTGTAGTACCCACGTTGGGACAGGCCGTGGACTGTTTCCCTCTTTGAGGGTTTTAACCACGTCAAAAATACTGGTGTATTGATCTGTGATCTGGTTGTGAGCGGTGTCCTTTTGGTATTCTTTCTGAGGAACTTACCCTGTAAATTCCTACATGGTATCAGAGCCAGGTTGAGGGCCGCGTCCGTTGGTGATCCAAATCTGAAGCCGGTAGAACTGCATGCGGCTGTCGTTTCCTAGATCTGCTGTTTCTGACTGCTTTCGGGCCGAGAGGACTGCTCTGTTGCGTTCGGAGCATCTGTTCCAATGAGGAACCCCTTTCGTTTCACGCGAAAAGGTTTCCGGTAGCCCTAGCTGCGTCATTTTTCAGATCGGGAGGTATACAGTGTTTTTTGCAGTTTACAGTTATTTTCTCTCTGCTTATTTCGGTTTCGGTTTATTTAGCCTTTTTTTTAAACCGGATCTATACCTTTCATTTCTGCGTATGCTCTTTGCCCTGCGACTCTGTGCGATCTGGGCAAATCAGAAACAGAAATGAAGGATTTTTCTCATGCGTATGCTCTTTTCCCTGCACCTTAGTGTGATCTCGGAAAATCAGAAACATTGAGAAAAATATTTAGTTTTTCGGCTAAAGCTAACTTTGAGATTTTTTTAAAAAATTTCTAGTTTTTTGGCTAAAGCTAACTTCGAGCCGCAAGGTTCGTTTTTCTTTGCATATTCGTGTTGGGTTTTGTATTTTGTGTTTTGTAGGGAAAAAGAGCTTTCTCAAGGCAAGCACGCAAACCAAGGCCCCCCCCTCTCTCTCTCTCTCTCTCTCTCAAATTTTTTGTATAGATCAATTGGTTCAAAGCTATTTTAAGAGAGTAGAGGTCTTGGGTTCAAGTCTCCATTTTGTGGCGGCGGATTTTTTCATTCCCGCACATTCGCGCACTTTGTCGGCAACGTCAACAATTTTTTTTTAAAAAGCCATAACTTCTTCATCCGGAAGCCTTTTTCAGAGCCGTTTTTTTTAAAACCGCCTATTTTTTCTAGATCTATCCATTGGAACACTTACTTTCAGCATCTTCAGCTTCAGTTTTTTTTTAAAAATGGAAAGTCCATGCCAAGTCATTCTTGACAGCACTAACTACTTCCAATGGGTAGCCTACATGGAAGATTTACTTAGAAGTAAAGGTCTCTTCAGAATAGCCACAGACCAAGAGAAGAAACCAAAAGATGAAGACAAGGCTGCAAAATGGGAAAATAGACAAGATCAAGCACGTGGTTAGATAGGGATGTCTATTTCTCCTGATCTTAGATTCCACATTGCAGAACTTGAGACTCCTCATGAAGCATTAGAAAAACTCGCTAAAGTTTTTGGGATTAAAAATGAAATTAGAGCCCATCAACTTGAAAATGAGTTGCTTACTTTGGATCCTAATAATTTTTCTTGCATTGAAGATTTCTTGTCCAAATTCAAGACCCTTAGATATCTCTTGGAAGGTGTTAAAGTTAAGAAAGAAGATGGTAACCTTATTTATTCCATCCTTACTAAGTTGGGACCAGCCTACTCTGTATTTGTTTCCACTTTCCATTCTACAAGGGAAGCTTTCATTTGTCAAGGAAAAGACTACAAGGCCCCTTCCTTTGACTCCTTTTGTGATTCCTTAATAAGAGAACAAGAAAAACTCTTACACCTTGGTCTTCTTAATCTTGGAAACTCTTCCACGAAAGCGTTAGCCGCCCAGCAGCAACCAAATTCAAAGAATCCTAAGAAGTCATATCCTCAAAAGAATGGTCCTAAACCAACTCAGCCTCAAAATGAAAGATCATTTCAGCAAAATGATAAGACCAATAAAAACAAATGGAAGAACACTGATAGACATTGTAATTTTTGTAATCGAGATGGCCACTTAGAATCTAAATGCTTTAAGAAGATGGAAGCCTTGGAAGTCGCAATGAAGAAACATAACATCCATGTGGAGCCTACTTCAACTTCAACTTCCGGAATGGCACTTTCTGCATGTCGTTGTCAATCATCTCAGTCTGGTTATGCATTAAATGTATCTTCTTCTTCTTCTCATTCTCATGAGTGGCTCATTGATTCTGGAGCCTCTTATCACATGGCCAAAAACCAAGCCATGTTTTCTTCTTTAAATGATTGTAACACCAAAAATATATATGTTGGTGATGATAGATCTCTTAATGTTGTAGGGATTGGAACTGTTCATCTAGACAATGGTCAGTTTAATGATGTATTATGTGTTCCAACCTTATCCTGCAACCTTCTATCTGTCTATCAGATAACTCATTCAGGTGAAGGTAAAATTGTTGAATTTTCACCTCATGATGTTGTAATCAAGGATCTAAAAGATCTTAAATAGATTCTAGCTACTGGTCTTGCTAATGATTCCACAAGGTTGTATAAGTTTCACAACTTTGGGTCATCAAATCTTCCCTCAGTATTTGTTGCTCATAATGATGAAGTGAGCAAACTTTGGCATGAGCGATTTGGTCACTTAAACTATCGCTCCCTTCAGCATCTATGTAAAGAAAATATGGTGACAGGTCTTCCTATGGTATCTTGCAGAGATGGTGTTTGTTCCGGATGTGTACTCGGAAAACATCATCGGGGCAGTTTTGACAAACGTGCCTCTTGGCACGCCTCAGCCCCTTTACAGCTTGTGCACAGTGATTTATGTGGTCCTCTTCCTGTTGCTTCATTCTCTGGCTGCAAGTACTTCTTAACTTTCATTGATGATTTCTCCAGACGCACTTGGGTATACTTCTTAAAACTCGAGCGAAGTATTTAACACATTTTTGGCCTTCAAAGCCTTTGTTGAAAAACAATCTGGACATCAAATTCTTAAGCTAAGAACTGATAATGGTGGAGAATATGTTAAAAACACATTCATCAACTTTTGCACCGAAAATGGAATTCAAATGCAACATACTGTTCCATACACTCCACAACAAAATGGTGTAGCTGAAAGGAAAAATCGCACCTTAAAGGAAATGGCTAATTGTATGCTGCAATCTAAAGGACTCAGTCTTAGTTTTTGGGCCGAAGCAATTAATTGTGCAAATTATATAATCAATCGCACTCCTACTAAGGTTCTAGAGAATATCACTCCAGAAGAAGCTTGGAGTTCCATTAAACCAGATGTAAGTCACTTTCGTGTGTTTGGAAGTGAAGCATGGGCCCATATTCCAGATGAAAAGCATAAAGCTTTAGAACCTAAGAGTGAGAAATGTACTTTTGTTGGATATTCTGAAGATGTAAAAGGTTATAGACTTATTCCATTTAAGTCCAAAAATGTTATCATTAGAAGAGATGTAAAATTTGATGAAAATAAATCGGCCTGCGAGCCTAGTCCGGCGGATGTGCCACCTCTTCCTATCTCTTCTACTTTTGAAAACATTTCTTCTTCAGATGATGAAAGCGAGGATGATAATCCTCCCCCACCTTTTCAGGATCCTCAACTTCCAAGATGGGTCCGTGCTACTCGGGATGCAGCAGGTGATCTTGCCGGTGATCCTACAGATCAGCGACATACACGTTCTCAGTTTGAAAGAGCCTCTTCTTTACTGGCTCAAGCTCCAGTAAATCATGATCCTGACACTTTTGCAGAAGCTTCAGGCCATCCACATTGGGAAGCAGCTATGAATGAAGAATATCATTCATTGATGACAAATGATACATGGGATCTTGTTCCTCTACCAAAGGGACGCAAACTTGTTATATGTAAATGGGTTTACAGAACCAAGTATGGACCAGATGGGAAAGTTGATAAACATAAAGCTCGTCTCGTTGCTAAGGGCTTTTCACAGGTTGAAGGCATTGACTACACTGAAACCTTCTCCCCTGTTGCCAAAATGAACTCTATCCGCCTTGTTCTTTCCCTTGCTGCCTCTTTAAAATGGGAAGTCCATCAGATGGATGTTAAATCTGCCTTCTTGCATGGGAAATTGCAGGAAGAAATCTATATGGAACAACCCATTGGCTTCATACAAACAGACTCCAGCCTTGTTTGTTGACTTAAGAAATCCCTTTATGGCCTCAAGCAAGCTCCTCGGGCTTGGTATGCCAAAATGGATAGCTTTCTTTTAGAATCTGGCTTTTCTAGGTGTCATTCTGACAATACTGTCTACACCAAGAAAGTGGGCAACTCTCTTATCATCCTTGTTCTTTATGTTGATGATCTTATTCTTACTGGTAGTGATCCCAACCTTATAAACCATGTGAAGTCCAACCTTAAAAAGAAATTTGAAATGACAGACTTAGGACACTTACACTATTTTCTCGGTCTTCAAGTCTTGCAATCCAAGGAGGGTATTTTCCTTTCCCAGTCCAAGTATGCTTGTGATATTCTTCGTCATTTTCACATGGAAAACTGTAAGCCAGCCCCTTCTCCCTTTCAGTCTGGAGTCAAACTTTCAGTCTCTTGTACTTCTCCTGAAGTTGATGCTACCTTATACCGTCAACTTGTAGGAAAACTCTTGTATTTAACCCATACTCGTCCTGATCTTTCCTTTGCTGTTGGCCTTGTTGCTCGTTTTATGCAAAACCCCCGTGAAAGTCATTGGAAAGCAGCGAAAAGAATACTTCGTTATGTTCGAGGTACAGTACAGTTTGGGATTCATTACAATGCCAAAGCAGCTCCTCTGTTAGTTGGTTTCACTGATTCTGATTGGGCTGGTGACCCTGATGATCGGAAGTCTACTGCCGGTTATGTCTTCACTCTTGGTTCAGGACCTATTACATGGGCTTGTAAGAAACAGGCTGCCATTTCTCTTTCGTCAGCAGAAGCAGAGTATCGTGGTGCCGTGGAAGCTAGTAAGGAAGCCTTGTGGCTTCGTCAGATCCTATCAGAGTTTGGCTTTGAGCAGCAGCATCCAACCACACTTTGGTGTGATAATCAAAGTGCCATTCAGCTATGCAAAGATCCAGTCCAGCATCAGCGCAGCAAACACATTGAACTACACATGCACTTCATCAGAAAGCTCATTCATGACCATGTTCTTGAAGTGCAATATTGTCCAACAGATGATCAGGTTGCAGACATCTTCACAAAGGCTCTCACAGAGGCGAAGTTCACTAAACTTCGATATATGCTTGGAGTTCAGGAAGTTGTCACTAAGGGGGGATAGGCTCTAGTGCCTCCTTCCTTCTCCTATTGTGTCATATTTGTAAATCCTTCAATCCTATCCCAAGTTGTTCTTAAGGGGGGATGTTAGGATATTCCGACACATAGGATATAGTTAAGTTCAACTTGGTCTAGTGTAGAGTTAGGTATAGAGTTAGGTAAAGTGTGTTTCTTTACCGTTGTACATTTTGTAACTTACAATCCGACGGCCACGATATGTAGTGATCCGACGGTTCATTCTCTCCTCGGTATTACCGACACTTGATCCGTGGCTTGACACCTGATTGGTCCATGAGTTCTATTTAAAGCGCATGGAGGGTCATTGTTCGGGTAATCCGTGCATGAGAGAAGCTTATGTAAATTTTCATTCTTTGATTAATAAATTGCCTGCAGTACCCACGTTGGGACAGGCCGTGGACTGTTTCCCTCTTTGAGGGTTTTAACCACGTCAAAAATACTGGTGTATTGATCTGTGATTTGGTTGTGAGCGGTGTCCTTTTGGTATTCTTTCTGAGGAACTTACCCTGTAAATTCCTACAAGATTCTCGATTATGAATCTCAAACCCCTCAAGTTGTTCCACATAGACTTCCTCTTTAATCGAAACATGCAAGAATGCGGTCTTGACATCCATCTGATGTAGGTTCCATCCTTGCGAGAAAAAGGGTTATGATCGAACGGATGGTGGTGTATCGGGCAATAGGTGCAAATATCTCATCATAATCCACACCTTCCTTTTGAGAGAAGCCTCGAGCAACAAAGCGAGCCTTATACTTTTCAGCGCTCCCATCGGCTCCATGCTTTATTTTGTAGAGCCACTTCAAGGTGACAATTGTTTTTTCCTGGGGTCTGGGAACCACATCCCAGACATCATTCTTCATGATGGACTCGTATTCCTCATTCATAGCATCCTTCCATACTTTATGCTTCATGGCTTCTTCGAACGATGAAGGCTCATTTTGAATGATGGTGCTCATAATGATCAAGTATCCCTGATACCTGGTCGGCTTCTTACTTTCATGGAAAGTCCCCCTGGGTACAATATGTCCTTCGGCATCATCAAGTGTTCCCCTAAGCCATGAGGACCTCTTCCTAGAAGAGGAAGGATTTTGCGGAGGGGGATCAATAGGACCCATAGGTTCTTCCACATCGGGCATCATCTCATCTTCTTTCTCATCCGGCTTCCTAGAGTCAGCTTCTTTATCTTTCCTTAGAATAGGAAGACTGTCAACCTTGCGAAGAGCCATATCTTCATCAAAGGTGACATCATGACTTATCTTGAATTCCCTTTGACCAGCCACATAGATTCTATAGCCCTTAGAATTTTCGCTATAGCCCACGAAGATTCCCTTCTTTCAAGATGCACCCAATTTGTTTCTTTTCTCTTTCGACACATGAAATATATGGGACTTCTAAAAATTCTAAAATGAGAGACATCAAGTTTCTTACCAGTGAACATCTCTTCGGGGGTCTTGGAATCCAATGCTTGATGAGGGTATCGATTTTGAACATATACGGCGGTATTTGCAGCTTCGGCCCATAGAAACTTCGGAATCCTTTGATCATGGAGCATGGAACAAACATCTTCCATAATCGTAAAATTCTTCCTTTTCGCCACACCATTCTGCTCAAGAGTGTATGGTGTTGTGGTCTCCCTCTTAATACCAGCTTCCTTGCAAAAGTCATGGAACTCATTAGATTCATACTCAGTCCCATTATCAGTTCTTAAGATCTTGATCCTCTTAATTTGATTCTCGATCAAGGCTTTGAAGTGACGAAACTAGGAGAACAATTCATCCTTTGTTTTCAAGAAGTATATCCAAGTATTGCAAGAATAATCATCTGTAAAAGTAAGATAATATAAATATCCTCCCAAAGAGTTCACAGGCATCATACCAGATATGTCGGAGTGAACCAACTGCAAAATGTTGGATGTCTTGCTATGGCTTGAGGGGAATGGTCCCCTTTTGAGCTTTCCTTCGGCACACCCCGGACATGCACCTTCTTGCTCTACTTTAAACTCGGGTATCCCTGTCACAATCTGTCTCAGATCAAGTAGATCCTTATAATGAAGGTGGGCAAACCTCCGGTGCCATAGTTCAGACTGTAGAGTTGTGTCGCAAGACATGACATGCAATAGACTTCCTCCAACTTGATATAAAGAGTCAACCCGAAACCCAAGAGTGAAAGCACCTTTAAAATTCTTTTTCCACACACATACCATGCCATCGATGAAGGTCACCTTGTAGCCTTGTCTTCCATTGCCGAAATGGACACCAGGTTCTTCTTGAGATCAGGTTCATATGGGACTTCTTGCAAATGAATTGTGTTACCTTGATTTAATTGAAGAGTAACATTCCCTACACCTTTTACGAGATACGTGGAATTGTCTCCAAGAATAATCTCCAAGTTTGTCTCCTTCTCTATCAGATTAGAGAGAGCTTCCTTGTAACCAGTGAAGTGCCTTGAGGCACCACTATCAATAAGCTAATTTCCTAAAGAGTCTGGAGAAGTAGTGGAGAGGGTCGATATCAGATAATACTCATCTCGCTTATTGTTAACAACATTTGATTCATACCTGGAGTTCCTTGCTTTCTTGGAGGGTTGACCACTTCCTTGATTTCCCTCATTTCTCTTTCCTTTACCATTGAACCTGACATTCCTTTGATTGTGGTTGGAGTTGCCCCCCCGGGAGTGATTTTGATGATCAGCATGTGATGTGTCCTTTCTATTTGGACACTCCCTCGCATAGTGACCAAATTTATTGCAAACAAAACATCTTCCTTTCCTTCCAACATTTGGTGCAGGCTTTCCTTTTAAGTGACCTTTAGACCCAGAATTATTTCTCCTTTTGGCTTGAGAGGAGAAAGCAGTGGGGTTTCCTTTGCTTGGAGGCATTTCTTGCTCCACCATCTTTGTCTCTTCTTGAATGCATCTCGCCATCAATTCTGCAAATCCTGGAATTCGATCATTGTTGAGAAGAGTGGTTCTAAACACATACCATTCGAATGGGATCCCTCCAAGGGTAGTGATGGTTAGTTCCATGTCAGAAATGACTTCTCCAATTGATAGGAGATCATTTTTTATCTCAATAATCCTTAAGAAGTAGGATTGAATATCTTCATCCTTGCCCTTCTTAATATCCTTCAACTTATCTTAGAGGAAAAAAACTTGATTTGCATTACTAACTTTAAACAAGCTTACCAGTCTATCGTAGATCTCCTTGGAGGTGTTCAACTCGAAAATGTAGGCCACTAGACGCTTGCCAATTGAGTCCCGAATGATCTTCTTTGCTTTGACTTCACCCTTAGTGTATTTGTTCCTTGTGGCAACCGGTGCATTTGTTGGAGGCTCCGTAATTCTACCCCTCACATGGTCCAACACTTCCTGCTCTTCCAATGTCAGATCAAGAGACATTTTCCATCCTTGATAGTTAGATTTCTCAGGGAGCTTGTCCTCAGCGGGGAAGTGTGATGAGGAATCCATGAAGCCTTTTGACTTTTTCCAACTATCTTCGGTGATTGCTCTTGCTCTTGCTTTGGCTTTGTCTTCACCTCAGCTCTCGTTCCATGTTAAATTATGGTATGTTCTACGCTAAGAGAAATTTACTTTAATTCTTCTTATTAGCCCAATGTCAATTTCTAGTATAGAAATCACATTAACATGAAAGTAAAACGCTAATAGAACATAAATGAAATCAACAGAAGACAAGCCAAGACAAGAGATACAAGATGTGGTGCTAGCCAGGGACAAACCCCAATGCGGGGAAACCCTTTGATCAATTCTTCTATATTCTTCAATAATTTAGCAGAGAGAGATAATACAATATCACAAATCTATGATTTACAACAGCAGTAATGAAAATCCTCGCACAGTTATGTCAACGTTGATCAATCAGCTCCAAATGTCCTCGAGACAATCTAGGAGAACTCGATCTCCAACAGCAGTAATAGCAGCCCAAAACAGTCAATGTAATAAGGTCAAAACAGCAGTCAATGCTACAGCATACTGCAACCAGCCCTAACCAGTCAACGTTGTCACGAATGTGCCCTCCAACAAGTCAACACAGGCTTGTCTAGCACAGCGGCTAGCCTAGGAGAGGTTGCCCACACAAAATTGCAGTCAAAGGGAGACTATATATTGGTCAACACAATCCTTAATCACCCAAACAAGGTTGTTGCACCTTCCTGCATCCTCCTACAATGCTGCCCAGCTGCGTCCTATTTCCCACGTGAGAGTTGTGTCCTCTTTCCTCCGTATACCCAAGAGACAAGGAGAGAGAAGAGATGTGAGGATGAGATGAGTGAGGTAATGCCTCAAGGTCTCTTCTAGTTATATGCCACGTTGAGGTTTAGCTAGGCATGTGCAACGCAATTTTGCTTGTTGGCCGACCTTGACAAATTGTCAAGATATACAAATAAATTCATATCTCCATGAATACATGTCGGGATCCGATGATCATTAGATCAATGATTCAATCCTACACCTCTCGATGAGAGGAATCCAAGAAAAATATCAGCTGCCATAAATAAGCTGACCCACATGGAGTTTGGCCCTAGTTTCCAATTTTAACAATGTGGCAATAAAATAGCCCAAAAAATAAAAGATGGAGAAAATAATAAATTATTCCACTTGACAAGAGAGGTGGAAATGACTTGGAAATTAAAAGTCAAGTCAAAGGGCAAGTGGAAGGGTGATCTGTAAACCACATGGCACAAGAATTAAAGCACATGGAAAAATCGACTTGTGGGCCAGATCGAGGCATGAATTCCAAACATGGCAGCTCGATTTTCTTGAGGAAGATTAACGCATAGCATGAAAATGTTTGGGAAATATTTGATTGAGAAATTTTTGGAGTGATGTCTCCACCATACTTCAATGTTCCTCCACTTGTATGCAGTTGTCTACCCTAGCCGCTATGAACAGCGAATCCAACACCTATGCACAGTCGGTTCAACACAGAGATGGAGAGCAAATTTGAGCTCGATTTGGCAAAGGTATCTCTCCATTGTTTGTAAGTTTTAGATTTCGTGAGAGATAACTCCCCTCTCCACCTACATTCACCCATGCATGACAACTAGCATAAGCAAATTCGATTTTGCACATCAGGAGAAGAGGGAAAGCTTTGTCCACTTGCCAGATTTGACTTCTACACTTGGCATTAGAGCTCCACTCATCAAATTCGAATTTCCCTTGAGATTTTCTCCATTTTTCCACTCGTCATTGTGCTCTGACATTGGGATCTTCTCCCATTTGCCTATTTAAATGAGCCTTGGGCTCCTCATTGTATCATTCTTAGACAAGTTATTGGGCTAGCGAAAATCTGGCAAAATTTGTACTCACTTCTTTCATATGAGCAATAACGCAAAGACTTTGGGGGTTCATTTGATGTGGTGTTATTCTTCCATTTTTGTGAGGTAATATTGTTTCAATTTGTTGTGCTTAATGTTCTAGACTTGTTGACCTTAAATTCGATAGCTTCATTTGCCTTTATTGGATTAATAAGTGTATGTTATCTTGCATTGATTTTTGGATTAGAGAACCACTCTAGATTGAGGAGCACTAGAAGGTCTTTGGTTAGACCTCTAGCCTCCTCCTTCATTGATTATTATAGTCCCTTGTGAATGCTAATGCTCTCTTGAAGTGTGTAGAAAATCTAACATGTTTGAACAAGCTTGAGTGTGGGGTAAATCTTCGATTGGACGAACTCACTCTCAAAGGCAAAGGTGGAAGAACCCACATCGAATCAAGCTTCTCTTAGGGGTTGATCCAACAAGTTTGAGAAGGGAGTTTTCCTACCATAGCTCTCTAATAGTATAAATTTCAACTTTACTTGTCAAATCTTAGGCGCTTTTATTGATATAATCTAGCTTTCAGAGCTTGGTTGAAGGGCTTAGCCTTTCCTTACTTACGCAAGAGAGTAAATCTACTTCTTCTCTTGTGACTTGCGCTTGTGTTATAGTGTATATTACCATTTTGTGACTATTTATATTGCCCATAATCTAGTTTTTTTTTCTCTGGTGTTTGCATAGTCCTCTTGAAGGCTTGGAGAGTGGTTGGAAGGCATCTTTTGAAGGATGCTTGTAGGTGGAGGATTGAGGAACCAAGTAACCATTTACTTGGAGCCCTTCACCATACCTAAGTTTGTGATCTTAAACTATCCTTCTCTCATTTTCTCATACGCAAGAGTTCCTCTTGAAGACCGAGAAGTTGAGCCATCGAGATCATATTTCCTTGAGGAAAAGCAAGTTACCTCATTATGGGACTCCTCATTGTATTACTATAATAGGCATTGTACCCTTTGTTGAGAAATCTAGGGCAGCTAGATTATGTGATTTTTCTTACTTTCATAACTGCTTGTGATGTATTTTTCTTAACTTAATTATCTTCTTATTTCACTTGGTTACAATTAGGGTTCTTATCATCAAACAGCGACCAAAACAATAAAGAAAAATGAGATAAGAGAACACAAGATGTAGGCTATCAGCCAGGGCCAAAAGCTCTCCTTCTTGAGAGGAAAACCCACAAGAACTCCTCTTCTTATAGAACTTCAAGTGACGAATTCCAAGACATATGACCCTTGACCAAAAACCCCTCCAAGACCAAGTCAAACTTCTCATTTGAAAAACTTTCTTCTAGCAAAGTCAACCCAAGTCAATCCAACTTCACAACTGCAACAACATTTGCTTCGACCTCAACTTCGGACCTGCAACTGGGACTAAAATTTTCGGCTACTGCAAAAACCCTAGTTTCTGCACATGTGGAAGAATAAGGTGTTTTTACCCTCTTTTTCTCCTTCGTTTGGGATGACCTTTTTTCCTAGGAAACTCAGATTGCAATGGAGACTTCTTTAGAGACAAATCTTGGTTTCCTTGTGTGACTGTAATTTCAGTGCTTCTACAGCAGAAGGTAGCCCTAAATATCTCGCATGTGTGAGGTGAATAGCCCAAAAACAATCCTTAAAAACTTTGTTTTCCTCTTCCTTAGATTCTCCTTCCTTCGCTAGGTATCCTTTGCTCTTCTTGTGCTTCCACGAACTTGATTGATGTCCTTTGCAAATGAGGTTGAGTCCTATATATATAGGCTTCTTGTTACATCTTGTAGGTCGACTTGTCACTGTCCTTAGGCCGACTTGTCTCTTGTGAAGACCAACTTGTTGTATGCACATTGACTAGGTCTTGAAGGGTCTTTGACACTATTTTTGACTCAAATAGATTTTTCTTTATAGTATGTAACATGCCCAAAAGGGTCTTCCATACATGATAATGACACTTATAACTTGTTGACTCAAAGACAAGCCCTAAAAGCACTCAATGGGTGCTTGACCTATAAAACAAATAACATTGAGCATGAAACCCATGTCTCAAGAATAACAATAATAATTTTATTTTTTCTCTTTACATCAAATACATAAAATCATGATTGCATGTCATTATGAAGACCGAACCTAGTTATATATTTCAACACCCTTTTCTTATTTCATTTAGTTTCTCTTCAGGAAAAGTATTTGTTCTCTTGAGCTTCTTGTAAACTCTTTTCAAGCCCTAAAGTCCCTCATCTCTCTATAAGAGGGCTTCTTCTTTTATAATAAAAGCAAACTTTTCTTTTGAGGGAGCTTGGGGATTTCCCCTTGGCTCCATATCTCCTCATTTGGTAGGAGGTAGCATTGATGAGCGATTTCTTGCTTTGCTCTTTCAAGTGTTCTTTTCACTCCTGCATGTATCCTAAATTCATTTTTATTTCACTCATTTACTTGCTCAATTTCCTCCTCTACTGGGCTAATTTTAGACTTGCAATTTGTGCTTTACATTGCTCATTTAATCATTGCAAATCTGATTTACTTTCAGCTGATATAAATCATTTAATTGTTGATTATAGTGTTTCTTCATTGCTCTTTTCATAGCTATCATTTGAAGGTCATTTTTCATGCAAGTATAGTATTTATTTGAATGTGAATGAACATCTTTTCTTAAGTTATTTTGAAGCATTTCACAATTTGGAGTACTACTTTTACGTGCACTTAACCTTTGATCCTTTACGTCTCATTTACACTTGCAATTTTTTTGCATTTCTAATATTTACCTCCAAGCATAAGCTTGGTTGATAGACTTTAGGAAATCTTCTTTGATTTTCCCAAAATCTGAGTTTGGAGAAAAGGTTAAACACATGGCCACACAATTCTCTTGTGTGGCCGAGTCCCTCGTAGGAACAATGGCACGTGGGTTGACTTGAAGGATTAGGTGGATACTTGTTAATGAAGCTAATCTCCTCCACTTGAGGCCTCTTGCAACCACCTCAGTCCTTACCAGGTTGAAGGATTTGAGAATAAGTCACATTTTAGATAGGCTCTTAATTAAAATCTATCAAGAACACTATCACACACAATCACCTTACAACTTTGAATGGTCTTTCATGCATTTGGAGCTTGGATCTTGTTGAACATTTCATCATTTTAGCTCTTTCTCAAATACATGCAAAATACTTTGAAAGCACCTAGATTTCTTTTATAGCAAGTACTTTAGTTTTATTCTTGTATCTTGCTCATGCTCATTGAATTAGTTTAAAGCTCCATTGATGTCATGTCATTGTTTATATTTCATATGAGCATATTTCCTTTTTTAAGTACAAGCAATATCTTACTTGCAAGCATTCACTTCCATTTAGTGCTTTTCCTTTCAAAGTTGTACCTCATATTGTAGATTTGTTATTGGTTGTTCTAACACTCATTTTGCAGCTTCTCTATTCTATTGAACTTGTTGTATCTTGAAAGCATTATTTTGGATGTATTGTTACTATCTTTAATCATATTTTATTTCTTGCAAGATTTTTATTATTGGCATTGGTCTACTTACAACAATTTGCCTTGTAGGATATATGAATCATTTTAATTTATTTACATGTTGATGTTGATTATATGTTCATGATCATTTGTACTTGCTCAATCTTTATTTCTTGCTTCAAGTTACATTTCAGGTCTTTGAATGGTTGATGCTTTAATTGGTTAACTAATCATTTTCTAGAACTTGTTGAGTCCAACAAGCCTTCTTTAGTATCTTCCTTAGGGTCCACCCCTGTTGGCTTTAGCTAGGAGAGAGCCTAGATGGAAAGAATTGGGATTAGGTGACAGCCCCAATTCTGAGCTTTGCCACCAAGGCCACACCTAGTGCGGTTGAGGTTTTTTCCCACATTAACTTAAGTGTGTAAGGACGGGGGCAACACGACTCAGAAGTGGAGGAACACGTTAACACTCCAGAGGACATGATGTAGAGGCAATATAATTTGGAAGAGCAGGTTGGAGATGACGTCGGTGTGAGCATCGGCATGGACCAGGGTTCTCCACCTCAATCTAAGAAGAATGACGACGAAGCCCGGGTCAACTCAGCAGATGGGAACATGTAGCTAGGTTTAAATTCTATTAAAGTTAGGTATGTTCTATGCTAGAGCAATTTATTTCAATTTTCACAGTTAGTTCAATATCTTTTCCAGATTAGCAATCACATCAGCATTAAAGTAAACTGCAGATAGAACATAAATATAAATCGCAAAAGACAAGCCAAGACAAGAGGACACAAGATGTGGCGCAAGCCAGGGACAAACCCCAATGTGGGGAAACCCTTCATCAATTCTTCTTATATGATCTTCAATAGTTTAGCACAGAGAGATAGAGATAGTACATTTACAACAAAATTCAACACTTTGACTTATCTAGATAAGAGCATAGATCATCTCCTAGGATGATGATTCATGAGATCAATTGAAGACATGTTGCTTCAACTGATTCTACAAGGTGACTCCTTCACCTATCATAGTGCTGCATCTCGTCATCATGTTGCACCTCACCGTGTTGCACCATGCTGCACCCATCATCACAATGCCGGACCTCATGTTGTTGTTGTCCCAGTGTTTAGCACTGTTGTACATAGTGCCACTGCTGCACCATGCTTTATTTCTGTCCCAATGTATTTGTTGCACTGTACTTCCTGTTGTTCATGCTTTACCATGTTGTTGTTGTCCATGATTCTTCATGCTTGCAGTTGCAGCTGTCCCATGTGTCATTGCAGTTGTCCCATGTATATGCTTGATGTATATAATTGTTGCACGAAGACATGTAGCATCCAACCATGTAGTTGCATCATACATAGTGTTGTACCCTTTCTACATTATGTTGCATTGCTACCCATCACTATATGTTGATAGCACTATGTTGCACTATGTATACAGCTGCCATATACTATGTTGTCTATGTCACAGCGTTCATCACATCAGGTTGCACTCCTTTGGGGTATTCAACACTCCACGTTGACCCAACATGTGGCTCCCACAGGTTGTTCCAAATCTGGTCAATATCCTTGACCCAATGCACCTCTAACACTTCTTCAAATCTTCTTGACACTTTGTTGTTCCTGACTATTCTGTTTAAGGCACTTGGACAAACTGTTGTAGCCCTAAGTTCCTCTCAACAGTCCTCGAACAGCCCTTCAAAAACTGCGGACTAGGCAAGGGGAGATGCTCCTCCTCCACATTGAAGGCAAGGGCTCTAGACAGCCCTCAAATCTGCCCACAATAAGTTTGTTGTAGTGGTATGGCATGTGGCCTACCACACAACACTACTGCTGCTCACAACACCCTCCAACAATGATACAAACCATTCGTTAGCCTTTAAACAAGCTAGCGTTCAGCTCCCAAGGCCTCAACCTAGCACAACAAGCATCATGTCTTCCTACAACAGACTTCGAACTTTGTTTAACCCATGAAACAGTCCTCCAACCCATGCTGCCCTAGCCTCCCATGCTGTGGCCTCAAAACAGAGATCTCCCTTTAGACCTGTGGCTAGGGCTAGGGCTTGAACGCATAGCAATTTAGGGCATATAGTAAACCCTTATAGGACAGCGAGGGAGCCTACTTCAATCTCCTTCATGACAGCGGTGAGGGTCTCCCTTTGACTGCGTAGAGCCTTCTTTGATTAACTGCGTTAGGGCTTCTTCATTAGGGCAGCGTAGAGCCTTTCTCCATTAGGGCAGCGTTATCCCTTAGGATCTCTTCTCCTACTAAAACCCAAAGACAAGTAGAGAGGAAAAGATCCCAAGTGTGTGTAGAAATGACTTGAAGGCCACCTCTATTTATACTAAAACGTTGAGCACAAGCGGGGTTTATTTGGTCGTTGGCCGACCTTGACGAATTGTCACATAACACAAAAAATTCATATCTCCATGAATAGTTATCGGAATCGGATGATCTTTAGATCAATCCTACACCTCTCGATGAGAGGGATCCAAGAAAAATATTAGTTGCCATTAATAAGATGACCCAAATGGAGTTTGGCCCTAGTTGCCAATTTTAACACTCCCTCTCAACTAGGGAGAACGCCATCCGCTGATCCATATGTCTGATTGTACTATCTCTGTCATCAATGCCCTACACTACTCTGCTCTATTGAGCTCTGCTATGCTCTGCTTTGTTGAACCATGAAGAAGAAGAATTGATCGAGAATGTCTCATACCATTCTCTACTGACCCGAAGTCAGTTTCATCTGAAGAGAGTGTCATATCACTCTTACTGACTTGAAGTAAGTTTTATTGATCCCAGATCAATATCACAAGAAAGTGTCTCAAACCACTCATATTGATCCCAGATCAATGGAGGTCATCCTAGCATAGGGAGTACGGTAGATACAACGATGCGTCCATCGATAGTACTACTATGGTCACTAACCCCATTTCCCTGCTCATTGATCAGATGAGAGGTACTTCCCATGAGTCCGAGACTGCATGGGTAGGATGCCTCGACAGGAGAACTAATCATCCTATCCCACAAGAGAACTAATCGTCCTGTCCCAAAGTCGTCACGGGGTATCACAGGGGAAGGCTAAGCCATTTACCCTGTACACAGCGTACCATTAGGGGAGGGTGAGTCGCCCTATGGTCGTGTGTTGCTCCAGTAAGTACCCCAAGCCCCCCAAAGCTCCCAGAGCTCAATGCATGCAACATGTAGGACCCTTTTAAGAAGGTCTCTTAATGACTCCAAGTCGTTCGGGAAAGTTACAGGTTTGACCTTTCCCCGGGGCTTTAACAAAATGTCTATGACCTGTACATCAATCTCAGTGAGATGGAGCCTCCTCGCTCATCAACTTACCATATCCCAGATAAGGTAGTATCTGATGTCTATCTACTGGAGCAATCATCGAATACGAGATTCCTCAACAATCGAATCCCCCCTGGTTGTCACAGAGGATCACAATGGTATTCATCATGTGTACAAACAGCTCACTGAAGAGATTCCACAACAAGGCAACTTCACACGAGATCATACTTGTAGCTATGTATTTGATCCAGCAGTGCTTATAGCAACCGACTTCAGTTTTCTACTCATCCATGATATCAAAGCAGAATCCAAAGAGAACTAGCACTGAGAAGTGCTCTAATGATCCTCCACACTGCCTGCCCAGTCAGCGTTAGAATAATTATGCAGCTTCATATTTCCGGCAGTGTATCTCAATCCATGAGAGATTGTGCCGCGAAGATATCTCAGACGATTCTTCGCACCAATCCAGTGAGGCTCAACCAAATATGAGCTCACCATGCTAACTGCAAAACATATATCCAGATGGAAGTTCATCAAGAACATCAATGCAAATAAGTTTATGAAACTCAGAGGCATTTCCCAACTCTAGTCCGGCATCATCACCATATAACATCTGAAAGTTAAGATCCTCGAGGTAGTCACGAGCTTGCAGTTTACCATTCCAGATCCGAAATCCAACTCCCTCTTACTTCTACAAGTAAGAGGGTCACCACCTATCAGAAATATATCGTTCTTAGAAGGTGTCAGTATGAGAGGTCTATCATCCACAACCTTCAAACAATGGTTTGGATCGGCTTCACTCTTAGTGAATCTTAGCTTCATCTGACAGCTATTAATCCTCTGATACCATGTTAAATTTAGGTATGTTCTATGCTAGAGCAATTTATTTCAATTTTCACAGTTAGCTCAATATCTTTTCCTAATTAGCAATCACATCAACATTAAAGTAAACTGTAGATAGAACATAAATATAAATCGCAGAATACAAGCCAAGACAAGAGGACACAAAATGTGGCGCTAGCCAGGGACAAACCGCAATGTGGGGAAGCCCTTCGTCAATTCTTCTTATATGAACTTCAATAGTTCAGCAAAGATAGAGAGAGAGAGAGAGAGAGAGAGAGAGATAGATAGAGATAGTACATTTACAACAGAAGTCAACACTTTGACTTATCTAGATAAGAGCATAGATCATCTCCTAGGATGATGATTCATGAAATCAGTTGAAGACATGCTGCTTCAACTGATTCTCCAAGGTGACTCCTTCACCTATCATAGTGTTGCATCTCGTCATCATGCTGCACCTCACCGTGTTGCACCATGCTGTACCCATCATCACAATGTTGGACCTCATGTTGCTGCTGTCCCAGTGTTTAGCACTGTTGTACATAGTGCCACTACTGCACCATGCTTACTGTTGTCCAAATGTACTTGTTGCATTGTACTTGTTGTTGTCCATGTTGTTGTTGTCCATGATTCTTCATGCTTGCAGTTGTCCCATGTGTCTCCAATCTTGCAGTTGTCTTAGTGTCATTGCAGTTGTCCCATGTATAAGCTTGATGTATTTAATTGTTGCATGAAGACATGTAGCATCCAACCATGTAGCTGCATCATACATAGTGTTGTACCCTTTCTACATTATGTTGCATTGCTACCCATCACTGTATGTTGATAGCACTATGTTGTACTATGTATACAGTTGTCATATACTATGTTGTCTATGTCACAGCATTCATCACATCATGTTGCACTCCTTTGGGGTATTCAACACTCCATGTTGACCCAACATGTGGCTCCCACAGGCTGTTCCAAGTCTGATCCAAATCTGGTCAATATCCTTGACCCAATGCACCTCTAACACTGCTTCAAATCTGCTTGACACTTTGTTGTTCCTGACTGTTCTATTTAGGGCACTTGGGCATATTGCTGCAGCCCTAAGTTCCTCTCAACAATCCTCGAACAACCCTTCAAAAACTGCGGACTAGGCAAGGAGAGATGCTCCTCCTCCACGCTGAAGGTAAGGGCTCTAGATAGCCCTCAAATCTGCCCACGCTAGGTTTGTTGTAGTGGTATGGCATGTGGCCTACCACACAACACTATTGTTGCTCACGACACCCTCCAACAATGATACAAACCATCCGTTAGCCTTTAAACAAGCTAGCGTTCAGCTCCCAAGGCCTCGACCTAGCACAACAAGCATCACGGCTTCCTACAACAGACTTCGGACTTTGTTCAACCCATGAAACAGTCCTCCAACCCATGCTGCCCTAGCCTCCCATGTTGTGGCCTCAAAACAGAGATCTCCCTTTAGACCTGCGGCTAGGGCTAGGGCTTGAACGCATAGCAGTTTAGGGCATATAGTAAACCCTTATAGGACAACGAGGGAGCCTACTTCAATCTCCTTCATGACAGTGGTGAGGGTCTCCCTTTGACTGTGTAGAGCCTTCTTTGATTAACTGTGTTAGGGCTTCTTCATTAGGGCAGCGTAGAGCCTTTCTCCATTAGGGCAGTGTTATCCCTTAGGATCTCTTCTCCTACTAAAACCCAAAGACAAGTAGAGAGGAAGAGATCCCAAGTGTGTGTAGAAATGACTTGAAGGCCACCTCTATTTATACTAAAACGTTGAGCACAAGTGGGGTTTATTTGGTTGCTGGCCGACCTTGACGAATTGTCCCATAACACTAATAAATTCATATCTCCATGAATAGTTATCGGAATCGGATGATCTTTAGATCAATCCTACACCTCTCAATGAGAGGGATCCAAGAAAAATATCAGCTGTCATTACTAAGATGACCCACATGGAGTTTGGCCCTAGTTGCCAATTTTAACAAAGTCTAAAGTGGTAGTATATGTATTGCAAGTGTGTAGTGATCTTAGGTGTTTTTCTAAAAACAGTATAAGGCGAACCTATTTAGAATAGATGGAATGGGTGTAATATGTAATAGATATCAGTGTAGTTTATTGAAGACTTAAAAAGAAACATGGTTTAAATATGTACTAGGTTATGGCCTGTATTGTAGAGAGTTTTAATGGCAATATATACTCGTTCTTTTAAGGAAAAAAAAGTCTTTGGAGGCAATGGTGTACAAGCTTTAACATATGTGGTAACCTTGCTTTGTGTTTATTTCTTTAAGATATAGGCCCTTTGAAGTGGTATTGTTACCCAGTAGGAATAGACTTTTCAAATTGATTATTTGTTAAATATATTTGTTATCTTACATCTTGGAATTCAAGATTATATATGTGCTTCTAGTTTGATTGGCATATTTTCTAGATTTTACATGTAGGAAACACCTATCTCTTAACAAAGTTTCTTTGCAAGAATTTTTTTGTATGCTTTATAGGCACCTCGATTTGGATAAGTGGATCACTTTGGCTAGATGTTCCATTGAATTCAAACCATAAGAAGGAATATCCCACTGTGCTCCAACAAGAGGCTCCATTGCCCAAGGATTCCTCCTACACGATTCTTCCTCTTCTCTTACTTTTATGCTAAAATCTCTAAAAAAATCTGGTTACTTTTCTAAGTTATCCTGGATATATTTGGCAAATCTTAGTGCCAATCGTTTGTTGTTCCAACAAGAAATAACAAGCATCTAAGACAGATAACTTTAGTTAGCCCTTTCTTGGCTGTTTAGACTAGATTTTCTCATTTTTTAAAGAAGTTTACACTTGGAAAATTTCTGATTTTGGGACTAACTTTTTTGGGTATTCCCAAAGTCATTTGGGGCATCTTTCACCATTAATAGCTTGCTGTTTTTTGCAGGTTTGCCCAAATTTTGGTGATTTAGACCATTCGGGACACCAAAAGGCATCCATATCCTTCCCCCTAGTTAAAAAGGGGTCAACAATCCATTTCCCTTTGTTTCAAAGGTACCAAACCTTCTAAAACATCATTGTAACCTTGAGGGAGCTAGTGGGAGTCCCCTAGGCATCCCATCCCCCCCACCCCAGGGAGATTTTGTGTTTTCATGGTTTCCTCCATTTGGTTAATCTTAACTTAAAGGAATAAATCCAAGCACCGCAAAACATTCATTTTTTAGCTTAGATTTCATTTTACTCATAAATCATATTTTCTTTTGTTTTAGATTAAATTCATTCTCTGCAAATAAAGTAACGAATATTTTTCTGTTATGATATTACAGGAAATTATTCTATAGTTAGGCCGATTCTATATATATATATATATATATATATAATCAAGTATACAACTAACAATTATATTTACTTACATAAATAACCTCATATAGCCTACGAAGTTATACTTTAGTATAGTAGATAGACATGTATTTTCACATATCTTCTCTGGTGTATGCATATCGTATTTTCTTTTCTATTTACTACATATTAACTCTAATTTTAATCATAAATAGAATTCAAATCGTATACCCTACTACTCTATCACACCAAGTGTGTTCTTTTGCTCAATCCAATACATCTTTGAAATTAACAATTAATTTATATCTCTTTCTTCTATCGAGATGTTTTCACTAAATATCATATAGAAAGGGTAAAGGAAATGTCATAATTCCAAAAATAACAGAATTTACAATTCCTTTTTCTTTTTCTCCGCATATAATAAAAAAAAAAACAGACATAATAAATAAACAATTCTTTGTCTCTTAACAAGCAAATAAGTGCAGAAGTTAGAGATGTTGACTTAAAGAACAGTGAATTTCTTTTTCTGGAAAATTAATTGTCCATACTAGGCTCCTCCAACCTTGAAAGTAGCCAATGTCCCCCTGAGCATACCAGGCTTGCAATTTTCTTTTTTCTCTCTACTCTTGTTTCTCTTCAGTTTCTCCAAATCTCAGGAGGAGACAAAAGCAAGGAGAAAAACGTTATTATTCCAACCCATCTACCACTCTTTTTGGTGGTTAATAACTGCCTCCACCTCACCAACAGGTGCTCGTAGTTTTCTGCTCATTTATAAGCTTCTATTTCCCACTCTTGAGGACAACTCCATGTCTTCCAGGAAACAATTAATTGGCCAATACCATAATTTCTCAATTAAATCTAATCATTCAGATTAGATGCCTAGGAATTATTGATGGGTAATAATACTTCCACGAATAAATTGCAACATTTTCCTCTTTCAGCCATTTGTACTCAACAATTAATTTTCCAGATTTCTTTATTTACAAAAATAAACATAATAAATACAACTTTACAATCAGTTATTATCAGTAATAAATTATTGATAATTAAAATGTTCACTTGTATTTCAATGTAGCATACTTAACCAAAAAACACATAAGCACATTTAATTACAAAATTTATCAAGCCAAGGGATATCACATCAATATTGTATAATTGTTTGATGAAGAAGAGTAATAAGTAATAAGAAGAAGATTAACATTCACAAGTAATTATCGAGAAGGAGAATCAAGCATCATCTTCATTGAAATTGATTTTCCAATAAACTACCCCAAAAGTTACCCAATGTTGCCTCAAAACATTGGATAATGGGTTTGCCCCTTTATCAGTGACTATAGCCTACAGGTTTGGATAGGCTATTTCGTCCTCCCTTAGGTAATTAATCCATAGGGGCATTACATTTTAGAACACCCATGCTTCATCTTGTACTACTCTCCAACAATTAAAGTTTAAGTGCCACGACATTTACCTTTATCCCAAGGTATGCAACAAATGCACTCAGGGTTTCTTTAATAGATATAGCTTCCTTGATCAATGTGTGCTGAGACTTTAGCACTAAGTAATCCAATCCACTTCTCTTGTAGAAAAAAGGAGATTTCCTTTAGATTTAAAGAAATCTAATTATTAGCATGATCTTATGAAAGGTAAATTTCTATTTTTTCCCTCTCTTACCACCAAAATACATTCACGGATAATACGAGGGGAAAAAAGAAAAAGAAAAATAACAAGAGAAATCCTTATGCCTTGGAGTCACATGGGAAGAAATGTGTCATGTATATAATTAAAGAATGCCCTATTTTTTACCTGTGTAATGTGTCAACAGAAGTGCCAACTTAATCCAGATTCAATAAGTGAAACTACAATTGATGGCATGTCTTAACTTTTACATAACAGATTGATATTAATTTAAACTATATTTCCAAGTAGTAAGTAAATGAGTTGGTGTGAGGGCATGAGATTTCACGCAGCTCATAAGCTCGGACTTATTTCCCTAAGACGGTTGTTACGAAATAGGGCTTAGCATATGTAGCTAAATGGTAAACTTGAAAATAGGAATGTTATATGAAATTAAATCATTCACCATCAAAAATATGGGGAATAATTATAACCAACAAATCATAGGCGTAAAAAATGCCTAGCACTCAACATAATATAGACAGAATTCAAAAATAGAATAGGAAAAAAATGTGATAAGACTTAGTCCCTAGTGGAACTTAGTTTGAATATATATTTTATTCTTTACCTATTTTACATGTTCCTAGTGAACGGACTTATACTGACTTATAATCAGAATATGTGTTATGTTTGTATTCTATTCCTTTTGTACTTGATATTTGTTAAAATTGGCAACTAGGGTCAAACTCCACATGGGTCATCTTATTTACGACAGCTGATATTTTTCTCAGATTCATCTCTCAGAGAGGTGTAGGATTGATCTAAAGATCATCCGATTATGACATGTACAAATGAAGTTATGAATTTATTTTGATTATGGTCAAATTGTCAAGGTCGGCCAACAAACTTATGTAGGCTCAAAAGCCCAACAGTCACGTCTATTCATCCTCAACGTTGCATATAAATAGAAGGTGACTTAGCGTCATTTGGACGCACTCATCTTCACACTTATCTCTCTCTCTCCTCATTGATTGGGTACGGATTTTTGGGCCCCTCTCTCCACATGTCCGAAATTTCAGGAGGCCGAAATTTCAAGAGAGCAAAATTTCAGGAGGCCGAATTTCTGGGCACAAAAATCAAGGCTAAATGTTAACTATTGACCAACATTGACAGCAGCTAGGGCTGACCACAGGTCGGTTGTTTGACTAGACTTTGACTGGGCTGAATTTGACTGTTTTGAGGGTTGTTTTATCTGGTTGTTTGGAGGCCGAAGTTGACTAAAGTTGACCGATTCACTAAGGGTCAAATCTGCCCTGTTGACCAGAGTTGACTTTTCTGGTTAGGGCTCTTTTGTTGCTGTTATAAATTATCAGATTTGTAAATTGTACTATCTCTCTCTACTGAACTATTGAAGACTATAAGAAGATTTGATCAAGGGTTTCCCCACATTGGTTGTCCCTGGCTGGTGCCACATCTTATGTCCTTTTGTCTTGGCTTGTCTTCTATTGTTTATGTTTGTGTTCTATTTGTATTTTACGATCATGTTGATGTGATTGCTCATCTGAATATTGATACTAGGCTAATAAAGAAATTGAAGTAAAATTGCTCTAAAGCATAGAACATATCATTGTTGCCTAAAATTAACATGGTATCGGAGTTGAGGTGAAGACAAAGCCCAAGCAAGAGTGAAAGAGCAATCACCAAAGACAATTGGACAAGGACAAAAGGTTCAATGGGTTCCTCATCCTACTTCCCGACTAAAGGCAAGCCCCATGATAAATCTGACTATCATGGATGGAAGACGTCTCTTGATTTGACCTTGGAAGGAAAAGAAGTGATGGACTATGTGCAGGGTAAAATCCCTGAACCTCCTTCAAATGCACCAGCTGCTGTGAAGACCAAGTACAATAGGGTTGAAGTCAAAGCAAAGGAGATTATCAGGGATTCCATTGACAAGCATGTGGTGGCCTACATCTCTGAATTGAAGACCTCCAAGGAGATCTACGATAGGTTGGTCGGCATGTTCAAGGTTAGTAATGCTAATCAAATTCTATTTCTCAAGAATAAGTTGAAGGATATTAAGAAGGGCAAGGACGAGGATATTCAATCCTATTTCTTGAGGATTACTAAGATCAAGAATGATCTACTCTCGATTGGATAAGTTGCTCCTGACAGGGAACTTACTCTCACCACCCTTGGAGGACTCCCACCTGAGTGGTATGTATTTAGAGCCACCGTCCTCAACGATGATCGAATTCCAAGGTTTGAAGAATTGATGTCGAGATGCATTCAAGAAGAAACAAGAATGGTGGAGCAAGAAATTCCTTCTAATAGAAGCAACCCCACTGCATTCTCCACTCATGCCAAAAGGAGAAATAATGCAGGGTCTAAAGGTCATTTCCATGGAAAGCCTGGATCTAAGGGAGGAAGGAAGGGCAGGTGCTTTGTTTGCAATAAATTTGGCCACTATGCAAGGGAGTGTCCAAATAGAAGGGACACATCGCATGATGATGATCACAATCATTCCAGGGGCAACTTCAACAACAACAATCAAAGGAATGGCAGGTCCAATGGCAAAGGAAAAAGGAATGCGGGACATCAAGGAAATGATCGACCCTTCAAGAAATCAAAGAACTTCAAGTATGAAGAATCAAATGTTGTTAACAATAAGCAAAAAGAGTATTATCTTATATCGGCCCTCTCCACTACCTCTCCTCCGGACACTTTGGGAAATTGGTTGATTGATAGTGGTGCCTCAAGGCACTTCACCGGATACAAGGAAGCCCTCTCTAATCTGATAGAAAAGGAGACAAACTTGGAGATCATCCTTGGAGACGATGCCACCTATCTCGTACAGGGAGTAGGGAATGTTACCCTTCAATTGAATCAACGTAACACTATTCATTTGCAAGAAGTACTATATGTACCTGATCTCAAGAAGAACCTAGTGTCCATTTCAGCCATGGAGGACAAAGGATTCAAGGCGGCATTCATTGATGGAAAGGTACATGTTTGGAAAAGAAATTTTAAATATTCTTTTACTTTTGGGTTCAGGGTTGACACTTAATATCAAGTTGGAGGAAGTACATTGGGAGCCATGTCTTGTGACACATCTCTACAATCTAAAATATGGCACCGAAGGTTTGCCCATCTTCATTATAAGCTCGATGTGAGACAGATGGTGACAGGTATGCCCGAGTTCAAAGTAGAGCATGAAGGTGTATGTCTGGGATGTGCCGAAAGAAAACTTACAAGGGGACCATTCCCCTCAAGTAATAGCAAGACCACAAATATATTGCAATTGTTCCACTCCAACATATCTGGTATGGTGCTCGTAAACTCTTTGGGAGGATACTTATATTATCTCACCTTTACGGATAATTATTCTCGTAAGACTTGGATATACTTCTTGAAGAAGTAGGATGAAGTGTTAACCTGGTTCTGACACTTCAAAGTCTTGATCGAAAACCAATTCGAGAAGAAAATCAAGATATTGAGGACTGATAATGGGACCGAGTACGAATCCAATGAATTCCAAGATTATTGCAGAGAAGCTGGCATTAAGAGGGAGACTACAACACCATACACTGCTGAGCAAAATGGTGTGGCTGAAAGGAAGAATCGCTCTATTGTAGAAGCAGTTTGTGCCATGCTTCATGATCAAGGCCTTCTGAAGTTCCTATGGGCTAAAGCTGCAAATATCGTTGTGTATGTTCAAAATCGATGCCCTCATCAAGCATTGGACTCCGAGACTCCCGTAGAAATGTTCACTGGTAAGAAACCTGATGTCTCTCATTTTAGAATTTTTGGAAAAAAGAGAAAAGAAGCTAACACCGGAAATCAGGGTGCAAAAGAAGACGAAACGATGTCGAAGGTTGGTGAACCTATGGATCCTATTGATCCTCCTCCTCATGAGCCCTCCTCCTCCAAAAGGAGACTCTGATGGCTTAGGAAGGCTCTCGAAGATGTCGAGAGACACATTGCACCAAGGGGGACTTTCCGTGAAAGCAAGAAGCCGAACAGGTATCAAGGATATTTGACCACCATGATACGAGTCAATTATGAAGAATGATGTCTGGGATGTGGTCCCTAGACCCCAAGACAAATCGGTTGTCACCTCTAAGTGGCTCTACAAAATCAAGCATGGAGCTGATGGAAGTGTAGAGCCTCTCATTCACAAATGTAAAAGGGAGTTGGTTTCTAAATTTGAGATGAAGGACCTAGGACCGATGCACTATTTCCTAGGGTTGGAGGTCTAGCAAAATCCAGGTGAAATTTTCCTCTCTCAAGGAAAATATGTTGTGAAGATTTTGGAAAGATTTGGGATGGTGGACTGCAAGCATGTGATTACTCTGATGGAACTTAAATTTAAGAAGTTATGTGGTAGTGTTGTTGGACCTGAATTGGGAAATGTTTCCGAGTATCATCAACTCATAGGAGCACTGATGTTCTTGGTGAACTCCCGTCTGGACATATATTTTGCGGTTAACACATTGAGCTAATATATGGTTGAGCCTCATCATATACATTGGATTGGTGCCAAGAATCTTCTGAGATATCTTTGGGGCACAATCACTCATGGACTGAGATACGCTACCGGAGATGTGAGGTTGCATGGTTATTTTGATGTTGATTTGGCTGGCAGTGTGGTGGATCGCAAGAGCACTTCTGGATGTTGTTTTTCTTTGGGTTTTGCTTCGATATCCTAGATGAGCAGGAAGCAGAAATCAGTTGCCTTGAGCACCACTGAGACCGAATACATAGCTGCTAGTATGGCCTCTTGTGAAGTTGTTTGGTTGAGGAAGCTCTTCAATGAGCTGTTTGGACATGTGCTGGATACCACCATGATCCTCTGCAACAACCAAAGTGGGATCCAATTATCAAAGAATCCCATGTTTCATGATCGCTCCAAGCATATAGATATCAGGTACTACTTTATCCAGGATATGGTACAATGAGGAGTAATAAGGCTCCATCACATTGGGGCTGATGAGCAAGTTGTCGATATTCTGACAAAGCCCCTGGGAAAGGTCAAGTTCTTGGCCTTCCAAGAACAACTTGGAGTCGTGGAGAGACCCTCTTATGAGGGTCCTGTATGAGATGGACATTGAGCTTTGGGAGCTCCGAGGGGCTTGGGGTACTTCTTGGAGCGATGAACAACCATAGGGTGAGTGTTTCAGCCTTCCCCTAGCGGTTTGTTGTGTACAGGGTGAGTGGTTCAGCCTTCCCCTACGATACCCCTTGGCAACATGTAGGCAAGATGGGTGGTTCACCCTTCTCCTGCTGAGACATCCTACCCATGCAATCTGGGACTCGTGGGAAGTACCTCTCATCTGGCCAATGAGTAGGGAAATGAGGATAGGGACCATAGTACTACCGATGGACGCATCGTGTACTTCCGTACTCCCTATGCTAGGATGACCGATATTGATCTGGGATCAATTGGAACTGACTTCGTGTCAGTAAAAGTGGTATGAGACACTCTCTTTTGAATGGAACTGACTTCGGGTCAGTAAGAGTGGTATGACACACTTTCCTTTGATTGGGACTGACTTCGGGTCAGTAGAGAATGGTATGATACATTCTCGATCAATTCTTCTTCTTCATAGTTCAACAAAGCAGAGAAATGCAGAGCATTGCATCGATGGCAGAGATAATACAGATTGGCAGATGGATTAGCAGATGGAGTTCTCCCTAATTGAGAGGGAGTGTTAAAATTGGTAACTAGGGCCAAACTCCACATGGATCATCTTATTTATGACAGCTGATATTTTTCTTGGATTCCTCTCTCCAAGAGGTGTAAGATTGATCTAAAGATCATTCGATTCTGACATGTACAAATGAAGTTATGAATTTATTCTGATTATGGACAAACTTATGTAGGCTCAGAAGCCCAACAGTCACGTCTATTCATCCTCAACATTGCATATAAATAGGTAACTTAGCCTCATTTGGACATACTCATCTTCACACTTCTCTCTCTCTCTCTCTCCTCATTGATTGGGTACGGATTTCTGGGCCTCTCTCTCTCTCCACACGTCTGAAATTTCAGGAGACCGAATTTCTAGACAGTTTGACCAAGCATTGACCAGCATGTGTTGACCTCCTTTGACTATGTTTTTGTGAGGGCTATCTCTGTTTGGGCAGGCCGCATCTCTAGGCACAAATATCGAGGCTAAACATTGATTGTTGACCAATGTTGATTGCAACTAGGGCTGATCACAGGTGGGCTATTTGACCAGACTTTGGCTAGGCTGAATTTGACTATTTTGACTCTTGAGGGCTGTTTTATCTTGTTGTTTGGAGGTTGAAGTTGACTGAAGTTGACCAATTTGCTAAGGGTCAAATCTGCCCTATTGACTAGCGTTGACTTTTCTAGTTAGGACTCTTTTGTTGTTGTTATAAATTATCAGATTTGTAAATTGTACTATCTCTCTCTACTGAACTAGTGAAGACTAAAAGAAGATTTGATCAAAGGTTTCCCCACATTGGGGTTTGTCCCTGGCTGGTGCCACATCTTGTGTCCTCTTGTCTTGGCTTGTCTTCTATTGTTTATGTTTATGTTCTATCTGCATTTACTATCATGTTGATGTGATTGCTAATCTGAATATTGATACTGGGCTAATAAAGAAACTGAAGTAAAATTGCTCTAAAGCATAGAACATACCATTGTTGCCTCAAATTAACAATATTTTTAGTTAACCTAGTTCCTTGTGAGTATTTTATAGGTGACTTGTTTAGAAATTGTCGAAAATAGTAGTGAGAAAGGTCCTTGTTTGACTTGTGCCTTAGTCAAAGAGACCAAAAGCAGTTTTTCCTTAGCATGCATGAGTTCTTATAAGTTAGAACTTAGGACAAGTTGCTATAAATTAGGATGATTTCCTAAAAGTTAGGACGAGTTCCAGAAAATCAGGACAGTTCATGAAGCAGTTTGACTGATGTGCTGGAGTGGAAGGCTCAGTTTATTGTCTTCTAGTGTGAGTTATCTTTGGAAAAGACAAGCAAGTGAATCTCCAGTTCTAAATTGAGGCAAGACAAGTTGCATGAGTCAGTTAGACTCAATTTACTCATCAATCACTAGTTTGAGTTCCAAAAAATAGAACTTGGCAGATTTAGCTTATTAGAATTGCTTATAAGGAGGACGAAGGCACACACAGATTTGATCATTGTTTTGTGAGCACAAGTTAGTCGGACAAGACAATAGAGCTCACGGGTTTGAGAGAAGTTTGCACCAATTTGTGTGCGAGAGCCTTGCTGGTAGAGCGTATTTTGGAGGAGCCAATACGCAATGATAGAGAGACCTTCTTGCAGCCAGATTTGCGCTAGGAAATAGGAGTTCTCATACGCAAGGAAAGAGGGAAAGGCAAGCCGCAAGCAAAGAGTTGGGTCAAAGTTGTAGCAAGGTGTTTCTAGCTAAGTATTGGTAGTAAGAACAGTTGTGTTTTCTAGTGACATAGAATTGCCCTGTAAGAGATCTATTACTCTAGTTTCTATCAATAAAATTCTACAGCAAGCAGAGGGTTTTCCGAGTTGGGTTCCCTAGAAAAATAATTGTGTATTTGTGTGACTGTGTCTTTATCTCTACGTTTTATTCTGTTGCATATATATTATTGAGAAATATTCTATCTTGGTGAAAAGTAAAACTAGTTCAGTTTTCAATTAAATCATCTAAGTAGTTGTAGAATTTTGTGGATAATCAGAGCATAGATCAATATAAAGACCATCACCAACTATCCAAGTGTATCTCACTTAAGTGTATACCAATCTGATCTGGCCGAGTTTAGGAGGGAATTGCTCGACGAGTGTTTGGTTCTATGGAAGTTCTGTGGGTGAAATCTTTAGGCCAAGTCCCGTAGTACATCAGAGAGGGTCGCATCCCTAAACCTCATCTGAAAGGAGGTCGCAATACCTCAGTTGCTGACTAGTTTTAGGGCAGATTACCCTAAGATCTGAGCGCATGGATTATGCATAGGTCTAAGGCTTAGGAAGTGTGACTACAGGCATAAATTAAGGAGGCCGCAAGTGGATTTGTCCCTAGGTTGACGGAGCCGCAACACTGTGGATCACGGTCAAAGTTAGGGTTGTCGTGTTGGTGGCAGCAACCCTAAAAAGAGGGTCGAGAACCTCAATTCTAGTGCACAGAACAACAAATATTTCAAGATAGTGTGGACGTCTTGAAAAGTGAGTTGACTGGTATCCTAGAGGTTGATTTGCTAGAAGATGGAGAGTTATCCTAAGGTCTAGGACAATAGATCGTATGCCCTAGTTGAGGGTTTCTTCAAGCAAGAACAATCTTCAGAAGTTTTGTCCCTAAATGTGTCTCCAAGTGTGAACAGGAAGGCGTGTAGGGAAGAAGATGGAGGAGTTTTCTTGAAGTGAAGAAGGGAGTGGAAAGTGTTGGTAATGAAGTTTGTTTAAAGGGTTTGAGCAGCAGATCTAGATGCCCTAGTCTAGGGCTAATGCATTGCCTGGACAGTCGGCCCAATCAAGCCTAAAGTCAGTCCAAAAGCAGCGTGCAACTATCGACAGAGGTAGGGTCATTGTTGGTTGTCAAGGAGCATTGATGATAGTATATTGTAGGTCTATCCTGAAAGATTTTAGGGAATTAGTTCATGGATTTACGAGTGCAAAGATCTCTCAAGGAGTGGCTATGCATGAGGTCTGAGTTCTATCAAGTATTTGACAAGGAGACCTAGATATGCAAGGGCAACGAAGGTTATGGAGATATATTGCTAGGTGGAAATCTGTCTCATTGGTGTTTGGACAGAGATATGAAGCAATCTAAGAACAGCAAGTGAATGGGTTGTTAGTGGTTGATTTAAAGGCCCTAGATCAATCAAAGAATTCACTGTGTGTGGGCAGTTTTGGAGGCCTGGGAAGAGTGACTAAGGAGTTGATGTGTCATAGTAAAAGAGCAGGTTTGCAAGCCCTAGGATTGTCATTCTTGGAGCAGCCAAGAGACAACAAGAGGGCAGTTTGGTGAAGCCCTAGTTCAGTGAATGCGGGGAGACATCTCACTGATAAGAGGGAAGATTGACAAAGACCCTAAGAACATGATCCTTTGGAGCAGTAGAGGGCATTGTTAGTGGGACATCTGGAAGTCCCTAAGAGTTGACGATCTTAAAGGAGCAGAAAAGCAACTGTTGGGCAATTTGAGTAGCCTATGTTCAATCTTCTTGGAGCAACCAAGAGAGAGTGATAGTAGCAAATTTGGGATAAAGATGCAAGCATTCTGAAGTAGCAGAAGTTGCAGGAACAGCAGAAGAGGAGGCAAAGTACCTGTCAGATGTGTTTAAGGAGGATCCTTCCACATGACTGGGAACAAGAAGAATTCCAACTACTTGAAGGAGAAGGACATGCAGTTTCAGATTGAGCTACGAGATGATGGTCAGTATGCGGCTAGAGGAGTTGGTGTTATCAGTTTTCAGAGGGAGTCAGGTAATCCTCTTCATCTCAGAGATGTTCTCTATGTTCCACGATTGAGGTAGAATCTTGTTTTGGTAAGAAGTAGATAGGTGTGAGGTAAGGCATACCTCCAACACTTAGCTTCTGGATGTAAGAAGTGTTGAAATTTGGTACCGGAGGACAGGTGGTTCCCTAAGGCTTTGATCTTTGGCCTAGGGAAAAGTGTCCAAAAGAATTTAATTTTTCTCCTAAAGTAACTTTATAATTTTTATAAAGTTAAATCTAATTTGAAAGTGACTTTAAGTGATAAAGTTACTAAGTCTAATTTTAAAGTGACTTTAAAGTGAAATAAGGTGAAACTGAAAACCGGGGTGGGAAAACAGAAAATTTTTACATGGTATCAGAGCTTGAGTGCTGAAGGGCAGTTTGGGACAGCAAAAGAGAAAAAATACAGCTGCTGATTTTTTCACTCAGAAAATTCCAGCAAGCTGATTTTTCATAAACAGCAGGTTTATCTTTACCACAGCAGTGCTATTTTTCAGTTTTAGGACAGCAAGATGTCATTGGGATTGAGGGTGGAGGATAGGTTGGATGGGCATACAAATTACAGCGTTTGGAAGGAGAGAATGCAGAGTATCTTTGAGGAGGCAGAAGTCTGGGATATCATGGTGCATACAGCACAGCGCCCTGTTGTTGTGCCTACTGATGCTACTCAGTTGGCAGCTTATAATAGAAAGAACAACAAGGGTAAGAGGCTGATTCTAGACGGAATCAAAGACCATTGCATTCCTCATGTGAGAGGAAAGAGCAATGCCCATGAGATGTGGACAGCATTGTCCAATCTCTACCAGAGTACCAATGAGAACCGGAAGATGGTCCTGAAGGAGAAGCTGAAGAACATTAAGATGGGGAATGATAGTGCAGCTGGATATCTCACAAAGATTACCAATGTGAGAGATGAGTTGGCAGCGATTGGAGAGGCCATTCCATCCACTGAGTTGGTGCGTATTGCAGTGAATGGCCTCCCCCGTTCATGGTTGAACTTTGCTGATGGGGTTTGTGCACATGAGACCCTTCCCACATGGGAGAGGTTTTGGGATGATTGTATTCAGACAGAGATCAGGAAAGGACAGCTTGGGGCAGCCAAGCCAGTTGAGCAGGATGAGGACGTAGCACTGGTGGCAGGAGGCAAGAAAGGCAAAGGGAAGAAGCAGGCTTCCACAAGCGGTGGTGGAGGCAAAGGCAAAGGTAAAGGTAAACAGGGTAACTCACAAAAGGACTATTCCAAAGTGAAGTGTTGGAATTGTCAGAAGATGGGACACTATGCAGTTGTGTGTCCGGAGAAGAAGAAGAAGAAGGGGAAGACCCAGGATGTGGCAGCGTCAGCTGAGATTGAGGACTTTGCAGGTCGTTTTGACCGGGAGTTTGCGTTCACTACATGTGAGTCCTCTAGTGCAGGATCACCTGCCACACAGGTTCAGAGGGAGCATTCTTTTCCCTCGATTAGCGGAGCATCTACAGGTATCTGGTATGTGGACAGTGGGGCTTCACGTCACATGACAGGAGTCCGGGAGTACTTCTCAGAGCTTTCAGAGAGTGGCACTGATATTGAGGTAGTACTCGGTGATGACAGAGTTGTTAGAGCAGTCGGGGTGGGGACAGTGACATTTCAGAGGGAGTCCAAACCTCCCTTGAAGGTGTCAGAGGTTCTTTATGTGCCAGGGATGAGGAAGAACCTCATATCCGTCTCAGCTTTGGAGGACAGAGGATATGAGGTACTGTTCAGGGAAGGACAGGTGTTGATGTATCCCAGGGACTCTCCAGCTGATTCAGCTAGAGTGATAGGTGTACGCCATGCAAAGGTGTACAAGTTTGCATTCCAGCCCCCTTTGGCATTGAGCTGTAGTACCGACAGCAGAGCTAGCAGTTCTGAGCTGTGTGAGATTTGGCACCGCAGGATGGGGCACATGTCTCATGGAGCCTTGAGGACATTGCGGGAGATCACTACAGGTGTGCCAGATTTCAGTACTGATCACCATGATACTTGCAGAGGTTGTGCGATGGGCAAGTTTGCCAAATCCCCTTTTCCCAGCAGTGACAGCAGAGCGACGGGGATACTTGATTTGATTCATTCCGATGTGAGCGGTCGGATGTCTCATGTTTCCTTGAGTGGATATGAGTATTATGTGTTATTCATTGATGATCACTCCAGGAGGACCTGGATTTATTTCTTGAAGACCAAGAGTGAGGTCTTCAAGCGGTTTCAGGAGTTCAGAGCTCTTGTGGAGACACAGACAGGTCGGAAGATCAAGTCCCTGAGGTCGGACAATGGAGGAGAGTACACCCTTGGAGAGTTTGTTGACTATTGTGCGGAGGCAGGCATTAGGAGGGAGTTCACTGTTCCTTACAACCCCCAGCAGAACGGGGTTGCAGAGAGGAAGAACAGATCCATCATAGGGGCTGCTAAAGCCATGTTACATGATCAGGGGTTGCCATTGTTCTTGTGGGCAGAGGCCTGCAACACAGCTGTTTACTTGCAGAACAGGAGTCCGCATCGTGCCTTGGGGCACATGACTCCTGAGGAGGCTTTCTCTGGGAAGAAGCCTGATCTTGGTCATCTTCATATCTTTGGATGCATTACATACTCCTATATACCCAAGGAGGAGAGGACCAAACTAGAGCCCACCGCAGAGAAGGGTATCTTTGTGGGCTACAGTGAGACCTCAAAGGCCTTTCGGATTTACATTCCTGCACAGAGGAGAGTTGTTGTCAGACGGGATGTGAAGTTCGAGGAGGACAGGGCCTTTAGGAGGTCACGGGAGTTAGAGTATCTGGATCAGCCAGACCCTCAGCAGCAGTTGAGTCAGTCGCAGGGATCCAGTGGGCAGGGATCAGGAGGATCCGGAGGTACATCTATGAGGATGTCAGGTCCATCAGTGAGCAGTGGCTCGCCGAGCCAGAGGGGTGGTGCTCCGGGCAGCATGCAGAGCAGTTCACTAGGGAGTCCACTGATGGACAGTTCACACGGTACCTCAGCTTCTACAGGTTCAGGTGCAGGCAGGAGGACAGCAGACAGACAGTCAGGAGTTCAGGCTACTGATGGGGATGAGGAGGAGGAGTTTCATTCTCCTATGGGAGAAGCATGCTCAGGGAAGAGGAAGCCCAAGTGGCTTCAGGACACCTTGAGAGATGCCACATCTGTTGCTGAGCCGAAGAGGCCGGTCAGAGAGAGTAGACCACCTGAGAGATTTTGTAGCTATATGGCGATGGTTACCAGCATCCTTGACTCTGAGCCTTCTAGCTATGAGGAGGCAGCTAGCCAGCAGGTCTGGAGAGAGGCCATGCAGGAGGAGTATTCTTCTATCATGAAGAATGATGTTTGGGAGGTGGTGCCGAGGCCTGAGGGCAAATCCGTGGTTACTTCCAGATGGCTTTACAAGGTAAAGCATGCTGCAGATGGCAGCATTGAGAAATTCAAAGCAAGGTTTGTGGCTAGAGGGTTCTCCCAGGTAGAGGGAGTTGATTATGAGGAGACCTTCGCTCCCGTGGCTCGATATACTTCGATCCGCTCCATTATATCGATAGCAGCAGAGATGGGTTGGAAGATCCACCAGATGGATGTGAAGACCGCATTTCTCAATGGCTTCATACAGGAGGAGGTGTACATTGAGCAGCCACAGGGCTTTGAGGTGCATGGGAAGGAGTCCCATGTGTGCAGATTGAAGAAGGCCCTTTATGGCCTGAAGCAAGCTCCCAGAGCTTGGTACTCCAGGATAGATGCATACTTGCAGGGGATGGGTTTCACAAAGAGTGAGGCAGATCCGAACCTTTACTTTATTGTGATTGGTGAGGAGCCACTCATTCTGGTGCTGTATGTGGATGACTTGATCATTACAGGTGCAGAGAGACTCATAGAGCACTGCAAGAGAGATCTTGCGGCGGAGTTTGAGATGAAGGACATCGGCTTGATGCATTACTTTTTGGGTTTGGAGGTGTGGCAGGAGGAGGGGCATTTCTTCCTGGGGCAGGGGAAGTATATTGTGGACATCCTTAGCAGATTCCACATGGAGGATTGTAGACCCATGTCGACACCGATGATCACCAACTGGAAGAAGCTTCAGGCTTCGGATTCCGAGTTGGTGGATCCCACATTGTACAGGCAGCTGATTGGTTCCTTGATGTATTTGGTCAACACCAAACCAGATATCTGTTTTGCAGTCAACACGATGAGTCAGTTTATGTGTGAGCCTAGGAAGGTTCACTGGGTGGCTGCAAAACACATTTTGCGGTACTTGCAGGGGACAGTGGATTATGGTCTGGACTACAGGCAGGGAGATGGAGTGAGATTGGCAGGATACACTGATTCTGATTGGGCAGGTTGTGCTTCTGATAGGAAGAGCACTTCAGGGTGTTGTTTTGGGTTGGGTTCAGCAGTAGTGTCATGGTTCAGCCGGAAGCAGCAGTCAGTAGCACTGAGTTCAGCGGAAGCAGAGTATATGGCAGCCAGTCTAGCTAGTTGTGAGGCCATCTGGCTTCGCAAGATGTTGTTTGGCTTATTTGGTCAGCCTTTGAGACCTTCAGTGATTTACTGTGATAATCAGAGTTGCATTAAACTCACGGAGAATCCAGTATTTCATGACAGGTCAAAGCATATCAGGATCAGATATCATTTCATCAGAGACTATGTTCAGAAGGGAGCTGTGAAGCTTGAGTATATTTCCACTGATGAGCAGGTTGCAGATATTCTTACCAAAGCCTTACCACGGGGCAAGCATGTCTACTTCAGAGACAAGATGGGTGTGGTGAGGAACACCTTCCTCAGTAAGAGGGAGTGTTGAAATTTGGTACCGGAGGACAGGTGGTTCCCTAAGGCTTTGATCTTTGGCCTAGGGAAAAGTGTCCAAAAGAATTTAATTTTTCTCCTAAAGTAACTTTATAATTTTTATAAAGTTAAATCTAATTTGAAAGTGACTTTAAGTGATAAAGTTACTAAGTCTAATTTTAAAGTGACTTTATAAAGTCAATGAAAAATTAAAAAGGAAAAGTGACTTTGGAAATAAATGACTAAGTGGGTCTTTATTAAAGTGGGGTGAATTAAAAAATAGAAAGTGAGATTTAAATGAGCATTTAATCTCAGCCATTGATCTAAATCTATTTCAGCCATTGGATTTAGGGATCACCCAAAAGTCATTTAGGGTTGGGTTAAGGGAGGAAAAGGAGAAAAAGATCATTCATTCTTTCATGAGCAGATTGGGAGAAGGAGAGCAAGAGAGCAAGGGAGATTTCTGGACAAGGAGGAGAAAGAGGCAGCAGTTTGGCACACACACCAAGGCAGCACTTCAGCAAATCCGAACAGCATAAAGAACAAGCAGAAAAAGGCAGTTTTTGTGAGCAAAATAGTGGAAAAAATTAATTTTCAGCACGAATATCTAGGAGGCGATTTTCTGCACTTTTTCCGAGGGCTGTCCGTACAAGTCCGTACGGTCGTCCGTACAGTCCGTACAGTCTGTACGGTCCGTACATCCGTACGTCCGTACAGTCCGTACATCCGTACGGTCCGTACAGCTCTTACAGCATTTTTCAGATTGTCGTTTGGGCTGAAAACAGATAAGTTTTGCTTGCTGGAAATTTCTGTTTTTGCTGAAATTTATTTGCTGAAAATTTTCTCTGTAAAAAGGCATTTTCCAGAAATAAAGAAGAGCTCTCAAACTGGTTTTCCCCAAGAGTTGTAGGGGGTTTTTCCAGGGTCAAGTTGACCAAAAATCACTGAGTTTAAATGTGTTTTAATGGCTGTTTTAATTGCTGATTTTTTATTTCTGCAATTTCCAGCACTCTGAAAAATTTCCAGAATTTGTGTTTTCAGCAATATTTATTTTTTCAGTCTGTTAAATGTATGGCTATGGGAATGGGCATTTAACTACATGGGAGAAATAAGGTGAAACTGAAAACCGGGGTGGGAAAACAGAAAATTTTTACAAGAAGTAGATAGGTGTGAGGGTGAAGAATCTCTACAAGTTGCAGGTAGAGACAGGTGCAACCTTGAGCACCAAGGCAAGGAATTCTCAAAATAGAGATGTGGTGGTTGAGTGAGCGCAGGATAGAGCTCTCAAGACTGAGCCTTAGCCAGCATCTAAGTTTGAGTCTAAGCTAGTTGGCAGTTGGGCTAACTAGCAACATGATGAGGAGCATAGCCCGGGGCAAGTGGAGGCTGGCACCCAGTCAGTGACCCCAGTATAGGGAGAGTTCAAGCCAAGTGGGCAAAGGATTTGTTTAAGGGAGATCAGGAGAGAGTCGGATCTTCCAGTATCACCTTCAGCTAGAAGAAGAAGCCACTGAGGTACACAAGGTACATGGCACTTATGACCGAAGTGATGGACTCGCAAAGCATGGTTGGAAAGAACAAGTCTTCAGATCAATCTCCACAAAAAAAAAGAAGGGAAGCCTTCTAGTTCAAAGGGGGCAGTTGCAGCAACAAAGAACATGGTAGTGTTGGAGACAAATCCAAGTGGATGAGGTTCTTCCAAAAGCACTTTCCTTGCTAAGGGGGAGTGTTGAAAATAGTAGCGAGAAAGGTCCTTCTTTGACTTGTGCCTTATTCAAAGAGACCAAAAGCAATTTTTCCTTAACATGCATGAGTTCCTGTAAGTTAGGACGAGTTCCTATAAATCAGGACCAATTCCTAAAAGTTGGGGCGAGTTCCTAAAAATTAGGACAGTTCATGAAGCAGTTTGACTGATGTGCTAGAGTGGAAGGCTCAATTTTTTGTCTTCTAGTGTGAGTTATCTTTGGAAAAAGACAAGCGAGTCTCAAGTTCTAAATTGAGGTAGGACGAGTTGCATGAGTCAATTAGACTCAATTTACTCATCAATCACTATTTTGAGTTCCAAAAAATAGAACTTGCCAGATTTAGCCTATTCCACTGTTTTACAAAATGGCCTGGTCAACTCGGAAACGGCCTGGTCAAACCGAGTCATTAAAAAAATTTACGACCAGGCCAAGTAACCGGCTAGGTTGGCCGAGTCAACAATGACCAGGCCTAGTCATCCAATGACCAGGCCGAGTCATTGTTGACTCGGTCAACCAGGCCGAGTCCGTCATGACCAGGCCGGGTCAATGAAAACCGGCTGGGCAGCGTAAATCATGTTTTTTTTCAGTGGATCATATTGCATGTTGTGAGTTGCAGCAATTTTATGACAGCAGTTCCTTCATTGAAATGCGTGAATTTCTGTGTGCATCCTGTTATACTCATTGAACTTTCCTTCCTAAAGCTTTTTATGGAAGTTATAGTTGCTTATAGGAGAATCCCAAGAAAGTTAAAAAGAATTACCAATTAAGATTTCAGTTCCTCTGGCATCAATGTTCTGTTCCTTTATGCAAGTCTTTGTTTTTTAATTTACAAATTACAGCTCAAATCTATGCCTGTTACAATCTGTTCTGTTTCAAACATCAAGCAATGAATGTTAGAATTTAGAACCCAGAGCTCTTTTTGCTGCACTAACAACAGATGTGGTAGAATGCTTTAGTTTTACAAAGGGTATCATCCAAGCTGAGTTTGCTGTCCATCATTTACATTTGGAGAGCATTTTTGGACTTGTTTTCTCCTTTCATCGGATCTGCACTTTGGAGGACTTTGCTTTTGGATGAGGTAGATAAGGAGATATCCTTATCTTGCTATTTCATTTTCCAATAAGATTGCCTTCCTAGACCTTTTTGGACGAAGATGACGTTGGTTCTTAGAGGCCACTTTGTTTGTTCATTCCATGGACATTTCTATAAAATGTCTCCCTCCTTCCATGTTTAGCTTTTCTTGGTTTCTGACTCTGATCCAGAGCTTGGTCGAGATGATCTTGGCTCCTCTGGCAGTAGCCAGTAGTACTAGTATTGGAGTCTGGTCAGCATCACAGTTTACTTTTGTTGTAGAGGCCATTTCTAGCCTCCTTGGTTATTTGTATTTTGTTTTGAGTCTTTCACTTTGATCATGTATGACAGTTGACTATGTAGCCATTGGGTACCATTTTGATATAATGGATTGGTTCATGAGCCTACTTTGATCATATGTTGTCTTCCATCTATATTATAATGCTATGTGTTTGGAAACATGAATGAAAATCTTTAAAATTATGTTTAAAATATTTAAAATTATGTTTTTTTATAAAAAAAATAAATATTTAATGTATTTTTTACAACGACAGAGTCATTGAAATCGACTAGGCCGAGTCATTACCGAATCCTGGTCGGAGTCGGAGTCGATCCTCGGCCTGGTCGGAGTCCTGGTCCTGGTTGTAAAACACTGGCCTATTCGAATTACTTATAAGGAGAATGAAGGCACATATTTGATCATTGTTTTGTGAGCACAAGTTGGTGAGACAAGACAATAGAACTCACAGGTTTGTGAGAGGTCTGCACCAGTCTGTGTGTGAGAACCTTGCTGGTAGAGCATATTTTGGAGGAGCCAATACGCAGTGATAGAGAGACCTTCTTGCAGCCAGATTTGCGATAAGAAATAGGAGATCTCCTACGCAAGGAAAGAGAACCAGGCAGGCCACAAGCAAGGAGGAGCTGGGTCAAAGTTGTAGCAGGGTGTTTCTAGCTAAGTATTGGCAGTAAGAACAGTTGTGTTTTCTAGTGAAACAGAATTGCCCTGTAATAGATCTATTGCTCTAGTTTCTATAAATAAAATTCTACAGCAAGCAGAGGGTTTTCCAAGTTGGGTTCCCTAGAAAAATAATTGTGTATTTATGTGACTGTGTCTTTATCTCTACGTTGTATTCCGCTTCATATCTATTGTTGAGAAATTATGTATCTTGGTGAAAAGTAGTACCAGAATTTCGTGGATAATCAACAGAAATTATCACTCACTAAAAATGTAATTTATGATTATAATCCTATGAGACTTGGTCGATTTCTACATAAAGCAATACAAAGTGACAGATGTGCACATTTCAACAATCACATCTTGTGCTTGCATAGTTGTTATTTTGTTTCTTCGTGTTACTTACCTAGTTCCTTGTGAATATCTCATATGTGACTTGTCTAGAAATGATCACTCACCTAAAGATGTACGTTATGATTGTAATCCTATGAGACTTGGTCAATTTCTACATAAAACAAAATAGGGTGACAGATTTGTACAGTTCAGCAATCGCATCTTGTGCTTGCATACATTTTCTTTTTGTTGCTTTCATATATGTGCGTATGTTTGCATTGTTGTTACCATGTCCATATAAGAAAGAGTGAATATCAAAGGTTCAACGAACTCTTACTTACAAGGAATTTCATTAAAATTGATAATCAACAAATCATACAGCACTCTAATTGCCCACCGTGAAGGAAAACAAAAGCTATCCAGCAAATCATATTGATAAAAGAGGAGCAGTACTCGACATGCATGCAATAGCTATGGGCAAAAAAAGTTGAAAGGACTGAATACTAGATATCGACTGGAATCTCGCACACATCCGTTTCCTAAAGAATTCCAAATTTAAAACCATGACGAGTGCTAGTGAATTCATGAATGTATAAGTATAGCCCAATCACCCCTGACCTATTTACGCTGTTATTGAGCCAATTTATGGTTTAAAGCTAGCAAGCCAGAGGTCATAACATAGAATCCCTAGTTGCATAGGGTGATCCAACATAGCCCGGAATTAAGTAGTGTTAGTATCCTGCATTGTCCAGAACATTCTGTACGAAATATAAAGTTGATAGACAATGGGATTGACACTTTTAAATGTAGGTGTACTTTTTCTGAGGTTCCAGTTGAACATTTGTTATTTCTTTTGGGGTCACTGATTTTTTTATCTAAACAATCCCATTCAACTTTAAGGACAAGCACAGATGGGGTAGATATTACCAAGAGGGAGTGCACTGCGACTACGGGAGTTAACGCCGAGGTGTGACACCAGTCTGGCAGCTGCAACAGCATCGTGTAATGGAATCATTGACTGTGCAGAGCGCCTGCGAAAGTTTGTAATGTTATTTCTCGACGTAGTCCTCTGCGATAACAATGAAGGTCTTGCGGTGGATGATGATTGGGTGCGACCACCTGAAGCTCTGAATGTGCTCCTTCCGCTAGAACGAAATGCAGACCTTGCGGACCGTGCGAATGATCCATAGGACGCCATTGCTATGAGTACAAGGTATCGGAGGGGTTTTAGAGAAGCTTTCTGAGTAGGGTTTAAATGGTTTTAGTGCCCTTATACCGATTGTGCTTTCTCGAGCGATGTTAAGTTGACTCGTAAGGTTAGTTATAACTCATCATCGGTTGTGCTTGGATATTTGTTTTAAAATTGTCAAACGACGATTATAGCAATGGATTTCTTCATTCACCATTTTTATAATATTTAAAAGTTTTATATATATATCGTTTATAAAATATATATATATATATAATTGGTTAATAAAATAAATTTTTTTATTGCAATGTGTTTAAAATGTAATGGTTGGTTTTTAGAGTTTATATACGAATAATGTCACAAACAAAATTACAATAGTACAGGAGCGTTTATTTATAAGATTTTAACAATTTATTAAGGAAATATTTATGGGCAAGGTAAAAGGGTTTTATTGTGAGACTCACTTAGTCTTATAGATTATTTTTAGTCTCGTGGACGTTAAAATATCATTTTATTTTATTACAACCAGGTTTTTACTCACACATTCTTCATCCCTTGGAATCATAAATGAAGTAGGCACCATTACAGTAGTTTAGTAACTATCTTTTGATTTGTAAAATCGTCAAAATAACCACAACTACATAGTAAATAATAGTTTTTACATTTACATTTGTTGTCATATTTTACCAATCTCCATCTTGACAACAAATTTCCTGATGTCTTTCCAAAGTCCTATCATCTTTTCTACAAGCCAAGAGAAGTCAGACACCACTGCAGCTCGTCAAAATAACTACAACAACATAGTAAAGAATAGTTTTTACAATTGCATTTTTTATCATATTTTAATAATCTCCATCTTGACAACAATTTTCATGATGCCTTGCCAAAGTCCTATCATCTTTTCTACAAGCCAAGAGAAGTCAGACACCACTGCAGCTTCTCTATTAACACTGGTTTCATAAATATGTTTGCATAGTTTTCTCGAGTGTGGACCTTTTTAAGATCACCTCCATCAATAATTTGTCTTATAAAATGGTACTTTATATCAATATATTTCATCTTGCTATGATAAGCTGGATTTGTAGCCAAATATAGAGCACTTTGACTATTGAAAATGCAGTTATGTTGTTCTACATTCTCCCAAGTTCACCTAGAAGACCCTCAACCAAATTGCATATACGCAAGCTTGTGAGATAGCAATGTACTCTGCCACTATGGTGGGTAAAGAAATTGTTTCTTGATGTTTCAACGTCCAACTAATGGATCCCCTTACAAGAGTAAAGACATATCCTGAAGCAGATATTCCCTTGTCCAAATCACCTGCAAAATTTGAATCAACATGTCCACAAACATAATCTTTACAACCATTAATGGTGATACAATAATCATTGGTGTCGCTGAGATACTAAAGCACCCATTTCACTATAGACCAGTGCTCTTTTCCTGGATTTTCCATGAACTTCTTGACGACACCCATTGCATGTGAAATATCTAGTCTAGTACAAACCATCACATACATCATAGTTCTTGTTGCATTAACATACAGTACACGAGACATAAAATTATTTTCTTCTTCACAACTATGACATGAATCTTAAGAAAGTTTAAAATGGGAAGCAAAGGGATATTAATTGGTTTCACATTGTTCATCCCAAACTTCACAAGTATTTTCGCTACACACTTCTATTGTGAAAAATTGAGCTAACAATTTTTCTTGTCTTTGTTATTTCAATGCCCAAGATTTGTTTTACAATTCCTAGATCCTTCATATTAAACGTCCTAGCCATATGAGCCTTCAACATGTTGATTTCTTCCATGCTTTTACTTCCAATGAGCATATAGTCAACATACAACACTAAGATAATGAACATGTCATTCAAAACTTTAAAGTACACACAATGATCAGACTCACATGTAGTATAAACATGGCTCATAATGAAGGAATCAAACTTCTTGTACCACTGCCTGAGCGACTACTTCAGGTCATACAATGATTTCTTGAGCTTGTAAAATAATATTACTTTGTGATGTTGCAAAAAACCTTTTGGTTGTTCCATATTCTCCCCATCCAAATATCCATGCAAAAATGTCATTTTAACATCTAATTGCTCTAACTCCAAATCAAGCAAAGCAACTAGTGCCAACACAATGCGAACAAATACAAGTTTAACAATTGGCGAAAAGATTTCATGGAAATCTATACCTTCCTTTTGAGAGTAACATTTTGCAACCAATCTATCTTTATATCTTTCAATATTACCATCAATGTCTCTTTTCAATTTAAAGACCCATTTACATCCAACACCCTTCCTATCTTTTGAAAGTTCTACTAAATGCCAAGTTTGGTTTCTCTCCAAGGCATCCATTTCTTCTTTCATCGTTGCCATCCATTTGGCATTATTGATATCACCTGCTTCTTCCTAATAACAAGATGGTCCCCCATCATCAACAACCAAAGCAACAAATGAAGTGAAATCAATACATCTTTTAGGAGGTTTTCTTTCTTGTGTAGATCTTCTTGGTATTGGTTTTGTACTTTCAACATTTTCTCAAATGTCCCCAACATCTATGATTCTTTATCATTAGAAGCTTCTTCTCACTTCCACATGTCTCTAGATGGTTCAATCTCAAACTAAATTTTTTTATTTGGTGCCTATTCATGTACTTGTTAATGTTTCAAAACATATACGCGATCTAATTTAATAAGAGAAGATTCATCAAATGTCACATCTTTGTTGATGACGATTTGTGGGCAATAGGATCCCACAACCTATATCCTTTAACAACATCATCATAACCAATAAATATGTTTTTCTTTTATTTAGGGTCCAATTTCAAACGTTGATTCTTAGGAATAAGAGTATACACTTCAGAACCAAAAGTTTCTAAATTTGAATAATCACAAGGATTACTTGTCCATACCTCTTCAGGGATTTTGCAGTTTATTGCAGTCAATGGTGATCGATTTACAAGATAACATGCAGTATTAACTGCTTCTGCCCACAACTCTCGCTACAAATTGGCATTGCTTAGCATGCTTCTTACTCTTTCTAGACTAGACATTTTCATGTGTTCTACCACACCATTTTGCTTTAGGAGTATTAATTATGGTTTTGTGTCTCACAACCCCAACATCCTTGCAATATTCTTCAAACTCTAAAGAAGTGAACTTGCCTCTATTATATGTTCTTAAACATTTGATTGATTTGTCAGTTCTCTTCTCCACGATAGTTCTAAAGTGTTTAAAAGTTTTAAACACATCAACTTTTCTTTTTAACATAGAACCACACATTTATAGAGAAATCATTTATAAATGAAAAAAAAATATGACAATCCTTTGAAAGAAACAGTAGGGGGTGGCCCCCAAACATCTGAATGAATGTAATCAAGAATTTCTACTATGACTGCCTACTTTAAATTTATGTCTACACTATTTTCCAAATATACAATGTTTGGAGGAATTAAAATGCAAAGATTTCAAATTTGAAAGTAACTTGCAATTTATCAATACCTATAGTCACTTCTCGCTCAGATGACCCAGTCATTGATGCCTTAAATTAATGGATTCTATCACCCCCTCATATGCCACTATCGCTTCGTTGATCTAGGTACTTCCATTCAACTTCTAAAGGTTCCCTATCTTAGTAGCCTTCATGACCACTAAAGCGACCCTAGGCACTTTCAATGCTCCACCTTGACCTATCCACTTATAAACATCGGAATCCAATGCTCCCAAAGAAATTAGTTTTTTTTCTTTAATTCAAGTATATGTCTCACATCTGTTGATGTTCTCACAATACCATCAACATCCTTGTTTGTAAGACTCTATGGTGGTCAAAATTTGAAGAAATTGAGTTTGGAACTTGATACAAAGTTTCCATTTGTAGGTCAACACTTCAAGTCCAAAATAGGATCCATCAGCCTCAAAATTTTTGATTTTGACACTCCCAACCCCAGTAGTAGACTATAAGATATATTATACCCATAAAGACAGATCCGGCATCAACAACTTCATATGCTAAAAATATTTTTCCATGTGGACACATATAATGAGATGTGCTAGAATCTAATAGCTAATACTCACAATATATAAGAACATTACAAATTGACAATACTTCATCGATCATGCCTAAACCTAATTCAATCTGATTTTCTCCTTTTTAGAATCTTCGTTGGATTCCTCTCTCTTCTAGCAGTCCTTTGTGAGATGCCCTAGTTTGTTACAAAACAAACATCATAGTTTACTATTTTTGCCTCTTAACCTTGACCTAAATGTACCTCTCAACTTATATCATTTCTTTGTAGAGCGATCTCTAAACACTATTGCTTCTGGCGTCAAGGTTTCAATGCTTTATTTCCTCTTCACCTCTTCAAACAACAGAGCTCCAACAACAACACCAGATTCAAGAGTCTCCATTGTGCTTAAGCTGATGGAGGTTACAAAGTGGTGACACAATTCAGGTAGCAAGCACAACAGTGTAAATGTTTTATCTTCACCGTCGAGTTTGACATCTATACTATTTAACTGGAAAATAAGAGTATTAAACACATTTAGGTGATCTGCAATTTCATACCTTCTTTCATCTTCAGGCTATACAATTGCCTCTTTAAGTAGATCCAGTTTGTCAAGGATTTTTTCATGCATGGACCTTCCAACTTGGTCCACAAGCCTACAACTGTCATTTCTCTTATGATGTTGAATAAAACATCATCAATGAGAGACAACTGAACTATATTGAGGGATTTGACATCCAAGTTGTCCCCATTCATCATTGGTCATATTACAAGTTTCTTGCCCCTGCCACCCAATGCCTTATGCAATTTTTTTTTTGGTGGTTCATGGACACCTGCAGTCACTGGATGGCCACTATGTCCACAGAAATATTTGAGCTTGATCAAGGGTATCAAGTCCCGTAGCCAATAGCTAGGCCTAACCCCAAGGGCTTTGGGGAGAATTGACCCTGTGGCCTCCCGAACAGCGAGGCACTTATTTGACCAGTTGAGCTAACCCTTGGGGCTTATGCAACCCTTGTTGTACTAGTACATCCCACATTTTTAATTTCCACAATTCAAAATGATTTTTTTCTGTTAAAATTTTCAACTTCAAATTTAGTATTCGCCATTATCCTCTACACAAACTTCTTTTCCCAATCGGAAATATTTAATGTGTTGATTGGAAATAAATCTTTCACAACCCTTTTTTTCATAAAATTGTCCAAAATTCTCTTTTTACAAAATTTTGTTTTAAAAAAAAAAAGTTTCATTGTTTCATAAACCTTACTTTGTTTTTCAAGAAACTTCATTCTTCAAACCTAGAAACGCTTTTTAACTTGGTTTGATTTTCCAAAAAATATATATATATGGATCTCCACGCAAAAAGGGTTTTCTTCACGAAAATTAAGGTTTCTCTTTATTTGAGAGTTTATTTTCTTAGGCAAACATTTCATTAAAAAATGTGTGCATGTACTCGATTTTGACTAGGGTTCCTATGTGTGTTACTTCTCAACTAGACACATTTTTCACCACAGTGTCGCCCTTCATGAACAACAATCCAACTCAACTTGCAACATTTCAAACTCGGCCTCCTTCATAGGCAGACTTGACTAGGTTTCTTATGTTCAACATGTTGTTGTCTTGCGATCCGTGTGCAATTCATCCTCAACCTGCCCTACTCAAGCGTCATTGTACTCTATGCATTGGCTTCATAACTTAGCTAGCAATGTCCAACAAACTCAAAAAAGGGGATGTCAACTGTGTTTAATATTTTTTTAAAGAAGATGGTTTTGTTTAATCTTAAAAAAAAATAATGATTGTGATAAAATGACAGATATAACGTAAAAATAATAGCCATAATCTTAAAAAAGATGGTGGTTGCACTCCCAATCCCACTCGATTGTTAAACATGCACACCACTCTGTTGCCCAAATTTTGTCTACGAGCCTATTATTCCCCTTCCACCTAATGGTTGTTCTTAAAAAAAAAGTTCAATTTACTTCCTTAACCGAGTTTTTATACCACTTGTTGGTTTTTAGAGTCCATACACATGTAATTGACAGAAAAATGGCACAAACAGAAATACAAGAATACACTAGTATTTACGTGGTAAAACCCTGACAATTTGTCAAGGAATCATCCATAGGCAAGGCAAAAGGATTTTATTGTGGGAGAAATTTTACAATCATACGTACTCACACAACCTCCTCATCTCCTTGAATCATAAATGAAGTAGGCATTGTTACAATAGTTTAGTAATTATCTTTTGTTTCGTAAAATCGTTTTAATAACCACAACAACATATGAAAACATAGATTTTACGTTTACATTTGTTCTCATATTATAATAGTAATGCCACATGTAAATGATTGTGTTGGGTGCATTTGTGGAATTCATCTCTAAATTCAGTAAAGTATTAGTAGACAAAGAACTAGATTTGAGGTCAAATAATAAGATATATGCATGAATATAGAGTAAAAAATAGGTGCTAATGTGCTAATTGGCTTGTTCAAGGCAACCATTATGCAATGGTTTTTGGGCGATAGTTGTCGGGAAACAATTGGGCACCTAAAAATGATGCAAATGAGTTAGTTGATGGGCCACCTGCAGGAGTTTTGGCTGATGAAGAATAAGTAACCCTTCGAGAGAAAAGTTATTAGTTGCAGGGGTAAGAGTTGAAATAGGGCTGGGTGTTGGGGCTAGAGAAGGACATCAATAACACATAAACATAATCCATATTGTTTGTACATCCCTTAACGAGTAATCATAAGCAATAATAACATGTCCCATTCACATCCATTGAGAGTTTCATCCACAAACCAATTTTTATTTGGATCAATTTATTTTCCATCAAAGATCTGGATTGTAATGTGTTGCCTCTATCCACTCATTAGGGGTTCTCAACTGCCCTTGATAGGACTCTTCCAATTAGACGATCATTGGCTACATCGATTTATATGATCATTCCACATCAGAATCAGTGATGAACATGCTTTTGCATCAAGATTAGTGACTAGAAACATCATTATTGCATCACAAAGCATTTGTTTAGCATATTAAAATTCATAAATAAATTATGTGTGGGATTAAAAAATATGGGTAGAAAAGTCATCAAAACTCAACAAGATTATTACAACAATAAGAATTTATGATGTATAAATATAAGATGCAAAGATAAAACGTATTTCCAAAAATAGAAAATATATTATAAATTTACAATCCAAATTAGGTGCTTCCTTATTTAGTGATTCACAAAAGCCACTTTTCACAAAGCCATAAGAAAACATTTGAAATCTTATAGGTTATAGTTGCAGGTTGAGTAATGGGTGCGTGATAATTAGCAAGTTTACAATATATCCCAAAAGATGTTTAAACCGCAAGCTGACTTCTTCAATTATATGATACGACTTCAAAGATCTTAATATTAGTTGAGTTCAAATGGTTGTGACATGTATGGTTGTTCACAAAGTGGATGTCCAATTATGTTTTTATTTTATTTTAAGATTACATTAAATTAGTACCAATTAGTAGATCCATTGATAAGAGTTACAATGGATTTTTCCCATTAAATCTTGTGCAGTAACAAAGAATCTTTACTTTTGTTTGTGGGCTATCCTTTTCATGCATCTTTTTGTTTGTAAAGTTAAGTCTTTTATATTACGACTAAGTAAATATACATAGCAAAATATTTTCAGCGACAAGTATGCCACTTGGGAAACCATACTAGTAGCATAAGTTCAATTTTTTCATGTTAAAAGTATTGTGTATAACCATATTGACTTTCAAACTAAAATTAAAACTGTGAACTAACACAAAACATAATTTGATAGCCATGGACATAACAAATCCCTAAGAAATGTTTCTCATTAGGTAATTAACTTGCATAATAATACTTCAAGAGGAGAATCCACCTGGAGAGGTGGTAGTTGATCAACATCATTATCTGAAGAAGAAATATCATAATTCCCCAAAGCCTTTGCAAGCCTTGTGACTTTTAAGCTTATCAACCTTGTCCATAATTTCATTCATGCAAACTAGCAACTCTTGTTGTGTGTTATCTTTGTTAGTAAGATTTGTGTCCATTAGAGTTTTGATGTGCCGATATAGATTGATCATATGCATGTAAGATGAGGGGCGAGCCCTGGTAGAGCTACCTACATTAGGAATCCATCAAATTTGAAGAAGGACATGGGTGTGGGATTTGATCCACTTAGGTGTGCACAGGTCACAAAACCATTTTAATATAGTTTCTCTTGGTGCAACCACACATTCGACTACTACCTCAAGGTGCTACCATGGTTTTAGGATTAGGCCCTCATGGGAGTTTAACCTTGCCCAACGGTGAAAAACTGTTCACTTTCCACCATTAGATCCAACCCCTTTGGACCTTTTTCATGTATTATTATAAGCATAAAATTTTAGATTACATCCCTGAGATTCCTAAGGATGAAAATAATCTTATCACTTCAACAATTGTTTCATCCATTATTGCACAAATAACATTTGCATTTATTTTTGCAAATTATTATCTAATTTCCTCTAAAAGATATGATTATTATGTCACTGCTTATGGAGTGACATCTATGATCAATTCTAAGCTATTGGTTTGTCTGTACTGGTGCAAATTTTCAAAGTTCTATAGTTAACATTAGGCTTTTGGCTTAAATTTTTGTGTGATATCAGCACGCTGCCGCATCCCCGACTCCGGATTTCAAGGGTTGACGTCATCCTGCCATGCACGGTAGATCAAATTGTATAATGTAGGTGCAGGGAAGGGCGATCCTTCGTAAAATTGGGAGTTAACATGTTGGTGGAGAATTTATTATTATGGTTGATGGATTATCGAGAAGCGGATTTAGTTGTTTTCGGTGTTCAAAGTGGTTTTTTAATTTTTTCTTAGATTTGTGGCGCTCAATGAGGCTGGATTTCTTGTTTCAGTAACTGTGTTTTTTTGTGCGACATTATTTCTCGTTATCAGGTTCTTCTTGTTACCAAGAGAGTTTTTTTTGTTTTTTGTTTTTTTGTTTTTTTTGTTTTTTGTTTTTTGTTTTTTGTTTTTTGTTTTTTGTTTTGTTTTGTTTTGTTTTGTTTTTTTTTTTTTGTTTTGTTTTTGTTTTTTTGTTTTGTTTTTTTGTTTTTTTTTTTTTAGTGGATGTGAGCAGTAGACTTTTTTGTGCGGAACGCTGAAGCTGTTTGGTTATGTGGCAGGACGCAGGTTTTCCAACCTCCTCGATGACGATTTGACAGGTAAATGTATGAACATTATTTTCTGGTTTAATGGTCGTGGTGCATAATTTGGAGTTATAATGGTTCACTGTTTCACAGATTTTGTAGATGAGACTTTAGAATTTAGAGCATAAGAGTTGTTCGGGTAAGCAGATTATTGGATTCTAGCAATGGAAACCATTGAGAAATCAATGAAAGTAGATTAGGGTTTGATTCCTCTTTCTTGATAATTACTTGTGAGTTATGTTTACTCCATTTACTTCTTTATTATCTTATCTTTCATCAAGCAATTACCATATTAAGTGTGTATGAAGATCACAAAACAAGAGACATAAGATTATAGGCACTATGCCAGGGCAAAACCCCCCTCAAGGGGAAAACCCAGTCAAAAGTTCTCTTCCTTCAATAGTATTCTTTGAGACTCTTCAACCTAGACGAAGACCAAATCTTCCCTCCACACCAAGTCAGCCTTCTAGATCTTTGACCCATTTGTAACAACACTTCCTCCCTAGCAACTTCGACTGTGCAACAACTTACGACATTAGGCAGCAATTGGTAGCAACAATACTTGGAAGACTTCGATCTCCCAAACTAGGGCACGAAATAGAGAGAGAGTAGCTCCAAAACTTCGATTTTCTTCTTATCCTTAGACTTGACCCAACTCGCACTTATGTTAGGCTTCTTCTTCCTACTTCACATTTCTTTAACTTCCTTAGAGATATCGAACTAGCTTGAGATGAGATGCTCCAAATGAATTCAACTTCCTTCTATTTATAGGCCAAGTGAGGTCAAATTGGTGTCCTTAGGCCGACTTGATCTCTTCTAGGCCAACTTGGTGTGGAGGTTACATAAATTATATTTGAATCAATAATGACCTTTTTGCATGATTCAAAAGCCCAAGAAGGGTCTCTTTAAATGTACAATGACTCTATAGACTCAATATTAATCCTAGGAGTCCTCAATGGGGACTTTGACTAATATAATGATGACCCAAGCATATGCTTTAATAAGTCATTGATACAATAATAAAAAATCTTTTCTTTATTCTTTTGACAAGTACATTTTATGGTGAATCAAATACATTAATGAAGATCGAACCTAGTTACATTTTCCAACACTCCCTCTTAACTAGGGAGGTATTCATAGTATACAAATATAATGGAAGATCTCAAAGTATACGAACAATGAAGAGTTTAGGCACCACAATGCATGGACTAGATTCCTTTCCAGGGAAATCTATCCATTGGTCTCTTAACAGTTTAGGCACTGCCACAGACTAAATTCATGACTAGGGCAATCTATCCAAGTGGGAATAAGGTGGACTCAAGCTTTTAGCCTCTCTACGTACCATCATGCTTACTTGCTAACCACCAACCCAGGGACCTAGGTGCTTATCCATGGTCAAAGCTCTACGACCCATGCCACCCTCCCTACTTTGGGACCTAGACATCAACACAAACTATTGGTTTGATGTCCTCCCAGGCAATGCTTCACTGGCGAAGCCTCGACAAATATCTTCCAATATCTTATCATTAATACAATCAACAATATTTTCTAAACCAAACATGGTTCTTAAATACTCAAACTTCTTACTAGGAAGAGCCTTTGTTAGTATGTCTGCTACATGTTCATCTGTTAAGACATACTCCAACTTCACGATCCCATACTACACCAGGTTGCTATTAAAGTGGAATTTTTTTTTTTTTTTTACAGAAACGGCTCTGGGATTTCATTAAGTAACTGGCAAAAAGCCATAATTTCAGTTACAAAAGGTGAAATTGGTTTCTTGGCATCTCTCCAACCAGCTGAACATGGCACATATGCTTGAGAATCGCCTCTTTACAATGTTTCACATGAACTCTTGCTGCTGATTTCCGAAGCTTATGAATGCATACAAACTGATTTAACAAAAGATAGAAAAACATAGAAGATTTAGGGAATTGGTTCCCAAGAGATTTCATTATCTCTGAGAATAGTTCCAGCACCTAGTTGGGCAGCCTTATTTGCCTCTACATCTGCTTCTTTGTTGTTGTTTCTCAGGATATGAAAGAATTCCAGTTTTAGGAGCTTTGTCATGCCTTTAATTCTTGTAATTGTCCTTGCAAGTCGAAGATCTGCTAAATTTGTGTTGGTCACCATTGCATTGATGATGACTTGGGAATCACTGAAAACAATTGCTTCTGTGTGCCCCAGTTCTTTAAGCGTTTTGATCCCTTGAAACAGAGCCATGACTTCAGCTTGTATGCTTGAGGAGTGGCCTAGTCCCCATGCAAACCTGTGTATAGATGCTTCTTCTAGATTTATAATTAGTCCTCCTGCTCCAGCCATTCCTGGATTTCCCTTGGCTGCCCCGTCAAAGAAAAGAGAGGGGAGTGTTTGCTTGGACAGCCAAGATTGAAATTCTTCTTCGTTTTTCCTGATTTGCCAATCTTTGAGACATATAGGTGAGATTTTCGATTTTTGGAAATTGAGGTTGAGGGTTGCTCCAAACTCAATATCCTATTGGCTTAGGTTTTTAGTCATCGCTTTTGTCTCTTAGCCACTCATTTAACTGACCTTTCACTATATTTGCTACTAGTTTGTAGTTCTGTTCCTTATCTCTGAAGATCCTTCTGTTCCTCTCCAACCAGATTTGCCAGCTGATGAATTTGGGCAGAGCGGTCCATGCTGCTTTGACTATCTTGTTTTTTGGACTTGGGCCTGGATACCTGGCCAGCCACCCAGCAAACAAGTCTGGGACAGAGTGGGGGAAGGTGGGCATGAATTTCGATGCTCCAAGGATTTCATGCCAGATTAGACCTGTGAAATTGCACTCTAGTGAAAGGTGAAGAGCAGATTCCGGGCTTTCTTTGCATAGAGTGCATCTTGATGGCCCTAGAAATCCCCTTTTCTGAAGCCTATCATCTGTTAGGATTTTTTGGTGGCATAGCAGCCAACAGAAAAAATCGATCTTTGGAATGGTAGGGAAATTCCAAATACCAGTCCAGGGCGTCGGATTAGGAGGCACGTGAGGTCTCTCCATGATTTTGGCGTAGCCTTGAGCCACCGAATACCCAATCTGCTTCGGTCCCCAACCTCTCGAGTCTTTTCTTCTTGCGTGCAGTGGAGCCGCCCCATGTAGCATCTTCAGCAGTGTATCATAATCTGACTGCCACGCAGATGGTACTTTGATCGTTTTCCAGCCAGACCAGTTGTCTCCACACCAATTCGATATGTCCCAGAGCGTTTTAAAATTGGCTTCATCCATCCATACCTTTAGTTCGTTCCTAAGATTCGAGCTCACCAGTGGAGGCCTGTTCATTATGCTATCTTCCCATATCCTGATGTGTTTGCCATTTCCTGGTATCCAGTAGGCATTGTCTCTTATTAGCGGGCCAATTTTAATAATTAGAGTGCTGAGGGGAGATCTGATTTGATCTTTGGGCTGCTCCAGGCACCGAAGTCTCTGACCTCTGAAATATTTCCTCCACAGCACCATCTGAACCCATCCTGCCTTTGGAGCTATGACCTTCCAAATCGGTTTGGCTCCCATTGCTAAATTCTATGTGCTTAGATTTTTATAGTTTAATCCTCCCTCTTGTAACGGTCTGGAGACTATTCCCCAATTCAACAGAGGAATTCTCTTCTCATTATGTTTGCCTCTTTTCCAGAGAAATTTCCTGATTAGTTCCTCCATCCTCTTAATGATTCCCACCGGCGCCAAAAGAACAGAGAATTGAAATAGCGGCAGGCTGCTTAGCACAGATTTGATGAGCACTGATTTTCCGGCAATGTTGAGCCAGGAGGATCCCCAGGCCTGCATTTTTGCTTTGAATTTTTCTATCTGGGGATGCCAATCCTTGCTCATAGCCCTCTTATGAAAGATGGGCAGCCCAAGGTATTTAAAGGAGGTCCAGGATGTTGTAGCTGCAAAGCCTAGACATTTGGCTATGGAATTTGCAGCAGCAACTGAGATATTCCAGTAGTAAACATGACACTTACCCTTGTTTAATTCACTGCCCGATGCTTGACAGTAATCTTCCAGCACTTCTTTGAATTTGCTTGCATACAGTTGAGTTGCAACCCCTAGTAACAAGGTATCATTTGCGAAGAGGGCGTGGTTGATGCTCTTAACCCCTCTTGCTATGCACAGACCAAATATATCTTGATCTTGTTGCTTCTTGTTTAAATAGAAGCTGACGACAGAAGCCTACAACACAAAGAGGAGGGGTGAGAGGGGGCACCCCTGCCTCAGCCCTCTAGATGCTTTGAAGAAGTCAGCAGCCCTGCCATTCACTAAAGGTGCAATCCAGGGTTTGGAAATACAAGCTCTGATCCACTTGATAAAATTTTGACCAAAGCCAAGTTTGTGCAAAACATCAAACAGAAATCTATGTCTTACATGATCAAATGCATTAGCTAGATCGAGTTTAATGACCATACCTTTTTCTTTTCGACGAAGACTGGAATGAATCGCCTCTTGGACCAAGATGAAATTATCTACTAGCTGCCTGCCATGTATAAATCCACCTTGATTCTTCGGGATGATTTTGGGGAGGATTTTCTTCAATCTGTTTGCTATAACCTTGGTAATCACTTTATATCCAATGTTACATAAGGATATAGGACGAAATCTATTAAATGAGTTAGCACCTTTTTCTTTAGGGATGAGGGCGAGGAATGCTGAGTTTGTGCAACCTCCGATTTTCTGACACTCTTGGGACTTCTGGATCATTTTAAAGAGCTCCTTCTCAACTATTTGCCAACATGTCTAGAGAAATCTGGGCGTGAATCCATCTGGACCCGGGGCTTTGTCGGGTTCCATTGCAAAGAGAGCTTCCCTAACTTCGTTTTTGGTGATTTTGTCTTCAAGAGCCTGGTTCATTTTAGCAGTGATGAGGTTGGGGACAACATCTAGCAGATTGTCATTTTGGCTAGTCTCCACGCCTTCACTATACATCTTCTCAAAGTGATCTGAAGCTGCCCTCTTAATGCTGGCAAATTCTTTTAAAGTGCATTTATCTTTTATAATTTCTGATATAGAATTGCGTCATTTCCTGGCTTGAGCTTGCTTGTGGAAAAAGGAAGAATTTCAGTCACCAGCTTTGAGACATAGACTCCTTGACTTGAGCCTCCAGAATTCTTCTTCTGCCGAACCAGACAAGCCTTATGGAATTTCGTTGTAGCTGTGATTCCTTGTCCAGCTCTTCTTTGGTGATTTCGACAACTTCTAGATGAAGGTGTTGTTTTCCAGATCGCTTTGATTTTTTTAATTTATTTATTTATTATTAATTTTTTTAATTTATTTATTTATTTATTATTATTATTATTATTATTATTTTAATTTTAATTTTTTAATTTTTTTATTATTTTTGTCTACAGCGGGATTGGGCAAGGTGTTAACCCAGCCTTTCAGCATCGCTTTTACTCTACGAAGTTTTTCCTCCCAAAAAAAGAAAGGAGAACCCTTGACTGGCTCTTTCCAGCATTCTCTGACCTTTTGCATGAAGTCTATCTCTTTAGTCCATAGAGAGCTAAATATGAAAGGGATAGGCCCCAGATCCTTAGTAGTCGATAGTTCTAGATTGATGGGCTTGTGATCTGAAACACTACTATGAAGAATACGCATTCTAGTCTCTAAACCAAGAAGCAGGAAAGGACTTTGAACAAAAAATCTATCAAGCCTTGCCGCTATATGCCCCTGTCCAACTCTCTTATTTGACCATGTGAACTTGCCTATGACCGACTTTATATCTAGCAGATCCCAGTCTTGCATGAGGTCTTCCGCCCATTCTCTTGCAGATCTCTGACTATGCTCCCTCCTCTTTTTTCTGTTGCAAAGAGTGTGAGATTTAGATCTCTGGCTATGATTATGTTTTCCAGATTTTCTAGATCTGCCAGACTTTTGATGGAGTCCCAGCAGTTTTTTTCTCACCTGCATTATTAGGATCATACACATTGAACAGACAAATAATCTCCTTTGATTCTAAATGTTGCATTTAAAAAAAATAATCTAATGGGTATTCAGGGACTCAGAGATTAATGAAAACTTATTTGTATTCCAGAGCGACCCAAGTCCTCTCGATGCTCCACGGGCAGAGATTGCATGCGCTCCACTTTTATTCCAAAAATTTTTGCTTGCTTGGAGGAAAGCTGTGTCCTCCAATTTAGTCTCTTGGATGAGGAGGATATTCGGGGCTTCCAATCTGATTAAACTATGCATTGCTTCTTCCTTAGCTGTGGTGCCCATTCCCCTACAATTCCAGGAGACTATCTTCATCATTTATTTTTGCCTTGCTGAGCTCCCTTAGAGCCCTGGGATTGGATCCTCGTCATCTTTGGGATTTTTGCTGGAAGATTCTCTAACGTTGGTTGGCTGCCCTGGAGCTTGTCCTTATAGGTTTCTTGTTCTCTTTTTTCCTTTTCAGTCTTGCGTCCTCTTGTAGATCTTCTAGGAGAGGACTGGGATTCAACGATTTCCCCTTCTTCCTCTGATTCCTCGGACTCTTGGGTTTCCTCCTCTTCTTCTGATATCTTCCCTTTGGATCTATCTGGAAAGGGGGAGGATTTAGGGGGAGAGGCCTCCTTTGGGATTTCTGTCTCCTAGGTGTTCATGATTTTAGATCCAAGGATTTCAAATTTATTCCCTTGGCTTTCCATGGATGGTTTCTGAGCAGGACCCGCTTGAGGAGTTTTGGCGTTTCCGTTTGCATTCTTCTTGTGAAAGGTTTTGGAGCGCTTTGCCTGATTCCATCCTTCTTCCTTCCCTTTTTCTTCCACCCCTTTGGACGGGCAGTCTCTGGCAAAGTGTCCGTAGACGTGGCACTTCCGGCATTTGAACGACAGTTTCTCATAATCTAGCTTCTGTACATGGGTCCAAGGACCTACAACTATTTTGATGGCTTCCAGTAGTCCAACCTCCAGACCTACCTCCACATAGATTTTGGCACAATCATACTGGTCCTTGTTGTTGGCCTTTTCTATAAATTTTTTAAGGGTATTTCCTATGTGCTTCAAAGAATCCCAGTTCCAGCAGTGAATTGGAAGATTGGGGAGCCTCACCCACACCGGGACCTCTGTAGGCACATCCACTGCCGGATCGAAGTCTGGCGTCCATTTATTTAAGTACAGCCCTTGAGGGCCCATGAAGTAGGGGCCATTCCTAAAAATGAGATCTTTGTCCTCTTTTGCAGTAAATTCAAACAAAAAATATCCTCTCCCGAGGAAGTAAGAGGTTACCTTGTTTTTTATCAAAGGTGCCCAGTTACTGGCAACCCAGTTCTCGGTTGATTTCAGGGAAGGCAAAAGTCCTGTAAACTGACCAACCAGAGCCCGATCTGCCAGTGACAAAGCTACTTGGATCGGTCCTTCTAGTGGAAGGGCGATCTCAGGGATATCTTCGAGCTTTTTCACAAATTTTGTTGCTTCCATGCATTTCTTCTTAGGCAAAGAGGCCAGGAGGGTTTTGAAGGCCTTAGCAGCGGAAGTGGAAGGAGGAGAGGGAGTTGACTCCTCCATGGAGAGCCAACAGATCCAGCGAGGGCGGCTGTAGTCTGTAGCAGATCCCTCAGCGAACTCCCTCGCAGGCTCAGAACGTGCGAAGTGCGGGCGCGCTCGCAGGCTCAGATCGTGCGGAAAGCGGATCTCACAGGTTGCAGAGTGCATAATTTACAATTCTTGGAGTAAATCTATAATTGTTGAAAGGTTGTGAGTGATCTCATTGTGTTTCATCTTTAGGGCGGAGATGGAATTTATTGTTGATATGCTTCTTCTTCTTTTTCTAAGGAAAAAGGTGCAATTTTCATTAATATATTAAGAAAATTACATGTTGTATAATGTTGCATGTATGAGATGCATTCACTGTAGATAGTAGTTCAAAAGAGTTTAGAAAATTTGTATACAAATTACATCATAGTAGGCAAGGGAGTTATATTCGCAATGATAAAACAAAAATACTTAGTAATTGTCCCAATTGTAAAAACAGAATGTAAATGCATAGAACAAAAAACCAAAAAAGAATGGTCAGTGAGATCACTCTGAGAGATTCCCATTCATCTCAATGAACGGCTGGTGGAAAAAATGATAGAAAACACCCTCCCTGAATTCCTGAATTTGCCATTGTCCCATGTTCACCCGTGCGACCGCTTTGGAAAGATGATCAATGATATCATTCCTTTCCCTGTATATATGAGAACATACAATAAAATCAAGTTGTGATTTTAATGTAATGATATCATCCAGCGTGTCTCTGAGTGTGTGTAAGTGACAATGATATACATCATTTATCCAATTTATAACAAGATGTGAATCCCCGAATATCTGAATCTTTTGGCAATTTTGTTCCCTCGCAAAAAGGAGAAGGTGTTTTAGACTGTTTAGTTCGGCAAAATTGTTGGTTCCCTTGCCCAGTCCGACTTGGATTCTATAGGACACAAGATTATTGATATGCAGTATAGCCCCCTCCCCCCCCACAACCCTCGGCTTGGGCCTAGCCATCAAAATATCCCCAAGGATAACTGGTGTCAATGCATTCTGGTGTGATGGCCCAAGGAGGTTTGTTGTCAGGGTCATCTGGGATCAAATTATATATGGCCACCGAATTGATACAAGAGTTTAACCAATTGATCAGAGTATCTAGGAAGATATTTCTGTTCCGGTTGATCTAGATACCCCAACAAACGATCAGAGGCAGATTCCTGGCTTTGTGAGAATGTGCCCCAATCCACCAATTATGCCAAGCATCCCCAACGTTGTGACCGAACCAAATTGTCGGCAGATTCAGACTAGATGTAATACTTGACCAGAAATGAATGGTCATCGAAGAGGAGAGAAACAGGTGGTTTGTGTCTTCCACGTGCGATTTGCAAAAACAACATCTTGAGGGCCCATGAAAATCCCTATGCATAAGGTTTAACTCGGTTGGGGCCTTCTCCGTGAGTATGCACCACATAAATAGTCTAGATTTTGGGGGAGCTTTTAATTTCGAGAGGTGGCGCCACCACCAACTGATACCACCATTTTCCCGGGCAACCATAACAGCCGCATGTCCAGCTTTAGGAGTATATTTTCCATGAGGGTCCATGGCCCATATGAGAACATCTTCCCAATCATTTAACATGACATTGGGTTCTAAAATGTTTAAAACCCTGTGATCCATCTAGCGCTGAGGCAACCACTGATCATGTCCAACAACGACAATCTGAGTGATATGAGCGATACCACACTCGGAGAGGTGATTACACAGGTCCCTTGGTAGTATATGTGCATTCCCGCACCCGCCCCAGGCGTCCGTGCCTAAATGCACATGATCACCTTTCCCTATTTTCCATGCCAGCCTGTTCTTTATGAGGGGAAGGGATTGGGATATCGCCTTCTAGATAATGGAAGCACCAGTTGAGTTAGTGATAGGACTGCAGATCCAATCCATAACTAAGAGGGGGTGAATATATTTGTAGTAAATGGCCTCCTGCCAAAGGTTTCGAGATTTGATGGTATGCCAACCCATTTTTGCCAAAAGTGCCATTGCAAAACGCTGAAGGTTTTTATGCCCCATCCACCCAATTTTTTGGGTTTTCCAATCGGTCCCATCTTACCCAAGCAAAATTCTGCCCTATTTTTAACTCCTCCAGAGGAAGCGGCAACAAATTTGTTGATCCTTTTTAGGATGCCTTTGGGGATCCAAGCCAACATCATTAAGTAAACTGGGATAGCCTCGAGGACCGATTTTATCAAGGTGAGCCTACCCGCTCTGGAGAGCCAACGATGCTGCCAGATGTTGATTTTGTTTTCAATTTTTGCAATGAGCCAAGCCCAGTCAGCTATACGGTATCCATTTGGTTTCAGTTTGAAGCCCAAATATTTTAACCCAACATCGAGATCTTATCTAACATAGGCAAATTGTTGAGCTGCATATCTTGCCTCGTTTTGAAGGCATGTCACAAAAATGATCGAGGACTTCTCATAATTTGGTTCCATACTATAGCTTTGCAAAAGAGAAATAAGATGTTCTTGAAATCATGTGAATCATGAAAGGAACCATTTAGAAAGATAAGTACATCATATACAAACAAAAGGTGTGAAAGAGTGGTCACATCGAATATTTGGACACCCCCCAGATCTCCCACCTCATGAGATTTTTTAATCAGTCTGCTAAATCCTTCCATAATGAGTAGGAAGAGTAAAGGGGAGAGTGGGCACCCTTGCCTAAGCCCTCGTTCCACATGAAAGAAACCAGAGGCATCACCATTAATAAGAATACTATATGAGGTAGATGAGAAACAACACATAATCCAGGATATGAAAGCATGTGAGAAGCTGATATGAGTGAGAGTGAGTTGGAGGTAAGACCAACTAGCCCAATCGAAGGCTTTGGAGAGGCCAATCTTAAGGATGATGGAATTTTTACGTTGTTTTTTGATCGAATGAAGGGCTTCATGAGTTGTCCTATAGCTTCATGGATCTAGCGTTGACTGAGGAAAACAAACTATTCCTTGGAAATCATCCGAGAAAGTATGGGTTTAACATGAAGAGCAATAATTTTGGAAATGATTTTGTAAATGTTGCTGCAGAGGGAGATGGGGCGGTAATCATCAAGGATGTAGGATTGTCAATTTTGGGGATGAGGGCCAAGAAGGTCGCATTAAACCATTCATACCTTTTGCTTGTGCTTCTGCATTCCTCAATGGCCCTTAATAGATCATCACCAATAAGTTCTAAGAAGGAGTTGTAGAATTCCACCGGCCACCCATCCGGGCCCGGACTTTTATCCTTTTTAAAGCATTTTAGCACAGCTTCTAGTTCCCCTCTAGTGATCGGGGAGTTTAAAGTCTCCATCTCTTCGGGCTCAACAAATGTAGGCAGTGCTTCTACTGTTCGGATGATTTCTAAGAGAGTAACACCAATAGGGGCCTTATATATTTTAGAGAAATGATGGACACCCATATTGGTCAGCTGCGCATATGTCTTTCTACCATCTTGATCTTGCAGCTCCCAAATTGTGTTAATTAACTTTCGTCCCCGGGAAAATTGGTGAAAAATTTTGAATTTTCATCCCCTTCTTGTAACCAAAGAGCTCTACTTTTTAACCTCGAGTGCTCTTCTTTCTGTCGCAACAATCTAATTCTTTTTTATTCCAGGTAGGTTAACCGTGCCTTTGATTCCACTAAAGCATGACAATTAACCCTAGAGGCTTCCAGGTCTTTGAGGGTAGCCTCTATCCTAAGGAGATTGACCTCATCTTTCCTATGTTTTTCCTTTGCCCATTTCATAGTTTTTTATTTTAAGCATGCAAAATCTTCTGATATGACCATAGCCGGGGAGATTAGATCATCCGACCTACAGTGAATCTAAGAGTCAGCAACTAATTTGTGGAACTCTGCATTAGGTAACCATGACGAGTTGAATTTGAAGGGCGTCAGGGTTTTGAAGTTGTTATCCTTGATCTCCAAAAAGATTGGGGAATGATCCGAGATCTCGCTCGAACCCACCCACTGGAGAAAAATATTCAAACTGCCAAGGAGAGGTGCCTTAATTAGAGAATGGTCCAGCCTCCTAGCCAGTTTCCCTTCACCTGTTCTCCTATTCCTCTAGGTCGGCATGATCTTGGCAGAGTTAATGTTCAGCAACTCGTGTGAGTCCAACATATTTTCAAAATAAGCCGAGTGGTGATCACATTGGGCCCAACTACCCCATGATTCTACCAAACTAGAGAGAAATTTAAATTACCCCCTATAATCAAGTTTTTAGATTGCATAAAGACGGATTCCATAAGTAAGTTCCAAAAAATTTCCCTATTGTGACATGGCCCATAAATGTTGACGAGCTTGAAATGCCTGTTAAGCTCCGAGGAAGTTATGTCAGCTCCCAGAAAGCCCTCACCCCCCTAGGCATTGAGTAGATTTATGGGTATTTTATTAAAGCCCATGGCACGACCACCCAAGTGGCCCCTGACATCCAGAAAGTGGAAATCCCAGTCTGGTAGAAAACTCAGAAGCAAAAATTTAACCAGACTCCCTTCACCCAACATTTCTTGCAAAAAAATGACATTGAGTCTCTTTGAAAGACATAATCTCTTAAGGGCTAGTTTTTTGTCCGGGCTGACTAGACCCCTGCAGTTGAAGGAGAGGCACTTCATGGGAGAGCATTGTGAGGGTTTCCCTTTGCTCTAAGGACCCAATCAATGGGGGTTTGAACCCTCGAATCCACTTCAACGTCGGCCCTTTTAATGGCTTTAGAGAGTTTGGATTGTCGGACACGGGGGGGTTTAAGGGGATGGGGGGGAGAGGATCCACTTCCAAACCAAAGGCCAGGGGTGGTGCGGTAGGAGAGAGTGGAGGAAATATCGATGAGATCCACTGGAAGTTGGGTTGCCCCCCCAATTAGGATCAGGCGGCACTAAGCTGGTAGATGGATTAGAAGCTAGGAAGCAGGAAGGGACCGATAGAACAGGACAAACCGAGGAGCACAACTTGCTAACCTCAGAAAACGACCCAGACAAACACATAGAAGCAGAAATAAATTTTGAAACCATACATTCATTTGAAAACGGGGGGGGGGAGGAGTACCCACAAAAGCCGAATCTCTAGCCCGTGCTCTAGTGTGGGGAGCCGCTGATGTCATTGAGTTTGGTTGTGAGGAAGATGCCTTCGATGCCTACAGGTGAGGCTCCGAATCTTCTGGAGGGTCCGCCAGTGAAAGGAAATCTGACTCCGTCGTTTGAGTGCTAGTTGATACCAATGATTTAGGAGGATCTTGATGCTTCGCGGATGATAGGGGCAATATTCATACAAATGTCCCACCTCGTGGCACCTTTGACAATGGAAAGGGATGCCTTCGAAGTCTAGAATCTGTCTTCGAGTGATGTCACCCATTTGGAGCAAATAGCTCTCCACCATGCCCTCTTTGGTATCAAGATGCACCAGTATACGAGCTAAGGCCATGTAGCTAGTATCTTGGTAAGCCCTTTCATGGTCTAGATACACCCCTAAATCATCTCCAGTGACTCTGAATACCTCCTCTACCCAAAACTGGAGTGGAAAACCCGGCAGACGGACCCGTATCAGACCAGCACCGAGGTTTTCTTTTTAAGGTTCGAACAACGGAGACCATCTCTTCAGCAGCACCAGGGTCATTTCGATGTGCCACTACCTCGTCAACACCCAATTAACCAAGTCTAGATGTGAAAAGATAAGGGTGAACCACTCCCGAGACAAGGTCATTATACCAGGTAGCTACATCATCAAGTTGCCCCATACCTCCGTAATCCATTTCTGCAGCCGAGCAGGTGTATAGTTCCTGCCCCAACCCTGCCCACAAGCACAGTGCTCTCCGTTAGGGCTGCTTGGGCCATTGTAATGCCCTCCCAGAAAACCAGGTGACGGTCCCTTTCTTTGATTTTAGAGTGCCTTGATTTTTTCTTTTCTCGTTGTTTTTGAGGTTGAGTTGCTCGGGTGTCCTCCGCTTGAGCGTTCTCATCTGAGTCCGAGGACCTGTTTTCATCAGTGCCAATTTCTTGCCCTACAATGCCATTGAAATACCCAAAGGGTGGTTCTAAAACCATGGGTAAGTGAGCAGCACAGATGGGTGCAGAACCCAGGAGGCCAGGCTGTGATGAAACAAAACCTTGAGCACCGGTATGTAAGCCGCTACACCCTGCCACTGATAATCCCACACCTCCTTGAGAGTTTGTACTAGTCAGAAGTGCCTAGGACCATTCTTGGAGCTTAGATGGTGAAGGAATGGAAAGAAAGGAAGACTCTTAACCCTCGTCCGAACTAAGTAATCCCTTCGACACGGCTGTTGCCGGTTGATTTTTACCCATCTCCTATAGGTTAACCTCCATTTTGTTCATGAGTTTGGTGACTTCCATAACTTGAGGAGACGGTAAACGGTTAACTTCCAGTGCAATCACGACTAATGATGGGTGTGAGTATTGAACCAGATGTCTTCTGTGGTCAGTGGGACTGAGGAGTAATCTAAGAGCTCTTCTTCCATCCAGATGTCTGCTTCCATAGAAAAACTGTGGGTCGTTCAAAGAAATTAGTGGGTAATGAGACCACCTACCCACTGACGAGATCTGAATGAAGAAAGCACGAAACATGACATTTGGTAGTCCAAAAACCCTTACCAATAGCCAGGGTGAGAAACCGTAACCGTTCAGGCAAAAAACTCGTTGCGAAAAAATCTTCAATTGCTGACAATGTCACAAGTAACCTTGTGGTGACAATATGGAAGACCACCCCTCCAGAACTTTGTAAAAACAATGGTTAAAATACCTCGAGACCAAGTGTTGGTTAGAGTCGGAACCACATCGGGTGTGGGGACGATAAATAAAATAACAGTGCCTCCGTGAAAACCCAAGGCAGATATAAAACCCAAGTCACAGTCAGCAACGATGGCACTGTTCGCTCATGGGTGTATAGTAAAAACTTCAATAATAACCTAGCCCCACCATCGAAACCATCCTCCTACCTCCATCGCTACCCACCTCACTATCATCATTCATGTTCACACATAATCTACCTTGTTGATATGCTTCGTTCTAGCATCAAACACAAGATATCCAGACATCTTGATACAACTTTGATTGTCACAATTAATCACAGTAGGACCCAAAGACTTCTCGAACAAATCTGTCAGAAGCTTCCTTAACCAAACAACCTTATTTCCTACTTCACATGAAACCACATATTCTGCCTCAACACTACTCAAAGCAACAAGATCTTGCTTCCTATTCATCCATGAAATCATAATATCTCCTAGACTAAAGAGTCCTCCGCTAGTGCTCCTTCCATTGGTCTCACTACCACCCCAATCAGAAACTGTATAACCAACCAACTTAACTTACTTACTATCATACTTTAGGTAGTGATGTATAGTGCCACAAAGATACCTCAATATGTGTTTGGCAGCTATCTAGTGATCTTGACGAGGCTCCAATTGAAACTGACTAAGAATGTTTATTTCAAAACATATATCTAGACTAGTATTTACCAGATACATTAGGGAGCCCACCAACTGAAAATAGGAGGTATGATCCATGATACTAGAGTCAGACCCCCTCAACTTCTTAAGATTAGTGGTCATAGGAGTAGTCATCGGCTTGGAATCCATCATCCTGTATTTCTACAACAACTTGATAATGTACTTTCCTTGCCCCAAATATATCTTCCCAAGTTTCTGCCATACTTCTAGACCCAAGTAATAGAGCATCAGTCCTAGATCCTTCATTTCAAAGTTGTAAACGTCCTCTTGCATTCTTGAATTCTTCTCTCCACACCTGTAATGAATAGATCATCCACATATAGTAGAATAATGACGGGCTCATTATTCACGACCTTGATGTAGAGATTTGGATCAACATAACTCTTTACGAACCCAATTCTAAGTAGATATGCATCCATCCTTACATACCATGCCCTAGGTGCTTGCTTCAAACCATATAGGGTCTTCTTGATTTTGCAAACATGAGAGTCCCTGCTATTAACTTCAAAGCCTTAAGGTTGTTCGATATACACCTCCTCATCAATGGTTGCGTTCAAAGATGCGGTCTTCCCATCCATTTGATGGATATTCCAACCCATTGTAGCAACCAATGAAACCAAAGATCTAATAGCAGTGTAACTTGATGTGGGTGCAAAGGTTTATTCATAATCAATGTCTTATTTTTTATAGAAATCCCTTGCAACGAATCTAGCTTTATACTTTCTATACTTCCATCAACAACATGTTGATATTATAGATCCATTTGGAGGTGACAACCGATTTGTCATTAGGTCTAGGAATGATTTCCAAATCCTAATGGATTGATATTCTTCCTACATCAACCTTCTTCCAAACTTCTTGATGAGAAACTTCCTTGAATGTAGATGGTTTGACTTCAATTAACTTCGTCGTATATGCAGCATAACCAGAGTATATTTTCAATCTCTTACTTTCCTTGAAGGTTCCTTTCGCAGCTCAGCATCTTCTAATGTAGCTTTTAACCAATTTATCCTTTTCCTAGTGGTTGGGATGACCACAAATTGAATAGGCTCACTTGGTCCTTCTTCTTCTTCTTGATTTGTAGTAGGGTTTTGATGATGATATTCTTCTTCTTCAAATATTGGAACTTCTTCATCATCAAAATCAATAGGAATATCCTTTGATTTCTTGTAGGCTTGATTTTCATCAAATATGACATCCCTTCTTACTTCGATATGTCTTCCTTCCTTAATGTAGATTCTATGTGCTTTTGAGGAGAGACTATATCTAATGAATATTCCCTTGATACTTGTAGAATCCAACTTCTTTCGCTTGTCCTTTGGAACATGGATGTATGTTGGACTTCCAAAGGTTCAAAGGTGATCCACACTTGAATTCTTTCCTGTGAATACTTCTTCGGGTGTTGTATCATTAAGACTTTTGTGAGTACTTCTATTTTGAATGTACACAACTTTCATTCCCCATAAGACTTTTGGTAGGTCTTGATCAAGGAGCATTGTTCGAATGCCTTCTTCAATTGACCTATTCTTTCTTTCAGCCACTCCATTTTGTTCGGGATAATAGGGAACAAGGATCTCCCTCTTAATTCTTGCTTCCTTACAATATGCAATCAATTCCTTAGAAGTGTATTCCCCACGATTGTTAGACCTTAGAGACTTTATCTTTCTTTCGATTAGGGTTTCCTCTTTGGACCTAAACTCCTTGAAATTTTCAAATACTTCATCTTTTGTTTTGAGAAGGTAGAGCCATGTCTTTCTATAATGGTCATAAATGCATGTTACAAAGTAGATATGACCTCCAAGTGATTTGACAGACATAGGCCCATATACATCAGAATGAATGAGGTCTAGTATCTCTTTAGACCTAGTTTCACTATTCAGAAATGACTTTCTTGTATTCTTTCCCAGAGAGCATCCCTTGCACACGCCTTCATGATCTAACTTCATATTGGGGATGCCATGAACCAATTGTCTAAGAGTAGGGATGACCTTATAATGTAGATGACCATACCTCCTATGACATAGCTCATTGGGATTGATTTCCATGTGAGCCAAAGCTTGAGGAGGTGGTGTAATAACTCTATAAAGGCTTCCTCCACGAACTCCAATAACCCTAGATTTACCAATGCTAGTGTATTTTCTACAAACCAATACTTTTCCATCAACAAAAGCAAATATTTCCCCTTTATCTTATAAACAAGAAATAGAAAGAAAATTGTTTTTCAAACCTGGAACATATACAATGTTGTTGAGGTTCAACTTCGATCCATTTTCTAGCTTCAATGATGTTGATCCCAAGACTCTAACATCATAGCATTTGTTTTCACCCAATTCCACTACATGAGAAGATGGCTCCTTTGATAGTGTATGGATTTGTTTACTTTCTCATGTCATGTGTCTTGATGTTCCATTATCAATGATCCATGCATTGTCATCACTAAGAGAACCTATAAGAGCAGTTAAGCATCCTTGACTTTTGACTTTGTTGAATAAGTATTGGATGACCTTCTTGATCCATCTTTCAACCACGGGGGTTTCACTCAATGAACCTATGACATATCGCCTGCGTTCATGGCATACTAAACAATACCCCTAAATTGACTACACATTGGAAAATACCTTTAAAATCACATTATTTAACCCCATACCAATATGAACTCAATACACCTCCCTAATTTAAAAAACCCCTACTTTCACTAGATATTGTAGGTATCCATTTTTTCATTAACATTTTTTATACCCCTTTATAGTTTTTCATTAACTTTCAGCTCCATTTTTTATACCTGCTAATATAAAAACCCTCTACCCCCTATATATCCCCCAATATATTAAGTCAATTTTTCCTCAATATATATCCCCCAATATGAACCCACGTGGTATGGTATTTCTCCCTCAGTTAAGCCCCTGTGCTTTCAACAATGTTGATACCCATCTTCATGAAGTTTATCAAAGAGGGAGAATCCATGCCAACAAAATGATTCTCAACTTTTCCTGACCTTAGCTTTGAAACCATGTTGAGAAATCAATGCAAGTAGATTAGGGTTTGATTCCTCTTTCTTGATAATTACTTGAGAGTGATGTTGGCTTCATATACTTCTTTATTATCTTATCTTTCATTAAGCAATTACCATATTAAGTGTGTATGAAGATCACAAAACAAGGGATACAAGATGTAGGCACTATGTCGGGAAAAATCGAGTCAAAAAATTCTCTTCCTTCAGTGGTATTCTTTGAGACTCTTAAACTTAGACAAAGACCAAACCTTCCCTCCACACCAAGTCAGCCTTCCAGATCTTTGACCCTTTTGCAGCAACACTTCTTCCCCAGAAACTTCGACTATGCAACAACTTACGACATCAGGCAACAACTGGCAACAAAAATACTTGGAAGACTTAGATCTCCCAAAACTAGGGCACGAAACAAAGAGAGAGTAGCTTCAAAACTTCAATTTTCTTCTTCTCCTTAGACTTGACTCAACTCACACTTCCTTTAGGCTTATTCTTCCTACTTCGCACTTCTCTAGTTTCCTTAGATATATCGAACTAGCTTGAGATGAGATGCTCCAAATAAATTCAACTTCCTTCTATTTATAGGCTCCAAGTGAGGTCGAATTGAAGTCCTTAGGCTGACTTGATCTCTTTTAGGCCGACTTGGTGTGGAGGTTACATAAATTATATTTGATTCAATAATAAAACTTTTTACATGATTCAAAAGCCCAAAAAGGCTCTATTTAAATGTACAATGACTCTATATACTCAATATTAATCATATGAGTCCTCAATGGGGACTTTGACTAATATAATGATGACCCAAGCATGAAACCCATGCTTTAATAAGTCATTGATACAATAATAAAAATTATTTTCTTTATTCTTTTGACAAGTACATTTTATAATGACTCAAATACATTAATGAAGACCGAACCTAATTACATTTTCCAATAGAAACTTGGTAATTTTTTGAGTTCTCTCTCTTAGCAAACTTTGGTTTAATGGGTCAGAAGTGTTAAATACATTGTTGGCTCTCAAGTTTCGTTGGTTTGGATGCAATGTTGTAGGAATAAACTAGTATTGAATTACCAAAGCTAGGTCAGAGGTTGGCCCAACTTTTCAATTGTGGAAGTCTTGTGGGCAAGGTGCCAACCCCGATTCCATATGTCCTGGTTTTAAATTGTCTGTCGACCCTGATTCCATGATTTTCCTGTAGTGGTTACGACGAAGATTACCTAGAATTTACTCTAAAACTTGCAAAGTTGGGAGTATAGGGATTTTGCATTTTCAGAAGGTTCGTGAGCAAGGTGGCAACTTTGATTACACATCGTGTTGTTTTAGATAGTTAGGGGATCGAAGTTCTATTGACATAAACATCTAGCTTGGGGATAAGATAAGTTTGACCTCAGTTAGGCATGATGCATTGCGATGTCAGAAGTTGACGCATGTTTGTGTTTTAGCAGACTCGTGTATGCGAGTTTTTTCATACCTTTTACGTTCAGTCGATTTCCATAGGGCACATAGCTTCTATTAATTTGTTTTTCAAAATACTAAATTTATTGGAATAAAAGTTATACTTTAAGCGACGGGAGATTACATTCTCAGATAATTGCCAACTAGAAAAACAAAAAGATAAAAGAATCAACGAGAAAATTCAAGTTTCAATGGTATTGGAGAAATTTTGAGATCAATGTTACCAATATTATGAGTTTCCAACGGTGGGATGCTGTAATGTATGTTCTTCCTAAATTTTATGCATAGAGGAACAAGTTTGAGCCACGATTGTGAGAGCATGTTTAAAAAAAATCAAATTTACAATAGGGACATTTGTCTCCATTTTAGTTTTTTTCGGTTTCTTTGAGTTAGAGGAAACTCGCAGTTGAGGTCAGGACTGACTTCATGGGCAAGAAGTCGACGTCTCTTTAGAGAAGAATCATAAGGAAAAGGCTGAGCTCCGAGCCATCTTGGAAAAGGCTGAGGTTCGAGCAATCTTGAAGTTGCAACTTATGTTTAAGTTAGTTGTTTTCGACTTTTGTAATTTATGAATCATATTCAGATTGTTTTATTCTTTAGACGAGTTCATATCTTTTAAGCATTTTAATCCAAATTTTGTTTTAATTTGTAAGTTGGATTTGTTATCTTAAACTTTTAGATAAAAAGAATAATACTCTTTCTGTAAAATTGCTTTAAATAAATATTTTTTTTCCCTAGGAAAAATCGTAATTTTATTCATAATGAGAAAAATTACATGTTGTAGATGCTAAAGAGCATATGCATAATAACCAGATCCTGATTTGTTAGGATCTATATAAAAACATCCAACAAACTAATCTATTCTTTTCTACCTTTCTTTTTTTCCACTTTTCGCCAACCACCAGTGTTGGGTGTGGATGTTACAATAGACATTTGATTCTCTTTTGTAGTTGTTGGGATTTCTTTGTTAGAATCAGAGCCTTCTAATCCATGTATTTGTATATTTCCACTTACCTATTTCCCTGGGGTGTGCTGCTCACTTTGCTGCTATGGGATGGTTGACTTTAGAATTAATGCAGAGTTGTGCTTGATTTTGTCCTTCTATGGATGATTTGTTCATTGTTTTTTGTGGTATTTTCTGGGAGTTCTGCTTCATCTGTTGCCTCTTCCATTGGATTAGTGCATTGCCAACCTTTTGGCTTTTTTTGTTGTTTCTTATTTATTTTTGGATCTTTTTTAGCTTGTGGGCATGCACTTTGAAGGTGGCCTGTCTCTAGACATCCACGACAGCAAAATGTCGTATTTTCATAATCTAATGGTCGTGTCCATTGAATATTGTTGTGAACCAACATAATGTGATAAGGTAAACCTTGGCTAAGATCTACTTCGACGCAGATTATGGCAAAGGTAAAAATTCTTTTTGAAAGTCTATCTGCATCAATATTAGTAAATTTCCTCAGGGAGTTCCACTTTAAATAAATGTCTTATAAAAATAATTTTTTGAATTTATTTCTTTGTTGATAAAAGAATAAGGTATTTTAAATTACATTTATTAAATAATACGTTATGTGAAAAAACAATATAATAAATTATAGACACATATGTTTGTCTTGTGGGCCTTCGTAGAAGCAAGTCAAAGGTTGTGTTGACTATGAGGTCGGAGGTGGTTGTTGTAAACATGCGTAACTATACGCATATATTTCTTTTGTGGCCCTTAGTGAAAGCAAGTCAGAGGTCGTCCCACACTATGAGATCGGAGGTCGACATTGTCCTTTGAATGGTCTCTCCAGACACTCTCGATTACTGACATTCCCCGGCTAATTCAGCTCAAAATCTAGGTTCATTGATGTTATTGTTATTATTTCTTATAAAAAACTTAAATGAGGTCTACAATGAAGTTTATCATGAATTGATATGTTATAAATTAAATCTTAAATGTCTTTTTTTTTCCTTGGAAAAAGCCGTAATCTCTATTAATGATACGAAATTACATTTTGTAGATGTCGTAGCATATGCATATTGAGGCTAGTTGGCCTCACCATATGTTTAACAAAAAACAAGAAATCTTGATATCCACGCAGGGAGTACATTTGAAAATCTCAAAAATGAACTGTCACTTAACAGTTATAGCTATAAACCTTCGAAAGAGTAAACTGTCTCTTTGGAAAGAGAACTTTGCAGGACTATATGTTCGAATTAAAACAACATACATAATACTAGAGAGACAAAAAATATAAATAGTGTGCTTATATCCCCTGTGGCATATGAAGATCAATGAAAGGTATGTGATAATACCGATGGAAAGTTCCATCAATTTCTTCTTGAATTAACCAGTGCTCTTCTTGCCGGTGCGCTGCCTCCTCTGATAGGAAGTCTGCCCCTGTGTTACGCTCCCTGAAAATGTGATGACAGACAAAAGCATCAAAGGATGATATAAGTCTGTGAGCCTTAGCCAAAATGTGCCTCAAAGAGAATGTAGAGCAATGAGATGTTCTATTTAACCAATTGCAAACTAATTTGGAATCCCCAAACAATTGGAGATGAGAGCATTATTTTTCAAGAGCAAAGTGGAGGAGGTGTTTGGTAGTGGCAAGCTCAACATACTTGTTTGTGCCTCTTCCCAGATTTATTTGAATTTTGTAGCAATGGGATTCGTTCAGGAATAGAATGTCCCCCTCCACCTCCCCCCCCCCCACAACCCCCCTCTTGGGCTAATCCATCAAAATAGGCCCAAGGGATTGATTTATCAATATTCTATGGTTGAATATTCCTAGAGGGAGGGTTAGATTCTTCATCAGGTAATTGATCAAAATATGCTATCACCCTGAATCGTATAGAGAGCCAGTGGGGTTCCTTGTGATAAAAAATAGCTCGGTTCCTGGCTGTCTAGAAATCCCAGCACATCAGTAACGACATGTTCTTGTCCTTTCCTCTGTGTCCGCTGAGCCAGTTGTTGCAAGCCTCACATAAATTTCTCCCCCGCTAGGCTTGAAGGGAGGGGTAATGAGTAGAGATGATGTTCCATTGATATGTGATGATAGGGCAGTCAAGAAAGAGGTGTTCAGTACTTTCCTCACACTTCTGCAAAGGTGACACCAAAATGGTCCGTGAAAGGATCTCTTCATCAAATTTAGTCCTGTCAAGATTTTGTTGAAAAGAATGGACCACATGAGCAAGCGCGATCTGGCATAAGCTTTTAGTTTCCAGAGAGCTTTCCACCAAGGCTCAATATGATAAGGTTTTGCAAAGTCCATAGGCTTCAGATACCAATCCTTTGGCGAATATCTCCCACATGATTTCATCCTCTCCCTCTGATATCCGAACATGTGCTTGAGTAAGAGCCTCTGTAAAGTTGAGCTAGGCCTAATGCCATGGTGCCAGAAGATGAATGTCAAGGGCCGATTTCCAGGCCTGTTGAAAAAGAGAAGTTTTTAATGGATCAGCTATATGACTGATATGACTATAGCCTTGATCAGATGAAAGACCAATCACTTCAGCTGGTAGTCTATGGGCGTTACTGCAACCTATCCAGGGATCAACACTGATACGAATTGCATTACCATCATGAATTCTCCACGTTAGACCATCTTGAATGAGGGAGATAGAGTTTAACACTGCCTTCTAGATGATGGAGTTGTTGCAGCTGTTCCTATGGTCCTGTTGGATCCAATCCATCATATTTAAAGGGGAGATGTATAGTGCATGTGCGACCTTGGTCCAGAGACTATGAGACGTAATTAGTTGCCAACCCAGTTTTGCGGTCAGTGCTTTGGCAAAGATGTCCAATTTTTTTATGCCCCAACCCCCCATTTCTTGGGCCTTGCAATAGTATCCCATTTTACCCATGCAAAAAGGCTCCCTTGTTTGTTTCCTTTCCACAAAAATCTACTGCAAATATTTTGTAATCTTGCTAGAATACCTCTAGGGATCCATGCCAAAGTCATCCAGTACACAGGGGTCGCTTCCAGGACTGCTTTAATGAGGACAAGCCTGCCCGCTCTTGAAAGGTATCTATGGTACCATATGTTCAGACGTTTCTCAACCTTTGAGATGAGCCAGGTCCAATCAACTATTCTGTATCCCTGGGGTTTTACCCTGAAACCTAGATATTTCAGCCCATCCTCAAGAGTGTGGAGGGTAAATGGAAATCGACGTAGAGAAAATTGCACTTCATTCTGAGAATAGCTAGCTGCTGTCAAAGTGGATTTGTGAACATTGATGACCATACCTGTAGCCTTCTGAAAGAGACCAAAAACATTCTGTAGGGCAGTTGTGTCTCCAATACTTCCATTCAAGAAAATGAGGACATCGTCCACAAACAGTAAGTGGGTTAAAAAAACAATTGTCCATGATCTTAATTCCCACTATTATACCCCTTCTGTGTTCAACACTTATAATTCTGCTTAGGCCTTCCATAATGAGGAGGAAGAGTAGGGGGGAGAGAGGGCACCCCTGCCTTAGTCCCTGCTCAGATGAGAAGAACAGAGTAGGGGCACCATTTAGAAATAGGGCAAAAATCATTAAAGGATGAGGGCTTATAAGACTTGGGAATGAGGGCAATGAACGTAGATTTGATTGCCGAAGACATCCTCCCAAATATTCGGTAGTCCTCCACCACCTTTAGCAGATCATGCCCCAGAATGTCGAAGAAATCGATGTAAAATTCTATGGTCCAACCATCTGGGCCTGGGCTCTTGTATTTTTGGAAACCCTTGATGGTGGCCTCAAGTTCCCCCAGAGACACTTCCTTGGAAAGCTCTTCCGCTTCCTCCAACTCAACAAAATGAGGAAAGAGTTTTGTTGTACGCATGATCTCCATTATTCTGGCTCCCTAAGGGGCCTTATAAATGCCTTTATAATGTGAGATAGCTAAGGATGCCAACTCTCTGGAAGTTTTAACCACTTGTCCGTATTCATTCTGGAGCTCCCATATAGTGTTTATAACTTTTCGTCCATTTGCAAACTTATGGTAAAACTTTGTGTTTTCATCTCCTTCATGTAGCCAAATCGCTCTACTCCTGAGTCTCCAACTTTCCTTTCTGCCTTTAAGAATTTGGGACCTTTGTTTGATTAGGAAAGAGCTGTGCTCTTTTTGCTCCAGTGAGGTGAAGGTGCCCTCAGAACTTTCTTCAATGGCTGAGATGGCCTGTTCCACTTGTCTTAAACTAATGTCGTCTTGCTCCCTCTTCTTATGTGCCCAATCTCTGGAAATGCCATATAATTCCTTTAGATTGCGTACAAATCCCCTTGCAGGGTCTTCCTTGCCTGAGATCAGATGGGATTGCCAGAATTCACTGATCAATTTGATATAGGAGAGGTCCTTGAGCCAAGTTGAATTGAATTTGAAAGGAGCTTTGATCTTGTGTGAGCAATCATCGAGCTCCAGATATATAGGAAGATGATCCAAGATTCCTCCAGTGCCAACCCATTGCCTGATATGAGGGTGATGGACATGAAAGGCTTCCTTAATGAGGAAATGGTCCAATCTCCTAGCCAGACTTTGTTCTCCAGTACGGTTGTTTTGCCAGGTGTACTGGATCTTGGCAGATGGGATGTCAATCCAGTGGTGATCCTCCAGCATGTTCACAAAAACATCAGGTAGTGGGTCTATCTGAGCCATATGGCCCCAAGATTCCATGAATCCTAAGGAGAAATTTAGATCCCCTTTGAGGATAATGTTGTCTGCCTGCAGGAGAGAGTTGCTGAATAGCCTTCTCCAAAATATCTCCCTGTTTTGGTAGGGACCATATACATTTATAACTCTGATTTCGGTCTCCAAGGCCTTAGAATAGATGTCAGCTCCAATGAATCCTCCTCCGCCCCAGATATTTCTTAGATCAATTGTCCGGTTCTGAAAACCAATTGCAACAACCCCAGATCTCTTAGAAACATCCAGAGCATGAAAGGCGCAGCTCATCAACAATTGAAGGATAAAAGATTCATGGAGGGGGAGGGGGGAGGGCATCCTTTGCTCTAAGAACCCTGTCAATAGTCTTTTGTTTTCCCTGGGCTACCTCTTCCCTAGCTTGAGCAATCACTTTGTTGAGATTAGAGGGTCGGCCCTTTGATGGTTTGGGGGAGACCAAGGAGATATCCACATCTAGGCCGATTGCATCCGGCTCTCTCTCTGGTTTTGGATCGAGTGAAGTATTGCAGGACAGAATTAATAGAGGGCGAGGGAGGTGGATGAGAGGGGATCAGGATAGTGGAAAGGGAGCAGGAGGTGAAAATGGGATGAAGAACAGGGAGGGAGAAGGACATATAAGATTGCCCTGCTAGGGGGGGAAAGGGGTACCCTAGAGGCTGGAAAGGGGGTAGAGGGGAGAGGGGAAGGGGAAACCAAAGAATGATGGTGCAAATGAGAAGAGAGAGATGAATGAGATGTAGAAATATCTGATGCAAAAACATTAGAAAAAAGAGACAAACCCGATGAGAAGACATCACCCTTGGCAACCCTGGAGCACGTCAAAGGAGGAGAGGGAGGCTAAATAGAAGTTTTGCCTCGCTTCTTCTGAGCAGGTGCAGGAGGCACTTCTACAGTATCCGATGTCTTGATTTGTTCAGCCGTTTGGGTCTCTGCTGTAGGAGGAGGAGGCTGTTCTGCAGGGGGGTCCAACTCCATATCTTGAGTGCCCTGTTTATGTTTCCTTAGGAGGGGGTGTGCCCTGTAAAGATGACCCACCTGATGACATCTTCTGCAACAATAGGGATGCCTTCATAGTCAAGCAACTGTTTGTGCGAAGATGATCTCCACTAAATCGTGATGTGTTCCTGAAGACCTCCTCTGATGTCCAAATGAACAAGAATTCTTGCATATGCCATCATGCCAGTGGTTTGGTAGGATTTATCATACTCCATGAAAGTGCCCAAGATTCCCAATCCTTCTGAAGATGTCCTCAGACCAATATTGCAATGGCAAGCTTGGAAGCTTGATCCAGATAGGGCCAACTCCAATTAGCTCAGTCTCTGGGTCGAAAAGAGGCGTTCAACACTTAAGGAGCACAGGAGCATGTTCAAAATGGCAAAAAGATGAGAGGACCCAGCTTGTGTGGTCAGCCCTTGCAAATCGCAACGCAAACCATCCCCTTACAAAAGTTTGGACAAAAGGGATGTCCACCAGGTGCTGAACCCAAATTTCTGAAGCCCATGTCTTCAAACGGGCTGCCGAATAACTTCTGCCTCTGATTCTACCCACCAGAACCCTGTCAGCATAATCCATCGTGTCCCCCCACTGGATATCCTCTTCAAGCTGAAGAATGACGTCTGCGGCCCGAGACTTAAAGCACTTTTGTTTTTTCAGGGGTTGGGTTGTCGGGATATTGGGGTTTACATAAACCCTCACTACTTCTGGAGCCTCGAAAGAGGAGCTAGGGTTAGAGGGAAAATTGGGGATGACCTTAGAAAGAGGGGGAACAAAAGAGAAACAACCCGAGGGGATAGCACGAGCGGAGGATGGGTTGGGGTCGACAGTCAAGGGTGTAGCAGAAGGGGCTTCTGTCAAAGGCACAAAAAAGAGGGCCGGCGGCGCGAACGACGGGCCCACGAGATCAGGGAATGGGATGATACAATCATAAGGAAAGCCTTGGGTAGCCGGGGATGGTGAAGAGAAAGGCGGCCAAGACGAGGGTTCCTTCGGCAACACATAGGCGGTATAAGCAGGAACTGAGGGCTATGGAAAAACTTCGAAATTACCAGAAAACCCTTCGCTGAAATTTAACATACATAGGCGGCATACGTGGACTGCCAGATGGAGCCTTCCTCCAGTGGATCCTCCGAATAATCAAATGCGTCAATATCCTTTGCCGACAACTACATTAGGATATGGGCTAAACACCTCGAACAAGTTGGCCGACGGAAAACCGACACCGACAGGAAAAGAAACGGTAATTGTAGAGAGAAAAACCAGGGGAGCAGGGTCCGGTGCTAGGTGAGAGTAACAGGAATAAAAACCTCTGGTAGTGTTGTAGCTCTGATACCAATTGTTGTAGATGCGATCCAAAAGATATATGAGAATAGAAATAACCCAAGAATAACAAGATCAAAATAGATAGAAAATCTTCTTTATTATCAAAACCCTTATGGTAGGGCAACACCATACATTCACTCCTTAAGGAAGGAGAACACTCCACAAGCCATATGCCTGTTCATACAATAATACTTCTCTTCATATCCTCCATGTGGAGTCTCTAGCCTTTATATAGGCCTCATACATACAATACCATGTATCATTACCATGGTTCCCTCATACCATCAAACTAATACCATGGGCCCATTACATTATTATTAACTACTTGTGGTCCCTTACATGACATGGGTTAACCACCTTATTTATTACTATGGCCCATCCCATTATTACATTATTACCTTGGGTACCTCCCTTGGTACCCCATATTATCCCCCCTAGGTATATAACATTCCACCCCCCTAAGCATGTTTCGTCCCCGAAACATGGGAAGAACACAAATAATAAGATCTACTCAAAAGAGTAGTCCACTGATACCATACACGTGCATCTAGCCATCCAAGAGAAAGGTGAACCCTCGATCTCGTTGGTGCCTCGCTCGCTTGAGATGGAAGTTGACTGTGGCAGTTCTTCTGTGTTGATGTGTAGTAGGTGGATCGTCTCTCCTTTCTATCCATCATGTGACTACTTGGTTTCCATCTTGATGGTTGTCTTGCGGGGTGATGTGGGTGATGATATGTTGAAGCTTTAACCCATGATGGCTTTTGCTTGACTTCACCCTGCTGTGGTGCCTGTTGTGGTGTCTTCTTTTTCAATATGACTTCAACCACTGAGCCCTCCTCTGATGTATCATCACCTGTAACCTTTTCTTCTGCAGCCTCTGTTTGTGTTTGATTGTCGATCATCAAATGCTCATCATCTGATATGTCAGTCCCTTGAACATCTTCTTCTTCAGCCTCCATGTGCTCTACCTGTTTATGGATGGAAATATCCTGTAATGTAATTTTCTTCTTTTTATACCATAGCTTCAGGAATTTCTTCTGCACATTAATATTGACAGTACCCACGGATTCCATCCAAGGATATCCCAAAACAACATCCATATTATCCATCTCTGAAGCATAAAAATCACCATGCAACACATATTTATCCATAGAAATCTTCAAATCCTTGTACACTTGAACATCCACATTATCAACCTGTGTATGTTCAATTTGTTTTGCTGGGACTTGCAATTTTTTTGCCAAATTAACACTGATAAAATTATGTTTACAACTAGGATTGATAGAAACAATGATCTTCTCCTTTTGAATGAATCCATGAACCTGCAATAAGGATATACCAGTAGGAAATAGTCCCACATGTTTCTCCTTATCTTGTTTTCTAGCATGAGACCATCTGTCTAAAAGTAATTTTTCAAATTCTTCATCAGGCAGGTTGGAACACTTCTTTTGGTTAAGTAATCCCCACCATGTGGTAGCCTCATCTCTAAAGTAATGCACTACCCACCATTTCCAACTTTTGTTCCATACAAACTTTTTTTGTTTTATGTATTCTTCAATAGTAAGACCATTATCTTTCCTTGTAAAATATAGCTTCTCCATGAGATAAATTCACTTACTTGGCGAAAATTTTGTAATTGTCACAGTTTCGTCAATATTGCTCAGAATCTCTATTATAACCTGTTTTTGGAAATGGAACAACCATTCTGCATCTGCCCATGTGATAGAAATCCTGATTCAGACACTGGCATTTCAGATCTGTGCTGCGAATCTCCCGCCGTCACCCAAAATTTCTGAAAAAAGAGCTGATTTGAAATCAGCGATATCTCCCTCATCCGGACTCCGATTCAACTGATTTTTTTTTTGAAATTAGGTGTTTTTTCACAAATATTCCAGATCTACAATTAGATATTGCAGATCTTGCACCAAGGCTTCTATATCTGCGCTGCAAAACTCGCTGCCCTGAAAATTGTCTGCAACCCCACTGATTTTTAAATCAGCGATATCTCCTTCATCCGAACTCCGATTCAACCGATTTTTTTTTTTGAAATCGGCTATTTTTGCACAAGGAATACAGATCTGCAATTAGATTCTGTAAATCTTGCACCAAAACGTACAGATCTGATCTGAAAATTCGCCACCCAAAAAATCCCTGCAAAAATGAAAAAAAATTCTCCACGGTTTGCTCAAGAAAGTGCTCTGATACCACTTGTTGTAGCTCTGATACCAATTGTTGTAGATGCGATCCAAAAGATATATGAGAATAGAAATAACCTAAGAATAACAAGATCAAAATAGATAGAAATTCTTCTTTATTATCAAACCCTTATGGTAGGGCAACACCATACATTCACTCCTTAAGGAAGGAGAACACTCCACAAGCCATATGCCTGTTCATACAATAATACTTCTCTTCATATCCTCCATGTGGAGTCTCTAGCCTTTATATAGGCCTCATACATACAATACCATGTATCATTACCATGGTTCCCTCATACCATCAAACTAATACCATGGGCCCAATACATTATTATTAACTACTTGTGGTCCCTTACATGACATGGGTTAACCACCTTATTTATTACTATGGCCCATCCCATTATTACATTATTAACCACTTGTTGTAGCTCCGATCCAACTTGTTGTAGATCTAATACAAAAATATATGATAACAAAATAAACCCAAGAAAGAACAAGATCAAAATAGATATGAATGCTTCTTTATTAGCAAAACCCTTAAGGTAGGGCAACACCATACATTCACTCCTTAAGGAAGGAGAACACTCCACAAGCCATATGTCTGTTCATACAAGAATACTTCTCTTCATCTTCATATGTGGAGTCTCTAGCCTTTATATAGACCTCATACATACAATACCATGCATCATTACCATGGTTCCCTCATACCATCAAACTAATACCATGAGCCCATTACATTATTATTAACTACTTGTGGTCCCTTACATGACATGGGTTAACCACCTTATTTATTACTATGGCCCATCCCATTATTACATTATTACCTTGGGTACCTCCCTTGGTACCCCATATTATCCCCCCTAGGTATATAACAGGTAGAATGTAGAACAAAGAGCGACCTATGATCTCATAACCCTCCTCAGCGAAGAACAAAATAAAGTAAAAACCCCGAATCTGTAAAAAAGAGTAGGGCGGGTTCTGAGGTGCTGACGGGGGTAGCTGCAGGTCAGGTGAATGGCGGCTTCAGTACCACGTACCCTTAAGCCATTCCATTTAGTCGTTCTCCATCGCATCTGTTCCGTTCAGAAGCCCTCCTTCTCCATTCGATCTGAAATATTGTGAATTTAATATGAATGTTTCGACCATTTCTCTACTTTTTCTTTATTTTTTAAATCTTAAATGTCTTATAAAAATAAAATTTTGAATTTATTTAGTTGTTGATAAAAGACTAAGGTATTTTAAATTACATTTATTAAATAATATGTTATGTGAAAAAACAAAATAATAAATTATAGACACATATGTTTGTTTTGTGGGCCTTCGTAGAAGCAAGACGGAGGTCGGGTTGACTTTGAGGTCGGAGGTTGTCATTGTAAACATGCGTAACTATACGCATATATTTCTTTTGTGACCCCTACTGAAAGCAAGTCGGAGGTCGCCCCCCACTATGAGATCAGAGGTCGACATTCGTCGTTTGAATTGTCTCTGTAGACACTCCCAACTATTGACACTCCCCAACCAATCCGACTCATAATTCTAGGTTCACTGTTGTTATTATTATCATTTCATATAAACGACTTAAATGAGGTCTATGATGAAGTTTATCATGAGTTGATATGTTATAAATTAAATCTTAAAATGTCTTATAAAAAGAGTTTGTTGAATTTATTTCTTTATTGATAAAAGAATAAAGTATTTTAAATTACATTTATTAAGTAACATGTTGTGTGAAAAAACAAAATAATAAATTATAGACACGTATGTTTTTTTTGTGGGCCTTTATAGATGTAGGAATTTACAGGGTAAGTTCCTCAGGCAGAACCCCAAAGGACACTACTCACAAACAGATCACAGATCAATACACCAGTATTGTTGACGTGGTTAAAACCATCAAAGAGGGAAACAATCCATGGCCTCAGCCAATGCAGCCACTTCAGGCAATTTATTAATAAAATAATGAAAATTTACATAAGCTTCTCTCATGAACGGTTACCCTACAAATGACCCTCCATGCTCTTTAAATAGAGATCATGGACCAATCGAGTGTTAAGCCATGGATCAAGTGTTGGTAATACTGAGGAGAGAATGAACCGTCAGATCACTACATATTGTGACCATCAGATTGTAAGTTACAAAAGTACATAGTAAAGAAACACACTTTACCTAACTCTACACCATACCAAGTTATACTTAACTATTTCCTATGTGTCGAAATATCCTAACATCCCCCCTTAAGAACAACTTCGGATAGGATTGAAGGATGTACAAATATGACACAATAGGAGAAGGAAGGAGGCATTAGAGCCTATCCCCCCTTAGTTACAACTTCTTGAACTCCAACCATACATTGAAGTTTAGTAAACTTCGCCTCTGTGAGAGCCTTTGTAAAGATGTCTGCAACTTGATCATCTGTTGAACAATATTGCACTTCAAGAACATGGTCGTGAATGAGCTTTCTGATGAAGTGCATGTGCAATTCAATGTGTTTGATGCGTTGATGTTGGACTTGATCTTTGCATAGTTGAATGGCACTTTGATTATCACACCAAAGTGTAGTTGGATGCTGCTGCTGAAAGCTAAACTCTAACAGGATCTGACGAAGCCACAGGGCTTCCTTACTAGCTTCTACGGCACCACGATACTCTGCTTTTGTTGAATAAAGAGACATGGCACTTTGTTTCTTGCAAGCCCATGTAATAGGTCCTGAACCAAGAGTGAACACATAACCTGTAGTAGACTTCTGATCATCAGGGTCACTAGCACAATCAGAATTAGTGAAACCAACCAATAGAGGAGATGCTTCTGCACTGTAATGAATCCCAAACTGAACTGTACCTCGAACATAATGAAGTATTCTTTTAGCTGATTTCTAATGACTTTCATGTGGGTTTTGCAGAAACCGAGCAATAAGGCCAACAACAAAGGAAAGGTCAAGACGAGTATGGGTCAGATACATAATTTTTCCTACAAGTTGACGATATAAAGTAGCATCAACTTCAGGGGAATTACAAGTGAATGAAAGTTTGGCTCCACACTGAAAGGGAGAAGGGGTTGGCTTACAGTCTTCCTTGTGAAAATGGCGTAGATGATCACATGCATACTTGGATTGGGAAAGGGAAATACCTTCCTTGGATTGTAAGACTTGAAGACCAAGAAAACAATGCAAGTGTCCTAAGTCTGTCATTTCAAACTTCTTTTTAAGGCTGGACTTCACATGGTTTATAAGGTTGGGATCACTACCAGTAAGGATAAGATCATCAACATAAAGTACAAGAATGATAAGAGACTTGCCCACTTTCTTGGTGTAAACAGTATTGTCAAAATGACAACTAGAAAATCCAGTTTCTAAAAGAAAGCTATCCATTTTGGCTTACCAAGCTCGAGGGGCTTGCTTAAGACCATAAAGGGATTTCTTAAGCTGACATACAAGGCTGGAGTCTATTTGTATAAAGCCAGTAGGTTGTTCCATATAGATTTCTTCATGCAAGTCTCCATGCAAGAAGGCATATTTAACATCCATCTGATGGACTTCCCATTTGAAAGAGGTAGCAAGGGAAAGAACAAGGTGGATAGAGTTCATTTTGGCAACAGGGGAGAAGGTTTCAGTATAGTAAATGCCTTCAACTTGTGAAAAACCCTTAGCAATAAGACGAGCCTTATGTTTATCAACTTTTCCATCTGGTCCATACTTGGTTCTGTAAACCCATTTGCATGTAACAAGTTTTCATCCCTTTGGAAGTGGAACAAGATCCCATGTATCATTTGCCAATAATGAACGATATTCTTCATTCATAGTTGCGTCCCAATCTGGATGGCTTGGAGCTTCTGCAAAGGTGTCAGGATCATAATTAGCTGAAGCTTGAGTTAGTAAAGAATAAGCTTTATCGAACTGAGAACGTGTACGTCGCTGATCTATAGGATCACTGGCAAGAGCACCTGCTCAATCCCGAGTAGCAAGGACCCATTTTGGAAGCTGAGGGGCTGAAGGAGGATCCTGAGAAGGGGGGAGGATTGTCATCCTCGCTGTCATCAACTGAAGAAGAAATATTTTCAGAAGTAGAAGGGATAGAGAGAGGGGCACATCTGCCGAACTAGGCTCGTAGGCCGATATATTTTCAACAAACTTTACATCCCTTCTAATGATAACATTTTTGGACTTAAGTGGAATAAGTCTGTATCCTTTGACATCTTCAGAATATCCAATAAAAATACATTTTTCACTCTTCGGTTCTAAAGCTTTATGTTTCTCATCTAGAATATGGGCCCATGCTTCACTTCCAAAAACATGAAAGTGACTTACATTTGGTTTAATTGAGCTCCATGCTTCTTCCAGAGTGATATTCTTTAAAACCTTAGTACGAGTGCGATTTATTATGTAATTTTCACAGTTAATTGCTTCGGCCCAAAAATTAAGACTAGGTCCTTTAGGTTGAAGCATACAATTAGCCATTTCCTTTAAGGTTCGATTCTTCTTTTCAGTTACACCATTTTGTTGTGGAGTATATGGAACAGTATGTTGCATTTGAATTCCGTTCTCAATGAAAAAGTTGATGAATTTGTTGTTAACATATTCTTCGCCATTATCAGGTCTTAGCTTAAGAATTTGATGTCTAGATTGTTTTTCAACAAAGGCCTTAAAGGCTAAGAACATGTTAAATACTTCACTCTTGAGTTTTAAGAAGTACACCCAAGTGCGTCTAGAGAATCATCAATGAAATTTAAGAAATACTTGTAGCCAAAGAATGAAACAACTGGAAGTGGACCACATAAATCACTATGCACAAGCTGTAAAGGGGTTGAGGCATGCCAAGAGGCATGTTTTTCAAAACTATCCTGATGATGCTGTCCGAGTACACATCTGGAACAAACACCATCTCTGCAAGATACCATTGGAAGACCTGTCACCATATTTTCTTTACATAGATTCTTAAGGGAGCGATAGTTTAAGTGACCAAATCGCTCATGCCAAAGTTTGCACACTTCATCATTATGAGCAACAAATACCAAGGGAAGATTTGATGACCCAAAGTTGTTAAACTTATACAACCTTGTAGAATCATTAGCAATGCCAGTAGCTAAAATATGTCTAGGATCTCGTAGGTCCTTAATTACAACATCGTGAGGTGAAAATTCAACGATTTTACCTTCACCTGAATGAGTTATCTAATATATAGATAGAAGTTTGTAGGATAAGGTTGGAACACATAATACATCATTGAATTGACCATTGTCTATATGAAAAGTTCCAGTCCCTACAACACTAAGAGATCTATCATCACCAACATATATATTTTTGGTGTTATAATCATTCAAAGAAGAAAACATGGCTTTGTTTTTGGCCATGTGATAAGAAGCTCCAAAATCAATGAGCCACTCATGAGAATGAGAAGAAGAAGATACATTTAGTGCATATCTAGACCGAGATGTTTGACAACCACATGCAGAAAGTGCTATTCCTGAAGATTAAGTTGAAGTTTTTGAGTGCTCCAAATGGATGTTATGCTTCTTCATTGCTCCTTCCAAGGCTTCCATCTTCTTAAAGCATTTGGATTCTAAGTGGCCATCTAAATTACAAAAGTGGCAATGTCTATTAGTCTTCTTCCCTTTTGAAATGGCTTAGGACCCTTGTTTGGTTTAGGACCATTCTTTTTAGGATACAACTTCATAGGATTCTTTGAATTTGGTTGCTATTGGGCAGCTAAGGCTTTCTTAGAAGAGTTTCCAAGATTAAGAAGACCAAGATGTAAGAGTTTTTCTGGTTCTCTTATTAAAGAATCACAAAAGGCATCAAAGGAAGGGGAATTGTAGTCTTGTCCTTGAGAAATGAAGGCTTCTCTTGTAGAATGGAAGGTGGAAACAAACACAGAGTAGGCTGGTCCCAACTTAGTAAGAATGTAATAGATAAGGTTACCATCTTCTTTCTTAACCTTAACACCTTCCAAGAGAAGTCTAAGGGTCTTAAACTTGGACAAAAAATCTTCAATGGAAGAAAAATTATTAGGGTCCAATGTAAGCAACTCATTTTTGAGTTGATGGGCTCTAAGTTCATTTTTAATTCCAAAAACTTTAGTGATATGTTTCATTGCTTCATTAGGAGTATCAAGTTCTGCGATATAGAATCTAAGGTCTTGAGAAATAGACATCCCTATCAACCCATGTGCTTGATCTTGCCTATTTTCCCATTTGGATGCCTTATCTTCATCTTTCAGTTTGATTTCTTGGCCTGAGGCTATTCTGTAAAGACCTTTACTTCTAAGTAAATCCACAATGTAGGACCACCATTGGAAGCAGTTGGTGCTGTCAAGAATAACTTGTCCGGGAATTTCCATTTTAATAGAAACTTAAGATATAGATGCTAAAAGTAAGTGTTCCAATGGGAAGATCTCGAAAAATTAGACCGATTAAAAAAAAACGGCTCTGAAAAAAGCTTCTGGATGAAGAAGTTATGGATTTTTGAAGAAAAGTTGTTGAAGATGCTGACGAAGTGCGGGAATGTGCGGAAATGAATGATAATGTTATATTTAAAAAAAAAAAATCTACCCCCTTTCCAAAATTAATCTAATTAGCTCAACAAAAAGAAAGACTTGAACTCAAGACCTCTATTCTCATAAAGTAGCTTTGCACCAAGTGAGCTAGATTAAAAGGTAGGTAATTTTTGGAAAAGAGGAAGGGTTTTTTGTTTTTGTTTTGTTTTTAGTCGCTGAAGCTTTGGGGTGCATGCTTACTTGAAAAAGGTCTTTTTTGCCTACGAAAAAAAAACACAAAACCCAACATGGACATATTAAAAAACAAACCTTACGGCTTGAAGTTAGCTTTACTCAGAAACTAAATATTTTCCTCAATGTTTCTGATTTTCCGAGATCACACTAAGGGGCAGCGGAAAAGAGCATACGCATGAGAAAAATCCTTCATTTCTTTTTCTGATTTGCCCAGATCACACAGAGTCGCGGGGAAAAGAGCATACACAAAAATGAAAGATATAGATCCGGTAATAAAAAAAACAAAGAGCTAAATAAACTGAAATAAACAGAGAGAAAGAACTAAAAATTGCAAATAAACACTGTATACCTCAAGATCTTAAAAATGACGTAGCTAGAGCTACCGAAAACCTTTTCGCGTCAGACGAAAGGGGTTCCTTACTAGAAAAGATGCTCCTAACACAATAGAGCAGTCCTCTCGGCCCAAAAGCAGTTAGTAATGGTAGATCTAGGAAACGACAGTGGGATGCAATTTTACCGGCTTTAGATTTGGATCACCAACGGATGTAACCTTCAAATAGCTCTGATACCATGTAGGAATTTACAAGGTAAGTTCCTCAGACAGAACACCAAAGGACACCGCTCACAAGCAGATCACAGATCAATACACCAGTATTGTTGGCGTGGTTAAAACCCTCAAAGAGGGAAATAATCCATGACCTGAGCCAACACGACCATTTCAGGCAATTTATTAATAAAAGAATGAAAATTTGCATAAGCTTCTCTCATGAACGGTTACCCTACAAATGACCCTCCATGCTCTTTAAATATAGATCATGGACCAATCGGGTGTTAAGCCACGGATCAAGTGTCGGTAATACCGAGGAGAGAATGAATCGTCAGATCACTACATATCGTGACTGTCGGATTGTAAGTTACAAAAGTACATATTAAAGAAACACACTTTACCTAACTCTACACTAGACCAAGTTATACTTAACTATTTCCTATGTGTTGAAATATCCTAACAGTAGAAGAAAGTCGGAGGTCAAGCCGACAATGAGGTTACGCATAACTATACACAGATATTTCTTTTGTGGCTCCTACTGAAACCAAGTCGGAGGTTGGTCCCGACTATGAGATCGGAGGTCGACATTGTGGTTTGAATGGTCTCTCCAAACACTCATGACTACTGACACTCCCTGACCAATTCGACTCCAACTTCAATACTTCATTTTTTTCTTTAATGAATGGGATAACAGGGTCCCACCTTTTACACATTTTATCTTATAAGTATAATTTATTCAATTTATTTTTTTGTTGATAAAGAATAAATTAATTTTATCGAATAATATGTAATATGAAAAAAAACAAAACAATAAACTATAAAGAGGCCAATTATACATATATGTTTCTTTTGTGGGCCCTGCTAGAAGAAATTCGGTGGTCGGGCTGGCTATGAGATCAGAGGTCGGCATTGTCTTTTGGACGATGCTATGACATTCCACGACCAATTAGCCTCCTTGTAAACACGCCCAACTCTATGTACATGTTTTTTTGTGGTCCCTACTAAAAGCTAGTCGAAAGACGGGTCCGAATATGAGGTCAGAAGTCAGACTTATCATTTGAATGGTCTCTCTGGACACTCCCGACTATTGACAGTCCCCGACCAAATCGACTCCATCTACAATACTGCATGGAAGCATCATAAATCAATTTTATTTTAAATTTGAAAAATATTTATTTAAATTACAATTTTAGACAATGGATTCTAAAATATTAAGTTTATACATATAGTTTTAAAATATTTAAAATACAATTTTGTCAATTTATATTAAAACTACAACTTTGTAGTGTATTTAACTTTTGGTTTCTAGTACATTTTATATGAAGATCTTTTTCACTGGTTTGTTGACCATGTTCTTCTTTGTTTTTATTTTTTATTTTGTTATTTTGTTTTGTTTTTGGGTCCTAATTATTTTTAATTGTGGCAAGTGACTAAATTGTTAAGTTTTATTGATTTTACTTAAAATTGTGGATGACTGCAAAATGAATTAAAGTTTCAGTGAATGTTTTGATTATTTTGACTAATCTTTATAAAAGTAAAAGGGACTTTGTTAAAGTCATGTTAATGTGAATTTTAATTTTAATTTAATTTTATTCATATATTTTTTAAATTAGATATTTGGAATATTAAGTAACTAATTAAATTTAAATTAATTAAATTTATGATAATATATATATTTTTTTCCGAAGAAAGCGAGCGCGTAATTTTCATTAATTCAGAATTGCAGAAAATTACATGTTGTAGATGCAGTAGCATATGCTGTAGTGTGGGTATACCACTTACAAAAACCAATACTTCAGGGAAGTATGCAGATAGGCCCTCAGACAGGGCAACCAGAAAGAGGGTATGTAAACCCCAACAGGAGTGAAACCCTACCCATACAAGCTAATAAACAGAAAATAAAAACAGTAAATACGATAGCTCCTTCGAAAGGCAATACAGGAGTATACTCCTGCCCAACGAAGCTAAAATAAACAGCTAAAAACTATGGCTCCTGTGGAGAGCGCAGTAGATCGAAAAGCCGCCAAGAAGAGGCACGAAATAGAAAGGAGCAGCCAAGGTAGCCACACCCCCCACCCCCTCAACTCTCCATCTGTGACTGAGGAAGGTACCGCCCAAAAATCCAAAGAAACCATAAGAAAAAACCCACCAGAAACAGCCATTGAAGAGACGGCACGAATCGGTGCAGAGATAGACTCCACACCACAGATCCCTCAACGCACCCAATGACTGCCAAGGTAAGCCAGCAAAGAACCAAAAAAAGAAAACCACACCTCAGCAAGGGAACCCATCAGGGCTCAACCAGAGCAGAGGCGTTCGGGTCTGGGGGCAGAGGCGGCTAGGGCAGCCACCTCGCCCCCACGAGGCCAAACGAAGCCCCCGCCTCCTCACCACGGCTCAGAAAAAACTGGGACGGATCACCAAAATCAGAGCCGGAGTAGAGCCGATAACCGCCGGAAACCAGAAGAGGTCGGACGCACTCCGCAGCCTCCCCAAGCAGAGCACAAGGCGGCGGAGCCCTGTCTATGAAGAAGCTGAGCAGGCACTCCAAAACTGGGACGACAGACGAAAATATTATATCAAATCCTCGCAGAGGAAAGCTCGCCGCAAGGGAAGAGGGCCGCCGGTTAGAAAGGAAACAGAGGCCGGAAACCGCACCCCCGGCAACCGGATCCAATGAACAGCAAAACCCCAGCCGACGAAGCAACCTTGCCGCACGACGGGATGGAGCACCAAGGTAAGGTGGATGGGCGGTCTGAAAGCCCCACCCGAGGCAGGCCCTGCCGCCGCAGGCGCGAACAGCAGCTCAGAGCCGAGTAACCCTAGCAGCAACCTCGTGAGAGCTAAAACTTTTCCGTTATGATATATATATATATATATATATATATATATATATATATATATATATATATATATATATATATATATCATCATAAATTTCAATAGTGTTGTATTCTTTTAATTGTTTACATAATGCTAAAATGTTTTATTATCAAATTTTATTGTTTTTATATATAAATAAATAGAGTATTAAGTTGTTTTATATTTGCTTATTTTAAATTCCATGGATGTTAAAATTGCTTATTCAGCTAGTATTCTTGGACATCATTGTGATGTTGTGTCATTTATATTGGATTTAAGGAAATGTAAATAAACATGAAAATTGCAATAATTTTATAGTTAATAAATACATTGTCTTGTATTGTATTATATATATATATATATAAAATACATTGTCTTGTCTTGTATTATATATATATATATATATATATATAATACATTGTCTTGTCTTGTCTTGTATTATATATATATATATATATATATATATATATATATTACTTAATTATTATTATTATTATTTAGTGATGTATAGTTAGAAACATGTTATTATTTTTATTAGTGGTTTTTGTAAATCATGATGCATTGCTTGATATTCAATGAACATATGTTATTGGAAAAAAAAAGAAGATTGATTTGAGCAATAAAAATATAGAGTCATGGATACAAATTGCTAATATAAATTATTCTATCTAGGTGTTTTATGTAAATAGATCATGCATTGGTTTAATGCCTTCATAATGTTTATGATGGACCTTTGAAATATATATTTTTAGGATTTGATAAAGTAATTGCCATATTAGCTAAGAAATATTTGACTCTGCATGTGCTTTTTATTTTATAGGTATGGGATTGTAATGATTAGGATGTTCTAGACATTTGTGCAATTTTGAATTTGCTCTAAATTTTAAAGTGTTGAATACTTTTATCTAGACATGGCAATATCCAAAACTTGACATATTTTTTAGAAATTTTAAATGAACTTTATTGTTGTCCATTAATTTGGGATTAAATTACACGTTATTTATGGCTAGATTGCAAGTTAAACTTTTAAATATTTTTTGAATTGTGGAATAATATTAATTTTTATGTAGCAAGTATGTTTTTTTCTTTTCAAAACAAGTGGAATGCAATAAAAATACAAATGGGGACTAGAAGGAATTAAAGAAAGTTACAAACTTTGTTATTTGCAATTGTGGTGTTTAATAGTATTTAATGTTTAAACACTTAAATACAATAATAAAGGTTTTCAAATACTTTTAGATACTTGGATTTTATTTTTTGGCCAATTGGCATTTGGTATGATTTGAAGTACAATGTCTAATTTGCGTACAATTGAACACCTTTGACTAATGAAATTAGATTTTGGAACACTTTTTCCTGGTATTATTTATTGTAGTTGATACTAACAAGCCTTTAAAGAGAAGTATTATTTACATTATAGAATCATTATTTGACTTGATGATATATTGGATTCAGGTGATGTCTACTAGTTTGGGTGGAATCTGTTATAGAACAGTGCTATGCAATTGAGAATGATTTTGAGTCATGGAATGTGTAGTTGTGGAATTGTCAAAGTTGTTGCAACAACTTATAAAAGAGGAGATTGATAATAAAAAATTACATTCAACAAAGAAATCAAATAAGAGGAAAAACAATGAGCGGTTGGAATGCAATTTCCATGGTAGGTGGATAAGTTGCAATTTTAATTTGTGCAAATGTTTGTGCTGTTGCATGCAATATCTTTGTTCCAATCCAGAGAACAGTGAATGGCTTTCAAAGGCCAACATGCAACAATTTTTTTGTGTGCGATTTAGATGTTAAATTTGTTGATTCACTGTCTCAAATGAAAAAGAATTTTTATAGCTTGTAATGCTAAAGTCAATAGATATTAAATGCACCCCTAAATCTCATAGTCATTTTTGTTGTGTATGTCTACTTGGAATCTGTATTCCAAGATGAGTGGCTATGGAAGCTTAAATTATTGCATTTCTAGACAATTTTGGTGCAATATGTTTTGCTCAAATTGACACATTTACTAAAGTACATATGCAATTTAATGTAGTTATAAAACTATGATTAATATTGAGTGATGGTTTTTATTTGCAATTACTCTAGTCATGTGTGGCTAGAATGTTATTTGTTATTTATGGCATAGTAGATAATGCTTTCAATGTCTAGCAAACAATATGATAGAAAGTTAGCCTGCCCACCTTGGTTTGCAATTTAATGTAGTTATAGTGCTATGATTTTTTGTTTGTGCTTTCTTTATTTACCTGTCACTAGAATGTTGTTTATTGCTTATGACATAATATGTAATGATTTCAGTTGCTAGTAAACAATATGATACAAAATCACATTACCCATTGTTGGCCATTGTTAGTTGCAGAAAATGGATTAAACACACACACACACACATATTTGCTCTGGTAGCATTGTTAATTTGTCTTTGTACGTAGCTTGCATAAATTCATGGATGCGGTGCTATTAATATGGTGGTGCGTTGCATACATTGTTGGCAATTCTCATGTAGTCTCATTTTAAGTATGTCAATCTCTTAATGATCAGTGTGTGATCACAAATACATTTGAACTATGTATAGGCTATGCATGAACACAAAGTATATAGAACTGGTGTAATTAATTTTATTGTCTCATAAATCATAGAGAGACAATTTAGATAAAAGAATTCTAAAATCACATGTATAACAGAAAAACTAGATTTTTTATGGCAAAAAAAAGTTGCATAGGTATTTTTCGAAAAAACAATAATGTGTGGTGTGTTTTATTGATCAAAATGCTTACAATTTTTCTTTGGTACTTCTTGCTACATAGAAATATCAATTATTATTTTTTCTAGTTTTCAGTTTTTCCATTAACTCCATGCATTGTTTTTTGTCTACCAATTATGCATGGGTTTTGTTCTTGCATATGCACACACTAGCTATGGGACTTTGTCCAAATGTTATGATGTGAATATGTAAAAAAACTACGATGTTCATGTGTTGGCCATAGGTATGCTCAAACAATTGGAGCTATATCCATTTGCACCAAGTCTTAAAAAACAAATATCACACTATGCTAGGAAGCTAAATACTTTACATTTTATTTCTTATCATAATGTCTTTATAATGCAACAATAGGTTAATAACTTAGACATGGTGCAATGATAGCTTTATAGTAATAAGCATTTGAATATGTTTATTATTTCAATAAGCTTATGAATATGATAATTGTTTTAAGTAGTTTTATGCTTATTATCTTGAATTAGAGTTGTTTATTATAGAAAGCTATATTGTAATTTGTTTTTGAAGCTAATAATTGGATTATATTTGATTTGTAGATTTTGAAATGAATTTACAGTAATTGTCAATTTTTCTTTATGGAATTTTGGAAATTAAATATTGTGTTTTGAAATTTGTGAAAATGAATAATGATTTTGCTGCTATTATTTTAAATTGCATAAATGCCTTTAGTTTTAAATTATGTTTCAATTACAAAAATATGCAATCTTCAAGGTTCCTTATGGTGTCCTTATGGAAATTTCATCTATTCTTTTGCACAGTACGAGGTACTCATTTTCGGAGTATTGTGGAACAAAAAAACAGGGAGAGAAGATAATCACAAAGACAATGTAGACTAGATAATATATGAGGTCTAAACATTTCATGGTATCATATGTGCTGATTGGAAATTCAATGCAATCCATGCTCTTAATGCTATAGATCATTGTCACATTTGGACAATTTGTCAGTTTGTCTCAATATACTTTATGGAAATGAAAAATAGTTTTGTGTTGAAAGGATCAAAATTGCAAGAAATTGATCACAAGTTATATAGATTCTTTTTTTGTGTAAGTCAGAATTTTGTATTAAAAGGAAAATATGATACAGGTTGGCTGCGAATGCAACCAACTGGCCGCTGAACAGCAGGCCTAGCGTCCGAAGACAAAAGAGAATGGGCAGCCCACCACGCAGGGCGGCAAAGACCAAAAGACCTGAGAAGAGATGCTGGGAAACAAGAAGGATCTGTTACAGATCCTTGCAAACACAAGGGGTAGTCGGAAAGGAAAGAAAACCACCTCGACTCCCAGGAGAAGAAAGGAAGAAACCAGAGCTGAACAGAAAGAAACTAAAAGAAGAGGGACAAGCGTGCAAAACCAAAGAATTCACACAGCGAGGGTAGAATCATTTGGTCGACCTTTTTTCCCTTTCTTTTTACCGACATTGACCCAACCAGTTGGACAGAGTTGGTCAAGAACGTCTTGTATACTGAGTTGGGCTGGAGGCGAAAGCTCCTTGTCTGAATCCGAAGGAGAAGACTCATGAGTTCGTTTCTGAGAAATGGGAGGGACTCTTGCTACCTCGAGATGCACTGAAGGAGAAACCTGTTCTGGCATTTCGTCCATGACTTCCTCATCTTCCTCCTCGACCTCTTCATCTGAGCTGGAAATGGCATGAATAGGGGGAGTATCCCCAGGTTTCCAGCTCTTGGATTTGGGCTTGGATTTGGCTTTCTTTTTATGGAAAGGCATTGAGGGACACGAGCTTTGAAGGTGCCCTGTGAGATGACAAAATCGGCATCGAAAAGCTGTATTCTCGAAATCCAGAGGTTGAGTCCAATGGAAGTCACCTCTCTTGAGAATGATCTGATCAGGAAGTCCTTTGCTTATGTCTATTTCTGCGCAGATTCTGGCGTAGGTATAAATTCCTTTTAGCTCTCTTGAGGGATCTGTGTTGAGGAAGCGACCTAAGGAGTTGCCGATCGCTTCAGAAACAACAGAGTTCCATAAATGCGCCGGAAGGTTAGGAAGTCTAACCCAGATCGGGAGTTTGGTGATGACTGCTGTGGAAGGATCGAACTCTGGGAACCACGGAGTGAGGAACAGACCCGCAGAATTCCAAAACCAAGGGCCTTCAGTTAAGACTCTGTGGTAATCGGCACTGTTATCAAACAGTGTTATAAAGAAGCCTTTAGAGCATAAAATAACCTTGCAATTTTTGGTCCAATTAGCATGAATCCAATTGTACAGATCAGCTGTACTAGGCCAAAGACCATTGAACCTGCAAATGATGCCAAACTCTGCAAACAACTGGTGTTGCTTTTCCAACAGGGGATGTGATATTTCAATGGTAGGGGTATCCTCCAGCTTGTCCACTAAGAAGGGTTTGGGAACTTGAGCAGGAGGAGCTCTTTCCTTTGGCTTCTGAGAATGGACAGCATCTTTATAGGAAAAGGCTGCAGCTGAAGAAGATTGACCAGCAGCTCCCCCTCTCAGACGCAGGGATAGGGTAACAGATGCATTTATTTGAATATTATAACAAGACAGGGGACATGTATCCTCCAGTTGTTTACCTTCATAAATGAGACGCTGAAACCTTGTAGGAATCCCCGCCTTATTTTCCAGGAGTAGCTTGAGGTGCTGCACCAGATCTGAAGATCTCACCCATTGCAGCATTGTCTTGCCGGAAATAAGTACAATCAGAACCTGGAATGGTTCTGAAATTTCTGTTCTCTGCGGGCTACTGTGACCCTGATAGCCAGGAAGACTTGAATGCACGCATCTATCAGTGCATTCCGTTTGAGCTGAAACAGAGACCAGGGCCCTGTTTGGGAGAAAGTCTCGAAGTGGCATTTCGTCAAACAGATGCCTCGCATCCTCCTTGGTTCCGACAATGACCTTGGGCATAAAGGAGACCCTCTTGGCATGGATTGCATACAGGTTGGTATCCTCAAACAGACCAACCAGATATGCCTCCTCCGCTTCTTGCAGTGCAGCAACTACTGACGACTGCAACCTCAAATCCATCTTGAAAACCTGGGCGAGCTTCCTCACCCATCGCTGGAAGGGCAACTTCTGCATTAGCAGCTCGGTTCTCTTCTGGTGCTTTCATGTTTCGCGAAGGGCAACAGTGCAAGGCTTGAAACTGTGGGGCTTTCTCACTCCTCCCATCGTCGGGGCAGACTTCCGAGCCGCCTTGGTAGCCAGTTGCTTCCTCGGCGCCTTCCCGCCTGTGGAGTTACGAGCTATACGCTTTGTTCTCGCCTTCTCCTCACAAAAAATAACTTGCTTCTTTAAACAGCCTTCAGGTGCTGGAAGCTCCACGACATTTACCACGGCAGAGGGCTGCTCCGCTTCGGCCAGGGCGGGGCACGAAACCTGGACTTCTTCCGCTGTGCTCGCCATTTTCAGATCACAAGTTATATAGATTCAATCTACATAGATTAGAGCATTTATTCATCCCGATGAATATTTATTTGACTCATTTGTTGTTCTTCTTCACTTTTGCTATAGTTTAGTTGAAATACAACATGGAATTGTAAACCACTTTCGACATTGCCTGTCTCATGGACATGATGTTGCTTTGCATTCATTGCATACAAAATTGACTCTTGAATACCTTCGGGATCTTCATCATGTTAATGATCTTGAAATGTACTTGAAAGGATTGTCTACACCTTCTTTTATTTATGTTAAAACTACAATTAGCTTATGGGGGAATGCATTTTGTATCAAATGGTTCTCCAAGTGGTTGTCAGTTCTAGTCAATGTTTGGTTATTTACAAATGGCCAAGCATATCTACGGTTCAATTCAGACATTCATGGCTATCAATATAATATTTTGCTACATAATCAAAATCCCGCATGTGGAAATTTTGAACCACTGTTGCTACAAAGCAAATAGATAGTGCAACTTCAATAAATAGAATGATTGGCCCATACCAATTCTCACATGGACAATTTGACATATTGCTAGTTGAGCAAATGTTATTTGAACAAGGCTTCATGATCTATCGACAAAATTTTGATGACTGTCATGACTCTTTGTTTGAGTCTATTTGCACACTTGCACCATGGTTTGATATGTCTAATATAATAAAAATAATTGCACAATTTTTTTACAATTGTTTCATTTGCAATGATGATAGAGCTATCAATTGCTTACAACAACACCTGAGTGCTAAAAACATTGAACAAGAGAAATGTATCAATGATTGGCAAGCTTATATTATAAATTTATCAATGCCATATGCATATGGACATATAGAGGGAAAAGGTTTTGCAATAAAATGGATATGTGAACTCCTTGATGTTAACATATATATCTGGAATATAGAAACAAAAGATATTTCCTTGAGATTCTATTCATCAAAAACTTTCTCCAAAGTCATGTACCTTATGCATGTACCAATATCTACAACACATGCACATTTCCATGCAATTCTGGAAATTCAGAATGTTGAGAATATTAGTGACATTGACAATTCACCACAAATGCTCCAAGGAATCTCAGAAAGAGATAACTGCAAGCCGACCTCAAGTGTACCTTGTAGATATCTTGTTAGCAAAGAATCTAGGTTTACTAGATGTTCTACTCAATTAAAGCATTTGTCAATTGACAACATAATACCAAAAAAAAGAAAATTTGTTGTGTATAAGAGGATTCCACATCATCAAATAAGGACAATAATCATTTTTCGATGGAGACACAAAAAATAAAGAAGTCTCTACTTCTTTTTCCAATGCCTATAATAAGTGGTACACTCACTTACATCAATTGAAATCTGTAATACGAGCATAGGGTGCTATAATACTTAACCCAAAAGCAACATGTAAAGTCAAATAAAGCAATTGAGGCATATTTGCAATCAATCCAAGACACACCTACATATGCATGTTGCATTTGTGATAGACTGTCCTTTGTAAACGACATGCAATCTATTAACAAAGACATATTATATACTATTTGCTATCTAATGCTTGCTTCAGATTTCAAAACCATTAAACTCAATGAACGAATATGCAAATATTGTAACAATGCATTACTCAATGAAAAAGTCCCTACATTTGCATCACCTCTTTACATTCAACGAAATGAAAAATTGTTGTCTGTTGCACAATTGACATATTTGGAACAGAGGTTAGTGGCACCAAGGATAACTTTTGCACAAATAAGACAACTTGGCTACAAAACATCACAAATTAGATTAACAGGAACAATCATGTGTTCCTTCTAGTCTAGATAGAATTTAGAGAGCATTGCCTAGAGATATTGATGACAATATGCTAAAAAGAAATTTGGAATACAAGAATGCCTATTTGTTTGAAAATATTCAACCCAAGAAAGTGATGTGTGCATTACATGACTTGTGCAACGCATCTCTATACAAGAGTGAACAAATAGTAATCGACTATAAATGGAAAAAGCATTTTGATCAAAGTAGACAAGATCATCATAACGATAGTCTAAAAATGAAGGAACTAGACTCACCAAATGCAGATAATGATCTAGAGAAAGAAATTGAAACACTTGTACATGGTTATTCAGAGGCCCACCTTATCCATTATCTTGATACAAGAATAATATATATTGCACCTTTTGAATGGTTTCCTCCCTTAGGAAATTTTCAAGACAAATTATCTGAAGAACTGAACTTTTTGACATTGTTCTTTGGATCAAGTCACCCTATTGATGTTATCAATCACTTTTCGTATAAAAAAATGCATTATGGGAACTATTGTACATGTCTGGTGTTATAGACATTTTTGTGCCTTACAGCATAGAGCATGAAATGTCAATAATATGAGGGATCCAAAGTCCCTAAACATGTTGTTCCTACCCCTAGAGGAACAAGGTCAGCAAACCACAGCACTTCAGATCAGTTCTCCACTGAAAAACACTCAAAAACAGGTCAATTTTGGATCAAAGCAGCTGCTCCACTGAGCATCTGCGCTGAATGTCAACTGCTCCATGGTGTACCTGCGCTGAATGTCAACTTCATCAAAGGCTACCTGCGCTGAGCGAGTTTGGACATGTGGAGGAATCTTTCCTCAATGTGTCAGTGCCCAGGAAGCTTCCAAATTGACACTTGGATCAGAAGATTCGCCTAATGATGAGTAAAGAGGTTCTAAAACTCCAAGTGGAAGGTAGAATCTCCGAGTGGACTCAAGAACTAAAGAACAACTGGGGTTGAAGAGGACAACAGTCACACATCAAGCTGACTTATCTTCACTCCAAAACTCTATATAAGGATCTCATCCCATGGGATCTAGAGGCCGGAATTTTGTGCAAAGAATTGCTGTTGGTTTACAGTTGAGAGTATTGGGTGATTGCTTGAGGGAGGTGAAGAGGAGATTTCTTTCCGTCGGGAAGGTGATGCTGGATTGGACCTCTTATGGTTGTATCACCGCCTGAACCTTACTTTCTTCCATTAATAAAGCATTTGAGGTTCTTCTATTCGCATGTGTTTCAATGATGTGTTGTCTTACTTGCGTATTTGATTTATGCTAATCCTTGAATCAATTATGAATGTATGCTTCTTGTAGTTCCCTTTTCTCGTCTTGTCTGCAGGATCTTGTGTAGCTGGGCCCGTGAGAAGACAAGGAGCTGGGAGCAAGCGGCAAAGAGAGAAGATTGGATCGACCATTTGCGCAAGACATCGGTAAGTGGATCTCTTCCTTTCCTCTTTTGCATGTCATAAAGAAGTAATCTTAGATAGCTTTGCTTTGACTGTTGCTAAGGAACTATCACCCTTAGAGTGGGATAGGGTCATTCCGTGTTGGATACTTTTCCGCACAACAGACTGGCGACTCGACTGGGGAGCGTGTCTTGTTGGTAGCTTGTGTTTCTTGCTATTCATTTCCTAAACAAAGGGAGTACCAAATCGAACTGCATTCGAATCTTTCGAAGGCAAAGTAGAGGGCAGCTACTCTAGCTCAGTTCTGGGCATGTTTATGATTTGAAGAGCTGATCCACAAGGACTCTTATTAGCTCTTTGTGATAGTGTTCATCTTCTTTTAATCATCCTCTAGTGTATACTTGACTGATAGCCTCTGATTTGGCCAAAAACCATTGATTTTTGAGCAATCTGTGACCCGGAACCAAAGAGAGACGAGAGTTTTCTCTTCAGTGCAGCTGCAGTGAAGGCTACCTGCGCTGCAACGCAGGTCCCGAAGGGGCTACCTGCGCTGAATGTCAAACTGACAGTGTCCTACCTGCGCTGAACCAGTTTTGCATTGTGCAACTGGGGTTCCCTGCTTTCTGTTGCCCAGTTTTCAGTATTGTTTTTGCAGCCTGTTGTCAACCTGTATACCCATCTGAAACTACCTTTCTTTGCCATCATTCTGCCTCAGTTGTGTGAAGAAACCGTGATTGTTCTTATTGTATTTCTTACTTTCATTCACAGTTTCCCATAGCAAAAGTGAACTAGTCTTGCTATGGCCTCCTAGATCTAGACCTGTGATAAAGTGTCTTTGTGATTCTGAGAGCTAGTTTATTGCTGTTCATAGCTACTTGAGCATTTGCTTTCGTTATATGGTTCGAATTTCAATATTTCTTGTGTTGAAACGAGTGAATCTTAAGGTGATCTTTTGATTATTGGACAAAAACTTGTTTGCTTTTCGCTTGAAATTGAATTCGAAATCATACAACAAATTTCTTTTTGTAATACATCAACATTAAGGAAGAAGAAAAGAAATACTTGCATTGTGCATGTGCATTTTGACAGTTTGCATGTCGACTTAGGAAAAGTGCATCAGTGTGTGCTCTATGATCTGTTTGAAAAGATGATGTCTTTCTTTTCCATCAGTAGTTAAGATTTTCATAAGTTGAAAGGATTGAAAAAGCTTGCTTATCATTCTTAGACTGCATTTAGGAGTTGTATCATACATCACGTGGTGATCCATAAAGGCAAACTGCTAAGCAAGATCAACCTAAAATGAACTGAATTTACATAACAACGCTTTGAAACATAACGAAACATAGTAGAGGTCTAGGTAGAGACGTGTTCCGGCGTCGTTAAACATAGTGACTGTCGATCTCTACGAAGGTGGGTGATTCCTCCTGAGGGACGATAGCACTAATACGGACTTGTGCTCCCGCGTACCATCGCGTATATTGGGAGACCCCTATAGGAACAAAGCCTTTATCCATAGGAAGCCGTGTCGGCCGCCTTACTGATCGTGATGCAGTGAACACAGCATTCACGAAGATCGACCACTCGTACCGTAAAACGTATTCTGTGGTTTCGCAAAAGGTTTGGCACACCCTCTGCCTAGAACTCCAGAGTAGTTTCTTTTGGCCTTTTTCAAACTCTATAACTGAAAAAGTCCACCCGAGCATTTGTCACTTCGGGCTCGTTAATACATCGAAGGAGACTAGAGTCATCTTTAGCTTTTTCTCGACTCTTAAAAAGTGAAAAAGCAAGTTGTGTCTAAAGCGTCGTCATATAAAATTCATTCTAAACGGAACATAATCACCCCTTATTCCTGCGTTGATCTTGAGGTTGAGAACATGGAACACACCAACCAAGGGATTCCACATGATGGGAACCCTAGCCCTTTCTCCTCTTGGGGAGAAGTTGGTGCGCCCCACATGGCCACGTTGTCGCTTCCAGGACTGACAATTGGCCTGCCAGTTTGGCTATTCTCAACCACTGTAGTTCAGACCACCACGGTTCCTGAACAGTCGAGTCAACAGTTAGACCAGTCTAGAGCTGCCCTCCAGCCTTCCGCTTCTTATAGATCTTCCTCCGATCCTTCCTCTTCGAAGGGTCGAGCCGCCGAAAGCCGAGCTCCCATAGAGAAGAAGAAGGATTCCGATCCTTCCTCTTCGAAGGGTTGAGCCGCCGAAAGCCGAGCTCCCATAGAGAAGAAAAAGGAGAAGAAGAAGAAAGAAAAGAAGCAGAAGGAGCCAAAGGCGGCTGGGGGCAAGCGAAAGACATCTAACCAAAATCCACACATAGCACAGACTGGGCCTAAGGCGCCATGTGTCATATGTAAAGGAGACCACTTCCACCGTGATTGTCCCAGTATTCCCTGGATACTAAGGGACTGGTCCCCTCGTTTGCACTGTTCGGAGGCATCAACCTCTGACAGCCAGGTTGAATGCTTACCGTCGACCAGCGAAAGTGAAGGTCCAAGACAACGAAGGGGAATGAGATTCCCCTGCGAACTGTGTGAAGGCAATCACACCCTCTGCCGTTGTCCCTTTTTAGACGAAGCAAAGAGAGTTTTGGAAGATCAACCGGTTGCGCCGTTGCTACTTCCTCCTGGATACCAAAAACTCGCGCCAAGTCCTTCGTTGGTCGAAAATACAGCTGCCCCGCTCATAGGGCCAGCTGAAGCGTCAGTCACTGAAAATGAACCCACTGAATCCGGACCGGACGAAAGTCCAAAGGTCAAAACAGCAGTTGACCCGGTTCTCCCTTCAGAAGTTTCGTCTTCAAATAACACAGTCACTAAGGATTCATCTTCAGCTGACACCCTCACCGAAGAGAGTAAGGATGACACCATCCAGATTCTTTTCATCAACATCGATTCTGATGAACATCAGGACAATGTTCCCCCTCCTTTATCGCAGGAAGGAGCATCGTCAGGATCATATCCGGCCGTATATTCGGTCCCACCACCAAGCAACCTGGTTGTGTCCTTTGATTGGAACCAACTAGGCAGACCCCGGTTACCAGCCAGTATACCATTCAGAATTATAGTCCAAATATACAAAATGGTGATGGCTGGAACTATCGTTGATGAAGGGGCATCTGTGAGTATCCTATCCTCTACTGCTTAGAAAGCACTGAGTTGCCCGGCGCTTTTGCCTGAGATAAGGAATCTCTCGGGTTTCGATAGGGGAACCAGTCGACCATTAGGGATTCTACCTAATGTGCCTATTACCTTGAAAGGGAAGGCTGTCAAGATGAACTTGATGGTCTTCCAAGGACCCTTGGATTATAACCTACTCCTTGGACGAGACTACATATATTGCATGGAAGCAATAGTCTCCTCACTCTTTCGAATAATGTGTTTTCCACACGAAGGAAGAATGGTCAAGCTCGTAGACCAACTTTCATTTCCGGGATCACACATCGCAAATAGTCACATACCTATCCTGAATGGTCTATTCAATCAAGAAAGGTCTCCACCTCCGGTTCTTCTTCCTGATGAGTGCGAGTGATTCGGGAAAGTAGGGCCGGAACCCAGGGGGCATGCATCCTGGTCTGTTGGGGTCAGAGAAAACCTTGGGTGTAAAGTAGAATTTCCGCGAGAGAATATGACTAGTCCGTACCCCGTCCCCTCCTTCATCTTTGTAAGAGTAAGAGCCGGCAAGAGAGTCCGGCTCTCATGAGGAAGAAGGGGCAGTTAGGAAGTGGGGTTGTTCTGGAAAAAGATTCTTTTGTTAAAGTTATGTGGGAGGACGGGGGCCCGTTACTCACCCTTGTCTATCTTAGGTAGGCATCGCCGAAGAAAGTTTCTGTTTGAAAGGATTAGCAGAACAATCTTTGGGTAACCTGAAAGAGGTAAGCCTCACCCGTTGAAAACAAGGGTTTTTAAACAGAAAAGTAGGGGCGACCTTGAAATTAGACTTTATACCTGGGGGCATGCAAACCTCTTGGAATACAAGCACGGGCGGCTTTTTAGTTTTTAGGTAGGTCTAACCCCTCTAACTCGTAGGATAAGCCGATACCCAGCTTGCATGAAGAGAGGATATGGAGCAAAGCATAGCGAGATGAAGCTCCTTAAAAAATAGCGAGCAATCTACCAGGAGACCTTCCTACTTTATGACTGGTAAAAACGAGCAGTTTTGGCAAAGTTCATGCTCGTTAAAAAATAAATGCAAAACCGAGCAGTTTTAGCAAGAGTTCATGCTCGTTAAAAAATAAATGCACATGTGAGCAAGCTTCCCCCAGAGTTCAAGCTCATCAAGAAAAAATGAACCGGTAAATAACCATTTGAGACCGTAAATTCATCAGCCATAAAAGCCTTGGTCGTGTTTGTGCACCGTCACCTCCACTTTTCATTTGGCCGATCATTCACATCCACTTGATTGTTTACCTATTTTGAGGAACAGCTGCGAAGAGTGATTTCACCTAGCCATCCTTATGACACTGCCGTGATTGGAAAATTCCAACCTGTACCTGGAATCTGCTGCTATCCCTGTTTATCACTCGTTCATCAAAATACGAGTCTTCTTTGAGCTCTTTTCACTGACTCGTAAAAAATGAAAAGTTTGCCGAGTTTTGGCCTTCCAGCTCGTTAAAAGGACCGGAAGAGCTATCCCTCCTCTAGATTTTAATCTTTTTGGACCTGAGGGATTATTGCACAAAAAGATCGAGCGCTTGTCTAGTTCGGCTCGATAAAGCTATCGAACATTCATCCCTTCTGTATTGTTTTATACTTTTTCGGACTTAAGGGATTAGATGACGAAAAAGGACCTTTGGAGTTAACTTTATGTACCCTTTTTAGACTCTCTAAAAATGAAAAGGACCGAGTTGTCTTTGTCGCTGGGCTCGTTAAAAATATTGAATAGCGACAAACTTGTCTTTAGACGAGAACGAGTTTCCCTATCGCTAGGCTCGTTAAAACATAGCGATGGGCTTGCCCGAAGGGCAGGTTATAGAACAAGCATATGTTATCCTCCTCAAGCTTGACAAAAATAAAGAGGTACTGGTCAGAAATGACTGGGGAAAAATTGGGAGAACCTCAAAGCTTGATGGTAGCAAGTCGCTCTTGAACATGACACTTTTGCCTCCGTAAAAACATCGGGTTGGGTTGTTTTCATTCACCGGTCCCTTCACCATGGTCTCGCCATACCATCCACATTTGGGGTAATGCTACCGATCCATCACATCAGTGTCGTTATATGTTCAAGAGATGTCATTCAGAGAGTGTCAACCGGGTCCCATCCACTGCCATACATCATCTTTCATCCTTTCATGACCGCCACCCTGAATCATATTTCACAGATCGTTTTCACCATCATCACAATTACTAGCTCCGTCCGTGTCACTGATGTTGGATTCATTAAGGCCCTCCTTTGACAGATCGCTTCTTGTCGACATCAGCTCATTATCCAAGAAGTTGATCTAGGAACACCCCCTCAGTACTTTGAAGCTTGCATGCCTCAATGGCAAGTTTCTCACTTCCGGCGACAGGTATACATTAATGACCTTCGACCGGGAGACTTTGCGTGGTGTTCGACGCCAAATCCTATATTCATGCCACGTGAATTGTGCTGTAGTACCTTGAGGGTCATCATCATTATCGGTGATTCCTCTCGCACTTGTTAACAGTTTACATTATTGACTGGTAATCAAGCGATGTCTTTCCATGTTCGACTCCAGGAAATTCTCACATGGATCGACCTGTACTTAGAGTGAAGATCGGACAAGTTTGAAGACCCCGGATCTAGTTTCATCCATCCGGGCTGCGATATATATTCAGGAGATAAAGACATAGACATGTGCAACAGATGACCATCCTACTAAAAGGATGATAATTTAAGCAGAGGATTATCAGTCTACTATCAGACGATTGTCTGTTTATGTACAGAAAATGTATTTATAAAGCTGAGCATGGGAAATGCCCGCATCAGCTAGATCATGAAAGCAGTATGAAAAATAATGTATTGTATTGTATTTTGTTACAGGTCACCTCCCGACGATTGAATGAACTTCGGATCCTCCTAATAAAGCATTTCACCCGATAAACGACCTCATACTTTAGGGGGCAACTGTTATAGACATTTTTGTGCTTTACAGCATAGAGCATGAAATGTCAATAATCTGAGGGATCCAAAGTCCCTAAACATGTTGTTCCCACCCCTAGAGGAACAAGGTCAGCAAACCACAGCACTTCAGATCAGTTCTCCACTGAAAAACACTCAAAAACAGGTCAATTTTGGATCAAAGCAGTTGCTCCACTGAGCATCTGCGCTGAATGTCAACTGCTCCATGGTGTACCTGTGCTGAATGTCAACTTCATCAAAGGCTACCTGTGCTGAGCGAGTTTGGACATGTGGAGGAATCTTTCCTCAATGTGTCAGTGCCCAGGAAGCTTCCAAATTGACACTTGGATCAGAAGATTCGCCTAATGATGAGTAAAGAGGTTCTAAAACTCCAAGTGGAAGGTAGAATCTTCGAGTGAACTCAAGAACTAAAGAACAACTGGGGTTGAAGAGGACAACAGTCACACATCAAGCTGACTTATCTTCACTCCAAAACTCTATATAAGGATCTCATCCCATGGGATCTAGAGGCCAGAATTTTGTGCAAAGAATTGCTGTTGGTTTACAGTTGAGAGTATTGGGTGATTGCTTGAGGGAGGTGAAGAGGAGATTTCTTTCCGTCGGGAAGGTGATGCTGGATTGGACCTCTTATGGTTGTATCACCGCCTGAACCTTACTTTCTTCCATTAATAAAGCATTTGAGGTTCTTCTATTCGCATGTGTTTCAATGATGTGTTGTCTTACTTGCGTATTTGATTTATGCTAATCCTTGAATCAATTATGAATGTATGCTTCTTGTAGTTCCCTTTTCTCGTCTTGTCTGCAGGATCTTGTGTAGCTGGGCCCGTGAGAAGACAAGGAGCTGGGAGCAAGCGGCAAAGAGAGAAGATTGGATCGACCATTTGCGCAAGACATCGGTAAGTGGATCTCTTCCTTTCCTCTTTTGCATGTCATAAAGAAGTAATCTTAGATAGCTTTGCTTTGACTGTTGCTAAGGAACTATCACCCTTAGAGTGGGATAAGGTCATTCCGTGTTGGATACTTTTCCCCACAACATCTGGTGACTTTTCAACACATATTAAAAACATATTTTTTTAAAGCAATTCATATTTTGACAAATCAAGTTTCTAACTCAGATTGGATTTCTATTCGCAAAGGAGACGAAAAGGACAAAAACTAGTTGCTAAAGACGTTAAAAATAAAAGAAATCTTTAGAAATGATTAAAGTCACCAATTGCACATCAATTTTTAAAAAGCATTCGCACATCACCTAACTATTTTGAACATTTACAAAAAGATATATTTGCAATGATACAACAACTTGGTCCACTGGCTTTCTTTGTGATATTCACTAGTGCTAAGCATCTTTGGGAACCATTGATGAATGCATTAAAAATACAAAGTATTGACTCCATAACAAATGAGGCAAAGAACTTCGATGATGAATGCATTGACACATTGATCAAATGTCAACCGGTCATATATAATCGATATTATAGGCATAGAATCTCGTCACTACGTTCCTTGATAAAAAAAACAATGAATTATTTGGTCAAGTGCAAGATTATTGTTTTATTACAGAATTCCAAAGTAGAGGAACAGAGCATGACCATGGACTGCTTTGGATTCAAAATGTAATAGTATATCAACAATCCCTTGATGTCGATGCCATATGTTTCATTGATCAATATTTGACTTGTGATTCAAGAATTTTTTCGAATGAAATGATTTAATTTCAGGCTCATCACCACATAAAAACTTGTAAAAAACATAAAAATTCTAGTTGTAGATTTGGTTTCCCTATCCCACCAATTGTTGTAACTTGTGTCTTATATCCTTTGTGCAATGAAAACAATGATATGAAAATAATGCAAAATAAACTTTCATTTCTTCTACAGGACAAATTCTATTCAAAGAACATAACGTTTGCCATGTTTTTCACTGATCTTGGAATTACAAAACAAGAATACATTGTGCTCTTACAATTTTACATTGCTCGTCCAATTGTACTGCTCAAAAGAAATCCTTATGGTGTGTGGATAAATGCATTTGCAAAAAAAATCCCTTCATTGTGGCAAGAAAACACAAATGCACAATCTATTTTAGATGCCTATGCTGCAACAACATATTGCAACTCTTATATGACAAAAATGGATCACTGCATGACAACTGCATTCAAACAAATTTGATAAAATTGTATATCCTGCGGAGACAAGAAAATTGAAACTCTTCGTAAGCTTGGAAACATATTGCTAAATATACAACAAATCAAGTCGACAAAATGTCTACATTTCTCTATCATTGCCTTTGTATTCAGCTTTTAGAAAAACAATTTGCATTAACACTACTCCAGCTGAAAAACAAACATATGTTCTAAAAAGATCTATTTTGTTAGAACAAGAACCTGATAATTCTGAAGATATTATTTGCATGACAATTGTTAATAGATATGTTACATGTCTTGTTTCCCTTGAGCAAGTTTGCTTGGAAGAATATGTTTCCTCTTATTCAATCATGAAAAATAAAAATAAAAAAATCCATGTGTCATAAGATTCATTCGATACAATGAACATATGGACCCAGAAAACCATTATAGAGAAAAAATGATGCTTTACATCCCATACAGGGAGTCTGAATACACATTAAAGAAAAATGAAGAAACATGGGTTGAAGCATACTTTTCGCATAAACACATAATCGATGTCACAAAAAAATATTTTTCTCATTTAATCGCACCATGGGGCGATATTGAAACTACTTCCACTACAATTTTATCCCAAAGTGACGAGATATTTATGCTTCACTTTTTAGAATTTGACAATAAGGCTTGTTCTAATGAAAATTATGACATTCAACAAGATTTGCAAGAGAAAATGCAATTCAAAAACACTCAAACTAAGTATATAAAAAACAATTAATTCATTAAGCATCCCTTTGTTTTGGGCACATTGGCATACCATGAAATTATGAGACAATTAAATCAAGAGCAACAATCAATAATCAAACAAATAGTTCTATGGAAAAAGAATAATCTTGTTAAGCGTTTCTATTTGTTTATCACTAGAAGTGTAGGTACAAGAAAAAAATTCACTGCACAAGTGCTTTACCATGCACTCGTACCACTTTATAACGAATACTTAAAAGCGACGCGTTGAAAAAAAAAGTCTAATACTTGCATTTATTGGCAAAGCTGCAAATATTGCACATGGTGTTATAGTCCATTCAACTTTGCGTTTGCTACTTACACCATGTCACATGGTGTCATAGGCTTTTAACACACTCGATGTATTGAGCAAAGAATATGAACAACTTAATTTTCTGTTGATAAATGATGCTTCATTAATTGGGTCTCGATTGCTATATAGCATTGACAAGCGACTCCACAAAATTATGCATACTCCAACTCCCCTGTTTGGGATTCTTGACATAATATTATGTGGTGACCTATGTCAAGCAAAACCTATACGTGATTGTTGGACATTTTAACAACCGCATCTTAAAGGAACTAGTGCTCCTTACCATTTTTGGAAAGAAAATGTGAAAACTTATGAACTAAAATGGGTAATGCGACAAGACAATAAAGAATTTGTATCCACCTTAAACAAAATTAGGACATTTTCACATATTGATGATGATCTTCCATTCTTGAACAAACATTGTTATAGATCGACACCAAATGATCCAAATTTTCCATACCTATGTTATTTAAACAAGAATGTACATGAACATAATGAAATAATGTTGTCTCTCATCAATAAAGAAGCAATTATATTAAATGTATATGATAGAACAATTGGCATAACAAATAAAAATCACAATAAACAGATCAAATTGCAGTTGCCATCTTCTAATCTGTTGAAAGAAAATATGCTTGTTGAACTAATTGACGGAAATTATAATATTCAGGATGACTTGGTGAATGGTGTTGAAGGAATTTTTAGAGCATCAACAACATTTGAAAATGGTGCAATTTGGATCGAATTTTTTGATCCAGTTGTTGGCACTATTCAACGGGAAAAAATGGCACATTTGTACAAAGATGGAATAATGTCTATGTGGACACCTATTACTAGAGTTTGTAGGAATAATGAATCAAACAACAAAATTAGTTTTACAAGAGAACAATTTCCTGTTCAACTAACATGTGCACGAACTATACATCGATCACAAGGGTTAACAATGGACAAATTGGATTTTGACCCAAAAGGAGTTAGGCAACATGGACTTGTTTATACTGCACTTTCTCATGTCAAAGATATTAATTCCTTGTATTTATTAAACAAATTGGAACATAGTAACTTTTCTCTCAATGACAAAGTTGCTATTGAGCTAAATAGACTTAGAAAAAATGCCTCCTATGAGCTTGAATATAACATATATCAAAATAAAACAATTGACGATTTGATAATATGTTCATTGAACACTCGTAGTTTGTCCTTGCATTTCAAAGATATCATTGTTGACTATGATCTAATGAGTGTTGACATTCTTTGTTTCCAAGAAACAAAAGAAAAATCACCTCCATCGAATCCATTATTGTCTAGAAAATATGACTACATACATTTATACCATTTACATGGAATTCTCACATACTATAGAAAAAATATTGTGGTTGAGAATCATTTCACTTATACAAAAGACCAAATTGAATCAACAATTGCAACATTCCATGTTGAAAAAAAAAACCATTATAGTTGCAAATGTATATATTGCACCAAATGCAAACATTGAAGAAATAATTAATTTCATCAAATTCATTTTAGAGCACACATGCAACAACTACCCAATTGTGCTTGTTGGTGATTTCAATTTGGACATGTTGCAAACTAGCCATCAACAAAAAAAATTACTTTCATTTATGCAAAATAATGGCTTCAATTTTCATACAAAAAAACCAACAACTGACTATAGCTCAATGCTAGATCACTTTTGGACAAACCTTTCAGTTAATATTGTTTCTTTCCATGTCTTTGATGCTTATTCGACAGATCATCATACAATTTGTCTTACCATATCTTTGTTGTCGCCTTGAGTCATTTTAACTTGTCATAATATTTGTCACATTTGCAAATGTGCACCTTTGACATATGCCTTAATTTGCAAACATTGAAGAACAAAGAGATTTTGCACAATAAATACAAGAAAACAACAAAAACATGCAAATATCAAATTCTAGTAAGTCTTCGAACCATGAACATAAATTTGTTCTGTTTGTCTTGTATAACTATAAATTTTTATGCCATGCAATTTACACATTTTCGTTCTCACTTTGTTGCATTTTGCTCCATATATTGAATAATATTATTTTCTTTACCTTGTAGTTCATATTTCATTATTTCTTGTGCAACTTCTTTTGCTAAAAATAAAATAAATTTTCCCATCATAATTTTTAATAACACATTTCGAGAAGTGAACTATATGTATACTTGTCAATGAGATCTATAAAACATTTTTGTTAGTGTAACTTATGCACGTTTACTACATAGCCACCAACAATGGCTAATAGTACCATAAAAACATAATTCATGTATATATAATTTTTCGTTGTAGAGTATACATTGTTTTAAATGTTCTTTATACACTTGTCTCATATTTGATAGCGTGCATTTTCGTTTTCTGGCAACGATTGGTTGAGTCATTTGGAACAATATCATGGAAACATCTAGCTCTAGCAAACAAATATTGGAAGAAAAAATGGTGGAAAATGAGAATCCCAAAAGGTTAGGTTTATGCTGCACTGAATGTTTATATAGTCAAATGACATGTTTGCATTAAAACAATGTTAGTGTATTTTGAAGCATGTTTTTTTTACTTTGCATATCAACAGAGAAAAAACAATGGAAGAAACATCCTCGTCAATCATTGAAATATGCTCAGGAGCATATGCAAAAACTCTTGAAGGCGATATATTGGTTATATATGGGCCAACACAAACTAAAATTTTTAACTCTCATGCAAAGGCGTGACTGCTCCATGTTGATTTGGTTGATAGCCCCAACCAACTAACTATCATAGTGAACATGGACAATAATCTTATAAAGCATTTCGAAAACATGTTTACTGCTGGAAATAATGTTTGAATTACATATTTTGCAATAAGAAACAAGGGTATTTATGAACAAGGAGACGCTAAATGTTGCATAGTATTACAGGACAAAACCACAGTCGAATCAATTGCACAGGTTTGCAAAAAAGGTAGATTGGCTCTAGATACAACAATACACAATCTTGTTGTCTCAAGTGATGCATATGCAATTGGTTCAATAGGAGAAATAATAATAGGCTACCACCAAAATAAAAGCAAATAGAACTCAATATAAAAGATGGTGAAGTTGCAGAGGACAATGGAATTGTAAATCTGTTGCTATAATAACTATACTTGCATTTTGAACAAAAAGCTACAAGTTTCTTGAAACAATGTTATTGTATCTTTATTTTGCATTGTTATCAAGGTAGCAATTACCTCACCCCCGATCGGGGTGAAATAGTGAAGGCAAGGTGGGCCAAAGGGGATGGAAGGTGGAGGTGCCAGAAACCACCCACTTGGGCCCAAGGACAGAGGGGCCATCGAGATGTGGGAGATTGCGATAGCAGGAAAGGCAACAAGAAGGATAGGGCAGGGAGGAGGAAGGTACAGAACAAGGACAGGTGTGGTGGAGATCGGTAGGGAGAGAGGAAGGCTTGGGGGCAAGCGAGAGGGTGGAAAGAACATAGATGGCAAGTGGCATGAGTATAGAGAGGTACCCATAGCAGGAGCAGCTGGAGGCACGAGGGAGTTAGTGAAGGACAGAGACAGAAGCATCAGAGGTTCATAATTTAGAGGAGAAGGAATGAAAGAATGGGTAGCGGGAGGATTAGGAGGACATGTGGGAGGTGAGACAGAAGATAGCAGGGACATCAGGATAAAAAAAGAGGCAAAGGCAATTGAGAAAGAGAATAGTTGCATGTAGAGAACAAAGGCGAGGGAACGATAAGAGAAAGTTGGTGGACGCAGGAGGTGGAAGCAGGCCGGTGGATGCAGACGGGTCAACACAAATTGATGGTATGTCATCCTCAATGCCCTAAACAATAGAATTGTAGTAATGTTTAATTTAGAGGTATTGGGGAAGGGGGCTTGGGAAAGCCAGGACTCAGAACGAGTCGAGACTAGGGGTTCCTAGAACTCTAACCTGGTCTGGAATGATAATGAAGTGGAGAGATATGGTAAAGTTAAAGGGTCACCTTGGGAAGATGAGTAGAGAGGGAATGAGGGAGGTTGGGGAGGCAATGGGGATCTCATTAAGGGAGAGCGCAGAAAGATAACAACCCCGACCAGGTGGTACCTGAGGCACGAAAGGGATAAATCAGGTAGTCGAGACAGAGTGGAGGGTTTCCTGGAGGCTAATGAAGCAAGGCTATGGATAGCCTGGCTTGATGTGAAACCAAACCAGAATGTCCAGAATAAGACCCAAGGGCTATCCAAGGGCACAATTCGAGTGGAGATACTAGAGAGGAGAGAGGCTGGCAAGGGGAACCCTTTTGAAACTTAGAACAATGATAAGGTTACCCAATGTAGGGACTCCTGTAGGACTACAAAGGTAGACCAACAAGTTGCGGTTTTTCGGGGAGGGACGAATCAGAGAAAAGAAGATTTGAGAGGCCGAAGCATGTTAACCCAAGGGCCATCAGGGGGGAATATGAGGGAGAATGGGGGAAAACCCAAGTTTCCAGGACTTGGGCATGAGGCCAAACCCAGAAAATATAAAAATACGACAGTTTGGGGAGTATACATACAGATTACTGATATTTCTTATGTTATTATTTTAGGTTTAATAATAATCCGAGTGCAACACAGTGTGGAGGCCCGGATCACGCATTGTGCTGTAGCGAGCAATCCTACAGAGGAGAAAGAATCGGGTGAAGAAAATTGCAGCCAAGACAAAGAAAGTATGGCTAGAGAAGGAAAAGAGGTGGCTAAACGAGGCAGCAGAGGAACATGAAAGGCAGGGAAACAAACCACTAGAGGGGATGCAACCTCCAGCAGAGGCCAACGCAAGCGAGGTAGGAAGACTGGAAAGGAGCATATGTAGAATCTTATCAATGCGTACATGGTTGGAAACTCACCAGAGGTAAGAGCACAAATAATTGGATGGGAGAGGGAACTCAATGACAACATCACCAACTAGGACATCGAGACAGAAGAGTGGGAAGCCATGGTGCAAGATCCAGGGAACACCAGCGGCCGCCATACTCTATTTCGATAAACAATCCAACAATACTGGGTTATGAAGAACATATTGGCCCGACCTATGACACTCAACAAGGAACAAGAACTAAATAAGGGACATGAGGAAACCAAAACGAAGGAGCCCAATAGGGCGGATCTCCACAGGGAGATAGCAGCAGTCCAGATTCAAGTCTACCAAAACAACTTAGCTTTGAGCAGGATAGAGAAAAGTCTGCAGGACATGAGGAGAAGCGAGATGCCGGGGTCCAGCGCTAAAGCCCCAGCCCCGGTGGAGTCCTCGGATGATGAGTAAAACAGGGTGCTAGACAAAATTTTGTTTTTATGACGAATAACCTTTACTTTCCTAAGTTGATGTTTATTATAGATAGAATAACAAATGTTGTATGGATGGTAGAAACAAACTTATTTAAATTTTGGACATCTTTTAGCGCTGATAGGTGGCCAACCTGGTTCCTATGGGCAGGTTGAGGCCACCTGATACTATTGGAAAAACATGATTATGGTTGGATAATATTAATAGAGAAAGTAATACCAAGCTTACAAAAAAAAGGTAGCAATTACCTCATTATTTTTTGCATAGACTACTTAATCAAAAATATTTTGCCTGATTGAATGCAACTACTATTGAACAATAGTCATAGAGAGAATTTTTTCAAAATACAGTATGAACTGGCATCAAATATGACTCTGCTCTATTTGTTCAAAAACATTGTCATAAATGATGTGAAAGGGAGTCAACAATTACGCTTTGGATCAACAACTTTTCTTGAGCCATTGAATGATGAATTTGCAAGAGTGCATTTATTGTCTTTTGTAATGTCAAGAACACAGGTATATTTACCAATAGCTTTTTTGTTCAAGTAACAATAGTTTTAGTTTGATGTACAAAATCTTGGATTTTGATAATACATATTGGATCTAACAATTCAATTTTCTTGGGGCAAAAAAAAAACACAGATCCAGGGAGTGTTGAAAGCCAAAAATGTTTTCTCTCCTCCTTTTCAATGAATTTGAAATAAATACAAACAACGCATTCATCCAACTGTGGATGAATGCACAATTTGTAAATATGGCACAACATTTAACTATGAGCACAATGTTGAATGCACATTGGAAACAGAGAATTGCAAAATTGATTGTATGTTGCAGATGCCACAACTAAAAGAACATTGCCCAGTTATTTATAAGACAAGCTTTCATGAACACATAAGCATATCATCTACAATTTTCATTTTAGGAAAACTTTGTATTCGAGGTATTTTTACTTTAACAATTAACAACATTATTGCTGAGATAAAAGAGTTGTGACCAACAAACAAAAATCTTCTTTTGTACATCAAGTTCATACATTTTGAGAGTGAAGTTGTTGTTACTCTTTTCATTTTTATTTTTTGTATAGTGCCAATTCATAATTCACAAATACTTGCAAAAATACTAATATACTTTTGCTTTTATTGCAGGTTGCAGAATTACAAAACACAAAAAACATTTAGTCGTGTGCTTTCTGGATATGTGTTGAGATATCTCAATCAAGAATACTTTTTTTTTTTTTTTGATAACTAGTTCTTGTTTCATTTTTTCTTGTAATTTTTCCTACTCCAGATGAAAACAAAGAGCAAAATGCACACTATGCAATATGATATTTCAGTTATATCAAAATTTCTATGAGACCATGGTCTCGTTTTTTGTTAATAAGAACATTAGATCTTAGTTCCACAGTAACATAATGTAACTCTAGAATAGTTAGTATGCCATATTATATATATGTCGATGTTTTGATCTCCACTGTTAAAATATTGGCTTGGATTCTCATTTGCTATAAATTTTGGAATTGTGTTATGTTAGGGAAAAATAAGAAGAATACGGAAACAAAAAAATTGCATGTGTATCAATGTGTTCATTTCTATATGCACAATTGAATGCTCTGTGTTAAAAGAGGTCACTATAGGAGAATTGAGATAGCTATATTTTCATTTTATTTTGCCATAGATCAAATCGTCCTTATTTTCCTATTTGCATAACTGTTTTTTCATGTAGTGTTCATTTTATAATTAAATTTTTGTGTTCTTGTTTTTTGAGCTATATAGTGTTGCGATGCAGTTATATACAATTGAAAATTTATTGTGCAATGAATTAAGAGATTTTGTATCTAGTTTTTTTTTTTCATCTTAAAATGCATTTCAACTCATGGAAAAAAAGAAGGAAATTGGAGATTTAAATATAATCTAGGCAGATTGCGGTTTCGTTGATACTAGCTACTTGGACTATGCTACTCAATTATTTTTTACTTGTTTTTTGTGACACATATATGGAAACCAATGTGCATATTTACTAGACCAACTTCCTCTCGCTAAAATTCCTGCCAACCCAATGCATAGTTTTGTTAATAGGACCATAATATCTCATTTGCACAAACACATTATATACTTACAAAAAATTCATTATACCATATTATATACATATGCGTGTTTCTCTTTTAAGTGTTACAATATTAACTTGAATTCTCCCCGTAAATTGTGAAATTGTTTTGTCTTAGGAAAAAAGAAGAAGAAAAAACTGCAAGTATCTCAATTGCTTGATTTATGTATATGCTCAATGACATGTTTTGTGTCAAAAAAAGGGGGGCCTCTATAGGGACATCCATACATTTGTGTTTTTTCTTTTCTTTTCACATATATCAAATCTTCCAGTGATTTTATTTTTATATTTGCACGTGTTTTTTTGTAGACCGTGTGCTTCTGTTAATTGACTTTATTGCATAGGGATTTTTGTTTCCTAAGCTACATAGTGTTGCATTGCAGTTATGTATAATTGTGAATCTATTATCTAATGAATTAACAAAATGTGCATCTTATTTTTGTTTTCTAATTTTCGTTGTTTCCTCTTGTAATGCATATCAACTTGCAAAAAATTGCAAATTTAGCTATAGTATAAGGAAATTGTGGTTCTTCTAATGCTAAGTGCTATAACAATGATGTCAGATAATTTTTTGGCTCTTTGTCATCAGTGATACATGGTCACATGCATGCATCATTTCTATAGCCACTTGTTTTCCATTTCAAGCTAATAGTTTATTGTTTACCATAACACATGTTAATAGTTTCCAATGTTTGGTCTGTGATAATGATTCTTTGATGGATGGTGAATGATATATGTACTATTTGAAATCAGTGATACCTTTTTTTCTAGCACACTGTCATTGCTATGAATAATAAATATATTAGTTATTTTGAATTGTGAGCTCTTATGATAAAATTTTCATTGACCTATGTAATCAATCTTACTTGGAGATTATGACAGATTTTAGTTTCTCTCTACCATAGTGTTTTTTGTAACAATATTGTCTTAGGTATTTTGTGTATTTATTATTTAACATATACAATTTAGTACTCTAGATATATTGTAAACAAGAGATTGAGAAATTTGTAAAATAATCTCTGAATCATTGGTAACTTGATTTCTTATTTTCGATCTCTCATGTCACTCTGGAGTCTGTGCTTTCACTGTAACAATATGGAACTCATTATGATTGATAAGAATATCACTAAACTTGTACATTTGGACTAGCTTACTTCCGAAATGTTGAAAGTTGTCCAATCGTTGAATCAAGTGCTTTTATCCTTGTATTCATTGAGCATAGTAGAACTATGTTCAATGTTAATTCAATTTCATTTAGCCCTAAATCTGAGGAAGAGATTGTTATTTGCATCAATACACCAATCAAAAACATATGTCAAAAGAGAATTTTAAAACAAAGTTACGGAGTATAATATAAAATGTGTCTACAATTGCTCTCAAGCCACTTGTTTTTATTGTACCAATATTATCAATGAATCAATGAACTGAGGTCAATGGCGATCCAAAACACGTGCCACACACTTCAAATAGTGGAGTGATGGAGGGAGCAGAAAAACATAAATTTATGGATAAAGAGGTATGTGTTTTTTAGGCACTTATTACGTATTATTTAATATTGTTGGGAAGTTTTATGAAATACTCTTTGAGTACACTCATCTGCCATTTGATACACTCAATATATTAGTATTATGCGTCCACATAATCATGATACAATTAATAATGCACTCATTTTTGAAACTGAAACTAGTCTACATGTATTACACATTTTAATATTTTAATGTTATTATGATAATTTATCTCACAATGCATAATTTTCCCCATAATTTCCTAATTTTCAATCTCACTATTTGTTTTATCATGTGCTTTTGCAAGTAATTCATTATGTTGCCTTTGTTATGGGTTCCATATTATATTGTTCTTTTTCTTGTAGAATGGTACAAGTTACTACACTAGCTCACTAAATCTTGAAACTAGAAAAACAACAATAATGTGAAACTCATTTCTAGGTAAACGAGGAAGTCATAAATAACATGTTTTACTCTTGTCCTTTTTGATTTTTTTTGCTTTACATTGATACTAAGGTCTTTTTTTCACAAGACAAATTATGATATATTGATTTTTGTACTAGGCCTCTACAAGGTTTCCCTATGTGATTCAACTCGATATTGATATCTAGTGAAATCTAACTATTGTTGTTGTAATACAATAATAAAAAAAAGAAAATATGCTTTCATGTACAAGGGGAAAAATGCTCTTTGTCACATATTAAGAAATTTATACATGGTTATGCTTGATATGTGCTTATATTGTCTCAGTTTCCAACCATGCAGGAAATTTCATGGTTCTCGAACACTAGAACCACCATGTGTTCTGGATACACTTCTATTGTCATCGTTGTTTTTTTTTTAACACGATCGTATACTTTTATATTATAAAAAAACTGCTAGAAGCGATTGCTGTTACATAAGGAAAAAGAAGAAAAAGAGAGGAAGTCCCAAATGGGTGCACAGACCATGACTTCTGGAGATTAAACTTGAAGAAGGTAAATTGAAATAAGTAACGGCTATATTGCCTGACAAAAAGACCAAAGAGAAGGCAAAATTTACTGGACATTTGGCTGATTACTAGAACTGATTGACCGAGTCATCCACCTGAGGTTCCTTTTTGAGGCTTGCTTTGGAAGATGCCTCAGCTTGCATACTCTGGGTGATGTTCTTAATGTGGGAGATGGCCTCCTCCATATGCTTGCATCTCTCTTTGAGGCTTTCTATCTCGGCTCTCTGCTTTTCCAATTTTTTCCTCTTGGATCGACTATCTGCCTGGAAGTCATCTTTGAGGTCATTAAAGTTCTTGATGAATCTAGCAATCATAAAACAATGCTATTTGCAGAGCGTGCAAGTGTTATTGCCGAGCACACGATCCAGAGGATTCTCCGGCTGGTCTCAGCCTTCCTGGGCCTCATTCTGCATTCTATTTTCAGAGGGCTCTGCCATGGCAAGGGAAACAGCCTCGAAGAAGGGAAGAGTCAACAAAAAAGGAGCCTGAAAAGAACACAAGTTATACCTGAGAGCGTTTGTAGAAGAGCGCACTTCAATGCTTCTTTGGAGGCTGCCTCGCTTGTTGTAGAGACTCAGAATCCGAATGTATGTCGAGGAATGCTTAAAAGAAATGAGCTGCTTACTGCTTCTATAACTGAGAACTTCTGAGTGCTGGGAGCCGAGCGCTGCTTCTCTACTCTGATTCTGAGAGGGCGGAGGAGATCTGAGATGATCGAGGGGGGGAGGGGAAGTATATATTGGCAGAGAGGGCTGAGCGTGCTGAGGGTGCGGGATATTTTCAAGGATTTGGGCAGGCTCCAGATCGTTCATGGAATCCTTGGTGTAGTCAATGTAGATTGCGAGAAGACACTTACCAGAATTCCGAGGGAGGGAATCACGTGGTTCATAAGATGATCGGGTCTTTGGAGCGGTCCAGGGTGCGAAATGGAGGCGAGAGATGTCGCAGATTACGATGGGATGGGATGGGGTTGGCTTATCAGTATTTCGGGAGAGAAAGTCGAGAGAAGAATGACAGTTGACATGACTTATTCTCAGAGATATTCTGCTGTTGCTGTTCAGAGGAGTTGTCTGACAGCTTAACCTGCTATGGGATTGCCTTGGTGTATATTCGCTCATTCTCTCTGATCTGACCAAACTGTCTGCTGGCTACCTTGGAGGCCAAACAATCCGCTTCAGTATTGTTTTCTCTTAAACGTGCTTGAACACTGTTTCTTCCATATCTTTGAGATTATCCTGAATCCTCAGTTTTATGGAGTTAAGGGCTGCTTTGTTGAACTCCATTCCCGAAACCAAGGCAGCGATGACAATGGCTGAGTCCCCCAGAATGAGTGCGTTCCTGATTCCCATTCTATTCAAGATAGAAGTGCCGAGAAGAAGACTGTATGCTTCAGCCACGTTATTGGAGACTTTCCCCAGACCCCATTCGTAGCTAAGAATAGTTTTCCCATTATGGTTTTTGATAATGCCCCCAGCTCCAGCTTTGCCTGGATTATTTTTGGATGCGCCATCAAAATGAAGTGTAGGGCGCTTCTGATCTAGAATCCACTTATTGACCTCTTCCTTAGTTCCTCTGAGTTTCCAGTGCATCTTGTTTTTTTGGGCTTTTGCTTGAAGATATTGATTTTTGGTGTGACTGAGGCTGAATTTGTTGTACCAATCCATCTCATCTTGATGCTAGCTTGATTGATCTGGAGGAGCAATGATGTTTGTGCTTATTGTTTCTGAAATGGTGGCAGTTGTTTTAGCAAGAATACTGGCAATATTGGGCTTTTTGTCATTGAATACATAGTTGTTCCTGGCAAGCCAGAGATGGCAGCATAGAGTGGCTGGAATACATTTCCACATTCTAGTGATGTTGAGTTTGCCTTTCCTGGGGAAGGGGTAACATTTCCCCCAATTTTTCTGGAGAGAGGTGATCTGGTCAAAACTTTCACTGATTTCCATGGGACTTGTCACCTGCTTCCAACAACTTTGAGCGAAGGGACAGAGTAAGAAGATGTGCTGTATGTTTTCCTCCTCTGCTCGACAGAAGCAGCACCTTGAAGGGCCCAAGATTCCTTTTTTCCTTAAGTTCTCTGCTGTTAAAATCTTGCCCTTCAGGAGGGTCCAATTGAAATGTTTAATCTTTGGGAGGCACTCTGTTTTCCAGACAGTTGTGTAGAGGTTCCAATTTGTTGAAAGAGCTGAGGCCTGCAGTGTTTTGTATCCCTCTTTTACCGTGTAATTCCCTCCGTTGGAGTCCCATATATACCTGTTCTCAGTCCCAATATTGAAAGGGGCGGAGCCAGAGAGCGAGGCCTTGAGATTAGACCAAAGATCTCTGAGGTCAGAGGGGGTTTGGAGATCCTTCCAATCCTGCCATTTGTTTTGGTGCCATATTGAGATGTCGAACAAGGTGTTTAAGTTTCTTTCTTCCATCCATACCTGCAGAGGTATGAAGGCCTGAAGAAGGTTTCTCGGCTTCGAGCCCATAATTCTATCAGACCAAATGTTAGTGTCCTTACCATTTCCAGGAAGTTTGGATGTGTTATCTCTAAATTGGGAGAGCACTTTTTTGATTAATTTCCATACCGGAGTGCAGGGTTTGTCTACAATTGATTCAGTAAGAAGGTTGGAGTTCGTGTTTCTGAGATATTTCCTTTTGATGACCTCCACCCACCACGAACCTTTGCCTGAGAGAATTCTCCAGATCAATTTAAAGCCCAAAGCCCGATTGAAGAGACTTGGAATTTTAATGGAAAGGCCTCCCTTTTCATATGGAATGGTTACCTGGTCCCATTTCACAAGACTAAATTTTTTAGACTCCTGCTTTCCTCCCTGCCATAGAAAACTTCGCATGATGAGTTCCATATGTTTATGAATACTGGCCGGGGCCATGATGACCACATATTGATAGATTGGAAGAGCTGAGAGGATGGACTTGATGAGGATCGTTCTGCCTGCCAAATTGAGCCAAGACACTCCCCAACTCTGGAGAAGGCCTCTCATCTTTTCTATGTGTTTGATCCAGATCTCCACCTTTACTGTTTCTTTAGCAAGAGGCAGACCTAAGTAGGAAAAGAAGTTCCAATTTCTTTGTACTGGGATGTCCAGTATCAATGATATTCTTTGCTGAATTTGAAGGGGGACATTCCAAGTATATATCTTGCATTTCCTATTGTTCAACTTCCCTCCTGAAACTGCTAAAAAGGCATCCAACACTTTCTTGAATCTTTTTGCAATTACGCTGGAGGCTCCCCCAATGAGAAATGTGTCATCCGCGAAGAGCGAATGGTTGATCTCTTTGATCCCTCTTTCTATACAAATTCCAATGATCTCTTTTTGTCTGCGAAGGGATTCTAGATGGATACTTAAGGTCTCAGCCATTATGATGTATAAGAATGGAGGGAGAGGACATCCTTGTCTCAGTCCCCTGGAGCTTCTAAAATATTTGCTTGGGCGACCATTAATCAGGGGAGCGGTCCAAGGGTTGGAGATGCACCCATTGATAATGCTTATGAAGTTTTTTGAGATCCCGAATTTTTTAAGTGCTGCTGTTAGGAAGGAGTGGTCAACTCTATCAAAAGCGTTTGCCATGTCGAGTTTGATTATCATCCCTCTTTCTCCTCTGTTTAGGCTGCTGTGGATGGCTTCCTGGATCAAAATGACATTGTCGGTTATTTGCCTGCTAGGGACAAAGCCTCCCTGGTTTTCAGATATGAGGAAAGGGAGGAGTTTTTTTAGCCTATTGGCTAGAATTTTTGTTACAATCTTGTAAGAGACATTACATAAGGATATAGGGCGGAACCTGTCAAACGAGAGAGGATTCACTTCCTTAGGGATCAGAGCTATATGGGAAGACTTGGATTTTTCTCCCATCTTATGATTTTTGAAAACATTCTTTACCATCCGCACAAAGTATTTTTTGATTGTTTCCCAATGATTTCGGTAGAAGCAACAGTGAACCCATCCGGGCCCGGGGCCTTATCCTGTTGCATACTGAAGGTGGCAGCTAAAATTTCCTCTTCTGTGATGTCCTGGTCCAACTCTTTGTTTTGGCTGTCTGATATTTTACTCTCAACTGCGCTAAGGAATTCTGAGCTGTCCGTTTGCTGAGGAGCAGCAGAGAGAAGGGATTTGAAATGATTGAACGCTGCTTCTTTGATTTCTTCTTGGTCTGTAATTTCTTTTCCTTCAGCCTCTATTTTCTCTATCTGATTTCCTGCTCTCTTGAGTTTAATATTGTTGTGGAAAAAGGATGTATTTTTTTCTCCGGCTTTCAGCCAAAGGCACCGGGATTTCTGTCTTTGATCCTATTCCTCTACTCTATTTTGTCGGTAGAGTTCCCTATACATTTCTTTTTCCTGCTCTAGTTCTTCACTGGTATTTTGTAAGTTCTCTTTATCTTTATGCCACTGCTCCAACTACATGAGTAGATCTGTTTTTTTTTTGTTTTCCAAGATCGCTGCCTCCTTAGCCCACTGTTTGATAACTGCCCTTAGATTTTTTAATTTCGTTTCCCAGATATAGTAGGGCGATCTGATTACCTCCTTGGTCCATTGATTTTGAATGAGGGTGCGGAAAGCTTCTTGAAGATCCCAAGTTTTATTGTATTTGAAGGGGAGTGGCCCCAAGTTTCTGCCTTTGTCCAAATTTAGGAGCACAGGCTTGTGATCTGAGGCCGAAGCATGAATTATTTGACTTTTAATGGACTGATAACTTGCTGCAATTCCTTCCTGTATCAGAAATCTATCCAATCGCTCTTTAATGTTGTGGTGGCCAGATCTTTTATTACTCCAAGTGTATTTCCCGTTAGATGGAGGGATGTCCATCATATTGTGAGACTGTATTATTGTCTCGAGCATGTCTCTTGAGGGGTCTGCATGGAAGTTTCCTCCTAACTTTTCATCCACATTTCTTATTACATTCATGTCTCCTCCCATTATTATATTCCTGTTTTGTACTGATTGGATGTCTGAGGCTATGGTGTCCCAACATCGGCCTTTGTCCCTGTAGTGGTTGGGGGCGTATATGTTGTAGATATGGAAGATTTCCTGATTTCCTTTGTTTCTCAAGTCTGTTCTAACCCACCAATTGCAAAATTGGGAATTGATGATTTCCCATTTGTTCTTATTCCATATTGTTCCTATTCCTCCCGAAGCACCTTCTGAGCCAATTGATACCCCTATGAAGTTTTTGGAATTTTGTAATTGTTTTTGAAAGTCATGTTCGGTGATTTTGGTCTCCTGGATGAGGAGAAGGTCTGGCTGCTCCTGCTTTAATAGGTCCCTGATTGCTTTTAGTTTTAAGGGAGAGCCCATCCCTCTACAATTCCAAGAGACCAAGATCATTATTTACCGTTTGTTGGGTGAGGTCCACTCTTCTCCTTTATTTTTTCTCCACTCCCTTTTAGTTTGCCTAAGTATGAGTCCATTGGTTGCTGCACTCCCGTTGCCATCTCTTTTGCCTCTGTTTCATCTCTGAGCTCTTTATTTGACTTTCTGCCAGGTTTTCTCGGGGGATCTGAGGGTTGATTGGCTTCTTTCGATTTGTTTCTGGTAAGAATTCTCTCAATGGTAGGCGGAGGAGAAGGGGGGGGGTATCGTGCGGGGGGAAGAGGGAGCAGCACGGGGGGAAGGGGGAGGGGAGGAAGGTTCTTCGACGGACAAGGATTCGAAGGGGTTGGAGGATGAAGGGAAAGCTGAGCTGGGGGGGGGGGAGGAGGAGAGGGGAGAGGTTCTGGAGGGGGTTTGGAGTTGGGTCCTTGGATGGGAGAAGGCTTTTTCCTTTTAACAGGTTCCCATGAACCCTCTTGATTTTCCTCATTATTAGTAGATTCATCATTTTTTTTGGACTTGCTACATCTATTTGCAAAATGACCATACTCGTGACATACCTTGCATTTGAAGGGAAGCTGCTCGTAGTCCAGCTGCTGGATGTGGGTCCATTGGTCCACCTTAATCTTAATGGCTTCCGGCAGACCTTTCTCAAGATCTACTTCCACGCAGATCCTTGCGCATGCATGCATGTTCTCCCTTGGCTCAGATCTATCAATGTATTTGCCTACTACATTTCCTATTGCCTTTACTGATTCGTCTCCCCAGCAATGGAGCGGCAGGTGAGGAAGCCGTACCCATACTGGAACTGCATTTGGGATGTCCATTTCGGGATCGAAGTCCGGAGTCCATCTGTTCAGATAAAGTCCTCTTGAGTCCATGAAGTAAGGGCCATTTCTGAAGATGAGGTTCTTGTCTTCCTTTGATTCAAAAAGAAATGTATAGTATCCGCGTCCATAGAATCTGATGGCAATCTTCCCTTGTATCATCGTGCTCCAGTTGCGCTCGACCCATTTCTGAACTGATCTCGGAGAGGGCCAGAGGCCAGTGAACTGGCCTACTATTCCTCTTTCCGCAAGAGTTATTGCAGACTTCCTTGGGAGAGAAGGGGGGAGGTTGACCTCAGGTATTTCATCAAGTTTCTTGATAAACTTGGTCACAGAGGGGCGGGGTCTGGCATATGATGTTTCAGAGAAGAGGGAGGCAAATATTTCCTCATGATTCCCAGCTTCTGGAGGAGGGGGGGCGAGCCCGGCCATTGGAGGCCCACAAGGGCAGCGAGGGGAGATCAGCACAGAAGGGAAACGGAAGCTGGGCCCCGACAACAGGGACCAGCGGAGTCAGACCGGATCGGGGAGGAAACGAGGCTGGCAGAGGCCCAGCCAGGCAGGGCCTTGGGGGCGGGAGCAATCGCGCGGGAGGCCGATTCAAATCGCCAAAGCCATAAAGTTTCAGTTGTCTTCCTCAGATAAGGCTCTCTAACTTTCTATTGTTAGGACTCCATCCTATTGTCATCGTTGTTAGCATAACAAAATTTGTAGGTTTTCCTTGTTTTTCATATCTCTCTCTTGTAGAAATTTTGAATAATATAACACTTATTCACAGAGATTATCCCGATTATACACTATTTTCGGAATGCATGCATAGTACATAACCTCCTCTACGTTGATCATCAATTTTGCAGAATTAAGAAACAATCGCATGCACACATTGAAGCATCAATCACACATATCAACACAGTATGTCAACGGGGAAAGCATACAGCTGAAAACCCCAACTATCTGTATATTATAATGATAGAGAACATGTAACAATACATAGTACAATACTCCTCACAAGTACTTAGTACTATCTCCACCTGTTACACACAAACTAGCTCAGATCTGAATCAAGTCACAGGTTCAAATCTCCTCCGCTGTCTGCCTGCCTCTACTACGCAATCCAATGTGAGAAGAGGAATGATCCAAGCTCGTTTTCCATGGCTTGTACTGCGCAATCCTCATTGGCAATCTCCATCATTGATTGTGCAAATTTCATGCACAACTATAGTCACAACTGATAGTAGTCTCCACCTCTAACACCTGTCTCCACTGAACTGTCCATGCACTGAGTTAACTGATGTATTCTTTAGTTGCTTTATGAGTTAATAAATAGTGAATTAATTAATAATTAATTCACATCACTCATCACTAGTGTATTCTGCAGTTAGACTAAATACAACTAGTTCAACTAAGTCAAACTGAACACAACTCCATCAATTCCTCAATCAACTCCACCAAACTCAATCACTTGAGTTCTAACTGAATTCCATCATGCAATAGCTCAACTGACCCATAAGAAAAGCGTATTTCCTTCTGGAAGTTGCATGTGCCACATCCATAGCTCGAACTGAAGTGCTCCAAGAGGATAAGATAATGTTTATAGTCCAAATATTATTAAGAGCTAATAATATTCGACTGTTCTATTTTTAGCCTGGTAGTCTAAAAATAGACTCCGCCCATATGTCTAAAAATAGAAGTCCATCTATTTTTACCAACATGACCAATCATCCACAAATAGCATCCTGCAACTCATAGACCATGATCCATATGTCTAAAAATAGACATAGTCTAAAAATAGACTTTGCGCCAAAAATAGCCTGCGGGCCCACTTAGTGAAGGCGATTTCTTTTCACTAAGCTCCATCATCTTGTTGCATTTTCAACATCTCTGTATTTTCTCATCCAATTTAGCTAGAGGTATAGAAATGGCATTTCGTGAGTGAGCTATGAATAAAAAAAACATAAGTCAACCTAAGGATCCTTGGACATACAAAGTATCTCTATGCAACCCTAATCAAAGTGCTTATTAATAGATTTTTGTTAACAAAGGATACAACATATATCTTCCAATCATTGAGAAATATTCCATTTTCCTACTCCTTTTCTAGGATTTTGATTGAAATAAAGACAAATGTTATCAGTGCTATTTCCTTTCATGTACCTGGTTAATGTTCATAGATTTCCTCTTGCTGATTTTGCAGTTATGCATTGTGAAAGATAATCGGAAATTTGTGCCACTGGAGAGGAAACCAGTGAAAAACATGATAACTATGATATTTGTGGTGATCTTATGTATACTCTCCTTTGTTCAGACATTCAGAATCCAAAAAGTTCGTTACTCATTTGTCCTTGCTATTTTGATATGGTTCTTATTCATTGCTTTCATTGCAATATTGCTACACATGATACAAGTGTCTTCAAAGCATTTTGTCGCAAAATATCTTTGATTGCTTTGGGAAAAAAAATCAAAACAACCTTGTATTTTAGTTGGAGGAATAGTTCTATGTATAACAAGTATATAGTATGCTTTTAGCTGCCTGAACAATTTGCTTCGTTGCTATCAAACACAGTTTACATTAGTAACTTTAACTATGACACATGTAAATAATTATTTAGAAATTACCAAATCTAGCCTTGATCTCTAGTTCCAAGTAACTAGAATCCAAAAAATTATTTAGACATTTACTAATCGAGTCTTTATTGCTAATATTAAGTGAATAAAACACAAGAGCTAAAGGTAGAATTGCATACGTCAATCATTTTTCATTCTCAATTGTAGTTAATACATGAACATAAATTAATTGAACAGGAGGAATAAAAAGCCTATGTGTTACTGCTAATGTTCTTTGTGATTCGAAATAAAAAAGCAATACTCACTCATTCCATGATCCACTTTCTGTAATTTTTTTATACGAAAGATATAATTTAAGAATTCGGGCAATAATTTGCATTCCTGTTATCAAGTTTACAAGAAGCCTTTTTTCTTTTGTGTATCACAAAAAAAAAGCATTAAACAATTTTCTTTTTTTGTTTTTTGAAGACTTAAGTCACAAAATGGATTGAGAAACATTTTTTTTTTTTAAATTAACCTCTGGACTACCCGACCTTGCCACCGTGTGACTAGAAAGTCAGGATGACAAGGAATTTTATTATAAATAATTCGAGCGACCTTTGGACATCAACATTGCCTGACCTTCAAACTATCCGGCCTAATGAAACCACTCGACTATGGTATAGTGAGGGTCGAGATACAATAAGTGAATCACAAAATGAAAAAATGCCTGACTATCTGACCTCCGACTGTATGATTGACGCAATAAAGAGAAAAGACGATTATGGTATAGTCAGAATGAGACATAACAAATTAATCATAAAATAAGAAAACGCCTGACTGGACGACCACCCAACCTTCGATTTGTCTAATCATGCGAATAAAATACTATTTTTGTTGATTTGTGTGCAATGCGTTTTTTGATAAAGATTTTCAAAATTTCCTGTTTCACATTCAATTGATTACTTGTTAAATCAATAATATCTTTTTTAATGCTTTCTCGATTCCCGAAAACAAAAACAGTTGGTTTGTTTACAGGGAATTAATGCACACGTTCGTTTGCGATTTTCGCGTTTTTCTACACAAGATTTTAATATTCTAGGCTATTGTGACTACATTCTCTTTTCTAAAGTATTGTATGAACAAATTTGAATTAAGTATACCGAGTACCAATTTAAAAAAACTCTCTGTAAGAATAACCTCATTTTTTTTTAGACATTCCTGTGTGCAATTTCAAATTTTAAATTAGCAAAACTTATGTATGTTGTATTGGCATTTACAGGTCATAACATTCCAAAAAAGGAAACTCTCTAGCAAAAATAAGATTTTAAGGCCTTTTGCCTGCATGTTGTTCCCTTAACTCTTGTTCGAAGAAGAAATGAATTGAGGCAACACAATACTAGTTTCAAAAAATTATGTGTAAGCATAATGTTATTTTTTTTTACAAATTGTTGAATTCAATTCCAAATTTTGAATAATAAAACTTATATATGCATTGTTAATGTTTACAACTCTTAAAATGCAAAAAAACGCAAAATCTCCAATTGCAAATTTAAGATTTTAGGGTGTTCTGGTTGCATGCTTGTTTCTTAAGTCTCGTTTCAAGAACCATTGAATTAAGGAAACACAATACCAATTTCAAAAAATTATGTGTAAGCATAACATTATTTATTTTACAAATTCTTGAATTCAATTTCAAATTTCAAATAAGCAAAAGTTATATATCCTCTATTACTATTTACAAGTTATATAATGGGAGAAAAGGGAAAATCCGCAACAAAAAAGCAACAAATAGAGCAGATTAAATAAAATTTTAAGTGCATGGATGTTTGACCAGCACGACAAATGAACTTTAGCACATTACTCATGTTAGATTCAACCTACATGACGCAAAAAACAGGTACGATGAACTGGCATGAGATATTTGAATTCTTTGAGTAAAGAGAATGGTTAAAAAGCCCATGAGCTACTGAAACAAAGAACAAATAGTTTGAAACAATCTGAGAAACAAAGTTACATAAAGTAGCAACTAGGGCTAGAATGTTTCCCTAACATGACATGATTTTGTGGATTCTCTCTCGCGCTGATATTAAAACTTGAACAATATCTGACCATCAAGAAATTGTGATAGCCTCCTGGAAATCTGAAGTGTTATCAACCCTATATAAGCTCAGTACCCCACAAATCCCACTCAATTTTGAGTTCCTTCATAAGTTTCGAAGTACTATCTTGAAGAAATGTCAAGAGAATTATGATATAGTAATTGAAGAATATTTGAGAGAAGAAGCAAAAGGTTTCAAGCTCAAAGGAAAAAAGGACTATCCAATAGCTATTTTTAAGAAGCATGCTAGATTTCTTATTAAAATGCTAAGCATATTATATGGGGAACAAGATCCCGAGCATTGTAAAATTAAATGGATCCCAATAATCCATAACATTTTGGATGAGGGGAAATGCCTAAAATGAGCTGACCTGTAGTCACAGAATATCATAGATTCAGTGAAACTGTTAATGTCATCTCCCCCTAGGATCAAATTATATTTTTTGTATGTTTTCCTATTTGTTAGATGTTATTATTGCCTCGGTCCCATTTCCACTCATGAAATAGAATTTCCCATCTGACAAACAACTACCAATTCAAAATTATGCTCCTATTCTATGGGATTCTAATCTTAAATACCATTTTTTTTTATGATATTTTCCACTATGTTTTGATTCCTTTGCATCAAGTCCTGCTTGGAATAATACCTCCCAGAATAAGTGATAATTTGAAAGAAAGCCTAGAATCAATAGGCCGTTGTTTTTGTTAGCACCTAAATCTGCCTTAGCCTGAAGGAAGGCAAAAATTAGGGTAACCATAAACCACGCTCAGCCTGGTAGCTAGCCCTACCAGAGCAGGAGAGGGCTCTCTCTGAGTCACGTTCAGTGAATAAATGATCGAAACGGTCTGAGATGACTTACAATACAATGTTTACCTTAGGCTAGTAAGTGAAAAGAGATTCTGGAAACAATTTTATGAAATGACCGAGCTTCTGGGATGTTATGGGGCCGGCGCTCAGTAAAGAATAGAGAATTGAATATGAAGGCACAGATTATTCCGTGAGGCAAGGTAGGCGGAAAATGTAACAATTTAGTTTGAGGTACCACAACATGAATAGATTGCTGAAGAAAGTGAAAAGGGCATAGTGACATGAATCCTTTTCAACAGAAGAATAACACTGAAACATGAAATTTTCCCACAGGCAGAGCAGTAAAAATTGGATTCTACCTAATCTCACTTAGAAAATTTCACTGGAAATGAGCATGAAATGAATTATGAAACATAACTAAATACATATGAACACATAAGAAATACATTTGCTACACTAACAACCACAAGAATCTCATGAAACAAAGCCGCTGCCTTTCATTAATTCTCTGTCAAAAATACACAGTGAAGAAACAGAGTTTCTTTCCCACAGTGTCCCAGAAGTTACAAGCCAACCAACCCTTTGCAAATAACTTGCATACCATATATAGAATGTGTGAGGAAGAGATAGAACGCCCAAGGGTTGGGGAGTTACTCGAATCATTGCGAAATGGAGATGGAGAGCCAACCATCAACTATAGGTGTAGCGTTGCAAACATGACATTTGGCTTTGGGTGACCGTTTGCCTTCCTTCGCCACTTGGATAGAAGCCCATCTGGAGAAAAACCTCTTTAAATGCTGCCTTTGGTGCCAAAAAACCGCAGTGTAGATGAGCGGGACCACTTGGAGAAGTCGTGATCCGAAATTTCGCGAAACGGAAGCAAATTGACAATTTTTTCCTTTGTGCGCCGCGCCATTTTTCTATGCGTCGCGCTACTTTGGGACCTGTTTTGGGGCACTTGCAGGTGTCCAAATGATGCAGGAGCATCCGGACACCTCAATGAAAGAAAATTAGAGAAAAAAGACAGGTGGACAACCACATGGACAACCAGGCCAATCTTGAACAAGATTCGGTTAATAAACTAATTTTAGTTAAAAATCAGTTAAAATTGAATGTATCTGAATGTATGTGTAATAAGAACTGAAGGATTCATGAGAGAATCAGGAAAAAAGAGGAAAAAGAAAAATTGTGTGTGTGAGAGAGGGCAAAATGTAGTTGCTGGGGAAATCTTGATTAAGGCTGAAACGCCTTAAATTGTAACCAATTTTGTAAATAATAAAAATGTTTTTTTGTGAATTTATGTCTCTGTTTTTCTTTGAATTGTTCGCCATCAAGTTTGCTGTCAATCTCCGTCATCCAGGCCCCTGGTTTGAGTAAGGGCGCTGAGGCTTCGGTGGTCAGGGTTGTAAAAAAAAATGTGTCTCAAAAATTTCTTTTTGCTTAACCAGTCGCGTTCGCCTGGAATAGTGGGTGATTCTACTCGGAAGGAAATTAGGAAACAGTAAGACATGGCCCATTGCCTGGTCATGCTCTCGTCTGCAGCAAGGCCGGTGGATGATGAATACGTTGTATTTGACAACAGAGACAAGCTAGGGTTGAAAGGACTGTGGACAGCTCCTATCATCGGCAGGCGTTAAGGACTTTGAGGGATTGAAGAAGAGAAAATGCGTGCAGCATGTGGAATATGGAAAAGTAACGGAACCGGAGCGAGAGCGAGAACCGGCTCAAGAGCCCGAACCTGAACACGTTGATGTGTCGAGGATGTTCTTGCCGGTGTGTTATTTTTAGCCTGACATTCAAAGTGCGCGAAATCGGTTCCAGAAAGGAACGACTGCAGAGTAAATTTGTGGAGAGTGGTCATAATATACCGCTTACTGTTACTAATATTGCAGACAAGCGGAATTTTTCAAGCTGTGAAGCCTGCGGAAGTTCTGGTTTCCAATTTGGACGCTGATCCAGTGCATATAGAAGGATCTGTTATTGATGCTGAAAAGCTTCGTGGTCCCATAACTCACAGGTCCCAAGATCGGACTTGTAAAAATACTGAAAAAAAGAGACCCCAGTATTCGTTTTCATCAAGTGGTATCAGAGCGGGAAAAGATTTCCTGCGGAGAGGAGTTTTTTTGCATGCAAAGAAAGGAGGTACGAAGAAAAAAGAGGTACAGTTTGTTTGTGAAGGTGAGAAGATTGCAGCAAACCTGGAGCAGGAGTGCTCAATTAGTTCAAGAGGAGAGAACCGCGGAGATGCCGAGAGGACTAAGCTCAGCAGAGAAGCTCGGTAGGACATCTGGTAGCAGGGAGGACTTGCTATGGCAGAGGTTTGGTTGCAGCTCACAGAAGGCAGTTCCACTGACGAAGTGAAACAGTGGGTAGAATTGCGAATTGTGAAGGAAACGCATATGACCAGGAGGTCATAATTTTGTACTTCAGGAGCATATGACCAGGAGGTCATAATTTTTTTTACCTCAAGATTCTGATGCAGGAGCATTCGGACACCTCAATGAAAGAAAATTAGAGAAAGAAGACAGATGGACGACCACATGGACAGCCAGGCCAATCTTGAACAAGATTCGGTTAATAAACTAATTTTAGTTAAAAATCAGTTAAAACTGAATGTATCCGAATGTATGTGTAATAAGAACTGAAGGATTCATGAGAGAATCAGGAAAAAAGAGGAAAAAGAAAAATTGTGCGTGTGAGAGAGGACAAAATGTAGTTGCTGGGGAAATCTTGATTAAGGCTGAAATGCCTTAAATTGTAACCAATTTTGTAAATAATAAAAATGTTTTTTTGTGAATTAATGTCTCTGTTTTTCTTTGAATTGTTTGCCATCAAGTTTTCTGTCAATCTTCGTCATCCAGGCCCCTGGTTTGAGTAAGGGCGCTGAGGCTTCGGTGGTCAGGGTTGTAAAAAAAAATGTGTCTCAAAAATTTCTTTTTGCTTAACCAGTCGCGTTCGCCTGGAATATTGGGTGATTCTACTCAGAAGGAAATTATGAAACAGTAAGACATGGCCCGTTTCCTGGTCATGCTCTCGCCTACAGAAAGGTCGGTGTATGATGAATACGTTGTATTTGACAATAGAGACAAGCTAGGGTTGAAAGGACTGTGGACAACTCTTATCATTGGCAGGCGTTAAGGACTTTGAGGGGTTGAAGAAGAGAAAATGCATGCAGCATGTGGAATATGGAAAAGTAACGGAACCGGAGGGAGAGCGAGAACCGGCTCAAGAGCCCAAACCTGAACACGTTGATGTGTTGAGGATGTTCTTGCTGGTGTGTTATTTTTAGCCTGACATTCAAAGTGCGCGAAATCGGTTCGAGAAAGGAATGGCTGCAGAGTAAATTCGTGGAGAGTGGTCAGAATATACCGCTTACTGTTACTAATATTGCAGACAAGTGGAATTTTTCAAGCTGTGAAGCCTGCGGAAGTTCTGGTTTCCAAATTGGACGCTGATCCAGTGCATACAGAAGGATCTGTTATTGATGTTGAAAAGCTTCGTGGGCCCATAACCCACAGGTCCCAAGATCGGACTTGTAAAAATACTGAAAACAAAGAGACCCCAGTATTCGTTTTCATCACCAAAATTTGCCCAAGTGGGCTTGCTGGAAAGCCTGTCTTGTCTACTTTCTAACCCAACTGGAATTTTCAAATTTGGTGTTCATTTTCCCCTCCAAATCTCCATTCTCCCAAGACTTCTTTCTGTGTGTCAAAAAAGTGGCAGAGAGGCCATTTTTGGGTGTTTTTTGACCTTTAGGAGACCCAGACCTTGCCCAAATCTCTTGCCCAGACACCAGTAGTCATAATTTTCGATGCTGAATCCAAATATGCAAGCCATTTCTCAATTGGAGCCCTATAATTTTAGCGTCGAGCTAGTGGCGCGACGCACAGGGAGGAAATCCCTGTTTTTTACCCAAAAAATTACCAAGTGACCAAAATTTCCCCAAATTTTTTGAAATTTGGGCTGGATGTTCGCTATGAAGTGCTATGCTGTGCCAAGGAAGCCTTAGCCAAGATTCGAAGCCTATCTTGCTCCTTTGCCTCCTTTGCCTCTTTTGTTGCTTTGCTCAATTTTGCCTTTAGGCTTCTGATTCTTACTTTGGAGCTCATGTTTCGGGCCATGTAGTGGTGAGTCATGCGCCTCAGCATGTATTTTTCCCTGCTAGCCTTATCCAACTGCTACTCCAAGTGAACGTTCACTTTTTCTAACACATATTCCCGGTCCTCATCTCTTTGCTCCATAGGTCTACCTTGTGCTGCCATGATGTGTTGCCGGTTTTCCTTGATCATTTGCAACTCTATCTCAGCTAGCCGATCCTCAAGTTTCTTGTTCCTCTGCTCCAGATACTTCACGTTCCACTTGGCCCTCTCCAAGTCCAGGGATAAGTTCTCAATCACTGATTGCTGCTTCTGGATGATCTCTCCAAGCTCTGCATTTGTAGGTTCTGCATCTGTCTCATCATCCTGAAGGAGAACGAATTCTATCTCTCGTTCACCTGATGGCTCACCTGAAGGCCCCTCATCATGCACTGGCTCCTTACCTCTGCCCTGCTCTTGTGATGTTGATGTCGGAAGCGAGGCCCCTTCCACCCCGGGTGGAGATAACACTCGCTTTGCTGCTGCAAACAAAGGTCTACTGCCTTTCTGATAGGTGATGTATATTGGCATGGTAGCAGTCTCATGGCGCTCATCCTGATGTGACAGACCCCCTATCTCATGCTCTGCCTCTGATACTACCTGTGGAGCGCTGAAGAAGTCACGGGAAATGAAGTCCTCCCAAGCAATACCCTACAATCCCAACTGATGGTCCACCAAAATCCGGATAAGGGCAAAGTGATAAACACTGTTGAGCTGCTGTTGAGGGGTCTTGTGCTGCATGAAATTTCTCATCCTCTCTATGTTCCCGCAAATGAAAAATGGGAGGCTCATCATCCATAACCTGCTAAAGTGCATGAGCAGCCTGATGTGGTATGCATAAAGGCGAGAAAGCCTCCCCTCGCAACTGAAGTATTTCATGATTAATTTCATGAGCAGGGCATACTCATCTTTCAGAAATCTGAATGGAAAAACTCTTGTGAGGTGGCTCAAACAGCTGTCTTTGATGTAAGGCTCATAATGATGTCTTTCTACCTTTTTCTTGTTGTGCCACTGCTCTCCAATGTTTGGTATGCCTGTTGCCACTGATATGGTCTCGGGTGTCAATGTGAAAGTGACCCCCGCCAAGATAGACTGTCCTCCATGTAGGTGAAGTGAAAAAAGACGAGCCAACTCATGATGAACTCTGACATTTGCCACCCTCTGACAAAATTCGAAACATGCTAAGTGCTGGAAACAAGACATAGTAAGAGGGCATGCCTGCAACTCGGTGAGGGTGTCTGGTTCATCTCTAAGATGTCTGCCACTCCGATGATGTCTCCTTTGGGCCCTTTCTCCCGAAGCTGTGTCACTGTGGGTCTCCTCCTCATATTCTGATGAAACTTCGGATGCCATTACTGCTGTTTGTACCCTGCGTTTTATGTTGCCCTTGAATTCCAATGAAGATGATAGCTGCTCTGAAAATCTGCCGCCAAGGGGACAATAAAACAGGGAGTATTAGGAGGGGAATGATGAAATAGGAATAGGGGTTTAAAGGGAGAGATTTATCAGGGATTTGGGAGTAGTTTGGGTATAGGGTTGATGGGGTAGGGTTTGAAACATATTGGCAGCCTTGTCACTGTAGCATAAACCCTAGGATCATGATTTCTTTGTTTTCTCTTTTGTTGGCTTTATAAAAATGTTTGCACTTGATTTATACCCCTACCACCATGCCATCCCTTTCAAGTTTTGATGCAAGAACTGAGGTAGGTGGCCTACCTTTCAAATTTGGTGAGCATTCAAAATTTTTTAGGCAGATTGAATAGTTTTTGGGCTTTATATCTCTGTGCGCCGCGCGACGGGTATGCGCCGCGCTAGTGTTATATTTACACAGTGGGCGGGCCCTGTGTGCGCTGCGCACAATGAGTGCGCCGCGCGCTATGAAAACACCCGAATTTATTCCTAATTATTTGACTCTCCAAATTTTTCGACTATGCACCCCTCTCCCACAGCTTGCCTTGCACAATGAGCTGGTCTTGTGATGATTTTGCATTAACCAAACAGTGGAGGAATAGGGAGAGGGTTTGGTAGTGACTTAAGGCAGGGGTTTAGGAAAAATGACAAGGAAGGATGGGGAAAAAATGATAGGTGAGGGGAATAGGTGAGTGGAGTGAAACCTTGGCAATATCAACACAAATTTACAACCCCATCCATCGTTTTCTTGGTGATTTTCACATGGTTGACATTATGCATTTTGGGTGACATTCAAACCTCTTCACAAACACCATATCCTTGACAAAATTTGATGAGCAGGCGATGTCATAAGGCTTACCTCTCAATTTGGTAGCCTTCACCAAAGTTTGAAGTGGTTTGGCACTGTTCCTTGGTCGTTGGACTATGTGCGCCACGCCTGTGCAATCTTTCAATGGCAAGCTGGCTGAGTGTGCGCCGCGCCCCTGGTTATATGCGCCGAACGCTCCCAAAACCTGCTTCTGCTCACTCAAACCTCTCCAACCTCACACTCACACCTTTGAAATGCTTTCTCCAAGTCTTGCAAGAGCACAATGCCTTTGATTTGGGTCAAAACATGTATTTATAGCCTTGGAGGAGATGGGTTTGATTTTTGCCTCTTTGAAAACCCCTTTCCTAATGTTATGTTTTGCACTTTTTCATTGACCTTTAAACACAGTGATTTTCACTTTCCCTTTGACATTTTGGCTCAAATGATGAAATTTTCGGCACCTCTTTGCAGGGACTGTATGACAGAGCATTTGGCCATGTAAATCATAACAGCATTTGAAAAGTCAACTGGTGATTTTTTGGAAACTTTTGTCATAAATGACCTTGTTTGACTTTTCTTCAAAACAGAGTTTTGAAGAAGAGTCGATGTCTATCCAAGTGACGATGAAGCTCTCTGAACCATAGTTGTATAAGGGCCTCCCTCTGGCCTGCATGGCTTGTTGTGGACATGTTTTCAAAGACCAAATTGATGAATTCCTATACCCAATCATAAAAATGACTTTGTCCTGTAATAGGACCAGACCTTGACTGTCATGAACTTCGGTGATTATGGACAAAGACTTGAGCCAGCAGGAGCCAGACATGAGGGAAAATGATTAGCATGAATTTCTCCGTCAGATCATGGCATGCCCCTAGCGAAATTCAGTTGAGTGAATGGAGCGGGACACCTAAAATTGAAATGCACAAAGAGTTTTGATCTCTGACGGAGGGCTGACCAGACCGACTCTAACAGATTTGTTGAAGAATCATTTTCCGACATCAGAGTCTTTGGCAGCGAAGTTTGTCCCCATCTTCTGCCCCGATATATTCCGGAAAGAATTGCTTTGAGAGAAGTGGCTAATCAAGCTATTTTGTATGGGCAAGCCAAAAACTTGAGTAAGCTGCAAAAGAATCTCTGGCCTAATTTCCCAATAAATTTTGGTGACATTAATATCCGAGACAAAGGGCACAGAACCAAAGTAGCTGAAGAGCTTGAGGAAATTTGGTTATTTACTTTGCTCCATTATGACTATGATCCTCAAGGTTTCATTGGCAATCATTATATAACATTCACTTATATTAAAAAATTTATTCATCAAGAACCAACTTTGGATGTGGTTTTTATATGCATTGATGATTTTCAACAAGTTGTCCAAATAAGAAAGCTCCTACATAGTGAATCAAGACAACAATTAGAAGTATTTAGAGAGGAATTGTACAAAAAATTTCTGAAGCAAAAGGGTTTACACATCAACATTTCATTCAAAGAGTTAAAGTCTATTGAATAATTGCAATTGAATTTCAATGAACTCACTTCAGAGCCTTGTATTGTTTCTCAGAAGGGAAAAACAATAGAAATTGAAGGATTATAAGGTTTTATTGTCACAGGTAAAGAAGATGAATACACATCAATACAAAACCTGAAAGAGGAATAGGAAGCTACAAGAAGAGAAAAGACTCCAGGAAAAGAAGAAACATCTGAACATGAGATTATTGTCATTAATTCTCCTGAGAAAACAGAGCACTAGAAACCAGAAAGTGCAAAAGTCAAAGAAATGGAAGTACCTAAGGAGAAAGAAAAACATGTATCTACTGAAACCAATACCAAGGAAAATGAGCAAAAAATGGAATCATATAACAAATTGGATACTATTGTTGGGCACAAAATCTGCATACTTTTTCCCTCCATTTTCACTCTCTCTCTCACTCCTTTGTATCATTAATATTCATTAATTGCTCTAAATTCACAAGGTAAACCCCCTTCAATTGTCTTCCTGGAATGTTTAATTAATGAAGTAATAGTCATGGGGATTTTACCTACGCGAGTTACTAATTTTGTCATTTCTGCAGATCCGGTGGTCAAAGGGGTCGCATATGCAGATCACAGGAGAAACTCCGAGCTTACAACACCATCTCAACAATGTTGTAACAACATAACAGATTCCAGACCTATTCCAGACCTTTCTTGTTCTCTCTCGACAACTAGTTTGGTCGTTTCAACAATTGTATATTTGTAGACATTAGTTGCCAGATTCGAGGAACGTTTCTCTGAACAATTGTATAAGAAGGGTTTCAAGACTGTGAATCGGGTTAGCTGTGCAAGAGACTAATATTGTAACAAAATATTGTTTATTTAATTGAATGCAAGCTATTTTGTTGTTCTCTATGTAAGTTGTGAATCCATCGCAACCCTGGTCAGAGAGTTGGGCCCGCTCTTCTGACCAGGGGCTGCGTTATTTCTGTGCGTTGTTATTTTATTTCTGTTGGTTCATTTTAATTGCTGCTAAAGTACCTTACTTCAATTACTATGATTGCTTTTATAATTTTGCAATTTATTCTTATTTATGTAACAATGGCTCCTTATGTAATTCAGTTATTAAATCTGCGATTGATGGTTGGATTGTGTCATTGTTACCTGCATATATTTTGCGTGTTACCTTGAAATAATATACGCACCTGGATTGATAAATTAAATGTGGAAAAGGGTTGAATGGTTATTCACACTCGGACACCAACATTTTGGCGCCATTATCGAGGAGGCTAACAAGCTGCAAGAATACAATCGACATTAATCTACAGATCAATCTCTCGTCTTAGGGAGGGAATTTGTTACCCTGCTCTAATTCCTAAGCATAGTGTTTTGTTTTCTTTTGCTTTTGGTTGCTTTCTGTTTTGTTGATTTCCTAGAAACCAATCTCTCGTTCTGGGGAGGGAATTGTTACCCTGCTCCAGATCTTGAGCCCTAGCTGTTTTTCTTTGATTTTTTTTTTTTAGTTTCTTAGGGCCTAATCTCTCGTCTTGGGGAGGGAATTTGTTACCCTACTTCAGGTCTTGAGCTTTGACTTTTTAGTTTTTCTGTTTAAAGCTAATCTCTCGTCCCGGGGAGGAAATTATTTTGTCCTACTCCAGGTCTTGAGCACAACTGTTTATTTAATTTCTTCTCACCAATTGCATGAACAAAGATTCGAATAAAAGGGGTAGAGGAAGACCCCAAAAAAGAGGAGGAAAGGATTTGGGAAGGAATACCTATATCTAGGAGATTATTGCAAAAGCTGCATCAGAAGCCTCTTTGCGAGCTACTGCTAGGGTAAAAGTTCACACAAAATCTGAGGGGAATTCTGTGGAACAACAGATACAACCCCTAAAAGTGGAAGTATCCCTTCCAACAGCTAGAGAGGAAGCAGGAAGCATGGCATCAAAGGGATCATAAACGCTTCCTTTAGTATCAGACAGGGAGGAAGTGGCCTGTTAGCTTTGCTACATTTTGTGACTTTTGATGGATGGAGAGAAGGGGTGGCAGTCTGATTTCATGTTTGTTAAGGCTCGCAGAGATTGGTTCTTGTTCTATTTCATGCCCCTTATGACTCCCGCTAACCTCCGTTTCTTCCTTCCCATAAATTCCCCTCATTTCTCCTTTAAACCTTGTTTTCCTCTATGTTGCCTCCAAAACCCCTTTAGACCATTTTTACCCATTCCCGAGTCACATTGTGTTTCAACACCATTAAAACCTCGCCAACCCTTTGTTTACCCCGTTACCCTTTATTAAAAGCATGAAAAATTTTAAAACCCTGCATGAGCCTTCATTTATTTATTCCAGGGCCTAGCAACTTAACACATTATAGCCACGCATATAATTAAAATTATATATTTGGCGGGCCCATAGTTGCCACATCATCCGAACGTGCACGTTAATCCTCGATCATCCGATTGCACCCGCTTCTTGATCTAACGCCATTCGCAAGCCTTCTTCCCGTAAACCGATCGTGTGATAGCTCCCGGGGAAAGAGGTTTCCCCGCCATCGCAACTGCCATGCGTCTTCATATCATTGCATCACTCTTCCATATACGGAAGTCGCCTTTGCCCATAAGCAGTGCGGGGAAACCACTTCCTGCCACCGTACTCGACTTCCTGCTCATTAACACGCTTGCATCTCTTTCGCCCGTCAACCGTCGGATCTCCCCAATCATGATCTGACGGTCCTCATCTAACATGATTGTCCATCGCCCGATAGCCTCCATAAACTATTCCTGTCCGTCCATATGTATGATCCGACGTTCCGCGATGCTTTGCTCTTGTATACTCCTGATAACACTCCAAACAGATCATAGCCGTTCTTTTTGCCATCCAACGGCCAATGTTTCCTCCTTGACCCTTCATCCATTTTTGATGTATATTGCTGTGTTTTTGGCCAATTTTGGGCACGCGGAGAAGCAAGTGATGATCCAGCTACCTGCATTTAATCTTCAACTACCACAGTTAAAGAACAGCAGGAGAGAGTACTACCTCGAGCAATGAAATTCATTCAACAATTATGAAAATTTATGCAGGGAACATTCCACCTGTTCAAGGAGTACATCAAAGTACCGGAGAATGTCAAATTTGTTAATTAGAATAGTCAGAATGTATCAGAGGTCCATAATAGTTTGTAAATGTGGTAGGTGATCCATTAAGACACCTCCATGCATAGCCTAGCAGAGCCATTTTTGTAACAGATTCTATATATACCTAGAAACACAATGTAATCGAGTTGATGAGTGTTATTCTGTTGCAAGCTTCAACTTCTGGAGACTGTAACTACTTTGTAACCTGCAGCTTCTAGTATGCATTTCCAGCTAATACAAGCTTCTTTTGTTGTTGATTGCTCACTTTCCACTGCTTCTTCTTTGTTCCAAGCTGTGCTTGTTCTGCATTATTTCATGTGCTGTTAATATTTAGCATTAGATGGGCTGTCATCCCACCTCTGTGTTAGGATTTAGCATGTATCATTGAATTTGCTTGTAGGTTTCTATTGTTTTAATGCCAGAGAGCTGTCATCCTGTCCGTGTATTAGAAAACAGATTTATAGACCTTTTAACTGGTTACAGCTGGCCATCACAGGGTCCTGTGCATCTGCTGGTGTGATCAGTGCTCTCCATCATCACATTTTCTCTGAATCGAATGTTCACGAGGGGCTGCAAGGAATAAATAGGGAGTTCGATCAACAAAAAAATCCGGTGGAGGGGTCACAAAGGCAAAAATTGGGAATCTTCTAGATAATTTGAGGACCGACATCTTGAGTACCCTATCTGCCCAGATGGACATGCTACAAGCAAAGCAGAGGCAGATGGAATTGGAAAAGACCATGGCTATATTTTTCCTGAAGTGCAGAAAGAAACATCCGCCTAGGGAATGTCCATTGGACTCCATTGAAGAATGTGCAATCTATGAGCTGAGTCATGCAACAAGCTCATGCCCCTCCTTGCCAGGATTGAAGGCAGTCTTTCAAGGGACAAGCGAAGAGGTGGATCAACTATACTTCATGGGATCTAAGAAGCCATGGTAGCCTCGACCATCGAATGTGAATCAAGGTATGCCTCAAGACCCATCTCAGTATTTTAGTAATTTGAATATGGGTCCCCAGTCTATGCCTTTTCCACTTGTGTGGCCTCAATATCAATATCCACCCTGGCAATAATGGTTTCCACAGACTAGTTCGAACCCTTCATGGACTCAGAACTGGCGTGGACCTTCTCCTACTGGAAAATTTCCCCAACCAATGCCACAACAACAACTTCAGTTGCCTTCCAGTGTACCTCCAGGTAATCCACCCCTTCATCCTCAACTTCCTATCCAACCCAACCCAAATCCTAACAATAAAGGGGTTCAACAAGCTGACACCCTCAACCTTCCTTCATATAAAATCTCTACTGCAAAATTTAATGGTATAAATTTGCGATCTGGGTGGGTAGTGGATGCTCAAACCTCACCTATCATTATTGAAAAAATTGACAGCGAGGTTAAAGAACCAGAATTAGAAACAATTGGGGAAAATCAAACTGAAACAGTAAAAATCAAACACCTCCTCAACCGACTGTTAATCAGGAATGCCAAGTTAATCCACCCTATCCTGAAAGATTGGCCCTGAGTAAACATAGCCCTCAAGCAGAATTTGACTTCCTAGGAGAATTACAAAATTTGTTTGTTAAAATTCCCCTGTTACAAGCTATGAGGGATGTACCAATCTATGCAAAAACTCTCAAAGAATATTGTTCTAAAAAGCTCGGAAAGAAATCAAGGGACCCACTCACCATCCATGTGATGGGAAAATTATTTGACATCATGTTGGGAAAATCTATGCCTATGAAATATGGGGATCTGGGGAATCCAATTCTGACTGTACAAATTAATGGGGTTGAAATTCCAAATGTACTGGTAGATTTGGGTGCTACCATAAATGTTGTTACTGTTGAAACCATGCATACATTGGGTCTTTGAAACCTTAAACCTACTCCTACTATTTTGGAATTGGCTGATAGATCTACAATAAAACCAGTAGGGAAGTTAGAAGACATTACAATTTCAGTGGATTTGTGGCACTATCCAGTGGATTTCCTAGTGTTACAAACTCAATCCCCAACTGGTGGTCATCCCCTCATTCTGGGAAGACGTGGTTGGCAACTGCAGATGCCTATATTGGGTGTCGATCTGGAAACATGGTCATATCTAATGGGGAGGTTACAAAGAATCTCGTACTCTATCAGAACCTAGCTCATTAGTGAAACCATCATGCAGAAGAAAACCTCCACCAATGGAAGAATCTGAACCTGAAAATGAAGAATTGAGACCGATCCTTACCATTGGGCAAGCCCTTCAATTCAAAACAGAAACTGAGGATGACACTATTAACACTTTTATCAGCAATCCCTGTTCTGTTTCAGATGCAACTCGACAAATTCTGGAATCTGTCCTGAGCTGTGAAACACAGGAAAATATTAAAACAGAAAATGCAAGTGAAGACCTACCTATAACTGTGCTCCATGATAGTATTCCCGTTGAAATCGAACCAGGAAAAACATTGAACATCAATTTGAATCTTTCAGAATCCTAGACAAAACAACTCCTAGAAGTTCTCTGAAACCACAAGGAAGCTTTTGCCTGGGATTACATGGATATGAAGGGGATTCCTGCCAATTTATGTACTCATCATATATATATTAAGGAAGATTGCTGTCTTGGTGAGACAGCCCTAGAGAAGAATGAACCCCACCTTAAAGAACATTGTCAAGGAAGAGCTTCAAAAGCTGCTGGATGTAGGATTTATTTACCCCATCTCGGATAGCCAATGGGTTTCCCCATTGGTTATTGTTCCCAAGAAGAACGGTAAATGGCGAATTTGTGTAGACTATAGGGAATTAAATAAAGAAACTCAGAAAGACCATTTCCCTTTACCGTTTATCGACCAAGTCCTGGATACCTTGGCTGGGAAGAAGTTTTTCTCCTTCCTGGATGGGTTTAGCGGGTATAACCAGATCCAGATAGCCCCAGAGGATCAAGATAAAACCACCTTCACATGCCCTTGGGGAACCTTTGCATACCGAGTCCTTCCATTTGGCCTTTGTAATGCACCGACAACATTCCAGAGGGAAATATTGGGGATTTTTTCTGATCTGGTAGATGACAGTGTTGAAATTTATATGGACGACTTTACTCCATACGGGAATTCATTTGAAGAAGGATTGGAAAATTTAGAAAAAGTACTTAAAATATGCAAGCAGACCCATGTCTCTTTGAGTACAGTCAAATATCATATGATGAGGGAAGAAGGGATAGTCCTTGGACACTTGCTCTCGGCTACTAGGATTCGAGTTGATCCGGCCAAGGTAGAGGTAATATTGCATTTTCCAGTACCAAAAACACCCACACAGGTACACATTTTTATTGGTTGCGCCGGTTACTATAGTCGTTTTACAGAAAATTTTGCTAAAATAGTTGATCTGAAAATGGGGCTCTTAGGCTTCTTGTCTAGCTTACAAGAACCTCTCCCACTTCCAAAACTTGAATTTTCCCAAGTCTTTTATGATTAACCAATGCAAAATTAAGAAATGCTTGAAAGTGTAGGCATATGCTTGTTTTTATTGTTGGCTGTTATGTTCTTTAAAATTTGCTGTGCATGCTGATATTTAAATGTGCTTGAACATATACATGAATGCATATAACAATGAATAAGACAGTAGTAAAAATAGACACATAAGATAGAAAATTAATTTGGAGTTCACCCACAACTCTTGGGCTACATCTCCATGAGCTCTTTTCAATTTGACTTGGCTCTCTGGGATTATGGCGTAAGTCTTTTTACAAGCTCTCTGGCTCAACTCCTATTGTTCTACACGAAACAGTTGGTTCAGACACCCTTTTAATCCCTTCTGGCTCTTGGCTCTGACTTTGGCTCTTTGGCTTTGGTTCGGGCTCTTAGCTCTGACTCTTGGCTCGTTGGCTTTGGCTATTGGCTCTCTAGCTCTCCGCCTTGGCTTCTTTGGCCATCTAGCTGTTTACATCTCTCTTTGGGCTTTTCACTTGAACTCTAAGTGACTCCGTTGGATTCTGCGCTGTCCCTTTGGCTTCAGCTTCCTCTTTGGCTTCTACTCCCGCAACAAACCCCTCAAGGATTAACAACAACACCCGTCAACAACCCAGTAGTCCTCTGTCTTTGACATTCATGTCTTAAAAGCCAAATCATCACTACCGTTGGTTTTCCTTTTCAGGCTCTCGGTCTTCCAACCACTATCCCTTAATTTTCCTCCTATGAGCATTAGCGATCATTGTTAAACGCTTCCTGGGATGGATGCCACCTATTTGGTAACAGATAGGGCAATTGACGCTTAAAATTCCTTTGGAATAGTCGTTTTCTGCTACACAGGAAAACACTGCAAACACACGGGAAAAATCCGCAGAACACACAGCTCCAGACCTCAAAGTTTTATGATCTCGCTTTATATCCATATCGGGTCCGCTTGGGGATCGATTATCGCAATCACAAGGCCTGCCCCTTTGTTTTTCGTTTAATAAACAAAACAGGTGAAATACATTAAAAATTCGCATTTGGCAGATTTCAAAATATATATGTTTCCATTTCGGAACCCTATCGGGTCCGGCCATATTGCATCGCTAGTTGCAATGGCCCTTGGGCTTCCCCTTTGGGATCGCCGACGCTGATTCATCGATATTGGCGATCACAGTCTGACTATCGCGCGCGCGCGCACACACACACACACACACACACACATAACATGGACACTCCATTGTGTTCACCGATGGCGATCGCTCCATTGCATCGCCCGGGTCCATCATGCCATGCCTCTGCTCCGAACTACCGATCACTGCCGATGCGATATGCCGATCGGATCTAGACCGTTAATCGACCAGATCTGACGGCCCCTGTGCATTCATTGTTAAAGCCTCTCGATACGCCTCATTTCGCTGTTTTCTCATGTTTTTAAGCCTTCAATAGTGTTATCCGATGAGTCCATAACTCCTCCTTTTGTGCTTGTTTTTCCATTTTGGAAGATTAGGAAGACTTAGAGGGTTTCTAGACCCATATTTTAAGGGATTTTTTTGCTTCTTTTTCCTTTGAAAAAGGGCAACTTCATTTTATGATAGCTTTCCCATCTGAAATCTGTTTTCACCCATTCAAGTTGCGTTGGATTCAGAATGGAGGGATCCCTGCAATGAGACTATGTCTGAGAGCAGCTTGCAACTTTCATTTTCCTCTGATTTACAAAGGGTGTGTGCCACTTGGCACCTTTCACCTCTTATATGAAGTCTTTTAGACTTAGAGGTTTATCCATGTTCCATTTTTGGATCACGCCTTCCCCCTAAAAGAACTTTTGGTCTCCAAAAGACTGATATACTGATATGAACAGTAAATGAGAGTGACTCACCCTCTTCTTTCAGCCTCCCTACACTTGGCTTTGCATAGTGCCTCTGAACCAAAGTTTCTGACCACTTCCCTTCTCTGGATGGGCTGGTCTTCCTGAGAATAACTGTCTTCCTCCTTGCCTTTCTGCAGAACTTCTACTGAAATGGTCATAGAAGGTAGTTTGAGCTTCTTTTCCTTGATCATTAATCCAAGGTGGCTCAACAAATGTGAAGTACATCTGCTTCACAAAACTTTCATTTTTACCTGTTTGACGAGCTGCCAACCACAATTGTTAACAACAACAGGCATACTGACAACAACTGGATGGACTAAACTCCCGCTTCAACAAAAGAAATAGATTTTCACAACTTGTGAACACCTCCATGTCCTATATCTGCATACAAATGATGGACTAGATAACAAGCCCACAAAACATGCCTTTAAACAAATGACCCTTAAGTCAAGCATGTAGAAAAAGACCATTAGGACTCTTTTTCCAAAAGATGAAACTTTCATCATTATCTCCATTTGGAGACCAAGTTAACTTCTTTCAAGTTAACATGGCATCACATGCAATGCATGCATTTCATCCCTCAACTTTCACTTAAGCACACTGTACTTTCGAAGCTGAAATGAAATATAATGTAGATGCATCAATAGACATGCAATCTTAATCAGATAAGAACTCTAACTATTCCTTACCAATCCCTTTCAAAGGTACTACCTTTGCTTGCACATCATCATCATCATGTGAATCATTTTGAGACACATCATTCATGGAATCTTCACTTCCATTTCTGCCATCTTCTCTTTCCACTTTCTTCAGCTTTTGTGGAAGCATTGCTGGATTCAATGTCCAACACTTTGCAGCAAGATGTCCTTGCCGATGGCAGTAAGTGCATTGCATGTGCATCATCTTGATAACATGATTTTCCTTATCCAATGGACCTTTGGCTGCTTGCTTCTTTTCCTTCTTCTGCTTCCTGTATGCAGCCATTCTCTTCCAACATCTAGAAACATCATGGTTATCCAAACCACAAAAGGAACATGCAACTCTTTCCCCATACTTATATGGAAATTTATCATGCTTTGCACAATCAAAAGGAATGTGTTTAGAACTAGATTTATGCCCGCCTCTTTCACCTTTATTGCCTTCATGAGGAGGTGAAGCAAATGAAGAAGTGGCTCCCTTTGGAACACCATCAAACTCTTCAAGGCTGTTAGAGTCTCCCCAACTCTCTGGTTCAAGTGTGTGCTTCTGAACACCTGCATCCTACAATTGATGTTTCAAGCTATTGTATTCCTCTTGGATACAACCTTCACACTTTTGAGGTAGAGGACATGAAATGAAACTCCTTCTTGGGACTGTTTCAATGGCCTTCATGGTAGCTTTGGAACTCTGTCCATAAGACTGTCCATAGCCAAGACCCAAATATTTACGCCTTTCCTCAACCATTATTGGTTCAACAATACCTTGTGCATGCTTTCCCAAGCCCTTTCCTTCATAACCCATCTTGGACATTAGCTTGGAACCTATGCCTTTAGTATGTTTCTCAAAAGAACCAATACAAGCATTCTCAGAAGAATTTGAAGACAAACTGGAATGGATTACCTCTTCTTCAAGCTAGTACTTGACTAAGGCTTCTTGGGAAATAAAGAGTTGTGTTTCCAACTCATGCATCCCTTTCAGGTTCATATTTGCAATATGAAGTTGCCTCTCCATTTCCTGCAATTTCTCAGCAAGCAACTGCTTCTCTTCCTTCATGGAATTCAACTGCTTTATAAGCATGCTGCTCTTCCTTCCATCCTCATACATTTCTCTCACCATATACGTCATGGTGGACAATTATTGCCTGATGTCTTTATCAAGGAATCTTGTGAAGAACGCAGAATTTGAGGACCCACTTGTAGAAGTTGTCATTATGCCAATGAACAAAAAAACTTCAACAAGATAATTAAAGAGACTATTCAACAATCTTTTCCAACAAACCTCTTGTGCTCCAAAGATTGCCTTGAGGTCCTTTGGGATAAAGAATGCCTTCATCCCTTCTCCTTCTTGTCCTTCCTAGACTGAGCTATCAATAGCTTTCCCTTCACCTCTGCAAACTCAGCAAATAGTCAGTCTGAAAACAAGCATACAATCAACCTCTTGCTGTTCAAACACCTTTTAGACAAGCAACCTTTGCTTTGTCAATCAAGCATTCTGATATAATCTTTCCTTGAAGGTGTGGTTAATCAATCTTAAGCTCTGATACCACCTGATCTGAAAATGGGGCTCTTAGGCTTCTTGTCTAGCTTACAAGAACCTCTCCCACTTCCAAAACTTGAATTTTCCCAAGTCTTTTATGATTAACCAATGCGGAATTAAGAAATGCTTGAAAGTGTAGGCATATGCTTGTTTTTATTGTTGGCTGTTATGTGCTTTAAAATCTGTTGTGCATGCTGATATTTAAATGTGCTTGAACATATACATAAATGCATATAACAGTGAATAAGGCAGCAGTAAAAACAGACACATAAGACAACAAATTAATTTGGAGTTCACCCACAACTCTTGGGCTACATCTCTGTGAGCTCTTGTCAATTTGACTTGGCTCTCTGGGATTATGGTGTAAGTCTTTTTACAAGCTCTTTGGCTCAACTCCTGCTGTTCTACACGAAACAGTGGGTTCAGACACCCTTTTAATCCCTTCTGACTCTTGAAGCTCTGACTTTTGGCTCTTGGCTCTTGGCTCTGGCTCTTTGGCTCTTGGTTCTGGCTCTTGGCTCTAACTCTAGCTCTTTGGCTCTGGTTTGGGCTCTTGGCTCTGACTCTTGGCTCTTTGGCTCTGGCTCTTGGCTCTCTGGCTCTCCGCTCTAGCTTCTTTGGCCCTCTGGCTGTTTACAACTCTCTTTGGGCTTTTCACTTGAACTCCAAGTGACTCCCTTGGCTTCTGCGTTGTCCCTTTGGCTTCAGCTTCCTCTTTGGCTTCTTCTCCTGCAGCAAACCCCTCAAGGATTAACAAAAACACCCCTCAACAACCCAGCAACCCTCTGTCTTTGACATTCATGGCTTAAAATCCAAATCGGCGCTGCCCGTTGGTTTTCCTTTTCAGGCTCTCGGTCTTCCAGCCATTGTCCCTTCATTTTCCTCCTCTGAGAGTTAGAAATCATTGCTAAATGCTTCTTTGGATGGATGCCACCTATTTGGTAACAGACCGGGCAATCAACGCTTAAAATTCCTTTGGAACAGTCATTTTCTGCTGCACAGGGAAATGCTGTAAACACACGGGAAAAATCCGCAGAACACACAGTTCCGGACTTCAAATTTTTATGATCTCGCTTTATATCCCTATCGAGTTCGCTTGGGGATCGCTTATCATAATCGCAATTGGACTGCCCCTTTGTTTTTCGTTTAATAAACGAAATAGGCGAAATACATTAAAAATCGCATTTGGTGGATTTCAAAATATATAAGTTTCCATTCTGTAACCCTATCGGGTCTCACCATATCACATCGCTAGTCACAACAGCCCTTGGGCTTCCCCTTTGGGATCGCCAATGCTGATCCACCAATATTGGCAACCGCAGTCGGACTATCGCACGTGATCCACCGATATTGGCGACCGCAGTTGGACTATCGCGCGCACACACACACACACACACATATATATTTTTCGTGTGGTTCGCGGACACCCGTGGTCAGTGGATGCCAGCTACGTCCACGTAAAGACTAGAGCTGATCTCTAGGATCCTACCCCTTGGCCATCACAGACCTGACCCCAAGGGCTTTTAGGGAGAATTAACCCTGTGACCTCCCAAATGGCGAGGCACTGACTTGACCAGTTGGGCTAACCCCTAGGGCATATATATATATATATATATATATATATATATATATATATATATATATATATATATATATATATATAACATGGCCTCTCCATTGTGATCGCCGATGGCGATCTGCCAATTTCAGCGATCGCTCCATCACATTGCCCTGATCCATCGTGCCATGCCTCTGCTCCGACCCGCCGATCACCATCGATGCGATATGCCGATCGAATCTGGACCATTGATCGGCCAGATTCGACGACCCCTATGCATTCATTGTTAAAACCTCTCGATATGCCTCATTTCGCTATTTTCTCATGTTTTTAAGCCTCCGATAGTGTTATCTAATGAGTCCATAACTCCTACTTTTGTGCTTGTTTTTCCCTTTTGGAAGATTAGGAAGACTTAGAGGGTTTCTAGACCCATATTTAAGGGACTTTTTTGCCTCTTTTTCCTTTGGAAAAGGGCAACTTCATTTTATGATAGCTTACCCATCTGAAATCCGTTTTCGCCCATTCAAGTTGCGTTGGATTCAGAATGGAGGGATCCCTGCAATGAGACTATGTTTGAGAGCAACCTGCGACTTTAATTTTCCTCTGATTTACAAAGGATGTGATCCATTTGGCACCTTTCAACTCTTACATGAAGTCTTTTAGACTTAGAGGTTTATCTAGGATCCATTTTTGGATCAATAGCACTTCCACTTTTTTAGTTGCTAACAAAAGATACATAATTTTTGTGGACATATGATTGTGAAATAGCTTTTATAAAGATCAAGCAACTAGTTTGTGGAGCTCCGATCCTTCGACTGGACTGGGGATTTCCATTTCATATACATGTCAATGCCTCTTAGACAACAGTTGGAGCAGTTTTAGGACAACAGGTAGATAAGACACCGTATGCAGTTTACTATGTCATAAGAATTTGACTCCTGCTGATTTGAATTACATGGTGACTGAAAAAGAATTCCTAGTTGTTATCTACACCATCAACAAGTTCCAACATTATATTACTGGGTATCCTACTTTTGTGCACACTGATCATGCAACAATCAGGTACTTGATGAATAAACCTATTACCCCTGGTTGTATTACAAGATGGCTGCTATTGCTTCAAGAATTTGATATTACAATAGTAGACAAACCAGGGAAGGATAATGTGGTTGTTGATTTTCTGTCTAGATTGGATAATAATGATGAAGGCACACCCATAGAAGATAATTTTCCAGATGAACATCTCTTTGCAATTTCTACTAATCCTCCATGGTATGCAAATATTGCTAACTATCTTGCTACAGGGAAGGTGCCTCATCATTTGTCATACAGGGAACAACGGAAAATTATTCATCATAGTGCCTGATATTCTTAGATGGCAGGATACCTTTTCCATACAGGAGCTAATCAGCAGGTTTGGCACTGTGTATTTGAGGATGATATCTACGAAGTGTTGAAGGCTGCCCATGATGGCCCTTGTGGGGGGCATTTTGCAGATAAAAGAACAGGGCATAAGGTGTTACAGATGGGATATTATTGGCCTTCCATCTTCCGAGATGCACGGGATTATGTCCGAAGATGTGATAGTTTCTAGTGCATGGGGCAACCCGATCGATCCGATGAAATGCCATTACAACCCCAGGTAGTCCTTGAACCTTTTGAGAAGTGGGCTATTGATTTTGTTGGACCTTTCAACCCACCTTCCCATCAAAAGGTTTACATTCTGGTTTGCACCGATTACATGACTAAGTGGGTGGAAGCCAAGGCTGTTGCGAAAGCAACATAACAAGTTGTTTCAGATTTTCTATTTGAGGAGATTTTTGCTTGTTATGGTACTTCGAGGGAGATTGTTTTAGATGGAGGAGTGCAATTCACATCACACATGATAGCAAGGCTTATGCAGAAATATGGGGTCAAGCATAGGGTGACGTCTCCATACCATCCCCAGGCGAATGGACAGGTGGAAAGCACAAACAAGGTATTGGAAAATATCTTGACAAAGACTGTGGCAAGCCATCATCGGGATTGGGCTAAAAAACTTCTTGAGGCTCTCTGGGCATACAGAACAACATGGTGGAACACAACTGGGTTTTCACCATTTGAGTTGGTTTATGGGAAATCCCCCTTGTTTCCAATAGAATTTGAGATTAGTACGCTCAGAATAGCTCTTGAGGTAGGATTGGATCTGTCTGATGCCCAAAAACACTGGCTGGAACAACTAAATGAATTAGATGAAATCTGTTTAATGGCTGTCTAGAAGACTTCTGCTATTCAGCAATAGAGGATGAAATGACATGATAAATTTATCAAAAACAAGGTGTTCCACAGAGGAGATTGGGCATTACTCTACGAATCCCATTTTAAGGATTTTAAAGGAAAGCTTTGCACTCGCTAGATGGGGCCTTATGAAGTGGATGTTGTATTTGATAATGGAACAGTCAGACTTGTCACAATTGATGATACACGTGCTTCTTTCATAGCGAATGGACATCATCTAAGACTGTATCACTTCCAGATTCTAAGGATACCTTCATTAAACATCTCTCTGATAAATCTGGTCTGAAGGTTGTTGGTGCAGAGAATTCCTCCTCTGCATCCTTGAATTTAAAAATAAATAAATCATATATATATATATATATATATATATATATAAAATGCTGTTACTACTCACTTGTTTGTCTTTTTGCAGGAGCTACCATTGAGGTACAATATTGTGGAGCTGGAAAATTTCTTGAGTAATTGGAGTTGCTACTCCTCCAATATTGATACTCCTGAAGATCTTCTAATTATTGGTTGTTGTTACTCCCAAAAATTTTCTAAGTGTCGAATGTTGTTACTCCTTGGGTGTTGTTACTTCGCCGCTGCTGTTACTCCCAAAATTTTTCTAAGTGTTGGATGCTGTCACTCCTTCAGTGTTGTTACTTTGTCGGTACTGTTACTCCCAAATTTTTTCTAAGTGTCAGATGCTACTACTCCTTGGGTGCTGTTACTCCACTGCTGTTGTTACTCCCAAAATTTTTCTAATTGTCAGATGCTGTTACTCCTTGGGTGTTGTTACTCTGTCGCTGCTGTTACTCCCGAAAATATTCTAAGTGTCAGATGTTATTACTCCGCCACTGCCGTTACTCTATTTTTTTTTTCTAAGTATTGGATGCTGTTACTTCGTCAATGCTATTACTCTGTTGTTACTTTGCCAACTGTCACTTCCCTCAGGTAGGTCGCCAAGTATGTCTCCGTTGACTTTTATGGATTTAATTAAATATTCCATGGACAAGACATTGACACACCGTAGACGACTATTTATAAGTCGGGGGGGGGGGGGGGGGGGTGGTGCTGTCATAATTAAACGATGACATAATTAAATTGCACCAATGACCAATCTAACATCATCATTAAACCTTGTGCCAATGGTACACTCCACGATCTTCACCATATTTCGCATAATCATTAATATGTGTTGGGATTAGAAACACGTACATTTTGCCAACCGATCAGTCCCTTTTAATTTATGTGAAATAATTACTATTTCATCCACCGTACTTACCATAATTTGTAGAAATTTTGAATAATAAACACATATTCAATAGAGATTATCCCGATTATACACTATTGTGGAATACATGCATAATACATAACCTCCTATATGTTGATCATCAATTTGCAGAAGCAGAAACAATAACATGTGCACATAGAAGCATCAATCACACATATCAACACAATATTTTCCCGGGGAAAGCATCTCGCTAAAAACCCCAACTATCTGTATATTATATTGATTGAGAACATGTAACAATACATAGTACAATACTCCTCACAAGTATCCAGCACTATCTCCACCTGTTACACACAATACAGCTCAGATCTGATGCCTCAAATCTCCTCCACTATTTGCCTGCCTCCACTGCACAATACCTGCTGAGAATGAATTAGAATGGCTGATCCAAACTCCTATTTACCTTGTGAAAATCACCCACAATGTAAATCACGTGAGCACAAGCTATATTTCACTTGGTATTGGCCCACACTACGTAGAGATCATTGGCATAACTCAATCCCATGCATGTGCACAATCTCATTCACAACTAATAGCAATCTCAACCTCTAACACCTATCTCTGTTGAATTGTACATGCACTGAGTTAACTGATGTATTCTTCAGTTGCATTATGAGTTAATAATTAGTGAATTAATTAATAACTAATTCACACAACTCATCACTTAATCTATTGAACAGTTAGACTAAATACAACTAGTTCAACTAAGTCAAACTGAACACAACTCCATTAACTGCTCATCCAACTCCACAGAACTCAACCACATGAGTTCTAACTGATGTACTGCATGCAATAGCTCAACTGACTCATAAATAAAGCGTATTTCCTTCTGACAGCTGCATGTGCCACATCTGTAGCTCAAACTTAAGTGCTCCAAGAGAATAAGATAAAGTTTATAGTCTAAATATTATTATGAGACTATAATATTTGACTTTTCTATTTTTGACTAGCAGTCTAAAAATAGACTTTGATCACTCCTGCTGTGATCACTCTTGCTGTGATCACTCTTGCTGTGATCACTCCTACTGTGATCACTCCTGCTGTGATCCAAAAATATACTTTGTGCCATAATTTGCCTGCGGGCTCACTTATTGAAGGCGACTCCTTTCCACTAAGCTCCATCATGTTGTTGCATTCTCAACAAGCATTTTTTGTTGCACACTTTTCAACACTCCCTCTCAACAAGAAAGGCTTCCTCTCAAACCCGATCCTGAAACTTTGGAATGTTTTGCATGCAACACATCTGCCTGGTCCAACACACTCCCAACTGACCACTCTGTTGGGCTACGAACATACTCTGATGTTGAAGCTCTACATGCTGTTGAAAAGTGCTCCCTCTCTGACATCTGCACTACTGCAACATCTCCATGCATCTCGCACCATTGCACATCTCTATGTGCCACCTAGCACTGTGCAAAACACTTGTGCCTCTCGCATTGCTACAGCCTACATGCTATGCACTGTCCTGGGATTCCCTGCACCGTCGCTCTCTCTGCTGCTCCATCCACATCTGTCTCTACCCAATCAGTCAGTTCTTGCTACTCCACATCGGGGCTCCCGTAGCAAGGTCTCATCCAAGAGGTTGGGTACCTCAAGGATCTTGCCCCTCCTCCTTGGGACGATCAATCCACATCACCCCACCTCCTACCTGGAGGTATGGCTGCATGCGATCCCTCAGCCCACCTGGCTCGAAGTTTCCCCCTACTAGAGGTCTCTGCATGAGTAGATGTCTCTACTCAATCTCCTCTCAGCTTCCTTTGTTGTGGCTGCTCCACAACCTCCTGAAGCTGCTGCACCAATCGTGGCTCCTCCACAATCTTCTGAGACTTCTTCTGGCTCTGCATGTTGAGAGGTAATATATGCTCCCTCTCAACCACCAAGTCTCCATCAGTTGCCTTGCTGCTCAAGGCTTTGCATGCATCTTGAACCTCAAGAGCATACAGGTTCTTGAGCCGTGAACCAATCTGCTTCACCTGTTTAGTGATGATGCGTCTAAGGAAAACCTTTCCCTTATTGAAGACTACATCATAGCCTCTGTCTTCCAGCATTGCGATCGACACCAAGTTTCTCTTCAGTCCTGGTACATACTTGACATCGGTCAAGGTAAGGCGAGCTCCATGCTCCCTCTGAAAAATAACCATGCCTACACCTGAGACACTATACTTCTCATCATTACCCATCCCTATGAGTATCTGGAGATCTTTCTCCTCCAAAGTACTGAACAAACTTTTGTCACCGGTCATGTGGAAAGAAGCTCCACTGTCAAGAAACCAACCACTTCCCACCATGGATGAAACCATGCATGTGAAGAGTGTGAAGTCCAACTCAAACTATGAAGAAAGTGAGGCTGCCTCACCTTCAGATCCTTCCTCGGATCCCTTCTTGGACTTCTTCTTTGGGCAATTAGTAGCATAATGGCCCAACTCATGACAACGAAAGCATCTCACCTTCGACTTGTCAACCTTCTTCCCATCATTGGAAGAACTGGATTCGGAAAGAGAAACCTTCCCCTTCCCCTTCTTCCCCTTACTCGCTAAGGCATAGTTCTCCTCATCATGCATAGATGAAGAACTGTCTCTTGTGCGCTGTCTAATCTCCTCTTGCACAAGATCCGACCAAAGTCTCTCCCATCCTGGCAATTTCTCCCTTCCATTCACTGAGTCCTGGTAGCTATGCCAACTATTAGGAAGGCCAAGGAGTGCTAGACTCACCATATCCTCATCCTCAACAGCTACCCCCACACTTCCCAGCTCATCCCGACATTGGGTGAACTTCGTGAGATACTGGGGCATACTGTCTCCATTCTCACACCTAATGTTTCTGAGTTTATCCTTGAGCGCCAACTTCCTTTGGTCACTCTTGCTTTGGAATAATTATGTCAACGTTTTCCACATCAAATATGGAGAAGCATTTCCATGGAGGCTGGACACAATGTGATCCCTCACGCCCTCCAACAGAATCCTTCGACACTTTGCTGTCTTCTTTTGCCAATCGCCGACTTGAGCAACATCAGTAGGTTTTGGGACATCCGCATCTATGAACTCCTTCAACCCATTATCATCTAACACCGCCTCCATCTTGTCCTTCCATGCAATATAGTTCAAGTTGCCCTCAAGGGCATACTCCAATCGCAATCTGTTGAAAGACATTTCAACTTTGACACCAAGAAAACACTGCTGCAAATTCGAATTCCACCAGCTCAAAAACTCAACCGCTTCTGATCTAAAATTCGTGAGAACAAATTATTTCTTGTACAAAGATCGACTGTATGGGCATTCACCAGATATCTCACCTTCCAAAAGAAGGATGAATCCAGAGGCTAGATGGCCTGATTACAGACTCTGCTTGAAGAAATAAAATGTAAACACTTTCTGAATAATAGATTTGATGATCAATCCTCGCTTTGATATCCTGTAGAACTTTTCCTACAAATCAAAGGGCTCCGATACCATGTAGAAATTTTGAATAATAAACACACATTCAACAGATATTATCCTGATTATACACTATTGCAGAATACATGCATAATACATAACCTCCTCTACGTTGATCATCAATTTGCAGAAGCAGAAACAATAACATGCGCACATAGAAGCATCAATCACACATATCAACACAGTATTTTCCCGGGGAAAGCATCTTGCTAAAAACCCCAACTATCTGTATATTATATTGATTGAGAACATGTAACAATACATAGTACAATACTCCTCACAAGTATCCAGCACTATCTCCACCTGTTACACACAATACAGCTCAGATATGATGCCTCAAATCTCCTCCACTGTTTGCCTTCCTCCACTGCACAATACCTGTTGAGAATGAATTAGAATGGCTGATCCAAACTCCTATTTACCTTGTGAAAATCACCCACACTGTAAATCACGTGAGCACAAGCTATATTTCACTTGGTATTGGCCCACACTACGTAGAGATCATTGGCATAACTCGATCCCATGCATGTGCACAATCTCATTCACAACTGATAGCAATCTCAACCTCTAACACCTGTCTCTGTTGAACTGTACATGCACTGAGTTAACTGATGTATTCTTCAGTTGCATTATGAGTTAATAATTAGTGAATTAATTAATAACTAATTCACACAACTCATCACTTAGTCTATTGATCAGTTAGACTAAATACAACTAGTTCAACTAAGTCAAACTGAACACAACTCCATTAACTGCTCATCCAACTCCACAGAACTCAACCACATGAGTTCTAACTGATGTCTTGCATGCAATAGCTCAACTGACTCATAAAGAAAGTGTATTTCCTTCTGACAGCTGCATGTGCCACATCTGTAGCTCAAACTGAAGAGCTCCAAGAGAATAAGATAAAGTTTATAGTCTAAATATTATTATGAGACAATAATATTTGACTTTTCTATTTTTGACTAGCAGTCTAAAAATAGACTTTGATCACTCCTGCTGTGATCACTCCTGCTGTGATCCAAAAATAGACTTTGCGCCATAATTTTCCTGCGGGCCCACTTAGTGAAGGCGACTCCTTTCCACTAAGCTCCATCATCTTGTTGCATTCTCAACAAGCATTTCTTGTTGCACAGTTTTCAACATAATTCGCCATGATTTTCTTTGTTTCCCGAGAAATCACCTACCGTATTTACCGTCATTCCACTTCACTTTTCACCATGCTGTTACTGCAAGAATTTGTTGCCATCACTCCTTCCAATAGTCTGTTGCGTCTGAAGTGTTGCTACAGTCTCTACAGGATGGGTGGATTGTCTATGCATCATGAACCCAAAGATACTACCCTGGTCCACAACAATGAAGATGTATGGTGAGTTTTCGTAGACGTAGGATGGGACATCTGAGGGATCACAATAGAATTCGTGCTAAATTTGGAAGAGAATTGCTCTCGAGTCAGAGGAATAGAAATTCCCATCATGGAAGAGGCCATTGCAGAAGTCAGTGGGTTAACACAACAGGGACATAATTGGTTCTCACAGAAGGCTCCCCTGCCAGAGTTTCCAGAACTATTTTTGCAGGCTGGAGAAAGCGCTGCCTAGAGGGGAAGGGGGTATGACCGTAAATCCTTGCCGTACCCATGGAATGAGGTAGCAGGATTTGTCATGAAATATATAACCTGCGAAGGGTGGTTTACCACCTTGTTCAAGTACCATTTCAAAATCCTAGCCCATCTTCGATTCCCGCGGGCACATGTTCATTCTTTGAAAATGCCTTTCTTTTTGATGAAAAATATTCAACTTATGGCGTAGTCCACTCGACGCTCATGCCAAGTGCTAGCGGTCCTTACAAATCATGGACTGGTTCGACTATTGGTCATGCATGCATTGGCCCAATTCCAAGTTCCCTGGGCACAATTCCTTGAAATGTCAGAAGAGGAAGTAGCAGCTGTTATAACTGCTAGGGAAGAAGAGTGGGAGGAAGAACCAACATCTCCTGTTGGTTCAATAGGAGAAGAAGAAGAGCCAGAGGAATTGGAGGAAGAAGAAGAAGAGCCAGAAGAGATGGAAGTAGAGGAAACAATCGATGATATAGTCGAGGCTGCCACACAAGAACCAACCTCACCTGTGGAACCTATTGATGAAGAAATGGAGGCAACAGATGGAGTTGATATTGTCTTATAGGAATCGACTTTCATTAATGAAGTACAAGGAGAAGAAATACTGGTCAAGGGGCTGGCGAGTGATGCTGTTACACAAGAACCAACATCACTTGCCCAAACAGATTTGGATGTTGAAATGGGTAGGGGTGTCACACAAGAACCACCACCAACTCAGTCAGGGTAGGAAAATGTGGAAAGGACGAACCCTGAGGTTGACACTGCTCCACAAGAACCAATGTCGACTGCAGGTCAAGAAGAAATGCATGAAGAAGGCTTGACCCAATTAAGAGATGAAGGCAATGGAGAAAAGGAACTAGAGGTAGCAGACAAGACCGGTATAGACCAGGTGGAGAATATCTTCCACTCTCCTTTTCAGGCCACAATGCCAAGAGGAGCAAGAGGGTTCCGTTCCCCCCAATGTTTAATGGAAGAGATCGTTGTTCCTCCCATATTGAAGTTTGTCGGCTCAAAGAAGGGTACAGTCATTGTTGGCTCATCACTTGCTGATTCCTAGCAAGGGCTCCCTGAAGATCAGACTGAAAAAGAAAATTTGCAGAAGAACTGGAGCAGAGAACGGTCCAAAAAAGGAACTATCCAGGTGATAGATATTCTTGAATTAAGAAGAGGCGAAGGAGAGAGTGCTCCCGAGGAAAGAAAACCAAGTAAGGAAGACCTGGTAGAGAAGTCGGTTGATGCCTTTAACAACAATCCACTGCTTTCTGAACCAGTTGCAGGGCTGGGAAATGAATTTATTGTCAAACAGGAGTGGATAGAATAGTGTGAGAAGAGGAGACCACCTCTCAAAGAAAGGTATCAGCTTCAGTTTAGAGAAACCATGCAACTGAAGATGGAAGTTCAGAAGCTGAGAAAGTAGGTATCTCGGCTAAATAAAAAAACAAGGAAGTATAAATAGGAGGCTGTAAAGCCCAAGGTCGAGGTTTCCTCAGCAGTTGTACAGACAAAATATGTTCCCAAAACTTTTGCTGCCACATAGACTGGCCCTATTGAACAACTGTTCGAGACCTAAGAATTTTTCCTAGCTGCTAAAATTCAGAAATGGAAATCTGTCGTGGGTGAACATAGGAAGGAGACGAAGAGGGTTCAAGAACAGGTCGCTGAGATTATTACTGGGTATATAGACCAGTTAGACAGAGCAAGGCAGAGGCAAGAGAAACAATAGAAAAAGATGAAGGACTTAGAGGAGTAGGTACAAGTGTTGAAGGCAGATAAAGAAAAGATGTTTACCTTAGCACAACAGGTAATGGCCTGTCGACCTCCTACCCATAGTTATGCTTTATTTCTTCATGAACAATTCTTTTTCTTCTGCCTGGAAAGTATCTACAAGGAGATCAGCCATGAGATTGAGGACCCGATACAATTCCTTCGTATTTTAAGGATTCATGATATCGTGAGCCAACACTTGATGTGCGAACTCTACATGCATGGTTATTTCTTGAGGGATGATGAGACCTTCAATCCAGTTCTGTTCGTGGGGGATGTTCACCTGAGAGCTTTCACCTCCTACACTATTAACCAGGTTAAATGGAGGAAACCTTGTGATACTTTTGAAGAAAATCAAGCTACAAAGCCACTGATGGTAAGGAGGGAGAATGGTCAGGTAGTGACTATTTATAACAAGCACTCCACCTTTCTACAGATTGAGGGATGTAAAGAATGAATGCTGGCAACACAGAGGTGGTGTACTGACCTCTGTGTCAGACATGTAGTCACTTTTTAGGATGAAGCCCTTGACAATTGTCAAAGGAGATGGATGATGTTGTCATCAGCTTTCAGAAACCGGGAACCTTTTGGAGCACCCAATTTTGCACGAGCATTAGAAAGAGTGCCACATTTTGTTGCATGCATTCAGACCTGTGGGGTCCGGTGGATGGGGCTGAGGTTTCAGTTTCCCCTCATTTGGTTGCCAATAGATCATTACACTCCAACATATAATGTAAGCAATGATTGGTGGAAGGATGTCCTTATGACAGAAGGATATAAACCTCTGGGAACAGAGATGGCCGAAGAGTACGACCTTGCTCAACTTCATGCTGACCATAGCCGGTCCAACCCAGACTTGAAGAGAAGGAGCGCTGCATGAGGGCAGGAAAAAAGACTAATTGGGGGGAGATGTTAGGCACCAAATCTGCATACTTTTTCCCTCCATTTTCACTTTCTCTCTCTCACTCCTTTGTATCATTAATATTCATTAATTTCTCTAAATGCACAAGGTAAACCCCCTTCAATTGTCTTCTTGGAATGTTTAATTAATGAAGTAATAGTCATGGGGATTTTACCTACATGAGTTACTAATTCTGTCATTTCCGTAGATCCAATGGTCAAAGGGGTTGCATATGCAGATCACAAGAGAAACTCCAAGCTTACAACACCATCTCGGCAATGCTGTAACAACATAATAGATTCCCGACCTTTCTTGTTCTCTCTCGGCAACTAGTTTGGCCGTTTCAACAATTGTATATTTGTAGACATTAGTTGCTAGATTCGAGGAACGATTTCTCTGAACAATTGTATAAGAAGGGTTTCAAGACTATGAATCGGGTTAGTTGTGCAAGAGACTAATATTGTAACAAAATATTTTTTATTTAATTGAATGAAAGTTATTTTGTTGTTCTCTCTGTAAGTTGTGAATCCATTGCAACCCTGGTTAGAGAGTTGGGGCTGCTCTTCTGATCTGGTGCTGCGTTATTTCTGTGTGTTGTTATTTTATTTTTGTTGGTTCATTTTAATTGTTGTTATAGTACTTTACTTCAATTGCTGTGAATGCTTTTATAATTCTGCAATTTATTCTTATTTACTGTCACAGTGGTTCCTTATTTAATTCAGTTATTAAATCTGTGATTGATGGTTGGATTGTGTCGTTGTTACCTGCATATATTTTGCATGTTACCTTGAAATAATATATGCACCCAAATTGATAATTAAATGTGGAAAAGGGTTGAATAGTTATTCACACTCAGACACCAACAACTATATCTATTATATCTCCTTAGGCATCAGTAACACTGATTTCTACTAAGATTCCTCGGGAATCTTTCTTGTTTAAACCTATTTTTGAATTAGAGCCAATTGTAGATACTATTCCATCTTTGATAGATTATTATTTTAATACTCAAACAAAATGAATTGTCCGAAGAACAAAGAAAATAAAACATGATACTTTGGAAACTGTATTTGAATTCAACTGGTAGGCTCAAGGAGACGTAAAAGAAAAAGCTCAGGAATATTCCCAAGCTTTAGGAGCTTTTGTCAATTACAATCAGTATCATTTAAATGAGCTTGCAACTTCACATGATGACATTTTACAAAAAATTAATGTTTTGGAGGAAAAATTGAAGAGAAATGAATTGTTTAGTGAAGAAAACTGGTAATCATATTCTGCTAATTTAATTCAAGGATTTACTGTATAAAGAGAAAACCTGCAGAAATAATTTTAGAAACAATTGGAACAAGTGAATGCAAAACATCAACAAGAGATTCAGGAATTGAGAAAATTACATGAAGATCAAACCTGTATTTTGAAGGAAGAAGCAAGAAACAATTATGCCATTATTGTCACAACTTTGCAACAGGAAATTGAATCTCTTAAAAATCAAGTGAATGAGAATCAATAGGCAACACAAAGTCTCCACATTTTCAAAGATCAAACTTTACAAATTTGTCTAATAATAAGGAAAAATCAATCAAACTTCTATAATAAAATGGATAAAATCTCAATGGTTTATCAAGAAATTAAATATTTAAGTGAAAGAATTGATTCAGTGGTAGAAGAAGACAAATCAATTAAAAGTTAGTTTTTGTCTATACTTGACCGGGAAAACGAATTTCAATCTATTGAAATTCCAAGAGTTTCTAAGAGAGACAAAATATTGATGCTTGCTTCGCTAAGTTGCAGGGAGAAAGAACAAAAATAAATTAGAGTATGCATACAAACTACATATGAGCAATGTTTATAAATTTGGGAAAAAGGAACAAACTTTATAGAATAATTTGACTTATCAGGTAGCAAGTTATTAAAGGAAGCAGTTCCAGGAGAATTAAAACAACCCACAGAAGATCTTGTTGCCAAGAACTAGGTAGAAATAAAAAACATTACATTTTGGTCAACAAAGTTTCCAAAAAATTATGCAGCTGCCTTTTGAGCAAATTAGGCTTATTGCCAATTTTGAGGTCAAATATCAGAAGAAGAAGAAAGAGGCACAAGGATTAATTGCCAACTGTCAGATCAACATAAATCAGTTTCCTCCCATTTATTTCTCTGCATTGTACGAGTTATATTCACAATGGGCAACTCATATCGAAGTACATGCACCTGACCCACTACTTAGTATAAATTACAAAGACTCTGAAGATGAATAGAAGATGCCTGCTTTCCTGCTAGATTTCAATTGAACATACAACATTTTAGAATTTAGTATTTACTTTCAGAAAAAAAACTGTTGATTTTCATGTTTGAAGACCTATTTTATTTTAGTATTCATATACCTTTATGCATTGGTGCAAAGGGTCCAAAATCAGTGAAGGCTGTAGGCTTGGATGTTTTTAATCAATTTTGAAATGCCAACTTTTTTCAATACCCTTTTTAGTGCTCATGTGTAATGAATTGTGACATTTATGCGAGTGTATGATTTTTATTGCTTAATAAATGCCTCTGATTTTACTCTATGACTTGTGTTGTTTGATTCCAAATGAATATTTGATAATTCTATTTAAGATTCCTTATGAAAATTTTGCAATTTACATCTTTTTATAATGAGAAATTAAAAAATTGTAGATTTACTTATTCCTATTTGATCATTGCAATATAATACTCAAATGTAGACAAACTTGCTCTCCTCTATGACATATAAAATGTTATTAATTTACTTTAAATTATGCATGTATAGATATCCCAGAAAATACTAAAAAAATTTGGTTGTATAGTATCAAAATCCAAAAATATCTTGAAGTTTTTATTGTAAATGTTCAGCCAAAACTTCTCTGTTCAATCTTGTGAATTCAATTCCAATTAGGAATTTAAATTTCATGATAGTATGAGTGGTGTTATGCTCATTTAAACCCTTTAATTGCTGGTATTTAGATTGATTAAATCATTGGTTAAATGAGCATTTGTAGTTGATATTGGTACATGCATAATGTATAGGACTTTGGAGCAAGTGTTTGATGAATAGAATCTCAAGAAAATATCTTTTGTTTATGTATTGTAGATATATATGTTAACATCAAATAGTTCACAAATTTATTATATTGCAAAACCTTTTTCCTCTATATGTCGATATGCATATGACAGTAATGAGTTTATAGTATAAGCTTGTGAATCATTGATACATTGCTCTTGTTCAATGTTTCTAGTATCCAGGTGTTGTTTTAAGCAATTGGTAGTCTCATTGCAAATGAACCAATTATCAGAAACTTGTACACTTGTTTTTTTTCATATTAGACATATCGAAACATGGTGCAAGTGTACAAATAGACTCAAACAAACAGTCATCACAATCATTGATATTTGTCCATAGATCTACAAACCTTGTTCAAGTAAGATTTGCTTAATTGCTGATATGTCAAAGTGTCCAAGTGAGAATTGGTATGCACATTTGCATGGGCTAGTTTCTTTAGTTATTGAAGCTAGAATATCTATTGTGCTATGTAACAAAAGTGGCCCAAATTTTCCACATACAAAATTTTGATTATCTTGCAAAATATTATATTCATGGCCATCAATGATTGGATTGAATTGTAGATCTTAGTTTAATTTTAGTTTTAGATAGACAACAGGACCTCTATTACAAGTTTTATGCAGCCATACCAAACGAAAAAATAAAAAATATTGGAACTTTGATTGAGCACATACTGACTTGTTCCAAGAGGATTTTTTCCACTTGTCAACAATTCCTAATGTAAATTGGATGCAAGCATATCAATTGTTGCAGTCATAATTGTGGCTTGATCCCTGTTCACATTCGTAATGCTTATAATATAACAGACTCATCTATTTCTTGTTAAAATGTTTGTCAATGTATATGGCACATTAAAATTACTATTATTTTTAGTACTGTTGTACAAGTTTCCTCAACAAGATACATTCCACTAGTTTTCATCGCACTGTTGTTTCTTGTTATTTATGTGTGTCATTATGTCCATGAAAACTGGCATGCATATAAGATGAAGAACAACGTGACAACGGATTCCATGTTGAACCTCGGTTGCATATTGAGTGTGCCCAGAGTCCCAACAACATAGTTATTATACACAAGACTAGCACAAGGAGTTGGCCAAATACTTGCACATTTTTTCAAATACTTCTCTATCAATTACTATGTTCTTGTATTCATTTGTCTCAAACATTTAGCTCTAAATACAACTGCAACTAGAGAACTCAGAGTTATCAGATTATTGTTCTAACAAAAATGGTCTTTTAGAACATATGTTATTTCTCCAGCTCGACCAGTGTTCATGAAAATTGTTCTTCTAGAAGTTGAATACAAATACAAACACAAAACAATGTGCATTACTTGTCCACTTGAAATTTGTTGTATATTTAGCAATTTGTTTCCAAGTTTGTGAATAGCTTCAATTTTTTTGTCTCGATAAGACATACGATTTTTTTCCAAATTTGTTTAAATGCAATTGTAACGGAGTAATCCATTTTTGTCATATAAGAGTTGCAATATGTTGCATGATAGGGATCTAAAATAGATTGAGCATATGTGTTTTCTTGCTACATTATGTTCTTGTATTCAATTGTCTCAACCGTTTTTCTCTGAATACAATTGTAACTAGATATAAATGTAAACACAAAACAAACAAGGAATATAGGCTTTGAGAACTAGTTACTGAAATTTTAGAAAAACTTTATAGTGCCATATAGCATATAGACTTATGATATCAATAGCTAAGCTGAGAGTTAAGAAAATAATTTTCAGTGTGCATACAATAAACTCTTTTCACAGCCTGTTGGACAAAGGCAAATCAAGTCTTCTTAATTTCTTTGTTCCAAAATTATTTGGTATGAAAATTATAATCTAAATATTTATCAAATAATTTACATTCATGTTGTCATGTTTTTTTTTGTAAGCTAATGTAGGACCTTTGATTTTCTATTTCACCAGGTTGAAAAAAATACATGAGTTTGGTGACCTCAACCAGCCCAGAAGGGAAACCAGGTTTGTTGGCCACCTTAAGTCTTTATACGCCGACCAAAAACAAAAAAGGCTAAGTTTGCAAATCCATGCCAAATACACTTCATTTTCAAAACAACTGATCTGGTTTCCTATCGACATAATCTACTTAAAACAGAACAAAAAGGAGAACTAGTTCTCAGAGGACTAACAAAGAAAACCATTTGCATAATCTGGAAGGTTTAGTCTACCATGATCTCAGGCTTGATCTCTTCTTGAGCCGTTGTTGCTATCTTCTTCAGTTGTTGTTGTATATCATCCAGCTTACTATCCTACATCAACAAAGTAATTTGGAGGTTTTTCATCTCCCTCCTCAGATTTGGTATTCCTTGAGCCATTTCTGCCATCTCCACTGCTACCTGCTCCATTGCTTTCGGCAGTAACCGCCTCACCACCCAGTATACATGAAGGGCCTGTATGTATAAGGACATGTGTCCCTTGTATTGCCTAGGTTAGGGATCAGGTGGCCCCAATCCTCCATCTCCGGGTCCGAATCATCCTGCATGGCATTATTCTCCAATTCCTGAATGAGTCTGCGTATGTCTGCGTCGGTGCCTTTTTCATAGGCCTTCTCTGCCTCTTGCACCATACACTTCATTGTTTTTCGTCCCTGTCTCTGTCGAGCTAGCGAAGGTGCTTTAAAATCTTGATTGCCGGGTTATCGTGCTCTCCCTCCGCCCCTGCGACCTGTTCCTCTGCTTGAGCGAAGCTGTCTGCCCCTGGTAGCTGCCTGGCTCCCCTGCCCAACCTCAAATGAGATGTTCTCTGTAAATTCCTCTCTGCCGGACTCCTTGAATTTCCTATCCCGATCTATTTCTTCTCCCTGTTTCTCTTTCTCAGGTGTTTTGGCCATCCCCACTCCTCCTTTCCTGGAAAGAAATTGGTCTTTATGCGCAGGGGGTCTCTCTTCCTCCCATGCCCTCAGATTTTCTGTCTCCAACTGACCCTTCTCTGTGTCGGCCTGTGATCCTTGCATGCCTTTATCCTGTCTCATCTGCCTGCCTGTCTTATTCCCGTCGACTGCAACCCTTCTCATTCTCCCTGTCGTTTCCTTCTGTCGCTTTCTGAAATGAATAGCAGGGATTACCTGCTAGCTGCTCACTTCATTCGTCGTCCTCCTTTGCATCCTACTGCCTTCCGCTCTGCCCTTACCTGATTTTATTGTTTTGTTGCCACTTACCCGATGTCCCATCATCTGAACGCCGCAGATCCCTACTCCTTCTTCCTTCATTATTCTGCCGCCTCCTCGCCTCGGGTTTCTATCATACCTGCAAGCCATCTCAGCGTCCTATGGGATAATTAAATTGAGAGGTGGGCTGTATTGCCACCTTCCCACCTCCATCATAATCCCACGCTTCATCCTTCTGTCCACCCGATCGGGGGATTCATGTTGTCATGTTTACAACAAGGGTTTTTTTGTTTTGTTTTGTTTCTGTGTTTTGTTTTTTTTTTCTCCCTTTGTGTGTCACAAAATCAATAAGAACAAAATCCTTCTCTCTCTCTCTCTCTCTCTATATATATATATATATAGATATATATATATATATATATATATATATCTATATATATATATCTATATATATATATATCTATATATATATATATATATATATATATATATATATATATATATATATATATATATATATATATCTATATATATATCTATATATATATATATCTATATATATATATATATATTTGGATGATATAAGTCACAGGTTGAATTCAGGAAAAAATTGTAAAAAAAATAAAAGCTCTTGAGTACCCGACCTTCTGACCACACAATTAGGAACTTGAATTGACCACAAATTTTTATTTTTATTTTTATTTTTTTAAATGATAGGGGCGACCTATCGACCTCGACATTGTCAGACTGTGAAACTACCCGACCTAATGAGTTCACTCGACTATGGTCTACTCTAGGTCACGATAGAATAAGCAAATCATAAAACCAAAAAAACGATCGACTATTTGGCCTCCTGACTGTACGTTCGAAAAAAAACCGTGACAATTCCAACAATAATCTTATACTTTTCGTGCTTTGAGAGTCAGTTAATGAAAGTCTAGTCTCCTTTATATGTTTTTTCTACAATTTTTTATTTAGTTCATCACAAAATGCATAAAAGCAAAAGCTTTCAACATTTTTTTTTTGAAAATTAAGTCAGAAGTCGAATCCATAAACATTTTGTAAAAAACAAATACAACCTTTCCGACCACTTGAATACCAACACAGAGTGAGTACTATTTTTTTATTATAAATAATCGGCTCGACCTTCGACTTCAACATTGTCGATTGTCAAACTACCCGATCTCCCAAATTCAGCAATGCTCGACTGTGAAACTACCGACCCAATGAAACCATTTGACTATCAAACGACTCGACCTTCTGACCACCCAACTTAGAACATCGAGTGACTACAATTTTTATAAATAATTGACCCAAACTCTCAACCTCAGCGTTGATCGAATTTCAAACTACCTGACCTCTAGACCTCGACATTGGATGACTATCAAACTACCATACTTCCCGACCTTAGAATTTTTCGACTATCAAACTACCTGACCTAATGAAACTGCCCAACTATGGTACAATCAGGCTCACGATAGAATAATTATCATAAAACAAAAAACACCTGATTGTACGACCTCCCGATTGTACAATCGGCCCAATATTAAGTCAGACATTGAATCCAAAAAGATTTTGAAAAAAATGTAACCTCCCAACCAGCTGAACTTCCGACCATGTGACTACCAACTCGGAGTGACTACAAACAAATACGACCCAACCTCCAAAACTTGAATGAAATGGATTTCGACACTAATTTTCTTATGCTATTATACAACTATTACTCCATCATGCCAACTTTCCATTACTCACCTCATTGCTTGAACCCTGCAGATAATCCATGTGCAATGTCCAATCATACAGCAAGAGAATCGTGTTGGCCCAATCACAAGTTTTCCTGCCCTTAGTCCTAATTGCAAGAGGATAAGCCTTATCCAATTCTTTCTATAAACTTGTCATTTTTCCCCTTTTCTCAACAGTGAACATCCTTTCTTATTTTTCGAGAATGGATGTGTCATGGCCCTTTGGCTCTGCACCACGCATAGTCTGTAGTAGACATTTTTGCATTGTCCTCAAAGACCAGGGGTGTTGTTGCATGAACTACATCCAACTAATCCTCTCGATTGCACACTGCTCTCAGGAATTCATTCCGTCTATAGATCTAAATGAGCACCTCGCCACATTATCAAAGTCATACTAAGATGTTCCATGATGTTACCACTTATGAGCTTGGATGATAGCTGCATCGAGGAATTACTGTCCGTGGCGCTTATTTTCCTTCGGGTAGGGAATTCCTCGCATGGTGGCACAGGCGCTCTTGCAGTTATTATCTGACAAAATCTTAGAGCTACCTTACATCGAGCTTCCACCTCACCTGCCACACACCAACTATTTTAGAATGCTCACGAACTCTCTCAGTAGCTCCTCGACACTGCTCATGAGTAACCGGGGCATTTGGCTATTGACAGGGACTTGTGATCCTCATTGCCAAGCTCCTTGTGGCAGGAATGGAGGCTCGTGCACAATAAAGGCTAAAGCTTGTAGAAGCACTACAACAAGACATAATCGGCCCGAGTACATTCGTTTGATCTTTCACATATTGTTTGCCTATCAGGACAGTATTTTGTAAACATATATCTTAATGTACACATTGACCGTCTTTGTCAAATAGAGCGTCTTTGGTATAGATTTGTACATTAATACAAAGAGTCTCAAAACACAATTGTTCTAACTGATATTTTTTTGCAATTTGAATAGATAATTGAGGTCCTTAACTTCATTTATTGAAAATTTTATGATGTCATTAAGCATTTAGGAAAGTTATGGGACTCTTCTTCAGTCTGAACTTCAGACACATTGTAATTACTATTATTTACTATATTAACTTCTTTACTTTTTCATGAAAGAATATGACACATGTGCCCATGGATAATCATAACTACAATCAAGATACAAATTAGGAAAATATCAGTTCTTAGTTGCATTGCAGATATATTCAAAACAACACATATTGCACTTGCTATTTATCCATATCTATTACAATGACAATGCATCATAACCCATTAATTGGAAATTCTAATCATACAATATTTATATTTTTTGTCTGTAGTAAAACTAAATCTGGCCTTCTATCCACATTATCTCTTCCAAATGCTTATTTTTCTTTTGGAGCAAGTTTCTTGTCCTTCCATTACTACTGCATCCTTGCTCTTGCAACGAGTCCATACATTTTGTTCCCTTTTGCTCCTTGTATTATTTCAAACAAGCATGGGCCTTAATATTTTCCTAAGGCCATTTAATTTCACGAACCATCCCCTTTACTACATGGAGCAATAAGCCGTTAATGCCTATTGTCAAGTTTAGGTTTCCTCTTTGCACAATAAACTGTATCATCCCTACCAGGAATTATCTCTTCCTAGCTCTACAATCCAAGTCCTCAGACTCAGTCACCTCTTTCTTTTGTTATTCCAAATATTAAAACATATGCACATTCGTTTTACAATGCAGCTCATACTAGAACCTTTGGTGAGACTATTAAATAGACAATAAAACTTCTGAAAACTAATAACCAACAAATACCCTTTTCTACTATCTATTCTTATTTGTTGATCTGATGCAAAGTGAAGTAAATGTCAAACTGCTATAGCTGTTTACTTATTCGTTTTAACAAATAAGTTATCTATTAAAATAATAACTGTAAATATCAATACACAATTAAACAAAAAAAAACAACAACACAAATGCCATTTTGCAAAAAGATAGCTAAAAGTAATTCTTGCAAAAAAAAATTGTTTTCTCATTCCATGTAAATAAATACCAATAAAAATAGAATGAGCTTAAAAAAATGATATTATCAAAATGTCATGTTTTTCTTCAATTAAGAACAATTTATAAAATTACACTTAGAAATTAAGATTCAATACTTTGAAATTAGAAACTAAAATGGAATAGTTTGGTATTAGTTTCAAAATACTTGGCCTTATTTTTGTTTTTGTTTTTAGCAATTAGTTAGGTCTAAACTTTCCTTGTATATATGACCTTGAGCTAAAAGTTCTTTTTCTCCTTCAGACATAACATTATAGCTAAATGAACTAAAAACTACACGCACATGAATCATGTATACAAATAAGCAGTGACATGCCATCACGTGACTTTTGTTATTATTATTATTTATATATCAATATCATTGAGTTTTACCCTTTTTCTCACCTTGGTGCATAATGTATACATTGTATATCTACATGCTTTCATAACATATGGATTTTTCATTTTAATTTATCCATTCTTTTATGAACTTTTTATCATCACATATATAAACAAGTTTTTGCTAATGGAACAAGTGCTACATAGTAGCTAGTACCTGCCACTTAGTTTAAATATAGTTAAATTAATGTAAAAGATAATTGAATTTACACAAAAGAATGTAATAGTCTTTGATACATTTATTATCTTTATTCTTTTAGCATATACCCCATCTTGCAACAACAAGACAATTGCATTTAGGCAAAAGAATGTAACATTCTTTGATGCATTTATTATCTTTTTTCTTTTATGCTTACTTGATGTTAGTAAATAAAATATTTTAACAAAGGTGTGCTAAAGCGATGTTACATTGTAGTTGGTCCCTACTGCTTAGTTTAAATATAGATAAATTAAAGTAAAAAACAATAAAGGCATACAATTTCATCGATAGTTTATATTCCATTATCTTTAAAGTTAACTTTATGTTAACTTGTTTCTAGAGTCTCGAGATCGTTGTTACTATTATTTGTAGTTTCTCTTGTACATAAAAGAGGTTTTTTGTAATGTTCTTCCAAAAATAATACTTGTCACAAACCAAATGTTTTACAAAACACATATTAGTTAGATAATGCTATGATGTTCTTAAATAATATAATTCAATGTTGAATCCACAATGCATACGAGAGCTCTTTTACTAATACTAACACCCTCAAGAAAAAAATATAAAATTGTTCAATATGTTCAAGAGAAAAACATAAAATGCTTCGATACTCAATAAGATAATCATGCTGGTTTGCATAAGAAAATAAGTGTTGCAAGGCAACATAGTCCCTGCCATTAAAATTAAGGATTATGTTACTGCAAAATTTTCATATAGAAGTTTCTAGCATGAGACATATAAAACATACTATAAAAAAATTAAAGTAATAATAATAGAATATGGAGAAGATTAACATATATTTTTCATATATGTAAACTAATAGAAAATTATTATTCTATGAAATTATTATACAAAGCACCGTTGTATTTATATTTATATGATAAAGCCTGACAATTTATTTTCCCAAAAAAACAAAATCTTGTAATTCAATTATGAAGTAGTGACTTTGATAGGACTTGTTCAAATCACATTTACATTATGTGTATACACAACTAAATGGATGCTGCATTCATATAGATCTAAATTAGAAATTGTTTAGTACAATGTGAAATTACATAGTGTTGATCAATTTGGCATGGCACTTAACATGATGCTTGCGTCTTGCACAGGTGGGGACTAATAATGTGAAAATTGTAAGGGGTTTTTCTTGGGTTTCATTTGGCCTAATAATTGAAGGACTATCTCATAACTTGTCGATGTTTTGAAAAAGAGATGAGGAAACAATATTTATTAATGATTCTTTGTTTTTTCTAAAAATGATCACACTATGTCTAATAACTTTGAAAAGTATGGAGAAAGTAGGAATTCAAGTAGAGTGGAGAGGAGCTACTTTCTAATTATATGAAAAGTTCATTGTAAAATTGAGGATTCCAATAAATGATAAAATTAGAAGGATCAATCAAAATCAAGAGTAAAATAGAGATGAAATAATAATTTCTTCTCTATTTGACTTATATATAAATTAGTTAGAAAATTGAATCATAAAGAATAAAAGAAGTAAACATATAAGAAGTTTTTTTTTCTAAGGAAAAAACGTAATTTTAATTATATAAATATGAAGAGTACATGCTTTAGATGATTCATTAAAAAGAATATCTCAAAATTAGAAACCAAGGCTTGCCTCTTTCATAGAGTTACACATTACAATTATATGACAATAATGATAGCAAAAAAATCCACAACGATATCAAATATTGATCCCCATAATGTCCCACTAGATGTCCGATAGATCATATATCCTATTGTTGAATTTCGCTAAATGGTCTATGATAATATTGGAAATATTCACGTGACCTATTGTGGTGAAGTAAAATTACAAGTGTGGACGCGAACAAATTCCTCTAGCCCGATAATGGGTCTAGCCACAACAGATACATTCTATGGAAGGTTTCCTTAGGTTAGAATTAATCAAGAGGGCCTACCTCTTGGTCCACTTATCCTGCTTTATGATGTCCTCGTTTGCTCGCTCCAACAATCTCTCGCTTCCTTCTTCAAGCTCCTGAAACAAGTAAACAACAACAAACAACAAACATGATAATAGACAAATTGCAATTCAACCTACTTAACAAGTCAAGAAACATTAAGCCATGAATATGTAATATTACAAAACATGTAGGAAATCAATCGATAGTTGCATATATTAATATAAAAGAGAGATTACAACCATTCATCTTGACGTTGCAGTCCTCCTCTGACAAGACCAGGTTCCCACACACTTCTGCTAGCATTCCATGATGTCCTCAATCAACAATAGTTTTAAGGCTCTTCCCTTTAGGCTTCACTCCAAACCAAATCACACTTCTCCCTCACACAATTAGATAGCTACAACTTGTAATAGCTTGCTTGTCTACTCCAAACCAAAATAGCATCAACACTTAACCAAAAACTATGACTGCAACTAGTTTGTGCTTGGGAAGAAGAGAGGTTTATATAGGAAATATGGATGGGAGATGGGTCATCTTCTTATGGGCGAAGGTCTTATCCCTTGAGGTAGTTCCATCATTATAGGGGGATGGAGCCCAAATTGTCATCCTCGACCCCATCCAGCCAAACCAATTACCAGACTTCCGTTACGAAGCTTCTAGAGCTGGAAGCTTCGACTCTAATTTAAAAAACTTTCCATAACATGACCGACGCGATTGGAACACATCTCAGTCGCTTCGGTTGGTGCGAGGAGTAGTGCTAATCTCTGCACATCAGCACAGGGGAGACAAAGGCCATTAGCGTCGGTCTTGTAAACTGGGCAAAACAGAAATTTCAGGGGAAATGGTGCAAAAGGGAAATGATCTGCTCATGAAGAGGGACACAATGGGATTTTCTTCATGAAGGCAAAGCATGCGGGATTCACTGTATAGGTCCTCCAGGATTAAGGAACGGGGAGTACAGGGATAGTGACAAAATGATGTGTAACAGATGCCCTCTAAAGCGTGAAGGTCGAGGGAGAGTGAGGGATGAAATGCTTTATAAATCAGTTAGGGGAACCAATATGCAATCGGAAAACTTGCAAGCAAGTATAGATACATATACATAGACCGAGATCTCTATCACATGATACACGAATCATAGCATGGAAGCAACCATCCAAAGAATGATCATGTAAATAGATCCATGTATGGGCGCAACCATCCATCAAGGAGGATCATAACGAAACCAAGGTATGGTCACAACCATCCAATAATGAGAAGGATCACATATGATAACTCTTGGTTTGGTCGCAACCAACCATCTGAAAGAGACTTTCATATCATCATAACCATGTCACACCACTTTGCAACCTAGAATTTTGTGATCTGAGTCCAGGGTCTTGCGCTCCAACATGATCCAACCAAAGTACAGATTCTAACATGTGAATAGATGTGTTGATGTTGAACATGCTAGAAAGTCCCTTGATTACTAGTTAATGATGTAAATTGTTAACAAGCGTGAGAGAAACCACCAATAATGACAATGGTCCTATAGGTACTATCAGCACAATCCACAGAATGTGAATAGAGGAGCTGAAGTTGAACACCCGTGAAATCACTCGATCGAAAGCCAATGATGTGAACTTCTCGTCAAGTGTGAAGAACTTGCCATTAGGGCATGCAAGCTCTAAGGTACTGGAAGGGAGTATCTCAGTCAACTTTTCGGATAATGAGTTGAAGTCGATGGAAAGTGACCATGTCGAAGGAGGGCCATAATGAATCCCACATCATCGACGCGAGATGAGAGGATGCAAAATGATTTTGAATGATACAGAGAATCAGAGGTAAGTGTAATTGTAGAAGGAAAACTCTTGAACATATCGACGACACAAATAGAAGTGTGGCAGCTTTTGGATCCATGGGATTGGTGGTCATGATGACGTAGCAGAGATAAAAATGGAAGGAAAAAATGAACGGCCCAAACCTAGGAAGGTCAACGATACAAAGGAGGATGTCCCAACCCGACACGAAACAAAAAGTTTCATGTTCAAGGGTGAGCTGCCAACACAACTGATAGATTTCCAAATTTCCCCCCACCATTTCTGGCGGGTATCCCAATTATTTTTTAATCGCAATCTTGAAGGGGATAGCATATTCTTGCACTGTAAGTTCATCCTTCGGACGAATCCGACCTAGCAAGTTTAATGAGCCTTAGGAAGAAGAAGCTCATGTTTGTCATGGTGACGATTCCGATGTCATTTAATAGTTTAATGAGTCTGACAAAGGTGTAACTCGGTATCTTTTTCATGTTAAGAGAGTTTGAAAAGACACGTAAAAGAAAACTCCACATGGTCCCTTTTCGTAAGTTTGGGTCTCTCGAGCTTGAAAAGGTAGAAAACAATACTTGAGAGAACCACTTGACCATTTCAATCAAGGAGTACCTTTTTCGTAAATAGTGCCTCCCAGCCCGAAAAAGGGGTAAACTTATACTAGGCGCACGATGTTTCGCATCCGTTAACAAGTTTGAAATGACAAGGGCTCAACTATATTTTCATGTTTAAAGGGTCAGAAAAGAGCTTGAAAGCAGACCCTCCATTTTATTCTCTTTTTACGAGTGAAAAGGGAAAAACACTCGACAATATTTTCATTTTTTACGAGTCAGAAAAGAGCTTAAAGTTGACTCGTCCTGGAGGAACGAGTGGTATAAATGGTAGCAACTGGTTCCGACAATGGAGGAACTGCTCAAAACATGTAATGGTTAAGAGGTTGGCTAACAAAACCACTCATCGCTGTTGTCCCTTAGGAAAGTAAAAACAACCAAGTGAAAGCATATGATTGACCAAAGAGATGGTGGCGATGGAATTAAACAACCAAGGCTCATCTAGCAGAAATTAGCTAATAAAAATGGCAATCACGAGGGTTAAAATAGGGCATGGGTTCATTTTTACACAAGCTTGAACCATGTAGAACTCTACTTGGATTCAGTTTCATGTTTACACAAGCTTGAAACGAAAAAATATGCTTACTATAAGTTCGCATGCCCCCGACATAATGACTTAATCGAGGTACATTCCCCCCAAGCTTCATTTCAATCAACTAGGTAGATGGAATGAAGGTTCACTTTCAAGATACTAGAAAGAATCGACTAGGATTTTACGAGATCTTAATCAAAGACTTGATATGGAAAAGGGAGTTGCTTCATTTTTAAATGAGGTTGACACAGTAAAAGAACTATCCTCGATACCCTTGTTTCATTTTTAATGAGCTTGATACAAGAAAAAAGCTATGCTCACACCTTTCTTTCATTTTTTAACAAGGTTGACACAAGACCAGGAAGTATCCTCATCCGCTGTTTCATTTTTTAACGAGGTTGACACAGAAAAAGAATTATCCTTGTGACTCCTTGTTTCATTTTTTAACGAGGTTGACATAAGACCAGGAACTATCCTCACTAATCTGATCATGGACCATACAAGAACATGGCTCCCAAGAGGTATTCACTAGATGGAAGAACCATGCTCTGGGAAGAATACATGTCATTTGGTACCAAAGACAGATCGGGTTCCAATGCCCCCAATACATAATGTACTATACCATATATGTGATCATCAGCAGATATGGAGACAAAATGGGTAGCCACATAATTGACTTGTGGCAGGGAAGGTACTGCTTGAAAACAAGAGCTGATAGAGGACGATGGTTGCAAAGGAGGCTCCTGGTGACCAATGAACGACAATTGATCAATAATCACGATTCTCCCTTCGTGCAGAAAATAAACCACACAGGAAAGTGAAGAAACAAGAGCTCCCATGACATAAACATAGTTGCGTCCAAGGAGAAGATTGAAATCTAATGGACCTTGGACTACCATCACGTCTATATAGATGGTCTTCCCTTCCAAAGTAATAGGGAACTTCAGAAGGACCCCCAACGGTTGACTGGTTCCTTTGTTGAAAGCCAAGAGATTCTGGGTGATAGGTACAAGCTGTGGGGAACCCAAAGCTTGCCAAGTAGTAGAAGACATGATGCTAACAGATGAGCCTTCATCTAATATAGTGCCATGTACTACCATATTATAGGCTTGTACTGTGATCTGGAAAGGCACATAAGATGGGAGGCGGAAAGTAGTCAATGGACCCCAATCGAAAGAGACGACATAAATACTTGGTGGGGGTATCATATGATTTCCCCCATGCCCTGCAGGAATAGGAGAAGGACTCTCCTGAACAACTGGGATGGGAGGGTCACTCTTCGATTCATGAGAATTTGAGGAGATGAGAAGAACATGAGCAGTATGATCACCACTCTCTTCGGGAACAGAGTGAACAATTGAAGGCGAAGCCAAGTCGACACTCTTTTCAACCAATGGTTGGTCAGGAACAGACACAAGAGAGTTTTTCTCAGGAAGAGCATGACGAGCAAGAGATGAACCTAAGTCAATCTCTTGACCAACCAAGAGAGGGTTAGAAGAAAGCCTCCAATAACCAACATGAAGTTGGGGTTGAGGAGCTGCAAGATTTTCCAAAACTTTGGAAGCTTTATCCATAAGAGGACAAAGGTGAAGAAGATTCTCTCCTTCACATAACCTACAAGGGAATTTAATCTTTCCCTTCTTCTTACCATCATTAGCTGAAGGCGTAGCATCAAAATGACCTCCAGAAGTCAGTGGGGATGGTCGATCCAAATTTTGATACCATACCTCTAAGACTCTGGGAATGCGAGGATAGTCCCGGAGGAAATGGTCACCCTTACACAACTTGCAAGGGAATTTGACCTTCCATGAAGGATCAGAAGGTTTGTCGACAAGAAGTGCATTCAGAGCAATAGCTGCACGGTTGGCCTCTTGCTTATATGACTTATTCTTCTTCGTCTTCTTCTTCTTCTTCTTTTCCTCATGGTTATTGGATTTCAAACTTTCACCAGGCGAAGTAGAAGAGGAAGAGGAAGAAACATGGGAAGAAGGGGAGAGATCAACCTTAGAAACAACGTGATGTGATTCAAATGAAGGAGATGGCAGGGTAGAAGTTGGGGCACTCGAGACCACCGAGGTCGAAAATAACCAGACAGGTAAACCAATGGTTAACCCAGGGAGGGACAACGTCACCATATAAGGAGCACCAGTGTTTCCAAAAGAAGGAAAAGGACCAGGATTTCCATCTGAGGGGAACCCTTGACTGGTAAACTCTGGGAATGTTGCCATTGGAATCGACCCTAAAGAATCACTAAGGAAGTTAACTTAAACAAGAATATTTCGTGGGCACTTAATTTTAAGATACTGAAACAAAATTTTCCTTTTCATATTTTAAGAGTCGAGAAAAGGACGAAAGGTGACTTTAGTCGTTTTCAGAATTAACGAGCTTGAAAGGACAAGTGCTCGATGACCTTTTCAAATTTCAAGAGTCAGTAAAGATAAAAAATGACTACTCAGGATACTCTAGACATAAAGGATTACCAGGTAACCGTGAACTGCAGAACACCTCTCGGCGAACCGAAAAGTATGAGCATGCAATATCCCCAAATGCTGTGTTCGGTGTATCACATTTACAAGCGGCAGACTCGGCTTCCAATGGATAAAGGATAGCAAACCTAGTAGGGTCTCCCTTTATATACACGATAGTGCAGGGAGCGTACTAGCGCTGTCTAATGCCGAAGCGAACGAAAACTGCTAGGTTTAAAGACGCCGAAACATGTCTCTAGCCTAGACCACTAAATGTGAGCATTAAGTTTCAATGATTCCTTAGGTTAATTCAATAAATTTTAATGGTTGATCTTGAATTAGGTTTCAGTTACAAGGCCCTACCGCTGTCATCTGACAAAACTCCTACATGCAGCTACATGAGAAAAGAGATCTTTATCTTCAATGAGTGTTAACACTAATTGAGAATAGAGAACACGCAATCAATGCAAAAATCAAAGAATAATTTTTTTGACTAATAAATCCCCAAAACGCACTTAATATTCCTATAAAAACAAAAGAAGTTTCATTTCATTTCTAATGCTTATGATGATGCAATTCTAGCTTTTTAGTAACGCTACTAATGCAATATTTTCGCTTAAGTAAACTAGAATGATGTTCTCCTTTCATAAAATGCAAAATGAATCTTTCACATAAAGCACTTTAAATGAAAGTTTTCACAATTCTGAGCAAAAAGCATCAATCAAACCCAAAGCATTATAAATGAAACTAAAAGCAACTTCTTCCCTGAATCGAACAAACCAAACACATAAATGCTTCAATCGATAAACCAAGTAATGTAATCTATGCATGGAAAGAGAAAAGAGACACTAGAAATAAGAGAACAAACGAGACTCTTTCACTCATTCAATTGAAAACAAAGCATCCTAGTCACTTCTGGGAGGAAGAAGAGAGTCTGAGGGTCAAGACACACTGGCACTGGAATGGGAGAAATTCTGATTTTTTCTTACCTCTGAGACCGAAGCGACTTTTGGGCCAAAAGTAGCGCCGATCGACACGACTGACCAGTACTACAACTAGCGCTGATGGCTGATCAACACGACTTTTTGGCCAAAAATAGCACCGATCGAGGGATTCAAAGAAAAAATAAAAAAAAACTTCACACAGGGCCAGACTTAACACATCAAAGGGTGGGCTAAACCAAGCAAGCACACAAAGCAAGCTAAATGAAGCTTCCTAGTAAGGGAGAAAATGGTCTAAAAGGCCTACAGGATCAAAATCATAAGAGAAAAACACACTGGCCAAGATTGGGGATTGTTATCACTCAGGTTGTTCCCAAAAGTTGTAAGAAAGGGAATACGGCCGAGGTAACCATAGACCAATCTTTTAGATAAAAATTCTAGCCAATTTGCATTTAGAGAGGGCTCTCTCTTTATGATTTAGCTTTGTTTTTAAAGGTTTTAGGCTAGTTATGAAGTTCAAGGGTTTTGTTTTGAGTTTGGGTTGTGAGATTCAATAGAAAAGTGAGGTAAAAATGAGTATTAGTTCATTGGGCATGATGGAGTCAAAAGAAAATGGATTTCTGGATTAGGTTTCCTAACAAAGGATGGCATCACAGAGCAAGGTGGTCAAACATGGAACAAATTAAAAGGCTGGAATCAGATGGAATGGACTCAAATGGGTGAAGGGCAGTTAATAATCCCTTAACATATTGGCAAAGGGAAAATGGATGATTACTGACAAAAAGAAGTTAAGAATTCTTTATCAAATACTCAACATGAGAGAACCAGGAAACAGGAGCAATTAGGAATTCACTATTTATACTATTTCTGAAGAAAACATAGAGAATAATAAAGACTGAAAACAGAGTGCAGTTAAGCAAATTCTGAATTAATCATTTTCTTTACCATTCAGATCATGAAACACAGATGATATAGTAAACATGAAAACTATAAAACACAAGATATAAGGGTACTTATTGATCCATAGGTTGATTTAAGAATTTTGTGACAAGTCTTTTGCATCGATTCTTCATTCAGTAGGCCAGACAACAGTTTGATCCCAACAACTTTTTATTCCAAAAGTTTAGAGTTACAGCAAAGTCCAAGAAATCTACACAGACCCAACCCCTTCAAAACTCTGATGAAGGGGGTATTTATACAACAAAATATGTACAACAGATATCTCATAAAAGCTCTGAGATAATATCTAAGTTTAACCTAAAGTAATTTACAAGCAAAGTAGAAACAACTAACTTATGTTGTGCTGGAGGTTGGCTCTTTAGGGTTTGGCTTGCAGCTGTCCTTTGTAGCTCTGTGCCAATTGTTTGTATTAACTGTTCTTTAACTTCTGATCTACTTCTCTTAGTGGGCTCCGATATTCATTAATTCTGATTTGATTTTCCTTTAATTCTGCAGTGATACACTTTAATGCTTGATATGATACTCTTTAATGTGTTTTAACTTCTGCTCACCGCTTTTCTGACAAAATAGAATTGCAACGTGTCTTTTGAGTGCCTTTCCTTTGGTAAATCATGTCTCTGATGATCCGCTGGATGGGGCAACAAGTATCCCTGTTTATCTCTGTTTCCCTCTTGTGCTAGCTTAGAAATCCTTTGGTGCTAGTTCAATTATGTTAAAGGAGTAAGAAAACTGTGAAATGGCGGTTTGATTGAGGCCGCGAGCTCATTGCTGGAGCCTTACTGGTCGGGAGGCGGTCGAGAGCCTGAAACTGCGTCAGTCCCTTTTACGCCTGGAGCGCTGTCTTGTAGCAAAGATATAACAAAAATGACTTTTTCACCATATATTGAACAAAAATGATTTTGGCGGGAAAATTTGGTTCGAAGGATGGATGATGTCAGCATGACATCAGCGGGGGGCACAGGACAAATGACGTGGCAGGTGACGTGGAAGTACGGATGGTGACATGGTGGGTGACGTCAACGAGGGGTGATGTGGTAGGATGACGTCAGCGAGGGATCAGCGGGAGGGCGGTAAGCTGTTTTGCCCGCACCGCTTTCGGGCTTGGGTGGTTTTGGGCGGAGGGGTAGCGAACACGGCGGGCGGTCAACACGTGTCCCTGGTATAGGTGTAATACCACTGTTCCCCCGGGAAGTAAAGGTCAGCAGTGGAGGGGGTAGCGAAATAGATCTCAACCGTCGGATGGTGAGGTCCAGATCGGACAGATGGCGCTTTGCGGAGATGGCGTGTAGTTAAGCAGCGGGTCCGGTTCATTCAAACTGTTATTAATTGTATCGGGGGCATTCTCATTGGTCTGCGGGGCTGGGTTGAGTTTTTAATCAACCATAGGTTTAATTAATCTTTTGAGCATGCGCGGGGGAAAGGGTTATTTTAACAAGTTTCAATTAACCTTGTAAATTCCCAAAAAAAATGTTTATGGTTGTATATCAACCGGGGCAGGAATATAAAAATATGGGGGTCTTTATAATATGAATATATAATACGGGATTTGGGTAATAAGGAGGGATTTACATAATAAAGTCAATGGTTAATATGAATTTGAAATGAAACTGAAAGCGCTAAGTTATAAATTTAGGCTTAAGGGGAAAAAATTGGTTTTTTTGTGACATTTGTACATTTTCCTAAGTAAACATGGGGTTTTACTTAGGCAATGGATGAAATGGAAGGAGTGGCTTTTTGGGGATATTAAGCAGATATTAATACCTTGAGGAAGTTAGTGAATGACTGGGGAAAAGAACGAAGGGGAGTTAGTCATGCCTCGCTTGAGCTGCTCCAAGAGTATTTGCTTTGCACTTGTGATGGGTAAAAGTTAACACATTTGAGAGACATGATTCACCACAAGTCTCATTCTGCAATATCAATCTAACTACCCAGCCTATTCTGCCTAACATTTTTTCTTTTTTCTTTGGGTGCACTTAGACTGGCAAAACCTCATTAATTTTCTTTTCTTTGCATGATAAGCCTATCTAAGTCTACACTTATTTCTTCCAAGGGCTCAGATTAAACAGTGGAGCTCCTTTGCTTCTCTACCTATCTAATTATCTGCCAAGTTTAAACCGTTTGGACATATATTATTATCTATCCCTAAAAAATAGGAAATTGAAACATGAACTAGCCAAGATTGAGTTGTTTGGCCATTCATCAATTTTGGCATAAAGTTTCAACAAGCTGCACATAATGTTTTATTTGCAAAAATGAAATAGTAGTGGCATTTGGACTTGCACACTTTCCTGGTCCTTCTATTTGGGGTTCATTTCTTTTCATTTTTTCTTTTGACCATTTATTTTTTCACACTTTGATTTTTATTTTAGGGTATACCTTTATTTATTTATTTATTTAAATATGGAAGCCTTTACAGCAAGGAAAGGTATGAACATATTACAGAGCTCAACCAGTCAATCATGAAATATGACACCTATAACTATAGGAGTATAACCCTAGCTCCACTTGGGGATGGCTTTCCCTGGCGGAAAGTCAAGAATAGCAGGTTAGATGGCCATATGAATACCTTTTACTGTGCTCTGAAATCTTCCTTCGCTGAATGCAGAAACTGTACAAAAAGATGCTGTAAAATATATACACTATTCTTGAGCTGTTTCAAACGACTGTACATCTGTTTTGGATAGTCTGCTTGGATTATCTTGTTCCTGCTCCCAAGTCTTCTTCTGTAATCTCTGATAAACTAAAATGAGGCTAAACAAAAATGATAAAGTTACTTTGCTACTTTTTTTTTTTTTTTTTTTTGTCACTTCCCTTCCTCACTCTCATCGCTGCAACAAACAAGCTGATTACTTCTTTCAAGCTGTTGATCTTGAATTTCCTTATATACATGTTAGAGTAAGAAAATATCAAAAAACTAGATCAAAATAGTGTTTCAACATTCGACCATTCACTGGTCCTTCTTCTGTTTCTGTACCATCCAGGCTCTTCAAAAAGTAAGTGTTATTGCTTTGTAATGCATAGATGATAAATGGTCCTTTCCATAGGAAGTCAAACTTCCCATGCTTTCCTTTGTCCTCTTTCCTAGAATCCTACCTTAGAACTTTGTTTCCAATGTAAAAGTCTTCTACTTTGGTCCTTTTATCAAATATTTTCTTGAGTTTTTCTTGTAACACTTGGGATCTCTGGTGCACTTCTTCTCTGGTCTGCTGCAAATGGATGGTTTGATTTATTCTTCTTTGAATGTCATTGGGTTCCACCTGAGCTTCTTGCAGTAAGTTCATCACAAGAACTCCTAAGGATGAAGGAAATATAGCCTCCATGCCATAAATTAGCTCATAAGGGCTAGTTCCAATTGATCTTTTTGTAGTAAGTCTGTCTGCCCTTAGTGAATTTGTAAGCTTCTTGTGCCGGTTTTTCTTGTTCTCTTCTAATAGTTTCTTAATGGTATTGATCAGGCTTTTATTGGAGGACTTAGCTAGACCATTACCTTGACGGTAATAAGCTGTGGAATGGCCCAAAGTGATATGGTATTTGCTGCAAAAACTTATCAGTTTCTTAGATTTGAAGGCAGCAGCATTGTCAGTTATGATCTTTTCAGGACAACCAAATCTAGACAAGATGTTGGTCTCTAGGAATCCTATGATCACTATATCACTGGCTTGTCTAGCAGGGATGGATTCTATCCATTTGGTGAAATAGTCTGTGGCAGTGAGAATCCATTTATGTTGGCTAGATGATGGAGGATGGATTTCTCCAATGAAGTCTAAACCCCATTGTTGAAAGGGTCTTTCAGTGGAAAGTGGTCTCAAGGGTAAGGGTAATAGTTTCCTTTTGCCTTCAAAAATTTGGCATTTATGGCAAGTAGTGACAAACTTTTTTACATTAGCAAACAGGGTTGGCAAATAGAATCTAGCCCTTAGGATTTTGTCTACAGTTGATTTCCAGTACATGTGTCCACCGCAGTCCCCTGCATGAAATTATTTGAGAACTTTGTCAACTTCTTCTTTTATCAAACAATTCAATATACATTCATGATTTTTCAAAAAAAGAGCATTATCTAAAACACAAAATTTTGAAGCTTTCATCTTTAAAAACCTTTTCTTTGTTCTGGATAACCCTGTAGGAGCCTGCAAGTTTAATAATACATGAATTATATCAGCATACCAAGGTGATTCTAAGGAGGCTTGGCTGATTTGTGGAGTCGCCATCTTCTGTTCATTATCCAGTTCATTAATATCTCGGGCTTGAAAGTTTGTTTCGGTCATGAGTTTAGCCAATCCCTGTCCTTTTATCAGCTTTGTAGGTTTTATTTCAATGCCATACTCCAATATCTTAGCTATCCATTTACTTCGTTTGCCTTTGATTCCATCCTGAGTCAAGATGTCTTTTACAACAGCATTTGGTACATAAGCTATTACATGTGAGTACAGTATATAAATTCTGAAGTCTTGAATGGCTTTCACAAGTGCATAAGCCTATTTTTCCATGATTTTGTAATTCAGAGGCGCATCTGTAAGTGCTTTACTAAAAAAGGCTATGGGTTTTTCACATCCTTGATCATCTTTCTGAAGTAGAACAACTGCTATGGTGTGTTTTGATGCAAATGAGAAAATTATGAAGTCTATGTCAAATTTTGGACTTGTGAGGACTTGTGTTCTGGTTAAGGCTATTTTAATTTCTTCAAATGCTTGTTTGGCTTCTACCGTCCATTTAATCTTTGAATCCTTTTTTAACATGTTGTTCAACAATCTGATTAATTTAGCCAAATTAGGTATGAGTCTTCTCAAAAACTTAATCTTCCCTAGGAAAGCTTGAAGTTCTTTGACATTTCTGGGTTGGGGTATTTGTAGGATAGCTTCTATTCTAGTAGGGTCAATTCTAATTCCATCTTTGGAGATGATATGGCCTAAGAGTTTGCCTTCTTGTAGACCAAACAAAGATTTCTTAGGATTCTGTGAAATACCATATTTTCTGCATTTTAGGAACACTTGTCTCAAATGATCTAAATGTTGCTGATTTGATCTAGAAAACACAGTGAGGTCATCTAGATATACAACTAGAAAATCATGAATCTCTTTTGCAAAAGCTATGTCCATCGCTCGTTGAAAGGTTGCCCCTGCTATCTTAAGTCCGAATGGCATTTTAACATATTTGAATATACCCCATGGTGTTGTGAATGTAGTTTTTTCTTGGTCATTAGGATGAACTAGAATCTGATTAAAACCTGAAAACCCATTCAAAAACGAAATCCTAGAGCACCTACTACCCTTTGTAACATGTGATCCATCCTGGGTAAAGGGTAGTTGTCCTTCAAAGAAACCTTGTTTAAATTTCTTAAGTCAACACATAACCTGATTTCTCCCGTTTTCTTCCTAGTAGGCACTAAATTAGATACCCACTCTGAAAATCTGATTGGAGCAATTATCCCTGCATCATGCATTCGTCTGATTTCTTTTTCAATTAAAGGAAGCAGTACATGATTGATCCTTCTGAGTTTCTGTTTGAATGGTTTTTGATTTTCCTTGAGGGGTATTGTATGTTGAATAACAGAGGTATCATAAGATTTCAGGTCTTCATAGCTCCAGGCAAAAACATCCTGGAATTCTTTGATCAGTTCAACATACTTAAGCTTTTGATCAGGGGGCAGAGATTTGGACAGTTTTATCATTTTTGGGTTCTGTTCAGTTCCTATGTTGTAGTCTTCAATGTCTGCTTTTGGAGGTTCCATCTGAGGTTTCTTTGGAATGTCGTTGAAATCAAAGAGATCTTCCAAAGGAGCTAATCCTTTAGGCAAATAATTATCTTTCAAATTGATAAATTCAGTTTCTCCCTCAATAATTTCATCAACATCTGTTTCTTCAAGCTCTTGAATTTCCTCTCTGGTAAATTTCGTTGGATGAAGCATTTGATTTGCGTTTTCTGCTGAAATGTCTATTTGTAACTGATTTGCTGGATCAGTTTCACTTACTCTATCTCCATCAAAGTTAGCGTTGGAAAATTCCTCTTCTAGGGTCAAAAAATTGTTGATCTGTTTATCAGTTTCAAACACTTGCTAGTTCTTAATATTATCAGGTATGGCTAGCCTGTGTCTAATTTCTGTTGTGAATCGATGATTTGGTTCAGATGGCAATTTACAGGTGCTGGCAAACATTTCTAGGCTATGAGCTTGCAAGTTACGTTTTCTGGGGATTTTGGCAAGCTGAGTTTCCAAAAATGTGATTAGGATCTCTATGGCTGTTCCTCTGTATTCTTTTAATCTGGGATCATTTGTCAAGAACTTCCCTTTTATCTGTTGGATGATTAAATCAGAATCTCCTAGGACTGAGACTCTAGTTGCTCCTAATTTCTTCAACAATTTAAGACCTAGCAATAGAGCTTCATATTCAGCCATATTATTAGTGCATCTAAAGTTTAGCTTGTAGGCATGACCTTCAACATGATTGTTTTCAAGATTGTGCACCCAGACCCCTGCCCCTGCTCCTAATTTGTTCACATAACCATCAAATTCTAAGTGCCAAAGGATTTTGTGTTTATAATTAGCATTTGGAGTTTCAGGGATCTGTTTAGTAGGGAGATTTAGTTTTTCAGCTTGTTCTGATTTATCCAACGTTTCATGATTTTCAAAGATCTCTTGGATTCAGGCACTAGACCTGTCACTTGCAATTTTTTTTGTTTCAGCTGTTAGAACCTTTATTTCATGTTGGGGACCAATTTTAGCATTGTATAGGATAAAAGAATCAATATATGAATGTATTGAGTAGATAGGGAAATTTTGAGGTTTCTCTTGACTACTTACTACATACTTCATTAAGGTTTCTCTATATAGTCTCTTAGGTTCACCAAACACTGAAATAGTGGCATAAGACATGTCTAACTGTAGAGATCCTTGAAGCTTTGCACCCCAAGATCTAGACAATAACATACCATATTTTGGAGGAATATCAACTACTACTATGTCCATTAAGGTGGTTTTGGCTGGATATTGGACTAGTGACGCACATAAATCTTTGATTAAACCCAAACATTTGACCTGACTTGAATCAAAAGAGAAAAGATCCTTATATGGCTTGGTGATGTCAAGATCAAGTTTTTCCATTACAGATTTAGGCATTAAGTTATGGGAAGCTCCAGAATCAAACATGGCATTGTGGAGTATCTTATCATGTATTTTTTAAGCCACATAAAAAGGAGGAACTTGTCCCTCTGCTGTTTTTCATTTTCTCTAGGGCCAAATATCAATTTAGGCTGGTCATCAAAAATATTTATTGAATCTTCTGAATTCTTGTTCACAGAAATTTTGAGTGATCTGCTGATTTGACTTCTGTAGACATCCTGTTTAGCCATTTCGGATAAAGGAACAACTATTTTTAGTTTGCCTACTTTTGTCTCAAGATTGAAAGGTTTTTTGGTGTGAGTCTTTGTATTTCGAACAACTGAATTTTCTGCATTTTTCTCTTCTTCAGGCATGGGATTATGTGCTGAAATGTTTTCCAAATCATGTTCTAGAGGCTGTTCTTTTTTTCTTTAGCAGGAATAGCAGTGGAAGCCTGTCTGTTAGGTGGCTGATTGTCTAATATATCTTCAGCAATTGGATTAGTTGGGTTAGGGTTTATTTTAGAAAGAATATGTACAGGGAGGTTACTGATCTTACCTTTGTTAGGCTGTTTGGTATCTTTCTGTTTGCTGATTTCAGGGACATCTATCCTTCTACTCCTCAGATTGTATTGTTTGTGGACTTCATAAATGGCTGTATCATATCCCTCCCTAAAGTCAAATGATTCACCTGACTGAGTTTGGAATTGTTCAGGAATGTGAGCTTCTTGATCCTCTTGGGTCAAGAAAACTTCTTGTTCATTGTTGAGTCCCATCAAATTGATTTGAGTGTCTTCTATTGGTTCATCAGATGTTGAGGCTTCAGCATAATTTTCTTGGAATGGGAGCCTAACATTTTGGTCAGGTCCTGTCTTTCCAGTGATAGGATTTTGATTCTTCCTGAAATTTGGATTTCTCCCAGTGTTGCTTGGTTGACCATCCCAAGGGGATTTTCTCTCAATTGTTTCTACTCTATCTCCAAGTCTGTCCATTCCTTTAATAATTGCATCTAGTTTTTGTTCAACGACAGAAGGTTCTTCTTTGAAAGGTGTTCTCCTTTCAGCTCTGGCTCTAGACCATTTAGATATCAGATAGGCCTCCACACTTACAGCTATACTCTGCATTTCTTCTAAGTTTCGAGGAGCTCTTTCCCTAAGTTGGTATGCCATATCAGAATCAAATGCATCAGGGAATTTGATCAAGGCCAAATCTGGAGGAGGTCTAAGATTCTGAGGAATAGCATTGTAAATATTATTGAATCTGGTACAGTAATCTTGGACAGTTTCTTGTGTGCCTCTTCTTAGGTTCTCATACTTTGATAGAATGTGCAGAGGATCTTTCTTCTTTTCCCATCTGTTCAAGAAGGTGTAATAAAGAGCTTGTGGGTCATTGATACTGTTTGCAAAGAGGGCTCTAAACTAGGTTCTAACATCTCCAATTAAACTTTGAACAAATACTTTCATTCTGACATCATCATCATCAATCTCATAGTTTTCAAAATAGTCGGTCATTTTCTTGGTATGTTGTTGAGCTGTGTAAGTGCCAATACAGTCAAAATAAGTGATTTTTCTTTGATAATCTTGAGGCATAGCCCCTGGATTTGTAGGTAAGTTTAGGGGAGTATATCGGTTTGCCATGATTGCAGAGATAAATGTGACGGCTAGAAGAGCAGGTATAACAGTGGGAATGTGTGCTGTAAATGGAGGAGTAGAAGGGGTAATTGGAGGTGCTGATGGTGAACTTGGAGAAGCTATTGTAATCACAGAAAGGATTGGTGTTTTTCCAGAGGTAAGCTCATATTGAATGGGTTTCTGCAAATGTTTGTCAAGGTGTGAATTAGCAAAATTTTCTTGGCTCTCTTGGCTTCTAAGGATCCTAGAAATCAGACTAGGATTTTAAAACACAGGTGGAGGATTAGGATCAGGATTTGATATGGTGTAATGAATCTTTTCTGAAGCCAGTTTCTAGGTATGTTTTTGGTTTTTTCTCGGAATAGTTTTTGATCATACAACTTTTAACAGTGTCTTCTAGGAGTTTTAGATATGGGAGTTTTGAACTGTCCTGAAGATTTTATTGAAAGAGGAATTGATCAAGGATTTGAAACCAACTGTTCAAAACATAAACTAGACCAGAGATAGACTAAAGCAACATTTATTTACTTCTGCAATTGCAAAGCAAAAGCAGTTTCAAAGGCTACCTAGCAAACTTCAAGCTCCATCTGTAGCTTATGAATTAAACAACAGTAACAAACAATTATTCAGTCCCTAGTGGAGTCGCCAATGATGTTATCACTCAGGTTGTTCCCAAAAGTTGTAAGAAAGGGAATACAGCCGAGGTAACCACAGACCAATCTTTTAGATACAGATTCTAGCCAATCTCCATCCAGAGAGGGCTCTCTCTTTATGATTTAGCTTTGTTTTTAAAGGTTTTATGCTAGTTATGAAGTTCAAGGGTTTTGTTTTGAGTTTGGGTGGTGAGATTCAATAGAACAGTGAGGTAAAACTGAGTAGTTCAGTCCATTGGGCATGATGGAGTCAAAAGAAGATGGATTTCTGGATTAGGTTTCCTAACAGAGGATGGCATCACAGAGCAAGGTGGTCAAACATGGAACAAATTAAAAGGATGGAATCAGATGGAATGGACTCAAATGGGTGAAGGGTAGTTAAGAATCCCTCAACATATTAATAAAGGGAAAATGGATGATTACTGACAAAGAGCAGTTAAGAATTCTTTGTCAAATACTCAACATGAGAGAATAAGGAAACATGAGCAATTAGGAATTCACTGTTTATACTAATTCTGAAGAAAACACAGAGAATAATAAAGACTGAAAACAGAGTGCAGTTAAATAAATTCTGAATTAATCATTTTCTTTACCATTCAGATCATGAAACACAGATGATATAGTAAACATGAAAATTGTAAAACACAAGATATAAGGGTACTTATTGATCCATAGGTTGATTCAATAATTCTGTGACAAGTCTTCTGCATCGATTCTTCATCCAGTAGGCCAGACAATAGTTTGATCCCAACAACTTTTTATTCCAAAAGTTCAGAGTTACAACAAAGTCCAAGAAATCTACACAGACCCAACCCCTTCAAAACTCTAATGAAGGGGGTATTTATACAACAAAATATGTACAACAGATATCTCATAAAAGCTCTGAGATAATATCTAAGTTTAACCTAAAGTAATTTACAAGCAAAGTAGAAATAGCTAACTTATGCTGTGCTGGAGGCTGGCTGTTTAGGGTTCGGCTTGCAGCTATCCTTTATAGCTCTGTGCCAACTGTTTGTATTAACTATTCTTTAACTTCTGATCTGCTTCTCTTAGTGGGCTCCGATATTCATTAATTCTGATTTGATTTGCATTTAATTCTGCACTAATACACTTTAATGCTTGATCTGATACTCTTTAATGTGTTTTGACTTATGCTCACCACTTTTCTGGCAAAATAGAATTGCAACGTGTCTTCTGAGTGCCTTTCCTCCGGTAAATCATGTCTCTGACAGTCCGCTGGATGGGGAAGAAAGTATCCTTGTTTATCTCTGTTTCCCTCTTCTGCTAGCTTAGAAATCCTTTGGTGCTGGAAACTGTGAAATGGCGGTTTGATTGAGGCCACGAGCTCATTGCTGGAGCCTTACTGGTCGGGAGGTGGTCGAGAGCCTGAAACTGCGTCAGTCCCTTTTACGCCCGGAGCGCTGTCTTGTAGCAAAAATATAATAAAAATGACTTTTTCACCATATATTGTACAAAAATGATTTTGGCGGGAAAATTTGGTTCGAAGGACGGATGATGTCAGCATGACATCAGTGGGGGGCATGGGATAGATGACGTGGCAGTACGGATGGTGACATGGCGGGTGATGTCAGCGAGGGTGATGTGGCAGGATGACATCAGCGAGGGTTTAGCAGGAGGGCGGTAAGCTGTTTTGCCCGCACCGCTTTCGGGCTTGGGTGGTTTTGGGTGGAGAGGCAGCGAACACGGCGGGCGGTCGACACGTGTCCCTGGTACGGGCGTAATACCACCGTTCCCCCGGGAGGTAAAGGTTGGCAGTGGAGGGGGTTGCGAAATAGATCTCAGCCGTCGGATGGTGAGGTCCAGATCGGACGGATGGCGCTTTGCGGAGATGGCGTGTAGTTAAGCGGCAGGTCCGGTTCATTCAAACTGTTATTAATTGTATCGAGGGCATTCTCATTGATCTGCGGGGCCGGGTTAAGTTTTTAATCAACCAGAGGTTTAATTAATCTTTTGAGCATGCGTGGGGGAAAGGGTTATTTTAACAAGTTTCAATTAACCTTGTAAATTCCCAAAAAAAACGTTTATGGTTGTATATCAACCGGGGCGGGAATATAAAAATATGGGGGTCTTTATAATATAAATATATAATACGGGATTTGGGTAATAAGGAGGGATTTAAATAATAAAGTCAATGGTTAATATGAGTTTGAAATGAAACTAAAAGCGCTAAGTTATAAATTTAGGTTTAAGGGGAAAAAAGGGGTTTTTTGTGACATTTGTACATTTTCCTAAGTAAACATGGGGTTTTACTTAGGCAATGGATGAAATGGAAGGAGTGAATTTTTGGGGATATTAAGCAGATCTTAATACCTTTAGGAAGTTAGTGAATGACTAGGGAAAAGGATGAAGGGGAGTTAGTCATGCCTCGCTTGAGCTGCTCCAAGAGTATCTACTTTGCACTTGTGATGGGTAAAACTTAACACATTTGAGAGACACGATTCACCACAAGTCTCACTCTGCAACACCAATCTACCTACCCAGCCTATTCTACCTAACATTTTTTCTTCTTTCTTTGGGTGCACTTAGACTGGAAAACCCTCATTAATTTTATTTTCTTTGCATGATAAGCCTATCTAAGTCTGCACTTATTTCTTCCAAGGGCTCAGATTAAACAGTTGAGCCCCTTTTCTTCTCTACCTATCTACTTATCTGCCAAGTTTAAACAGTTTGGATAGATTTTATTCTCTATCTCTAAAAAACAGGAAATTGAAACATGAACTGTCCAAGATACATTCTATGGAAGATTTCCTTAGGTTAGAATCAATCAAGAGGGCCTACCTCTTGGTCCACTTATCCTACTTTATGATGTCCTCGTTTGCTCGCTCCAGCAATCTCTCGCTTCCTTCTTTAAGCTCCTGAAACAAGTAAACAACAACAAACAACAAACATGATAATAGACAAATTGCAATTCAACCTACTCAACAAGTCAAGAAACATTAAGCCATGAATATGTAATATTACAAAACATGTAGGAAATCAATCGATAGTTGCATATATTAATATCAAAGAGAGATTACACCCATTCGTCTTGACGTTGCAGTCCTCCTCTGACAAGACCAGGTTCCCACACACTTCTGCTAGCATTCCATGATGGCCTCAATCAACAATAGTTTTAAGGCTTTTCCCTTTAGGCTTCACTCCAAACCAAATAACACTTCTCCCTCACACAACTAGATAGCTACAACTAGTAATATCTTGCTTGTTTACTCCAAACCAAAATAGCATCAACACTCAACCAAAAAATATGACTGCAATTAGTTTGTGCTTGGGAAGAAGGGAGGTTTATATAAGAGATATGGACAGGAGATGGATCCTCTTCTCATGGGAGAAGGTTTTATCCCTTGAGGTAGTTCCATCATTATAGGGGAAAGGAGCCCAAATTGTCATCCTCAGCCCCATCCGACCAAACCATTTACCAGACTTCCGTTACGAAGCTTCTAGAGCTGGAAGCTTTGGCTCTAATTTAAAAAAATTTCGATAACAAGACTGGCGTGACTGGAACACATCTCAGTCGCTCCAGTAGGCGCAAGGAGTAGTGCTAATCTTTACACATCAGCATGGGGGAGACAAAGGCCATTAGCGCTGGTCTTGTAAACTGGGAAAAACAAAATTTTTAGCGGAAATGGTGCAAAAGGGAAATGATCTACTCATGAAGAGAGACACAATGGGAGTTTCTTCATGAAGGCAAAGCATGAGGGTTCACTGTATAGGTCCTCCAAGATCAAGGAACGGGGAGTACAGGGACAGTGACAAAATGTTCTGTAACACCTATGCTCCTGTATCAACCAAGTACCATAATGTTGCATCGCAACTTCTTTGGATAAAACGTCAACGATCTAGTTCCTTTCCCTAAAGATATGATTACATGTTACAAAGACAAAATGGGTTTTTAATATCATAATTTCATCCAACAGGTTTCTGAGCGTATGCACATGAAAAATAACATCTTGATTGAACCACTTTACAACAATTTTTGAATCACCAAAAATCTGTAGATGACGACATATTTTTTCAATAGAAAAAATAAGCAGAAGTCTAAGGTTGTTCAGTTCAGAGTAATTGTTTGTGCCTCTCCCTAATCCCATCTTTAGTTTAAAATAAAGATCATCTGATAGATACAATATAACTCCTCCTCCGCAACCATCAGATTGTGCTGATGCATCAAAGTAAGCCCATGGGATTGATTTATCAATGATTTCAGTGATGATATTCCTGATCTTAGGAGTTTTTACATTTTCAGGGATAAGATTGAATGTAGCAACTGTATGGGAAGCAAAAAACGACCAATCCCATTCTTTATCTTGAAATATTTTGATGTTCCTATCCAACCAAATTTCCCAACATACTAGCATGGGAATATTCTTAAGTTTTTCTGATGGAACACTAGTCCACCACATTTCCCATGCTGCCCTTACTGATTACCTCTGCCACCGAGTGGTAATATTTAAACTTTGACAAATCAATTTCCATAGATGTAAAGTGATGGGACACTTCAGAAACAAATGAGCAATAGATTTTTAGTTTTCTTTACATAATACACACTAGATTGGGCCATGGAAGGATTGTTGCTGGAGAATATCACCTGTGGGTACCTTATTTCACAGCAAGCACCACATAAATAACATGGCTCTTGGAGGGCCTTTTAGCTTCCAAATCGATCTCCACCACCAATCTGTGATAATTGGTTCAATACCAATACAAATGAAAAGATATCATTCTTTCAGAGAATAATCACCATGGTTGGCACAAGACCAAATGAGCTCATCCTATCTATTTTGGATTCTAATATGGGCTTCATCAAGTGCATCAATAAAGGAATTCCATACTTGATGCTAGTGGACCAGTAAATGCATGTCGAGTGCCGAAATCCAACCTTGATGAAGCAGAGTGGAGTTGTTATCTTCAACAATCTGATTTAAAGTACTGTAACCAACATCTCATAAGAATTGCAACAAATTTGGTGGTAGTTTATGTGAATTTCCACTCCCATCCCACCCATCAATGCCTATTCACACTCTTGTGCTTGTGATGACTCTCTAAGCAAGACCAACCCTTATGTAATTGAAATAGTTTAATACAACCGTCCACATTGTAGATATTTCCAATCTGTTCCAATGAGGCAACCTAATCCAATCCTCTAACTGTAATGGCAAAATATATTTCTGCACAACCACTTGCTTCCATAATCTGTTTGTTGTGATGAGATGCCATCCCATTTTTTCTGCCAAGGCTTTTGAAAAATTGATCATATTTTTCATGCCCCAACCACCCCATTTTTTTGGCTTTGCAATTTTCTCCCACTTGACCCAAGCAAATATTTTGCCTTATTTCTTTCCATGCCATAGGAATCTGCAACATATCTATTGTATTTTTTGAAGAATTCCAATAAGAATCCATGTTGTTGACATCCAATAGACTGGGGTAGCTTCCAACACAGATTTAATAAGTACCAATCTCCCAGCCCGCAAAATCCATCTATGATGCCAGACATTTATACTCCTCTCAATTTTTTCAACCAACCATGACCAATTTGCATTTTTTAATTTATTTGTTTCAACCATAATCCAAGGTACTTCAACCCTTCTTCAATATCTGGCTGACTGAAAGGAAATCTCTGTTCAGCAAAATATAATTCATTTGGAGAGAATTCTGCCACTGTTAATGTGGATTTCTCTTGATTAGTCATCATACCAGTAGCTTTGAAAAATACTTTGAGGATGCCATCCATAATAGTGGAATCACTAATTTTCCCACTCATAAAAATGAGTACATCATCAACAAATAGGAGATGGGTCAATGATATATTTGAAGCAATCTTAACCCCTTTGAATAGCCCTCTATTCTTTTCCTCAATGATCAACCTACTCAATCATTCCGTCGCCAATAAATAAAGTAGAGGAGATAATGGGCACTTTTTCCTGAGACCACGTTCTAGATGAAAGAAATTGGTCGCTGAGCCATTGATCAGTAAATTGTATGAAACATATGAAACACAACACGTTATCCAGTTTATAAGATTATTATGAAATCCTACATGAGTCAAAATCATTTGTAGGTACAACTAGCTCATCCTATCATATGCTTTGGATAAATCAATTTTCACAATCATTCCTTTTAGCTTCTTAAATTTAATGGAATGGAGGCCTTCCTGAGCTATTCCTATGGATTCATGGATCTGTTTATTTTCTAAGAAAGCAAATTGTTCCAAAGAAATATGTTGAGATAAAATCAGCTTGATCCTGTTTTCTATGATTTTAGCAATGGTATTGTAAGTCCAATTGCATAATGATATAGGCATAAAGTCATTTTAATTAACAGGCTTATCAGTCTTAGGGATTAATGCTATAAAGGTAGCATTGCAGGCCTCATACATTTTCCCTTCCATCCTGTAATCTTCAATTATTCTAAGGAGGTCAGTACCAATGAGTTAAAAAAAGGTAAGATAAAATTCAATTGACCAACCATTCGGACTAGGACTCTTGTCCCTCTTAAACCATTTAAGAACATCTTCCAACTCTGCCATCGTTACAGGTGAGAACAGGTCATCATTTTCCTCTTCATTTACAAAACAAGGGAAGGAGCTGGCCACCTTGATCACCTCCGCCAAGGATGCCTCCTGTTGAGCTTTAAAGATATTGGTAAAATGTTGGATACCTTGATTTGCGAGCCTGCTAAAAGACTGAACTACATTTCCTTCCTCATCCTGAAGAGACCAAATAGTGTTAACAGATTTTCACCCCTTGGAAAATTGCTGGAAAAATCTAGTATTGTCATCTCTTGAATTTAACCATAATGCTCTGCTTCTGAGCCTCCAAGTCTCTTCTTTATCCTTTAGCAACTTAATTTTTTCAACCTCCAATTGAATGACATGTTGCTTTGCTTCTAGAGAAGAAAATCCTCCATTTACTGGATCGTCGAGTCTAGTTAATTCTCCTTCAATATTGCAGAGTGCTTCATCATCCCTTTTTCTTTTGATCTTAGCCCAGTCAATTGATCTCCTTTTGATACGTTATAGGTTCTGCATAAATTGATTAGTAGTTGATATGTGCTCTGATCAAGACCATATTCTCGATTCTTGTTTAACCATCTTGTGATATCCCTCATCACCTAACTAGGTTGAGTTGAATTTGAAAGGCACATCAGGTTTTGACGACAACCTAGTGATCCCTAAAAATATGGGAGAATGGTTAAAGATTCTCCCTGATCCAACCCACTGCCTTATCAAATTAACCTTTTCAAGCATGGATTCTTTGATAAAGAAATCAATCTAATCTTCTGGCCAACATGGCAGAGCCAGTCCTACGATTCCTCAATGTAGGATGAATGCACATGGATTCAATATCAATTAGATTATTGGATTCCATGATCTGTTTGAAAAAATATGTAAGAGAATCTACTTCAACATTATGTCCCCAGGACTCAGCTAGTCCCAAAGAATAATTCAAGTCTCTCTCCATAATGATATTATCCTCCTCCATGTATGAAGCATTAATAATTGTCTCCCAAAATGTTGTTCTGTTTTGGCATGGACCATATACATTTAATATCCGAACTTTGATGCCTAATTCCTTAGAAAATACTTCCACTCCAATCACACCTTCTTGGCACCATACATTAAGTAATTGCATTGCTTTTCCACTTATCCCCAGTGCCAAACCACCTAATCTTCCTTTAACGTCCAATGCATGAAAAGACCATCCTGGAACCATAACTTCAAGACCTAGAATGACATGCTCACGTATCCCCAAAGTCTCATGTAGAAAACTCACGTCCAACTTCTCAGATGCAAATAATCTTCTAAGGGCTAATTTTTTAGCAGGGCTAGCCAACCCTTGACAGTTAAAGGATAGCCACTTCATCGGGTTACCATACCTGGGTTGCTATTTTCTCTAAGAACCTTGTCAATGGACATCTAACAACATTCTGCTACATCCACATTGGCCTTATGAATGGCTTTAGACAAGTGAGATTTCCTACCCTGATTCAATTTAGCTGGCATAGGATGCAACAAAATACCAATACCCCCTACCATGCTGGTGGCTTGATTTGCAAATGATCGAAGATTATATTTGTGATTGGCATAAGACTCAAAGGAGGATTCCATAATCATGGAATTAGAAATTGTAGTTAAATCCGAGGTAAGTGGTACATGTTCTGGGTAGCATACAGGAGTCGATGCCAAAGGGCATGATACAACAGGTAAAGGATATGCCATGAAATTCCTTGGATTCACTGAATCATTTACTTCACTAAATCGATTTATTCTATATGGCTCTAATGGACCCACACCACTAGTCACATTGTCCAGATTTTGGTCCGCTTTTCTGCTTTTACTATCCTTCTCTTGAGTAGTTATCTGTGCACTGGGATTTGTGGTTCCTTCTTTGCCAACCTCCCTAAACTCATCCTTCTTTTCCTTGTCCAATAATGGACATTCCTTTTATAAATGCTCGACTACCTTAAATATTTTGCAATGAAAAGGAACCCCCTCATTGTCCAGCTTCTGCATTCTAGAGTACCCTCGCCACTGGAATAACAAACTTTCAACTAAACCTTCCCTTATATCCAGTTGGACCAGAATATGGGCGTAGGCCATCTTTCCTATCTCAGTAAACGATTTGTCATAATCGAAAAAGGTCCCAAGATCATCCCCAATGCTTTTAAAAACATCCTCAAACCAAAATTGTAGTGGTAACCCCATAACACTGACCCAGATCGGGCCTATTCCCAACTATTCACGATCAGGGTCAAATAATGGTGACCATATTTTCAATAGGATAGGAGCCATTTGAATGTTCCAGATATTTGAGAGCACCCATTTGGCATGTTCCAATGAAAATAAGCTAAGGGAAAACCATCCTCAAGTCATGGTCACCACTGAGGGCAAGTTGACCAACACTTGACCCCATACCTCCACCACCCACTTCTTCAGTCTGGCCGAAGAGTATTTTTGACCTCGAAACCTACTGTTGGCTTGAGGGTGCCTACACCAGGTTCAGCATTAGTTAGCCAAACAAATCCCTACACTACTGGCCCTTTCAGCATCAGCTCGCGGAGCGCGGACTGAGGTCTCACCCGAAGCAGTATGGGGGGATGTTGGAACCAAGTTTCCACACCCTTGAGATGGATGTGATGTCGGTTTATTCCGGCTATACCTACCTTCACGCAAGTTGCTTATCCCTCTATTCCACTCTTCAGTACCTTCACGAAAGGGTACAATTGGCTTTCGCACAACCCGAACCTACGGTTTAGGGACTTTCGCGCTGCTAGGGTAGCGGACTGCGATATCTCCCAAACTAGGCTAAGTGTCTTACCTATCTTATTAACCGGTCTTAGTTAGCTTCACATAAAAAGATGTTCTTACTTGCATTCACTTAACCAACAAATTTACATATATTCGTGCATTGTATAAGCATTATAAGTGAAATTCAACATAACAAGATGCATAAACAGGAAATAAAGACACATAAATTGTAGAATGCTTCTCTTTATTGATAATTCCGAACTATTACAAACTCGACTCGCCCTGCGCACTCAATTGCAGGGGTTGCACACTCAGCTGCGGACTTCTAGGCCTCTGCACACTCAACTGCAGAGCCTCTACCTACGCTACAATCGAAGACTTAGACTTCTACTTTAGAGCTGTCTCTCATACATCATATCTTCATTGATTATTGATTTTTTCCTCCTAACAACTTAGAGCTTAGCTCTATTTATACAATCCCATGGTCTGCAGACCATGGGTAGATCTTTTACAGCCAACATTACATTACCAAAATAAGGGTGGACAACCCTATGAATATTTAACACCTACACACTCTGCGACCACAAAATGCGGAGTCTTTACACTTGGATTACAAAATTGGACCAAAATATGGGCTTTTAGCCCCAAAACTACTCTTGGGGGATCCTGTGCCCAATAGGCCCCCAACACAAACATCGTGACTCGCCCTTGAGTCACTCTGCACACGCGGAGATCTTAGCGCGAAGACCTCCCAGCTCTGTTTGAATAACCGCAACCTCGGCAGCGCAATGAGTGGTCACCTGCTGGACTTCTTCCAATCTCTTCTTGGTGACTGCCGTTGAACTGCTGCCTTGAATATTCTGCTGAGTTGCATGTAGTGTCGTGAGCTTTCCTTCAATGGAAGATGTTATTGTATAAGCCTCATCAATCCATGGCTGTAGGTGTGCTTTTAGGACCGCTTCTTTGTGCCGAGCGACATCCACCTGTTCCTTAAGCGCCTTTGCCTCCTGCATCCATGCAAGCCTCTGTGTAAGGGTGACCGTCTGCACGGTCCCTTTGACCTCATCATATCATTGTTATAGCTCGCACGCCTCTGTCTCTAGGTGCTCTACATTTGGGTCCTCCTGCAGAGTGGTCAGGACCTCGAATGATTTTTCAAAAAGTGGAGTGCAGTATGCCACTGCACTGTCAACCGCCGCTATTGATGTTGTGATAACAATTTACGTTGTTCCCTGACTTCCAGTGGAGTTGAAGGCTGAGCCCTCAACTGCAATTTTGCAATCTGCAGGTTCAACTCCAGCTGAACCCTGGCCATCTTTGTCCTAGCATTGCGCACCCCTGTGGCCAACTTGTGGACGTGCACCTCAATCGACTCTTCTGCCTGAATGTCCAACTCTGGGACCATCTGGTAGGCTTCCTCCAATACCTGCATGATCTTCTTATTCTGTTCTACTGCCTCATTACACTACAGGGCCAAATGCTCGATATTGATGCACTACTCGCTCATCACCTGCAGAGCGAGACTCTCCCGGGCCCTAAGTTCCGTGGTGACTCCATCCTGCAAGAGGTAGAGCGTCTCTCGAGGGATTGCGACCATATTTAATCCTACCTCTTTCAGACTGTTAACCGTGGATCTGTCGGCCTCATTGTCTGTAGTGAGTGCCCCATCAAGTAGCAGTACCGTGTTGGTCACCCTTGTGCGCAACATCTCCTCGGCAGGTGAAGTGCCGATCATGAGGCTGGTGGACACTATGCCAGCCTGTGGAGTGCAAACCTGCAACTCCTACAACTCTATTCGGAGAGCCCCCAATACCATCTGCTGCTGCTCTTTGAACTGTTGGAGGGCGTCCACGGTGACATCCCTCACTATTTCTCTGATATCATGCAAATCCCCATCAGTGAGGGTGATTGGGTTGAAGGATGTCTTTGATGCCTTGGTTTTCTTTCATGGCATTGCCTTCTCTTGTGGGCGTTGATGCTTGAGTTGGGTGGATGTCATCTGTGGGTCCATGCCACCTTGTTCTATTGGCTCCTTTTTTTCTGCATCAGTCGCGAGGGAAGGTGAATTTTGTCCTTCGCGCTCTTCTCCTCCTGTTTTCTGCTGTTCTGCCAATTTCGCAGTGTCATGCGCTGCCTGGGCCTTAGCCTCCGCTTCCTCCTTTTTGTGCTTCTCATCCAGCTACGCCATTCAAAGCTTTGTTTCTTCCTTCTTACGCTGTGTGGTGGACTTGTTCGTTTCCACCGCGGAGCTTGTTGGAGCACTCCACTTTGGCGGCCAAGACTCGAGGACTGTGAAGATAACATCATCTGTCGCCAGATATGGTAAGTTATGCCATGTCTTCGTGGGGCCCTTCTGCGCCCTGATAAAGACATGGTGGAAATCCGCTTTGAACTCTGCAAGGCTATGCAAACTGGCATATACAGTGGGCGACAACCGCGACTTGTGATTGATCCCCATCCGGATACTCATCTTCATCAAGATCCAGAAGATCTTGCTCTCTTTTATATGCTGCACGTCCTTGGTCACCCACAACGAAGCATTCTTCGCTGCCTCTAGAAGGTCCAGCGTGACCGAAGGGAATTGGCTGTCTTCTGGTAGTTCCCATGCCACTAGTACGATCGATAGTAGGAGTCACCCGTAGTGAAACATCTTGCCCTGCTGCTGTGCCTTGCGATAGTTTGCAAGGAACTTGCTGCATAGATAATTCGCCCAGTTGAATTGGACTCCTTCAGCACATGGGGTTGCAAGTGAAATCATAGGCGCGGACACCTCATCCGCGCGACACTTCCGCATCACCTTCCCTGCCAGTATTTGCGTTGCTACCTTGACTGTAGGTTTGTTAATGCTGGAGATGGCATATCCCTGCTTCTTCTTTTCCAACTTGAACTTCTTCTTCATAGCTTCCGCGAGGGCCAACTCGCCACCTTTTCCTTCTGATATATTGGCTGGATATTTCCCTAGGTAAGGCTGTCGTGTGATCCAATGGATCAAGTGGTCTGTGATGGGAATGGGCTCCTCCAGCCACAAACAACCATCATGCACCAAGCAGAGTAGCTGCCTGATGACGAAGATGGTCACTGGGGCATGGTGATAATGTGGCACCTAGAGCAGGTGGAATAGCCCGACTTTCTCTACACCCCCGATCCAGGTCCTCGGATCCAATTCAATCGTTCCAACGGTCATGTCAATCCGTCGGCGCATTAGCTACTAAGTCGCTAAATGCGGGAATTTCTCGTGATCTGCGAAGTCCCAATGTTCAAACTTTAGTACAGGAACTTGCCCTAAGTGCGGACCCTCAAAAACAATGTCATCTGGGAGCAAAGAAGTTTGCAGGGAGCTCTTGCTTTGGTCTCTGTCCTTCGACACCTTGGTGTTATAGACATATTTGGGCACTGCAACCCCAAACTTATATGCCGATAAACCAAGGGCTATTTAACCCCTAAAAGTGTTGTTTCATACCCTAAAATATCATGCTCAACTGATTACATCATTCCCCAAAAGTTCCACCTGAAAAACCACTCAGAATTGGCCAAAACTGGACCATACTGATTGCTCCACTGTCAGGGTGCGATGCATACTGACTTCTACACTAGCCAGGTGCGATGCATACTGAAGAGGCCTTCTGTGGGGTGCGATGAGTGAGGATGGACAAATGTCCGAGACAGTTTTCTAAGTGGATGCTCATGGAATCTTCCAGAAACTTCTCCTATGACACTTGCCTCTCTGAATTCGCCCAAGGATGAGTAAGAGATCCAAAAAATCTCCAAGTGGAACCAAGAACAACAAGTGGAATGAAACTAATCAAAAACCCAGAGATGACTCACACCCTTGCAGACATCTATAAATGGATCCCTCATATGAGAGATCTGGAGGCTGGAATGTGGTAATTTGTAAGGAAGTGCTGATACAATCATGTATTTGTGAATGTTGTTATTTGTGAATGCCATTGTATGTCCAATGTATTTATGATTCTGCATTGCTTATGATATAATAGATCAAGGTGCTTTGATGGTGTTTTGTTACTTTGTCTCTATAGGTATTCTCTGAGCGGGATATGTAGGAGAAGAGGTGCAAGCTCTATCAAAGGGGAGAGAAATCAAGCAAGAAATCAAGCGAAAGATCCAGGTTGGTCCCTTTGCTTCTCTGTTATCTATCACATAGAGGAAATCACGAACTGCTTTGATTGTTTGTTTCTAGGATAGCTGCCAATCCTAGTGGGACTAGCAGATCGAAAAGACACTAGTTTTCCCGAAAAACAAAATGGCAACTCCATTGGGGAGCGAATAGTTTAATTTTTTGTTATTGATTGTTTGTTTTATAAACTATAGATGGAGCCTGAAGTTAGCTAGATAGCCTTCAAACTGCTCTTTCTCTGCAATTGCAAAGAAGATGAATGTTGCTTCAGTCACTCTCCGGTTTAGTTTATGATTTGAACATCTAAATTACAAGCATTCTAGATGCCCTGTTGGTAGCTCAATAACCTTCCAAGATCATACCCTTGTACTTTGTTCTTTACTGTCCATAATAGCTCAACTTAACTCAATGAAATCAGCTGCAAATTTGAGCCAAAACCCACCTCAGTTGTGCTCCCTGGCCCATCACATTGTCTGTCACTGGAAGCTAGTATGCATCGCACTTCTCGAGTGTAGCAGGTGAGATGCATCCCTATTTTTGTGAAGCACAGGTGCGATGACTGAGTAATCCTATTTCTCTCCTTGAAATCTGGGGTTTGTATCCTTGTTTTCAGCTCTGTTCAATTGTTTTGCTGCTTATGAACTGTATCTCATTGCTGAAGCCTCCTTGCTTTACATAGTTCAACCTCCATTGATTAGGATTAGTAAATGTTTTTATGTATTTTTCCATCATTTACGGTCCTTTGTCGAAAAGTTACTTAAATTAAACTGTCATTTTGATGCAAAAGTGTTGTTTGGTCAATTTAGAGTGTCCTAAATTGCTATATTAATTGTCAATCCGGGAGTCGTAAACTTCTGAAGTGACGTGCACTATATATGCAAGATAACCGATTTCTTTACTTTTTGTCATTTTTGATTTTTAGTTTGTTTTTGGGTTTATCTTCATTAATTCCCTAATGTGAGATGGAAATTCTAAAAGTCAAGTATGGATATCAATGTTCAAGGCAATGGTGTCCTTTAAAATGATTTTCAAACTTCAAAATTTTCAAAAAGGTTTTAAAATTTGCAATGATGAAATTAATTCCTAAAAGAGAATGAAAATGTACCACTATTCTAATTAAACAAACAGTGAGCTAGTGACCATGAAACCCAGTATCCTTGCTGCTGTATAAATATAAAAGAAATTGAACTCAAAGAAATCCAAAAATTGCAAGCAAAGTAAACTAAAATCACATTACATCAACTCATATTCTAACCCCTCACCATTCGACTCGCTCTGGCTTTCGGAGGTAATCATAAACAACTTGAGCAATCTGATATCTAATTTGCAGAAAATAAAACTAATATTAAACTACACACTCATACTTCAATCCCTCACCATTCTTCTCGCTCTAGCTTTCGGAGGTAACTGAAAATGACATGAGCAATTTAATAACTAACTTGTAGAAAAATAAACTAATATCAAACTACGCATTCATACTTCAATCCCTCACCATTCGTCTCGCTCTGGCTTTCGGAGGTAACTAAAAATGACGTGAGTAATTTAATATCTATCTTGCAGAAGAGTAAATGAGCAAAACTGAAATAAATAAAACAGTGCTGGAACTAAAAAATAAGAAAATAAATCAGCAGAAGGACAAGAATAATTCCATGTCATTAGTCATTATAAAGCTATGTGCAAATGCCCGAGCTTCCTATTGTAATCTGAAACAAAGACACTGATCAGTTAACAGCATTAGAGAGCATAAAAACTATGGACAACAATCAATGTGAATACCATGAGCAGTGCAATATATACAAGTAAATGATTATGGCATAAGGAACGTAAAGAAATAAAGCATAAAACTATACAACAATTAACAAAACCTCGATGTGTACAGGGGCCCTCTGCACAACCTCGGGCAGTCAGCAATCAACCACGAATTGAGCTTATAAACAGAGTCTTCTCATGTATTAAAATGCAGTCATAACACAGAAATAAAGTCACGGCACAGTGGGCTCGTTAACAGTCAAAATTACATTACAAAAACTAGCTACCATGCGTATGAGAACTCTTTATTTATAACAGAGGATGACATAACTACTTTCCTAAAATTCGCGCTGATAAAAGACACGTGAAGCAACCACGTCCAGGAATCTAGCATTATGGTAGCCGTGAAGATTAAATCTAAGGAGGGTGGCTATTGGATTTGGTTCATGGAGTAGTCCATAGGTGTTAACATGTCTCCTGAGATTTAGAAACAGCCACGCAAGTCTTCACGTGGTGAAAAATAGAGTTCTGTCACCTTAGGACTCTTAGGTTGACCACCGCTTGACTATCTTTGACCACGACCTTCTTTGATGGATTCGACTGAGCCAATAGGACACGGTCCATGTCCACGTCATTTGCAACTTGCCCATGTGGTCGGATTTACCTGAAGACACTTGTAACATAGACTTTAACAAAAAGGCTGCGAAAAGTTGAACTGGCTGCAGAAAGTGACAAGATTCCGCAGCTGAATGAGCAAAAATTTAAATCAAACAACAGACACAAGACATAGTTAGGAAACCACTTTATATTCTCTTTTTAAACTAATATGCAATGATTTGACAGCTTAGGAGGTCTAGGTAAATGGAAAAACGGTTAGAAAGGTGTATAGGGAAGATGCAAGTTTGGGGCTCAACATACCCCCACTGTGAAGGTGTTGCATGTCCTCATGCAACCAAAATTTTGATCATCTTCGCTTTAGTCCATGGTGCTCTGAAGCTTCTGCCAGTACATCCAGTCCTCTTCTCCTCTTCCTTGGTACTACTACCATCCTAGGCTTCCTCATCAAACATCTGAATTTGAGACTGATCAATTCTCTACTCAACTTCTTGCACTTTTTCTTTAATTTCCTGTTCTTTTTCTGCCACAGTCCCAGATGTAACATAGTGTTTTCATGAATGATCTTGTCCAGTTTGCTTTGCTCCTTTAATGCTTCATTTTCTTGTTTAACGTGCCTGTTTAAGACCTCCAATTCAAACACTTCTTGTTTCAATGATTGGACTTGTGCTTCTTGTGCTATGTGAGGCAGAGTGGATGACGTGCTCGGGCCTGCAGCTGTCTTCTCTAAGGATTCTAGATAATCATACACCTCTTGCTGATTTGGGTCTATTTCGGGTGTTTTCCTTGGGCTGACCCCAAAGTCTTGTTAAGGAGGACTGATTTCTAACTCTGGCCGAGAAGGACTTATATCAACATCTGGAGGACTGGTTTCAATATTTGGCTGAAGATGAAGTGGGCTATGGCCAGTTGGAGGTTTCTCGGGTGTTTCCCCACCCAAGTCAATAAAGTGGGGTCCTTTTATTTGTGTTTTCCTCCACTTTCCTCTAAGCCTGTTGCTTCTTCTTAAATGCTGTGGGCTAGTACTCTCTTCTTCCATACTTCGTTTTCATTTTTCTTTCTTCTTGGCTGTAGCTGCTTGTTTTCGAAGATGCACTAGTCTTTCAGACAACACTTGATAGTCTTCTTCTAAAGAAGGTTCTAGTGTTTGGTAGACATCCTCTATATTTCTATTCCCTTTGAATTTTCTCTATTTTCTATCGTTGGTTTTTTCCTCCCTCTCTTTTTGATCAACTTCTTTAGTTTTGCTAATAGGAGGGTCTTGAATTATTGCACTTTTCTCCTTTCTCCTACTCCTTCTTGGTGTTTTTGGTGTACTGCTTTCAGGTGCCTCGGATGGCTCTTGGAAGTAGTTTCTCACCAAAAACTGTTCCCAGGTATCCCTATTTTTCTTCAATTGGTCTTCAATTAGAATTCTCACAAGCCCATGATGATATAAATGAGGTTCTATGTCTTCTATGTTCTTTTGGACTGTTGTGCACATCTTTTTCAAGCTCAGCAATAAAAAGTAGGGCAGATTGAGGGTTTGGTTCTCTAAAAAGTTCATCAATAACCGAGTATGATACATGTACATTGCTCCAAAACGACCTTCACAAGTAATGAACTTTTGAATGATTAACAGTAAGCTGGCCCACTCTTCTTTTAATGCATGAACAGGAATTCCTCTTGTGAATACAGTTACGTCCATACCTAGGTTGCGTAATATGACTCTCCAAGCCTGCTCGTCCAAACTCTTATTCTTGAACCAGCGTTCACCTTCCTGGGGCAGGTCTGTAGCAGCTGCTATGGATGCTTCGGTGACTGTGAACTTAAGGTCTCCAATTTCCACCACCTGGCCGTTAAAAGACCTTGCAAAAGATTTTGTTATCTCCTTATTGTGGCCCTTAAATTCTTGAATGAAACGTAGCCATTTTGCCTTCTTCAGTAAGTCTTTTACTTGAGGGTATCCTTCTAAGAACTTGGGCCCTTCCGATTCTGCCCTCAATAACCGACCCATCCTTTCTTCTATTTGAAATTTGACTGCGTGTGAGGGGTTTAACAGAGGTAAGACGGCTAGGTTACAGGGTTTATGGAGAAGAAAATAGTGGCTGAAAATGGAAATTGGAGAACATGTAGCGGGAGTGTTTAGGGACTGTAAGCGGATAACAGAGGACAGGCAGCCGAGGTGAGTTCACGAAATGGAGTGGAGACGTATGTGAACGAGGCGGTAATGTAGCCGTGGCTTCAATAAAATGGCAGGGGAGTGAAGTGAACCCGGCAGAAGTTTTAAACTAAACGGCTGCAGAGGAAATGTTAACACGTTTATGAAATGGCTGTGGAAATTATGCGGTGGAGAGGAGCCATAATTAAATCGGTCACATCTCATGATTACAAGTGGAATGTGAAAGTGCAGTCAACTACGAGTTAAACCCGAGAATTAATCATGAGACTGTTTAGAGAATAAATGCATGGTTCATGGAGGAATGTCGTGGAATGATTATGGAGCTATCATGGCAATCATTGCATATAGTGGAGCTTATGGTTTAATAACTATGCAAAATTGTGCTTTTGATTGCTATTTGAAAGAAATTTTTACTCATACCTTGGAATCTTTGCCATTTGTTGTCCATTAGCCCTTAATCAACTGCTCCTTATTGATGCCTTTAGATGCTCCATGTCTTCATAATATATCCTCAGTCATACCTGGATTTTCATGATTATTGAACTAACATCTTGACTGTCAATTTGAAAAACAAAGTGGTGGCTGCGGAAACTGCTTCTGGCTGCGGAAACTGATTCCAGCCACGGAAACTGATTCCAGCCACGGAAACTGACACAACAACCACTTAGCTGAATGAAGATGGTTAGATAATAACTAACTAAATGAAAATGGTCATGAAAGAGACTTTTATTGATGAAATGGATGAAATGGAGTGGGATGAAATGGATTGGAGTGAAATGAAAATGAAATGGAGTGGAATGAAAATGAAGTGAAGTGAAGTTAAAATGGGAAAGAAGAGAGATTTTTTTTTTTGGAAAATATAGGGTGTCAGGTGTTCCTGATTTTCACTCTATATTTTCTGTATAAGACTGCTAATCAGTGATTGGTTTTCAGGCTTATACAAATTTATTTATTTATTTATTATTATTATTTTTTCAACAGAAAGGAACAAAGGCTAGGCTGGTGGAGAAGAAGGATTCTTCTTCACCAGCCTTATATCAGAATTCTCTTGAAACATTTTGATAAATTTCTCTTTTGAGAGTGGCTTATGATAGATCTTTAATCTATGGCCATTTACAATAAGAGGAGTTTGAAATTCATCAATGGTCTTGATTCTTACCGCTCCATTGCTAAAGACTTTGTCAATCTCATATGGCCCAAGCCAATGAGTCTGAAATTTACCTTTGAAGTCTTTAAACTTGGAATCAAATATTAATGCCCAATCTCCCTCTTGAAACTTTTTCTCTTTGATGTATTTGTCATGCCACTTAGCTCTTCGATGTTGAACTAGATCAGTTCTTAGGATTGCTTATTGTTTGATCTCATCCAGCTCATTCAACTGCTCCATTCTGTGCTTTTGGGCTTTTGATAGATCCATCCCCAACTGAACTGCCATCTTGAATGTTTTGACTTGAAACTCAATGGGGATCAGGAGTTCTTTCCCATAAACAAGTTCATAGGGAGAATGTCCTGTTGTATTCCTCCATGTAGTTCTGTAGGCCCATAAGGCTTCAGGAAGCCTTTCTGCCCAATCTCTTCTGTGTAGATTAACAGTTTTGGTGATGATGCTTTCAATAACTTTGTTTGTAGACTCCACTTGGCCATTTGCTTGTGGATGGTAAGGAGTAGATTTTTTGTGCTTGATTTTGTATTCTTCCATCAGCTTCTCCATCATGTTGGATGTAAATTGACTTCCCTGATCTGTCACAATTTCTCTTGGGACACCAAAGCAAGTAAAAATATCCTCATAAAGAAAACTAACAACTGAATTTTCAGTAGCAGAAAGTAATGCTTTGGCTTCTACCCATTTAGTGACATAATCAGTACATACCAATATTTACTTCTTTTGTTTAGATGGTTGATTAATAGGTCCAATGAAATCTAAAGTCCATTTTTCAAAGGGTTCGATGAGTACCTGTGGTTGTAATGGCATTTCATTTGAAAGAGTCGGTTTCCCTACTCTTTGGCAGCTGTCACACCTTTTGACATATTATTTTGTATCTTTGAAGAGGGAAGGCCAATGATATCCTAAAGAAAGGATTTTATAGGCCGTCCTTTTGTCAGTAAAGTGTCCACCGCATGGTTCATCATGACATGCCTTGAGGATGTTAGGAATTTCATCTTCCCTAATTGTTATCGAGAAAACTAGTGTCTATGTAGAGCTGCTAGTCCCACTAAGGCTGGTAGCTACCTTAGAACAAACAAACTAAAAACTACTTTCATTTTCCTTTATGAGAAATAGATAAGAGGGGAATAAGGAGACCAACCTCTGTCTTGCGCTTAGTTCCTTGCTCGATTCCTCTCCCTTCTGATAGGTCTTCGCCACTCGCTTCCTCGTCTGCCCAGCTTCAAAGAGCACCTGTAGAATCAAAGCAACATAACACTATCCAAGAACATAGATCTATTATTATAAACAATATAGGACCAGATATATATTGACCACACAAATGCATATAACATCAATCATACAAAAATGTGGAGGAAAACTTGAATAGCTTTATTGACAATCAAGAAAGAGAAAAGAGGATTACAACCAATTGTTCTGACCCAGCATCATCCTCTTAGCAAGAAAGCCCTTCTTCACCTCATGAAAAGCTTAGATCACCCAACACTATGATATTGCACCAAAAAACCAACAACACTTCCTTAAAAGATACAAAATTCCAGCCTCTGGATCTCTGGGATGAGGGATCCATATATAGATGTTTGCAAGGGGGGTGAGTCAGCTTTTTAGATTTGATTAGTGTCCTCTCTCTAATAGTTCTTGATTCCACTTGGAGATTGATGATCTCTTACTCATCCCTGGGTGAATGCAGAGAGGAGAGTGTCACAGGAGAAGTTTCTGGAAGATTCCATGATCCTCCACCTTGTGGATTGACCCTTCCATTTGTCCACTCTCGCCCATCGCACCCCATAGAAGGGATTTTCAACATGAATCGCACCTACTATGTGTATTCAGGTAGGATGCAACGCACTTTGACCATGGAGCAGGTGAAATGGTCCAGTTTTGACCAGTTCTGAGTAGTTTTTCATGGAGAACTTCTGGGAGATGCTGTAATCAGTTGACCTTGTTCATTTAGGGGTTGGAACAAAACTTTTAGGGACTTAGGAACCCTTGGTTTATGGAAATTTGTGATTGGGGTTGCAGTGCCCAAAAATGTCTATAACAGTTGCCCCCTAAAGCATGAGGTCGTTAATCTTTTGATGTCGGGTGAAATGCTTTATCATGAGGATCTGAAGTTTTTTCAAGCTGGAAGGCCACCTGTAATAAGATACAATACAATACATTATCTTCATAATATTTTCATGATCTAGCTAAGGCGGGCATTTCCCATGCTCAGCTTTATAAATTCATTTTCATGTACATAGGACAAACAATCGTCTGAGTGTAGACTGATGATTCCGGTAGAGCCATAATCCCTTAGATTGGATGATTATCTGTGCAGCAATGATGTACATTTGATGTCTTTATTTTCTTGAATATATATCGCAGCCCGGATGGATGAAACTAGATCCGAGATCTTCAATCTTGTTCGATCTTCAATCTCGTTCGATCTTCACTCAAAGTTCAAGTCGATCCATGTGAGAGATGTTCTGCAGTCGAACATGGAAAGACATTGCCTAATTACCAGCTAATGATGTAAGCTGTTAACAGGCGCGAGAGGAATCACCGATAATGATGATGACCCTCAAGGTACTACAGTACAATTCACGTGGTGTGAATAAGGGACTTGGCATCGAACACCACGCAAAATATTTCGGTCGAAGGCCATTGATGTAAACCTATCGCCGGAAGTGAGAAACTTGCCATTGAGGCATGCAAGCTTCAAAGTACTGAAAGGGTTGTTCCTAGATCGACTTCTTGGATAATGAGCTGATGTCGACAAGAAGCGATTCGTCATAGGAGGGCCTTAGTGAATCCCACATCAATGACACGGAATGGAGCAAATGATTTTAATAGAGGTGAAAACGATCTGGTGATATAAGGTTCAGGGTGGCGGTCATGAAAGAATGGAGCGTAAATGTATTGCAGTGGGTGAGGCACAGGCGAATTCTTTGAGCGACTTCTCTTGAACATATTGGTGACACTGACATGATGGATTGGTAGCATTAACCCCCAATGTGGATGGTGTGATGGAACCATGGTGATGTGACCAGTGAATGGAACAACCCAACCCGACTCGGATGCAGAGCGAAAGTGTCATGTTCAAGAGCGACTTGCTACCAACAAAGTTTCTTCAAGTTTTCTTCCCAATTTTCCCCAGTCATTGCTGACCAGTACCTCTTTATTTTTGTCAAGCTTGAGGAGGATAACATATGCTTGTTCTATAATTTTCCCTTCGGGAAAACCCATCACCATGTTTTAGCGAGCCTAGCGATAGTGAAACTCGTTCTTATCTGTTATGGACAAGTTTGTCGCTATTTGGTTTTAACGAGTTTAACGACAAAGATAAATCGGTCCTATTCAATTTTAGAGAGTCTGAAAAGGGACATAAAGGAAACTCCAAAAATCCTTTTTCGTCACATAATCCCTTGAGTCCGAAAAAGTATAAAACAATACAAAAGGGATGAATTTTTAGTATTTTAACGAGCAGAACAAAACAAGCGCTCGATCTTTTTGTGTAATAATCCCTCAAGTCCAAAAAGATTAAAATCTAAAGGAGGGATATCACTTCCGGTCACTTTAACGAGTTGGAGAGGCCAATGGATCGGTAATCTTTTCATAGTTTACGAGTCAGTTGAAAAGAGCTTAAAGGAGACTCGTTTTTTGAGGAACGAGTGATAGATTTGGGTAGCAGCTGATTCCAGGTAAGGTTTGGAATTTTCCAATCACCGCAGTGTCACAAGTATGGCTAATAGGATCACTCTTTGCAGCTGTTCCTCAAAAGGGGTAAACAATCAAGTGGAGGTGAATGATCAGCCAATACAGAGTGGAGGTGATGATGAGAACACGACCAAGGCTTCAAAGGCTGATGATAATACATTCACGATGGTTATTTACCGGAAAATGGTTCATTTTTTAATGAGCTTAAACGCTGGGGGAACACTTGCATATTGCTTATGTTTATTTTTTAATGAGCTTGAATTCCACGTTAAAACTGCTCGATCCAGTCGTATAATAAGGATGTCTCATCTAAGATGCCATTTTTTATGGAGCTTGCACCTTACAAAGCTTTGCCCCGGATCCTTTCTTTATGCAAGTTAGGAAACGACCAATCCTACGAGTTTAAAGGGTTAGAGGACCTATAAATTTGAAAAATAAATGGTCGCTCTTCGCTTGCATGCCAAAAGGTTTGCATGCCCCCAGGTATAGTGAAGTAGAGTTTTGAGGTTACCCCTCAATTTGCAGACAAAAAATTTGTTCTATCAGGAAAGGCCTACCTTCTCACGGAGGTATCTTATTCCGGTCTAATCCCATTTTCCAAAACGGACGGGTGTGTCAGACCAGTCATATATCCTCCGCGGAAACCTACCCTATACCCAAGGTTTTCCTGCCGAAACAGACCAGGGTGCATGCCCCCTGGGTTTCAGTCATGTCCTCCGAATCACTCGCGCTCATCAGGAGGACGGACTGGGGATTGATGAGACATTCCTTGCGTGAAAAGACCATTCAGGGTTGGTATATGACTATTTGCTATGTGTGAACCGGGGAATGAAAGTTGGTCTACGAGCTTGACCACTCTTCCTTCGTGCGGAAAACACATTACTCTAAAGAGTGAGGAGACAATGGCTCAGTTGCAATAAATATAGTATCGTCCAAGGAGTAGATTATAATCCAGGGGTCCTTGGACTACCATTACGTTCATGTGAACGGTTTTCCTTCTCAATGTTATCGGCACATTGGGAAGGATCCCTAACGGTCGACTGGTTCCTTTGTCAAAGCCTGTTAGATTTCTCATCTCAGGAAAAAGCGATGGCGAACCAAGCACTTTCCAAGCAGTTGAGGAAAGGATACTCACAGAAGCCCCTTCATCTATGATGGTACCGGCCATGACCATTCTATATATTTGAGCAATGATTCGAAATGGTACACTAGCTGGTAAACGGGGTTTGCCTAGTAGATTCCAGTCAAAGGAAACAACCAGGTTGCTTGGAGGTGGGACCGAATAGACGGCCGGATATGACTCTGACGAACTTCCTTCCTGTGGTAAAGGAACGGGTAGACTGCCCCCATGTTCATCGGAGTCTGTGCTTACGAAGAGAATTTGAACGATGTCGTTCTTGTTCTCTTCGGTGACTGTATCATCTGAAGATTGATCCTCTGAAGGCAAGACCGGGTCAACTGCCGCCTCGACCTTTTGACTTTCTTCTGGTGTGGATTCAGATGGTTTATCTTCAATGATAGACGCTTCGACCGACCATAAGGGCGTGTCAGCCGGATTTTCAACTAGTGATGGACTCGGCAAGAGTTTCTTATATCCAAGAGGAAACCATAACGATGAAACCGAACGGTCGTCCAAAACTCTTTTAGCTCCGTCTAAGAAGGGACAACAGTGGACGGCGTGATCACCTTCACACAATTTACAAGGAAAATTATATTTTCCTTTTTGTCCAGGGGCTTTACTTTCACTAGTTGACGGTCTACTTCCAACATGATCATCAGAGGTTGATGACACTAGATTGTGCAAACGAGGAGACCAGTCCCTTAAGATCTAAGGGATGCAAGGACAATTTCGACGATAGTGGTCTCCTCTGCAAATGAAACTTGGTGATTTAGACCTGGATGGTGCAGTGTGTGGATTTTCGCTAGACAATGCCTACTTGCCCCTTTTCGCCTTTGGCTCCTTCTTCTTCTCCTTCTTCTTCTCAGTTACTTGATTTTTGGCTTTACCAGCTTCATCAAGCGAAGAGGAAGGAGGAGAGGAAGAATTGGATGAAGTAGAGGGTTTGGGGGTGACTCTGCTATTGTTTATTTGTTGACTTGATTGTTTAGGAATCACGGTGTTCTGAACGATAGAAGTTGAGAAGAGCCATACGGGCAAGCCGATTGTCAATCCTGGAAGAGACAATGTGGCCATATGGGGTGCACCAACATCTCCCCAAGAGGAGAAGGGACTAGGATTTCCTCCAAGGGGAACTCCTTGGTTGGTGGACTCCATTTTTCTCAACCTAAGACCAACGTAGGAAAGGTGATGTTTATTCCGATTAAAATAAATTTTAGATGCTTTGACATAACTTGCTTTTTCAATTTTTGAGAGTCGAGAAAAAACAAAAGATGACTCTAGTCGCCTTCGATTTTTAATGAGCTTGAAGTGACAAGTGCTCAAATGGAACTTTTCCTTTAAGGAGTCTGAAAAGGAACGAAAGGGACTACTCTGGAAATATAGACAGAGGGATTACCAAACCAATGGCAAAAATGCAGAATACTTTTTACGGTACGGCAGTCAATCTTCCCGAATGCTGTGTTTAGTGCATTGCGATCGATAGGGTGGCAGACACAACTTCCTATGGATAAAGGATAAAGCCTATTGTGGTCTCCCAAAATATACTCGATGGTACATGGGAGCACAAGTCCGTACTGGAACTTGTCGTCTCAAAGTGGAGGAATCACCCAACCAACAGTGAAAACAACAGTTACCAGGCTTTACGACGCCAGAATACGTCTCTAGCCTAGACTTCTAGATGTTGTGCGTTAGGTTCCAAAGCGTTTTTAGATTCATTAAATTTATTTTACAGTTGATCTTGCTTAAGAAATTTGCCTTTCAGGTTCACTGCGTGATGTAGATGTGCAATTCCTAAAATGCAATATAAGATGATAAACAGTCGTTTAATCTTCTTTTTGCAATGAAAATCCTAGCTACTAAGGAAAGAGAGATGATTTTCTTTCAACATAGAGCTGAGAGCACACACTATATGCACTGTCCTAAATCAAGCCAACAAACAGTCTAAATGCAAATGCACATGCATGTATTTGTTTTCAGCCTTCTTAATGTGTGAATGATAAAAAGAAAGCTAAGCGCAAATCTGAATTATTTTTCAAAGCGACAATTACTAACAAGCTTCTTTTCAAAACAAAAATGAAGAGAATGATGACACTTTGTTATTTGGAATTGAAAACTTGCTTTCGACACTTGAAAAACTACCAATTCAAATCAAATACAAGAGTAACAGTATAATCGACTATCAAGAACAATTGAATTCTCTTCTATGATTGAAAACGACACTAACGACACTTTCAAATCAAGAAACGACAGTTCAATTACGCTACTTCTTTGTAAAAGAGAACTGAAAATGACTCAAAATAAATAAAAACATTTACAGTTATTTGCACAATGGAGGCAGAATAATGGAAAGGAAGGGGGTTTCCACAGAGGTGTACTGACTACAGGCAGCAAAACTCCTGAATAGAGCTGAAAAGAATGAACACAGAAGCCAAAATCTAAGAGCAGAAGAGGTCTGATCAGCGCACCTGTAGCACAGGGAAACTGAAATGCAACGCACCTACTACACTCGGGAAGTGCGATGCATTCAGGTTCCAAAGAAGAGACAGTGCGATGGACCAGGGACGAGACTTTAGCTGAGTTCCGGGTCATAATTTGCAACTCAATTCAGGGATTTAGGCTGAGCAAGTGGTAATCAGTAAATCAATCACAGGGGTAGATCTAAGGAGGTTGCTAGAGCCACCATAAGGGCAATTAGAGAGCTTGTAAATCAATTGTTTAATTCATAAACAAAAACCAGAGATAGACTGAAGCAACATTGATCTACTTTGCACTTGCATAGCAAATGCAGTTCGAAGGCTAGCTGGCTTGACTTCAGGCTACGTCTGTAAGTTTATAAAGTAAACAAATGTAGATAAACAAACAATCTATTCGCTCCCCAGTGGAGTCGCCATTTTTTTATCGGGAAAACTAGTGTCTATGCAGAGCTGCTAGTCCCACTAAGGCTGGTAGCTACCTTAGAAACAAACAAACTAAAAACTACTTTTGTTTTCCTTTATGAGAAATAGATAAGAGGGGAATGAGGAGACCAACCTCTGTCTTGCGCTTGGTTCCTTGCTCGATTCCTATCCCTTCTGATAGGTCTTCACCACTTGCTTCCTCGTCTGCCCAGCTTCAAAGAGCACCTGTAGAATCAAATCAACATAACACTATCCAAGAACATAGATCTATTATTATAAACAATATAGGACCAGATATATATTGACCACACAAATGCATATAACATCAATCATACAAGAATGTGGAGGAAATATTGAATAGATTTATTGATAATCAATAAAGACTAAAGAGGATTACAACCAATTGTTCTGACCCAGCATCATCCTCTCAGCAAGAAATCCCTTCTTCACCTCATGAAAAGCTTAGATCACCCAACACTATGATATTGCACCAAAAAACCAACAGCAATTCCTTACAAGATACAAAATTCCAGTCTCTGGATCTTTGGGATGAGGGATCCATATATAGATGTTTGCAAGGGGAGTGAGTCAGCTTTTTAGATTTGATTAGTGTCCTCTCTCTGATAGTTCTTGATTCCACTTGGAGATTGATGATCTCTTACTCATCCCTGGGCGAATGCAGAGAGGCAAGTGTCACAGGAGAAGTTTCTGGAAGATTCCATGATCCTCCACCTTGCGGATTGACCCTGCCATTTGTCCACTCTCGCCCATCGCACCCCATAGAAGGGATTTTCAACATGCATCGCACCTACTGTGTGTATTCAGGTGGGATGCAACACACTTTGACCATGGAGCAGGTGAAATGGTCCAGTTTTGACCAGTTCTGAGTAGTTTTTCATGGAGAACTTCTGGGAGATGCTGTAATCAGTTGACCTTGTTCATTTAGGGGTTGGAAAAAAACTTTTAGGGACTTAGGAACCCTTGGTTTATGGAAATTTGTGATTGGGGTTGCAGTGCCCAAAAATGTCTATAACACTAACACATCTTCTGATCACAAAATCTGGCCCTGTTTTAAACAATTCGTTAGAAATCCATGAATATTTTGAACTCTCCTAAATAATCTTTCTTCTTTCACTAGGAAATAGATGTGGAGGTAGTTTCCCTGTAACCAAATAGTTAGCAATATCTGCATACCAAGGAGTCTTAGTAGTTACTGCAAATAAATATTCATCTGGAAACTTATCCTCTACAGGAGTATCTTCTTTAGTATTTTGGATCCTAGACAAGAAATCAACTAATGTATTTTGTTTCCTTGGTCTATCCAACACAGTAATATTGAATTTTTGTAAAAGTAAGAGCCATCTTGTAACTCTGCCATTAGTAACAGGTTTGTTCATTAGATATCTAATCGCAGAATGATCAGTATGGACAAAAGTTTCATAGCCTGTTATATAATGTATAAACTTATTGATTGCATGAACAACAGCTAAGAACTCTTTTTCAGTCACAGTATAGTTCAAGTCAGTGGGAGTCAAATTCTTACTGGTATAGTAAATGGCATAAGGAACTAAATCCTTTTGACCCAACACAACTCCTAGAGCTGTATCTGAAGCATCTGTAGAAATATGGAAAGGAAGTTTCCAATTTGGCCCTCTCAAGATGGGTGCTTCAGATATTCTGGTTTTCAAAGTTTCAAATGCTGATTGGCAATCAGGATCCCATTTGAATTCACAATCTTTCGTAAGAAATTTGAAGAGTGGAGATGCTAGTTTGGTGAAGTTCTCTATAAATCTTCTATAGTACCCAGTAAACCCAGAAACTTCTAACATCTTTTTGACAATTTGGAATAGGCAACTTGGAGATGGCTTCAACTTTTGATCTATCAACTTTAATCCCATCCCCTGAAATGTGATGTCCCAAAACAATACCTTCAGTAAACATCATAAAGAATTTTTCATGACTCAATGAAAGGTTTGTTTCTTTACATCTTATAAGGAATTTTTCCAAATTCTCTAATGCCTCTTCAAATGAATTAGCATAAACTGTAAAATCATCCATATAAACCTCTACACAATCATGGATTAGATAAGAAAAGATTGCTAGTATTGCTCTTTGAAATGTTGCGGGTGCATTACATAATCCAAAAAGAAGCACTCGGTAAGCAAAAGTTCCCCATGGACAGGTAAATGTGGTCTTATCTTGATCTTCAGGTGCTACCTGAATTTGATTATAGCCACTAAAACCATCCAAAAATGAAAAGTTTTTTTTGCCTGCTAGAGTATCTAATACTTGATCGATAAAGGGCAAAGGAAAGTGATCCTTCAAAGTTGCTTTATTAGATTCCCTATAATCAATGCATACTCTCCATTTACCATTCTTTTTAGGTACTATAACCAAAGGAGAAACCCATCGGCTATCTGAAATTGGATAAATGAAGTTTACATTGAGTAGTTTTTGGAGCTCCTCTTTCACTATCTCCCTAAGGTTTGGATTCATCCTTCTCTGAGGTTGTCTGATTGGTCTACTGTTTTCCTCGATGTAAGTTTGATGAATGCAAGTCTTAGGGTCAATACCTTTCATATCAGTATACTCCCATGCAAATGCAGTAGAATGTTTTTTCAAGATTTTTGTTAGCTCTCCTTGTTGTGATTTTTCCAAGTTTTTGTTGATATTCAATGTTTTACCTGGAAAAATCTCAATGGCGGAACTACCAAACTCTTCCATAGAGTAGAGAGACATTTGTCTAGATGATAGATACTCAATGTCAGAATCTAACTGAAATTGTGTATGGTCATATTCCGAAGATGTTTCAAAATTTTCTAATGTGTTCAGAATTTGACTATCTTCACTGATTTCAGAAATGGTAAAGACAGGTTGTATAGTGTCCTCATCATCGACCCATTCATTATCTCCTACTTCTGTAATTGCTTTTGCTGGAGGATATAAATTCAATTTCTTTGTCGAATTACCGTCAGAAATGTACATATCCCCAGTTCTACAACTAATGAAAGCATCAGCTGTGGCTAGCCAAGGTCTTCCTAAGATGAGTGGGTGCCCTCCTAGATTACTCTTGGGAGTCAAAATCATGAAATCTACTGGATATTCCCAAGAATCTAAGGAGACCGAAATGTCTTCTAATACACCATCTGGTTTGATAATTGATCGATCTGCAAGTTGCAGTAGAGTAGGTGTAAAAAGAAGATTAGGAAGTTTTAACTGTTCCATAGTCTGTCCACTCATAATGTTGATAACAACCCCTAAATCAATCAAAGTATTTGGAATTTCTACCCCATTGATATGTGTTTTGACAATTGGATTACCAGGATCTACATACTTCTGCATGGTAATTTTTCCCATCATGATATCTGCAAATTTTCCTTCCAGGTGGATTCTTCTTGTATCTCTTGGTTTCCTTCCTGGTCTTTTGAGACTCAACTCCTTTATTGTTTTTGCTAGAATAGGAATCTCCCTAATGGCTTGTAGCAAGGGAATCTTGATACAGACATTCTTTAATTCATCTAGAAAATCATAGTCAGGGAACAAGATTTGTTTTTCCACTCCTTTGTCAATTTGTAATCTTTCAGGAAAAGGAGGTGTGGATGAAAATGCAGGGTGATCAACTATAGGAGTTGTGGGGGTTGACTCTTTTTCTTTTTCTTTTTGAGTGCTTAGGTTTTGAAGAGATGCTTCAGAACCTTTATTGGCTTCAAGAGAATCTTCCTCATAAATACTTTGCTTTTGAGCATCTATAGAAGGCTTTTCTAAAACTCTACCAGATCTGAATTGTACATCATTGAGAAGAACAATCATATAGGTAGGAAATTGTTGTCCTTCTACCATGTAAGCATTTTGAGGATTTTTATTATTGGGATTTGGCAATGGTTGGGAAGGTAGTTGATTTGTCTTTTTTTGGAATGGAAGCAAGAGTTGGGAATTTGGATTTTGTTGAGAAGGTTGTTGTTGTTGTGGAAATGGCAATGAAAGTTGTGGAGCTTGTTGATTTTGAAAAGATGGAGGATATTGATAAAATTGAGCAAATCTCCCATAAGGATTTTGCATACCTTGTACCCATGATTGAAATGGATTTTGAGGTTGGGACCAAGGTTGTTGCCAAGGATTCCAATTTGTTGGGGGTTGAAAGTTCGTGGGGTTGTTAAACCCTTGATTTTGTTGCCCCTACCAAGGTCTCCTTGAAACAAAGCAGAGAGACTCAATTGAATTTGGATCTTCTTGAAAGATAGCTTTGAGCCCAGGAATTGAAGGAAAATCCTTGGTCTCATGGCTTTTTGAACAAATCATACATGTTTCTACAACTTTTGCATCCAATGGGCATTCCCTTAGAGCATGTTTCTTCCTACGTTTTGGACAAAATATGGCCAAAGCTTCAGCTTCTGCTTTCTGCTTGTTTTTTATTTTAAGGGTGTCTAGTTGCTCACTAAGGCTCCCTAAAATATCAGTTTTGAACTCATCAAGCATGTTTCCAATCTCAGACCTACTTACTGATCCAGATGCAGATTTGTTTGCTCTAATGAGAGAAGGATCTATAGGCCCTTTTCCGGTTTTAGATTTTCCCCTTGAGAGATGGACACATAGTTCTGCTATATCATGAAGTGGAAGTTGAGAAATATCTCCTTTTCCCATCATGTTTAAAATATCTATCCATTCATCTATAATGGCTTTTAATAAAAGGGCTTTCAAGGTTTCCTCATCTAGGTTATTCATTTTTTCTCTTTTCAGGTTGTATTGAAATCTTTCATGTAAATCCTCCAAGTTTTCATCTTCTTTTTGCACCATTTTGAATACCTCATCCTTATGATTGGTGGGCATACAATAGTCCAGGTATCTATCCAAAAATGTTTGTTTCGTATCATTCCAAGTCCTAATAGATTGAGTGACTAATCCCATGAACCATTTTAGAGCAGCTCCCTTCAATGTTGAAGGAAACAATTTGAGTTTTTGAGAGTCTTCCATATAATCATAAGTTCGGCACACGACTTCAAACTCAAATAAAAATGTTTCAGGATCATCACTTCGCAACCTATAAAAGTTTGGGAGGACAAATGGTGAGATGTTTTTCATTGTTGTACGAGATTCCTCATCAACTATAGGAAATCCAAATGAGTTATCTCCATCCCTATTTCCCCCATTGTTACCTCTACCTCCTCCATTGTTTCCTCCTCCTCTACCTCTACCGCCTCCTCCAAATCCGTTTACTAATTCCTCTGTCATGATAGTTTCCTTAGAGATTCCAGAATCCTCTGGTTCTTCTACTAATGGTGAACGAGGAGGAATTTCTCCTTCTTCTTCTTCAGGTGATTCTACTTCCTTGATTACAATTTGTTCTCTTGTAGAAGTAAAGAAAGGGTCTTTTCCTAATTTAGATTCGGTGGATAGTGGGGGAGAGTCTCCTAATTCAGCTGCTGCCCCTTGAATTCCAGGAATCCTAAGGCTAGGAGTGTGAGTTGGAGATGATGGAGGTGTATCTTGTCTATGCCTTGAAGTAGATGGAGTTGTAAAAATCAAACTCTTGGCCCTAGCTATAAACCTTCCCCTAGAATCTCTTGCTCTATGCATGTCATTTTTTATTTTTCTTCAAGTTGGGATAATAATTCTCTTTCTGATCTTCCAGATCACTCTAGGTGCAAGAAGAGAGCATACTCAAGAAATTATTGAACCAATAACTCTCTTTTCCGATCCTCCAGATCACACTAGGTGGAAGAGGAGAGCATACTTTGAGAAGTTATCAATTTTTACTTCCTTGAAATTTTCTTGTTTTTTTTTAATAAATTGGCTACCTAGTTTCACTTCCCCGGCAACAGCGCCAAAATGTTTGGTCAATTTAGAGTGTCCTAAATTGCTATATTAATTGTCAATCCAGGAGTCGTAAACTGCTGAAGTGAGGTGCACTATATATGCAAGATAACCGATTTATTTACTTTTTGTCGTTTTTGATTTTTAGTTTGTTTTTGGGTTTATCTTCGTTGATTCCCTAATGTGAGATGGCAATTCTAAAAGTCAAGTATGGATATCAATGTTCAAGGCAATGATTTCCTTTAAAATGATTTCCAAAGTTCAAAATTTTCAAAAAGGTTTTAAAACTTGCAATGATGAAATTAATTCCTAAAAGAGAATGAAAATGTACCACTATTCTAATTAAACAAACAGTGAGATAGTGACCATGAAACCCAATATCCTTGCTGTTGTATAAATATAAAAGAAACTAAACTCAAAGAAATCCAAAAATTGCAAGCAAAGTAAACTAAAATCACATTACATCAACTCATATTCTGACCCCTCACCATTCGACTCGCTCTTGCTTTCGGAGGTAATCATAAACAACTTGAGCAATCTGATATTTAATTTGCAGAAAATAAAACTAATATTAAACTACACACTCATACTTCAATCCCTCACCATTCGTCTCGCTCTGGCTTTCGGAGGTAACTGAAAATGACATGAACAATTCAATAACTAACTTGCAGAAAAATAAACTAATATCAAACTACACATTCATACTTAAATCCCTCACCATTCGTCTCACTGTAACTGAAAATGACATGAGTAATTTAATATCTATCTTGCAGAAGAGTAAATGAGCAAAACTGAAATAAATAAAACAGTGCTGGAACTAAAAACTAAGAAAATAAATCAGCAGAAGGACAAGAATAATTCCATGTCATTAGTCATTATAAAGCTATGTGCAAATGCCCGGGCTGCCTATTGTAATCTGAAACAAAGACACTGATTAGTTAACAACATTAGAAAGCATAAAAACTATGGACAACAATCAACGTGAATACCATGAGCAGTGCAATATATACAAGTAAATGATTATGGCATAAGGAATGTAAAGAAATAAAGCATAAAACTATACAGCAATTAACAAAACCTCGGTGTGTACAGGGGCCCTCTGCACAACCTCGAGCAGTCAGCAATCAACCACGAATTGAGCTTATAAACAGAGTCTTCTCATGTATTAAAATGCAGACATAACATAGAAATAAAGTCATGGCACAGTGGGCTCGTTAACAGTCAAAATTACATTACAAAAACTAGCTACTATGCGTATGAGAACGCTTTATTTATAACAGAGGATGACATAACTACTTTCCTAAAATCTGCGCTGATAAAAGACACGTGAAGCAACCACGTCCAGGAATCTGCCGTGAAGATTAAATATAAGGAGGGTGACTATTGGATTTGGTTCATGGAGCAGTCCACAGGTGTTAACACGTCTCCTGAGATTTAGAAACGGCCACGCAAGTCTTCACGTGGTGAAAAACAGAGTTCTGTCACCGTAGGAATCTTAGGTTGACCACCGCTTGACTATCTTTGACCACAACCTTCTTTGATGGATTTGACTGAGCCAATAGGAAACAGTCCATGTCCACATCATTTACAACTTGCCCATGTGGCCGGATTCGCCTGAAGACACCTGTAACATAGACTTTAACAAAAAGGCTGCGGAAAGTTGAACTGGTTGTGGAAAGTGACAAGATTCCGCAGCTAAATGAGCAAAATTCTAAATCAAACAGCAGACACAAGACATAGTTAGGAAACCACTTTATATGCTCTTTTTAAACTAATATGCAATGATTTAATAGCTTAGGAGGTCCAGGTAAATGGAAAAAAGGTTAGAAAGGCGTATAGGGAATATGCAAGTTTGGGGCTCAACAAGTGTCGTAACTGTCGTTTTGTGTCAAAAAGAGAAGTGTCGTTGAGTTTTCCTTCCTTGGATAGTCAATTGAACTTTTTGTCATGTATTTGATTTGATTTGTTGATATTTTGAAGTGTTGAAAGCATCTTCTGTTTGAAATTGAAAAGTGTCGTTTAAGTCTTCCTTTCATTTTGAAAAGAAATTATCGAAATGTCGCTTTGAAGAAAATATTTCAGATCTATACTTAGTTTTCCTTTTTGGCATTTTTCACATTAAGGGGAATGAAAAAAAAATACATGCATTTGCATTTGCATTTAGACTGTGTGCGAAAAATGATTTAGGAAAAGTGCATTTAGTGTGTGCTCTTTTCTCTTTGTTTGAAAGAATTGTAATCTTCTTTCCTTAGTAGCTAGGATTTTCATTGCTAAAAATAAACAATGATTGTTTATCATTTTAGATTGCATATTTAGGAATTTTACATCTACATCATGCAGTGAACCATTGAAAGACAAACTTCTAAACAAGATCAACTCTAAAATAAATTTCAATGAACTTAACAATGCCTTGGAACCTAATGCAATACATCTAGAGGTCTAGGCTAGAGACGTGTTCCGGCGTCGTAAAATCTAGTAACTATCGTTTTCATTGAATGTTGGGTGATTCCTCCTATTTGATACGACAAGTGCTAGCACAGACTTGCGCCCTTGTACCGTCGAGTATATATTGGGAGACCACAATAGGCTTATATCCTTTATCCATAGGAAGCTGTGTCTGCCGCCCTATCGATCACAATGCACTGAACACAACATTCAGGAAGATTGATTGCCGTACATAAGTCCTTGGTAATTTCTCTTTAATTTATCACCAAGGTGTGTTTTGCAGTTTTGCGATTGGTTTGGTAATTCCTCGATCTAGATCTCCAGAGTAGTCACTTTCGTTCCTTTTCAACTCTTTAAAAGAAAAGGTCCATCTGAGCACTTGTCACTTCAGGCTCCTTAAAAATCGAAGGGGACTAGACTCATCTTTAGCTTTTTCTCGACTCTTAAAAATTGAAAAAGCAAGAGTTGTGTCAAAGCATCATTAAAATTTATTAATTTCGAAATAACATCCCTATTCCTTTGTTGGTCTTAGGTTGAGATAATGGAGTCCACCAATCAAGGAATCCCTTTAGAGGGGATTCCTAGTCCTTTTACTTCTTGGGGAAATATTGGTGCACCTCATATGGCCACTTTGTCCCTTCCGGGACTTACTAATGGCCTACCAGTATGGCTATTCTCAACCTCTGTGGTTCAAAATAATGTGATTCCTCAGTAACTGAATCAACATCTAGTTGATGTTAAAATTGACCCCTCACCTTCTTCTTCGTTTGTTTCTCCCTCCCCTTCTTCCTCTTCGCTTGGTGAAAATGGCGATGCTAGTAACCGAGTGACTGAGAAGAAGAAGAAAGGGAAGGAGAAGAAGAAGAAGTCAGTTAAGCAAGGGGGAAACCATGCAACATCTAGTGAAAATCCGCACATTAGCCTTTCCAAACCCAGACATCCATGTGTAATTTGCAAAGGAGACCATTTTCATCGAGAATGTCCGTGCATCCCTTGGATCTTGAGAGAACCCCGTTCGCACCGTCAGGTGTCATCAACCTTTGGTGATCATGTTGACAGCACACCATCGAATAGTAATAGTGAAGTCAATGGATAGAAAGGAAAGGCCAGAGTTCCGTGTAGGTTATGTGAAGGTAATCATTCTCTTCACTGTTGTCCTTTTTTGGATGAAGCCAAAAGAGTCTTGGATAACCGTCCTGCTTCACCGCAATGACTTCCATCTGGATACAAGAAACTCTCCCCTAGTCCTTTACTAGTTGAAAATCTGACTGACTTAACTAAACCGTCGGTTGAAACACCTATCGTTGAAAGTGAATCTTCTGAGTCCATATCAAACCAAATTCAACAGGTCGAAATGGCAGTCGACCCAGTTTTGCTTTCAGAAGGTCCACCTTCAGATGATACCACTCCCAAAGAGAGTAAGAATGATACTGTTCAAATTCTTTTTGTTACTTCAGAGTCCAATGAACTTGGGGGCAATCCGCCCGTTCCTTCACAACAAGAAGAGAATCCCCCAGTTCCCGCTACTCAAGGGGTTATTTCACCCATTTATTTGGTACCCCCTCCAAGCAGTCTGGTTACTTCCTTTGATTGGAATCGACTAGCAAGATCCCGCCTTCCTTCTAATGTACCATTCCAGATCATAGTACAAGTTTACAAAATGATCGTCTGGCACTATCATAGATGAAGGGGCTTCAGTGAGTATCCTTTCCTCAACTACTTGGAAAGTGCTTGGTTCGCCATCGCTTATGCCTGTTACATAGAATTTGTTAGGCGTTAATAAAGAAACCACTCGACCGTTAGGGATCCTTCCTAAGTTTCCGATAACTTTGAGAAGGAAAACCGTTCACTTGAACGTGATGGTAGTCCAAGGACTGTTAGATTACAATCTACTCCTCGGACGTGACTATGCGTACAACAGGGAAGCTATTATTTCAACACTCTTCCGAGTGATGTGTTTCCTGCATGAAGGTAAAATTGTCTAGCTTATTGACCAGCTTTCATTTCTTGGTTCAAACACAACTCCAAGTCAACCATCATCCCTAAATGGTCTTTTTGCATCAAGAGTATCTCTTTAACCTTCCTTCCATCCACCTAATTACGGTGAGTAGTCCGGTGAATGTAACGAAGCTTAGGGGGCATGCACCCTGGTCTGCTTAGGCGGACGAACCTAGCTGAAAAGATAGGTTTCCCTATAGGTTATGTAATTGGAAGTGTTATCTCACACCATTCACCTTTGTCTATTTGATGGACAAAGCCAAGGAAGTGTTTCATTGACTCCGCTAAAAAAAACAATACTACTTAACCGTAGTGATTTCCATATGGTTACCTGGAGACTCTCCTTTTCTCGATGCCTGGGGGCATGCAAACCTTTTTATGCAAGCAAAAAACAACCAATTTCATTTTTTTATATTTTTAGCTTTTTTAGCTTTTTAGCTTTTTAGTTTTCAACTTCTTAGGTTAGGTGATTGGTCTAATCCACCATTCACCTTTGTCTACGCTACGGATGAAGCAAAGGAAGTGTTTTGTCTAAACTGCTGACAAAACCACCCTACCTAACCTTAGTAGTGCCTTAGCTTTTTAGTTTTTTTATCTTTTTAGTTTGGTCGTTTCTAGCCTACATAAAAAGGCAAATGAGCAATGTTTCCACAAGGTTCAAGCTCGTTAAAAAATAAACCTGCCAAATGAGCAATGTTTCCGCAAGGTTCAAGCTAGTTAAAAAATAAACCTGCCAAATGAGCAATGTTTCCGCAAGGTTCAAGCTCGTTAAAAAATAAGCCTTCCAACTGAGCATATTTTCCCCCAGAGTTCAAGCTCGTTAAAAAATGAACCCACCTTCGGTAAATAACCCTTGTGATCGCAATTATATTAGCCTTTGAGCCTTGGTTGTGTTCCTTCCATCACCTCCATTCTTTTGGCCGATCATACGCTTCCACTTGATTGTTTACCATTTTGAGGAACAACTATAATGAATGGTCCTGTTAGCCACCCTCTTCACATCACCATGTTTTGAGAAGTTCCAAACTTACCCGGAACCGGTTGCTACCCTGAAACGCCACTCATTCCTCAAAAACAAGTCTCCTTTAAACTCTTTTTAGACTCATTAAATATGAAAATATTGTCGAGCTATTGGCCTTTCTAGCTCGCTAAAGTGATTGGAAGTGCCATCCCTCCTGTACCGAATAAACGGGTGAAATAACTAGTATGCATCGCACTTCCCGAGTGTAGCAGGTGAGATTCATCCCTATTTCTATGAAGCACAGGTGCGATGACTGAGTAATCCTATGTTTCTCTTTGAAATTTGAGGTTTTTGTCCTTGTTTTCAGTTTTGTTTAATTTCTTTTGCTACTTATGAATAGTATCTCATTGCTGAAGCCTCCTTGCTTTACAAAATTCTAGCCTCCAGATCTCTCAGATGAGGGATCCATTTATAGATGTCTGCAAGGGTGTGAGTCATCTCTGGGTTTTTGATTAGTGTCATTCCACTTATTGTTCTTGGTTCCACTTGGATATTTCTTAGATCTCTTACTCATCCCTGGGCAAATTCAGAGAGGTAAGTGTCATAGGAGAAGTTTCTAGAAGATTCCATGAGCATCCACTTAGCGAACTGTCTCGGACATTTGTCCATTCTCGCTCATCGCACCCCACATAAGGCTTCTTCAGTATGCATCGCACTTGGCTAGTGTAGGAGTCAGTACGCGTCGCACCCTGACAATGGAGCAGTCAGTATGGTCCAATTTTGGCTAGTTCTGAGTGGTTTTTCATGTGGAAATTTTGGGGAATGATGTAATCAGTTGACCATGATCCTTTTGGGTATGAAACAACACTTTTAGGGGTTAAAGAGCCCTTGGTTCAAAAAATAAACCTGCCAAATGAGCAATGTTTATGCAAGGTTCAAGCTCGTTAAAAAAGAAACCTGCCAAATGAGCAATGTTTCCGCAAGGTTCAAGCTTGTTAAAGAATAAACCTGCCAACTGAGCATAGTTTTTGCAAGGTTCAAGCTCGTTAACAAATGAACCTGCTCCCAAATTGAGCATAGTTTCCGCAAGGTTCAAGCTTGTTAAAAAATGAATCCGCTCCCAAACTAAGCATAGTTTCCGCAAGGTTCAAGCTCGTTAAAAAATGAACCCGCTCCCAAACAGAGCATATGTTCCCCCAGAGTTCAAGCTCTTTAAAAAATGAACCCACCTTCGGTAAATAACCTTTGTGATTGCCATTACATTAGCCTTTTGAGCCTCAGTTGTGTTCCTGCCATCATCTCCATTCTTTTGGCCGATCATACACTTCCACTTGATTGTTTACCATTTTGAGGAATAGCTGCAATGAGTGGTCCTGTTATCCACCCTCTTCACACCACCATGTTTTGAGAAGTTCCAAAGTTACCTGGAACCAGTTGCTACCCTGAAACGCCACTCGTTCCTAAAAAACGAGTCTCCTTTAAACTCTTTTCAGACTCATTAAATATGAAAAGATTGTCGAGCTATTAATCTTTCCAGCTCGCTAAAGTGATTGGAAGTGCCATCCCTTCGGTATATTTTAAAATTTTCAGACCTGAGGGATTATCTCACGAAAAAGTTCGAGCGCTTGTCTTTTTCAGCTCACTAAAGTGATCAGAAAAGTCATCCCTTTTGTATTATTTTAATATTTTTTGGACTTAAGGGATTGTGCTACGAAAAAAAACTATTGGAGTTTCCTTTTCGTCCCTTTTCAAACTCTCTAAACATGAAAAGGACCGAGTTATATTTTTCGTTAAACTCGCTAAAACAATAGCGAAAAACTTGTCCACCCAGAGAAGAACGAGTTTCACTGTTGTTAGACTCGCTAAAACATAGCGACAGGTTTGCCTGAAGGGAAAATTATAGAACTAGCATATGTTATCCTCCTCAAGCTTGACAAAAATAAAGAGGTATTGGTCAGCAATGACTGGGGAAAAAGGGAAGAAAACTTGAAGAATTTTATTGGTAGTAGGTCACTCTTGAACATGACACTTTCACTCCATCACCATGATTGAGTAAGGTTGGGTTATTCCATTCACTGGTCATACCATTGGTCCTCCATACCATCCATCTTTTGGGGTTAATGCTACCAATCCATCTCAGTGTCACTGATATGTTCAAGAGAAGTCATTCAGAGAATTCACCATCCAGTTAATGCCTCATCCACTGCAATAGCTTCACCCTCCATTTTTCATGACCGCCATTCCTGAACCTTATATCATCAGATCTTTTTCACCTCCAGAAAATCATTTGCTTCATTTCGTGTCGTAGATGTGGGATACATTAAGGCCCTCCTATGACGGGTCACTTCTTGTTGACATCATCTCATTATCCAAGAAGTTGAATTAGAAACAACCCTTTTAGTACTTTGAAGCTTGCATGCCTCATTGGCAAGTTTCTCACTTCCGACGACAGGTTTACATCAATGGCCTTCGACTGAAAGATTTTGCGTGGTGTTCGACATCGGATCATATATTCACACCACGTGAATTGTACTATAGTACCTTGAGGGTCATTATCATTATCGGTGATTCCTCTCGCGCCTGTTAACAACTTACATTATTGGCTGGTAATCAGGTGATGTCTTTCCATGTTTGACTTCAGGACATCTTTTCACATGGATCGACTTGTACATCGGGCGAAGATTGAATGAGTTTGAAGACCTCGGATCTAGTTTCATCCATCCAGGCTGCGATATATTCAGGGATATAAAGACATCAAATGTACATAGAAGCTGCACAGATAGTCATCTAAGCCAGGGAAGATGACTCTTCATATGAAGAATCACCAGTCTACAACTGCAGACAATTATCTGTCCTATGTACATGAAAATGAATTTATAAAGCTGAGCATGGGAATGTCCGCATCAGTAGATCATGAAAATAATATGATGATGATGCATTGTATTGTATCTTATACAGGTCACCTTCCAGTTCGAATACCTCGGATCCTCATGATAAAGCATTTCACCGACATCAAAAGATTTACGACTTCATGCTTTAGGGGGCAACTGTTATAGACATATTTGGGCACTGCAACCCCAATATTATATTTCGATAAACCAAGGGCTCTTTAACCCCTAAAAGTGTTGTTTCATAACCCTAAAGGATCATGGTCAACTGATTACATCATTACCCAAAAGTTCCACCTGAAAAACCACTTAGAACTGGCCAAAACTGGACCATACTGACTGCTCCATTGTCAGGGAGCGATGCATACTGACTTCTACACTAGCCAGGTGTGATGCATACTGAAGAGGCCTTCTGTGGGGTGCGATGAGTGAGGATGGACAAATGTCCGAGACAATTTGATAAGTGGATGCTCATGCAATCTTCCAGAAACTTCTCCTATGACACTTGCCTCTCTGAATTCGCCCAGGGATGAGTAAGAGATCCAAAAAATCTCCAAGTGGAACCAAGAACAACAAGTGGAATGACACTAATAAAAAACCTAGAGATGACTCACACCCTTGCGAACATCTATAAATGGATTCCTCATATGAGAGATCTAGAGGCTGGAATTCGGTAATTTGTAAGGAAGTGCTGATAGTTTGTATCTGAGAAGGCACATTGTATTGTTTGGTGATCTTGCTTTTCATGAGGTGAAGAGGGCTTTGATGCGGGGAGGATGATGCTGGATTAGACAGTTGGGTTGTAATTCTCCCTTCTATTTTAATAAAGTTCTTTGAGTTTTCCTCCATACAATCGTGTATTTGTGAATGTTGTTATTTGTGAATGCCATTGTATGTCCAATGTATTTCTGATTCTGCATTGCTTATGATATAATAGATCAAGATGATTTGATGGTGTTTTATTACTTTGTCTCTACAGGTATTCTTTGAGTGGGATAAGTAGGAGAAGAGGTGCAAGCTCTATCAAATGGGAGAGAAATCAAGCAAGAAGTCAAGCGGAAGATCCAGGTTGGTCCCTTTGCTTCTCTCTTATCTATCATACATAGAGGAAATCGCAAAGTGCTTTGATTGTTTGTTTCTAGGATAGCTGTCAATCCTAGTGGGACTAGCAGATCCAAAAGACACTAGTTTTCCTGGAAATACTTGGCTTTACCCTTGCACGGAGGAACATATTCAGGTATCCTGGTAATAGGGTCCGCACCCTGGGTTTCAACTTCCATTTCCAAATCCTCCTCATCCACCAATATTTCTTCAGATTCTTCCTTGTTGGCCTCCAAATTAATGGCCTTCCCCTTTTCCTACAATATGAGCTTGGTCCTCTGAGGGTTTCTTATTGAGATGCACATCGGGATCATAGCCTGCTTATCCTTCTTTGGTCTCAGTGTTCTGGGTGATTTAGGGACTTCAACTATCACTCTAGCACTCTCCGGGGCATCTTCTACTACTGCAAGTTCCTGCGCGACTTCCTCGGGTGTCGACATCATTCTAGTCAGGAGGTCCTGTGTCTCCTTTGGCAATTTCTCAAACACTGAACTTGCTCTTAGAGCCTCAAAATTCGCAAGGTCCATACAGACCTGATAGTGCAACAACTGAATTTTCAAAATGCCAAGTGTTTTTCGTTGGATAACAACTTGTAATTTATAATTCCTTTTGAATTCAAATGCGACTGTTCCCCCCACATTCAACCCATTAATTCTAGATTGGCAGCAGATTTTCAAGAATCTAATCCATAAATTTCGCCTTAAATGCATACCGCCCGCTCCATTTGGCCTCAAACCAACCATTTAATCCTGAACAATGACTTTAACGGTCACTTTCTAGTGGACCTCCACGCTATTTCCACGAGTAGCGCAACTGCCTTCACGCTGTCGCGGACCTTGTGACACTTCACTGCTTCGCGCAGTTCCCCACCCCGGGCAGTGTAGTTTATATTCCCACGCCTCCTTTCAGCTGCCTGGAGCACTAAGACTGTGCTACTTTCATGTAGTCACATGGCCGGAATACTGGTGTATGGATTCAAGTGACTGCCATTCACCTTTCCTAGGAAGGGTTCTCCATTTAACTTGACCAGCTATACCACGCCTCCGTCGGTAATCTCCTTAATAACATAAAACCCTAGCAAGTGCATCCTGAATTTTCTGGGGAATTTATCAAACTTACTATCATACAATAAAACCATATCGTTTACCTTGAATGTGTGCAGCTTGATGTGTCGATCATGCCAAGCATTTTCACGCTGCTTTTGGACCTGCTGGTGAAATCCAACCAAAAAACATTCTTCTTCGAGTTCATCCAGCTGCATGAGCCTCTCTTTTAGGGCCCCGTGATTTGTCATACCTATGAGTGTTGCTATGCACATATTAGGCACGATGTATTCCATAGGCATTACAGTTTCCACACCATAGACAAGCCTAAAAGGAGTTTGTCCCATCAGCTTTTTTCATGTTGTTCGATAAGCCCACAATACTGCAAGTATTCGTAGGTCCCAATCACTTCTCTGAGCATTGAAATCCTTGGTCAACGTGTTTTCAAGCACTTTTTTGAATGCCTCCACTGTCCCGTTAGCTTGTGGGTGATAAGGTGTGCTCTTCCAGTGATACACCTAAAATTCTCCCATTAGTGCGCTAATCGTCTCATTTAGGAAGTGCGTACCATGATCACTCATCAAGATCCTTGGACATCCAAATCGCATCAGTACGTGCTCAAATAGGAACTTTGCGGCCGTCAAGCCTGTTCAATGCTTCACCGGCTGTGCTTTTTCCCAACGAGTCAAGTACCTTGTCATAATGATAATGTACCTCGCGCTTGTCTTCCCTTGTGGCTGAATGGGTCCTACAAAATCTATCACCCACTTTTCAAAGGGTTTCAACGTCATTCGTGGATTCAAAGGCATTTCCACCCTTCGCGATGGCTTTCCTCTTCTTTGACATACATCACATGCCTTGCAATATGCTTTTGAATCCTGATGAGGGGTTGGCCACCACAACCCAACGCGTAGAATCTTCCGCGTGGTTGCTCTCCCTGCAGAATGTCCTCCCGCGATGCCCCCATGAGCATTGTTACACAGTAATTTGTCACTGCCTTCCTGTCAGTCACCCTGCTGTGCTAATCACTAAGTTCATGCTTTCTGAACTAGCCCAAAAACCCATTTTTCTAAAGTTTTGATCATCAGCGCGTCTGTTTCCAAAATACCCGCGATGACTGGCGCTCCATAGTGTATTCCGTGCGCTGCCAGCGCGGAAGGACATCACTTTTCCGCGCTGGTCGCCAGCGCGCCTTTCCCGTGTGCTTCCGCGCTGACATGACTGTCCTAGTTATGTAGACGCGGCGACATCGCGTCAGTTTCCTCATAATCCGCGCTGATCCAGTTTGGGCGAATTTGTTCAAACAACCAGCCTTCCAGATAACTCCAGGCTTGGTTGTTAGCTTTGTGAATGTCGACTCCCTTCTATGGCATGTCTGTTCGACCCTTTGCAACCACTTCCCTTGAAGATAAGCTCATCCTTCCACCCTTTTAGGAGGCTCCTTCTCCTACATATACTTCCACCATTACCATGAGCAGCTAGTTAGACATAGCTTGGATTGTATAGAGCTTATAGTGCTCAGATTGCTGCTACTATAGGTATTTGGTGTGCTAGGTGTGGAAGTGATTGATTGCTTAGGGAAGGTTGTTTTGTGTTGCTTGTGTGTGAGAGAGAGTTGTTTGTCTTGGGAGAATCATCCTCAAAGGTGAATGCTTGAGATACATGCTGACCGGCCCCTCCTGAGAAGGTTACCGACGTCAGAACATTTGGTTGTACTCTTCTCTATTCTGATTAATAATAGATGACTGCTATTATTGTTCCATTCTCATTTGTACTTGCAATGGTTAAATGTGAATTACATCTTTTCTGACTGATGTATGGTTGCTTTTACTAGATTTCACGCTTGTGTTTGTTTCCTTTTCGTGTGTGCAGGTATCTATTCGCGGAGATCGCGGAGGATTGTGACCAGCCAAAGCGAAGGAGCGAAGGCAACATCTCTTCGTCAAACGACAGCGTGGGAATCCAAGTAGGTGCTCTTTACCTCTTGTTTAATTGTAATTAGGAACATGCATAGCAGCATTGTTTGATTGTTGCTAGACCCTTGCTGGGTTAGTAGGGATCGCCTCTATCCGTAGAGGGGATTTACCTCTCCAACAATTTGGCGACTCCACTGGGGAGGCAGCCTTTTTGTCTCTTGAGTCCACTTTTGTGTTTGACTTTGATTGGTCTCTTTTTCCGAGATTCTGGGATTGTCTCTCTTCTTATAAACTTTCTGGGTACATCTGGGAAGTGTCTTGATTGTTAGAAGGCTCTTGCCTTTGGTTTGGGAAGTTTTTGCTTTGGCTTCGCTTGTTTTTCATCCTCAGCGCGTTTTAATTCAGAACAGTCGCGATGACATCGCGCCCCTGTTCCTTTGGTATCCTTTTCATCGCGCCTTTACGTCTAACAGTCGCGCTGACCTCGTTTTTAGAGACAACGCACTTTATTCGTGTCCTTCCGCGCTGGCATCGCGTCCCCGCTTCTTTGTGATCTGTGTCATCGCGTCTGTGTGGTTTCTTTCCGTGCTGACCTCGTTTTTCTGAGACAGCGCGCTTTATCCTTGTCCTTCCGCGCTGACGTCGCAAAGTTGCTACAGGCCTCCTCCTGTCAGCGCCGAGTTGCTGAAGGCTACCCGCGCTGGTCCTGTAAAGTTCATTTTTGACCAAATTAGCCTCCTGAACCTCTTGCTTTGACTATCCCTTCTTCTCTCCACCTGTTTTGTGACTTGCTTTTCACTGTCTGAACTCTGAACTGCTTGATTGCGGAGTCTGGATCCATAGGGTTCCGTTTTTGCTTAGTTTTTGGTTTTGCGAATACCTTCCCTTTTGCTTTCGCTGCTTGGTTTGTGTTTACACCGTCACTTTTTCGATTGCTGAATGGTTTTGAGTCTCTAATTGACTGGTTGTAACTCTCGTCCTTCGGGTGTTTGCCTTTTTCTATTGATTCCGCACTCTAGCCCTAGGGCATCTAGCGGTCGTGTGTGTGTCAAGCCTTCCGTAGGGATTTTGTTTTCTCGTTTGACCAGCCAACTTCAGATTTGTTGAGTGCACTTGTTCAGTGATTGTTGGAGTGTCTTTGGTTGCGTTTCCGTGCAATTTCTCGCTTCCCCCTTGTTTCAATCCTTGCTTGTCTTGCCGAGCTTAGATCACATAGCTCGTGCGGAACTTGATTTTCTCGTCGATTCGGAAATCTTTGTTGAGTGTTTTGGGAACTTTGTGTGCTTTCATTAGGCAATTGCATTTTGCTTGGTGTTCTAGTTCCTCCAAATTATTTTAGATGCTTTGTGTCACTGAAAGAAAATCAAACTAGTGGCTTTGCTTTGAAAAATTGAAAAGGAAAAGAATGTTTCATTGATTTGCATTTTCAAAAGAAAAAGTTTCCTTTCCTCGCTTTTAGTTGCATTAGGCTATTTGATTGATTGTGTTCGTTTTGTTTGATTGAAATCTCTTTACCCTTCCATAGCTAGAATTCATCGAACAAAATGATTCTCTTTGGCATGTAGTTTGCATCTAGGTAATTGTGAGAGAACATACGATAGGACCTGAAATCGAAACTTAATCTCAAGATCAACTATAAAATGAACCGAATGAATCTAAAAACGCATTGGAACTAAACGCAGACATCTAGAGGTCTAGGTTAGAGATGTGTTCCGGCGTCTTTAAACATAGTCACTGTTGTTTCACATTACGGTTGGGTGATTCCTCCTTCTGTGACTCGATAGTGGTCTAACACGGACTGTGCTCCCACGTACCGTCGCGTATATAGGGAGACCCCACTAGGCTTTTATCCTTGATCCATAGGAAGCCGAGTCTGCCGCCTTACGATTCGCAATGCAGTGAACACAGCATTCACGAAGATTGACCACCCGTACCCTAAAAAGTATTCCGTGGTTTTGCGAAAAGTCTGGCACACCTTTTACCTAGAATCTCCAGAGCAGTCACTTTTGATCCTTTTCGGACTCCCTAAATGAAAAGGTGTAAGTGAGCGTCTTGTCACTTCGTGCTCATTAAACATTCAAAGGAGACTGGAGTCATCTTTTCGTCCTTTTCTCGACTCTTGAAACATGAAAAGGTCAAGTCTAATTCCAATGTCTTAAAAAATTTATTCGGCCACGATAACATTTCCTGTTAGATCTTGTGTGCGCTAGCTTGAGTAAGGTTTTCTATCGTTAGTTTCCCTTAGGTTTTTGTGTGGGGTTTGTCATCCTGGCTGACTCGTCCACCCCCGATCCAAGCGATCAAGGCTCTCCATCTTCGGTTGCTCCTGAGGTACCAGTTGTAAGCGATACTCTTCCTGTCATTCCGAGTATCCAGCCCATCAACGTACGTGCCCCAGGCGACGCGGATTACTTAGAAGATTGGAGCCCTTCTTGGGAAGGCGACGAAGACCTTTTTCATACCCCTCCCGGTATGTCGTCTCCAATGTCTACCTCGGGGGAGACATCTCCCAGTGTCAGTGAAACACCTGTGGTTTCGAATGTCTCTACTCCCATCTCAGCCTCTGCCTCCCTCCCTCCTCGATATCGACAAATGAGGGATAAGATGGCTGCTAAAATGCCTGCATCGACTATGTGGGATCCTAATGTCACTCCCACCACTGGGCCTTTTGTTTCACAACCTCATACCACATCTGTTACCTCAGTTCCCACAACTCCAACTGTTTGTGTGGCCTATTCTACTCCAGTCGTTAGTGCTGTCACAGCATCTTCATCTACAAACCCAGGAGCTGGCTCCTCTCACGCTCAAGTGAATAGTAGCCAACCTGAGGTTTTGTCTAGAGTCATCGACCCTGCCCAAAGTGCTCAACCCTCTTCTGGCGGTGTTCCAGGATCGGGGCCGTATGATGCCTTTGGGCAGCCTATTACGGATCCAGATTACGAAGGTCCGTTCTTTTATTATGATGCGAATGGTCAGTACCTCGAGAACGTTTCGATCCTCCCTCATCGTCCTTTCGAAGAGAACGAGGAACCTTTGAACATGAGGTACGATCCCACCTCTCATGTTTTTTATGGGAACCGGGATCCTCCCGTGCAGCCTCAAGGACCACCCAATCAAGGCCAGCCGCCTTATGTGCAAACCCCTCAAGGGCAACCACTTTATGGCCCGCCTTACCCAGGACAATCTGGGGGCCCACAGGGACAACCCTACCAGGGACAACCCTCGGCCATTGGAGGTCCGTCGTATTCATATCAAGGTCAATCTACTGGGTATCCAGGGCAACCTGGTACTCAGCAAGGTTACCTAACTGGACAACCAGGGCAGCCTTACGTTCAGCAAGGCCAACCCGGTTTCCAGCAAGGGTACCCATCTGGACAAACTGGGTCAGTTTATAATCCTCAAAATCAACCAGCAGTCCAGCAGGGATATCCTCTTGGGCAGGGTGGGCAACCCTATGTTCAGCAGGGTCAACCCACTGCTCAATCCATGAATCCTTCTGGGCAAGGGGGGAAACCTGCTATACAGCAAGGCCAACCCTCTGCTCAGCCTATGCACCAAGGAGGGCAGCCTGCTATGCAGCAAGCCCAACCCTCTGCTCAGTCTGGTCACCCTGGGGGGCAAACGGGCCAACCTTCTACGCAGCAAGGTCAACCCGCTGTCCGCCCTAATCGTCCAGTTGGACAAGCTGGCCAACCTCGGCGTCAACCAGCTATCCAGCCAGCTCAGTCATCCGTTCCGCAAAGACAACCCTTGGTGGTGCATGGACAACTTGGTGCCCAGCAAGTTTATCCTGCTGGCCAACCAGGCCCATCTTAAATCCAACCAAGTCAACCTTCGGGACAGATGGTTCAACCCCAGCCGGTTCAAGGACATTACCCTGGGCCTCAAACTCAAACAGGTTATCAACCTCCTTACCAAACGCAGCCTGCCTATCAGGCTCCGTATGGGGCCCAGCAACCATATGGCTACCAGCAACCCCAGGGGCAAAATCAGTTTGCTCCTTATCAAAATTATCAGCAACCACAGGTCACTCCTTACCAAAACTATCAATATGGTGCACCTGCGGGCCAAGCTGCTAATACATGGGGTGCTGGGGGGCAGTATCAGGGTCAATCGTCCACATATGGACAAAATCCGTATGGACAGAACCCCTCTGGACAAGGTCCCTACGTGCCCGGCCCTTTTGGGCCAGGCCCGTCGGGACAAGGTCCTTATGCGCCTGGCCCTTTCGGGCCAGGTCCGCCGGGACAAAGTTCTTATGCTCCAGGCCCTTTCGGGCCAGGTCCATCTGGACAAGATCCTTGGGGACAGCCACCATCTGGTTGGAACCCTAATACTGCCTCGAACCCTTAGCCTCGGATGTCCTTTAATCCTCAGCTGCCATTTTTAGCAACATTGGAACTTCCGGATGTGTCCAAGTTAACAAATGATCCCATTTTGCATAATCCATATTGGCCGCCGGTTCCAACTAAAATACCTGGTGATTGTCCAAAGTTTGACGGTAAGGCAGGAGAGGATCCTCAAGCACATGTTATGACTTATCATCTTTGGTGTTCATCGAACTCATAGCTTGATGACTCTATCCGGCTTCGCCTCTTTCAGAGGACTCTCACCGGTGCAGCTGCCAAATGGTATATTGAGCTGAATCGCGGTATGTTTCAAGACTTCAACTCGTTAGCTATGGCATTTTTAACCCATTTTCAGTTGCCCATTCGGTACGAGACTGGGACTAATCTCCTCACGTATTTGAAACAGGACACGGCTACGCATATCTCTGATCATATACATGAATGGAGAAGGCGTCGTCGTTTGATCAAATTCTGGATTCCTGATCAACTCCTGACCGACTGGTTTACAACCTCCTTTGTGCCCAAAATTGCAAAAGATATTGCCATGGGAGCTTGTGTAACTGAAGAGCAAGCGATCGCGCGAGCTCAGTACCTAGACTTAGTCTATTCTCAGTCAGGTACTCTATATGAGTATTTTCCAGATGCTCCGAGGCCTGGGCAGACCAAGGCTCCGCCGAAACCATCGGTAGATGGAGTCATTGGCTCTGTCAATTCATCGTCGAAGAAATCCTCCGCAAACCCTGGAAAGCAAAAGCAAAATGCTTCCAATGAAAATGCTTCTCAGGGCCCATCGAATTCTGTTAGTACCTCAGAGGTTAACACCGTTCAGTCCACCGCGACGGACAAATCCTCGAAAGGGAAAGGGAAGGGGAGAGGAAAACCGAAAAATGAGAATAAACAACCCAAGCAGGAACCTTCTAAAAATTCATCTGAAGATGGAGCCAAGCGAAAACCTAAGTATCCTTGCCTCATCTGTGAGGAAGATCACTATACCAAAGACTGCCCCAGGCAGTCCGAGGTTAGTCGGTTATTGAAAGGCGCTCCTGGACCTCCTACCGTGTTGAAAGAACCTTTCCCTTCCCAACAGACGCATCAGGTGGCTGACCCCTCTCAGTCCTCTTCCTCGTTCGGTTCTCAAGTGTTCATGGCTGGCACCATTCCCATCCATGTTTCGACTCGAGCAAAAGATTATCCTTCTTCAGCCGGGAAGGAGCCGGAGATTCCCTCCAGCGCTCCTTCGTCTAGTTCTGGTCCCCTTCACATCGAACGGCCCAGCATTGAGACGATCCCCCGACCCCCTCCTAAAGGTGTACTCAGGAAGTCATCCTATAACCCCAATGCTCGTGCCGCCCAGCACTATAGCATTGTCGAGGACTTAGCTCAGGCTCCGTCTGCTATGTCCGCGTTAGAAGTCCTCCAGAGCTGCCCCTCACAGAGGAAGTCCCTGCTATCAGCCATTGGTGGCATCGACCCGGCAGATTCGGATTTGATTACCTTTGATCTCGAGGGTTTTTCCCAGAGACTGCCTCACCAAGTAGCATTCCTTATCCAGGTCATCATTAATAGCAAAACGATTCATCGTACTGTTATTGATGAAGGTGCCTCAACCTGTATCATGTCCGTTGCTTGCTGGAAGGCTATTGGTTCCCCCGCTCTGAGTCAGTCTCCTACGACCCTAGAAGCGTTCGATGGAAGAGAATCTCGCCCTTACGGTATTCTCCAACGTTTACCCATTTCCTTAGAAGGCAAGACAGTCGAAGTAGAGGTAGAGGTCGTTGACGCAAATCTCACGTACAACCTCCTCCTCGGCCGCAGCTGGACATATGCCATGCAGGCCGTAGCGTCCTCCTTATTCCGTGTCATTCGTTTCCCTCACCAAGGAAAGATTGTCATGGTGGACCAACTCTCTTTCTTCGCCTCTTCCTCCGAAGGTAATGTGCCATTTGTGGAGCATACCTCCAAGTCCTTAGAAAGTGTGGGAGCCGGACTTTTCAAAGATCCTACTTTGATGGGAATTTTTCCCCTCCCACCTCCCAATTTCGCCTCTGTCAATATGATCTCTGTACGTTTAGATCCATGGGTTCTTCCTCCCCCGAATCAGGAAGACTCTTGGGGCGATATGATGCCATTGAGTCCCGCCGAGCTCAATTACATCGAGATTGTCGCTGCATCGGCTCCACCCCCTGAACCTGCTCTTCCAAGCAGCGTTTCCGATTCATATGATCACTTCCCTTGGTTGGGAGATGAGGCCACTTCGGATCCCTTGAAGGAATTATTCCCTCCGATGAGGCTATCATTGAGACTATGTCTCTCGAGGAGCTACCTTGGTCAGATCACCACCATCGCTCTTCGTTCCTCCCTCCTCATTCGGAAATGGTCGCATGTCTCGAGCGGTTTGCTTCATGTGTCCCATCTCCGCCTCTCCAAACGCCTGTTCAGTTATATCAAGTGTCTTCGGAAGGCAATATGGGTAACATCACGCAGACCCAGGCCATCGACATCTCTGTCAAACCAGGGATTGTCGAGAATATTTTCATTGGAGTCACATGCACTCCTGAGGAAGTTCGACTTTATACCGCTTTATTTCGTGAATTCCGCGATGTCTTTGCATGGTCTTACGAGGAAATGCCCGGCATCGACCCTAGTATAGTGGTGCACGAGATACCCACTTATCCAGGCGCCAAGCCTGTTCGTCAGCGTTTACGTCCTGTGCACCCTCGAAAGGCAGCAACCATCAAGGCCGAGGTTGAAAAGCTTCTTCGAGCTGGTTTCATCTATGCCATTCCTCTCACGGAATGGGTATCTAACATAGTCCCTGTGAATAAAAAGCAGGGTACTATTCAGGTCTGTGTTGACTACCGCGATATCAACCGCGCCTGTCCAAAAGATAACTTTCCTATGCCTTTTATTGATCAGCTTATTGATGACTGCGCGGGAAGCGAGATTTATTCGTTTATGGACGGCTTCTCTGGTTACAACCAGATCAACATAGCCCCCGCAGACTAGCACAAGACAGCTTTCATTTGTCCTTGGGGTACCTTCGCTTATAAGAAGCTCCCTTTCGGTCTCAAAAATGCCGGTGCCACTTTCCAGCGTGCGATGTCGTATGCTTTTCATGATATCCGACACATCGTACAACCTTACCTGGATGACCTCCCAGCTCATTCAGCTAAACGTCAAGACCATCCATCTCATTTACGCGAAATCTTCCTCCGCTGTCGACACTACCGTATTCGACTTAATCCGCACAAGTGTGTCTTCTACGTGGAAGCTGGCCGACTACTCGGGTTCATCGTCTCCCGAGAAGGCGTCCGCTTGGATCCCCTCAAAGTTGAGGCCATTTTGAATCTTCCTCCCCCTGCCTCTTTGCAGCAATTGCAGAGCTTGCAGGGAAAAGCTAATTTTCTCAGACGATTTATCCCGAATTATGCCGAGGTGGCTAAAGGCTTCACGCGGTTATTAAAGCGAGACACACCCTTTCGTTGGGATGCCATCGCCCAGGAGTCTTTTGAGCGCCTTAAAGACCTTCTTGTTTCAGCTCCGCTCTTAAGACCTCCGAACTATCACCGCGACTACATTCTCTATTTAGCTGCCGCTGACACCACCATCGGTATGGTTCTAGTGCAGGACGATGATGCTGGCACAGAGCATGTTATCTATTATCTTAGCCGCAACCTTCTGGATACGGAAACTCACTACGCATACGTCGAGAAGTTGGCATTGGCAGCTGTCTGTGCCGTCCAACGATTCTGGCATTATATCCTGTTGCGCACAACGACCGTGATCTCTGATTGCAACCCCATGACCTACATTTTGTCACGTCAGCTGCTGGGGGGCAAATACTCGAAGTGGATTGTAATCCTCCAAGAGTTCGACTTGGAATTCACTGCAGCCAAGTCTAAGAAATCTCTGGTCTTTGCTGAACTGCTCTGTTCCTTACCATCTCACTCTGCACCATCCCGCTCAGAGGAGCATATTCCGGATGAAACTTTGTTTCTCATCAGCACCCTCGACCCGTGGTACGGGGATATTATCGTATATTTACAAACGTCTTCGTTCCGTCCCAACGTATCGAAAGATGCTCGACGATGAATTTGTCACCAAGCTCAACCATATCTTATCTTGGGCGATACCCTGTACCGCCTCGGCGTCGATTCTGTTCTTCACCGATGCTTAACTCTCGAGGAGGCTGAGCGAGTCTTGAATGACTGCCACTCCGGCGCTTGTGGCGGCCATATGTCCGGATATGCTACCACCCAGAAGATCCTCCGTGCTGGTTATTTCTGGCCTTCCATCTTCAAGGATTGCATCCTTGCTGTACGTGCATGTCATGAATGCCAGGTTTACCACCGGAAGATGCGTGCACCTGTCGCACCACTGCACCCTGTTGTAACCGTAGGTCCATTTGCCAAATGGGGCATCGATTATACATCCTGTAACCCTCGTTCGGCCGGGGGGCATGGGTACATTATCGTTGCTGTGGATTATTTCACCAAGTGGGCCGAAGCGATGCCTACATTGAACGAAGACGGTCACACAGCGGCGCAGTTTTTATTCAATCATGTTATCACTCGTTTCGGAGTCCCTCAGGCTATCGTTACAGATCATGGAAAGCATTTCCGAAATCATATGATGACGGAGCTAACGACCCAACTAGGCTTGCGCCAAGATAGTTCGTCACCGTACTATCCACAATCTAACGGTCAAGTTGAAGCCGTGAACAAAGTTTTGATCACTATGCTTCAGCGCACCGTCAATACGCACAAGTCTAACTGGCACCTTATGCTTTTCCCAGCCTTGTGGGCCTACCGGACTTCTGTGAAGGATGCCACCGGTTTCACTCCTTTCCAGTTGGTTTATGGACTGGAGGCTACCCTTCCCGTCGAATGCGAGATTCCTTCATTAAAATTAGCTGTCGAGTTACTTCCCAACACCACTCCGGTGGAGGAACGGCTTCTTTACCTAGAACGGTTAGATGAGACTCGTCGTTTGGCTTCTCTGGCTATCGAAGCGCAGAAGAAGAGAGTCAAGGCTCACTTCGACCAAAATATTCATCCTCGTTCCTTTGTTGAGGGAGATTTAGTACTGCTCTACGATCAAGCTAAGGATAAGATGGGGGCAGGGAAACTCGAATCTATGTGGTTAGGTCCCTACATCGTGAAAAGAGTTTTGCAAAAGGGCGCATATGAGTTGATTGATTATGAAGGAAATCCTCTTGACAAGCCCCGCAACGGGCTGTATCTGAAGAAATATTATGCATAACTTCGCGCACTCACTTTGTATATACGTATGTTTTGTGTGTTGTGCGTGATTTCGTTTTTGCTTTGGTGTGAAGGCGTGTTTTGCCTCTTATTGTGCTCTCTTTTTCTTGTGCAGATGTCTAGTGCACCCTATGTTGGTTTCGCTGATGGCGTCTGCCGCAGCACTTGCAATTTGTCATCTGCGGCGTGGGTGATCTACGATCCTCACGGAGAATTGTTAGACCTTCAGGGTGTCTGCCTAGGTCGTACCACTAACAACGTTGCCGAATACAGCGCTGTAATTGAATTACTTGCCGAAGCGGTTGACCTCGGCATCCGGGAATTAGTGGTGAACCTGGACTCCCAGCTGGTCGTCCATCAACTTAACGGGCGATATTCCGTCAGAGACCAACGCATACTAAGGTTGTACCTACGTGTAAGATTGTTGGAACGAAACTTTGATTACATTACTTATCAACACATTCCAAGACGATTAAATACGTTGACTGATGCATTGGCAAATCATGTGTTAGATAGACATTTGCGTAACAGATGAACATCATGCAGGAAAACATAGATAGCGTAGTAAGACCATGAGCATATGTAAATAAATCATTTCAAGCATAGTTTGCATGTGTGTGCCTTTAAGCTTGTTTAAAAATATAAAATCCATGGGTCATGTGTCGTGCAAATTCATACATAAGATTACATTTGTACTGAACAATTGCATAACATAAACAAAACATCATCACATGTAACAATGATCCATCCAAAAAGCCGGTATGTATATATATATATATATCGTGTGGCGCACTAAGGCGCTCAAAAATAAGTGTATATGTCCAAAAAATCAGTACATCTGAGTCATGTGTCTCAAAATAACAGTGGAAATAAAACCTAGGTAACTATTGAGCCGGGTGATGCTCTCTGTAGTACACAGCTGCTCGTGCTACCCGCCTCAGAAGGTGGTGCACCCTGGGTTCCACCCCCACTGTATGGATCTGGTGCTCTAAAGGGACCTCCTCGACCCCCTGGTAGTCAGGCACTCCCTCCAGCAACCCCTCAAGGTTGCGAGCTACAGTCTCTGACGTGTCAACCCCTGGAGGGACTAAGGCCAGGACTCCAGCTCCCTGTCCCTCTCTCCGTGCCTCGACAGCCAGGCCAATCGGTCTAGTGGGCCCCACATCTGCACACCATGACATTTATTAGGACGTGTACATGAAAAATTCAAAAACATTACAAAACTCAAAAAGTCAAGGGTTATACTTGCATCATCCCACTGTTCCCCTGGGGGCAGCACCATATCAGGGTCATTGCGGAAATCCATACCCGTGTATGGCCAGTCCTCCACGAAGATAACCTGCTGATCCAGCCAGTCCCGGAAGAATGCTCCCCAGGCATGCGGCCAACCACCGCCTCCGCGTGGCATGATGCAAGCCCATCGTGTGGCCCTCGTCTCCCGAGGACCCCTAGGAGCATCCACGGCCATCGTCTGCAGCCGCATGGCTGGCACTCGTTCTAGGATAAGCGGGACTAGGATAGACCCGTAGCCGAACTGCTTCGTCTCTCCGCGACGACAGTTGCTGAGCTGCCTCTTCATGTTGTTGGTCACCACTGTGGCCCAATCAAACACAGTAGGCTCAAGGCAATCGAGAGCTAGCATAAGGTGAGTCTTCGAGGCCTCGTGGTTGGCCATGCTTCCCGCTGCCCGGGTCACCATGAACAGGATGGTGCGAAGGACTATGTTTCCCACCGTGGGGATTGCCACTTTCCCACTCCGCGTCTTCTCGGCTTCTGGACATACTCGAGCCATGAGATCGTCTAGAGGACCGCCGCCAGGTCGTTGTCCCTCTATGATGGGCCTTTCACCCCGGCGTGACAACCCAGTCAGAAAGAAAATGTCCATATGATCGAATTCAATGTCTTGGCCCCGGATGGTGAATTTCCCATCCACCGGGTTCCATGCCCTGATCAGTAGCTCGAGGAGATCATGCTGGGCCCTTAGGCGCGGTGTGAGGAAGAACTTCATGAACCCGCATGCCCGCATGGCATTGCAGCAATCCACACTTGCAAAAGCGGCTATATCCTCAACTTCGTGAACCCTTTCCTGCCACTGGAAAGCCATTGCGCCCTGCATAAGCAATGCAAAAAATTAGAAGTGCTGGCATTGGAATTTTTACGTTCAGAAATTGAAAAAACAAATCTTTCCGCGCCAGCGCGGCTGTTTTAAAAACAGCTGCGCTGGCCATGGCAGCCCTTTGTTATTTTTCAAGGTCAGCGCGGAAGAACATGGGTTTTCCGCGCTGACCCGAAGTTGGGTGCGTTTTGTCCTAATTCGGCCAGCGCGGACCCTCGTGGGAAATCCGCGCTAACCGAGAGCGCATCCGTGCTCAAGAAATTCGCCCAATTGGGCGTATTCCACCGTTAAAAACTTGCTAAACATAATCAAAATGCAGGGCAAGGAGAGGAGAACCTACCTGGAAGAAACGGTTCGAAGAATGGTGTCCGTACTAGCTGGAAATCGCTCCATCAACTTTTTGGCTTCTCCACGTCCTTCACGTCCCAAAATGGTAAAATGGTAAAAATGATTTTTCAGCCCCCCTATTTATAGTAAAAACTCATAAATGACCATATTTTTGGGTTTCTACCATCTTTTGCCATGGATTTAGCCCTAGCCTTATTGAATGCATGTTTTAATATGTTTTTTTACACATATCGAATGGATTTATGCGGGTAGTGTTCTTGTGCAGGTTCGAATAGACGGTGAAAATCATCATGGTCCTGAAATCACTTGGTCCCAACAATGTCGTCTTTGAGCTCTTTTCCGACATAAAACAAGAAAAGATGGCCGAGCCTCCTTTCAGCTCGTTAAAGGGAATGAGAGGCGGTCATTTTAAGCTCTTTTTTCGACCGTGTAACTTAAAAAGATTGCCGGGTGTTTGTCGTTTCGCACTCGTTATCGGCTCTAAAACGACGTGTTTTCGACCGCTTTTTTACTTTTTCGGGTCAAGAACACTATTTACGAAAAGTACTCCTCGATCGTAATGGTCGGGCGGTTCTTTCGAGCATTGTTTTATACTTTTTCGGGCTCGAGAGACACAACTGTACGAAAAAGGACCCCCCTGGAGTCTCCTTTTTTGCTGTCTTTTCAGACTCTCTAAACAAGAAAAGACGCCGAGTTTTTCCTTTGTCAGGCTCGTTAAACACTTGATGACATCGGATCTTGTCGAAATGACATTCTTCAAGCATATGCTATCCCCGTCAAGCTTGTCATCCAAAAATAACCGGGGTACCTGCCAGAAATGGTGGGGAAAATGGAACTGTAATCATAGTCGTGTCGGCAGTATGTCGCTCTTGAACATGGCACTCTTCTGCTTCGTGTCTGGGTGGGACCATCTCATCTTGTTTTTCACTGGCCTCCATGGGTTTGGGTTATCCTATTCGACCTCTCATCTGCTCATTGCCATCATTACTACACCCTCTGCTCTTTTGATGTCAAATACTGCCAAACCCGCTACAGTGCCGCCGATATGTTCAAGAGAAGTTGACCTCTGCAATAATACAACCTCATCTGCTATCTCACACAAATCATTTTTCCTCTGTCTCGCGTCGATGATGTGGGAATCATTATGGCCCACCTTCGATCAAGGTCACTTCCTGTCGACTTCAGCTCATTATCCGGGAAGGTGACTTAGAGACTCCCTTCAGGTGCCTTAGAGCCTGCATGCCCTAATGGCAGGTTCTTCGTGTTCGACGCGAGGTTTACATCATTGGCCTCCGATCGAATGATTCCGTGGGTGTTCGACACCAGCTCATTGATTCACATGCCGCAGATTGTACCTATAGTACCTTGAGGGCCATTGTCATTATTGGTGGTTCCTCTCGCGTCTGTTAACAGTTTTCATCATTGACTGGTAATCAGGCGATGTTCATGCGTGTTCAACTTCAACTCATATATTCACATGCTTGAACTTGTACTTTGTTCGGATCGGGACGGAGCGCAAGACCCTGGATCCCTGTCTGTTATGGTCCAGGTTGCGATTTTGTGGATGATCATTACATGACTCATTGATGGATGGCTGCGCCCATACCTGAGTCTTCATGGATGGCTGCGACCATACCTTATCATTATTATGGTCTCTTTAGCTGGGTGGCTGCGTCCATTCCACAGACCTTTTCGCATGTCTTTTTGGATGGCTGCGCCCATGCCTAGACTGCATGTACTTGATTATCAGAGATATTTCGGTCCTTCCTGGTGGTGTTCCAGTTCGACGTGTGTTGTAAAGCATTTCACCCCTCCCACTCTCTCGGTCTTCATGCTTTAGGGGGCATCTGTTACACAGTAATTTGTCACTGCCTTCCTGTCAGTCACCCTGCTGTGCTAATCACTAAGTTCATGCTTTCTGAACTGGCCCAAAAACCCATTTTTCTAAAGTTTTGATCATCAGCGCGTCTGTTTCCAAAATACCCGCGATGACTGGCGCTCCATAGTGTATTCCGTGCGCTGCCAGCGCGGAAGGACATCACTTTTCCGCGCTGGTCGCCAGCGCGCCTTTCCCGTGTGCTTCCGCGCTGACATGACTGTCCTAGTTATGTAGACGCGGCGACATCGCGTCAGTTTCCTCATAATCCGCGCTGATCCAGTTTGGGCGAATTTGTTCAAACAACCAGCCTTCCAGATAACTCCAGGCTTGGTTGTTAGCTTTGTGAATGTCGACTCCCTTCTATGGCATGTCTGTTCGACCCTTTGCAACCACTTCCCTTGAAGATAAGCTCATCCTTCCACCCTTTTAGGAGGCTCCTTCTCCTACATATACTTCCACCATTACCATGAGCAGCTAGTTAGACATAGCTTGGATTGTATAGAGCTTATAGTGCTCAGATTGCTGCTACTATAGGTATTTGGTGTGCTAGGTGTGGAAGTGATTGATTGCTTAGGGAAGGTTGTTTTGTGTTGCTTGTGTGTGAGAGAGAGTTGTTTGTCTTGGGAGAATCATCCTCAAAGGTGAATGCTTGAGATACATGCTGACCGGCCCCTCCTGAGAAGGTTACTGACGTCAGAACATTTGGTTGTACTCTTCTCTATTCTGATTAATAATAGATGACTGCTATTATTGTTCCATTCTCATTTGTACTTGCAATGGTTAAATGTGAATTACATCTTTTCTGACTGATGTATGGTTGCTTTTACTAGATTTCACGCTTGTGTTTGTTTCCTCTTCGTGTGTGCAGGTATCTATTCGCGGAGATCGCGGAGGATTGTGACCAGCCAAAGCGAAGGAGCGAAGGCAACATCTCTTCGTCAAACGACAGCGCGGGAATCCAAGTAGGTGCTCTTTACCTCTTGTTTAATTGTAATTAGGAACATGCATAGCAGCATTGTTTGATTGTTGCTAGACCCTTGCTGGGCTAGTAGGGATCGCCTCTATCCGTAGAGGGGATTTACCTCTCCAACAAGCATCCTCGAGGATGTTGCTTCGTTCAAACTCAGGTACATACCTTTGCAGTATCTCATCAGTCCCCATATTGTATAGATGCCCAACAATGACAGAGAAATCTGTTGCGCGCATCAGTAATTCCTTCTTTTGCTGGACAGAGTATCCTTTCGGTGCAGTTCTTGTTGTTAGGAAGTGTATTATATCCTCGAAATGACCATATGAGATACACACTGTAAATAGCTGCATGTCAGGCAATCCTTCTTCCAAGTTAGTAGGTTCCTCCCTTGTTTCGATGCACGACAGATGGTTTGGTCCCACGTTCAATCATCTAGGCTTCACAACAACTTCAAAGTCGTACTCTTGGAACAATAAGAGCCATCTGCAGATTCGCCCCCCCAACCCAGGCTTATTGACCAGGTACTTCAACGCGGAGTGGTCTGTATACATCTTAAAGTGGCCTCCTAGCAAGTAGTGTCAATATTCTTCGCTTTGGACAATTTGTGGCTTGCGAATGTGATAGGGTGGTCCAAGCCTTCTCCACCATCCTGTGTTAGTACTACCCCCAACGCTATACTTGATACGTCGACATGTACATGAAACTCTTTCTTCCAGTTTGGGAAGACTAGAATCGACACAGTAACAATCTTTTCTTTCAATATATCCAAGCTTTTCTTACAGTCATTGTTCTAGCAAAACGTGACATCCTTCTTTAGCAATTTTTCCATCGGCACGGTGATCTAGGCATAGCTTGTGATAAACTTTCTGTAATATCTCGTATGTCACAAAGTAGTGCACAACTATTTCACACTCCTTGGTGCTTCCAAGTTCAGGATCATTGCGATCTTCGCGGGTTCTACCATCAGTCCTTGTCTCCAAACCACATGCCCCAATAGGTTCCCAAAAGGAATGCAGAACATACACTTCTTGAGGTTGAGTGCAATCTGATATCTTCGACAAGTATCCAAAATAAAACGCAAGCTTGCTACATGGAACTTAACCAGTCCAAATACAGTCTAGTCATCAAAATATACCTCCAGGAACTTATGAATAAATTCCTTGAATGCCACAAAAACCACGTGCGAAATGATTGTAGGCGCATTCTTCAATCCAAACGGCATTACAATATATTGAAAATAACCCCACTCAGTTGTGAAGGTTGTCTTGCTCCTATCCTCTGGCGCGATTTTGATTTGGTGGTACCCAAAGAACCCATCAATGAAGGAATACGCTTCTTGGCCACCTACATTGTCCAACACTTCATCCATGAACGGAGTCGGGAAAGGATCATGCAGACAAGCATCATTCAGTTTTCTGAGATCCACTCATATCCTTATCTCATACTTATGCTTTTTGTCTTGCACAACCATTGGGCTTACCCAATCAGACTCTTCCATAGGCTCAATGATGCCTGCTGCTAGCATCTTGTCTAGATCTAAGCAGACCTTCTCCTTGTATTTAAAATTTAGGCGGTAAGGCCTTTGCTTAACTGGCTTCACGTTGGGCTTTAACGTGATCTTCATCACTCCTAGATCTCCTATTATTCCTTTCAGATCCATAAACTTGGTGGGGAATAAGTCCTGGTATTCGTGGAGCAATTCAATGACCTTATCCATCATCACGTCGTCCCAGTAGTCTCCAATATTCGTCAATTTGGGTTCTGTCTCTGTACCAATGTTCACTTGTTTTGTTTTCACCAGCGCGGTTATATCAAGGTTCTCAATCTGCGGTCCTTGAACCTCGCAGTGGCCTTCTGTTTCTGGGATGTTGACCTTCTGCGGATCCTCATCATCATCTTCAACAGTTACATTATAACATTCCAGCGCGCAACTCAGCTGAGTAGCCCATTCAGGCTGAATCAGGTCTAAAGGATCCTGTGGTATCCTAAAGGATACTGTCAAACCTGTTCTCAAAACTAAATGTCATCATAAATCCTTCGCGCAGAATATCCCATTCACCCATCCCATGGTGGAGCTTTGTTTCTATATACCAATTCATAGGGATAACATCCAGGGTATGACAGAATAGGTGCACGCACTCAGGTTGGGGCTTTTCTCCATAAGCCTGTGTCCATTTGGCTAGATGCGCACGTGGATCATCTTACCCATCATACTTTTCTGTCAGTCGTACCTTAGGCTTCCCAAATAGTGTTCGCATCATCCTCCTACAGTCGTTCCAATCATCAAAGCTTCCCTAGTGTGTACCCCACCATCTCACGGGTGTAGCATGTAGTACCCAGTCCAAGGCCTGGAAGCATTGCTTTTCTGGCACCTCTCTTTCAAATGCATTGAAAAAGGTATATACCTCATTTAGACCATCATAAATAGGTAGATTTCTTACCTTTGACGACACACAACGTAGCGACCGGGTCATCATGTTACAATTCAGCGTAGTTACTTCATGTAACCGATTCTGCCAATGCTCTATTTCTTCGTTAGAGTCCGAAGTGCAGGAACTCTCATGATCCCATGTGATCCGTCCATCGGTGGTGGGATTCACCCAGTCTTGGTCTTAGACTGTTATCTTATATATGCAGTCTAGATCATCATCACTCTCGTAATCGCAGACTGGTTTTGTATAACATGATCCTTCAGCAGGATCTAGGGGTATTATTGCGCGCAATGATTTCTTCTCAAAGATCATCTTTTACTTCTTCAGATTGATTACCTCGTTCATATCAGTAGCCCAATCAATTCCCAGGAGCGCAGGGTAGGGATTGCTATGATCCACAATCTCTATTACTTCAAACTCCGCCAGTGCGCTCGCTCCCTCAATATCTACAGTCACCCCCTGCAACCGCCCCATGGGGATGATCTTTTGCTGATTCACCATCCTTAGCTGAATCGGAGACCATTGTAGCGCATGTCTCCCCATTCACTCCCAAGTCTGTTTTGGCAGAACATTCGCATCTGACCCCAGGTCCAAAATGACCCGATCCATTTCATATTCTCCTATTTGCATAGTCAGTCTCATCTCCAGTCCCATCCTTGTTTTATGCTTGCCAATCTTCCGCACTATGCACGACTCACTTGGCGTGATCCCAACACATTTATTGATGAGTTCTTGTAACCCTTTGACAGCCTTATTGTCGCGCAGTAACTTCATACAGGTTTCCAGGAAAGTTGTGAGCATAGAAGGGTCCATCTCTGGCTCAGGCTTATCCTTGCTTTCTGAAGTGGAGGCCTCAGAGAAGCTCTTCTTTGCTTCCATGAAGGCTTCACAAGCTCGCTCCAAATTGAACTCAGCCTCTTTCACTGGGGCTTTGCAAACCCATGTATTGTATTCCGGCTATTTCCCCTTGTCATCTCTTGCCGCGATTCCACTTCGGAGCACTGTATTTACATTTGGATCTTCCTCGCGCGGCTCAGACCTCATTATCTGTAGGTTCTGAGTCGGGGGAGGCGGTAGCACACCTTTGTCACGTATCCTATCTATCAACATAGGACAATCTTCTGTTTCATGATCAAACAGTGTGAAATACTTGCACGATGAACGCATTGGATTAGTGCAATCGCGGGCATAGTGTCTTGGTCCTCCGCAATTGTAGCAAATCAACTGTCCTCGACCTCTACCAGGTCCTCCTCCACCTCAACCTCGTCCACACCCCTGAAATCCTGTCTGTGCCATCCCTGCATTCTGGTCAAGTGGCCGCGTTTTGGCCTGAACCTTGTATGCGGGAGTTCTATCCATTGTCAATTCATAGCTCCTGTAAGTACGCTCATCATGTCCTACCAACCTACAAAAGTTTCAAAGCAACTGTTACGGTGCTTACACATACTTCTGTAGTAAGTGACAATTATCCGTGGTATTTTTTCCGGCTACCTGACAGATATCGCACCATAAAGCAAGCACCGCGCTAGGTCTTGCTTGAGCTTCAGACCTTAAAGGCATGGTCCTCCTCCCGCAAGGTAATTTGCAAAGACTGGGCAATGGTCTTTGTCATGACCCTGACTCTTTCATTTCAAACACCATACTTCCTTGCATATATCTGGTCGAACTGTCCTATCATGCTTCAGACTTTGCGTCTCAAGGCACAGATTCTTCAGCTGTGCATGGATCTATTGGACTCCTAGATTAGGATCCTACATCAGAGTCTCATGTAGTCTCATGGAAATCTCCAAGGCCTTTGCCTCAGTTGTTATCTTCTGCTGTGACAACGCACTCCTCAAGTGTGGTAGTAGCGAAGCCAAAAACCACTCGCGATGCTGTCCATCTCTCAAGTTCATGTTGGCTTCTTGGATCGTACATTTCAGCGTCTGATCTAGTTCCCAAGGCATCTCGCCTGGTTGCATCGCGATCTCTTTGAATCCAAAAATTGACTGCACTTTAGACTTAGGCCTACTAAATTCCCTATTTAGTGCTTCTTGGATGTCCGTTACTCTAGCATTCGGGTTATCGTTGGAGTACTTAATATACCAGATTAGTGTGTGATCCTGCAGAGCGCTAACCAGTGTCGCTTTATTTATATGGTCATCTGTAACACCTTGAGCTTCCCATACAACCCTCATAACGAACCAAAATTGGTCCGGGTCCTCATTTCCCAAGCCTTTGAACAAAGGAAACTTCATTGTATTTGCCATACTTAATTGTGGTGGAGGTGGAGGTGGAGGTGGTACAGGTGAAGTTGGAGGCGATGGCGGTGAAGCCAGTGGTGGTGTGGGCAGATGTGGTATTCGTGGGAATCCTTGTCTTATCAACTGAATAACACTTCACGGAGAGACCTTCACGATTATTTCTTCATCCCCTCGCGGAGGTGAAATCAAGGGGCTATGCTCTGGACACTTATTTCCTTTGTTTCTTTAAAATTTTCCGCTTCGTGTAGTCCCAAACATCAAGGTAGCTACATAGCCCTTTTTTCGCACAACAACATCTTAATCCAAGTATTCAAAGATTTTATGTACTTACCTCACGGTCCTTTGAAAAAGCATCGCTATGCCTTGCTATAGCTGACTAAGGTGTCGACTGCGAATTCAGTCACAAATCCTCCTATGACGCGATCGAGCCAATGATCGACAACGTGGGTGATCTTATCCTCTGATGCTTCCAACCTTCGCACTAGCTCTGGGGTCCACACAATATGACTATCAAGTTTCCACCTTCCTTGGCTATCTGCTAGCTTCGCGATCCACTCTTATAGCTCAGTAGGAAAGGAGATGAAAAAGATTTTGTGGATCTTCGTATACAGGTATCGGTCGAACCACTGTTCTTTTGACAGTCGCAGGTTTATGTTCTCCTGTGCCGCCAACTCGTGGATCCTTTTGTCCAACTAGCTTCGATTTCTTTCTTAGTTGGATTCCAGGGATACAACATCACACATCTCTTATGCAGATTCCGGTCTCAGCAACGGAACCATTTGTTGGCTTGAGGGGGCCTGACCCAGGTTCAACATTAGTTAGCCAAACAAATCCCTACACTACTGGCCCTTTCAGCATCAACCCACGAAACACGGACTGAAGTCTCACCCGAAGCAGTATGGGGGGATGCTGGAACCAAGTTTCCGCACCCTTGAGATGGATGTGATGTCGGTTTATTCCGGTTATACCTGCCTTCACACAGGTTGCTTAGCCCTCTGTTCCACTCTTTAGTACCTTCATGAAAGGGTACAATTGGCTTTCGCACAGCCCTAACCTGCGGCTTAGGGACTTTCGCGCTGCTAGGGCAGCGAACTGCAATATCTCCCAAACTAGGCTAAGTGTCTTACCTATCTTATTAACCGGTCTTAGTTAGCTTTGCGTAAATAGATGTTATTACTTGCGTTCACTTAACCAACACATTTACATGTATTCGTGCATCGTATAAGCATTATAAGTGAAATTCAACATAACAAGATGCATAAACATGAAATAAACACGTAGAAATTGTAGAATACTTCTCTTTATTGATGATTCCGAACGATTATAGACTCAACTCACCCTGCGCACTCAGCTGCAAGGGTCCATACACTCAGTTGCGGACTTCTAGGCCTCTACACACTCAGCTGCAGAGCCTCTACCTATGCTACGACCCAAGACTTAGAATTCTACTTCAGACCTATCTCTCATACACCATATCTTCATTGATTATTAATTTTTTCCTCCTAACTACTTAGAGCTCACCTCTATTTATACAATCCCATGGTCTGCGGACCATGGGTAGATCTTTTACAGCCACATTACATTACCAAAATAAGGGCGGACAACTCTATGACTCTTTAAAACCTACGCTCTCCACGACCACAAAATGTGGAGTCTTTACACTTGTATTACAAAATTGGACCAAAATATGGGCTTTTAGCCCCAAAACCGCCCTTGGGGGATCCTGCGCCCAACACCTACCCACCAGGACTCGATCATATGTACCCATAACATCACTCATTTAGATGCCCTCTCCCAGAACCAGCTGCCTGCCTCTTTCCTTCACTTTGGTATCTTTGGATTCCGCCCCCCATCCACCCCCCGTTTAACCAATCTTCACCAACCTTTGCATCTTTTGACAGCTGAACATCTTCTCCCTTTTCCTTATCCTTTGTTCATCCTAAATTAGGGACACAAGTAGACGAACCATTGTAGCATCGATATGATTGAACCGAAGAAGAAACCCCTATGCTAGTTATCTTATCTGCTCCGAATGCCTTCAAAGTTTTCTCATGCCCTCCACAAGATGTCAAGGCCCTCCCGGTAACTTTACTGATCTTCGATACATCATCCCTCTCTTCTGCTATGCTCGGGTTTATGCAAGCAGTCATAAATGACAGAGTGGGTCTTGACAAAACCATTCCATCCATTTGATGCTGCCACAAATGTTACTCTCGATGCCTCGGGTTACCTGTGCTGACCAACCCCAAACCTGACTGATTGAATCCTGAAAAAAGGGATTCAAGCACTAGAACTGATGGGTTGCCAAATCCTTCCATCGAAGGTGGCCTATAGGTGTTTATCATCTTATCCAATACTCCAACAATTCGCGGTAACTCCATTACATGTGGCCATTGAGTTAGATCAGCCTAGATGGCCTCCGAATCAAAAGGATCTGATGAATAGTCGACCAACTCTTCATCCAACTCATCAGATGACCCCATGCCATTCCAATAATCCCGGAAAATTGACAAAAATTCCTAATCTTGACTACAGATCATAACCCTTCCAATGAATAACTGATTAAAATAGAGTATTGTTCGTTATGGGAAGTAAAATAACCTGAAATGACAAAAGAGCGACCCAGATATTGATGAGGAAGATGTTGTGCAATGATGCTTCTTAGAGAAATGTAAATATAAGACCTCGATAACAAATAAACTTGTCTATATATTCTTGAGATCCTTTGTACTTGCTCCTTCCACTGGTTGTTCAATCTGAGGGATCCTTGTTTGGCTCCTCGAAGTCGCACTCTCTACTATTTTCAAAAAAAATCCCGCCAAAATTTTGCACTTTGTTTTACTATCAAGTAAACTTCCCATATAAGAAGTTATTCTTTATTATCATTATTTATGTTGATGATATTGTTTTATTAACAAATCATAAAGATCCCTGAGATAAAAATATAATCATTTCATATAATAGTGACATATTCTTCTTACGTAATATCATTGTTATTATTAAAACTCTTGTGTATAGAAATAGATAAACATGAGCATGAATGCCCTCTATTGCATGCATAATAAATGGAAAAAAAGTAGTAACAACAATAATTTTATGTGGTTTTTATTTGAGCTATTAATCCAGGTGTATACTTGATGACCCATAAATAAAAGTTATCAGATCACCACGAGACCAACATTAGATCGAAGAGCTCGTCACAAGATTTTCAACGATGCAAACAACACCTCAATCTGACTTTGTATGTAGAAGTTATGTCCAGTGAAAGTTTTTGGAACAAAAGCAAAAAATCAAGTAAGCAAAATGACATCAACTAAGCATACTATTGATGTTAGCAGTGTGACATGGCAGGTCATACGATTGACATGTGCAAATCAATATGTTGATATGGCAGGGTCACACTACTGACATGGCAGTCCGTACAACTAACGTGGTGATCAACATAACATCCACATTGGTAGATGACCTAGCAATCGTACAGATGATGTGGCATCCATATAATTGATGCGATGTCCATACAATTGACGTGGCATCTGTACAACTGATGTGTTGTCCATATGCTGACATGACATCATAATGGGCCTGACAAGATGAAGTGGCAGACACTTGGAGCTGATTGGCCACATAGGTGGCAGAGTTGACTAGTGAAGTATGGCCCAATCCTATGGGGCCAATAAAAAGGCACCACATGGCACCCTGTGGATGACCAATTTGGCCTAGCCAAGCACACGGTTGGTGCTCCGATTTTTTGGCTGTATGTGGTTGACAGTTTGAATTTTAATTGGTCCAGTGGTTATTTTAAATGTGTTGAACAACCGACCGGAATTGGACTGACAACATGCGGCCCACCTGCGAGTCGTGCTGGTGGAAATAATCGCCTGAAACTTAAAACCAAAACAATATACGTTTCGGTGTGGTTACATACAAACAAAAAACATGTTGAAATTTTTTAATGAGTGGGTACGGTGGCCCGACGACCGGTTAATAGTAACCATCTCTCGACGGTTCCAAAATACACAATGGTGGTCTATATTCAATAGATATATGTTATCGTAACAACGAATCCAAAAACGGGTTAACGGTTACAGTTCGGTCACAATTGGTTGAGATTGGTGTTTAAAATATATATCGATAGTTTCGTTGTTCAACTAACGTCGATGATTTGTTACAACAAATACCAACGAATATTTATATTGGTGGGTTGTGGTTCCAAAACCCGTCGACAAAGTTCCAATGGAACCAATGTTGATTTCAACGGACAATATAAATGTGACCATGAAAGTGTTAAATATGGCACCAAATTAAAACAACGGTTTATGTTAAATGATTGGTTTGGTTTAACGGTGTAGAACCATTACATACAACTCGAGGTCAACCACAACAATTTGTTATTGTTAAAATAGATGGGTGGGGGGTTTTGAACCCACGACCCACACGGGTGCAACAACCCAACAATTATATGCCAACCAAATGTGCCTTGGTATCATTGTTAGGTGTAGAGCATGATTATCTTCCTAATTGTTTAGAGGTTTTTTGTTTCAGTCGTGGTTGGATCCCAGTCCTTGACGAGGAGGGGTGGGTGTGTGGGGCTTTGCCCCGCTACCCTCAAAGCAAAAATAGATGAAAAATTGCTTTGTAAAGATTATCATAGTTAATCGGGCCGTTCATTAGGTGAAATATTTAACAATAGAAGTTATGTTAATTTAGAGTTTTTCCCTAGAAGGCAACCCTCGGTTTATATGAGGGAATTGTATTGTGTCTGTGCATTATTATTTTATGCAAGAAAGAGAGAAGAGACTATGTGAGTGCTATAAGGAAACTACAACAAATTTGTTGTAGGTTGTATCTCTTCATTTTGCTGGATAATATAAAAGGAAGGCTTGCTTGTTTCTCCTTGGATGTAGTCCAATTTGGGTGAACCACATATATCTATGTCTATCTTGTTTTATGTTTTTCTGTGTTTATGTTTCCGCAATATTTCATATGTTCCATTACTCTGTTATTTAATTTCTAACGACATCGCCTACAAAACATTATTTAAACCTTCAACGCTCATATGGTCAATCGAGAAGTAGTGGAACAATGAAGTCATGGAATGTGAAGGGTCATTTTGGAATCATGAGTGGTTCAACCATGATGATGGAACCTTGACACAGGAACCATGACTAGGGCAGGACCTTGAAGAGGGAACCATGTCTGCACGAGTTTCGAGACAAAATAATCCCAATTTTTTTTGATGCAAAATCTTTGAGGAATATTTTAGATTCTTCATGGGCCCAGATTTACAGGGGTCAAAATGGGGTTGAATTTATACTCATTTAAACTAGAATTTCACAAGGATCATAATGATGCAGTCAATTTCTGAATATAGGCAGTGGAATTCAGGGGTCATGGAAGAAACCCACATTCATCATAAAATGTTGGGCACAAGGTTTGAGACAACAATGCACTTGTCAAAAGTAGGTCATGTTTACAGTCAAAAGTCTCAGGGAGACGAGACATATTTACTGGTGTTGTGATTGTTGCGATTTAAGTAGCCAAATTTCAAGTGACTCCCAAGAATGAAGGTATAATGATGTATTTTCCCATGTACTTGCCATTTTTTTTATGAGATGAATGAAGCAACCTCCCCATTATTGAAGCAAAGCCCAGAGATGTAGTCCACATTGGAAAAACTCTGTTATCAAACTTCAGTGTGCATTCTCTTATGGTTTTATTTATGTTTCTTCTTCTTTAAGTGTTTGCATACATGGTTTTTACATGCTCTTTCATGCAATTATGGTAACATCAACTGAAGAAAAGATCTTGGATGATGTTGGTAACTCAGAGATTTCGGATCAACTATAAAGTGAGTTAAAGAATCATGGAAGAAGGTTATCTATTATATAAATAGTAATGAAAAAAAAATAACACCAATAATTTTATATAGTTGCTGTGTGGGTTATATATTAAAATACAAACTAATTAGAAAGATAAACACACACACACATATTGTCAAATTTAATAATAAAAATAAAAATAAATAAAAATAAAAAAAACATTTACTCAAGTAAAAGTTAAACAAAGGTTATTTGTTTCATATAGAATGTTAAAAATCAATAAAAAATTATTAACTAATAATACATATAAATGAAATTTATATACATAAAAATCTATACTTTACAAATAAAAAAATGAGAGCGGAGTACATGTATCGAGACTTGATGCTATTCACTAAAAAATAAAATGAAAATACTCAATGCAAATATAAACAATTTCTGTTCTCAATCCTATATAACCAAACTGAACTTTATCCTATATATCTATAGAGCATATAATGCTTCTCTCACTCCATAATCTTATTTGTGAATATAGACTAACTGGATATCAATAATGCATTTTTCACACAAAGTAGAGATAGATTAAAATGTCTATGGGCTATTGTGTTTTTGTGTGTACAATGTGCACTTGTACATCTAAACACTGACACACAAACCCAAACTAAAGCACTTATGTGTTTTACCATATCTCATAATCTAACTGCTATATTTTCTTTTAGTTTTTTTATATATATTTTCAAAATGATTTTGTTTCAGAGTAGTTGGTGTTTTTAAAATCATAAGTTTGACTACAATTTTGAAGTATATAGAGGATCTTTGACATTTAACTATATTGAATTTATTTATATATTTAAAAACATATTTTATATGGTTACATTTTATGAAAATTTTTATCATAAAATTCTCTCATATATATATAATTTGTGTCAATTTTATTTCAATTTTGATTAATATTTTTTTAACCTGCACATTCTAAATAACCAAAGAATTTTTAACGACACTAAATTTATTTACCTATTAAAAACACATTTTAAATATAAAAAAATTACAATTAAGAAAAAAAAATCTAAACTCACTATTATGTCCATACATGTGAGCTAGTTGTGTTAATTACCGGAACAAAGTTAGGAAAACCCATAGCATAGTGAAGCATAGGGGGTCACCTTAAATAACAATCAAGGTCATTTTTAGGGAGAAATTTGCACACATTATAGCTAAATTAAAAGGTTGATGTTGTCAACTTTAACTCATAAAATCCAAATCGCTGCAAATAACATAACGTTTTTTTTATCTCCTCAATGCCTTTTTCTTACACGAACTTGAATTGGACTAATCGCTTCATAAAACCAGTCTTGAACATCAGACATCAACCTTGTGAAGAAAGCTAGAAAAAATGTTCCGCACAAGACTCATTCAACGATGAGGACCCTAATGCGATGTAGGAAAGACATAATATATTATTGCGACTATATGAGAATGAACGCTAGACATGCATGTAGGACATTCTTTGGATCATTTCAACGCATTCGAGTCATTGTCTCTCTCTGTGCATTGAAATAAATAATAACAAGACACAAACCAAGTCCATTTTTTCGTGCAAGTTGCTCGGTGTTGAAATGGTGACGTGATGGAGCGGGAGAACCATTTGCCAACTGTTCTACCAGAATAGAGAGAATATGTAGCGGTGGATCTCATAAGGGTTTGAAATCTCATAAGTCACGATTTTTTTACCTGAACATAAATTACCAGTTCCATTAATCAAGCTTCCTACAATACTATTCGAGATTACAACCACAAAGATATCATTGAGAAAAAATAAGTAAACATTTTTGTTAGATTAAACAAAGCGCAGCGGAAATAAATATAAACATACATAGCACATACAAAAAACTCATAAAACTACAACACAGAGATTTAACGTGGTTCACCCAACCAATCTGGGCTACATCCACTGAAACAAAGGCATCGGCAATCTTATTATTCAAAGGAGATTACAATAAATCTAATAATTCACACATACTCTCAGCTCTCCCTATTATCTCTACTTTCTCTACACACACTCTCAATCCTCTACGGGATTACATTGCTATATAGCTGGAGCATAAAATTGAATCATAAATTCCCTTACAACAAATATAGGATGCATTAACTCATCAAAAAATACTGGAGCTAATATAGCAACTAATCCTATTGTTGTCACATACATGAGATTTTTTGCCCAATTTAATAAAACCAAAAATCTCAACAATCTCCACCTTGACAACAATTAGCCTGATGCCTTGTTCATTTATTATTTTTATCTTTTCTGCAAGCCAAGAGAAGCCAAACACCAACACAACTTCTCTAACAAAACTGGTTTCGTGAACATGTCTGCACAATTTTCCTTCGTATGCACCGTTTCAAGAGAAACACCCCTTTCAGTGATAACCTGTCTTACAAAATGGTACTTGATAGGTATATGCTTTGATTTACTATGATAGGCTGGATTCTTAGCCAAATGAATTGCACTTTGACTATCACAAAATAGCTTGATGTTGTCCTGTAATCTGCCAAACTCACCAATCAAACCTTTCAACCAAACCGCTTCTTTGCAAGCATGCGAAGCAGCTATGTGTTCTGCTTCAGTAGTGGATAAAGCAACAATATTCTGTAGCTTTGACATCCAACTAATAGCTCCACCTGCAAGAGTAAAGACATATCCTGAAGTTGATATTCTCTTATCCAAATCACCTGCAAAATCATAATCAACATAACCGCAAACAAATTCACTACTTCTATTGTAAATGATACAATAATCACTTGTGCCTCTCAAATACCAAAGCACCCATTTCATTGCTGACCAGTGTTCTTTTCTTGGATTTTCCATATACCTGCTGACAACCCCAACCGCATGTGAAATATCTGGTCGAGTACAAATCATCGCATACATTAAACAACCTACTACATTGGCATATGGAATTCGAGACATATATTCCTTTTCTTCATTTGTACTAGGACATAAACTTGAAGAAAGCTTAAAATGGGAAGCTAAAGGGACTGAAACAAGCTTCACATTGTTCATACCAAACCTCAAGAGTATTTTCTCAGTATACTTCTGTTGTGATAACCACAACTTACCATTGCTCCTGTCTCTGAAAATCTCCGTGCCCAAAATTTGTCTTGCTGCTCCTAGATCTTTCATATCAAATGTCCTAGCCATCTGAGCCTTTAACCTGTTGATCTCTGTTATGCTTTTGCTTGCTAAAAGCATATCTTCAACATACAACACTAAGATAATGAACATGCCATTACTTAATTTCTTAAAGTAAACACAATGATCATGTTCACTTCTTATATAATTTTGACTCAACATGAAAGAATCAAACTTCTTGTACCATTGTCGAGGCGACTGCTTCAGACCATACAATGATTTCTTGAGCCTGCAGACAAATTTCTTGTTGCGATCTTGAACAAACCCTTCCGGTTGTTCCATGTAAATTTCCTCATCTAAATCTCCATGTAAAAATGCAGTTTTAACATCTAGTTGCTGTAATTCTAAATCAAGCAAAGCAACTAATGCTAATACAATTCGAATTGAAACAATTTTTACAACTGGTGAAAATATCTCATGAAAATCAATGGCTGCTTTCTGAGAAAAACCTTTCGCGACCAGCCTTGCTTTGTACCTATCCTTTGAACCATCAACACCCTTTTTCAATTTGTACACCCATTTACATCCCACAGTTTTTCTGTCTTTAGGAAGTTCTACTAGATCCCATGTGTCATTCTTGTGTAATGCCATCATCTCGTCCTTCATAGATTCTTTCCACTTTTCACTTTTAGAACCTTCTACAACTTCCTGATAACACAAAGGTTCATCATCTTTAGCGGTTAAAGCAACTGAAGTAACATAATCATCATACCTTCTAGGAGGACGTTTAATTCTCATGGACCTCCTTAAAGATGTTTCTGGTACTTCCACAATTGGCTGATTAGTGTCTGTAGGATCTTCATGATCAACATCTGAATCATGTTCATGATCTACATCTGAAACTTGTTCATGACCTGCATCTGAAACTTGTTCATGACTTACATCTGAAACTTGTTCATCTTGATCATCATCAATATTTGGACTGGTTTCAAATTGAATGTGTTGAAGCTTAGATACATTATCTTGTTTCACTTTATCATCTACATCTGAACTTTCAAGTGAGGATTCATTAAATTTAACATCTCTGTTAATGATGATCTTGTGAGTAGTAGGATCCCACAATCTATATCCCTTAGTCCCATCACCATATCCAACAAAGATATACCTTTTTGATTTAGGATCTAATTTAGAACGCTGATGTTTTGGAACTAGAGCATATGCATCACAACCAAAAACTTTCAGTTTAGAATACTCACAAGGATGACCTTTCCATACCTCTTGAGGAATTTTGCATCGTATTGTAGTTGATGGTGATCGATTTACCAGATAGCAAGCTGTAGCAACCGCTTCTGTCCACAATTCCTTCTGCAAATTGGCATTACTCAGCATACTTCTTGTTCTCTCTAAAAGAGTCCTGTTCATGCGTTCAACAACTCCATTTTGCTGAGGAGTATACACAATGGTTTTATGTCTTTCGATCCCAGATTCCTTGCAATAATTATCAAATTCCTTTGAAGTAAACTCACCACCATTGTCAGTTCTTAAACATTTAATAGTTCTTCCAGTGATGTTTTCAACTAATGCTCTAAATTGTTTGAAAACTGTAAACACATCAGACTTGTTCTTTAACATGTAGACCCACACTTTCCTAGAGAAATCATCAATAAAAGATACAAAATATGACGAACCTCCATATGAGGTTGTAGGAGCTGGACCCCAAACATCAGAATGGATATAATCAAGGATTCCCTTACTAGTATGTTTTCCAGTTTGAAACTTCTGCTTGCTTTGTTTCCCAAACAGACAATATTTGCAGAAATCTAACTTGACAAACTTTAGCCTAGGAAGTAACTTTCGATCAGATAAAATCTTTAATCCTCTTTTGCTCATATGGCCCAACCTTTGATGCCATAAACGAATAGAATTACTGTCATTTTCCGACACTATAGAAACATAATCTGACTCTGTTCTTCCTTCTAACTGAAAAAGATTTCCAACCTTCTTTGCTTTCATTACTAGTAAAATTCCTTTATAAATTTTCATTACTCCACTATGAATAAAGCTTTTATATCCATTTGTGTCTAGTACTCCCAATGAAATGAGATTTTTCCTTAGTTCAGGTACATGTCTTACATCAGTTAAAATTTTATTTGTCCCATCAAAAATTTTAAGCTGAACAGTTCCAATTCCCACAATGTTGCATGTGACATCATTTCCCATGTAAACTACTCCATCATTGATTGGTTTATAAGTTTTAAACCATTCCTTATGAATACACATGCGATTTGATGCACCAGAATCTAACAGCCAATGTTGATCATGACTAGACAAATCAACTGATAAAACTTCATCACTCATACCTGTCTTGGATGCCGAACCTGTATTTGTCGTGTTTGCTTCTTGCTTCGCTGTTGAAGAGTCCTCTTTGGATGCTTGCTGTCTCTTCCAACAGTCCTTCTTCAAATGTCCTGATTTGCCACAAAACCAACACTTTACCTTACTCTTCTTCCCTTTCGATTTTGATTGTGAGTCGCTGTGCTTACCAGAGCGTCTTTCTCTAGAACGACCTCTAGCCATCATTGCTTCTGATGTAGAGGTTTCAGAATTCGACCTCTTCCTTGTCTCTTCGGACAACAAAGCTCCAACAATATCATCAAATTCAAGGGTTTCTGATATACTTAGACTTATAGAAGTAACAAAATGATCCCATGACTCGGGCAACGAGCACAATAAAGTTATAGCTTTATCTTCTGATTCAAATTTTACTTCTATACTTTCTAATTGCACCATGAGAGTATTAAAGACATTCAAATGATCAGTAATAGCTATACCTTCCTTCATGCGCAGACTGTACAACTGTCGCTTCAGAAGAATCCTATTGGTCAAGGATTTTTTCATGTACAGCTTCTCAAGCTTTGTCCACAAACCAGCAACAGTTTTCTTTGACACGATGTTAAACAAAACATCATCCGCCAAACACAGTCGAATACCACTCAGAGCTCTTCCATCCAATTCATTCCATTCATCATCTGTCATGGGGTAAGGCTGTTTGGATCTTCCCAACATCGCCTTCGCCACGCCTTGTTGCACAAGCAGATTATGCATCTTCACTTTCCAGATCTCGAAGTTATTTTTGCCATTGAAATTCTCGATCTCAAAATAAGCACTTTGAGTTTTTGCCATGTTTAATAAAAAAACTCCAATTCCAAATAAAAAATGCCTCTGTCGTACCGTGTAATCACAATTTAAAAAAAAAACAAAAAATTGCAGGTTTACCAGAGGGAAAATATGACGGGCGCTCCTTGATAGCGGAAAACCCGCGCCTAAAGCACAATCCACTGCTTGGCGCTCCTTTGACAGCAGGTGCTTTGCGCCAGAGCAAAATCCGTGTAAGTGACGAAAAATTGGCGCTCTTAATCCCGTCGATTCTGCCCCAATCGGGATATTGGAGCTCTGGCGCGAGTATCAGACTCGTATCCGTGCCAATTGGCGCTTCTGTTCCAAAATAAAATGCGCCAATTCGTTCACTGCCAGAAATTGGCACGATTGTCTCTGCTAAAACCGTGCCAATCGCCGAAACTCCACCTTCAGCCGATCTGACACACGCTCTAGCTCCACAACCAGAGACTTGTAGGTTATGGGCCCTCCACGCTCCGCTGCGCCGCTCTGATACCACTTGTTAGACTAAACAAAGCGCAGCTGAAATAAATATAAACATACACAACACATACAAAAAACTCATAAAACCATAACACAGAGATTTAACGTGGTTCACCCAACCAATTTGGGATAAATCCACCAGAACAGAGGCATCGACAATCTTATTATTCAAAGGAGATTACAACAAATCTAACAATTCACACATACTCTCAGCTCTCCCTATTATCTCTACTTTCTCTACACACACTCTCAATCCTCTATGGGATTACATTTCTATATAGCTGGAGCATAAAACTGAATCATAAATTTCCTCACAACAAATATAGGATGCATTAACTCCTCCTCAAAAAATACTGGAGCTAATATAGCAACTAATCCTATTGTTGTCACATACATGAGATTTTTGCCCAATTTAATAAAACCGAAAATATCAACAATATCTAGTTCCATTAATCAAGCTTCCTACAATACTACTCGAGATTACAACCACAGAGATATCATTGTGAAAAAATAAGCAAACTTTCACCGTTCGTGAAAATATGTAGAAATTTTTATCCTTACAAATGGAAACGAGTTTGATATGTCTCATCCTATGAAGCTTTTCAAAGGAGTTAGGAAAAGACACTAAGGTAAATGGGTTATAGAGATTTGCCTTCTAGATAACCAGACTCACCTCTAGCTTGGCACTTTCAGCACAAAAAAATATGTAGTTCTAACATATGATCAAGAGGATTATAAATTGAGAGGTAAGGATGCCTGACACATGAATCAATTGTTTTGAGAAATCTCAACAATCGGCCCCGCGTTTATTATTTCTCTTATAGTCCAACCTTTTTTTCTTTGATCGGATCTCCATTGTAAAAGCCCATAACAATGATATTTCTCTTTTTAAATAGAACCGTTCATGATTCACCGTAGATCATAACACATTTAGATCTAACGGTCCATGTTATATCGCTATTGCAAGTTTCCAATGCTCAAGGCCCACTTCCTTTTCAATGAAATGTTGCGATGCGATATGTTGCAATTGCATATCGCACTGTCTCTACGGTCGGCGTCCGATAACACACGAAGGCTTTCCTGCGATGCAAGATTTCGGCGATCACACGTTGCAACTCCTTAAGACCTGCGAACCGACCCTATGTAACACATATTTGCGATGCGATATAGGAGATCCAACGGTTGGCAGGTTTTCGCACCGTTGGTCTGAACATAAATCAATGGTTGGGATTTTAAGTGCTCAACACTGTTAATAATACAAAAGGCTGCGATTCCATTGAACTCTGAGTTTTATATCATAAATCATAAAAATAGAGAAATATTTGATTCTGTCCCGAATACAGATAATCAGAAATGAAATGAAAGTTTCCACAACATCATTATATAAACACACACACGACATCAATTATTCATTATAAAAAAATGGTTACAGAGTCTTGCCTTTGGCTCGATTACAATAATTAAAAAGACCCCTGTTTCAATATGGAAATCCTCGCTCTATTACTTGACTCTCGCTTCAGTCAATTCTCTCTCATCTCTGGCGATCCTTTTGCATTACTTTTTTCTTCTTTTTATCAATCCAATCCTGCCTAACAATGTTAGAAAATTATATATTACAGAGCAATGGAACACATAAAATATTGTAGAAATATAAACACAGAAAATGCATAAAACAAGAGAGACATAGATATATGTGGTTCACCCAGTTTGGGCTACATAGACAGAGAAACAACCAGTCCTTCTTTTATTATATTATCTAGCAAACTGAAAAGATACAACCTACAACAGATCCGCTGTAATACCCTCTCCGCTCTCAATCTCCTCTCTCTTCCTCACTCAGAATACAGATATGCATAGGCACAATACAATTCCCTCATATATAGTGAGGGGTTTCCTTCGAGGGCAAAAAACCCTAAATTAAACATAACTTCTACCATCAGATCGTTCGCCTAATGAATGGCCTAGATTGACTAGAAATTACTAGACTTTTACAAGGTAATTTTACATCTATTTTCAGCTTCGGGGGTGCTGCCCTCGAACCCCCGCCGAGGGACTGCTAGCCCCCGGACCCCCAAGACCCCCTTGGGGGGGGGGGGGGGGCTTGTCCCTCTCGCACCCTCCTGCGTGGAGGGATCTACAGTATTCTTGGGGTATACATCCGGCTGAAACCTTTGAATACAGAAGATAATCAGGCTCCACACCCAACAATCTCCCATTTGGAGACTGATTATAGCAACTCCACTGCTGCTTCATTTGCTAGACAATGACTCCACTTTGGACCTGACTGTTTCTCATATTCTTCATCATACTTGAAGACCAATTGAAACTGAGCATATTCTCAGTTTCTCCCTGGTTACAACTTTTGTTAACATATCTGCAGGATTCAGGCTAGTGTGTATCTTTTCCAGCTTCAACTGTCCATCTTCCAATGCTGACCATATGAAATGGTACTTGAGCTGTATATGTTTAGTCTTGGAATGAAATGCAGAGTTCTTTGAAAGATGTATGGCACTCTGGCTGTGACTGTGTAACCTGCCCAACTCTTGCTTCTTGCCCAATTCATCCAGAAACCTTTGTAACCAAATCATTTCTTTACTAGCCTCTGTAGCAACAACATACTCTGCTTTTGTTGTTGAAAGTGCAACAACACTCTGGATTTTTGAAACCCAACTGATAGCTGTTCCAGCTACAGTAAACACATACCCTGTTGTGCTCCTCCTGTTATCTTTATCACCTGCCATATCTGCACCAACATATCCATGTAGAGCACTTTTTGAACCACCAAAGCATAATGCTTGATTTGTGATACCTCTCAAATACCTGAGAATCCACTTCACTGCCATCCAATGTTCTTTTCCTGGATTCTTCATGTACCTGCTTAAAACTCCCACTGCATGTGCAATATCAGGTCTTGTGCAGACCATTGCATACATTAAGTTCCAACTGTCGATGCATATGGAACTTTAGACATATGAGCCATTTCTTCCTGAGTCTTGGGACACGCCTCTTTACTTAATTTGAAATGGTTAGCCAAAGGTATACCAACTAGTTTTGCATTCTGCATATTAAACCTTTTCAACACCTTTTCTATGTACTCACTTTGAGACAATGTTAATTTGCGATTTTTCCTGGCTCTAGTTATTCTCATACCAAGGATTTGTTTTGTAGCACCCAAATCCTTCATTACAAATGAGTTTGCCAATTTTCTTTTGAGCACATTTAATTCCTGCATGTTAGAACCTGCAACAAGCATATCATCTACATACAATAACAATATAATATAGTTGCCATCATTTTGCTTTTTGAGATAAACACAATGGTCAGAGTGACATCTAGTGTAACCTTGTTCAGACATAAACCTGTCAAATTTTAGATACCATTGCCTTGGAGCCTGTTTTAAGCCACACAAGCTCTTCTTCAACCTGCACACTAGTTTCTTCTTCCCTTTTACCTCATATCCTTGTGGCTGCTGCATATATATCTCTTCCTCCAAATCCCCATGGAGAAAGACTGTCTTTACATCTAACTGCTCAAGATGCAAATATTCAGCTGCTACTAGACTTAAAATAGTTTTGATTGAAGTCATTTTAACAATAGGAGAAAATATTTCATCAAAATCAATACCTTTCTTCTGTGCAAACCCCTTCACTACAAGTCTAGCTTTGTACCTTTGTTTTCCTCCATCTTCTTCCTTCAGCCTGTAAACCCATTTATTCTGCAATGCTATTTTACCTGCAGGCAACCTGACTAAGTCCCAAGTCTGGTTATGTGCTAAGGAGTCCATCTCTTCTTTCATGGCTTGCTCCCACTTCTTCCTGGTTTCTACCTACACTGCTTCTTCATAACATTCTGGTTCACCAGAATCAGTCAACAATACATAATATAATGAAGGAGAGTATCGTTCAAGGGGTCTACTTATCTTGGTAGATCTTTTAACACCACTTTCAGGTGTTTGAAGTGCTTGTTGTTGTTGTGGTTGTTGTTCTGGCTGTTGATCATTATGATTTTCAGGCACCATCACTTTTCCTGTGATATCGTCAAGCACTGTGTATTCTCTGTTTTCTTTTCCTTGTTTCTTTTCCTGCAACTGATTCTTATACAAGACCTTTTCATTGAATATTACATCTTTGCTCCTAATGATTTTGTGATTTTCATAATCATATAAGTGATAACCAAAATCATTAACACCATATCCAATAAAGGTACATTTCTTTGATTTTGCCTCAAGCTTTGTTCTATTTTCTTTGTTAATGTGGACAAAAGCTTCACAACCAAGTCTTTAAAAATGAGTAGTTTACCTTTTTACCTGTCCATGCCTCCTCTGGAATACCACCATCCAAGGAACTTGAAGGCCCTCTGTTTATTAGATAAACAATAGTATCTACAACATCTGCCCAAAATTGTAAAGGCAATCCTGCATGCAATCTCATGCACCTTGCGCACTCCATGGTTGTCCTGTTCATATTTTCTGACACACCATTTTCTTGTGCTGTTCCTGGAAATGTATTCTCTCTGCGAATTCCATTCTCTGAATAGTACCTATCAAACTCTTTGCTGCAATATTCACCTCCATTATCTGATATGAGACACTTCAACCTTTTCCCTGTCTCATTTTCAACCAAAGCTTTCCATTTCCTGAAAGTATCAAATACATCAGATTTATTTCGAATACAATAAATCTAGGTTTTTCTGGTTGCATCATCAATAAAAGTAACATAACAATGAGAGCCACCAAGAGATGATACCTGAGCAGGTCCCCATACATCTGTATGCACAAGCTCTAATTTTTCGCTCTTCTTTTCTTTCCCAACTCTAAGGAATCTGACTCTCTTCTGTTTTCCATAAACACAATTCTCACATAATTTTAAATCAACATGCTTCAAACCTGGCAACAAATTTCTTGAGTGAAGAATTTGCATCCTTTTCTCACTCATGTGCCCGAGCCTATGATGCCACAATGCCGTATCTTCTCTTGTAGAGGTTAAAGTATTAACATAATTAGAAATACCATTGCATAAATACAATGGACCAACCTTTTCTCCTTTCGCTATTACCAGGGATCCTTTAGTGACCTTCCAGGTTTTATCTGTGAAAGTAGTTACGCAACCTTCACCTCCCAATTGCCCTATTGAAATCCGTTTTTTCTTCAGATTTGGAACATGCCTCACCTTCTTCAATAGCCATTGATTTCCATTTTGCTATTTTATGAAAACTGTACCCATTCCAACGATTTTACAGGTTTATCATCACCCAAACGGACTTGTCCAAAATCTCTTTGAACATAGTCATGAAAATATTTCTTATCAGGTGTGGCATGGAATGAGGCCCTTGAATCTACCACCCAAGAATCAATAATATTTTAAAAAGAAAGAATCAAAGCATCTTGTAGCACCTTACCTGTCACATTTGCTTCATGATTGTTTTCTTGCTGTGCATCTCCTTCTTTTCCCTTCCAAGATCTACAGTCTTTCTTTAGGTGTCCTTTCTTTCCGCATTTCCAGCACACTATCCCCGATCTGGACTTGGATCCACCTTTCCTTGATTTACTGCGATATCCTGAGCTCTTTCCTCTTTCCATTTTTCTTCCCCTAGACTCTGCACTAAAAGCATTCCCTGATGTCTCACCAGAGCTTTTTCGTCGCATTTCCTCGCTAAGGATTGCACCAACAACATCATCAAACTTTAAAGTACTAGATCTAGAGACAGAGTTACTAATGGCCATAACTAAACCATTCCAACTTTCTGGCAATGAGCACAGAAATAACATAGCCCTAACTTCATCATCAAAATTTACCCCTACAGAACTTAACTGACTTGTAACTATATTAAAATCATTTAAATGGTCTGCAATAGATCCACCTTCTGGCATCTTCATATTAAATAAACGCTTCATAAGAAATACCTTATTTGAGGCCGAGGGTTTTTCATATAGTTTGGAAAATGCCGACATTAAACCCTGTGTTGTCGTTTCCTTTGAAATATTAAATGCTACCGACGCCGCTAGGAACAGCCGTATTGTTCCAAGTGCCTTTCTATCAAGAATATCCCATTCTGTGTCTGTCATACTCGTCGACTTCTTTGTCTTTCAGTTGAATGGTAGGTACAGATCTCTCTGATACAAATAATTTTCAATCTGCATCTTCCACAACTCGTGGTTTTGGCTGTTGAATTTTTTGACCCTAAACCTACCATCTTCCACCATTGCTCCCACTCAAACCGGGAACCCTTCTCCCCTGCGAGTTTATTAGCCAAATAGAGCTTCGACTCTGATACTAGTTGTTAGAAAATTATATATTACGGAGCAATGGAACACATAAAATATTGCAGAAATATAAACACAAAAAACGCATAAAACAAGAGAGACACAGATATATGTGGTTCACCCAGTTTGGGCTACATCCACGGAGAAATAACCAATCCTTCTTTTATTATATTATCCAGTAAACTGAAGAGATACAACCTACAACAGATCCGCTGTAACACCTTCTTCACTCTCAATCTCCTCTCTCTTTCTCACTCAGAATACAGATATGCATAGACGCAAAATTCCCTCATATATAGTGAAGGGTTGCCTTCTAGGGCAAAAAACCCTAAATTAAACATAACTTCTACCGTCAGATCATCCGCCTAATGAACGACCCAGATTGACTAGAAATTACTAGACTTTTATAAGGTAATTTTACATCTATTTTTAGCTTCGGGGGCGCTGCCCCCAAACCCCCGCTAGGGGAACGCTGGCCCTCGAACGGGGTGGGGGGGAGTCCCCCCCACACCCCCCTACATAGAGGGGTGTATAGTCTTCCTAGGGTATACATCCCGCTGAAACCTTTGAATACAAAAGATAATCAGGCTCCACACCCAACAAACAACTCAATCTCTATTTTCAAAAATTCTAACAGTCAATCTATATTTTTAAGCTCTATCACACACCTATGCTAACAACTTATATTTGAATCTAAAATAAGACAATTTCTACTTATTACAATAAATGAAATAAAACTCATTTCTTGAGAGATTCAACCCTCTCGGTGAAAACTGACTTTTGACCACTTAGGTCAGTGAAATTCAACTTGTTTAGCCACAACATGTGAATAGACTTTCACATTGCTGGTTGCATCAGACTCCCAAGGAAGAAAAGAATCATCCTTTAGACTTTTAGAGCTTACTCCATACTTCTGCAACTTTGATGTAGTCAACCAGTTAGGTTCCTCCACTGGCTGTCCTTTCCTTTTGACTAGATATTGAAAATAAATTAGTCCTCTGGTTCTTTTAGATACTCTTTTCTATAAATCAACTTCAAATTCTTTCTTAACGACCTTTGGCATTTGTTCTTCCCAGTTCAAGGTTTGAACTTCATCTTCTTTAGTTTCTTCCTGTAGCTCTGTCTCTATCCCTTTGTATGGATACAAATATGCAATATTTAAAATAGGTGATATTCCAATCTCTTCTGGCAATTCAATTTCATATGCATTAGCTGAAAACTTTCTTACAATTCTACATGGTCCTATGTTTTTCATTTTCAGTTTATTGTAAGTCTTAGTAGGAAATCTTTCTTTTCTCAAATATACCATTACTAAATCTCCCACTTGGAATTCTTTCTCTCTTCTTTTCATATCCACTCTCTATTTGTATTTACCATTGCTTTCTTGCAATCTGACTTTGACATCTTCTTGAAGTCTTTGCATCTGTTCTGCAAACTCTTCATCTTTTGCAATTCTTGTCTCCTGTTTACCCAAATTTATGAGCTCATACACACCTCTTGGGTTCATTCCAAAACAATTTGAAATGGACTCATTCGAGTTCTTCGGTTTGGAGTGTCATTATAAGCAAATTCAGCTTGAGCTAGTGCTAAATCCCACTGCTTAGGATTTTGATACATTAAACTTCTCAATATGTTTTCCAAGCACCTATTTACTACTTCGGTCTATCCATCTGTTTGAGGGAGGTATGCTGAACTGAAACTAAGGTTAGCTCCTAGTTTCTTCCAAAGAGTTCTCCAGAAATGTCCTACAAACTTTGTATCTCTATTAGACACAATACTTATGGGCAATCCATGTAATCTGATAATTTCTTAAAAAAATTAGATTAGCTATATGTGTTGCATCACTAGTCTTCTTACAAGCAATGAAATGTGCCATCTTGGAAAATATATCCACCACAACATAAATGGAATCATTTCCTCTTTGAGTTTTAGGTAATCCCAAAACAAAATCCATGCAAACTGCATCCCACGGTCGGTCTGATATTGGCAATGGTTGATACAATCCTGTATTCTAGCTTCTCCCCTTAGCATGCTGACATATCCTGCACTTCTCAACAAATCTCTTAACATCAGTTTGCATTTTTGGCCAATAATAAAAAGCGTTCACCTGAGCAAAGGTTTTATCTTGTCCAAAGTGACCAGATAATCCTCTGCTATGTTTCTCCTTTATTATGTTTTCCCTCATAGAACATTTGGGAATACAGAACTTGTTTCCTTTAAATAATAAGCCTCCCTGGATGAGATAATCTAACCATTGACTTCTATTATGCACTATTGGATTTTGAACTGCTGTATAGATATCTTTGAAATCTGCATCATCTTTATACATTTCAATCATTTCTTCAAATCCTACAACACCAACTTGGAATTCTTGCACAATAAAACTTAACCTGCTTAATGCATCAGCGACTTTATTCAACTTACAAAAGTAAAGCTCTGCAAAAATTCTACCCACTTGACATGTTTCTGGTTCAATTTTGGCTGGTTATTTATGAACTTTAATGCATGATTGTCTGAATACAATATGAATTCCTTTGGTAGCAAATAATGTCTCAATTTTTCAAGGTTTGTACAATAACGTAAAACTATTTATCGTAAGAAGAATATTTCTTCTTTGCTTCATTCAATTTCTCACTAAAGTACGCTATCGGTCTTTTTTCTTGACTCAGAACTGCGCCAACTACAACTTCGCTAGCATCTGTTTCAATTTGAAATACTTTTTTCAAAATCAGGCAAAGCTAAAATCGGCTCTTCAATGATTTTCCTCTTCAGCAATTTAAAATTCCCGTCCGCTACTTCTGTCCACTTGAATCGCTGATTGTTCTCCTTAATTGTTTCAAGAATTGGTGCACAAATCTGACTAAAACCTCTAATAAACTTTCTGTAAAAACTTGCGAGACCATGGAAGCTTCTTACCTCAAATATATTTCTGGGAATAGGCTAGTTCCACTTTGCTTGGACTTTTTCTGGATCCATTTTCAATTCTTCTTTAGAAACTACAAATCCCAAATAAATTAATTCTTCCTCCATGAAACTACATTTCTTCAGATTTATCAGTAGTTTTCTTTCTGCAGAGTTCTTAAAACCAATTTAAAATGCTCCAGATGTTCTTCCTTAATTTTACTAAAAACTAGAATATCATCAAGATAAACAATCACAAACTTTCCTGCATATTCCTTCAAGACTTCATTCATCAACCTCATGAACGTGATAGGTGCATTAGTGAGTCCAAAAGGCATCACTAACCACTCATACAACCCACCGTTTGTTTTAAATGCAGTCTTCCATTCATCTCCTTCTCGAATTCTTATTTTATGGTATCCACTCTTCATATCTATTTTAGTAAAATACTTTGATCCACTAAAACAATCCATTAAATCATCCATGCGTGGCAAAGGAAATCTATACCTGATTGTGATCTTGTTTATGGCTCTAGAATCTGTGCACATACGCCATTCACCTCCTTTCTTTGGACTGAGTACTATTGGTACAACACATGGACTAAGACTCTCTCTGATTAGTCCCTTATCCATCAGTTCCTGTGTTTGTCTTCCAACTTCTGCATTCTCTTGAGGAGTTAATCTGTACGCTGCTTTATTCGGCAAACTCACTCATGGTATTAGATCAATATGATTACTAATACTCCGAACAGGTGGTAATGAGTTCGGCAACTCATTTACAACAATGTCAGCAAAATCATCTAACATAATTTTAACTTCTTCAGGAAAATCATCCAAGTTAGTGGAAGCTAAAACTACCTTCGGTCTCCCTATGACAACAAAATGCATTTCTTCACCTTTTCCAATCTCTTGCAACAGCTCCTTTCCGCTCATCAACATAACACTACTTCCAAGCACTCCTTTGTCAGCATCATCCTTAAATGGCAGCAATGTATGTTTAATTCCATCCTTCTCCAGAGTATAAGTGTTTCTCCTCCCATCATGAATAACTTTCTGATCAAACTGCCACGGTCTTCCCAGCAATACATGACATACATCCATTGGCATTAAATCGCATAATATTACATCCTTATACTTACCAATTTGTATTTGAAATTTGCATTGTTCTGTCACAATAATATGATGTCCCTTCTGCAACCACGACACTTTGTAAGGAGTAGGGTGCACTGTCTTCGTTAATCTGAGTTTGTCCACCATCTCTATAGAAACAAGGTTATCAGTGCTTCCACTGCCAATTATTACTTTACAAAACTTACCTTTGGATTTATAGGTAGTTTTGAATAAATTCTTCCTTTGCGCTGGTTCTTTGATATCTTTCTCTGTCTTAAGCAATGTCCTTCTCAACAACAGGGATTCTCCTACTTCAGGGGGTTATTCCTTCTCCATAAGTTGAGGTGTTTCTGGCTTTGTCTCAGCCACATTAGCACTCCTCTGACTTGCTGGTTTATTATGAGGACAGTCCCATGACACATGTCCCTATTCTCCACATGTGTAGCACTGAATATCTCTTCCTCAGCCCCTTCCTCTGGGCGCAAATCTTCCTCTATTAGAATCCCCTCTCTATGGTGGTATGCTACTTGAACTGCTTGCTTCATGTTGATGTTTCTGTCCCCTTGGTTTGGTAGTTCCTCTACCTATTACCGAGCTTCTTCCTCTATTCCTCTGATTCTATTTTCGCAACATCTTCTCCTCTACCTTCAAACTTGTTTGATAGGCATCTTCAATAGTCTTCAAACTTAACAAACTGATCTCGTCTTGTATGTCATATCATAAGCCATTGATATATCTGGCTACCTTCTCCATGTCATCTTCTGCATGTCCTGTTTCGATACTCAATCTATAAAACTCTTCTGTGTACTCCTTAATAGACATCCCTTTTTGCCTTAAATTCTGCAACTGTTTAAAAATATTTAATTGATAATATTTAGGCATAAATTTGGCTTTCATCTTACTTACCATTTTGTCCCATTGCTTGATCTTGCACTTTCCTTTCCTCGTTCTAGATGTCTGTAGTTCATCCCACCAGATAGTTGCATGACCCTTCAATATGGTAATTGCAAATTTCACCTTCTTCTTGTTGTCAGCTTCGTCTTCATAGTCAAAATATTTGTCTAATGGCCTATTCCAATCCATTAGCTCTTCTACATTGAGACTCCCTTCATATGTAGGAATTTCTACCTTTGGTTTTCCTCCTACTTTCGCCAGCGCCTTGACAACTCTGATAGTTTCATTTTCATCCTCTTCTTCTTCCTCAGAAGACTCTTCTTTAGCACTGTCATCCCCTTTATCAGGTGTTCTTCTCTGAGCAGTATTAATTGTTTCCATCCTCGTATGCAGACTTCAAATCTCGTCTAGCAGAACTGCATTTGCTTCCGACCTTCCTCGACTAATGCCAACTCCTCTCCTTGGTAGCATGTTTACTGCAATCAATCTTTAATCTCTCTGTGCTCTGATACCACAAATGACGCAGAAATCAATTGTTTTGAGAAATCTCAACAATCGACCCCGCGTTTATTATTTCCCTTACAGTACAACCTTTTCTTCTCTAATCGGATCTCTATTGTAAAAGCCCAAAACAATGGTATTTCCCCTTTTAAATAGAACCGTTCATGATTTACCATAGATCATAGCACATTTAGATCTAACGGTCCACGTTATGTTGCTATCACAAGTTTCCAATGATCAAGGCCCACTTCCTTTTCAATGAAATGTTGCGATGCGATATGTCGCAATTGCATATCGCACTATCTCTACGGTCGGGGTCCGATAACACACGAAGGCTTTCCTGCGGTGCGAGATTTCGACGATTGCACGTCGCAACTCCTTAAGACCTGTGAACCGACCCTGTGTAACACATATTTGCGATGCGATATATGGGATCCAACGGTTGGCGGGTTTTTGCACCGTTGGTTCGAACGGAAATCAACGATTGGGATTTTAAGTGCTCAACATTGTTAATAATACAAAAGGCTGCGATTCCATTGAACTTTGAGTTTTATATCATAAATCATAAAAACAAAGAAATATTCGATTCTGTCCCGAAGGCAAATAATCAGAAATGAAATGAAAGTTTCCACAACATCATTATATAAACACACACACGACATCAATTATTCATTATAAAAAATGGTTACAGAGTCTTGCCTTTGGCTCGATTACAACAATTAAAAAGATGCCTGTTTCAATATGGAAATCCTCGCTCTATTACTTGACTCTTGCTTCACTCAATTCTCTCTCATCTTTGCCAATCCTTTTGCATTACATTTTTCTTCTTTTTATCAATCCAATCCTGCCTAATAGCTCAATCTCTATTTTCAACCCTTCTAAAAGTAAATCTCTATTTTTAAGCTCTATCACACACCTATGATAACAACTTATCTTTGAATCTAAAATAAGACAATTTCTACTTATTACAATAAATGAAATACAACTCATTTCTTGAGAGATCCAACCCTCTCGGTAAAAACTTACTTTTGACCACTTAGGTCAGTGAAATTCATCTTGTTTAGCCACAACATGTGAACATACTTTCACATTGTTGGCTAAGTCCAAATGCTCCTGCATCAATGCCTATCCCAAATTCCCTCCTCTGTTTTTAAACAAGGGCTATAACATTATGCTGCCATTCTCATATCCACTCATAGCGAACTAAAAAACAATTACATTGACTAAGTTCCCGTACCTTGGGGAAAATGTAGTTGGACAAATGTCAGTTGTGGTAAATAATTTGGCTAAAACAATGATTATTTCATTATGCTCCATTGCACGTGTCATGAAGATGGAAATAAGACCTTCAAAATATGAGCCAATGGGATGATTACAAATTGTTTTTTCTAATAATGTTAATAAATAAATATATATTTTAAAAAGTTAAACATTAGAGAATATATTGGTCAAAACTTAACTAGTGAGTAGTCAAAAGTAAATTGATTGCTAGAGTCCTGCCTTGGTAGGGACTCATAACATAATAATACTTCCGAGAATAATTAATTACTCATGTTACTTATACAATCACTTTTTGGATGCAAAGGAATTGTTATCTTGGTGCTTAAATACTCAATGCATATGTGAGCTCTTTTACTAATATCAACACCTTCAAGAAAGAAATACCAAATTGTTCAATTTGTTCAAGCGAAAAAACATAAAAATGCTTCCATACTTAATAAAATAATCATGCTTGTTTGCATAAGAAAATAACCTAATACTACATCCGAGAACAATTAATTACTCATGTTACTTATACAATCATTTGTTGGGTGCAAAGTAATTGCTATCTTGATGTTTGAAATCTAATGTATTATCCAAAGGATATTCTCTGCAGAAAATGTAAACATGCATAAGTTAGAAAGTACTAGAAAGATTCTTCAACGATAAGTTGTTTCTAGCTCATTCAACGTTATAAACTGAATTTGAATCTCACTTCTAGATAAAATGTTGTCATTATTCTTTTTATGGCGCATTGTATTTGGATGCACAAATGGTACAATGAAAAGATTCTTCAATTAGGAACTTGTTCATGGTGGCATTTGTGCATTGAAATAATATAGACTCTAGCTCAATCGGTGTGAATGAGAAAATTTGGACTACACGACTAACTTGGCTAGACACATAACCACAATCTATATTATGCAAAGTGGAATTTTTAGTATTTCCTACTTAGTATAGCCAAATTAAAGTAAAAAAATTAAATATCTGTTGATGGAAAGATGGATAAACTATAAATGGTACCACCATTTTCGTAGCGCTTTAAATTTTCAACAAATTATATTTGCCAAAGTAAAAAGTTGGAAAAAAATAAGTTGGAAATCTTCATTTCTGCAATAGAAACATTGTGGTAATCATTAGGTAGCAGGTGATTTGATGTACCAAATAAGGTGCTAGTCCCCAATGGAAAAGGTAAACATTGCAGCTATAGTAAATATTAGAAATAAATGTGTAACAACCCTTGTGAAAATTCCATGTAATAAAAGTTAAAAATAATAACCACAATTGATGGGACACTTATTCCAAGCTGAGTGTTGGACAAGACATCCTAGGGGGTGTTCATTTGGTTGTTTATGGCTAAGGAAATTGGAAAAGGCAATGGCTAAGGCTTTGGAAAGGTAAAATGACATTTTTGGCACATTTATTTATGAAAATAATGGAAATTAGGAGAAAAGGGGGTGAAAGGTCAGAGGTTGCATGTGAGGAGGAAATTGAAGGAAAATAATGGAAAATGAAAAAAATAGAGGCCTCATTCATAAAAATGCTGATGAGGATCAATTGTTAACATCTTTTCAGTTGAGTTTTGGAGCTCTCTCATTATTCTCTCTCTCTCTCTCACTCCTGGACACTTATAGTTTTCTTGGAGCACTTTGGAATTGGAGCAAGAAAGGAAGAAAAGGAAAGAGCAAGCAAAGATCAAACAGGGAAAGGCATGATCAAGCAACTACAACATACTTCATTGCAGGTATCAACTTGCATGTGTATCTTCCTTGCTAGATTTGGCATGCATGGGATTGCATGTGGTTATTTTCTATCATGGCATGGGTTTTTCCAAGTGTGACAGTGTTCTTCAGCCTAACCTTTCCATTTCCGGATAGCTTTGATGAGATGGGTTCTCATATTCAGTTTATGTGGGATGGCCAAATGGATTCGAAGCTGAGTGGGGTGGATCTCCAAAATGACAAACACATGGCCCAGTGGTTCCTAAACCAGACTATGGATCACGCTAAAGCCACTGGATTAGTAAGCCCTGAACCAAATTGTGGTTTGTGGTAAAGGTAGGATTGTGTGCCTCGGTGGGCCTAGGAATCCTTACCGGTGAATGGCAGGATATATAGTAAATCCAAGAGGTCGATCCCTCTCTGTTGGGCCTAGTAGTCCCAGGATGGGATATATGGTAAAGCCTGAAGAGTGTGTCTTGGTGTAGGGCCTAGTGATCCCTGGATCAGACTATGGATTATGGTAAATCCTGATAAACTAGGAGGCACTCAAATTCCTCACAGTGTAGGCGGAGAACTCCGGTGGAATCCATGATTATTTGGTGTTTTTGGTGTGTTCTATGAGTCGCACATTCATGCTTGGAATATGGCACGGGGGTGACTGGCTAAAGAGAGACTTGGCTTAGCCAATCTATGGTCAGGTGGAACGTGGTAGTCCCATCTTCGATTGTCATATTGCATCATTAATGAAAGGTTAATTCTCCTTGTATTTTTAAGAGCATTTTGATGGATTATATGTGGTCTATATGGTTGTACTTTCATGAACATTTCTATTGTTATTATGTTAGTTATATTTGTGTTTTATGACAACATCTATGTATAACTCCCAACATGTTTTTACTTGTAAATGAATGGATAATGTATATATGGCATAATAAATGATAATGCAACAAATGACATGAGGGAACAATGTTCATAGTGATTCTCAGATAAGTATGAGATCCCTATGCTTAATTTTGTTGTTTATATCTGTAGGTTACATGTTGATGAGGTGTTTGACGAAATGTCTATCAAGGCTACTAGGGGTCTGATTAAGGTCTTGTTTAACTTATTACTTTTGAATATTTGTTTCCCTGTTCTTTGATTGATCTTAAGCTATCATTCCATTATAGGTAGTGACTTGGGATCCAGGCCTGAAAAAGTGGCTCAAATCCCGGGGTCGCTGGCATAGCACTAACAAATTTAGTATCTAGTCGTTGGAAGGCAAGCCTGTGAGATCGAATTTTGTTTTCTGGATGCTCTCTTGCCTATAGCATGGGAGTGACTGAGGCTTAAGATGTCCAGAACATTAGTGGGACCTAGGGATAGGATGTCTGAGTGGCTGACATGTCTCCTAAGGGTTCTATTGTTGATGTGGATAGGTTGGTTGATGTGTTCCATCGATTCCACTTCCTTAAGTTCACATAGGAGGTCGAATCCAATCATACTAGCATCTTGTTGCATGTTTACCCCGGTTGGCTGGTTACTTGGGTAGATGTGTGAGGAGGGTGTTATAGAGTGGTATCAATGCTTGGTTCACCCCTTAGACTAGATGGCCGGTGTGTGTTGGTCATGCATGCATGTCAGTTGCATGTGTGTCTCTTACACATGCATTTCATGTGCTTGTAACATTTGCTTGATGATTGATTATGGTTGAAGTAAGGTTGTCATGGAGAATTTGATGTTGAATTTGTGGAATGCATTGTCATGAGTATATTACTGGTTACATATTGTTACATATTGTTACATGTCACTTACATGTTGATTTTATGTCGCCTACTTACACCCTTATATGTTAGGATACATTATTGTAATTTGTAGGTTTGATTACATGTATCCATCTTGTAGGTTGATTACAATAATTGATCGCTTATGCTCGACTACATGCATTTATGTAGTTGATTTGGCATTACTTATGCATGTTAATGGTTGCATGTGGCAGTGTGTACAATGGAGTAATGGTTGTTGTCATGCACGAGGCCATAACATGTATTGTTGATATGGCCTTGCATTGATGAATGGACCCTAGCTAGAATGATGTTTATGCGTTAATGCACTTGTTATATGTCTATATGCTATTATGATTATGTTATACATGTATCATGCTGATTTTTTGATCTTGCAGATGAGGTAACCTCCCCAAATTATACTAAGGTACATTGATTTATTGTGATTTGGTTTATCTTACATATTATGCATTGCAGGAAAGAGATCCAATGGCTAGCAAGGTGGTAGACTAAATAGAATCTTCGTATGCATTAGATGAGCAACGCGGTGTGGGGCACTCTTTTGATTTGGCAAATTCACTAAGAAGATTGAAGGAAGAGATAAGGAGTTTTAAGGTAGATAATGACTGGATCATACAGGCACAAGAGAAACAAGCAGAGGTTACTGCAATACTTCTTCAAAGTTTGTCATAATTGCTGCGACAAGGGCCACTTTAGATTAGCAGTGTTCTCGAAGATTGATTTGAGATCCGGATACCATCAGGTACGCATCAAAGAGGAGGACATTTAAAAGACCACATTCAGGATCAGGTATGGGCATTATGAGTTTGTTGTAATTCCATTTGGATTAAATAATGCTCTAGCTACATTTATTTGCTTGATGAATAGTGTGTTGCATCCATATTTGGATAAGTTTGTTATTGTGTTCATTGATGATGTATTGGTATATTTTAAAAATGAGGAAGAGCATGTCGAGCATTTAGCATTAGTGTTAAGTTCATTAAGAGAGCATCAGTTGTATGCTAAGCTCAGCAAGTGCAGTTTCTTTCAGACTTAGGTACACTACTTGGGGCATGTTGTCTCCAAGGAGGGCATTGCAGTAGATCTAGAAAAGATAAGAGCCATCATGGAATGGGTAGCTCCTAAGATTGTGGATGAAGTGAAATCTTTCATGGGTTTGGTAGGCTATTATTGGAGTTTCATCGGGAACTTATTGCATATTACTTATCCTATTACATCATTACAGAGGAAAGGTAATAAGTTCGAATGGACAGAGGAGTGTGAGGCTAGCTTTGAGCAACTTAAGTAGTTGTTGACACATGCACCAATGCTACAAATTTCAGATCTAGACAAAGAGTTTCTAGTATGTCTATATGCTTGCAAGAGAGGACCTGATGGAGTCTTTATGCATGATGGATAGGTGGTATACTATGAGTCGCGAAAAATGAATGAGCATGAGAAGAACTTCCCGACGCATGATCCTGAGTTAGCAACAATTATACATGATTGAAGATGTTGAGACACTATATTCTTGGCAGGAGGTTTGTACTATGATTGATCATATTGGGTTGAGATATTTATTTTACCAACCTAATCTGAACTCCAGGCAGGCTAGATGGTTGGCCACAATCAGTGAGTTTGATTTCGAGACCAGGTACATCAAAGGTAAAGAGAACAAGGTGGCGGATGCTCTTATAAGACAGATACAGGTAAACCACTTAACAACTATGAGCTCCTATGGGACAGGCTTACAGGATAGGATCTTGCAGGCAGGTCAACAAGATGTTAGGTATATGGAGATTGTGCATAGGTTGTAGCAGGGTGCTGGTACAGGTACATGTACAAGTGCAGGTACATGTACATGTAGTGGTATAGGTATAGGTGGTAGTACAGGTACACGCACAGGTACACACATAGGTACAGGTGCAGGTGCACAGGGTATGGATTATTGTCTTACAGTGGAAGGATTGGTCAGATTCAGAGATAGGATATATATTCCAAATAGTAGCGAGCTCAAGAAGGTGATCTTGAGAGAATTTCATGCGAAACCTTATTCAGGTCACCCAGGTTATCAGAAGATATTGACTGTAGTGAAGAAATTTTATTATTGGCCAAATCTTAAGAGGGATGTAGCAGAGTTTGTGGCTAGGTGTTTGATTTTCAACAAGTGAAGGTAGAGTGAAAACATCCAGGTGGATTGCTACAGTTGATTGCAATTCTAGAGTGGAAATGGGAGTTCATTTCTATGGAGTTCATCATAGGGTTGCCGAAGATAGTGATACATCATGATTCCATCATGGTTGTTGTGGATAGGTTGACAAAAGTTGTGCACTTCATTCCAGTGAAGTCTACATTCTTAGCTAGCGATCTAGCACAGGTATTCATTAGAGATGTGGTTAGGTTGCATGGTTTTCCAAAGAATATTGTGTCAGACAGGGTTGCAAAGTTCACTTCCATGTTTTTGAAGGAGTTATTTGCAAGTTTTGGCAAAGAGTTGGCCTTTAGTACAACTTATCATCCACAGACAGATGATAGATAGAGAGGGTTAGCAAGATATTGGAGGACATGTTGAGGATGTATGTGATGCATTAGCAGTGGAAGTGGGAAGAGATCTCAACTTGGTAGAGTTCATATACAACAGTGGTTATCAGGAGTCATTGAGGATGATTCCTTTTGAGACATTGTATGGGCGGAGTTGTAACAATCCTATCAGTTGGGGTGACCCGGTTAATAGGGTACTTATTGGACCAGATATTTTGGTAGAGATGGAACAGGAAATACAGGTGATCGAGAAAAAATTAAAGGTAGCACATGATAGGTAGAAGAGTTATGCACAAGATAGGAAGATTTTATGCGTTGATGCACTTACTTGTTATATGTCTATATGATGTTATGATTATGTTATACACGTATCACGCTGATTTGTTGATCTTGCAGATGAGGTAACCTCTTGTTCAAGCCCCGAAAATCGGGTCGACAACAAGGGGGATACCCACCCGGTCCGGACCTTGGTTGGCAGCTCCTTATCCGTTTGGTATAGCGTGTCCGACTGGGGATAATGGGACCAGTTTCCCAATCTAAGGGATGTGTGTGTGTGTAGAGTTGGATAATGCTGATCTAGGAGTATTTAAAGCTAATTTAATTCAAACTTCTAAACTAAATCTATGCTATTGTAATCTAATGAGAAACAACACATCTAATCTACGCTAACCCGGGGTGTATTTCTTCTATTATGCGATCTAAAGAGATTTTGAACAATAACTCGTAATAAAGATCATTAAGCTATCATAAGAATAGAAATCAATTAAGATAAACCATTCTGCATAAAAGTTAAGAAAAACAGTTGTGAATAGCATATCGCATAATAAGTTATTCATATATCAAACACAAATAAATGACTCCACCGTACAGAAGTGCCAAATGGTAACCCACACATTCATGCATTAACATATAAACAACTAAAAAGTGCATATCACTTTAAGAATATAAGCAGAAATTGGTCAAGAGATAAAAGTACCATTTATGACTGGTTCCACTCATAAGCTTCAAGCAATAACGATTTATCTCTACTTGTTCTAACATCTACTAAGAGTACAAAAGTGCAACATCAGTAGCAGACATTAAATGCAAACATTGATAAATCTCGATCCATCCATTCATCAAAAACCCCCTCCGAGGGTGCAAAAGTGCATGTTCTGAGGACAAGTTTTTTGACAAATTTCTGGACCCTTCTCCAAATGCCTGAGAAGGGTTTAAATACTGCTAACTAATTAATCTTAATTACATAAATTTAGGACACAGTTTCAAATGACCGCCCTTCTACTAAAGCAAATTTATTTCTAAAAATTGAATCTAATTTCTAACCGTTTATGTATTTTCTCCTCAATGCTGTAAGCAATGCAACATTCACCTGGGAAGAGTCGGCTGGTTGTCTTCTCCTTTCGTTTGAGCTACGAAAATAGAAATAACAAGAGCTGGCACTGCTTTCTGACAAACTAGAAGATATTTTCGAAAATCTTCCTCTGGCTTGGTGTATTCACTGTGTGTATACTTGGTAATAACCCAAATTTCTCTCAAACTGATTGTGCTGTTGTTATTTCGGTTTCCAGCCTTGCGAATGACTGAATAAGTTAAGGACTTTGCTCTCTGAACAATTTTCTGTATTGAAAACTGCTTCCGTTCTTTTTTCTAGGATTTTCTGGTGCGTTTTCCCTCTTTAGCGTTTTTCTTTTTTCTTTACCCAGTCTAAGCTTCAGGATCTTTTGTAAACATGCTGCTTTTGTGCGCCTTTGACTCTGAGTCTTGGATACTCTATTGCCATCAATATCTGTTGAGTGATACTCTGGAATCCGCGGTCCTGCTGCATGCGACATCCGTTTGCGAAGACATCTCTTCTCTGTTCTCCGAGTATTGACGCTTTCCCCTTTTCCTTAGATGTTTCCTGCACATTGCTTTATGTTAGTTGCTGTCTTACAGTTTACGCAAAGGAAAAGAGTAATGACGAAAAGATTGACATGAAAGCTTCAAGCTCTAATGAATGCATAATCATGACACTCATAATGAATTGACTCTTCGAAAAACACAACACAATCCTTCTTGGATACTTTGGCATACAATCATTAATTTCTTTTAAGGCGCGCGCCCAATTTTGGTCTACAGACAGCTTTCCTTGAACACTATGTCGAGGAAATTTTGCGATGAGTGATTTCTGCGACTCGCATCGCAGTATCAAGGATTGCATCGTCAATATGTGTCATCGCAGGAATTGATGATCGCATTCATCGCAGATCGCAATATCGCAGATCGCAAATCACAGATCGCAATATCGCAGATTGCAAATCGCAGATCGCAATATCGCAGATCGCAATATCGCAGATCACACTTAATCATCCAGTCATTGTGTGCTGCTTATGCGATGTTGCAATATGCGACGTCGCATATCGGCCGTCGGCGATTCCTTAAGTTTTTCATTTAAGAGTGCTTCACAATATAAGTGATGCGATGAATTTCGCGTCGCTTCTTCGCAGCTTATTATGCGCATAGGAAAACATATCACTCTCTTCTCGCGATGCGATACAGCTTTAGGGAGTTAAAATACAAAAATTTTGATAAAATGTTTTTTTTGGATTTTTTGTTAAGGGTCCCCATTTGCTTGGTGTTATTGCTAATACCAATCAAAGAGGGGGGTTGTTGGTGACCACAACAATGGCGATTCATTGTGAAGAACCAATTATCTCTGCTTTTCTATTGAATTTTAACTTCCGAAGCAGAGAAAATTTTCATATGTCTAAATTTTGTTATGGACAGATAGAGTACATTATACCTTATCCTATCAATGATACTTCGTCTCAACCTTTTTATATTCCAATTGTTTGTTTCCTCAGGCTTAGTTCTTGTATTCGCGCCAGACATTACTTGGTATTTTAAAGATAAAATAAGGTCTTCTATGCGTGCTGGCTTTTAAAATATGCTCATTTGTCATAGGTAGAGCCTCTGTTGCCCACAAGCGTCCATAGCCTCGACAGGGTTACCTGTTACCCAACAATGATCCTTTATTCTGCTTGAGGTTATTTACAACTTTTCAGAGGAAAACCCTTTTTTGACACTTTTTCCTTTTTTATTCTCTAAAGAAAAATGTCTTGGTTTGGTGGCCAAATTATGACACAGTCATTCACTTGATTTACACTTTTGCTGAACAAGCTGGCTCGTGATGAGACCCCTTGTCTTTTGATTGCAACAATCTTGAGTCATTGCCCTGTTTTGGTAGACAGTATTGGCAAAGTCAACAAGTTATAATATCTGTGATCATGATAAGCCGGCTCGTGATGAGACCTCTTATTCTTTGAGATACAGTGTTTTCTCGGATTGTTCCTCTGAATGCTGCGATTTCCTTTAGCAGGGAGGAAGTCATTGTTTTTCCTTAAGAAAGCTCTGGACGACAATAATAGAGTTTGAAAACAGTAGCTTTACAGAGAATATTTATTTTATTATTGATACCTTTCATTGTGCTGATATAAAACAATTTCTTACCAAAGGTTGCTTTCATCAAATTTTTGAAGTTGAAACTAGTATCATGTCTAGGCTAAAGTTAACTCTACCTGTCAATAATAAAGATCAGATTTTTTGAAAATTTTTGCTACTTGTACAAGCAAAAAGCTCAAAATCTAATAGAGAATTGGTGTCTTTTTCATGAACCATTTTAGTGACCATCTACAACTGGTTTTATTTATAAGAAAGAGAAAAACAAATAGAAACTAAAACTATCCTACAAAAATAGAAGAGTGATCTCCTATGGAAAATATATTTTAAGAATTTGTCCATTAACAGGCAAAGAATCTCTTCTACCTGCTAAATCCTGCAACACAAACGTCGATGGGCCTATGACTTCTACAATCTGAAAAGGACCAAGCCACAGTTTTTGAAATTTTGTATGTTTGCCCTTTTCTTCATGAGCCTTATCCCATTTCAAAACTAAATCTCCCATCTGAAAATTCTTTCTGGTCATTATGCTTGAGTCAAAAGAGGATTTTATCAGCGCTTGGTGATGAGCATGGGTTTTCTTAGCTTGTTCTCATCGTTCTTCTAATTTAATTATTTCCATTTGTCTTAGTTGTATGGAGGAGGTAGATACCTCATCGATGTGTTGTACTAAAGACAAAGAGGGGATGACTAAGTGAGTTGGAAGAACCACTTCTTTCCCATAAACTAAATTAAAGGGAGAAGTGCCGATTGAAGCTTTCTTCGTTATTCTATCTGCCCATAAAGCATTTACCAATGCTTTGTGCCAATTCTTTTGGTTTTGGTTGACTGTTCTTTTAATAATCCTGATTGGGTTTTTGTTTGTTGATTCAGCCAATCCATTACCTTGCGGATAGTAGTTGGCCAAATATTTTAGTTTGAACCCTCTTTTAAGTGCAAACTCAGTCATTGTATTTCCAGAAAAGTATGAAGCATTATCAAACATTAAGGCCGTTGGCAATCCAAACCTAGTGATTATAAATTGATCTATGAATTCAATAATGTTTTCAGAATTAGCTGTCTTGAGAGGAACTGCTTCTACCCATTTAGTAAAATAATCTGTTTCCGTGAGGATGTACCTATGCTGCTTAGAAGAGTGAGGAATGATCTCACCTATTGTGTCCAAGCCCCACTGACTGAATGGTTGCTCGATGTTAACCGACTGTAGTGGCATGGACGGTTTCTTTTGTTTCCCTGCAGCAGTCTGGCAGACTTGGAATTTCCTCACATAACTATGTGAGTCTTTGAACAACATGGGCCAATAATATCCTGCACGTAAGATTTTATGTGCAGTAGCATCTCCAGCATAGTGTCCGCCTGTTGGTCCATTGTGGAGTTCCTGCAAAACCTTTTCGGCTTTAGTTTTCTCAAGACACCTAAGAAGCACAGAATCGTAATTCCTTTTAAACAGAACATCATTTATGAGCTGGTATTGTTTAGCTTTCAATCTCAGAGCTCTTTTCTTGGTGTGATCCAGGTGTGATGGAGCATACCTGTTCTTAAGATAATAAATGGTGTCAGCATATAATGATTCTGCATCGTTTAGGCTTACCTCATACGTATGTACCTCTTCAGATGAATTCTCAGGAATTTGCGATGCTCCAGCCAACATTTTGCAGAAGCCTTGACCTCTTACAATGTTTGCTGGTTTGCTCTCAAGATCGTATTCTTATAAAGCGGTGATCCAATTTTCTCTTTTCTCGCCCACATCCTTCTGTATTAGAAGGTTTCTTACCGCTGGAAACGATACTATGACCTTAGTATGGGCTTTAAGTAAGAAAGGTCTGAAATATTTGATCGCTTTGAAAACAACATATGCCTGTTTCTCCACGTCTGAATAGTTGAGTTCAACACCTTGTAAATTCGAGCTAAAAAATGCGATTGGAGCTTCCGCTTTCTCTTGATTTGCTTGAGTTAGAATCGCGGCATAAGATTTCTCTGAGGCAAATGTGTATAAGATAAAAGATTTTGAAAAATTCGGGGTCGCTAAAGATGGAGCGTTAATGATAGCTTGTTTGATCAAGTTGAATGCTTCATGCTCATCTTGACCCCATTTAAAATTTGAATTCTTTTTAATCATATTTTGCAAAGGAGAAACAATACGTGAGAAATTTGGGACAAATATCTTCACAAAATTGATTTGACCAAGGAAATATTGCATGGCTTTTTTGTTATGAGGCATGGATATTTCAGAAATTTCTTTGATTCTGTCAGGTTCAATGTGAATACCAGATTTTGACACTATGAATCCTAGAAGTTTTCCTTCACTTAATGCGAAAAAAGATTTCTTTGGGTTAAGTGAAATCCCATACCTTAAACATCGTTGAAAGATTTGTTTCAAGTCTTTGAGATGGTCGCTTCGCTTCTTGGAGTACACTGTTATATCATCCAGGTAAATCACTACAGATTTGTTGACTAAACCTTTGAATGCGATGTCCATGGCTCTCTGAAATGTAGCGCCGGCATTGATCAAACCAAATGGCATCTTCCGATATGCGTATGTGCCCCATTTAGTTCGGAATGTGGTTTTTAACTGATCATCAGGATGTACTAGCACTTGATTGTATCCTGAAAATCCATCCAAAAAATACATTAATTCTGAGCCTGCTACTACCTGTAATATCTGCTCCATAGGTGGGAGGGGAAAATTGTCTTTTTGACAGGCTTTGTTGAGATTCCAGAAATCGATACAAATTCTAATATCTCCGTTTTTCTTTCTAATGCGTACCATATTGGAGACCCATTTGGAATGTCTGATGGGGAAAATTATTCTGGCTCTCAATAACTTATTTAGCTCAGTTTTTATCTGATTTTCTAAATTGGGGTGGATTTTTCTGAGTTTCTGTTGGACAGGTTTTTCATTGTCAATCATAGGGATAGTATGTTGAATGATAGAAGTGTCGTATGTCTTCAGCTCATCGTAATTCTAGGAAAAAACATTTTTGTATTGTCTCAAAAGACGGATATACTCTAATTTTTCTTCAGGGGCTAGGCCATGGCCTAGATTAACGTTTTGTGGTTTCTCATCGGTTCCTAGGTTTACTAATTCGTAGTTCAGAGTCGAACTGTAGAGATTAGAATTGGTAGACCTTTTAAACCGACTTTTCAAATCATATAAGTCTTCTAACTTAACCACCGATTTAGGTATAGCATTATCAGTGCTATTTTGTTGTATTTGGTGATCATGATGGTCTTCGTCAATTATTTGATTTGAGTAGGATCCTTCAGAAGTGAGGAAATTTACAATGTCAGGATCGTCATTGAATACTGTCCAGTTTGTAATGTTGTCAGGGATGGACGGTCTAAAGATTAATTCTATTGAGAATCTATCTGGACTAAAATCTTCGGAGGGAATAATTCTAGAGGCTATGTTAGCTAACAGGTTTGCGCTCGCATTTTGGAGTCTTGGGATTGACGAAATATTGAATGCTATGAAATGTGCAGTCAGATCTTGTACTAAAGATTGATAGTGCTTCAAATGACCTGATAGGCAATGTATGGTGTTACGTACCTGTTTGACGACAATCTCAGAGTCTCCGAAGACTTGAAGGTACTTAACGTTCAACCTGATTGCATTGTATAGGCCTTGCACCAAGGCCTCGTATTCCGCTGTATTGTTTGTGCAATCGAATTCAAGTCTGCACATAAGCATGGTCTTATTTCCGTCTGGGCTAATCAGAACGCATCTTGCTCCTGCTCCCTCGTTAGATTTAGAGCCATCAAAATATAATTTCCAAAACAAAGATGTATTTACAGGGTTATCTAAAAAATTAACACACTTTGAATTATCAGTTTGGGAAAATTTTTCGACTTGGGACAAAACTGAATTTTCTAAGTAAGGTGAGGTATGAGCATTGAAATTTCCGAGGAAAGAATCTACCGAGTAATTGCCTATGATACTGCTGTTGTATGCTATTGCTTCATTTTCTCCCTCCAGTTCCGTTACTATGTACTTCTGGTGTAACTCTTGTTCAACCTTTATTTGGTTCGGTTTACCGTTGTAGGGTAACCACATGTGCGACCAATCGGTTGAGAAGTATCCATGGAGCTTTTCGGACCAATCCCTGCTAAGAATTAAGCCATAGAATTCAGGGATATCAGCTACTAGAATGTCAATAACCTGACATACCTTCGGGTTAGACGACAATCTTATGGTCACTTGATTAAGTTCACCAATCACTTCGACTTGAGATCGATCAAGCTAAACTATGCGCACTGCGGATTTTTGCGGTTGAACATTCAACTTGGCACATATTGATCTGGGTAAAATATTCGTTGAAGTACCAGAATCTACCAAACAATTGTGCACGTTTTTGTTGAAAATTTCATAAGTGAGAAGAAAAGGGGGAGTGTGAGACCTTGATCTTCCTCCAATCAAGGCGATGTCATTTGGGTCAACCTTATTGATCGTGTTGGTTGGAGGTCTTCCCATGTTGTGGGAAGCTACAGCTGTAGGCAAAGATGTAGTAGGCACGGCATGTAATTCCTTCATCATTATCTTCTGTTGATATTTCAATTTGCTCAACTCATAAAGAGTGATATTAGCCCTAGTCTTTTTCATGTCATCAATAATGTTGTACTCCATTTCATCCGACACAATTAGTGTTCTTGATGGAGGTGTTTGATCTGATTGGACTGGGCTAGATTGAGTCGCTTTAGCGGTCGTTTTCTTTGTTGCGACTTTATCTTTTGCTGCAGGGCTTGCGCCCTTCTGCTTAGGGGTAGTTTGGGGAGGATCAAGTTGATTTTTGCTTCGTGTGCTAACCGGAAATACTTCTTGATCTTCTTCTTGCGGGAGGATGAAATCCCACATTCCTTGTAGTTCCACAACTTCTTCGTCATCGGTCTGCCCTTCAGTGGTATTCTCTTCTTCTTCCTCTTCTTAGGATTCGATGTTTGAGATAGCGTTGGGTGGTTTCACATCCATTGAAGGATTTCTTTTAAAGGCTCTGTAGGGCTTTTTTGAATAAGTTTCTGCTACTTGTTTTTTTATGTCAATCATCTCATTGGACATGGTTTTTAACACTTTTTGTAATCCTTCCAAATCTAAAGGGTCTTCTGTTTGTTTCTTCTTGGGGTCTTCCTTGAAGGAGACTTTCTTAGATTTGCGTTCCTCTATCGCAGATCTTTTTTCCAGGGCTACTATGTGTTTCTCTACTGCTATCACCTCTGTCAAGTTTTCAACTAAGGTTGTCTTATTTGCCCTATCCACGAAGATTGCCAAGTTTGATGGTAAGGCCGTAAAATACCATTCACATCTCACTTCTTCGCTGGGTTGGGAAGCAGCGGGAATTTTGGTGAGGATTTTAATGAACCGTAAATTGAAATCTTTGATGGGTTCTCTAGCCTCGACTTTAAGATTGGATAGGTCATTGATTAACGTCGCCGTTGATCTGTCATCACCAAACTTGGTAAGGAATTGACTTTGAAAAATGCCCCAACTTGTGATAGACCCGGAAGGTAATGAAAAGTACCATGACTCGGCTGTTCCTTGCATTGTATAGGGAAAAAGCCGGACGACAGCATCCTCGTTGGTAACTCCGTTGAGATTAACAGAAAGCATGAAATTATTAATATTCTCTTCAGCTAGCATGCCTGCTTCTGGATTGAACTTGGGTAGCCATTTCTCAGGATGGGCCGGTATTTGGCTTAGGGGTGGAGGCATTAAAACTTCCCCAGGACTGTTCCATGGAGACTGGGCCATCGTTGAGCTGCTAGTAAATGAAAGTGCAGAGGATGATCCCTGATGCTGGGAAGATGAAGATATTATGATCTTTGATTATTGAAGAGGAGGGGTTGTGGAATATGGATGAGTGGTTTGGAATGAAGATGTGGGTGGCTGACTTCGCGGTGAGGGAGTTGAAATGGACGACGTAGATGAAAGAGTCTCACTGTCAGACTCTTGTGGTGTTTTCCTTGCTCTTTTCCTGGTGGGGAGAGGGAATTTAGTTGGCTGGATGCCAAATTTTTCACTCTTTAATATGGTCAAGGGATGAGCAGGATTTTACTGCGAAGTCACGCTGCTTTGAGATTTATCAGGCCTCTGAGTAAAAATAGAAAATCCCTGGAGTTTGTGAATCAGAGTTTGAACTTCAGGGGGTTCAATGGTAAATTGGTATGAAATATTAGGGTATGTAGTAGCGGTTGATACTCGAGCGACTTCTGACTCTGGATTTAAACGTACTGGGGAAGTCGGGGGAGTTGATGAGGGCGATTTACTCTCAGAATGGTATTTAGATTTTGATTTAGGTGCCATTCATAGTTCGGGCCCTCCTTCTAGCGCCAAATATGTTTAAGCCCCGAAAATCGGGTCGACAACAAGGGGGATACCCACCCGGTCCGGACCTTGGTTGGCACCTCCTTATCCGTTTGGTATAGTGGGTCCAACTAGGGATAATGGGACCAGTTTCCCAATCTAAGGGGTGTGTGTGTGTGTGTAGAGTTGGATAATGCTGATCTAGGAGTATTTAAAGCTAATTTAATTCAAACTTCTAAACTAACTCTATGCTATTGTAATCTAATGAGAAACAACACATCTAATCTACGCTAACCCGGGGTGTATTTCTTCTATTATGCGACCTAAAGAGATTTCGAACAATAAATGGTAATAAAGATCATTAAGCTATCATAAGAATAGAAATCAATTAAGATAAACCATTCTGCATAAAAAGTTAAGCAAAACAGTTGTGAACAACATATCGCATAATAAGTTATTCATATATCAAACACAAATAAATGACTCCACCGTATAGAAGTGCCAAATGGTAACCCACACATTCATGCATTAACATATAAAAAACTGAAAACTGCATATCATTTTAAGAATATAAGCAGAAATTGGTCAAGAGATAAAAGTACCATTTATGATTGGTTCCACTCATAAGCTTCAAGCAATAACGATTTATCTCTACTTGTTCTAACATCTACTAAGAGTACAAAAGTGCAACATCAATAGCAGACATTAAATGCAAACATTGATAAATCTCGATCCATCCATTCATCAAAAACCCCCTCCGAGGGTGCAAAAGTGCATGTTCTGAGGACAAGTTTTTTGACAAATTTCCGAACCCTTCTCCAAATGCCTGAGAAGGGTTTAAATATTGCTAACTAATTAATCTTAATTACATAAATTTAGGACACGGTTTCAAATGGCCGCCCTTCTACTAAAGCAAATTTATTTCTAAAAATTGAATCTAATTTCTAACCGTTTCTGTATTTGCTCCTCAGTGCTGTAAGCAATGCAAAATTCGCCTGGGAAGAGTTGGCTGGTTGTCTTCTCCTTTCGTTTGAGCTGCGAAAATAGAAATAACAAGAGCTGGCACCGCTTTCTGACAAACTAGAAGATATTTTCGAAAATATTCCTCTGGCTTGGTGTATTCACTGTGTGTATACTTGGTAATAACCCAAATTTCTCTCAAAATGATTGTGCTGTTGCTATTTCGGTTTCCGGCCTTGCGAATGACTGAATAAGTTAGGGACTTTGCTCTCTGAAAAATTTTCTGTATTGAAAACTGCTTCCGTTCTTTGTTCCAAGCTTTTTTGGTGCGTTTTCCCTCTTTAGCGTTTTTCTTTTTTCTTTACCTAGTTTAAGCTTCAGGATCTTTTGTAAACATGCTGCTTTTGTGCGCCTTTGACTCTGAGTCTTGGATAGTCTATTGCCATCAGTATCTGTTGAGTGATACTCTGGAATCCGTGGTCCTGCTGCATGCAGCATCCGTTTGCGAAGGCATCTCTTCTCTGTTCTCCGAGTATTGACGCTTTCCCCTTTTCCTTAGATGTTTCCTGCACATTGCTTTATGTTAGTTGTTGCCTTACAATTTACGCAAAGGAAAAGAGTAATGACGAAAATATTGACATGAAAGCTTCAAGCTCTAATGAACGCATAATCATGACACTCATAATGAACTGACTCTTCGAAAAACACAACACAATCCTTCTTGGATACTTTGGCGTACAATCATTAATTTCTTTTAAGGCGCGCGCCCAATTTTGGTCTACAGACAACTTTCCTTGAACACTGTGTCGAGGAAATTTTGCGATGAGTGATTTCTGCGACTCACATCGCAGTATCGATTATTGCGTCGTCAAGATGTGTCATCGCAGGAATTGATGATCGCATTCATCGCAGATCGCAATATCGCAGATCGCAAATCGCAGATCGCAATATCGCAGATCGCAATATCGTAGATCGCACTTAATCATCCAGTCATTGTGTGCTGCTTATGCAATGTTGCGATATGTGACGTCGCATATCGGCCATCGGCGATTCCTTAAGTTTTTCATTTAAGAGCGCTTCACAATATAAGTGATGCGATGAATTTCGCGTCGCTTCTTCGCAGCTTATTATGCGCATAGGAAAACGTCTCACTCTCTTCTAGAGATGCGATACAACTTTAGGGAGTTAAAATACAAAAATTTTGATAAAATGTTTTTTTTGGATTTTTTGTTAAGGGTCCCCATTTGCTTGGTGTTATTGCTAATACCAATCAAAGAGGGGGGTTGTTGGTGACCACAACACCTCTCCAAATTATACTAAGGTACGTTGATTTATTGTGATTTGGTTTATCTGATATATTATACATTGTAGGAAAGATATCAAATAGCTAGCAAGGTGGTCAACTATATAGAATCTCCCCATGCATCAAATGAGAAACTTGGTGTGGGTTACTCTTCTGATTTAGAAGATACACTAAGAATATTGAAGGAAGAGATAAGGAGTTGTAAGGTAGATAATGACCGTATCATATAGGCACAAGAGAAACAAGTAGAGGTTAATGCAATACTTCTCCAGAGTTTTCAAAATTGTAGTGACAAGGGCCACTTCAGATCAACCATGGTGTGGTGAAGTAAAATTCTAAGTGTAGACACAAACAATTCCTCGAGCCCGATAGTGGGTCTAGCCATAAACAAGACATTATATGGAATATTTACTTAGGTTAGAACAAATTAAGAGGTCCTACCTCTTAGTACGCTTATCTCGTTTGGTGATGACCTTTCTTGCTCGCACTTGTTTCCTTCTTTGAACACCTGAAACAAGTAAACAACAACAAACAACAACCGTGATAATAGACAAATTTTAATTCGATCTACTTAACAAGTCAAGAAGCATTAAGCCATAAACATGTGAGATGACACATAATGTTGGAAATCAATCGATAGTTGCATATATATTAAATCAATAAGATATTACAACCGTTGTCTTGACATTGTTGTTATCCTCCAACAAATCCGGGTTCCCACACACTTCCGTTAGCATTCCATGATGGCCTCAACAATGATAGTTTTAAGGCTCTTCCCTTTAGTCTTCAAATTAAACCAGATTCACACTTCTCCCTCACACACAACTAGAGAGCTACAACTATGAATAACTTGTTGAATACTCCAAACTTTATTAGCACTAGCACACCAACATTAACACTAGCTTGTGCTTGGGAAAAAGGGAGGTTTATATAACATGAATGGATGGGAGATGTTTCCTCTTCTCACAGGAGAAGGTCTTATCTCTTGAGGTAGTTCCATCCTAATAGGGGAAAGGAGCCCAAACTAACATCCTCGACTCCATCTGGCCCAACCATTTACCAAACTTCCGTTACGAAGCTTCTAGAGCTGGAAGCTTCGGCTCCTTATTTAAAAAACTTTCCAAAAGAGGATTGGCGCGACTGGAACAAGGCTCAGTCACTCTGGTCGGCGCTAGGGACAGTTTTAATCCCTACATATTGGCGCGAGGAGGACACTGGTCATTAGCGCTGGTCTTGTAAACTGGGAAAAATAGAAGATTTTTGGGAAATGATGCAAAAGGGAATTGTTCTGCTCATGAAGAGGGACACAATGGGAGTTTCTTCATGAAGGGGAAGCATGTAGGGTTCACTATAGAGGTCCTATAGGATCAAGGAATGGGGAGTACAGGGACAATGAAAAAATGCTGTGTATCAGATGCCCCCTAAAGCGTGAAGGCTGAACTAGAGTGAGGGATGAAATGCTTTATGAATCAGTGTGGGGAAATAGATTCTATCATCGGAAAACCTGCAAGCAAGTATAGATACATATAAATAACTAAAAACTATGTAAAATGATACATGAATCATGGTATGGATGCAACCATCTAGAGAATGATCATGTAAATGGATCCAGGCATGGGCACAACCATCCGATAAAGAGGATCATATTGAAACCAAGGTATGGTTGCAACCATCCAATAATGAGAAGGATCACATATGAAAACTCATGGTATAGTCGTAGCCACCCATCTGAAAGAGACATGTATATCAACATGATCATGTCACATCGCCTTGCAACTTGGAATTTTGTAATCTGAGCCTAGGGTCTTGCGCTCCAACACAACCCGATCAAAGTACAAATTCTAACATGTGCATAGATGTGTTGACATCGAACATGCTAGAAAATTTCTTGATTACCATCCAATGATGTAAACTGTTAACAAGCGCGAAAGAAACCACCAATAATGACAATGGTTCTCAAGGTACTATTAGCACAATTCACAGAATGTGAATAAAGGAACTGTAGTCGAACACCCGTGAAATCACTCGATCGAAAGCCAATGATATGAACTTGTCATCGAGTGCGAAGAACTTGCCATTAGGGCATGCAAGCTCTAAGGTATTGGAAGGGAGTCTCTAGGTCAAGTTCTCAGATAATGAGCTGAAGTCGATAGGAAGAGACCGTGTCGAAGGAGGGCCATTATCGACATGAGACAAAGGGATGGAAAATGATTTTGGATGATACAAACAATCAGGGGTAAGTGTAAATGCAGAAGGACAACTCTTGAACATATCGACGACACGACTAGAAGTTTGGTAGCTTTTGGATCCATAGGATCGGTGGTTATGATGACGCGGCATAGATCAAATGGAAGGAAAAAATAAACAGCCCAACCCAAGAAGGTCAACGATAAAAAGGAGGACATCCCAGCCCGACACAAAGTAGAAAGTGTCATGTTCAAGAGTGAGCTGCCGACACAACTGATTAGATTTCCAAATTTCCCCCCACCGTTTCTGGCACGTACCCCAATTATTTTTAAATCACAAGCTTGAAAGGGATAACATATTCTTGCACTGTAAGTTCATCCTTCGGACGAATCCAAACTAGTAAGTTTAACGAGCCCTACGAAGGAGAAGCTCATGTTTGTCATGGTGACGAATCTGATGTCATTTAATATTTTAACAAGTCCGACAAAGGTGCAACCCAGTATATTTTTCATGTTTAGAGAGTTTGGAAAAGACACAGAAAAGAAAACTTGACATGGTCCCTTTTCATACATTTGTGTCTCTCGAGCCCGAAAAGGTAAAAAATGATACTTGAGAGAATTGCTTGAACATTTCAGTCAAGGAGTACCTTTTTTGTAAATAGTGCATCCCAGCCCGAAAAAGTGGTAAACATATACTGGGCGCAAGATGTTTCGCATTCGTTAACGAGTTCAAAACGACAAGAACTCGACAATATTTTCGTGTTTAAAGGGTCAGAAAAGAGCTTGAAAGCGGACCCCCCATTTTATTCTCTTTTACAAGTCAAAAGGGAAAAATACTCGGCAATATTTTCATTTGAGTTTTACAAGTCGAGAAAAGAGCTGAAATGTGACTCGGCACCATCATCAAACATCCATCACTTGTCGCTGCGCAAAAAAGGTAAAGTGAATTATCCAATTCTTGAGGCAAAATAGGTCAAAAATACTTAAAAACCCTAATATTTCATGAAAAACTGAATAAAAGGAGGGAAAAGTAAATATTTTTTACCATTTACCATTTTACCTTGTTGTGAAAAACTTTTCACCCACTTTTGCCCTAATTTTTCCGGAGCAGATTGCGGGAGATTCAGGAGGTCATTCGCCAAGCTGCCAGTTGCAGGTAAGAGCCAAGTCCCTAAGCTCCATTTCCATACTATTTATTCTTGTTTTTATCCATTTTTTGGATTTATGAGGGAGGTTTTGGAAAAAAAATTTCACCCTCGGTCGGCGTGATTTCCAGGCACGGAATTGCACCAGTCGAGGGTTACTAAAATGCCCAACCACACCGCCTGCGTAACTATTTTTAAAATAGGTTCATCGACGCTGTGAAAAAAGAAAAAAACATTTTTCTCTCAAATCCACCGTTCGAATCCAAATTTTACTTGCCAAAAATGATTATTGACTTGAATACATGGTTTTTTTTAGGAAAGAATCGTCGAAAATGGTAGACAGGAAAGAATGTGAGCACGGAGATATGGACACCTAGGCAATGAATGATCCAAATTGCTTGGATGCATTGAGGAACTGTGGGCTCCTCAAGTTATTTCTCACACCAGGGATGCGGGCTCAACCTGAGCTACTTCGATACCTGATTAGTCTCTGGGACATAAATCAGGAAATATTTATCATTGGTGACCAGGAGTTGGAGTTGGAAACTTTAGACATCTATTTCATCACAGGACTATCCTGGAGAGGGGAACCAGTCAACCTATATGGGTCACGACTAATTGGGGCAAGCATATCCATGCTACATTCCAAACATTGCACAGAAGCCCTCAAATCCAAGAGCTGCAAGATTGAGATTTCCACTGTGCAAGATCTGACATTGAGAGAGCTATTGTTGACTATTAACAGAGTGGCTAGGTCCCAAGCAGAGCACGACATTAACAAGTCAAAATTTCTATATGCTATCGACTGTACAACATTGACGATCTTCAATTGGGTGGAAGCCATGAAGATCAACATGAAACGCCAATTGTCAAAAGCTAAGGTGGGGAATCTGAAGCAATTTTGCTTCAGATCTGTACTAGTGACCTTCTTCTTAGAGCGGGTTCCATTGTTCCAGTATCAGCTGATCGAGGTAGATCCACCAATGCCATGAGACCCACAGAAGATCTATTGGAGTCGTTTGATGCCTAGGATCACTGGGGGCAAGCATATGTCCTACAAGCCTGCCTTCTTTTCATGGCTATGATGATAGCTGATTGTAGTGGAGGATTGGCCGTACAACGGTACCAACTTCCGCAGAGATCTGGATATGCCGCTTCTAGATGGGGAGGATTTCGGTGATGAAGGTAAAAAATCAATTTTTAACTTTTTGATTTTTAATTTTTTTTTGATATATATGTGTTTATAACATTTTGTTTTATCAATGCAGATGTTGGACCAGAGTGTCCTACCGGGATGTCCCTGATAGCCAGTTGCGTCGCTCGCCAGCTTGATGTCGCTCCTTATCAGGAGGGGAGTGACAACGAGCAGGAGATTGCAAGGAACCTTGAGGGGTTGACTCATGGTATCCCAGAGTATGCCTGAGTGGGAGACATCCCACGCCAGTACCAAAGGCATACAATGGGGGTATCGGATCGGATCCGCTGATTGCTGACTTGTGTTGCACGAGTAGTTTCATGTTACCACGCTCACCATGCTGATTAGTTCATAGGTCCAGTATTTACATTTTTGAGGCCTGCGTGCCATGGATGTATGAGGCCTGCGAGGCACCTATGTTATTTGAACACACATATTATTTTTTGGGGTTTTGATGTATAAAAACATTATCACCATATATATCTATATATATATATATGTTGTATTTCCTTGCTTATTATGGTACAAATGATTTGTTTTGGCTTTTCACATGTTTCATAAATGTCTATCTAACACATAATTAGCTAATGCATCTTTCAATGTATTCATGCATCTAGGAATATGATGATATGTAATATAATCAATATTTCTTTCCAATAGACGAATATGTAGATACATTCTCAATATATGAGGGTTTCTGACGGAATATTACCCATTGAGTTGAAGGACAAAAAGTTGTGAATCCAAGTTGACAACCAATTCCCGAATGTTAAGAGAGATGGCTTCTATCAACAATTCAATGACTTCACTGTATTCAACAATGTTATTAGTTGTGCGACCTAAAAAAATATCTTGAAGATTAATCAACTCACCATGAGGGTGATAAATGGCCCATTCCGTGGAGGATATATTCTGGGTACTATGGCAAGCACCATCAGCGAAACCAATGTGAGGAGTAACAGACATCTGCAAAGCAGGGAAAAACATAGTAATTAGGAAAGATGTTTGAAAACTAACACACCAAACCACACTGTACAAAAATGAATCACACTAATGTACACAAGTAACCATGCAAGATGACCTAAGCATAGTACTTTTTGAGATAAAGCCCATTTTGGGGCTTGCCTAACAGATTGCCTTCATAATCAATTAGCTCAGATGCCCCTTTTTGCAACACTCGTTTAACAATATAGGGTCCATGCCACATGGGTTCAAACTTTCTTGCCCCCAACTTATCATTAGCTTGATCGTATAGTAAAACCAAATCACCCTCAGAGAACGCGCGAGGGTAGACCGACCGATCAAAATGGGACTTGACTCGCTTATTTTGTGCTTCGATGACCAAAGTAGCAAAACGACGAGTCTCATCCAGCCATTCTAAATACAAGATGTGCTCTTCTTGAGGTGAGGTTTTGGGGACAAGTTCGACAACTAGCTTGAGTGAAGGAATTTCGCACTCAATCGGTAATGTTGCTTCTAGACCGCAGACGAGTTGGAATGGTGTGAAACTAGTTGCGTCCTTTATTGAGGTTTGGTAAGCCCACAAAGATGAAAAGAGCATGAGATTCCAATTGGACTTGTGCATCCCAATCGTACGCTGAAGCATTGTAACCAACACTTTGTTCACAACTTCAACTTGACCGTTGGCCTGAGGGTAATACGGGGTTGAGCCATTGTGGGGTAAACCCAACGTAGAGGTCAGCTCAACCATCATGTAATCTCGGAAATGGGAGCCATGGTCAGTGACAATGGATTGAGGTACGTCGAACCTAGAAATAACGTGATTGAAAAGAAATTGAGCCACCATTTTATTTTCTGTAGAGTATGTAGGCATTGCTTCGACCCATTTGGTGAAATAATCCACAACAACGATAATATAACCATGTCCACGGCCGAATGAGGGTTACATGTCATATAGTCAATGCCCCATTTGGAAAAAGGACCAATGGTAATGACGGGGTATAGGTGAGTGGGCGGGATGTGCATCTTGCACTGGTAAATTTGGCATTCATGGCACTTGTGAGCAACAATGATGCAATCCTTAAAATGGACAGCCAGAAATAACCAACGTGAAGGATTTTTTGAGTAGTAGCATAGCCAGACATATGACCACCACATGCCCCAGAATGGCAGTCATTGAGAACTCTCTCAGCCTCCTCGAGAGTAAGACATCGGCGAAGAACTGAATCGACACCGACACGGTATAAAGTATCTCCAATAATACGGTAGGGTTGGGAGTGATGCCGAATCTGTCAGCGATCATCCTTAGTCAACACAGACTGGAACATGGACGTCTGGAGATACACGATGATATCACTGTACCATGGGTCAAGGGTGCTTATCAAGAAAAGAGTCTCGTCTGGAAGTTGTTCATCTGCACTAGTGGGGAGAGACGTAGAAGGAAGGGAGAAAATCAACTCAGAAAAAACTAGTGATTTCTTAGATTTGGTAGTGATAAACACCAAATTGAATTCTTTAAGGATGACAATCCATTTAGAATACTTGCCCCCTAGCAACTAATGAGTCAGGATGTAGGTCATGGGGTTGCATTCAAAAATCACAGTAGTAGTGTGTAAGAGGATGTAGTGCCGAAAGTGCTGAACAGCCTGTACAACAGCCAAAGCCAACTTCTCAACAGGGGCATAACATGTTTCGGTGTTGAGGAGATTGTGACTGAGGTAAGAGATAACATGTTCATTTCCTTCATCATCATCTTCTACCAACACCATAGCAATGGTGCTAGAGGCTGCAACTAGATAAAGGAAGTAATCGCGATGATAATCCGGGAGATGAAACAAAGGAGAATTTATGAGGAGAACCTTAAGGTCATCGAAAGACTTTTGGGCAACCTCATCCCATACAAAGGGTGTTCCTTGCTTGAGTAACCAAGTAAATCATGAAGCTAGCCCAACATAATTGGGTATGAAACAATGGACGAAATTTGCTTTTCCCTATAGGCTCTACAATTGTTGCAACGAAGATGGAGGGGGTAAATTAAATATGGCCTCGACTTCAAGTGGATCAAGGCAAATACCGTCCTTGAAAACAATAAATCTGAGGAGTCGTCTAGATTCAACGTAGAAAACACATTTATGCGGGTTTAACTGAATGTTATAGTGTCTATAGCGAAGAAAAATATGCTGAAGATGGTCAGGGTGATCTTGGCGCTTATGAGAATGAGTGGGAAGGTCATCCAAGTAAGGCTGAACGATGTTCCAAATTTCGTGAAACGCATAGGACATCGCCCTCTGAAATGTAGCCCCAACATTTTTTAGGCCAAATGGGAGCTTTTTATACGCGAAAGTACCCCACGGATAGATAAAAGCTGTTTCTTCTTGATCGGCCGATGCAATGTTAATCTGGTTGTAACCAAAAAATCCATCCATAAAGGAAAAAATTTCACTCCGAGCGCATTCATCAATGATCTAACCAATGAAGGGAGTGGGATAGTTATCGTTAGGACAAACACAATTGAGATCACGGTAATCGAGGCAAACGCAGATCGTGCCTTGTTTCTTTGTTTCCGGTACAATATTTGACACCCAATATGTAAGAGGGATCGGATACATGAATCCAGATTTGAGAAGTTTTTCAACTTCACCCTTGACAGCGGATGCTTTCCTAGGGTGCACTGGGCGGAGGCGTTGGTGAATATGATTCGTGTGAGGATAAGATGGTATTTCGTGCACAATGATGCTAGGATCAACGCCAGGCATTTCCTCATATGACCACACAAACACATCACAAAATTCTTGAAAAAGACGAGTATAGATCTTGATCTCATCTGGAGAACAAGTTACCCCGATATGGACATTTTCAACGACACCAGGATTGACAGAAATATCAATTGGCATCATTTGGATAATATTACCCAAATTACCTTTCGACCATACTTCACGTGTCATGATCGACGCCTGAAGCGGTAGGGAAGGAAACTGAGAAGAGAACTCCTCGAGACAAGTAGACATGACCGCTAGGCTAGGCAGGAATGAGGAACGATGATGAGTATCGTTCCAAGGCAGTTCCTCCAGAGACATTACTTCCATGATACTCTCGTCAGCAAGAAAAGTCGCGGTTAAGGGATCGGGAGATTTTGAAGCACCAATCCATGGGGATTGAGAATACGTATTGAGGGAAGTCCTCGAAACAGGAAAATCAGACGATACGAAACTTGAGGCCGAAACAATTTCCACATAATTGATTTCGGCAGGACTAAGTGGCATAACCTCTCCCTAGGTATTAACAAGATCTAGTGAAGGTATGACCCAAGGATCAGATTTGACCGATATCACGTTGACAGAGGCAACATGAGGAGGTGGGAGTGGAAAAATTCCCATCAAGGCAAGATCTTTAAAAAGACCTGCCCCCACACTCTCATAAGGAGCACCAGTGTGCTTGACATATGGAACATTGCCATCTGAGGAGGAAGAGGCAAAGAAGGATAGTTGGTTGACTATGAAAATCTTCCCTTGATGGGGAAAATGAATCACGCGGAACAGGGAGGAGGCTACAACATGCATGGCATGGGTCCAGCTCCGTCTGAGTAGAAGATTATAATTGAGATTAGCGTCAACAATCTCCACCTCGACGTGTACTGTCTTGCCCTCCAAAGTAATGGCAAGGTTGGATAAGACATCGAATGGTCATGAATCGCTCCTGTCGAAAGCTTCCAAAGTATTAGGGGATTGGTTCAAATTAGGAGAACCAATTGCCTTCCATCAAGCGACTGACATGATGCAGGTAGAAGTACCTTCATCGATGACAATCCTATGAATGGTTTTTTCATTGATGATTACCTGAATGAGAAAGTGAATATGATGAGGTAGGCATGGAACGTGGTTTTCTAGATCAAAACATATCAAATTGGAATTGGTAGGATCAATACCCCCAATAGCCGACATCAAGGATTTCTGCTAAGACGGACAACTTTGGAGTACCTCGAGAGTAAACATAGCTGATGACACCTGAGCCAAATATTCAACAATATTATAATGCTGAGTGGCTCGAGCATTGGGATTGTACGAGGACTTCCTTAGCACACCTCGAGAAGGTGATTGAATGGTGGAATCAAGGTTAGGGCGCTCGATATGAAGAGGGCCAGAACTCAGTGTTGTGGGGAAAAATGCCTATGCAGGACGATCCTATCCACCTAAGGTGTGACAGTGCCTTAGCAACAAACAGAAACAACTATTCTATTATTCTTCCTTTATGAATTAAGAATGAAGAGAGATAGATGGACTAACCAGTGTCTTCCGTTTATCCCTCGATCCGATTTCTCTTCTCTTTGAGAGTTCCCAGCTACTTGCCTTCTCACTCGCCCAGCTTCAAGAGGTTTCTGCAAGATCACAAGAAGAGAACACTACACAAGACATGGATTCATATTCATAACTAGTTCAGGATTAGAAGTAAACTAAACATACTAATGCAATCATACATCAAAGATACATCAGTATATAGGAGAAACCAAGATAGCTTTATTGATGAATAACAAGGTTCAGGAAGAGATACAACCCAGAGGGCTCCAATCTAGTATCTCCTTCCCAGCAAATGGAATTCCTATCTTCACCCCCTTCAAAGCATTAAGCACCCAATGATTCCAATCTCAAACCAACAGCAATTCTTTGCAATAACAAAATTCCAGCCCCCAGATCTCATGGAGGAGAGATCCATATATAGATGTTTGGAGAGAGGATGAGTCAGCTTGAGATCTGACTAGTGTCCTCTCCCTCTGTCAGTTCTTGATTCCACTTGGAGGTTCTTGCTTCCACTTGGAGATTGGGAACCTCTTACTCCTCACCAGTGGAATTCACTGAGGCAAGTGTCATTGAGGAAGATTCTGGAAGCTTCCTGGGTCTTGACACCTCTTGGAATGAACTTGCCATTTGTCAACTCGTGCTCAGTGCACCCTGGTAGTTCTTCTACCTGCGTTGCAGTGCAGGTAGCCAGTGTTGACTTTGACATTCAGCGTAGACAGCTAGTGGAGCCACTGAATTGATCCTGAATTGACTTGTTTTTGAGCAGTTTCTGGTGGAGAACTTCTGTGAATTGCTGTGGTTTGTTAGCCTTGTTCCTCTAGGGGTAGGAACAACATGTTTAGGGACTTTGGATCCCTTAGATTATGGACATTTCATGCTCAATGCTGTAAGGCACAAAAATGTCTATAACAGTTGCCCCCTAAAGTATGAGGCCGTTTATCGAGTGAAATGCTTTAGCAGGAGGATCCGAAGTTCATCCAATGCTGGGAGGAGACCTGTAATAAGATACAATACAATACATTATTTTTCATACTGCTTTCATGATCTAGCTGAGGCGGGCATTCCCATGCTCAGCTTTATAAATTCATTTTTCTGTACATAGAACAGAAAATCGTCTGATGGTAGACTGATAATTTTGATGAAATTATTATCCTTTGGGTAGGATGATTATCTGCTGCAATGATGTACATGTCAATGTCTTTATCTTTCCTGAATATATATCGCAGCCCGGATGGATGAAACTAGATCCGGGGTCTTCAAACTCGTTCGATCTTCACTCTAAGTACAAGTCGATCCATGTGAGAAATGTTCTGAAGTCGAACATGGAAAGACATCGCTTGATTACCGGTTAATGAGGTAAACCGTTAACAAGCGTGAGAGGAATCACCGATAATGATAATGACCCTCAAGGTACTGCAGTACAATTCACGTGGTGTGAATAAAGGACTTGGCGTCGAACACCACGCAAAATCTTTCGGTCGAAGGTCATTGATGTATACCTGTCGCCGGAAGTGAGAAACTTGCCATTGAGGCATGCAAGCTTCAAAGTACTGAAGGGGTTGTTCCTAGATCAACTTCTTGGATAATGAGCTGATGTCAACAAGAAGCGATCCGTCAAAGGAGGGCCTTAATGAATCCCACATCAATGACACGGAACGGAGCTAATGATTTTGATGGAGGTGAAAACGATTTGTGACATATGATTCAGGGTGGCGGTCATGAAAGGATGAAGGATAATGTACGGCAGTGGATGGGACACGGTTGACTTTTTTGAACGACTTCTCTTGAACATATGGCGACACTGATGCGATGGATCGGTAGCATTACCCCAAGTATGGATGGTATGGCGAGACCATGGTGATGTGACCGGTGAATGAAACAACCCAACCCGATTGTGGTACGGAGGAAAAGTGTCATGTTCAAGAGCGACTTGCTACCATCAAAGCTTTCTTGAGTTTCTCCCAATTTTCCCCAGTCATTGCTGACCAGTACCTCTTTATTTTTGTCAATCTTGAGGAGGATAACATATTCTTGTTCTATAACCTGCCCTTCGGGCAAGCCCATCGCTATGTTTTAACGAGCCTAGCGATAGTGAAACTCGTTCTCGTCTAAAGACAAGTTTGTCGCTATTTAATGATTTTAACGAGTCTAACGACAAAGATAATTCGGTCCTTTTCATTTTTAGAGAGTCTGAAAAGGTACATAAAGTTAACTCCAAAAGTCCTTTTTCGTCATCTAATCCCTTAAGTCCGAAAAAGTATAAAACAATACAGAAGGGATGAGTTTTCGATAGTTTTAACGAGCCGAATAAAACAAGCGCTCGATATTTTTGTGCAATAATCCCTTAGGTCCAAAAAGATTAAAATCTAGAGGAGGGATAGCACTTCCTGTCCCTTTAACGAGCTAGAAGGCCAAGGACTCGGAAATCTTTTCATATTTTACGAGTCAGATGAAAAGAGCTTAAAGAAGACTCGTCTTTTGAGGAACGAGTGATAAAACAGGTTAGCAGCTGATTCCAGGTACAGGTTGGAATTTTCCAATCATGGCAGTGTCACAAGGATGGCTAGTGAAATCACTCTTCGTAGCTGTTCCTCAAAATGGGTAAACAAACATATGGAGGTGAATGATCGGCCAATGGAAAAGTGGAGGTGACGGTGCAAACACGACCAAGGCTTTAATGGCTGATAATATTACATTCACTGTGGTTATTTACTGGGATAGTTCATTTTTTAACGAGCTTAAACGCGGGTGGAAACATTTGCTCGATCTTATGTTTATTTTTTAACGAGCATGAACTATGCGCTAAAACTGCTCGGATCTTGCGTTTATTTTTTAACGAGCATGAACTGTGTGATAAAACTGCTCGATTACCCAGTCATATGATAAGAATGTCTCATTGAAGATGCTATTTTTTATGGAGCTTAGATCTTACAAAGCTTTGCTCCGGATCCTTTCGTTATGCAAGTTCGGAAACGACTAATCCTACGAGTTTAAAGGGTTAGACCTACAAGTTTAAAGGGAGGACCTAAAAATTTAAAAAATAAATAGCTGCCCCTTGCTTGCACTCAAAAAGGTTTGCATGCTCCTAGGCATAAAGTACGATTTCAAAGTTACCTCTACTTCATTTCCGTCAAAACATTTGTTTCACCGAGAGAGGCCTACCTCTTTCAGGTTACCCAAAGATTGTCTCGTTAATCTTTCAAACAAAACACTTCCTCGGCAATGTCTACCGAAATAGACAAAGATGAGCGACGAAGCCCGCCAACTCACATAACTTTGACAAAAGAATCTTATTCTAGAATAACCCCTCTTCCTAGACGGATGGGGTACAGACTAGTCATATTCTCCCGTGGAAACCTACTCTATACCCAGAGTTTTCCTGCCGAAGCAGACCAGGATGCATGCCCCCTGGGTTCCAGTCATATCCTCCCGGATTACTCGCGCTCATCAGGAGGACGGACCGTGGGTTGAGACATTTCTTGCGTGAAGAGACCATTTAGGGATGGTATATGACTATTTGCGATGCGTGATCCGGGAAATGAAAGTTGGTCCATGAGCTTGACCACTCTTCCTTCATGCGGAAAACACATTACTCTAAAGAGTGAGGAAACGATGGCTCCCATGCAATATATATAGTCTCGTCCAAGGAGTAGGTTATAATCCAAGGGTCCTTGAACGACCATCACGTTCATTTGAATGGTCTTCCCTTTCAATGTGATCGGCGCATTGGGGAGGATCCCTAAAGGTCGACTGGTTCCTTTATCAAAGCCTGATATATTTCTCATTTCAGGCAAAAGCGCTGGCGAACCAAGCGCTTTCCAAGCAATAGAGGAAAGGATACTCACAGATGCCCCCTCATCAATGATAGTGCCAGCCATTACCATTCTGTATATTTGAACGATAATTCTGAATGGTATGCTTGCTGGCAAACGGGGTCTGCCTAGTTGTTTCTAGTCGAACGAGACAACTAGGTTGCTTGGTGGTGGGACCGAATAGACGGTCGGGTATGACTCTGACGAATTTCCTTCATGCGACAAAGGAATGGGCAAATTGCCCCCTTGTTCGTCGGAGTCTGTGTTGATGAAGAGAATTTGGACGGTGTCGTCTTTATTCTCCTCTGTGATGGTATCATTCGAAGATAGAGCCTCTGAAGGCAAAACTGGGTCAACTGCCACCTCAACCTTTTGACTTTCGTCAGGTATGGATCCAGATGGCTCATCTTCAATGATAGGTGCTTCAGCTGACCACCTGGGCGGGCCAGCCGGGTTCTCAACTGGTGAAGGACTTGGCAGGAGTTTTTGATATCCAGGAGGAAGTCGCACTGGTAAAACCGGGCGATCTTCCAAAACTCTTTTAGCCTCATCTAAGAAGGGACAACGGTGGATGGCATGGTTGCCTTCACACAGTTTGCAGGGAAATCTAGCTTTCCCTCTCTGTCCTGTGGCTTCACTTTCACTAGTTGACGGTGTGCTGTCAACATGGCTATCAGAGGTTGACGCCACCGAATTGTGCAAACGGGGAGACCAGTCCCTTAGTATCCGAGGGATGCAGGGACAATCTCTGTGGAATTGGTCTCCCTTGCATATGACACATGGCGATTTAGGCCTAGTCAGTGCTGTGTGTGGATTTTTGTCAGACGCCACTTGTTTGCCCCCAGTCGCTTTTGGCTCCTTCTTCTTCTTCTCTTTCTTCTTCTTTTCCTTCTTCTCCTTAGGAACTTGGTTTTTTGTTTTACCAGTTCTGTCAAGCGAAGAGGAAGGAGGAGAGGAAGAATTAGATGAAGTAGAAGGCTGGTGGGTAACTCTGGTCTGGTCTGACTGTTGATTTGACTGTTCAGGAATAGTGGTGTTCTGAACGACATTGGTTGAGAAGAGCCAGACCGGCAGGCCAATTTTCAGTCCTGGAAGCGACAATGTGGCCATATGGGGCGCACCAACATCTCCCCAAGAGGATAAGGGACTAGGATTTCCACCAAGGGTAATTCCTTGGTTGGTGTGCTCCATTTTCTCAACCTAAAGATCAACGCAAGAATAAGGGGTGATTGTTCCGTTTAAAATAAATTTTAACGACGCTTTAGACACAACTTGCTTTTTCAATTTTAAAGAGTCGAGAAAAAGCTAAAGATGACTCTAGTCTCCTTCGATGTTTTAACGAGCCCGAAGTGACAAATGCTCGGATGGACTTTTTCCGTTATAGAGACTAAAAAAGGCCAAAAGGAACTGCTCTGGAGTTCTAGGTAGAGGGTGTGCCAAAATTTTCGCAAAACCGCAAAATACTTTTTAGGGTACGGGCGGTCGATCTTCCTAAATGCTGTGTTCAGTGCATTGCGATCAGTAGGGTGGCCGGCACGGCTTCCTAAGGATAAAGGTTTTATGCCTATAGGGGTCTCCCAATATATATGCGACGGTACGTGGGAGCACAATCTGTACTGGCGCTATCGTCCCTCAGGAGGAATCACCCACCATCAATGAGATCGACAGTCAGCAGGCTTTACGACGCCGGAACACGTCTCTAGCCTAGACCTCTATGTTGTGCGTTATGTTGCAAAGCGTTGTTAAGTTCATTCAATTTATTTTAGGTTGATCTTTTTAGAAGTTTTCCTTTTGAGGTTCACCATGAGATGTATGATACAATTCCTAAATGCAGTCTAAAGATGTTAAGCAAGCTTTATATATCTTTTCAACCATGAAAATCCTAGCTACCAAGGGAAAAGAAAGACACCATCTTTTCTCAAAGAGCAATCAGCACACTCTAATGCACTTTTCCTAAATCAAACATGCAAACTATCAAGATGAAAATGCACAATGCAGGTGTTTGTTTTCCGCTTTCTTAGTATTGATGCCTACAAAGAAAGCTTTTTGTACAACTTTGAATTTGCTTTTAAATGACCAATACAAACAAGTTTACTTTTTCGAAATCAGAGAGGGTAGAAGAGATTACAACACTTAACGATTTTCGAAATGAATACTTGTTTCGACACTTAAAAGAGACAAACTCAAACCAAGACCAAAAGTAAATGTATAATCAACTGTAATAAGCCAATGAATTCTCTCCTAAGATCAAAATCAACAGATCTGAATCAAGGGCTACAGGATGACTATTTCACTCTTGCAAAGGAAAACTGCGAATGACACCACAAACACATAAAAACACTCACAGTCTTTTTGTACAAAAGGAGGCGGAATTTAAGCAGAGAAAAGGAGTTATCAGACTGGTACCTATGCTGGTTACAGGCTGCACAAATCAGAGATCAAAACAAGGCAAAACAGAGCAGAGAATCCCAGCTGCACAAGGCCTAACTGGATCAGTGCAACCTCAACACAGGGGTTTTGACATTCAGAGCAGGCAGCCTTCACGGGACCTGCGTTGAAATGCAGGACCTCTTCACAGGGTTTGCGCTGAAGGAGAAACGAGAGTTTCTCACTGGGTTCTGGGTCACAGATTGCTGATTAATCTACTGTTTCAGGCCAAATAAAAGAAACAAGCAAGGTACAATCAAAGGGATGCTTTGAGGGGGTACTAAGATCTATCACAAAGGATCATCAAATCATTTTTGAATCCATTATTCAGATCATAGACAAATCCAGTGATTGGATCAAAGCAGCAACTGTCTACTTTGCATCTGAGAATAGCAGATGCAGTTCGATTGTTGCTGTTGAGTCTATGAAACAAACAATGACGGAAAAAAAATTAAAATGACTAAACAGATCTCCCCAGCGGAGTCACCAATTTGTTGTGGGGAAAAATGCCTATGCAGGGCGATCCTATCCACCTAAGGTGTGACAGTGCCTTAGCAACAAACAGAAACAGCTATTCTAGTATTCTTCCTTTATGAATTAAGAATGAAGAGAGATAGATGGACTAACCGGTGTCTTCCATTTGTCCCTCGATCCAGTTTCTCTTCTCTTTGAGAGTTCCCAGCTACTTGCCTTCTCGCTCGCCCAGCTTCAAGAGGTTTCTGCAAGATCACAAGAAGAGAACACTACACAAGACATGGATTCATATTCATAACTAGTTTAGGATTAGAAGTAAACTAAACATACTAATGCAATCATACATCAAAGATACATCAGTATATAGGAGAAACCAAGATAGCTTTATTGATGAATAACAAGGTTCAGGAAGAGATACAACCCAGAGGGCTCCAATCCAGCATCTCCTTCCCAGCAAATGGAATTCCTATCTTCACCCCCTTCAAAGCATTAAGCACCCAATGATTCCAATTTCAAACCAACAACAATTCTTTGCAATAACAAAATTCCAGCCCCCAGATCTCATGGAGGAGAGATCCATATATAGATGTTTGGAGAGAGGATGAGTCAGCTTGAGATCTGACTAGTGTCCTCTCCCTCTGTCAGTTCTTGATTCCACTTGGAGGTTCTTGCTTCCACTTGGATATTGGGAACCTCTTACTCCTCACCAGTCGAATTCACTGAGGCAAGTGTCATTGAGGAAGATTCTGGAAGCTTCCTGGGTCTTGACACCTCTTGGAATGAACTTTCCATTTGTCAAATCTCGCTCAGCGCACCCTGGTAGTGCTTCTACCTGCGTTGCAGTGCAGGTAGCCAGTGTTGACTTTGACATTCAGCGCAGACAGCTAGTGGAGCCACTGAATTGATCCTGAATTGACTTGTTTTTGAGCAGTTTCTGGTGGAGAACTTCTGTGAATTGCTGTGGTTTGTTAGCCTTGTTCCTCTAGGGGTAGGAACAACATGTTTAGGGACTTTGGATCCCTTAGATTATGGACATTTCATGCTCAATGCTATAAGGCACAAAAATGTCTATAACACTCAGGGTAGAAGAAGGAGGGGTAGCCTCTTTCTCTTTCCTGGATGTCGGAGCAGGAGTTTGGTAATATTTTGATCTAGTAGCCACATTAATAGGCTTTCTCATCATGAGAAATTGAGATCCTGAGGAAGTAGATGATTGAGGTTGGTCTACCATTTAAGTCTACTGAGATGGAAATAACTATTTTAGGACAGCTAGGGTCCCTTTGAGAAAATGGCTAACTTCAGACCATCGGGGACAATCCTTAGTATAGTGATCCTCCTTGCAAATGAGGCACAGATACTTAGGTTTATGTTGTGAAGAATCACCAGCAGACGACTTGGGAGGACCCTGTTTTGGGGCATTGACTTTACCCTTACCTTTGCCTTTCTTCTTACCTTTCGAGGATTTTTCTGCTATGGTAGACTGGACAACGTGGACCTCTGAGGTTTTACTAGGGCTAGTTGGATTCTGGGAGAAACTATTGGAAGCAGTGTTCAAGACCGACTTTTGTTTGGAAGAAGGTTTTGCAGAGGTTTGGGACACTGAACCAATTACTCCTTCAACAAGAGGTGTAGCCTGTGACTTTGATGCCATTGGGTTGGATGATGGTCATGGAGCATTGAGTAATAACTCATACAAAGTGCCAGACTGAGAATAAACAAGGTCTAAGTACTAGGCACGAGAAATGGCTTGTTCTTCGGTAATGCATCCACCCATAGCTATATTGTGAGGAATTGGAGCGACGAATGACTTGGTAAACCATTCGGTGAGAAATTGATCATCAATCTCGAATTTGATTAGGTGATGTCTATGTCTCCATTCATGGATGTGATCAGAGATGTCCATCGCAGTATCTTGCTTAAGAGATATGAGCAAATAGGTGCCATTTTCATAGTGAACAGACAACTGGAAATACGTGAGGAAAGCCATGGCTAAAGAGTTGAAGTCATGGCAAGTACTTCGAGGGAGCTCGATGTACCACTTGGTTGCAACACCTGTAAGGGTTCGTTGGAAAAGACGGAGATGAATAGATTCATCAATGTAGGAATTATAAGAGCACGAGAGGTGATATGTCATCACATGGGCTTGAGGATCTTCTTTTGCTTTCCCATCGAACTTAGGACAATCACTTGGGATCTTGGACGAAACTGGAGGCCAGTATGGCGAATGAAGAATTGGATCATTCATGAGTCAAGACACATCTGGCAACTCTAGTGTGGCCAAGATTGGCAATTGAGTATTGAAAGGCATTGGAGGTCGATAAGTGGGTCCAACCGAAGGAGCCCATCCTTGCTGGTAAGGATTTTCCCCCCATAGTGGAGGGTTCTCACCATATGGCATTTGGTTTTTCCCCCACTATAGGTGACCTTGGCCGTAGGAAGGCTTTTGACCTTGAACACCTTGGAACTATCTGGCCATAGGTTTCTGATAAGAAACATACAGGTTAAGAGGCGGTTGAGCCTATTGACCTTGGACATATGGATATTGCACCTGTTGTCCCTGAACATACGGGTTTTTAACCTACTACCTACCCCTGAATAAGAGGATTTTGGACCTGCTGTCCTTGGACATAAGGATTCTGCACTTGCTATCCTTGGACACAAGGATTTTGGACCTGCTGCCCTTGGAAAAAAGGATTATGGACTTGTTTCCCTTGGACATTAGGATATTGGGCCTGCTTCTGTAGGACTTGACCCTGACCTTGTCCCTGTAAGGGTTGACCCTGTTGATATGTATATAAGGGTTGTTGCTGCCCAGGTTGGCTCTGCTGCTACAAGGATTGACCTTGTGGCTGCGAAGGCTATCCTTGTAGCTGCAAAGGTTGGCTCTGTGAAGACATAGGCTGGGAGGTTTGCAGAGCATACTACTTCTCCTGCTGCATGGTTTGCTGCAACTGTTGTAAGGGTTTCCCCTGCAGTTGTTGCAGTTGTCCTTGCTGTGGTATCATCTGCCCTTGCTATTGCATGGATAGCCCTTACTGCAAAAAAGGTTGCCCGTGTTGCTGCAGAGGCTATCCTTTCTGCTGCAGAGGTACTTGAACAGTTCCAAGAAAATTTCCGAACTGTATTTGGCCATAGCCACCCTGAAAATTGGATGGACCAGGCTGAACATACGCCGTAGAATGAAGGATGTAAGGTGGATTGACCATTCCTTGAGAACCATATGGAACATAAGGAGCTTGGTACTGAACCCAAGCCTCATAAGGCTGCTGATACTGGAAATTGCTTGACCCAGATGTACCAACAGGTTTTTGAACCTATTGGTACTAGACATTGCTCGATCCAGCAGGACTTGCAGGGTTTTGGATAACACCAGAAGAAGGCTGGTTCAATCCAACCATGTGAGCCTGTAAGCTACTCAAATTTGTTGTGCCTGACATCATAGGAACACTTAGATTCTTCCCCCTAGGTGGTAGCACAACTTGTCCACTTACTGGAGGGGTCGAAGAACATACAACAACATGCCTCGAGACTATCGGTTGAACCAGGTAGGTGACTTAGACAGACGAGACAAGAGGGTTTGGAATGGTGGGTTGCATGGGACTGAGGTAATGACCTGTTAGGAGGTCAGGTTTGGAATGAAAAAACTTGTAGTAGGCATGGCACCAAACGCCCAAATAGGGTTGTGATAAAGTGATGAGGCACTAGGTGTACCTGGGACCAATTGTTCTAAAGTGACATAATTAGGTGGCAAATATTGATACAAACTAATGGGAATTCTCCCCGTGTAGGGGAAACCTTCAGGAGGAAATTGATGTTCTTCCTCTTCGACAGTGTGTGGAGTAGAAACTTCTGATTGATCCGGAGAGGTAATTGGAGCTTAGCCTTCGGGTTCCATTGCTGGGAACAAACGACGACGAACGTTTGAATATGTACGAGGGGATAATTCCAAAGGAACACCTGGTTGATCGTACAGACTGTACGGACACTGCAGTGATATCACAACAGGGTTGAACAAAGGATTCAGAGGATATATAACCAGTCCAAGCTGACCTTCAGTAGTCAGCGAACTCTCAGGAGTTTGGACGGGATTGTCTGTAGATTCTAGGCCAAAATTAGCAGGTGACCTAGTATCTGAAGTAGGTGGAGGATGAGATGACAACGATTGAATGCTCAGAATAATTCCAAGTTCAACACCTTGGTCCTCGAGTGACTCTAGTAATTCAGGAAAAGGCTCCTCAGACAATCTTTCAGACAGAGGAGAGGAAGAGGAACTAGGTGAACCAGATGGTTCAGCCACGATGACCTTGTCTTAGTTAACAGGAAAAGAGAGATAAATTTCAAGGCTTTAAAATGTACTTTAGGGAAAACTCACGATTTGGTCTAGAAAAGACTAACAGGATGTTATAAGATCGTGGGCAACAATTTTTTAAGACGCATAAATAAACTGGTGCTCTTTCATGTTTTAAGAGTCAAGAAAGAAGCAAAGATGACTCTATCACTTTCGATTGGAAATGAGCTCGAAAGGAAAAGTGGTTGAATGATCTTTTAAGTTTAATGAGTCAAAAATATCAAATGACTACTCAGGATGATCTAGGTAAAAGGGATTACCAAGCAATCGTGAACTGTAGAATACCTCTTGGCGAACCGAGAAGTACGGGTAGGCAATCTCCCCGAATGCTATGTTTGGTGTATCACGTTTGTAAGGCGATAGACTTGGCTTCTTATGGATAAAGGATTGCAGCCTAGAGGGGTCTCCCTTTATATACTCAACGGTACGAGGAGCACAAGTTCGTACTAGCGCTGTCTAGTGCCGAAGCTAACGACAACTGCTAGGTTTAAATATGTCGGAACACATCTCTAGCCTAGACCACCTAAATGTGAGCGTTAAGTTTAAATGCTTCCTTAGATTAATTCAATAAATTTTAACGGTTGATCTTGAATTAGGTTTCAATTACAAGGCCCTACCGCTGTCATCTGTAAAATATCCTACATGCCACTATATGAGAAATGAGATCTTTGTCTTCGATGAAAATCAACACTAATTGAGGGATAGAGAGCACACAATCAATGCAAACAACAAAGCAGCCGAAAGCAAAATGATTTTTCAATACTTCACTTTTCGAGAAAATAAACTAATGAAAAATACATTCCAATTCCTAATTTCCTAACAAGTACACTCCAACAGTCCTTTCAGAAGTAAAGATAATTATTTTTCTTTTCAAATGCAAATGCAATCTTGGTCTTCAATGAGGCTAACTACCGTAACATATTGATGCAACAAACTAGAATTTTATACTTTTCATGAAATGACAAAATGAATTTCTCATAAAACACTCCAATGAAAAGTTTCGAGACAATTGATTCTCAAGCAAATGAAAAACACGAAAAGAGAATATCTTTCAAACTAATGATGCAACGACTTTACCAAAAACAAGATAAGTAATGTGATCTATGCTAGAAAAGAGATGTTTAGACAAGCAAATGAAACTTTTCAAACTTGTGTGATGGAGGTCAAAGCCATAGAAGGAACATAAATGAAATGCAAGGAGTAAATGCACCAACAACTTGACTCACTGAGTTCACAATCAACTGAATGGATGACAACCTAGATGCCCTAGGACCACAAACCATCCAATGACCCAAGAAATCAAGTGAAAAGAAGGAAAATCAACAAGCAAATAAACCAAATGAAAAGCAGCTTTCTAGTCAGGGAGAATACGATCTAAACAACTTACAAGGCATAAATCAAGAGAGAAATACACACTAGCAAAGATCTGGAGTGAACCATAATCTTCACTTACAAGCATCGACGTGACTGCCTAATTGACAACAAGCACCAGAAGGGAGTCAGCACGACTGTTCCTCAGCATATCGTGTTGATCGGCATGACTGTCAGCGAAATGAGCACATTGATCGAGGATGTAAAGAAAAAAATAAAAATTTTCAAAAGTTGGGACTAAACTTGCTACTGTGAATTTCAAACTCAGAGTAGTAAGCAAAGTAAATTATACAGAACTAAAGGGAAATGGCGAAACTAGAAAAGTTCACACAAAACCATGAAATTCCAAGCAAACAAATAGAAGGATTGGTTCCCCAGTGGAGTCACCAATTTGTGGTGAAGTAAAATTCTAAGCGCGGACACAAACAATTCCTCTAAGCCGATATCGGGTCTAGCCACAAACAAGACATTCTATGGAAGATTTCCTTAGGTTAGAACCAATTAATAGGGCCTACCTCTTAGTACGCTTATCCCGTTTGGTGATGACCTTGCTTGCTTTCTCCAATTATCTCCCGTTTCCTTCTTCAAACACCTGAAACAAGTAAACAACAACAAACAACAACTGTGATAATAGACAAATTGTAATTCAACCTACTTAACAAGTCAAGAAGAATTAAGCCATAAAAATGTGAGATGACACATTATGTAGGAAATCAATCGATAGTTGCATATATATTAAATCAAGAAGAGATTACAATCGTTGTCTTGACGTTGCTGTTCTCCTCTGACAAATCCGGGTTCCCACACACTTCCGCTAGCATTCCATGATGGCCTCAATAATGATAGCTTTAAGGCTCTTCCCTTTAGTCTTCACACTAAACCAAATTCACACTTCTCCCTCACACATAGTTAGAGAGCTACAACTATGAATAACTTGCTGATTACTCCAAACTTAATTAGCACTAGCACACCAACTTTAATACTAGCTTGTGCTTGGGAAAAAGGGAGGTTTTTATAGCATGAATGGATGGGAGATGGTTCCTCTTTTCATAGGAGAAGGTCTTATCTCTTGAGGTAGTTCCATCCTAATAGGGGAAAGGATTCCAAACTGACATCCTCGACTCCATCCGGCCCAACCATTTACAAAACTTCTATTACAAAGCTTCTAGAGCTAGAAGCTTCGTCTCCTTATTTAAATTTTTTTCCAAAAGAGGATTGACACGACTAGAACAAGGCTCATTTTCTCTGGTTGGCGCTAGGGACAGTTTTAATCCAGTGCGAGGAGGACACTAGTCATTAGCGCCGATCTTGTAAACTGGGAAAAACAAAAGATTTTTGGGAAATGGTGCAAAAGGGAATTGTTCTGCTCATGAAGAGGGACACAATGGGAGTTTCTTCATGAAGGGGAAGCATGTAGGGTTCACTGTAGAGGTGCTCCAGGATAACGGAACAGGGAGTATAGGGACAACGACAAAATTTTGTGTAACACATGGACATGAGGATAAAACTAATGGGGCATATGACAATAGGTCTCCTGGTAGACACAGGTTCGATAGATCTGATACAGTGAGAGATGGTAGGTTGTTGGAAACTCCGGATAGAAGGGGTGATGATCACATGTACTATTCTAGTTCTAGTTCTGATAGACATCATGGTTGTCATAATTATCATCCTTACAGGAGGAATGATAGGGGATAGTTTCTGGATGAATTCAAGAAATAAAAACCACGTACTTTTGATGGAGATGTGAAGAATCCCGAAGATGCATAGGCTTGGATACTTGATATGAACAATTTCTTTGAGTTGCATGAATACACAGATAAAATGAAGGCCATAATAGCTATCTTTAGCTTGAAAGGTAAAGCAAACATCTGGTGGGAGGATGTTAAGCAGGTCAGAGAAATCAGGATAGATGACTTGAGTTGGAGGGAGTTCAAGAGGCTTTTTAGGTAGAATTATTTGTCAGAGAGGTGCTACGATAGTAAGGCCACACAATTCTATGAGCTAAAGATGGGGTCAATGACAAATGAAGAGTACATGACCAAGTTTTTGGAGCTATTGAGGTATGTACTGTATCTTACAAATGAGAAGGCTAAAGTTTAAAGATTTGTCAGTGGTTTTCCATTAGCATTTAGAGATCAAATTGAGTATGATGAGTCTCAGTCACTTGAGGAAGTCATTGGGAAATTGAAGCATTTATATGAACAATCAAAGCATAAGAATGAATCTTAGCAAGGATGGAAAGGGAAGGACAAAGGTAAAGTTAAATGGCAGCCTAAGAGAATAAGGCCTCAGAATGCAAATGGGAAAGAAAATATGGCACCTATTTGTTATAGACATTTTTGGGCACTACAACCCCAAGCATGAAATGTCCATAAACCAAGGGCTCCTAAGTCCCTAAAAGTGTTGTTCTAACCCCTAAAGTAACAAGGTCAACAGATTACAACTTCTCCCAAAAGTTCTCCATGAAAAACTGCTCAGAATTCGTCAAAACAGGATCATTTCAGCTGCTCCACAGGCCAGGTGCGTTGCATCTCACCTAAATACACTGTATGGGTGCGTTTCATTTCAAAAAGCCCTTCTATGGGGTGCGATGGGCGAGAAATGACAAATGGCAGTGTCATTCCGCGAGGTGGAGAGGCAATGGAAGCTTCTAGAAACTTCTCCTGTGACACTTGCCTCTCTGAATTCTACCAAGGATGAGTAAGAGATCATCAATCTCGAAGTGGAAGCAAGAACTATCAGAGGGAAGACACTAATCAAATCATAAGCTGACTCATCTCCATTACAGATATCTATATATGGATCCCTCATCCCAGAGATCCAGAGGCTGGAATTTTGCATATTGTAAGGAATTGCTGTTGGTTTCTTGAGACAAACATCAGATTGTTGGGTGATCTAAGCTTTGTATGAGGTGAAGAGGGGCTTCCTTGTTGAGAGGTTGATGCTGGGTCAGATCAACTAGTTGTAACTCCTCTTGGCTTTTTCTTGTTTATCAATAAAAGCTATTCAAGTTTTCCTCCATACTTTTGTATCATTCATGTTTGCTGCATTTGTTTGGTCAATTTACATCTGATCCTAGATTGTTTATGATTATAGATCCATGTCTTTGTATAGTGTTATGCTACTATGATCTTACAGGTACTCTCTGAAGCTGGGCGTGCAAGGGAACAAGTAGCGGAATACTATAAAAGAAGATAGGAATCAAACCAAGAGATTAGCGCAAGACAGAGGTTGGTCTTCTTTGTTCCTCTCTATCTATACTTCATAAAGGAAAAACGAAAGTAGCTTTACTTTGTTTGTTTCTAAGGCAGCTGTCACACCTTAGTGGGATAAGCAGTTCTGAGTAGACACTTTTCCCTGTAACAAAATGGCGACTCCACTGGGGACGAATTAGTTTGTTTGTTTATCTTCCTTGTTGTCTATTTCATAAACTTACAAGTAGCATTCGAACTGAATTTGCCATAACAAATGCAAAGTAGATAAATGCCACTTCAGTCCATCTACGAGATCTGTTTATGATTTAAATGACTGATTCACAAACTCTCTGATTGCCCTTGTGATAGCTCTTAGATCCTCCTTAGATCTACCCCTGATTGTTGCATTACTGATTACCTTTTGCTCGACCAAAACCCATGAACTGAACTGCAAACTGTGACCTGGAACCCAAACAAAGTCTCGTTTATGGCCCAACGCAGGTACTGTTCAGAGAATCTGAAATTCAACGTACTTCCCGAGTGTAGAAGGTGCGCTGCATTTCAAATTCCCTGTGTTACAGGTGCGCTGATCAGGCTAAGCTTTGTACAGTTTTGGTTTCTGTTATTCATTCTTTCCAGTTCTATTCCTGAATTTTGCTGTCAGTGATCAGTATATGTCTGTTTGAAACCCCTTTTCCTTGCTGTTATTCCGCCTCCTTTGTACGAAAGAACTGTAAATGTTTTTGTGTGTTTGTTGAGTCATTTTCAGTACTCCTTTGCAAAAGTAGCATAATCGTACTGTCGTCCTTTGATTTGAAACTGTCGCAAGTGTCAATTTCAATCATAGGAAAGAGTTTGATTACTGTTGATGGTCGATTATCCTGTTACTATTGTTTTTGGTCTGAATTTGTAGTTTTTCTAGTGTCAAAACAAGTATTCATTTCAAAATCGTAAGGTGTTGTGATCGTCTCCATTTTTGATTTCGAAAAGAAACTTGTTGATATTTGTCGCTTGAAAAGAAATTCAGATTTGTGCATCAACTTTCTTTTTATCATTCATATACTAAGAAAGTCGAAAACAAATACATGCATGTGCATTTGCATTTAGACAGTCTGATTGGTTTGATTTAGGAAAGTGCATTTAGTGTGTGCTCTTTGCTCTTTGTGAAAGGATTCTATCTTTCTTTCCTTAGTAGCTAGGATTTTCATTGCACAAAGAAGATAAAAAGATTGTTTATCATCTTAGATTGCATTTTAGGAATTACATCTACATCTCACGGTGAACCTGAAAGGAAAACCTCATAAACAAGATCAACCATAAAATAAATTCAATGAATCTAACAACGCTTTGGAACCTAACGCACAACATTTAGAAGTCTAGGCTAGAGACGTATTCCGGCGTCGTAAAGCCTGGTAACTGTTGTTCTCACTGATGGTTGGGTGATTCCTCCACTTTGAGACGATAAGTGCCAGTACGGACTTGTGCTCCCACGTACCGTCGAGTATATTTTGGGAGACCACAATAGGCTTAATCCTTTATCCATAGGAAGCCATGTCTGCCGCCCTATCGATCGCAATGCACTGAACACAGCATTCGGGAAGATTGACTGCCGTACCGTAAAAAGTATTCTGCAGTTTTGCGATTGGTTTGGTAATCCCTCTACCTAGATTTCCAGAGCAGTCCCTTTCGTTCCTTTTCAGACTCTTTAACAGAAAAGGTCCATCTGAGCACTTGTCACTTCAGGCTCATTAAAAATCGAAGGAGACTAGAGTCATCTTTTGTTTTTTCTCGACTCTTAAAAATTGAAAAAACAAGTTGTGTCAAAGCGTCTAAAATTTATTTTAAATGGAATATTCATTACCCTTTCCTACGTTGATCTTGGGTTGAGAAAATGGAATCCACCAACCAAGGAATTCCCCTTGGAGGAAATCCTAGTCCCTTCTCCTCTTGGGGAGATGTTGGTGCACCCCATATGGCCACATTGTCACTTCCAGGACTGACGATCGGCTTGCCTGTATGGCTCTTCTCAACCTCTGTCGTTCAGAACAATGCATTTCCTGAACAATCGAGTCAGCAACTAGACGAGTCTAGAGTTACCCACCAACCTTCTACTTCCTCTAATTCGTCCTCTCCTCCTTCCTCTTCGCTTGATGGGGCTGATAAAGCCAAAAGTCAAGTACCTGAGAAGAAGAAGGAAAAGAAGAAGAAAGAGAAGAAGAAGAAGGAGCCAAAAGCGAATGGGGGAAAACGAGCGTCGTCTAGCGAAAATCCACACACTGCACCGACCAGGCCTAAATCGCCATGTGTCATTTGCAAAGGAGACCACTATCATAGAGATTGTCCTTGCATCCCTTGGATCTTAAGGGACTGGTCTCCTCGTTTGCACAACCCGGTGTCGTCAACCTCTGGTGATCATGTTGAAAACACACCGTCGACTAGTGAAAGTGAAGCCCCAGGACAAAAAGAAAAATATAGATTTCCTTGTAAACTGTGCGAAGGCGATCATGCCATCCACCGTTGTCCCTTCTTAGACGAGGCTAAAAGAGTTTTGGACGATCGTCTGGTTTCACCGTTATGACTTCCTCCTGGATATAAAAAACTCTTGCCGAGTCCGTCACTAGTTGAAAATCCGGCTGGCCCGCTCAGGTGGTCAGCTGAAGCATCTATCATTGAAGACAAACCATCTGAACCCATACCAGATGAAAGTCAAAATGTCGAGGCGGCAGTTGACCCGGTCTTGCCTTCAGAGGTTCCATATTCAGATGATACAGTCACCGAAGAGAACAAGGATGACACCGTCCAAATTCTTTTCATAAGCACAGACTCCAATGAACATGGGGGCAATTTACCCGTTCCTTTACTGCAGGAAGGAAGTTCGTCAGAGTCATACCCGACCGTCTATTCGGTCCCACCTCCAAGCAACCTAGTTCTCTCCTTTGATTGGAATCAACTAGGCAGACCCCGTTTACCAGCTAGTATACCATTCCGAATCATTGTTCAAATATATAGAATGGTTATGGCCGGTACCATCATAGATGAAGGGGCTTCTGTGAGTATCCTTTCCTCAACTGCTTGGAAAGCGCTTGGTTCGCCATCGCTTTTTCCTGAGATGAGAAATATAATAGGCTTTGACAAAGGAACCAGTCGACCATTAGGGATCCTTCCCAATGTGCCCATAACATTGAAAGGGAAAACCGTTCAATTGAACGTAACGGTAGTTCAAGGACCCCTGGATTATAATCTACTCCTTGGACGAGACTATATTTATTGCATGGGAGCGATTGTCTCCTCACTCTTTAGAGTAATGTGTTTTCCGCATGAAGGAAGAGTGGTCAAGCTCGTAGACCAGCTTTCATTCCCCGGTTCACGCATAGCAAATAGTCATATACCATCCCTGAATGGTCTTTTCACGCAAGGAATGTCTCAATCCCCAGTCCGTCCGCCCGATGAGCGCGAGTGATTCGGGGGACATGACTGAAACCTAGGGGGCATTCACCCTGGTCTGCTTCGGTAGGAAAAATTCAGGTATAGGGTAGGTTTTCGCGGGAGTATATGACCTCCGTACTCCCCTCCGTGATTGGAAGAGGGAGTTGGACTGGAATAAGATTCTCTTGTCAAAATTATGTGTGTTGGCAGGCATTGTCACTCACCTTTGTTTATTTCGATAAACATCGCCGAAGAAGTGTTTTTTTTACGCCGTAAATAGAACAATCTTTGGTAACCTGTAAGAGGTAGACCTCTCCCGGTAAAACAAATGTTTTAAAGGAAAGAAGAAGAGGTAACCTTGAAATTCTGTTTTATACCTGGGGGCATGCAAACCTTTTGGCATGCAAGCGAAGAGCGACTATTTTTTTTTTTTAAATTTGTAGGTCCTCTAACCCTTTAAACTCGTAGGATTGGCCGTTTCCTAACTTGCATAAAGAAAGGATGTGGGGCAAAACTCTAAAAATTGCCGTTTTTATATATGAGACATTCTTATCACACGACTGTATTAATCAAGCAGTTTTAGCGCATAGTTCAAGCTCGTTAAAAAATAAACATAAGCCATGAGCAAATGTTTCCCCCCGCGTTTAAGCTCATTAAAAAATGAACTATTCCCCGGTAAATAACCATTGTGAATGTAGTACTTCAGTCGTTAAAGCCTTGGTCGTGTTTGCACCGTCACCTCCACTTTTGCATTGGCCAATCATTCACCTCCATTTGATTGTTTACCCATTTTGAGGAACAGCTGCGAAGAGTGATCTCACTAGCCATCCTTGTAACACTGTCGTGATTGGAAAATTCCAAACCTTACTTGGTGTTATCTCAAAATCAGACCCTGGAAGGCTGCTGACTAGGAAGACTTCAAGTAACTGTTTCAAACCAATCTTTTGACTAAGGTTTAGCCTCCTTAGCCTGAGAGGGCTCTCTCAAAAGGTTATTGATTTTGATTAAAAGTAAGAGGGCTAACTCTTGTGAAATAACAGTGGCAAATATGAAGGTTGGACACACATTACATAAGTTTCCATTGGGCCTATGGAGTCAATAAAACCTCAGCAAATAATGATACAACTTTTACATAGAAGTCAGGGCATGTGGCATTTAAATGTTCAAAACACAACTCTTATAAAACCACAGTTCATGAACATGTACAGGAAATCAGAGCAGCATAAGTGAATTCTGAGTGATTACACATTTATGAAACTGTAAAATAGGTCAGGGATAAAGAAAAACCATACATCTTGAACATAGAAACACGTTATGAATCCTGAGAAGAAAAGCAGTTCTATTATATTACTGAGCTTTTTCTTTCTACATAAGCCAAAACAGTCCTCTGTTTTATAAAATCTCCAACCCTCATTACATAGATGTTCCAGCTATATATAGAAAATCCTTATTCTAACTACTTCGAGCTTCCTCCTCCAACATGAGGGGAACTCGATAATTGCCTCTAATGACACCTATTAGCTATTGAACTAACTAATAATTACAATAAGGAACTGACTGTAGTGTTTAAGAGTTCTTAATTAACTATGACTCTGACTCCACTTTGCATGCATAATGACTTCTTCTTATTCTCTGACACCTGGTCCTCTTTCGACTTGGCTGAGCTGGCTGTTTAATACTTCATAATGATCTTGAACGCTGAACCTTTCAACTGCTCAGAAGTATTAGGAGATTTCCCTTACTTCTCGGCTCCAATTTTCCTCAAAATGCTCGAATGTACTAAGCATGTTTCTAGTCTTTAATAACCCATAATATGGAACACTGCCACGTTCTGGATGTGTTGTGAGCTGCATCGATTGACATGTGTGCAAGCAAAAGATCTTTGTATGCAAAAGATTTACTACCTCTTGAACGGTGACAACGGAGATATCACAGAACTTTGAAAATGGGTTGAAATATTTCACCTTTTTAAATCCTCCACCTGTATTGTTTTGATTGGCTATTGTCGTTCCCGCTGATATCTTGTATACCCCTTTGGCGTTTCCTTTTCAAAATTTTCGCTCAAAATACAAAACTGCCTGTTCTGTGCTAAAATCATCACCTTCAGCAGCTACGAAACTGCTGAATTATTTAAACAACATGCTTTTACCCGATACCTTTATCACTGAAATATTTGATTGCCAAAACTTCCTCTGGGTTTACATATGTATAGCAGGGATTTATATGTCTTTAAAACAATAAGACTAAGCAGATTTGACAAAAATTTGGAACAGAACCTCTCTTGAAGAGAAAATTCAATTAGCAGATAATTGGTACAGCTGTACCTTCAGGTCTTTAATCTTCTTCTTCAGAACTTTATTCTCAGCCCTTAATTGCATATTTACTTTTCTAACATACTGAGCCTCTTTGATGGCTGGCACTGTCCATGTGTGAAATTGGGCATGACTATCAACTACTGAATTCATCTGTTCTTGAAAAATTTTAGTCTCACCCCACAGAGCTTTACGATACCTTGTATATACATCTGCATGTCTTCTAACTGCTTGCCTCAATTTGGCAATCTTATATTTGGCCGCTTCTAATTGATTCTTTATAACTGCTATATTATCCTCTTGAGGTGTGATGATTGTTCTGCTTGCATTATTTTGCCTAACCCTCTCGATTGCCTCTATCTTTGACAATGCTTCTTTTACTTGCTTCCTTGTGATAGGTCTTCTGGGTTTTACAATGAATTCCTCACTTGGCTCATCGAACTTGAGCTTTTTTGAGGCTTTAGACTTCTTGGCAGTTTCTGGTGATGACTATGTCAAATCAATATGGACCGGTTCAGACTGCTCGAATTCAATGGCCTGTAATAAATCATTCAAGCTTGCCTTGGATGTTGGGCTCTCTTCAACAGCTATGGCTTTGCCCTTTTCTTTGTTTATCTGGCTTCTTGTCCTTACTCTTGAAACTGCTTCAGCTCCACTTGTTTCAGGGGCAGTCTTCTTATCATGAGTTTTTCCCTTTGTTGATTGCTGGGGTTGATCCTGAATGATTAGTGGCTTCACTGGTTTGCTTAGCTGTGTTTTGGTTTGCTTTTTAGCTCTTGCTTCTTTCTGGAGCTCAGCTATTGTGAATTCTTTGACTGGTTGTGGAGTAAGGCCAGTCTTGCTTTGGAAACCAGCCATGAAAATAAACGAGTTCCAGTCTCTTCCTATCTTCTGGAGACCATCTAAAACTAGCAACTTAATCAACCCATGATGAAATAAAGAAGTTTCACAGTCCTCTTTCCTTAGCTGCACTTTATCACACATTTTACTCAGACTGCGAAACAAATAGAAAGGAATGTCTATGGAGATTTTTCCCGTGAAATGCAAGAGCAGTTTGAAATGGTAAGAATAGACCTTATTGTACCTTCCTTCACAGGTCAAGTATTTCTGAATGCAGGTGAGAAGAAGAGCATAATGTTCCTTGACATAGTTTCTGGGCACTGCTTTTGTTAAGTCTTCATTCACATATGCCTCTTTTAAAAATTCTTTACAGGGGTTCATATCAAACTTAAAATTTTTAAACCACTCTTCTCGTCCTCTTGGGATCTCTGTCACAACAGCTATGGCTTCTGGAGAGACTTGAACTTCTAACATAGCAATCTTTGAGTTTAACCCAGTGAAATTAAGCGCAAATTCTTTGGTTACCTGCGCATGTCCTCCTTGTAGCTTCTTGCAAAAGTTCCAGCAGCCGGCATCCTTGAACGCTTTCTTCACACCTTCATCCCTCAACGTTATATCCAAACCTTCAGGTTCAGTCCTTTGGCATTTACCGGATCTGTGTTCTTTCCTCTCCATTCTCCTTTCAAAATCTTCACACACAGAGAGTCTAACAGCTTCAGTTGCAATGGTCGTTCAGTTCCTTTGAAAACAGCCTCGCTTGAAATCAGGCTCGCTTGAAAACCAAATTCTTTGTCACTCATGCAGCATTTATGACTATCATTAAGTACATGCACGGTAAAATCCCTTAAGAATGATATTTCTGTGCATGTTGACAGAGCTGGTAGTGGGATAGTGGCAAATGAGTGTTTAATCGTGATACGAGGGGTACAAAAACTGACATGAGTGGACACATCTGATGACTCGGATAACAGACTTGACCTTTCAGGAAAGATTCGCTGCCAAAAGCACGAATCCATGATTTCGCAGCGCTGTTAGTTTGAAATTCTAATAATGCGCTGCGAAACGGCCTAATCATGACACGCTGCGAAATTGCTAAACCATAATTGCGCTGCGAAACTAGCCAATGGGATTTACGCTGCGAAATTACTAAAAGATACAATGACTCGGACATGGATAAGACATGACTTATGGAACAATGATGGATGAATTAGAGCTAATGGGAGTCGAGTATGGTTTAAGTTAAGAACTTTAACACCTCAAATCCTAAGTAAGACATATAAAACGAAATCAACTTGACACAGACCTTTGTACTTGGACTAGGACAAACAACTATATGCATAATTTTTTTTTTCTTTAGTTCTAAGTGATAACACCTGGAATCAGTTGCTACCCATTTTATCACTCATTCCTCAAAAGACGAGTCTCCTTTAAGCTCTTTTCAACTAACTCGTAAAATATGAAAAGATTGCCGAGCCATTGGCCTCTCTAGCTTGTTAAAGGGACCGGAAGTGCTATCCCTCCTCTAAATTTTAATCTTTTTGGACTTGAGGCATTATTACACAAAAAGATCGAGCGCTTGTTTTGTTCGGCTCGTTAAAAGTATCAAAAATTCATCCCTTCTGTATTGTTTTATACTTTTTCGGACTTAAGGGATTAGATGACGAAAAATGAATTTTGGAGTTTCCTTTACGTTCCTTTTCAGACTCTCTAAAAATGAAAAGGACCGAGTTATCTTTGTCGTTAAACTCGTTAAAATTTTAATAGCGACAAACTTGTCTATAGATGAGAACGAGTTTCACTATCGCTAGGCTCGTTAAAACATAGTGATGGGCTTGCCCGAGGGGCAAATTATAGAACAAGCATATGTTATCCTCCTCAAGCTTGATAAAAATAAAGAGGTACTGGTCAACAATGACTGGGGAAAAATTGGGAAGAAAACTTAAAGAAACTTTGTTGGTAGCAAGTCGCTCTTGAACATGACACTTTCACTCCGCATCCAAGTCGGGTTGGGTTGTTTCATTCACTGGTCACATCACCATGGTCCCATCATACCATCCACATTTGGGGTTAATGCTACCAATCCATCACGTCAGTGTCGCCAATATGTTCAAGAGAAGTCATTCAGAGAATTCACCTGTGTCTCACCCACTACAATACATTTATACTCCATTCTTTCATGACCGCCACCCTGAACCTTATATCACCAGATCGTTTTCACCTCCATTAAAATCATTTGCTCTGTTCCATGTCATTGATGTGGGATTCATTAAGGCCCTCCTGTGAAGGATCACTTCTTGTCGACATCAGCTCATTATCCAAGAAGTTGATCTAGGAACACCCCATTCAGTACTTTGAAGCTTGCATGCCTCAATGGCAAGTTTCTCACTTCCGGCGACGGGTTTACATCAATGACCTTCGACCGAAAGATTTTGCGTGGTGTTCGATGCCAAGTCCTTTATTCACACCACGTGAATTGTACTGCAGTACCTTGAGGGTCATTATCATTATCGGTGATTCCTCTTGCGCTTGTTAACAACTTATATCATTGGCTGGTAATCAAGCGATGTTTCCATGTTCGACTTCAGAACATTTCTCACATGGATAGACTTGTACTTCAAGTGAAGATCGAACGAGATTGAAGACCCCGGATCTAGTTTCATCCATTCGGGCTACGATATATATTCAGGAAAATAAAGACATCAAATGTACATCATTGCTGCACAGATAATCATCCAATCAAAGGGATGATGGCTCTATCAGAATCATCAGTCTACACTCAGACGATTTTCTGTCCTGTGTACATGAAAATGAATTTATAAAGATGAGCATGTGAATGCCCGCCTCATCTAGATCATTAAAATATTATGAAGATAATGTATTGTATTGTATCTTATTACAGGTCTCCTCCCAGCTTGAAAGAACTTCGGATCCTCATAATAAAGCATTTCACCCGACATCAAAAGATTAACGACCTCATGCTTTAGGGGGCAACTGTTATAGACATTTTTGGGCACTACAACCCCAAGAATGAAATGTCCATAAACCAAGGGCTCCTAAGTCCCTAAAAGTGTTGTTCTAACCCCTAAAGGAACAAGGTCAATAGATTACAGCTTCTCCCAAAAGTTCTCCATGAAAAACTGCTCAGAATTGGTCAAAACAGGATCATTTCAGCTGCTCCACAGGCCAGGTGTGTTGCATCTCACCTAAATACACTATATGGGTGCGTTGCATTTCAAAAAGCCCTTCTATGGGGTGCGATGGGTGAGAAATGACAAATGGCAGTGTCATTCCGCGAGGTGGAGAGGCAATGGAAGCTTCCAGAAACTTCTCCTGTGACACTTGCCTCTCTGAATTTGACCAAGGATGAGTAAGAGATCATCAATCTCCAAGTGGAAGCAAGAACTATCAGAGGGAAGACACTAATCAAATCATAATCTGACTCATCTCCATTACAGATATCTATATATGGATCCCTCATCCCAGAGATCCAGAGGCTGGAATTTTGCATATTGTAAGGAATTGCTGTTGGTTTCTTGAGACAAACATCAGATTGTTGGGTGATCTAAGCTTTGTATGAGGTGAAGAGGGGCTTCCTTGCTGAGAGGTTGATACTGGGTCAGAACAACTGGTTGTAACTCCTCTTGGCTTTTTCTTGTTTATCAATAAAAGCTATTCAAGTTTTCCTCCATACTTTTGTATCATTCATGTTTGCTACATTTGTATGGTTAATTTACATCTGATCCTAGATTGTTTATGATTATAGATCCATGTCTTTGTATAGTGTTATGCTACTGTGATCTTACAGGTACTCTGTGAAGCTGGGCGTGCAAGGGAACAAGTAGCGGAAGACTATCAAAGAAGAGAGGAATCGAACCAGGAGATTAGCGCAAGACAGAGGTTGGTCTTCTTTGTTCCTCTCTATCTATACTTCATAAAGGAAAAACGAAAGTAGCTTTACTTTGTTTGTTTCTAAGGCAGCTGTCACACCTTAGTGGGATAAGCAGTTCTGAGTAGACACTTTTCCCTGTAACAGTGTTATAGACATTTTTGGGCACTGCAACCCCAATCATAAATGTCCATAAACCAAGGGCTCTTAAGTCCCTAAAAGTGTTGTTCCAACCTTTAAAAGAACAAGGTCAACTGATTACATCTTCTCCCAGAAGTTCTCCATGAAAAACTACTCAGAAATGGTCAAAACTGGACCATCTCACCTGCTCCATGGTCAAAGTGCGCTGCATCCCACCTAAATACACACGGGAGGTGCGATGCATGTTGAAAAGCCCTTCTATGGGGTGCGATGGGTGAGAGTAGACAAATGGTAGGGTCAATCTGCAAGGTGGAGGATCATGGAATCTTCCAGAAACTTCTCCTGTGACACTTGCCTCTCTGCATTCGCCCAGGGATGAGTAAGAGATCATCAATCTCCAAGTGGAATCAAGAAATATCAGAGAGAGGATACTAATCAAATCTCAAAAGCTGACTCACCCCCCTTGCAAACATCTATATATGGATCCCTCATCCCAGAGATCTGCAGGCTGGAATTTTGTATCTTGTAAGGAAGTGCTGCTGGTTTCTTAGTGCAACATCATAGTGTTGGGTGATCTAAGCTTTTCATGAGGTGAAGAAGGGCTTTCTTGCTGAGAGGATGATGCTGGGTCAGAAAAACTGGTTGTAATCCTCTTTGCTATTCTTGATTATTAATAAAGCTATTCAAGTTTTCCTCCACATTATTGTATGATTGATGATATATGCATTTGTGTGGCAATATATATCTGGTCCTATATTGTTTATGATAATAGATCTATGTTCTTGGATAGTGTTATGCTGCTTTGATTCTACAGGTGCCCTTTGAAGCTGGGTAGACGAGGAAGCGAGTGGCAAAGATCTATCAGAAGGGAGAGGAATCAAACAAGGAACCAAGTGCAAGACAAAGGTTGGTCTCCTTTATTCCCCTCTTATCTATTTCTCATAAAGGAAAACGAAAGTGGTTTTAGTTTGTTTTTTTCTAAGGTAGCTACCAGCCTTAGTGGGACTAGCAGCTTTGCATAGACACTAGATTTCCTGATAACAAAATGGCGACTCCGCTGGGGAGCGAACATATTGTTTGTTTGTCTATATTTGTTTGCTTTATAAACTTACAGACGGAGCCTGAAGTCAAGCCAGCTAGCCTTCGAACTGCATTTGCTATGCAAGTGCAAAGTAGATCAATGCTGCTTCAATCTATCTCCAGGTTTTGTTTATGAACTAAACAATCGTGTAGAAGCTCTCTAATTTCCCTTGTGGTGGCTCTAGTAACCTCCTTAGATCTACCCCTATGATTGATTTACTGATTACCACTTGCTCGGCCTAAATCCCTGAACTGAGCTCCAAATTGTGACTCGGAACCTAGTTGAAGTCTCGTCCCTGGTCCATCGCACTGTCTCTTCTTTGGATTCTGGATGCATCACACTTCTCGAGTGTAGTAGGTGCGTTGCATCTCACTTTCCCTGTGTCACAGGTGCGCTGATTAGAGAAGACCTCTCCTGCTCCTAGATTTTGGTTTATGTGTTCACTCTTTTCAACTCTATTCAGGAGTTTTGCTGTTTGTAGTCAGTACACCTCTGTTGAAACCCCCTTCCTTGCCATTATTCTGCCTCCATTATGCAATGAACTGTAAATGTTTTTATGTATTGTGATCCATTTTTAGTTCTCTTTTACAAAGAAGTAGCGTAGTTGAACTGTCGTTTCTTGATTTGAAAGTGTCGCAAGTGTTGTTTTTAGTCATAGAAGAAAATCCAATTGTTCTTGATAGTCGATTACACTGTTACTATTGTATTTTATTTGAATTAGTTGTTTTTCAAGTGTCGAAAGCAAGTTTTAAATTCAAAATCGCAAAGTGTCGTCATTGTCTTCATTTTTTCTCGAAAATAAACTTGTTAGTAATGTCGCTTTGAAAAATAATTCAGATTTGCACTTGGCTTTCTTTTTATCATTCACATATTAAGAAGGCTAAAAACAAATACATGCATGTGCATTTGCATTTAGACTGTTTGTTGGTTTGATTTAGGACAGTGCATATAGTGTGTGCTCTCTGCTCTATGTTGAAAGAATATCATCTCTCTTTCCTTAGTAGCTAGGATTTTCATTGCAAAAAGAAGATTAAACGATTGTTTATCATCTTAGATTGCATTTTAGGAATTATACATCTACATCACGCAGTGAACCTGAAAGGAAAATTTCTTAAGCAAGATCAACTGTAAAATAAATTTAATGAACCTAAACACACTTTGGAACCTAACACACAACATTTAGAAGTCTAGGCTAGAGACGTATTCTGGCATTGTAAAGCTTGGTAACTGTTGTTTTCATTGCTGGTTGGGTGATTCCTCCACTTTGAGATGATAAGTGCCAGTATGGACTTGTGATCCCACGTACCGTCGAGTATATATTGGGAGACCACAATAGGATTTATCCTTTATCCATAGGAAGCCTTGTCTGCCGCCCTATCGATTGCAATGCACTGAAAACAACATTCGGGAAGATTGACTGCCGTATTGTAAAAAGTATTATGCAGTTTTGCAATTGGTTTGGTAATCCCTCTGTCTAGATTTCCAGAGGAGTCTCTTTCGTTCCTTTTCAGACTCCTTAAACGAAAAGGTCCATCTAAGCACATGTCACTTCAAGCTCATTAAAAATCGAAGGCGACTAGAGTCATATTTTGTTTTTTCTCGACTCTTAAAAATTGAAAAAATAGGTTGTGTCAAAGTGTCTAAAATTTATTTTAATCGGAATAAATATCACCTTTCCTACGTTGGTCTTAGGTTGAGAAAAATGGAGTCCACCAACCAAGGAGTTCCCCTTGGGGGAAATCCTAGTCCTTTCTTCTCTTGGGGAGATGTTGGCGCACCCCATATGGCCACATTGTCGCTTCCAGGATTGATAATCGGCTTGCCCATATGGCTCTTCTCAACTTTTGTCGTTCAGAACACCGTGATTCCTGAACAATCAAGTCAGTAACTAAACAATACCAGAGTTACCCCCCAACCCTCTACTTTGTCCAATTCTTCCTCTCCTCCTTCTTCTTCGCTTGATGAAGCTGGTAAAGCCAAAAATCAAGTAACTGAGAAGAAGAAGGAGAAGAAGAAGAAAGAGAAGAAGAAGAAGGAGCCAAAGGCGAAAAGGGGCGACCAAGCATCGTCTAGCGAAAATCCACACACTGCACCATCCAGGCCTAAATCGCCATGTGTCATTTGCAAAGGAGACAACTATCATCGAGATTGTCCTTGCATCCCTCAGATCGTAAGGGACTGGTCTCCTCATTTGCACAATCTGGTGTCATCAACCTCTGATGATCATGTTGAAAGTACACCGTCAACTAGTGAAAGTGAAGCCCCTGGAAAAAAAGGAAGATGTAAATTTCCTTGTAAACTGTGTGAAGGTGATCATGCCGTCCACCGTTGTCCCTTCTTAGACGAGGCTAAAAGAGTTTTGGACGACCGTCCAGTTTCACCGTTACGACTTCCTCCTAGATATAAGAAGCTCTTGCCGATTCCGTCACTAGTTGAAAATCTGGCTGACATGACCTTGTGGTCGGCCGAAGCGTCTATCATTGAAGATAAACCATCTGAATCCACACCAGACGAAAGTCAAAAGGTCGAGGCGGCAGTTGACCTGGTCTTTCCTTCAGAGGATCCATCTTCAGATGATATAGTCATTGGAGAGAACAAAGACGACACCGTCCAAATTCTCTTCATAAGCACAGACTTCGATGAACATGGGGGCAGTCTACCTGTTCCTTTACCGCAAAATGGAAGTTCATCAGAGTCACATCCAATCATCTATTCAGTCCCACCTCCAAGCAACCTAGTTGTTTCCTTCGATTGGAATCTACTATGCAGACCCCGCTTACCGGCTAGTGTACCATTTCGAATCATTGCTCAAATATACAGAATGGTCATGGCCGGTACCATCATAGATGAAGGGGCTTCTGTGAGTATCCTTTCCTCAACTGCTTGGAAAGTGCTTGGTTTGCCATTGCTTTTGCCTGAAATGAGAAATCTAATAGGCTTTGACAAAGGAACCAGTCGACCGTTAGGGATCCTTCCCAATGTGCCAATAACATTGAGAAGGAAAACCGTTCACATGAACGTAATGGTAGTCCAAGGACCCCTGGATTATAATCTACTCCTTGGACGTGACTATATTTATTGCATGGGAGCCATTGTCTCCTCACTCTTTAGAGTAATGTGTTTTCCGCATGAAGGAAGAGTGGTCAAGCTCGTAGACTAGCTTTCATTCCCTGGTTCACACATAGAAAATAGTCATATACCAACCCTGAATGGTCTTTTCACGCAAGGAATGTCTCATCAATCCCCAGTCTGTCCTCCTGATGAGCGCGAGTGATTCAGAGGTGTTGTGGGGAAAAGTATCCGACTCGGATGACCCTATCCCTACTCTAAAGGTGACAGTCTTTAGCAACAACTGAAAGTAAAGCTTTGATATTTTCCTTTATGAAAGCACAGAGAGAAGGAAGAAAAGGTTAACCAACCTGGTGTCTTTCGCTTAGTCGATCCTTATCCTCTCTCTTTGTCTCTTGTTCCCAGCTCCTTGCTCTCTTTGCCGGTCCAGCTACACACAGATCCTGCACAAAACAAGAGAGGAAACTACAAGATACATGTACTCATAACTGATGCATGGATTAGAGTGAATCAAATATACAAGTAAATACAATACATCAATGCAATACAAGTATATAGGAGAACATGCAAAACTTTATTGATAGAAGTAACAGGGTTCTGAGAAGGTTACAACCAATGATGGCTCCAATCTAGCAGCACCTCCCCAGCAGCAAGAACTCTCCTCTTCACCTCTAGTAAAACAATCACCCAATAGCTCTAACTGTAAACCAACAACACCTCCTTGCTTTACACAAAATTCCAGCCTCCTTAGACCTCATAGAAGAGCTCTATATATAGGAGAGAAGAAGAAAGGATGAGTCAGCTTGAGACTGACATGAAGCTGCCTTGTGTCCTCTCCCTCTTCAGTTAATCTTCAGTTCTTGAGTCCACTTGGAGATCCTTGCTTACACATGGTGATCAAGTACCTCTTACTCATCACAGGGCGAATCTCATGAACCAAGTGTCAGTTTGGAAGCTTCCTGGGCAGTTGACACCTTGCAGAATGACTGTGCCACTTGGCCAATCTCACCCAGCGTAGGTAGCCTTCATTAAATTTGACTTCCAGTGCAGGTACAAGGAGGAGCAGTTGCATTCCAGCGCAGATGCTCAGTGGAGCAGCTGACATGATCCAAAATTAGCCTGTTTTGAAGTGTTTTCAGGTGGAGAACTGATTGGAAGTGCTGTTGTTTGATGACCTTGTTCTTTTAGGGGTAAGAACAACATGTTTAGGGACTGAGGATCCCTGTAATTATTGACATTTCATGCTCCATGTCGCGAGGCACAAAAATGTCTATAACAGTTGCCCCCTAAAGTATGAGGCCGTTTATCGGGTGAAATGCTTTATCTAGAGGGTCCGAAGTTCATTCCAGTGCTGAGGAGGCGCCCTGTAATACAATACAATACAATACATTATTTTTCATTCTATTTTCATGATCTAGCTGAGGCGGGCATTCCCATGCTCAGCTTTTATAAATACATTTTGGTACATATGACAGACGATCGTCTGAAGGTAGACTGATAATTTTCTGCTGAAATTATCATCCTTTGAAGAGGATGATCATCTGCTGCAATGATGTACATGGCAAATGCTTTTATATTTCCTGAATATATATCGCAGCCCGGATGGATGAAACTAGATCCGGGGTCTTCAAACTCGTTCGATCTTCACTCTAAGTACAAGTCGATCCATGTGAGAATTTTGCTGAAGTCGAACATGGAAAGACATCGCTTGATTACCGGTCAATAATGAAAACCGTTAACAAGCGCGAGAGGAATCACCTATAATGACGATGACCCTCAAGGTACTGCAGTACAATTCACGTGGCGTGAATAAAGGACTTGGCGTCGAACGCCACGCAAAATCTTCTGGTCGAAGGTCATTGATGTATACCTGTCACCGGAAGTGAGAAACTTGCCATTGAGGCATGCAAGCTTCAAAGTACTGATGGGGGTGTTCCTAGATCAACTTCTTGGATAATGAGCTGAAGTCGACAAGAAGCGATCCGTCAAAGGAGGGCCTTAATGAATCCCACATCAATGACACGGAACGGAGCTAATGATTTTAGTGGAGGTGAAAACAAACTGTGACATATGATTCAGGGTGGCGATCATGAATGGATGAAGGATAATGTATGGCAGTGGATGGGACACGGTTGACACTTTCAGAATGACCCCTCTTGAACATATAACGACACTGATGCGATGGATCGGTAGCATTACCCCAAATGTGGATGGTTTGGCGAGGACCATGGTGATGAGACCGGTGAATGAAACAACCCAACCCGATGTGGCACGGAGGAAAAGTGTCATGTTCAAGAGTGACTTGCTACCATTAAACTTTGATGTTCTCCCAATTTTTCCCCAGTCATTTCTGACCAGTACCTCTTTATTTTTGTCAAGCTTGAGGAGGATAACATATGCTTGTTCTATAACCTGCCCTTCGGGCAAGCCCATTGCTATGATTTAACGAGCTTAGCGATAGGGAAACTCGTTCTCGTCTAAAGACAAGTTTGTCGCTATTTAATCATTTTAACGAGTCTAACGACAAAGAAAACTCGGTCCTTTTCATTTTTAGAGAGTCTGAAAAGGTACAGAAAGTTAACTCCATAATTCCTTTTTCGTCATCTAATCCCTTAAGTCCGAAAAAGTATAAAACAATACAGAAGGGATGAGTGTTCGGTACTTTTAACGAGCCGAACAAGACAAGCGCTCGATCTTTTTGTGTAATAATCCCTCAGGTCCAAAAAGATTAAAGTCTAAATGAGGGATAGCGTTCCGGTCGTTTAACGAGCTGGAAGGCCAAAACTCGGCAAACTTTTCATATTTTACGAGTCAGTGAAAAGAGCTCAAAGAAGACTCGTTTTTTGAGGAACGAGTGATAAACAGGGATAGCAGCAGATTCCAGGTACAGGTTGGAATTTTCCAATCACGGCAGTATCACAAGGATGGCTAGGTGAAATCACTCTTCGCAGCTGTTTCTCAAAAGAGGTAAACACACAAATGGAGGTGAATGATCGGCCAAATGAACAGTGGAGGTGACAACACAAACACGACCAAGGCTTTATGGCTGATGAATTTACGATCTCAAAAGGTTATTTACCGGTTCATTTTTTCTGAATGAGCTTGAACTCTAAAGGAAAGCCTGCTCATAACTCATGTTTATTTTTTAACGAGCATGAACTATGTGCTAAAACTGCTCGGATCTTGCGTTTATTTTTTAACGAGCATGAACTATGTGCTAAAACTGCTCGAATCTTGCGTTTATTTTTTAACGAGCATGAACTATGTGCTAAAACTGCTCGATTATGCCCCCAGCATAATAATGATGCAGATGAGGCCCATGCCCCCTAAATAATAAGGGGACATTTCATTTTTTGAAGAGGTTGACATTGCACAGAACTATCCTCTTTTACCCCTTATTTCATTTTTTAAACGAGGTTGACTTGAGAAAGGAACTATCCTCGAACTTTTAGATCCGTTAGAAACAGAAGGTCTCATATTCCATTGTGGTCATTTCCGCCAGATTACTTGAAGGCGGCAATGCGGAAGTACCCATTAAAGTAGGGTCTTTTAGGAAAATGACTCCGATATTTTGGAGAGAGTGATTCCTTCCCTGGATCATAGGAATGCTTCCCGTAGTAAATGGTGGCACAACTTTTGTCGAAGTTGTCGTCGAACTACTTGGTTGGTTATTTCCTTTATCGTTCGACGACTGTGGATTCTCGCAGTTTTTGCATTTGGTTGACCTCGAAGCATCATTCTGTTGTTCAGAGGTCGACACCATTAGCACCTGGCACCGGGAAGTATCTCCACTATCAACCAGATTTTGACTTGGATTGGGAAACGGATCAGTCAATACAGCTGGGGTTTGAGAATTCTTTAAGAATATTTTAAACTCGGCTTTATATGGACAATCTGCTGTCCAATGATCCTCATCGCATATATGACATGGACTCGTTGGTTTCCCTTTCCTAGGAGGACTTGAAGAAGTTTTTTGAGGAGATGACTCACCTTGTTTCTTCTTCTTCCCTTCGTTTTGTTTCTTCTTGCTTCCTGGTTGATTGGAGTTTTTGCCTTTATCCGTAGATACACCGTTTACCTCCGAAGCAAGAATCTCTTGATTTTCTTTTTGATTTGAAGTCTTACGGGCTTTCTTATTTGAATCCCTTGTCGACTTAGCGTTTGCAGTTCCAATCACGCCATCGCCGGCATGAGAGTCACTATTCGATCCGGGAGGAGGAGGGATTGAAAATTCTGGTCTGGGGGCATCAGGTATCTTATCATAGAGCGTGCCCGACTGAGTATATACTAAGTCCAAATATTGAGCACGAGCAATAACCTGCTCTTCTGTTACGACGCCTCCCTTGGCCACATCTTCTGTTATTGCAGGCATAAGTGACTTTATAAACCACTCAGCTAATAGCTGATCTGGAACATAGGTTTTTACCATTCTGCGACGACGAAGCCACTCATGTATATGATCTGATATATGTGTGGCCGTTGTCTGCTTGAAATTGGTCAAGATCTCTGTTCCAGTTTCGTACCTTATAGGTAATTGAAAGTGTGTTAAGAAAGTCGTGGCTAGGGAACTAAAATTGTCGAACGAGGCTCTAGGTAATTCAATATACCATTTAGCCGCCGGACCAGTCAATGTCCTCTAGAAAAGGCGAAGCCTTATTGAATCATCATTCAAGGTATTCGACGAACACCACAGATGGAATGTCATCACATGATTCGACGGGTCTTCGCCCGGATTTCCATTGAATTTAGGAATGTCCGAAGGAAGTTTGTGAGGAATCGCTGGCCACCAATGGGCATAGGCGATTGGATCGTTTGTTAATCGATGTAAATCTGGTAATTCTAGGGTCGCCACGAATGGCAACTGCTGATTCAGGTTTGGCGAGGCGTACCCAGGATATGATGGAATTGCTTGAGCAGTAGGCCTTTGCACACCAGCATAATGCAACTGATGTTGATATGACTGATATGGTTGGTGGGCTTGGCCACTGTAAAGTGGTTGGTTTAACCCATTCTGAATATAGGGTTGCCCACTATTTGCAAAGATCTGTTGCTCAGATCCCTGGTACACCTGTTGAAACTGAGGTTGTTGGTATTGCACCATCCATGGTTGTGAAGCCATGTTTTGTTGTGCGACACTAACCGACGGACCAAGATGCGGGGTTATGGTTCCCGTTTGTATCTGTGTCGTCCCGGCAGTTGGCGATTGTGGTTGTGTTGCAGGGTCAATAGGCTGTTGCATTACAACTTGGGGTTGACATACAACAGGCATCGATTGAACTTGCGACACGGTTACAATTGCTGGCGTCGTCGGGATACTAGACATAGGTACACACTGTTGCATGGAATATACAACTCTTGGTTGTTGGGGTAACATAGGTACCCAACCACTCGTCGTTACTTCAGTCAAACCTGAATGTTGTTGAAAACTGCCGTATGGGTATCCCTCCGGAAGAGGAAGTGAAAGGGCATATTGCCCCCCATATGGTAACAATCCGGAGCTCAAAGGTAAAGACTGCCTTTGAGGACTGGATGGCCCAAACTGATTCCCAAAGGGATCAATTTGTCTAGTTTCAACATAAGAATTACCGGGTATTATACCGGAAGAACAAACTGGAACAGACCAAGTTGTCATAATAGTCCCTGGGTGGACTCCTTCTAGCTGATGAGAGCTAGTCGGGACGGCTGGTATGCCGGCAAACATCGTTGGGTTGGCAGCAGGAGCTTCTGCTGTCGCTGTGTTGTTTGGCACAGTTCTAGATGTCGACGGTTGTTCAGACATTTTAAGTCTATCCAATAAACTGCCTATCGATTCTACAGGAACTTCTTGTGGCGATGGACAAACTTCTGATGCAGAAGGAAAAAGAGTGGTACCTACTCCAAAATGAGTTGGAGTATTTGCTTGCTGGTCCTCTACGATTTCCTCTATTGCAATCAGACCAGGAGGAAGAGGAAGACCGTCAGGTCCGTAAAAGATTTCTGGTGCCGAAGAAGGGGTTGCTTCGACAGCGACAGTTGTTTGAACAACAAGACTCTGTGGACCGGTTTCAGATGGAACTGGTTCAGTTATGCAAGTACTTGTCTTCAGATTAGGATCAGTACCACTGTCCTTCTGTTGCTGTTGAACTTCTTCAATAGAGGCAGGGATTCCAGAAATATTGGGAGTGACCAGAATCTCAGATGTTGTTGGAACTTCCGTTCTAACTTTAAAAGGAGATTTTGACCTGGTCCAGCGAGTTCGCTTTGTCCATACTACTCTCGGTTCCGGAGACAAAGGTGGTTGACTCGCAAGTCTCCCCGAACGACGGAGTTTTAATTGACTTTCCTCCACGGTTGCGGATTACTTGATCAACTAAAATACAAAAAGGGGAATTATGTTTCCGTATTGAATGAATTTTATTAGACGCTTTTAGACACAACTTTGCTTTTTCATGTTTTAAGAGTCGAGAAAAAGCTAAAGATGACTCTAGTCGCCTTCGATGTATTAACGAGCCCGAAGTGACAAATGCTCGGTTGGACCTTTTCAGTTATAGAGTTTGAAAAGGGCCAAAAGAAACTGCTCTGGAGATCTAGGCAGAGGGTGTGCCAAACCTTTCGCGAAACCACAGAATACGTTTTACGGTACGGGTGGTCGATCTTCGTGAATGCTGTGTTCACTGCATCGCGATCAGTAGGGCGGTCGACACGGCTTCCTAAGGATAAAGGATAATTGCCTATAGGGGTCTCCCAATATACGCGACGGTACGCGGGAGCACAAGTCCGTATTAGTGCTATTGTCCCTCAGGAGGAATCACCCACCTTCGTAGAGATCGACAGTCACTACGTTTAACGACGCCGGAACACGTCTCTACCTAGACCTCTATTGTGAGCGTTATGTTACAATGCGTTTTTAGATTCATTCAATATATTTTAAGTTGATCTTGTTTATCAGTTTGTCTTTCAGGATCACCACGAGATGTATTGGTACAAATTCCTAAATGCAGCTAAAATGATAAGCAAGCTTTTACAATCTTTTTAGCTTTGAAAATCCTAACTACTGAGGGGAGAGAAAAACAATATCTTTCCACACAGAGCACAAAGCACAAACTAATGCACTTTCTCCTAGATCAGACACACAAACTTATAAAAAATGCAAATGCAAGATGCATGTATTTCTTTTCTTTTCCCTTAATGTTGATGTAGACAAAAGGAAATTGTTGTATAATTTTCGAATTCAATTTGAAGCGTAAACAAACAAGTTTCGTCTAAAATGAAAAGACACCTTACAGGTACTTGTTTCAACACTAAAAATATATGAATTCAAACCATAATATGAAAAACAAACAAACTCAAACAGCCATGAACAGTAATAAAACTAGCTCTTAAGATCACAAAGACACTTTTACAGTTCAGGATCTAAGAGGTCACAGCTATACTGGTTCGCTTTTCACAATGGGAAACTGTAACTGAAACAAGAAATACTGAAAGAACATTCACAGTTTCATCACACAACTGAGGCGGAATAATGTCAAGGAGAAGTGGTTTACAGCAAGTACAATGACCAGCAAGCAATCAGCAAAAAATCAGTGAAAACAGGGCCAAGACACAAAGGGAAAACTGAGCAAGACAATGGCTAACTGGACCAGCGCAGGCTCTGGTCTGTCAGTTTGACTCTCAGCGCAGTTCCCAAAGGGAGTACCTGCGCTGTAATGCAGACTGCCCGTGGACAGCCTGCTCTGGGACACGAGAGTTACGTCTACAAAGTTTTCCGGGTCATAAAAAGCTCAAAAATGCACTGTTTTTGCTGAAATAAAAAGCTATAGGTCAAGTACAGGCTAAGGGATGATCAAGAGGATGAAGATCTATCACAAAGAGTAAAGAGTCTTTTGTAGATAAGCTCTTCAAATCTTGAATTTGCTCAGCAAATGAGCAAGAGTAACAGTCCCTCTACTTCGCTTTTGATATAGTCAAAAGCTTTTCGATTTGGTACTCTTTTCTTCAAGAAATGAATAGCAAAATACTACAAACACCAACAAGATACTAGGTTCCCCAGTGGAGTCGCCAGTTTGTTGTGGGGAAAAGTATCCGACTCGGATGACCCTATCCCTACTCTAAAGGTGACAGTCTTTAGCAACAACTGAAAGTAAAGCTTTGATATTTTCCTTTATGAAAGCACAGAGAGAAGGAAGAAAAGGTTAACCAACCTGGTGTCTTTCGCTTAGTCGATCCTTATCCTCTCTCTTTGTCTCTTGTTCCCAGCTCCTTGCTCTCTTTGCCGGTCCAGCTACACACAGATCCTGCACAAAACAAGAGAGGAAACTACAAGATACATGTACTCATAACTGATGCATGGATTAGAGTGAATCAAATATACAAGTAAATACAATACATCAATGCAATACAAGTATATAGGAGAACATGCAAAACTTTATTGATAGAAGTAACAGGGTTCTGAGAAGGTTACAACCAATGATGGCTCCAATCCAGCAGCACCTCCCCAGCAGCAAGAACTCTCCTCTTCACCTCTAGTAAAACAATCACCCAATAGCTCTAACTGTAAACCAACAGCACCTCCTTGCTTTACACAAAATTCCAGCCTCCTTAGACCTCATAGAAGAGCTCTATATATAGGAGAGAAGAAGAAAGGATGAGTCAGCTTGAGACTGACATGAAGCTGCCTTGTGTCCTCTCCCTCTTCAGTTAATCTTCAGTTCTTGAGTCCACTTGGAGATCCTTGCTTACACATGGTGATCAAGTACCTCTTACTCATCACAGGGCGAATCTCATGAACCAAGTGTCAGTTTGGAAGCTTCCTGGGCAGTTGACACCTTGCAGAATGACTGTGCCACTTGGCCAATCTCGCCCAGCGCAGGTAGCCTTCATTAGATTTGACTTCCAGCGCAGGTACAAGGAGGAGCAGTTGCATTCCAGTGCAGATGCTCAGTGGAGCAGCTGACATGATCCAAAATTAGCCTGTTTTGAAGTGTTTTCAGGTGGAGAACTGATTGGAAGTGCTGTTGTTTGATGACCTTGTTCTTTTAGGGGTAAGAACAACATGTTTAGGGACTGAGGATCCCTGTAATTATTGACATTTCATGCTCCATGTCGCGAGGCACAAAAATGTCTATAACAAGAGGATATGACTGAAACCTAGGGGGCATGCACCCTGGCATGTTTCGATAGGAAAACCTTGGGTATAGGGTAGGTTTCCGTGGAGGATATATGACTGGCTGATACACCTGTCCATTTAGGAAAATGGGGTTAGACCGGAATAAGGTACCTCTGTTATAAGGTAGGCCTTTCCTGATAAAACAAATGTTTTGTCTGCAAATTGAGGGGTAACCTGGGAACTCTACTTCACTATGCCTGGGGGCATGCAAACCTTTTGGCATGCAAGCGAAGAGCGACCATTTATTTTTTAAATTTGTAGGTCCTCTAACCCTTTAAACTCGTAGGATTGGTCGTTTCCTAACTTGCATAAAGAAAGGATGTGGGGCAAAGCTTTGAAAAAATGCCGTTTTTATATGAGACATCCTTATTATATGACTGGATCGGGCATTTTTAACGCGGAATTCAAGCTCGTTAAAAAATAAACATAAGCAATGAGCAAATGTTCCCCCAGAGTTTAAGCTCATTAAAAAATGAACCATTTTCCGGTAAATAACCTTCGTGAATGTATTATCATCAGCCTTTGAAGCCTTGGTCGTGTTCTCATCATCACCTCCACTTTATATGGGCCGATCATTCACCTCCATTTGATTATTTACCCTTTTGAGGAACAACTGCGAAGAGTGATCCTGTTAGCCATCCTTGTGACACTACCGTGATTGGAAAATTCCAAACCTTACCTGGAATCAGCTGCTACCCAAATTTATCACTCGTTCCTCAAAAAACGAGTCTCCTTTAAGCTCTTTTCAACTGACTCATAAAAATGAAAAGATTGCTGAGCGATTGGCCTCTCCAGCTCGTTAAAGGGATCGGAAGTGCTATCCCTCCTTTAGATTTTAATCTTTTTGGACCCGATGGATTATTACACAAAAAGATTGAGTGCTTGTTTTGTTCGGCTCGTTAAAAATACCGAAAATTCATCCCTTTCGTATTGTTTTATACTTTTTCGGACTCAAGGGATTATATGATGAAAAATGATTATTGGAGTTTTATTTACATCCCTTTTTCATATTCTCTAAAATTGAAAAGGACCGAGTTATCCTTGTCGTTAAACTCATTAAAACTGAATAGCGACAAACTTGTCCATACAGACAAGAACGAGTTTCACCATCGCTAGGCTCGTTAAAACATAGCGATGGGTTTGCCCGGAGGGAAAATTATAGAACAAGCATATGTTATCCTCCTCAAGCTTGACAAAAATAAAGAGGTACTGGTTAGCAATGACTGGGGAAAAATTGGGAAGAAAACTTGAAAAAACTTTATTGGTAGCAAGTCGCTCTTGAACATGACACTTTCACTCCGCATCCGAGCCGGGTTGGGTTGTTCCGTTCACTGGTCATATCACCATGGATCCATCACACCATCCATATTTGGGGTTAACGCTACCAATCCATCATGTCAGTGTCGCCGATATGTTCAAGAGAAGTCGCTCAAGGAATTCACCTGTGTCTCACCCATTGAAATCCATTTACGCTCCATTCTTTCATGACCACCACCCTGAACCTTATATCACCAGATCATTTTCACCTCCATTAAAATCATTTGCTCCGTTCCGTGTCATTGATGTGGGATTCACTAAGGCCCTCCTATGACAGATCGCTTCTTGTCGACATCAGCTCGTTATCCATGAAGTCGATCTAGGAACAACCCTTTCAGTACTTTGAAACTTGCATGCCTCAATGACAAGTTTCTCACTTCCGACGACAGGTTTACATCAATGGTCTTCGACCGAAAGATTATGCGTGGTGTTCGATGCCAAGTCCCTTATTCAGACCATGTGAATTGTACTGTAGAGGGTCATCATCATTATCGGTGATTCCTCTCGTGCCTGTTAACAGCTTACATCATTGGCTGGTAATCAGGCGATGTCTTTCCATGTTCGACTCCAGAACATCTCTCACATGGACCGACTTGTACTTTGAGTGAAGATCGAACGAGATTGAAGACCCCTGATCTAGTCTCATCCATCCAGGCTGTGATATATATTTAGGAAAATAAAGACATCAGACTTACATCATTACTGCACAGATAATCATCCAACCTAAGGGATGATGGCTCTACCAGAATCATCAGTCTACACTCAGACGATTGTCTATCTTATGTACATGAAAATGAATTTATAAAACTGAGTATGGGAATGCCCACCTCAGGTAGATCATGAAAATATTATGAAGATAATGTATTGTATTGTATCTTATTACAGGTCGTCTTCCAGTTTGAAAAAACTTCAGATCCTCATGATAAAGCATTTCACCCGACATCAACAGATTAACGACCTCATGCTTTAGGGGGAAACTGTTATAGACATTTTTGGGCACTGCAACCCCAATCATAAATGTCCATAAGCAAAGGGCTCTTAAGTCCCTAAAAGTGTTGTTCCAATCTCTAAAAGAACAAGGTCAACTGATTACATCTTCTCCCAGAAGTTCTCCATGAAAAACTACTTAGAACTGGTCAAAACTGGACCATCTCACCTGCTCCATGGTCAAAGTGCGCTGCATCCTACCTAAAGTCACACGGGAGGTGTGATCCATCTACAAAAGCCCTTCTATGGGGTGCGATGGGTGAGAGTGGACAAATGGCAGGGTCAATCTGCAAGGTGGAGGATCATGGAATCTTCCAGAAACTTCTCTTGTGACACTTGCCTCTCTGCATTAGCCCAGGGATGACTAAGAGATCATCAATCTCCAAGTGGAATCAAGAACTATCAGAGAGAGGACACTAATCAAATCTCAAAAGATGACTCAACCCCCTTGCAAACATCTATATATGGATCCCTCATCCCAGAGATCTGAAGGTTTGAATTTTGTATCTTGTAAGGAAGTGCTGTTGGTTTCTTGGTGCAACATCATAGTGTTGGGTGACCTAAGCTTTTCATGAGGTGAAAAAGGGATTTCTTGCTGAGAGGATGATGCTGGGTCAGAACAATTGGTTGTAATCCTCTTTGCTATTCTTGATTATTAATAAAGCTATTCAAATTTTCCTCCACATTCTTGTATGATTGACATGCATTTGTGTGGTCAATATATATCTGGTCCTATATTGTTTATGATAATAGATCTATGTTCTTGGATAGTGTTATGCTGCTTTGATTCTACAGGTTCCCTTTGAAGCTGGGTAGACGAGGAAGCGAGTGGCAAAGATCTATCAGAAGGGAGAGGAATCAAACAAGGAACCAAGTGCAAGACAGAGGTTGGTCTCCTTTATTCCCCTCTTATCTATTTCTCATAAAGGAAAATGAAAGTGGTTTTAGTTTGTTTGTTTCTAAGGTAGCTACCAGCCATAGTGGGACTAGCAGCTCTGCATAGACACTAGATTTCCCAATAACAGCACCGCAAAAGAATTTCAATGCAGCTAGACAAAGACATGGGTCGCAGTAGCAACATAGAGGTGAGGGCACTGGTCGGTTGGAGTGTTGGACATGTGGAGATGAGAACCTTAGGAAAGATTATCCGCAACATCAGGGTTGCAGGCCTAAAATATACAATGCACAGGAGGTGAAAAGTGTTGGGATGTTGGGCAGAGCATTCCTCGTATTTATGCGGCAGTGAACAAGAGATAAACAAAACACTAGACATCTATCATTGAGATGGACGATAAGCTTTATGATCAAGTTATTTCTATTTTGATTGACCCTAGATCTAATTATAGCTATGTTCATCCTTACTTGGTGGATAAGTGTGGTTTGAGTAAAGAATTGCATGCCGAGTCTTTGTTAGTGTAGTTGGCTACAGGTACAAAGAAGCTAGTTCATCATTGGGTAAGAGCTTGTGCATTTGATTTGATGGTATGCCTACCGCAACACATCTAAATGTATTACCATTTGGATCACACAATATGTTGTTGGGCATGGATTGGTTGTGTTTTCATAGAGACAAGGTAAATTGTTATGACAAAGCCATTGAGTGTGTTGATGACAATGTGGAACCAAGAGTATTACAGGGTAAGAAGAAAGCCACATCATTTAGGATGGTGACAACTATGCAACCAAAGCATAGCCACTAAAAAGGGTGTGTGTTATTTGTAGTGCACATTTCTAGTGATAAGGGTAAGGAGGTTGAGGATGCAGATGTGTTCAGAAGGTACCTAGTTTTGCAGCAGTTCAAGGATGTATTTTCGGAGGACATTTCAGAGTTTCCACCTCACAGGGAGGTATAATTTTCTATTGAGTTAGTACCAGGGGTAGCTCCAACATGAAAAGCACCTTACATGATGAACACACCTTAATTGGTTGAGTTAAAATTCTAGTTGAAGGAAATGTTCGACAAGGGATAAATTAGGCCAAGTGTATCACCTTGGGGCTCATCGATATTATTTGTAAAGAAGAAAGATGGAACTCTCAGATTGTGCATTGACTGCAGGAAGTTGAACAAAGTGACCATCAAGAACATATATTCGTTACCAAGGATTGATGACTTGTTTGATCAACTGAAGGGAGCAACAGTGTTCACGAAGATTGATCAGAGATCCGGATACCATCAGGTACACATCAAAGAGGAGGACATTTACAAGACCACGTTCAGGACCAAGTATGGGCATTATGATTTTGTTGTAGTTCCATTTGGCTTAACTAATGCTCCAATGACATTTATGTGTTTGATGAATAGTGTGTTGGTCCGTATTTGGATAAGTTTGTTATTGTATTCATTGATGATATATTGGTATATTCTAAAAATCAGGAAGAGAATGTCGAGCTTTTAGTAGCAGTGTTGAGGTTGTTAAGAGAGCATTAGTTGTATGTTAAGCTCAACAAGTGCAATTTATTTTTGATGGAGTTACACTACTTGGGGCATGTTGTCTCCAAGAAGGGCATTGCAGTAGATCCATAAAAGATAAGAGCCATCATGGAATGGGTAGCTCCTAAGAGCATGAATGAGGTGATATGTTTCATGGGTTTGGCAGGATATTATCAGAGGTTCATCAGGAACTTCTTGCAGATTACTTATCCTATTACATCATTACAGAGGAAAGGCAAGAAGTTCGAATGAATAGAGGAGTGTGAGGCTAGCTTTGAGCAGCTTAAGAAGTTACTGACACATGCACTAGTGCTATAGATTGTAGATCCATACAAGGAGTTTGTAGTATGTACATATTCTTGAAAGAGAGGACTTGGTGGAGTCCTTATGCAAGATGGACAGGTGGTATGCTATAAGTCACGAAAATTAAATGAGCACGAGCGAAACTACTCGACACATGATCTTGACTTAGCAATGAACATACATGCATTGAAGATGTGGAGACATTATCTTCTTGGCAGGGGGTTTGTACTTATAAGTGATCATATTGGATTGAGATATTTGTTTGATGAGCCGAATCTGAACACCTGGCAGGCTAAATGGTTGGCCACAATCAATGAGTTTTATTTTGAGATCAAGTCCATCAAAGGTAAAGAGAAAAGAGTGGTGTATGCTCTTAACAGGTGGATATAGGTAAACCACTTGGCAACTATGAGCTCCTATGAGAAAAACTTACAGGATAGGATCTTGCAAGAAAGTCAGTAAGATGTTAGGTATATGGAGATTGTGCATAGGTTGCAACAGGGTGCTGGTACAGGTACATGTGAAAGTACATGTACTTGTAGTGGTACATGTATAGGTGGCAGTAAAGGTATAGACATAGGTATAGGTACAAGTATAGGTGCAGGTGAACAGGGTATGGATTATTGTCTTACAGTGGATGGATTGGTCAGATTTAGAGACATGATATATGTGGTAGATAGCAACAAGCTCAAGAAGGTGATATTTAGAGATTTTGATGCGAAACCTTATTTAGGTCACTCAGGTTATCAGAAGACATTGACTACACTGAAGAAATTTATTATTGGCCGAATCTAAAGAGGGATGTAGCAGAGTTTGTGGCTAGGTGTTTTGATTATCAATTAGTGAAGGTAGAGTGCAAACATCCAGGTGGACTTCTACAACCGATCACAATTCTAGAGTGGAAATGGGACGTCATTTTCATGGAATTCATCGTAGGGTTGCCAAAGATAGTGAGACAACATGATTCCATCATGGTTGTTGTGGATAGGTTGACAAAAGTTGCGCACTTCATTCCAGTGTAGTCTACATTCTGAGCTAGCGATGTAGCACATGTATTCATCAAAGATGTGGTCAGGTTGCATGGTGTTCCAAAGAAGATTGTGTCAAACAAGGATGCAAATTTAACCTTGAAGTTTTGGAAGGAGTTTTTTGTAGGTTTGGGAAAAGTGTTGGACTTCAGTACAACTTATCATTTGCAGACAAATGGACAGACAAAGAGGGTCAATATGATATTAGAGGACATGTTGAGGATGTATATGATGCATTAGTAGCAAAAGTGGGAAAAGTATCTCCCCTTGGTAGAGTTTGCATACAACAACGGTTATCAAGAGTCATTGAGGATGAGTCCTTTTAAGGTATTGTATGGGCGAAGTTGTAACACTCCTATCAGTTGGAGTTATCGGGTTAATAAGGTACTTATTGGACTAGATATGTTGGCAGACATGGAACAAGAAATGTAGGTGATTAAGAAAAAATTAAAGGTAGCACAGGATAGGCAGAAGAGTTATGTAGATCGGAATAGGTTGTTCAAGGAGTTACAAATTGGAGAACATGTGTACTTGTGCATCAAACCGAAGGAGAGCTCCTTGCGGATTGGATCTTGTGCCAAGTTGGCACCCTAACTTTGTGGACCCTTCAGTATCATTGAGAGGATTGGGCCAGTAGCATATCGACTTGCATTTCCTCTGATAGTGAAATTCCATGATGTTTTCCATGTGTCATTGCTTAAGAAGAATATTAAAGACACTGATCATGTGATTGATTGGTCTATATTGCAGGTGGAACCAGATGGATAATTCTAGTCAAAGACTTAGTGTATATTGCAGAAAAAGGTGCTCATGCTCCGAAACTAAGAAATCGAACAAGTTAAAGTGCAATGGAAGCACTTTGGGCCCGATGAAGCTACATGGGAGATGGCGGATCAGATGCAGGCTATGTATCCTTCCTTGTTTTCCGGTTGAGGCAAAGCAGTTTTGAGATGGTGTTTTTGTATATGCTTTGATATGGTGTTTTGGTACATGTTTTGATTTGGTGTTTTGGTATATGTTTTGATATGATGCCTTGGTATATGTTTTGGTGATATTGCTATATGTACATATGTATATGGATGTAAATACCGCCATGAGCTATGTTATAAAGCTCCACTAAGCGGTATGGGTGTCATGTAATTATGATTATGTTGTCATGTTACTATTCTATCATTTGGTTATGTTATAATGATGTCATGTGGGTTGGTACTCATCATGATGATCATTCTAATTACTGCATTGAGCTATGTTATAAAGCTCCATGAGCAGTATGTCTTCTTTCTAGCAGTTTACTGAGGTATATGTGTGATTAAACACCGAGGATGGTGTCCCCCAAGGGGGAGGGTTCTGTAACAGCCCTGGTGAAAATTCCATGTAATAAAAGTTAAAAATAATAACCACGGTTGATGGGACACTTATTACAAGATAAGTGTTGGGAAAGACATCCTAAGGGGTGTTCATTTGGTTGTTTATGGCTAAGTAATTTGGAAAAGACAATGGCTAAGGCTTTGGAAAGGCAAAATGACATTTTTGGCACATTTATTTATGAAAATAGTGGAAATTAGGAGAAAAGGGAGGTGGAAGGTCACAGGTTGCATGTGAGGAGGAAATTGAAGGAAAATAATGGAAAATGAAGAAAATAGAGGCCTGATTCATAACAAGGATTCTGAGGATCAGTTGGTAACTTTTTGTCAGTTGAGTTTTGGAGCTCTCTTATTATTCTCTCTCGCTCTCTCTCACTCTTGGACACTTAGAGTTTTCTTGGAGCACTTTGGCATTGGAGCAAGAAAGGCAAAGAAGGTAAGAGGAAACAAAGATCAAGCAGGGAAAGGCAGGATCATGTAACTACAACAAGCTTCATTGTAGGTGTGAACTTGCATGTGTATCTTCCTTGCTAGATTTGGCATGCATGGGATTGCATGTGGTTATTTTCTATCATGGCATGGGTTTTTCCAAGTGTGACAATGTTCTTCATCCTAGGCTTGCCATTTCCTGATAATTTTGATGAGATGGGTTCTCATATTCGGTTTATGTGGGATGGCCGGATGGATTTGAAGTTGAGACGAGTGGATCTGCAAAATGAAGAAACATGGTGTAGTGGTCCCTAAACTGGAATGTGGATCACAGTAAAGCCACTAGCCTAGTAACCCATGAACCAGACTGTGGGTTGTGGTAAATCTAGGATTGTGTGGCTTGGTGGGCCTAGGAATCCTTGCCAGTGAATAGCGAGATATACGGTAAATATAAGAGTGGAATCTCTCTTCGTTGGGCATAGTAGTCCCGGGATGGGATGTATGGTAAAACCTCGAGAGTGTGGCTTAGTGTAGGGCCTAGTGATCCATGGATAAGATTGTGGATTACGGTAAATCCTGAAGACTAGGGTGCACTCAAATTCCTCATGGTATAGGTGGAGAACTCTGGTGGCATCCATGCTTATTTGGTATGTTATATGAGTCCAAAATTCATGCTTGGAATATGGCACGAGGGTGATTGGCTGAAAAGATATGTGGATCAGCCAATCTATGGTCAGGTGGAACGTGGTAGTCCCATCTCTGGTTGGCTTATTGCATCATTAATGAAAGGATATTTCTCCTTGTATTTCTAAGAGTATTTTGATGGATTATATGTGGTCTATATGGCTTTAATTTCATGATTATTTTTGTTATTATTATGCTGGTTATATGTGTGTTTTATGACAATAGATATGTATGGCTCTCAACATCTTTTTACTTGTAAATGAAGGGATAATGTATATATGGCATAATAGATGATAATGTAGCAAATGAAATGAGGGAACAATGGTTAATAAAGATTCTTAGATAAGTATGAGATCCCTATGCTTAATTCTATTGTTTACACTTGTAGGTTACATGTTGATGATATGTTTGATGAAATGCATGTCAAGGCTAGTAGGGGTCCGATTAAGGACTTGTTTAAATTATTGCTTTTGCATCTTTGTTTCCCTGTTCTTTGACTGATCTTAATCTATCATTCCATTCTGGGTAGTGACCTAGGCTCTGGGCTTGAAAAAGTGGCTCAAATCCTGCGGTCGCTGGCATAGCATTGACATATTTAGTCTCTGGTCGCTGACAGGAAAGCCTGTGAGAGCGACTTTTGGTTTCTACATGCTCTCTTGCCTATAACATGGGATCTACTAAGGCTTAATATGTCCAGAACATCAGTGGGACACAGGGTTAGGATGTCTGAGTGGCTGACATGTCTCCTGAGGGTTATGTTGCTGATTTGGATAGGTTGGTTGACGTGTTCTGCCGATTCCACTTCCTTAAGGTCACATAGGATGTTGAATCCAATCATATTAGCCTCTCATCATATGTTTACCCTGGTTGGCTGGTTACTTGGGTAGATGTGTGAGGAGGGTGTTACAAAATTAAATTCGCAAAAGGCCCATATAATTTCCAACATGTCGCCCCATACAATTTCCAACATAACCAATATGATTTCCAACTAAAAGCACATGCAAAAGGTAAAAAATATTTGAGGAAATAGATGGTTGGAATTTATACAATTAAAACCCTGCTATACCATACAATTTCCAGCTATTAAAACACATTTTTCAGTTTAAAAATTATGCACACGTTCACCAATGTATAATGAAGAAGATGCCTTGAAAAATATGCAATCAACCCATGGTTGTCCCATGAAATTTCCAATGTCCACAATGCCATTTTTTAAATGAGAGCTACAATTTTCTATAAAACAAACTACTTTGAAGACAAATCACTGTACAAATAATTATTATGTAAATTAATAATAATACTTATATTAATTCCCAATACATAGTAGTATCTCATATAATATTAAAAGAGGTGAGATCGTTGAGGTCAACTTGTGCAACACAAAATGGTATCAGACTGATTTGTAATTCACGATGTGCCTATAGGACAATTTTTTCAGGAATCTATTGTTGAAAAGTGTGACTAGGTTTAGTCTTCACAATGACATGTAATTATGATTTTATGTAATGAGATGTAAAGAAGAAAAATAAAATTATTGTATTGACTTGCTTCATGGGTTTCATGAGCAAGAGATTTTATTTTTGAGTCAAGACTCCCATTGAGAGTCTTTAGTATTTATTTGTCATCTAGTCATAAAATGATAGAGTCATTGTCATGTAATGAAGTCATGTTACACTTTATAAAAGGTCAAATTTGTCTATGTAAAGTATCCTCCAAGACCTTGTCACTTATCCTCTTCAAGTCGGCCTACAACGATGGAAGAAGCTGCTAGAAGAAGCTGGCCTAATCCTTGAGATCATGTCAGCCTAAAAGACATGAGAATAAGTGTATATATAAGCTACACTTGACCTCACTTATGATAAGAAACTCCACTTGAAATTTGATCAAGAGAAGTGTGAAGGAAGGGCAACGAAAAAGGATTCTTCTAGGGAAGCGAAGAAGGTTTCTTCTGGGGTCAACGAAGGATATTTCTCCTGGGCAGTACAAAGGATAGATTCTTTTGGGAGTGTGAATGAGAGGTTCTTCTGGATCAATAAAGGAGCTATTCTTCTGGGGCAACGAAGAAAGGTTTCTTCTGGGCAAGCAAAGAAGGGTTTCTTTTGGGGCAACAAGAGAAGAATTCTTCTGGGCAAGCGAAGAAGGGTTTCTTCTAGGACAGCAAGAGAAGAATTCTTCTAGGTGACTGAGATATAGAGACCGAGTTTCTCTAGAGAAGACCAGTTAAAGCCTAGAGATAGAGATTCTCTAGGGAAACCGAGAAGAATCAGTGTGAAGGATAGTGTTATTGGGAAATCTAGTGTCTATGCAGAGCTGCTAGTCCCACTAAGGCTGGTAGCTACCTTAGAAACAAACAAACTAAAACCACTTTCGTTTTCCTTTATGAGAAGTAAATAAGAGGGAAAGAAGGAGACCAACCTCTGTCTTGCGCTTGGTTCCTTGCTTGATTCCTCTCCCTTTTGATAGATCTTTACCACTTGCTTCCTCGTTTACCCAGCTTCAAAGAGTACCTGTAGAATCAAAGCAGCATAACACTATCCAAGAACAGAGATCTACTATCATAAACAATATAGGACCAGATATATATTGACCACACAAATTCATATATCATCAATCATACAAGAATGTGGAGGAAAACTTGAATAGCTTTATTAATAATCAAGAATAGCAAAGAGGATTACAACCAATTGTTCTGACCCAGCGTCATCCTCTCAGTAAGAAAGCCCTTCTTCACCTCATGAAAAGCTTAGATCACCCAACACTATGATGTTACACCAAGAAACCAGCAACACTTCCTTACAAGATACAAAATTCTAGCCTCTGGATCTCTGGGATGAGGGATCCATATATAGATGTTTGCAAGGGGGGTGAGTCAGCTTTTGAGATTTGATTAGTGTCCTCCCTCTGATAGTTCTTGATTCCACTTGGAGATTGATGATATCTTACTCATCCCTGGGCGAATGCAGAGAGGCAAGTGTCACAGGAGAAGTTTCTATAAGATTCCATGATCCTCCACCTTGCAGATTGCCCCTGCCATTTGTCCACGCTTGCCCATCGCACCCCATAGAAGGGCTTTTCAGTATGCATCGCACCTCCCGTGTGCCTTTAGGTGGGATGCAGCGCACTTTGACCATGGAGCAGGTGAGATGGTCCAGTTTTGCCCAGTTCTGAGTAGTTTTTCATGGAGAACTTCTGGGAGATGATGTAATCAGCTGACTTTGTTCTTTTAGGGGTTGGAACAACACTTTTAGGGACTTAATAGCCCTTGGTTTATGGACATTTATGATTGGGGTTTCAGTGCCCAAAAATGTCTATAACAGATAGAGATCGAGTTTCTATAGAAGGAGTCGAGGAGAGTAGTTCCAGATCAAGAAGGAAGTTAAGGGAAGAGTTAGAGCATAAAGGTTAGTGACAAGGTTCTTGGGAGGACACTAGAGTCAAGGGTCTGTGTCATGGTCTTGGTACTCGTCAATTGGAGATCTAAAAGAAGAATTTTGATCGGGTTTTCCTCTCAAGAGGTGAGAGGTTTTGGCCCTAATTGACAAGCCTACATACTGTGTCACTTATATTTTATTATTGGTAATTGTCTTAATGAAAAAGAACATAATAATAACATAACGAAGAAAATATCATAATATAAGAAGTAAAATTATATCACAAGAAATTATCAAGCAAATAAATCTTTTAACTATCCATGCCCTAGATTTCTCAACATCTACTACTTCACAATTTTGGAACAGTTGATGAGGAGACATTTCATCTGAAATATAAATAATCACACTAGGACATAAATAAATCCTCATTAATATAGATGAAAATATGAATATATTAAGTGTTTTTTTTTTTTAAATATACAACATATAGATATAAATAAAAATATGAATATATTAAATATTTAGTTCTAAATAAAAATAAAAATAAATCTCACTTGTATCAGTTATACCAACTATAAGAGCTATGTTGAATAATAATAGCACAATAATCCTTAACTTCACAAGTTTTCATTGTTGTATCTCTGAGATGATAATGGTCAACTATCATGCCAGGGCATCTAAGATGTTTGTTTTGGGGGTTTTGTTTTAATTTGGAGGACTAATGTATGAAACATATTTAAAACAATGATGCCTAACCTTTTGAATAATATTAATATTTAAACAGAGGGTTGCTATTAAAATTCACACAGTGATATAGCTTGCATGGTGGTGAGCAGAAATAGAGAGATGGTATGACTATCACAGTCTTCAAATTGAAAATTAAATAATCATAAGTAAGAAAACCTTTAAACTATGTTTAGAAGGTTTAAAAAAATATGCTTAATCTTACAAAAGATGCTAATGATTTTATGTTTTAGAGGGAATTAATAAAAAAAACAGTTCATATAATTCATTCTATTTATAGATGATCACTTCAGAAGCTTATAAGAATAATTGAAACACAATTACTCCTACATGGTTATCTTTGCAAAACATAAGAATATGAAGAAAACACTATGAAATAAAACTGGAAAAAATTACAGTAAAAATGAAACTATATGAATGTTTAGAAATGCTTCTCCAAGGGTGCAACCCTTAATAAATCGTGAAAGAGAGTTATTTATACAATTGTAGAACTGAGAAGATATCTTAAACTTCTTTACAAATATAGATAATTACAAAATCAGGAATATAAACTGATAGTCGATCTATCACTATTTTAGTGCCGAGCTGTTGATAACTATTGCTGAAAAATTGAGAAATATTGAGCTGGTGATGACTGTCCGAGTAAATATTGAATGTTGTTTGATCACCCTTTTAGTCAAGTAAATCAGTTAATTCTTCCTAGCGTTTCTTATCTAGGATAGATAACTTAGTTACCCTCCCATAGACTTCATCCATCTCTGTATACTTAGTAAAAGTCGGCTTTACTGGAAATATATGCCTAATTTAATCTAAAATGAAAAAGGAATCTCTGAGTGCATTAAGCGTAACCCTTGGTGTTTTTGCACCTCTTATGTTTGAAACTGAAGTGGCATTGGTATGCACCTATATAAGCTTTCAAACATAATCTTCAATGGTCATTAATTTGTCGTTTATCACTAACATAGAGGGAAAACCCTTGCTGGTCAACGGTTCTAACCTATTGAAAAATCTTTGAACTATAGTATTCACATTGCTGCACTTTTCCTCCAACTAAAGGATGAGGTTTTTCTTGGTAATGATCTTCTTTACTCCTAGTATCATTGTTGTCTTGTCATTTATATCCAATTCCTCAAGCTCATAGCTGTCTTTAAAATTGAGGAACTTGATTATTTCAGAAGAAATTTCAGGCATGTCCTCAAGCTCTTTAGAAATAATTTCAATAGCTTGTTGAGATTTCTCCAACAGGTCTTTTTGATCAAATATTATCTTGATATAGGGCCAGACATCCTTGACCGATTCAGTAATTTCTTCCCATAGAATTTCCTTTGCAAAACCTAGTTTGTTTCCAAGGTAGGACTCTTTGATTTCCTTATGCAAAACTTCAATATGAATTTTTGTCCTCTGCAACTTGGCTGCATGTGAACTATCTGAAACAGTCTTCATATGTTTTATTCCTTTAGTTCATGCTGCAACTTCTTCATTTCAACTGTCTGAATGGACATACTTTGAACAACTTCTGCAAGTTTTTCAGCTCCTTCTACTGTACCTGTAGTTTATGTTGTTCCTGAAGTAGAAACTTTGGTTATTGTGACTGCTGAAAGAGGAACTACATCCATTGGAATTTGAGCCTTCTTGGCAGCTTCTTCTTTCTCTTTGACCAATTTTTCCATTTTCTCCTCCATCTGTTTTATTTGCAGATTCTATTCCATGATGAGATTCATCATGTCAGATTTTTGAGTCTCAGTTTCTTCGATCTCCTTGGTCATTGGATCCTTAGAAGTTGGCAGCTTAAGCTACTTATGCTGAGAGCTCGGAATTTTTCTTCATAACAAGTTCTTCTGCTGCATTTATGTTTGAGGTATCATATCCCATATTTAGCACCAGATCTTCCAAAGACTTGATCTTGGTGTCCTTTGCTAGTGAGGAAACCTTTTCCAATTTCAGCTGTGACTATGTATTCGCCAAGGTGACCTGCAACTTTGACAAACTAAAGCAGTATGAGTTAAAGTGGAAGAAATCATCTGTCTAGTTTGTTTGTGCATCTCAATTTGATCAACTGGATGCACATATTTACATTAAACTCAAATGAAGATTGCTTCTCATAATGTGCATGAGTCCCGGGCTATGGAATTTTAGCTTGCAAGAAAGCCATCTGCATTTTTCCCTTCTCAGAATAAAAAACTAAAAGAAGTTTTCCCTGAGAGCTGGAGGAATGTTTCCAGAATTGGGTATAGGTGTTCAACTTCAATTATTCATTCTTCATTTTAATCTCACTGAAAACGTGAAATATGTCCTCCTCCTTGTCCTTCTAAATGCTTCCACCAGTCTGAGTTACCCGCTGTTCATGAGAAGTAGTGGAATGAGTTAGGGACTGGGTAGACTATCCACCAGACTGTGTATAAAACATAGTCTCTCCAAGTCCATCAAATGTTTTTTTTTGAGACTCATGTGTTGCTCCAACAATCACAGAGATCCTAGGTCTCTTCTTTCTATGCACAATCCTAAAGCCCTAACTTGATGCTTCAGTTGTAGGGGATGACTGTTCTTCCCTTCCTCTTTTAGTTGTCTTTTCCTGTGCAAGTGGAGTTTGCACATTTGAAGTAGAAACTGCCTGCTATTCAACTTCTTGAAGGGTGTTCACTTTCCATTCCAACTGATTTTTGTACTGCTCTATTTCAGGTCTAGTTATGTGGTGATATGCAGTAAACTTATTTTCAACCCTGATTCAGGTCTAGTTATGTGGTGATATGCAGTAAACTTATTTTCAACCCTGAGTTTAGAAATCACTCCCATTGGGTCATAAGACCAAGTGAAACTGAGACCAAACTTCATTTCCTTTAGTAACCTATCTACTTCTTCTCCCGCTGCTATGGTGTTGCAGATGAATGGGCCGACCTGAGCTTTTAGCTTGAATTGTGATTTCTTCTTTGCTGCCACAAAGTGTACTTCATCTGCATTTAAACTTTGCCTAATATATTCTAGTGCAAAGATTCTAATGGGAAGGTACTTGGGAAGTTTGTAGGGTGGAAGCTCACAACCATAAACCCTGATTTCTGTGTAGTTTTGGTAAAGATACCAATCTCCTGTTGTGGCTTGATCAACTAGCTGCAACACTTTCACAATTTCATTACCGATTATTGGTGTTGGAGTGATGCTCATAAGACTAATAGCTGGATGAATAAACAATTATATCAACTGTTTATAGGTAAATTATTATTTCTCCTTCATTCCAATTGTAGTAAAAAAGATCACTGATTGCTGGTTGCCTTCCTCGTTTAGCTTCTGTAATGTGAATGGAAATTTTTCTCCCTGAAAATATATAAAAAGGTATACAAGTACTGAAGCATACTTAAATACCTATTTAGTGTTAAACTAGACAAATTTCTCATGTATGGCTTCAGCTAGGAGTTGGCTAAAGTTATAGAGAACAGTGGGTTTGGAATCAACAGAAAGATTGACAAGAAAGCTAGGATAGCTTCATTAAAAATTGATCAGAATTGTAACCAAGAAGATAGGACAAAATAGTGGTGATTTGCTTGGTTCTGTTAGGGAACATGGATGAATCATAGGGAGGGTTTCTTTTAGGCAGAGGAATATCTATATCTAGGAAAAGTTCAAGAGTTTAGGATATTTTAGTAAAATCTAGCTTTTGATAAGCTTCTATTAGGCTTTCATGTAAAAAAGGATGGGTTGGTGTAATAGCTGGAGCTTGCAACATCTTTTCAATGGACTCAGCATTGATGAAACAAAGGATTTCTCGTGGGTGAAATGATTGCTCTTTGAATGGGATCATAGGACTCATGGCATTTCCTGACAAATTCGGGTGCTCTGTGTATTTGAGTGAAAATGTAGTGGGGAAGGAGGGAGTCCCACAATCCTATTTCATCTGTCTGATCAATTAATTGATCCTCCATCCAGCAGTAAATTTCATATAAATCAAAGATGGAAGTCAACCTGCAGATGAATAAGAGGATTTTGGATTTTTTCAATTTCTTTTCCCTTAGGAGGCATCTTATAAAATGAATTGCAGACTGAAAGTGATGGAAATGGAAAAAAATTGGTCTGAAACTGAGTGATAACAGTAAAAACAGTATGACTGAAAAGAGACAAGTGGACCTAGATGTCGACTTTCTTCCAAACATGACAAAGTGACTGCTTAAGTGTTGAATAATCGTTGAGCTGTAAGGAGGAAATCTTCAATGATCAATTTAGTTACAGAAATTCACTGTGTAACATTTTTCATGAAGGAAAAGGGCTTATAATGGAAAATATGGAGCGAGACTATTTAATGAATGGCTAAGTATTCACTAATTATCCAATAGGATTATTAAACATGTCTATGGGGCATAAATTCACGGGAGTATGAATTAAACGAATAACAAATAGGCGGAAACTGATTGGATGGAGGAGGTGACATGGAGAAGATGTGGACAATGACGTTGGAGCGGCGGTAAACGGTCAAACGTAAATCATGTTTGGGAGCAACTTGAGGTGGTAAGCTATTTCAAGATTTTAAGTCCTGAAAGACTAGAATGAGGGAAAAGTGGTTTACGAGGGTGGTTTCCAAAACTGCCCACTTCGGAAGCCCCACCCCCCCCCCCCCCCCCCCCCCCCCCCCCCCCACCACTAGGATAGATAACTTAGTTACCCTCCTATAGACTTCATCCATCTCTGTATACTTAGTAAAAGTCGGTTTTACTGGAAATATATGCCTAATTTAATCTAAAATGGAAAAGGAATCTCTGAGTGCATTAAGCGTAACCCTTGGTGTTGTTGCACCTCTTATGTTTGAAACTGAAGTGGCATTGGTATGCACCTATATAAGCTTTCAAACATAATCTTCAATGGTCATTAATTTGTCATTTATCACTAACATAGAGGGAAAACCCTTGCTAGTCAACGGTTCTAACCTATTGAAAAATCTTTGAACTATAGTATTCACATTGCTGCACTTTTCCTCCAACTAAAGGATGAGGTTTTTCTTGGTAATGATCTTCTTTACTCCCAGTATCATTGTTGTCTTGTCATTTATATCCAATTCCTCAAGCTCATAGCTGTCTTTAAAATTGAGGAACTTGATTATTTCAGAAGCAATTTCAGGCATGTCCTCAAGCTCTTTAGAAATAATTTCAATAGCTTGTTGAGATTTCTCCAACAGGTCTTTTTGATCAAATATTATCTTGATATAGGGCCAGACATCCTTGACCGATTCAGTAATTTCTTCCCATAGAATTTCCTTTGCAAAACCTAGTTTGTTTCCAAGGTAGGACTCTTTGATTTCCTTATGCAAAACTTCAATATGAATTTTTGTCCTCTGCAACTTGGCTGCATGTGAACTATCTGAAACAGTCTTCATATGTTTTATTCCTTTAGTTCATGCTGCAACTTCTTCATTTCAACTGTCTGAATGGACATACTTTGAACAACTTCTGCAAGTTTTTCAGCTCCTTCTACTGTACCTGTAGTTTATGTTGTTCCTAAAGTAGAAACTTTGGTTATTGTGACTGTTGAAAGAGGAACTACATCCATTGGAATTTGAGCCTTCTTGGCAGCTTCTTCTTTCTCTTTGACCAATTTTTCCATTTTCTCCTCCATCTGTTTTATTTACAGATTCTATTCCATGATGAGATTCATCATGTCAGATTTTTGAGTCTCAGTTTCTTCGATCTCCTTGGTCATTGGATCCTTAGAAGTTGGCAGCTTAAGCTACTTATGCTGAGAGCTCAGAATTTTTCTTCATAAAAAGTTCTTCTGCTGCATTTATGTTTGAGGTATCATATCCCATATTTAGCACCAGATCTTCCAAAGACTTGATCTTGGTGTCCTTTGCTAGTGAGGAAACCTTTTCCAATTTCAGCTGTGACTATGTATTGGCCAAGGTGACCTGCAACTTTGACAAACTCATGGCAGTATGAGTTAAAGTGGAAGAAATCATCTGTCTAGTTTGTTTGTGCATCTCAATTTGATCAACTGGATGCACATATTTACATTAAACTCAAATGAAGATTGCTTCTGATAATGTGCATGAGTCCCGGGCTATGGAATTTTAGCTTGCAAGAAAGCCATCTGCATTTTTCCCTTCTCAGAATAAAAAACTAAAAGAAGTTTTCCCTGAGAGCTAGAGGAATGTTTCCAGAATTGGGTATAGGTGTTCAACTTCAATTATTCATTCTTCATTTTAATCTCACTGAAAACGTGAAATATGTCCTCCTCCTTGTCCTTCTAAATGCTTCCACCAGTCTGAGTTACCCGCTGTTCATGAGAAGTAGTGGAATGAGTTAGGGACTGGGTAGACTGTCCACCAGACTGTGTATAAAGCACAGTCTCTCCAAGTCCATCAAATGTTTTTTTTTGAGACTCATGTGTTGCTCCAACAATCACAGAGATCCTAGGTCTCTTCTTTCTATGCACAATCCTAAAGCCCTAGCTTGATGCTTCAGTTGTAGGGGATGACTGTTCTTCCCTTCCTCTTTTAGTTGTCTTTTCCTGTGCAAGTGGAGTTTGCACATTTGAAGTAGAAACTGCCTGCTATTCAGCTTCTTGAAGGGTGTTCACTTTCCATTCCAACTGATTTTTGTACTGCTCTACTTCAGGTCTAGTTATATGGTGATATGCAGTAAACTTATTTTCAACCCTGATTCAGGTCTAGTTATGTGGTGATATGCAGTAAACTTATTTTCAACCCTGAGTTTAGAAATCACTCCCATTGGGTCATAAGACCAAGTGAAACTGAGACCAAACTTCATTTCCTTTAGTAACCTATCTGCTTCTTCTCCCGCTGCTATGGTGTTGCAGATGAATGGACCGACCTGAGCTTTTAAACTTTGCCTAATATATTCTAGTGCAAAGATTCTAATGGGAAGGTACTTGGGAAGTTTGTAGGGTGGAAGCTCACAACCATAAACCCTGATTTCTGTGTAGTTTTGGTAAAGATACCAATCTCCTGTTGTGGCTTGATCAACTAGCTGCAACACTTTAACAATTTCATTACCGATTATTGGTGCTGGAGTGATGCTCATAAGACTAATAGCTGGATGAATAAACGATTATATCAACTGTTTATAGGTAAAATATTATTTCTCCTTCATTACAATTGTAGTAAAAAAGATCACTGATTGCTGGTTGCCTTCCTCGTTTAGCTTCTGTAATGTGAATGGAAATTTTTCTCCCTGAAAATATATAAAAAGGTATACAAGTACTGAAGCATACTTAAATACCTATTTAGTGTTAAACTAGACAAATTTCTCATGTATGGCTTCAGCTAGGAGTTGGCTAAAGTTATAGAGAACAGTGGGTTTGGAATCAACAGAAAGATTGACAAGAAAGCTAGGATAGCTTCATTAAAAATTGATCAGAATTGTAACCAAGAAGATAGGACAAAATAGTGGTGATTTGCTTGGTTCTGTTAGGGAACATGGATGAATCATAGGGAGGGTTTCTTTTAGGCAGAGGAATATCTATAGCTAGGAAAAGTTCAAGAGTTTGGGATATTTTAGTAAAATCTAGCTTTTGATAAGCTTCTATTAGGCTTTCATGTAAAAAAGGATGGGTTGGTGTAATAGCTGGAGCTTGCAACATCTTTTCAATGGACTCAACATTGATGAAACAAAGGATTTCTCGTGGGTGAAATGATTGCTCTTTGAATGGGATCATAGGACTCATGGCATTTCCTGACAAATTCGGGTGCTCTGTGTATCTGAGTGAAAATGTAGTGGGGAAGGAGGGAGTCCCACAATCCTATTTCATCTGTCTGATCAATTAATTGATCCTCCATCCAGCAGTAAATTTCATATAAATCAAAGATGGAAGTCAACCTGCAGATGAATAAGAGGATTTTGGATTTTTTCAATTTCTTTTCCCTTAGGAGGCATCTTATAAAATGAATTGCAGACTGAAAGTGATGGAAATGGAAAAAAATTGGTCTGAAACTGAGTGATAACAGTAAAAATAGTATGACTGAAAAGAGACAAGTGGACCTAGATGTCGACTTTCTTCCAAACATGACAAAGTGACTGCTTAAGTGTTGAATAATCGTTGAGCTGTAAGGAGGAAATCTTCAATGATCAATTTAGTTACAAAAATTCACTGTGTAACATTTTTCATGAAGGAAAAGGGCTTATAATGGAAAAAATGGAGCGAGACTATTTAATGAATGGCTAAGTATTCACTAATTATCCAATAGGATTATTAAACATGTCTATGGGGCATAAATTCACGGGAGTATGAATTAAATGAATAACAAATAGGCGGAAACTGATTGGATGGAGGAGGTGACATGGAGAAGATGTGGACAATGACGTTGGAGCGGCGGTAAACGGTCAAACGTAAATCATGTTTGGGAGCAACTTGAGGTGGTAAGCTATTTCAAGATTTTAAGTCCTGAAAGACTAGAATGAGGGAAAAGTGGTTTAAGAGGGTGGTTTCCAAAACTGCCCACTTCGGAAGCCCCACCCCCCTGGCCCCCCCCCCCCCCCCCCCCCCCCCCACCCCCCCCCTCCCCCCCCACCGCCGATAAATTTCGGACGGCAAAAGAGGGATAAGGGGTGATGTGGGCCATCAGATCTCGAGGAAGTGTGTGGGATGTAAGGTGAGATGAAAGGGATTTAACATCGTGAAGCAGAAAGTGATGGTGGGGACAAGATTTATGGTGGATGTGGCAGTTTGGTGTTATGGAAAATGAATGAATGAAGTTAGGATATCGTAAAATACATTGGTACCTAGGATTATGGTTAATTAAATCCCATACCATATGAACATCTTTTGAATGTTATAAATTAGGATAAAATCCTTTCATGCTCCAATAGTATTCCATTTGTCTACCTACCCTTATCTTTCCTAACATTTTCTCACTTAGTTTTCTGAGTGCATTTAGGCTAGCAACTCAATATTTTCCTTTTAATGACTAATCTACATCTATCCCTTATTTCCTCCATTGGCTCAGATTAAACTGTTGAGCCAATTTTATTTGCTACCTATTGACAAACAATTTAAATTAAATCCAATCATGATTAAACTATACAATTGGATTGTATGAACTTAGTGTGGCATTTAAACAATCTGCACACAACCTTTATTTGCAAAAATAAAATTGACTAAGAGTAGTGGCATTTGGATTTGCAACACTTTCAGAGTTTATTGTTTTTTCTTTCTAGCCTAACATTTTATTTTTGCCTTCATTTTTAGGGCATCTATTCTAACATTTTATTCGATATGGACTCATTCATAAAAATATCCCTAACATTTTTTACTTAATATTCTTTTTGCCCATATCCTAACTTAACATTTTTATGAAATATATTTTCATTTTTTGACTAATTGATACTAACTTACCAAAACCAAAAATACTACAACATCAGCTCCAAATGGGGACTGCTTTCTCCTATAGAATGCAGAGAACCTACAGATCCATGTGCCATAAGACATGTCCATCTGAAGAGTTCCCCCTAATTTGGCACAACAAGACCTTGAAAGGAGCATTCCAAATTTGGGAGGGATATTTGTGACAACTATATCTAACACTACACTCTTTATTGGGATTTGAGCAAGAGTGACTACTAAATCCTTAATCAATCCCAGAGAAGGCACCCTTTTGGAATCAAAGGTGTACAAATCATGATAGGATCTAGTTATGTCAAGATTTAAATGATCCATGATAGTTTTTGGCATATGATTATGTGATGCTCCGGAATCAAGCATGCAATTGTATAACATAGAATCATTTGTTTTAAGAGTCACATAGAAAAGGGGTACTATTTCATCTACCATATCTGAGCTAGGACCAAAAACAACTGCTGGTTTTTCATCTTGAAGACTAATGATATCACTTTCAGCATCAACTGAGGTGTTTTGTATCCATTTGGAGACTTGATTTTTATATCCAGGGTTTTTGGAAAATTTTGAAAGTGGCATAGGGATTTTAACACTTTCTAACTCCTTTTCAACATTAAATGTAGTTAAAACAATTTTTTCAATTTGAGCAGTATCAGTTGATTGATTTAATGGTTGAATAATAGTTGTTTGAGTTTCAATAGCTTTCATACGAGGTTAAAATGTTGGAGGTTCCTTAGGGGGTCTTCCTGGACTAGGTCTAGGTCTAAGATCATATCTTTTGTTTAGTTCTGCAATTAGGAATTCAAAGAAGGCATGGTATTTGGAAGCCTGTGAGGGGTCTTGATCTTGTTGAACTTGCTTTTGTTGTGAGAGAGGAATAATAATAGTCTGACCAAAAGAGGTATCCATATTATTAATATCTTCAGTTATGGTCATAGTATTGTCATCCGGTTGTTGATCATCTATCAGTAAGGGAGTTGGAACCTGTTGATCATTACTAGGCCTTTGAAGAATTTGTAATGGTGGATTTCTTTTGTATTGACCTTGATTTTGATTTTGGGGTTGAGTGACTGTTTGTTGAACTGTTCTAGGTTGAATCTCAATCTTGGAAATTCTATTGGACATATTTCTAAGAAGTGAAGTTATTTCATCTATTTTATAGTCTTCAGTTTTAGTCTTAGAGGAAGTTGAGGCCTCTTGACTTAATTTAAGTTTTCTTTGGGATTTTTCCTCTTTAGATTTTAAATTGGTTGAGGCAGACCTATTTTCTTCCACCTCTATAGCATTAGTTTGCATGTCTTCAAGAGTTCTTGAAGTTATTTCTCTTAACATCACAACAAAGTCATCTTCAAAAGATTTTGAAAACCTAGATTTAGTTGCTGCTATAGGTGGTTTGCAATTTGGGGGCATCTTATGATAAAGTTTGTTGAACCTTTTGATAAAATTAGAGACAAGTTCACCAAAGTTTCTTTTAAGTTCTTCAAACTCAGTCAAAAAGTAAAGAGCATCTTTCTTCACTACCCATTGATTTTTGAATATATTTGTTAATTCTTCCCAATTCTTAATGGAATTGGCAGGTAACTCCCTAAACCAAGTCCTCAAATTTCCCTCAAGGGACTGGACAAACAACCTCATGTAAACATTTTCTTGTTCTATGTTCATGTTATCTGCAAAGTATAGAAAGGCTTGAAGGTGATCCTCATCTAAGGGACCAGTCTCTCCATTATATCTAGGAAGGTGCTTTAAATATCCATTAGGGAAAGCATCAAGGATTGGAGGTAAAACTAAAGCTGCATATCTTGCATGTATAATGGGTTGAAATGCCATAGTAGAAGATGATGAATGAGATGTTTGGGAAGATGATGATAAGGAAGAGGGAGATGGTGAAAGAGGAGGAGAATTACTATGTGGGGGTCAAGAAGGAGGAGTTAAAGAAGGTGGAGACTTCCTAAATAATTTTAAATGAGTTTTAATAACCAACTTGTGGACCTGAGAATGAATATCGTCTTCAATTTCAAAGAGTGGATTTGAATATATAGCAAAGGTCCCTTCAGGTTGTTTAGAAGTAGAAGATTTTGGTGGTTCAGAGGTGGAATGAAATGAATAAGTGGTGGGGGATATAAAGTCTGTAGGTTTGTATTTAGGTAGATGAACACCCAGGTCAGACTCAGATTTAGGTGATCCTGGTGGAAGTGGGGGTTCTGGATAAGATTCAAGTGAATGAATAAGGAAAGCTAATTTGAAATCAACTCCCCTATCCAAGAGTTCAGCGACCCTAGTTCATAGGTGAGTGTACTCTAGATTGGATGGAATGTTACTATAGGGATCAAATTGTAATATATCTTCAGACTGCAAGGCTAAAGTAGGAGAAGATGGTTGATGTCTTCTTCTAGAACTGGCCTTTCTCACAAGTCTTTCTGGATCTGACAGAGGACTAACCATGTCAGATTCAGAATGGGATCTAGTGTGCTTAAAATGTGCTAGTTTGAAACAATGGAGTCACCAGATGAAGGATTTTGACCTATCTAGACCCTTATTTACCTTAAAGGAATAGGAATAATTTCGTTGACCCATGAAAACTTAATGAAATTCGATCCCCGAAAATGATGGCAGATTGATGTTGTATCTCTAAGATGATAATGGCCATCTATCATGCCAGGGCATCTAAGTTGTTTATTTTGGGGGTTTTGTTTTAATTTGGAGGACCAACGTATGAAACAGATTTAAAACAGTGCTGCCTAACCTTTTGAATAGTATTAATATTTAAACAGAGGGATGCTATTAAAATTCACACAGTGATATAGCTTGCATGGTGGTGAGCAGAAATAGAGAGATGGTATGACTATCACAGTCTTCAAATTGAAAATTAAATAATCATAAGTAAGAAAACCTTTAAACTATGTTTAGAAGGTTTAACAAAATATGCTTAAGCTTACAAAAGATGCTGATGATTTTATGTTTTATAGGGAATTAATAAAACAAACAGTTCATATAATTCATTCTCTTTATAGATGATCACTTCAGCAACTTATAAGAATAATTGAAATGCAATGAATCATACCTATTTATCTTTGCAAAACATAAGAATATGAAGAAAACATTGTGAAATAAATCTGGAAAAACTTACAGTAAAAATGAAACTGTATGAATCAGAATTTAGAATCCATTTGCTTTTGTATTAATGATTCAGAAAAGTCAAGTACATTTAATGTTTAGAAATGCTTCTTCAAGGGTGCAACCCTAAATAACTTGTGAAAGAGAGTTATTTATACAATCATAGAACTAAGAAAATATCTTAAACTTCTTTACAAAAATAAATAATTAAAAAATCAGGAATATAAACTGATAGTCGATCTGTCGCTATTTTAGTGCTGAGTTGTTGATGACTGTTGCTGGAAAAACTGAGAACTGTTGAGTTGGTGATGACTGTCCGAGTAAATATTGAATGCTGTTTGATCACCCTTTTAGTCAAGTAAATCAATTAATTCTTCCCAGTGTTTCTTATCTGGGATAGATAACTTAGTTACCCTCCTATAAACTTCATCCATCTCTGTATACTTAGTAAAAGTGGGTTTTATTGGAAATATATTCCTAATTTCATCTAGAATGAAAAAGGAATCTCTGAGTGCATTTAGCGCAACCCTTGGTGTTGCTACATCTCTTATGTTTGAAACTGAAGCGGCATTGGTACACACCTCTATAAGCTTTCGAACATAATCTTCAATGGCAATTAATTTGTCGTTTATCACTAACATAGAGAGCAAATCCTTGCTAGTCAAGGGTTCTAACCTACTGAAAAATCTTTGAACTATAGTATTCACACCGCTGCACTTTTGCTCCAACTGAAGGATGAGGTTTTTCTTGGTAATGGTCTTCTTTACTTCCAGTATAGTCGTTGTCCTATCATTTATACCCAATTCCTCAAGCTCATAGCTGTCTTTAGAATTGAGGAACTTGAATATTTCAGAAGCAATTTTAGGCATGTCCTCAAGCTCTTTAGAAATAATTTCAACAGTTTCCTGAGCTTTCTCCAACAAGTATTTTTGATCAAAGATCATCTTGATATAGGGCCATATATCCTTGACTGGTTCAGTAATTTCTTCCCATAGAATTTCCTTTGCCAAACCTAGGGTGTTTCCAAGGTAGGACTCTTTGATTTCCTTCTGCAAAACTTGAATATGACTTTTTGTCCTCTGTAACTCGGCTGCATGTGAACTGTCTACAACTTCCTTCACATGTTTTAATTCCTTCAGTTCATCCTACAACTTCTTCATTTCAACTGTCTGAATGGACATATTTTGAACAACTTCTACAAGTTGTTCAGCTCCTTCTGCTATACCTGTTGTTGATGTTGTTCCTAAAATCGAAACTTTGGTTACTGAGACTGCTGAGAGAGGATCCACATCCATTGGAATTTGAACCTTCTTGACAACTTCTTCTTTCTCTTTGACCAATTTTTCCATTTGCTCCTCCATCTATTTTATTTACAAATTTTGTTCCATGATGAGCTTCATCATGTAAGATTTCTGAGTCTCGATTTCTTCGATCTCCTTGGTCATTGGATCCTCAGAAGTTGGTAGTTTAAGCTACTTCCTTAATGTTGAGAGCTCAACATTTTTCTTCTTAACAAGTTCTTCTGCTGCATTTATGTTTGAGGGATCATATCCCATCTTTAGCACCAGATCTTCCAAGGATTTGATCTTGGTTTCCTTTTCCAGTGAGGAAACCTTTTCCAATTTCAGCTGTGACTGTGTATTGGACAAGGTGACCTGCAACTTTGACAAACTCATGGTAGTATGAGTTAAAGTGGAAGAAATCATCTGTCCAGTTTGTTTGTACATATCAATTTGATCAATTGGATGCACATCTTTTACATTAAACTCAAATGAGGATTGCTTCTAATAATGTGCATGAGTCCTAGGCTATGGAATCTGAGCTTGCAGGAAAGCCATCTGCATTTTTCCCTTCTCAGAATAAAAAACTGAAAGAATTCTAGCCTGAGAGCTGGAGGAATGTTTCCAGAATTGGGTATAGGTGTTCAACTTCAATTCTTCATTCTTCTTTTTAATCTCACTAAAAACATGAAAGATGTCCTCCTCCTTGTCCTTCTGAATGCTTCCACTGGTCTGAATTACCTGCTGTTCATGAGAAGTAGTGGAATGAGTTGGGGACTGGGTAGACTGTCCACCAGACTGTGTATAAAGCACAGTCTCTCCAAGTCCATAAAATGTTGTTTTTTGAGACTCATGTGTTGCTCCAACAATCACAGAGATCCTAGGTCTCTTCTTTCTATGCACAATCCTAAATCCTTGTCTTGATGCTTCAGTTGTAGGGGATGACTGTTCTTTTCCTGTGTAAGTGGAGTTTGCACATTTGAAGTAGAAACTGCCTGCTCTTCAGCTTCTTGAAGGGTGTTCTCTTTCCATTCCAACTGATTTTTGTACTGCTCTATTTCAGGTCTATTTGTGTGGTGATATGCAGTAAACTTATTTTCAACCTTGAGTTTAGAAATCACTCCCATTGCGTCATAAGACCAAGTGAAACTGAGACCAAACTTCATTTCCTTTAGTAACTTGTCTGCTTCTTCTGCTGCTCCTCTGGTGTTGCAAATGAATGGACCGACCTGAGCTTTTAGCTTGAATTGTGATTTCTTCTTTGCTGCCACAAAGTGTACTTCATCTGCATTTAACCTCTGCCTAATATATTCTAGTGCAAATATTCTAATGGGAAGGTACTTGGGAAGTTTGTAGGGTGGAAGCTCACAACCATAAACCCTGATTTCTATGTAGTTTTGGTAAAGATACCAATCTACTATTGTGGCTTGATCAACTAGCTGCAACACATTCACAATTTCATCATTGATTCTTGGTACTGGAGTGCTGCTCATAAGACTAATCACTGGATGAATAAACAATTCTATGAACTGTTTATAGGTAAATTATTCTTTCTCCTTCATTCCCATTGCAGTCCAAAAGATCACTGATTGCTGATTTCCTTCCTGATATAGCTTCTCTAAGGCGAATGGAAATTTGTCTCCCTAAAAATATATAAAAAGGTATACAAGTAGTGAAACATACTTGAATACTTCTTCAGCGTTAAACTGGAAAAATTGCTCATGTATGCCTTCAACTAGGAATTGGCTAAAGTTATAGAGAAGAGTGGATTTTGAATTAGCATAAAATATTGACAAGAAACCTAGGATAGCTTCATTAACATGTTGATCAGAATTGTAACCAAGAAGATAGGACAAAATAGTGGTGATTTACTTGGTTCTGTCAGGGAACATGGATGAATCATAGGGAGGGTTTCTTTTAGGCAGAGGACTATCTATAGCTAGGAAAATTTCAAGAGTTTGGAATTTTTAGTAAAATATAGCTTTTTATAAGCTTCTATCAAGCTTTCATGAGAAAAGGCATGGGTTGGTGTAATAGCTAGAGCTTGCAACATCTTTTCAATGGACTCAACATTGATGAAACATAGGATTTCTCCTGTGGGTGAAATGATTGCTCTTTGAATGGGATCATAGGACTCATGGCATTTCTTGAAAAATTTAGGTGCTCTGTGTATCCGAGGGAAAATATAGTGGGGAAGGAGGGAGTCCCATAGTGCTATTTCATCTGTCTGATCAATTAATTGATCCTCCATCTACTAGTAAATTTCATATAAATCAAATTGAGAAGAAGACTCAATGATTTTACAATCTCTGTCGACCACGAGAGTATGATGGAAGTCAACCTGCAGATGAATAAGAGGATTTGGGATTTCTGCAATTTCTTTTCCCTTAGGAGGCATCTTATCAAATGAATTGTAGACTGAAAGTGATGGAAATGGAAAAAAATTGGTCTGAAACTGAGTGATAACAGTAAAAACAATATGACTAAAAAGAGACAAGTGTACCTGGATTTTGGTTTTCTTCTAAACATGATAAAGTGACTGCTGAAGTGTTGAACGGTCATTGAGTTGTAAGGAGGAAATCTTCAGTGATCAATTTAGTTATAGAAATGCATTGTGTAACATTTTTCATGAAGGAAAAGGGCTTATAATGGAAAAAATGTAGCGGGACTATTTAATGAATGGATAAGTATTCATTAATTATCCAAGGAGATTATTAAATAGGTCTATGGGGCATAAATTCACAGGACTATGAATTAAATTAATAACGAATAGGTGACAGCTGATTGGATGGAGGAGGTGACATGGAGCGGACGTGGATAGTGACGTTGGAGCGGTGGTAAACGATCAAATGTAAACCGTGTTCAGGAGAAACTTCAGATGGTAAGTTGTTTTGGGATTTTAAGTCTCGAAAGACTAGAATGAGGGAAATGTGGTTTAAGAGGGTGGTTTCCCAAGCTGCCCACTTCGGAACCCCCTCGAAAAATAAAGTTCGGACGGCAAAAGAGGGCTGAGGAGCGATGTGGGCCATCGGATCTTGGGGGAGTGTGCGGGATGTAAGGTGAGATGAAAGGGATTTAACATTGTGAAGTGGAAAGCGATGGTGGGGACAAGCTTTATAGTGGATGTGACAGTTTGGTGTTATGGCGAATGAATGAATGAAGTTAGGATATCGTAAAATACATTGGTACCTAGGATTATGGTTAATTAAAGCCCATGCCATATGCACATCTTTTGAATGTTATAACTTAGGATAAAATCCTTTCATGCTCCAATAGTATTCCATTTGTCTACCAACCCTTATCTTTCCTAACATTTGCTCACTTAGTTTTCTGAGTGCATTTAGGCTAGCAACTCAATATTTTCCTTTTAACGACTAATCTACATCTATCCCTTATTTCCTCCATTGGCTCATATTAAAATGTTAAGCCAATTTTATTTGCTACCTATTGACAAACAATTTAAATGAAGTCCAATCATGATTAAACTATACAATTGGATTATATGAACTTAGTGTGGCATTTAAACAATCTGCACACAACCTTTATTTGCAAAAATAAAATTGACTAAGAGTAGTGGCATTTGGATTTGCAGCACTTTCAGAGTTTATTGTTTTTTCTTTCTAGCCTAACAGTTTACTTTTGCCTTCATTTTTTAGGGTATCTATTCTAAAATTTTATTCGATATGGACTCATTCATAAAAATATTCCTAACATTTTTTATTTAAAATTCTTTTTCTCCATATCCTAACTTAACATTTTTATGAAATATATTTTCTTTTTTTGACTAATTGATACTAACTTACCAAAACCCTAAATGCTACAATAGTCATTTTCCAAATCTCTGATATTTAAGTGAAGACAATAATGAGAAGAGGTCTTTAAGATTTAAGAAGAATGAAGAATGAGACATGTATATGTAAGAAAACCAACAAATTTTGTTTTAATTTTATTAATTTCTTATTTTTAGAATTGTTTTTTTACTAATTTAATTATATTCATTGAAATGAATGTTTATTGTATAGTTGTTGCTTCAAGGGCAAGAAAATTATAGAAAGATGAATGGAAAAAAATAAAGTCAAATTAAAAATTAACAAGAAAAAAAAAACTATAATTAATGGAACTAGAATTTAAATATGAGAAAAAAAAAAAACCAAAAAGACAAAAAAAATACAAGTCAAATTAAAAAGTAAGAAAACTATATATATATATAGATAGATATATTTTGTAAAAAGTTTTTTGAATTATTTTTTACTCTTTAAAATTTGTCATCTTAAATTGAAAATATGGAAAATATAATTCATGAAAATGGAAACAATAAAAAAAGGAAAACAAAAAAAGTTAAATAAAAGGGAAATAAAACTTAAAACAAAAAATTAGTAACTAATAGAAATGGAAGTTACTAAAGAACCCATAGTAAGACCTCAACCAATCACCTTACATTTTTTGTTGTTGTTGTAAATTGAGGTTATATTCATTAATAAAAAAGAAAGTACATAGTTATCAAAATGCAAGTAGTCTCACCCCGAATGAGTTTGTTGACTAATGATATCACCATATGACAAAGAAACAGTAGCAAAACCAAATTAGAAGTCCAAAGCCTGACAAGCCAAAATCACCAAAAGACAAACCAAACCAGAAGAACACTTATGACCATGCTCAATCATCAGAAGTAATTGACGCTGGATTGTTTGGCCCAGTCTATGGAGGGGGAGGGGGGCGATATGAACACTGAACATGTTGCTCAAAATGATCCATCCACATTTCTAGTTTCTCAACCTTTTCTGCTAGTATATTTTGTCTACGAAAAACCACCACAATCCTTTCTCTAACATGACATTGAATGTAATGCAACTGATTTAGCATGGCGATGACAACCTCATGTTATTCCTTTCTGGTCCTATCGTAAACTTCCAGGAGATCCAAAATAGTTTGGAGCAAGCCACGATAAGCATCAGAGCGAATCTATCGGCCAACAACTCCTACGTGGCCCTGCGAACAACTATGACCCCGCACACCTGCTCCACCCCCACGTGCCACACTACCTTTCTTACCACCACTAGTTTCATGTTCACCCCGCACTGCGCTTGCACCACCTTTGCTACCACGAGCTCTCGACGTCGCTCTGATCACACCTCCAACAACTTCTCCGCCCTGCGTTGGTCACTTAATAGCTCGACCCTCTAGTTCCACCTTCAGCTTGTTGTCAAAACCACCCTGATTGGTCGAAGCTCCTGGGAGCGAGAATTATGTGGCACAGGTCGCATGGTGAGTGCCCAAGGAGGCGCCCCCAAGACAGGATCGACAACATTTTGCAACACTTCTTGACAAACCATGAACTGAAGAGGGCTGAACTTCAGCCTCAAATTATCCAGCATAAGCCTACTCCTCAAAACTGACAACCACCACACACTAACCAGGAGGGTGGCAAGCACACCGAAAAATAAGATATGTGTCAGCCAGACAAATGCCTCTTCTTCTCCTTTGATAGGGGAACCACCTGGGAGCAGAGACACAGATAGAAGGACTTGACACCATAGAAAAAATGCACGAGAAATGAACCTAAGCCAATTACAAGCCACAAAAAACTCCAAACCTCCCTTCGACCACCAAAATCAATTGTTACTCACCCAGTGATGCGTCCCAAGGTTCCAGGGTAAGACCACAGAGAGAGGAATACCTAAAATATTTCCAACGAACAAAAGACTCAGACACCATCCCAAATATAGATAACACTCAGGGATAAAGCTAACAAGCAGTGCAAGTATAGATACTAGGGCCGACCACAATACCATGCAGAATTCCCTTAAACTATTGACAAAAGTGAGGAACCTGACATTGGGTGAAAAAATTGAAGTTTTTTCTAACTATTCATAGTGGAGGAAGAAATGATGACATTTTCTCCACCACTCCCAGACTACCCGAGGCCCAAAGAAACCAAAAATACAAACACTGCTCAAACCACAATCTGCCAACCTTGATACTACCAACGCAATATAACATTCCAGAACCCAGACGATCACCATTAACCAACTTACCTTACATGACCTTAAACCTTATGTAGTGGGTGGACAATCCATATGCCCTCCTTCCCATCTACTGCATGTATACATTCATTGCACACGCATCTAGCACATCTCAATGTTCGTCACCCCCATCGGGGAACAAATAAATAAATTTAAATAATACTAAAAAATAACAAAAAATGAATTCACAATGTTAAATTATGGATAAGTGAGATTTTTTTTTGCTCAAAGGCAAAACTGAAAGCGTAATACCTTGATTGTTACAGGTATAATAAAAAACTTCCATATATTTCTTTTTAACATTGTGTTATTATTTTTCCACTATACACTACATTCTTATTAAATAGTCTTTTATAGCAATATACTTTAAATTTTTTTAATTCTATATGTATTATTCACTATTTTATACTTATGTGGTATTAAGTTTTCATATAACACTTGTTTATTATTATAATCAAATTTGTATTAACATAAATGAGATGTATTTTATAATATAGATTAAAATATTAGTGAGGTGGAAGAGATGTTGTAATGTCTTGTCTTGTTAAACATTTTGACTCAATCAAATTACATAAATTAAAAGTAAAATAAAATTAAAAAACTCTCCACCCTAGTATGGGAGAGATTTTGTAATTTTTAACATTTTGACTCAATCAAATTACATAAAAAAAAAAAAAAATGAAAATGTAATAAATTAAATTAAATTAAAAAACTAATGATTATAATTATTAATAAAACATTTTGACTTCGTATAATTACATAAAAATAAAATAATAAAACAAGAAATAACAATATAAAAATCAAACATAATAACAAATAAAATTATTTAATTAAAATAAAATATTCTATTTACCCTTATCAAACATTTTGACTCACTCAAGACCCATGGTGTTTTCCATGGTGCTTTTCTCTAGCCTATAAAATTAAAAAAATAAAATTAATTAGTTAAATTAAAATAGTTAATTTACCGTTATGTAAACATTTTGACTCACGGTTTTCACAACCCATGGTTTTGAATTTTCCACACATAAAAATAACCAATTATTAATTTGTTGTGCCAAATTTGAATCTTTTATGTGAGAGCTATATATACACATAAAATTCACAGAGCAATTAGGGGATTAGGACCTTGAGTTGTCAATCTCACATATGACTATTATTGGTAAAGATAAGCCTTCCCTTGGAGAACACCATAGAAAGTTTGAAAAAACAATTAGGGAAAATTTTGACAAAACTTTTTCATTATAATTTCTTAATTTAAAATAAATAAATTAAAGAGTTATTTTCTCTTTGTTTTTATTTTTTTTTAAATTATATTTTAAATCTTTTGTGATTGGTTCCAAAAATACCTCTCTTTTTGTATCAAAGTGTCTTACACACAAAGTTTTCAAAAAAAAAAAACTAGGGAATCCCATTTCAATGATTTTGTTGATGTATCTATAATATTTACTTATGGAAAATCAAGCTTTACCTACGTATAATTATTACTGTCCTAGAGCATAAGAGTGTCCTATATACAAAATTTTGATTAAAAAAAATTCATTATAATTTCTTAATTTAAAAATAAAATAAAAAGAAGAGTTATTTTCTCTTTATTCCATTTCAATGATTTTGATCCATGTATCTATAGTCTTTATGCTTGAAATATTAGGCTTTATTTTTGTATCACTTTGTATTACAAGCAATTTAAAAAAAAAATAGTGATTCTTATTATAATGATTTTGATTTATGTATCTATAGTCCTTATGTCTAAAAATTTAGGCTTTACTTTTGTATAATTATTGTTGTCCTCTAGAGTGTTTTATAAGCAAACAAGCATTTATGTAAATAAAAGAAAGTTTTCAAACCGAAAATACCTCTATTTATTGTTGTCCTCTAGCACAAGTGCATTTTTATGAAAGTGTAATAACTTCTTCCTTTAAAGCTTTTCTAAATGGTCCTTACGTCTGAAAAGTTAGGCTTTATTTTGTATGACTTATAGGCAAAGTTTTAAAAAAATATTAGAGAATCCCATTTTAATGATTTTGATTCATGTATTTATAGTCCTTATATGTGAAATTTATACTTTATTTTTGTATAATTATCTATTATGTAAATCGGCATATATTCATCTTAACTTTGGATCTGTCAAGCGCAGAGAGAGATCAAATCTCTCAAGGCGCCGTCAAGCGCAGAGAGGGATCAAATCTCTCAAGGTGCAAATCTTTACTGAAGGTCAATCTTTAGACCTCTTTTTTGAGTGCAAAACTTGAGGAAAGGTTTGCACCTCTAGAAATTTGATCCCTTTCAGCGCTTGATATATCAAGAGTTAAGATGGATCTTAATTAGAATGATATATAGAGATGCATAAAATTGTTGTTTAATGCTAATGTGACATCATGGTTTATTAAAAATGTCATTTATGAAGTTGGTAAAATATCTCTTCAGAGAGACTGCCATATTATTAAAGCATTAATTTAACCAATAGTTCTAAAAGTTGTTGGGTGTTTAGATAATTTTGCATTAGTAAAGGCATAGTTAAAATTTTCATGGATGAAGTGTACTAGTTGCGCCGAGAGGCACCCTCCAACCCAACATGGTAGAAATGTTGTAACGTAATGTAACATAATGTAAACATTTTAACTTGGTCAAAACAAAATAATAATAAAACAAAAAATAAGCTCAATATGGTAGAGATGTTGTAATGTAATGTAAACATTTTAACTGGGTCAAAATAAAATAAAATTAAAAATTGTAATAAAAATGACAAAATAAAAATAAAATAATAAAAAAAATAAAAATGACCCATGGTATTGACTCATGGTATTCATGTGGAATATAGCCTATTTAAAGTGGGGAATTAAACCAACCTAGATCCATCTTAACTCTAGATCTACCAAGTGCTGAGAGGGATCAATTCTCTTCAGATGCAAACCTCTTTTTAGAGAATAGATTTGATCAATCTTGGCACTTGGTACATGTGAAGTTAAGATGGATCTAGGCTAGTTTATACCAATGCGTTTACTTAGGTGCTGTTAGTGTCGGTATCTTCATCTCTCCATCAGAGATCAAATTCTCTTGTTGCATTGCATATTAGGTGTCTCACTCAGTCAGTTGCATTCCATTAGGAGCATGGATCATATGATGGTAGTGGCTTATTGTACATTTTCACTCATTTCCCTTACCCGCTGGCTCATTTTCATTCATCAAGATCATCTGCAGTCACTTTTTGTCTTTAAATTGGCAAAAGTCATTTCTAGGGTTTTACTCTCATTTAGGTCTAGGGTTTCATCAAATAAATATTCAAAATGTCCAATAATAGCCAGCAGGCACTTGAGGAGGTTGAATAAAGTTCTAGTACCAAGAAATTTCATAATCAATTGCTTAGAAATGTATTTTTCCTCCAAACTCTGTTTTGAGGAAAAACAGAGTATTTTAGGTTTTATTTGTATAAATTCATGTATTTTCAGTTCTTTCATATGTAAATCACTTCAATGACAACCCTGGTCACCTTTCCAAGCTTCAGTAGCTCCATCCCCTGCAAGGAAAACAAAGATCAAGTCATTCAGTTCATCAAAAGGCTCAAATAAAGCAAACTGCTCAAAAAGCAGAGGTGAAAAACAAAGTCATATGGCAAACATTATAAAAATGGGTCTTATGAATCAAAAATTAAAAGGCTCTTGTATATAAACCATTTTTTACATCCAAAAGCTTATTGACATTCCAAGAAGGAAGATTGAGCAAGTAGAAGGTCGTGTTGAGAAAAGGGAGCAAACTTGGAGAAAAACTATGTAAAATTGTGGGCACGACGCACTAGGTGAGAGGCGCGGTGCATATAATAGGCGCGACACATAGGGCTGCCATCTTTAGTGTTAATTTTTACTGGCACAACGCACACATGAGGTGCGGCACGTTGGGTTTGAGGTGTGGCGCACACAGGAGGCGCGGAACGTTGGGTTTGAGGCGCGACACATAGAGCTGCCAAGCCCGATTCTCTCAAAAACTCCCTCAAATTGCCAAAACCACTCAAAACTTCCAGTGTGCAAGTAAGTTAAATCCTCTTCCATGCTAGTAAAAGAGTTTTTCTTGAAAATTTATGGTGGTTATGTGAAAAGGCTTAAACCCTAATACTTTGCAATTTCTTAAAAGCCATTGCCTAGGGTTTGTACTTGTCATTTTGCTGCCAAGTTTGTTCTACCACTCCCTCATTTTTTCACTCCATTCATTTTCTCAGCTCATAAACCCATTTCCTAACTCCCATATTCAGTCATCCCTATCCCCAATTCCCATTTTCCCAAATCCTAACTACAAATCCCTAAACCTTAATTGCTGTCCCTAAGATTACATATTTTCCCTAATCCCCTATTTCCCAAACAAAATCCTGTCCTAACATTCCTAAAACCTCTCATACCCTCTTCCCCCCACAGTCCTCCATATATTTTTTCCCTTGGTGGCAAAAAATCAAATAACACCATAAATCTCCTATTACTCATCAAGAAAACTCACCCACTAGCAAACATGGAATTTGATCCTTCATATGACCGTGATGAAGAGACACACAGTGGCTCTCCTATAGAAGTGCATGCACCAAGGAGACCTCACAGGGGTGGCAAACATATAAGAGAGGAGCTACTTCACTTGTTGAGCTACAGGCCTGCCCTATTGCTATCACATGCTTCCAACACCAATCCTGCTATGAGATCTGTGAGATGCTTTCTAGAGTCCAGTATCATCATGAGTTAGCCCGATTATTTGTGCTTCATCTACATAATGGCCAAACCACTCTAGCTGGTGTGACGTTTACCTTGACACCGGAGTCTATTTCTCTAGCAACCGGTATTCCTAATGTTGGAGAGCAGTGGAATAAAAAGCAGCAGATTGATAGGGAACACTATGAACCATACATCAAGCCCGGTTACTTGAGACAACTCAAAAGAGTGTTTCCATTTCGGTACCTGAAAGACTCATATGCTCCCTTGATGAAACTGATAATGAAATATTTCAGCTGTGAGGGCCGGTTTTCTCGCCTGTATGCCTATCATATCAGGTTGTTAATGCACTTTACTAGGTGAGAATGATGAATATCCCCTACTTCATGTGCCGAAATATTGAGAAGATGACCACCGTAGTACAACAAAAGACTCCTCAACAGCAGTTCAACAGTATATATCACTTTGCTCTCATTAAAATTGTGGTCATGCATCAACTTGGTTTGCAGGGCATCTCATGGGAGGACTTCATTTCTCATGAGTTATTCATAGCTCCTCAGGTATCTCCAGAGACTTTTCATGAGACAGGTGGACCTTATCATCAGCAAGAAGGTCATGCGACACATATCGGTAGTGTGCCGGTGTTTGTCACTTATCAGAAGGGCACTAGACAGTTGTTTGTAGCAGCAAAGCGAGTATTATCTCCACCGGGGTAGAAGGGGTCTCGCTTCCTTCATCAGCACAGTAGGTTCAGGACAAGGGTAAGAGGCCATTACATGATGAGGGGCCTTTAGGTGAGTAGGAGACCGATTTCATTCTCATTCAGGACGATGACACGGATTTGGGCCCACAAAGCTCAAAGCTCAAGGAAGTCATCCAAGAGCAACAGGCGGACATCAATGCTTTGTCCCTCAACTTGGAAAGAGTTGAGTGGATAATAAAGTACCTGGAACAAAGAAACAAGTAGCTTGAGGATCAACTAGCGATTATGGAGTTGCAAAACATACGAGAAAACCACCAAGCTGCCAAAAGAAGGAAGGTGAAGCTCACATCACTTGAGCAAGAAATCAATACCGATCGAGAATCATGGATTGAAAGAGCTAATATCCACTTATAGGGGAGGTTGGAGAAAGCCATCAATGAAAATACTATGTTGAGAAACATGGCATATCATTATTTGTCAAGGAATATGGTGTGCCAAGCTAGAATCAGGAGCTTGGAGGCAAAATTGAAGAAGAGATCGAGGAGGCAAAAAGCACAATATAAGCTTTAGATCTTGGCTGAGGCTTCCTTGGCCCAACATAGAACTTGATGGAGTGCACTCAGCCCAAATTTCAAAAAATTTAGGACACTTTTTGCATTTTTGAAAATTTTGGGCTAAAACACAGAATTTTCTGCCCAATGCACCGCGCCACCTGGTGCTCGCTTTTGATGGAGGCCTCCAAATGACAAAAACTCAGCATTTTTGGATTTGGTATGAAAAAATATGCTTGCCTACCAATGGAAAAGAAATTTTGACAGGTTTTGAGCCCTCAAAAAGGTCAAAAACACTTAAAAAATGACCTTACTGCCCCTATTTTGACACACAGGAAGCAGTGTTGGGAGAATTCAATTTTGGAGGGGAAAATGGAGGCTAAATTCAAAAATTCCACTTGTTCTGGAAAGAAGACAGGCAGAAATTTCTAATAAGCACACTTGGAGCAAATTTGGACACCGGGAAGGCCTCCAAAAGTGGCTGTAAACAGGCACTACACATAGAGAAATCACCGTGGCGCATAGGGGAAATTTTGCTCAGTTTGACCAATTATACTCTGTTTTTTGCCTAGTTCCTTGACAATTTGACTTTCCTCTTTATTAATGTCAAACTTATGATGTAATTTAATGTAATTTGATGGATCTTGATGTAATTATGTCAAATTTTCACTCATGGAGGTAGATTCATCCATAAAAAGTTAGTTTGCAACTGAATGAATCAGTTCCCTAGTTTTTAGAGGCATGCTGTTCCACTGCCTAATTTGTAGTTCTCAATTTAGAATTAGTTGGAACAGCTCCTAAACTCATGAGCTCGACCCCTAGAGGCTAGGATGAGTTTTTGTTAACCTATATCTTATGTTTTTTCAGTCATTAGCATGGTTGGACTTTTGGGAAATCTTGGAGCTTATTGCATACTCATTTCAGTAGTTTTGGCTAAGGAATAGACCAGTGGTTTGCAGCACTCTATGGGATTCATGTGGCATGTTGCTTTGATATTGTGTTTCCTTCTGTAAATGTGAGTTTATATGTGTTTTATGTATGCCATTATCTCTCTTGCTTCTTCTTAAATAAAACAAACAAGGTTAAAGGTAGAATCCATTGAAATTGTAGTGCTCTACCTAGGGTTTTCTTAGTTATTGATGTTTTCAACTGTTTGAAGAGGATCCTTGAGGTTTTCTTGCCCTCTCCAACTCCTCATCTATCTAAATCTCTCCATTTCATTCAATTTAAAGTTTCAAATCACTTGCCTACCTTGCCCCATTGAGACCTCTGCAAAACTGAGCCTCATTCCCAAGACCTAAAACTGCCTTTCCATTTGAGCCAACAAAACATATTCAAATCCAATCAAACCCTTTTGCACAAATACCTAGCCTAAAATCAATCTTCATTTAAGTCATCTCAAGCCTCATTGATCATTTTTGCTGAGATTGATAGGAGAGAGCCCTCTCCCGACCTGGTAGGGATAGCTACTAGGTTAAGCTTGGTTTGATGTTACCGTAGATCCTACCTTTCTTAGCTTGAGGTAGATTTAGGCCCTAACATAGTGGCGACCATACTGGGGAAGAGATTGTTTGTTTTTTAGTGTTATTCATTTTATAAACTACAGATGGAGTCTGAAGATTAGCTAGGTAGCCTTCTAAACACTTTTGATTTGCATTAGCGCAAGTAGATAGATGCTACTTCAGTCAATCTCCAGTCTAGTCTTATAAATGGGATATATAACTTGAAAATTGCCCCAGTACATCTAAGAATTCTAAACTTTTGGATGATAAGTTTATAGTTTGATAGGCTGAACAAGCTGGTAATGTCTATTTGATTTCTTGGAAATAATAACACATTGGCTTCCAGAAGATATACCAGAGCAAATCTGGATCCTGATCCACCTCCTGTGTATGAAAATCCCAATCTTATTCTGAGAATCCTTCGCCAAGAAAGTTCTGTGATTCTCGTGTTCAAATCTCGTTCATGTCCTGTTGTTTTTGAGTATCTTGAAGATCTTGAGTTTGATGAGAAATTTGAGTTGTCTTTGTTTGAAACCAAATCTGAAAGTGCTGTTGGTTCTACTGCCTTAAATCCAGAGTTTGTTAAAGATCTTGAAACTGAAAGGGCCAAAAAACCAATTGGCGATTATATCTTAAATCAACTCCAAACTTCAATTGTGGCTTCAAATATCACTGATTTCTTAGAGTCTGCATCTGCAACCCTTGGGTCTTCTGCAATTGCATCTAGCTCCGGAATTCCTACCGAAACTCCCTTCATTCCCACCATTCCTGTGCAGCCTTCTATCTCTGATAAAAAATCTGCAGTGGTATCACCTCCGTCCACTCCTTCTACCCCTCAAACATCCAAAATTTCTTCACCACCATCCCCACCTAATTCACGCCATACACCAGTTGCACCCACTCCCCCAACATCCCCAAGACCGATTGCAAATCCACCGAGAGCAATGGCTGCTCGTTTTGCACCCCTTGTGCTGCCTCAAAATTTGGATGATATGCCTGCCGATTATCAAAGCAAAATTCCACTGTTTGATGGCACTCCTCACAGTGTTACAACTCAACAACATGTGGATAGGATGACAGATTTATTCGACCTTCATGAGATTGATGCCGAAAATGTGACAATGATACTGTTTGTACAAACCTTTGGTGGTGAAGTGAGGAAGTGGTTCGAGGCTTTGCTGGCTGCAAGCATCACTACATTGACTAATATTTAGAGACAATTCTTGGATCACTGGGAAGTGAAGAGAAATACTCTTTAGATCCATTTCGAATATGAGAACATCAAGCGGAATGTTGGTGAGTCTGTTCAAGATTATTGTATTAGATTCAATTCAGTTTACAATGCAATTCCTGATCATATAAAGCCACCTATGGGGCTGGCTTTGATTAAGTTTCTAGATGGTTTCAATCCTGATATGGCCTATCAATTAAGAGAAAGAGATCTGCCCACTTTGGAAGACATGCAGGAAATTGCAGTCAGCGTTGAAGCTAATCTACTCACCAAGAGAGCTAGAACAAAGGCTGAAAAGAAAGTAACAACAAAGGAAGAGGTTTCCACTTCAGATCAAGTGCTTCGGAAGATGGAGAAGATGTTTGACAGATTAAAAATTGACAAGTCTGAACCACAAGTATGAAATCCCAACTTCCGTGGTCAACAGCAACCACAATTTATAATTAAGCAAAGAGAGCAGCGAGCACAAGACCAAACAGCACAGCAGCAGGTAAAGACACCCTTACAGTAGAATTTTGTACATGGCCCGGAATCAGACGACGAGGAGAATGTAATTGGAGAAGAGAATCATTTATTTACACCCGATGATATGCCAATTTTTATTACTAAAGATGAGGAGTATTCTGAAAATTTAGCTATACAAAGGGACGAAAATTTCATCTTGGCAAATGAAACAGTTCTTGAGGAGGAGTCCGATGAATATCGAAGAGGATACATGAATGCTTTTTCAGCCTAGCAACGACAATATTCACTCAGAAATAGAGATGTGTCCATAAATCCAATTCAGAAAAGAAAGGAGATAACAACACCAAAGAATGATCCTCCCATTGTGCAGAAAAAGGGAAAAGAGATAGTTGATCCTACCACCAACAAATCGCCATCAGCAAATGAAAGATCCAATCATCCAAGTGTGTCAAAGGAGAAAATTGAAAAGAAGGATGTTTCAGCGAAACAGGTAGAAAATATTTCAGTTTTAAACTTAGAAAATGAAATTGCTAATTTAAAAGTATCTATTCCTTTGATTGAGTTGATGAAGAACAATAGCTACAAAGGTCAGGTGTCTAAGATTTTGAATTTGGATCCATCATCTGATATGGTGAATGTGGAGGATGATAGACCTGAGTTGATTTTTGGTCCAGCAATGGAAGGTCAGTCTTAAGATAGTGATGTAGCTCCTTTTTACATCAGCCTGCGGGTGCATGACTATGTATTACATAATGCTATGTTTGATTCTGGAGCCTCTCATAATCTCATGCCTAAGGCCATCATGGAGAAATTGGGGTTGGATATCACTAGAAAGTATCATGACCTCTACTCCTTTAATTCTGGTAGAGTAAGGTGCATTGATCTTATCAAATATTTGGTGGTCAGTTTGGATCAGATTCCGGCTAAAAAAGTTTTGATGGATGTGGTCGTGGCAGATATACCTCCTAGATTTGGCATGCTTCTTTCCAGATATTGGGGAGCAAAGATCAAAGGGACAATGCAACTTGATTTCTCCTATGCTACCATCCCCGTGTTCGGCCAAATGAGAAAATTATACTGGGAGCAAAAGATGAATTACCTGATTACCAGCAAGGAGAAACTGGTAAATCATCCAATCAACTATGTACATACTAATTTAGAATCATTTGTTTTGTATTCAGATAGCTTTAATGATGTAAATAACGAAGTAGTAGAAGTAGAAGACATTCCCAAGATCACTGAAAATTTCAGAGAGGTCTTAAAGCAAGAAAGACAAAGACTTGATAGTACCACTGAGCAATCAACCTTCCCACATCAACAACATATTGATGGACAACAAGGAAGAGTAACACAACAAATAGAATTTTAGCATTTGGAAGAGGATGAAGCAGGCCTGTGGAGCATGGATTTTGATGGCGCGGTAGGAAGGGAAGGTGCTGGAATTGGCATTTTGATACGCAACGCTGTTTTCGCCCCAAACAAAGTGCCAAGCAATTTAAGGGTCTGTTCTTATAAACTAGCTTTTGACTGTTCAAATAATGAGGCTGAATATGAGGCTTTAATTGTTGGTTTGAAAATTCGTAGAAAGTTGAATGCTAAAACAATTTCAGTATATGGCAAGTCCGAGTTAGTTATCAAGCAAGTGAAAGGGGAATATCAAGCTAAGTATCTTCGAATGCGGGCCTACCGTAATGCGGTATTAGACATCTTGAGAGTATTTTTAGATTATGCTTTGACATGTGTCCCTCGAGTTCAGAATGTCATTGCGGATTCACTTGCGATAGCAGCAAGTAATCTGAAAATTCCAATGAATTCAAACAACAAGTTTGAGATTCATGTGAAACATCGTCCAGCTGTCCCCAACAATCAAAGGTATTGGCAAGTGTTTCAAGATGATGAAGAGATCGATGAATTTCTGCAAAATGAAGGTAAATTCAAAGACACTTCTATTGATGTGGATTATGATGATGGTGAGGCAGATATAGAAGTAAATCAGATGGAAGTTTTGCAGCTGAAGGACAATGTCATTCCTAAAGGTCTAATACCTTTAGAGGAGCTGTTCGATCAAGATGATGTGGCCTGGAAACCAAGCTTACTGCCAACCGAGAAAGGAGTTGAGGATGTTAAAATTGGATCAGCTGAAAATCCTAAAATGGTGAAATTATCAAAGGCATTGTCTCTACAGGTAAAAGCAAAGTATATAAGTTTACTATCTTCTTTTACTGATGTATTTGCTTGGGATTATTCATATTTGAAGGCATATGACACAAGCATCATTCAACATATCATCCTGATCAAGCCAAATCAGAAGCCTTTTTGTCAGAAGCTAAGAAGAATAAATCCAAAGCTACTTCCCTCAATTGAGAAGGAAGTCAATCGGTTGTACAAAGAAGGTATCATTGTTCTCATACGATTTTCGGATTGGATTTCAAACTTGGTGCCCGTGTGCAAGAAAACAGGTGAGATTCGGTTATGTATTGATTTTAGAAATCTGAATAAAGTATCTTTGAAGGATAACTATCCTTTGCCAAAGATGGATCACATACTTCAGAGGGTAGTTGGGGCTTCCCGCATGTTGTTACTTGATGGGTATTCCGGGTATAACCAAATTCTGGTCCATGAGGATGACAGAGACAAGACAACATTCACCACTCCGTGGGGAACTTTTCACTATGAAAGGTTGCCTTTCGGATTGAAAAATGCTGGTGCAACCTTTCAGTGGGCGATGGATATTGCATTCGTTAATGAAAAATATGTTTTTCTAGTTGTTTATCTTAATGATTTGACAGTTTTCTCTAACTCAGATGAAGAGCACCTCTATCATCTGAAAATTGTATTTCAGCATTGTAGAAAGTATGGTATTTCTCTCAATCCAAAGAAGAGTCTGTTTGCCATGGATGAAGGCAAGCTTCTCGGTCATATCATATCAAAGGAGGGCATCCACATTGATCCAGCTCGGGTGGAATCCATTCAAAGGATTGATGTTCCATGAAGTAAGAAAGAAATCCAATCATTCAATGGTAAGATGAATTTCTTACGTCGCTTTGTGCCTAATCTTGCAGAACATTTAAGGGAAATCACAAACATGCTAAAAAAAGATAGCGTAGTCAAATGGATCGAGGAAGAAATTAAATCTTTCAATTTGGTGAAATTGGCCCTTTCTTCCGCTCCGGTTTTGATCAACCCAAATTGTACTCAGGATTTCATTTTGTTTTCATTTGCCTCAGATCACACTATGGCAGTAGTCTTGATGTAGAAAAGAGACCAGCTTGAGAAACTAATTGAGTTTTTCAATAGGACCATAAGGGATGCAACATTAAAGTACAATATTATCGAAAAACATGCTCTTACTTTGGTAAAGGCATTGAAATATTTTCGGGTTTATATTCTGCATTCTCACATCCTTGCTTATGTCCCTAACACTGTTGTTAAAGATGTCTTAGTGCAAACAGATCTAGAAGGAAAAAGAGGTAAATGGATTTCTGCCTTGTTGGAATATGACGTGGAAATTAAACCGACAAAGCTCATCAAAGGACAGGAGCTGGCTAAGCTAATAGCTGAGTCAAATTTGCACGCCTTGGACATCAATCTCATTGCTACTATGTCCGAGGAAAATGAAGAATGTATACCCGCTCAGGTATCAGAAATTTTTCTTCTTTCTCCTTGGTATTTGGACATTGTCTGTGTACTCCAAAATTTGTCATCACCACCTGGAATGGCTAAGAACAAAAGTAGGACACTGAAATTGAAGGCTGCCAAATTTTGTATCATGAATAATGCACTTTATTGGAAAGATCCTGGTGGTGTCTTGCTCAATTGTTTGGTTGAAGAAGAGGCAAAACAGGTTATGGAAGACTTTCACAAGGGAGATTATGGAGGCCATCTTTTCTGGAAGACAACAGCCAATAAAATTTTGAGAGCAGGGTATTATTGGCCAACTCTTTTTGCTGATGTGTACAAAACAGTAGCAAGCTGCCACGAATGTCAAATTTTTCAAGGTAGAAGGAAGTTGCAGCCTTTACCACTCAAGCCCATTGAGGTAACTGCTCCATTTTAGCAGTGGGGTTTGGATTTCATTGGCAGGATCCATCCTTCTTCTTCAACGCAACACAAATGGATCCTCACAGCGACGGGTTATTTCACCAAATGGATTGAGGCAATTCCCATGAGGCAAGTCACTGATTCGGTAATTATTTCATCTCTTGAAAACAACATTTTGTCTCATTTTTGGATGTCCAAATAAGTTGATCACTAATAATGCAGCAACCTTTAAATCTAAAAGGATGATTGACTTTTGTCATAAATATCAAATCACTTTGGGGTACTCAACTGCCTATTACCCACAAGGCAATGGATTGGTGGAATCCTCAAATAAATATTTGGTCAACATTATCAAAAAGCTGCTGGAAATGAACAAGAAAATTTGGCACAAAAATCTGGTCAATGCACTTTGGGCAGACAGAGTAAGTCAAATGAAATCTATAGGCATGTCTCCTTTTGAGCTCGTGTATGGTGTGGACACAGTTTTCCCGACCTCTCTTGCAGTCCCTGTGGTCAAACTCCTACAAGAAGCGGGCAGCGAAGATGATCATTTGCAGTGGAGAATCAATCAAATGATTCACTTGCAGCAAACTAGAGAGGAGGTATTTCAGAACACTTTCAAGCTGCAAGAGAGAATCAAGAAGATATATGATTGAAAAGAATAAGCAGACAAGTTTCAAATAGAGGACATAGTGCTGAAATGGGATGCAAGGAACGAAGAGAAAGGTAATCATTGCAAGTTTGAAAATATTTGGAAGGTACTTTACATGATTGTGGCATATCGGGGCTAAAATGCCTTCCTCTTGCAAGAAATGAATGGAGAAGACTATCCCGGTGGGCCGGTCAAAGGTAGGCTACTCAAACGATACTACTTTTGAAGTATTCTTTGCTATCATATGTATCACTGTACATACCGGTTTGTTTAAATTCCATCGCAAGTGTGTATTGTTTTCATACTTTCAGTTTGGGCCCTAAGGTGAAGGCTATAAAACTGAGGTTTGATTTTAGTTTTAGTTTGGTTTGTGTGAGTCAGGTCTTTAAGTCAATTTCAGTCTTGAAATTGGATCAATTTTGAGTCACATTTCAGTTCTGAAATTGAGTCAAGAGTTTTGTTTTGGTTTGTCAAAGTTATTGACTCCATAGCCCAATGGACGAAGGCACTGCCTACTTTCCCAGAGATCTGTAGTTATTGGCACCTCCAAGGAGCTACCATCCCCATTGGAGCCAATGTTAGTGCCGGTATCTTCATTCCTCCGCTAGAGATCAAATTCTCTTGTTGCATTGCATATTAGGTGTCTTATTCAATCAGTTTCATTCCATTAGGAGCATGGATCATCTGACGGTAGTGGCTTATTGTACATTTTCCCTCATGTCCTTTACCTGCTGGCTCATTTCCATTCATCAAGATCATCTGCAGTCACTTTTTGTCTTTAAATTGGCAAAAGTCATTTCTAGGGTTTTAGTTTCATTTAGGTCTAGGGTTTCATCAAAGAAATCTTCAAAATGTCCAATAATAGCTAGCAGGCACTTGAGGAGGTTGAATAAAGTTCCAGTACCAAGACATTTCATAATCAATTGCTCAGAAATGTATTTTTCCTCAAAACTCCGTTTTGAGGAAAAACATAGTATTTTAGGTTTTATTTGTATAAATTCATGTATTTTCAGTTCTTTCATATGTAAATCACTTCAGTGGAAACCCTGGTCACCTTGCCAAGCTTCAGTAGCTCCATCCCCTGCAAGGAAAACAAAGATTAAGTCATTCAGTTCATCAAAAGGCTCAAATAAAGCAAACTGCTCAAAAAACAAAGGTGAAAAACAAAGTCATATGGCAAACATTATAAAAATGGGTCTTATGAATCAAAAATTAAAAGGCTCTTGTATATAAACCATTTTTTACATCCAAAAGCTTATTGACATTCCAAGAAGCAAGATTGAGCAAGTAGAAGGTCGTGTTGAGCAAAGGGAGCGAACTTGGAGAAAAACTGTGTAAAATTGTGGGCGCGGCGCACTGGGTGAGAGGCACGGCACATACAACAGGCGCGACACATAGGGCTGCCATCTTCAGTGTTAATTTGTACTGGCATGACACACATAGGAGGCGTGGTGCGTTGGGTTTGAGGCGCGACGCATAGAACTGCCGAGCTCGATTCTCTCAAAAACTCCCTCAAATTGCCAAAACTGCTCAAAACTTCCAGTGTGCAAGTAAGTTAAACCCTCTTCCATGCTAGTAAAAGAGTTTTTCTTGAAAACTTATGGTGGTTGTGTGAAAAAGCTTAAACCCTAATACTTTGCAATTTATTAAAAGCCATTGCCTAAGGTTTGTACTTGTCATTTTGCTGCCAAGTTTGTTCTACCACTCCCTCATTTTTTTCACTCCTCCATTCATTTTCTTAGCTTATCCACCCATTTCCTAACTCCCATATTCAGTCATCCCTATCCCCAATTCCAATCTTCCCAAATCCTAACTACAAATCCCTAAACCCTAATTGTTGTCCCTAAGATTACATATTTTCCCTAATCCCCTATTTTCCAAACAAAATCCTGTCCTAACATTCCCAAAACCCCTCATACTCTCTTCCCCCCATAGTCCTCCATATATTTTTCCCATTGGTGGCAGAAAATCAAACAACACCATAAATCTCCTATTACTCATCAAGAAAACTCACCCACTAGCAAACATGGAATATGATCCTTCATATGACCGTGATGAAGAGACACATAGTGACTCTCCTATAGAAGTGCATGCACCAAGGAGACCTCACAGGGGTGGAAAACATATAAGAGAGGAGCCTACTTCACTTGTTGAGCTGCAGGCCTGCCCTCTTGCTATCACATGCTTCCAACACCAATCCTGCTATGAGTTCTATGAGATGGTTGCTAGAGTCTAGTATCATCATGAGTTAGCCTAGTTATTTGTGCTTCATCTACATAATGGCCAAACCACTCTAGCTGGTGTGACATTTACCTTGACACTGGAGTCTATTTCTCTAGCAACCGGCATTCCTAATGTTAGAGAACGGTGGAATAAAAGGCAGCAGATTGACAGGGAACACTATGAACCATACATCAAGCCCGGTTATTTGAGACAACTCAGTAGAGTGTTTCCCTTTCGGTACCTGAAAGACTCATATGCTCCCATGGTGAAACTGATAATGAAATATTTCAGCTGTGAGGGTCGGTTTTCTCGCCTGTATGCCTATCATATCAGGTTGTTGATGCACTTTACCAGGGTGAGAATGATGAATCTCCCCTACTTCATGTGCCGAAATATTGAGAAGATGACCACCCTAGTACAACAAAAGACTCCTCAACAGAAGTTCAACAATATATATCATTTTTCTCTCATTAAAATTGTGGTCATGCATCAGCTTGGTTTGCAGGGCATCTCATGGGAGGACTTCATTTCTCATGAGTTCTTCACAACTCCTCAGGTACCTGCAGAGACTTTTCATGAGATAGGTGGACCTTCTCATCAGTAGGAAGGTCATGAGACACAGATTGCTAGTGTGCCGGTGTTTGTCACCTAATAGAAGGGCAGTAGACGGTTGTTTGTTGCAGCAAAGCGAGTATTATCTACACCCGGGGTGGAAGGGGTCTCGCTTCCTTCATCAGTATAGCAGGTTCAGGACAAGGGCAATAGGCCATTACATGATGAGGGGCCTTCAGGTGAGTAGGAGACTGGTTTCATTCTCATTCAGGACGATGACACGGATTTGGGCCCATAATGCTCAAAGCTCAAGGAAGTCATCCAAGAGCAATAGGTGGAAATCAATGCTTTGTCCCTCAACTTGGAAAGAGCAGAGTGGATAATAAAGTACCTGGAACAAAGAAACAAGTAGCTTGAGGATCAACAAGCGATTATGGAGTTGCAAAACATACGAGAAAACCACCAAGCTGCCAAAAGAAGGAAGGTGAAGCTCACATCACTTGAGCAAGAAATCAATGCCGATTGAGAATCATGGCTTGAAAGAGCTACTATCCACTTAGAGAGGAGGTTGGAGAAAGCCATAAATGAGAAGAATATGTTGAGAAACATGGCATATCAATATTTTTCGAGGAATATGGTGTGCCAAGCTAGAATTAGGAGCTTGAAGGCAAAATTGAAGAAGAGATCGAGGAGAAAAAGTGCAAGATAAGCTTCAGATCTTGGCTGAGGCTTCCTTGGCCCAACACAGCGCTTGATGGAGAGCACTCAGCCCAAATTTCAAAAAATTTGGGATACTTTTTGCATTTTTGAAAATTTTGGGTTAAAACAAAGAATTTTCTGCCCAATGTGTCGCGCCACCTGGCGCTCGCTTTTGATGGAGGCCTCCAAATGACAAAAACTCAGCATTTTTGGATTTGGCATGAAAAAATATGCTTGCCTACCAATGGCCAAGAAATTTTGACAGGTTTTGAGCCCTCAAAAAGGTCAAAAACACTCAAAAAATGACCTTACTGCCCCTATTTTGACACACAGGAAGCAGTGTTGGGAGAACTCAGTTTTGGAGGGGCAAATGGAGGCCAAATTCAAAAATTCCACTTGTTCTAGAAAGTATATAGGCAGAAATTTCAAAAAAGAATGCTTGGAGCAAATATGGACACAGGGAAGGCCTCCAAAAGTGGCTACAAACAGGTGCTACGCATAGAGAAATCAGCGTGGCGCATAGGGGAAATTTTGCTCAGTTTGACCAATTATACTCCGTTTTTCGCCTAGTTCCTTGACAGTTTGACTTTCCTCTTTCTTAATGTCAAACTTATGATGTAATTTAATGTAAATTGAGGGATCTTGATGTAATTATGTCAAATTTTCACTCATGGAGGTAGGTTCATCCATAAAAAGTTAGTTTGCAACTGAATGAATAAGTTCCCTAGTTTTTAGAGGCATGCTGTTCCACTGCCTAATTTGTAGTTCTTAGTTTAGAATTAGTTGGAACAGCTCCTAAACTCATAAGCTCAATCCCTGGAGGCTAAGATGAGTTGTTGTTTGCCTATATCTTTTGTTTTTCAGTCATTAGCATGGTTGGACTTTTGGGAAAGCTTGGAGCTTATTGTATACTCATTTCAGCAATTTCGGCTAAGGAATAGACCAGTGGTTTGTAACTCTCTGTGGGATTCATGTGGCATGTTGCTTTGATATTGTGTTTCCTTTTGTAAATGTAGTTTATATGTGTTTTATGTATGCCATTATCTCTCTTTCTTCTTCTTAAATAAAACAAACAAGGATAAAGGTAGAATCCATTGAAATTGCAGTGCTCTACCTAGGGTTTTCTTAGTTATTGATGTTTTTAGCTGTTTGAAGAGGATCCTTGAGGTTTTCTTGCCCTCTTCAACTCCTCACCTGTCTAAATCTCTCCATTTCATTCAATTTGAAGTATCAAATCACTTACCTACCTTGCCCCATTGAGACCTCTGCAAAACTGAGCCTCATTCCGAAGACCTAAAACTGCCTTTCCATTTGAGCCAACAAAACATCTTCAAATTCAATCAAACCCTTTTGCACAAATACCTAGCCTAAAATTAGTCTTCATTCAAGTCATATCAAGCCTCATTGATCATTTTTGCTGAGATTGATAGGAGAGAGCCCTCTCCCAACCTGGTAGGGCTAACTACCAAGTTAAGCTTGGTTTGATGTTACCCTAGATCCTACCTTTATCAGCCTGAGGTAGATTTAGGCCCTAACAAGTGCCATGCATAAATGTGGGAAAACATCCATTCGATTTCTCTACAAGAGTTCCTGATATATATTTACAAAATTTCCATATATATATATATATATATATATGCTTCTCTTTTTAAGGGAATGTTTGTAAACAACTCTCTCTCTCTCTCTCTCTCTCTCTCTTGCTGACACACGCACATATATGAGTCTAAGGGTTTAGTTCACGATTCAATGTTGCCTGGCATTTTACTAGTTTTATGTCAATTGGTGTTGAGTTTGAATTCCTCTATGTTAGGCATATTAGTTTGTGTTGACGAACATTACTAAGGATATCATCCATGAATGTGAAGAAGAATCGCTTAAATGTCCCTACAAAGTTTTTTTTTTTCATTTTGTGTATATTATAATTACTAAAATATAAAAGTACTCTTACATTGATTTTCTACATAGAAAAAGTGGGGCATCGATTGAGATGTGAATATATATATGGGGGTTGTTAGCCATAAGGGATAGCTCAATTGGCTGAGTTCCCATTGCTAAGTACCTTTCCAATTGGGAGGTCATGGGGTCAAATCTCCTTGATTCCCTTGGGGTTAGGCACGACCAGATAAGCCGACAGGTAGATCCCTTTGGGTGGATCTGCCCAGATTATTACCCGTGGATGTAGTGGCCACTCAGTGACTATGAACCATAGTAGAATATATATATGGGGTTGAAATTTCTAAATTTATGACTTTAATATCATAAAATGATGAACATTGAACATTTGTATATGTCATAAATGATAATATTCTTCAATTAAATATAGTTATGTCATAAAAAAGAGGTGTATTTAGGGCACACACATACTATTAGCTTGAGTTGATATTTGTTGATGTGTGAGGATAAGGTTGAAATTTTAGGGTTCACATATGTTCTTTATTTGTTGGAATGTGGTACATAATCATTGCTAGGAGATTAAATTTTGGACGTAGAGAAAGACATTGTGGATTATTGTAAGGAATAACTAGCCCATAATCATTTTTTTGTGCTTGGGAAAATATTTTTGGAAGTATGACATAGTGCCATGACATTTAATGTTAATGAGGATAGGGTTCAAGACTGTTTGGTTTTCAAGGAAAGTACACCATGTGGAGTCAGACATGTGGAAGATGGATCACATTTTGGATAGGACGATCCAAATTCTTTTGAAGCCCTCATAAAGCGAATTCAATTTCTTAGTATCGAAAAAGATGTCCCATGTAAGAATGGAAAATGAATGAAGAATTGGATGCTTCCAATCATTGTGTTATTGTTAAAGTCACATGGAATGTAAACAACGAAGGTGGATGATAAACATTGAATGCATTATTATTGACATGATATACATTTATAGTACATTGGTGTGACCATTGGATTCCACATCCCAAGGTCTCTTGGACTCTAGTGGTTGTTCACATTCTACACCAACCCGTAGAGGATTAGGTGGCTAACATTCACCCCCTTAATTCGAAGGGGTATGTGATGAAAAAGAGAATTTTGGGGTGTACCAAAATCCCTTTCCCTAAAACAATTGATCCTAAGGCATGTGGGTTGTGGCCCACTAATCCTTATATATATCACTCACTCCTGTTGAACACGCAGGTTCATCACACACACACACACACACACACACACACACACACACACACACACACACACACACATATATATATGGAAACATTATTGGATCGGATCACATAAGGATCCGATCAATCCTCTAAAAAAAGCCTTAAAGCTCTCGGTACACATACATGCATATAAACACATGGAAAATTACATTAATAAGTCTCCTCAAGACTTTATCCATTCCATCTTTAAATCTGTTTTAAAACATATTTTTCCCTATTTTGCTCCCCTGGTCCACGTCTTCCTCTTCACTCTGCTTTGGATTCCTCCATTAATTAAGGGTGTTGGATGCTCCTGCGTCAAACTCCTGGGGCACAAAAATTTATGACCTCCTGGTCATATGCTTCTCCTTGTCCTTAGAAATTCTATCCACTTCACTTCTTCAGTGGAACTGCCTTCATGGTCCTCTGTGAGCTGTAAACAAACCTCTGCAGTAACAGTCTCCTTCTGCTACATGATACCTCACCAAGCTCTCCTCACTTAGTCTTTTGGCATCCTTCAGGTTCTTTCCTCTGGAACCATATGAGCACCTCATGCTCTAGGTTTGTTGCAATCTTCTCACCTTCTGTTGTCATTCTCTGTGTGATAGTAAGACCACAAACTATCAAGCTTTAAACAACTGTACCTCCTGCTCCTTCTTCTTTCTCTCTGGAATCCTTTAACCTTCCCTTGTACATAGAATCTTCTTCTTCTCTGATACCAAATGACGCAGGGTTACCCCTGCGCACACCCATAGTATGCATAAAATGCATAAATACATTGTCCCAGGCAATTACCCACCTAAGGAGTTAAATCTTTACTATCAATGGTTAAGGCCCTTATGGTCATAGTTCCTTTGAATTAGAACTCAATCACCCTGCAAAACCTCCTATCGGGACTATATCAACACTTCACAACATTCATTATCCCTTATAATGAAACCTTCCACATACTCCCTTATTAACTCAATTTCTCTATCTAGAATATCCTATGTCTGTTGATTATTTTCATCTCTTGATTGCTGAACTCTTCTCCTTGCTTGTTTTTAAAAGTCCTCTCTAATCCCTAGATTCATGAACTGACTCCTAAACTAAGATTTACAATGAATTCTCAATTCCTCAATCTCTGAACTATCCTAAATATCTCATGTTCTCCTACATTCGAGAACATTTACAATAAAGCCTCAAAATATTCAATTAATTCCTACTCTCATTAAAATCACTCAAAACATTAAATAATTACATAAATCCAATACTTAGGAAACCAACTTCCTTGAAATACAAGACCCCCTATTTCTACTAGAATACAATGATAATGTTGAGCTGGATGCTCTTGCATCAGACTCCCCATGTAAGAAAATTTATGACCACCTGTTCATAAGTCTGGATAATTGTTTCCTCTTGGATCCCAAACTTTATTTTGTGATCTATCCTTGCTTGTTAATTTCTCTATTGCTGCTGTTGTTTTTTGCTATTCTCCAGGTCTCTATACCTTATGATGTAATTCTCCACTTGCCCTGCTCTCCAAGAAGAGAGATGTAATACAAAATGTGCAAAAATGCATGGCAGCACTAGGCTGAATGTGCTCTCTAAAATGTTGGTATAAGGGGGCTGGTTTAACTATGACCACCAACATTGGAATGCTTAGTGCAGTTCTTGGAATCCTTCCAAATCTGGCATGAAGTTGAGGTCTTTTGCTAGAGTAAGTGCTCCTCATGTTTTGAAGAGGGAAACCTTCAACCTTGAAAGGGAGGTTTCACCCCGCATAAAAAGGGAGAACCTCAACCTAAAAAGGGAGGTCTCAACTTGTGATGGTTTAAGAATGACCATCAACTGAAGGCATGATCAGGGGCATATTTATCTCTGGCTACAACTCTGAATCTAGTATAACAAGCTGTGGTTCAGTCTCGCTTTATGTGGCTTTGAAGCTTGTAGATGACCATCACTTTCCCCCTGCCAGATACAAGGTGAGATGATGGAGAAAAATCAACTGCAAGATTGTTTAATACTCTAGAACAAGTTCAGACATATGACTGAAATATCTTCTTGGCTATTGAAGCCCATTTCCAAGAAGCGATCCATCCAAGATGAATCTTTGTTCTTGTAGGAGGCTTATTTTTGAAGCATTTGTGTCAAGAATGATTGGTTTTATGACAATTCTCACATGGATGAAGATCAAAACAATGATCTTTCACATGGCCAACTTGGTCATAGTGTTGGCATTAACATTTTGTTTTCGTTGTTGTGGAAGAGGAGTAGAATCTGGAGCAACTGAAGGCAAAATGCCATGAAGAAACCCAACACTCCGAAATTTGATGGGCTTTGAGTAATCTGGAATATGAAAGGACACATCCTTTTCATATCCAATACTTGTTCTATGCTTGTTATGGACAAGCTATTCCCAAGGTCTGATGACCAACTTGGGAAGTGCAGGCTGAATTTCTACACCTTTCTACACATATGCTCCTAAATGGGTACTACATATGCCATTTCTTGTTGCTGAGAGGAGTTTGTCTCAAAGTTACTGATTTGACCACTTGTTGGCTACCGTTGGGTGTCATGATGATTATGCTGTTGTAACTCATCTCTTTGTAACTATGATTCAAGTTGCAGAAACTCTATCTTTTCATGTGCATTTTGCAAACAGGTTCCAATATCTAAGAGAGTTTCCATACTGATTTGGACTGTGTTATCAGTAGTAGATTGTATCAGAGTTTTCAAAAACTCTAATACTCCATTAAGTCTAGCCATATTTCTCTAGGTCAAGTAAATGAAAGATGCTCAAACCAATTCCTAGCTCTCTAATGTGTAGTGCATTACTGGAGTAGGAACAAGAAGGGTAGGCTCACGCTATCATCCTTGCATGACTTCAACGCTATATCAACATTGTGTATATAAACTCACTGATACATATATATAACGACACTCTAAAAGTTCAACACTTCACTCACAGTGAACCATCACACATATATGAGTAGCTAAAAGGAAGTTTGTTTCCTCATGAAAGTATTAGCCACGGACTTGCCAATCGACAGACATTCTCAGAATGCTAATGAGGACCACAACTAGGGGACAGTGCTGTAAGGCTTATTATAAACAAGAAAACTTGACAAGTCCTCTATGTAGAGGCAGGAAAATACTTTGTGGATCTCCTCTTCGGATTTCTTTTGCTACCTGACTGATAAAGGTAAGCCGAAGCATCGGAAAGTAGCCTCGTAGTAAACAATAAATTTCTCAAGTCCTGACAAATAACAGTATACCGGATTTTCCAAAAACAAAAATTGTATTTACAGATTTTGCCTTCAAAACCAGAAATGACACTAGGACCCTACGCAACTAACTATATGATTACAATGTTATTAAATTATGCTAAATAAAAAGGATCTCACAATGTAAGAAGAATTATTGTTCTGCACTTTAGGGAAGCCGAGGAATTATTTTTTTCTCAACCTCTAGGTGGTGCAATCCTTTTTGAAGTCTTCTTTAGGCTCTGCTTCTAGTCGACCATGAAAATCTATGTTTAAAACTTTTATACATCGACAACCTTTGTGGGCAGAGTGAAATGGTGGAGTGTTCTCAAGATTCCTGATCATATCCGTTACTTCTCCTTGGACATTCCCAAAAAATACGTTGTATCAGCCACACTTATCGTGGAATATGCAGCCAAGAGTAGCTCAAAAGCCCTTTTTGTGTAACTATCAGATAATGCAGTAATAATATGCTACACTTCTGGACTCCAATTGAAGCTTTGAAGAGCTCTATGGATGCCTGCATAATCATGTGTCCACATGCACTGACCTATCTTCCACACAACAACAACTTTAGGCTGACTCTCCTTCACAGATGAAGGTATCCGCTTCCAGAGAAACCTTGCACTATTTATATCCTGTATGTAGATGTCTTCCAACACTAGATTTTTCCCATAACACACCACTCACAACCTTCATAAAAAGGGATCAACACACATATGGAATATGATACACGGTCATAAAAACTTCAATGCGCCATTCAATCAATGCATCAAATATAAGAGCCTTCAACGGACCATGCGAAGTATACACTTTGCAGATATTTCAACTAGATTTCAACGCACCAAGCGCAACATACCATATGGCCTCGAATTCAGTGGATAGGAGTAATGAAACGTGGTCTTAACATAAGATACACACAGTTCAAACGTACCACACACCATTTAAATGTATGCACAGTTCACACACACCATTCATCAACATATATACAACCATCCGTACGCACAACAGACTCAGGGTCACGGTATTCATGATGAGGGATTGTTCAATGTAGCCCCAAAAGTTATACAGTCTCTATCACCAACAAACTGTTGCAACAATCAGAATTCAATGTAGGGTATGCACCAAATTTATACCTCAACACTTCAATGCCAGCATACACAACCTTCACAAATAATTTAATGCACATAATACTATTTCCAGCAATGAACAACGCAGAGAGCAGAGAATGCTTTGTCCAAACATAGAGAAAATAGGGAGAGAGGATATAATTAATGAAACGATGAGAGGGAATAAGAGTTACATAGGTAACATGATGCCAAATTGAAACATGCAAACTTCCCTCTAATACTAAATGTTCAAGAGTAACGTCTCTATTTTTGTATGAGGAACACACAATGACTAATAAAGAACAACCAGGTCAACAGGTGCGTTAGGTAGTCTGAAAATAGAAAATGCCCAAACCAGAGCCATAATAATAATGCTCATACCTTATAAAGGTATTTCTTATAGTTTTTTTTATTTACTGAGGATAGGTAGCACTAACAAGTTCTGGGCGCCCAAGATTTTATGTGTTGTCCTTACTGAATTCCAGGCACAACAGGTAATGAAGACCAAACTAGCGCTATTCAAGGTAGCTTAGATGAGCTTCACAGGGAATGGAAACATGCCATTTTTTTTCTTTTCTACCTATGGCATAAACGGTGAGGAAGAGAACTACACAGGTCACACATCATGGCTCTGATACCATGTTAAAGTCACATGGAATGTAAACAATGAAGGTGGATGATAAACATTGAATGCATTATTATTGACATGATATACATTTATAGTACATTTGTGTGATCGTTGGATTCCACATCCCAAGGTCTCTTGGACTCTGGTGGTTGTTCACATTCTACACCAACCCATATAGGATTAGGTGTCCAACAGTTATCTATTATGACCCAACTTCAATTTCTTAAACTAAGGACTTCCCTAACCTTTTTTCCATCTAATGCAACTTTTCGTACTATAATTAATTGCAAGAGAAATTAACAAAAGAAAAAATTCATTAGAGCCAAGCCAAGTAAAGTAAAAATGATTGTAGCAAGGGATATTAGATTGGAAAAAGTTGCGGGTTTAGTGAAATGATAATAGTGGGTCATTATAATGATCAGAGTGGAAACAATGAATGGAAGTAAGCCAATGAGAATTGATTACATGCACACCCTCTTTTTTCTTGTTGGTTAAACATTACATCTACTTAGAGATGGGGACTAAAGGGGATGTTGAGGTAATCTTAGATTATAACTACTTGGGAGGTCCTTCAAGTTTTTATTAAAGCATTAGAAGCCTATATTCGATCTCCGAAGTGATCCTCTGCTAGTTCAACATATTTTTGTCCTAATTTCAAGTTTACTACTGGAACTGTGGAGTAAGAATATTATTATTTTCATTGCAAATCACTTGCAAAAGTTTAAGGACATGGATGAGGATTTATTGGGAAATTGGGACAAGAAAATGGCAAGGGTCCTAGTGGAATTAGATATAATGGAAGTTTTGTTGGAAAACTTTGACATTGAATGAGGAGTTTGATCACTTGTGTAGAACATATATTGTTGGAAATTTTCCTTTCATTGTTCAATCCATCACAAATTCAAGCATTTGAGGAGGGATTGCAAAACTCCCAAAAATAGTTGGCAACGCAAGAAAAAAGTATGGGTTAAAAAAGGCTTGGATTTAGAACCATCATGTTTAAAGAATGATGAATGAAAAGTCAATGATAAGCTTGTGAATAAAATTCCAAGTTGTTTAAAAGAAAGCCTAAATTATACTTTCCAACTAGGAATTTCATCATCATTGGATAAGTTGTGAGCTCCACATGAGTAATATTCGATGGAAAATAAATATACAATGACACCTAACGTAGATCATAATTTTCTTGCAGTTACTAATGAAATTTATGCACCTCTATTATGTTGTTCCTTGAGATGTTCTCAATTGTCTAGAAACCATGTCAAGGCATCCATAATCCAACTTCTAATCTCAAGCTGGCACTTGGGTTAGAGGGGGATTCCTCATTAAATTTAAGAAAATCGGCTACCCACTATAACCAATTAGTAGCCTATTTATTTGATCCAAATTGGATCATTATATTGTTTGCCATCCATCTCGATGCTTTCAGAATCGAAAAGTGGAGGAATAAACTCATAGAACCATTTTTATTGATGGGACCCATTTGACAAACTAGGGTTTGAAACCTTCTAGGAGCATTTTGAGGCATTAAACAATGTTTTTTTTGGGTAAAACTAGGCAGCTTTAGTGCCATACCTCTTTTCCTATTCTAAACACAAAGACCTTTCTAATGGTGCAAGAATCACCTCAATCAGGGTTTGTATGCAAAAATTATCCCACTTATAATTTGACCTTCTTGTTTTGACCACCATAATTCAAAATGATGTCATGTTATCCCCCATTACTAATGGAAAAGGGGATAGCCATATGGTTATGATGAAGAAGAATATAAAAAATTCCATATTGTATCTCTAATTAAGAGTTGAAGGATTCAAACCTAACCACCAATAGGCTATCTAGCTGTGTTATAACCAAGCCACTAGGAAAAAAGGGATTTCATTCTTTTTGAGGAAATTTTGTTCCATAGACAAGAAAAGTAGCCAAGAGGGATAAGGAGAGAGCACATAGAGGATTTATGTGTTATAGTAGCCCACAGACCATAGGAATTACTTCTTTGTACTTGTAGCCATTTTCTATTCAGAGAAAGAGAGCATAGCGACCTCATCTTCTAGTTGGCTTTTCTATCGAAAGGGTTTCACAAGATATATCTTATGCCAATTTTGGTTTGTGAGTTTTTATTTTTCTATTCTCTATTTTTTTCATAATCATAATTTGCATGAATACACAATAAATGGTAATTTATGAATAAAAAAATCTAGAGAGAAATAAACCCTCGTAGTCTAGATTTAATATTTTTAAATATAATTTTATCAGATAAGTTGTGACAAACTGTCCTTTGGAATATCCATGAAAATTTATGAATCGTTATTAATATTAGTGGCCATTTTTTAATGATAAAGAATAAGAGAAACAAAGTCTGAGGATAAAAATGGTAGAGGAATGAGATTAAAGATTGTAACCACTTCAGACTAGCAACCTATCCATTGAGCATGGAGTCTCATTAAGAAAAACACAAAAATTGATAAGTTGAATAGAGAAAAACATCTATCTCAGGCTAAGATAGAGTATGCTAGTCTTTGTTGAATTGTGAAGAAGAAGAAATGGTTTGTTGAACATTAAACAAATGAATCCAACGATAAAAATGAATGCCATGAATTGAACATGGGATGAATTAAAAAAAATCATGACATTTAATATTTAATTAATCATAGAAAGGGTTGTTACTAAAATCCTTTCATTCATACACAAATATACTCTTGACAATGGAGTTTGTACCAAGTTTTCAAAGCTATAAATCATAATCACATTTGAAAATAACATGCATAGAAAAACAAAAGCTTAATACGAAAAATATGAAAAGGAAAACAAAGCTTTGTTAAAACTCAGCCAAAAATGCATAGATTATTCCTTCAACATGAGAAATTTACAAAGATAGCCTCGAGGCCTTTTACAAAATTGTCTCTCTCTGCCGAAAAAAAATAAAAATTTATTTCTAACTCCCCCTCTTTCTTCCTATTCAACCTTTGTCTTTATCTTGATCAAATGTTGATTTGGTGCCTTGAACTTTGAAATTGAACACAAAAAATAACTCAATGATAAAGTTGTTATAGGAAATTTTCACATGAGATAGAGATTTGTTATTCCACAACTATCCCATAATAGTAACAAAAGGTCAAATATATATCTTCCTTTGGTGTAATATTGGAGCCAAAATTATTCTACGTGAATGGTTATTTCAAATAGGAATTTTACTTTTTTTGTTTATTTATTTTAATTATTTTTATTTTCATTTATTTAAAAATTCTACATTCTATTTCACAAATTAATATTATATTTTTACACATATAACATTATGTTTTTACTATCTATTACCCTTTGAATTTTTTTAGACATATTGTAAACTATTTTACAACTTGACATCCCAATATTAAAATACTAGCAATTGCACCAAATGTTGCAAAGGAAATGTCGTAAGTCAGTAGCATATGAAAAAAGAGCATAGATGAAGAGTGATGTGATATGTTATGCAATCTAAATGTAGCCCAATTTGAGTAAAAGATAAATTTTAATGTTGTTGCCACTAGGTATCCTATTTATTTGGGATCTCTTTCTTCCTTTATCACATGAAGATTTAAATGAAGAATTATAATTTTAGATATCTGAATGATGGGAAATTGGAAGTGTAAATGTTAACTTATGCTATTGTTAAATTAATCTCCATACTTGAATTCAAAAAAAATTCTTATATTAATTTACAAACACAACTCTACTTTTAAAAACATAAGGACAAATCATCAAGGGTTTATTCCTTCCCTCATGTTTATGGAACTACTTTGGCAAGTAGGAGTTACATTGTCACTTAGAAAGGATCAGTGATATGATCCATACACATTTTATCAATATGTAAAGTTTAAACAAATCCTAGCACTTCTAGGTGTTGAGTAAGTGGTTGATGTATAAGAAAGATTTTTAAAACACTTCATGTACCATATGAAACCATGCTTCTTGGAACTATACAACTACCATATCATTATTATACACATTTGACATTTGACAAGAAAGTAATTAATGTTTTACTCCCTTCTGTTTTAAGGGATATGTAAAAAAACATTGACAAAGCCTCAAAATATGCCTAGGAAATGCATGTTCTAATTTTCACTTTATTTCTAGTTAACAAAGAGGCAAGGTTGATATTAAGGGTCTAATTGTGTTAAGATTCTATCTACATACTTGGAAAAAATGGGTGTGCTCATTTTAACTTTTCATGGCATCAAAATTTTAACTAAGAAAGAGGTAAGGTTGATGGTAAGGGCCTAATTGTGTTGATGGCAACATCCTAATTGGATTGGATTTTGCATGGTGATTTCTTAATCATATTGAGTAGGGTTTTGTAGTGTGTTTGATATAATTTTTTTAAAATCTATCTTTAGATAACTGCTCATTCATATCTTTTTCTATTACTTCATTTTGAAAGCATAATTTTACCAAATTTATTGATGGAAAGAAGCCATCGTTTCTAATTTTATGCAAGGACATATGAATATAAATTCATGTTCTAATAAAAGTAGAGAAATTACTTTAAAATGATCCTCTGATGTAAGCCAATTCCATGAAAAAATGGCACAAGTGCATCACCGCCAAATATATTTTCTGTAATTCCATTTCCTACCATGTAACCTTGTGAAATCACCGTGGATACAAACCAAATTAGATTTACAATTGTGAAACATATGACTTGTAAATTACAATATTTTCTTTGAAATAGCTAGCAATTTCAATGAGATTAGTGAAACAATTTTATCCTAAAATTCAGAATAGGTGTTATGCGATATTCGATTGATGTAACATAATAGAATCACACAAGATCCCTAAGATGTAAGTACACATCCTCAACAATAGAAAACGAATTACAAATAACATTTCAAATAAAACAATGTTCTCATACTCTTAACCAATTGCAATCCCATAGTTGGAACATAGATTCATGCCTATGATTCTCAACTAATGTAGAAAGGATTTGAAAGGAACTTTGGATACTCTTCAAATCACTTGTTGAATGTAAGCTAACTTCTTTTTCTTTCAATAAGGCACAAGCAACAAGAGATCTGTATATGTGAAAAAATTATGTTATCTGTACAAATATTAAAAATCCATGATATTGTCATCGTATTATTCTTGATTGTTGAGTTTTCTCTTTCACATTAAAAAACAACTTGATACAAATCCACTTTTAGATATTGACCAACTTTTCACCAATAGCAAAAGAAAGCCATTTTTTGGCAGATTAGTGCAATGTACATCTAGTCCATTCCGAGTTGTTTCCTTCCTTGTGGAGTATTTTCTTTGCTTCTAGAACTATAATATCATTCACTCGAAATAATTAAATCTAGTTGATTTTCAAAGAAAAGTTGAAGACCTTAAAAAGAAAAGCATGAGTATCTGAAGCTATCTATAGATCTTCAGTATTATAGTCATCGACGTTTTCAAAATATGAAAGACTAACTCCAACTGGTGAATCTAGATAGATAATATTGGAGACCTGGGTTGGTAAAGAATAATATAGCCATTGACAACTTATTTCTAATTCTATGGAAAAAATCTGATTATTTCAATGTCCCATAATTTCTAGCTCTTAACTTATTTCCGCTTATGAATCCAATCTTAAAACTCTGTCATTGGTTAGAACCATTTTAATCAATATAAAAATGCCACTCAAAATTACCTTTTCCCATGATTATGGATTAAGGTATACTTTGGGCAATCTTTTGACCGTCTTTCCAGCTTCATAATTGAAGGGACATGCATGTGCATAATGTTACTGTTTAATGTGGGGCGTTATCAATTTGAACATAAGCCACATTCTTGTGTTTAAGAGTGCATAGATTTTTTGAATGAATGGGTTGTTGCAATGCAATAAGGCAATTTATATCAAATAATTAAACATAAAAGTTGCATGTTTCACTAATAACATGCTGCCAAATTTATAAGGACATGGTTTCAATAGTAAATTTTAGGCAACTTAAATAATGATATACTTCAAATTGAGAAATGAAGGGTTCTATTTGGTAAATTTCTCATGAAGTTCACTATGATGCAAACAAAGCATATTGAACTCATAATTTTACAAGTTTACAGTTATAACCAAATTAGTGAATCTTAAAATCATCTATCCTGAAGCATAACCATGTTCATATATATACAAAGTCATCAAAACTCGAGTACCTCACACCACCGTTCATCTAAAGGACAACAAGTTCTTTAGTCACATTACCTTCTGACATTACAAAATAGTGGTAAAGGAGCAAGAAAAAATAAAGAAAGAAGATGACAAAGTAAAACAAACAAGATGGAAGAAGAAAGAAGACAGCCTATTGGGCACATAAAAGAGGCTAAGGCATGTCGGTTAGATGACGAACATTGCAATAAAGTTGAATTTGATGGAGATGATGCAATGAAAGCACAAGAAGGAAAGAATCATGAAGAATTAAGAAACACATTTAAAGAAAGTAATTTAGTTGAAGAAATTGTATAAAGAATTATGCAAGAAAAAAGAAAACAAGAAGATTAAAGAAGAAAAAAACTAGAAGAAGAAAAATGACAAGCTATTAGGCAGATAAAAGAGTATGAGACATGTCAGTTAGATGATGAACATTGCAACAAAGTTGACTTTGATGGAGATGGTGCAACAAAATCAAGAAAATGTAACCAAATCATAAGAAGGACATAATCACGAAGAAAGAAGCAACAAACTTAAATAAAAATGAGAATAAGAAACAAAAATTTGAATCTGTGCATAAATTGAAATGTAAAATCAAATGAACTAAACCTTTGGAAAACGAACTTCATAAGTGTGATGTCCCTCTTGATATTATGGAATTTATGTAGAGATAATGGTCCTAGTCCTATAAAATATAGAGAACCATTAGGATAGAAAATTGGGAAAGGGGAGGATCTAATATATAGAAAATAATAATATTTCTTATGATAACCCCATTTTCCCATATTTCAAATTACTTCCTCCACCTTCCATAACATTGGCCATACAACGCCTATACAGTGCCAAAAAAAGGAGAAAGGCGACAATTTGTTTAGATAAACTCTTTTAAGTTTTGATATATATTGCTAATAACTTCCAACTACCTTGAAATGCAGACTCTTTTGTATATCCTCAATCACTTTGAAGTTTGTATTAGACATGAAATTACAATAAAAAGCCACTCATGACACTATAATAGCAAGTCATTAAAGTATTTGCTCCCTTTAAGCAAGAAAAATTTACAACTTATATTACTGACAAGAAATAGTTCTTCCACTGTTAGTTTATTATCATCCAAGAATTGTTGCTTACAATGTGCATTGTTGTGGGGAAAAATGCCTATGCAGGACGATCCTATCCACCTAAGGTGTGACAGTGCCTTAGCAACAAACAGAAACAGCTATTCTAGTATTCTCCCTTTATGAATTAAGAATGAAGAGAGATGGATGGACTAACCGGTGTCTTCCGTTTGTCCCTCGATCCGGTTTCTCTTCTCTTTGAGAGTTCCCAGCTACTTGCCTTCTCGCTCGCCCAGCTTCAACAGGTTTCTACAAGATCACAAGAAGAGAACACTACACAAAGACATAGATTCATATTCATAACTAGTTCAGGATTAGAAATAAACTAAACATACTAATGCAATCATACATCAAAGATACATCAATATATAGGAGAAACCAAGATAGAATTATTGATGAATAACAAGGTTCAGGAGGAGATACAACCAAGATGGTTCCAATCCAGCATCTACCTCCCAGCGAATGAAATCCTTTCTTCACCTCCCTTCAAAGCATTAAGCACCCAATGATTCCAATCTCAAACCAACAACAATTCTTTGCAATAACAAAATTCCAGCCTCTAGATCTCATGGAGAAGAGATCCATATATAGATGTTTGGAGTGAGGATGAGTCAGCTTGTGATCTGACTAGTGTCTTCTCTCTCTGTCAGTTCTTACTTCCACTTGGAGACTAAGAGCCTCTTACTCATCACTTAGTCGAACTCAGCAAGGCAAGTGTCATGGAGGAAGATTCTGGAAGCTTCCACAGTCCTGACACCTCTCACAAGAGACCCTGACATTTGTCATTTCCCACTCAGTGCACCCTGGTAGTGCTTCCACCTGCGTTGCAATGCAACTAGCCAGTGTAGCCTCTGCATTTCAACGCAAGAAGCTAGTGGAGCTTCTGAATTGATCCTGAATTGACTTGTTTTTGAGCAGTTTCTGGTGGAGAACTTCTGTGAATTGCTGTGGTTTGTTAGCCTTGTTCCTCTAGGGGTAGGAACAACATGTTTAGGGACTTTGGATCCCTTGGATTATGGACATTTCATGCTTATAGCTGTAAGGCACAAAATGTCTATAACAGTTGCCCCCTAAAGTATGAGGCCGTTTATCGGGTGAAATGCTTTATTAGGAGGATCCAAAGTTCTTTCATTGCTGGGAGGAGACCTGTAATATAATACAATACAATACATTATTTTCATACCTTTTTCATGATCTAGCTGAGGCGGGCATTCCCATGCTCAGCTTTATAAATTCATTTTCATGTACATATAATAGACAATCGTCTGATGATAGACTGATGATTCTGAAAGAGCCATCATCCTTTTGGTAGGATGATTATCTGTGCTGCAAAGCTGTACATTTCCATGTCTTTATTTTCTGAATATATATCGCAGCCTGGATGGATGAAACTAGATCCGGGGTCTTCAATCTCGTCCGATCTTCACTCTAAGTACAAGTCGATCCATGTGAGAATTGCTCTGAAGTCGAACATGGAAAGACATCGCTTGATTACCAGTCAATGATGTAAACTGTTAACAAGCGCGAGAGGAATCACCGATAATGAAGATGACCCTCAAGGTACTGCAGTACAATTCACGTGGTGTGAATAGAGGACTTGGCATCGAACACCACGCAAAATCTTTCGGTCGAAGGTCATTGAGGCATGCAAGCTTCAAAGTACTGAAGGGGGTGTTCCTAGATCAACTTCTTGGATAATGAGCTGATATCGACAAGAAGTGATCCGTCAAAGGAGGGCCTTAATGAATCCCACATCAATGACACGGAATGGAGCTAATGATTTTGATGGAGGTGAAAACGATCTGATGACATATGATTCAGGGTGGCGGTCATGAAAGAGTATAATGTATGGTAGTGGATGGGACACAGGTGGCTTCTATGAACGACTTCTCTTGAACATATGGCGACACTGATGCGATGGATCGGTAGCATTACCCCAAGTATGGATGGTATCGCGAGACCATGGTGATGTGACCGGTGAATGAAACAACCCAACCCGATTGTGGTACGGAGGAAAAGTGTCATGTTCAAGAGCGACTTGCTACCATCAAAGTTTTCTTGAGTTTCTCCCAATTTTTCCCCAGTCATTGTTGACCAGTACCTCTTTATTTTTGTCAAGCTTGAGGAGGATAACATATGCTTTTTCTATAACTCACACTTCGGGAAAGCCCATCGCTATGTTTTAACGAGCCTAGCGATAGTGAAACTCGTTCTCGTCTAAAGACAAGTTTGTCGCTATTTCATGCATTTAACGAGTCTAACGACAAGGATAACTTGGTCCTTTTCATTTTTAGAGAGTCTGAAAAGGTACATAAAGTTAACTCCACAAGTCCTTTTTCGTCATCTAATCCCTTAAGTCCGAAAAAGTATAAAACAATATAGAAGGGATGAATTTTCAATAGTTTTAACGAGCCGAATAAAACAAGCGCTCGATCTTTTTGTGCAATAATCCCTCAGGTCCAAAAAGATTAAAATCTAGAGGAGGGATAGCTCTTCCGGTCACTTTAACGAGCTGGAAGGCCAAAACTCGACAATCTTTTCATATTTTACGAGTCAGATGAAAAGAGCTTAAAGAAGACTCGTCTTTTGAGGAACGAGTGATAAAAAGGGGTAGCAGCTGATTCCAGGGAAGGATTGGAATTTTCAAATCATGGTAGTGTCACAAAGATGGCTAGTGAAATCACTCTTCGCAGCTGTTCCTCAAAATGGGTAAACAATCATATGGAGGTGAATGATCGACCAATGGAAAAGTGGAGGTGGTGGGCAAACATGACCAAGGCTTTAATGGCTGATGTCGCTACATTCACGGTGGTTATTTACTGGAATAGTTCATTTTTTAATGAGCTTAAACACGGGTGGAAACATTTGCTCGATCTTATGTTTATTTTTTAACGAGCATGAACTATGTGCTAAAACTGCTCGGATCTTGCGTTTATTTTTTAACGAGCATGAACTGTGTGCTAAAACTGCTCGATTTTCCAGTCATATGATAAGAATGTCTCATTGAAGATGATATTTTTTATGGAGCTTAGATCTTACAAAGCTTTGCTCCGGATCCTTTCATTATGCAAGTTCAGAAACGACTAATCCTACGAGTTTAAAGGGTTAGACCTACAGGTTTAAAGGGAGGACCTAAAAATTTAAAAAATAAATAGTCGCCCCTTGCTTGCACTCCAAAAGGTTTGCATGCCCCCAGGCATAAAGTACGATTTCAAGGTTACCCCTCAATTTGCAGATAAAACATTTGTTTTACCAGGAAAGGCCTACCTCTTTCAGGTTACCCAAAGATTGTTCTATTAATCTTTCAAACAAAACACTTCTTCGGCAATGTCTACCGAAATAGACAAAGGTGAGAGACTCCGTCTGTCAACTCACATAACTTTGACAAAAGAATCTTATTCTAGAATAACCCTCTTCCAGCATGGGTGGGGTATAGACTAGTCATATTCTCCCGCGGAAACCTACCCTATACCCAAAGTTTTCCTGCCGAAGCAGGCCAGGACGCATGCCCCCTGGGTTCCAGTCATACCTTTCCAAATTACTCGCGCTCATCGGGAGGACGGACCGTGGGTTGAGACATTTCTTGCGTGAAGAGACCATTTAGGGAAGGTATATGACTATTTGCGATGCGTGATCCAGGAAATGAAAGCTGGTCCACGAGCTTGACCACTCTTCCTTCATGCGGAAAACACATTACTCTAAAGAGTGAGGAGACGATGGCTCCCATGCAATATATATAGTCTCGTCCAAGGGGTAGGTTATAATCCAAGGGTGCTTGAACGACCATCACGTTCATTTGAACGGTCTTCCCTTTCAATGTGATAAGCACATTGGGGAGGATCCCTAAAGGTCGACTGGTTCCTTTATCGAAGCCTGTCAGATTTCTCATTTCAGGCAAAAGCGCTGGCGAACCAAGCGCTTTCCAAGCAATAGAGGAAAGGATACTCACAGATGCCCCCTCATCAATGATGGTGCCAACCATTACCATTCTGTATATTTGAACGATAATTCTGAATGGTATGCTTGCTGGCAACCGGGGTCTGCCTAGTTGGTTCCAGTCGAAGGATACAACTAGGTTGCTTGGTGGTGGGACCGAATAGACGGCCGGGTATGACTCGGACGAAGTTCCTTCCTGCGATAAAGGAATGGGAAAATTGCCCCCTTGTTCGTCGGAGTCTGTGTTGATGAAGAGAATTTGGACGGTGTCGTCTTTATTCTCCTCTGTGATGGTATCATTCGAAGATAGAGCCTCTAAAGGCAAAACCGGGTCAACTGCCACCTCAACCTTTTGACTTTCGTCAGGTATGGATTCAGAAGGTTCATCCTCAATGATAGGTGCTTCGGCTGACCACCTGAGCGGGCCAGCTGGGTTCTCAACTGGTGAAGGACTTGGCAGGAGTTTTTGATATCCAGGAGGAAGCTGCACTGGTAAAACCGGGTGATCTTCCAAAACTCTTTTAGCCTCATCTAAGAAGGGACAACGGTGGATGGCATGGTCGCCTTCACACAGTTTGCAGGGAAATCTAGCTTTCCCTCTCTATCCTGTGGCTTCACTTTCACTAGTTGACGGTGTGCTGTCAACATGGCTATCCGAGGTTGACGCCACCGAATTGTGCAAGTGGGGAGACCAGTCCCTTAGTATCCGAGGGATGCAAGGGCAATCTCTGTGAAAGTGGTCTCCCTTGCATATGACACATGGCGATTTAGGCCTGGTCAGTGCAGTGTGTGGATTTTCATTAGACGCCATTCGCTTGCCCCTAGTCGCTTTTGGCTCCTTCTTCTCCTTTTCTTTCTTCTTCTTTTCCTTCTTCTCCTTAGGAGCTTGGCTTTTGGCTTGGCCAGCTCCATCATGCGAAGAGGAAGGAGGAGAGGAAGAATTATAGGAAGTGGAAGGTTGGTGGGCAACTCTGGACTGGTCTAACTGTTGATTCGATTGTTCAGGAGTAGTGGTGTTTTGGACAACATTAGTTGAGAAGAGCCAGACATACAAGCCTATTGTCAGTCCTGGAAGCGACAATGTGGCCATATGGGGTGCTCCAACATCTCCCCAAGAGGAGAAGGGACTAGGATTTCCACCAAGGGGAATTCCTTGGTTGGAGGACTCCATTTTCTCAACTGAAAGATCAACGCGGGAATAAGGGTGATTTATCATTTCGTTTAAAATAAGTTTTAATGACGCTTTAGAAACAACTTGCTTTTTCAATTTTAAAGAGTCGAGAAAAAGCTAAAGATGACTCTAGTCTCCTTCGATGTTTTAACGAGCCCGAAGTGACAAATGCTCAGATGGACTTTTTCCGTTATAGAGTCTGAAAAAGGCCAAAAGGAACTGCTCTGGAGTTCTAGGTAGAGGGTGTGCCAAAATTTTCGCAAAACCACAGAATACTTTTTAAGGTACGGGCGGTCAATCTTCCTGAACGCTGTGTTCAGTGCATTGCGATCAGTAGGGCGGCCGACACGGCTTCCTAAGGATAAAGGTTTTATGCCTATAGGGGTCTCCCAATATATACTCGAAGGTACGTGGGAGCACAATCCGTACTGGCGCTATCGTCCCTCAGGAGGAATCACCCACCATCAGCGAGATCGATAGTCACCAGGCTTTACGACGCCGGAACACGTCTCTAGCCTAGACCTCTATGTTGTGCGTTATGTTACAAAGCGTTATTAAGTTCATTCAGTTTATTTTATGTTGATCTTTCTTAGAAGTTTGCCTTTTGAGGTTCACCACGAGATGTATAGACAACTTCCTAAATGCAATCTAAAAGATGATAAGCAAATTTTATCTCTTTTTCAACAATGAAAATCCTAGCTACAAAGGGAAAAGAAAGACACCATCTTTTCTCAAAGAGCAACCAGCACACTCTAAATGCACTTTTCCTAAATCAATCATGCAAACTATCAAGATGCAAATGCACAATGCAAGTGTTTGTTTTTCGCTTTCTTAATATTGATGCCTAAAAAGAAAGCTTTTTGCACAACTTTGAATTTGCTTTTAAATGACAAATACAAACAAGTTTACTTTTTCGAAATCAGAAAGGGTAGAAGAGATTACAACACTTAACGATTTTCGAAATGAATACTTGTTTTGACACTCAAAAGAGACAAACTCAAACCAAAAGCAATAATGAATGTATAACCAACTGTAAACAGCCAATGAACTCTCTCCTAAGATCACAATCAATAGATCTGAATCAAGGGCTACAGGATGACTATTTCACTCTTGCAAAGGGAAACTGTAAATGATGCCACAAACACATAAAAACACTCACAGTCTTTTGTACAAAAGGAGGCGAAATTTAAGCAGAGAAAAGGGGCTATCAGACAGGTACCTATGTTGGTTACAGGCTACAAAAATCAGAGATCAAAACAAGGCAAAACAGAGCAGAGAACCCCAGCTGCACAAGGCCTAACTGGATCAGCGCACCTGTATAACAGGGAAACTGAATTTCAAAGCAGGTAGCCTTCACGGGAACTGCGTTGAAATGTAGAGTCTCTTCACAGAGCCTGCGCTGAAGGAGAAACGAGAGTTTCTCACTGGGTTCTGGGTCACGGTTTGCTATTTAATCTACAGTTTCAGGCCAAATCAAAGCAACAAGCAAGGTACAATCAAAGGGATGATTTGAAGGAGGGCTAAGATCTATCACAAAGGATCATCAAATCATTTGTGAGTCCATTGTTCAGATCATAGACAAATCCAGTGATTGGATCAAAGCAGCAGCTGTCTACTTTGCATCTGAAAATAGCAGATGCAGTTCGATTGCTGCTCTTGAGACTATGAAACAAACAATGATAGAAACAAAAATAAAATGACTAAACAGATCTCCCCAGCAGAGTCGCCAATTTGTTGTGGGGAAAAATGCCTATGCAGGACGATCCTATCCACCTAAGGTGTGACAGTGCCTTAGCAACAAACAGAAACATCTATTCTAGTATTCTTCCTTTATGAATTAAGAATGAAGAGAGATGGATGGACTAACCGGTGTCTTCCGTTTGTCCCTCGATCCGATTTCTCTTCTCTTTGAGAGTTCCCAGCTACTTGCCTTCTCGCTCGCCCAGCTTCAACAGGTTTCTGCAAGATCACAAGAAGAGAACACTACACAAAGGCATAGATTCATATTCATAACTAGTTCAGGATTAGAAATAAACTAAACATACTAATGCAATCATACATCAAAGATACATCAGTATATAGGAGAAACCAAGATAGCTTTATTGATGAATAACAAGGTTCAAGAGGAGATACAACCAAGAGGGTTCCAATCCAGCATCTACCTCCCAGCGAATGAAATCTTTTCTTCACCTCCCTTCAAAGCATTAAGCACCCAATGATTCCAATCTCAAACCAACAGCAATTCTTTGCAATAACAAAATTCCAGCCTCTAGATCTCATGGAGAAGAGATCCATATATAGATGTTTGGAGTGAGGATGAGTCAGCTTGTGATCTGACTAGTGTCCTCTCTCTCTGTCAGTTCTTACTTCCACTTGGAGACTAAGAGCCCCTTACTCATCACTTAGTCGAACTCAGCAAGGCAAGTTTCATGGAGGAATATTCTGGAAGCTTACACAGTCTTGACACCTCTCACAAGAGACCCTGACATTTGTCATTTCCCGCTCAGCGCACCCTGGTAGTGGTTCCACCTGCGTTGCAATGCAACTAGCCAGTGTAGCCTCTGCATTTAAACGCAGGCAGCTAGTGGAGCTTCTGAATTGATCCTGAATTGACTTGTTTTTGAGCAGTTTCTGGTGGAGAACTTCTGTGAATTGCTGTGGTTTGTTAGCCTTGTTCCTCTAGGGGTAGGAACAACATGTTTAGGGACTTTGGATCCCTTGGATTATGGACATTTCATGCTTATAGCTGTAAGGCACAAAAATGTCTATAACATGCATGCTTCTCAGTCAGTTTGTTACAAATGAGATTTGATTCCTAGGGAACAAATACTTCACTAAATTCCCATGGAATGTGTTCACTGATAATTTTGCATCAACCTCTTCCATACAATAATGTTTCTAACATTCATGCCTTCTCTATCACTTTTAAATAAAGAATGGTATCCATGCATGCCATGACAAGTGGAAATACCCCCATTGATTTCTCACCGTAAAGAAAAAAAAGATAGAGAATTCTATTTAGTATGTATGTCACCATTATTGCTAATAATTTCTACAAGAACACAAGCCATACTTGAAGTAATGGATTGTGCTTGTCCCTCTGATAATAATTTGTTAACCAACAATCTTGTCAACAAGCTTAATAAAAGCATTGCAGTCATCAAGCACATGGTAAATTCCAATGACATGAAAGTGTCTCTCTTAATTAATGTTGAAAGTTATGCCAAATTTTCACTATTTTAGCTAAGACATTGTTTATGATCATAATCCACATTTTGAAAAACAAAATTGGTTTCAACCACATACCTGGCTTCCTTCTTTTTCCGAGTGAATTCCTCTAGCTTTGAGTATAAATCTTTTGTTTATGGATGTCACCTATCTCCTACAACAAACACATACACCTAACCCTTGAATATCCCTTAGTGGCTGCTCACCAGTAAGAGAAAATAATAGACATAATTGTTTTGGAACGTATCTCACCATTATCACCAATCATTTTCACAACGCAACCCATGATCAAAATAATGGAATGCATTTTCCACTCTCACAACAATTTGTTGGACTAACAATCATGTTGACAAGATTAATATCATGTGACAAGTAATGGTGACATCCATGGGTGTCTCTTGGGAAATTCTAGATTCCAGAAGTTATACCCACTTTTCATTATTTTGACAAACATATTATTCATTATACTAGTAATCCACATGGTGAGATATACCCTAGTGACTACTCACCGTCCAAAACAAATAATAGATAAAATTATATTCAGTATGTATCTCACCAACATCACCAATAGTTTCCTTAAAAACAACCATAGTTAGGGTAATAGAATGCACTTGTCACTATTTTGACAAACATATTATTCATTATGCTAGTAATCCACATGGTGAGATATACCCTAGTGACTACTCACCCTCCAAAACAAAGAATAGATAAAATTATATTCAGTATCTATCTCACCACCATCACCAATAGTTTCCTTAAAAACAACCATAGTTAGGGTAATAGAATGCACTTGTCTCTATACAATTTGTTAGCCAACAATCTTGTTGAGGAGCTTGATAACAGTGTAGCAATCATCAAGCACATGATAAGTTTTAACAACATGAATGGTTGTTTCTTGTGGAATGTTGAATTCCACAAGTTATTCCCAACTTTCAATGTAATAACAAAGAGGTTTTTATTCATTCTTGTAATCCACATCCTACACAGAATGGGTTTCATCCACATGCCCTACTTCCTTCAATTGCTTGGTCAATTCTTGTAGCTTTGAGTATATCTATTTTGTTTGTGTATGTGACTTACCTCCTACAACAAATACATGTACATGATCCTTAACTTCCATCCATATGCATGTGGGTTCCTTCTTCACTACTTTGTCATTCATCATTATTCTCATTTTTGCCACAACATTCCATTTCCAAATTGCTGCATGGGGATTTGACTGTAGAACATACGTTATCATGTGACTCCAAATCAAGAATGTGTTCTACCACATATTTTCTAAGCTATATATCATCATGTTATCGAGAAATCTAGTGTCTATGCAGAGCTGCTAGTCCCACTAACACGGGTAGCTATCTTAGAAATAAACAGGTTAAAGTTACTTTCGTTTTCCTTTATGAGAAGTAGATAGGAGAGGATCAAAGAATACCAACCTCGATATTTCGCTCGGTTCTTTGCTTTTCCCTTCTCCTCACCGATAGGTCTTTGTCGCTTCTCCCTTGACCACTCCACTTCAAAGAGTACCTGTAAAGTCAAAGCAGCATAATACCTTCAAAGCGCAGAGATCTACAATCATAAACAGGACCAGATATATATTGACCACACAAATGCATATACAATCAGACATACAAGAATGTGGAGGAAAACTTAAATATCTTTATTGATATAAAGATTAGAAGAGAGGATTACAACCCATTGATCTGACCCAACATCATCCTCCCAGCATGAAAGCCCTTCTTCACCTCATGAAAAGCTTAGATCACCCAACACTATGATATTCCACCAAGAAACCAACAACACTTCCTTACAAGATACAAAATTCCAGCTTTTGGATCTCTGGGATGAGGGATCCATATATAGATGATTGTAGGGGGTGAGTCAGCTTTTGGGATTTTGATTAGTGTCCTCTCTCTAATATTTCTTGATTCCACTTGGAGACTGATGATCTCTTACTCATCCCTGGGCGAATTCAGAGAGGCAAGTGTCACAGGAGAAGTTTTTGGAAGATTCCATGACAATCCACCTTGCAAACTGTCTCTGCCATTTGTCTACTCTCACCCATCGTACCCTACAGAAGGGCTTTCCAGTATGCATCACACCCTTTACACTGAGAAGGTGAGATGCATCGCACCCTCTGCACTGGGCAGTCTGTATGGTCTAGCTTTGACCACTTCTGAGCAGTTTTCTGTGGAGAACTTCTAGGATATGATGTAATCAGCTGACCTTGTTCTTTTAGGGTGTGAAGCAAAAATTTTAGGGACTTAGGAGCCCTTGGTTTATGGACATGTATGATTGGGGTTGCAGTGCCCAAAAATGTCTATAATAGTTGCCCCCTAAATCATGAGGTCGTTAATCTTTTGATGTCAGGTGAAATGCTTTATCATGAGGATCCGAAGTTTTTTCGAGCTGGAAGGCGACCTATAATAAGATACAATACATACATTGTCTTCATAATATTTTTCATGATCTAGCTGAGGCGGGCATTCCCATGCTCAGCTTTATAAATTCATTTTCATGTACATAAGACAGACAACCGTCTGTGTGGCAAACTGATGATTCTGATAGAGCCATCATCCTTTGATTCAGATGGTCATTTGTGCAGCAATGATGTACATTTGATGTCTTTATTTTCCTGAATATATCGTAGCCTGGATGGATGAAACTAGATCTGGGGTCTTCAAACTCGTCCAATCTTCACTCGGAGTACAAGTCAATCCATGTGAAAGATGTTCTGGAGTCTAACATGGAAAGACATTGTCCGATTACCAGCCAATGATGTAAGCTGTTAACAGGCGCGAGAGGAATCACCGATAATGATGATGACCCTCAAAGTACTACAGTACAATTTGTGTGGTGTGAAAAAGGGACTTGGTGTCAAAAACCACGCAAAATCTTTTGGTCAAAGGCTATTGATGTAAACCTGTCGCCGGAAGTGAGAAACTTGCCATTGAGGCATGCAAGCTTCAAAGTACTGAAAGGGTTGTTCCTAAGTCGACTTCTTGGATAATGAGCTGATGTCGACAAGAAGTGACCTGTCGTAGGAGGGCCTTAATGAATCCCACATCTACGACACGGAACGGAGTAGATGATTTTGGAGGTGAAAATGATCTAATGATACAGGGTTCAGGGTGGCGGTCATGAAAGAATGGAGTGTGAATGTATTGCAGTGGATGAGACACAGGTGAATTCTCTGAGTGACTTCTCTTGATCATACCGGCGACACTGACATGGATTGGTAGCGTTAACCCAAAATATGGATGGTGCGATGGACCAATGGTGATATGATCGGTGAATGGAATAACCCAACCCGACTCGGACGTGGAGTGAAAGTGTCATGTTCAAGAGCGACTTGCTACCAATAAAGTTTCTTCAAGTTTTCTTCCCAATTTTTCCCAAGTCATTGATGACCAGTACCTCTTTATTTTTATTAAGCTTGAGGAGGATAACATATGCTTTTTCTATAATTTTCCCTTCGGGTAAACCCGTCGCTATGTTTTAACGAGCTTAGCGACAGTGAAACTCGTTCTTGTCTATATGGACAAGTTTGTCGCTATTGGTTTTAACGAGTTTAATGACAAAGATAACTCGGTCCTTTTCAATTTTAGAGAGTCTGAAAGGGACGTAAAGGAAACTCCAATAATCCTTTTTCGTCATGTAATCCCTTAAGTCCGAAAAAGTATAAAATAATACGAAAGGGATGAATTTTTGATAATTTTAACAAGCTGAACAAAACAAGCGCTCAATATTTTTGTGTAATAATCCCTCAGGTCCAAAAAGATTAAAATCTAAAGGAGGGATAGCACTCCTGGTAGCTTTAACGAGCCGGAGAGGCCAACTGCTTGGCAATCTTTTCATATTTTACGAGTTAGACGAAAAGAGCTTAAAGGAGACTCGTTTTTTGAGGAACGAATGATAATTTCGGGTAGCAGCTGATTCCAGGTAAGGTTTGGAATTTTCCAATCATGGCAGTGTCACAAGGATGGCTAACAGGATCACTCTTTGCAGTTGTTCCTCAAAAAGGGGTAAACAATCAAATGGAGGTGAATGATCGGCTAAAAGAGAGTGGAGGTGATGATTAAAACATGACCAGGGCTCAAAAGCTGATGATAATGCATTCACAATGGTTATTTACCGGAAATTGGTTCATTTTTTAATGAGCTTAAACTATGGGGGAAACATTTGCTCATTGCTTAGGTTTAATTTTTAACGAGCTTGAACTTCACATAAAAACTGCTCGTGATAATGGTCATTGATTATTTAATTTCACCGATAACCACTTTTTTCCTTCGACTGTTGTACTGCCTGTTCAATTGCTTCATCAAATCGATTAGAAATGAACAATACATGCTTGAAAAATGAGTTAAAACACTAATACTTTACTCGAATTACGTGAAAAGTAATTTAAAAGTGGTTTTTACCCCTCATTTTACCATTTCATTTGAACTTTGGTTTGTTGGAGCTCTGGAGGTGCCTTTCCCCCTTGATTTTCACTAGCTGATTTCAGGATATTCTATGGACGATTCTTGGCGCCGTCTGGACTAGGTAGGAGCTAAACCTGAGCTCTTCAGTTGCATTCCTTCCTTTTTGAATTTTGAGCATGTTTCCTTGTTTTTCTGAGCCCCTGGGGTTTGAAAAATTTGCCTTGGCTCCATCGCACCCTTCCTATATCGAAAGGTGCGATGCATACTAGCCTGGCCATTGGATAGTCAGTATTCATCTCACCTAGTACACTACTGGGGTGCAATGGGCGCGAGAAGGGAAACTTTTGCACTGTTTTCTCATGGAATTTTTGCCTGTTTTTTGCCAAATTAGGACCCTGACTCTTCTCTTGCTTGTTTTGCAGAGATTCATCGAAGAAAATGGTTGTTACATGGTGAGAGTGCAAGCATGAAGAAGAGGACATGGTTGCTTTACATGATCTGGGTATGGTAACTGAATTGCGGAACTGTGGCATGCTCAAGTTTTTCCCCATCTCTAGCATGAGGCAACAAATCAACTTGTTGCAATATTTTCTCAATGCATGGGATCCTACCAACCAGGTGTTTTAGATTAGAGGAAAATCCATCCCCTTACTGTCGTGGACATCTATTTTTTGACCGGTTTATCGAGGCGTGGTGCCTCTCTCTCATTATCAGGTTCTGCCCATGGGGGCGAATCCATGAGAGATTATATTCACCGGTATTGCAGAGAGGGATCTCAGCCGAGTAGGGATGACAAGATCAACATGCAAGATGTCACTGATCAGTCCTTGAGGACCATTCTGTTCAGTTTTGCTAAATTGGCTGGTAGTGCGGCTCTTCACATGGCTAACAGGTCCTATATGCAGTATGCCTTGGAATGCCTTGAACCAAAGGTGTTCAACCGGTGTGACGTAGTACTCCCTGTGATGAAAGAACAACTAACCAAGGTAAAAAGCGGAAAATCCAAGAATTTTGGCTATGGTTCTATTTTGACCGCTTTCACCTTGGAAAAGATCCCACTAATGCAGCCGCAGTACATTTCACTTAGTTTACCTCCACCGACTGAGCCATGGATGTAGAGATGGGTCAACCTCATGGCCCGACATGCTGGTCAGTCCTAGGTTTCCTTCTCTGGTACCTTCTTCGAGTGGTTCAACCGTCAGGAGATGGTTTTTTCCGAGTGTCCATATGCTGGTATGGATTTCCAGGGTGACCCGGATTTGGTGCTGCCGGCTGGTGAGCAGTGGGGTGCTATCGGTAAATTCTCTGACCATATATCTATTTATCGTTTTTTTTTTAATAATTTTCTCATGCTTTCTTCTATCAAGACTAATCAAAACTCATGTGCTCATGCAGATATTGGACCAGTTCGGCCAGCAGTACGTCTGAGAGCACCAGCTGTCGTTCCAGCAGGAGAGGCTATGGGGAGGGCTATCCTTCATGACCTTGATGTGGCCGAGACTCTTTCAGCATTGCAGGATCAGGTCGAGGGTCTCACTCTTGGTATTCCAGACGTGAGGACCAATGAGCTACCTCTGAGGTTGCAACGACATACTACTGGCATGCCGAGTCGCTGGACTAGGATTTTACGCATGATTGCACAGGTGGTGACTTGTTATCACCAGCATCATTAGACTAGGGTGCCCCCTAACATTTTGAGTTTTGGGTCATTTGACCAATTTTGTCTTGGTTACAGAACATTATGTATAAACCATAAACAATTATATATATATTTTTGATTTTCGGAGCTTTATTTTGGTTAAGTTACGTGATCTTGATGCAAATATTGATGAAACGATTCTTTTATAAATGTTGCAAATGTTTATGTAGCACATAATTTGCCAATGAGTCTGTTAATGTGTTTAAGTTTATGGAAATATGATGATATTGAATAGAATCAAATTGCCTTTCCAAAATCTTGACTCTTAGGAACATGCAATAGATAGCTGGATTCCGTACGGAGTAGATACCGGTGAGCTGTAGGATGACGAGTTGTGAGTCTAGCCTGACAATGAGTCAGCGTGTGCCACGTGTGATGGCATCAAAGAGGAGTTCTATCAATGCGCTGTATTCAGCAATATTATTCGTTGACTGACCAATACATACCCCTCTGAAACTCACTAACTCACCGCTTGGATCGAAGATGGCCCAGGCCGCAGAAGATAGGTTCCGCGAACTACGACTTGCTCCGTCGACATATCCAACAAATGATTCCAATAGGTCTGACATTTGCAACAAATGTGAAAGTGGATCACTTAACCAAAACGATTACCCTTAGCGAAAACAAAAATGTAACAAAAGCATAGGGGTTACTATCTTGAGTCAAGCATAGTAACGCTTAAGGTACAACCCGTTGTGGGGTTGCGCCAGTGGAATCCCATCATAATCCACTAAATCGTAGGCTCCTTTTGCTAATACACACTTAACAATATAGGGGTCCATCCATAAAGACTTGAACTTACATGCTCCCAATTTATCGGACTCTTGGTCGTAAAGTAAGACCAGGTCACCTTCTGAGAAGACACGGGGTTTGAAATTCTTGTTGAACTGCACCTTGACTCATTTTTTATGGGCTTCATTAGCCAAAGCGGCATCATGATGGGTTTCATCCAATTGGATTAGTTCCAAGAAACGAGCCTCCTCTTTTGAAGTTCCCGAGAGAAGGTCGACCGCGAGTTTGAGGGACGAGATTTCACACTAAACTGGTAAGATCGCTTCCAGACCATACACCAGTTGAAAGGGTGTAAACCCAGTTGCATTCCTCACCAATGTCCGATATGTCCACAAGGCTGAGTACAGGATCAGGTGCCAACTCCTTTTGTGGACTCCAATCATCCTTTGTAGCATCCGCTTCAGGACCTTGTTGATTGCCTCAACTTGTCCGTTGGCCCGTGGATAATACGGAGTAGAGCTGTTGTGGGACAACCCTAATTTGGTAGCCAACTCAACCATCATGTGATTGTGAAAATGCGATCCATGATCTGTGACTATGGCCTGTGGAACGACGAATCTGGAGACTACATGATTGAAAAGAAGAGGGCAACTGTTTCGTCGCTGTTGTTTAATGTAGGCATTGCCTCGGCCCATTTGGTAAAATAGTCTACTGCGACTATGATATACCCATGCCCCCCGGCCGAGGTGGGGTTACATGTCATGAAATATATGCCCCATTTGGCGAATGGCCCAACAACAACTACTAGTTGTAGAGGTGCGGGTGGTATTCTGGTTTGCGATCGAAGATTTGACAGGCATGGTAACTTCTGACTGCGGTTATGAAATCTTTGAACATTGTTGGCCAGAAGTATCCTGCTCGTAAAATTTTCTGCGCCGTAGCGTAACCATATTGATGCCCCCCACACGCGCCTGAATGGCAATCATTTAGGACTTTTTCAGCCTCCTCGTGGGTGAGGCACCTCCTCAGAACTGTATCGACACCATGATGGTAAAGTGTATCACCGACGATCATGTAGTCTTTTGCTTGGTATCGAATGTGTCGTTGTTCTGAGCGGGAGGTATTAGACCTATATGTTTGGGTTTGGAGATAGATTATTATGTCTCCATACCATGGATTGCTTGAAGATATTAGAAACAAAGATTCATCCACGATTGCTTCTTCTGATGTTGCATCGTTGGACGATGATGGGAGATCGCATAGTAACTCTGCGAAAACTAGGGATTTCTATGATTTGGATTTTATAAATTCCAGATCAAACTCTTGTAGAATTGCTATCCATTTTGAATATTTTCCCCCAAGCAACTGTCGCGACAATATATAAGTCATGGGGTTGCAATCTGACAAAATGGTAGTTTTTTGAAAGAGGACATAATGTCAAAATCTCCATATCGATTGAACAGTTGCGAGAGCTAGCTTTTCAACGAAGGAGTACTTGCTTTCTGTATCATTTAAGTTTCTACTCAAATAATATATATGATGTTCAATTCCATTGTCTTCTTGAACTAAAACCATTGCGATGGTTGTATCCGCTGCAACCAAATACATGTTAAAGTCTTTTTGATAATCAGGAGCGTACATTAATGATGCTTTTATTAGGGATTCCTTTAAAGCATTAAAGGAAGCTTGCGCGACCTGATCCCAGATGAAGGGTACTTCTTTTTTCAATAGACAAGTATAACCTTTAGCAAGTTCGGCGTAATTTGGAATGAACCTCCTCAGAAAGTTTGCTTTCCCTTGGAGTTTCTGAATCTGAAGCAAAATTGAAGGTGGAGGCAAATTAATGATTGCCTAAACCTTACATGGGTCAAGACGAATCCCATCACTGAGCCTTGTAAGGGAGGGATGAAAATCCTTCCCTGATTACAGGAAAGCGCCCTCACCATATGAATAGTGAGCCCCCTAATGTGTCCTCCGGGTCCTTGTTCATGTTGAAAACTTCCAACTTCGATGCTTTCTTAGAAGATAAATTCTTGTTTCTAAGAAGCGAACTGCGATGGTTCCATCTATGAAAATGTTGTCGGAGCTTCACACCAAGAAGTTGTTGGACTTCAATAGTAAAAGTAATCATCTTATGGTTATAAGCCTTTGAGACCACAAAGCCAAGTAAACGACCATAACTGACACAGAACACACATTTGTGTGGATTGAGTCGTATCTTGTAGTGTTGGCAGCGTTGAAATATCACTCTCAAATGCTGCGGATGATCGGTTCGCTTTCGCGAATGAGCCGGAAGATCATCGAGATATGGTTGAACGATGTTTTTGATGTCATCGAAGGCATAATTCATTGCCCTCTGAAATGTTTCCCTTACGTTCTTTAAACCAAAGGGTAGCTTGCGATATGCAAATGTTCCCCACGGACAAATAAATGCAGTCTTTAAATGGTCCTATGGGCAGATATTTATTTGATTATACTCGAAAAATCCATCCATAAATGAAAAGATTTCACATTCGGCGCATTCATCAATTATCTGGTCAATGAAGGGTGTAGGGTAGTTGTCTTTTGGACAAGGTTGATTTACATCCCTATAATCGACGCACACCCTAATCATTCCTTGTTTTTCATTACAGGAAAAATATTCGATACCCAATCAGTTAGAGGAATCGGGTAAATAAAACCATCATGGAGAAGTTTTTCAACTTCTGCCTTGATGGCAGCGGATTTCTTGTGGTGCACCTACCATAGTCGTTTTCGTACCAGTTTGACATCTGGATACATCTTAATTTCGTGTTCAACTATACTCAAGTCAATGCCTAGCATTTCATCATACGACCAAGCAAAGACATCTCTGAACTTGTGAAAAAGAGAGTGATATATTTCCAGTTCTGAAGGAGAACAAGATTTGCCGACATGAATATTCTCTACAACATCTGTTTTGGTCGAGATATTTATGGCGATAGTCTCTTCAATATTGGACAAGTTTCATTCGGAATCCATCATGTTTACAGTATTTGATAGAAATTCAAAAACTGAGAGATGATGAAGGTCACTAGGAGTATCTTCCTTGTAATCTGGAAGATGGGAACGATGGTGGTAATCTTCCCATGGTGCCCCATCAATCATCATTGGCTGAACAATTCCTTTGTCTATAGAATCTAATTGCGACCAAGGATCTGAAGGGGTGCCATATTCTTTAGACCTATCTATCCAAACGCTTGATGAGCGTTGATTTGGGTTTGCCTCCCATGCCGAAAACATTGATTGCTACAATATTTTTATTGGGCTTGGAGGCAATAGCTGCAAATGATCCATGTTAATATCATTTTCGGACATCTTTTGAATATAAGATATCATATTGCAGGTTCCCACCATTTCCACTTCCGCTAGATTGATTGGAGGTGGTAGGGAAAAAGTACCCATTAATATAGGGTCTTTTAGTAGGCCTACTTCGATATTTTGAAGCGAATGAGGGCTTCCATGGATCATCAGAATGCTTCCCGTAAATTTTGAACTGTTGGGGAGAAATGTTTGCTGGTCGACGATTGTAATACCTCCTTGGAAGGGAAATGAAATCTTCCTGAAGTAGGTCGACACAATGGTAGCCATAGCATATATCTAGGGCATTCCCAGTAGGATGTTGTAATTGAGGTTTCCGTCGATTACTTCAACATCTATTTCTACTGTTTTCCCCCCTAGTTCGACTTGCAAGTTACTTAAAATACCATATGGGGTGTATGTTTGTCCATAAAATGATTTTAATGTCGTCGAAGATCGTGACAAGAGTGGAGATCCTAAATTTTTCCAGCAACTCATCGACATAATACATGTAGATGTCCCCTCATCAATAATTGTTCGATGAACAGTTTTGTTGAGGGCTTTCACTTGAATAAGGAAAGCTAGTTGAGCTGGTAACTGGGGGTCATATCCTTTGTGATTAAAGGACGCAAAATTGGAATCCGTCGAGTCAATCCCACCTATCGCCGATAATAAAGCCTGCTTTTGGGATTGGAAATTTTACAGTACCTCAAGTGTCGACATAGCATATGGCGATTGGGCCAGATCCTCCACTATATTATAATGCTGTGCTGCTCTAGCACAAGGATTAAATGTTGATTTGTGTACTACTCCCTTTGGCGGCTTTATCATTAGTTCAGGAATGATGGGTGGCACAACTTCGGTCGAAGTTGTTGTCGAACTACTAGGTTGATCTTTAGCCTTGTTGTCCGACAGCTGTGGATTGCCGTAATCTTTATTCCTTGTCGTTATCAAAGCATCAACTTTCTGCTTCGAAAACAACAACATTAGCACTTGGGACAGGGAAGCATTGTCATTAGCAACTAGATTTGTTCCTGGATTTGGAAACGGATCAATCAATACCGCCGAGGTTTTTGAATTCTTGAAGAATTTTCTAAGCTCTGCTTTATATGGAAACTCTCTTGTCCAATGATCCTCATCACATATAAGGCATGGAAGATTTGGTTTCCTATCTCCATAAGGGTTTGCAGAAGATTTTTCAAGGGATGAATCCTCCTGTTTCTTTTTCTTCCCTTTCTTTTTCTTCTTGCCTCCTGGTTACTTGGTTTCTTTGCCTTTGTCAGTCAATTCGACATTTACTTCCGAGGCGAGAAGTTCTTCATTTTCATTTTGACCTGAAACCGTATGTGTCTTCTTCGACTTAGCCTTTATGGTTTTTGTGCTGGTTGTTCCTATCACGCCGTCCTCAACATGAGAGTCTTTGTTTGATTTAGGAGAGGGAGGAGCGGAAAATTCCAGTCTAGGAGCATCAAGGATTTTATCGTAGAGCGTGCTAGACTGAGTATAGATAAAATCTAAATATTGCGCACGAGCAATGACTTTCTCTTCAATGACGACTCCTCCCTTTGCCACATCTTCTGTAATAGAAGGTAACAATGACTTAATAAACCATTCAGCCAACAGCTGATCAGGAACATATGTTTTTACCATTCTACGATGATGTCACCACTCATGAATATGATCGGATATGTGAGTGGCCGTCGTTTTCTTGAAATTGGTATGAAGATCTGTTCCCGTTTTGTACCTTATGGGTAGCTGAAAATGGGTTAAAAAGGTTGTGGCTAGGGTACTGAAGTTATCAAACGAAGCTCTAGGCAATTCGATATGCCATTTTGCTGTCGGGCCAGTTAACGTTCGCTGAAAAAGGCGAAGCCTAATCGAATCATCATTTAGAGTGCTAGATGAACACCACAGATGAAAGGTCATCACATGATTTGATGGGTCTTCACCCAGATTTCCATTAAATTTAGGAATATCTGACGGAAGTTTATGAGGAGTCGCTGGCCACCAAGAGGCGTAAGCGATTGGATCGTTTGTCAGCCGATTTAGATCTAGTAACTCTAAAGTTGCCCGGAAGGGCAACTATTGATTGAGGTTCGGCAAAGCATACCCAGGATAAGATGGGATTTCCTAAGCAGTGGGTCTTTGTATACCAGCATAGTGCATTTGACGCTGATAACTTTGGTAAGGTTAATGGGCATAACCATTATGAAATGGTTGATGTTGACCATTTTGAATATACGGCTGCCCATTACTTGCAAATATTTGGTGCTCAGATCCTTGGTAAACTTGTTGGAATTGCGGTTGTTGATATTGCACTAGCCATGGTTGTGAAACCATTTGCTGTTGTCCAATATTGGCTGTTTGACCAAGATGAGGGGTAATGGTACCTATTTGAGCCTGGGTCACTCCTGTTAAGGAGCCACTAATCGATGATTGTGGTGGTGTTGTAGAGGCAAGAGGCTGTTGACTTGCGACCTGAGAGACTTGAGGTTGGCATACAACAGGCAACGCTTGTGCTTGCGACACCATCACAATAGCCGGTGTAGTGGGGATATTTGACATAGGCAGACTTTGTTGCGTTGAGTATACAACTCTTGGTTGTTGAGGCAGTATTGGTACCTAACCGCTAGATGTAATTCCAGCATAACCTGAATTCTATTGTGAACTCTCGTATGTTTGTTCTCCCGTAGGAGACAATGAAAGGGTATATTGCCCCCCATACGGCGGTAATCTAGTACTTAAAGGAATGATCTACCTTTGAGGACCGGACTGCCCAGATTGACATTGAGAAGGATCAATTTGCTGAGACTCAACATAAGAGATTCCATATATTATTCTAGATGAACAAACGGGAACAGACCATACTGTTGAAACAACCCCTGAATGAATCCCACCCAGTGCTTGAGAGCTAGTTGCAACAGATGGTATGCCGGTGAACATTGTTGGAGTGACAACAGGAAGTTCTACCGTTGCTGTGTTAGATGACACAGTCCTAGATGTTGACGGTTGTTCAAACATATCTAGCTTATCCAAAAGATTTCCTAGCGATTCTACAGGAACTTCTGATAACGGTAGACTAATTTCTGACGAAGAAGGATATAGGGTGATCCCAACTCCAAAATGCGATGGAGTAATAGATGGGGGGTCCTCCACAATCTCTTCTATAGCAATCAATCTAGGTGGAAGAGGTAGAATGTCAGGTCCGTAAAATATTTCCGGTGCCAAAGAAGGTATAGATTCTGCAATGACAGTTGTTTGGGTAATAACACCTTCCGAATCAGCTGTAGATGGAGCCAATTCAGGAATAGAAGTGTTTACCTTCACACTAGGATTAGTTCTACTGTCTTCTAGTGGATGCGGAACTTCTTCTATAGAGGCAGGGATACCAGAAATGTTTGGAGTAACCGGAGTCTCCGAAGGTGTCAGAACACTTGTTCCAACCAAACCAGGGGACTTTGATCCAGTTAAACGAGTTCGCTTCGTTTGGAATAGTTTTGTTTCCGGAGACAAAGACAGTTGACTCGTAAGCCTCTGTGAATGATGGGGTTTCAATTGACTTTCCTCCACGATTGCGGATTAATCGATCAACTAAAAATAAAGGGGAAAATGATTCTGAATTAAATGAATTTTAGAAGCTTCGACACAACTTGTTTTTTCAATTTTTAAGAGTCGAGAAAAAATAAAAGATGACTCTAGTTGCCTTTGATTTTTAATGAGCCTGAAGTGACAAGTGCTCAGATGGACCTTTTCCTTTAAGGAGTATGAAAAGGAATGAAAGAGACTACTCTGGAAATCTAGATAGAGGGATTACCAAACCAATCACAAAACTATAGAATACTTTTTACGGTACGATAGTCAATCTTCCCAAAAGCTGTGTTCAATGCATTGCAATCGATAGGGCGGCAGAAACGGCTTCCTATGGATAAAGGATATAGCCTATTGTGGTATCCCAATATATAATCGAAGGTATGTGGGAGCACAATTCCATACTGGCACTTGTCGTCTCAAAGAGGAGGAATCACCCAACCAACAATGAAAGCAATAGTTACCAGACTTTACGACACCGGAATACGTCTCTAGCCTAGACTTATAGATGTTGTGTGTTAGGTTCCAAAGTGTTTTTATGTTCATTGAATTTATTTTACAGTTGATCTTTCTTAAGAAATTTGTCTTTTAGGTTCACCGTGTGGTGTAGATATACAATGCCTAAAATGCAATCTAAGATGATAAACAATCGTTTAATCTTCTTTTTGCACTGAAAATCCTAGCTACTAAAGAAAGAGAGATGATATTCTTTCAACATAGAGAAGAGAGCACACACTAGATGCACTGTCCTAAATCAAACCAACAAGCAGTCTAAATGCAAATGCACATGCATGTATTTGTTTTCAGCTTTCTTAATGTGTGAATGACAAGAAGAATGCTAATTACAAATCTGAATTATCTTTTCAAAGCGACAGTACTAACAAATTTCTCTTCAAAAACGAAAGGAAGATAATGACGACACTTTGCTATTTTGAATTGAAAACTGCTTTCGACACTTGAAAAACTACTAATTCAAATCAAGTACAAGAGTAACTGTATAATCGACCATCAAGAACAACAAAATTCTTTTCTTTGACTGAAAACGACACTTGCAACACTTCCAAATCAAAAGACGACAGTTTGATTATGCTACTTTTTTGTAAAAGAGAACTGTAAATGGCACATAATACATAAAAACATTCACAATTATTTGTACTATGGAGGTAGAATCATGCAAAGGAAGGGAGTTTCCACAGTGATATACTGATCACAGACAGAAAAACTCCTGAATAAAGCTGAAGAGAGTGAACACAAAACCAAAATCTGAGAGCAGAAGAGGTCTTGTCTGTTCAGCGCACCTACAAACAGGGAAAGTGCAATGCAGCGCACCTACTGCACATGGGAGGTGTGATGCATCCAGATTCCCAAGAGGAGAAAGTGCGATGATCCAGGGACGAGACTTCAACTTGGTTCTTGGTCACAGTTTTTAGCTTAGTTCAGGGATTTAGGCCGAGCTAATGATAGTCAGTAAATAGAAATCACAGGGTCTGATCTAATGAGGTTACTAAAGCCACCACTAGGGCAATTAGGATGTTTTCAAATCGATTTTTTAGTTTATAAACAAAACCCGGAGATAGACTGAAGCAACATTGATATACTTTGCACTTGCATAACAAATGCAGTTCGAAGTCTAGCTGGCTTAACTTTAGGCTCCATCTGTAAGTTTATAAAGCAAGCAAATATAGACAAGCAAACAATCTATTCGCTCCCCAGTGGAGTTGCCATTTTGTTATCGGGAAATCTAGTGTCTATGTAGAGCTGCTAGTCCCACTAAGACGGGTAGCTATCTTAGAAACAAACAGATTAAAGTTACTTTCGTTTTCCTTTATGAGAAGTAGATAGGAGAGGATCAAAGAATAACAACCTCGATCTTTCACTCGGTTTTTTGCTTGTCCCTTTTCCTCATCGTAGGTCTTTGCTGCTTCTCCCTTAACCACTCCGCTTCAAAGAGTACCTGTAAATTCAAAGCAACATAATACCTTCAAAGTGCAGAGATCTACAATCATAAACAATATAGGACTAGATATATATTGACCACACAAATGCATATACAATCAGACATACAAGAATGTGGAGGAAAACTTGACTAGCTTTATTGATATAAAGATTAGAAGAGAGGATTACAACCCATTGATCTAACCCAGCGTCATCCTCCCAGCATGAAAGCCCTTCTTCACCTCATGAAAAGCTTAGATCACCCAACACTATGATATTCCACCAAGAAACCAACAACACTTCCTTACAAGATACAAAATTCTTGCCTCTAGATCTCTAGGATGAGGGATCCATATATAGATGATTGCAGGGGGGTGAGTCAGCTTCTGGGATTTTGATTAGTGTCCTCTCTTTGATAGTTCTTGATTCCACTTGGAGATTGATGATCTCTTACTCATCCCTGGGCGAATTCAGAGAGGCAAGTGTCACAGGAGAAGTTTCTGGAAGATTCGATGACGATCCACCTTGCAAACTATCTCTGCCATTTGTCTACTCTCGCCCATCTCACCCTACAGAAGGGATTTCCAGTATGCGTCGCACCCTTTACACTAAGCAGGTGAGATGCATTGCACCCTCTGCACTGGGTAGTATGTATGGTCCAGCTTTGACCAGTTCTGAGTAGTTTTCTGTGGAGAACTTCTGGGAGATGATGTAATCAACTGACCTTGTTCCTTTAGGGTGTGAAGCAACACTTTTAGGGACTTAGGAGCCCTTGGATTATGACCATGTATGATTGGGGTTGCAGTGCCCAAAAATGTCTATAACACGCCATGCACTCTACAAGTAACAAGAAATATTATCCACACCAAAACACAATGTTGAATTGGCATTTCATTGATAGGATCCATCACCTCTTCCAACTGTCTAGCATGACCAAGAATATCCACCATGCAGGAATAATGTTCGATTCTTTGTGTGATACCATAATCTCTACTCATAGAATAAAAGTATTGATAACGTTCATCAACTAGCCCTACATGATAGTATGCAAACAAAAAACCAACAAATATTATGTGATTTGGCTTCATACTTGCTGTTTGCATTTGATCAAAGAATTGCATAGCATATCTAGCATTCCCATGTTGGGCATAGCCCATAATCATTGTGGTCCACAAGACTATGCTATGCTCAGGAATTTTGCAAAACACTTTGTGTGCCTCCTCCATGCTCCCACATTTGGTGTGCATGTCAATAAGAACACCACCCACAAAGACATGTATTTCAAATCTAGCTTTAACTACATGGGTAGTAATATTCTTTCCCTTTTCCAAAGACACTAGGCTAGTGCATGCGCTGAGAATACTTGCAAATGTAAATTGGTTTCCATTCATGTTTGTCTGTGGCATTTGACAAAATTGTTTCAAGGCCTCTTCATTGCGTCCATTTTGGACATATCATGTGATCAATGCAGTCCATGAAATCCTATCTCATACATGAATTATTTAAATTTTTGGCAAGCGTCATCTATACTCCCACATTTGGCATACATGTCAACAACATCATACCCAGAAGGTTGTCCAATTCAAACATGGTTTTTATAATTTTGGCATGTATTTATTTTCCATATTCCACAATCACTAAATCAACAGATGCACTAAGAACACAAAACACTTCCAAAAGTAAAGTGGTCCATCTTGATGCTTTCTCGATTCCTTTGCCCAAAGAGTTGATGGCCTCCTCGACCTGGCCATTCTGAGCATAACTTGCAATCACGACATTACACATAATGAGATTGCATTCGAGAATGTTTCCTAACACCTTATGTGTGTAATATGATTCTTCAAATTTAGGATAATTTTCAATGAGAGAGCCCCTTACATATTAATATACCTCAAATCCATTTTTTTATAATTTGGGAATGGACTTGTTTTCCTTATTTCAGACTGAGACATGCCTTGACCTTGAATTACATAGTACAAGACTCTGTATTATACCAAACCATAACTCATTGGAGCCCTTTTTCATTCTCAATGAGTGTTGGAATCTAGGCATCAAGGTTTATCTCAGCTTGGGAAACCTCAAACAGGTTAAAAATCCTCATAGAAAAAAAAATATCAGGTAAAAAAGAGAACAGTTTAAACCCACTATATAAAGAACATAGGGTAATAGGACACAAATTAAAAGAAGTTAAAATAAACTTGTGTTTGTTATGTGTTACAGGCGGAAAACCTTGGAGTGGGCATGCTCCCAAACTTTTCAACAACAATAGTCAACATTGGATGAGAAACAACTTCAAAAAATAACTGAATCCATATCAATAAAATCCAATCCTTTTACAATTTTCCTTAGATTTAGAATATAGGAGAGAAGTTTTAAATGCCTCAATATGAAAGTATATACCATTTTTGTGGTACAAAATTCATTAAAAGGATCTCGCTAAGTAAAGATTTAGAGACCATGCTTTCTTAACTCATCCATGTCCTTTGTTACAATATCCATCCTTTTTCTCCATGATTCTTTGAATCTTTACATCAACCCAACCCTAAAAAACCCCACTCAAAAACCCAAATTCAATGTGTTTTATACATATAGTAATCACAAACATTGGTTGAAGCTGGAAATGGGTGGGGAATCAGACCACTGAACTACCCAAACCCTAAAAGTGACCACTATTGCATCCATTCAAAAGGTTGGAATTTCAAAAGTGAGTGTCTTAGGCAAATCCTGTTACTGGCCAATGCTACATTGCATTGTTCGAAGGAATGAATTTGAGGGCCGAAGGAGCCTATTTATGACAAAGCCTTATGAAATGTAATCAATAATAATAGTAGTGTCCCATACCTATTTGTGGCCGGATGTTGTTATGACTATACATCGGATCACTATCATCATCATCATCAATATCAACATCATCATCATCTAGAATAAGGCTCTCTTGAAGTGGCCATGAATTTTATTTCTTACATGGAGATTTTCTTCTAAATCCACCAGTAATATAAGAAAAAATACCTCCAATGATCTCACCAATAGACTTAAAAATGCCTAGAAATAACTTCCCAAAGGAAACCTATCCACCATCTACAATTTCTTGTTCTCCATCGAATGGGATGAATGCGGGTCTCTATGATCCTTTGGCAGATCCAGGCAAGTTTTTGATCTTCTTGATCTCTCCTAGATTCTATGCCATCCATATGTAATAACTGTGAGATTTTAAATACCTATGCAAGAAATTGTTTAAAGGCACAATTTTTGCAGTGCAAATTGTATCCCTAAGGAACTAGTTTTCTACCATTAAGCTTTATGTCCTATTTTACATCAAAGAGGCTGACAATGTTGTTTGTGTTATATGAGGACTATGACATATGATTTGTTGAATCAAATTATACGGTCATGACCTGCAAAGAATCAAAGAACAATGTGACAAAAGAAATCAAAATTATCCTTCGTGAAAAGAGAAAAGACTACAGGTGCAAAGCCTTAACGAAGTAGAGAAAGGACATAGCCACAAATGCCAATGCCTCCAATTAAAATAATTCCTTCATATTAGCGATGCAATATAAATAGCTTGAAACTCATCATTTCAAGATGGATGAATATGAAATGTCTTCTATTATTTTAAACTTTCTCTAAGATGTTTGAGTTGTAATCTTGTTCCAAACAATGTATAGAGAAAAATGGAGAGAGTTGTCTCAAGACTCTAATCTTTGGTGTTGCTCTATAAAATGGGGCAAAACAACAAATTTAAAAAGTCTAATGCTTTGTTAAAAGCTAGAAAGCAGACCTAAAGAAAAATTGCTGCCATGCTTATATGCACAATCATCATAGTTAAGTTGAATCTCATGAATAGCCTGATTTCCCCTATCAACAACCAACAAGGAACATGTACTGCTAACATACACAAAATCAAAATCATTTGAGAACTTGGCATCTTCACTGGGACCATCGATATGCCCTGATTTAGTCGACCTCCCTCCAACAATGGTGGTTACACCTACACCAATCACCATATCCTTAATAAATTAGAAAAATCAGACATACACAATATTAAACCTTAAGAGAACCCAACTCTGCATTTGAGATGATTGACTTTAACTCTTTGCTATACAATTAGAAATTTAGAGCTTCTTCTGGTATGGAGACTCTCTTAACCCCAATCTGGGGCTTAAGAACTTTTGACAATAAATTCTTAGTTTATTAGTGCATTCCCAGAAATTAGAGGCTTGAAACCCTAGTTTTCTAATAGAAGAGTTCAAATATTAACTACTTAGTACATAGTTTTGTAGTTATACTGAACCCTTGGGGTTTTAGAGGATTTGTGTCTTCGCTTGAAAATGCGATAATAGCTACTTTGCCAATCTTCTTGATAGCCATATTCATTGTATCTGCAACATAAACGTTTCCTTTGTCATATACCATGAATCCTTTAGGATGATTGAGATGAGCCTCTCAAAGTTGTCAGTCGACATATCGTTCATAACCATCTGCAGACCCTGTAAGCAATTTTTTACTACTATTGGTAGAAAATGAATAAAACAAAATCATGAGCAATCAAAAGTGGTTCTCTATGTTTAGTTTAGATAGTGTGATCTAATGATAGAAGCCAAAAATTAATGAGTTAGTTAGTTAAGGCTGCATAATTGAAGGAGTCAGGTAACAGTTCATAGGTGGTGGATCCAACGATGGAAGACATTTGAATCATCTGACATTGTTATCAGGAAAACTTGTGTCTATACAGAGCTGCTAGTCCCACTAAGGCTAGTAGCTACCTTAGAAACAAACACACTAAAAACTACTTTTGTTTTCCTTTATGAGAAATAGATAAGAGAAGAATAAGGAGACCAACCTTTGTCTTGCGCTTGGTTCCTTGCTTGATTCCTCTCTCTTCCGGTAGGTCTTTGCCACTCGCTTCCTTGTCTACCAAGCTTCAAAGAGTACCTGTAGAATCAAAGTAGCATAACACTATCCAAGAACATAGATCTATTATCATAAACAATATAGTATCAGATGTACATTGACCACACAAATGCATAAATCATCAATCATACAAGAATGTGGAGGAAAACTTGAATAGCTTTATTGATAATCAAGAAAGAGCAAAGAGGATTACAACCAATTGTTCTGACCCAGCATCATCCTCTTAGCAAGAAAGCCATTCTTCACCTCATGAAAAGCTTAGATCACCCAATACTATGATATTGCACCCAGAAACCAACAACACTTCCTTACAAGATACAAAATTCCAGCCTCCAACCTCTGGATCTCTGGGATGAGAGATCTATATATAGATATTTGCAGAGGTGTGAGTCAGCTCTGGGTTTTTGATTAGTGTCTTCTCTCTGATAGTTCTTGTTTCCACTTGGATATCTCATTGATCTCTTACTCATCCTTGGGTGATTCTGAGAGGCAAGTGTCACAAGAGAAGTTTCTGGAAGATTCCATGATCATCCACCTCGCAAATTGTGTCTGCCACTTGTCTTTTCTCATCCATCGCACCCTATAGAAGGGCTTTTCAACATGCATCGCACTTCCCGTGTGCATTAGGTGGGATGCATCGCACTTCCCGTGTGCATTAGGTGGGATGCATCGCACTTTGACCATGGAGCAGGTGAGATGGTCCAGTTTTGACCAGTTCTGAGTAGTTTTTTATGGAGAACTTCTAGGAGATGATGTAATCCGTTGACCTTGTTCTTTTAGGGGTTGGAACAACACTTTTAGGGACTTAAGAGCCCTTGGTTTATGGAAATTTATGCTTGGGGTTGCAGTGCCCAAAAATGTCTATAATAGTTTCCCCCTAAAGCATGAGGTTGTCAATATTTTGATGTCGGGTGAAATTCTTTATCATGAGGATCCGAAGTTTTTTTCGAGCTGGAAGGTGACCTGTAATAAGATACAATACAATACATTATCTTCATATTATTTTCATGATCTAGTTGAGTCAGGCATTCCCATGCTCAGCTTTATAAATTCATTTTCATGCACATAGGACAGACAATCGTCTGAGTGTAGACTGATGATTCTAGTAGAGCCATCATATCTTAGATTAGATGATTATCTGTGCAGCAATGATGTACATTTGATGTCTTTATTTTCCTGAATATATATCGCAGCCCGGATGGATGAAACTAGATCCGGGGTCTTCAATCTCATTCGATCTTCATTCAAAGTACAAGTCGATCCATGTGAGAGATGTTCTGGAGTTGAACATGGAAAGACATCGCCTGATTACCAGCCAATGATGTAAGTTGTTAACAGGCGCGAGAGGAACCACCGATAATGATAATGATCCTCAAGGTACTGCAGTAAAATTCACGTGGTGTGAATAAGGGACTTGGCGTCGAACACCACGAAAAATATTTCAGTCAAAGGCCATTGATGTAAACTTGTCACCGGAAGTGAGAAACTTGCCATTGAGGCATGCAAGCTTCAAAGTACTGAAAGGGTTGTTCCTAGATCGACTTCTTGGATAATGAGCTGATGTCGACAAGAAGCGATCTGTCATAGGAGGGCCTTAGTGAATCCCACATCAATGACACGGAACGAAGCAAATGATTTTAATGGAGGTGAAAACGATCTGGTGATATACGGTTCAGGGTGGCGGTCATGAAAGAATGGAGCGAAAATGTATTATAGTGGGTGAGACACAGGTAAATTCTCTGAGCGACTTCTCTTGAACATATCGGCGACACTGACATGATAGATTGGTAGCATTAACCCCAAATGTGGATGGTGTGATGGAACCATGGTGATGTGACCAGTGAATGGAACAACCTAACCCGACTCGGATCCGGAGTGAAAGTGTCATGTTTAAGAGCGACTTGCTACCAACAAAGTTTCTTCAAGTTTTCTTCCCAATTTTTCCCCAGTCATTGCAGACCAGTACCTCTTTATTTTTGTCAAGCTTGAGGAGGATAACATATTCTTGTTCTATAATTTGCCCTTCGGGCAAACCCATCGCTATGTTTTAACGAGCCTAGCGACAGTGAAACTCGTTCTTGTTTGTTATGGACAAGTTTGTCGCTATTAGGTTTTAACGAGTTTAACGACAAAGATAACTCGGTCCTTTTCAATTTTAGAGAGTCTAAAAAGGGACGTAAAGGAAACTCCAAAAATCCTTTTTCGTCATCTAATCCCTTAAGTCCGAAAAAGTATAAAATAATACAAAACGGATGAATTTTTCGGTAATTTTGACGAGCCAAACAAAACAAGCGCTCGATATTTTTGTGTAATAATCCCTCAGGTCCAAAAAGATTAAAATCTAAAGGAGGGATAGCACTTCCAGTTACTTTAACAAGCTGGAGAGGCCAATGGCTCAACAATCTTTTCATATTTGACGAGTTAGTTGAAAAGAGCTTAAAGGAGACTTGTTTTTTGAGGAACGAGTGATAGATTCGAGTAGCGGCTGATTCCAGGTAAGGTTTGGAATTTTCCAATCACGGCAGTGTCACAAGGATGGCTAACAAGATCACTCTTCGTAGCTGTTCCTCAAAAGGGGTAAATAATCAAGTGGAGGTGAATGATCGGCCAATACAGAGTGGAGGTGATGATGAGAACACGACCAAGGCTTCAAAGGCTGAAGTACTACATTCACGATGGTTATTTACCGGGAATTGGTTCATTTTTTAATTTAAAATGATCTTAAATGCTGAGGGAAACACTTGCTCATTGCTTATGCTTATTTTTTAACGAGCTTGAAGTCCGCGTTAAAACTGCTCGAAGCAGGTTTATTTTTTAACGAGCTTGAACCCTATGGTAACATTGCTCGTGGCTAGGTTTATTTTTTATTGAGCTTGAACTTTGCGGAAACATTGCTTGTGGCGAGTTTTATTTTTTAATGAGCTTGAACCCTGCGGTAACACTGCTCGTGATAAGTTTGCATGCCTCCCAAGATTCATTGCATTCAACATAGTGGTTGGAATGAAGGTTTACATTCGAGATCTTTGAAATACTCAACTTGGATTTTACGAGATCGTAGTCAAAGACTTGATTTGAGAAGGGAGTTGTTTCATTTTTTAATGAGGTTGACACTGGAAAAGAACTATCCTCAGAATCCACCATATTTAAAATATTTTATAGAAAATAAAAAACTGAAGGGTGATTAAGGTTGCCAGAATAATCTTCGTGGTAATTCGGAGGATGGGAATGATGGTGGTAATCTTCCCATGGTGCACCGTCAATCATCATTGACTGAACAATTCCTTCGTCTGTGTAATGTACATGCGAACAAGGATCTGAAGAGGTGCCATATTCCTTAGACCTATCTATCCAAACACTCGATGAGCGTTGATTTGGGTTTGCCCCCCAGGCCAAGAAAATTGATTGCTACAATATTTCTATTAGGGCGATGATCCATGCTGTCAAAATGTTGAGGAAACTTTTGAATCTAGAAGATATCATGTTGCAAGTTCCCACCGTGGCCACTTCCGCTAGATTGTTTGGAGGCGGTAGGGAAAAAGTCCCTATCAATGTAGGGTCTTTTAGTAGGCCTACTCCGATATTTTGAAGCGTATGAGGGTTTCCGTGGATCATCGGAATGCTTCCCATAACTTGTGAACTGTTGGGGAGAAATGTTTGTTGGTCGATGATTGTAATTCCTCCTTGGAAGGGAAATGCAATCTTCCTGAAGTAGGTTGACACAACAGCAGCCATGGCATATATCTAGGGCCTTCCCAGTAGGATGTTGTAATCGAGGTTTCCTTCAATTACTTCAACATCTATTTCTACTATTTTGCCCGCTAGTTCGACTTGCAAGTTACTTAAAATCCCGTATGGGGTGTATGTTCGTCCATCAAATGCTTTTAATGTTGTCGAAGATCGCGACAAGGTTGGAGATCCTAAAGTTTTCCAGAAACTCATTGACATAATACATGTAGATGCCCCCTCATCAATAATTGTTCGATGAACAGTCTTGTTGAGGGCTTTCACTTGAATGAGGAAAGCTAGTTGAGTTGGTAACTGAGGGTCATATCCTTTGTGATTAAAGGACACAAGATTGGAATCCATTGGGTCAATCCCACCTATTGCTGATGATAAAGCCTTCTTTTGGGAGGGGCAATTTTGCAGTACCTCAAGTGTCGACATAGAGGACGGCGATTGGGCCAGATCCTCCACTATATTATAATGTTGTGCTGCTCTGGCACGAGGATTAAATGTCGATTTGTGTACTACTCCCTTTGGTGGCTTTATCATTAGCTCAGGAATGATGGGTGGCACAACTTCGGTCGAAGTTGTTGTCGAACTACTAGGTTGATCATTATCCTTGTTGTTCGACATCTGTGGATTCCTGTAATCTTTATTCCTTGTCGATATCAAAGCATCATTTTGCTGCTTCGAAATAGACAACATTAGCACTTGGGACTGGGAAGCATTGTTACTAGCAACCAGATTTGTTCCTGGATTCGGAAACGGATCTGTCAATACTGCTGAGGTTTTTGAACTCTTAAAGAGTTTCTTAACATCAGCTTTATGTGGACAATCTCTCGTCCAATGATCCTCATCGCATATATGACACCCCGTAGGGGGTTTCCTTTGCCCAGAAGGGTTTGCAGAAGGTTTTTGAGGAGATGACTCATCCTGCTTCTTTTTTCTCCCTTTCTTTTTCTTCTTTCCCCCTAGTTGCTTCAGTTGTTTGCCCTTGTCGGTCGACACGGCATTTACCTCCGAGGCGAGAAGTTCTTCATTTGCATTTTGATCAGAAATCTTACGGGCTTTCTTAGATGTAGCCTTTGTCGATTTCGTGCTTGTTGTACCTATCACGCCATCACCGGCATGAGAGTCTTTGTTTGATTTAGGAGGGGGAGGAACGGAAAATTCTGGTCTAGGAGCATCAGGTATTTTATCGTAGAGCGTGCTAGACTGAGTATAGATCAAGTCTAGATATTGTGCACGAGCAATAACTTGCTCTTCAGTGACGACTCCTCCCTTTGCCACATCTTCTATGATAGAAGGTAATAATGACTTAATAAACCATTCAGCTAGCAGCTGATCAAGAAGATATGTTTTTACCATTTTGCGACGACGTCGCCACTCATGAATATGATCAGATATGTGAGTGGCCGTTGTCTGTTTGAAATTGGTAAGAAGCTCTGTTCCTGTTTCGTACCTTATTGGTAACTAAAAATGGGTTAAAAAGGTTGAGGCTAGGGTGCTGAAGTTATTGAATGAAGCTCTAGGAAATTCAATATACCATTTTGCTGCTGGACCAGTTAACGTTCGTTGAAAAAGGCGAAGCGTAATCGAATCATCATTTAGAGTGTTAGATGAACACCACAGATGAAAGGTCATCACATGATCCAATGGGTCTTCACCCGAATTTACATTAAATTTAGGAATATCTGACGGAAGTTTATGTGGAATCACTGGCCACCAAGGGGCATAATCAATTGGATCATTTGTCAGCCGGTTTAGATTTGGTAATTCTAGAGTTGCTACAAAGGGCAACTGTTGATTCAGGTTAGGCGAAGCATACCCAGGATAAGATGGAATCACCTGAGCAGTGGGTCTTTGCATACCAACATAATGTATTTGATGCTGGTAACTTTGATAAGGTTGATGGGCATAACCATTATAATATGGTTGTTGATAACCACTTTGGAAATGCGGTTGCCCATTACTTACAAAGACTTGTTGCTCAGGTCCTTGATATGATTGCTGGAATGGCGGTTGTTGAGATTGAATCAGCCATGGTTGCTGGACCATTTGCTGTTGCCCAATACTGGATGATTGACCAAGATGAGGAGTCATAGTACTTGTTTGAGCGTGAGTCGCTCCAGATAAGGAGACACTAACCTAAGGTTGTGACTGAGTCGTTGAGACAAGAGGCTATTGTATTGCAACCTGAGAAACTTGGGGTTGACATACAACATGTAGCGCTTGTACTTGCAACGCAGTCACCATAGTAGGTATAGTGGGAATATTCGACATAGGGTGGACTAGTTTCATTGAATATACAACCCTTGGTTGCTGAGGCAGTATTGGTACCCAATCCCTGGATGTAATTCCAGTTTGACTTGAACTTTGTTGTAAACTAACATATGGTTGTTCTCCAGGAGGGAACAATGAAAAGGCATACTACCCTCCATATGGTGGCAATCTAGTACTTAAAGGGTAGATCAGCCTTTGAAGAGACATCAGATCAATTTGTTGAGTTTCAACATAAGAAATACCAGATGATAATCTGGATGAAGAAATAGGAACTGACCATGTCGTCGAAACAGTCCCTGATTGGAATCTGGCTTGTTGTTGATAACTTGCCGAGACAGATGGTATACCGACAAACATCGTTGGATTAGCAGCAGCAGGCTCTTCCGCTGTTGCGTCAGATGACATAGTCCTGGATGTCGACGGTTGTTCAGACATATCTAGCCTATCCAAAAGATTTCCTAGCGATTCTACAAGAACTTGCGATGAAGGGAGACTAACTTCTAAGACCAACGAGGGAACAGTGATGTTATTCCGATTAAAATAAATTTTAGATGCTTTGACACAACTTGTTTTTTCAATTTTTAAGAGTCGAGAAAAAACAAAAGATGACTCTAGTTGCCTTCGATTTTTAATGAGCCTGAAGTGACAAGTGCTCAGATGGACCTTTTCCTTTAAGGAGTCTGACAAGGAACGAAAGAGACTAGTCTGGAAATCCAGACAGAGGGATTACCAAACCAATCGCAAAACTGCAGAATACTTTTTATGGTACGGTAGTCAATCTTCCCGAATGCTGTGTTCAGTGCATTGCGATCGATAGGGCGGCAGACATAGCTTCCTATGGATAAAGGATAAAGCCTATTGTGGTCTCCCAATATATACTCGACGGTACGTGGGAGCACAAGTCCGTACTGGCACTTGTCGTCTCAAAGTGGAGGAATCACCCAACCAGCAATGAAAACAACAGTTACCAGGTTTTACGATGCCGGAATACGTCTCTAGCCTAGACTTCTAAATGTTGTGTGTTAGGTTCCAAAGCGTTTTTAGATTCATTAAATTTATTTTACAGTTGATCTTCCTTAAGAAATTTGCCTTTTAGGTCCACCGCGTGATGTAGATGTACAATTCCTAAAATGCAATCTAAGATGATAAACAATCGTTTAATCTTCTTTTTGCACTGAAAATCTTAGCTACTAAGGAAAGAGAGATGATATTCTTTCAACATAGAGCAGAGAGCACACACTATACGCACTGTCCTAAATCAAACCAACAAATAGTCTAAATGCAAATGCACATGCATGTATTTGTTTTCAGCCTTCTTAATGTGTGAATGACAAAAAATAAAGCTAAGCGCAAATCTGAATTATTTTTTCAAAGCGACAATTACTAACAAGCCTCTTTTCAAAACATAATGAGGACAATGAGAACACTTTGCTATTCGGAATTGAAAACTTGCTTTCGACACTTGAAAAACTACCAATTCAGATCAAATACAAGAGTAACAGTGTAATCAAGTATCAAGAACAATTAGATTCTCTTCTATGACTGAAAACGACACTTGCGACACTTTCAAATCAAGAAACGACAATACAATTATGCTACTTCTTTGTAAAGGAGAACTGAAAATGACTCAAAAATACATAAAAACATTTACATTTCTTTGCACAACAAAGGCGGAATAATGGCAAGGAAGGGGGTTTCCATAGAGGTGTACTGACTACAGGCAGCAAAACTCTTGAATAGAGCTGAAAAGTATGAACACAGAAACCAAAGTCTAAGAGCAGAAGAGGTCTGATCAGCGCACCTGTAGCACAGGGAAACTGGAATGCAACGCACCTACTACACTCGAGAAGTGTGATGCATTCAGGTTTCAGAGAAGACACAGTGCGATGGACCAGGGACAAGACTTTAGCTGGGTTCCGGGTCACAGTTTGCAGCTTAGTTCAAGGATTTAGGCCGAGTAAGTGGTAATCAGTAAATCAATCACAGGGGTAGAACTTATGAGGTTACTAGAGCCACCACAAGGGCAATTAGAGAGCTTGTAAATCAATTGTTTAATTCATAAACAAAACCCGGAGATAGACTGAAGCAACATTGATCTACTTTTCACTTGCATAGCAAATGCAGTTCGAAGGCTAGTTGGCTTGACTTCAGGCTCCGTCTGTAAGTTTATAAAGTAAACAAATGTAGATAAACAAACAATCTATTCGCTCCCCAACGGAGTCGCCATTTTTTTATCGGGAAAACTAGTGTCTATATAGAGCTGCTAGTCCCACTAAGGCTGGTAGCTACCTTAGAAACAAACACACTAAAAACTACTTTTGTTTTCCTTTATGAGAAATAGATAAGAGAAAAATAAGGAGACCAACCTCTGTCTTGCGCTTGGTTCCTTGCTCAATTCCTCTCTCTTCTGGTAGGTCTTTGCCACTCACTTCCTTGTCTACCCAGCTTCAAAGAGTACCTGTAGAAACAAAGCAGCACAACACTATCCAAGAACATAGATCTATTATCATAAACAATATAGGATCAGTTGTACATTGACCACACAAATGCATAAACTATCAATCATACAAGAATGTGGAGGAAAACTTGAATAGCTTTATTGATAATCAGGAAAGAGCAAAGAGGATTACAACCAATTGTTCTGACCCAACATCATCCTCTAAGCAAGAAAGCCCTTCTTCACCTCATGAAAAGCTTAGATCACCCAATACTATGATATTGCACCGAGAAACCAACATCACTTCCTTACAAGATACAAAATTCCAGCCTCCAACCTCTGGATCTCTGGGATGAGAGATCTATATATAGATATTTGCAGAGGTGTGAGTCAGCTCTGGGTTTTTGATTAGTGTCTTCTCTTTGATAGTTCTTGTTTCCACTTGGAGATCTCATTGATCTCTTACTCATCCTTGGGCGATTTTGAGAGGCAAGTGTCACAGGAGAAGTTTCTGGAAGATTCCATGATCATCCACCTCGCAAACTGTCTCCACCACATGTCTTTTCTCATCCATCGCACCCTATAGAAGGGATTTTCAACATGCATCGCACTTCTCGTGTGCATTAGGTGGGATGCATCACACTTTGACCATGGAGCAGGTGAGATGGTCCAGTTTTGACTAGTTCTGAGTAGTTTTTTATGGAGAACTTCTGGTAGATGATGTAATCAGTTGACCTTGTTCTTTTAGGGGTTGGAACAAAACGTTTAGGGACTTAAGAGCCCTTGGTTTATGGACATTTATGCTTGGGGTTGCAGTGCCCAAAAATGTCTATAACAGACATCAGATCAAACGAGCATAGGGAAGACAACGAAGAGAGTTCATCCCAAAGTAATTTCTTATGATGTAGATAATAATGAGCCATTGTGCCTTGTTTCAATACTAAACTTTTTAAAAAAGTATATATTTTTCAACGGTTGTGATTCATTTTGGGGTAGATTCACGCAAGGTTTAACGCAGGTGTCCGAAGTAAAATAATGGTGGTAAACCACCCAGGTAACACGACTTTCTCCTAGGGATTTCTAAGCCCATGGTCCAAAAATAAAAACCATAAACGTCCCCAAAAAAAAATGGTTTATGGTACGGCGCACATGGTTTAAGAAAATAAATTGTATTAAATAAAAGTTCACATGAATATTAAATTTTTGAGTACTAAAGTTTGACTATTTAAAAGATAGTTTTATTATTTTAAATAAGTGATATCAATTCATTTAACAACCTATTTTATAAGATATCTATTTATTTAATTAATAATTAATATTTATGACTTTATATATATATATATAATTTTAAATCTAATGAATGAAGGTTTTGATAAAACAAGGCGTTGTCTATTGACGCCACAAATTTTTCTAGATGACAAATTTCTTGCCAGAATATGGTATTTTTTTCTTCAAAAATCAGAATGATGGAGTGTTTGAATCGTTTTTTGATGGAGGAAATGGATTCAACACTACCAAGAACGAATAGGGCACCCAAAATCCTAAAGTTTGACAACTGTAACCTAAAATTTCAAAATTTATGCCGGATTTTGTCATAATCTTGCTGGAATTTCCATTATTTTCTGGGCTACTTGTGGTCTCGTTAGACTAAGCTATAAAGCAATGAATTTTTGAAGAAATATTGGGCCCTAACTAGCCTATATCCATCTTAAATCCATATCTACCTAGCATTGAGAGGGATCAAATCTCTTTTCACTTTAAAAGAGATTTGCATCTTAAAAGATTTGATCCCTCTGAGTGCTCGGTAAATATGAAGTTAAGATGGATCTAAGCTAATTTAATTATAAATTGTAATTATAATTTTATTTTATTTTATAACTTGGCCACATTGCAAAATTCAATATCATAACAGTCAAATCTATCCCCAAAAGGATATTTGGGTTGCTATTAAGGTATCCTGATTAGCAAGAGCTTAAGAGAGTTATACACCTTTCCTATTATTTTGTTCACAAAGCATGTTTGAGCTTAATGATAATAGGAATACTCATAACATATTAAAATACAATACTTTGCAATGTTTATTTCCCATGGTGGCAAGTAAAGACTATTAAAATTACTTAATAATACTTATAATCTATGTCTTTATAATCTTGGTTGATTATTTCTATCCATAATCAATTTTTCTTTAACACCAATAATACTTTCTACATTGAAGTACACACATGTGACGAGATCCCTTGGAGCAAAAGAATTTAGGTGGAAGTCCGAAAAACATTAGGACATCTATTTTTCCAACTCTTCACTCAGAATGCCTAGAATATTTATTTGTATACAAAGGTGGATGGTTTCAAATCCTAAAAACCAAGCTATAGGATAAGACATACAAATCTCACAAAGCAACAAGACAATCCTTGCCCTGAGAATTCATGACTTCTGCTTATGCTCAAACTCAGAGAATTGAGCCAATTAAGAAAACTTTTCAAACTAAATATGTCTTATGTCTCCTTTTCTCTCAGTCTTCTCAAAAACACGATACAACACTATACATCTAGGGTTTATAATGGGAAGAACCCCTAATTCCTCGAATATGCTAACTTTGTAAACATCACTATCATTGTAGCAGACTCTAACAGTGGTATTATAACTAGTAAGTGTAGACTCTGACAGGTTCACCTCATCTAAGCATTCAAATTAATCTTCAAGTAGCTTCGATGCCTTACCTTGAGGGACGTATTGACTGAACAACAACAAGATATTTTGATGCACTTATTTTGACCACGATAGTAGGTTTTGAAATATGGGTCACTTTCACCCCTCCAACCATAGATCTTTTAGAATTGTAGGACCATGCTTAATTGGAACAATTCACAAAACAAAAAATTATGACACACTTGTTTTGACCACGATAGTAGGGTTTTAGATATGGGTCACTCTCACCCCTCTAGCTGTGGGTTTTTGAGAATTGCAAGACCATGCTCCATGGGACAAATTCACAACAACATAAAATTATGATGCACTTGTTTTTACCATAATAGTAGGGTTTGAGATATGGATCAATCTCACCCTCCAACTATGGATCTTTTAGATTTGCAAGACTATGCTCCATGGGATTAATTCACAACAACATAAAATTATGATGCTCATGTTCTACTGTAATGACTGAAAAATAACACGAAATTCTAATGTGCTCGTTTTGACCACGATAGTAGGGTTCGAGATATGGGTCACTCTCACCCCTCCAACGATGATTTTGATGTAATGAGAACTGCAACCAGAGGAAAACAAAATATGATAAATTCTTCCAAATTTTCAGGTCCTTACCCTCTACACCTGATTTTCTAGGGTTGCGAGTCTAAATGGGCTCGAGTTGTATGGTGAACCTTGAAAATATAAAATTTAACATATCAACTCAAAATATCCATAGTTCCACATGAAAAAAATACCTCGGATACAAAAGGCCAACATATATAGGATACCTCGAAATATTTGAAGTCCAAACATAGAACGTACCAAATCTTTGCCTAAGGTAAGAACAAAGTCGAAATTTACTTACCTAGAAACCTCTCAAACACAAACCACATTCTCTGTTTATTTGTGGCTGGAAATATTGCTATTTCAAATAATGAATATAACTTAATAATTTATCTACATAGCTTAATCATCTAATAGAGCCGACATTTAGAAAATGTTTACATCTAATGTCTAATGCCTACACATATTTCCTATAATGAAAAATGTTTACATCTAACATCTAATGCCTACACATCTCCCCTATACTGGGATGTAGAGCGCTTCTCAACGCAAGCAAGAGACAATATTAGTGAAAATTAAGTTTTAGGAGATGAGGGTGAGATCAATGAACAATGAACAAGCTGAGGTTGCCTAAGGTGAGTCATTTTATGCTACAACATCTGGCTCCATGGGGGATAACATCCCATTTTTATATGCTAAGAACAAGAAGACGAAGTGCATTTATTATTGTTCTACAAATCATTCCCTTCACCTTGATTATCTCTAAAAAATATGAAACCTTTCATTTGCTTTTAAATCATTTGCTGAAACCATTTGTTTATTCCTTTCTGCTTGCTTTATTCATTATTGAAACAAGTTTATATGCAAGATTAAAAGCAAACTATTCTGCTACAAACCAAATTTAAATGCTCAATTTGGAATTTTATTTATATACAAGCTTCCTATTTTAATATGCTCAACCTTTATGTTTAGGTGTAATCATACTTCTAATGCAACCATGAAAGCCATTTAATTTTTTACTAAGCCTTAATTTCACTTTTTATCAATAAAAATAAATAAATTAAATGATGATAACTTAACATGAATCTAGCACTCATACACTCGTACTTACAGTGAATAATTTGTGCAAGATTTGAGTTGATAAAAATCTTCAAATAAGTTACTACAAGATCATGAAAATGATAAGAGATAATAAAATACCTCTACCTCATACATGATTGAACTATCTCTGTGTAATCTCTTATTTATGTAATCCATTGATAATGCCAATATTCTCTTTATGAAATTTTGATGAAGCAAAAGAACAAGGTAAGAAATTTCCTTTAATTGTTATGTCTCATATCAACTCGTTAATATCTTCTTCACTGCCTTCCTTTGACTCTAATTCATCTATTATATGTTGGCTTATTTCTTTTAAGAGATTGTTGATCAAAGTTTTCTAGAAAGGAAATAATGCTTGATGTGGAAGCTCAACAATACATTCATCATGATTATTAGAAAGATGCAAGTTGTTCTGAATTTATGTATATGGTAATTTAAAAATCTAGTCAATGAAGTCTTGATCTTGAACAATAGGAATAGAAAAAGGAATTGGATTTTCTTGAAATTGTTCCTTTATATCATCATCATCACTCTTTGGTTCATAACCATCATCAACAATTTCCTTTTCATCCTCATTATAACATGAATAGTCATCACAACAATGTTTTAAAGGAAATTCGGTTGGATAAATTCTCTTACAATAAGAATTAAATAGTGTATGGAAATATTTTGATGAAGAAATGAAGGTAGTGAGTAAGAATCTGTACCAGTATCTGACATCTCCATCCAGAGAGATCATGAATATTTTCATTAAAAAGTATTAATTAGAAATTCCTAAGCAATGCATATATGAATGAAAATATTCCAAGTACTGAGCAGGACTATCATAATCAACTGCTTTGAATTTCAGAAGGTAATCTCTATAATTAATGTCAGACATTGGATTGGGAAAACTGTCTACATTTAAAAATTCAAAAGGAGCATACCTTGCAACTAACAGAGAAACAACTAAATTTGACATTAAAAACCAGTGAAGTCACCAAAACATAGAGTCACTGGGTGAAAATGTACAACTTGTGTCTGATCCTTGTCGCCTTCAAGAACTATATCTGATCTTTGTAGAACCTAGGGTAATATTTCTTTAATTATGATCCTCGATAATGATGCCAATTTATGTTTTTCCTTGAGATCCTGGTTGTCTATAAACTATGCCAAGGCATCTGCGAACTAGCTTTTGACCTCAATATGGGCCTTGGGTTAGAGGAGGCTTCCTCATTAAATTCAAGAAAACTTGTTGTCCACTGTAACCAATTATCATCCTATTTATTAAGCTTAGTGGCTAGATTTAAATGATAAGGAATAGGAGAAACAAAGGATGAGGATTTAAGTGGTAAGGGATCAAGATTAAATAATGTAACCTCTTCAGCCCAATAGTCTATCCATTGGGCATGGAGTCTCTTTAGGCAAAACATAAAAATTGATAGGTGGAAGGTGGAAGAATAGAGAAAAACGTTTATCTGAGACTAACAAAGAGTAAGGGAGTCTTTGTTGACCTATGATGAAGAATAAATGATTTGATGAGCATTAAACAAATGAATTCAACGATATAAATGAATGCAATGAATTGAACACAAGTTGAATTAAAAAAAAAAATAAAACAAAAAAATTGAATATATAAAGTATAGATACGGTATTTATTGAAACCATTTCAGTCATACAAAAATAAAATATTGACAGTGGATTTTGTACCAAATTGTCAGAGCTATAAATCATAATCACATTTGAAAAGAACAAGCATGGAAAAGTAGAAGCTTAGCATGGAAAATATGAAAAGGAAAAAAAAGATTTGTGGGAAATGAGACAAGAATCCATAGATAATTCATTCAATCTAAGAAAATTACAGATATAGCCTCTCAGGCCTCTTACAACACAACCTCTCATTGTTAGATAAAATCTACCTCTAACTCCCCATTTTTCTTCATTTTCAACCTCTCTCTTTATCATGATCAAATGTTGATTTGATGCCTGAACTTTGGAACTAATGCTAAAAAAGATAAATGATAATGCTATTGGAGGAAATTTTTACATGATAAAGAGATTTGTTGTCCCAGAACTATCTCATAATAGTAACAGTCGACAAAATATCTATCTTCCTTTGCTAGAATATTGGAGCCAAAATTAATCTAGTTGTATGGCAATTTTTGTTAGTAATTTTATTTGTTTTTGTTTATTTATCTTAATTATTTTTATTTTCATTTATTCAAAGCCTTTCCATTCTATTTCAAAAATTAATATTGTAATTTTACACAGTTAATATTATGCTTTTACTGTCTATTTCCCTTTGACCTTTATTTAGACATATTATAAAATATTTTACATAACCCAACATCCTAGTTGCACTGAGAAGCACTCTCTAGCTCAGTATGAAATATATGTTGTAATGTTATTTTATGTTATGTAAACATTTCGACTTAGTCAAATTATATTAAAATGTAAATAAAAAAATTAATAATTATACTTAATAATTTTTTTTGACTTGGTCAAATTACATAAAAACATTTTTTTTTTCTTACAAATAAATAAAAAATAATATTAATAAGTATTAGTAATTAAAAAAACATAGATCCATCTTAACTCTAGATCTATCAAGTGCCGAGAGGGATCAAATCTCTCAAGGTGTAAACCTTTCCTCAAGTTTTGCACTAAAAAAAAAAGTTTACACCTTGAGAGATTTGATCTCTCTCGGTGTGATCCAAGCGGATCTTTGAAACTAAGAAAATTTCACTATCTCTAATTTTGATGAAAATGGCTCCATTGTGTAGTGATTTTTTTGTTCTAAAAAAAGAAGTTTGCACCTTGAGAGATTTGATCCCTCTTGGCGTGATCCAAGTGGACCTTTGAAACCAAAAAAAATCACTCTCTAATTTTGATGGAAATGGCTCCATTGCTTAGTACTTGTTGAGACGATTCCAATGCCACTTGAATTGCGTTAAACAAAGTCCGTGTGAAGAAGTTATGATGTTATGAAGTTTGTGGCCAATAGGAAAAAAATCAAATTTGAAAGGACACATGGATTGTAAAAATGACATGTGGTAGGATGATAGTATGACACATGGAAATACGATCATGACATGGAAGAATGATAGTACAAATGCTAATGTGGCAGGTGGAGATGGAAACATGTGGTATGCCGAAATGGAGACATGTGGCAGGTCAAGATGGTGACAAACAACAAGCCAAGATGGTGATACATAATACAATGAGATAATGGCATGTGGGAAGTGCAAGATGACATGGTAGAGCTAAATGTGTAGATGATTATATGATAGGTGGACCAATCACAACATGACACATGGACCAATCCCATTGTTTTGGGAAGTTTTAGTGTCTATGGATAAACACCTAAACCCCTAGACTAGTAGCTAAGTCTAGAACAATAGTGCAAAGCATTCTCTACTTTTTCTATAACCAATAGATTAAATAAGACAGTAAAGAAGCCTACCTGAAGCTTTCACTTACTCCTTATCTCCCTTGACCAATTCTGTCGCTCCTTTCCATACTTAATCTACTTGAAAAGTACCTGCACACAGACAAAAGACAAAAACCGATCAAAGCATATGATAATGATCTATTGATTAAACATAAAATGGAATCAAGTGCATAATACACATATGAAAGCATCAATAAACAATAAAAACATATGGAAAAAGCTTTGAACACTTTATTAGTAAAATGAAGAGTTACAACCCAATTTGCTCGATTTAGTGCCACTCCTCCAGTTCAATCCCATCCTTTCCTCATAACAAGCAAGACAATTTGACATCATTACAATAATTGAAACCAACTCAAGTCTCATACTAAAAACATCTCCCTATAATTCAATGATTTCCAGTCCCTGATCACTTAGATGAGTGGTCTTTTTATAGGTGAATGAAGGAAGTTATGCCATAAATGGTGATAATGAATGCCCTCTGAAACTTAGGATTTAGTTCCATGGAGGAAGGAATAAAGGGATTGATGTTCCTTAACTTCCTCCCTCATCTAATTTCGAGCCCAAAGGAGTGGATAGCCTTGGGAAACTTCTAGAGGCATCCTATGGATAAGAATATTCCAAACCCCAATGCATATTTCACTCAAATTTTCCCAGCATAGGCCAAAGAGGGCTCAAGTGCACTGCAATGCACCCTGGCAGTGTACTGGGCTGCACTATAGTGCACCTTGATAAAGGCCTGCCTGCGATGATCTTATTAGAGGCAATTTTTGGATGATTTCAATCATGGAATCTCTTGGGAAGGAGGCATTTTGATGGTTGAATTCATTAGGGCATGTAACAACTGAATTAGGGTTTGATGGGCCCTAATAGTACCGATCTGTAAGTCGGGGTTGATGTGCCCAAATAGATCTGTAACAGTTGCCCCCTAAAGCATGAAGTCATAAATATGTATGTCGAGTGAAATACTTTACTATGTGGAGAGGAGATTTTGAAGTGGAAGGTGTCCTGCATCAATTACAATACATATATCAGGAAAATTTGAATTTTTCTCATGAACTGGCTGAGGGAAGGCATACCCATGCTCAACTTATAAACTTTCATTACATGTACAAATATATTCGTCTACAGATATAGACCCATGAATGGATTACCATGAATGTAAGGCCATTGTACATTTGATTTAGTACTCCTAAAAATATCGCAGCCCGGATGGATGAAACTAGATCCAAGGTCTTCAATGTCGTTCAATCTTTCACTCAAGTACAAGTATAACCATGTGAATAGATGATATGAATTCAAACATGGAAGACATCGTCTAATTACCAGCCAATGATGTAAGCTGTTAATAGACACAAGAGGAATCACTGATAATGATAATGGCCCTTAAGGTACTATAGTACATTTCACATGGTGTGAATAAATGATTTGATGTTGAACACCATACAAAGTCTTTCGGTCGAAGGTCAGAGATGTCAACCTATCACCAGAAGCAAGAAACCTGCCATTGATGTATGCAAGCCTCAAGGTACTAAAGGGGGGTTTCTAAGTCAACTTCTTGGATAATGTGCTGATGTCGACAAGAAGCGACTCGTCACAGGAGGGCATTGATGTATCCCACATCACGAGATGAAACGAGGTAAATTATTTTGGAGATGAAAATTGACTGACGATAGAAAGTTTAGGAATGACGGTCATGAAAATGAAGGTTTACGGTATTGCAAAGGATGAAGTTTGAACTGAATGACTTCTCTTGAACATGTCAACGACACTAAAATGAATTGGTAGCATTGACCCAAAACAAAGTAATGGATGGTATGATAGACCAACGGTGTGATAACCATCAAGCTGAATTATCCAACCCACATAGTCACGGTGATGAGGTGAAAGTGTCATGTTCAAGAGTGACTTGCAAACATAAAGTGTTCTCCCCTTTTTCCCATTTTCCCCAGTCATTGCTGACCGGTACCTCTTTATTTTTATCAAGCTTGAGGAGGATAACATATGCTTGTTTTATAATTCCACCCTTCGGGTGAATCCATCGCTATTTGATGCTTTAACGAGTCTAGCAAAGGTGAAACTCGGTCTTGTCTAGATGGACAAGTTTGTTTCTATTTGATGTTTTTAACGAGTTTAACGACAAAGATAACTCGGTCCTTTACATGTTTAGAGAGTCTGAAAAGGGACAAAAAGGAAACTCCAAAAGTTATTTTTCGTAGATTTGTCTCTCAAGTCTGAAAAAGCATAAAACAATATGAGAGAGAACATATTGACCATGTTTGATCATCGTATTCCTTTTTCATAGTTAATCTATCTCAGCCCGAAAAAGGGTTAAACTTATACTTAGTAGATATCAATGCCAATTTGTTAATGAGATGGAAATAACAAGCACTCGACAATCTTTTCATGTTTAGAGAGTCTGAAAAGAGCTTAAAGAGGATTCCAAGGGGGTTCCTTTTTCGTTTTTAACAAATCTTGAAAAAGAGATAAAAGTTTGCTTTGTGGTCAAAGATGTTCAATTTTCATTTGAGCACATCAAATTCCGCATGTCAGTTGTCAAACCTGCTCAAAACACCATCAAAATAGATTAAAAATACTTGTTTCATGGATAAAATGAATAAAAACTAATGTTTACTCGATTGATGTGTAAGAAATAAACATAAAAACAAGTTTTACCATTCATTTTTACCATTTCACATTTACCCTTTGATTTTGGTGCTTTGGAGCAGTTTTTACCTCAAAGTTCACTAGCTTGTTGCGGAAGATACAGTGGACCATTTCTCGTGCCATTTGGACCAGGTAGGAACTATCTCTGTTCTCTTTCATTTCATATCATTCATTTTCAGTTTCAAGAATTTTTTTTGAGTTTTTGGGGCCCTTGGGGTTTCAATTTTCAAACCTGGGATCAACGCACCCTTTCATCATCGAAAGATGTGCTACAGTGCACTCACCTAGAAGGCTTCCTACATTGCAGTGCACTGTCCCTAAGGTTGGGCTACACTGAGCGCAACCCAATTTCATTCAATTGTTTTACCCAAAAATTCTTCTAATTTTTGCAAGAAATGGATCCTAATTTACCTTATGGTTGTATTTTCAGGTATTCATTGGATCAAAATGACGATTACATGGAGAGAACGATAGCACAAAGAATAGGATATGATTGCCCTAAATAACCAAGGCATGGTTGAGGCCCTAAGGAATTGCGGGTTACTCAAATATTTTTGATTATCTGGTATGAGGCAACAAATTGAGCTTTTGCAGTTCATTGTATGTTCATGGGATCCTACCGATTAGGAATTTCACATTAGAGACAAAGTGGTCTCAATTACCATCGATGACATGTACTTTCTTCCGGACTATCGAGGCGGGGTGCCCACATCTCACTTTCTGGATTTGCCAAAGGGGGTGAATCAGTGAGAGGTTACATATGACAGTTTTGTCAGCCAGGTGCACAACCTAGCAAGGACAGAAAGATTAACATCAGGGTTGTTAGTGATTTACCATTGAGGACAATCCTCTTTACCGTTGCCAAATTGGCTAGAAGTGTGACACTACATTTGGAAAACAGATCATACATGCAGTATGCATTAGAGTGTTTAGAGCCAAAAGTGTTCAACTAGTGTGAGGCAGTACTTTCATCCTTGAAAGAACAATTGACCAGGGTGAAAAGCGGAAAGACAAAGAAATTTGGCTATGGGTCGATCCTGATTTCTTTCTCCTTAGAGAGAATTCCACTTATGCAACCACAACTTGTTTCATTAGGTGTATCTAGAACTAGGGATCCACAGATGTAGAGATGGGTAGATCTTATGGCTAGGCATGCTGGTCAGTCATTGATTACATTTACCCTTGCATTCTTTGAGTGGCTTGATTGACAGGATATGGCCATTATAGAGTATCCATATTTAGGGATGGATTTCCACGGTGATCCAGACTTGATGTTACCAGTTGGAGCACACTGGGGTGCTATAGGTAAATTGTTTGACCAAAGTGTTTTTTGATTTTAGAGTTTCTACATTTTTTTGTGTTTTTTATTATTTCCAAGACTAAACAAAATCATTTTTTATGTATGCAGACGTTGGACCTGTTCGACCTGTGGGGCACCTATGAGAGGCAGGTGGGCTAGCACAGAGACCTGTTGGGAGAGTAGTTCTCCGAGACTTAGATTTAGCTGATTACATTTACCCCTGCATTCTTTGAGTGGCTTGATCGACAGGATAAGGCTATTATAGAGTATGCATATTCAGGGATGGATTTCCACGGTGATCCAGACTTGATGTTACCAGTTGGAGCACACTGGGGTGCTATAGGTAAATTGTTTGACCAAAGTGTTTCTTGATTTTAGAGTTTCTACATTTTTTTGTGTTTTTTTATTATTTCCAAGACTAAACAAAATCTTTTTTTATGTATGCAGACGTTGGACCTGTTCGACCCGTGGGGCACCTATGAGAGGCAGGTGGGCTAGCACAGAGACCTGTTGGGAGAGTAGTTATCCGAGACTTAGATTTAGTCGAGACACTGGTTGAACTATAAGACCACATAGAGGGTTTGACCCTAGGCATTCTGGATGTCCGGATCGAGGAGTTACCTATGTGACTCCAGCGCCACACAATTGGTGTTCCAAGTCATTGGATGAGACTTTTAAACATGATAGCATAGGCTGTGACCTGTTATCATGAGCATCACTAGGCTACTTAGATGTTTTCTGCATACATTTTGAGTTTTCGGGTCAGATGACAAATTTTTGTCTTGGACACAAACTGTTTGTAAAAACTTTTAAAACAACTATCTATTTTACTTTCAGAGTTTTATTATGGTAATGTGATGCAATCTTGTTCAACTGATGACGTGAATTGAAAATATTTACTTTAGATATGTCGCAAATGTCTATTTAACACATAATTCACTAGAGAATTAGTTAATGTGTTTAAATTTATGGAAATATGCTAATATTGAATGTGTTCAAAATACCTTTCCAAAATACGAACTCTAAGGAACATGCGATGCATTGCTGGGTTTTGGATGGTATAAACGTCAGTAAGTTGTAGTACAATGAGTTGTGAGTCCAACCTAATGATGATTTGGCGTATGCCTAGTGAAATGGAATCAGAGAGAAGTTCAATCAATGCGCTATACTCAGTGATATTGTTCGTCAATCGACCAATACAAATACCTCTAAAACTTACTAACTCACCGCTTGGAGCGAAAATGGCCCATGCTGCAGAGGATAGGTTCTGTGTACTACGACTAGCCCCATTGGCGTAACCAACAAATGGTTCCGAAAAGTTCAACATATGCAACAAATGCAAAGTGGATTACTTAACCAAATGAAATCTCTAAAAGAAACACAGACACATGCAATCAAAGCACATATATAGTGAGTTTTACTACACTTAACTAATCATAGTAACGTTTAAGGTACAACCCACTTCGGGGCTGCGACAATGGAATCAAGGAAAATTTTAAGAAGCCCCTTAAATTTATATATATAATAAATGGGCGAATCCCCATGATACATAGGAAAAATGGAAGGCAATTTTATTAATAATATAATATGTATATATAATTTTTTTGGTGAATCTCTCACCAAATTATATTATCTTGTAAAATCATGGTGAATCTTTCATTGGATTATAAAATCTTGTAGGATCTTGGTGAATATTTCACTGAATAATAAAGGCTTTGTAAAGGGCTAACAAAGTTCATAATGAGTATTTATTGTAATGGCTTGAAGCCTTGCTAATCAATCCATCAAGAACCAAAACAAGTATATTCCTTATATGGAATATAAAGATATTTCTCATGGAAAGTCAATTAGGTTTAGCACAGGTGGTAGAGAGAAATCCTACATGTGACAATGTGTTGGACTCATAATGACTATTTTTTGTAATAACTATGAGCTTTGTTTTCTAAGCAATCCCTCAAGGACTGAAATATGTATATTACTCATATGGAATATAAATATATTTCTCATGTATTGGAATATAAATATATGAGTGAGGAGTGGGAAATGAGCCACAATAAGTCCTTAGAAAATTCACATGAAGAAGATAAGTGCAAAAAATAAAAAATGTGAAAATGGAAAAATTGAGAAGAAATACAAGGGAAAAATGGTGAAACAACAAATTAATAATCCATGGGAGGAATAATTATTAGAGATAGCGAGGGAAGATGTTCCCTCAGCCTAGGGGTAACAAAGGTAGACATTAGAACTCTCACTTATGCAAGTGTAGCTAAACAAACCTTATGCTCTATGCTAGTCATGAGAGGGAGGAAATCTGGGAAAGAAATGTGAGAACAAGAATTTAAATGGAACAAAGCATTGGGATTACAATCCTTGCTCATTGAGTTTGGGTACTTCCTTTGAGGCCTATTGAAAAATTATGAATGATCTATCTATGTATCTTGTTATACAATTAGTTTGTAAAATAGTTGCCAAGTAGCTATGTTAGAGCATGGATTTTGTGAAATGTTTTTTACTCATCCTACCTATCTTTAGATGGAGATGAACAAATATGAGTATTGGAGATAGAATTCTCCCATTTTTTTGTTGTAACAAATTGTACAGGTATAGCCATGTCCATCATTAAGTATGCCCCAACTATATCGACAATATTCCCAATCCAAAAACTTTTTAGTACTAAAAAGCATAAAAAATCCAACATTACATATTAAAAGAACATATTAATAAAATTTACATGGTGAAAATCAGCACGAAAGGTTATAGCGCATAAAGGTTTCCAATAGAAATCAGCCTTAAAACTCCTGCGGCCAAGAAAAACAATGATAATAAGCTCGCTTCTCCCTTGGAATTTTATGTATCAAGATGAAACCCCAGAACGCAAAGCCCTAGCCGAAAATAAGTGAGAATCCCTCACATCAGTCAAAGAAGAGGTTTTTGCCCTGCAAAAATGCTCAACATTTCAAAGCGACGTCCTTAAAATGTAGAGCCCTACATATATTCGCAAGAGCTAAGAAGGAAGATGAGATTTTACTATTTGCGAGCAGGTAAATAGCCTGATCCTGATTTAAGCAATTATTTGTTAAATTTCGAGGGTTGGGGCTTGCAATTCAACTCAAAAAATTTATAATGTAATTAACTTATTTATTCTTTATCTTACAATATTTTTTGAATTGCCAATTTTTACATCTTAGTATCATCCTCCCAGCAATCTGAGCGCAAAAAAGCCTATCATGTGGCAAGGAATCTTTTTTCTACTAGGATTTTGGATTTTAGACCATCATTGGAAAACTTGGCTCGATGTGAATAAAAATAAGTTTTGAATATTTAGCTTTTAAATATGTACTAATTAAAAAAGATTTTATATAACATTTGAAACTAAGGGGAGATTTAGTTTTTAGTTTTGAATATTTATTTTTTAAATGTATATTAATTACAAAAGTCTAGGGAGAGATGTGCTTTTGAGAGAGATTAGTAGATAAGTGTTGTTATGATTTTGCTTAGTTAATTTTAGTTTTAAAATTGTCTATATTGACAAAAATTATTACAAAATATTTAAATTTTAAAATAAATATACATGGTCACCTTAGGTACTATAATTGTTTCCTTAACATGATAAAAAATGAACTAGCTAGAATCTAACAACACTTTAGGATACCTCTAAGGACACATATAAAATAATAATTATAATTATCATATTAAAATAATAATTTATGTTTTAATTTAACGGAGTCAACATAATATTATATTGCATGATGGTTAATTTTCATATATATATATATATATATATATAAATTAGACAAACCCTTGTAACTTGAAATGTCCTCTTTAGTTTTGGAATTAAAATATATATATATATATATATATATATATATATATATATATATATATATATATATATATATTATGTTTTGTGAGTGACCTCCTTGTGGAAAAATATCATGTGTGACTGGCCCTTGGTTTTGGGAGAAATCAGGCCTATTCATGAGGCCATGGAACCCATCTTTCGATCCCTCAACAACAGTCATAACCTCAGCACCAGTTTGGGTGAGATTGCCAAATCTACCCTTGCATCTCTGGAATTTCTCTTCGCTAGAAGCCATTGGAAATGCAATTGGAAAATTTTACTGCAGGTGCCCAGAAACAGAGGAATATGCCAGAACCACATATGCACGCATCTGTGTGGAAATGGACTTCAGCGCCGGATTCCCAGCGGAAATACACCTAACAAGTAAAGACTATGTGTGGAACCAGAAACTCGATTATGAAAGTGTCCTCTTCAGATGTCGATCTTGCTTTGAGACAGGCCACCTAGCCAAAAATTGCCCAAAAGCCTCCGAGAAAAATTTTGCTAGAAAAACTCACCACAGATCCACATGGTGGGAAGGAGCACAAAAAGAATACTACACTGTCATGCAAGAAGAATACTCTCGAGAAAACTCTGAATTACAAGAAATCGGGCAAGATAGAAACAACTCTCAAGACAAGCAGGGGGAAAGCCCCGCCCAACAACAAAAAGGTGAACTCAACAACCCCTCAAGCATCGACAATTATGAGGTTTCAAATAACGCGCATTCTCCGACTATCTCCAAAAGGACGAACACAATAGATCGCGAAGCTAAGACACCAATGTCCCAAGATCCAGAAGAGATGAAGGAGATGCAAGATAAAGGAAGTTGGAAGACCATAGAGAAGAAAAAGAAAGCTACATCACCAATCTCGCCAAGAAAGACAAGGAGTCAGACAATTAGAAATTAAGAAATTATAGGTCCGATAGACCATTTTGGTCTCAGTGGACGTTAACCATCATCATCATCATCATCATCAAATAAACCATTACAAATTTAATTATATCTCAATTCAAAAATTGAAAGTGAAGATAATCATTCACTCACAAATTTGGACAACTTGTAATTATAATTATCACATCACTTTCCCTTTATATAATATTGTCTCATCAATATTTTTTATATCAAGCTAATTAATTATAATTTAAATGATTTAAAAAAATTAACCATTAAGATAGAAAGTGATTAAGTCGTTAATATACCATATTTTACTGTACACAAACTATAAAATATAAAGCAACAAAAAAAACATTTTTCTCATGATATTAGAAAACCTGAAATCTCCCAACAACTACTAGTGCTTCTAGCTTTTTTTCAGCCCCATAATTGATATTTTTCATATTATTGATTTTTATTTTAATTTAAAATGGAAAAAAAAAAGATTAATTAAGTGGAGTTTTGGAATAGGGTTTCACAATCATGATCAACCTAAGCAAACCTCCCAAGTGATATGTAGAATATGGGCACTTAATAGGCAAGGGCCATAGATGGTTCACCTGATCAAAACCATAATCAAAAGTAAACCATATCCCTATATAAAAAAACTTTACATTTTGCAAATCCAATAAACTATATGTCTATGTAAAAAAACCTTACATTTTGCAAATCAGAGTATACTACTTTAAGAATTCACAATATACCTCTCTTTTGATACACACCAACCTAGATCCATCCTTAGTTAAGGTGAATGGGAAATGAGAATGAAAACCTAGTGAGTGGGAAATGAGAATAAAAAACGAGGGTTTCTAGGGATACCCAGAGGAAGAGGGAGAAGATGGATCTATGCTAGTTTATGAGAATCAAAACCTAGCGAGTGGGAAATGAGAATTAAAACTGATGGTTTCGATGCATATGAAGAGGAAGAGGGAGAAGATGGATCTAGGCTAGTTTAATTCCCCCTTTAAAAAGAATATATTCCACATGAATATCATGGGAAATACCATGGGTTCTCATAAACCTAGAGCTCAAAAACCACTGGTAACTTCATAGAACAAGACAACATCCTTGGATGCATTAAAAAAACCTCCCAAATGATAGCTAGAATATGGGCACTTAATAGAAAAGGGTCATAGATGCTTCACTTGATCAAAACTAGAATATAGACACTTAATAGGAAAAGGTCATAGACGTCACACTGATCAAAACCATAATCAAAGCACATCAAAACCAGAATATGGGCACTTAATAGGCAAGACCATAATCAAAAGTAAATGATATCCCTATGTAAAAAAATATTACATTTTGCAAATCCAAGTATACTACTTTAAGATATCCCTATGTAATTTTTTTTTTACATTTTGCAAATCCAAGTATACTACTTTAAGAATTCATAGCATACCTCTCTTAGATATACACGAGCCAAGATCCATCCCTCTCTAAGCTTGAGAGATTGACAAATCTTGAGAGATCGACAGTTAAGGCTAATGCTAAATGTGAGTCAAAACTGAGGGAGATAGAGAGAAAGAGGGAGAATGAGAAGATGGATTTAGGATGGTATAATTCCCCCCGTTTAAATAGACTTTATTCCACATGAATACCATGGGTTCTTCTAAACCTTGAGCTCAAAAACCAGTAATGGACAAAACAATAACTCTTGATATAATAAAAAAATAATAATGTAGAATTTTCATTTTTACATAGAGTTATTTTTATTTTTATTTCAAATTTACCTTTACTCAACAAAAATTGATTAAAAAAAATAATAACCTAGACTTTTCATTTTAAAATAGGGTTATTAATTATCAAATCTCTAGATAGATCCAAAGTTAAAATGGATCTAGGTTTGTTTAATTATTAATTATTATAATTATTAATTTTATTTTTTTAATGTAATTCCATTGAGTCAAAATATTTTATTTTTTAATTAATTAATTAATCAATTATTATTATTATTATTTTCATTTGATTGAGTCATAATATTTAGATAACATAACATGACATTACAATATCTTTTCCATACCAAAAAAAAGAAGAAAAAAACTACTATAAAATATTTTGATTGTAAAATGAGAGATGGTTTTTGGGCATGTGGTATTGATAAGTCATGGTATTGGCCCATGGTATTGTAGCAAAGCATGTTTACAACTTAATAATGTCCATGGTAAAGTGGGGGTGAATATCCATGGTTAAAAAAATTGTTATATTATAAGTATTAATTTCTTATGTGCTTATTAATAAAGTTTAAATATGATTACAAAATTATTAGACTAACTTATCTGGTAAAATGGATCTTAATTTATAACTATTATTTATATCTCATATATTTGAATGTGATAAGGGATTTAGATATATTTCCAAAGTAATTATAATATTTTTTCTTTTAGATTTAATTAAAAAATGTTATAAAATTAAATTCAAATAAAATATTTATCAATATTTTGATTGTGAAATGAGAGATGGTTTTTGGGCATGTGGTATTGGCCCATGTTATTAAAAAAAATTGCACCCAGTGTAAGGTATTAAATCATTTTAATCTCCCAAACCGGGGGAAAATATTAAAATTCGGTGATTTTAAGGGAATATGATTTCCCAAAACTAGCGAATAGGCCAAATGAACGTTCATCCGCCCATTTTTTATTCTGGGCTAAAATAAAAAAAATTAATTATTTTTTAAATAAAATTGGGGCTAATTATATGAAAAGGGTTTTTAATAAAAATTTCGCCCTCTTGAAATGTAAAAACCCTTAAATTTCGCCTTTAGGCTATAATTCACCCCTAAAATTTACCATGAATGGAATCCCATCATATTCCACTAACTTGGTCAAAACACGCTTAACAATATAAGGGCCCATCCATAGCGTTCAAATTTTCCTGCTCCAAGTTTATTAGACTCCTAATCATGAAGCAAGACCAGGTCAGCTTCTGAGAAGACACAAGGCTTGAAATTTCTATCATATTGCGCCTTAATATGTTTCTTATGTGCTTCGTTAGCCAATGTGGCATCACGATGGGTTTCATCCAGATGGATTAACTCCAAGAAGCACGCTTCTTCTTTAGAAGTGTCGGGTAATAGGTCAATTGAGAGTTTGAGAGACGAGATTCCACATTGAATCGGTAAGACTTCTTCCAAACCATACACCAACTGAATGGGTGTGAATCCGGTCGCATTTCTCATCGAGGTTAGATATGCCAACAGAGCCGAGTATAGGATTAAACGCTAATTTCTTTTATGAACTCCAATCATTCTCTGCAACATGTGCTTAAGGACTTTGTTGATGGCCTCAACTTGTCCATTAGCTTGTGGGTAGTATGGACTAGAACTATCATGTGAAAGTCCTAACTTAGCAGTCAACTCAGTCATCATGTGATTGCGAAAATGTGATCCATGATCTGTAACTATGGCTTGTGGTACACCAAACCTGGGAACCACATGGTTGAAGAAAAATAAAGTAGTCGTTTTGCCACTGTTGTTTAATGTTGGCATCACCTCAGCCCATTTGGTAAAATAGTCAACGATGACTATAATATACCCATGCCCCCTGGCCGAGGTGGGGTTACATGTCATAAAGTCAATGCCCTATTTGGTGAATTGGCCAAGATCAACGACTGGATGCAATGGTGCAGGTGGTAATCTAAATTTTCGATCATATATCTGGCATGCATGACAACTTCTGACAACAATAATGCAATCTTTGAATATGGTTGGCCAGAAGTAACCAGCACGGAGAATTCTCTGCGTGGTAGCATACCTAGATAAGTGTCCACCACAAGCACGTAAATGACATTCATTCAAAGCTTTCTCGGCTTCCTCATGAGAGAGGCACCTATGTAAAATTGTATAGAAACCATGATGATAAAGCATAGCACTAATGATCAGATAATATTTGGCTTGGTATCAGGTACGTCGCTGTTCAAAGCGATAGGTATTAGGCTAGAAAGCTTGCGTCTAGAGATAGACCAGTATATCTCCATACCATGGATCACTTGACGAGATAAGAAATAGAGACTCATCCAAGATTGATGCTTATGATGTTGAATCATTGGAGGATGAGGGAAGGTCGCAAAGTAATTCGACGAAAACAAGAGATTTCTTTGATTTAGATTTGATGAATTCCAAATCAAACTCCTGAAAAATAACTATCCATTTTGAATATTTTCCCCCTAGAAATTGACGTGACAAAATGTATGTCATAGGGTTGCAATCCAAAACAATAGTAGTTTTACAGAGGAGGATGTAATGATGAAATCTCTACACAACATGAACGACTGCCAAAGCTAACTTTTCGACATAGGAATACTTACTTTTTGTATCATTGAGATTACAACTCAAGTAATAAATAGGATGTTCAATTCCACTTTCTCACTTTCTTCTTGGACTAAAACCATTCCAATGGTTGTATCTTTGGTGGTGAGCTACAGGTAATAGTCTTTTTGATAGTTTGGGGCATACATTAATGATGCTTTAATAAGGGAATATTTAAGAGCATCAAAGGAAGCTTGCACAACCTGATCCCAATGGAAGGGTACCCCTTTCTTCAATAGATGAGTAAAGCCTTTAGCTAATTCAGCATAGTTTGGAATGAACCTCCTCAGAAAGTTTGCCTTCCCTTGAAGTCTCTGTAACTGTAATAAGTTTAAAGGTGGAGGCAAGTCAAGGATTGCCTGAACCTTAATTGGATCGAGTCGAATTCCATATTTTGAGACCACAAATCCAAGAAATCGACTAGAGCCAACACAAAACACACACTTGTGTGGATTGAGTCGTATCTTGTAGTGTCAGCACCGTAAAAATATTGCTCTCAAATGTTGCGGGTGATCAGTCCGCTTTCATGAATGAGCAGGAAAATCATCAACATAAGGTTGAACAGTTTGCTTGATTTCATGGAAGGCACAATTCATTTCCCTCTGAAATGTAGCCCCTGCATTCTTCAAACCAAAAGGTAACTTTCGATAGGCGAATGTGTCCCATGGACAAATAAAAGTTGTTTTAGATTGGTCCTGTGGGTGGAAATTGATTTGATTGTAGCCAGAAAATCCATCCATGAATAAGAAGATTTCACATCTGGCACATTTGTCAATAATCTGGTCGATAAAGGGTGTAGGATAATTGTCTTTTGGACTTGCTTGATTTACATCCCTATAATCGATGCATACTCGAATTGTCCCTTATTTTTACATAATTGGAACAATGTTGGATACCCAATCGGTAAGAGGTGGAGGGAAAATGAAGCCAACACGCAAAATTTTTTCAACCTCTGCTTTAATGGAAATGACTTTCTTTGGATGAACAGGTTGAAGCCGTTGTTGTACTAGTTTGACATCAGGGTACATTTTGATTTCATGTTCAACAATGCTTGAATAAATTCTTGGCATCCCCTTGTAAGACCATGAAAAAATATCTCTAAATTCACGAAAGAGAGAACGATAATTATCAAGTTCCAATGAAGAACAAGATTTGCCGACATGAATTTTTTCTACAATGTTAGGCCTGGTCGAAATGTTTATAGAAATCGTTTCTTCTATGTTTGAAAAATTATGCTTAGAATCTATAGTATCTACTCTAATAGAATTCAATAGGAAATCAACGATTGATGGGTGGTTTAGCTCATTTGAATAATCTTTGATGTCATCTAGAAGATGGGAACGATGATGATAATATTCCCACGGTTCCTCCCCTATCATCATTGATTGGATGATTCCTTCATCTGTAGAATGTATATGTGAAAAAGGATCCGAAGAGGTACCATATTCTAACGACCTATCTACCCATACAATTGTTGAGTGCGGATTTGGGTTTGCCGCACAAGCCCAAAAGATTGATTGCTATGATCATTTAATGGGGCTTAACGACATGACCTCAATATTACTATCAACTTCAACTTGGTTGGTAATCCTCCTTAAATCAAATGAGGTGGAGGAAATCATGTTGCAAGTCTCTACTCTGCCACTTCCTCCAAATCAGATGGTGACGGTAGGGTAAAAGTGCCCATTAGTGAAGGATCTTTAAAGAGACATACTCCAACACTTTGAAGTGACAACGGGGGTTCGTGTACCAATGGAATTCTTCCCGTAGCCTGTGAACTATTGGCAAACAAGGCTAGCTGATCAATGACTGTGATTCCACCCTTAAAAGGGAATGCAATAGTACGAAAGTACGTGGAAACCACAAAAGCCATAACATATACCCAAGGCCTTCCCATTAAAATGTTGTAATCGAGGGGTCCATCAACTACCTCAAATTCAACAGTAACTGTTTTTCCCCCAAGTTTGATTTGCAGGTTACTCAAAATCCCACGTGGAGTATATGTTATTCCATCAAAAGCTTTCAACGTGGTTGGTGATCGTGACAATGGTGGCGAACCAAGTGTTTTCCAATAGCTCATGGACATAATGCAAGTAGAAGCCCCCTCATCAATAATAGTTCGATGAACATTCTTATTGAGATCTTTTACTTGGATTAGGAAAGCTAATTGTGCCGGTAATTGTGGTGAATATTCTGCATGATTAAAAACCACAAGATTTGAATCCGTAGGATCTATTCTACCTACTGCTGACAGTAAAGCCTGCTTTTGGGAGGGACAATTTTGCAACACCTCGAGTGTCGACATAGCAGAAGGCAATTGAGAAAGATCTTCCATTATGTTATAATTTTGAGCTGCTCGAGCCCGAGGGTTGAATGCCGATTTATGCACAACTCCCTTTGGTGGTTTTATTGTCAATTCAGGTCCAATGGGTGGAACAACTTCAGATGAAGTCATCGAAGGATTAGGTTGATCAGTGGCCTGATTATTCGATGATGACGGATTTCCATAATATTTGTTTCTTATTGACACCAAAACTTCATTTTGTGGCTTTGTGATGGATAACATGAGTACTTGGGATGTGGAAGCATGGTCTGTTGCAACCAAATGTGTCTCCGGGGTTGGAAACAAATCAGTCAACACTACCATTACGTTTGAAGTCTTTACAAGTTTAGAGACCTCAAAACAATGTGGACAATCTTTTGTAAAATGCTCATCATTACGTACCAGACATGGATAATGAGGTTTCCTTGCCAAAGTAGAGGAATCAAATGATTTCTCTGGAGGAGAGTTTTCTTATTTCTTTTTGTTCTTCCCCTTTTTCTTACTCCCTGGTTGCTTTGGATTTTTTCCTTTGTCGGATGACATGGTATTAATCTCGGAGGCAAGATTATTTTCTAATGCATTGGTAGTTTGATTGGAGACATCAAGAGTTTGACTAGATGGTCTTCCTGATATTTGTGTGCTTGAAGAATCGATCACTCTGTTGCTGGCATGAGAGTCCTTACTTGATTGCGGAAGATGGGGAACAATGAAAGCTGGTCGAGGTGCATTGGGAATTTTATCATAAAGCATGCCGGATTGTGTGTAAATCAAATCCAAGTATTGGGCATGAGCAATAACTTGCTCTTCTGTGATAACTCCACCTTTTGCCACATCCTTGGTGATTGATGGAAACAAGGATTTTATGAACCACACAGCTAAAAGTTGATCAGGAACATATGTCTTAGCCATTCGACGATGATGCCACCACTCATGAATATGATTTGATATATGGGTAGTGGTAGTCTATTTAAAGTTGGTTAGGAGTTTTGTTCTGGTCTCGCATCTGATAGGTAACTGGAAGTGGGTCAAAAATGTAGTGTCTAAAGTGATGAAATTATCGAAAGAAGCTCTTGGAAATTCAATGTACCATTTAGTAGCTGGACCAGTAAGTGTTCTTTGGAAAAGACGAAGTCTGACCGAATCATCATTTAAGGAGTTTGATGAACACCACAAATGGAAGTTCATAACGTGATTTGATGGGTCTTCTCCAGGATTTCCATTAAATTTCAGAATGTCATATGGTAACTTACGCGGAATTACTAGCCACCAAGGTGCATGCAAGATTGGATCATTAGTGATCCGATTTAAATCTAGTAATTCTAAAGTTGCTACAAATGGAAACTGTCAATTCAATTCAGGTTGAGCATACCCGGGATATGATGAAATTTCCTGAGCAATAAGTATTTGCATACCGACATAGGGCATCTGCATTTGGTAACCTTGGTATGGTTGTTGAACAAAACCAATATAAGGTGGTTGTTGATAACTATTTTGAATGTGTGGTTGTCCATAACCTGCAAAGCCTTGTTGACCAAGACCTTGGTAAGCTTGAGATTGACCAAAACCAGGTTGAGCCTATGGAGCAAGTCCAAACTAGGGTTGGAATCGTTGGAATTGGGGTTGTTGAAATTGAGGCTGCCACAGTTGTTGAATCAACTGTTGTTGTTGTTGGCACAACTGTTGTTGATTTAATAGTTGTTGTTATCCAACAATGAAAGGTTAGCCAAGTTGTGAATAAACTATAGCAGTGTAAGCCTAGGTTAGTCTAGAGAAGGGTATACTAACCTGAGGTTGTTGCTGAACTCCAGAAGCAAGTGGTTGTTGTACAACAACTTGAGGAACTTGAACTTCTTGACTCGAAACTTGTGATTGCAAGGTAGAAGGATCAGTTTGTACCTATTGAGGTACAAAAGTTTGAACTTGTGACTATGGTACAATAGTAACAATAGGTGTAGTAGGAATAGTTGACATAGTTTGCATTGGTTGTGTTGGATACACAAACCTTGGTTGAAGTGGCATTGTTGGTTGCCATTGAAAAACTATAATTCTAATTTGACTTGAATACTGTGGGATATTACCATATGGTAGTCCTTTGGAATAGGGAGGATACACTGAGTAAGCATATTGCTCTCCATATGGTGGAAATCTAGTATTTAATGGATACGTAGGTCTTTGTTGACTAGATTTCCCAACTTGATACTGATATGTAGGATCAAACTGTTGAGTTCCCATTAGAGAAGAACCAGGTAAAATTCCGGTTGAGGACATGGGTGATGACCATGGTGTAGAAGCAACCCCTGAGTGGGTTCCAGACAATGATTGGTAACCAACCAGGATAGACCATTCACCATACAGGTGCGACTCAGGTGTGGTAGAAAACATTGAAGAGGTTACAACATAAGATTCTGCCGTAGTTGCATCAGATGATATAGTCTGAGATGTTGACAATTGTTCAGCCATAGTTAACTGACCCAAAAGTTGTTCTAAAGAATTGATGGGTACTTGAAAAGAAGCAGGATCAAATTTGCAAAAAAATCAAGAGTATTAGGGTAAAGATAAAGCCCAGTTCCAAAGTGAAATGGGGTTCCAGGTGTGTAATATTCTTCCAATTCATCCTCTATAGCAATTAAAATGGTGGAAGAACTTCACCATTAGGTCCGTAAAATATTTCGGGTGTTGATGAAGTTGAAGTTTCAATAGTTACTGATGTCTGAGAGGTAACCAGCTGATTGTCTTCTGCTATAGTAACAACTTCTGAATGTTCAAATTCGAAGTCCAGATGTTTGGGTAAATGAACAACAATTTCAGAAAGAGGTTCCTGAACAACTTCAGGTTCAGATGTAACTTCTATTTAAACTGGGATAGATTCTGGATTAACTTCTGGTTGAACTGATTCAAGTTCAGAAGTACTTTCTTGTTGAGCAATTTCAAGTTGAGAATCAACTTTTTGTTGAACAACTTTGGTTACTGTTTCAATAGGATCAGCGCTAATGTCCTCAGGTAATTGTGAAACTTTTTCTTTAGGAACAGATGTACTAGAAATAGTTGGAGTAACTGGAGTCTTTGTACTTACTGAAATAGATGATTCAGGTAACTTAGATGAAGAACTAGGAGTTCTTGATGTACTAGACTCAGTTAAGCGAGACCGCTTTGCCCGAATTGGTGTCACTTTGGGAGGCAAAGGCGGTTTGCTCGCTGTTCTCTACGAATGATGGGGTATGGGTTGATGTTCCTCCATGATTGCTGATTAATTTTATTATCAAAAAAGAAATAAACAAAAAGGGGTATACTAGGCAAAAGGTTTACCAAGCAACTGTGAACTGCAGAATACCTCCTAGCGAACCAAGAAGTACGGGTAGAAAATCTCCCTGAATGTTGTGTTCAGTGTATCACAGTTTACAAGGCAACTGACTCAGTTACTTAATGATGGATAGCAACCTAGAGTTGTCCTCCCATATATACCTGAAGGTACGTGGAGGCCCAGTCCGTATAAGCGCTGTCTAATGCAAAACTGCACAGTGAGAGCATTTCATATACTTTATGTACTATAACTCTGCCCTATATACCCGAAGGTATGTGGACGAGCTACGATATGCTCACGTATGTGGAATGAGGTATCACACTCAGGATGTATTGCATACAAGTTAGTGACAATTTCTTTGTTTTACGACGTCGGAACATGTCTCTAGCTTGGAACCACTAAATGTTCTCATTAATGACAATGCTCCATGAGGTAATTGATGTTTATTTTAAGTTGATTTTGCTTAGGAATTTGCTTTTCAAGTTCACCACATGATGTATTCTGAAATTCTTAGGAATGCAACTATCATGATAAGCATTTTTTCCATTCAATTTAATGATGAAAATCCTAGCTACTTAGGGATAGAGCAATCAGATTCCTTTTGATCAAAGAGCAAAGAGCACAATCTAATTGCAAATTCCCTACACTATTCCTATCAGCACACACAAACCTTTTCAATGCAACATGCATTTATTTCTTTTCGATTTCCATTAATGTGAATGAACAAAAAGGAAAACTAATGCATAATCGATAAATAAACTCTTTTCATAAAAATGATGATTTTGCGACAATTTATTTTCAAGGAAAGGAAGACTTTACGACACTTTCATTTTCAAAGAAATGAGGAATTACGACACTTTCAACGAAAAGACTAATCATATGCACACATCAATTAATCGATCTTTCATGAATGAAGATTTCACGACAATTCAATTTTCGAAGGAAAAGATGATTTTATGACACTTTCTTCCGACAAAGATCAATCGACCAAAAAACTAACTTTTGACTATAGATTGAAAATGAAAAAGTAAAAACATAAGAAACATTTATCAATCCTAGTCTAAGTAGGGCCAACTAAGGATATGAAAAACTATTTTCAGAGACAAGACATCATTAACATTCAACAAATCATTCAAACAGGAGAAAATTGGCAAAAAACTTCAGCTCCTAGATGGGAAACTAACCCTCAAGGGATCAGCGCAGGTTGTAGTGAGAGACAGTGCGCTTCAGTGCATTGGCTCTATGCGGGAAGTGCATTGCAGTGCACTGTGTCCTTCACTGGGCTGCGCTGGTGACAGTAAGCCATTTTTGAAGGCAATTTGGCACAATTTTGACTCAATTTTCAATGAAATAAGACTGAAATTCAATCAACGACCACAAGTACAGTATGTAAAAATGTCTTAAGAGGATGATAAGCTACTAATATGGATAATTTCTCCACAGCAGAGTCGCCAATTTGTTTTGGGAAGTTTTAGTGTCTATGGATAAATTCCTAAACCCCTAGACTAGTAGCTAAGTCTAGAACAACAGTGCAAAGCATTCTCTACTTTTTCTATAACCAATATATTAAATAAGACAGTAAAGAAGCATACCTAAAGCTTTCTCTTACTCCTTATCTCCCTTGACCAATTCTGTCGCTCCTTTCCATACTTAATCCGCTTGAAAAGTACCTGCACACAGACAGAAGACAAAAACCGATCAAAGCATATGATAATGATCTATTGATTAAACATAAAATGGAATCAAGTGCATAATACACATATGAAAGCATCAATAAACAATACAAACATATGGAAAAAGCTTTGAACACTTTATTAGTAAAAGGAAGAGTTACAACCCAATTTTCTCGATTCAGTGCCACTTCTCCAGTTCAATCCCATCCTCTCCTCATAACAAGCAAGACATTTTGACATCATTACAATACTTGAAACCAAGTCTGGTCTCATACTAACATCATCTCCCTATAATTAAATGATTTCCAGCCCCTGATCACTTAGACGAGTGGTCTTTTATAGGTGAATGAAGGAATTTATGCCATAAATGGTGACAATGAATGCCCTCCCAAACTTAGGATTTAGTTCCATGGAGGAAGGGATAAAGGGAATGATGTTCCTTAAATTCCTCCCTCATCCAATTTTGAGCCCAAAGGAGTGGATAGCCTTGGGAAACTTCTAGAGGCATCGTATGGATAAGAATATTCCAAACCCTAATGCATATTTCGCTCAAATTCACCCAGCGCAAGCTAAAGAGGGCTCAAGTGCATTGTAATGCACCCTGGCAGTGTACTGGGCTGCATTGCAGTGCACCCTGATAAAGGCTTTCCTGCACTGATCTTCTTACAGGCAGTTTTTGGATGATTTCAATCATGGAATCTCTTGGGAAGGAGGCATTTTGTTGGTTGAATTCATTAGGGCATCTAACAACTGAATTAGGGTTTGATGGGCCCTAATAGTACTGATATGTAAGTCGGGGTTGATGTGCCCAAATGGATCTGTAACACCCATGGTGCGACATGGCACCTTGATTTTCCCCATGTAGGCTAGTTCAAAAATTTGTCTACAGAATGAATGCCGAGAGATTCAAGTTCATGACCTCCTCGACCACCAACGTCTTCAAATTCATGGGCTAATCAACAAATCAAACAAATGGCTTGTGATTTGAGTGCCACAATATTTTATTTGAAGTGGCAAGATAGGGTGGATCGATGGAAATTACACAGAAGTCAGGACTTGAACCTTTAACTTGGCCTATAATAACCTACAAACTTTACCACTACAGGGGAGAGTTTTATGCAGGAGTTTGATTGACAGGTTTTGACCCAGTAGTGGGCACATGACTTGAGGCACTCTTGTACCTTTTTCTCTATGTGAAAATCAATACAAAGTTTCCAATGGGATTTGTTGACAGTGCTAGTCCTACCAACATTCAAGGGGATCTCCCCGATAATAAGTCCCAACTAGACCTCAGACCATTTGGAGTAGGAGTCCTAGCAGTGGGTGGTAATGTAGTGCCTTGACCGCGGTAGCATGTAGAGATAAGTATGATGACTTTGGTCGAAAGCACGTGTGTGACCTTGAAACAAGTCAAGCGAGATGCATGGGGGTTCTAACACACAAATGAGAAAAGGAAGTGTGTCCCTTAGAAGGTTGTAGTAGTACACAACTTGAAAGGAACAAATGAGCAGAATGACATCACAAGATGGAAAGCAGAATAGTCCATAAACCAAAGTGATAGGTTAATCCAACAACACGCCTTCCACAAGATTCATACAATTGCATACAAAATAGTTCATAAGAAAATGCGTAAGTTAAACAACATACATTGTGAAAGTAACCAGAATAATTGAACTACAATAACAACATATGCATGAAAATGTGCTGGCTTAGTTATATTATTAAGTGAAAGTTCCATCCATACATACACCATTGGAAACCACTAGCCCCAATAGTGGAACATTAAAGTTAACACTGCCTTCTCCTCCAAAGAAGTGTACTCACTCTACGTTGTGGAGAAGCCAAGACTCATCATAATATCCCCAAGCCTTCTCTAAGACTAAACCTAGCCAAAATCTTAGCTCCCAAAATCCTGTTTTATGAGTTATGAGTTTTTGTTTATAACAAAGGCTGGGGTGACCCTTGACATTCCCTTTGATTCTTTGACTACCCTCATGACTCTTCAACTCCTTTACAAATAACTCTTTACATTACATAGTGACTGTTCACATTCCACTAATGACACTTAGAATTTCACTTACAATATATTTACAAATAATATACATTTTCTACATATACCCATGTGGGAAAAAATAGGCTAGAGTCAGCCTAACAAGACAAACAATATGACTCATAAGCTGGGGGAAAGACCAACTCGACAACATCCTCTTGATGATCTTCAGTGACGAAATGATACCAAGCTTGGTACTGTGCTATGGTGTCCCCATACTATTTGGTGATTTGTTCCTAGAAGCGTACTCTTGCCTCCATGTCTTTTGGGTATATGGTCCTGAAACCTTTATCCAATTCACCTTGAAGCATGTGCAACATTTTCCTGAGTACAACGGGACCACCAATGTACTTCTGCATTTTTTTTGCGCTTAGCTGCAAGTCATTGCTGGCGGTCTCTCGCATTAGCTACTCCATGTACTTGTCGACCTCTAGCTGGACTTGGTTCTTATCAATGGATTGGGTGAGGGAATCAATTGAAAGGATCCTATGTGTCCTCACCATGACATCCAGACTCTTGAACAACCGTGCATAGGAAGCCTATATGCTACTGACGAACAGAGGGAGCTGCTCATAGTTCTCGATCAACATCCAAATCCGTGCTTTGTCTAGCTATACCCGTGGCTTCATAATCTTATAAAAGTAAAGCGGAGCTCCCTTGTATCTCATTGTCCATTCGTATATGTGTGCAAGAGAATCATGTATCTCCTTGAGTTTGGACAATATTTATGCATTGCTGTTGAAAACCATATAGATGGATCACTTCCTTGTGCACGGTGACAAATCCGTCATAAAATTTCTGCATGGTGGTCTCAAGAGTTGATACTTCAGAAAGTATCACTTTCCTCATCTCTGCCATAGTGGATCCTACAGATTGTTATACCCTATACCTGGCTGCTTGTAAGTCCTTTTCCATATGATCATTCTTTGCTAACAAGAACTTAACATTTGATCTTGTGGCTTCTGCATAAGCCTTAGTGGCATCAGCCACAACAGCATGATGCCTTCTAACATTTGACAATATCACCCTTTCCTTCATAAATGTAGGTGATGCGTGATCATCCAGGAAATTCTTTCTCCGTGCCTGTACAATATTTTGTTTTAACTCATCAAAGGATATATTATATAGATCCATCACCAAATCATCATCAAGGAGAAGAACCTCTCCTTGCTCACTCGGGATTGGTTCTGATATTAGAGGTGGTGGATACAGCGGGGTGACCTCAGATGCTCTTGACATGAGGTCGGTATCTTGGTCCTATGGGTCCTGTGCCCACTCCGTGTCCATCTCTCCAACCATTTGCTCAATCTGTTGAGCACGTTTTGGATCCTGCAAATTCTCACCTCTTCTTCGTCTGCTGGATGTTCTGACTCTTCATCTTGTATTGGTGTAGTTTTCTCTATGATCATGCCCTGCCCTTCTTCTTGTTCCTATTTTTGCTTCTCTTCCCTCTCTTTCCTTCTTATCTCTTGCTCTTCTTTCAGCTTCTTCTTTGTTTCCTGCAACTTCCTTTCTGCTTCCTCCAACCCTTGCTTTTCTCTCTTCCTTCACTCTACTCTCTTTATGAGTTGTTTCCTCTTTACCTTCACTGCCAAAGATGCATTCTCAATGAGAGGATCTTCTTTGAACTCATAGATTTTCTTAGCCTATAGGTTCTCGACAATCTTCCTCTTGCCTTTGTCTTGTGTTGATTTTTTGCTTACTGCTATAGTTTTTGTTGCTTCCTGCGGTGCTGTTGCCTGTTATTGTTGTTGTTTCTTCCTGTGGTGTTGCTTCTTGAAGAGAAACTTTCCATTCTACAACCATGCTGACTAGTTCATTGAGCTTGGAGGAGTTGTAATAGTACCTCTAAGGATCTTCCTCTGTCCAATGAAATGTCTCGTGGATCTATGGATAATACACCTTCGCACAATGGTTCTTGCAAATATAGTGGGGATCATACAGATTGTAGTCCTTGGTTTCGAAAGAAAACTTTTCTAAGTCCTTGGCCTAGAAATACACATCCTTCAAACTCCTGATCTCATACAATCTGATTTGCAAAGGAAGAGCATGTCGTGGTGCCTTATTCCTCCTATGAAACCATGCTGATAACCATGTGGAGATGTGATATGCAACCTCTTTCATGACCAACTTATTCGTGGAAAACCATTATGGCACATGCAGAGGCTTTTCTCTACCAAAAATCCTAATGAAGGTGTCACTAGGTGAGGCATACCAATCTGAAATGTTGAGTATTGCATCCATCGCTTCTAGGGACATGCAAGGTGGATCCGGCTCAAAGATAAACTTGTAAACCGGGATGATGAAATGATCTGGTAGCCTTGCCATGAATCCTCTACAGATGATTTTAGAAAGCAACTTGCAATAAATATTCATGGAAGTCTATGATGGTGTCCATGTCTAACCCATGCCAAGAAACTAATGCTAGGCACAGATTGCATCAAGTAGGTACGTGGACATATAGAATCTAGCTTGCTCATCCTTGGGCAGATTCTAGGAATTAGTCACATGCACTTTCAGCTGAAGAGCCAACGAATTTTACCAGTTGAATGGCCTTCCGTCATTCCCCAACTAGTCCAACACAACCACCCAATTCTCTGGAAAGGTCTTCGTGCTCTCTTGACTATACACTCAGCATTCAAAGATGACCAAGAGTTGGTAGGCCTTTCTAAGTGACTTAGCCTTGTAAACATGACTGAGTGTTGATCTGAACTTCGATGGATCTTTCACCTAATGCTTTATTATGTCTCTAGTGTTCACATTGCTCTGGGTGGCATAGAAAAGTGCATCCATGTGGTTCACCGACTGAGGTAGGTGATACATCTGATGATAGTTTTCCGTCCTGAAGCTAGCAAGCTATGTTCCACTGGCAATGCTTAATGTCATTATCTTGGGATATGTATGTAAGACAATCCAGTGAATGATGTCCACATATGGGAAGGCCGGGTACTTGCATGAAACCTTATGTAAGCCTGACCGATGGATGTTGACGTAGACCTGCCGTTCTTCTAGATCTTCCTTGAAGTTCCTTGCAAAAATATCCTTGATTTCTTGCCATGTTATATTCATGCCCTTCTCTATGAACAACTATGTTTCTACATAGACTGGAAAGTTCACTGACACCTGTTCAATTACATCCCCAGTGCTTCTCTTTATAATATCCTTTGATGCAAATTTATTGGAAGCCATGTTACCTATACTACTAGAGAGTTTCTCAACAACTGCTACACTTGGAGACAAAGAGGACACTCATGACATGAAAATGTTAGCTCAAAATCAAAAGCATTTCAAGAACACCCCAAGCAACAAACTGGGCATCTGCTGAGAAGGATTGTGTAATTCTGGCTCTTAGAGGTGACTGATTGCCAACGGGATCTACGCATTGCGTAGTCCCAACTTCCGGTGGGGAGGTAATGCTGACTGGAACTATACAATGTGCATTTTAGTTTGGCTTGAGTTGGTTGGGACTGCACATTGACAATCCCAGTGGCCAAGGCTTCAGGGTTGGCTCCTGGAACTGCATATTGCATAGTTGGAGCTAGGCCTTGGTAGCCTCTATGCAATTCCTAGAGCCAAGGCAAAGCCTTGAGATACATAAATGCGTAGTGCATGCTGGGAAGAGCTAGATCCGGTCCAAGGAAGCCTAGATCTACCCAAGGGCAACATGAAATCAAGAAGATCTGAAAGTGTAAGTGATGGTTGGTGCATATATGAGTGAATGATGATGCATGCAATCAAAACAAGTGCAGGAATCGATCAAACTGAAGAACAATGAAGCTTATGGAGAGAGTCGCCGCAATGACGACCGTTAGTGCAAAAACTGGGTAATGCATGTGACAATTAGGAAAGGAAATTCAAAACTTAAAACAACACTTATACAATATAAAACAAATCAAAATGCTAACGATATTTCAATAAAATGGGTAATACAACACTCTCACAAGCCAAGCAAACAAAAGTGACAGAAAAAACAACAAAAGACTAGAAAAGAAAGACTTACCTAGAAAAGCTACGACGACTGTGTCGAAGGTTCTTAGATCTCCTCAGGAATGCTAGAGCTCCAAGATCAAATGTGTAAATGAGCTCTAGTAGTGTCCATTAAATAGATTTGGTCAATTTAGGGTTTATGACGTGAAGGCAAAAAATGTAGGAAAAAGTGACACATGGCGAGAGTTTCCAAAAAAATCTCAAGTGTTACTACGACTACTAAAGATAGATCCCTACTTTTGAGGGATATTTTTTCACTTTTCTTTTTTCTCCAGAAAAAAGTTTCCATGCATACATGGAGAGATTGCACAGTTCCTAAGGAAATTGGATAACTCACTAGCTCATGCATCGACAATTGTTGGGGGAAAGCTTCTACGTAATTCCTGGGCTGAGTGGCTCTAGCCCCCTCTCATGATCTGCACAGTTTCCTAGCTGAAGGTAGGCTGCCAGTTGGGTCTATGCAATTATGGAGCCGAAGCTCACTATTGGATTGAACTACGCATTTCCCGAGAGAAATCGTGGTTTCCCTCAAGGATTGTGCAACTCACTGAGGCAAGGCTAGAATCAAGTTGCAACGAAGTCAAGAGATTAGCTTGTGGTTAGACAACAAAGTAAGTAAGCAAACAAAAGCTATAAAGAAAAATATAAAGTTCAATGAAAGAAGAATTACCTCGGTCAACGCAAGATAAGCTGCTAGGATTTTAGTAGGGAAGCTCCAAAATGAAGAGTAGGCAAAATTGTGGAGGGTGGTTGTATCCACTACAACATTACCGACACACTGGTAGAAATCTAGCTCTCTGTATGGATCTTTTCTCATGTAAAGAAAGTATAAATCTTTTGGAAATATTGTTAGATTCTTTAATCATCATGGCTTCTTAACAAGCTTGAGTTAAAGATATAGTCCCTACCATTCTCTTTATCGGCAACACACATACCAAGCCAAGTTAATTGAGTTGTTTTGATTTGGGATGAGGGGTATATTGATTCACAAGTAATATAAAAATTGTCAGAGTTTTAGTTTCATCTATGGTGTTGCTCTGCTACCAGCAGGCCTGGACAGTACCCCGATGGGGTCACTTCAGGAACACAAGCATTGCTCTGCTTCCAGCGAGCTTGGACAGTACCTCGACGGAGTTACTTGCCTCACCTCCCTATGTCGGAAGCCTTTCTCTTCTTTCACCTTTATTTTATTTTTCATTTTTCATTCTTCAAAGAACTGTGCATAGGCACTTATTTATTTCATGAGGCGAAGGAGGGATCCCAACTTATTGAGAGCAGAAGAGGTTGTTCCTTCAGAGAAGGATGTTTATATATACCTCTAACATACTTTTTAAGGTTTCCCCCCTCACCTTACTCTACTTGACGGAGTTGACAAGGGTTAAATGAATATAGAAAACCAATTAAAGAAGGTGGTACTAGTTAAAAGTACAAGCATCTTGATGTCACTAAGACTCAATCTGAAAGGAACGTATTTTCCATCAGGGTATCATCAGCTAAAATAAACGCAAGGTCTTCATAAGGAGAGGAAATAAACAGATAACCAAATGTTGATATTTTTACATGTTCTCTTGTATTTTTCCCTGCTTGTCACAAGAAGCCAAACACAGTTTCATGTTAAAGCTAATCCTATGGGTGCATAAACAAAAAAATAAGCAAAGGAAATAAGTAAAACGAAGCAAAAACAAGTAAGCAAAAGAAAAACAAGAAAGCAAAAGAAAACAAGAAAGGAAACACTACTCCTACTCCTAAACTAAGCAAAACATGGGCCTACTCACGTGAAGTGATATTTCCAATGCATCCACTGGTGCATTAGTTAGCCCATGTGAGTGATGGCGTGACTCACAAGAAAGATATTCAAGCCAAACAATAAGTAAGAAAGATAAAGCAATGAAAACCAACACGTTCGAAGTTTGAATGCGTCCAAAGAAAAGAAGTTTGAGTGCATATGTATCATGGTGTTGTATCACATTGCATGCAGACTACAAGCATGTGCACACTTTTGACCTTGACAAACAAGAAAACATGCAGAAAGAAGAAAACTTTTGTTTCACAACATGGCTTGCTACGCATGACTCCTCCAATGCATGAGCGATAGGATTGTGTGATTTTGGTGGAGGATGCGAACATTGTAGATCAGATTGATTTTCAATGTGAACAAGAGAGTGTTAAGGAGCTTGGGGTGATTCAACAGATTTCTTATTGGAAGTGGAACTGACCTCAAGGCTATGAGAACCCGGCATAACCATAAGCTTGGGCTGAAGTCCCTCGATATCTTGAGGGGTTTCCACTTCATCAAACGATGGATCATCGAAGACTAGTGGCTTAGAAAGATCAAAAGTAAGTGAATAAAAATTGTGATCAAATAAATGAGTAAAAGGATCACGACATCCATGATCAGAAAACTCGAGATGTACATCAGCATCCTCAATATCTGATGAATCATACAGAGGGGTTGATGAAAAAAAATCTTTCACCCTTTAAATTTATAGAAATGAAAGATGAGAGGTCAAGTCGATTCGAAAAGAAAGATTTGTCCTCTCCGCAATCAAATGACAGAATGAGATCCTACATGTTCTATGAATGATCGAAAGTGAAAACCTCCAAGGATAAATTTTCCCAAGAAAATTTAGAATTGGTAGAATTATAGAAGATGTCAGGATAGAGCAGATGAGGTGCGGACAAAAAGAGGTCATCCTTCACCATGGATTCTTCTTGAGATTCCCACACATACTCATAAAAAATGATAGCGCAGGTTGGCTGCTCCTCACCAACTCTGTCAAAAATTTGATCCTTGTGAACATCATATGTGGAATCCAGAATGGATGAACACAACACACCAAAATATGGAGGATCAAAGGAACCATAGGACAGAGGTTAAGAAAGTGAGATCACGTGAAAAACATTAAGGTTGCAATCCAAATCTGTCCAAAAATCTAGAGCAGGTGGGGTGGGAGGAAGAGACAGTTCAACAGGTTGGTTCACAACTTCTCCTGCCTCGTCTTGCAGAGCTAGAGCTGTTCGATGAGAAAAATATGGAGAGCCACTTGTGACAGTGACCTTGTTTGTCTAAGATTTGGAAGCTCTAACACCGAGGTATGATGGGAGGGGTTTGAAAGATTCTAATTCATGTGGATTGTTAAAGATGTGAAAAATATACTTAAACCTTTCTATGAGAAAAGCTCAATCAACTTCATCTTTTGGGAAAAAAATGCGATATTATGGAAGCCTTGCCAAAATTGTGCAACAGATTCACCAGGTGATTTGCGTAATTCCAATATTTTGCGATTGAGTGAATTATGGTCATAATGAAAGAAATCACTACGTAACTCTCTGATCACGTGATTGAAAGGGTGAATAGAGGTTGTAGAAAATGTGAGACACCATTTCTTAACATGAATTTTGAACGTGTAAGCGAACAACCCATAGGAAATTTCCTTCGAAGTGACTTCATTCCTGTCACAGAAACCTAAAGGAAACCCTATGTCTTAACAAGTCTATTCCTCATTTACCATGATATTTAATTCATGACAACTCATCGATGACATCCTCTGACACTTCAAAATCACGAGCATGAGAAAAACATGCCAGATTTGAGATTGTGATGTAAGTCATGAATGATGTGCAAAGATTCAAAGCTAACTTTGAGGGCTCAACTTGTCATCTGGCCCTCCTTCAGCACCAGAAATGTTGACGGTGCTAGAACCACCAACATTCAAGGGGATCTCCCCAATAAGAAGTCCCAACTGGACCTTAGACCATTTGGAGTACGAGTCCCAGTGGTGGTGGTAATGTAGTGCCTTGACTACCGTAGCATGCAAAGATAAGTATGATGACTTTGGTCAGAAGAAAGTGTGTGACTATTATGAAACCAGCTCACAAAAAGATAGAAAAGATAGATCAACACCTTAGAAATAAGCCTCTTCAAGGGGACAACCTCCTTTACATTACACAAATATACAATTCTTGGATGATACAAATGACAAGACCTCCTTTCTGTGTATAGGAGTCTAAGGGGTCATAATATAATCAGAGCCGACATAACAATAATAATGTAGGGCACAATAATAACAATAGTGGGCTTCTATGGAGCAAAATAATAACAATATGGGGACTACATGGGCACAACAATATAATAAGGGGGTTGTACTAATAACAATAAGGGGTTACACTAGTAGTATAGGGACCTAACATGCCCCTCTCCTTCAAAAAGTGTTGTCCTCAATGCTTGATTAGTTCTTGATGCTTCTATAGAAATTCTTGTCCTCCCATGTGGAATCTTCAACGAGTAAGTTCTTCCACTTGATGAGATACTATGAAATTGATCTATTTCATAGTTGTCGATTTCTTGGTTCTGTGACTGCTTCAGTTTCCAATACGATTTTTCCTTCCTTGTCAAGTTCTCGCAATACTGTTTGAACTGTGATCTTCTGCAACTTTTGAATGAATTCCCACTCCTTTTGGCATATGGATATCTGTAAGGCCTGATGTTTGGAGGAACACTTCCTGGAATCAAATGAATAGCATTATCACGACCACAAATAGGTGGGAGGCCTTTGGGAGTCTCAAATACCTTGGAATGATTGTCCAAAATGTTTTGGAGATCTGGAGAAATACATGATTTCGATGTGGGATCCTACATTGAACATAATTGTGCAATTACGCCCTGCTGTTCTTTATTTAGAAGCTTTGTCATACTATTAGAGTTGATTATCTTTCTTGGTTTCCCTTCGATAACCCTCAATTCAACTTCCTTTCCTTCCCAAAAAAATTTCAAGAAACGTTCTTGAAAATTAAAAGATATCGTACCCAAAGATTGTAGCCATTAGACTCCTAGTAAAACATCAGCACCACCCATTGGAATTGAAAGAATTGGGCTATTCAATACATATTCTCCCATGGATAACTTGATATTATGGCACTTTCTAGAGAAATTTATGGTTCCTACACTTGTAACCATCACTTGACACTCTGGTGCTCAATATAGGAAGCAATTCAATTCCTTTGCTATCTTACAATGAATAATATTATGGGTACTGCCCGAATCAATCAACACTATTGCCTTTTTCTTCTTGATATGTCCTTCTATCTTGATAGTTTGAGGAGTGGTAATTTCTTCCAATTCATTACAAGATATGGTCAGATTCATTTCTTGATGCTTGATGTGATCGTTCACTTCTTGAACATTTTTCTTCTTGATATGTCCTTCTATATTGATAGTTTGAGGAGTGGTAATTCCAGCCAATGCATTAAAAGATATGGTCGGATTCATTTCTTCTTTCTCGATGTGATCTTTCACTTCTTGAACCTTTTTCTTCTTGATATGTCCTTCTATCTTGAGAGTTTGAGGAGTGGTAATTATTTCCAATGCTTTACAATATATGGTCAGATTCATTTCTTCTTTCTGTGGGTGGGTTCTTGGTGAGTATCCTTTTCTTTTGATGTTTCTTGATAGTTTTCTTCCTGATATTTAACTTCTTGAACTTTCTTCTTCTTGATATGTCCTTATATCTTGAGAGTTTGAGGAGTGGTAATTCCTGCCATTGCAATACAAGATATGGTCGGATTTATTTCTTCTTTCTTTGGGGTTGGTTCTTGGTGTATATCCTCTTCTTTTGATGTTTCTTTATCCTTTTCTTCCTCCACTTCATAATATATGTAAAATAATTTCTTCTCAACACACTTATGACCTTTAGTGTATTTGTTATCACAATTGTAACAAAGCCCTTTTGCTCTTTTTTCTTCCAATTGTTGCGGTGTCAACCTCGTAGGTTGTGGAAGGCTAAGAGAAACAACACTTCCATCTTTATAGTTGTGAGGGGTAGACTTCTGTGTTTCCATAATTTTTCTTTCCAATTTGAATGCCCTCTCCAATGGATCAAGTTCCCAAAGACGAACCTCATGTTGAATGTTATCATTTAAAGTCCCTATGGAGACATCAATCCTCTACTTCTATGGAATATCATTTTCCCTTATATTCAACTTTTGAAAGTCCTCAATGTTCTCTGCCATCGAACACTTTTGTTTGAGATTTATCAATTGGCTAAAGAAGTTGTTTCTCTTTGTATCCTTATAATGTGCTATCATTTCCTCTGTGAAAATTGACCACGTAACAAGTGGTTTACGAGAACAAAGCCCTTTATACCATAAAAATTGATCTGGTTCTAAATAATTAGATGCAATACATACCTTTCTTAATAGTGGTACACCATGTAGATCAAAATATTTCTCCATCTGTAGTATACAATTTACCGAATCCTTGCCATCAAACTTCCTCATCTTGATTTTTCTTGATTTTCGGAGCTCGATCTTGAAACGATTGTAAATTTGTAATTTCAGATCTCCAAGTTCTAAAATTTCATCCTGTAGTAGCCCTCCGAGTCCTCTTTCTAACCCTTAAAGGCTGATCAAGATTGGATTCCGTAAGGAAGCGTTATGTCAAATCTCCCACGATGACCCGATTATAGACTGGTTCAGTAGAGCAAACTTGTATGAAGTACCACATGTCACTGTTTCAACCTTTGGATATGAAAAATATACACAGAAAACTATTGTCTATCCTGTTTCTATAAATTTTTATGAAATTCCAATCCGATGATCAGAGAGAAAGTTATGATGATTTTCCCAAGGTCGCCTGTTTAGGATATAATTTGGGAGTCTGCAAAAACCCTAACTTCCTCAGATCATATATCCACAAATATAGTGAGACAAGATCTGAAATTTGGACCAGAGGTTCAGCTCGATGTCATCTCAAATGGGTTATTTTATTTTATTTTCTGAAACATCGCAGAAAAAGTTGTAGCGAAAATGCCACGATGACCTGTTTGGAGCAGTGAAACCCTAAAATCCAAAGCTCTGATACCAAATGTTATGAAACCAGCTCACAAAAGATAGAAAAGATAGATCAACGCCTTAGAAATAAGCCTCTTCAAGGGGGAAACCTCCTTTACATTACACAAATGAACAATTCTTGGATGATACAAATGACAAGACCTCCTTTCTATATATAGGAGTCTAAGGGCTCATAATATAATCAGAGCCAACATAACAATAATAATGTAAGGGCACAATAATAACAATAGTGGGCTACTATGGGGCACAATAATAACAATATGGGGACTACATGGGCACAACAATATAATAAGGGGGTTGTAATAATAACAATAAGGGGCTACACTAGTAGTATAGGGACCTAACAGTGACCTTGCAACGAGTCAAGTGATATGCATAGGGGTTCTAACACATAAAGGGGAAATGTAAGTGTGCCCCTTAGATGCTTTTAATAATACACAACCTAAAAGGAAAACACTAGCGGAATGAGATCACAAGTTGGAAAGAAGAATAGTCCATAAACCAAAGTGACGGGTTAATCCAACAACACGGCTTCAACAAGATTAATACAATTGCATACAAAATAGTTCATAGGAAAATGTGTAAGTTAAACAACATACATTGCTAAAGTAACTCGAATAGTCGAACAACAATAATAACATATGCATGAAAACGTGCTAGCTCAGTTATATTATTAAGTGAAAGTTCCATCCATACGTACACCATTGACAACCACTAGCCCCAATAGTGGAACATTATAGTCAACACCGCCTACTCCTCCAAATAAGTGTACTCGCTCTACGTTTTGGAGAAGTCAAGGCTCATCACAATACTCCCAAGCCTTATCTAAGCCTAATCCTAGCGAAAAGCTTCCGCTCCCAAAAGCATGTTCTATGAGTTATGAGGTTCTATTTATAACAAAGGGTGGGGTGACCCTCGACATTCCCCTTTGACTCTTTGACTACCCTCATGAATATTAAACTCCTTTACAAATAACTCTTTACATGACATAATGACTATTCACATTCCACTAATGACACTTGGAATTTCACTTACAATATATTTACAAATAATATACATTTTCCACATATACCCATGTGGGAAAAAATAAGCTAGAGCCAACCTAACAAGACAAACACTATGACTCATAATCTTGGGGAAAGATGAACTCGACAACATCCTATTGATGATATTCGGTGATGAACTAATACCAAGCTTGGTACTACAATATGGTGTCCCCATACTGTTTGGTGATGTCTTTCTGGAAACAGACTCTTGCCTCCATGGCTTTTGGGTATATGATCCTGGAACCTTTGTCCAACTCATCTTGAAGCATGCGCAACATTCTACTAAGTACGACAGGACCACCAATGTACTTCTGCATTTTTTCTGCGCTCAGCTGCAAGTCATCATTGGTGGCCTCTCACATTAGCTGATCCATGTACCTATCGACCTCCTATTGGACTTGGTTCTTATCAATGGCTTGGTTGAGGGAACCGATTGAAGGGATCCTATGTGTCCTCACCATGACATCCAGACTCTTGAACAACCATGCATAGGAAGCATGTATGCTACTGACGAATGGAGGGAGCTGCTCATAGTTCTAGATCAACATATGGATCTGTACTTTTTCCTAGCTTTGCCTGCAGCTTCATCATCTTATGCAAGTAAATCGAGGTTCCCTTGTATCTCATTGTCCATTCTTGTATCTATACAATAACAACATGTATGTTCTTGAGATTTTGGACAATATTCATGCACCGCTACTAAAAACCATATAGATGGACAACTAGCCTGTGCACGGTGAAAAATCTATCATAAATTCTCCATATGGTGGTCTCAAGAGTTTATACTTCAACAAGTATCAATATCCTCATCTCTGCCATAGCGAATGCTGCAGATCATTCTACCCTCTACTTGTATTCTTGCAATTACTTTGCCATTTGATCATTCTCCGCTAACAAGAACTTGCCATTTGAGCTTGCGGCTTCTCATAAGCCTTAGTGGCATCGACCATGACAGCTGGATGCCTTCTAACATCTAACACTATCACCCTTTCCTTCATAAATGTAGGTGATACATGATCATCCAGGAAATGATTTCTCTAGACTTGTACAATCTTATGCTACGACTCATCAAAGGATATATTGTACACATCCATCACCGGATCATCATCAATGAGAACAACCTCTTCTTTCTTGCTCGGGACTAGTTCTCATACTGGAGGTGGTGGAGGCTGTTGTTATAGACATTTTTGTGCCTCGCATCATGGAGCATGAAATGTCGATAATTACAGGGATCCTCAGTCCCTAAACATGTTGTTCTTACCCCTAAAAGAACAAGGTCATCAAACAACAACACTTCCAATCAGTTCTCCACCTGAAAACACTTCAAAACAGGCTTATTTTGGATCATGTCAGCTGCTCCACTGAGCATCTACGCTGGAATGCAACTGCTCCTCCTTGTACCTGCGCTGGAAGTCAAATCTAATGAAGGCTACCTGCGCTGGGCAAGATTGGCCAAGTGGCACAGTCATTTTGCAAGGTGTCAACTACCCAGGAAGCTTCCAAACTGACACTTGGTTCATGAGATTCGCCCTATGATGAGTAAGAGGTACTTGATCACCATGTGTAAGCAAGGATCTCCAAGTGGACTCAAGGACTGAAGATTAACTGAAGAGGGAGAGGACACAAGGCAGCTTCATGTCAGTCTCAAGCTGACTCATCCTCTCTTCTTCTACCCTATATATAGAGCTCTTCTATGAGGTCTAGGGAGGCTGGAATTTTGTGTAAAGCAAGGAGGTGCTGTTGGTTTACAGTTAGAGCTATTGGGTGATTGTTTTACTAGAGGTGAAGAGGAGAGTTCTTGCTGCTGGGGAGGTGCTGCTGGATTGGAGCCATCATTGGTTGTAACCTTCTCAGAACCCTGTTACTTCTATCAATAAAGTTTTGCATGTTCTCCTATATACTTGTATTGCATTGATGTATTGTATTTATTTGTATATTTGATTCACTCTAATCCATGCATCAGTTATGAGTACATGTATCTTGTAGTTTCCTCTCTTGTTTTGTGCAGGATCTGTGTGTAGCTGGACCGGCAAAGAGAGCAAGGAGCTGGGAACAAGAGACCAAGAGAGAGGATAAGGATCGACTAAGTGAAAGACACCAGGTTGGTTAATCTTTTCTTCCTTCTCTCTGTACTTTCATAAAGGAAAATATCAAAGCTTTACTTTCAGTTGTTGCTAAAGACTGTCACCTTTAGAGTAGGGATAGGGTCATCCGAGTCGGATACTTTTCCCCACAACAAACTGGCGACTCCGCTGGGGAGCCTAGTATCTTGTTGGTGTTTGTAGTATTTTGCTATTCATTTCTTGAAGAAAAGAGTACCAAATCGAAAAGCTTTTGACTATATCAAAAGCGAAGTAGAGGGTCTGCTACTCTTGCTCATTTACTGAGCAAATTCAAGATTTAAAGAGCTTATCTACAAAAGACTCTTTACTCTTTGTGATAGATCTTCATCCTCTTGATCATCCCTTAGCCTGTACTTGACCTATAGCTTTTTATTTCAGCAAAAACAGTGCATTTTTGAGCTTTTTATGACCCGGAATTCTTTGTAGACGCAACTCTCGTGTGTCAGTGCAGGCTGTCCACAGGCAGTCTGCATTACAGCGCAGGTGCTCCCTTCGGGAACTGCGTTGAGAGTCAAACTGGCAGACTAGAACCTGCGCTGGTCCAGTTAGCCTTTGTCTTGCTCAGTTTTCCCATTGTGTCTTGGCCCTGTTTTCACTGATTTTTTGCTGGTCATTGTATTTGCTGTAAACCATTCTCCTTGACATTATTCCGCCTCAATTGTGTGATGAAACTGTGAATGTTCTTTCAGTATTTCTTGTTTCAGTTACAGTTTCCCATTGTGAAAAGCGAACCAGTATAGTTGTGACCTCTTAGATCCTGAACTGTAAAAGTGTCTTTGTGATCTTAAGAGCTAGTTTTATTACTGTTCATGGCTGTTTGAGTTTGTTTGTTTTTCATCTTATGGTTTGAATTCGTATATTTTTAGTGTTAAAACAAGTACCTGTAAGGTGTCTTTTCATGTTAGACGAAACTTGTTTGTTTACACTTCAAATTGAATTCGAAAATTATACAACAATTTCCTTTTGTCTACATCAACATTAAGGGAAAAGAAAAGAAATACATGCATCTTGCATTTGCATTTTTGATAAGTTTGTGTGTCTGATCTAGGAGAAAGTGCATTAGTTTGTGCTTTGTGCTCTGTGTGGAAAGATATTGTTTTTCTCTCCCCTCAGTAGTTAGGATTTTCAAAGCTAAAAAGATTGTAAAAGCTTGCTTATCATTTTAGCTGCATTTAGGAATTTGTACCAATACATCTCGTGGTGATCCTGAAAGACAAACTGATAAACAAGATCAACTTAAAATATATTGAATGAATCTAAAAACGCATTGTAACATAACGCTCACAATAGAGGTCTAGGTAGAGACGTGTTCCGGCGTCGTTAAACGTAGTGACTGTCGATCTCTACGAAGGTGGGTGATTCCTCCTGAGGGACGATAGCACTAATACGGACTTGTGCTCCCGCGTACCGTCGCGTATATTGGGAGACCCCTATAGGCAATTATCCTTTATCCTTAGGAAGCCATGTCGACCGCCCTATTGATCGCGATGCAGTGAACACAGCATTCACGAAGATCGACCACCCGTACCGTAAAACGTATTCTGTGGTTTCGCGAAAGGTTTGGCACACCCTCTGCCTAGATCTCCAGAGCAGTTTCTTTTGGCCCTTTTCAAACTCTATAACTGAAAAGGTCCAACCGAGCATTTGTCACTTCGGGCTCGTTAATACATCGAAGGCGACTAGAGTCATCTTTAGCTTTTTCTCGACTCTTAAAACATGAAAAAGCAAAGTTGTGTCTAAAAGCGTCTAATAAAATTCATTCAATACGGAAACATAATTCCCCTTTTTGTATTTTAGTTGATCAAGTAATCCGCAACCGTGGAGGAAAGTCAATTAAAACTCCGTCGTTCGGGGAGACTTGCGAGTCAACCACCTTTGTCTCAGGAACCGAGAGTAGTACGGACAAAGCGAACTCGCTGGACCAGGTCAAAATCTCCTTTTAAAGTTAGAACGGAAGTTCCAACAACATCTGAGATTCTGGTCACTCCCAATATTTCTGGAATCCCTGCCTCTATTGAAGAAGTTCAACAGCAACAGAAGGACAGTGGTACTGATCCTAGTCTGAAGACAAGTACTTGCATAACTGAACCAGTTCCATCTGAAACCGGTCCACAGAGTCTTGTTGTTCAAACGACTGTCGCTGTCGAAGCAACCCCTTCTTCGGCACCAGAAATCTTTTACGGACCTGACGGTCTTCCTCTTCCTCCTGGTCTGATTGCAATAGAGGAAATCGTAGAGGACCAGCAAGCAAATACTCCAATTCATTTTGGAGTAGGTACCCCTCTTTTTCCTTCTGCATCAGAAGTTTGTCTATCGCCACCAGAAGTTCCTGTAGAATCGTTAGGAAGTTTATTGGATAGACTTAAAATGTCTGAACAACCGTCGACATCTAGGACTGTGCCAAATGACACAGCGATAGCAGAAGCTCCTGCTATCACTCCAACGATGTTTTCCGGCATACCATCCGTCCCAACTAGTTCTCATCAACTAGAAGGAGTCCACCCAGGGACTATTATGACAACTTGGTCTGTTCTAGTTTGTTCTTCCGGTATAATACCCGGTAATTCTTATGTTGAAACTAGACGAATTGATCCCTTTGGGAATCAGTTTAGGCCATCCAGTCCTCAAAGGCAAGCTATACCCTTGAGCTCCGGATTGTTACCGTATGGGGGGCAATATGCCCTTTCACTTCCCCTTCCGGGGGGACACCCATACGGCAGTTTTCAACCACATTCAGGTTTGACTGAAGTAACGACGAGTGGTTGGGTACCTATGTTACCTCAACAACCAAGAGTTGTATATTCCATGCAACAATGTGTACCTATGTCTAGTATCCCGACGACGCCAGCAATTGTAACCGTGTCGCAAGTTCAATCGATGCCTGTTGTATGTCAACCCCAAGTTGTAATGCAACAGCCTATTGACCCTGCAACACAACCACAATTGCCAACTTCCGGGATGACACAGATACAAACGGGAACCATAACCCCGCATCTTGGTCCGTCGGTTAGTGTCGCACAACAAAACATGGCTTCACAACCATGGATGGTGCAATACCAACAACCTCAGTTTCAACAGGTGTACCAGGGATCTGAGCAACAGATCTTTGCAAATAGTGGGCAACCCTATATTCAGAACGGGTTAAATCAACCACTTTACAGTGGCCAAGCCCACCAGCCGTATCAGTCATATCAACATCAGTTGCATTATGCTGGTATGCAAAGGCCTACTGCTCAGGCGATTCCCTCGTATCCTGGGTACGCCTCGCCAAACCTGAATCAGCAGTTGCCATTCGTGGCGACCTTAGAATTACCAGATTTACATCGATTGACGAATGATCCAATCGCCTATGCCCATTGGTGGCCAGCGATTCCTCACAAACTTCCTTCGGACATTCCTAAATTCAATGGAAATCCGGGCGAAGACCCGTCGAATCATGTGATGACATTCCATCTGTGGTGTTCGTCGAATACCTTGAATGATGATTCAATAAGGCTTCGCCTTTTCCAGAGGACATTGACTGGTCCGGCGGCTAAATGGTATATTGAATTACCTAGAGCCTCGTTCGACAATTTTAGTTCCCTAGCCACGACTTTCTTAACACACTTTCAATTACCTATAAGGTACGAAACTGGAACAGAGATCTTGACCAATTTCAAGCAGACAACGGCCACACATATATCAGATCATATACATGAGTGGCGTCGTCGTCGCAGAATGGTAAAAACCTATGTTCCAGATCAGCTATTAGCTGAGTGGTTTATAAAGTCACTTCTGCCTGCAATAACAGAAGATGTGGCCAAGGGAGGCGTCGTAACAGAAGAGCAGGTTATTGCTCGTGCTCAATATTTGGACTTAGTATATACTCAGTCGGGCACGCTCTATGATAAGATACCTGACGCCCCCAGACCAGAATTTTCAATCCCTCCTCCTCCCGGATCGAATAGTGACTCTCATGCCGGTGATGGCGTGATTGGAACTGCAAACGCTAAGTCGACAAGGGATTCGAATAAGAAAGCCCGTAAGACTTCGAATCAAAAAGCAAATCAAGAGATTCTTGCTTCGGAGGTAAATGCTGTATCTACAGATAAAAGCAAAAACTCCAATCAACCAGGAAGCAAGAAGAATCAAAACAAAGAGAAGAAAAAACAAGGAGATTCGTCTCCTCGAAAAACTTCTTTTGGAAAAGGGAAACCACCTTTTGGGTGTCAGATATGTGATGAGGATCATTGGACAAAAGATTGTCCGTATAAAGCCGAGTTTAAAAAATTCTTAAAGAATTCACAAACCCCAGCTGTATTGACTGATCCGTTTCCCAATCCAAGTCAAAATCTGGTTGGTAATGGAGATACTTCCCGGTGCCAGGTACTAATGGTGTCGACCTCTGAACAGCAAAAAGAGGCTTTGATTTCGACAAAGTGCAAAAACTGCGGGAATCCGCAGTCGTCGAACAGTAAAGGAAATGATCAACCAAGCAGTTCGACGACAACTTTGACAGAAGTTGTGCCACCATTTACTACGGGAAGCATTCCTGTGATCCATGGGAACAATTGTTCTCTCCAAAACATCGGATTCATCTTCCTAAAAAACCCTCCGTCGATGGGAACCTTCGCCTTACCGCCTCCAAGTAATCTGGCAGAAATGGCTACAATGGAATATGAAACTTTCTGTTTCTAGTGGATCTAAAGCTCCGAGGATAGTTCCTATCTCAGGTCAACCTCGTTAAAAAATGAAGATCCGAGGACGGTTCTTATCTCGTGTCAACCTCGTTAAAAAATGAAACAAGGAGTCATGAGGATAGTTATTGTACTATGTCAACCTCATTAAAAAAATGAAACAAATCCCCTTTTCAAAATTCAAAGGTAAACCTTCATTCCAACCACCGAGTTGATTGCAATGAAGCTTGGGAGGCACCCTCCTTTGACATGCGTCATTATGATGCTGGGGGCATGCGCAAGATTCGAGCAGTTTTAGCACATAGTTCATGCTCGTTAAAAAATAAACATAAGTTTATGAGCAGGCTTTCCTTCAGAGTTCAAGCTCATTCAGAAAAAACGAACTGGTAAATAACCTTTTGAGATCGTAAATTCATCAGCCATAAGAACCTTGATCGTGTTTTCATCCATCACCTCCACTGTTCATTTGGCCGATCATTCACCTCCATTTGTGTGTTTACCTCTTTTGAGAAACAGCTGCGAAGAGTGATTTCACCTAGCCATCCTTGTGACACTGCCGTGATTGGAAAATTCCAACCTGTACCTGGAATCTGCTGCTATCCCTGTTTATCACTCATTCCTCAAAAGACGAGTCTTCTTTGAGCTCTTTTCACTGACTCGTAAAATATGAAAAGTTTGCCGAGTTTTGGCCTTCCAGCTCGTTAAACGACCGGAACGCTATCCCTCCTCTAGATTTTAATCTTTTTGGACCTGAGGGATTATTGCACAAAAAGATCGAGCGCTTGTCTTCTTCGGCTCGTTAAAGCAATCGAAAATTCATCCCTTCTGTATTGTTTTACACTTTTTCGGACTTAAGGGATTAGCTGACGAAAAAGGAATTATGGAGTTGACTTTCTGTACCTTTTCAGACTCTCTAAAAATGAAAAGGACCGAGTTTTCCTTGTCGTTAGACTCGTTAAAATGATTAAATAGCGACAAACTTGTCTTTAGACGAGAACGAGTTTCCCTATCGCTAGGCTCGTTAAATCATAGCGATGGGCTTGCCCGAAGGGCAGGTTATAGAACAAGCATATGTTATCCTCCTCAAGCTTGACAAAAATAAAGAGGTACTGGTCAGAAATGACTGGGGAAAAATTGGGAGAACATCAAAGTTTAATGGTAGCAAGTCACTCTTGAACATGACACTTTTCCTCCGTACCACATCGGGTTGGGTTGTTTCATTCACCGGTCTCATCACCATGGTCCTCGCCAAACCATCCACATTTGGGGTAATGCTACCGATCCATCACATCAGTGTCGTTATATGTTCAAGAGGGGTCATTCTGAAAGTGTCAACCGTGTCCCATCCACTGCCATACATTATCCTTCATCCATTCATGATCGCCACCCTGAATCATATGTCACAGTTTGTTTTCACCTCCACTAAAATCATTAGCTCCGTTCCGTGTCATTGATGTGGGATTCATTAAGGCCCTCCTTTGACGGATCGCTTCTTGTCGACTTCAGCTCATTATCCAAGAAGTTGATCTAGGAACACCCCCATCAGTACTTTGAAGCTTGCATGCCTCAATGGCAAGTTTCTCACTTCCGGCGACAGGTATACATCAATGACCTTCGACCAGAAGATTTTGCGTGGCGTTCGACGCCAAGTCCATTATTCACGCCACGTGAATTGTACTGCAGTACCTTGAGGGTCATCGTCATTATTGGTGATTCCTCTCGCGCTTGTTAACGGTTTTCATTATTGGCCGGTAATCAAGCGATGTCTTTCCATGTTCGACTTCAGCGAAATTCTCACATGGATCGACTTGTACTTAGAGTGAAGATCGAACGAGTTTGAAGACCCCGGATCTAGTTTCATCCATCCGGGCTGCGATATATATTCAGGAAATATAAAAGCATTTGCCATGTACATCATTGCAGCAGATGATCATCCTATTCAAAGGATGATAATTCCAGCAGAAAATTATCAGTCTATCTTCAGACGATCGTCTGTCATATGTACCAAAATGTATTTATAAAAGCTGAGCATGGGAATGCCCGCCTCAGCCAGATCATGAAAATTGAATGAAAAATAATGTATTGTATTGTATTGTATTACAGGGCGCCTCCTCAGCACTGGAATGAACTTCGGACCCTCTAGATAAAGCATTTCACCCGATAAACGGCCTCATACTTTAGGGGGCAACTGTTATAGACATTTTTGTGCCTCGCATCATGGAGCATGAAATGTCGATAATTACAGGGATCCTCAGTCCCTAAACATGTTGTTCTTACCCCTAAAAGAACAAGGTCATCAAACAACAGCACTTCCAATCAGTTCTCCACCTGAAAACACTTCAAAACAGGCTTATTTTGGATCATGTCAGCTGCTCCACTGAGCATCTGCGCTGGAATGCAACTGCTCCTCCTTGTACCTGCGTTGGAAGTCAAATCTAATGAAGGCTACCTGCGCTGGGCGAGATTGGCCAAGTGGCACAGTCATTCTGCAAGGTGTCAACTACCCAGGAAGCTTCCAAACTGACACTTGGTTCATGAGATTCGCCCTGTGATGAGTAAGAGGTACTTGATCACCATGTGTAAGCAAGGATCTCCAAGTGGACTCAAGGACTGAAGATTAACTGAAGAGGGAGAGGACACAAGGCAGCTTCATGTCAGTCTCAAGCTGACTCATCCTCTCTTCTTCTACCCTATATATAGAGCTCTTCTATGAGGTCTAGGGAGGCTGGAATTTTGTGTAAAGCAAGGAGGTGCTGTTGGTTTACAATTAGAGCTATTGGGTGATTGTTTTACTAGAGGTGAAGAGGAGAGTTCTTGCTGCTGGGGAGGTGCTGCTGGATTGGAGCCATCATTGGTTGTAACCTTCTCAGAACCCTGTTACTTCTATCAATAAAGTTTTGCATGTTCTCCTATATACTTGTATTGCATTGATGTATTGTATTTACTTGTATATTTGATTCACTCTAATCCATGCATCAGTTATGAGTACATGTATCTTGTAGTTTCCTCTCTTGTTTTGTGCAGGATCTGTGTGTAGCTGGACCGGCAAAGAGAGCAAGGAGCTGGGAACAAGAGACCAAGAGAGAGGATAAGGATCGACTAAGCGAAAGACACCAGGTTGGTTAATCTTTTCTTCCTTCTCTCTGTACTTTCATAAAGGAAAATATCAAAGCTTTACTTTCAGTTGTTGCTAAAGACTGTCACCTTTAGAGTAGGGATAGGGTCATCCGAGTCGGATACTTTTCCCCACAACAGCTGTGGGGTGTTATAGACATTTTTGTGCCTTGCATCACTGAGCATGAAATGTCAATAATCAAGGGATCCAAAGTCCCTAAACATGTTGTTCCTACCCCTAGAGGAACAAGGCCAGCAAACCACAGCACTTAACAAAAGTTCTCCACCTGAAAACACTCAAAAACAAGGCGATTCTGGATCATGTCAACTGCTCCACTAAGCATCTGCGCTGAATGTCAACTGCTCCACTGTCTACCTGCGTTGAATGTCAACTGCAAAGAAGGCTACCTGCGCTGAGCGAGTTTGGACAAGTGGCAGAGTCATTTCTCAAGGTGTCAATGCCCAGGAAGCTTCCAAAATGACACTTGGATCAGGGAATTCGACTAGTGATGAGTAAGAGGTTCCAAATCTCCAAGTGGAAGCAACAACCTCCAAGTGGACTCAAGAACTGAAGTGGGAGAGGACACTAGTCAGTCTCAGACCAGTCTCAAGCTGACTCATCCTCTCTCCAATATCCCTATATATAGATCTCTTCTACATGAGATCAGGGAGGCTGGAATTTGGTATTTGTAAAGAATTACTGTTGGTTTGTGGCCAGAAACATTGGGTGTGTTATGCTTGGAAGGGAGCTGAAGAAGGAATTCCATTATGCTGGGAAGGAGATGCTGGGTTGGAGCCCTATGGGTTGTATCTCTTCCTGAACCCTGTTACTTTCAATAAAGCTATCTTGATTCTTTCCTATATGTTGGTGTATTTTGTGTAATTGCATTAGTATATTTGATTTACTTCTAATCCTGAATCATTTATGAATATGTATATTTGCCTTTGTATTGTGTTCTTCTCTCGTTGCCAGTAGCTGTTCTCTTGTCACAGGTAGCTGTTCTCTTGTGATCTCGTGGGATTCAAGTAGCTGTTCTCTTGATCAAGCGAGGAAGCAAGTAGCTGTGGACACACAAAGAGAAGAGGATCTAGTTCGAGGGACAACCGGAAGACAATGGTAAGTCTGCCGATCTCCTCTCTTTCATATTTCATAAAGGAAGAAATCATGATAGCTGTATTCATTTGTTGCTAAGGTGCTGTCACACCTTAGGTGGATAGGATCGTCCTAAATAGGCATTTTTCCCCACAACAAATTGGCGACTCCACTGGGGAAGAACTTGTTTATTCATTTCATTTGTGTTTCCGTCATTTGTTTACTTCATAGACTTGACAGCAACTCTTGAACTGCATCTTTCCCGGATGCAAAGTAAAAGTTGCTGCTTTGATCCAGTATGTTGGACTTGTCTATGATTTAAACTAGATCCACAAATGATTTGACTGATCCTTGTGATAGTCTTTAGTACCCTATCAAAGCATCCCTCTGTTTATACCTTGCTTGTGTTTCTGATTTGGCCTGAAACAGTTGATTTTTGAGCATTTTGTGACCCAGAAACCAAGAGAAACGAGAGTTTCTCTCTTCAGCGCAGGCACTGTGAAGGTAGTCTGCATTTCAACGCAGGTCCCGAAGGGGCTACCTGCGCTGAATGTCAAACTGACAGTGTTGGACCTGCGCTGAACCAGTGTGGCCTTGTGCAGCTGGGGTTCTTTGTCGTTTTACCCTGTTTTGGTCTCTGTTTTTGCAGCCTTTAACCAAGTATAGGTGCTGGTCTGATAACCCTTTTCTTTGCCTAAATTCCGCCCCATTTTTGTACAAAAAGATTGTGAATGTTTTTTATGTGTTTGTGGCGTCATTTACAGTCTTCCTTTGCATGAGTAAAGTAGTCTTTCTGTAGCCTTTGATTCAGATCTGATTGAGAGTGATCTTAGAAGAGAGTTCATTGGCTGTTTGTTCAGATTGATTATAGTTTTACTTTTGCTTATTGGTTTGAATTTGTTCTTTTCAAAGTATCAAAACGAGTCTTTATTTCGAAAATCGCAAAGTGATTGTAATCTGTTCTACCCTTGTTGATTTCGAAGAAAGTGAACTTGTTTATTTTGATCATTGTAAAAGCAAATTCAAAGTTGTGCAAAAAGCTTTCTTTGTAGGCATTTATACTAAGAAAGTGAAAACAAACACCTGCATTGTGCATTTTGCATTTGATAAGTTTGCATGTTGGATTTAGGGAAAGTGCATTAGAGTGTGCTGATTGCTCTTTGAGAAAAGATAGTCGCTCTCTTTTCCCTTAGTAGCTAGGATTTTCAAAGTTGAAAGATTGTAAAGCTTTCTTATCATCTTAGACTGCATTTAGGAAGTTGTATAATACATCTCGTGGTGAACCTTGAAAGGCAAACTTTAAAAAGATAAACCTAAAATAAACTGAATGAACCTAACAACGCTTTGTAACATAACGCACAACATAGAGGTCTAGGCTAGAGACGTGTTCCGGCGTCGTTAAACATAGTGACTGTCGATCTCAAAGAAGGTGGGTGATTCCTCCTGAGAGTTGGTGGCGCTAATACGGATTGTGCTCCCACGTACCGTCGCGTATATATTGGGAGACCCCTATAGGCATATATCTTTTATCCTTAGGAAGCCGTGTCGGCCGCCCTACTGATCGCAATGCAGTGAACACAGCATTCACGAAGATCGACCACCCGTACCGTAAAAAGTATTCTCTGGTTTTGCGAAAAGTTTGGCACACCCTCTGCCTAGATCTCCAGAGCAGTTCCTTTTGGCATTTTTCAGACTCTATAACAGAAAAATTCCATCCGAGCATTTGTCACTTCGGGCTCGTTAAAACATCGAAGGAGACTAGAGTCATCTTTAGCTTTTTCTCGACTCTTTAAAAGTGAAAAAGAAAGTTGCGTCTAAAAGTGTCTAATAAAATTCATTCAGTTCGGAAACACAAATTTCCCCTTTTAATATTTTGGTTGATCGAGTAATCCGCAATCGTGGAAGAAAGTCAATTGAAACCCCGTCGCTCGTGGAGGCTTACGAGTCAACTGTCTTTGTCTCCGGAATCGAAAACAGTACGGACAAAGCGAACTCGTATAACTGGTTCAAAATCTCCTATCAAAGTTAGAACAAGTGTTCCAACTACATCTGAGATACCGGTTACTCCAAACATTTCTGGAAACCCTGCCTCTATAGAAGAAGTTCAACAGCCACAGAGGGACAGTAATACTGATCCTAGTCTGGGGGCAAATACTTATGTAACTGAACCAGTTCCATCTGTAACCGGTCCAGAGAGTTTTGTTCCTCAAACAACTGTCGCTGTCGAAACAAACCCTTCTTCGGCACCAGAAATATTTTACGGACCTGACGGTCTTCCTCTTCCACCTGGTTTGATTGCGATAGAGGAAATTGCAGAGGACCCGCAAGCAAGTACTCCAACCCATTTTGGAGTCGGGGTCACTCTATTTCCTTCATCAGAAGTTAATCCACCACAAGTGGAGGTTCCTGTAGAATCGCTAGGCAATCTATTGGATAGACTTAAAATGTCTGAACAACCGTCATCATCTAGGACTGTGTCAAACGACGCAGCGATAGCAGAAGCCCCTGCCGTCACTCCAACAATTTTTGCCGGCATACCATCTGTCCCAACTAGCTCACAACCGCTAGAAGGAGTCCACCAAGGGACTATTTCGACAGTGTGGTCTGTTCCAGTTTGTTCATCCGGAGTAATATCCGGAAACTCTTATGTTGAGACTCGCCAAATTGATCCATTTGGAGGTCAATTTGGGCAATCCAGTCCCCAAGGACAATCAATCCCCTTGAGTTCCGGATTGCTACCGTATGGGGGGCATTATGCCCTTTCATTACCCCCTCCAGGAGGGTACCCATACGGGAGTTCACAACAGTATTCAGGTTATACTGGAATTACATCAAGTGGTTGGGTACCTATGCTACCTCAACAACCAAGGGTTGTATATTCTATGCAACAGTGTGTACCTATGACGAACATTCCAACCACACCGGCTATTGTAACAGTGTCACAAGTTCAAACGATGCCTGTTGCATGTCAACCTCAGATTTCTCAGGTTGTAATGCAACAGGCCCTTGACCATGGGTCACAACCACAATCACCAACTGGTGGGGCGACACAGGTCCAAACGGGTACAATTACCCCACACCTTGGTCCAACAGTTAGCATAGCACAACAGAACATGGCTTCACAACCATGGCTGGTGCAATACCAACAACCACAATTCCAGCAAGTGTACCAAGGTTCTGAGCAGCAGATCTTTGCGAACAGTGGACAACCGTATGTCCAAAACGGTCAAAACCAACCACTTTATAGTGGTCAAGTCCACCAACCGTATCAGTCATACCAACATCAATTACATTATGCTGGTATGCAAAGACCCACTGCTCAAGCGATTCCATTGTACCCTGGTTATGCTTCGCCTAACCTGAATCAACAGTTACCATTCGTGGAAACTTTAGAGTTACCCGATTTACACCGGTTAACCAACGGTCTGATTGCTTATGCCCCTTGGTGGCCAGCGATTCCTCACAAACTTCCATCTGACATTCCTAAATTCAATGGAAATCCAGGTGAAGACCCATCGAATCACGTGATGAATTTTCATCTATGGTGTTCGTCGAACACCCTAAACGACGATTCAATAAGGCTTCACCTTTTTCAGAGGACATTGACAGGTCCAGCGGCTAAATGGTATATTGAATTACCTAGAGCCTCGTTCGACAATTTTAGTTCCCTAGCCACGACTTTCTTAACCCATTTTCAATTACCAATAAGGTATGAAACGGGAACAGAAATATTAACCAACTTCAAGCAGACAACTGCCACCCATATATCTGATCATATACATGAGTGGCGTCGTCGTCGTAGGATGGTGAAAACATACGTTCCCGATCAGCTGTTAGCTGAATGGTTTATAAAGTCGTTACTTCCTGCTATAATGGAAGATGTGGCGAAAGGGGGAGTCGTAACTGAGGAGCAAGTTATTGCTCGTGCAAAATATCTAGACTTAGTATATACTCAGTCTGGCACGCTCTATGACAAAATACCTGACGCCCCTAGACCGGAATTTTCAATTCCTCCTCCTCCAAAATCCAATAGTGACTCTCATGCCGGTGATGGCGTGATTGGCACGGCAAACGTGAAATCGATAAAGGCTTCGTCTAAGAAAGCCCGTAAGAATTCAGATCAAAATGCAAAAGAAGAAATTCTTGCTTCGGAAGTAAATGCTGTATCAACAGATAGAGGCAAAGAAACCAATCAACCAGGAAGCAAGAAGAAGCAAAACAAAGGGAAGAAGAAGAAACAGGGTGAGTCATCTCCTGGAAAAAATTCTTCAAACCCTCCTGGGAAAGGGAAACCAAATTATCCATGTCAAATATGTGATGAGGAGGATCATTACACAAAGAATTGTCCATTCAAAGCTGAATTAAAGAGGTTCTTTAAAAGTTCCCAAACCTCAGCCGTGTTAACTGATCCATTTCCCAACCCATGTCAAAATCTGGTTGATAGTGGAAATGCTTCCCCGTCGCAAGTGCTTATGTTGTTGGTTTCAAAACAACAGAATGATGCTTTGATTTCGACAAGGAACAAAGATTACAGGAATCCTCAGCTGTCGAACAACAAAGGTAAAGATCAACCAAGTAGTTCGACAACAACTTGGACAGAAATTGTACCGCCCATCATTCCTGAATTAACAATAAAACCGCCAAAGGGAGTAATACACAAGTCGACATTTAATCCTCGCGCCAGAGCGGCGCATCATTATAACATAGTCGAAGATTTGGCCCAATCGCCATCCGCTATGTCGACTCTTGAAGTATTACAAATTGCCCATCCCAAAGGCAGGCTTTGTTATCAGCTATTGGTGGGGTTGATCCTAAGGATTCCAATCTTGTATCCTTTGATCACAAAGGATACGATCCTCAGTTACCAGCTCAACTAGCTTTCCTTATTCAAGTGAAAGCCCTCAACAAAACTGTTCACAGAACAATTATTGATGAGGGGGCATCTACATGTATTATGTCGATGAGTTGCTGGAAAACTTTAGGATCTCCAACCTTGTCGCGATCTTCGACGACATTAAAAGCTTTCGACGGAAGGAATTATACCCTGTACGGTATCCTTAATAACTTGAAGGTTGAAATGGGAGGAAAAACAATGGAAATTGATGTTGAGGTCATCGATGGAAATATTGACTACAACATCCTACTGGGTAGACCATGGATCTATGCCATGGCAGCTGTTGTGTCGACTTATTTTAGGAAGATCGCATTCCCGTTTTAAGGAGGGATTACGGTCGTCGACCAACAAAACTTCCTCCCTAATGGTTCACAAGTTACAGGAAGCATCCCCATGATCCATGAGAGCAACCATTCGCTTCAAGATATCGGAGTAGGATTATTGAAAGACCCCATAATGATGGGAACTTTCACGCTACCGCCTCCTATTTACATAGGAAATATACCGTTTGTAGCAACCTGCAACATGATATCTTACACGAAGGTCGCAAAAGATAGTGTCGACATGGATCATGCAATTGTTTTGCCCCCAAGCCCTTTAGAAATATTGTAGCAATCAATGTTTCAAGCATGGGAGGCGAAGCCAAATCAACGCTCGTCAAGCGTTTGGGTAGATAGGTCTAGAGAATATGGTACCTCATTAGATCCTTGGTCGAAAGTACATGGGACTGACGAAGGAATCTTACAATCATCTCATTATCCAAGGAGTTGATCTAGGAACAACCCCTTCAGTACTTTGAAGCTTGCATGCCTCAATGGCAAGTTTCTCACTTCCGGCGACAGGTATACATCAATGACCTTCGACCAGAAGATTTTGCGTGGTGTTCGACGCCAAGTCCTTTATTCACACCACGTGAATTGTACTGCAGTACCTTGAGGGTCATTATCATTATCGGTGATTCCTCTCGCGCTTGTTAACGGTTTACATCATTGACCGGTAATCAAGCGATGTCTTTCCATGTTCGACTTCAGCGCAATTCTCACATGGATCGACTTGTACTTAGAGTGAATATTGAACGAGTTTGAAGACCCCGGATCTAGTTTCATCCATCCAGGCTGCGATATATATTCAGGAAAGATAAATACATTTGACATGTACATCATTGCAGCAGATGATCATCCTACTCAAAGGATGATAATTTCACCAAAATTATCAGTCTACCATCAGACGATCGTCTGTTCTATGTAAAAAAAATGAATTTATAAAGCTGAGCATGGGAATGCCCGCCTCAGCTAGATCATGAAAGCAGTATGGATCATAATGTATTGTATTGTATTTTATTACAGGTCTCCTCCCAGCAGATGGATGAACTTCGGACCCTCCTGGATAAAGCATTTCACCCGATAAACGGCCTCATACTTTAGGGGGCAACTGTTATAGACATTTTTGTGCCTTGCATCACTGAGCATGAAATGTCAATAATCAAGGGATCCAAAGTCCCTAAACATGTTGTTCCTACCCCTAGAGGAACAAGGCCAGCAAACCATAGCACTTAACAAAAGTTCTCCACCTGAAAACACTCAAAAACAAGGCGATTCTGGATCATGTCAACTGCTCCACTGAGCATCTGCGCTGAATGTCAACTGCTCCACTGTCTACCTGCGTTGAATGTCAACTGCAAAGAAGGCTACCTGCGCTGAGCGAGTTTGGACAAGTGGCAGAGTCATTTCTCAAGGTGTCAATGCCCAAGAAGCTTCCAAAATGACACTTGGATCAGGGAATTCGACTAGTGATGAGTAAGAGGTTCCAAATCTCCAAGTGGAAGCAAGAAACTCCAAGTGGACTCAAGAACTGAAGTGGGAGAGGACACTAGTCAGTCTCAGACCAGTCTCAAGCTGACTCATCCTCTCTCCAATATCCCTATATATAGATCTCTTCTACATGAGATCAGGGAGGCTGGAATTTGGTATTTGCAAAGAATTGTTGTTGGTTTGTGGCTAGAAACATTGGGTGTGTTATGCTTGGAAGGGAGCTGAAGAAGGAATTCCATTCTGCTGGGAAGGAGATGCTGGGTTGGAGCCCTATGGGTTGTATCTCTTCCTGAACCCTGTTACTTTCAATAAAGCTATCTTGATTCTTTCCTATATGCTGGTGTATTTTGTGTAATTGCATTAGTATATTTGATTTACTTCTAATCCTGGATCATTTATGAATATGTATATTTGCCTTTGTATTGTGTTCTTCTCTCGTTGCGAGTAGCTGTTCTCTTGTCACAGGTAGCTGTTCTCTTGTGATCTCGTGGGATTCAAGTAGCTGTTCTCTTGATCAAGCGAGGAAGCAAGTAGCTGTGGACACACAAAGAGAAGAGGATCTAGTTCGAGGGACAACCGGAAGACAACGGTAAGTCTGCCGATCTCCTCTCTTTCATATTTCATAAAGGAAGAAATCATGATAGCTGTATTTGTTTGTTGCTAAGGCGCTGTCACACCTTAGGTGGATAGGATCATCCTAAATAGGCATTTTTCCCCACAACACGGGGTGACCTCGGATGCTCTCGACTTGAGGTTAGTATCTTGGTTCTATGGTTCACTTCCAACTCTGTGTCCATCTCCTCAACCATTTTCTAAATCTACTAAGAAAGTTCCCGATCCTGCAACTACTCACCCTCTTCTTCATCTACTGGCTGTTCTGACTCTTCAACCTATATTGGCACAGTTTGCTCTATGATCGTGCCTTTCCCTTCTTCTTGTTCCTATTTCTACTTCTCTTCCCTCTCTCTCCTTCTTAGCTCCTACTCTTCTTTCAACTTCTTCTTTGTTTCCTGCAACTTCCTTTCTGCTTCCTCCAACCTTTTCTTTTCTCTCTTCCTTTGCTCTGCCCTCTTTATGCACTGTTTCCTCTTTGCCTCCACTGCCAAAGTTGCTTTCTCAATGAGAGGATATTCTTTGAACTTGTAGCATTTTTCAGCCTTTAGGTTCTCGATAATATTCCTCTTGCCTTTGTCCTGTGTTGATTTGCTGCTTACTATTGTTGTTGTTGTTGTTGTTTTCTGCGGTACTGCTTCCTGTAGAGCAACTTTGCATTTTACTGCCATGCTAATTGGTTCATTGATCTTGGAGGAGTTGTAATAATACCTCGAAGGATCTTCCTCTTCCCAATAAAATGTCTCATGGATCCATGTATAGTACACCTTTGCACAATGGTTCTTGCAAATACATTGGGGATCATACAGATTGTAGTCCTTGGTGCCGAACTCAAACTTTTCTAAGTCCTTGGCCTTGACATCCGCATCCTTCAAATTCATGATGTTGTACAATCCAATCCGCAAAGGAAGAGCAGGCCATGGTGCCTTCTTCCTCCTATATAGCCCTGTTGATAACCCTGTGGAGATGTGATATGCAACCTCTTGCATGATCAACTTATCCGTGGCAAACCTTGGTAGCACATGTAGATGCTTCTCTCTGTCAAACATCCTGATGAAGGTGCTTCCATCGCTTCTGGGTACATGCAAGGTAGATCCTGGTCAAAGATAACTTTTAAACCGAGATGATGAAATGGTTAGATAGCCTTGCCATGACTCCTGGGTAGCAAAACTAAGAAAGAAACTTGCAATAAATATTCATGACAGTCTCTAATGGTGTCCATGTCCAACTCATGTTAGGAAACTGATGTTGGGCACATATTGCATCAAGTAGGTACATGGACATACATAATCTCACTTGCTCATTCTTGGGCGGATTCTAGGCATTAGTCACATGCACCTTTAGCTGAAGAGCCAACAAATCTGACCAGTTGAATGGACTTCCATCATTCACCAACTGGTCCAACACAACCACCCAATTCTGTGGAAAGGTCTTCGTGCTCTCTTGACCGTACAATCGGCATGCAAAGATGACAAAGAGTTGGTAGGTATTTATGAGTGACTTAGTATTTTTAATATGACTGGGTATTGATCTGAACTTCGACAAATCTTTCGCCCAGTGCTTTATGATGTCTCTAGCGTTCAAATTGTTGTGGGTGTCATAGAAATGTGCATCCATGCGGTTCACTTGCTGAGGTAGGTGATACATATGACAATAATTTTTTGTCCTGAAGGTAGCAAGTTATGTTCCAGTGGAATTGCTCATTGTCATCGTCTCAGGATCTGTATGTGAGACAATCTAGTGAATGATGTATGCACATGGGAAGGCTGGGTACGTGCATGCAACCTTATGTAAGCCTAACTGGTGGATGTTGACGTATACCTGCCAATCTTCTAAATCTTACTTGAAGTTCCCTGCAAAGATATCCTTGATTTCTTGCCATGTTGTCTTCATTATCTATGAACAACTATGTGTCTGCATAGACTGCCAAGTTCATTGACACCTGTTCAACTATATCCCCAATGCTTCTCTCGACAGTATCCTTTGATGTAGCTTTCTTGGAAGCCATGTTACATGTACTGCTGAAGATATGCTCAACAACTACTGCACCTAGAGACAAAGAGGAAACTCATGGCATGAAAATTTTAGCTCGAATTAAAAACCACTTCAAGAACATACCAAGGAAAAAACTGGGCAACTACTGGGAAGGATTATGACTCTCAGAGATGACTGACTACTAGTTGGATCTATGCATTGCACAATCCTAGATGCCAATGGGGAGGTGATGCTGACTGGAACTATGCAATGCATAGTTTAGTCTGGCTTGGGCTGGCTAGGAATGCACAGCGCAATCCTAGTGGCCAAGGATTGGGGAATGGATCCCGTTGTAGCATTTTTTGGTTTCGGTAAGTTAGAATCAATTAGTCAAAAAATGAAAATATTTTTCAGAAAATATTAAGCTAGGATATGGAAAAAAGAATACTGAATAAAAATGTTAGGAAATATTTTAATAAATATGTCCATATCAAAGAAAATGTTAGAATAAATGCCCTAAAGAATGAAGGCAAAAATATAATGTTAGGCTAGAGAGAAAAGCAAAAAGCAATAAACTATGGAAGTGTGCAAGTCCAAGTGCCACTACTTTTTACTTTATTATGAAAAATAATGGATGTGTGTAGCTTGTCATAAATGCCGCAACCCATGATAGTCAAATAGTTTAATCTTGACTAGTTCATGCTTTAAATTTCATGTTTATAGTTAGAGAATAAAGATCTAGCCAAACTATTTAATCTTGGCAGATCAATAGTTAGGTAGAGAATAATGAGGAGCTTATCAGTTTAATCTGAGCCCTTGGATGTCATAAGGTTAGAATTAGATAGTTTGATTTTCAAAAGAAAAAGGAAGAAAAGGTTCTGCTAGCTTAAATGCACCCAATTAAGTGAAGAAAAACTGTTAGGATAAGTAAAGGGTAGGTAGAAGAAAGGTTGCAGAAGTACAAAGTTGATTGAAGCATAAGCACATTTATCATACTTAATCCAATGTTTCAGTGTGCGGGAGCAGTCATGAAAGTGAAAGAATGTTTACAAGTTGATTTGGTTAACTTCACCTCATTCCATTTCACCCCCCACTACTTATTTACTAATTTCCCCCATTTTCCCCTCATTTCTTGTTAAAATACCCTTTTCCCTTCATTTTCACCCTTTCCCTTGGTTTCACACATTTTTCCTAGAAAATTACCCTCCAAACTCATTTCTCTACCCAAAAACCCCTTCTCCCTAGTGTGAAACCCATTCCCCTTTGAAGAAATCACTTTCCCCTTGTAATTTCCCTAAATACCCATAAAACCCCCCTTGTCCTAAGTTTTTATTCCCCCTCCACTTTATTTAACTTTAACTCCGCCTTCATGTTTTCCCAACCAAAACTATTTTAACCCATAAAACCTCTTTATCCTAAAGTTTTATTAAACCCCGCATTACTTAACAAACCTCTGCAAATCACCTTTTTCCCGATATAAGAACTCTTTTAACCCACCACCCTTGGTAGGGTTAAATAAACCCCGCCACGGTTAACTCCAGTCCCACTCCATAAACCCGCTTATGTTTAATCCCCGTTTATATCATAAAATAATTACAAATAACTTGTAATTATCCCCCGGGCCTCACTAATCTCTGCGCCTGTGCCCTCTGTGCAAATGCACCGCACGATAGCCGTTAGATCTTTTACCCCCAGATCTAACGACATGCATCCATATCGCGTGCTGTCGATCTCTGACATTTACTCCCCTGAGAGCACGCGAGATTCGTTGTTTTTCTCGGGCCCCTTGCGGTTACGTGGCAGCTCTACGTTAACTCGTGTGCCCTCAAGAAAATACAACCCCACTGCTAAAAGCGACACGAAGGCCTTCGAAACTGCCTCCCTTCGAAGGCCGAAACCATCACTGTTCACTTATCGGTTTTTGCACCAAATTTTAAAAAAGTTAACCATTTCCCATTTAAACTCCAAAACCCTTGTTTTCGCTCTTTTTTCCTGTTTACAAAGTGGAACCCGCATAACCCTTCCCGTGCCACCCTGAGCCTCTGCAACCCATTTTGACCTCCAATTACCATCCAAACATTGCCAGGACTCCGTCCATAGACCTCTCAGCTCAAATAAAACCATTATCACCTCCCTGTCCGCCTGTGTTTTTCTTAACAATTGATGTATTTTGCAGGCGATCATATAAAACCTGTTTGTTCTAGATTCAAAGGGAAATCCAATCAAAAGCCTTTATTCAGAAGACAAAGACATTTATTACAGAGTAGAAGGAAACAATTTACAAAGGAAGTAAATGATAAAACAAAGAAGAAATCCTTCACACAGAGACAGTAAATGTTAAACAGAGGAGGCAGATAAAGACATAGAGTTAAAAGACAAATAGATGAAATATACAGAAAGATGATCAATATCCAACTACCTAATATTACGACATGTAAAAACTAAATGATTTACTGTTCAAATACAGAGTAAAAACTTGAAATGTACAGTAAAAGTAAAAAGCACAGTAAAGGTTATTGACAGGTAAACAAGGTCAAAGAGCATCAGATGAAAGTGTATTAGATGAAATGTCATAAGTAAATATGACATCTAGCGTGAAGACCAAACAACCAAGCAGCTTAAAGGGAAAAATATCAAAGACCAAAGCCAACATAACCTAAATAACAAGGACAACAAGCAATGGTTCAATAAATGTCTCTATCTTCTTGCATGAAGATATTTCCTTTTCATTGAATAAATCTATTTTTGTAAAAACATTTTAGGATATTTTCTTAGTTCTACTATTGTATAAATAACTCTCCTTACGAGTTATTATGGGTTGACCATTGAAGAAGGGTTGCACCCTTGATGAAGCATTTGTAAACATTTTATGTACTTAGCTTTTCTGAACCCTTAATACAAGGCAAAGGATTCTGAATTCAGTTTTACACAGTTTGTGTTTCCTGTAAGTTTTTCTAGTATTACGCATGATGTTTTTCTTCATATTCTTATGTCTTACAGAGATAACTAGGTAGGAATAATTGTGTTTCAATCTATTCCTATAAGCTTCTGAAGTGAAAATCTATAAAGGGAATGGATTAATGAACCGTCTGTTTATTAATTCCCTCTGAATCAATAAATCATCAACATATTGTTGTAAGCATAAGCATATTCTCTTGAACCTTCTGAACATTGGCCAAAGGTTTTCATACTTATGATTATTTAATTTTCATTCTAGAAATTGTGATAATCATATTATTTCTTTGTTTCTGCTCACCATTATTCAAGCTATATCACTGTGTGAAATTTTATAGCATCCCTTTGCTTTGGTATTAATATTATTCAAAAGGTTAGGCATTATAGTGTGACATCCGTTTCATTCATTGGCCCTCCAAATTAAAACAAAAACCCCCAAAATAATTATCTTAGATGCTCTGGCTTGATAGCTAACCATTATCAACTTAGAGGTACAACATCAATCTGGCGCCGCTGCCGGGGATTCGAATTCCATTAAGTTTTCATGGGGAAACGATATTCATTCTATTCATTTAAGGTTATTAAAGGTCTAGAAAGGTTAAAATACTTCACCTGGTGACTCCACTAGCTCAAACGGGCACCTTTTAAGCACACTAGATCTCATTCAAAATTTGACTTAGTTAATCATCTGTCAGATCCTGAGAAAATTTTGAGAAAAGCCAGTTCTAAAAGGAGACATAAACCATCTTCTTCTTCCTCTTCAGCCTTGTAGTCCAAAGAGTTAGTATCATTTGACCCTTCTAGTAATATTCCATCTGATCCTGATTTGACACAAATACCTCCTAGGGTTTCTGAACTATTAGATAGGGGAGTTGATTTAGATTCAAATTTCCTCATTCATTCTACATCCAGAACCCCCACTACCACTAGGATCACCTAAAATCGAGTCTGACTTGGGTGTTCATTTACCTGAATACAAACCCACATATTTCATATCCCCTACCACTTATTCATTTCCTTCCACTTCTGAACAACCTGAAGCTTCTGCTTTTGACAACTTGAAGAGACCATTTCTGTATATTCAAATCTAATCTTTGAAACAAAAGAGGGTAGTCATTCACAGGTCCCAAAGTTAGTTTTTAAGATTCCTTTAAAGTCATTCAGGAGATCCCCTCCTTCTTCACCTCCACATCGTCACCCACCCCCTCAATCACCTTCTCCTACCTCTTCTTCATCTTCTTCTTCTTCATCCACACAAACACCTCATACAACACCTTCTATTATGGCATTCCAACCTATTTTATAGGCTATATATGCAACTTTAGTCTTACTTTCTAACCTCGATGCATTCCCAGCTGGATACTTGAAATACCTTCCCAGGTATAATGGAGAAACTGGTCCCTCAGCTGAGGACCATCTTCAAGCTTTTCTAGACTTTGCAGACAACATGAATATTGAACAAGAAAATGTTTACATTAGATTGTTTGTACAATCACTTGAAGGAAATGCAAGAATCTGGTTTAGGCAGTTACCTGTAAATTCCATTAGAAATTAGGAAGAGCTTACAAACATATTTAAAAATCAATGGGGTGTAAAGAAAGATCCTTTTTACTTTCTAACCGAGTTTGAATAATTTAAAAGAAACTTTGGTGAACTTGTATCAGATTTTATCAAAAGGTTTAATAAACTTTATCATAAGATTCCCCATGATTTTAAACCCCCTGTAGCAGCAACTAAGTCTAGGTTTTCTAAAGCCTTTGACGATGATTTTGCTATAATGCTAAGAGAGAGATCTTCAAGAACTCTTGAAGATATGCAAATAAATGCTATAGAGGTGGAAGAAAATAGGGATGCTTCAACTTCCTTGAAAGCTAAAGAAGAAAAGGCCCAAAGAAAACTCAAATCTTTTCAGGAAGTCTCTAGTTCCTCTAGTTCTTCTAAGACTAAAACAGAAGATTCTAAAATAGATGAAATAACTTCTCTTCTTAGAAATCTATCTAATAGAATTTCCAAGATTGAGACTCAACCTAGGACAGTTCAACAAATAGTGACTAGACCCCAAAATCAAAATCAAGGTCAATATAGAAGGAATCCTCAATTAAAAATTCTTCAAAGACCTAGTAATGATTAGTAGGTTCCCACTCCTTTACTGATAGATGACCAACAACCTAATGAAAATAATATGACTATTATTGAAGATATCAATAACATGGATACTTATTATAATCAAATAGTTATGATTCCTCTTTCACAACAAAATCAGGTTCAAGAAGATCAAGAATCCTCACAAGTTTCTAAATACCATGCCTTCTCTGAATTTTGAATTGCAAAGTTGAACAAGAGATATGATCTTGGCCTAGACGTGGCCCTGGAAGACCTCCTAAGGAGACTCCAATAACTGAACCTCGTACAAAGCTACTGAAACTCAAACAACTGTTATTCGACCATTAAATCAGTTAACTGATACTGCTCAAAATGATAAAAATTCTTTGACTACATTTAATGTTGAAAAAGAGTTAGAAAGAGTTAAAATCCCAATTCCACTTTCAGAACTTTCCAAAAACCCTGGGTATAAAAATAAAGTCTCCAAATGGATACAAAATACCTCGATTGATGTTGAAAGTGATATCATTAGTTTGCAAGATGAAAAGCCAGCAGTTGCCTTTGGTCCTAGCTCAGATATGATAGATGAAATAGTGCCTCCTTTCTATGTAACTCTTAAGACAAATGATTCCATGTCATATAATTATATGCTTGATTCTGGAGCATCACATAACCTCATGCCAAAAACTATCATGGACCATTTGAAACTTGACATAACTAGATCCTATCATGACTTATACACCTTTGATTCTAAAAGAGTGCCCTGCTTAGGATTGATTAAGGATTTAGTAGTTACCCTTGCCCAAATTATAGTGAAAAGTGTAGTGCTTGATATAGTTGTCACACATATCCCTCCCAAATTTGGAATGCTCCTTTCTAGATCTTGCTGTGCCAAATTAGGGGGAACTCTTCATATGGATATGTCTTATCACACTATTCTAGTTTATGGGGGAGAAAAACTAAGGTTATATAGAGAGGTAATATTTGTGCACACTATTTGCAAAATAGACCAACCAAGGAACCATCCCATTTATCCAATTGATAAGGATTTTGGTTGCTTTACCCTCTCTTCAAACCAAATACATGAAACTCAAGTTAAAATAGAAGATGTAATTGAAAATCCTGTATCAAATCAAACTAATGTATGGAAACTATTTTTTGATGGTTCTTGTACAAAAGATGGCGCAGGAGTTGGGGTAGTTTTAATTTCACTAGAAAAAGAAAGTATCACCCAATCATACAAACTTGAATTCAAATCTACAAATAATGTGGCTGAATATGAGGCTTTCCTTTTGGGACCGCAATTAGCCAAAAGCTTAAAGGTTCAAAAATTAAGTGTTTTTACTGATTCAGAACTTATTGTCAAACAAGTGAGAAATATTTTCCAGACTAAGCATCCTAGACTTAGGTCTTATCGAAATGAAGTTTGGGATTCAGTTGAAAACTTCTTTGATTCTTTTAATTTGACTTATATTCCAAGAAATCAGAATATTCATGCAGATGCCTTAGCTGTTTCTACTAGTTCATTTAATATCCTTGATTAGACCAATGTACTCTATCAAATACAAGTCAAGTACAGACCATCCATCCCAGTCAATCTAAAACACTGGCAGATATTTGAAGATGATGAACATTTGAAATCTTTTCTGCAGGTTATAGATGATTTTTCAGCTCTACAAATTGATGCAGATAGAACAAAAATAAATGAAAATACAAATGGAAATGATACTTAAAATTTCAATTCAAAAATTTCTGATCATGACATTATTATATTATTTAACAATTTTATTCCCAAAGGTCTCATTCCTTTAGAAAAATTGTTTGATCAAAATGATGTCCTCCGAAACCCTCAGTCCATTTCTTCACAAGATGACATAGAAGAAATTAATATTGGAACAGACGATGATATTAAAAACATTAAGATCTGTGCATCTCTAGATCTTGAGATCAAAGCTTAATATCTTAAGTTACTTCAAACTTATAAGGATGTTTTTGCATGGACCTGTGCTGATCTAAAAACCTATGATACTTCATTAATACATCATAAGATTCCTTTAAAGCCAGAAGTAGTTCCTTATCAACAGAAACTTAGGAGGAGCAATCCAGCTCTTCTACCAACTGTAGAAAAGGAAATTAATGAAATGCTAGATGCCTAGATCATTCTCTGTCTTAGATATTCTAATTGGGTTGCAAATTTAGTTCCTATTAGAAAGAAGAATGGAGAAATTTGACTCTGTACGGACTTTAGAAATTTGAACAAAGCATCATTAAAGGATAGCTATCCTTTGCCCAAAATGGATCAATTACTTCAAATGGTTTCAGGAGCACAAAGACTTTCTATGATTGAGGGTTTTTCAGGCTATAATCAGGTAAATGTTGATCCAATAGACAAAGAAAAGACAACCTTTACTACACCTTGGGGTACACTCATGTATGCTAGAATGCTGTTTGGCTTAACCAATGTTGGAGCAACATTTCAGAGAGCTATGGATGTAGATTTTGTGGGTCAGGTAAATAAATTTGTGGTCATTTATCTTGATGACATAACTGTTTTTTCTAAATATGATCAGAAACATCTAAAGCCCTTAATGAAGGTTTTTGACAGGTGTAGAAAATTCAGAATATCATTGAATCCTAAAAAGTCTCTGTTTGCTATCAAATAAGGAAAACTGTTGGGCCATATAATTTCAGAAAAAGGAGTAGTGATTGATCCCAAGCGTGTGTCCGCATTGAAACATTGACCTTACCTAGAAACAAGAAAGAGATTCAAGCTTTTCTAGGCAAGATTTTTAGGGAGATTCATCCCAAATTATGCTAAGATTGTAAAAGATATAACTGACTTGCTTCGAAAGATCATGAAGTTAAATGGATTGTCTCTTCCAAGCATGCATTTGATCAGATCAAGAAAGATATCTTTGAATCTCCCACCTTGGCCAGCCCTGATTACACTAAACCATTCAGTATCTTTTTCTTTGCCTCAGAAACAACCCTTTTTGTTGTTCTACTACAAAATAATGAAGATTCCCATGACCAACCCATAGCATTTTTCAGTAAGGTTATGAGAGATGTCAAGCTTAAGTATGACATAATTGAGAAGAAATCCTATGCCCTTATTCAAGCCCTGAAATCATTCAGGATGTATGTCCTACATTCTCCTATTACCACTTATGTTCCTAATAGTGCTGTGAAAATCGTTTTAACTCAACCAGACACTGATGGAAAGAGAGGTAGATGGATCACTCAAATATTGGAGTTTGATCTAACAATCGAAACTACAAAGATAGTAAAACACCAAGGATTAGCTAAGCTTCTAGCTTAATCCAACTGTAAAGTGCTCGGAATCAATTCTGTTTTAGAGATACAAGGGAAGAATCCACAAGAACTTTCTCAAACCTCAAGATGGGAAGAATCCACAAGAACCTTCTCAAACCTTAGATAAGAATAATACAGAAGAACCTTCTATCCTTGAAGAAGGGGAGAATCCACAATAAACTTCCTTTCATCCTGAAGAGGAGAATCCACAATAACCTTCCCTTCATCCTGAAAAGGAGAATCCACAAGAACCTTTACCTTCAGATCAGATCCCCCCTTTATACATTAATGACAAATTTCTATTGTCAGATTGGTATCAAGACATTGTAAATTTCTTGATCCATTTTCCATGTCCAACATTATTCTCCAAAGGCCAGTGTAAAACTCTCAAACTGAAAGAAGTCAAGTACTGTAACATAAATGAAAATTTGTACTGGAAAGACCCGCTAAATATTTTGTTATTATGTTTAACAGAATTAGAAACTGAAGGAATCATTGACCAATTTCATATAGGATTTTGTGGAGGACATTATGCTTGGAGAGCAACAACGTATAAGATATTAAGGGGAGGGTTTTATTGGCCAACATTATTCTTACAAGTAGGATCAAAGGTCAGAAGATGTGTTCCTTGTCAAATGTTTGTTGGTAAGCAAAAATTAGCAGCTCTTCCACTGGTTCCATCAATAGTCTCAGAACCTTTTAGCCATTAGGGATTATATTTTATTGGAGAGATTCATCCCACTTCAAGTAATCAGCATAGATGGATCCTCACTACAACAGACTACTTCACTAAATGGGTGGAAGTAATTCCATTGAGAAATGCTACTGATTTAGTAGTAATCAAATTTGTTGAAGAGAACATCTTATCTAGATTTGGTTGCCCAACTCAAATTTTCATTGATAATGCAATAGTTTTTTCTAGTGTTAAAATGATTAAGTTTTGCCGGAAATATTAGATTCTATTACATCATTCAACTCCCTATTAACCACAAGGTAATGGCCTTGCAGAATCCTCCAATAAAAGTTTGGTAAAGGTAATGAAAAAGAATCTAGCAGAACATAAAAAGAGCTCAGACTATCATTTAATTTATGTAGTATGGGTAAACAAAATTACTCTAGAGAGATCTACTGGAAAATATCCTTTCTAGTTAGTTTATAGGAAAGATGGAATCTTCCCTACCAATTTGGCCTTACTTGTTTTAAAATTCTTTCAGGATTCAACAGATGAACCTAATGATTTTTCAAGGAGAATAAATCAGATTATTGAACTAAATGAAAATAGAGATGAAATTCAATACAAATTGAAAAAGTATCAGAATAAGATGAAGAGCTTGTTTGATAGAAGAGCCAGGGAAAGGGACTTCAAGGAAGGTGATCTAGTTATAAGATGGGATTCCAGGAGAGAAGAAAAGGGAAAACATGGTAAGTTTGACAACATGTGGTTTGGACCTTTAGCAATTGCTAAAGTGAAGGGAAACAACACTTTTGTGCTACAAAACATTGAGGGGCTATATTCCACTTATCCTGTAAATGGAAGGTTTCTCAAACATTACATTCAATACTGAGAAGTTGAAGTAGATTTCATTACTACCATTGTAAAAACTTCGGTTTATTTTACTTTTCAAGCTGTCAGTGTGGTTTTTTATAGCAAAAGGCCCCATAGCTCGAGGAGAAGGCACATGGATTTGCAGGTTCTATGCATTCTACAGGAGAAAGTAGTCCCCAGTTGGAGCCAATGTTGTAGCATTTTTTGGTTTTGGTAAGTTAGAATCATTTTTTTTTTTTGGAGAATCTTCGACGAAAATCACATAGAAAAACTTATGTCGACGCGTTTCGAACCATCCAGTGTGGTTCACTGGGTTTAACTGGGTTAACTGGGTTTAACTTACTTAGAGACATTAACTCTAAATCGAGGAAGAGTCATTCAAATGGTGTTAAACCTCACCCTTCCTCTCAGAATAATAATAATAAAGTGGTGAATTTATCTAGCTTTTCTTTTCCTCCTTCTGTTTTTAGTGTTTTAAGCAAAGGTCTAAACTTTGCCTTGGCCCCTAAGAAGATCCCTGTCGATGATATTATCTGTGACGTGGAATTTGGGATTCGGGGTTTACCTGATAGTATTAAGAATACTATTAGGCAAGATTGTGTTGTTATCCTAAGGAAGGCTAAGCCTCCCAGGAGCAACCTTAGCAGGGATGAATTTGAAGCCCTTAAATCGTTAAATCAGAACAAAGATATTGTTGTTCTGAAAGCTGACAAGGGTGGGGCTGCGGTCATTCTTAATAAGGTAGACTACCGCAATAAAATGCTAGATCATCTTCATAATAGCGGTAGTTATAAGAAGCTTCCCAAAAACCCGTTAAAGAGGATCTCCAGGATTGTGGCCCATGCCATTAAAACCAGTGACTCAGTGAGTCCCCTGCACCATAAACTCATTGAGAGCAATCCTATCACGCCTAGAATCTATGGGCTCCCTAAAATCCATAAGGAAGGAGCTCCCCTTAGGCCTATCGTCAACACCATTGGAGGTCCTACCTATCTTCTTGCTAAGTTTCTTGCCTTGAAGCTTAAGCCCTTAGTTGGTCATACTTCGTCCTTCGTTAAAGACTCGACTTCCTTTATTGAGGAGCTCAAGGACATCAAGCTTGACTCTTGTGACATTCTGGTCAGTTTTGATGTTGTTTCCCTCTATACTTGCATCCCTATTAATGAGGCCATGGACGTGATCTACCGTCTAACTGATCCTGATACCGCTCGGTTAGTTGAGATCTGCCTCACCTCTACCTTTTTCAGTTTTGAAGGAGAGTTCTTTGAGCAAACTTGTGGGGTTGCCATGGGCTCACCCCTATCCCCTATTGTTGCTAATATTTTTATGGAGGATTTTGAATATAAGGCTCTGAACTCAGCCCGTCTCCTACCCAAGCTCTGGAAAAGGTATGTAGATGACACGAATGTCATCTGGCCTCATGGCCAAGAGGAGTTAGATCTCTTCTTCGATCATCTCAATAGTCAATCCTCGGCTATTAAGTTCACTAAGGAACAAGAAGTCGATGGTTGCCTCCCTTTCCTTGATATTCTTATCTCTAAGAATGAGGATGGTTCCCTCTCCCACCGAGTGTTTCGCAAGAAAACTCATACGGAGCAGTATCTTCATGCTAGTTCCCATCATTTCCCAGCCCAGAAGTTGGGGGTTCTCAACACCCTTGCAACTCGTGCCTTAAGGATCTCTGACAAAAATAGCTTCGATGAGGAAAAATCCCATCTCCTTGATGTCTTTGTCGAGAATGGTTATAGCAGACACTTGGGACATAAGGCTTTCCTCAAAGCAGCTAAGAATTCGTTTACCAGGAAGGAGCCTAAAGAGCAAACTCCTGGAGTCCATCTTCCATATGTTTAGGGGACCACAGATAAGATTGCGAGGGTTCTTAAGAAGCATAATATCCCTGCAACGTTTAGGCCTCTGAACACCATTAGTAAATCCGTAAGATCTGTAAAGGATCCCATTGACCCCAAAGACATGAAAGGGGTTTATATTATTCCTTGTTCTTGTGGAACCCCCTATATTGGTGAGACTGGTCGCTCCATTAATCAAAGGATTAGTGAGCACGTGGCTGACCTAAAGCATATGAGAACTAAATCTTCCGCGTTAGTAGAGCATGTAGAGAAAACCAATCATCATGTCTGCATCGAGGAGGCTAGTGTGATTGCTAGAGTGTCTCAATTCCATCACCGGAAATTTAGGGAAACCCTTGAGATTGAAAAAAGGCCGATTAATCTGAATAGAGAGGATGGCTAGAAGATTAGTAGTTGTTGGGTCCCAACCCTCTCCTCCTAGTTGTTTGCCTTCTTTCTCTCCCTTAATTTTTGTTTTTTATTAAGTTTGTGTTTTTTCTATCAATTTATATATATATATATATATATATATATATATATATATATATATATTTTTATTTTATTTTATTTATTTTATTTTTATTTTTATTTTTATTTTTTTTTTTGTTTTTATTTATTTATTTTTTAACTTTATCTATTTATTTATTTATATATGTTATTATTATTATTATTTATCTTTATTATTTTATCTATTATTAATTTTATTATTTATTTTAAAATTTGTGTTTCAATTTTGATTCAATTATAATTTTTTCACTAATATTAATTTCATATTAGTTAATTAATTTAAACTATTAATGGTTCTTAATATATTTAGTTTTATTTATAATTATGTATTTTACTTATTAGTTTTATATAATTTTTAATTTAATTCATTTTAATTTTTTCAACATATTTGAAATTATTTATTTTTTAATTTACTTATTATTAATTTTAATTTTAAAAGAAAATATTATTAATAATAATTATAATATGTTTGAGTTTATAACTAACTATTAAATTTTTTTAAAAGTAGTTCATTTATATAATTTTTAATTTAATTCAATTTAAGTTTTCAACATATTTGAAATTATTAATTTTTGATTTACTTATTATTAATTTTAAAAGAAAATATTATTGATAATAATAATATTATTATTATTATTAATTTCCCTTTATCTTGGTCAAACTAGCCGTTATCATGTCATTTTTAGCTGTTATTTTTTAGCCGTTGAGTCATGGATTCTCTGCCTTGTCTATTTAATGTGCTAAATGAGATATGCTCATTCAACTTGTCCTGACGATGAACCACACTAGATGGTTCGAAACGCGTCGACATAAGTTTTTCTATGTGATTTTCGCCGAAGATTCTCCAAAAAAAAAATTGATATGGATCACAGAAGTCTCAGTTCAATAAGTTAGAATCAATTAGTCAAAAATGAAAATATTTTTCAAAAAATGTTAAGCTAGGATATGGACAAAAGAATACTGAATAAAAATGTTAGGAAACATTTTAATAAATATGTCCATATCAAAGCAAATGTTAGAATAGATGCCCTAAAGGATGAAGGAAAAAATAAAATGTTAGGTTAGAGAGAAAAGCAAAAAGCCATAAACTCTGAAAGTGTGCAAGTCCATGTGCCACTACTTTTTACTTTATTATGCAAAATAATGGATGTGTGCAACTTGCCATAAATGCCACAACCCATGATAGTCAAATAATTTAATCTTGACTAGTTCATGCTTTAAATTTCATGTTTATAGTTAGAGAATAAAGATCTAGCTGAACTATTTAATCTTGGCAGATCAATAGTTAGGTGGAGAATAATGAGGAGCTCATCAGTTTAATCCGAGCCCTTGGATGTTACAAGGTTAGAATTAGATAGTTTTCTTTTCAAGAGAAAAAAGGAAGAAAAGGGGCTGCTAGCCTAAATGAACCCAATTAAGTGAATAAAAAATGTTAGGATAAGTAAAGGGTAGGTAGAAGAAAGGTTGCAGAAGTACAAAGTTGATTGAAGCATAAGCACATTTATCATGCTTAATCCAATGTTTCAGTGTGCAGGAGCAGTCATGAAAGTGAAAGGATGTTCACAAGTTGATTTGGTTAACTTCTCCTCATTCCATTTCACCCCCACTACTTATTTACTAATTTCCCCCCTTTTCACTCATTTCTTGTTAAAATACCCCTTTCCCTTCATTTTCACCCTTTCCCTTGGTTTCACACATTTTTCCTAGAAAATTACACTCCAAACTAATTTCTCTACCCAAAAACCCCTTCTCCCTAGTGTGAAACCCATTCCGCTTTGAAGAAATCACTTTCCCCTTGTAATTTCCCTAAAAACCGATAAAACCCCCCTTGTCCTAAGTTTTTATTCCCCCCTCCGATTTATTTAACTTTAACTCCACCTTCACATTTTCCCGAAAAAAAACCCTTTTTACCCATAACACCCCTTTATCCTAAAGTTTTATTAAACCTGAGATTGCAACAAGATGATGGAGCTTAGTGAAAAGAGTTGCCTTCACTAAGTGGGCCCGCAGGCAAATTATGGCACAAGTTCTATTTTTGGATCCTAGCAGGGATGATCACAGCAGGAGTGACCACAGTAGAGATGGTCACAACAGGAGCGACCATAGTAGGAGTGATCACAGTAGGAGTGACCACAGCAGGAGTGATCACAGCAGGAGTGATCAAAGTCTACTTTTAGACTAGCTGTCCAAAATAGAAAAGTCAAATATTATTGTCTCATAATAATATTTGGACTATAAACTTGATCTTATTCTCTTGGAGAACTTCAGTTTGAGCTACAGATGTGCCCCATGCAGCTGTCAGAAGGAAGTACACTTTTCTTATGAGTCAGTTGAGTTGTTGCATGCATGACTTCAGTTAGAACTCAATCAGTTGAGTTTGGTGGAGTTGATTGTGGAGTTGATGGAGTTGTGTTCAGTTTGACTTGGTTAAACTAGTTTGTAGTTAGTCTAACTGCAAATAGACTAATGATGAGTTGTTAAACTAATTATTAACTCATAATAAAACTATAGAATACATCAGTTAACTCATTTGCATGTCAGTGCATGTTCAATTCAACAGGGACAGGTGTTAGAGAATCAGATTGCTATCAGTTGTGACTATATTTGTGCATGAGGATTTGCACAATCAAGGGATTGAGTATGCCAATGCGTTTGCTCATGTATTTGCCCAGTATTATAGCCTCTTCTCACATGTAACACAGTGTGAGTGATTCTTTGGAGGTGAAATACGAGTTTGGTAAACCATTCTCATTCATTCTTGAGCAGGTATTGAGTAGTGGAGGCAGGCAAGCAATGGAATAGATTTGGAGATCAGATCTTAGCTGTATTGTTTGTAACAGGTGGAGCTGGTACTGGATTGCTTGTGATAAGCATTGTACTTTGTAATGTTACATGGTCTCAATCATTAATATATAGATAGTTGGGGTTTTTAGCGAGATGCTTTCCTCGGGTTACATATTGTGTTAATGTGTGAATGCTCTTGATGTTTTATTGTTATTGATGCTGCTATATTGATGATCAAGGTAGAGGAGCTCATGTATTGTGTATGTATTCCGCAATAGTACATGATCAGGATAATCTCCATTGAATATGTGTTAAATTATTCAAAATTTCTACATGGTATCAGAGCTAGATGATTTGTAGAAAAAAATTTCTACATGGTATCAGAGTTGTTGATCATCACATCTACTATTCAAGAAGTGTTTACATTCTATTTCTTCAGGCAGAGTCTGTAATCGGGCCAGGTAGCCTCTGGATTCATCCTTCCTTTGGAAGGTGAGATATATGGTGAATGCCCATAGAGTCAATCTCTGTACGAGAAATATTGTGTTCTCACGAATCTTAGATCCGAGGCGGTTGCTGGTGGAATTCGAATTTGCAACAGTGTTTTCTTGGTGGCAACACAACAATGTCTTTCAACGGATTGCGATTGGAGTATGCTCTTGAGGGTAGCTCAAACTATATTGCATGGAAGGATAGGATGGAGGCAGTATTGGATGATAACGGGCTGAAGGAGTTCATAGATACGGATATCCCAAAGCCTACTGATGCTACTCAAGCTGATGCTTGGCAAAAAAAGACCGCAAAATGTCGAAGGATTCTGTTGGAGGGCGTGAAGGATCACATTGTGTCGAACCTCCATGGAAAGGATACTCCATATTTGATGTGGAAATCATTAACAGAATTATTCCAAAGCAAGAGAGATCAGAGGAAGCTGGCACTCAAATATAAACTCAGAAACATTAAATGCGAGAAGGGTGACAGTATGCCCAAGTATCTCACGAAGTTCACTCAGTGTCGAGATGAGCTGGGAAGTGTGGGGGTTACTGTCGATGATGAGGACTTGGTGAGCTTGGCTCTCCTTGGTCTTCCGAAGAGTTGGCATTCCTATCAGGACTCTATCAATGGTCGGGAGAAATTGCTAGGATGGGAAAGACTATGGTCAGATCTTGTGCCGGAGGAGATTAGGCGGAGTACCAGGGACGGATCTTCGTCAAAGGGAGCTGATGAAGAGAATTGTGCTTTGGCTGCCAAAGCAAAGAAAGGGAAGAGTAAGAAAGCTTCTTAGTCTGGTGCGAAAGGCAAGAAGCAGGATATGTCCAAGGTGAAGTGTTTTCACTGTCACCAGCACAGACACTATGCCACTAATTGTCTGCAGAAGAAGAAGAACAAGCAGGCTGCTGGATCTTCAGTAGGAGAGGCTCTAGCCTCGCAGTTTGAGCTTGATTTTTCATTGATCGCATGCTTGGTTTCAGGTGTGATGGGATTGGTGTGGTTCTTGGACAGTGGTGCGTCTTTTCACATGATGGGAGATAGAGATTTGTTCTTTGATCTGGAGGACAAAGATCTTGGAGTGCACATCGAGATGGGCGATGATGGTAGATACAGTGCGACCGGTATCTGTACCATTTCCTTTGAGAGGGAGTCTGGTAAACCCTTCGTATTGAAGGAAGTCATGCATGTTCCAAGATTGAAGAAGAATCTCATCTCAGTGGCGATGTTAGAAGACAAGGGGAATGATGTTGTTTTCAGTGAGGGAAAGGCCTTCCTACGCAGCAAGACAACTGGTGAGACCCGGAAGATAGGGTTCGAGTGAGAAACCTTTATTAGTTGCATGTAGATGGATGCGCAACAATGGCAGGCAAGGCAGAAGGATTGGTGAGCCGGGATGATGGCGAGTTGTGGCACAGGAGATTGGGTCACCTTCACCATGGAGCCTTGAAGATATTGTAACAGATCACTACAGGGCTTCCTAAAGGCACACTTGCGCAGTTAGATCAGTGCAAGGGGTGTACTTTGGGGAAGTTTGTGAAAGCCACCTTTCACGAGAAGGATAGTCGCACCATGATGATCCTTGAGAGAATTCACACAGACGTGTGTGGACCTTTCTGAGTTGCTTTGACAAAAAAACACAGGTATTATGTGAATTTTGTCGATGATTTCTCTCGTAAGTGTTGGATCTTCTTCATGCAGAAGAAGAGCAAGACATATTCAAAGTTCTGTGAATTCAAAGCACTGGTCAAAAAGGAGTCGGGGAAGAAGGTGAAGGCTCTTAGGAGCGATAATGGTGGTGAATACATCTCGGACGAGTTCAAGGATTTCTGCAAGGCAGAAGGGATTTGAAGAGAGCTCATAGCTCCCCATAACCCATAGTAGAACGGGGTAGCTGAGCGGAAGAACAGAACGATTGTGGGTGCTGCATGGGCAATGTTGCATGATCAGGGCCTACCCCTTCACTTGTGGGCGGAAGCATGCAATACAGCAGTTTATGTGCGGAACCGTTGTCCTCATAGGATACTTGGCATGAGTACACCCGAGGAGGCTTATTTTGGTAAGAAGCCTGATCTTTCTCATTTGAGGATTTTTGGTGCTAACGTTTACATGCATGTGATGAAGTATGCTAGGAAGAAGTTGGAGCCGACCGCAGAGGTTGGGATATTTGTGGGGTACACTGATGCGCCCCACAACTATCATGTGTATTTTCCAGACAGTGGTAAAACTGTCGTGCGACGGGATATAAAATTTCAGGAGGAGAAAACCATGAAGTGTTCGCTTGAGAGGGAGCTACACTTACATGCAGATGAGGAGCTATTAGTTCCTAAGGATAAGCTTCAGGATGTGGATCAGCCACAGGATGAGGTTCATAGAGTGGAAGAGACCACTCATGCAGCGCCAACCATCAGAGGGTGAAAGCGCTTGACAGAAGCTGAGCGACTGACTCAAGATGCAGAGAAAGTTGTAGGACCACCTACAACCCAACGCAGGCAGAGACAGTCACCTGATCAGTACACTGGATACATGGCTCTTATGAGAAAGTGTGTTGTGACTGAGCCATCCTCTTTCGAGGAAGCTGTGGAGGATCCCGCATGGGTAGACGCCATGGTGGAAGAGTATGATTCTATTGTCAGAAATAGTGCATGGGAGATTGTTTCTAGACCGGAAGGGAAATCAGTGGTGGGTTCGAGATGGATCTACAAAGTTAAGCAGGCAGCTGACGGAAGTGTAGAGAAGTACAAGGCAAGATTTGTTGCCCGAGGCTTTTCACAGATAGAGGGGATCGATTATGAGGAGACCTTTGCACCTGTCGCAAGGTATTCTTCCATACAGACGATTCTTGATCTCTCAGCACTGATGGGATGGCACATTCATCAGATGGATGTGAAGATTGCGTTCCTCAACGGAGTCATTGAGGAGGAGGTGTACATTGAGCAACCCAAAGGCTTTGAGGTCTTCAGCAGCGAGTCGCATGTGCAGGCTCAAGAGAGCGATGTATGGGTTGAAGCAAGCACCATGTGCTTGGTACACACGGATAGACAACTATTTCACAGGACTTGGATTCTCCAAGAGCGAGGCGGATCCTAACCTATACCAGATTGTGGTGGAGGGTAAGTTGCTTATCATTGTACTGTATGTTGATGATTTGATTCTAACGGGTGATGAGTTGTTGATACTGACATGCAAGAAGGACCTTGCTACAGAGTTTGAGATGAAGGATTTGGGCCTCCTTCACTATTTCCTAGGATTGGAAATATGGCAGTGCAGTGGTGGACTGTTTGTTTCTCAGGGAAAGTATGCTCGGGAGATACTGGAGAAGTTCAACATGCATGGATGCAAGCCTGTTGATACTCCTCTTCTTGGAGGTTGGAGGAAGGAGGATGCCACTTCGGGAGAAGAAGTGGATGCCACTGTTTATCGACAGTTGGTGGGGTCGCTAATGTGTTTGGTCAATACATGACCTAATATATGCTATGAAGTTAACTAGCTTTCACAAGCTATGGTTAAGCCTACCAAGCTCTTCTGGAAGGCGGGCAAGCATGTATTGCCTACTTGAGAGGCACATCGGGATATGGATCTTGGTACAGACAGGAGGATGCAGATTGGGCAGGGAGTTCAAGAGGCCAAGTATATGGAAGCAAGGACAACAGGTACCATCATATCAGAGATTGTATGAAGCAGAGGATCATGTTGCTTTCATACATTCCAACAGAGGATTAGGATGCTGATATTCTGACGAAGGCTCTCACCAGGATAAAATTCGAGTACCATCGAGGCAGGATAGGGGTTGCTGATAATCCATATCTTGTTGAGAGGGAGTGTTGAGATTGCAACAAGATGATGGAGCTTAGTGAAAAGAGTCGCCTTCACTAAGTGGGCCCGTAGGAAAATTATGGCGCAAGTTCTATTTTTGGATCCTAGCAGGGATGATCACAGCAGGAATGACCACAGCAAGGATGATCACAGCAGGAGTGACCACAGCAGGAGTGATCACAGTAGGAGTGACCACAGCAGGAGTGACCACAGCAGGAGTGATCACAACAGGAGTGATCAAAGTCTATTTTTAGACTGGCCGTCCAAAATAGAAAAGTCAAATATTATTGTCTCATAATAATATTTGGACTATAAAATTGATCTTATTCTCTTGGAGCACTTCAGTTTGAGCTACAGATGTGGCCCATGCAGCTGTCAGAAGGAAGTACACTTTTCTTATGAGTCAGTTGAATTGTTGCATGAATGACTTCAGTTAGAACTCAATTAGTTGAGTTTGGTGGAGTTGATGGAGTTGTGTTCAGTTTGACTTGGTTAAACTAGTTGTAGTTAGTCAAACTGCAAATAGACTAATGATGAGTTGTTAAACTAATTATTAACTCATAATACAACTATAGAATACATTAGTTAACTCAATTGCATGTCAGTGCATGTTCAGTTCAACAGGGACAGGTGTTAGAGAATCAGATTGCTATCAGTTGTGACTATAGTTGTGCATGAGGATTTGCACAATCAAGGGATTGAGTATGCCAATGAGTTTTCTCATGTATTTGCCCAGTATTATAGCCTCTGCTCACGTCTAACACAGTGTGAGTGATTCTTTGGAGGTGAAATACGAGTTTGGTAAACCATTCTCATTCATTCTTGAGCAGGTATTGAGCAGTGGAGGCAGGCAAGCAGTGGAATAGATTTGGAGATCAGATCTTAGTTGTATTGTGTGTAACAGGTGGAGCTGGTACTGGATTGCTTGTGATAAGCATTGTACTTTGTAATGTTACATGGTCTCAATCATTAATATACAGATAGTTGGGGTTTTTAGCGAGATGCTTTCCCCGGGTTACACACTGTGTTAATGTGTGAATGCTCTTGATGTTTTATTGTTATTGATGCTGCTATATTGATGATCAACGTAGAGGAGCTTATGTATTGTGTATGTATTCCACAATAGTACATGATCAGGATAATCTCCATTGAATATGTGTTAAATTATTCAAAATTTCTACACCGCATTACTTAACAAACCTGCACAAATAACCTTTTTCCCGATATAAGAGCTCTTTTAACCCACCACCCTTGGTAGGGTTAAATAAACCCTTCCGCGGTTAACTCTGGTCCCACTCCATAAACCCGCTTATGTTTAATCCCCACTTATATATTAAAATAATTACAAATCACTTGTAATTATCCCCTGGGCCTCACTAATCTCTGTGCTTGTGCCCTCGATGCAACTTCATCACGTGATAGCTGTTAGATCTTTCACCCCCAGATCTAACGACGCATATACATATCGCGCGCTCCTGATGTCCGACTTTTACCCGCCCGAGAGCATGCAAGATTCATGGTTTTTCTCGGGCCCCTTGTGGTTACATGGCGACTTTACATTAACTCGCGTGCCCTCAAGAAAATACCACCCCATGGCTAAAAGCGATGCAATAGCCTCCGAAACCGCCTCCCCACGAAGGTCGAAACCATCAATATTCACTTATTGGTTTTTGCGCCAATTTTAAAAAAGTTAACCATTTCCCGTTTAAATTCCAAAACCCTCGTTTTTGTGCTTTTTGATTTTTTACACAGTGAAACCCGCATAACCCTTCTTGCACCACCCTGAGCCTCTACAACCCATTTTGACCTCCGATTACCATCCAAACACTGCCAGGACTTCGTCCACAGACCTCTCAGCTCAAATAAAACCATTATCACCTCCCTGTTCACCTGTGTCTTTCTTAACAATTGTTGTATTTTGCAGGCCATCATATAAAACCTATTTGTTCCAGATTCACAAGGAAATCGATTCAAAAGCCTTTTTTCAGAAGACAAATACATTTATTAAAGAGCAAAAGGAAACAATTTACAAATGCAGTAAATGATAAAACAAAGAATAAATCCTTCACATAGAGAGAGTAAATGTTAAACAGAGGTGGTAGATAAAGACATACAGTTAAAATACAAACAGATGAAATATACAAAAAGATGATCAATATCCAACTACTTGATACTGAGAGATGTAAAAACTAAATGATTTACTGTTGAAATACACAGTGAAAACTTGAAATGTACAGTAAAAGTAAAAAGCACAGTAAAGGTTATTGACAGCTCAACAAGGTCAAAGAGTATCAGATGAAAGGTCATAAGTAAATATGACATATAGTGTGAAGACCAAATAGCCAAGCAACTTAAAGGGAAAAATATCAAAGACGAAAGCCAACAAAACCTAAATAACGGTGTTATAGACATTTTTGTGCCTTACATCTATAAGCATGAAATGTCCATAATGCAAGGGATCCAAAGTCCCTAAACATGTTGTTCCTACCCCTAGAGGAACAAGGCTAACAAACCACAGCAATTCACAGAAGCTCTCCACCAGAAACTGCTAGAAAACAAGTCAATTCAGGATCAATTCAGAAGCTCCACTAGCTGCCTGCGTTGAAATGCAGAGGCTACACTGGCTAGTTGCATTGCAACGCAGGTGGAAGCACTACCAGGGTGCGCTAGCGGGAAATGACAAATGTCAGGGTCTCTTGTGAGAGGTGTCAAGACTGTGGAAGCTTCCAGAATCTTCCTCCATGACACTTGCCTTGCTGAGTTCGACTAAGTGATGAGTAAGAGGCTCTTAGTCTCCAAGTGGAAGTAAGAACTGACAGAGAGAGAGGACACTAGTCAGATCACAAGCTGACTCATCCTCACTCCAAACATCTATATATGGATCTCTTCTCCATGAGATCTAGAGGCTGGAATTTTGTTATTGCAAAGAATTGCTGTTGGTTTGAGATTGGTTAAACTTAATGCTTTGAAGGGAGGTGAAGAAAGGATTTCAGTCACTGGGAGGTAGATGCTGGATTGGAACTCTCTTGATTGTATCTCCTCCTGAACCTTGTTATTCATCAATAAAGCTATCTTGGTTTCTCCTATATACTGATGTATCTTTGATGTATGATTGCATTAGTATGTTTAGTTTATTTCTAATCCTGAACTAGTTATGAATATGAATCTATGTCTTTGTGTAGTGTTCTCTTCTTGTGATCTTGCAGAAACCTGTTGAAGCTGGGCGAGCGAGAAGGAAAGTAGCTGGGAACTCTCAAAGAGAAGAGAAACCAGATCGAGGGACAAATGGAAGACACCGGTTAGTCCATCCATCTCTCTTCATTCTTAATTCATAAAGGAAGAATACTAGAATAGCTGTTTCTGTTTGTTGCTAAGGCACTGTCACACCTTAGGTGGATAGGATCGTCTTGCATAGGCATTTTTCCCCACAACAAATTGGCGACTCCGCTGGGGAGATCTGTTTAGTCATTTTATTTGTGTTTCTATCATTGTTTGTTTCATAGACTCAAGAGCAGCAATCGAACTGCATCTGCTATTTTCAGATGCAAAGTAGACAGCTGCTGCTTTGATCCAATCACTGGATTTGTCTATGATCTAAACAATGGACTCAAAAATGATTTGATGGTCCTTTGTGATAGATCTTAGCCCTCCTTCAAATCATCCCTTTGATTGTACCTTGCTTGTTGCTTTGATTTGGCCTGAAACTATAGATTAAATAGCAAACCGTGACCCAGAACCCAGTGAGGAACTCTCGTTTCTCCTTCAGCGCAGGCTCTGTGAAGAGACTCTGCATTTCAACGCAGTTCCCGTGAAGGCTACCTGCGTTGAAATTCAGTTTCCCTGTTATACAGGTGTGCTGATCCAGTTAGGCCTTGTGCAGCTGGGGTTCTCTGCTCTGTTTTGCCTTGTTTTGATCTCTGATTTTTGCAGCCTGTAACCAGCATAGGTACCTCTCTGTTAGCCCTTTTCTCTGCTTTAATTCCGCCTCCTTTTGTACAAAAAGACTGTGAGTGTTTTTATGTGTTTGTGGTGTCATTTACAGTTTTCCATTGCAAGAGTGAAATAGTCATCCTGTAGCCCTTGATTCAGATCTGTTGATTGTGATCTTAGGAGAGAGTTCATTGGCTGTTTACAGTTGGTTATACGTTCATTTTTTCTTTTGGTTTGAGTTTGTCTCTTTTGAGTGTCAAAACAAGTATTCATTTCGAAAATCGTTAAGTGTTGTAATCTCTTCTACCCTTTCTGATTTCGAAAAAGTAAACTTGTTTGTATTTGTCATTTAAAAGCAAATTCAAAGTTGTGCAAAAAGCTTTCTTTTTAGGCATCAATATTAAGAAAGCGGAAAACAAACACTTGCATTGTGCATTTGCATCTTGATAGTTTGCATGATTGATTTAGGGAAAGTGCATTTAGAGTGTGCTGATTGCTCTCTGAGAAAAGATGGTGTCTTTCTTTTCCCTTTGTAGCTAGGATTTTCATTGTTAAAAAATAGATAAAATTTGCTTATCATCTTTTAGATTGCATTTAGGAAGTTGTCTATACATCTCGTGGTGAACCTCAAAAGGCAAACTTCTAAGAAAGATCAACATAAAATAAACTGAATGAACTTAATAACGCTTTGTAACATAACGCACAACATAGAGGTCTAGGCTAGAGACGTGTTCCGGCGTCGTAAAGCCTGGTGACTGTCGATCTCGCTGATGGTGGGTGATTCCTCCTGAGGGACGATAGCGCCAGTACGGATTGTGCTCCCATGTATCGTCGAGTATATATTGGGAGACCCCTATAGGCATAAAAACTTTATCCTTAGGAAGCCGTGTCGGCCGCCCTACTGATCGCAATGCACTGAACACAGCATTCAGGAAGATTGACCGCCCGTACCTTAAAAAGTATTCTGCGGTTTTGCGAAAAGTTTGGCACACCCTCTACCTAGAACTCCAGAGAAATTCCTTTTGGCCTTTTTCAGACTCTATAACGGAAAAAGTCCATCTGAGCATTTGTCACTTCGGGCTCGTTAAAACATTGAAGGAGACTAGAGTCATCTTTAGCTTTTTCTCGACTCTTTAAAATTGAAAAAGCAAGTTGTGTCTAAAAGCGTCTAAAATTCATTCAATTCAGAAACGTACTTCCCCAGTTTATTTTAATTGATCGAGTAATCCGCAATCGTGGAAGAAAGTCAATTGAAACCCCGTCGTTCGCGGAGAATTACGAGTCAACCGTCTTTGTCTCTGGAATCCAAGCCAGTACAGACAAAGCGAAATCGTTTAACCGGTTCCAAATCTCCTCTTAAAGTTAGAACAAGTGTTCCAACGACATCGGAGGTTCCGGTTACTCCAAACATTTCTGGAATCCCTGCCTCTATAGAATAAGTTCAACACCCATGGAGGGACAGTGATACTGATCCTAGTTTGAGCGTAAACACTTGTGTTACCGAACCAGTTCCATCAGTAACCGGTCCGTAGAGTGGTGCTCTTCAAACATCTGTCGCTGTCGATACAACCCCTTCTTCGGCACCAGAAATATTTTACGGACTTGACGGTCTTCCTCTTCCACCTGGTCTGATTGCGATTGAAGAAATTGTAGAAGACCCTCCAACAAGTACTCCAACTCACTTTGGAGTCGGGGTCACTCTATATCCTTCTTCAGAAGTTAGTCTGCCACCAGCGGAAGTTCCTGTAGAATCGCTAGGGAATCTCTTGGATAGACTAAACATGTCTGAACAACCGTCAACATCTAGGACTATGGCACCTGACACAGCGACAGCAGAACTCCCTGCCATCACTCCAACAATGTTCGTCGGCATATCATCTGTCCCAACTAGCTCTCAACCGCTGGAAGGAGCCCATTCAGGGGCTATTACGACAATATGGTCTGTTCCTGTTTGTTCTTCCGGAGTAATACCCGGCAACTCTTATGTTGAAACTCGACAAATTGATCCGTTTGGAGGTCAATTTGGGCAATCCGGTCCCCAAGGGCAAACAATCCCCTTCAGTGCCGGGTCACCACCGTATGGGGGGCAGTATGCCCTTTCATTACCCCCTTCGGGAGGCTATCCATATGGGAGTTCACAACAAAGTTCAGGTTACACTGGAATTGCTTCAAGTGGTTGGATGCCTATGCTACCTCAACAACCAAGGGTTGTGTATTCGATGCAACAGTGTGTACCTATGTTGAACATCCCAACTACACCAGCGATTGTGACGGTGTCGCAAGTTCAAACGTTGCCTGTTGTATGTCAACCTCAGATTTCTCAGGTTGTAATGCAACATCCCCTTGACCCTGCAACTCAACCACAATCGCCAACTAGTGGGGCGACACAGGTCCAAACGGGTACAATTACCCCACACCTTGGTCCAACGGTTAGTATAGCACAACAGCACATGGCTTCTCAACCATGGCTGGTGCAATACCAACAACCACAATTCCAACAAGTATACCAAGGTTCTGAACAACAGATCTTTGCAAATAGTGGGCAACCGTACATTCAAAACGGTCAAAATCAACCATTTTATAATGGTCTTGTCCACCAACCTTACCAGTCATACCAGCATCAGCTGCATTATGCTGGTATGCAAAGACCAACTGCTCAGGCGATCCCATCGTATCCTGGGTATGCTTCACCTAACCTGAGCCAGCAGTTACCATTCGTGGCAACTCTAGAGTTACCTGATTTACATTGGTTAACAAACGATCCAATTGCTTACGCCCCATGGTGGCCAGCGATTCCACACAAACTTCCATCAGACATTCCTAAATTTAATGGAAATCCGGGTGAAGATCCATCGAATCACGTGATGACCTTTCATCTATGGTGTTCGTCAAACACCTTAAACGATGATTCGATAAGGCTTCGCCTCTTTCAGAGGACGTTAACGGGTCCAGCGGCTAAATGGTATATTGTATTACCTAGAGCTTCGTTCGACAATTTCAGCACCTTAGTCACTACCTTTTTAACCCATTTTCAATTACCTATAAGGTATGAAACGGGAACGAAAATCCTTACCAACTTCAAACAGACAACGGCCACTCACATATCTGATCATATACATGAGTGGCGGCGTCATCGTAGGATGGTGAAAACATACGTTCCCGATCAACTGTTAGTTGAATGGTTTATAAAGTCATTACTTCCTACCATCACGGAAGATGTGGCCAAGGGGGGGGTCGTAATGGAAGAGCAAGTTATCGCTCGTGCGCAATATCTAGACTTGGTCTATACTCAGTCTGGCACGCTCTACGACAAAATACCTGACACCCCTAGACCGGAATTCTCAATTCCTCCTCCTCCTAAATCAAACAATGACTCTCACGCCGGCGATGGCGTGATTGGCATGACAAACGCGAAATCGACAAAGGCTACATCCAAGAAAGCTTGTAAGGTTTCAGATCAAAATGCAAAAGACGAAATTCTTGCTTCGGAAGTAAATGTCGTATCGACAGATAAGGGCAAAGAAACCAAACAACCAGGAAGCAAGAAGAAACAAAACAAAGGGAAGAAGAAGAAATAGGATGAGCCATCACCTGAAGAACCTTCTTCGAACCCTCCTGGAAATAGGAAATATCCATGTAGTATATGCGATGAGGATCACTGGATAAGGGAATGTCCATACAAAGCTGAGCTGAAGAAATTCTTTAAGAGTTCGAAAACCTCAGCAGTGTTAACTGATCTGTTTCCAAATCCAGGAACAAATCTGGTTGATAGTGGAGATGCTTCCCCGTCTCAAGTGCTAACGTTGTCGATTTCAAAACAACAAAATGATGCTTTGATCTCGACAAGGAACAAATATTACGGGAATCCACAGCTGTTGAACAACAAGGATAAAGATCAACCAAGTAGTTCGACAACAACTTCGACAGAAGTTGTAACACCACCAATAATTCCTGAATTAACAATAAAACCGCCAAAGGGAGTAGTACACAAGTTGACATTTAATCCTCGTGCTAGGGCAGCGCAACATTATAACATAGTGGAAGACTTGGCCCAATCGCCATCAGCTATGTCGACTCTTGAAGTATTACAGAATTGCCCATCCCAAAGGCAAGCTTTGTTATCAGCTATCGGTGGGGTTGACCCAAAGGATTCCAATCTTGTATCCTTCAATCATAAAGGATACGATCCTCAATTACCAGCTCAACTAGCTTTCCTTATTCAAGTGAAAGCCCTCAACAAAACCGTTCATCGAACGATTATTGATGAGGGGGCATCCACATGTATTATGTCGATGAGCTGCTGGAAAACATTAGGATCTCCAACCTTGTCGCGATCTTCGACAACATTAAAAGCATTTGATGGATGATCGTATACCCCATATGGTATCCTGAATAACTTGAAAGTTGAACTAGGAGGGAAAACAGTAGAAATAGATGTCGAAGTCATTGATGGGAACCTTGACTACAACATCCTACTAGGAAGACCATGGATCTATGCCATGGCAGCTGTCGTGTCGACCTATTTTAGAAAGATTGCATTCCCTTTCCAAGGAGGGATTACAATCGTTGACCAGCAAAACTTCCTCCCCAATGGTTCTCAAGTTACGGGAAGCATTCCAATGATCCATGGGAGCAACCATTCGCTTCAAAATATCGGAGTAGGCCTACTGAAAGACCCCACACTAATGGGAACTTTCATGCTTCCACCTCCAATCTATATTGGAGAAGTAGCGTTGGTAGGAGCCTGCAACATGATATCTTCCGCACAAAAGATTTCAGAAGACGATATTAACATGGATCATGTAATGGTTTTTCCCCCAAGCCCAACGGAAATATTGTAGCAATCAATGTTCCTAGCTTGGGAGGCGAACCCAAATCAACGCTCATCGTGCGTTTGGGTAGATAGGTCTAGAGAATATGGTACCCCCTTGGATCCTTGGTCGCGAGTGCATGGAACCGACGAAGGAATCATACAATCAATGTTGATTGAGGGGGCACCATGGAATGATAGCCACCAGCGTTCCCTTCTTCCGGATTGTGAAGAAGATACTCAGGATGACCTTTATCATCCTTCAGTCTTTGAATTCCTATCAAATACTGTAAATACGGTGGATTCCGAGCGGAACCTATCCAATATTGAAGAGACTATAGCCATAAATATCTCGACCAAAACAGATGTTGTAGAGAATATTTATGTTGGCAAATGTTGTTCTCCTTCAGAACTGGAAATATATAACGCTCTTTTTCGCAAGTTCAGAGATGTCTTTGCTTGGTCATATGATGAAATGCTAGGCATCGACTCGAGTATTGTTGAACATGAAATTAAGATGTATCCTGATGTCAAACCAGTAAGACAACGACTTCGGCAGGTGCACCCCAAGAAAGCCGCTGCCATTAAGGCAGAAGTTGAAAAACTTCTCCATGCTGGTTTCATCTACCGGTTCCTCTAACCGATTGGGTATCGAATATTGTCCCTGTTATGAAAAAACAAGGAACAATTAGAGTGCGTCGATTATAGGGATGTAAATCAAGCTTGTCCAAAAGACAACTACCCTACACCCTTCATCGACCAGATAATTGATGAATGCGCCGGATGTGAAATCTTTTCATTTATGGATGGATTTTCCGGATATAATCAAATAAATATCCACCCACAGGACCAGTCAAAGACTGCATTTATTTGTCCGTGCGGCACATTCACATATCGAAAATTACCCTTTGGTTTAAAGAACGTTGGGGCGACGTTTCAGAGGGCAATGAATTATGCTTTCCACGACATCAAGAACATCATTCAACCATATCTTGACGACCTTCCGGCTCACTCGCAAAAGCGGACTGACCATCCACAACATTTAAGGGCGATATTTCTACGTTGCCAACACTACAAGATGCGACTCAATCCACACAAATGTGTATTTTGCGTCAGTTCTGGTCGTCTACTTGGCTTTATAGTCTCCAAGGACGGGATTCGTCTCGACCCCTGTAAGGTTCAGGCAATCATAAATTTTCCTCCACCTTCAAATTTGCTTCAGATTCAGAAACTCCAAGGGAAAGCAAACTTTCTGAGGAGATTCATTCCAAATTACGCAGAACTTGCTAAAGGTTATACTCGTCTTTTGAAAAAGGATGTACCTTTTGTCTGGGATCAGGTGGCGCAAGCTTCCTTTGACGCTCTGAAAGATTCTCTAGTAAAAGCATCATTAATGTATGCCCCGGACTACCAAAGAGATTTTAACCTGTATCTGGCTGCAGCGGATACGACCATTGCGATGGTTTTAGTTCAAGAAGTCGATGGAATTGAACATCCTATATATTATTTAAGTAAAAACTTAAATGATACAGAAAGCAAATATTCTTACGTTGAAAAGCTAGCACTCGCTGCTGTTCAAGCGATACAAAGATTTCGACATTATGTCCTCTTTCGGAAAACTACCATTCTATCAGATTGCAACCCCATGACTTATATATTGTCGCGACAGTTGCTGGGGGGCAAATATTCAAAATGGATAGCGATCCTTCAAGAGTTTGATCTGGAATTTGTAAAATCCAAATCAAAGAAGGCTTTGGTTTTCGCAGAATTATTATGTGATCTCCCATCGTCATCCAATGATGAAACATCCCAAGAATCAATCATGGACGAAAGTTTGTTTATGATATCCACAAGCGATGAGTGGTATGGAGATATAATTGTTTATCTCAAAACCCAAAGATTTCGGCCAAACACCTCCCACTCAGAACAAAAACGTATTCGATACCAAGCAAAAGACTACATGATCGTCGGTGATACACTTTACCGTCGTGGTGTCGATACGGTTCTGAGAAGGTGCCTCACCCACGAGGAAGCCGAAAAAGCCCTGAATGAGTGTCATTCAGGCGCCTGTGGGGGGCATCAATCTGGTTATGCTACAGCATAAAAAATCTTACGAGTAGGATACTTCTGGCCAAAGATTGCATAACCGCAGTCAGAAGTTGCCATGCTTGTCAAATTTTTTATAGCAAAACTAGAAGACCACCCGCACCTTTACAGCCAATAGTAGCTGTGGGGCCTTTCGCCAAATGGGGCATCGATTTCATGACATGTAACCCCACCTCAACCGGGGGGCATGGGTATATCATAGTCGCGGTCGACTATTTTACCAAATGGGCCGAGGCGATGCCTACATTAGATAATACTGGTGAAACAACTGCCCTATTCTTTTTCAATCATGTAGTCGCCAGATTCGGCCTACCACAGGCTATAGTTACAGATCATGGATCGCATTTTCGCAATCACATGATGGTCGAATTAGCCGCCAAACTAGGGTTGTCTCACGACAGCTCTACCCCATATTATCCGCAAGCTAACGGGCTACTGGGCCAACAGGACCAACATCTGCATGTACACATGAGTTTGATTAAAGTCTTGATAGAATAAAGCATAAGAACATTATAAACAAAAACAATAAACAGGGATATGGTCAGAGATTTTACCAATATCACCCCCCTGCTCGCCAGCCAGCAGTACTAAATCCGGATCACCCTAGAAATCCATGCCAACATATGGATACTCGGCATAAAACATCTCCTGACGATCGAACCAGCTGAAGAAGGTATCAGAAAAGGAAATCTGAGACTGGCCTGCATGTCGAGACATGTGAACAACCCATCTCTGCATACGTGGTTCGATAGGAGAAGGTAAGTCAAGTGCAATGTACTGAGGCTGCATCAGTGGTATCCTCTCCAAGGCAGAGGCGGTCAAAATAGAACCGAACCCAAAGTTCTTCATTCTTCCGGTCTTTACCTTGGTCAGCTGTTCTTTCATCACTAGAAGTACTGCATCACACCAGTTGAACAATTTCGGTTGGAGGCATTCCAAGGCATGCTGCATATAGGACCTGTTGGCTACATGAAGAGAAGCGCTACCGGCCATCCTACCAAAAGTAAACAAGATAGCCCTGAGGGGCCTGTCGGTGACATCACGGATGACGATCTTGCCGTCTTTACTCGGCTGAGATCCTTCCCTACAATACTGGCGGACATAATCTCTCACAGAATCGCTCCCCCGGACCGAACCTGACAAAGAGATGGGGGCACCTCGCCTCGACAAACCAGTCAAGAAATAGATGTCCACTGCTATCAAGGGGATGGACTTGCCCCTAATCTGAAAAACTTGGTGGTCGGGATCCCAAGCATCGAGAAAATACTGCAGTAGGTTGATCTGCTGTCTCATGCTAGAGATGCAGAAGAACTTCAGCAAGCCACAGTTCCTCAGCGCGTTCACTGTAACTGGATCATGTAGGGCAATCATGTCCTCTTCTTCATGCTCTCGTTCTCACCATGTAAGGGTCATTTTTCTCAAAGATCCCTGCAAAACAAACAAGAGAAGGAGTAAGATCCTGATTTTGATGCAAAACAGGCAAAATTTTCATCAAAAAATGTGCAACAAGTTGCTCTTTTTCGCCCAACGCACCTGCAGGAGTGGTTCACCTGCATTGAATGTCAAACTTCCTTCATACTGGCTGACATTCAGCACAGGTTTCGCTAGGCATAGGGTGCGTTGATAGGAAAATGAGCTCATGAAACCCCAGGGGCTTAGAAAAACAGGAAAAGAGGCACATAATGCAAAAAGGAAACCATGAAAAGAAAGAGCTAGGGTTTAGCTCCTACCTGGTCCAGACGGTGCCAAGAATCGTCCAAAGAATCTCCCGAAATCAGCTGATGAAAATCGAAGAGGAAGAGGCACCTCCAAAGCTCCAACAAACCAAGTGCAAATGAAATGGTAAAATGAGAGGTAAAAACACTTTTAATTGCTTTTCACGTAGTTCAAAGTAAAATATTAGTGTGTTAATCTCATTTTCAAACAAATATTGTTTATTTCTAACTCGTTTGATGAAGCAGTCGAAGATACAGTACTATCTGTTGAAAGAACAAAGCTATTTATGGTAAAAATCCAAAACAAGACCATCATCGAGCAGTTTTAGCATACAGTTCATGCTCGTTAAAAAATAAACACAAGATCCGAGCAGTTTTAGCGCATAGTTCATGCTCGTTAAAAAATAAACATAAGACCGAGCAAATGTTTCCACCCGCATTTAAGCTCGTTAAAAAATGAACTATTCCGGTAAATAACCACCGTGAATGTAGCGACATCAGCCATTAAAGCCTTGGTCGTGTTTGCCCACCACCTCCACTTTTCCATTGGCCGATCATTCGCCTCCATATTGATTGTTTACCCATTTTGAGGAATAGCTACGAAGAGTGATTTCACTAGCCATCCTTGTGACACTGCCGTGATTGGAAAATTCCAACCCGTACCTGGAATCAGCTGCTAACCCATTTTATCACTCCTTCCTCAAAAGACGAGTCTTCTTTAAGCTCTTTTCATCTGACTCGTAAAATATGAAAAGATTGCTGAGTTTTGGCCTTCCAGCTCGTTAAAGCGATCGGAAGAGCTATCCCTCCTCTAGATTTTAATCTTTTTGGACCTGAGGGATTATTGCACAAAAAGATCGAGCGCTTGTTTTATTCGGCTCGTTAAAGATATCGAAAATCCATCCCTTCTGTATTGTTTTATACTTTTTCGGACTTAAGGGATTAGATGAAGAAAAAGGACTTTTGGAGTTAACTTTATGTACCTTTTCAGACTCTCTAAAAATGAAAAGGACCGAGTTATCCTTGTCGTTAGACTCGTTAAATGCATGAAATAGCGACAAACTTGTCTTTAGACGAGAACGAGTTTCACTATCGCTAGGATCGTTAAAACATAGCGATGGGCTTGCTCGAAGGGCAAGTTATAGAACAAGCATATGTTATCCTCCTCAAGCTTGACAAAAATAAAGAGGTACTGGTCAGCAATGACTGGGGAAAAATTGGGAGAAACTCAAGAAAACTTTGATGGTAGCAAGTCGCTCTTGAACATGACACTTTTCCTCCGTACCACAATCGGGTTGGGTTGTTTCATTCACCGATCACATCACCATGGTCTCGCCATACCATCCATATTTGGGGTAATGCTACCGATCCATCGCATAAGTGTCGCCATATGTTCAAGAGAAGTCATTCAGAGAAGTCACCTGTGTTCCATCCACTACCATACATTATACTCTTTCATGACCGCCACCCTGAATCATATGTCATCAGATCGTTTTCACCTCCATCAAAATCATTAGCTCCGTTCCATGTCATCGATGTGGGATTCATTAAGGCCCTCCTTTGACGGATCACTTCTTGTTGACATTAGCTCATTATCCAAGAAGTTGATCTAGGGACACCCCCTTCATTACTTCGAAGCTTGCATGCCTCAATGGCAAGTTTCTCACTTCCGGCGATAGCTATACATCAATGACCTTCGACCGAAAGATTTTGCGTGGTGTTCGATGCCAAGTCCTCTATTCACACCACGTGAATTGTACTGCAGTACCTTGAGGGTCATCTTCATTATCGGTGATTCCTCTCGCGCTTGTTAACAGTTTACATCATTGACTGGTAATCAAGCGATGTCTTTCCATGTTTGACTTCAGAGCAATTCTCACATGGATCGACTTGTACTTAGAGTGAAGATCGGACGAGATTGAAGACCTCGGATCTAGTTTCATCCATCCGGGCTGCGATATATATTCAGAAAATAAAGACATAGAAATGTACAGCTTTACTGCACAGATAATCATCCTACCAAAAGGATGATGGCTCTATCAGAATCATCAGTCTATCATCAGACGATTGTCTGTTATATGTACATGAAAATGAATTTATCAAGCTGAGCATGGGAATGCCCGCCTCAGCTAGATCATGAAAAAAGTATGAAAATAATGTATTGTATTGTATTGTATTACAGGTCTCCTCCCAGCATTGAAAGAACTTCGGATCCTCCTAATAAAGCATTTCACCCGATAAACGGCCTCATACTTTAGGGGGCAACTGTTATAGACATTTTTGTGCCTTACAGCTATAAGCATGAAATGTCCATAATCCAAGGGATCCAAAGTCCCTAAACATGTTGTTCCTACCCCTAGAGGAACAAGGCTAACAAACCACAACAATTCACAGAAGTTCTCCACCAGAAACTGCTCAAAAACAAGCCAATTCAGGATCAATTCAGAAGCTCCACTAGCTACCTGCATTGAAATGCAGAGGCTACACTGGCTAGTTGCATTGCAACACAGGCGGAAGCACTACCAGGGTGCGCTGAGCGGGAAATGACAAATGTCAGGGTCTCTTGTGAGAGGTGTCAAGACTGTGGAAGCTTCCAGAATCTTCCTCCATGACACTTGCCTTGTTGAGTTCGACTAAGTGATGAGTAAGAGGCTCTTAGTCTCCAAGTGGAAGTAATAACTGACAGAGAGAGAGGACACTAGTTAGATCACAAGCTGACTCATCCTCACTCCAAACATCTATATATGGATCTCTTCTCCATGAGATCTAGAGGCTGGAATTTTGTTATTGCAAAGAATTGCTGTTGGTTTGAGATTGGAATCATTGGGTGCTTAATGCTTTGAAGGGAGGTGAAGAAAGGATTTCATTCGCTGGGAGGTAGATGCTGGATTGGAACTCTCTTGGTTGTATCTCCTCCTGAACCTTGTTATTCATCAATAAAGCTATCTTGGTTTCTCCTATATACTGATGTATCTTTGATGTATGATTGCATTAGTATGTTTAGTTTATTTCTAATCCTGAACTAGTTATGAATATGAATCTATGTCTTTGTGTAGTGTTCTCTTCTTGTGATCTTGCAGAAACCTGTTGAAGCTGGGCGAGCGAGAAGGCAAGTAGCTGGGAACTCTCAAAGAGAAGAGAAATCGGATCGAGGGACAAACGGAAGACACCGGTTAGTCCATCCATCTCTCTTCATTCTTAATTCATAAAGGAAGAATACTAGAATAGCTGTTTCTGTTTGTTGCTAAGGCACTGTCACACCTTAGGTGGATAGGATCATCCTGCATAGGCATTTTTCCCCACAACAAACGGGGACATCAAGCAGCAGTTCAATAACTGTCTCTATCTTCTTGCATGAAGATATTTACTTTTCCTTGAATAAATCTATTTTTGTAAAAACTGTTTAGGATATTTTCTTAGTTCTACTGTTGTATAAATATCTCTCCTTATGAGTTATTATGGGTTGACCATTGAAGAAGGGTTGCACCCTTGATGAAGCATTTGTAAACATTTGATGTACTTAGCTTTTCTGGACCCTTAATACAAAGCAAAGGATTCTGAATCCATTTTTACACAGTTTGTGTTTCCTGTAAGTTTTTCCAGTATTACACATTATGTTTTTCTTCATATTCTTATGTCTTATAGAGATAACTAGGTATGAATAATTGTGTTTCAATATATTCCTATAAGCTTCTGAAGTGATAATCTATAAAGAGAATGGATTAATGAACTGTTTGTTTAAATAATTCCCTCTGAATCAATAAATCATCAGCATCTTGTTGTAAGCATAAGCATATTCTCTTGAACCTTCTGAACACCAGTCAGAGGTTTTCATAATTATGATTATTTAATTTTCAGTTTGGAAATTGCGATAATCATATTATTTCTTTGTTTCTGCTCACCATTATTCAAGCTATATCACTGTGTGAAATTTTATAGCAGCCCTCTACTTTGGTATTAATATTATTCAAAAGGTTAGGCATTATAGTGTCACATCTGTTTCATTCATTGGCCCTCGAAATTAAAACAAAAACCCCCAAAACAATTATCTTAGATGCTCTAGCTTGATAGCTGACCATTATCAACTCAGAGGTACAACGACTTCTAGAACTATGCAGTGTGCAGTTGGAGCCAGGCCTTGGTAGCCTTTGTGGAATTCCTGGAGCCAATACAGAGCCTTGATACCCAAAAATGTGTAGTGCATGCCAGGAATATCTAGATCCGTGCGAAGGAAGCCCAGATTTTCCCAAGGGAAACATGAAAATGAGAAGATATGAAAGCGTAAGTGATGTTTTGTGCAAATCTGAGTCAATGATGATGCATGCTGTTATCCATGATAACACCTAGGAATAGTTTGTCAATTCTGTTGGTCTAATTAATTAGAGTTTTCAAATTTTCTCTAAATAAAGTTCATAATCATTGGGTTTTTGGTCATGATTTAATGATGTGGGGTCCATCTAAGTTCAGATAGGGTCAATCATAAAAGTTCAAATTCCAATCTTTCATATGTGTTGGGTTTATTTGTTCATAATTGAAATTTGTCAGTTTTACAGAAATCCATAGCAACTCCAGTTATGTATACTGGGTATTTGCTACAAAAGTTCCTGACACTTCCATAGCGAATCCAAATTTTCGAATACTTGTCCCACTACGAAACCGCGATGAACTGCACAACTGTACTTAATGTTGAAGTAACGGTTCTTTAGGTTTAAAGGCTATGATTGGTCAGTTTTGTGATGGGTCATGATTACACTTTATTAGTCTTTGTCCATTTTCCCTATATATTGACACCACTTAGCTCCTTGTTGCTAACTCACTCTTGTGTATGTTACTTTGATGCCATAAGCTTCATGCTATCAAATAATTATTTTGTTGTCTCTCTCACCATCCTAGCTTTCATACATGTCTTGTTGTCCATTGTTGTCTAGCTGTCTCTAGGTTGATTTGCAGGTGAAAAGGAGGAATCTTACGTGTTGCAACCATGGTACACAGGAAACAATATAAAGGAGGATTAATGGTACGTTATGAGCCCTTGGACATGAAAGTACTAGAGGAATACCATACCTTTATTCAAACGTTTTCCAGCATGGGATGCCTACATTTTTGTCAAAATCTACAAGGTTTCCATTCACAAATTACTAAAGATTTTACTGTGAATTTCACTAGAAGAGAAGCAAAAGTCAATCTTCTAAAATTTATAGTGTCTCTTGACAAAATTGACATTTCTCCAAGATCTTAATGGTCAGTCATAAGTATTTCACATGTGAAGGCAGATTTAACATGGTGTATTAGTATAATTTCAGATTGCTACTTCATTTCACTGGTAATCAACCTCTACACATTCCACTTTATCTGTTTAGAAGTTAGGGAAAAATGGCAGACAAGGTTCAAGCCAAACCTGATGCAAGTGACACCTCTATTTTTCATCATGGCCTTATTAAACTGCTGGTTATATAAGAGTTGAATAGGTTAAGCAGATATTGGCTTACCTTCCTATATTAGATGCTGCCACCCCCTCTAGGATAACTCCAAAATCTAAATCTACAACCCCTAGAAAAGAGTAGCAACTAGTGGCAGATCAGTAAATGGAGGTAGAGAAACCTATAGGCTTCCATAAGCACCAAAAGGAGGATGACCAGAAGACAGAGTAGAGAAAAAAGTACAAATAAGGGAAAACTAACTGATATCCCAGAGGTTATTGAGATTGAAGAAATCCCTATTGAGAAGCCTGTAGAAGTGACAAAATTGAAACCAAGAAGAAACGAAAGAGGGCTAAGAAGTTGGGCTTTACACAAGAAGAACATGGTTTCATCTTTAGGCCAAGGAAACCTGTCACAAGGTCAATGCAGCAAGATGAAAAGATGCCAGAAGTACCTTTGGATAAAACAAAACCATCAAAGGAGCCATCAAACAAAAAGAGAGGCAAGGAGGTTGTACAAGAAAAAAGTGAAATAGAGGTTCTGTAGGAATGATTAAGAGAAGCTAGACAAGAAGTTATTAATTCCAAACTTGAGTTTGAGGAGTGGAAAAAATAAGTGTCAAAGCAAATAGATTTTTATGATGAAACTACAGATATAACCAAAAGGATGATAAAGAGGACTTTTCCTCTGTATAGGATGCTGAAACCCATGTATAGAAGAAACAATTGGCTAGTAGTAGAAAGGAAGAGGTTACAAGGACAAGTCATAGCACCAGAAACTCAAATTGAAATGATCAAGGTTGAACTCAAAAAGAGAAATCTCAAGATTTTTGCTGAAGTAGATGCTACTCCTTGAATATCGTAATTTTTATCTTTTATTTTTTTATTATTTTATTATTTATTTATTTTTCAGTTTTTTTCAGTATTCATAGTATTTTGATTTCTTGGAACTCTTGTCATACTTCTCCAATTTACTTTACTTACTATGTATGACTGTGAATGTTCATTTGATATTAGTTTTAAAGCCAAAGATGCCTCAACTTCCATTAAACACTATTGTTGGCCATAATTTTCTTTAATTTGACTCCATGCCCAATGGTGGCAATCATCACATTTTCCTTCACTTGTAAAACCACAAAAAAATAAATCAGAGTTAGTCATCTGTAGTTTGAGTTGTTTCAAGTGAACTTGATAAGTATTTGAGAGAGCCCTCTCAGATTGGAAGGGCTAACTTCTAGTCAAAGTGGTTTGAAATAGTTATGCTAGGTTGAAGGTTGACACAAACCAACTCTATTATCTCAGTGATAACACATGCAATCAAAACAAGTGCAGGAATAAATCAAATTGAAGAACAATGAAGCTTATGGAGAGGGTCACTGCAATGGCGACCGTTAGTGGAAAAACTGGGTAATGCATGCGACACTAAGGAAAGGCAATTAAAAATTAAAAAAACACTTCTACAAGCTAAAACAAATCAAAACGCCATCGATATTTCAATAAAATGGGTAAAACAATGCTCTCACAAGCCAAGCAAATAAAAAACGATAGAAAAAGTAGCAAAAGAATAGAAAAGCAAGACTTACCTGGAAAAGTTGTGACAACTATGCTGAAGGTTCCTAGATCTCATTGGGAATATTAGAGCTCCAAGATCAAATGTGAAAATGAGCTTTGACGGTGTCCATTAAATATATTTGGTCCATTTAGGGTTTATGACGCGAAGGGAAATTTTTTAGGAAAAAGGGACACATGGCGGCAATTTCCATAAATAACTCAAGTGTAACTCCGACTACTAAAAATAGATCCCTACATTTTAGGGATGTTTTTTTCACTTTTTTCTTTTTTTCCTTTTTAGGAAAAAGATGCCATGCATGCATGAAGAGATTGCACATTTCCCAAGGAAACTGGACAACTCACTAGCTCATGCATTGAGTAACTGCTTAGGGAAAGATTCTATGCAATTCTTGGGCTGAGTGGCTTTGGCTACCTCTCATGATTTGTGCAATTTCCCAATTGAAGATAGGCTCCCAACTAGGTCTGTGCAATTCTAGATCTGAAGCTCACTGTTGGCTTGAACTGCGCTTTTTCCGAGAGCAAGGCTGGTTCCCGTCAAGGATTGTGCAACTCACTAAGGCAAGGTTGGAACTGGGTTCCAACCAAGTCAAGAGATCAACTTGTGGTTAGACATCAAAGCAAGTAAGAAAACACAAGCTATAAAGAAAAAGATAAAGCTCAATGAAAGTAGAAGTACTTGGGTTAGTGCGAGATAAGCTGTTGGGATTTTAGTAGGGAGGCTCCAAAATGAAGCGTAAAAAAACTTTTGGAGGGTGGTTGTAGCCGCTACAACGGGATCTTAGGGGATTTCTTAGAACATAGTCGAGTTTATCCTAAAAAGTCTTGATTTTTTTAGAGGAATTCATCTATGATATTTTCAACTCTATCCAAGTAGTAGAGCATAAAAAAAACCATGATACATCTTCCATTTTAGTTAAGACCATTCTCTTTGCACCCAAGCATGAGAACTTCATAGTTTGTTGTTGTATCCTTAGTGGCAAGTTTAAAGACAGTTTTGGAACTTGTTTTACATGCTTAAGATGTCTGCTTTGAGTTATGTTCTTTACAATATGTTAGTTTCATAAAGTTTATATCTTCTTTAAGTGTGGGGCTTACGTAAATATTTTATTTACAACTAAGTGTTTTGTGTGTGGAGCATGAAACAAAGCTTGTGTGAAAAGCACAAGTAAGGCATTGGTTTAGGGAAAGCTAGTGTCGATTCGAACTGCTAGTCCCACTAAGGCAGGTAGCTATCTTAGAAACAAACAATGAAAGATTTTCAAGAGTTTCTTTAAGTGTGATAGATGGAAGATAAGAAAAGAGGACCAACCTAGATCTTCCGCTTTGATCCTAGCTTGATTTTTCCTTTGCTTGATAGAATTTTCCACTCCTCTCCTACTTGTCCCGCTTCAAAGAGTACCTGTAGAGTCAAAGTAACAACAAACTATCAAAGCATCTCTATCTAAAATATCATAAACAATGTGGAATTAGAAACAAATTGACCATAAAATTTCATTCATAAACAATAAGATTCACAAATACAAGATTATATGGAGGAAAACTCAAAGAACTTTATTAATAGTAATGTAAGAGAGGATTACAACCCAGCTGTCTAATCTAGCATCATCCTCCTAGTTGTAGAAGCCCTCTTCACCTCATGAACAAGAAAATCACCCAACAATGCAGTGTATCTTCTCACCAACAAACCAAAAACACTTCCTTACAAAATACAAAATTCCAGCCCCCAGATCTCTCAGATGAGGGATCCATTTATAGATATCTTGCAAGGGTGTGAGTCAACTCTAGTTTTTTGATTAGTGTCATTCCACTGATAGTTCTTGGTTCCACTTGGAGATTTCATTGATCTCTTACTCATCATTGGGCGAATTCAGAGAGGTAAGTGTCACAAGAGAAGTTTCTAGAAGATTCCATGATCATCCACTTAGCAAACTGTCTTTTCCATTTGTCTATTCTCACTCATCGCACCCTACAGAAGGCCATTTCAGTATGCATCGCACCCCCTGTGTGTAGAAAGTGAGATGCATCGCACCCTGACCATGGAGCAGTCAGTATGGTCCAGTTTTGGCCAGTTCTGAGTAGTTTTTCAGGTGGAACTTCTAGGAAATGATGTAATCAGTTGACCATGATCCTTTAGGGTATGAAACAACACTTTTAGGGACTAAAGAGCTCTTGTTTTATTGACATATGTGATTGGGGTTGCAGTGCCCAAATATGTCTATAACAGGCATGAGAAAATAGCTTATGACAATTCTTTTGTATTGTTGGGACGGGGTCCCCTGGGTTAAGTTTTGATAAGATATCGTAAATTCTCCGAATTTTGAGGAGAGAAGCGTGAGTAGCGTAGGTCACTAGGAGTCAAGGGACTTTAGGAAGGTCAAGGCCCCTTAGTTTTTGTATTTTTTTGAGATCCACCCATGGTTTTTGGACCATGGTATTGTAATGGGATAAAGTATATAAAAGGGTGCCTTAGCGAGTCTAAGATAGAATCAAGGAGTAGAATGGGATTTTGATATGTTTTGAGTCTGAAAAGGTATGATCTTTCTATATTTTTGGCAAAGGGGAAGGCTCATGCAACTGAGTGCGTAGAGACCTTGGCAAGTTCGCAACTAAGTGTGCAGGCCCTTGCAGCTGTGTGCGCAGGATTTGGAAAGTTGTATATGGAAGAGCTGAAGTAATAAAGAATAGCTGAAGTAATTATGTGTCCAATTTATATACTTGTATGATTTCTGTAGTTATGCACAATTTAATTCCATTTATTTGTATTTTCATCCTAAATGCCCCGTGAAGATCTAGATCTATTGTTATATGTTATTTTATGCATGACTAACGTTTACGCGAAGTTCATAACTTTGTTTAAATCAAAATCAATTTAAGTTTGAGGATTTCATGGATAAGGGTTCACAAAGGTTAGATCAAGACTCAAACTGAGGAAACACCCTGACCCCATTTCACATAGCCTTTTGGATGTAGAAACCTGGTTTTAGCATCCCCTAATACTGCCTCGAGTGAGATTACAACCTGTGCTAATTGGGTTGTTTCTAAAAGGGACGGTAGTGTAGGGTTTTGTTGGTTAGTGGAACTAACTTTGAACCTGGGTCCAAGTCCCCTCAAGCGAACAAATGGTTTTGTTGTTGGGACCAGGATCTATCTAAGGGATGTGTGATGTGGCGTAAGTGGATACCAACTAAGAAGGAAATCGAGAAGTGGATAGATGAGAAGTTGCACAAGTTTTCATCTTAGGAGAATAGGAATCTGCACTTGTCAAAAGAAAAGTGGTTATAGAGGTATCTCTACACAGAAGTGCATGAAGTTTTTTTTTCAACATTCCCTTGTGAATTACACGAGTGGCTATCCAAATTAGTGGATAGCGAACCTACTTGGAATCATGACGATCCCATTGTGTGGACTCCATAATTAATCAAACATCTTGAAGGATTTGATTATAAGGTTGCGAGGGATGTTGATTATTGGATTGATAGTATCTTGGGTAGTTTCATCACTAAATTTGCAATAGATACATATGTGTCTTATAGCGAAGCTAAATGACGATTCTTCAAAGGTCCGAGAGGTAAGTACCTAAAATCGCTAAAAACCTAGATTAAAATGCTTTTGTGTGAAAAATGGATTATGCCTTTACCTTAATGTTTAAGAGAGGTCATATTGGATCTACGTGAAGTGGAAAGTGATTCAGAGTAAACCTAAACAATTTCATCGAAAGTGAATACAATCCTTTATTGGAAGAGTTTGAAATTGAAGAAGAAAGAAGTAGCCCTAGTACGCCTAGAGGTGTGACATAGACAATAGATCAGGGTAATTATGGAATTTCACATCCATCCACTCCACCTATGCCTTCGCCTCCACCTCATACACCTATAGTTACACCTCCACCTCCACCTCCACTATTCAGTATGGCGAATACAATGAAAATGCCTGTATTCAGGGGTCAGGGATTAGAGGATCCCGATCAATTTTGGTTCATCGTAGAGGTTGTGTGGAAAGTGCAGAAGATCAATGATGATGACATGAATAAAGTGCAACTGGTTACAATGCTACAAGATAGAGCGCTTACCTAGTACATCAGATGCAATATGACTCATCCGACTACTTCATTGGCTAACACAAAGGATGCGCTGAATGCATAATTTAGGAAGCCAAATTCACATGCTCAGTGTGTGACCGAAATCAAGGAGATCAAGTAGAGGGTTATTGAGTCTACATGGGATATAGATCAATGACTAAAGTGCTTACTGAGTCAATCTAACCTTCAAATTTCAGATGGACAACACAGGGACTAGTATATAGCTTCACTATTACCTCACTTAATATTTCCATTATCTTAGCCAAATATTCGGTCTTAGGCCGAAGCGTTGGAAATCGCAATGAAGCTAGATGCTTCTCCAATCCATGATACAAATATAGGAGTTCAATAGATCTAGTCACATCTAGCAAGCCTACATATGGAGCTGCATGATTTGAAGAAGGGAAAGGAGGTTAAGTTAGAGACACATTCTGAAGTTTGGTTCACAAAGTGCAAGGCTGAAGGTCATCATAAGGATCAGTGCCCTGTATTTCGGGATTATATAGCCGCGGGGGGTCGTAACCCCCTAAATCCATAATATTCCGTTGGATCAAGCACCGATGCAAGTACCTGGTGTAGCATCTTCCAAGTATCAGGACAACATTCGACAAATAATTGTTCCCTATTACAAAAATTTATACAATCTCAAAAACAATTTTTTTGTAACTTATGTAAATCGGTTGGTCATGATGAAAGGAATTGTCGAAGCTATGAACTAATGATGGAGAATACTTCACTGTATATAATGCAGGCTGAAAAAAATGCACATAATGATCAAGGCTCACCTATAGCTCACAGAGGATTCCAAGGATGGGGAAGCGGACAAGGAGGAGGAGCTGGAAGAGGTCGGGGCCATATTATTTTTTACAATTGTGGAGAACCAGGACACTTTGCGCGCGACTGTCAGAATCCAATGCACCTTTCTTGTCAATATTGTCATTAATTTGATCATGCTATAGAAGATTTCTTGGTCTTAATAGCGAAGATGCAAGAGAAGAAGAACCAACAATCGACGTAGAATATTCAGATGATGAGATCCAAGATGCATGAAGATGATCCCAATATCAACATATTCATGTGAAGTAGTGTAGCCACTAGTGAAGATAAGGTCAAAGGTAAAAAACTAGAATCAGATTCATGGTTTCAAAAAGCTGGTGAGAAGAATGTTGGATTTGATTTACATAGAGAAAAGGAGACGTTCATGGAGGCAAGAAAGAGTTTTATGGATCCATGTGCTTCTACATCTCAGAACCAGATACTGATAGTCTCACAAAAGGAGAAAACTGAAGAAGCTATTGCGACATAGGTTTTACATCCCAATGTGTTAAAATCATTTTTGGAAACCTACATGAGGTTATTATGGGATCAGAAGGTATTAGAAGGATTACAAGAGCTGATAGATAACTACACCAGCAAGGATAAGCCATTACCAGAACATCATGCAGTCAATAAGGTGAATCGAAGCAAGAAGAGAACTGGTAGGGAGATGTGGTTGATTGTACAGATTGGTGATTTGGAATGGACCAGGTAATCCAAGACTTGGGCTCTGATGCTCACGTATTGCTAAAGAAAACTTGGGAACGTATGGGAAAGATGAAGTTACAATGGTTGCCAATTCAACTGCACATGGCAAACCAACAAAAAATAATTCCAATGGGTTGCCGCATGGAGTAACTGTAGCTATTGAAGGCGCAAGAGTAGTGGCTGATTTCAAAGTTATCGAGATCATCAATGACAATAGTCCATACCTAGCTTTTCTTGGGATTGATTGGGACTTTGACATGAATGCAATCATTAACTTAAAGAAGTGAAGCATGGTATTTGAAAAGAATGAGCTTCAAGTAATTGTCCCGTTAGATCCAGCTGAAGGTGCACGATACATAGAATTGAATGTGACTATTATGAAAATGAAGAAATTGAGCACATATATAATTTAATTGCATGAAATAAAGATTGGATCAATCCCACTGTGGATGAAAGGATCAACTTGGAGAAGGATAATTCCTACCAATCAGATTCAGACAAAGAGTTAGAAAACTGGCAGAACCGATTGCATGAGGTCTCTACATTGCGATGTAATCAACTTACAAAGTCTTTATGCTATGTATCTACTAAGCTATGTAAGTTACCCTATTATGATGGCTTGGATGATGTCAATATATTTCTTGACCATTTTTAAAAGGATGTACAAGAGGAACATCGGTTCTAGGCCTTAGATCCAATAGTGAGATTTACGCCTGCAATATGGTGGGGTACGCACAAGGAGAATTTTTTCGACTGGAAGGAATATCATAGAATGATGCGATTAAGATTTGGCTACAAGAAAACTTGAATCATTGAAAAATACACAGTGAAGGATGATCTGCGCAAACATCGCGCCTCTGCGCAAACATCTGGCGCGATGGACTAAGGCATGGGGTGAGATACCTCAACGTGAGGGGGCACATATCTTTATTCATACCCTAGATGTTATCCCAAGGAACTAGTATCTAGAGACAGAGCTACAACACAGGACCGTTGATTAGGATCGGATGAAGGAAAGTTTCTTGGTGACATTCAATTTTGAAGATGGGTTCGAATGCATCTATGAAGTGCTTCAAGAAATTAAAGTAACAATCTTCTGAGCACTCGTAGAGCCCACGGGTACAACCTGACCGGAGTACACAAATACAACATGATTTAGAATGTTACAATGTCACGACAGAGGAAGGTGATGAGGATCCACATAATATTAATATCCCTGAATCAAAGGGACAATGCGAAGTTTGTGGACCTAATGTGAAGATCCTTGATATTTCACAACCGGTACGCACAAAATAGGTAAACATTGGTTCTGAAGAAGAACCAAAATTTTCGAACATTGGCGACTATTGGGATGAAGATATAATGGATAAGGTCACTGAATTATTACATGAATATCAAGATTTATTTCCAACTAAGTTCTCTGACTTGAAAGGGATAGTAGGAGATTTGGGTATGATGAAGATCAATTTGAAACCTGATGTGAAGCCAGTTAAGTAGCACCCATATCGGTTGAATCCCAAATACAAGGAAAAGGTAAGGGAGGAACTCGATAAGATGCTCGCGGTAGAAATAATTGAGCTTGTAGAAGAATCTGAATGGGTCAGTCCTATGGTGGTCCAAGAGAAGAAAACGAAGGGTGATATCAGGATCTGCATAGATCTGTGGAAGTTGAACTATGCATGCGTACATGATCCATTCCCTATGCCATTTACAGATGAAGTTCTCGAGAATTTTGGTGGATAAGAAGCTTTTTCATTTACAAATGGATTATTGGGATACCACCAAATTAAGATTGCATCAGAGGATAGAAGTAAGACTACCTTTGCTACAAAATGGGGGTCATTCCAATATACAGTCATGCCTTTCGGACTAAAAAATGCTCTTGTAATTTTCTCAAGGGTGGTTGTCACAACATTCAAGGAATCCATTCATAAGTTTTTGGAAGTATACTTCAATGATTGGACAATGTTCATGCTGGTTAAGAAACATGTCTCTAGTCTGCGCCTGATGTTGGATACATGTACGAAGTATCAGATCTCCTTGAACTTGAAGAAATGCATTTTTTGTGTACCTTATGGAATATTGCTAGGCCATGTTGTCTGTAAGTAGAGGTTGATGCTAGACCCTGCTAAGATCACCGTAATTATCAATCTGGAGACCAGTAGGAATATAAAGTAGCTACGCGCGACACTAGGTCACACTGGTTACTATAGGAAGTTTATTAAGGTATACACGCATATCATTGCACCCATGGAGAAGATGTTAAAGAAGAATGCTATGTTTTGCTGGGACGAGGATTGTCAGAAGAGCTTGGATACTCTAAAGGAGAAGATGGTTACGACGCCTATCCTAGTATTCCTGGATTAGAAGAAGGAATTTCATGTGCATGTGGATGCGTCTTGCATAGCATTGGGAGATGCCTTATCTCAACCAGTGGTAGGAGATATCAATAACATGATTTACTTCACCAATCCAAAACTATCTAAGGCCAAGAAGAACTACTCAACCACATAGCACGAAGGATTGGCCATGGTTTAGGCACTATAAAAATTCAGGAATTATTTGCTAGGTGTGCACTTTAGGATGTACAAGAACCATTATGCTTTGAAGTACCTGGTCAATAAGCCTGTGTTGGGGGAGAAAATATGTAGGTGGTTGCTCATTTTCCAAGAATATGATTTTGAAGTGATAGTGAAGCTTGGGAGATTGAATGCTGGACCGGACCAACTTTCTTGGGTCGATAATGGTGAAGAGCCTACAAACATTGATGAAGGATTACCTGACGAGCATCTATTTGCTGTCAGGATTATGGATGAGAATTTTGCAGACATTATTCAATTTTTATCTACTGGCGTAGCTCATAAATGTTATACAACACAACCGAAGAAGGAATTAATTGTCAAGGCTATAGATTTTTCTGTGATTGCATGTTAATTATATAAGAGGGGTCAGATGAAGTGGTTGAGCAATTGGCTCACCCTAGCCAAGCCAACAACAGTAGCAGGTACAAGGAAGACTACTGCAGAAACACAGGCTGAGAAGAAGGATCCCAAGAAGGATCCCAAGAAGGATCCCAAGAAGGATTCCTAGAAGGATCTCAAGAAGGTCACGATTGACCTGGAGAAAACAACTGTTTCAGAGACAGAGTGAAAAGTCGGCATAGAAACTGTAGAAGAGGAAGAGGGTGGAAAAGACCCTTTTGTGGGCACGGAGGAATTTAAGTCTCTATTAATTATCAAGAAGCGACAAAAGAGGAGTGCTAATGGTGTGCAAAAGCAACAAAAATCGGACAAGTCCATCAGCGTAGAGCCACTATGTTATAGAAATTTTTGTGCCTAACAGCATGAAGCATGAAATGTCAATAATCTAAGGGATGCAAAGTCCCTAAACATGTTGTTCCTACCCCTAGAGGAACAAGGTCAGCAAACCACAGCACTAAAAATCAGTTCTCCACCTGAAAACACTCAAAAACAAGCTATTTCTGGATCATGTCAACTGCTCCACTGAGCATCTGCGCTAAATGTCAACTGCTCCACTCTGTACCTGCGCTGAATGTCAAATCTAATGAAGGCTACCTGCGCTGGGCGAGATTGGCCAAGTGGCACAGTCATTCTGCAAGGTGTCAAATGCCCAGGAAGCTTCCAAAATGACACTTGGATCAGGGAATTCGCCTTGTGATGAGTAAGAGGATCTAGATCTCCAAGTGGACTCAAGAACTGAAGTATAACTAAAGTGGGAGAGGACACTAGTCAGCTTCATGCCAAGCTCAAGCTGACTCATCCTTTCTCCAAATCTCCTATATATAGAGCTCTCTCATGAGGTCTAAGGAGGCTGGAATTTTGTGAATGTAAGGAAGTGCTGTTGGTTTGTGCATAGAACTATTGGGTGATTGCTTTGAAGGAGGTGAAGAGGAGATTTCTTTCTGCTGGGAGGTGTTGCTGGATTGGGCCTCTTATGGTTGTAACACTCTCAGAACTTTACTTCTTCCATTAATAAAGCTTTTGAGGTTCTTCTATATGCATGTGTCTCTATGGTGAATTGATGCTTGTATATTTGATTTATTCTAATCCTTGAATCAATTATGGATGTATGCTTCTTGTAGTTTCCCTTTCTTGTGCTTTTGCAGGATCTTTGTGTAGCTGGGCCAGTGAAAGAGCAAGGAGCTGGGAGCAAGCAGCAAAGAGGGAAGATTGGATCAACCATTAGCGGAAGACAACGGTTAGTGGATCCCTTTCTCCTCTCTCTTACATCTCATAAAGAAGTAATCTTGATTAGCTTTGCATTCGGTTGTTGCTAAGGTACTATCACCCTTAGAGTGGGATAGGGTCATTCCGTATTGGATACTTTTCCCTACAACAAATTGGCGACTCCACTGGGGATCGTATCTTGTTGGTTGTTTTTGTTTTAGCTATTCATTTCATAAACAAAGGGAGTACCGAATTGAACTGTGTTTGAATCCTTCAAATACAAAGTAGAGGGCAGCTACTCTAGCTCAGTTTCTGGGCAAGTTTATGATTTGAAGAGCTGATCCACAAGGACTCTAATAAGCTCTTAGTGATAGCTTTTCATCCTCCTTGTCATCCCTTAGTGTTTCCTTGACTGATAGCTTCTGATTTGAGCAAAAACTGTGAATTTTTGAGCAATCAGTGACCCGGAAACCACCAGAAACGAAAGTTTTGTTCTTCAGTGCAGGCTGTACAAAGGCTGTTTGCATTTCAGCACAGTTCCCGAAGGGGCTACCTGCGCTGAAGGTCAAACAGGCAGTGTTCCACCTGCGCTGGACCAGTCCTGCCTTGTGCTGCTGGGGTTTCCTGCTGTTTCTTGCCCTGTTTTCACTCTTGTTTTTGCTGTTTGTTACCAGTCAGTGGGCCTATCTGAAACCAACTTTCCTTGTCACTATTCCGCCTCAGTTGTATAAAGAAACTGTGTTTGTTCTTTGTGTATTTCTTGTATCATTTACAATTTCCCATAACGAAAGTGAACTAGTCTTGTTGTGGCCTCTTAGATCTAGACCTGTGATAAAGTGTCGTTTTGATCTTAAGAGTTAGTTTGTTTGCTGTTCATAGCTGATTGAGCTTTTGCTTTCGTCATATGGTTTGAGTTTGTATATTTCTAGTGTCGAAACAAGTAAATCTTAAGGTGTCTTTTGATTTTGGACAAGCTTGTTTGCTTTCACTTGAAATTGAATTCAAAATTATACAATAGCTTTCTTTTTGCATTTCACCAACATTAAGAAAGAGAAAAGAAATACTTGCATTGTGCATGTGCATTATGACAGCTTGCATGTCGATTTAGGAAAAAGTGCATTAGTGTGTGCTCTGTGATCTGTGTGAAAAGATGTTGTCTTTCTTTTCCCTCAGTAGTTAAGATTTTCAAAGTTGAAAGATTGAAAAGCTTGCTTATCATCTTAGACTGCATTTAGGAGTGTTACTATACATCTCGTGGTGATCCATAAAGGCAAACTGCTAAACAAGATCAACATTAAAATGAATTGAATTTACATAACAACGCATTGAAACATAACGCAAACACATAGAGGTCTAAGCTAGAGACGTGTTCCGGCGTCGTTAAACGTGATATCTTAGCGTTGAGTGGTTGGGTGATTCCTCCACGGTGAAGCGATAAGTATCAATACGGACTTGTGCTCCCACGTACCGTCGCGTATATATTGGGAGACCCCTATAGGATCAAAGCCTTTCTCCAATAGGAAACCGTGTCGGCCGCCCTACTGATCGCAATGCAGTGAACACAGCATTCACGAAGATCGACCATTCGTACCGTAAAACGTATTCTGTGGTTTTGCGAAAAGTTTGGCACACCCTCTGCCTAGAACTCCAGAGCAGTTTCTTTTGGCCTTTTTCAAACTCTATAACTGAAAAAGTCCATCCGAGCATTTGTCACTTCGGGCTCGTTAAAACATCGAAGGAGACTAGAGTCATCTTTAGCTTTTTCTCGACTCTTAAAAAGTGAAAAAGAAAGTTGTGTCTAAGCGTCGTTATAAAATTTATTTTAAACGGAACATAATCACCTCCTATTCCCGCATTGATCTTAAAGTGGAGAACATGGAACGCCCCAACCAAGGAATTCCACATGATGGAAATCCTAGTCCTTTCTCCTCTTGGGGAGAAGTTGGTGCGCCCCACATGGCCACATTGTCGCTTCCAGGACTGACAATTGGCCTGCCTATTTGGCTATTCTCAACTAATGTAGTTCAGACCACCATGGTTCCTGAGCAGTCGAGTCAACAGTTAGATCAGTCTAGAGCTGCCCACCAACCTTCTACTTCTTATAACTCTTCCTCTAATCCTTCATCTTCACAAGGTGGGGCTAGCAAAAGCCAAGCTCCCATGGAGAAGAAGGAGAAGAAGAAGAAGGAGAAGAAGAAGAAGGAGCCTAAGGCGACTGGGGGCAAGCAAAAGACATCTGACAAAAATCCACACACAGCACAGACCGGGCCTAAATCGCCATGTGTCATATGTAGAGGAGACCACTTCCATAGAGATTGTCCCTGTATTCCCCAGATACTAAGGGACTGGTCCCCTCGGTTGCACAATTTGGGAGCATCAACCTCTGATAACCATGTTGACTGCTTACCGTCAACCAGCGAAAGTGAAGGTTCAAGACAAAGAGGGAGATCAAGATCCCCCTGTAGACTGTGTGAAGGCAGTCACGCCATTCACCGTTGTCCCTTCTTAGACGAAGCAAAGAGAGTTTTGGAAGATCGCCCGGTTTCACCGTTGAGACTTCCTCCTGGATACAAAAAACTCGTGCCAAGTCCTTCGTTGGTTGAAAATACAGCTGGCCCGCTCAAGTGGTCAGCTGAAGCGTCAGTCATTGAAAATGAACCTACTAAATCCAGACCAGACGAAAGTCTAAAGGTTGATACGACAGTTGACCCGGTTCTGCCTTCAGAGGTTTCATTTGCAAATGACACCGTCACTGAAGATTCATCTTCAAATGACACCCTCACTGAAGAGAGTAAGGATGACACCATCCAGATTCTTTTCATCAACACCGACTCTGATGAGCATCAGGGCAATGCGCCCATTCCTTTATCGCAGGAAGGAACATCATCAGGGTCATATCCGGCCGTGTATTCGGTCCCACCACCAAGCAACCTGGTTGTGTCCTTTGATTGGAACCAACTAGGCAGACCCCGGTTACCAGCCAGTATACCATTCAGAATCATAGTCCAAATTTACAGAATGGTAATGGCTGGAACTATCATTGATGAAGGGGCATCTGTGAGTATCCTTTCCTCTATTGCTTGGAAAGCACTGGGTTCCCCAGAGCTTCTGCCTGAGATAAGAAATCTCTCGGGTTTTGATAAAGGAACCAGTCGACCATTAGGGATCCTCCCCAATGTGCCTGTTACATTGAAAGGGAAGACCGTTCAAATGAACGTGATGGTCGTTCAAGGACCCTTGGATTATAACCTACTCCTTGGACGAGACTATATATATTGCATGGGAGCTATAGTCTCCTCACTCTTTAGAGTAATGTGTTTTCCACACGAAGGAAGAATGGTCAAACTCGTAGACCAACTTTCATTTCCGAGATCACGCATCGCAAATAGTCAAATACCAACCCTGAATGGTCTATTCACCCAAGAAATGTCTCTACCCCCAGTTCTCCTTCCCGATGAATGCGAGTGATTCGGAAAGACGGGACTGGAACCCAGGGGGCATGCATCCTGGTCTGCTTCGGGCAGAAGAAACCCTGGGTATAAGGTAGAATTTCCGCGAAAGAATATGACTAGTCTGTACCCCGTCCGAAAGAAGGAAGAGGGGTTGTTCTGGAACAGGATTCTTTTGTCAAGGTTACTTGTTTGACAAAGGTCATTCACCTTTGTCTAAATAAGTAGGCAATACCAAAGAAAGAGATTCCTTTGCGGCAGCAAATTGTAACCATCTTTGGGTTAAAAGGCAAGCCTCACCCGTTAAAACAAATGTTTTGAAGGATAAGTAGGGGCAGCCTCCAAAGAAAGAGATTCCTTTGCTGCAACAAATTGTAACCATCTTTGAGTAACCTAATGATAGACATCGCCGAAGAAAGAGTTTCATTTGCGGCAGCAAATAAAGCCATTCTTTGGGTAACCAGAAAGAGGCAAGCCTCCCTCAATAACATTAATGTTTTATCTTTGAGTAGTGTTCTTCTCTTGTCGCAAGTAGCTGTTTCTCTTGCGATCTTGCAAAAGAGCTGTCAAAATTAGGCTGACGGGAAGACAAGTACCGCATAAGACCTGTTAAAAATAACGAGAAGACAAGTATCGTTAACATTAGACTAGCAAGACAACAAGTAGCTGTGAACACCCAAAGAAAAGCAGAGGTGGAGGAGAGGAGGGGCAGCCTTGAAATTGTATTTTATACCTGGGGGCATGCAAACCTTTTGGAGTGCAAGCTAAGAGCAGTTATTTATCTGTTTTTGGGATTAGCTGTTTCCGAACTTGCATAAAGAAAGGATGAGGGGCAAAGGTCAAAATTTGCCAAATTAGGAGCATAGCTTCGTGAGATAAAGCTCCATAAAAAATAGCTATCTCACAGGAGACATTTCTTATCTTATGACTGGTATATCGAGCAGTTTTATCGCAGAATTTATGCTCGTTAAAAAATAGAAAAGCGAGATCCAAGCAGTTTTAACGCGGAATTCATGCTCGTTAAAAAATAAACATAAGCATTGAGTAGTGTTTTGGCGCATTCAAGCTCTTTAAAAAATGAACCCAGTACCGGTAAATAACCATTGTGATCGTAAATTTATTAGCCATAAAAGCCTTGGTCGTGTTTTCACCCGCCACCTCCATTTCATTTGGCCAATCGTTCACCTCCATATGATTGTTTACCCATTTTGAGGAACAACTGCGAAGAGTGATTTCACTTAGCCATCCTTGTGACACTGCCGTGATTGGAAAATTCCAACCTGTACCTGAAATCTGCTGCTATCCCTGTTTATCACTCGTTCCTCAAAAGACGAGTCTTCTTTGAGCTCTTTTCATCTGACTCGTAAAATATGAAAAGTTTGCCGAGTTTTGGCCTTCCAGCTCGTTAAAAAGACCGGAAGAGCTATCCCTCCTCTAGATTTTAATCTTTTTGGACCTGAGGGATTATTGCACAAAAAGATCGAGCGCTTGTTTTGTTCGGCTCGTTAAAACTATCGAAAACTCATCCCTTCTATATTGTTTTATACTTTTTCGGACTTAAGGGATTAGATGACGAAAAAGGAATTTTGGGAGTTAACTTTCTGTACCTTTTCAGACTCTCTAAAAATGAAAAGGACCGAGTTTTCCTTGTCATTAGATTCGTTAAAATGATTAAATAGCGACAAACTTGTCTTTAGACGAGAACGAGTTTCCCTATCGCTAAGCTCGTTAAAACATAGCGATGGGCTTGCCCGAAGGGCAGGTTATAGAACAAGCATATGTTATCCTCCTCAAGCTTGACAAAAATAAAGAGGTACTGGTCAGAAATGACTGGGGAAAAATTGGGAGAACCTCAAAGCTTTAATGGTAGCAAGTCACTCTTGAACATGACACTTTGTCCTCCGTATCACATCGGGTTGGGTTGTTTCATTCACCGGTCTCATCACCATGGTCCTCACCAAACCATCCACATTTGGGGTAATGCTACCGATCCATCACATCAGTGTCGTTATATGTTCAAGAGATGTTGTTCAGAAAGAGTCAACCGTGTCCCATCCACTGCCATACATTATCCTTCATCCACCCATGATCGCCACCCTGAATCATATCTCACATATTGTTTTCACCTCCACTAAAATCATTAGCTCCGTTCCGTGTCACTGATGTGGGATTCATTAAGGCCCTCCTTTGACGGATCGCTTCTTGTCGACTTCAGCTCATTATCCAAGAAGTTGATCTAGGAACAACCCCTTCAGTACTTTGAAGCTTGCATGCCTCAATGGCAAGTTTCTCACTTCCGGCGACATGTATACATTAATGACCTTCGACCAGAAGATTTTGCGTGGTGTTCGACGCCAAGTCCTTTATTCACACCACGTGAATTGTACTGCAGTAACTTGAGGGTCATTGTCATTATTGGTGATTCCTCTCGCGCTTGTTAACGGTTTACATTATTGACCGGTAATCAAGCGATGTCTTTCCATGTTCGACTTCAGCGCAATTCTCACATGGATCGACTTGTACTTAGAGTGAAGATCGAACGAGTTTGAAGACCCCGGATCTAGTTTCATCCATCCAGGCTGCGATATATATTCAGGAAATATAAAGACATTTGTTATATACATCATTGCAGCAGATGATCATCCTACTCAAAGGATGATAATTTCAGCAGAGAATTATCGGTCTACCATCAGACGATCGTCTGTTCTATGTACCAAAATGAATTTATAAAGCTGAGCATGGGAATGCCCACCTCAGCTAGATCATGAAAGCAGAATGAAAAATAATGTATTGTATTGTATTTTATTACAGGGCACCTCTCAGCGATTGAATGAACTTCGGATCGTCCTGATAAAGCATTTCACCCGATAAACGACCTCATACTTTAGGGGGCAACTGTTATAGACATTTTTGTGCCTAACAGCATGAAGCATGAAATCCCTAAACATGTTGTTCCTACCCCTAGAGGAACAAGGTCAGCAAACCACAGCACTAAAAATCAGTTCTCCACCTGAAAACACTAAAAAACAAGCTATTTCTGGATCATGTCAACTGCTCCACTGAGCATCTGCGCTGAATGTCAACTGCTCCACTCTATACCTGCGCTGAATGTCAAATCTAATGAAGGCTACCTACGCTGGGCGAGATTGGCCAAGTGGCACAGTCATTCTGCAAGGTGTCAAATGCCCAGGAAGCTTCCAAAATGACACTTGGATCAGGGAATTCGCCTTGTGATGAGTAAGAGGATCTAGATCTCCAAGTGGAAGCAAGAAACTCCAAGTGGACTCAAGAACTGAAGTATAACTAAAGTGGGAGAGGACACTAGTCAGCTTCATGCCAAGCTCAAGCTGACTCATCCTTTCTCCAAATCTCCTATATATAGAGCTCTCTCATGAGGTCTAAGGAGGCTGGAATTTTGTGAATGTAAGGAAGTGCTGTTGGTTTGTGCATAGAACTATTGGGTGATTTCTTTGAAGGAGGTGAAGAGGAGATTTCTTTCTACTGGGAGGTGTTGCTGGATTGGGCCTCTTATGGTTGTAACACTCTCAGAACTTTACTTCTTCCATTAATAAAGCTTTTGAGGTTCTTCTATATGCATGTGTCTCTATGGCGAATTGATGCTTGTATATTTGATTTATTCTAATCCTTGAATCAATTATGGATGTATGCTTCTTGTAGTTTCCCTTTCTTGTGCTTTTGCAGGATCTTTGTGTAGCTAGGCCAGTGAAAGAGCAAGGAGCTGGGAGCAAGCAGCAAAGAGGGAAGATTGGATCAACCATTAGCGGAAGACAACGGTTAGTGGATCCCTTTCTCCTCTCTCTTACATCTCATAAAGAAGTAATCTTGATTAGCTTTGCATTCGGTTGTTGCTAAGGTACTATCACCCTTAGAGTGGGATAGGGTCATTCCGTATTGGATACTTTTCCCTACAACACACTAGCCCTTATAGAGGGGGATCTTGATGAAATTGGGGATACTGTTTGATTCATGATGGAATACATCTAGGGGTACAGAGAAGAGCAATAGTAGTTTGTCTTGACAAAGGTCCAACAAGGCCTTCAGGAATTGCAGGTACAGACCAGCGTTCTACAAGCGAGCGCGGGTCAAGTGAGCATGGGTCAAGCGAGCACGGGTGAAGCGAGCTTGAAGCAAGCGAGTGTGACAACCTTACAAGCATAAATTACCATAGACCTCCACGTAGTGAAGTTTCGAAAGGTATTATTACATCTTGACACTTCAGAAGACATGGTGTGCCTCCTACATATGAATAACTTGAGCCTTAACCTTGCAGCTCTCCCCATTCAGACATTGCATGAGTTGCATCAAGGAGTCTTAGATGAGCTAAGGGTTCAAGAACAATGGGCATTACTATTTATTAGTGAAGTCAAGACTAGAAACCAACAAATGTCTGAGGAAAAGGCACAAGCACTCAAGGAATGAGAAGAGGTTGTTGCACGCAGTTAGCAGCTGGAGGCAACAATAGCGCACGTATGTAGTGAGCTTCCAGAGCTCCAGATTCCAGCAGAGGCAGCTTTGGTCGAGAAATTACAAAAGCTAGAAAATACAGTAAAATAATCTAAGGCTACGGTAGGAAAGGTGCGGTTTGAGCTGCAACTGCAGATCTTCGAGCTTCAGATGAAGATGCAACCTACCACCCCTCCAGAAGTCTGAGAGTAGCGCGAGACTGCTATTAAAAATGATATGGAAATTTGTTCCGCTGCAGTTAATGACTACAACCAAAATTTTGAAAGTACAATGGAAATGTAGACCTCGCTTCATGAGGACTCACATCTATAGAAACTTGAAGTTGACATCCGCGAAAAGAAAATGTAGTTTGATGAGATTAGGGTGACAGTGTGGACCTTAGCACCTGTGCAGAGGTTCACCAGACTCCAAGAAGGGAAATTCATACAAACCCAGATTGATGAGTTGCGTAGGAAGGCATCTATCATTTCAATAAGGACATAAGGGGCTAACAAAGCAAGCCATTTGCAACATAACGTCCAGAGAAAATTAAAATGCCTTCAGGAGACATAGAGAACAATGAGTTTAGCAGTCACAGGGCCAACTACAGAAAAGTTGGTTGAATAGGTCCGACAGGCCGCTGCACAGAGTACAATAGAACTTCAAGCCTTGAAGTCCAAATTCAGCTACCTCAAAGGACGCGTTGAGGATGTACCAGTAGAGTGACTCAGGGATGAGTCACATCTTTATGTTGGAGGCCCGTTGGGAAGAGGTCCCCTGGGTCAAGTTTTGATGAGATATTGTAAAGTCTCCACATTTTGAGGAGTGGAGCGTGAGTAGCGCATATCACTAGGAGTCAAGGGGCTTTAGGAAGGTCAAGGCCCCTTAGTTTTTGTATTTTTTTGAGATCTACCCATGGTTTGCAGACCATGGTATTGTAATGGGATAAAGTATATGAAAGGGTGTCTTAGTGAGTCTAAGATAGAATCAAGGAGTATAATGGGATTTTGATATTTTTTGAGTCTGAAATGTACAATATTTCTGTATTTTTGGCAAAGGGGAAGGCTCCTGCAGCTTAGTGTGCAAAGACCTTGGTAAGTCCACCACTGAGTATGCGGGCCCCTGTAGTTGTGTGCGCAGGATTTGGAAAGTTGTATATGGAAGATCTGAAGTAATTAAGAATAGTTGAAGTAATTCTGTGTCCAATTTATATACTTGTATGATTTCTATAGTTACGTGCAATTGAATTCCGTTTATCTATATTTTTTTCTTAAGTGCTCCGTGAAGATCTGGATCTACTGTTATATGTTATTTTATGCATGACTAGACGTTTATGTGAAGTTCATTACTCTGTTTAATTGAAAATCACTTTAAGTTTGGGGATTTCATTGATAAGGGTTTGTGAAGGCCAGATCAGACCTGAAACCGAGGAAATGCCCTAATCCCACATCACATAGCCTTCTGGATGCAGAAACCTGGTTCTATCATCCCCCAATACTGCCTCGGGTGAGACTATAGCTTGCGCTATGCCGGTTGTTGCTGAAAGGGCCGGTAGTGTAGGGTTTTGTTGGTTAAAACAACTAACTTTGAACTTGGGTCTAAGCCCAATCATGCTAACATTTATTGTCAAAGGAGAATGTATCTTTGAAGGAGATACATTGCTACTTGATGTGAGGATTCAATCCTTTTGTATTGTCAAAGGCGAACGTCTCTTTGAAGATGATGCAAAAGCATCAATCCATCCTCTAAGATTTATGGAAAATGAGTTTCTGGAAGGTGCAACTATCATAAGACGTGGCCATGAGGATAAAATTTCCTTGAATTCTTTGAGTTTATTTTAGTTTCCAGGGAGTGTTACACAATATTTTGTCACACCTCTTGCACTTCCCTGTGTCATGTATTGAAGCGCCCGAAACTTGGAAATCATGCAATGTACCAATCTTGATATGCAGTTTAGATCCTCCCTGAAACACTGATGGAAACATACCTTGAGACTTCCTTGAAGAAGTGAGCTCTAAAACCCTAATTTTAGGACCAGTGTGATTGTGACACTGGAAACTAGTGTTGACCGCAAGTTTCACTATACTAGCATCGCGCTGCCAACGCGTTTTTGACTTGGATACTTGTGTTGATCCCTAAAAGGAAATTTTTCCCAAATAAGAAGCTTCTTGATCTAGAGGCTTCCAGAATGACGAGATGGAGTTTGTTTGGTGTGGATGTGGTCGAATTCTCCCAATATTGCCTTTTGACCTTATCCCTATGAGCTACCTCCTTGAGATGAGGGCCTTCTCCTATATTTGGAGAGATCATAACTCATTTTCCCTGCCTATATATTCACCCTCTCCCATTCCCAAATGGTTGGTCTTTTATTATTTTCACCCTTATGATGAGATTGTGCCTACATGCTACTCATTTGGCTTGGAGAAGGAGTGCTTGGAGAGCTTGAGCTTGGACTTGGACATTCAATCAAGGAGAGCTTATTGACATCAAGGCTTGGTTGTATGCTTCCTCATTTATTTCATTAATATATACAACTGTTGGTTCACTTTCCATAAATTTTTATGTTAATGCATCAATTATGTTAATGCTCCTTGATCTATTAAGTGGATTACATTCGATTATGCTTGTTGTACTTGTATGCTTTGTTGTGTCTTTGATCTCTTGTGTAGGTATTCAAGCATTGCGAGTAGTAGAGTTGAGCCTAAGGCACAAGTGATTTGAGGTCTTCAACAAGGGAGTGCATTATAGCATAAGAACAAGGTAGGCCATCTTCCTCTTCTTTCATTTCGATTGTAATTTAGGAAAGTGTCTGGTAGATTGTCACGTAGGTTGCTAGTCCCACTCATTGGGCTATAGGGATTGTCTTTGTCCACAGAGAGGATTTGTGTTATGAAACCAGCTCAAGAAAAGATAGGAAAGATAGATCAACGCCTTAGAATTCAGCCTCTTTGAGGGGGCAACCTCCTTTACATTACATAAATGAACAATTCTTCCATGATTCAAATGACAAAACCTCCTTTCTATATATAGGAGTCTAAGGAGTCACAATATAATCCAACCGACCTAACAATAATAATATAAAGCCACAAAAATAACAATAGAGGGATTCTATGGGGCACAGTAATAACAATATGGGGGCAATAGGGGCACAACAATATTAATAAGGGGTATAACTACAATAGTAATGGGGTAATCACTAGTATTATAGGGACCCAACATGCCCCTCTCCTTCAAAAAAGTGTTTTCCTCAACGCGTGAGTAGTTCTGGATACTTCTGCATAAAATTCTCATCCTCCCATGTGGAATCTTCAGTGGATAAGTTCTTCCACTTGATAAGATACTCTGAAATTGAACGATTTCGTAGCTGTTGAGTTCTTGTTTCTGTGACTACTTCTGGTTCCAATATAATTTTTCCTTCCTCGTCAAGTTCTGGCAATATTGTTTGAACTGGGAGCTTGTCGCCTATAACCTTCTTTAAACATGAAACATGGAAAACTGGGTGTAATCGAGAAGCTGCAGGAAGCTCCAATTTGTATGGCATAGTACCAATCTTTTGCAACACGTTGTACGGACCATAATACTTTGGTGATAATTTATTATCCTTCTTAGCTTGCTTGAGGGACATTTGCTTATATGGTTGTAGCCATAGGAATAGCCAATCACCTACATCAAAACTTCTTTCACTGCGATGCTGATCTGCCTGTTGTCTCATTCTATTCTGTGCCAACACGAGGTTATCCTTTAAGAGTTGGAGGACTTGTTGTTGATGTTCTATGTGATGTTCCACTGCCTGGACCTTAGAATTTTCTCTTAAATATGATGTGATGGATGGTGGTTGATACCCATAAAGTGCCATAAATGGGGTCATTTTTGTTGCTGTATGGAAGGAAGTGTTATACCACCATTCAGCTAGAGGAAACCATTTGACCCATTGTGTCTGTTTATCAGATACAAAGCAATGAAGATATCCTTCCAAACATTTGTTTACTATCTCAGTTTTCCCATTAGATTGAGGATTATAAGATGAGCTATGAGCTAACTGAGTACCAAGACAAGAAAATAATTTTGTCGAAAAATTTCCAGTGAAAATGGGATCTCTGTCACTTACAATAATCTTTGGGTTTCCATGTAGTTTTTGAATTGTTTCCATAAATGCAGTAGAAACTATACTGGCTTTAAATGGATGTGATAATGCACAAAACTGTGCATACTTGGTAAGTCTGTCAACTACCACCATGATGACACTCTTTCCCTCAGACTTAGGTAAACCTGTGATAAAATCCATTGAAACCTCCTCCCAACTTTGGCTTGGAATGGATAAAGGTTGTAATAGACCCGATGTCTTAATTGTTTCAACTTTATTTTGTTGGAAAACCAAGCATTCAACCACAAACTTCTGAATATATGATTTAAGGCCATCCCAAAAAAATTCCTTCTTAACCCTGTGGTAAGTTTTTAAAAATCCTGAGTTCCCTCCTAAGGGAGAAGTGTGCAATTCCATAAGAATCTTTTGTTTTAGCTAGGAATTCTTACAGAGGTATAAGCGATCTTTGTACCATAACGAATCATTTTGCCAGCTAAATGTACCAGACGTACTGGAATCTTGTTGTAACTTTTGAATAAGTGCCCACACTTCTTCGTCATTCTTCCATTCCTCCATTTCTTCGTTTATCCAATCTGGTTGGATAATAGAAATGGCGCACAAAAATGCTTCCACATCCTCATCCTTTCTTGAGAGTGCATCTGCCACCACATTTTTCTTCCCTTTTTTGTAGATGATTTCAAAGTCATAACCCAACATCTTTGTGACCCACTTTTGTTGATCTTCAGAGGATAATCTTTGTTGTAAAAAGTATTTAAGGCTATCATGATCCGTTTTTACCTTAAAGTGTCTACCCATTAGGTAGGGTCGCCATTTCTTAAGTGCATGGAGTATTGCCAACATTTCCTTCTCATAAATAGCTTTGCTTAAAAACTTTCCCTTGATTGGACGACTTTCAAAAGCAATGGGTCTTTCATCTTGCATTAGAACAACACCAATTCCATTTCCTGAAGCATCACATTCCACAATAAAGGTTTTTGTGAAGTCCGGTGTAGATAAGACCAGTGCTTGGCACATTGGCTCTTTAGGATGTTCAAAGGCCTTTGTTGCTTCGGGATTCCATGAAAATGCATCTTGCTTCAATAATGTTGTTAGAGGTGCTGCTATTCTCCCACAATTCTTAACAAACTTGTGATAATACCCTGTCAACCCAAGAAATCCTCGCAGATGCTTTATGGATGTGGGGATTTTCCATTCCTTAATGGCTTTAATTTTGATAGGGTCTACCTTAACTCCTTCATGAGATACAATATGACCCAAATATTCCACCTCCTGGACTCCAAAGAAACATTTGGATCTTTTTGCGTATAATTGCTTTTCCTTCAATAGTTGTAGCACCTTGTCAACATGTTCAACATGATCCTTCTAAGACTTGCTGTAGATTAGTATATCATCAAAAAATACTAAAACAAATTTTCTAAGGAATGGTTTCAAAATTTAATTCATGAAACCTTGAAATGTTGAAGGTGCATTGGTAAGGCCAAAAGGCATGACCAAAAATTCATAATGACCCTCATGAGTTCTAAATGCTGTTTTCAGAATGTCTTCAGTCTTCATTCTGATTTGATGATATCCTGAACGAAGATCCAACTTGGTGAAGTAAATTGATCCATGCAATTCATCCAGTAATTCATCAATGACAGGAATGGGGAACTTATCTTTAATAGTGAGCTTGTTGAGCTCCCTATAATCTAGACACATGCGCCATGATCCATCCTTCTTGTGCACCAATACTACTGGAGCAGAGAAAGAACTTTGACTCGGTTGAAATATACCAGCCTCTAGCATTTCTGCAACCATACGTTCAATTTCGCTCTTTTGGACATAGGGATATCTGTACGGCCTGATGTTTGGAGGAACACTTCCTGAAATCAGATGAATAGCATGATCATGATCACGCATAGGTGGGAGACCTTTGGGAGTCTCAAATACCTTGGAATGATTGTCTAGGAATTTTTGGAGATCTGGAGAAATAGATGATTCCGATGTGGAAACATCTAGCGAGCATAATCGTGCAATTACACCTCTTTGCTCCTTTTTTAGAAGCTTTGTCATATTATTAGAGTTGATTATCTTTCCTGGTTTCCCTGCAATACCCCTTAATTCAACTTCCTTTCCTTCCGTAGAAAATTTGATGAAAAGTTCTTGAAAATTAAAAGCTATTATACCCAGGGATTGTAGCCATTGGACTCCTAGTACAACATCAACACCTCCCATTTGAATGGAAAGCATTGGCCTAGTCAATACATATTCTCCCATGGATAGCTTGATATTATGGCACTTTCCAGAGCAATTTATTGTTCCTCCATTTGCAATCATCACTTGACACTTTGGTGTTGGATATAGGAAGCAATTAAATTCTTTTGCTACCTTACAATGAATAAAATTGTGGGTGCTTCCTGAATCAATCAACACTATTACCTTTTTCTTCTTTATTTGTCCTTCTATCTTGATGGTTTGAGGAGTGGTAATTCCCGCCAATGCATTACAAGATATGGTCGGATTTATTTGTTCTTCATCTAGGCTTTGTTCCTGGAGTATATCCTCTTCTTTTGACCTTTCTTGCTCCTTTTCTTCTTCCTCTTCACAATCTATGTAGAATAATTTCTTCTCAGCACACTTATGACCTTTAGTGTATTTGCTATCACAACTGTAACAAAGCCCTTTTGCTGTTTTTTCTTCCAATTTTTGTGGTGTCAACCTTATAGGTTGTGGAAGACTAGGGGCAACAACACTTCCGTCTTTATAGTTGTGAGTGGTATGCTTCCTGGTTGCCATAATTTTGCTTTCCATTTTTCTTGCTAACCTGAATGCCTTCTCTAATGAATCAAGTTCCCAAAGGCGAACATCATGTTGGATGTTATCCTTTAAAGACCCTATGAACACATCGATCCTATGCTCCTCTGGAATATCTTTTACCCTTATGTTCAATTTTTGGAACTCCTCAATGTGCTCCATTATTGAACCCTTTTGTTTGAGACTTATCAATTGGCTAAAAAAGTTGTTGCTTTTTTATCCTCATAATGTGTTATCAATTCTTCCGTAAAAATTGCCCAAGTGATAAATGGTTTACGAGAGAAAAGCCATTGATACCATACAAACTGATTTGGTTCCAAATATAAAGTTTCCATACGTACCTTTTGTGTGTTTTGCACATTATTGAGATCGAAGAATTGCTCCATCTGTAATATCCATGTGGCAGGATCCTTGCCATCAAACTTCCTCATATCAATTTTTGGAATATGGTGAGTCTTCAATCCAACATTAGCATCTATGGAATCATGATTAACATTTCTTTTGTTCTCATCATGAGTTTCCTTTAGTACCCTTTCCCCCTTAGGGACCATTTCTTGTAGCAACTTATTCATATTTATCTTCAATTCGTCCATGTCTGTCTTCAAATCTATCTTCAAATCATCCATCTTAGCTTCCACGTCAATCATCTTAGCTTCTACCCCTTTCTTTAAACAATCCATCTTAGCTTCTACACCTTTCTTTAAACCATCCATATTAGCTTCTACATCTTTCTTTAAACCATCCATCTTAGATTCTGTTCCTTTTTGTGCAAGGGACAGTTGTTGCACTTGGTCTTGTAATTTTGATATATCATGTTGCATTTCTTCCTCTTCTTCATGAGTCATGCTAGAGCTTTCAGGTTCCTTACTAGGTGTTTGTATTTTCTTTCCTCGGGGCATCCGTTACCGATAATAATGCTCTACTATGCCCTTTGAATTCCTTCAAAATAAATTTTCAAAGCAAGCTTAAGCAAAAATTTAAGAAAATCTACACACCTTTTTCCACTTTGTAGGAGCTCGATATTGCCTTTGATGTATCTCTGTACTTTCCAATCATCTAGTTTTGAATTTGTGATCTGTAGTCGCCCTCTATGTCCTCTTTCCAATGCCACAAGTCTGACCCAAATTGGATTCTCCAAGGAAGAGTTATGTGAAATCTCCCACAGTGACTTGCTTATAGACTAGTTCAGTAGAGCGAATTTGTACGACATGCCACGAGTCACTGTTTCAACCTTTGGATCGGAAACATGCATACAAGAAACTACAGTCCGTCCTCTTTTTGTACCTTCTTACAAAATTTCAATCCGATCCCCAGAGAGAAAGTTATGACGATTTTCCCGAGGTCGCCTGTTTTGAATGTAATTCAGGAGTCTGCAAAAAGACCAACTTCCTCAGATCATATCTCCGTAAATATCACGCGAAAAGCTCTGAAATTTGGACCCAAGGTTCAGCATGATTTATTCTCAAATGGGTTTTTTTTGAGACTTCTGAAACATCACAGAAAAAAATCTATAGCGAAAGTTCCACGATGACCTGTTTGGAGCAGCGAAACCCTAGAATCCAAAGCTCTGATACCAAATGTTATGAAACCAACTCAAGAAAAGATAGGAAAGATAGATCAACGCCTTATAATTCAGCCTCTTCGAGGGGGAAACCTCCTTTACATTACATAAATGAACAATTCTTCCATGATTCAAATGACAAAACCTCCTTTCTATATATAGGAGTCTAAGGAGTCACAATATAATCCAACCGACCTAACAATAATAATATAAAGCCACAAAAATAACAATAGAGGGATTCTATGGGCACAGTAATAACAATATGGGAGCAATAGGGGCACAACAATATTAATAAGGGGTATAACTACAATAGTAATGGGGTAATCACTAGTATTATAGGGACCCAACAATTTGCCTAGACAAGAAAATGGCAACTCCGTTGGGGAATCTATAACACTTTCCATCCATTCCTTCGATCAAATTCTCTGATAAGTTTGACAACCTGTCAATGTAGATATTTGAAATCACGTTATTTCCTGAGAATGTTTAGCCTGCTCTGATCTTGAAGCTTTTTTTCCCTTATTTTTCTCGCTCAACGCATTTTCTGCTCTAACAGAAGTGCTGACAATGCTCATTTTCAAATTATAGTCGCAATGAGCTTCCTTTCATCGCCCTTTTGCCTTTAATAGGCATGATGATAGAAGAAAATTAGGGTATCTTCTTATTTTCAGTGATTTTCAATCTCTGTTAATGATTTTCCAGTCTAACTACAATGTGTTTGTCTTGATTGTTATCCTTGTGTGACTGTAATTGTCTCTTGGCTTTGTTGATGTGTGTTTGAAGCTTGATTTCCTTCTAAGGTTTCTAGGGTTTCTAGGTCACCCTTCGCTCATTTCTTGGTATGTCTATCTGAGATTGATTGCTTCCATCTAGGAGTCTTGCTGCAATCAGGACACCATTTTCAAGTTGCTTTCGGTTCATGATTGTGAAGTTATTTTCATTAGTATTGAGTCATATTGGTGCTTTGAAGATTGATTTTGCTCCATTGTCAAGCATAGATTACAGTTGTTTTCTTTGGAAGGACTGAAAGTGAATGTTTGTTTTAATTTCTTTGTTTCAAAAAGAAAAGTAAAATATTTCTTTATTTAAGTATTTTTGAAATGATTTTCATTCGAAACCATATGTCAATGGAATTTTCATTTTAGTTGTGTTAGATTGCATTTTTCCTTTTCTCATTGCATTATTTTGCATTGTTGAATCAAAGTGAAAGGAAAAGGACAAAAATTGGTGCATCTTAGTGAAAGGAAAGTGATTTTTGTTTCTCATAGCATTGCATTTTGACATTGCATTTGTTAATGAAAATGAAAGATTAGATTTCATTTTTATTTTTTGCATTGGAAATATAAAGAGTTGTGTTTTGATGCATTTTTTCTTGATTGATGTATTATTTGGTTGTCTCTCTTCCTTCATTCGTCTAGCCTTCATCGAATGAAAATATTTCATTTTTATCATTTATTTGCATCATAGGAATTTAAGTGTTGAGCTATCAAATTGAAACTTAATTCAATATAAACTTAAAATTTACCCCAATCAACCTAAGGAGCATTTGTAACCTAACACAAATATGTAGAGGTCTAGGCTAGAGGCATGTTCCAGCCTCTTTAAACATAGTAGCTATTGTAAACGACCTACATTGTATCCCGGGGCTGAGATCTCGTCCCAGTACGAAAGTCTATCGAAGGTTCTCCAATACTTTTGGGTGTATAGGAGACACTTCAGTATGGCAAGTATATAGGAATGTTCTCATTGACAGTCATGCATTAGACATCGCTAACATGGACTTGTGCTCCCCGTACCATCGAGTATATATTGGGAGACCCCATTAGGTTTCTATCTTTTAGCCACAGGTAACCGAGTCAGCCGCCTTGTAAATTTGATACACTAAACACAACATTCAGGGAGATTTGTCGCCATACGTTAAGTCCTTGGTTTCGGCTAAGGTGTGTATAGCGGTTCACGGATACTTCGTAAACCCTTTTTCCTAGATTACCCCTTTTTGATTTATTTTTGTTAAAGTTCTAAAATCAATTAATTGACCACGGAAAAACATCCTTCCTGTGGAAATACTCCTTAGTGGATATTAGGTTGATACCCATGGAAACATTTCTTGAGTCTACTAGGCAAGGGAACCCCTCTAACGGGAATCCTAGTCCTTTTCCTTCTTTCAAAAATACTGGTGCTGCTTATATGGAAACATTGTCCCTTCCTGGATTTACCATTGGTCTACTAGTTTGGTTATTTTAGGCCTTGGTGATTCCGAGTGTCCAAACTACTTTTCAACCAAGTTCTCTTGCACTTGAACAACATCAACCTCATGTTGATCCTAAAGTTGATCCCTCGCCTTCTTCACCTGTTTCTTCACCTAGTGAAAGTCTGGATTCTAGTAACTAGGAAGCTATGAAGAAGATGAGGATGAAGAAGAAGAAGAAAAATAAGCAAGGGGGCAACGAAGTAGCCATTGCTACAGATGCAAATGATGTAGACAAATCTTGCAATCAGCCCCGGAAAATGAAATTTCCTTGCATGTTATGTATGGGTGACCACCGTCTTCGAAATTGTCCTGGTATTCCTAAGGTCTTAGAAGTGTGGTCCACAGGTTCACATCAACCTTTGTCATCAGCCTCTGGAGATCATGCTGGTTATAAACCTTCAACTAGTAATAATAGGGTCCATGGGAAAAATGGAAAAGTCAAGTTTCCCTATAAGTTGTGTGAAGGTAATCATCTCATTCACCTTTTTCCTCTTCTGGATGAGGCTTCCAAACAATTGGAAAACCTTAATGCTTCCCAGCTTTGTCTTCTAGTTGGTTATCAGAAGATTTTTCCTAATCCTTCGCTAGTTGATTAAGTGATTGATCATAAGTCATCTTTGGTCAACCCTGCTCTCTTTGAAAGTGAGTCTCGTGAGTCCGTTATTGACCCACCATTAGTTGAGAAAAGGGTAGACCTAGCTCCACCTCCAGTTAACCGCACCTTTCTGGTAGAGAGTGAACCCCATACTGCTCAGGTTCTTCTGGTGTCTTTAGTTTCAAATGAACTAGAAGGAAATCCTCCTGTTCCCGAGGTGCATGAGAGAAGTTCTCCTGTTCCCATAGAATAAGGGGGAAGCTCTCTTGTTCCTATGACACCCCTTCCAAGTAGTTTGGTCACTTCTTTTTATTGGAGTCGATTGGTAGGATCGTCTTTTGTATATGTGCCTTTCTAGATTACAATACATGCTTGTCATATGGTCATACCTATCATAGTCATAAACGAGGGCGCATCTATTAGCATTATGACCTCAACTACTTGGAAAGCTTTAGGTTTTCCTTAGCTTGTCCCTGTCACCCAGAATCTGTTAGCTTTTAACAGAGAAACCAATCAACCATTAGGGATCCTTCCTAATTTACCTATTACTTTGGGAGGAAAGACTGTCTATATAGGCATGATGGTTGTCCAAGGCCCTTTAGATTTTAATCTACTCCTTGGCTGTTACTATGTTTATGTCATGGGAGCTCTTGTTTCTTCCCTCTTTTGAGTGATGTGTTTCCCACATGAAGGAACCATTGTGATCATTGATCAACTTACATTCATTGGACATGAATCAACCCCTAATCAACCATCATACCTAAATGGTTCTTATGTGCAAGCGGTATCAATGCTGCCACAGGTTAATTGCATGGCCACCTATTCCATGCCCACATCTACTGATGATCTAGTAGGTCATGTAGTACATCATGTATTGGGGGCATTGGAACCCGATTTTTCATTTGGATCCCTGGACATGTATCCCTTCCAAAGAGTTGTTCTCCCATCTAATGAGAACCTCTTCGATGCCATGACCTCTTTTGGTCTGTGACCAAGAGCTTGGAGAAAATTTCCTTGTCTTATGTCAAGCTCATTAAAAAATGAAACAGGGACCAGGAGGATAATTATTTTACTATGTCAACCTCATTAAAAAATGAAATAAGGGCCATGAGGATAGTTCTTTTACTATGTCAACCTCATTAAAAAATGAAATAGGTCCTTATGAGTAGATTTCCTTTACTTGTGTGAAGCTCGTTAAAAAATGAAACAAGGTGTCATGAGCATAGTTCTTTTCCTATGTCAAGCTCATTAAAAAATGAAACAAATCCCCTTCCAATTCGAGTCATTGATTAGATCTCGTAAAATCCTTGTCGAGTCATTCACTTGATATCATAAGTAAACCTTCATTCCATGCACCTATTAGTAACCCGTAGTCTACTTAGGTGAATGAAATGAAGCTTGGGGGGCATGTACCTCGAATTGAGTCTTTATGCTGGGGGCATGCAAAATTATCTCAAGCATAGTTTGTTTCTGTTTCAAGCTTGTGTAAAAATTAAACCAAACCCAAGCATAGTTTGTTTCTGTTTCAAGCTTGAGTAAAAATGAAACCAAATCCAAACATAGTTTTTTCCCGTGTTTCAAGCTTGTGAAAATATGAAACCATCCTCAAGTATACTCAAGAATAGTTTCTACATGTTTCAAGCTTGTGTAAAAATGAAACCAAATATCAAGCATAGTTTGTTTTCGTTTCAAGCTTGTGTAAAAATGAAACCAAATCCAAGCATAGTTTTTTCTCATGTTTCAAGCTTGTGAAAAAATGAAACCATCTTCAAGTATCCTCAAGCATAGTTTCTCATGTTTCAAGATTGTGTAAAAATGAACCTATTTCCCTTTTTACCTCTCTTGATTATAGTTTTATCAGCCTATTTTTGCTAGATGAGATTTGGTTTTTTCCTTTCCATCGTCACCATCTCTTTGGTTGATCATAAGCTTTCACTTGGTTATTTTACTCTTTCCTTAGGAAAATCTACAATGAGTGATCTTATTGGCCAGTCTCTTGACCTTTACATGTTTTGAGTAGTTCCATCATCACCGGAACCAGTCTCTATCCTTTTATACCACTCATTCCTCCAGGTGGAGTCATCTTTTAGCTCTTTTCTGACTCTTGAAAAATGAAAATATTGCCGAGTACTTGTCTTTTCAAACTCATTAAATTAAATGAATTAACGTCATCTCAGTATACGTTTACCCCTTTTTATGGTTGGGATTGACTATTTATAAAAAATGAACACCTTGGTCGACATGGTCAAGAGGTTCTCTCGAATATTTTTTCCTACCTTTTCAGGTTTGGGGGACAAATTACTAAAAGGGACCTGATGGATTTTTTTTTGTAATCTCTTTTTCAAACTCTATAAATATGAAAAAGACACTGAGTTACTCTTTCGTTAGACTCATAAAAATTAAATGACGAAAGACTTGTCACCATGAAGAGACCGAGTTTCTCCTTCCTAGGGCTCGTAAAAATTACTAGGATGGATTCATTCGAAGGATGAACTTACACGACAAGCATATGCTATCCCCTTCAAGCTTGTGATAAAAAATAATTGGGGTACTCGCTAGAAATAGTGGGGAAAAATGAAAGTGAAACATATCTTGTATAGGTAGCATGTCGCTCTTGAACATGACACTCATTTGTTTCTCGTGTCGGGTTTGGGATATACTCACTCAATCACTTGTCCTTCTGGGTTTGGGTGATCCATTTTGCCTCTCATTTGACTATTCCACTTTGTCATCATGACCCTTGGTCCTATGTTAAGTCAAATGCTGCCACACTCTGAAGTCATGTCACTGATATGTTCAAGAGAAGTCCTATCTACAATTTACTACCTATACATTGTCTGACCTTTTTCCACAATCATGGATCATACTCATTTATTCCACTTTATTTCTTATTTCGTGTCGATGATGAGGGAATAATTATGGCCCTCCTTTGACGAGTCATTTCTTGTCGACTTCACCTCATCATCCAGGAAGATGACTTACAAACTCCCTTTCAGTACCTTAGAGCTTACATGCCTTAATGGTAAGTTCTTCGCATTCGACGACATGTTTTCATCATTGGCCTTTGATCAGATGATTCCATGAGTGTTCAACTTCAACTTCATTTTCACATTCAGAGATTGTATTGTCATACCTTGAAAACCGTTGTCATTATTGGTGGTTCCTCTCATGCCTGTTAATGGTCCACATCATTGGCCAGTAATCAAGTGGTTTCTTAGCATGTTCAACTTCAACAAATTCATTCACATGTTAGAATTTGTACTTTGATCGGGTTGGGATGGAGCACAAGACCCTACATTTTGTTTGATATGACTTAAGCTGTGTGGAGTTATGTATTGTTCATGATTATACACATGTTTCTTCTATATGGATGGTTGTGACCATACCATGTGACTTTATATTTACGATAATGATCCTTCTTTATCAGGTGGCTACGTCCATACCTTGGATCTTAGACGTACAGATGGTCCTTTTCATTCAGATGGCCGCACCCATGTTGTGGATATTTTCACATAGTCTTTTCTATCCGGATGGCTGCGTCCACACCGTGGATTCATGTTTTGATACCATATATATATATATATATATATATATATATGTCCTTGATTTGCAGGTCTCCTGACAATGTTTGTTCTCGTACTTGCAAAAGCTCATAAATCATCTTATCCATCACTCCCTATTCTACCTTCATGCTTTAGGGGGCATATGTTACATAATATTTTGTCATATCTCTTAAAATTTCCTTGCCATATCGTGAAGTGCCAGAAACTTGGCAATCATGTAGTGTACCAATCCTGATATGTAGTTCAGATACTCCCTAAAACACTGATGGAAACATGCCTTGAGCCTTCCCTGAAGAAGTGAGCTCTAAAACCCTAATTTCAGGACCAGCATGACTGTGACACTGGAAACTAGTGCTAATCACGAGTTGCACTATACTGGCATCACGTTGCCAACGTGTTTTTTACTTAGATACTTGCATTGATCCCTAAAAGGAAAGTTTTCCCAAAGAGGACAAGAAGCTTCATGATCTATAGGCTTCTAGAATGATGAACTAGAGGTTGTTCGATGTTGACGTGGTCTAATTCTCCCAATATTTCCTTTTGATCTTATCCCTATGAGCTACCTCCTTGAGATGAGGGCCTTCTCCTATCTTTCAAGAGATCCTAACTCCCTTTTCTTGCCTATACATTCATCCTCTCCCATTCCCAAATGGTTGCTGTTTGGTTATTTTCACCCTTATACTGAGATAGTGCCTACATGATACTCATTTGGTTTGGAGAAGGAGTGCTTGGAGAGATTGAACTTGGACTTGGACATTCACTTAAGGAGAGCTTATTAATACCACGACTTGGTTGTATGCTTCCTCCTTTATTTCATTAATATATACAACTGTTGGTTCACTTTCCATAAATGTTTTTCTTAATGCATCATTTATCTTAATTCTCCTTGATATGTTAAGTGGAGTAATTTTGATTATGCTTGTTGTACTTGTATTCTTTATTGTGTCTTTGATCTCTTGTGTAGGTATTCAAACACTGTGAACAATAAAGCTGAGCCTGAGGCGCAAGAGATTCGAGGTATTCAACAAAGGAGTGCATTATAGCATCAGAATGAGGTAGGCCATCTTCATCTTCTCTCATTTCGATTGTAATTTAGGAAAGTGTCTTGTAGATTGTCACGTAGGTTGCTAGTCCCACTCATTGGGCTAGAGGGATCGTCTCTATCCACATAGAGGATTTTCCTAGACAACAGGGAGATTATTGAGAGGAGAAGATTGTGGATCCAAAATGATCCATGATGATGTATATTTTCTTATAAATTGTAAAGCATATGGGAATTTGAGGATGATCATTGAATGATGAACAAGCCGACCAATTCACCAAGTGCTCCTCATGTAATAATATAGTGATTAAATTAAATATGACTCTTGTTTAATGAATTAATTCTATGTGTGTGAATTGTGGCTTTATGTATAGATGCATTGCAATAGTTTGATGTATTGATGCTTCATGTAGATCATTGGGTACCTTTGGTTTGCATGATGTACTCAAGGATGGTCATAAATTTAACGATTATCCAAATGAGCTAAATTTCGACGTAGTTTGTGTTGAAATCCCTGTAGCCTTCACTTAGTGTTGTTGAAAATTTGCTGCAACATTGTTGTAATTGTTAATATGTTTATGGAGAAATGTGAGGTTGTGTTGAGTTTGATGGTTGTGTGTTCGAGGTCCGCCGACCCAATTTGTTCTTGGATTGTGTCAAGTGGAGTCCAAACCTCCACACACTACATGATCGACTTGTTGGTGGATCACAGTAGCATTACTTTGAATTTTTGATTAAAAGGAAAAAAGGTGTTGCATTGAGGATGAAAGGTTGACTATCAGCCTGTAACCCATAGGTCTAGGATCAGGAGCTTTAAAAATTAGAAACAAAGAACACCCATATATCATTTTCATCAAGTGGTATCAAATAACAAAAGATTCTTATGCGTAGTGTGGAGGAATAACAGTGAAAGAGGGTACACGTTGATTGAAGATCTGGTAAGAGATTTGTTTTCTTTGTGCAGGTGATAACAGAAGAATGTGAGAATATTTTCAGCAACCTAGAGGAAGGAGTGCTCAAATGGTTCTAGAGGAGTGAACTAGACAGTTGTCAAAATACTGAGCTTAGAAGAGAGAAGCTTAGTGAGGTATCATGTGGCAAGAAGGGAAGACTTGCTACTGCAAATGTTTTGTTGTAGCTCACGAGTTAAAGTTTTACGAGAAGACCAGATGCATATGACCAAGAGGTCATAAAATTTCATACCTTGGGAGTATGATGTAAGAGAATCGACCTATCCTATTAGATTTAAGCAAAATGATTTTTTGGAAGGCACAAATATCAAAAGACGTGGACATGAGGACAAAATTTCCTTGAATTCATTGAGTTTATCCCAATTTCTAGGGAGATCATTGAGGGTTTTGTGGAGAGGATCATGTTGAGAGCTTTGTGGAGAATATCACGGATTTCAAGTGATCCACGACAATGTATACTTTCCTATAAATTGTAAATCCTATGGGCATTTGATGGTGGCCATTAAATAATGAATAGGCCTACCAATTCACCAAGAGATTTCATGTAATAGTATAATGATTAAATTAAATATAATTCTTGCTTTAATAATTAATTCTTTATGTGTGAATCATGGCTTGATGAATATATGCATATAGTTAGATGGATTGACGTTGCATATAGATCATTAGGTACCTTCAGTTTGCATGATGTACTCAACGATGGTCAGACAGGTCAAAATTATCCAAACGAACTGATTGTCAATGCAATTTGTATCGGTATTTTGCATTGAAATCCTCAAAGCCTCCACTTAGTGTTGTTGAACCTTCATTGCAACGACGTTGTAATTGTTAACATGTATATGGAGAAATGTGAGGTTATGTTGAGTCTGATTGTTGTGTGTTTGGTGTCCGCCAACTAAATTTGTTCTTGGCATGTGTCGAGTGAACTCCAAACCTCCACACCCTCAACGATTGATTTGTTGGTGCTCACAGTAGCATTATTTTTTAGCATTTGATTAAAGTGAAAAGGGACATTGCATCGAGGATTCAAGGTTGATTTTGGGCCCATAACCCATAGGTCTAGGATCGAGAGCATTAAAACCTAGAAATGAAGAGCCCCCCCAGATATCGATTTCAAGAAGTGGTATCAGATCATAAAAGATTCCTCCGTGTAGTGTGGAGGAGTAGCAATGAGAGAAGATACACGTTGATTGAAGATATGGTAAGAGATTTGTTGTCTCTGTGCAGGTGATAGAAATAGAAGGTGAGAAAATTTGCAACAGCCTAGAGCAAGGAGTGGTCAAATGGTTCCATGGGAGTGAACTGAGAAGATGCCAAAAGACTGAGCTCATTAGAGAGAATCTTAGTGTGGTTTCATGTGGAAAGAGAAAAGACTTGTCACTATAGAGGTTTTGATGCTACTCACAAGTTAAAGCTATTACAAGAAAATGAGATGCATATGACCAGGAGGTCATAAAACTTCATACCTTAGGAGTATGATGCAAGAGAATTGACCTATCATCTGAGATTTATGGAAAACAAGTTTCTGGAAGGTGAAATTGTCAAAAGACATGTCCATGAGGATAAAATTTCCTCGAATTCATTGAGTTTATCCCATTTTATAAGGAGATCATTAAGAGCTTTGTGAAGAATATCGTGGATTTGAAGTGATCCATGACGATGTATTGTTTCTTATAAATTGTAAATCCTATGGGCATTTGAGGGTGACCATTGAATGGTGAACAAGCTCGCCATTTCTCTAAGAGATTTCATGTAATAGTATAATGATTAAATTAGGTATTGTTCCTACTTTATAAATTAATTATGTGTGTGAGAATCATGGCTTGATGCATATATGCATTTCAATAGTTTGATGGAATGACGCTACATGTAGATCATTGGGTACCTTTAGTTTGCACAATGTACTCAAGGATGGTCAAACATGTCACGATTATCAAAATGAACTGAATGTCAACGCAATTTGTATTGTATTATGTGTTGAAATCTTTGCAGTCTCTACTCAGTGTTGTTGAACCTTCACTGCAAAAATGTTGTAATTGTTAATAGGTCTATGGAGAAAGACAAAGCTGTGTTGAGTTTGACTGTTGTGTGTTTGGGGTTTGCCAACCCAATTTGTTCTTGGCATGTGTCAAGTGGATTCCAAACCTCCATAGCCTCCACGATCAACTTATTGGTGGACCAAAGTAGCATTATTTTTTAGTGTTCAATTAAAGGGGAAAAGGGGCAATGCATCGAGGATTAAAGGTTTAATATGGGCCCATAATCCATACGTCCAGGATCAAGAGCATTAAAAAATAGAAACAAAGAACTCCCATATATTGGTTTCATCAAGTGGTATCAGAGCACAAAAGTTTCACGTGCATAGTGTGGAGGAGTAGCAATGACAGAAGGTACAAGTTGATTTAAGATTTGGTAAGAGATTTGTTTTGTCTATGCAGGTGATAACATAAGAAGGTAGGAGGATTTGTAGCAACTTAGAGTGAGGAGTGCTCAAATGCTTCCAGAGGACTGAACTAGGAAGATGCCAAAATACAAAGCTCAGTGGAGAGAAGCATAGTGAGGTATCATGTGGCAAGAATGGAAGACATGCTATTGTAGAGGTTTTGTTGTATCTATTGAGTTAAAGTTGTTACGAGAAGATTTGATGCATATGACCAGCAGGTCATAAAATTTTGTACCTTGGGAGTATGATGCAAGAGAAATAATCCATCCTCTAAGATTTATGGAAAACAAGTTTGTGGAAGGTGAAACTATCAAGATAGGTGGCCATGAGGATACAATTTCCTTGAATGCATCATGTTTATCCTAATTTCCAGGGAGATCATTGAGAGCTTTATGGAGAGGAACATGTTGAGAGCTTTGTGGAGAAGATCATGGATCCAAAGTGATCCACAACAATGTATATTTTCCTATAAATTATAAAGCCTATGGGAATTTGAGGGAAACCATTTAATGATGAACAAGCCCGCAAATTCACCAAGAGATGTCATGTAATAATATAATGATTAAATTAAATATGATTACTACTTTATGAATTAATTCTCTGTGTGTGAATCATGGCTTGATGCATATATGCATTGCAACAATTTGATGAGTTGACATTGCATGTAGATAATTTGGTAACTTTTGTTTGCATGATGTAATCAGGGATGGTCAAGCATGTCATGATTATCCAAATGAATTGAATGTCAATGCAGTTTGTATTGTTATTCTGTAATGAAATCCCCACAACCTCTACTTAGTGTTGTTGAACCTTCATGAAAATGATGTTGTAAATGTTAATAGGTGTATGGAGAAAGACGAGGTTTTGTTGAGTTTGATTGTTACGTGTTTAAGGTCTACCAACCCAAGTTTTTCTTGGCACGTGTTGAGTGGAGTCCATACCTCCACACCCTCCATGATTGACTTATTGATGGATCACAATAGCGCTATTTTTTAGAGTTTAATTAAAGGGAAAAAGGGGCGTTGCGCTGAGGATTAAAGGTTGAAAGTGGGCACATAACTCATAGGTCCAGGATCGAGAGCTTTAAAAACTAAAAATGAAGAACCCCTAGATATCACTTTCATCAAGTGGTATCAGAGCACAAAATATTCATGTGCGTAGTGTGGAGGAGTAGGAGTGAAATAAGGTACAATTTGATTGAAGATCTGGTAAAATATTTGTTTTCTTTATGTAGAAAAAGGTGAGAATATTTGCAACAACCTAGAGAAAGCAATGCTCAAATGGTTGCAAAGAAGTGAACCTGGAAGATGCCAAAAGATTAAGCTTAGAGGATAGAAGCTTAGTGAGGAATCCCTATAGCCATCACTTAGTTCTATTGAACCTTGGCTGCAATGTTGTTATAATTGTTAATAGGTCTATGGAGAAAGGAAAGGTTGTGTTGAGTTTGATTGTTGTGTGTTCCGGATCCACCAACCCAATTTGTTCTTGGCATGTGTTGAGTGGAGTTCAAACCTCCACACCCTCCACGATTGACTTGTTAAGGGATCGCAGTAGCATTATTTTGGAGTGTTAAATTAAAGGGAAAAAGGGGCACTGTGCCAGGGATTAAAGGTTAATTGTGGGCTCATAACCCACAGGTCGAGGACCGAGAGCATTAAAAACTATAAACAAAGAATCCATAGATAATTTTTCATCAAAAGGAGAGACATTGCCACATGATGTGAGAGTTGAGTCCTTTTGTACTAACAAAAAAGAGCATATATTTGAAGGAGAGATAATGAAGTGGTTATGCAATTAAGCAAGCCTGGAGATGTAGCCCAAGATGGGTTAAATTCATTACCAACTCGTTGCCTTTGATCTCATTACTATTTGATGATTGCCTATGCTCTTTAAGCTTCTTGATGTGCAATAAAATTAGAGACTTAAGTAAAATTAATGGTATTGGATTTTCAAGTTGGATTCAAGCCTCAATACACAAGATCTTAGAATTATAAATTGAAGTTAGAGAAAAGTAAAAGTGTCTAATTTCAAATCATGGTGCTTGATAGATTTGGAGATAAGATGGATCTACACTGGTATTATTGCATCAAGAGGCACTTTCCAACAAAATATGGAAGAGTGTTGTAATGTCCTACCATGTTATGTTATGTAAACATTTTGACGTAGCCAAAAAAAAATTAAATTTCGATTTTTTTTTTTTTTTTTTAATTTTCTTATAATAAACTATTCTCTCTCTCTCTCTCTCTCTCTCTCTCTCTCTCTCTCTCTCTCTATATATATATATATATATATATATATATATATATGTTATATACCTAAGGGGGATAATATGGGGTACCTCCCTTGGTACCCCATATTATCCCCCTTAGGTATATAACAATATATATATATATATATTCTATGATGTTCATGGAACACAAAATATTTGTACCAAGTAGATCCGCCGTAAGGGATTGCTTTCTACTGACTCATCCACAAAGCCTGACCCCGAGAGTGTCAAGAGAATTAAACCTATGACCTCTCAATAGTAAATATGCTTTAATCATAGAGACTCAACCAATTGAGCTAACCATCAAGGCTATATATATATATATATATATATATATATATATATATATATATATATATATATATATATATATATATATATATATATATATAGGTGGTGGTTCATGGACATTGGGTGGCCACTACATCCATAAAAAATATAGGCATATCAACCTAAAGGGATATACCCATCCACCAAACAAGAAGGTCTAACCCTAAAGGTCGAGGAGATTTGACCCTGTGACCTCCAAGTTAGCAAGGTACTTAGCAATGTGAACTCAACCAACTGAGATAACCTTTGGGGCTATATATATGTATGTGTGTGTGAGTGTGTGTGTTTACACACACACACACACACACACACATATATAAAACCAACATAACCAACCTAGATCCATTTTAACTTTGAATCTATCAAGTTATGAGAGGTATTAAATATCTCGAGGTGTAAACCTTTCCTCAGGTTTTCCACCAAAAAAATATATTTGCACCTCGAGAGATTTGATCCCTCTAGGTGCTATATATATATATATATATATATATATATATAAAACCATAACCAACATAACTAACCTAGATCCATCTTAACTTTGAATCTATCAAGTTCTGAGAGGTATTAAATATCTCTAGATGCAAACCTTTCCTTAGGTTTTGCACCAAAAAAAGATGTTTTCACCTTGAGAGATTTGATCCCTCTAGGCACTTGATAGATTTGGAGTTAAGATGGATCTAGGTTGGTTGTGCTGAGAAGCACTCTCTAGCTTAGTATAGAAGAAAATTTGTAATGTTATGTTATGTAAACATTTTGACTCTGTAAAATGACATAAAAATAAAAATAAATAGAATTTAAAAATAAATAAATAAAATTAATAACTATAATTATTAATTATTAATAATTAAAATAGAATAGGCCTATATTAACATCGAATCTATCAAGTGCCAAGAGGAACCAAATCTCTCGAGGTGCAAACCTTTCCTCAAGTTTTACACTCAAAAAAGAGTTTCACTCCTTGAGAGATTTGATCCCTCTCATCATTTGATAGATCTAAATTTAATATGGATCTAAGTTGGTATACTAATGAACCCCCATGCCTTGTTTCAATATTTTCTTTTAAAGCCTACACTTTTCAACGGTTGTGATTAGTTTCAAGGGGTAAATTCACATGAGGTTAAGGGAGGAGAGAGAGGGGTCTGAAGTAAAATAAGGGGACTAAACGACCTCAATAACGTGGTGTGTTCCCAGGGATTTCAGGTCCCCCTATCCAAAAATATAAATGATAATGTACCACCCCCTCCCATCGAAAAAGAATGGTTTACGGTATGCGGAACGTGGTTTAAGAAATATTGTTTTTACATTAAATTAAATTTCACTCCCAATTGATTTGTAAAATTTGACTTTTTAAAATGGATTTTTTAAAATTAATTATTATTATTATTATTATTATTTTAAACAAGTAATATAAATTCATTTAAAAACCTAATTTTTAAAACATCTATTTATTTATATCGAATTAATTAATTAATTAGTTAGCCCTTGAGGGTTAGCTTAGTTGGTTGAGTCCCCATCGTTAAAGCACCTCTCTCTCTCTCTCTCTCTCTCTCTCTCTCTCTCTCTCTATGTGCATCGTTAGATCCACATTCGGATGTTCATCTCCATGAGAACCCAAAATATCTTTCTATCACATATCCTTTTCACATCATTCATGGCCCAAAGTGAAGCGTACTTCGCGGCCTCTGGTAAATCTCTATCAATTGTGGGGAATTGACTGTCCTCTGGCAGTTCCCCCGTTACGAGCACTATGGATAACAACAACCAAACATAGTGGAATGTTTTACCCTATTCCTGGGCTTTGTGACAATTCTTCAAGAATTCCATATAAAGGAATTCTACCTAGTTAAACTGGACCCCCTCCACGCACTACTCCGCTAGTGCGATCACTGGTGCGGGTACCTCGTCTACATGGAAATTTCGCATAACTTTGCCGGCTAGGATTTGGGTTGCTATGCATACCACTTTGTCCTTGATGCTGGAGATGGTGTAGCCCCTCTTCTTCTTCTCCAGCTTATACTTCATCTTCATGGCCTCCGCGAGGGCTAAATCACTACCCTTCCCTTCTGATATGGTCACGAGGTCCTTTCCTTTGTATGGTAGCTGGGAAATGCGATGAATTAGGTCTACCATGATGGGGATGGGCTCCTCTAGCCATAGATACCCATCATGAACTAGGCAGAGCAGCTGCTTGATGATAAAAATGGCTATTGGGGTGCGGTGGAAATGCGGCACCCACAGTAGGTTCAGTAGCTCGGCCTTTTCCACTTCGCGCAACCACTTCCACGGCTCTAACGTTGTCACCACCCCCGTAGTGTTTTACTTCATGAGGTTCCCAGTCTCTAGGTGAGGGAACTTCTCGCGGTCAGCGAGGTCCCAATCTTCAAAATTCATGGTTGGCATGCGGCCCAGGTGCATGTCTTCAAACACAATGTCGTTTGGGAGGAGCGGGGTCTGGAGTGAACTCTTGGTTTCGTCTAGGTCCTTGGGCACTTTGGCCTTCCTATTTCACGGGGAGACATATGCGGGAAGTTTTGTCACAAAGTGTGTAGGTTGAATATCCTCCTCCATGCCTTCGTCTTCTTCCTCTATGATGATAAGGGCCTGCAAGTCTTCTTCTTCCTCATCTATTTCTATTGTGACAAGTTTCCCCTTCTCTTCCATTGATAATTTGCTACGCAGCGGGTTCCTCAAGGACACACGTACAGGCTTGTTTATCCTTCCTGAGTCTTGGCATACGTGGTGATTTGGGGATCTCTGCCACAACCCTGACACCTTCTAGAACATCCTCCACAGTTAGGGCCCGCGTGACCTCACCGGCAGTTACCTCTTTTACTCCCAAACCATTCTTAGTTGTTGTTATTGTATCTGGTTGTAATCTGTCACTCGCGATTTAGGGGCTCAATCAACGCTCGACACACAATGCTCAGGGCTCTCCTTAATCGCTCAATTCTCAAATGACCAAGTGTTTTTTTTTAGGTAGCCCTTTGCATTTTATAGTGCCTTTTGAATTTGAATTCGACCGTTCCCCCCAATTCCAAGTCATTAATGCTTTCTTGGCGACAGATTTTCCTAAATCTTTCTCATAAATCACATCTTAAATGTCCACCGCCCACTCCATTTTGCCTCAAGTTGATCATCCCATCATGAATAGTGACTTCAACAGTCATTTTCTAGCCAATTTGCGTAGCAGCACAGTCCAGTGTGCGCAGTCGTGGACCTTGTGACTCTTTGCTTATGTGCGCACATCCAATATTGCGCAACTCCCGGGTAGGATAGTTTTTAGTCCCGCGCTCCCTTCCAACTGCCTGGAGCACTAAGACTATCCTTCCCTTGGCTATTCAGGTGGTCGTACCACCCGTGTGGGGCTCCATCCTGTCCTCCATCATGGTTCTCGGAGAATCCCCACCTTCTTTTGTTGTGGTCGACATCACGCACTTCACCATTTGCAATGTGCTACCTTGGTCGCTATGCTTGACGATATGCGGTCTGTTGTGCTATAAAACAACCCCCCCATTTCAATTTTTAATTTTAGTCTTAAAATGCTAATAAGAAATGGGTCCCCTTTAGAATATAAATAGCAATAAAACTTTTTAATAAAATAGATTTGCCATATTAGTCCTATAAAAGTGATTTATGAGTATTTAGGAACGCTCATCACAAATCACAATTCTTTAGAACTCATGAACATCCAGTTAGAAAGGTGAGATGCAATCAGAGTCATAACAAAACCTTCATTGCAAAGTTTTTTTTATCAAAATAAGCCATATATAAGAAATACGATGTGATATAACTATCGTGTCTCGTGCATCATTAATCTCAAGGAATGACTTATAGCATTTCATTGAAACCTTGCGATGCGATAAGGCTATCACAATCGCATATCACTGATTCACAGGGAATCATCCAAAATACTTCATTGAAAAATTGCGATGTGATATAAATATTGCATATCACACTCTCGATAAAAGCAAGTAATAAATACTATGAATACATGTGGTATAGGGATAAAGCAATTATAAATAAAAACGTGATTTTCCAAGTTTGAAATCCGCCATCTCCCCATGCCAGCTCAAAACTCATTACAATCACAACAATCCAAAGAAATATTTTTGAGCGTGGTACTGGTAACTCCCTATTTGCGATACACGATGGTTCTACAAATATTAAAATAATACAATCGCCAATCGCAAATCGCAAGAGTCACGACACCTGTTCTAAAAAGGACCGTTATGAAACCTGCAATGCAACATGTATTACTTGAGCATTAAAGTTTCACGTTATGAGATTATGGTAAAAGCATTAAGGGGCAGTTATGGTTAAGTCCTTTAAGGATTTCATCCGTGGTAGCTATGTACAATATAAGATCTTATGCATCTAATGTGCATAACTATTTGTAGTTTGTAATTTGTGTATTATCTCCTCTCAAAATTTTCACCTATTACACTCCTATTTCTCATTTTGCTGTGTTGATCCAGAATCACATAGTTGGTCAAGATGTCTAAGAAATCTTGAAAGGCAAAGGCCCCCATTACAGTGGAAGAAGGACCAAAAAAATTGGTGTTAATTGCATATACTACCTATCAAGGCCTTGGTAAAATCTCATGGGAAGGCATATATGCTTTACTTGAAGCAGAAAATCCAACAGAGATAGAAGAAGAAGTAACAACTGATGGAACTGATCAAACAGAAAGCACGCTCATTGATTTGGCCAACTCCTTCCTCCATAGAATAGCAGCCCGAGCAAAAGTTTTACCATATAATGATCTAGTGAGATGGGTAATTGAAAGTATTAATAGAACAGACAAAGCTTTATTCACAGCCGATGGGAGGATGTTTGGGACATTCAAGCCTGAAGATGTCAAGAGAATGTATCACTTTCCGGATCCCCAGTGACACTACAACAAGTCATTCCTGGAAGATTTTGCTAAGGAGAATAACATAGAGTCAAATCCTATCAAAGAATGGAGACATTTTCCTAACAATCATAAACATGAATCCTCTGGTATGTATTCTATGGACTCCTTAGCATCTCCATATTGTTATGCTACTGCTATGGTATGTAGGATATTTGGAAGTCCCGATTCTGCTAGATTTTCTATAGAAATGGTTCCATTAATAGAAGCAACAATCAATTCCTTTATTATGGATTGGGAAACCATTCTATTGGATAAAATGGCCAGTCAAATACTAGATTATAGAAGGAACATATTTGTCACCACCAGAGTTGTGCCCCCATTCTATATGAGCGCTTACATAATGGACACAATCTTTTAATTCCAACTTTCCCATCCTAGGTTGGAAATGGACTGTTCAGGATCCAACTCCCATTCACATTTATGATAAGTATTTATGGAAGTCTGACTACAACAATCATTTATACAGGATTTGCCATGGTTTCATTTTACCTGTCCATCAAGCCATCTTTAATAAAACTGCTCCTCAGCTGTCTGGTGAGGCTAGCATTGATTTGACTTCAATTGGCAGTTGGTTCAGGGAGGAGAAGTTCACTTATATTAGGATTTTTGGCAGTATTACAGACCCTCATGTCCTTCCACTCTGCATTCCAAATAAGCTATTAGCTAGGGAAATAGCTTACCAGATAGTGGAAAAAGGGATGTCTAGAAACCTTAAAGATTCTAAGAAACAAGTGTGGTCTCCATTTCCCCTCCGCTATGGCACTTACGCATTGTATGAATTTAAACATGCTGAGAAAGAAGCAGAGAAAACAAAGGATTTGAGTCTAGCGGTTATTCCTAAAAGACAATATGATCCAAACAAGGTCGCTTTCGATTTCATGAGTCATGTGAAAGTTAGTAATTTTATACATGAGAATGATGAGTTTGATGACTTATTCGGTTCAACAAAGTTGTTCTCACAAGTAATTCATCTGGCAAGATTCAAATTGGGAGCTGAGAAGATGGACAAATTCATGGAAGATAGGACACAAAGGTTACTGACAGTACCTCTGGATTTATTAAATACTACCCCTATTGTTCAGTAAACAGAGCACAGCAGGGAGAATAATATTGAAGAGATATCTGGGGAAGGGGAAACAAGTGGAAAGACCAGGGAAGAACAAGCAACAGTAGAACAACAAAAAATTAATCGACTTGAGGAACAGTTGGCAGAAGAAAAACAAAAGAATGAGCTGCTTGAGGAACAATTAAACCTGGAGAAACAAAAGATCGACGAACATGCGATCCAAAAACAACAATAGTTGTCTCAAGAGCTCGAACAACTTCAATTGACACATCAACAAGAAATTAAGGTTAAAGAGGAGCAAATAACACAGCTACAACTCTATATAGAACATTTCAGAGATTATCCCAAGGTTGAGGAATTTAAAAAGGAAGCCCTAGAGGTAAATAAAGCCTTATCTCAACAGGTGAATCTACTTTGCCATAAAATATCTCTTATCGACCCATTATGCATCACAACTACATCATTGATTGATCAAGCAGTTAATACCAGATTAGAATTTGAGGATGCAGATGATAAGGTCACAAATTACCTCTCCTGGCAAAGCACAGAGTAAGGAAGAGCTGCTAAACTACTGAAAATTCAAGAGTTGAATAAAGAAATATTGTTTTTGGAGTGGGAAACACAGCTGATAAAGGCAAAAAGGGCTACCTCCAGGGCTAGGTCTATAATGAATAATGTGATTGAAATTATAAATGATGGTTTATATGGAGCTAATTTAATTTCCGATTATTCCCCAGGTAATCTTCCAAAGGCAAAAGTGTTCTAAAACCAATGGAAGCAAGATTTGGCCACCAAAGATGAACATCTCAATAGAATACAAAGCCTTAACTAGGATATGTATTGGTCCTTTTTGGTCAAGCTGTATAGCCAACAAATTACCATCAAATGCCTTGCCGATGCTGTTGATCGCATGATCCCTAAGCTTTTAGATGCCACTTACATGGGACAACTATACTCCAGGATGAGTCATTCTCTGGAAATTCAAAGCATGCTCTCAATTTGTCGGTTTCAGATACAGGAGAAGAAATAGATGTGATGAATATTTTCAAAGGCGATCACAATACTATTTTTGCAATTCAAATCCCAGATTTTAATGTAGGCAGTTCCGACAACTCTCAAAGATTTTTGTGAACAGTTTGTTTTAATTTTATTATAAAAACCCTTTTAGGTTATTTTAGAAAGGGTCCTCAATTTGTACAAAAACTACACTAGAGAAGTTGCACTTCTGCACTTCTTAATTTATTTTTTATAAGCCGTGGATCAAGGTTTCAGATTTTTGTGAAAGAACTTCAATCAAGACCTGCATTTTTGTAATCTCCTTGGAGTTTCTGGAATAAGAAGGTGGAATTAGAATGTTACTTACATAACGAGACTCAAATGCATTCGATATTTATATCAGTGTTCTTTTTGTCTTGTTCTTTATGTAATTAGCATTCCATTTAATTTTCTATTGTTGATGTATTAACATGCTTCAAACAACTCTATATTATGTCACTACTGAATGATTTAGAATTGTTATATTAAAAGATATATGTCAGTAATAAATACTAGTATGTCATGCGATATGTTTTTTACAATTACTTTGTTTAAGAAATCATTATTTAAATACATCTTTCTATGGATAAGTAAATCATCTATATGATTATTTTTCTGCTAGGAATCATCTAGAATCGCATTTGTTATGATATTACTCAGGTTATATAAATCTATTTGTATATTTTAGAGTTATAGATTAAATCACCTATCATCTTTGTTATACATTTAAAACACTCATCCATCAAACCATACGTTATTGTGAAATTGGACCCATAACATCCAGTCAGAGCCACCACATCAAACAGAAAAGGAGTTGTACTAAGGTCCAGACCGGGTGGTTATCCCTAATGCTAGTGATACGATTTTAGAGGCATCAACATTTTTGGAGCTAGAAGGAGGGCCTAACTATGAATGGCGAGTAAATCTAAATCCATAGGCCATTCTAAGAGTAAAACCCCCTCACCATATCCTCCAACTTCTCCTTTGCATTCTAAATCTCCTATTCCTAAGCGAGGAATTGAAAAGGATAATACAATACCCACTGCTGAAATCCTAAACACACCAGAAAATTCTTCTCGTGAACCGCCTGAAGTACAGTCTTTGATTCATAAACTCCAAGGGTTTTCAATATCCCAAGAAGAGTCTGAGTTATCCCAAGTGTCAAGCGGAAAGAGTCAATTTTGCGGACAAAACCGACCTCCCTAGAAGCTAAGGCTTTCTAGTGACAAACAAGACAAGTAAACACTACCTTTCTCTAAATATGCATTTAGAATACAAGTAATCAGGTGATTATAACATACCTTTAGTCCAACGCTTTGTAGTAGTCCAGCCTCGCCGATCCGGATGAGCTCCTCCTTCTCTTTGACACCTACATTCACTAACAAGCCAAAAGATTACATAGCACCTGATAAACTTATAAAATAAAACATATTCATCATACAGACCAAGGAGTATATGAAACAAATCATGAATAACAATCTGTTGAGAAAAATGAGTTTATTTGTATTAAGTGGAAGCAAAAGAAACCATTACAACCTGAGCCTTGGTGTTGTGCAGGTCCCTCCTAGGGTCCAGCAAGAGTTTTCCTTTACTTTGATCAGCTCACCCACTTCCAAATAAGGCTAGGAAAGGATGGGAATCTCTCCTCTCAAGCTCTACAAGGGAGTCCTAATTCCAGCAGCATCTACCCTTAGGAATGTTCAGCTTTCAACCCCCCCTCCTTCTGGCCCAATGCCTGTATTTATAGTGCTCTAGAGGAAGTTAATCAGGTCCACCATCAATGGGATAAGCCCCTCTTTGGATGGGATAGCTCCCCTCTTGATGGGATAAGTTCCTCTTTCATAGGGATACATGAACCATCTGGAGGCACTCCATTCACGTCAAACAAGCTTCTAGAATGCTCTAGAAATGACCACAAGTAACTTTTTTGGAGTGAAACTTGCGCCTTTTGACCTTTACAGGAGTACGCACCCTCCCCTTTACAGACAGAGCGTACAAGTACGCAAGTATTGTGAACTTGGGGTGCGTACACGCAGGTAAGGCTAAGAGAAACTGTGTACCCAAAGATATATAGATTTTTAAAGACTTTCTCTCTTTCTTGGAGTTTTACATGGAGAGCAGAGGTATGAGACTTGCCAAGGAGGATAGTATGACAGTTGATGGAGCCATACTAATTGCAAATAGTCATGGTGACAAATTTTAGTGTAACAGATTACCCCCTAAAGTGCGAAGCCTGTAGTAGATTAGGGTTTCATATCATCTAGGAAGGGTGAAGTACTTTATCATTTCAAGGATTATCTTGTGGAGAGCCCAGTCGGAACTTGCAATTATTCAACACAAAATACATATATAAGATCATATCATCGCTGAGGTATGCATTCCCATACTCAGATTGAAAACTTTAACTAAGAAACTAGCTACTGCTCTGATACAGGAATGATTTCGCAGTACATCATAATCATAGACTTTTGTAGACACAGTATGGGCGCAACCATCTGTTTATGATTAGTCTATTGTATAATGAATACAAAACTCCTCGCAGCCTGGATGGTGGAAACTAGATCCAGGGTCTTCATTTCTACTTCCCGAACAGGTACGATTCTATCCATGCGAATAAATGAGTTGATGTCAAACATGGTAGAAACCACTTGATTACCAGTCAATGATGTAAACTGTTAACAAGCGTGAGAGAGACCACCAGTGATGTCAATGGTTCTCAAAGTACCCAGTACAATCCATGAGATGTGAATGAATGAGTTGATGTCGAACATTTCACGGAATCCTTCGATCGAAAGTCAATGATGTAAACCGTCGTCAAAGGCGAGAAACTTGCCATTGATGCATGCAGATTTCAAGGTACTGATGATTTCTAGGTCATCTTTCTAGATAATGTGCTGATGTCGATAGAAAGCGACCCGTTGCAGGCAAGCCCACAACGCGAAATCATAGATCAAGTTGAAGAAATGTAGCTGTAAGGACTGACTCAGGGATGGTCGAGATGGATGACGGGTATTTTGCAGATGAATGGTTTATTTGCAGTGACCTCTTGAACACATAATGACACAACAGATGGCTTGGTGACATTTGACCCAAAGTTAATACCCGGCTGAAGAATTTCAATGTGGTTTGATCAACTGTGAGGCAAAGGATTTCCCAACCCAGGTGAATGAAAAGTGTCGTGTTCAAGAGTGGTGATAAGGCTTCTTCTGAGACAAAGGATAACAAATAGGCTCATTTTCCTCTCTTTTCCCCCACCATTTCTGGCAAGTACCTCTTTATTTTTTACAAGCTTGAGGAGGATAACATATGCTTGATTATAAGCTCATCCTTCGGATGAGTCCAACTTAGTTTAGATTCGAACCCTAATAAGGAGTGGTCCGTTCCTGTTTGTAATCGAACAGGTCCTTTACTGTGAAATTTTAACGAGTCCAGTATAGGAGAAACTCGACGTTTTTCAATTTTAGAGAGTCTGAAAAACTTAAGAAGACTCCAGGGTTGAACTTTTTCGTAAATTTGTGTCTCCCAAGCCCGAAAAAGTATAAAATAATACTTGAGAGAACCACTTGATCTTGCAACCAAGGAGTAATTTCATGATTAGTGTCTTTGACCTGAAAAGTAAAAAGCGATCAAGGACACGTCGTTTTATTTCCAGTATCGAATTTGAAACGACAAAAATCTGGCAATCTTTTCCTGTTTTTACGGTCAGAAAAGGGCTATAAGGGGACTGTCTTTTAATTACATTTTAACGAGTGTAAAAGAAACGCTCGACAATCTTTTCATGTTTTAGGAGTTAGAAAAGGGCTTAAAAGAGAACTCCAAGGTTTCATTTTTTCGTAAATTTTAACGAGTTCGAAAAAAATGATAAAATGAACTCATGGTTTTCACTTTTTCGTAAGTTTTAATGAGTTCGAAAAAATGATAAAATGTACTCATATGGCCGACTTTCAATTTAATTTACGAGCAGGAAACGACGGAAAGAACTCGGCATTTTCATTTTTTTTACAAGAATGAAAAATAGCAAAATAATCTCGGGATTTTCATGAGTTTAACGAGTCTTGAAAATAACTGAAATTGACTCGAGATAGGTTTCATTTTTACAAAAGCTTGAAACAGAGAAAAACTATGCTTTCAAAGTAGTTTCATTTTTTAATGAGCTTGACACAGGAAAAGAACTATGCTCGGATTCGGTTTCATGTTTACACAAGCTTGAAACGAAAAACTATGCTTGTTATAAGTTCACATGCCCCCAGCATAATGACGCAAAACGAGGTACATGCCCCCCAAGCTTCATTGCATTAAATGAGGTGGATGGAATGAAGCTTTACTTTCAAGATCTTGGAAAGACGTGTGGGAGATGTTTCATTTTTTAGTGAGGTTGACATAGGAAAAGAACTATCCTCAAAACCCTTGTTTCATTTTTTAAACGAGCTTGACACAAGATAAGGAATTATGCTCATAACTACTCTACAATCTACCTAACAAAGAACTATACCTAAAAAACCTTGATTCATTTTTTAACGAGCTTGACACAAGATAAGGAACTGTGCTCTAAAATCCTTGATTCATTTTTTAATGAGCTTGACACAAGACAAGGAACTATGCTCATGAAATCCTTGATTCATTTTTTTAATGAGCTTGACACAAGACAAGGAACTATGCTCATAACTACTCTCTACAATCTACCTACTTAACCTACCCTTGTTTCATTTTTTAACGAGCTTGACACAAGACAAGGAACTATGCTCAAGACTTCTTGTTTCATTTTTTAACGAGCTTGACACAAGACAAGGAACTATGCTCGAAACTCCTTGTTTCATTTTTTAACGAGCTTGACACAAGACAAGGAACTATGCTCGAGACTTCTTGTTTCATTTTTTAACGAGCTTGACACAAGACAAGGAACTATGCTTGAAACTCCTTGTTTCATTTTTTAACGAGCTTGACACAAGACAAGAAACTATGCTCGAGACTTCTTGTTTCATTTTTTAACGAGCTTGACACAAGACAAGGAACTATGCTCGAAACTCCTTGTTTCATTTTTTAACGAGCTTGACACAAGACAAGGAACTATGCTCAAACCTGATTCATTTTTTAACGAGGTTGACACAGGAATTGAACTGTCCTCATTACATCCTATTTAATTTTTTAACGAGGTTGATACAGGAAAAAACTATCCTCGCTGCATCCTGTTTCATTTTTTAACGAGGTTGGTACAAGAAAAAACTATCCTCGCACTCACTGATCATGGCTTCCAATTGGAAGAAAGACATGTCAATGGACACACCTTGATCATGGCTTCCAAGAGGTCTTCATCAGAAGGAAGAATACTTCTTTGGAAGGAACACATGTCAAGGGACTCAAAAGGGATAAGAACATCGTGTTCAAGTAATCCCATAGAGTTTTCCATGTCAATTACCGGATCTAAATCAAAAGAAGATGAGCAAACAGTGAGAGGCTCACTTACATCGGTAACTGAAAACATGGGACCAGTTGCCACATAATTAACTCGTGGCAGGGTAGATACCACTTTAGAATCAGGAACATTTAGGGGTGTCATATTATTGGTAGTTGAAACAAGACTAGGGAACGAAAGCTGGTCTACAGTCACAATACTTCCATTGTGAGGGAAAGACATCACGCGAAAGAGTGTCGATATGACAGCTTTCATTGCATAAACATAGTCTCGCCCAAGGAGTAAATTGAAATCCAAGGGACCTCGAACTACCATAAGATCAATACAGACAATTTTACCTCCCAAGGTAATAGAAAACTTAGGAAGGATCCCTAAAGGTTCACTAATGGTTCTGTTAAAAGCTTTTAGATTCTGCGTAATAGGCACAAGTTGAGGGGAACCCAAAGCTTTCCAAACAGTTGAGGATAAAATACTAACAGAAGCACCTTCATCTACCTGAGTACGATGTATGTCCCTACCACTAGCCTTGACAATGATTTGGAAAGGGATGGAGGAAGGAAGACGAGGTTCTGTCAGTCTATTCCAATCAAAGGAAAAGACCTCAGTACTTGGAGGGGGTGCTGTAGAAACAGGTGAAATGCCCCCCGGCATAGAAGAATTTGATGTAACAAGAAGAACCTGAGCGGTATGAAGTTCACTCTCTAAAGGGAAAGTGGGATCGACCGAATGTGAAATTGAATCGACCACTTGATCAACTAATGGATCATCAACCTGAGTGACATGAGTTTCACTCTCCAATGGAAGAGTGTGATCGACTGTACTTGAAATTAGATCAATCACTCTGTCGTTGACGGTAGGTTGGGAGAAAGTTTACGGTAACCAGTTGGAAATTCTTGCTGTGGAACAGTAAGGTTTTCCAACAATGTTGAGGCTTTATCCATGTGAGGGCAAATGTGAGTTTGATGACTGCCTTTGCATAACTTACAAGGAAACCTAACTTTACCCTTTTTCCCAGGAACCTGACTATCACTGGTTGATGGATCAATGGAAAGTTGATGTGATTTTTCTGACCAAACTTCCAAGACCTTTTGAATACCAGTACAATTGACAAGCAAGTGGTCACCCTTACAAATCTTGCAAGGGTATTTGGGTTTACGATGCATGTCGGAGTTTTCCTCAACACAACTAACACTTACAACCACGGTTGGTTGGTTGACTTCTTTCTTATCTTGTTTCTTCTTCTTCTTCTTCTTCTTATTCCCTTTCTTCTTCTTCTTAGACACCTGGTTACTAGCATCGAGGCTTTTACCAAGCGAAGAGGAAGAAATGGAGGAAGAAAAATTAGGCGAAGAAGGTAAAGGGTCAATAGAAGGTTGGTGATGTTGAGATGGTGAACTCTGTTGAGGTGAAGCATTCGGTTGAGGTGGAACAATTGGAGTACTTTGGGCCAACGAAGTTGAAAATAACCATATCGGTAATCCTATTGTAAATCCAGGTAATGACAAAGTAGCCATATAAGGAGGACCAACATTTCCAAAGTAAGGAAAAGTATTAGGATTCTCGTTAGGAGGGGTTCCTAGGTTGGTAAATTCCGGAACGTTTGCCATTATATTCAACTTCGGTGAATTTTATTAACAATTTATAACTAAAATTAACAATTCAAAATTCACACCTAACAATTAAAATTCACAATTCACACCTATGGTCTCTAAAAGTAAAAACAAACAAATTAACACGGTCTATCAAATCTAGGAGTCAAACCATACACAAACAGTAACCTTCCGGACCGAAAACACTAGTTGGGGATGAAATCCAACATCGCAGAATTCAGTATAGAAGTGGCGGGTGGAACAGTTACCCCGACAACCTGCTTAATGAATAGACTGGACCAAGTTCCTCCACTTTAACCGTCTCGAGTGTAGTGAACCCCCCAGAAAATCCAAGTGAGTCTAGCCGACGTGTGCTCCACGTACAGTGGGATCTTCCCTCCACCGTCACCTTGGGTAGAACCCTAAAGATAATAGTCACTAAGGTTACCAAAAGCAACAAATATACCTAGGGGAACAGTCTATGATCCGATATCACGCAAGGGCAGAGTAGCAAGCTCAATCCCCTTGCCGGCTCCTTGACAATAATCCAAGGTTTACCGACAAGTGACCCTAGGCTCCTCGACAATAATCCGAGGTTTACCGTTTGTAGTACGTGTGTATCTGGCGTCGTTCCCAATGAAGGAGGATTGATCCCCTCACTGGTTCGGACACGATCTCGTGCTTCTCCTTTAAGAGGAGCTTTCCCAGAGTATAAATGTAACAGTTGGATTTATCCTACCACAAGATGAGCTACTTGTTTGGTTTTGCTGTCTTGGAGAGTTAATTACTCTCCTACTCCAAGACACTAGCCTAAGCTATATTGGTGTTTCAGAGCCCTAGAAACGTAAAATTTACTAGATGAATTTTAATTAAGCGTTGTGTTATTAAGGCTGTTATTACTCAAATGGGTAAATGGATACGAAACCAATGGTGTTATGACCCGACTCAACTGAATGCAATCGAATATGATAATGGAATCTTTTCAATTCAATGAATCCTAACTAAAGTAAGGAGAGAGTTTCCATTCACTTCCAACAATGCAAAAAATTGATCACTAAGAGAAAATATAACAAATTCTCTAATGCACTAATTTCATCAAGAAAAACTAATGCAAATAAATTCCAAAATATTTTTATTTTTTTTATTTTTATTTTTATGTAAATTCAAATCAAAGAAAGTTGATCTAAATCTACGATTGATTTTTCAGAATGTAAACTATGCAATGGTAATCTAAGCACAATTTGAAAAGTATGCAAATGTAATCTATGCACATTTTTCATTCATATTCTGAAAATGAGAATTCTAATTATGCAAATGTGATCTATGCAAGAGAATTCTCAAACACAAGACGATTCTAATGTAATCTAAGAACCAATCAAGTGCAAGTCGAGAAAATTGGGTGAGAGTTCCAAAGATCAAAAAATAAAAACACTTAAAGGCGATTAACACTCATACACAATTTACCCCCCCGGCGAATGAGGGGGAAATTTTTTTGCAAAAACAAAAGCAAAAAGATGCAAAATTGTGAAAGGACTGAGAGAAACCTCCAAGCAATGACCAAAAGAAAACGAATCAAGAATTTCTCAAAAAGAGACTCAAAACACCCAATTGATGAAAGCTTAGAGTAGGAATGCCAATGAAATTAGCCAAGATGAAAGCTTCTGACAGGTGAACAGTGGATCTGGGCAGCAAAAATAAGCTATAAACAAAATCTAATAGGAGAAAAAGGAAAAAATGGAAATTTTCTAAGCTTTTGACAGGGGTACGCAAGCAGCCTGTTTGCACAGGTGCGTGTACGCTCTGTGCACAAAGCTGAAGTGCGTACAAGTATGCACTATGCTTAACGCAGAGGCTGTGTACTTCTAGCAAAAACCAAGAAAAGTAAAATCTAACTTAACCCTAAGCTATTCCACCCAAATTCATAGTCAATCAGTCAAAAACCAGAAAATAAACGACTTTTCTCACATCAAAGTTTCACACAAAGGAAAAATCATTCACATCAATGGAGTTCCCCAGTGGAGTCGCCATTTTGTCAAGCGGAAAGAGTCAATTTTGCAGACAAAACCGACCTCCCTAGAAGCTAAGGCTTTCTAGTGACAAACAAGACAAGTAAACACTACCTTTCTCTAAATATGCGTTTAGAATACAAGTAATCAGGTGATTATAACATACCTTTAGTCCAACGCTTTGTAGTAGTCCAGCCTCGCCGATCCGGATGAGCTCCTCCTTCTCTTCGAAACCTACATTCACTAACAAGCCAAAAGATTACATAGCACCTGATAAACTTATAAAATAAAACATATTCATCATACAGACCAAGGAGTATATGAAACAAATCATGAATAACAATCTGTTGAGAAAATGAGTTTATTTGTATTAAGTGGAAACAAAAGAAACCATTACAACCTGAGCCTTGGTGTTGTGCAGGTCCCTCCTAGGGTCCAGCAAGAGTTTTCCTTTACTTTGATCAGCTCACCCACTTCTAAATAAGGCTAGGAAAGGATGGGAATCTCTCCTCTCAAGCTCTACAAGGGAGTCCTAATTCCAGCAGCATCTACCCTTAGGAATGTTCAGCTTTCAACCCCCCCTCCTTCTGGCCCAATGCCTGTATTTATAGTACTCGAGAGGAAGTTAATTAGGTCCACCATCAATGGGATAAGCCCCTCTTTGGATGGGATAGCTCCCCTCTTGATGGGATAAGTTCCTCTTTCATAGGGATACATGAACCATCTGGAGGCGCTCCATACACGTCAAACAAGCTTCTAGAATGCTCTAGAAATGACCACAAGTAACTTTTTTGAAGTGAAACTTGCACCTTTTGACCTTTACAGGAGTACGCACCCTCCCCTTTATAGACAGAGCGTACAAGTACGCAGGTATTGTGAACTTGGGGTGCGTACACGCAGGTAAGGCTAAGAGAAACTGCGTACCCAGAGATATATAGATTTTTAAAGACTTTCTCTCTTTCTTGGAGTTTGACATGGAGAGCAGAGGTATGAGACTTGCCAAGGAGGATAGTATGACAGTTGATGGAGCCATACTAACTGCAAATAGTCATGGTGACAAATTTTAGTGTAACACCAAGGTAGTGTGACTTCGCAATATATCCCATCGCAACCACTTACTTGGACAAAGAGTGAAAAACTTGGTATTCGACCAGTTGAATTCCCTCTACCAAGTCAAAGAAGGGTTAGGAAGACACCATCAGAATCTAACAGTAAGACTTTGTCCTCATCATCATCCATTCCATCCATACTATTGCAAGGTCTTCCATCCATTTCCAAACTTTAGATCACAGTCCAAATAGGAACAAAAACTTCAACATCCTCTACCCAATCGCTTTCAACTACTTCTTCACCCTCTTCTACTGTTAGCTCAATGATGGCACATAATCAACCTCAACCAAGGCCATGGACCAACCCAGGAGCTATCAGAATGCCTGCACCTTTGAGCCAATTTCCAGCACATCTTGAAAAATGGTTACCAAAATTTAATCCTGACATTGGCCTGTTAGCGGAAGAACATATAAACAATTTCATGTTATCAATCAACTTGAATGGAGTAACAGAAGAAGATGCAGTTGTTAGACTATTTCCATACACTCTACAAGGAGCAACAAGATCGTGGTACTTTTCGTTACCACCAGGATCTATTAATAGCTGGGATGCTTTTCAAGAGAAATTTCTAACTAAGTTTGGAGACGATAGGCTACAACAACTCTAATTAATGATCTCTCCAATTTGAAATCTGAATCAAAGGAACCCATCAAAGACTTCAACTCACGCTTCAATAAACTGTTGAATAAAATTCCTGCGACATCCAAGCCTAGTGAGGAAGTCCAACATGAATGGTATATTTCTGTCTTGCCTTCAAACATAGCCATCTTCATTGATAGGGCTGCTAAACCAACATTAGCATAAAATATGAAGGAAACAATCACTATTGAAAAACGTATCCTTGCTTTGGAAAAGAAAAAGGCTATAGAAGAAAGGAAATAAAAAAAGTTACCTCTAGAGATGATTCAAAGAAGAAAGCGGTCAAGGATCCATATGACATGGAAGGTTTACAAAAGGTTCTTAAAACTATGTCTAATGAAATGATTGAAATAAAAAAGTACGTAGCTGAGACTTCTATTAAAAGACCTTTTAGGAACTTTAAAAGAAATCAGCTAATTTATCCTAAACCACTTAATGCTATATCTAATGCAGAATCTGATCTGGATGATGATGAATATGAAGATACTATTTTATCAGCTGAAGTGACTGAGTTTGAAGAAGAAAATCAACCTGTAGCCTTCAATAATAATATCCTTGGAAACTATTCGGCTGAATCATTTTTTGGGAATTTTAATGCTCAACAATCTCCATTTCCTATTAATAGTGTCATGTCACAAATCAAAAATTTCTCCCATACTGATACGTCAAAGTGTGTTAGTGTTGCAAATGAACTTGTAAATAAACATGTAAATAAATCTTTATTTTGGTCTTTGTATTTTGATGGATCAAAATCTAATGACAGTGCAGGCGCAAGATGTATTTTAGTTAGTCCAGAAGGAGAAAAAACAATGTTATCATGTAGATTAGAATTTGAGTGTACCAATAACACTGCAAAATATGAGGCATTGATTCAAGGACTCTATAAAGAAATAGGCCTATATATCCAATATCTGAAAATATTTGGTGATTCCAAAATTGTTATTAAACAAGTGAGAAATACTATCCATTGTCTCTTAGGGCATCTCAAACATTATCAGTCACTTGTTCAAGATCTCATAGCTCATTTTCTGGCATTTGACATTTCTACTATTCCTAAATCATAGAATGCAGCAGCCAATCTTTTGGCTAATGTTGCTTCTAAACTTCTTCCATTCGAGGATTATAGTCCAGATAGGTTTTCTATTGAATTAATTTTTCGACCATCTGTTCCAGAGAATGTCACCAATTGGCATGTGTTTAATCATGATGAGGATATCATAAATTTCTTCACTTCTGAAGAATGTTATGACGATCAGATTATCGATGAAAGCGATCATGACCTTCAATTAAAACAAAGAATTAATGAAAATCCTATTCCTAAATCTGTGGTCAATCTAGAAGATATTTATGATATTAAAGATAGATTCAAAAAGGTCACTAATCCAAAACTTCAAAGTTCTACTTTAAGGTTTGAATTGTAGAAATTTTGAATAATATGACACTTATTCATAGAGATTATCCCAATTATACATTGTTGTGGAATACATGCATAATACATAACCTCCTCTACGTTGATCATCAATTTTGCGGAATTAAAAACAATGAAACATCAATCGCATGCGCACATTAACACAGTATGTAACCTGGGGAAAGCATACAGCTGAAAACCCCACAATATCTGTATATTATAATGATTGAGAACATGTAACAATACATAGTACAATACTCCTCACAAGTACTCAGTACTATCTCTACATGTTACACACAAACTAGCTCAGATCTGATGCCTCAAATCTCCTCCATTGTTTGCTTGCCTCCACTGCGCAATCCTGCATGAGAATAGATGAGAATCGCTGATCCAACTCATATTTCCTTGGCTGAACCACGCAATCCTCATTTGCATTACTCAATCCCATTGATTGTGCAAGATCTCATGCACAACTATAGTCACAACTGATAGCAATCTCAACCTCTAACACCTGTCTCCACTGAACTGTCCATGCACTGAGTTAACTGATGTATTCTTTAGTTGCTTTATGAGTTAATTATTAGTGAATTAATTAACAATTATTTCACATCACTCATCACTAGTGTATTTTGTAGTTAGACTAAATACAACTAGTTTAACCAAGTCAAACTGAACACAACTCCTCAATCAACTCCACCAAACTCAATCACTTGAGTTCTAATTGAAGTCCACCATGCAATAGCTCAACTGACCCACAAGAAAAGCGTATTTCCTTCTGACAGCTGCATGTTCCACATCTGTAGCTCAAACTAAAGTGCTCCAAGAGGATAAGATAATGTTTATAGTCCAAATATTATTATGAGCTAATAATATTCGACTGTTCTATTTTTAGCCCGACAGTCTAGAAATAGAAACTGCCCATATGTCTAAAAATATAAGTCCATCTATTTTTACCAACATGACCAATCATCCACAAATAACATCCTACAACTCATAGACCATGATCCATATGTCTAAAAATAGACATAGTATAAAAATAGACTTTGCGCCAAAAATAGCTTGGGGGCCCACTTAGTGAAGGCGACTTCTTTTCACTAAGCTCCATCATCTTGTTGCATTTTCAACACTCCCTCTCAACAAGATATGGGTTATCTACAACCCCTATCCTGCCTCTGGAATGTTCTGCATGCAACACATTTTCTCGGTCCACTTTGCTCCAACAACACTTGGAACAAAACACTCCCAACTGACCACTCTGTTGAGCTAGGAAAATACTCTGATGCTGAAGCTCTACCTACTGCTAACAAGTGCTCCCTCTCTGACATCTGCGCTACTGCAACACCTCCATTCATCTCACACCATTTCACACTTCTCTATGCCACCTATCACTGTGCAAAACACTTGTGTCTCTCGCATTGTTATAGCCTGCTAGTTGTGCGCTGTCCTCGGATTCCCTACACTATCACTCTCTCTGCTGCTCCATCCGCATCTATATCTACCCAATTAGTTAGTTCCTGCTACTCCACATTGGGGCTCCTGTAGCAAGGTCTCATCCAAGAGGTTGGGTACCTCAAGGATCCTGCCCCTCCTCCTTGGGACGATCAATCCACATCACCCCACTTCCTACTTGGAGGTATGGCTACATGCGATCCCTCTGCCCACCTGGCTCGAAGTTTCCCCCTATTGTAGGTCTCTGCATGAGTAGATGTCTCTACTCGATCTCTTCTCAGCTTCCCTTGTTGTGGCTGCTCCGCAACCTCCTGAAGCTGCTGCATCAATCATGGCTCCTCCACAATTGTCTGAGACTTCTTCTGGCTCTGCATGTTGAGAGGTAATATACGCTCCCTCTCAACCACCAAGTCTCCATCAGTTACCTCACTACTCAAGGCTTTTCATGCATCTTGAGCCTCAAGAGCATACAGGTTCTTCACTTGTGAACCAATCTGCTTCACTTGTCTAATGATGATGTGTCTAAGGAAAACCTTTCCCTGACTGAAGGCTACATCACATCCTCTATCTTCCAGCATCACGATCGACATCAAGTTTCTCTTTAGTCCTGGTACATACTTGACATTGGTAAAGGTAAGGAGAGGTCCATGCTCCCTCTGAAAAATAACTGTGCCTACACCTGAGACACTATACTTCTCATCATTACCCATCGCTATGAGTATATGGAGATCTTTCTCCTCTAAAGTACTGAACAAACTCTTGTCACTGGTCATGTGGAAAGAAGCTCCACTGTCAAGAAACCAACCACTTCCCACCATGGATGAAGCCATGCATGTGAAGAGTGTGAAATCCAACTCAAATTGTGAAGCAAGTGCCTCACCTTCAGATCCTTCGCCGGATCCCTTGGACTTCTTCTTTGGGAAATTAGTAGCACAATGGCCCAACTCATGACAACGAAAGCATCTCACCTTTGACTTGTCAACCTTCTTCCCATCATTGGAAGAACTAGATTCGGAAATAGAACCCTTTTCCTTCCCCTTCTTTTCTTTGGTAGCCAAAGCGCAATTTTCTTCATCAGATGCCTTTGATGAAGATTCGTCCTTGGTATTCCGCCTGATCTCCTCTTGCACAAGATCCGACCAAAGTCTCTCCCATCCTGGCACTTTCTTCCGACCATTGACAGAGTCCTGATAGGAATGCCAACTCTTTAGAAGACCAAGGAGAGCCAAGCTCACCAAGTCCTCATCATCGACAGTCACCCCCACACTTCCCAGCTCATCTCGGCATTGGGTGAACTTCGTGAGATACCTGGGCATACTGTCTCCATTCTCACACTTAATGTTTTTGAGTTTATCCTTGAGCGCCAACTTCCTCTGGTCGCTCTTGCTTTGGAATAGATCTGTCAACGCTTTCCACATCAAGTATGGATAAGCCTTTCCATGTAGGCTAGACACAATGTGATCTTTCACGCCCTCCAACAGAATCCTTCGACACTTTACTGTCTTCTTTTGCCAAGACACAGCTTCAGCAACATCAGTAGGTTTTGGGACTTTAGCATCTATGAAATCCTTCAACCCATTGTCATCTAACACTGCCTCCATCCTGTCTTTCCATGCAATATAATTCGAGCTGCCCTCAAGAGCATACTCCAATCGCAATCCGTTGAAATAAATTTCGACTTTGACACCAAGAAAAGACTGCTGCAGACTTAACAATACTACAGGAAGTGGAATTGGAAAAAAATGGCGAACCCTAGCTCCGCCGTCTCCTTGCCCTCGGCCGCCGCCGGCTCCTGGATCGCTCTACACGTGAAGAAGTTCGAAGGATCGGGGCAAGGACCAAGGGGCTGTGCCTTAGCAGCGGATCCGCATCATGATCTCGTACGGAACACTGGCTCGGGCCCCAGCACTGTTATCTCCAGGCCCTACGGCGCAGTTGGATCACGGATCGCTCAGGCAGCGAAAGATTTGGAGAGATCCAAGGTCTATCTTGAAGAGGCAGGAGCACATGATACCCTCGCTATGAATAATGAGGGCACAGATCAAAAAAAAATGCCTGCAATCCGCAATGCAGAGATCTCAAGAAATGCTTGGACCCGTCCCTCTGCATCCGTGGCATGCATTTTCCGCCCTCTTCAGATTGAGGGAGCAAGGGATAAGGAAGATCTCGTAGATCCCTCTGCCGTTCCTCTAATCTCGGCCTCCAGAAAGGAAGGGACGACACCAAACAGTAGCACGCGGCCCCTGCTCCTGAGACAAATACAGGATACGACTGCTGAAGCACAGAACAAGGAAAATTGCGCGGCTCCCTTAGCCTATCCTCGGACCAGCGCTTCCAGAAAATAAGGGACGACGCTAATCAGATGCAAGCCGCCCCTGCACACTAAACCAAGGGTGGAATCGAATCTCAACCAAGGCATCTGCCTCCCCACTCTGCAGATTGGCTGGGGAAAAAGGCCTTCAGAATCATCCGCAGCCTTCCAGATTCAGATCAGGCTCCTCTCGGGAAAAACTATGCTTCAATGGGTTTGCCAAGCAGATCCAGTGAGGAATCTCAAGCATGCATTGAACATCAAATTGGGAATCCCTTTGGCAGACCAACGACTTCTCTACCAAGGTAAACATCTTGAGGATCTTTTTCCTATTTCCTTTTATGGCATTGAGAAAGATGCATCTATTATCCTTTCCCTTCGTCTTAGAGGAGGAGCTGGGGGAGAGCCTTCCTCAGCTAAAGCTTTTTCGTACAAAGATGCAGTCCATGGCAAGCAGACTGAAAAGACAGAGCCACCAACACAGTCTTCACCCAAGCCCTTTTTGGTTGACAAAGTGGAGGAGATCCCATTAGTTGATATATCTTACCAGGATCTTGAAGACGAAACCCAGAAATTTGCTGAAAGAGCCATCATCTGCAGATTCAATGGGCTTTGGCCGCGCTCACAGGATCTTTATGACTGGATCAAAGACACCTGGACTGATCGCTGTAAGGTTTATTTCTGCGCAAAAGGGTATTTCATAGTGCTGTTCGATGACCTGGAACATTGCTACAATGCCCTAGATGAAGGCCCTTGGTTCATGGGTTCAGCTGGCCTCTTCCTCACTCCATGGTTTCCCGACTTTGACCCAGCTACAGCAGTCATCACCAAGGCTCCGGTATGGATCAGGCTCCCAAATCTCCCAGTTCACTTGTGGCGTACAGAAGTATACAGGAAAATAGGCAATGCCCTGGGTAGCTTCTGGAAGGGAGACTACGAGAGAGAGAGGCAGGGTCTCTATACATACGCCAGAGTTTGTGTGGAGATTGATTTAAGTAAGGGACTGCCAGAGTACATCAATCTCAAATTCAAGGACACTATCTGGACCCAGTTGATAGAGTACGAGAACACTGCCTTCAGATGCCGTCATTGTCACCAAACAGGGCACCTACATATCTCTTGCCCATCGCTGTCAGCAAAAGCAAAAAAGGGCCTCTTTGCTCATGCTAAGCCCAAGCGCTGGGCTCCCTGCCCACCGCCGCCAACCAGAAGCTCCAGCCCCCCTAGCATGGAAAAGGTTCCAAGCATGGAAAAGGAGGGAAAAAAGTCAGAACCAGAGCAGATGTCGCAGACGATGGATCCGCCCACGAACATTATGGTGCACACCCATGTCTCAGCAAATTCCCAGAAACGTCCCCATGAGACTTCCTCCTCTGATTCAGAGAAGGAATCCCCAATGATAGAGAACTCCAGTCTCCAAGTTATTCTTGCCCATCCTCCTCCTGAAGGCTGGACAAAAGTTAACAAAAAGAAAGGGAAAAAACAGTGTAGTGTAATCACTGTCCCGCTGGGGTAACAGCCTGTCAGTTAGTTTCTGCTATCGAATCTTCAGGGGTAGCAGAGTTTGTTTCTTCCTTCCGAGACCGAGGTTGATGATATTATCATTTCCGGTCTGTCGGTCTTTTGTCTTTCCTGTAGCTTTGTGATTGTATCTCTCTTCTGGGACCGCGGTTGATGTATCCATCATTTCCGGTCTGACGATCTTTTGCCTTTCCTGTTTGTACCATATTGATTTCTCTTAATAGATTTAGCATTTACCGAGAAAAAAAAAAGAAAAGACTGCTGCAAATTCGAATTCCACCAGCTCAAAACTCAACTGCATCTGATCTAAAATTCGTGAGAATAAAGTATTTCTTGTACAGAGATTGACTATATGGGCTTTTACCGGATATCTCACCTTCCAATGGAATGATGAATCCAGAGGCTACCTGGCCCAATTACAGACTCTGCCTGAAGAAATAAAATGTAAACTCTTTCTGAATAATAGATCTGATGATCAACTGCTTTGATACCATGTAGAAATTTTGAATAATATGACACTTATTCATAGAGATTATCTCGATTATACACTATTGCGGAATACATGCATAACACATAACCTCCTCTACGTTGATCATCAATTTTGCGGAATTAAAAACAATGAAACATCAATCGCATGTGCACATTAACACAGTATGTAGCCCGGGGGAAGCATACAGCTGAAAACCCCACAATATCTGTATATTATAATGATTGAGAACATGTAACAATACATAGCACAATACTCTTCACAAGTACTCAGTACTATCTCCACCTGTTAGACACAAACTAGCTCAGATCTGATGCCTTAAATCTCCTCCATTATTTTCCTGCCTCCACTGCGCAATCCTTCATGAGAATAGATGAGAATGGCTGATCCAACTCATATTTCCTTGGCTGAACCACACAATCCTCATTGGAATTACTTAATCCCATTGATTGTGCAAGATCTCATGCACAACTATAGTCACAACTGATAGCAATCTCAACCTCTAACACCTGTCTCCACTGAACTGTCCATGCACTGAGTTAACTGATGTATTCTTTAGTTGCTTTATGAGTTAATTATTAGTGAATTAATTAAAAATTAAATCACATCACTCATCACTAGTGTATTCTGTAGTTAGACTAAATACAACTAGTTTAACCAAGTCAAACTGAACACAACTCCATCAACTCCTCAATCAACTCCACCAAACTCAATCACTTGAGTTCTAACTAAAGTCCACCATGCAATAGCTCAACTGACCCACAAGAAAAGCGTATTTCCTTCTGACAGCTGTATGTTCCACATCTGTAGCTCAAACTGAAGTGCTCCAAGAAGATAAGATAATGTTTATATTCCAAATACTATTATGAGCTAATAATATTCGATTGTTCTATTTTTAGCCTGGCAGTCTAAAAATAGAAACCGCCCATATGTCTAAAAATAGAAGTACATCTATTTTTACCAACATGACCAATCATCCACAAATAACATCCTACAACTCATAGACCATGATCCATATGTCTAAAAATAGACATAGTATAAAAATAGACTTTGCGCCAAAAATAGCCTGCGGGCCCACTTAGTGAAGGCGACTTCTTTTCACTAAGCTCCGTCATCTTGTTGCATTTTCAACATGAATTAGTAAATCTCGGCACTGAAGCCAAACCACAAAATGTCAATCTAGGACTTGGACTATCAGATGAAATATTTTCTTTGATCAAATTATTAAAGAAATACAAAAATGTTTTCGCTTGGAATTACGAAGATCTGAAAACTTATGATGCTTCCATCATTCAACACACAATTCCAATGATTTATGATGAGAAACCTGTACAACAAAATCTAAGGAAAATTTACCCAAATCTTGAAAGTCAAATTAAAGTAGAGTTGAATAAACGCCTTAAAGCAAAAATAATCTTTCCTGTTAGACATTCTAAATGGGTCTTAAGCTTAGTACCAGTAAGAAAAAAGAATGGTGATATTAGGATTTGCATAGATTTTAGGAATCTCAACAAAGCATGTGAGAAGGATAATTGCCCATTACCAACAATGGAGCAGATACTTCAATCAGTAGCTGGCTCAGATTTAATGTCTTTTCTTGATGGTTTTTCAGGATACAATCAGATACCGGTACATCCAGACGATCGATTAAAGACTACATTTAGGACTAAATGGGGAACCTATGCTTATCAGAAAATGTCTTTTGGTTTAATAAATGCTGGAGATACTTTTCAAAGAGCCATGGACATAGCCTTCAAAGGTTTGGTCAATAGGACAATTGTTGTTTACTTAGATGACATAACTGTCTATTCTAAGAAAAGGAGCAATCATCTGCATGATTTAAAACAGATATTTGAACATTGCAAAAGATATGGGATTTCTTTAAATCCCAAGAAATCATTCTTTGCTCTTAATGAAGGTAAAATATTTGGGTTCATTGTATCCAAAGATGGCATATACATTGATCTGAACATGATAAAAGAGATTTCTGATATCCCTTTGCCACATAATAAGAAATCTATGCAATCATTTTTGGGATAGATAAATTTCGTGAAGAGATTTGTTCCTGAGTTTTCTCATATAGTTTTGCCCTTGCAATCCATGATGAAGAAAAATTCAGCCTTAAAATGGGGACATAAAGAAAAAGAGGCTTTTGATTCGATCAAACAAGCAATCATTAATGCTCCTGCATTGAATACTTCGAACTTTTACAATCATTTTATTTTGTATACTTTGGCCATTGAAACATATTATTCTACTGTTTTAACACATCTCAATGACTAGCAAGTAGAAGCACCCATATCTTTCTTTAGTTCTAATTTTCAAGGTGTTGAGATCAACTATTCCGAAGTTGAAAAACAACCTTTCGCTGTATTTAAGTCTATCAAACACTTTAGCCCATTCCTCCTAAAACACAAACTAAAGTAATAGTCCCATTCTCAGCAGTGAGACAATTGTTAGTTCAAAGAGAAGTAGGAGAGAAGCGAGCTAATTGGGTAACAACTTTACAAGAGTATGATATTGATATTCAACCAGCGAAAATTGTTAGAGGGCAAGGTTTTTTCAGGTTATTGACAGGAGCTTCCAATATTCTAGACCATGAAGATTCAAATAATACTGCACAAGTAAACGAGACAAGTATCATTAATTCTAAATCTCAATATGCTGAATTGACCTTTTACTTGAAAAATGGATATTATCCTCCTGAATTCAGTTACAAAAACAAACGTGCCTTAAGATTAAAAGCCAAACACTTTGAAATCATTGATAATGTGTTATTCAGGAGAAATTATGATTCAATTTTATTAATATGCCTTGAAAAAACTGAAGCACAAACGGTTTTGTAGGAATTACATGATGGCCCAGTAGGTGGACATTTTGGAGGAGACATTACAGCTCACAAAATAATACATGCTGGATATTATTGGCCGACTTCGTTTAAAGAGGCCCATGATTACATAAGGAAATGTAAGATATGCCAAACTTCTTGCAGAAGACAAAGGAAACCAGCCTTTCCTTTATGACCAGTAAACATTGAGCAACCATTTGAACAGTGGGGGCTTGATATTATAGGATATATTGTTCCACATTCTTCCAAGAAACACAGATACATCCTCATGGCCATGGACTACTTCACAAAGTGGATAGAAGCAATTCCACTAAAGGTAGCCAATTCTGATGCAATTATTGAATTTATTGATCAGTTCATCATTACAAGGTTTGGTTCACCTAACGTGCTTATTTTTTATAATGCATCTTATTTTTCTGGAAATAATATAGTTGAATTTGCTCTTAAGAGAGGTTTTAAGTTAAAATACTCTACAAATTACTATCCTCAAGGAAATGGCTTAGCAGAGTCAACTAACAAGAATCTCATCAAGATTATTAAACGAACTTTTGATCAAAACCAAAAGAATTGGCATAAATCTTTAATATTTGCATTATGGGAAAATCACATAACTCATAAGGCCTCCATAGGTACTTCTCCTTTTAACTTGGTGTGTGGGAAAGAAGTTGTAATACCACCAAATTTAGCACTCCCATCTCTGGCCCTAGTACAATTCATTGAAGAAATTCCTTCCTCATCTATTCAATTGAGGTTTGATCAAATCCTTAAATTGGATGAAGAAAGAGAAAAGGCCAAAATTACTCATGCTAAACATAAGCAGGTCATTAAATATTCTCTTGATGCAAGTTCTACCGGCTCAAAAGCATTACAGATCGGTGATATCATTTTGGAATGGGACAAAGCACATGAAGACAAAGGTAAGCATACCAAATTCAGAAGATGTGGCTTGGACCATTTCAGATCGTTGAAAAGATAGGCTCATCAACGTTTCTACTGCAAGACTTATCAGGAAAGAGAGATTCTCTTCTTGTGAATGGGCTTATCTTAAATAAATTCTTTTCCTAAGGAGGTAACCCCTTCTTACCTGTACATATTCTTTATGCAAGCCAGTTTCTTTTAGGAAATAATGCTGTAAATAGTCTACCATTGGCTTTACACTATTGAAAATCTCTTTGAAAGAATATTGTGAATACTTGCTTTCAAAGAGGAGAAACTTTCAAGGAAATGATTCTAGTTTTGGAAATTAGATCAAACATGAAACTCTGAGATTCTCTTTAAATTTGTGAAATCTTCCAAACCTTGAAAATACAGTAAATCATTAGTTTTGTCAGTTGAGAAAGGTTATTTATAAAAAGGTAAAGTCTTTTTCCAGCTAAGCATCCACAACTCTAGAATTGTCATCCATAAACTCTTAAGGAGTAAGTCATTCACCCCATCCACTAGGTTTATGATTTTTCAGAGTGTAATTCTAAAATATATCTGATTTAAAAGATAAGAGGTCTCATGACGAGCTGCTTACCATGATCATAGGGAACTAATTAAACTGACATTACAAATACTGCATACCAAAATAGGGTAATTGTTATCGGGAAAAATAGTGTCCATTCAAAGTTGCTAGTCCCATTAAGACGGGTAGCTATCTTAGAAACAAACAGATTAAAGTTACTTATGTTTTCCTTTATGAGTGATAGATGAGAGAGAAGCAGAGAGCACCAACCTCAATTTTTCTTGGCTCCTTGCTTGTTTCCTCCCTCCTTTGACAGAGATTCGCCACTCCTTCCTTACTTGTCCCGCTTCAAAGAACACATGTAGAGTCAAAGCAGCATAATACCATCAAAGCATAGAGATCTATAACCATAAACAATATAGGATCAGATGTATATTAACCATACAAATGCATATATCAATACAAGATTCATAGATATACAAGAATATGGAGGAAAACTCAAATAACTTTATTGATAGAAGTAGTAGAAGAGAGGATTACAACCAGGTTGTCTGATCCATCATCATCCTCCTAGCATGAAAGTCCTCTTCACCTCATACAAAGCAAGATCACCCAACAATGTCTTCAAAGAGAAACCAATAGCACTTCCTTGCAAATTACAAAATTCCAGCCTCTGGATCTCTTGGATGAGGGATCCATATATAGATGTTTACAGGAGAGTGAGTCAGCTTCTGGGATTTTGATTAGTGTCATTTCACTGATAGTTCTTGGTTCCACTTGGAGATTTCAGATCTCTTACTCATCCCTGGGAAAATTCAGAGAGGCAAGTGTCATATGAGCAGTTTCTAGAAGATTCTCCAGGTTTCCACCTAGTACACTGCTTCTGCCATTTGTCTGCTCTCGCTCATCTCACCCTACAGAAGGGCTTTCCAGTATGCATCGTACCCCTCGTGTGTAATAGGTGATATGCATCGACCGTATGCATGGAGTAGTCTATATGGTCCTGTTTTGACTAGTTTTGAGTAGTTTTTCATGGAGAACTTCTTGGAGATGATGTAATCAGCTGACCTTGTTCCTTTAGGGTATGAAACAACACTTTTAGGGGTTTAGAAGCCCTTGGTTTATGGGCATATGTGATTGGGGTTGCAATGCCCAAATATGTCTATAACAGTTGCCCCCTAAAGCATGAGGTTGTAAATCCTTTTGATGTCGGGTGAAATGCTTTATAATGAGGATCCAAGGTTTTTCGAACTGGAAGGTGACCTGTAATAAGATACAATACAATACGTTATCTTCACAATATTTTCATGATCTAGCTAAGGTGGCCATTCCCATTCTCAGCTTTATAAATTCATATTCATGTACATAAGATAGACAATCGTCTGCGTGGCAGACTGATTATTATGGTAGAGCCATCATCCTTTAGTTTGGATGATTATCTTTGCAGTTGTGATGTACATTTGATGTCTTTATTTTCTTGAATATATCGCAGCCTAGATGGATGAAACTAGATCCGGGGTCTTCAACTCATTCAATCTTTGCCCGAAGTACAAGTCGATCCATGTGAAAAGATGTTCTGATGTCGAACACAGAAAGACATCGCGTGATTACCAGCCAATGATGTAAGCTGTTAACAGACGCGAGAGGAATCACCGATAATGATGATGACCCTCAAGGTATTGCGGTACAATTCACGTGGTGTGAATACATGAGCTGATATTGAACACCACGTAAAATATTTCAGTCGAAGGCCATTGATGTAAACCTGTCGCCGGAAGTGAGAAACTTGCCATTGAGGCATGCAAGCTTCAATGTACTGAAAGGGTTGTCCCTAAGTCAACTTCTTGGATAATGAGTTGATGTCGACAAGAAGTGACCCGTCGTAGGAGGGCCTTAATGAATCCTACATCTACGAAATGGAATGGAGCAAATGATTTTGCAGAGGTGAAAACGATCTGATGATACAAGGTTCAGGGTGGCGGTCATGAAAAATGGAGAGTGAAGTTATTGCAGCGGATGAGACGTTGGCTAGGTTGGTGAATTCTCTGAGCGACTTCTCTTGAATATACCAGTGACACTGAAATGGATTGGTAGTGTTAACCCCAACGTGGATGGTATGGTGGACCAATGGTCATATGACTGGTGAACAGAATAACCCAACTCGACTCAATCATGGTGACAGAGTGAAAGTGTCATGTTCAAGAGCGACCTGCTACCAATGAAGCTATTCAAGTTTTCTTCCCTTTTTCCCCAGTCATTGCTGACCAGTACCTCTTTATTTTTGTCAAGCTTGAGGAGGATAACATATTCTTGTTCTATAATTTTCCCTTCGGGAAAACCCGTCGCTATGTTTTAATGAGCTTAGCGATAGTGAAACTCGATCTTGTTTGCATGGACAAGTTTGTCGCTATTGTTTTAACAAGTTTAAGGACAAATATAACTCGGTCCTTTTCAATTTTAGAGAGTCTAAAAAGGGACGTAAAGGCAACTCCAGTGGTCCTTTTTCATAATGTAATCCCTTAAGTTCGAAAAAGTGTAAAATAATATGAAAGGGATGACTTTTCGATAGTTTTAACAAGCCGAACAAGACAAGCGCTCGATATTTTTGTGTAATAATCCCTCAGGTCCAAAAAGATTAAAATCTAGAGGAGGGATAACACTTCCAGTCGCTTTAACGAGTTGGAGAGGCCAATTGCTCGGTAATATTTTCATATTTTACGAGTCAGATGAAAAGAGTTTTAAAGGAGACTCATTTTTTTAGGAACGAGTAATGTTTTTGGATAGCAATTGGTTCTAGGTAAGGTTTGGAACTTTTCAATCACGGTAGTGGAAAGAGGGTGGCTAATAGGATCACTCATCGCAACTGTTCCTCAAAAGGGTAAACAATCAAATGGGGGCACATGATCGGCTAAAAAAGAGTGGATGATCCAGGTGGATGTTGGTGGCCACCCACCTATCCCATTTGGACCCCCACAACTGCCTCTTTTAGTTTTTTAGTTTCCTTAATTATAGCGCAGTTTACTATTTTTAGCAGTTTTTTGGGTCCTAAACTTCCGTAGCCGTTTTGAGGCCCTAAACGACGTTTTTTTTGGGAAATCTACCTCCACGATTTCTTAGATAAAAAATCATCTTTTCTGTCGTAGTCCTTGGAGAGATCTTTCCAACGGCCTATCATGCGCGTCAAACAGAGATCGTATGCCAAAGTTACGACCCCGGGAAGTTGATGTACCAATTTACCCAAACGGGGCCCATAGTTTGGCGTTTCATCTTCTAGGGTTAGGTTTTGGAATGTTAAGGGTTTCCATTATTTCTCAATAATAAATAGGCCTTCGAGCCTCATTGTAAACACAGTTCAAAACAGTTCAGAGGCATGTAGCCGACACATCTCTTCTCAGAGATAAGCTACCATCGCCCTAGCTAGGTTATTTCTATTTGTAAGCATATTTCAGTATTATCCATTAATGAAATGAAGTATTATTTCCACTGCATCTCTGTTTTTATGGTTATCTCATCTATGTATTTATGGTTATCTCTGTAATCTATTGCATTCTTGCTTAAATCCAGATCAGTGGTATCAGAGCAGTCTGCTTTTTCTCTGTTTTTCTTTGCATGTTCCCAACGAGGTCGGGATATAAGGAGTTAGGGCTTGAATTGGTCGAACCTTTGCAAGACCAGCCTCACAAATCTCGACGACCTCCCATGGCGGATGAGAAGAAAGACGAGGGGGCAGGAGATCCTATCAGAATCTTGCTCGAAGAAGCCCTCGAGCGGCAAAGGAACACAATAGATTACAGAGATAACCATAAATACAGAGATGCGATAACCATAAAAACAGGGATACAGCGAAAATAATACTTCATTTCATTAATGGAGAATACTGAAATATGCTTACAAATAGAAATAACCCAGCTAGGGCGATGGTAGCTTATTTATGAGAAGAGATGTGTCGGCTACATGCCTCTGAACTATTTCGAACTGTGTTTACAATGAGGCTCGAAGGCCTATTTATTATTGAGAAACAATGGAAAACCCTTAACATTCCAAAACCTAACCCTAGAAGATGAAACGCCAAACTATGGGCCCCGTTTGGGTAAATTGGTACATCAACTTCCCGGGGTTGTAACTTTGGAATATGATTTCCGTTTGACACGCATGATAGCCCATTGGAAAGATCTCTCCGAGGACTACGACGGAAAAGATGATTTTTTAACTAAAAAATCGTGGAGGTAGATTTCCCAAAAAACGTAGTTTAGGGCCTCAAAATGGCTCCGGAAGTTTAGGACCCGAAAAAATGCTAAAAATAGTAAACTGCGCTATAATTAAGGAAACTGAAAAACTAAAAGAGACAGTTGTGGGGGTCCAAATGGGATAGGTGAGTGTCGGACCAAGCAGTTTCTGGTGGCCGAGTTGAAGGCTTCCGAATCAGATGCATGTTCTGACTCTAAGTTGGAACCCGACAAGGGGGATGGCAAAGGGAAGAAAATCATTGATGCGGATCCTAGTGCCACTGTTTCCACTGCCAAGATCCAGAAGAATGAGCCCAAAGAGCCAAAGGAGGGGGAATGTCTTTTCCACTCACAGATGTCGGTGAAGGGTTCACCGCTGCAATTCATTGTCGATAGTGGCAGCCAAAAGAACCTCGTTTCAGCAGAGGTCGTGAAGCGGTTGGGCCTACCAACTACGCCACACCCACAACTGTACAATATCGGGTGGCTTCACGAAGGACAAGATCTCAAAGTTCACCAGCAGTGCCGCCTTCCCTACAGCATCAAGCCCTTCACAGATGAGGTATTGTGTGATGTTACACCTCTGGATGTTTTTGATGTACTATTAGGCCAGCCATACTTGTGGAGGCGACATGCTGTGTATGAGTCAAGGCCTCGCGCTGTCATTATTTCTTTGGATAATTCATTATACAGGATACTAGAGGTAGCTCCACCTACCACCACCTCTTTGATCACTGCTAAGAAAGGCAGCAAGCTCATCTCACAGACTAGGAAATTTATTTTCTATCTGGTTTGCTCCCAAAGTAAGGGTAAGATCGTTGCTACATCCATGACCCCCACAAAGGGTTCCTCCACGCAGCAGCAGCAACATAGGGATTCAGTCATGATAGAACACAGGAAAAACTTCTCCTTACCTAGAGGGGTACCACACAAGTTTCAGGTGGGCGAAAAAGTTTGGTTACATCTGCAGAGAGAACGCCTTACCAGAACCCATTAGAAACTCAGACCGCTTCGACATGGTCCTTACACCAGTAATAAGGCTGTGGGCAACAATGCTTTGAAGCACAACATTCCTCCATTCCTTCGCTTGCACCAATTGTTCAATGTGGACCATCGCCGACCATGCTTCCCACCATTTCTAGACACATCAGAGATTGCAGAACAGCTCACTGGAGACCCAGCTCAGCAGAAGCTTCCTCATCTCAAGGAGGAACTCAACGCAATGGGGACCATTGCTTCCTAAGGGGGGAGGAATGATCCAGGTGGATGTTGGTGGCCAGCCACCTATCCCATTTGGACCCCCACAACTGTCTCTTTCAGTTTTTTAGTTTCCTTAATTATAGCGCAATTTACTATTTTTAGCAGTTTTTCGGGTCCTAAACTTCCGGAGCCGTTTTGAGGCCCTAAACGACGTTTTTTGGGAAATCTACCTCCATGATTTTTTAGATAAAAAATCATCTTTTTTGTCGTATTCCTCGGAGAGATCTTTCCAACGGGCTATCATGCGCGTCAAACGGAGATCGTATGCCAAAGTTACGACCCCGGGAAGTTGATGTACCAATTTACCCAAACGGGGCCCATATTTTGGTGTTTCATCTTCTAGGATTAGGTTTTGGAATGTTAAGGGTTTTCCATTGTTTCTCAATAATAAATAGGCCTTCGCGCCTCATTGTAAACACAGTTCGAAACAGTTCAGAGGCATGTAGCCGACACATCTCTTCTTAGAGATAAGCTACCATCGCCCTAGCTGGGTTATTTCTATTTGTAAGCATATTTCAGTATTCTCCATTAATGAATTGAAGTATTATTTCCGCTGCATCTCTGTTTTTATGGTTATCACATCTCTGTATTTATGGTTATCTCTGTAATCTATTGCGTTCCTACTTAAATCCGGATCAGTGGAGGTGATGGTAAGAACATGACCAAGGTTCAAAAGCTGATAGTCATGCGATCAAAATGGTTATTTACCGGGGGTGGGGTTCTTTTTTTAATGAGCTTGAACTCTATGGAAACACTTGCTCATTGCTAGGTTTATTTTTGGATGATCTTGAACTTCGCGTAAACTGCTCATGGCAAGGTTTATTTTTTTAACGAGCTTGAACTTTGCGTAAAACTGCTCGTGATAATAGTCAGAGACGTTGATTTTACCATTAACACTATGTTCTTTTGACGGTCGTGTTGCTTGTTCAATTACTCCATCAACTTGATTAGAAATGTAAATGCATGCTTGAAAAATGAGTTTAAACAACAATATTTTACTTGAACTATGTGAATAGTAACATAAAAATAGTTTTTACCTCTCATTTTTTACCATTTCATTCAAATTTTGGATTCTTGGAGCTCTGTAGGAGTTTTCCCCTTTGATTTTCACCAGCTGATTTCAGGAGATTCTGTGGACTATTTTCACCGCCATCTGCACCAGGTAGGAACTAACCCTGAGCTCTTCAATTGCATTCTTTCCTTTTCTGATTTTGAGCATGCTTTCCTGTTCTTCTGGGCCTCTGGGGTTTGAAAAATTCGTTCTCTCCCCATCACACCCAATGTATATCGAAAGGTGCGATGCATACTGAGCTGGCCATTGGCCAGTTAGGATGCATCTCACTCAGTACACAGCTGGGGTGTGATGGGCGCAAAAGGGAAAGTTTATGCATTGTTTTTCGTGGAAATTTTTGCCTGTTTTTGCCTGAATCAAGATCCTAATTCTTCTCTTGTTTGTTTTTCAGAGATTCATTGGATCAAGATGGTCGTTACAGTGACTGCTTTGTAGAACTGTGGTTTGCTCAAATTCTTCTGCATATCTAGCATGAGGCAACAAATCAATTTGTTGCAATATTTTTTCAATGCATGGGATCCTACCAACCAAGTGTTCCAGATTCGAGGTAAATCCATCCCTTTGACAGTTGAGGATATTGATGAGCCCCAAAAATGGGTAAATTATTGGGCTCATTTTGCCTATTATTCTCGATTAATCCACCATTATACATAGTTTATGCATGCTTTTGAGTATATTTATGTTAATTGAATGAATGAGGATAGTCACTTTACCATGAAGTCTAATACGTGCTTATTGCATATTTTTGGACATCTTTTGGACCAAGGTCAAGCATTTATGAGCCAGTTGACAACCAAATACGAGGGAACAAGGCTGAGGATTAGTAGGAAGGGTGTCTCCTACACTAAATGGCCCATTCCTCGAGTTCTCCACCATCAGCTTGGAGTTCAGTAGCCCACCAAAGATGATTTCCAAGGGCAGCCGAGCAGCTTTTGTGAAGTGGATTGATTACTTGCAGTTTTTAGTAGCCAAGCCCCTCGATTTAAGGAGGGCTGTTAGAGGTCCTTGTGGTGCATAAGTAGGAAGGCTTCAAGACTTGGTAGTTTAGCTCTGGAATAATTTTTTTCGCACTTTGGTGCTGCTCTGCCTTTCAACTCATTTTCGAACTTTTATTGTAAACATTTCTGTGACATGGTTATTTTTTGAGTAATGGAGATAAATTTCACTTTGCACCAGCTCTGAGATTTTCTTAGGAGGCTGTAGCTCTTGGGGTTGGGCCCAACCCAAGTGCCAGTACCTCCCTTGTGTACTATTATGTGTTTTCTTTGCATTCATAGAATAATTTCTGCTATTTAGGTTAAGATCTTGCTTTGTTACTTAGGTTGTTGTTGATGATTAAAATAACTTTTCATGCTTCAGGTTGATTTGACAGTTTGAATATAGAAAAGTTCTTCAAAAAATGCCATCAAGAAACCCTTGATCTCACCTCTCCCTCCTTGGGACCATGAGCTGAGACCAAGGCATACTTATTGCCACAAAAACATTGTTTTTCCTTTCAATGCAATTGCAAGTGTTGGAATTTTTAGATGGAAAAGTGATACCAGTTGTGCTTTCATATTTAGATCTATTTTTGCTTATATTTCCATAGTTCTCTTGCATGATTTCCTGTGCATAGCTTGTTGTTCATCATGATTCTGGTTTCTAGGTTAGATTAGGTCAAAGTAGATATCTCTGTGATTTTTTTAGTCTTTATTTGATTAGTTTTGAGAGATAGTGCACAGATCACCTCTAATCCATCCCTGCCTATCCTTCCTTCCTCACACAACCTACTTCAACCCCAAATTCTGGATTCCTCCCCTTCACTTGCCACACTTTGCCAATTTGACCTAATTTCTTCATTTTTGTGCAACATTCCTCCCTCCATCCTTGAACAAATTCAATCGTCTTCATCACTCCTTAGTGTCATTTACTAGGTCCTAGACCTCTTCATAGCCTCATCGATCCTCCATTTCCATTTTCCCACCGTTTTTCGTCCATCAACCCTCAAAAATCCTCTCTCGGCTCTTCCTGTAGAACATCTTGTAGAACCCCTGTAGACTTCCTGTAGAAGATCACGCGAGCAATTTCTCAAGATCTGATCGCTATGAAACTCTCTGGAAGGGTGCTAGGGACCCCTTAGGCTCTCTTCTCACCTTCCCAACCTCTTGCAAATTCCCACTCCATTTCCTTTCGCCAATAAACCCCTGCACAGTTAAACATAGTTAAAGCACATGCATAATAATCCTGCAAAATTACTCAAAAATACAAAAAGATGTGTTTTCTAAATTTTCCTTTAGCAGTAACTTAGTCACATGCACTTAATCGTTCCAAGATTCAATGGCATCCATTTCTGCAACTTTCATCTCCTTTCTTTCACCAGTAGGGCTAGTCAGTAAAACTAGGGTTTGCTAGGGTTTGCATTTCCTTTATGATTTCAGCTTCTTTCTGCAAGTGGATTAGCCTCCTTTGAGTTAGCTTTCATCCATCACATTTAAAAGCTTCTTCTAAGAGCTCATAGAAGTTGGCTTAAGCTCCTAGCAGACTTGTGCTAGTTGATCAAGTGACAGCATGCGGTAAGAGCTAGTACTTGTGCATACAACACCGTCACTTCCAAGTTTGTTACGAACTACCGGGTTGATAAAAGTAAAGAAGGGAGTCCCACGAGTTGCAGCATCATTCCTGCAATACTGGAGCCCACCAGATATCTACTTCTTGACTGGTTTATCGAGGCGTGGTGCCCCTCTCTCACTATCAGGATCCGCCCGTGGAGGTGAATCTGTGAGGGATTATATTCGGTGATTCTGTAGAGATGGATCTCAGTCGAGCAGGGACGGAAAGATCAGTATTCATGATGTCACTGACTGGTCCTTGAGGAATATCTTATTCACCTTTGCTAGATTGGCTAGTAGTGTGGCTCTTCATTTGGCCAACAGGTCCTATATGTAGTATGCTTTGGAATGCCTTGAACCAAAGGTATTCAACTGGTGTGATGCAGTACTTCCAGTTATAAAAGAACATCTCACAAAGGTGAAGGATGGAAGTCTATGAACTTTGGTTATGGTTCTATTCTCACCGCCTTCGCCTTGGAGAAGATCCCACTGATGTAGCCACAACACATTTCACTCGGACCATCAGTACCAACGGAACCACGAATGCAGAGATGGGTCAATCTTATGGCCAGACATGCTGGTCAGTCACAGATTTCATTCTCTGATGCCTTCTTTGAGTGGTTCAACCATCAGGCAATGGTCTTTGATGAGTATCCATATGCTGGGATGGATTTCTGGGGTTATCCAAATTTGGTGCTGCCGGTCGGCGAGTAGTGGGGTGTTATAGGTAAATGTTCAGACCATGTCCCTGTTTATTGTTTTTATAATGTTCTTATGCCTTTCAATGCTATCAAGACTAATCAAAATCATATATTCATGCAAATATTGGACCCGTGCGACCAACAGTGTGCCCGAGGGTAGCAGCTGCCGTTCCAGCAGGAGAGGCTGTAGGGAGGGTTTTCCTCTACGATCTAGATGTAGCTGAGACCCTTGCAATATTGCAGGATCATATTGAGGGTCTCACCCTTGGTATCCAGGATGTGAGGACCGACGAGTTACCTCTGAGATTACAGCGCCATACTATTGGCATGCTGAGTCGATGGACTAGGCTCTTACGTATGATCACACAGGCGGTGACTTTTTATCACCAGCACCATTAGTCTAGGGTGCCTCTCTGCATTTTTTGATTTTTTGGGTCATGTGACCAATTTTGTCTTGGACACAAAACATCTTTGATAAACTATAAACAGTTATATATATATTTTTGATTTTTGGAGCTTTATTTTGGTTAAGTTATATGATCCTGATACAAATGTTGATCTGAAATGCTTTCTTTTATAAATGCTGCAAATATCTATCTAACACATAATTTGCTAATGAATCAGTTAATGTGTTTAAGTTTCTAGAAATGTGTTGATATTGAATAGAATCAAACTGCCTTTCCAAAATCCTAACCCTTAGGAACATATGATATATAGTTGGATTCCGAACAGAATATATGCCAGTAAATTGTAGGATGACAAGTTGTGAGTCTAGCCTGACAAAAATTCGGCGTATGCCACGTGCAATGGCATCAGAGAGAAGTTATATCAACGCGCTATACTCATCGATGTTGTTCATTGATCGACCAATGCACACTCCTCTGAAACTCACTAACTCGTCGCTTGGATCAAAAATGGCCTAGGCCGCAGAAGATAGGTTTCACGTACTACAACTAGCTCCGTCGGCATATCCAACGAATGATTCAAAAGGTTTGACATTTGCAACAAATGCAAAAGACATATTACCTAACCAAAATGATCACTCTTGACGAAAACAAAAATGTAACAAAAGCATATGAAGAGGTCACTACACTTAGTCAAGCATAGTAATTCTTAAGGTACAAACCATTTCAGAGTTGCGCCAGTGGAATTCCATCGTAATCTACTAGCTCGTAGACTCATTTTTCTAACACTCGTTTAACAATGTAGGGATCCATCCACAAAGATTGGAACTTACCTGCTCCCAATTTGTTGGATTCTTGATCGTAAAGCAAGACCAGGTCACCTTCTGAGAAGACACGGGGTTTGACATTTTTGTCAAACTATGCCTTAACTTGTTTCTTATGGGCTTCGTTAGCCAAGGTGGTGTCACGACGGGTTTCATCCAATTGGATTAGTTCCAAGAAACGAGCCTCTTCCTCCGAAGTTCTGGGGAGAAGGTCGATTGTGAGCTTGAGAGATGAAATCTCACACTGAATTGGTAAGATGGCTTCCAGGCCATACACCAGCTAAAAGGGTGTAAACCCAGTCGCATTTCTTACCGAGGTTCTGTACGCCCACAAGGCTGAGTATAGGATTAGGTGCCAACTCTGTTTGTGGACTCCGATCATCCTTTGTAGCATGCACTTTAGGACTTTGTTGATGGCCTCAACATGTCTGTTAGCTTGCGGATAATACAGAGTAGACCTTTCATGGGACAATCCTAGTTTGGCAGCCAATTCAACCATCATGTGATTGTGAAAATGCGATCCATGATCTGTGACTATAGCTTGTCTAACACCAAACCTAGAGACTACATGTTTGAAAAATAAAAGAGCAGCCATTTTGCCGTTGTTGTTTAATGTAGGCATCGCCTTGGCCCATTTCATAAAAAAATTGACTGCGACTATGATATACCGATGCCCCTCGGCCAAGGTGGGGTTACATGTCATGAAATCTATGCCCCATTTGGCGAATGGCCCAACAACAACTACTGGTTGCAAAGATGCGGGTGGTATTCTGGTTTTGCAGTTGAAGATTGACAAGCATGGAAACTTCTGACTACGGTTATGCAATCTTTGAACATTGTTGGCTAGAAGTAACCTGCTCGTAAAATATTTTGTTCCGTAGTGTAACCAGATTGATGCCCCCCACACGTGCCTGAATGACCATCATTCAGGACTTTTTTGGCCTCGTCATGGGTGAGACCCCTTCGCAGAACTATATCGATACTACGACGGTAAAGCGTATCACTGATGTTCATGTTGTCTTTTGCTTGGTATTGAGTACGTCATTGTTCAGAGCGAGAGGTATTATGCCTGTATATTTGGGTTTGGAGATAGATGATTATATCTCTGTACCATGGATCTCTCAACGATATCAGAAACAAAGATTCATCCACGATTGTTTCTTTGGATGTTGAATCATTGGATGATGATGGGAAATCACATAATAACTCCGCAAAAACTAGAGGTTTCTTTGATTTGTTTTTTACGAATTCCAGATAAAACTCTTGCAGAATAGCTATCCATTTTGAATATTTTCCCCCAAGTAACTGACGTGACAGAATGTAAGTCATTGGGTTGCAATCTGATAAAATGATAGTTTTGTGAAAGAGGATATAGTGTCGAAATCTCTATACTTCTTGAACAGCTGCGAGAGCTAGCTTTTCAACATAGGAGTATTTACTTTCTGTATCATTTAAGTTTTGGCTTAAATAATAGATAGGATGGTTGATTCCATTTTTTTCTTGAACTAAAACCATTGCGATGGTTGTATCTGCTGCAGCTAGATATAGGTTAAAGTCTTTTTGATACTCAGGAGCGTACATTAATGATGCTTTTATTAGGGATTCCTTTAGAGCATCAAAGGAAGCTTGCGCAACCTAATCCTAGTTGAAGGGTACTTATTTTTTCAAAAGACACATATAACGTTTGGCAAGTTCGGTGTAATTTGGAATGAACCTCCTTAGAAAGTTTGCTTTCCCTTGGAGTTTCTGAATTTGAAGCAAATTTGAAGGTGGAGGCATATCGATGATTGCCTGAACCTTACATGGGTCGAGTCGAATTCCGTCCTTAGAAACTATGAAGCCAAGTAAACGACCAGAACCAACACAAAACACACACTTGTGTGGATTGACTCGTATCTTGTAGTGTCGGCAATGTATAAATATAGCTCTCAAATGCCACAGATGATCAGTCCGCTTTCATGAATGAGTCGGAAGATCACTGAGATATGGTTGAATGATGTTCTTGATGTCATGGAAGGCATAATTCATAGCCCTCTGAAAATTTGCCCCCACATTATTTAAACCAAAAGGTAATTTGCGGTAGGTGAATGTGCCCCATGGACATATAAATGCAGTCTTCAATTGGTCTTGTGGGTGGATATTTATTTGATTATACCCCGAAAATCCATCCATAAATGAAAATATTTCACATCCGGTGAATTCATCAATTATCTGGTCGATGAAGGGTGTAGGGTAGTTGTCCTTTGGACAAGCTTGATTTACATCCCTTTAATCAACGCACACTCTAATCGTTCCCTACTTTTTCATCACAGGAACAATGTTCGATACCCAATCAGTTAGAGGAACCGGGTAAATGAAACCAACATGTAAAATTTTTTCAACTTCTGCCTGAATGGCAGCAGCTTTCTTCGGGTGCACCTGTCGAAGTCGTTGTCATACCGGTTTGACATCTGGATACATCTTGATTTCATGCCCAACTATGCTTGAGTCAATGCCTGGAATTTCTTCGTATGACCATGCAAAGACATCTTTGAATTCGTGAAAGAGAGTGCAATATCTTTCTAATTCAGAAGGAGAACAAGATTTGCTGACATGAATATTCTCTAGAACATTAGGTTTAATCGAGATGTTTATGGCGATATTTTCTTCAATATTAGACAAAATTCACTCTGAATCCACTATATTTACAGTATTTGATAGAAAATCAAAAACTAAAGGGTGATCAATGTCGTTGGAATAATCTTCGTTGTAATCCGGAAGATGGGAATGATGGTGGTAATCTTCCCATGGTGCCTCTCCTATCATCATCAACTGAATAATTCCTTCATCTGTAGAATGTACATGTGACCAAGGATCTGAAGAGGTGCCATATTCCTTTGACCTATCCACCCAAACACTTGATGAACGTTGGTTTGGGTTTGTTGCCCAGGCTGAGAAAATTGATTGCTACAAAATCTCTATTGGGCTTGGAGGCAAAACCTGTTGATGATCCATGCTAACAAAATGTTCAGAAATGTTCTGAATGGAAGATATAATATTGCAGGTTCCTAATATTTCCACTTCCGCCAGATTATTAGGAGGTGGTAGGGAAAAATTACCCATCAAGGTAGGGTCTTTCAGTAGGCCTACTCTAACATTTGGAAGCGAATGAGTGCTTCCATGGATCATTGGAATACTTCCTGTAACTTGTGAACTGTTGGGGAGAAAGGTCTGCTGATCAACGATTTTAATTCCTCCTTGGAAAGGAAAGGAAATATTTCTAAATTATGTTGATACAGCAGCCATGGCATAAATCTAGGGCCTTCCTAGTAAGATATTGTAATCAAGGTTTCCATCGATAACTTCGACGTCAATTTCTACTGTTTTGCCCCCCAGTTTAACTTGTAAGTTACTTAAAATCACGTACAGGGTGTATGTTCATCCATCGAATGATTTTAATGTCGTTGATGATCTTGACAAGGGTGGTGATCCTAAAGTTTTCCAGCAACTCATTGACATAATGCAGGTAGCTGCCCCCTCATCAATAATTGTTCGATGAATAGTTTTGTTGAGGGCTTTCACTTGGATGAGGAAAGCGAGTTGAGTTGGTAACTGAGGTTCAAATCCTATATGGTTAAAGGCCACTAGATTAGAATTCGCTGGGTCAATCCCGCCTATTGCTGATAATAGAGCTTGCTTTTGGGAGGGGAAATTTTGCAATACTTCAAGTGTCGACATAGCGGACGGTGATTGGACTAGATCCTCTACTATATTATAATTCTATGCTGCTTGGGCACAAGGATTTAATGTCAATTTGTGTACTACTCCATTTGGCGGCTTTATTTTTAGCTCAGGAATGATGGGTGGCACAACTTTGGTTGAAGTTGTTGTCAAACTACTAGGTTGATTTGCAACCTTGTTGTTCGACAGTTGTGGATTCCTATAATCTTTATTCCTTGTCGATATCAAAGCATCATTTTGTTGTTTCGAGATGGACAACATAAGAACTTGGGATGGGGAAGCATTGTCTCTAGCAACCAGATAGGTTTCTGGGTTTGGAAATGGATCCGTTAAGACTGCTAAGGTTTTTGAGGTCTTAAAGAACTTCTTAATCTCAGCTCTATGTGGACAATCAATTGTCCAATGGTCTTCGTCACAAATGTGACATGGCGAAGGATGTTTCTTTTTCCTAGAAGGGTTTGCAGAAGATTTTTCAGGAGACGAATCATCTTGTTTCTTCTTTTTTCTTTTCCCTTTCTTCTTGCCCCCTGGTTGCTTCGGTTCTTTGCCTTTGTCTGTCGACACAACATTAACCTCCGAGGCAAGATGTTCTTCATTTGCATTTTGACTAGAAGTTGTGCGGGCTTTTTTAGATGTAGCCTTTGTGGTTTTCGTGCTGGTTGTACCTATCATGCCATCGCCAACATGAGAGTCTTTGTTTTATTTAGGAGGAGGAGGAACGGAAAACTCCGGTCTGGGAGCATCAGGGATTTTGTCGTAGAGCATGCCAGACTGAGTATAAATCAAGTCTAGATATTGCGCACGAGAAATGACTTGCTCTTCAGTGACAACTCCCCCTTTAGCCAGATCTTCTATAATAGAAGGTAATAATGACTTAATAAACCATTCAGCTAGCAGCTGATCAGGAACATATGTTTTTACCATTCGACGACGACGTCGCCACTCATGAATATGATCAGATATGTGAGTGGTTGTCGTCTGCTTAAAATTGGTAAGAAGTTCCATTCCTATTTTGTACCTTATAGGTAACTGAAAATGGGTTTAAAATGTTGTGGCATGGGTGCTGAAGTTATCAAATTAAGCTCTAGGAAATTCGATGTACCATTTTGCTGCCAAACCAATTAATTTTCGTTGAAAAAGGCGAAGCCTAATCGAATCATCGTTCAGAGTGTTGGACAAACACCACAAATGAAAAGTCATCACATGAATCGATGGATCTTCACCCGGATTTCCATTGAATTTAGGAATATCTGATGGAAGTTTATGAGGAATCGCCGACCACCAAGGGGCGTAAGCAATTGGATCATTTGTTAGCTAATTCAGATCTGGTAATTCCAACGTTGTGACGAAAGGCAATTGTTGATTCAGGTTTGGCAAAGCGTACCCAGGATAAGATGGGATCACCTGAGCAGTGGGTCTTTTCATACTAGCATAATGTATCTGATGCTAATAACTTTGATAAGGTTGATGGGCATAGCCATTATGATATGATTGACAGTGACCATTTTGAATATATCGTTGCCCACTACCTGCAAAGCTTTGTTGCTCAGGTCCTCGGTAAGCCTGCTAGAATTGTGGTTGTTGATATGGCACCAGCCATGGTTGTGAAGCCATTTGCTGTTGTCCGATGCTAGATGTTTGACCAAGATGAGGGGTGATAGTACCCATTTGAGCATGAGTCTTTTCAGTTAAGGAACCATCAATCGGTGATAGTGGTTGAGTAATTGAGTAAGAGGTTGTTGTATTACGACCTAAGAGACTTGAGGTTGGCATACAACAGGCAGCGCTTGTACTTGCAACACCATTACAATAGCTGGTGTAGTGGGAATATTCGACACAGGTAGATTTGGTTGCATTGAATATACAACTCTTGGCTATTGAGGTAGTATTGGCACCTAACCACTGGATGCAATTCCAGCTTGACCCAAATTTTGTTGCGAACTCTCATATGGTTGTTCTCCTGGAGGGAACAATGAAAAGACATACTGACCCCCATATGGTGGTAATCTAGTGTTCAAAGGAAAAATTGGTCCTTGTAGACTGGACTACCCAAATTGATACTATTGTGGAGGATCAATTTGCTGAGACTCAACATAAGAAATTCCAGATATTACTCCGGATGAACAAACGGGAACAAACCACACTGTCGAAATAGTCCTTGGGTGGACTCCATCTAGCGGTTGAGAGCTAGTTGGGACAAATGGTACACCAACGAACATTTTCGGAGTAGTGGTAGGAAGTTCTGCTACTGCTGTATCGGATGACACAATCCTAGACGTCGATGGTTGTTCAGACATATTGAGTCTATCCAAAAGACTTCCTCGCGATTCTATAGGAACTTGCAATGAAGGTTGGCAATCTTCTGAATTAGAAGGATATAGGTGGATCCCAGTTCCAAAATGTAATAGGGTATTGGATGGAAGATCCACAATCTCTTCTATCACAATCAGTCTAGGTGCAAGAGGCAGACCGTCAGGTGCGTAACATATTTCTGGTGCTGAAGAAGGTGCACACTCTCCAACGACAGATGTTGGAGGGTTATCACTTTTCGAATCAGTCCTAGATGGATCTGGTTCAGGAATAGATGTGTTTACTGTTACAGTAGGATCAGTTCTAATGTCCTCTTGTAACTATGGAACTTCTTCTGTAGAGGCAGGGATACCAGAAATAGTTGGAGTAACTGGAGTTTTTGAGGATGTTGAAACACAAGTTTCAAACAAACCAGGAGAATTTGATCCAGTTAAACGAGATTGCTTGGCCCAAAATGGTTTCATTTCCAGAGTCAACGACGGTTGACTCGTTAATCTCCGCGAACGACGGGGTTTTGATTGACTTTCTTCCATGATTATGGATTACTTGATCAACTCAAAATAAGAAGGGGAGAAAGTTATTCCGAATTAAATGAATTTTATGACGCTTTGACACAACTTTCTTTTTCAATTTTTAAGAGTCAAGAAAAAGTTAAAGATGAATCTAGTTGCCTTCAATTTTTAATGAGCCTGAAGTGAAAAGTGCTCAAATGGACCTTTTCTTTTAAGTTGTCTGAAAAGGAATGAAGGTGACTACTCTAGAAATATAGACAGAGGGGTTACCAAACCAATCGCAAAACTACAGAATACTTTTTACTGTATGGCAGTTAATCTTCTTGAATGATGTGTTTAATGCATTGCGATAGATAGGGCGGTAGACACGACTTCCTAAGGATAAAGGATGTAGCCTATTGTGGTCTCCCAATATATACTCGATGGTACATGGGAGCACAAGTCTGTACTGGCACTTTTCATCTCAAAGAGGAGGAATCACCCAACCTATGATGAAAGCGATAGTTACCAGGCTTTACGACGCTGGAATACGTCTCTAGCCTAGACTTCTAAATGTTGTGCGTTAGGTTCCAAATCATTTTTATGTTCATTGAGGTTTATTTTATAGTTGATCTTTCTTAAGAAGTTTTCCTTTAAGGTTCACCATGTGATGTAGATATACAATTCCTAAATATGCTATCTAAGATGATAAACAGTCGTTTACTTTCTTTTTGCAATGAAAATCCTATCTACTAAGGAAAGAGAAGAGAAATTATTTCAACATAGAGCAGAGAGCACATACTATGATGCACTGTCCTAAATCAATCTACACAAGCAGTCTAAATGCAAATGCACATGCATGTATTTTTTTTCCACTTTCTTAATGTGTGAATGACAAAAAGAATGCTAAGTAAAGATCTGAACTATTTTTCTTTCAAAGCGACAGTACTAACAATTTTCTTTTCAAAAGTGAAAGGAAGACAAAGATGAAACTTTGCGATTTCAAATTCAAAAAACAAAATGAAGACTAAGACGATACTTTGCGATTTCAAATTCAAAAAACAAAAGGAAGGCTACTTTTCAATTTCGAATTCAAAAAATGAAAGGAAGGCTAAGACGACACTTTCAATTTTAACTTGAAAACTGCTTTCGACACTTCAAAGAATTAATGATTCAAATAAAAAACAATGGCAAAAGTGTAATTGACTATCAGAAAGAGGAAGACTCTTTTCTTTGACTGAAAAAACACTTGTGACACTTTCAAATCAAAAGGCGATAGTTCGATTAAGCCATTGTTTGCCAAAAGAGAACTATAAATGGTGAAAAATACATAAAAACATACACAATTCTTTATACAATGGAGCCTGAATAATGCAAAGGAAGGGAGTTTCAACAGTGATATACTGATCACCGACAGCAAAACTCCTAAATAAAGCTGAAGACAATGAAGAAAAAAACCAAAATCTGGAGGTAGAAACAGTCTTACCTGATCATCACACCTGTAACACAGGGAAACAGGGATGCATCTCACCTACAACACACGAGAGGTGCGATGCATCCATACTGTCAAAAGGAGATAGTGCAATGGTTCAGGGATGAGACTGGGCTTGGTTTTTGCTCACAGTTTGTAGCTTAGTTTAGGGATTTAAGTTGAGCTAATGATAGTCAGTAAATACAAAGTACAGGGGCTGATCTAATGAGGTTACTTGAGCTACCACTAGGGAACTTAGGACGTTTTCAAGTTATTTGTTCAGTTCATAAACAAACTCGGAGATTAACTGAAGTAGCATTGTTCTACTTTGCACTTGCATAGCAATTGCAGTTCAAAGGCTAGTTGGCTTAACTTCAGGATCCGTCTATAGTTTATGAAGCAAACAAATAGATACAAGAAATCAAACTATTCAATCCCCAGTGGAGTCACCATTTTGTTATCGGGAAAACTAGTGTCCATTCAGAGCTACTAGTCCCACTAAGACAGGTAACTATCTTAGAAACAAACAGATTAAGTTACTTATTTTTTCCTTTATGAGTGATAGCTGAGAGAGAAGCAAAGAGCACCAAACTCAGTTTCTCTTGGCTCATTGCTTGTTTCCTCCCTCCTTTGACAGAGATTCGCCACTCCTTCCTTACTTGCCCCGCTTCAAAGAACACTTGTAGAGTCAAAGCAGCATAATACAATGAAAGCATGGAGATCTATAACCATAAACAATATAGGATTAGATGTATATTAACCATACAAATGCATATATCAATACAAGATTCAAAGATATACAAGAATATGGAGGAAAAATCAAATAGCTTTATTGATAGAAGTAGTAGAAGAGAGGATTACAACCAGACTATGTGATCCAACATCATCCCCCCAGCATGAAATCCCTCTTCACCTCAAACAAAGAAATATCACCCAACAATGTCTTCAAAGAGAAACCAACAATACTTCCTTGCAAATTGCAAAATTCCAGCCTCTAGATCTCTTGGATGAGGGATCCATATATAGATGTCTACAAGAGAGTGAGTCAACTTCTAGGATTTTGATTAGTGTCATTTCACTTATAGTTCTTGGCTTCACTTGGAGATTTCAGATCTCTTACTCATCCTTGGGCGAATTCAGAGAGGCAAGTGTCATATGAGCAGTTTCTAGAAGATTCTCTGGGTTTCCACCTAGCACACTGCTTTTGCCATTTGTCTGCTCTCGCTCATTGCACCCTATAGAAGGTCTTTCTAGTATGCATTGCACCCCCCGTGTGTAATAGGTGAGATGCATCGCACCCTATGCATGGAGCGGTTTGTATGATCCTGTTTTGACCAATCTGATTAGTTTTTCATAGAGAACTTCTGGGAGATGATGTAATTAGTTGACCTTGTTCCTTTAGGGTATGAAACAACACTTTTAGGGGTTTATAAGCCCTTGGTTTATGGACATATGTGATTGGGGTTGCAGTGCCCAAATATGTCTATGACAGTAATGGCTTATAATCATAAGACAAGGGGTCTCATTACGAGCTAGCTTGTTCAGTTCAATTAAAACTAGTGAATGGCATTGTCATCTTCTTGCTCCCAAACTAGGACAATGGCTTTATTAAAAAAATAAAAAAGTAAAAAAAAATGAAAATACATATAGATATATCTTTTGGATTTATCTTTCAAAAGTTATACTCTTAGATGGATGGGACAATGAATGATTGATGGTTAAAAGGTAACCTTGTCGAGACTATAGATGTTTGTTGGCAACAGAGGCACTACTTGTGACAAAAGAGTAAATTTAAAAGCCAAGTTGGAAGAGCCCCCTACTTTATTTTTAACAACCAATCAAAGCTTGAAGAAACCAAAAAATGTTTTTATTTTATCATAAGGGTTTGTAAATAAAATTTCAAAATTGATATTTTGTTTATTCAGAGTAAGATTTGTTTTATCTAACCAATTCTTAGATAGTTTTCTTTTCCTCAATTAATTCTACTTAAGAAATTTTTAGAAATTTCATTATTTTTAAGAGATAACTAGTTCTACCAGTGAATTGCCAATTGTTGTGCTAAACAGCAACCCCCCCATTTCAATTATTAATTTTAGTCTTAAAATGCTAATAAGAAATGGGTCCCCTTTAGAATATAAATAGCAATAAAACTTTTTAGAAAAATAGATTTTCCATGTTAGTCATATAAAAGTTTCTTTATGAGTATTTAGGGCCGCTCATCGCAAATCACAATTCTTTAGAACTCATGAACATCCAGTTAGAAAGGTTGGACGTGATCAAAGCCATAAAAAAACCCTCATCGTGACTTTCCTTATCAAATAAGCCATTTATAAGAAATACGATGTGATATAACTATCGCGTCTCACGCATCATTAATATCAAAGAATGGCTTATAGTGTTTCATTGAAACTTTGTGATGCGATAATGTTATCGCAATTGCATATCGGTGATTCATAGGGAAGCATCCAAAACACTTCATGGAAAAAATTGCGATGCGATATAAATATCGCATATCGCGCTCTCGATAAAAGCGAGTAATAAATACTATGAATACATGCGGTATAGGGATAAAGCAATTATAAAGAAAAAACATGATTTGCCAAGTTTGAAACCTGCCATCTCCCCATGCCAGCTCAGCACTCATCGCAATCACAACAATGCAAAGAAACCTTTTTGAGCGTGGTACTGGTAACTCTCGATTTGCAATACATGATGGTTCTACAAATATTAAAATAATACAATTGCAAATCGCAAGAGCCACAACACCTATTCTAAAAAGGACCGTTATGAAACCAACGATGTGACATGTATTACTTGAGCATTAAATTTTCACATTATGAGAGTATGGTAAAAGCATTAAGGGGTAGTTATGGTTAAGTCCTTTAAGGATTTCATCTGTGGTAGCTATGTACAATATAAGATCTTTTTTATCTAATGTGCATAACTTCTTGTAGTCTGTAATTTGTGTATTATCTCCTCTCAAGTTTTTCGCCCATTACGCTCCTCTTTCTGATTTTGCAGTGTTGATCCAGAATCACATAGTTGGTCAAGATGTCTAAGAAATCTTGAAAGGCAAAGGCCCCCATTACAGTGGAAGAAGGACCAACAAAATTGGTTTTAATTGAAGATACTACCTGTTAAGGCCTTGGTAAACTCTCGTGGGAAGGCATATATGCTTTATTTGAAGTAGAAAATACAACGAAGATAGAAGAAGAAGCAATAGCTGATCGAACTGATCAAATAGAAAGTGCGCTAAGTGATTTGGCCAACTCCTTCCTCCATAGAATAACAACCCAAGCAAAAGTTTTACCATATAATGATCTAGTGAGATGGGTAATCGAAAGTATTAATATAACAGATAGAGCTTTCTTCACAGCCGATGGGAGGATGTTTGGGACATTCAAACCTGAAGATGTCAAGAGAATGTATCACTTGCCGGATCCCCAACGACACTACAACAAATCATTCCTGGAAGCTTTCACTAAGGAGAATGACATAGAGTCAGACCCTATCAAACAGTGGAGACATTTTCCTAACAAGCATAAACATGAATCCTCTGGTATGTGCTCTATGGACTCCTTAGCATCTCCATATTGTTATGATGCTGCTATGGTATGTAGGCTCTTTGGAAGCCCCGATTCTACTAGATTTTCTATAGAAATGGTTCCATTAATAGAAGCAGCAATCAATTCCTTTATTATGGACTGGGCAACCATTCTATTGGATAAAATGGCCAGTCAAATACTAGATTATAGAAGGAACATATTTGTCACCACCAAAGTTGTGCCCCCATTCTATATGAGTGCTTACATAATGGACACAATATGTTTTAATTCCGACTTTCCCATCCTAGGTTGGAAATGGACTGTTCAGGATCCAACCCCCATTCACATTTATCATAAGTATTTATGGAATTTTGACTACAAGAATAATTTATACAAGATTTGCCATGATTTCATTTTACCTGTCCATCAAGCCATCTTTAATAAACTTTCTCCTCGACTGTTTGACGAGGATAGCATTGATTTAACTTCAATCAGCAGTTTGTTTGGGGAGGAGAAGTTCACTTATATTAGGGTTTTTGGCAGTATTACAAACCCTCATGTCCTTCCACTCTACATTCCAGATAAGCTATTAGAGGGAAATAGCTTACCGTATAGTGGAAAAAGGGATGTCTAGAAACCTTAAATATTCTAAGAAACAAGTGTGGCCTCCATTTCCCCTTCGCTGTGGCACTTACACATTGCATGATTTTAAGCACGGCGAGAAAGAAGCAGAGAAAACAAAGGATCTGAGTCTAGTGGTTATTCCTAAAAGACAATATGATCCAAACAAGGTCACTTTCAATTTCACCAGTCAGGTGAAAGTTAGTAAATTTATACATGAGAAGGATGAGTTTGATGACTTATTCGCTTCAGCAGAGTTGTTCTCACAAGTAAGTCATCTAGCAAGATTCAAATTGGGAGCCGAGAAGATGGACAAATTCATGGAATACAGGACAGAGAGGTTACTGACAGTACCTCTGGATTTATTAAATACTACCCCTATTGTTCAGGAAATAGAGCACAGTAGGGAGCATACTATTGAAGAGATTTCCAGGGAAGGGGAAACAAGTGGAAAGAACAGTGAACCCATTAGCACAGATGTTCATATTCACCCCATCTTGATTAAAGAATGGGATTAATTTGATCAGCAGATCAAAAGCCAGAGCGACCCCGAAAACATTATCACATCAGCATCGCCTGCAACACAACGTCCCAATGTTCCAGATAGTATGATTGAAAGAACACCCAATAAAGACATAGCTCAGAAAGAGATTGAAATAATCCCTGAAAACCCTTCAGGAGAAATTACATTGAATATTGAGGAAATACCACCCTTGGATGTATTTTACCGTCCAAAAAATAGGCTGTAGCCAAGAGACGGAGGAAAAAGAGGAAAATAGACTAGACATCATCTACAGCTCCTCAATCTGAAATTATGAATGTTTTAAGGAAGGATTCAGAGGTCAATCCTTCTGAGGATTTGAATAAGTTATCTCAATTTGCAGGGGCATACACAACTACTACAATTGATAAGGCAACTGAGGTAACCAATTGTTCAAAGAAAACGATCAAAGGATTAATCAGCTTGAAGAACAAGTAGTAGTAGAACAACAAAAAATTAATAAGCTTGAGGAACAGTTGGCAGAAGAAAAGCAAAAGAATGAGCAACTTAGGGAACAATTAAACCTGGAGAAACAAAATATTGACCAGCATGCCATCCAAAAATAATGACAGTTGTCTCAAGAGCTCGAACAGCTTCAATTGACACATCAACAAGAAATTAAGGCTAAAGAGGAGCAAATTGCACAGCTACAACTCTATATAGAACAATTTAGAGATTATCCCAAGGTTGAGGAATTTAAAAAGGAAGCCCTAGAGGCAAATAAAGCCTCATCTCAACAGCTGAATCTAATTTGCCATAAAATATCTCTTATCGACCCATTATGCATCATAACTAAATCACTGATCAATGAAGCAGTTAATACCAGATTAGAATTTGAGGATGCAGATGATAAGGTCACAAATTACCTCTCCTGGAAAAGTACAAAGGAAGTAAGAGCTACTAAACTACCGAAAATTCAAGATTCGCATAAAGAAATATTGTTTTCAGAGAGGGAAACACAGCAGATAAAGGAAAAAAAGGCTACCTCCAGGGCTAGGTCTGTAATGAATAATGTGATTGAAATGATAAATGATGGTTTATATGGAGCCAATTTAATTTTTGATTGTTCCCTAGGTAATCTTCCAAAGGCGAAAGTGTTAGAAAATGAATGGAAGCAAGATTTGGCCACCAAAGATGAACAAATCAACAAAATACAAAGCTTTAACTAGGATACGTATTGGTCCTTTTTGGTCAAGCCGCACAACCAACAGATGACCATCAAATGCCTTGCCGATGTTGTTGATCGCATGATCCCCGAGATTTCATATGCCACTTACACGGGACAACTACACTCCAGGATGAGTCATCCTTCATAAATTCAAAGCATGCTCTCAATTTGTTAGTTTGGATATAGGAGAAGAAATAAATGCGATGAATCTTTGCAAAGGAAATTGCAATACTATTTTTGCAACTCAAATCCCAGATATTAATGTAGGAAGTTCCAAAAAGTCTCAACGATTTTTGTGAACAGTTTGTTTTAATTTTATTATAAAAAGCCTTTCAGGTTATTTTAGAAAGGGTCCTCAATTTGTACAAAAACTAGAGTGGTGAAGTTGCACTTCTTCACTTCTTAATTTATTTTTTATAAGCTGTGGATCAATGTTTCAGATTTTTGTGAAAGATCTTCAATCAAGACCTGCATTTTTGTAATATCCTTGGAGTTTTTGGAAAAAGAAGGTGGAATCAGAATGTTACTTACATAACGAGACTCAAATGTATTTGGTATTTCTATCACTGTTCTTTTTGTCTTGTTCTTTATGTAATTAGCATTCCATTTAATTTGTTATTGTTGATGTATTAACATGCTTCAAACAACTCTATATTATGTCAATACTGAATGATTTAGAATTGTTATATTAAAAGATATATGTCAGTAATAAATACCAGTATGTCATGCGATATGTTTTTTACAATTACTTTGTTTAATTTCTTAAACAAAGTAATAATTATTTAAATACATCTTTCTATGGATAAGTAAATCATCTATATGATTATTTGTCTGCTAGGAATCATCAAGAATCGCATTTGTTATGATATTACTTGGGTTATATAAATCTATTTGTATATTTTAGAGTTCTAGAGTAAATCACCTATCAACTTTGTTATACATTTAAAACACTCATCCATCAAACCATACATTATTGGGAAACTGGTCCCATAACATCCAGTCAGAGCCACCACACCAAACGGAAAAGGAGTTATCCTAAGGTCCAGACCGGGCGGTTATCCCCAATGTTGGTGCTATGATTTTAGAGCCATCAATGCGGTCCAAGCCAAGGCATCAGAGTAACTAATTCACGGAGATAGTTCTCAAACTTGTCAGTATGATCGTACGCACCTTGCCTTACCATTCTAGTTTTTTCAGCGAGAAACTCTTCCTTTTTCTCGTCTTCCAGCTTCTTGACCTCCGCATCCATCAAAGCACTTTTCTCTCTTATCCGTACCATTTCTTTTTCATGTTCGTGGAGTCTAAGGTTTCCTTGTTGGATTTCTTCTTGAAGTCTCATGTGTTCTGTCTCTTGCGGTTGTGTGATTCCTCCTTTCCAGGCCTCGTGAACCATTATATCTATGGTTGCTACTGTGCATGGTCTAGTCTTTGCCTGATCCACAGGGATTACAACCTCTGCTTTATACTTCAACTTCGGAAGTGCCTGCGCAATCAGGGTTTTTCACATGGTCCTATAAGCCCATAGAACCGCAGGTATGCGTAGGTCCCAGTCAGTGCATCTGACATGGTGGACCGTGTTCAATACTTCGCAAATTTTGTCAAAGGCTTCCACACAGATAATCTCTGATGCACTTGGTATTATCATACTTTGACGTTCACACCATCGTCTTTCCCGCTCCTGCTTGTATTTCTTATCATGAGGATGGTGTGTGTTCGTGCAGGTTGCACACCATACGGCTGCAACCATCTAGAGAGGTGGGTGCGCAGGTTGTTTCATCTGTCATACCAAACTTTTATCCTCATATGAGGCTTTCCAAACCATATGAGAATCATCCTTCTACATTTGTGCCAGTCCTCAAAACTTCTTTGATGCATACCCCACCATCTTGTGGGCGTAGTGCGCAGTGCCATTTCAAAGCGTCAAAATGCTGCTATTTCGATACTTCTCTTTCAAAAATTTTCAGGAAATCATCCACCTCACTCAACCCATCATACATAGTTAGATCTCTTACCTCTATTGTCAAGCAGTGAAATGACCTTATCATCATGTTGCAGTTGAGTGTGGTTACCTCGTGTAACCTATGTTGCCATCGTTCTATCTCTTCATCTAAATCTGAGGTGCAGGAGATTTCACGCTCCCACAAAATTCTGCCATCCGCTGTTGGATTCACCCAGTCCTACTCTCGTGTGGTTATATTGTAGATATAATCTAGATTACCGTCACTCTCGTTGTCGCGCATTGGCTCTGTGTAGCGCAATCCTTCCGCAGGGTCTAAAGGTACCACCATGCGTAGTGACTTTTCCTCAAAAATGATCTTGCACTTCTTTGGTTTTATAACTCCATTCATGTCAGTGGCCCAATTTATTCCCAGTAGCACGAGATAGGGATTGATGTCATAAATAATCTCTATCACTTAAAAATCTGCAAGCGCGCTTGCATCTTCGATATCTACTGTTATTCCCTACAATATTCCCATCGGTAGGATATTTTGATGGTTTGCAATTCATAATTGAATAGGAGACCACTGCAACGTGAGCCTTCCCATGCACTCCCATGTATTCTTTGGCATGATGTTCGCATCTGATCTTAGATCCAGAATCACTTGATCCATCTCATATTCCCTGATTTGCGCAGTCAATCTCATCTCCCTTCCTGTTCACGTTGTGTGCTTCCCGAGCTTCCGGACTACGCATGGTTCCCCTGATCCAACACATCTAGTGATGAGTTCTTGCAGCCCCTTCACCGCTTTGCTATCACGCAGAAGCTTCATGCATGTCTCCAGAAAGGTAGTGAGCATTGATGGGTCCATCTCCAGTTCTATTTTGTCTTTACTACCTGAAGTGGAGGCTCCATGAAGCTCTTCTTAGCTTCCATGAATGTCCCCTTCACGTGCTCCAAATCAAATTCTGGTTCCTTTGTTGGAGCCTTTTGAACCCAGGCACTCTCTTCGGGCTGCTTGCCCTTCTCATCTCCTATCATGATATCACTTCAGAGCACGATGTTTACATTCAGTTCCTCCTCGCATGGCTAAGACCTCATCATTTGCAGGTTATGAGTCAGGGGAGGTTGGGGTGTTCCTTTACCGCGCAACCTCGCTATCAGTGTGGGGCAGTCCTTCGTCTCATGATCAAACTAGGTACAATATAAACATGATGCTCTCATTGGATTTGTACAATCGCGAGCATAATGCCCTGGACCTCTGCAATTGTAACATATCACTTGTCCGCAACTATTGGCCCTTTCGGCAACAGTCCATGGAGCGTGGACTGAGGTCTCACCTGAAGTAGTATGGGAGGGTGCTAGAACCAGGTTTCCACACCTTGGATATGTCTGATAATTTCAAGTGGTCCGCGATTCGACCCTTCGCACACGTCGCTACACGCACTTTCCTGTACCTCGTAGCTAGAGATGCTATCTTCGCACAACCTTACTCAGGGGCCGAACGTTGTTATAACCCAAGTCCTTACTAGTATTCCAGTATTAGTTGATTAACTTAGCCTACTTGTATGCATTAAGTTATACTTAGAAATATAAATCATTCATACCGGTGCGCGCAGTAAATAAACAACATATTTGCAATTTATAACAAACATGCATTATCCCAAGAACAGATACACAAAATTATGATAAAACTTCTCCTTATTAATTTCTTCTTCGGTTACAAACTCGACTCTTCCTTGCGCACTCAACTGCAAGGGTTCGCGCACTCAGCTGCAGAGCCTTCTCCCACTCTACGACTGAAGACACACTTAGAATCTTACTCTTTGCTTCTACTTCACTATCTATGCCCCTTTTACACTTAGATCCTCACTCTATTTATACAATCCCATGGTTCGTGGACCATGGGTAGGCCGACATTACATTACAAAACTAGGGCGGACAACCATATGACTCTATCATACATTTCACACTTCGTGCCCACAATTTGCGGAGTCTTTACAACAATATTGAGTCAAAACTTGGGCTTTGAGCCCCAAAACATGCCTTGGGGTGATTCCATGCCCAACATCTAATTTTCTACTAAGAGCATTTGCCATGAGGACATATAGAAAGGGCGAGAGAGGGAATACTTTACTCATCCTTTTAAAACTTTGTAAGAACTATCCCAACCTTCTATTTACTAAAACTACTACCCAAGGATTACTGATACATGCTTTGATCAGATCAATGGATTCATTAACAAAATCAAATCACTGCAAGACCGCGAAGAGAAAAGAGTTTCTTACCCTATCAAAATCTTTTTCCTTGTCTAATATGAGGATGTAACCTTATTCTTCTCTGGAGGCTGGAATGTATTTCTTCTTGGATGAGGAGTATGTTATCCGCTATCTGTCTATGCTTGATGAACCCACCCTAGTTTTTAGATATCAAGCCAAAAGAAAATGTTTGAGGCAATTGGATAAAAATTTTATTAGAATCTTGTAAGAGAAGTTACACAATGATATTGGTCTGATGCGATTGAAGGATGACGGTCTCAATTCTTTAGGAATTAGGGCTAGGAAAGTTGAAATCATCCCTCCTCCAGTTTTGAGTTTCTTTTGGGAATACTGGATCATTTTAAGGAGATCCTTCTTTATAACCTCCCGGCGGGTTCTGTAGAAGGATATAGAGGAACCATTTGGTGCTAGAGCTTTTTCAAGGTGCAAAATCCATATTACATTTTGTATCTCTTCCTCTATTATATGCCTAACTAGGATTGAATTTTTCTCTACAGTTATTATTTTTGGAATTGAGCTTAAGATATCCTCAAAATCAGCTGGCTTAGGGTCAACTATCAGGAGCCTTTTAAAGTGTTGATAGGCTTCCTATTTTATCTCCTCTACAACCTCAAACAAAATATTCCCTTCTTTGTAAATAGATTGGTTGCATTTTTAATTTCCTCGAGCCTTCATTTGATTGTGAAATAAAGTTGTGTTTTTGTCTCTTTCCTAGAGCCATAGGCTTCTTGATTTAATTCTACAATCTTCCTCCTAATTTTTTTTTTATTTGGTATATATTCTAATAGAGCTCCTTTTATTGAGCTTGAAGTTATTTTATCTCTACTTCATTCTCCGTTCTAGAATGTACTATTTTCAGATTCCTTTGAATGGCCTTTTTCCTAAGAGGGCTCTTTGTAGTTGTTCCTTGCCCAGATCATGATTGTAGCTTTGATTATTTTTAGATTTGAATCCCAAATAAAGCTTGGGGAGACATCTATTTTGGTGTGCCGGGCTTGTTCAAACAATTTCAACACTTCTTTATATTTGGACTAGAGAGGATTGTATCTAAAAGGAAGAGGACCAATATATTTTTTTTCTTCGAAGGTGATACTTACATGTTTATGATCTGATATTATTGTTGATAATATTTTTGAAGGTGCGATGATGGAGCCTGATATCATATCAGTGGATGATGAACCTGTTCAATCATTCTTTGACATTATCAAGACTGAGGCACCTCTTGCTCCATGTGAATTTTCCATTCCTTGGTTTAATGTCTATGTATCTATGATCAACCATAATACTTTCCAATTTGTCTTTGCATGCATTAGGGAGGTAACAACCACCTCTTTTTTCTTCATTATTCATCACCAGATTTAGATCACCTACAAGTATTGAGTAGTGACTAACTTATTATTCTAATTTAAAGGCTAAGGAGTGTCAACACTATTCCTTATCTCTGTCATGGCTAGGCCATAGATGTTGTAGATTGTGAACTCCTTTCCATATTTTTTGTTCATGAAGTTGGAGTTCACACAATGTTGATCCCGATGTATATATTTTATGTCTAAGATTATTTGGTTCCATATTGTGCATAGACCCGCTGATGCTCCCCTATCGTTAATCATTATTCTTTTAAGGTATTTACCAATTTTATTAATTGTTGATGCCATTTCTTCCTTGCTTAACTTGATCTACAGTATGAGAAGGACTATAGGTTTTTATGCTCGAAAAAAATATCTTAATGCACTTATTTTTGAAGTTGATCCTAGTCCTCTATAGTTACAAGAGAACATTATCATTATTTACCTTGGGAAGGGGTGGTAGAGCCCTTGACTCTCCCTGCTTGGGTAAGAATTTATTTCATTTATTGTACTTTCCCTAAGAATTGATCCATGGGTTGTTGAGTTCCCACTGCCATATATTTTTGTGCTTCCTCATCTCGAACTTCCTTATTGGATTTCCTAACTATTATTTTTTGGGTTCCCTCTGGTGACAACGAGAATTTAAAGTGAGCGGGGTTGAAAGAACCAATCCCTTAATGGATTGCTTAATGTTTATAGGATTGATATAGTTATGCTTTTAGGTGCTATATGTTTAGGGTAAAAATCCATTGAGATATTTATATCCTTCCTAAAGGGACAAAAAATATCTCTATTGATGTTGAATGTCTTTCTAGGAGTTTAGTGACTAGGACAAACTCTAGAATTAAATCCATTTCTTCTTATTTCTTACTTGCAAGTATTAATTTGGAAGTTCAATCTAAGACTCATTAAATATTTTCAAGATTACTAATCTCTATGTGCTGTGTGAGGATACAATACCCTACCAAGATTCGCTTAAGGATCAAGGTTCTTTGAGAGGAGAAAATGCAACAAGAGGAGGAGATATTAACTTGAAATTAAACTCAAGGGAAGTTCAGGTGAGGTGCCTAGGATGAATCCATTGGGTGACTTTTTCACTCATATTTTTGAAGAATTCAAGCTAGTGGATGTTGAGCCTATGAAGGTAGTGTCTACTTGGATTATTCCAGTAGAAATAGAGCAAGCATTTCTAAAAGATTGGACAAAATTTTAGTGGTAAAAAACATAGTGGAAGAGGAAACAAGTTTTAAGTATGGGCTTGGATAGGGAGGCTATTTTAATCACCTACCAATCCTATTCCAAATTGAATATGTGGATCATAAGCCACCTGCACCTTTAAATTCAATCATGTAAGAATTAGTGAGGAAGATTTTAGACTATTAATTCTCATGATTTGGAACAAATTCTATGCCTCTTTTGAGAATTCAACTATGCAATAGTTTACAAATATTCTTAAGAGGGTAAAGCAGGTGGTTGTAGAGCGGAAAATTGAGAAGTCAAAGGAAAACTAGAATGTTTTAAAGAAGGTGGAAGAAGATACCAATAATCTGTTTGAACATAACTCTAGTATAATTTTCCCTAGTGAAGAAATTATTTCTCTAAGGGACTTGGAAGAAAAAAAGGAGGGTTTAATAGACACGGAAGAGAATGAATGGAGACTCAAAAGAAAAGTTTCTTGGCTAGTTGAGAAATATATCAATACAAGAATTTCCCATGATTATGCTAACTTTAGAAAAAGTGTAAGGAAATTGGATTAAATGATGGTTAAAGGGTATCTTATTCAAGGACATTGCAAGAGAAGGCATAAAATAATTTCATTTTTTGTTCAAATAATTTGACAATGCAAATGTGGTTGAGTTAATGAAGTGATAAAGCTATGCCCTATGTTCACTTATGAAAATATGAATAAAGAACTAGAAGCAATAGCCACCAAAGAATAATTGAACAGTATTCTGCAATCCTTTAAGAGGGCATAAAGTCAAGGCCTTGATGGTTGAGCAATAGAACTATGTGTAGATATTTATGAGATATTAAAGTAGGATATTCTAAGAGTGGTAGATGAATCAAGATATTCTCATGAAACCCCTGGCACTTGTTCCCTTGATTTTTTTAAAGTAATAAAGTAATGGCCTGAAGCATGGGACCAAAAATCTATGATCTAAGAGGAAAGAGGAAAAATTAACCCAAGTCAGATTAGTTGACACCTTAAATTAATTTTATGGTGTAAATGATGGAAAAAGAAAAGAAGAAGAAGATTCCAAGAGGACCGTGAAGAGAACCCTGAGGAAATAATTAAAATGTAAATGCATAACAATATGGGGTTGAACCTATTCTTGGTGTAGCTCATGAGTAAAGTTGGAAAGAGCTATGAGCTGAGGGAATGAGGTTTCCATGAAAGAAAGAATTTTGACTAGAAGAGTAAGAGGAAATGGGATTAAGTGCTTGTTGTGGGCTAATAAACCACTCATGGAGTGCTTGACACAATTGATAAACCACTTAGGGTGCTCGCTAGGGTTGATAAACCACATGCATAAGGGTGCTTTCTGTGGGTTGATAAATCACTCATGGAGTGGTTGACACAACTAATAAACAACCCTTACCATGAATTATGTTGTGCTTGAGTAGTTGACAAACCACCCATTGTCATATGTATTTCCTATCCTCCATTTCTTGAATAAAGCTTCCTGCTAAGGCTGCTGATAAGGAGTTCCCCTTAGATCATGGATTTAGCTTGGGGGTAACTACTGCAAGTAAATTCTGGCTATAATAGATCTATGGTTGGGTGGAAAATTGAAGTCCTGCCTTCAGTTGGACCGTTTATTTATTATAATGATAAGTGTTAATTGCTTGAGTGTTGTGGGGAAAAATGCCTATGCAGGACAATCCTATCCACCTAAGGTGTGACAGTGCCTTAGCAACAAACAGAGACAGCTATTCTAGTATTCTTCCTTTATGAATTAAGAATGAAGAGAGATAGATGGCCTAACCGGTGTCTTCCATTTGTCCCTCGATCCAATCTCTCTTCTCTTTGTGAGTTCCCAGCTACTTGCCTTCTCGCTCGCCCAGCTTCAAGAGGTTTCTGCAAGATCACAAGAAGAGAACACTACACAAGACATGGATTCGTATTCATAACTAGTTCAGGATTAGAAATAAACTAAACATACTAATGCAATCATACATCAAGATACATCAGTATATAGGAGAAACCAAGATAGCTTTATTGATGAATAACAAGGTTCAGGAAGAGATACAACCTAGAGGGCTCCAATCCAGCATCTCCTTCCCAGCAAATGGAATTCCTATCTTCACCCCCTTCAAAGCATTAAGCACCCAATGATTCCAATCTCAAACCAACAACAATTCTTTGCAATAACAAAATTCCAGCCTCTAGATCTCATGGAGGAGAGATCCATATATAGATGTTTGGAGAGAGGATGAGTCAGCTTGAGATCTGACTAGTGTCCTCTCTCTGTCAGTTCTTGATTCCACTTGGAGGTTCTTTCCACTTGGAGATTTGGAACCTCTTACTCATCACCAGTCGAATTCCCTGAGGCAAGTGTCATTGAGGAAGATTTTGGAAGCTTCCTGGGTTTTGACACCTCGTGGAATAAACTTGCCACATGTCAACTCTCGCTCAGCGCAAGTAGCCAGTGTTTCCTTTGACATTCAGTGCAGGTAGCCAGTGTTGGCTTTGACATTCAGCGCAAACAGCTAGTGGAGCCACTGAATTGATCTTGAATTGACTTGTTTTTGAGCAGTTTCTGGTGGAGAACTTCTGTGAATTGCTGTGGTTTGTTAGCCTTGTTCCTCTAGGGGTAGGAACAACATGTTTAGGGACTTTGGATCCCTTAGATTATGGACATTTCATGCTCAATGCTGTAAGGCACAAAAATGTCTATAACAGTTGCCCCCTAAAGTATGAGGCCGTTTATCGGGTGAAATGCTTTATCAGGGGGATCCGAAGTTCATCCAATGCTGGGAGGAGACCTGTAGTAAGATACAATACAATACATTATTTTTCATACTGCTTTCATGATCTAGCTGAGGCGGGCATTCCCATGCTCAGCTTTATAAATTCATTTTTCTGTACATAGAACAGACAATCGTCTGATGGTAGACTGATAATTTTGATGAAATTATCATCCTTTGAGTAGGATGATTATCCGCTGCAATGATGTACATGTCAATGTCTTTATCTTTCCCGAATATATATCGCAGCCCAGATGGATGAAACTAGATCCGGGGTCTTCAAACTCGTTCGATCTTCACTCTAAGTAAAAGTCGATCCATGTGAGAAATGTTCTGAAGTTGAACATGGAAAGACATCACTTGATTACTGGTCAATGATGTAAACCGTTAACAAGCGCGAGAGGAATCACCGATAATGATAATGACCCTCAAGGTACTGCAGTACAATTCACGTGGTGTGAATAAAGGACTTGGCGTCGAACACCACGCAAAATCTTTCGGTCGAAGGTCATTGATGTATACCTGTCGCCGGAAGTGAGAAACTTGCCATTGAGGCATGCAAGCTTCAAAGTACTGAAGGGGTTCCTAGATCAACTTCTTGGATAATGAGCTGATGTCGACAAGAAGCGATCCGTCAAAGGAGGGCCTTAATGAATCCCACATCAGTGACACGGAACGGAGCTAATGATTTTGATGGAGGTGAAAATGATCTGTGACATATGATTCAGGGTGGCGGTCATGAAAGGATGAAGGATAATGTACGGCAGTGGATGGGACACGGTTGACTTTTCTGGACGACTTCTCTTGAACATATGGCGACACTGATGCGATGGATTGGTAGCATTACCCCAAATATGGATGGTATGGCGAGACCATGGTGATGTGATCGGTGAATGAAACAACCCAACCCGATTGTGGTATGGAGAAAAAGTGTCATGTTCAAGAGCGACTTGCTACCATCAAAGTTTTCTTGAGTTTCTCCCAATTTTTCCCCAGTCATTGCTGACCAGTACCTCTTTATTTTTGTCAAGCTTGAGGAGGATAACATATGCTTGTTCTATAACCTGCCCTTTGGGCAAGCCCATCGCTATGTTTTAACGAGCCTAGCGATAGTGAAACTCGTTCTCGTCTAAAGACAAGTTTGTCGCTATTTAACGAGTCTAACGACAAGGATAACTCGGTCCTTTTCATTTTTAGAGAGTCTGAAAAGGTACATAAAGTTAACTCCAAAAGTCCTTTTTCGTCATCTAGTCCCTTAAGTCCGAAAAAGTATAAAACAATACAGAAGGGATGAGTTTTCGATAGTTTTAACGAGCCGAATAAAACAAGCGCTCGATATTTTTGTGCAATAATCCCTCAGGTCCAAAAAGATTAAAATCTAGAGGAGGGATAGCACTTCTTGTCCCTTTAACGAGCTGGAAGGCCAAGGACTCGGCAATCTTTTCATATTTTACGAGTCAGTTGAAAAGAGCTTAAAGAAGACTCGTCTTTTGAGGAACGAGTGATAAACAGGGCTAGAAGCTGATTCCAGGTACAGGTTGGAATTTTCCAATCACGGCAGTGTCACAAGGATGGCTAGGTGAAATCACTCTTCGCAGCTGCTCCTCAAAATGGGTAAACAAACATATGGAGGTGAACGATCGGCCAATGGAATAGTGGAGGTGACGGTGCAAACACGACCAAGGCTTTAATGGCTGATGATATTACATTCACAGTGGTTATTTATCGGGATAGTTCATTTTTTAACGAGCTTAAACACAGGTGGAAACATTTTCTCGGTCTTATGTTTATTTTTTAACGAGCATGAACTATGCGCTAAAACTGCTCGGATCTTGCGTTTATTTTTTAACGAGCATGAACTGTGTGCTAAAACTGCTCGATTACCCAGTCATATGATAAGAGTGTCTCATTGAGATTCTATTTTTTATGGAGCTTCATCTCACAAAGCTATGCCCCGCATCCTTTCTTTATGCAAGTTAGGAAACGGCTAACCCAAAAAACAGATAAATAACCGCTCTTTGCTTGCACTCCAAAAGGTTTGCATGCCCCCAGGCATAAAGTACAATTTCAAGGTTACCTCTACTTCATTTCCGTCAAAACATTCGTTTCACCGAGAGAGGCCTACCTCTTTCAGGCTACCCAAATATTGTCTCGTTAATCTTTCAAACAAAACACTTCCTCGGCAATGTCTACCGAAATAGACAAAGGTGAGCGACAATTCCCTCCAACTCACATAACTTTGACAAAAGAATCTTATTCTAGAATAACCCTCTTCCAGCATGGGCGGGGTACAGACTAGTCATATTCTCCCGCGGAAACCTACCCTATACCCAAAGTTTTCCTGCCGAAGCAGACCAGGACGCATGCCCCCTGGGTTCCAGTCATATCCTCCCGAATTACTCACGCTCATCAGGAGGACGGACCATGGGTTGAGACACTTCTTGCGTGAATAGACCATTTAGGGATGGTATATGACTATTTGCGATGCGTGATCCGGGAAATGAAAGTTGGTCCACGAGCTTGACCATTCTTCCTTCATGCGGAAAACACATTACTCTAAAGAGTGAGGAGACAATAGCTCCCATGCAATATATATAGTCTCGTCCAAGGAGTAGGTTATAATCCAAGGGTCCTTGAACGACCATCACGTTCATTTGAACGGTCTTCCCTTTCAATGTTATGGGCACATTGGGGAGGATCCCTAAAGGTCGACTGGTTCCTTTATCAAAGCCTGATAGATTTCTCATTTCAGGCAAAAGCGCTGGAAAACCAAGCGCTTTCCAAGCAATAGAGGAAAGGATACTCACAGATGCCCCCTCATCAATGATAGTGTCAGCCATTACAATTTTGTATATTTGAATGATAATTCTGAATGTTATGCTTGCTGGCAACCGGGGTCTGCCTAGTTGGTTCCAGTCGAACGAGACAACTAGGTTGCTTGGTGGTGGGACCGAATAGACGGCCGGGTATGACTCTGACGAAGTTCCTTCCTGCAATAAAGGAATGGGCAAATTGCCCCCTTGTTCGTCGGAGTCTGTGTTGATGAAGAGAATTTGGACGGTGTCGTCTTTATTCTCCTCTGTGATGGTATCATTCGAAGATAGAGCCTCTGAAGGAAAAACCGGGTCAACTGCTGCCTCAACCTTTTGACTTTCGTCAGGTATGGATTCAGACGGTTCATCTTTAATGATAGGTGCTTCGGCTGACCACCTGGGCGGGCCAGCCGGGTTCTCAACTAGTGAAGGACTTGGCAGGAGTTTTTGATATCCAGGAGGAAGTTGCACCCGTAAGATCGGGCGATCTTCCAAAACTCTTTTAGCCTCGTCTAAGAAGGGACAACAGTGGATGGCATGGTCGCCTTCACATAGTTTGCAGGGAAATCTAGCTTTCCCTCTCTGTCCTGTGGCTTCACTTCCACTAGTTGACGGTGAGCTGTCAATATGGCTATCAGAGGTTGACGCTACCGAATTGTGCAAACGGGGAGACCAGTCCCTTAGTATCTGAGGGATGCAGGGACAATCTCTGTGGAAGTGGTCTCCCTTGCATATGACACATGGCGATTTAGGCCTAGTCAGTGCTGTGTGTGGATTTTTGTCAGACGACACTTGTTTGCCCCCAGTCGCTTTTGGCTCCTTCTTCTTCTTCTCTTTCTTCTTCTTTTCCTTCTTCTCCTTAGGAACTTGGTTTTTTGTTTTACCAGTTCCGTCAAGTGAAGAGGAAGGAGGAGAGGAAGAGTTAGATGAAGTAGAAGGCTGGTGGGCAACTCTGGTCTGGTCTAACTGTTGACTCGACTGTTCAGGAATAGTGGTGTTCTAAACGACATTAGTTGAAAAGAGCCAGACCGACAGGCCAATTGTCAGTCCTGGAAGCGACAATGTGGCCATATGGGGCGCACCAACATCTCCCCAAGAGGAGAAGGGACTAGGATTCCCACCAAGGGGAATTCCTTGGTTGGTGGGCTCCATCTTTTCAACCTAAATATCAACGCAGGAATAAAGGGTGATTGTTCTGTTTAAAATAAATTTTTAACGACGCTTAGACACAACTTGCTTTTTCAATTTTAAAGAGTCGAGAAAAAGCTAAAGATGACTCTAGTCTCCTTCGATGTTTTAACGATCCCGAAGTGACAAATGCTCGGATGGACTTTTTCCATTATAGAGTCTGAAAAAGGCCAAAAGGAACTGCTCTGGAGTTCTAGGCAGAGGGTGTGCCAAACTTTTCGCAAAACCGCAGAATACTTTTTAGGGTACGGGCGGTCAATCTTCCTGAATGCTGTGTTCAGTGCATTGCGATCAGTAGGGCGGCCGACACGGCTTCCTAAGGATAAAGGTTTTATGCCTATAGGGGTCTCCCAATATATACACGACGGTACATGGGAGCACAATCCGTACTGGCGCTATCGTCCCTCAGGAGGAATCACCCACCATCCATGAGATCGACAGTCACCAGGCTTTACGACACCGGAACACGTCTCTAGCCTAGACCTCTATGTTGTGCGTTATGTTGCAAAGCGTTGTTAAGTTCATTCAATTTATTTTAGGTTGATCTTTTTAGAAACTTGCCTTTCAAGGTTCACCACGAGATGTATGATACAATTCCTAAATGCAGTCTAAAGATGATAAACAAGTTTTATATCTTTTCAACTTTGAAAATCCTAGCTACTAAGGGAAAAGAAAGACACCATCTTTTCTCAAAGAGCAATCAGCACACTCTAATGCACTTTTCCTAAATCAGACATGTAAACTATCAAGATGCAAATGCACAATGCAGGTGTTTGTTTTCCGCTTTCTTAATATTGATGCCTACAAAGAAAGCTTTTTGTACAACTTTGAATTTGCTTTTAAATGACAAATACAAACAAGTTTGCTTTTTCGAAATCAGAGAGGGTAGAAGAGATTACAACACTTAACGATTTTCGAAATGAACACTTGTTTCGACACTTAAAAGAGACAAATTCAAACCAATAAGCAAAAGTAAATGTATAATCAACTGCAAACAGCCAATGAACTCTCTTCTAAGATCACAATCAACAGATCTGAATCAAGGGCTACAGGATGACTATTTCACTCATGCAAAGGAAAACTGTAAATGACGCCACAAACACATAAAAACACTCATAGTATTTTTGTACAAAAGGAGGCGGAATTTAAGCAGAGAAAAGGAGTTATCAGACTGGTACCTATGTTGGTTACAGGCTGCAAAAATCAGAGATCAAAACAAGGCAAAACAGAGCAGAGAACCCCAACTGCACAAGGCCCAATTGGTTCAGCGCAACCTCAACACAGGGGTTTTGACATTCAGCGCAGGTAGCCTTCACGGGACCTGCGTTGAAATGTAGAACCTCTTCACAGGGGTCGCGCTGAAGGAGAAACGAGAGTTTCTCACTGGGTTCTGGGTCACAGATTGCTATTTAATCTACTGTTTCAGGCCAAATAAAAGTAACAAGCAAGGTACACTCAAAGGGATGCTTTGAGGGGGTAATAAGATCTATCACAAAGGATCATCAAATCATTTGTGAGTCCATTGTTTAGATTATAGACAAGTCCAATGATTGGATCAAAGCAGCAACTGTCTACTTTGCATCCGGGAATAGCAGATGCAGTTCGATTGTTGCTGTCGAGTCTATGGAACAAACAATGATAGAAACACAAATAAAATGACTAAACAGATCTCCCCAGCGGAGTCGCCAATTTGTTGTGGGGAAAAATGCCTATGCAGGACGATCCTATCCACCTAAGGTGTGACAGTGCCTTAGCAACAAACAGAGACAACTATTCTAGTATTCTTCCTTTATGAATTAAGAATGAAGAGAGATAGATCGACTAACCGGTGTCTTCCGTTTGTCCCTCGATCCGGTCTCTCTTCTCTTTGTGAGTTCCCAGCTACTTGCCTTCTCGCTCGCCCAGCTTCAAGAGGTTTCTGCAAGATCACAAGAAGAGAACACTACACAAGACATGGATTCATATTCATAACTAGTTCAGGATTAGAAATAAACTAAACATACTAATGCAATCATACATCAAGATACATCAGTATATAGGAGAAACCAAGATAGCTTTATTGATGAATAACAAGGTTCAGGAAGAGATACAACCCAGAGGGCTCCAATCCAGCATCTCCTTCCCAGCAAATGGAATTCCTATCTTCACCCCCTTCAAAGAATTAAGCACCCAATGATTCCAATCTCAAACCAACAACAATTCTTTGCAATAACAAAATTCCAGCCTCTAGATCTCATGGAGGAGAGATCCATATATAGATGTTTGGAGAGAGGATGAGTCAGCTTGAGATCTGACTAGTGTCCTCTACCTCTGTCAGTTCTTGATTCCACTTGGAGGTTCTTGCTTCCACTTGGAGATTTGGAACCTCTTACTCATCACCAGTTGAATTCCCTGAGGCAAGTGTCATTGAGGAAGATTTTGGAAGCTTCCTGGGTTTTGACACCTCTTGGAATGAACTTGCCACATGTCAACTCTCGCTTAGCGCAGGTAGCCAGTGTTGCCTTTGACATTCAGCGCAGGTAGCCAGTGTTGGCTTTGACATTCAACGGAAACAGCTAGTGGAGCCACTGAATTGATCCTGAATTGACTTGTTTTTGAGCAGTTTCTGGTGGAGAACTTCTGTGAATTACTGTGGTTTGTTAGCCTTGTTCCTCTAGGGGTAGGAAAAACATGTTTAGGGACTTTGGATCCCTTAGATTATGGACATTTCATGCTCAATGCTGTAAGGCACAAAAATGTCTATAACATTGAGTAATTACTAGAGGATTGGGTTATTCATGTGCTGGTTCTAAGCATGCAAGTTGTTTATATGCCTGAGTAAAATGAATAAAATTACCTTTGATAAAAGAAATGTATAGCTTAACATGAAACGATTTGGCTCATAGGCAATATTTTCTTGGTAAAAAATCTTAGGAGGGGTGACCTTGTGTCCCTGTACAAACACAAATTGCTTAAGCTCGCAGGTTATTGGCTGTGACGGTCCGAGACAAAATGAAATCTCAGGAGGGGTAGCCTTGTTCCAAATAGGTATGTACACACACACACACACAAAACCTTGTATATGAAAGTCCTGAAAAGCTTTCAAATGTGAGGGAGCGAAGGGCCTAAGCCTAGGAGGAATTAGGGCCATTGGATAAATCTTGGGGAAAAACCCTCTGCCATTGGATAACTATTAGAGATAACCCCTCCTTCATTGGATAAATATGAGAGAAAAACCTTCCACCATTGGATAAATCTCAGAAAAAACCCCTTCACCATTGGATAAATCTCAGGGAAAAATTTCTGATGTTGGATGAATCTAGGAGGAAATCCATCCACCATACGATGGTCTTAGATGTAAGCTTGTAAAATGATTTCTCTTGGAATTTTAGAAGGGAGGCTCCATCAGGAACTCTTGAGATAGTTTTATTAGAGACCAAAGATTCCTTTAATATAATTTTCATTGAGAATGGGTTTTTGCCTAGAAATATTTTCACCAAGAAGAGTTTTCCCCATGTTGAGTTTCCTCTGAGGCGACATGGCAAGCCTCAAAATTTCATACCTCGAATATTTCAAAAATTGGTGTCCTAGAGTTTCTTTAGAGGGGTTTCTTCCAAGAAAGTTTGCTCTGAGGTGACGTGGCGGTGGTGGGTCGAGTGTGCATTGTTGCATGTCATGTGGGGACACATGGAGGGGAGTCATCAATGTGCTTATGTAACAATGGGATTATGAGTGGGTTGGAAGCTAATTTTTCATTACCAAGAGGTGGTGGAGGCTGACTAGGATAGCCACATGGGTGCCAAGTGGCAGGCTGATGAAGTGGCACTAACTGATTATCCAACTTTAAATGACCATAAATTTCGATCTGGAGGTCAGATTGGGACAAAATTTATATCATCGAAATCATCTTGAAGAGACAAACATAATAATGACATCTTTTTGAAGTTTTAAAGAGGTTGAAAAATATCAAAAAATTAGACCCCATCTCCTTAACTAGGACCTTGGGGATTGGGTTAGTATAGTAACTATCCTCTTTCTTCATTAGTAGGGGCTAGGGATGGTAAGGGGGTGTGTTACAAAGCGGTATCAAAGGAATTGGTTTAGATGCTAGACTTGAAGGGGCTCACATGTACATGCTAGATGATTGATTGATATATATGATATGATTGATATGTTAGTAGGCTTACGAACTAAACATGATTACATGCTGATTGATATGTGATGGTTAAAGATTAATGTAGACCAAGGAGAAGATGTATCTGTGTCAAATAAATATTCTTTATTGTTGGATAAATTTGGTATGTATCTAAAAGCATATTGACAAGTATCCTACTACAACAAAGAAAAGAAAGGATGAGTAGTAGAATTGAACAATATGGTATTTAAAAAACCTAATAAGGATCTTAAGAAGAATTAATTTGGAAGATGAATAAGGAGGACGCTCTTGAACTAATAGACACTCTTAGAAGTCTAAGAGTTGCAATAAGAAGCTGCAAGGTAGACAATGAAAATATTATCAGGGGACAAGAAAAAGTAAATGACATACTATTGCAAAGATTATTTGAATTACAGAGACAAAGAAAACAAGAAGTTGGCACTAGCCATCATTGCCAGAAAAATACTAAGGATATCCCATCAGAAATATACAAGCACAAATGGAATGATAATCAAGTAGAAGGAAATCGAACATGAAAGAGGAGAAGACATGCTTAAGGAGGAACAAAATTTCTCAGCTCTCTGGAAGGAGAATTAAGAATCCCTAGCCAATCATCTGATAGTGAAACTGTTAGCTACCATCATCAAAGGAAGGATAGAAAGACTCCCATGCAAGAATAATTCAAGAAAGAAAAACTCCCACCCTTTAATGGAGAAGAAAAGAAAGTAGAGGATGCAGAGGGTTGGCTTTAGGGAATAAATTAGTACTTCAATTTGCATGAATATACCGAGAACATGAAGGTCATGTTAATTGTCTTTAGCTTAAAGGGAAGAGCTAATATATGGTGGGAGGATCTCAAGAACATCAAAGGCATCAAAGAGAAGGAGCTGACCTAGAGGAAGTTTGAAAAGTACTTCCAAGAAAAGTACCTTTTCGAGAAATATGATGACAATAGAGCCAAAGGGTTTTATGAGCACAAGCTGGGGAAAATGATTCTTGAAGAATATAACAACAAATTCTTGGAGCTACTAATATATGTACCTTACATTAAGGATGAGAAGGCCAAGATCTAGAGGTATGTCAGTGGATTACCACAAGCATACCATTACATAATAGAATTTGATGATCCTAAGACCCTAGAGAAGGTTATCCAAAATACTAAGCACTGTTGTGTACAATCTGAGAATATGACTGACACTCAAGATGACTGGAAGAAGGAAGGCATGAGAGGAAAGAATGGAAGGTTTAATAACTACACCAAAAGTGACCATCAACACAATTTCACCATCATAGAAATGAGCCCTAGAAATCATGGAATGAAAAGATGAAAGGAGGCTATAATTGTTGGGAGTATGGAGAAAACCACCTAAGGAGAGATTTCCCAAAGCCGAAAAAGTTTGTTGCAAAGATGCACAACATACATGAGGCATCAACCATGAACGATGTGGCCTAGAACATCCCTAGAATATACACGACATTTGATAATGTAAAGGAAGACCAGTAAGCAATGATCATTCAAATGGAAGGTATGGTACAAAACTCTCCAGTCTCAGTTTTAATTGACCCATGATCCAATTTCAATTATATTAATCCTAAGATTGTGGAAAAATGTGAATCGCTAAAGTAAATCCATTAGGAATCATGGCTTGTTCAGCTAGCCACTGAAACAAAGAGAAGAATAATAGAGATGGTTGAGTCCTGCCTTGTACAACTCAGGAGCATCACTACAACAATTAAATTCAATATACTTCCCTTGGGATCATATGATATCCTAATAGATATGGATTGATGGAAACCATAGGATAAAGGTGGAATGTTATGACAAGGTGTTGGAATGTCTCATCAATGAGGGTGATCTAATCATGCTTCAGGGTATAAAAATTTTGATAACACTCATAACAATCTTAGTGGTGCAAGTGAAACACTATAGTAGGAGGGGTTGTTCCCTTTATACCATTTGAATCACAAAGGAAAAAAGACCATAACCGATGCTTTTGTGAATTACAGGGTATTGAGCCAATATAGAAATGCATTCTTAGAGGAATTTCCAAGACTTTTTCCGAGTAGAGACATTGATTTCACAATCGAATTGATTATGGGAACAACACTAAAAATGAAAACCCCATATTGCATGAGCATGCTTGAGCTCGTTGGACTAAAGTTGTAGTTGAAAGAATTGACGAAAACTGGGTATATTCAGCCCAATGTATCACCGTGGGGATCCCCTACACTATTTGTTAAGAAAAAGGATGGAAAAATTCATCTGTGTATCGGATATAGGAAATTATGTGAAGAATAAGTACCCACTACCTAGGATTGATGATCTGTTTGATCAATTGAGATGGGTTGGGGTGTTTTCCAAGATTGATTTAAGGTTGAGTTACCACCAGGTTAGAATCAAGGAGGAGGACATTTAGAAGACTGCATTCAAAATGAGGTATGGCCTCTATGAATTCACAATAGTTCCATTCAGGATTACAAATTCTCCAACAACGTTTATGTGCCTTATGATTAATGTGGTCAGGCCATACTTGGATAAATTTATGATGGTATTTTTGGATGATATTTTAGTATACCCAAAGAATGAAAAGGAGCATGAGGAACACCTAAGGGATGTGCTACAATTGCTCAAATAACATAAGTTTTATGCCAAGATTAGCAAGTGTGAGTTCCTCCAAACTCAGGTTCACTACTTGGGTCATGTAATCTCAAAGGAGGGAGTGGCTAAGGATCTAAATAGGATTAAAGAAATAATGGAATGGCCCACACCCCAAAATGTGACAGCGGCCAAATAATTTATGGGGTTGGATGTTACTATTGAAGATTCATTTGAAACTAAAGAATTGGGTGTCCCATCAATGTGTTGTAGAGAAACTGAGTACAATTTCAATGGACTCCAGAATGTGCAACCAATTTTAAACAACTGCAGAGTCTACTCAACTGTGCACCAATATTAAGAATAGTTGACCCATAAAAGGATTTCGTTGTTTGCACTGATGCTTGTAAGGAAGGATTTGGTGGGGTAATGATGTAGGAAGGGAATGTGATATTCTATGAATCCAGGAAACTGAATGAGCATGAAAGGAACTATGTCACCCATGATTTAGAATTGGCATCCATTGTGCATGCACTAGTAATATGGAGATATTACTTATTTGGGAGGATGTTTGTATTGATCACTGATCATGGTGGTTTGAAATATTTGTTTGACCAACCCAAGATAAATTCCAAACAAGCTAGGTGGTTGGATTTGATCAATAAATTTGATTTTGAAATCAAGTACATTAAAGGAAATGAAAATAAAGTGGTAGATGTGTTGAACAAAAGTTTGCAATAAGTTCACCTAATAACCATAATCACTTGCTCATTTGAACTTAAGGAGAGAATTAAGTAAGGGCTGATAAATTACGAGAATTATCGATTTTTGAAGAAGCATTGGTAGGAACAACTAGATGGATCAGTGAGTAGAGGCTATTATCTTAATGATGAGGCAATCCTAATGTTCAAGAATAGAAAATATGTTCCCAATGCCAAGGAATTAAGGAAAATCATCATGGATGAATTCCATAAAATACCTTACTCAAGTCACCCTGGATATCAAAAGATGATGACAACCATGAAGAGGACATACTTTTGGCTGGGAGTGAAGAAGGATATTGCAGAATACCTTGCCAAATGATTGGAATTCTAACAAGTGAAGGTAGAGTGTAGGCACCTAGCCAGATTGCTACAACTAATTCCATTTTTAGAATGAAAATGGGAGGTTATGTAAATGGACTTCATTACAATACTACCTAGGACAACTAGACAACATGATGCTATCATGGTGGTATTGGATAAGTTGAGCAAGGTGGCTCACTTTATAGCAGTCAATTCTACTCATAAAGTAATAGATATAGCCCAGATCTTCATGAAGCTTATAATTAGGTTACATGGAGTACCCAAAAAGATAATATTAGACAGAGATTCCAATTTTACTTTGAAATTTTGGAATACATTGTTTGATGGTTTTGGAACTCAGTTAGCTTTTAGCACTGCTTACCATCCTCAAACCGATGGTCAAACAAAAAGGGTAAACCTAATTTTGGAGGACATGTTGAGGATGTATGTGATGCATCAACAAGGAAAGTGGGAAGACTGCCTTCCATTGGTATTATTTGCATACAACAATGGCTACTAAGAGTCATTGGGAATGAGACCTTTTGAGGAAATTTATGGAAGGAAATGCAAAACCCCTATTAACTGGGATGATCCAGTGAATGGAGTAATCGTTGGGTGATATTTGATAAAATAAATGCAGTACGAAATGATTAGGATCAGGCAAAATTTAATGGCTACCCATGATAGGTAGAAAATATACGCAAACCAACATATACTACACAAAGAGTTTCAAGTGGGAGAGCATGTTTATCTTCATGTTAAGCCAAACAAAGCTCAGTAAAAATGGGCTCATGTACAAAGTTGGCACCCAAATATAGTGGACCATTTCAGATTTTGGAAAGGGTGGGGCTAATGGCCTACAGATTGTGTTATGAAACCAGCTCAAGAAAAAGATAGAAAAAATAGATCAACGCCTTAGAATTCAGCCTCTTCGAGGGGACAACCTCCTTTACATTACATAAATGAGCAATTCTTGGATGATACAAATGAAAAGACCTCCTTTCTATATATAGGAGTCTAAGGGGTCATAACATAGGACATAACAATAATAATGTAAGGGCACAATAATAACAATAGTGGGCTCCTATGGGGCACAATAGTAACAATATGGGCACTACATGGGTACATCAATATAATAAGTGGGTTGTACTAATAACAATAAGGGGTTACACCAGTAGTATAGGGGCCTAACATGCCCCTCTCCTTCAAAAAGCGTTGTCCTCAACGCTTGAGTAGTTCTTGATGCTTCTGTATAAAATTCTTGTCCTCCCATGTGGAATCTTCAACGGGTAAGTTCTTCCACTTGATGAGATACTCTGAAATTGATTGATTTCGTAGCTGTTGGGTTCTTATTTTTGTGGCTGCTCTAGGTTCCAATATGATTTTTCCTTCCTCTTCAATTTTTGGCAATATTGTTTGAATTGGGATCTTTTGCAACTTTTGAATAAGTGGCCATACTTCTTCGTCCTTCTTCCATTCATCCCTTGCTTCGTTTATCTAATCTGGTTGGATAATAGAAATAGCACAAAACAATGCTTCCACATCCTCATCCTTGAAGAGTCTTCCCATCTGGTAAGGTCGCCATTTTTTAAGTGCATGTAGTATTGCCAACATTTCCTTATCATAAATAGCTTGCTTGAGATGTAGCATTAAAAATACCCAATCACCTACATCAAATTTTTCACTATGATGTTGATCTACATGTTGTTTCATTTGATTTTTCACTGAAGTGGCGTTATACTTTAAAAGTTGGAGAACTTGTTGTTGATGCTCGATGTGATCTTTCATTGCTGGAACCTTTTTCTTCTTGATATGTCCTTCTATCCCTATAGTTTGAGGAGTGGTAATTTCTTCCAATCCTTTACAAGATATGGTTGGATTCATTTCTTGATGCTCGATGTGATCTTTCACTTCTTGAAAATTTTTCTTCTTGATATGTCCTTCTATCTTGATAGTTTGAGGAGTGGTAATTTCGACCAATGAATTACAAGATATGGTTGGATTCATTTCTTCTTTGTCGATGTGATATTTCACTTCTTTCACCTTTTTCTTCTTGATATGTCCTTCTATCTTGAGAGTTTGAGGAGTGGTAATTCTTTCGAATGCTTTACAAGATATGGTCTGATTCATTTCTTCTTTCTTTGTGTTAGGGTCCTGGCGTATATCTTCTTCTTTTGATGTCTCTTGATCCTTTTCTTCCTTCTCTTAATATTCTATGTAAAATAATTTCTTCTTAGTACACTTATGACCTTTAGTGCATTTGCTATCACAATTGTAACAAAGCCCTTTTTCTCTTTTTTCTTCCAATTGTTGTGGTGTAACCCTTGTAGGTTGTGGAAGGCTAGGAGAAACAACACTTCCATCTTTATAGTTGTGAGGGGTATGCTTCCTGGTTTCCATAATTTTGCTTTCCACTATGTCACAAAGCCCTTTTACTCTTTCCAATTGTTGTGGTGTTGCTCTAAAGAAGGTGTTGCTCTTTGTATCCTCATAATGTGCTATCATTTCCTCCGTGAAAATTGACCATGTAACAAGTTGTTTACGAGAACAAAGCCCTTCATACCATAAAAATTGATCTAGTTCTAAATATTAAGATGCAATACATACCTTTTGTAACAGTGGTACACCATGTAGATCAAAATATTGCTCCATCTGAAGTATCCAATTTACCGGATCCTTGCCATCAAACTTCCTCATCTTGCTTTTTCTTGATTTTAGGAGCTCAATCTTGAAACGACTATAACTCTGTACTTTTAGATCTTTAAGTTCTGAAATTGCAAACTTGTAGTAGCCCTCTGTCTCCTCTTTCCAATGCCACCAGTCTGATCCAAATTGGATTCTCTAAGAAAGAGTTATGCACAATCTCCCAAGATGACCTAATTATAGACCTTTCCAGAAGAGCGAACTTGTATGAAGTTCCACGTGTCACTGTTTCAACCTTTGGCTCTAAAAAGTATATACAAGAAACTATAGTCCGTCCTCTTTTTGTACCTTCTTACAAAATTTCAATCCGACGCTCAGAGAGAAAGTTATGATGATTTTCCCCAGGTCACCTGTTTGTAATGTAATTCAGGAGTCTACAAAAAGACCAACTTCCTTAGATCATATCTCCGCAAATATAGCGCAAAAATTTCTGAAATTAGGACCCGAGGTTCAGCGCGATGTCTTATCAAATGGGTTTTTTTTTTAGCATCTAAAACATTTTAGAAAAAGGTTATAGCAAAAATGCCACGATGACCTATTTGGAGTGGCGAAACCCTAGAATCCAAAGCTCTGATACCAAATGTTATGAAACCAGCTCAAGAAAAAGATAGAAAAGATAGATCAATGCCTTAAAATTTAGCCTCTTCAAGGGGGCAACCTCCTTTACATTACATAAATGAACAATTCTTCGATGATTCAAATGACAATGACCTCCTTTCTATATATAGGAGTCTAAGGGGTCATAACATAATCAGAGCTGACATAACAATAATAATGTAAGGGCACAATAATAACAATAGTGGGCTTCTATGGGGCACAATAGTAACAATATGGGCACTACATGGGTACATCAATATAATAAGTGGGTTGTACTAATAACAATAAGGGGTTACACTAGTAGAATAGGGGCCTAACAGATTGGCCTTGCCACCCACAATGAAAGCTCATAATGTTTTTCATGTTTCATTACTTAATAAATATGTTCATGAAACTAATCATGTTATTGATTGGTTTGTGATATAGGTGGAACCAAAGGGAGAGTTCTAGCTAGAACCACTATGCATCCTGGCCCAAAGGCATATCACACTCAAAATTAGAACAATAGAACATGTCAAGGTGCAATGGAAGCACTTTGAACCTAATGAAGACACCTAGGATATGGCAAAGCAAATAAGGACACAATACCCATATTTCATTTGTTGATAAAGAGATGTAAGAGTTGTGTATAAATCTTAGTTTAGTTTTATTTATGCTAATAAGAACATTGAGGACAATGTTCCCTTTAAGGAGGTTGGGTTTGTGATACCCATGGTACTTGTTCCCATTATTTTTTTAATGCAATAATGTAATGGCCTAAAGCGTGGGACCATAGATCTATGATCTAAGAGGGAAGAGGAAGGATGAACCAAAGTCATATTAGTTGGCACCTTAAATTGATTTTATAGTGTAAATGATGGAAAAAGAAAAGAAGCGGAAGTGTCCAATAGGAACATGAACAAACGCTTAAGGAAATAACAAAAATGTAAATGCACAACAATATGGGGTTGGACCTCTTCTTGGTGGAGCTCACGAGTAAAGCTGGAAAGAGATATGAATTGAGGGAATGGGATTTCCTCAAAAGAAATAAATGTGACAAGAAGAGAAACTAGAAATGAGATTGAGTGCTTGATATGGGATGATAAACCACTCATGGAGTGATTGACACAACTGATAAATCAATGAGCGTGCTTGCTAAGGCTGATACACCACATGTAGAAAGGTGCTTGATATGGGCCAATAAGCTACTCATGGAGTGCTTGACACAAATGATAAACCACCCTTACCATGAATTCTGTTGTGCTTGACTAGCTGACAAACCACCCAATGTCATATATATTTCCTATCCTTTTTGTCATGAAGAAGGATTCTTGCTAAGGCTGTTGAAAAGGAGTTCCCCTTAGATCGTGGATTTGGCTTGGGGTGACTGCTGTAAGTAAATTATGGCTACAATAGGTCCTAAAATACGTCTATGGTTGGGTGGAAAATCAAAGTCACACCTTCAATTGTTCTTTTTCTTTATTGTAATGATAAGTGTTAATATAGAGTAGTGAAGCTAAAGATTTCTTGTGAAATTGTTGCATGACAGTGAATGATGTTGCATTAATGAGTAACACAGATATATTAATTTGTGGAATGAAAATCATTGAATTGCCAATGGTTTTGTTTTGAATTTTTGTTATGTGTTCATAGGTTAAATGACTTAAAATTTTTTGCCTATAGTTTGGTGTGCAATATGTATGTAATGGTCCCAAATTACGGCATGTATGTATGAGGGGTTGGTTTCTTAACCAATTACCTGAGGAATGGGTTATTCCTATATTGGTTCTAAGCATGCAAGTTGTCTATATGCCTATGTATGAGAAATAAAATAACCTATGATAAAAGAAATTTAAGCTTCATAGTGAAACAATGTGGCTCTTAGGCCTTATTTTCCTGGTCGAAAAACTCACGAGGGGTGACCTCATGTCCCTGTACAAATACAAAATGCTTAAGCTCATAAGCTAAAGGTCGTAAAGGGTTGAGACCGTATGAAAGTTTAGGAGGGTTATCCCTATATGTATATTGTTGGAAATGTGTTTTCATTGATGACAAAGGTGGCCAATAGAAAAGATCTGAACAAGAAAAGAAAAGTCAAAGGTGATAATGGCCCAGGTAAAGCAAAGGAAAAGGCAAGCATGGAAAAGGTATGGTGTAATGGATTTGGAGCCATTTTTGCACAATATATTAGTTCAGGTACAAGTGAAACCCACACAGATGGAACGATCTTGGAAAGAGCTTTCGAACAGTATATGGAAGTCCCAAAATGGCTTCCTAAATTAAAAGATAGAGCTGGTCAAAGTTCTATGACTCTAAGGCCCTCATTGTAGAGTTCAAGCAATTTGGTGGAGTCTTTGGTGCTTAGCCAAAGATGGCTAAATGAAAAGCAAAGCAGAGGAGGATGGAAGAGCCTCTAAGTGAGAGCTCTGGGCTCACGTGGAAGCCACACCAGGAGTGGGGAGAAATTTGATTGGATAAGAGGAGGCCCGCAATACAAGCTGGCCTAGAAGTAATACCCTAAAGGGTTCACCCCGACAGAATAATGTTAAGCCACAAGTCTAAATGACCGAGAAAAAGTGGAAATGGAGAGCCTTCCCATATGCTGAAGGTGGAGCCCACAACACAAGCTGGCCAAGTGGAGGTATTTTGATAGGTACGCCCGATGCAAATCTTTTGGTGCACAAAGGGAAGGCCTGGGCAGAAAGGGTTGGGACACAACAACTATGCACTATCTAATGGGGACCGAGTGAGTAGATCCCACCCTGTGGTAATACCCCAGGGGATAAAATCCAAAAAGTTTGTGTAGGGAGCACAAAGTATTATGCCGGGAGGAGAATGCCAGGCCATAGTAGCATTACAAACAATGAATGGGAATAAGTGGTGGAGGTTCACTCCGCTAGCTCAACTTGCTAAGGGAGAGTCCAGAAGTTCATCTTGAAAAAAATAACATAACAGGAAATAGTATGAAATTTGGCATGAAGTTTTTGTGAAGGAAAACACAGAAAATGGTTGGGAAGGCCAAAACCCAAATACAAAGGAAATGCGTCGCAAAACAAAGGTCCAAAGGACCTTTTCTCTCTCCTCCGGGAGGATATGTAGATGATGATGTCAACACAAATACTCAGAGATGGAAACATGGCATGCATATATGGTGTTTTTGGGTACCCAAGTGGCCCTTTTCTGAGTGATACATGTCACCACTCAGAGGATGAAACATGGAAGAGGTAACATCATGGTGACATCAACCCACTAGTTGGATCCTGATGGGTTATGAAAGTTTCACGAATTGAAAGCACCAAGAGACAGAGGTGCGAAGACACGTTGGCATATGACATGGTGGCATGTATACAAAGGAGAAATGAATAAAATTAGAACTGGGAGGACCCCACGGAGACAAGTCAACTCGTAAGGCCCAGCCTTGCAGAATAGTAGAATTATGGTTTTTTGCGGCAAAGACAGGAACAGTTGATCAAAATATAGATAACAACAACTAATGGAGAAAGAGTCGAGCAGTCCCCACTAGCACAACTCATCCCAATGGATGGAGCCTGAAAGGTTAACATAAGGGTGCAATGGGATGCATTGGGTTAGAGGGAGCTATAGGCTAAGCGCTTGCACTCGGCTTAATGCCACAAGTAGTGTTCAATGACATTGTAGTGTAAAGAGCCACAAAGTCTCTTGGAGAATCTATGTGCCAACCCCTTGGTTAATTCAAATAGAAGCTGGACCATATGGCGTGGAGCCTTTTACAAGGGAAATTGGCTTGAGAGGGCTCAAAGAGGTAAGCCAACAATAGCGAAGACTGGTCCTATGGTGGAACACAAGTGAAAGGAGTTTGTGAAGGAAGCTTGGGAGCTCCAACCTTTCGGAATTTTTGTTTGTTCATTCCATGTAGGAATGTGAACAATGATGTGGAGCCTTTAATACATAAAAATGGACCGTGAAGGGCTTGACAAGGCTAAGTGCCCAAGTGTCTAGCTGGTGGTCACATGATCTAGTCTTATGGAGGAATAATAGTAAAAGGCCACAGGCAAAGGGGATTAACCCCAAATACAAAAATTGGCAGAGTTTTTTGTTTAAAATTAAAAAGGTCGCGAAGGCCTTTTGTTCTACAGTGAAGCGTTGTGGATGACAACATGGAATAACATGAAAGAGTTGGTAGCACGACTAATTTGGGGGCAACGTTTCTTAATAAATTTTAATAAATCCACGAATGATTTGGCATGAAGGCAACTGTGGTGGCGGCAGTGGTAAGTGATAGGTAAGTGGTGAGGTTTGGTAGTTAATCCAAACAAAGTAGCAGTTAAAATTATCAAACCACAAATAAAACCTGTTAATAATCAAAAGTGAAAAAATAACCAACAAAACAACAAAGAAACTCATAGATTGAGTTGCAGATCAGAAAGCATACTTTAAATATAAAATTGAACAAGACAAAGGAAAAAATATTAATTCATCCAAGAGAAAGATGAATCAATTCAACTCAAAAAATAAAAAAGCAAAAATCTATAAAAGCAGGCTTGAAAAAGTAGGTTTACATACGGGAATTTAAGCACCAAATTGGTTGTGTAAGCATTGGTGTGCTGTGTGAGTACGACATTTGTGACAACCTGTAAGTGGCTCCAAGTGCTAAAGGTGTTTATGTTGTTGGTGTATGTTTTGGGTGATGGTATTTAGTTCAATAACCAGAGATTGCTAGGGTGTTGCATGATGTGTTCAATAATAAAAAATTGTTGAAGGTGAAGGTGAAAGTGTTGGTGATTAAAGTGGAGAATTATTCTTGAAGGCAGGAAAGGACTATTGATATGAGTTTGAAAATGGACGAAATATGGATCATCAAGGCTAGAAATTAGTAGCTTGTAGACCAGGGGTAGTAACGCCTTCTAGTTGGTGCTATAAAATATTTAGGGGAAAGTGTCCCTTCTAGTGGGTGCTAGTAAATGAGAGGGGGCAAGAGTCACTTCTAGTGGGTGCTAGTAAACGAGCAGGGGCAAGATTCCCTTCTAGTGGGTACTAGTAAATGAGCAGGGGCAATAATCAATTTTAGTAGTAGCTAATAAACGAGTAGGGATTGAAGTTCCTTTCAGTAGCTACTGATAAACCTACAAGTAGTAGCTTGTGGGGACATGATCTAATCATGTTGAAGCTTGCGATAAAAATTGGTGTCTTATGCTTATATGTTGCTCCTATGCATGTGTTGTTATGTTTAAATCATTATGTTGTGGAGCTCATGAATAAATTTATAAGGTGGTTGAAAAGTAAAATTTGTGAAAAAGTGTATAATTTGGCCACAATACTGATTCACCCCCCCTCTCAGTAGTATTCTAGTTTCCATTATTTCTGAGAATTGGTATTAGAGCCAATGTCCTTCAGGATTAGTTTAACAATTGGAAGGAAGATTATGGAACATGGAGAACCAAGATTGGATGACCTCATATGGAGTTCCACTCTTGAATGGCTTCTATTATGAAACTTGGAAGGTGAGGATGAGAATCTACTTACAATATATTGATGTGGATGTGTGGCTATTTGTGGAGTATGGAATGATAATTGAAAATTTTGACAAATTAGCAAGGGACAGAATCATGAGAGGGTTGTCTAAGGTAGACATTGAGAAGGTAATCTATTTTAAGACTACCAAGGAGATATGGGATAAATTTCAGTCCATCTATGAAGAAGAAATGCAAGTTGCATGTCAAATCAAGAGGATTTCCTTGGAGGATAAAGTAGGAAAAGATTTAAAGAACACTGAAAATCATGAATCATATGATGATTCCTCTGTAAAAATTGGCCAAGTCAATGATCAACATCCAGAGAAGATGCAAATTAAAAGTAAGGTGTTGTTTTGTTGCTTTTGTTGAACAATAGGTCATTTATTATCAAATTGCTCAGCTACAAGTACAAGTGAAAGTGAGAATTTATCATCAAGTTGTAGTGAAGAAAGGACTACCTTAGGTGCAATATCAGATCTAGAAGAAAATGGGTCAACATTTGGTGAAGAAGAAGAATCACTAGAGTTATCAAGGGAACAATCTCTTGAAAATTATGAGAATTAAATTGACTCCAGTTGCTCCTCTAGTGACTTGGAAGATCTTGATGAAAATATCTATTTGAAGAAACAAATCATATAAACTCTTAAGGAGATCAAGAAAATAAAAACCAAAAATGAGCATCTGGAAAAGGAGAACAAGGTATTAAGAGAGTAGTTGTTGAATTTACATTTTCATGCAAACAATTCTAAAGTGTTTAAAGACATTCATACCAATCGATGTTCCTATCAGGCTGAGATAATGTTGGAAGATGAGAGTGAAAGTAAAGCATCATTAAAGGGACCCACCAACTTTTTCAACAAAAAATCCCATTAGCAATAACAACAAAAGGAACAAGATGTCCATGCAAATAGAATTGCAAAAAATTCTTCTTAGTGAAAAAGGAAACTTCTCACATGTTTTTATTGTAGCAACGCAAAGCACTTTTCCTTGGGGTGTCCAAAGAGGAAAAATATGCAAAAACAAAAGGTGAATTCTCTGTGTTAGCCACAACAATGAATTTCTCAGAAGGGAAATTCGAACAACAAAGTGAAGAGAGCCTTTTCTCCTCAAAGGAAATATTCTCAATGGCCCATGAGAAACAAGAGAGTAGATATCAATCCACCAAATTAGACAAGAAACAACCCTAGTAAGATAAATACCTCTTTTTCTCCATTCTTGAATGAAGTTCAATATTACAGGTGTAAGAATTTTGGGCACAAGGCAACTGCTTGCAAGTCCAAAAAAAAATTATTTTCCTAGAATGCTATAAACAGAATCCAACAAAGAAAATTGTGCAAGAACTAATTTAGCACCTAGAAGAAAGGCATATTGAATGGTGCCTAAAGGAAACACAAAAAAATGTTTGATGAAGAAGATTCAGAGTCTGAAATTCCAGTGGTTGATCTATCTTCAGCTAAAATAAGCAACATCAGTCATGAAACATATCCAAAGGAAGACAAGAGAAAGAAGAGCAACAAAGGTATGTATGCTCAGGAAATGGCATAAATCCACCTAGTTAAGCAAATCAACACAAGAAATCAACTCATAAAGTTGAGAAATGTCAACATCTGTAGGTGTGGAAGAAAAGGGAAAGTAATCTACTTAGGGGGAGTAGATCCCTTGTTCCTCTTCATTGAAAAGAAGAGGTTGGCATTAAGGGAAGCCAAAAATGTCAGATGTAGGGAGCAGAAAGGAACAAGCTAAGGAACGCATCTGAAGGATAAAGGAAAATTTTGAATGCAAAGAGGGAGCATGAATACAGGGGGAGTATACTCAATTAAAGATTTGAGTATGTGTTCACAATGGGTATAATTTATGTGCTAATAGTGTTTGCTACATATTATCTTGCGTAGTTGAGATGATAAATGGATTGACTATTATGATGTTGTTCCAATTGGTAATTGGTATCAAACATTCGATTTATGGTGAAAGAAGCATGATCAAAGGAGGAGGACACTTAGTTATCAAATTCTCAACAAATGCTATTAGTGGCATCAAATTCAACACTTTTCTTCATCAATTGGTATCAAAGATACTATCAATTGGTATTTACAGTCATGATGTTCATGTGTCCCAGTGTTGGTAGGAAAGTACTATTTTTTTTATGAGTCAAAAGAATCATGGTGAGTCTGTTGTTAGTAGAAATTGACAACTGAAATGTGAGTTGTCTAAGTATGTATTGGTGAGAGTCCTTCCATGTTTGTCAAAGAGTTGTACTTTGGTGATGTCATGCATAGCCACAATTTTGCTTGTTTCTAGAGGTCAGGTGAATGTGTGTCTAGGTAGGAACTGTTATGACTATTATGAATGTAATATTCGTTGAGACTCAGATCAATATGAGTTATTTTTCATTACTCGGTTGCACAAGCATGTGTTGTTTCAGTAACAGATCCCTCTTTCTTACTTGAAGCAAATATTGGTAGTAAATAATCCTTTCCATTATTTCCAATCTTCTTCACAGGATAGAGAGGAAGCTGCCTGGATTAGATTAGGGGTACTTGAGAATTTCAACAAAATAAGTAGCAATTGACAAGTCCACATCATTAGAAGACAGAAGGAGATTGTTGAAAGTGGGAGCATGTTAATATCTTTTCCATTGATGTCAAAGGGGAAGAAGTGTGAATAAAAAAAACAAGAAAAAAGGGTGGTAGCTATCACAATAAAGCAACAACACTAGTAGAAGTACCATCTCAGGGGGTGAAACACTCATGTTTTGCTAAGGGTGTTTTTAGAAGAGCCAAAGGTGTTTTTTTTTATCTTGGTGTTGCCATAAATTGCAAAGGGAGATATTGTTGGAAATGTGTTTTCATTGATGGTAAAGGTGGCTAATTCCAAAGATTTAGATAAGCAAAGCAAAGACAAAGGTGATAATGACCCAGGAAAAGCAAAGGCAAAGGCAAAGGCAAGCATGGAAAAAGTATGGTGCAGTGGATTTGGAGCCATTTTTGGCACAACAACTCAGTTTAGGTGCAAGTGAAACCCCCACGGATGGAGACAACTCAAAAAGAGATTTCCAATGGTATATGGAAGTCCCAAAATGGCTTCCCAGATTGAAAGATAAAACTGATCAAAGTTCTATGACCCTAAGACCCTCATAGCAAAGTTCAAGAAATTTGGTGGAGTCTTTGGTGCTTAGCCAAAGATGGTTGAATTCTAAACATAGTGGAGGAGGATGGAGCAGCCTCTAAGTGAGAGCTCCAAGATCACGTAGAAGCCACAATAGTAGTGGGGAGAAATTTGATTGGATAAGAGGAGGCCCATAGTACAATCTAGCCTGAACGTAATACCCCGGAGGTTCACCTCGATGAAATAATGTTAAGCCACAGATCTAAATGACTGGACAATGGTGAAAGTAGAGAGCCTTCCCATAGGCCGAAGGCAGAGCCCACAAAACATGTTGTCTTGACGGAGGCATGACGGAGGTAGCCCGGTAGGTTCACCCCCACATAAGGAATTTTGGCACACAAAGGGAAGGCCTGAGAGGAAAGGGTCGAGACATGACAGGTCAGACATGAGAACTACATGCTTTCCAATGGGGTCTGAGCAAGTGGAGCCCACTTGATGAAAATACCCCAATGGGATGCAACCCCGGAATTTTTTGTAGGGAGCACAAAGTATTGTGTTGGGAGGAGAATTTTGGCCATAATAAAATTACAAACAATGAATTTACATAAGTGGTGGAGGCCCACTCCGCTAGCTCAGCCTGTTGAAGGTGAGCTTGAAAGTTCATCTTGACAGAAATAAGATAGTAGGAAATAGTAGGAAATTCAACTCAAAGGTTTTGTGAAGGAAAACATAGAAAAGGCCAGGAAGGCCAAAACCAAAATACAAAGGAAATGAATTACAAAACAAAGGTTCCGAATGACCTTTTATCTCTCCTTTAGGAGGATAGGTGGCAACTCATGATTAGCTTAGGAAATAATGGATGATGACGTAAACACAACCACTCAGAGGTGGACATGTGGCATGTGAATATGGTGTTTTTTCTAAGTGACAAACGTCACCACTTCAAGGAAGACACATGGTAGAGGTGATGCCATCTCGCTAGTTGAATCTTGACGGGTTATGAAAAGTGCACGAAGTGAAAGCGCCAAGAGATAGAGATGTTAGGACATGTTGGTAGATGACACAGTGGCATGTAGATATAGGATTGACCAATATAATTAGAACCAGGATGACAACATGAAAACAAGTCAACCTGTAAGGCCCAGCTTGACAAAATAATAGACTTATGATTTTTTGTGGCATAGTTGAGACACGGTGGATCAACAGATAGACATCAATAGCCAATGGAGAAAGAGTTGGGTGATCCCCACGAGGACAACTCATCTCGATGGATGGAGCCTGAAAGGTTAACATAAGGGTGAAATGGGATGTGTGAGGTTTGAGGGAGCTATGGGCTAAGTGCCCGCACTTAGCTCTGTGCCACAAGTAGTGACCAACAATGAAATAGTTTAAAGTGTCGCAAAGGCTCTTGGAGTGGCTAAGCGCCAACCCCTTGGTCGCTTCACATAGAAGCATGACCATATGGCGCAGATCCATTTACAATGTAAATTGGCCCGAGGAGGGATCAAGAGACTAAGCAATCAAAGAGGTAAGCCAATGGTTGTAGAGACCAAACCTATGGCAAAAAACAGGTGAAAGGAGCTTGAAAATGGAGATTGGGGGCTCTAGCCTTTGAGAATTGTTGTTTAGTCATTTCACATAGGAATGTGACCAATGACGTGGAGCCATTAATATAGAAAAATGGCTCGCGAAGGGATTGACAGGGTTAAGCGCCCAATTGCCTAATCGATGGTCACATGATCCGGTCTTATGGAAGAATAAGAGTGAAAGGCTGTAAGCAAAGCGGATTAAGCCCAAATTAAAAAAATTGGAAACTTTTTTTGTTTAAAATTAAAAAGGGCCATGAAGACCTTTTAGCTTGCAACAAAGTTTTGTGCATGACAACACAACCTGACATGAAAGAGTGGGCAACATGACCTATTTGATGGTAGCAGTTCTTAATAAATTTTAATAAAGCTGCGAAGGCTTTGGCATGAAGGCAACTGTGTTGGTGGTAGTGGTAAGTGACAGGTAAGTAGTGAAGTTTGGCAGTGAAGCCGAACATTGTAGTAGTTAAAATTAGCAAACTACAGATAAAACCTCTTAAGGACCAAAAGTGCAAAAATAAGCAATAAAATAATAGAGAAACTCATAGATTGAGTTTCAAATTAGAGAGAAGAATTAAAATATAAATTTGAATAGGAAAAAGGGAAAAAATATTAATTCATGCAAGAGTAAGAAGACTGAATTCAACTCCAAAAATATTAATGCAAAAATCTATAAAAGAAAGCCTGAACAAGCAGGTTGACATACAGGAATTTAAGCAGTAGATTGAACGTGTAAGCATTGGTGTGCTATGTGAGTACAACAATGGTGAGAAGAAGAATGTGGTCACAAGTGTTGAAGGTGTTGATGATGCTAGTGTATATTTTAGGTGATGGTAATTAGTTCAACAACCAAAGATTGCTGGGGTGTTGGATGATGTGTTCAACAAACATAAATTGATGAATGTGAAGGTGTTGGTGATTAAAGTGGACAATTATTATTGAAAGTAGGGAAGGCTTATTGATCTAAGTTTGGAAATGGATGAAATATGGATCATCAAGGTTAGCAAGTAGTAGCTTGTATACCAGGGGTAGCATCTCCTTCTAGTGGGTGCTAGAAAATCTTCAAGGGCAAGTGTCCCTTCTAGTGGGTGCCAGTAAATGAGCACAGGTAAGAGTCCCTTCTAGTGGGTGCTAGTAAATGAGTAGGGGAAACAACCTGTTTTAGTGGTAGTTGATAAATGAGCAGAGATTTAAGTTCCTTTTAGTAGCAACTGATAAAACTACAAGTGGTAGCTTGTGGGGCCATGATGTAATCAATTTGAATTTTGCAATAAAAATTGGTGTCTTATGCTTATATGTTGCTCATATGCATGTGTTGTTATTTTTACATGATTATGTTGTGGAGCTCATGAATAAATTTCTAAGGTGGTTGAAAAGTAAAAATTGTCAAAAAGCATATAATTTGGCCACATTACTGATTCACTCCCCCCCCCTCTTAGTAGTATTCTTGTTATCACAAAAAATTGATCATCTAGCCATAATTTACTAGATGGATCGAAGTACACCATGTAAGGCCAATTTTACCATAGTAAAATTGCTTTCACTATGAGAAATTACTTAATAAACCACATTTGTTAAGCAATTTATAATTAAACCCATGAAGAATAATTAAATAAATCACTATTTATTTAATTATCTTCTAGGAATAATTAATTAAACCATTGTTTAATTAATATTCCTTGTCACATTTGACCCAATTATGAGAAATAAATAGATAAATCATTAATTATCTTATTTTTCTCTAGGAATAATTAATTAATCACTAATTAGTTATTATTCCTTGTCAAGTTTGACCAAATCCCTTAGGAATAATTAAATAAATCATTATTTTTTTATTATTCCTTAACCATATTTCTTGAGATGATAAATAAATCATTTATTTATTTATTATTCTAAATAAAAGTTTAAATACTTTTTCCCTCTAACCAAATATAATAAAATATTCCAAATGGCTATTCCTAAAATGTGGTTAATAATATTTTCTTATTGCTCATTATTTGAGGATAACTTAATATTTTGTTATAAATAGAAGTGTTTTCCATTCATTATTCACTTTCGATTATTTTCATTGTTGTACTCACTGTTGTAACTCTGATTATTATTGTTGTCGCACACCATTTTTCTTTTCCATTTGAGTTCTCACTAAACTCAAATATTTTATTTTTTGGGTTTTTCACATTATAGAGGAGAGAGACTCTACAAAAGATGAAGACATTTGAGGATAGCCAAGAACCTATCCCATAGAGGGGGAGTGTAACATTATTTATTCCTTCGCATGTGTTGTTTAATAAAATATATTCTTTATATATCTGGTTTCCATTGGATTATTGGAGTTACTCGCACTTATTTGACTATTTCATTTTGTTGTTTAACTATGATTGTGGCATAGATCAGGGCTTTGGCAGGTTTTGTTTCTATCATTTGCTACAGATCTACAATGTTTAACAACCATTTTCATTGTTAGGGTTGTTTGTCATCCACATCCTAAACTGGTTCTTTTCGTACACATTCGAGAAGAAAACATAATAATAATTATGGTTTCCACTATTTCTAACAATTGGTATTAGAGCCAGTGTCCTTTAAGATCAATTTAATAGCTGGAAGGAAGATAAGGGAACATGGAGAACCAGGATTTGATGATCTTAGATGGGGTTCCATTCTTGAATGGCTTGAATTATGTAACATGGAAGGTAATGATGAGAATCTACTTGCAAGCTCTTCATGTGGATGTGTATCTATCTCTGGAGTATGGAATGATAACTAAACTTTTTGACAAATTAGCAAGGAACGAAATCATGAGAGGGTTTTCTAAGGAAGACATTGAGAAGGTAATATGTTTTAAGACCGCCAAGGAGATATGGGATAAATCATAGTCCATATATGAAGAAGACATGCAAGTTGCGTGTCAAATCAAGATTTCCTTGGAGGATAAAGCAGAAAGATTCAAAGAACACTGAAAATCATGAATCATATGATGATTCTTGTGTAACAATGGGCCAAGTTAATGATCAACGTCTAGAGAAGATGCGAATTGCAAGTAAGTTGTTGTTTTGTTGTTTTTGTATAACAATAGGTAATTTATTCTCAAATTTCTTAGCTGCAAGTACTAGTGAAAGTGAGAGTTGCTCATCAAGTTGTAGTGAGAAATGGAATACCTTAGGTGCAATAGAAAAGCTATAAGAAAATGGGTCAACCTCTAATGAAGAAGAAGAATCCCTAGAGTTATCAAGGGAACAATCTATTGAACATTATGAGAATGAAATTGACTTCAGTTGCTCCTCTAGTGACTTGAAATATCTTGATTGATCTGGATTAGATCATTATATTTTTTGTCATCCATATCAATGCATTTGGAGTGGAAAAAATGGAGGAATCATCTCACGTGACCATTTTTACTGGAGGGACCCAGTTTGGCAAAACGAGGTTTGAAACCTTCTGGGATCATTTTGAGGCATCAAACGACTTTTTTAGGGGTAAAAATTTAAGGCTCTAGCACCACACCATTTCATGTTATTCTACACACATAGATATTTCCAATGGACCAATTAGCATGTCAATCAAAGTCCGTATGCACAAGTTATGCCATTCAGAAGTTGACTTTCCTATTTTAACACCTATAGTTCGGGAGGATGCCATGTTAGTCCTCATTATTCATGGAAAAAGGGCTAGCCATGTGATTACGATGTAAACAAATCTAGAAGATTCTATATTATAACTCCAGTTAAGAGTTTATGTATTCAAAATTAACCACTAGTAGGCTATCAGGTTGTGTTATGATCGAGCCACTAGGAGGAAGAGGCATTCCATTCTTTCAAGAGCATTTTGTTCCATAGCTAAGCAAAGATAGCTAGGAGAGATAGGAGGTAGATCACACAAATAGGATCTATGCACTATAGCAACCCATGGGCCACATGAATTACTTCTTTGTACCTGTAACCATATTTCCAGACAGAGAAAGAGAGTGAAGCAACCTCACTTTCCAACTGGGTTTTCTCCCGAAACGGTTTCCTAGAGAGCATACCTTGTGTCTTATGTGCGTGTGAGATTATTTTGTCATTCTGTACTTTTCTGCATGTTTTAGAGGCTACAACCACCCTCTAAAATTTTTCCTTAGCTTTGTTTTAGAGCCTCCCTACCAACCTTTCACAACAACATGTCTTGCCTTGTTAAGTACACAAGTTTCAGTGATTTTCTTGCAGAATGATACGCTATCCATCAAAGCTTGTTACATCCCCCTCATAGGGTGTTTCTCCGGACTTGGTCCAGCTGCATGCTAAAAAACTCCCTGAAGAAATTTCGTAATTCTGGAGGGGAACAAACCTTCCCTCTAGAAATTGCGCAATTCTATCTGGCAGCCTACTGGGCTCCAGAATTGCGCAAATCTACCTGTCAATGTTCACTAGAAAAATTGTGCAATTCCTCCCAGTAGCATTGCTAAACCCATAAATTGCACAATTTTGGGCAGTAGTCAGCTACTATGCCTAGAAATTGTACAATCCCTCTAGGCATCCAGCCCAGCTCCCTCCTAGAAATGGACATTTTTCCCCTCAGCTGAGCAGAGTGTTGCATGTGAAGTTAGGTTGACTGGTTCCCTCTAGGACCGAGTAAAACTGATTTTCATGCATGGAATGCTTCTCCCAAGGCAACATGCAAAGGTATCCCTTGATTCAAGGATCTAATTTTTGCAGCTAGAGGTTGCATGCAATGATCATTTCAGAGACCTCCCACCAAGTGTCGCTCTTCCTAGATTTGTGGCATGCACGTCACATATTTTATTTTATCAAAACTCATCAACCGGATGTTATAGAGCTCATTCCTCACATCGACCTTATAGCTTTTGACATCCCACATTCAATCTAGGAGTCGTCGGTATATTCAACTCAACTGTTTTGGGGTAAGATTGCTTTTCATTTCTTGCATCATTTTTCAGACGTTTTTTGTGTATCACTTCATGTGAGTGTTGTCTGCTTGATTTCAGTGAGTGCTTGCTGTGGTTTGCATGTATGCTAGTTGGTATAAGCACAATTTCAATTTTCATTTGCATCTCACTGTTGTCACATGCATGAAACTGTTTTGCACGGATGGTCGTCATTGCACGACTCGATTCACACACATGCATTATTTCTTGTTTTCTAAATCCTGCACTTTCTGTTTGCATGAATGATAATTCACTCTTATTTGCACTCATCTCACCATGCATTCAGAATTCTCATGTTTTCAGTCACTCGTCACCCAGACTAGGTTTCCTTGGCCCATGCCATCGCTTTCCCGGCTAACACTGCGCATTTCCCAAAGCGAAGGCTCTCCCTTCCCTCTAGAAATTGCGCAAGCATGGCCAAGCATTGACCTCCAAACTTTCATAGCACAATTCTTGGAGGCAGTGGTCCTGTTGGCCCCAGAAAGTGCGTAATGCAGTTGTTGGTTGCATGTCACTACTGACTGAAATTGCACATTGCGTAGTTTTAGTCCTCAGCAAGCCAGGCTGGACTATGAATTGCGTAGTTCTAGTAGTTAGATAGACTCTTGACAACCTAGAATATGCCTTGCGCAGTTTTGGCAGTCAGTCTCCCGACCTCCTGGCGGAAATTGCGCAACCTTCATGATCAATCACATAGGTATGTTGCAAGTCAGTTCTCAAGTTTGTTTTGGTTTCCGACTAATAGATTTGTTTCCTTGAGTGTTTCCATGTCTCCAGGTATTGAAGGTGTTCATATGCCTCTCAACAACATAGGTACAATGGTTTCCAGGAGAGGAGAGTCAAAGACACCGTTCAGAGCACAGTTGGGGATGTAGTCGATCAAGTGTCTATGAACTTGCCTACCCAGGAAGATATCAAGTTGTTCATAGACAAGGACATCAAGATATGATGGCGGCAACATCACAGTAAGCAACACCATCAACAACAACTGAAGGTAGCATATCAGATGCAATGAACACAAGAGGAAGGTTGTTGACAACACAGAGGTGGAACAAAGTTGCAAGCTCAAGCAGATCCACTTGTGATGAAAGCAACTTTGGAGACTCAAGCTCTGAGGTGACAACGTGACATGAAGATCATGTGAACATAGAGAACAAAACATACAAGGAGTTGCATGTGCTAAAGCAACAACTTGAGGAAGAACATGAGCTGCATAGATGAGAGAATGAGTTGGAGTAGGAACAGGTACAGTAGGGGGAAACATGCACTTACAGATGAAACTGCACCCGTACAATTTATAGATCCATCCCAGCAGCTGGCACAGATCAGAGAAGGTGAGCAGTGTTGTTGATCACATGCAAGGGAATGCATAAAGATGCATGTCATTGTGCGCACGCATGCGATCCCACCCATTCAGCACACTCACCGAGGCAAAGACAAGAAGTAAGTCTGACTAGAGCTGAACGTGTACTTCGACAAGTTGATGTGCACAATCACCAGCACATGCTTGGAGATCAGCACAGACACTATCCATCAACATGTTTCCAGTACAGTCGCACCTAAGACGACCATGTGCATGCTATCAGATGAGTGGGATGGAGGAGCCATATCTGTGTACCCAGATGCAATGGAGGCAAGAGTTTGCTTCAACAAGATGTAACCACGGACACCATCATGGATGGCCAAGCTTGGAATCAGTTCACCACCGTTGACCATCCCAAGGATGTCAAAGAGTTTGTCTCTCGACAACAGTTCGAGTGTTAGTGATGTCTTGCATGGCTTGCTCAAACCATTTTGTCTCACATGGGTACATGTGAAGATTGTATGTAACGTCTTGTCAAGTGTAAGTTCAAGTGTCAATAATGGATGTAACAGTCATAGAGTATATGAAGAGTCATGAGGGTAGATGAACTGTCACAAAGGGGAATGTCAAGGTCCACCCCACCCTTTGCTATAAATAGTCCCTCATAACTCATTGCAGAGGCTTTTGGTCAGCCAAGCTTCGATAGGAGTATCTTAGGGAAAGCTTGGACAATATTGTAATGTGCCTTGGCTTCTCCAATATTGTATATCTCTTTGGAGGAGCAGGCAGTTGTGGCTGTAACGTTACACTATTGGAACTAGTGGTTGGACATGGATGTATTGTATGACTGGAACATACACTTCTTAATATAATAGAGGCAACACATTTTCATTCATATTTTGTTATTGTAGTTGGGCTATTTTGGTTGCTATAGTAATGTACGTTATTTAACTTACGCATTTGTGTATGAACTATTTTGTATGCAATTGTGTGAATCTTGTTGCAGATGTGTTGTTGGTTTAAACATCACTTTGGATTATTCTCTATCTTGCTTTCCAGTTGGTGATGCATCTTTACTCGTGTGTTCCCTTCCAAGCCGAGTATTATTATAGGTTTCCAAGGGGCACACTCACTTCACTCCTCGTACGTTAGAACCTCTCATACACCTTCCTTGACTCGCCGCAGCTGTCACACCCCTACTACCGACAGGGACATCTTACTTGCCTCTATGCGAAATTGTGGTCAAGGCATTACCTTATGGCCCACTACTGGGACTCCTACACCAAATGATATGAGGTCTAATTAGGACTTCTTACTCGGGAGATCCCGTGACATGTTGGTGGGTCCAACACCATCAACATTTCTGGTGCTATAAGGAGGGCCAGATGACAAGCTGAGTCCTCATCGTCTATTTTGAATCTTCGTACATCTATCATGGAGTTTGTTGTAGTTCGCCCACCGAAATGTCTATCCAAAGGACATATCTTTCACATCGAGAGGGAGTTTTAGGATCACTTGTCACAAATCACGTATGATGGTGAAGGAAAAGTGGCATGGCCTAAGCACTTAGATGACTTCCATGCTCTCATGGAGGGAATGGAATATTTTAATGAAATAGAGGTCTATTCACTGCTCACACACACACTTTGCAACCACCCATCACAATGGTGTGACACACTACCTCCTAACTCCATGCACTCATTAAAGCAGTTCAACGATCTAATCAAATCTATTTTCCACCATTCTGATCCTGAAGTACTTGATAAAAATTTGTTAAAACAACGGAAGGCCCTGCACGAATCACCTATGGATTTTTCGAAGCGCTTCCATCTATTAAGGTTTGAAGCCTTGAAAAGTCAGATGAAATTTCAATATCTCATGGATAGATTTGAATATTACCTTATCCAATCTATCAATCCCAAGAAGAAGTTCAAGCTCAAACCCTGCTTAGCATACTTCAGTGATGGAGTTGCGCAATCACAGATAGAAATGGTCACTGTCACAAGTGATTGTCTTTCATCCCCTCATCAAACAACTCCACAATCGCAAAGTGTTGTGGGAGAGAATGAACACACATTTGTTCAACCATCACATCCTCCCTATGTCGCTCCTTCCGATTTTTGTGCAAGATTGGTTGGGAATCCCATGGGTTATCACATGTATTTCATACATCAACCTCTGTCCTTGTATTCTGATCATCCTTTGTATTGCGGTGTCTTGTGTTCCTTTTTTTTGGACTCTACACCTATTTTGAACGACGATCGATCTATCGATGGAGTTGGTGTTGCACAAGCAACATGTGTTGTCATTCATGAAGAGTATGACTGGGATCTTGAACATCCACTGGCAACAGAGGACCATCCTTGTCTATTCGTACCTCCTCTGTTTTTTCCTCACCTCATTGGTGATCTTGCAATCCTGGATTTTTCATGTGCATCTCCATCCATGGAAGCACCCCTTGTTGATCATTCGCAGGACACACCAGATGTCAGTCCATCCTCTGACAATGGAGAGGACCAATCATTCTTTGAACATCCACTTGATTTTTCATCTATATTTTCCAGAAACGTAGAGGATGGACATTCCTACTTCTCATCTACCCCTATGTGCGATGCATCAAATCTTGAGGATGTCGACCAACATCCTGAGTTTTCTAATCTTGGTTGTCATGATCCCTTTACCTCATCATCCAATCACGATGTTGACTCACTCATTGTTAATAAATCTAAGCCACTGGTTTATGATGATCCATCTATCAATGAAGTCGAAACCCCACATACTATCGAGGCACTTCAGCCCGAGATGATGGTTATGTCAGGCCCTCGCTGTCCTAAGTATGGTTTCACTTGTGATTAGGAAATTGTTCAAACATGCAAGGCTCCTAATCACTCATCTGTATGCATCGAGGATCAATCTAACACTCAAATTTCACTTCCTCCACTCGAACAACACGATCCCATCGCTAATGAATTGGAGGAATCTTACTTAGCAAGCACACTTGTGCAACGCAAGTGGTCTACCTTCCTCACGTGTGCTTGCATGTCATAGTCAAGAGTGTGAGTATGTTTAACATCTCCACATAGTGTCTGTTAGCTCTGCTATATGTCGCTGATGTTCGAGGAGCCTAAGTAAGCTCATTCCTCAGTTTTTGCTCAGAAAAGGTCTACATTGGTTATCCTCGCCCTTTCTCCATTTCCTCGCCCATTTTCCTCTCATCTCCTTTACACATGCTTCTATTTAAAATCACATAAAGTGCTTCTCCTTAAGTCCCGAGTGTCAAAACCACAAAAACTCATATAACCGCACGCCTTCACAAACGCCGCTCTCTACCACCCCCGACCCAAACTTTTCCCTGTCACATCAAACAAAAATCGTGCGATCAAATCTACACCGTCCGATCTTCCTCGCCACAATCGGACAGTGATCACTTCCCCCACACCTGTGAAGTGATAGCACGATAACTCACGATAAAAGTGGTTTCGCTCGTTCCCCACCGCCACGCGTCACACGTTGAATGGGATCGCGTGCCATCATACCTTTACCACCCATCGTCCGTAAGTGGTGTGAGCAATACCACTTACCACTCAAGCCTGCTCTTCCCACCCAATAAACTCCACGCACCTTCGACGCCTGATGACTGTTGGATCTGTCCACCCGAGATCCAACGGCCTACGTTCATCCTGCTCCCATATCTCCCAATACCCTCTACAAAGCAATCCCCGCCGTCGATCTGCCCAATCCAACGACCGATTTTTCCCCTCCATCCGACCCGACTATTCACGTCCTCGAACTGTCCCATGTGCCCGAAGGACAAAGATGACCTGTTTACCTGTACCCGGTGCATTTTCTCCTCAACCACCGCTTTCAACAGACAGTAGGGTTGAGAAGAAAAAGGACAGAGCTAGGTAGGTAAATGTGTTCAACAATTATGGGACTTCATCCCATATAACACTCCACCTACACGAGAAGGACAACATAGCACCAGAGAAGATCAAATCATTCACTAGAGTAGGAAAATTGCGCCAGAGACTCCATCAGATAGTTAAAGCGGTTGGTGGTCAATTATGACCTCCCCATACTTAGAATGGCTGAGTGCCTTTGTATTCAAACTCTATATATACCCAAAAACAAGATGTAATCAGGGTTGATGGTTGTTGTCTTGATGTAATGTTCAAATTTTGGACACTGTAACTGCTTTGATACTTGCAGCTTCTCGTCTTCATTTTCAGCTAATGCAAGCTTCTTTTGCTGTTAATTGCTCACTTTCCATTTCTATTATGTTCCGGGCTGTGCTTGATATGCAATCTTCCTAAACTCTTGATGTATAGCATTAGAGGAGTTGTCATGCTACCTCTGTGTTTGAATATTGCATGTATCAGTGAATGTGTTAATCAGGTTTCTTTTCACCTAGTGACAGATACTTGTCATTCTATTTGTGCACTAGGGAATTAGATTTGCAGACCTTTTACTGGTTGTAGCCGGCCATCACAGGGTCCTGTGCATCTGCTGGTGTGGTCAGTATTCTCCATATTCACCCAATCCTTAAACTGTAAGTAATTGGTGGTCTAAAGCCTTGTAGTTTGTGGGTGTTCACACATGTCTGGAGTCAAGCAAACTAGATGTGATTATTTGGCTTGAACTAGCATCATTACTTCCATTCATCCATTTCCAACATTGAGTTGAGTTTGTAATGTTCTTGAGCATCTTCGAGCTACAACCTAGGAGAGTTTCTTGGGGTGATAACATTAATTGGCGCCATTGCCGGGGAGAGGAGATTGAAGCTCAACTTCCCTGGGAGAACAACACAGTTCCATGCTTTGATGATAGACAAAGTCTGGACACATTTCTGGTTGTAATCATCTATCTAGCGACTCTACTGGAGAAACAACCTTTGGCGACTCCACATTTCATTACTGGCTTAGTTTGTGAGGCATATCTAGAGAAATCTTCAGAAATCACCAACTGACCCAATGCCTGACCCTGAGAAGATCGTTAAGCAGAAGAAAACATCACAGAAAGGAGCATCAGGATCAGGTAAGCCCGAGAAATCTTATGTGTCTCTGCAGGAGAAGTTTATAGCTGAAAATGTACATTTTGAAGATATAGAGCCTAGTATTGTTAGTGAACTACCCTTAGAGATTCATAAAGCTCCTTGTCTGTTTAGTTCCCCTCCAGATCTCAGTCCAAAGAAAGCCTCCCATATAGTCCATCATATTCCTTTGTGTCTGTCATCTATTTCATTACTTCCTACCATTCAATCTACCAGTATCCTTCCACCTATCCCAGTCATGGCAGGTCAAAAAGCTCCCGCAAAGATGGAAAGAATCATAGCTGCTAGGTATGGACCCCTAGTATTGCTTGTTTCTTTGAATGCCATGCCTGCAGGAGAATATCAGAAATATATGCCCAACTTCACTGGTTCAGAGGGAGTAATAGCTGAAGAACACCTTGAATCTTTTTATAGCTATGCTGATAACCTAGATATCAGTGAAGATGATGTGTGGATGAGAGTGTTTGTCTAGAGCCTTGATGGATAGGCTAGAAAATGGTTCACAGAACTGCCCCATAGGTCCATAGCAGACATTGAGGCATTGGATGATGCATTCCTTAAACAATGGGGGGATAGGAAAGATCTGCTCTATTACCATACAGAGTTTGGAAACCTAAAGAGGGAGAATGGGGAATCATTGCCTACTTTTAATAAAAGATTTAACCGTATGTATAGTAAGATACCAGCTGAAGTGGAGCCTACCCCCACCTCTGCCAAAATCACTTATTCTAATTCTTTTGACTCTGATTTCTGCTTGCTTTTGAGAGAAAGAAGATGTGCCACTCTAGCTGATATGCAAGATGCAACACTGGAGGTGGAATATGATATTATGGCTGCAAAAAAACTCAAAATTCATGCTGACAAAAGAAGGCAGAGAGGTGAGGCTTCTTCTTCCTCTGCTTCATCTTCAGAATCCAAATTAGATAAAATGACTAAAATGATAGAGTCATTGGCTGTTGAGATATCTAAGATGAAAGTTGAGCAGAGTTCTAGGAAAGCAAGGTTTCAAAACACATTTTCTCCAAGAAATCCAAATCCATTTAGAAGAGCAAATGAACAGTTGCAAATCATTCAAAGGGGTAAAGAAGCAAATGAAGAACAAAGAGTGAAGGCTCCCTTCCAAAATGTAGTCATGGAGGAGGAGCAGTTTGAAGAAGAGGATCAAATTCATTGCATGGAAGATAAAGGTAGTGCTACCTTTTTGACATTGGCTGCATATGAAGAATCATTACTACAGGACCAAACCAGTCAAGAGTGGGATAGAGAGGTTGTTCTACAGACTGGTGAACATCAAAGATAGCTTCTAAGGTCAAAGGTAAACAATGTCAAGGAGAATCCTACCCAAAGAGATGCTGTCCAAATAGAACAACAAAATATCAAATAGAAGAGACTAGCAGCTCATCTGGTCATCCTCAAAGCACCAGCTCAAGAGGTAAGAGGTCCTGATAGGTCCCCTTCCCCTTTCAGTTTTGAGTCAGAAGTCTAGAAGTTAAAAATGTATGTGCCTCTAATAGAACTTGTAAAGAGTGAAGTTTTTAGAAAGCCTATCATTGATGCTCTTGAGCTGAAAGCCACACAAACCTCCACCGACTATGTCAATTTTCAAGATGATAAGCCTATAGTTGTGCTTAACCCCATGATCGAACTTGTTGATAATAATTCCCCATCATTTTATGTCTCCTTGACCATTCATGACAAAATCCTCCATAATTTCCTGCTAGACACAGGGGCCAGCCACAATTTGATGCCTAAAGCTGTCATGGAAGAGTTAGGCCTTAATATCACTGGGCCATATCATGATTTATTTTCATTTGATTCAAGAAAGGTAAAATGTCTAGGATTAATCAAAGACTTAGCTATTACCCTGACTCAACTGCTCGTGAAGAGCATGATGATGGATATTGTGGTAGCAAATGTCCCTCCCAAGTTTGGCATGCTGTTGTCCAAAGGGTGGATTAAGAGACTACGTGGGACATTACAGAATGATTTATCTTATGCCACTGTCCCAGTTTTTGGAGGAGAAAGCAGGAGATTGTACAGAGAAGCGCAACTGGCCTACATCATCAATGATGAGAAGAATCCTTCTAATCATCCCATATATGCTATGGACACTGACTTTGGAGCATGTATTCTCCAAATTGAGGAATCCCAGAAGGCCTAAATACATATCAAGAAACCAATGAATCAGGTTGAGGGAGAGCAAGGAAGTTAGGTTGGGAGATGTTATTTGATGGAGCATGTTCTAGGGAGACTGCAGGAGTAGGGGTGGTGCTGATATCTCCAAAATAGGAAAGCACACATCTGTCTTTTACGCTGGCTTTCCAAGTCATGAACAATATAACAGAGTATGAAGCTCTGTTATTAGGTCTTAACGTAGCTAACGACAGAGGAATCATGAACATAAAGGTGTTTGGAGATGCTGATCTTATCATTCCGCAAGTGAATAAAACATTTCATGCAAAGCACCCAAGGCTAAAAGCATACAGAGATGAGGTATGGAGACTTAAATATTCCTTGGATAATTTTTGTGTCTCGTATATCCCTAAAGTAAAAAATGAGCTTGCCGATTCCCTGGCTATGTCTGCTAGCATGTTTATCCTTCCCACGCCTCCCAGACTAGTTTATGAAGTTTAAATGAAATATAGGCCATCCTTGCCTGATAATGTCCAGCACTGGAAAGTCTTTGAAGATGATGATGAAGTGAATAGGTTTCTACAAGTCATTGATGAATTTTCTGAAATGCAAATTGGCCAAGAGAATGAAGCCTTGGAAGAAAACCCCCAGTCCCAACTTAGAAACAAAATTGGTAAAGATAGCATTGTCCAACTGCCCAGCAATCATATACCTAAGGGTCTGGTTCCATTAGAAAAGTTTGACCAAAATGATGTGCCTTATAAAGCTGCCCAAAAAGAAGACCAATTTGTAGTCTGTAAGCATAATATAGGGAGTCCAGATCAACCAAGATATATAAATATGTCCACTCATCTGTCTGCTGCCCATAGTGCTGGATATTGCAATTTAATGAAGCAATTTGCTGGTGTCTTTGCCTGGGAATATAGTGACCTGAAAACATATGACAAAAAGATCATCCAGCATAAAATCCCTTTAGAGAAAGACACCATCCCTTTTAAGCAGAAGCTGAGACCCATAAATCCTTTGCTCCTTCATCTGATTGAAAAAGAAATAAAGAGGTTACTGGCTCCCAAAATTATAGTTCCTCTCAGATATTCCAAATGGGTAGCCAACTTAGTGGTAGTGAGGAAGAAAAGTGGAGAAATCAGACTCTATGTTGATTTCAGAAACTTAAACAAGTGCTCCAAGAAAGACAATTATCCTCTACCCAAGATGGAGCATTTACTGCAGAAATTCTCAGGAGCAAAAGTAATGTCTTTCATGGATGGATTTTCAGGATATAATCAGGTTGTTTTACATCTAGATGACCAAGAGAAGACTACATTCACCACTCCTTGGGGCACTTTTATGTATTCCAAGATGCCTTTTGGGTTGATGAATGTTGGAGCCATCTTTCAAAGAGCTATGGATATAACATTTGTGGGAGAGAAGGATAAGTTTGTCCTTGTTTACCTTGATGATATAACAGTATACTCCAGTAGCCATCAAGACCATTTGCAGCATTTGAAGAAGGTGTTCCTGAAGTGTAGAAGGTTTGGGATTTCAGTCAATCCTAAAAAGTCACAATTTGCTTTAGAAGAGGATAAGTTGTTAGGACATGTCGTTTCTGCTGTGGGTGTCCGAATTGACCCGGAAAGAGTAAGAGCAATACAGACCTTGTCTGTTCCAAGATCAAAGAAGGATATCCAGTCCTTTCTGGGAAAAATAAATTTTGTAAGGAGGTTTATCCCAAATTTTGCAGAGATGGTAAAGCATATTACCTCCATATTGAGAAAGGGGTTGGAGATAAAATGGAATGATGTAACAAGAAGATCCTTTGAGTCCATTAAGGAAGCTATTATGGAAGCTCCCACTTTAATAAGTCCAGATTACGACAAAGAGTTCCATATATTTTCATTTGCCTCCAATGACACCCTTGCAGCAGTTTTACTGCAAGCAGATGAAGAAGGCTCAGAGCATCCAGTGGTTTTTTCAGCAAAACATTTAGGGATGCTAAGTTGAAGTACGATATCATTGAAAAACAGGCTTATGCTCTTATCAAGTCTTTGAAAGCTTTCAGAATTTACATTCTGCATTCCAAGATAATTACATATGTACCCTTTGCTTCAATAAAAGATGTTCTAATGCAGCCTGATATTGATGGAAGAAGGGCTAAATGGATTGCAAAACTTATTGAATTTAATATAGAACTGAAGCCCACCAATATTGTCAGATACCAGGGCCTTGCTAAGTTATTGGCTGAAGAAAATTGCAGAACGCTGGACATAAATCTCATAAGCACAGATGAAGAAAATGGTCAAACAACAGAAGAAGCAGCTGAACAAGGAAAAAATCAGTCATTGGCAGAAAATCTAGCTTCTTGTGATTGGTACTCTGCAATAGCCCAATTCTTGCTGAAGCTAGAAATCCCTCCAGGCCTTAGTTCAAACCAAGCCAAAACTATTAAGCTCAGGGTAGTAAGACATTGCATTCATGAAAATTTTCTCTACTGGAGGGATCCCTTTGGAATTCTTTTGAGGTGTTTGGACAAAGAACAATCCATAGAAGTCATGCAGCAATTCCATTGTAGCATATGTGGAGGACATCATTATTGGAAAACTACAGCCTACAAGATTCTCAGAGCTGGGTACTATAGGCCCAATTTATTTTCTAACGTCTTTTCATTTGTTAAATCCTATGACAGGTGCCAAAGATTTGAAGAGAAATAACAATTGAAGTCCCTACCCTTGAAACCAATACATGCAAATGGCCCTTTTCAGCAGTGGGGCTTAGACTTCATTGGAGAAATCAATCCACATTCCAGTGGCCAACACAGATGGATCTTAGTAGCCACTGATTATTTCACTAAATGGATTGAAGCAATCCCTTCCAGAAAGGCTGATCATAATGTGGTCATGAGGTTCTTGACAGAGAATATCTTCACCAGATTTGGGTGTCCACATAAAATAATCACAGACAATGCAGCAGCCTTCAGGGAAAAAGAATTGGTGGACATGTGTGACTCAATGGGCATTAAGTTGGTTCATTCCACCTCATATTACCCTCAAGGCAATGGTCTAGCAGAATCTTCCAACAAAAGCCTGATAAGGATAATTAAAAAGCTATTGGAAGACAAAGAATTGGGATTCTAAGCTCAAATATGCACTGTGGGCTGACAGAGTAACCACCAAGAAATCCACAGGGAATTCTCCATTCAAGCTGGTGTATGGCACTGAGGCTATATTCCCAATTCAGTTAACCCTCCCTGTGGAAAAATTCCTACAAGAAGAGCAGGATGGGGAAGAAGACATGGCAAAAAGGATCGCTAATTTAGCAGAGGTACATCAGATCAGAGAATAGTTGGTAGAGAGGTCTATAGCATATTAGAAGAAAATCAAGAAAGATTTTGACAGAAGGACAAAAACATATAATTTTCATATTGGAGACTTGGTTCTTAAGTGGGATGCACTGAAAGAGAAAAAAGGCAACCATGGGAAGTTTTATGCTTTCTGGACAGGGCCTTTTATTATTTCTCAGATTCAAGGGAACAATACCTTCATACTGCAAAGTATGGAAGGGGAGATAGTTTTTGATGGCCCAGTTAATGGGCGTTTTCTGAAAATTTATGTTATTTAAGGTCTTTTGGCCTTAAAATTGTAAATATGTTGTTTTATTAGTTTTAGTGTAAGCTCAGTTAGACTCCATGCCCAATGGAACACTAGGAAATTTTGCTAATTGGTTTTCACAGGAAAGGCATTGATCTGAAAGTTCTTGAGACCTCACAGGGAGGATCTCATCCCCAGAAGGAGACAGTGTTAGCTCTACTATATGTCGCTGATGTTTGAGGAGCCTAAGTAAGCTCATTCGTCAGTTTTTGCTCAGAAAAGGTCTACATCGGTTATCATCGCCCTTTCTCCATTTCCTCGCCCATTTTCCTCTCATCTCCTTTACACATGCTTTTGTTTAAAATCACATATAACGCTTCTCCTTAAGCCTCGAGTGTCAAAACCCCAAAACCTCATATAACCGTACGCCTTCACAAACGCCACTCTCTGCCACCCCCGACCCAAACATTTCCCTGCCACATCAAACAAAAACCGTACGATCAAATCTACACCATCTGATCTTCCCCACCACGATCGGATGACGATCGCTTCCCCCGCACCTGTGAAGTGATAGCTCGATAACTCGTGATAAAAGTGGTTTCGCCCATTCCCCACTGCCATGCATCACATGTTGAATGTGATCGCGCGCCCTCATACCTTTACCACCCATTGTCTGTAAGCGGTGCGAGAAATATTGCTTACCACTCAAGCCCGCTCTTCCCGCTCGATAAACTCAACGCATCTTTGATGCTTGATGACCATTGGATCTGTCCACCCGAGATCCAATGGCCTACGTTAATCCCACTCCCATATCTCCCAATACTCTCTGCAAAGCAATCCCTGCCATCGATCTACCCAATCCAATGGCCGATTTTTCCCCTCCATCCAACCCGACTATTCACGTCCTCGAAATGTCCCATGTGCCCAAAGGACGAAGATGACCTGTTTACCTGTACCTGGTGCATTTTCTCCTCAACCACCGCTTTCAACAGATAGTAAGGCCGAGAAGAAAAAGGATAGAGTCGAGCAGGTAAATGAATTCAAAAATTATGGGACTTCATCCCATATAACACTCCACCTGCCCGAGAAGGACAACGGAGCACCAGAGAAGATCAAATCATTCACTGAAGCAGGAAAATTACGCCAGAGACTCCATCAGATAGTTAAAGCGGTTGGTGGTCAATTATGACCTCCCCATATTTAGAATGGCCAAGTGCCTTTGTATTCAAACTCTATATATACCCAAAACAAGATGTAATCAGGGTTGATGTTTGTTGTCTTGATGTAATGTTCAACTTCTAGAGACTGTAACTGCTTTGATACTTGCAGCGTCTCGTCTTCATTTTCAGCGAATGCAAGCTTCTTTTGTTGTTAATTGCTCACTTTCCATTTCTATTCTATTCCAAGCTATGCCTGATATGCAATCTTCCTGAACTCTTAATGTATAGCATTAGAGGAGTTGTCATCCTGCCTCTGTGTTTGAATCTTGCATGTATCAGTGAATGTGTTAATCAGGTTTCTTTTCACCTAGTGACAGAGAGCCGTCATCCTGTCTGTGCACTATGGAATTAGATTTGTATACCTCTTTACTGGTTGCAGCCAGCCATCACAGGGTCGTGTGCATCTACTGGTGTGGTCAGTATTCTCCATATTCACCCAATCCTCAAACTGTGAATAATTGGTGGTCTAAAGCCTTGTAGTTTGGGGGCGTTCACGCATGTTTGGAGTCAAGCAAAGTAGATGTGGTTATCTAGCTTGAACAAGCATCATTCCTTCCATTCATCCATTTCCAACATTGAGTTGAGTTTGTAATGTTCCTGAGCATCTCCGAGATACAACCTAGGAGAGTTTCTTGGGGTGATAACAGTGTCACACAACATCATGGTAAGTCAATAGAGTGCATGTCATGTGCTTTCACTCATTTTTGTTCTGTGGACGCTTGTAAGCTTGGAGTGTGTTTGCCTTCATTTTTTTATCTTTTACATATTTTGGTTTGCATAGCTGTGTTTTTCAAGAACCATGCCTTCACCGACATGGGTCAACCAATGCACCGGTGGCTGCATTGGAACCATCACTTCACGTGAGACGACTCATGCACTATTAGCTTAGGAGTAGGAGTAGTGTTTTCTTTTTGAGTTGTTTTCTTGCATGCATGTTTGCTTATTTCTTTGTGTGTTTGTTTTCTTACTCGATTTGCTTTCACATTTGCTTATGCTTCTCGCTTTGATTTTTGGTTTGTTTGCTTGTTATTGTTCGTAGGTTAGTTTTGCATGAACCATGTGCGACTCTTGAAACAAGTTGGGTAAAGTACAAGAGGACTTGTACAACTATCAACATTTGGTTATCTGCTGTTTGATCTCTTATGTAATAACTTGTTGTCTTCAGTCCATGATACATCAATGGAAAATATGTACTATTTGAAGTGAATCCTTGTCAAAACATAGTGCTTGCCTGCTAACTAGTATCACCTACTCTAGTCATTTGTTTTTGGGTTAATCCTTGTCAGCTCAGTCAAGTAGAGTAAGGTGAGGGGGAAAACCTTAACAAGCATGTCAGAGGTATATATAAACTACTTCTTTGAAGGAACAACCTCTTCTTCTCTCAATAAGTTGGAATCCATCTCCTGCCTCTGAAATGAATAAGTGTTATGCATAGTTATGAAAACAAAAAATGAAAAAGTGAAAAGTGAAAAATTTCAAAAAAAATGAAAAATGAATAAGGTAAAAGAAGAGAAAGGCTTCCTACATAGAGAGGTGATGCAAGTAACTCCGCCGGGGTACTATCCAGGTTCACTAGCAGCAGAGGGATGCTTGTGTTCCTGCGTGACTCCGCCGGGGTACTGTCCAGGCCTGCTAGCAGTGGAGCAACACCAGCAATGAAACTAAGACTCCAAAGACTATACTTCTTGTGCACCAATATACCCCTCAACCCCAATCGAAACAACTGTGTTGAATTGGCTTGGAATGTGTGTCAATCGACCAAGATCTTGGCAGATGCTACATCTTATAATCAAGCAAGTGTGAAAACCAAGACAGATTGAGAACTGAACAATACTTCTGAAATTGTTATACTTTCCTTTCACAAACAAGGTCCATTCAGAGATATGGAGTTCTACTGGTGTGTCACCAAGTGTTATAGCGGCTACAACCACCCTCCAAAAATTTTCCTTAGCTTCGTTTTGGAGCCTCCCTACCAACCTTTCACATCAGCATGTCTTGCCTTGTCAAGTACACAAGCTTGAGTGATTTTCTTACAGAATGACACCCTGTCCATTAAAGCTTGTTGCATCCCCCTCACAGGTTGTTTCTCCAGACTTGGTCCAACTATAGGTTGAACAACTCCCACAAGAAACTGTGCAATTCTGGAGGGGAACCAACCTTCCCTCTAGAAATTGCGCAATTCTGTTTGGCAGCCTGCTGGGCTCCAGAATTGCGCAGATATGCTTGTCACTGTTCACTGGAAAAATTGCGGAAATCCTCCTAGCAACACTACTCAGCCCATAAATTGCACAATTCTAGGCAGTATTCAGCTGTTTTTGGGAATGGGTTCCCTCAAGAGCAGTTTTGGGGGTAAAATCCCATGTTTTGGGACAATTTTGTAATAAAGTTATAAATTCTCTGCATTTTGTGGTTGCGGAGCGTGAAGGTGTCAAGAGTCATAAAGGGTTGTCCACCCTTATTTTGTAAAGTGTCAAGTCAGCTATAAAAATCTACCCATTGTTTGCAGACCATGGGATTGTATAAAAAAGAGCTAAGTAAGTAAGCTCTAAGTAGAAAGTAGTTAACAGTGAAGAGTAAGTAGTGAAGTAGAGTGGAGAAGTCTAAGTGTTTTCGGGTCTTAGCATAGGTAGAGGCTCTGTAGCTGAGTGCACAGGGGTTTAGGGTAGAAGTCCACAGTTGAGTGCGCGAACCCCTGCAGTTGTGTGCGCAGGGTGGATAGAGTTTGTATTAAACTAGAAGATATAAATAAAGAGAGGTATTGTGCAATTACTATGTATTTAGTCTCTGTTAATGCATTTGATTATATTGCGTTATGATCTGGGTTTATTTTACAATTTTTATTTGATGTGTGAATGCATGTTATTATAACTGTTAATTGAACGCAAGTAAGATTATCAGTTTACGCGACGGTAACTGTAATTGATTGGTAGAATAAGTAAAACACTTGAGATAACTTGGGAACCTATATAGTACATCGTCATAACAATGCGAAAGTACCTGAACCGCTGGTTAGGGCTGCATGAAGGTCAATCATATGCCTTCGTGGAGGTATTGAAGGGAGGAATAGAGGGTAGATCGATAAGCCCTAGGGCGTAGCAACCTATGCGATGGAAGGGGCAGGGGTATAAACCGACATCACAACCATCTCAGGGTGTGGAAACTTGGTTCCAACATCCCACCATATTGCTTCGGCTGAGACTTCGGTCTGCGCTCTGTGGGCTGATGCTGAAACAGACAGTAGTGTAGGGATTTGTTTGGCTGATTAATGCTGAATTTGGGTCAGGGCCCGCTAAGCCAACAAATGGTTCCGTTGCCGGGACTAGAATCTGCATGAGAGATGTGTGATGTTGTATCACTGAAATCCAACTAAGAAAGAGATTGAAGGCTAGTTGGATAGGAAGATCAACTAATTCACGGTGCAGGAGAACAGAAACCCGTGACTGACGAAGGAACAATGTCTAGACAGGTACCTGTATACAGAAATCCATGAGATATTTTTATGTTCCTTTCCAGTTGAGTTATACGAGTGGATCACGAAGCTAGCAGAGAGCCAAGGAAGGTGGAAGCTTGACAGTCCTATTGTCTGGACCCCGGACTTAGTGCAGAGATTAAAAGCCTATGAGGATAAGATTGCCCGCACTGTTGATCATTGGCTCAATCGTATCATAGGAGGGTTTGTGACTGAATTCACGGTTGATACCTTAGTCAGTTACAATGAGGCGGAGTGGCGATTTTTCAAAGGTGTACAAGGTAAGTACTTGAAGTCTTTAAATACTTGGATTAATATGTTATTGTGCGAAAAGCGGGTTATGCAGATACCTTGATGTTTGGATCTACACGAAGTGGAAAGACTTACAGGAATGAAGGAAGAAAGGGTCCTGAATATAGCCCACTGATTTCACCTCCTTTGAGTGGCGATGAGAGAGTAGCGCAGGCTTCTCTGCAAAGTACAGTTTAGTTGATAAAACAAGGGTTCTTGCGACTACCACCTCCACCTACACCACCTCCACCTTCACTGCCATCGTCTATGACTTTGGCCACATCACCACCACCTCCACCACAGTTCAACATGGTGAATTCAATGAAGATTTCATTGTTTAAGGGCTTGGGAGATGAGGACTCGGACCAGTTCTAGTTCATCGTAAAAGCTGCATAGGAAGCTCAGGGCATCATAGATGATCACATGAAGAAGGCAACGTTGGTTAGTTCTTTGCAGGATTGCGCACTAACTTGGTACATCAAGTACTCTAATGATAACCCAAACACTGCATTGGCAGAGATCCAAACCACACTGAATAAAGAGTTCTAGTAGGCCTAAATCCAAGGCACAGTCAATTGTGGGGTTCAAGGAAATCGCAATGAAACTAGTTGAGATGCCTCGGGAGTTGGATCAGAGGTTGAAGTGTAAAATCTGTGAAGCTAATATGAATTTAAAAGATGGGAAACACCAAGAATGGTTCATGGCTTCACACCTGCCTCACCTAAGGGTTATGCTATCACAACAAAAGATTATGACTCAGGAAAAGGTCTTCGAGATTGCAATACAATTGCATGAAACACCGATGCAAGATTTGAATCTGGGGGTTCAACAAATCCATGCATAGTTGCAAAATATTTGCCTCGAGATGAAAAGTCTGAAGCAGGACAGAACGGTTCGACCAGAGGTGCATGAAGAGATATGGTGCCTGAATGTAAAGCTCAAGGGCATGACGAAGACCACTGCCCAGTATTTGTGAAGTATATTGCAGGAGGAGGACCGATGCCTTGGAGGCCAGAAGCCCAAGCAGGGCCGAGCGCGGGGCTTGTGTTGTGGTGCGCTATATGTTAGGTAGTAGGGAAACATGCAACTGATAATTTTCATTTGCTGCAGAATTTTGTACAAACACCGCAACAACTATTCTGCAACTTCTGTAGGTCGGTAGGGCATGATGAGTGTAATTGCCAAAGTTATGAATTGATGATGGATGGAACACCTACATATAGAGTTCAGGTAGAAATGCAGCCTCCTGACCAGGGCATTGGGATGGCGCGGACAGGCTTTCATGGGTGTGGATGAGGCTGAGGTGGAGGAGGACCCCGACAGAGGTCAGGGACAGCTGATCTGTTACAATTGTGGAGGACCAGGACACTATGCCCGCAAATGCACTAACCCAATGCGCCTATTGTGCAAATATTACACTTAGTTTGATCATGAGACTGAGGATTTTCCTACACTGATAGCAAGGATACATGAAAAAGGGGTGCTACCTCTGCAACTGACTCAAAACTTGCAGATGATGAGGGCTGAACCTCGCAAAGAAGATCTGAATGTGAATATAATGCCCCGAAGTGAAATTGCAATGGGCGACGATAAGGGTAAACAACCTGAAGATAGCGCGTGGGTTCACAAAGCTCCAGAGAAGGAGACTGAATTTGATTTGGAACATGCATGTGAAACATTCATGGAAGCAAAGAATAGCTTCGCCGAGGCCTCTCCCTCAGGGAGCCGGGATAAACTTGTTCAGGAAATGGACCCTTATATGCTTACGACCTTTCCAGAGACCTGCATGAAGCTACTACGTGATAGAAAGGCTGTGAAGGGGTTATAAGAACTTAGAATAGATGCATTGGAAACACTCCAGGTGAATTGCACATGGTACAAAAGATTGGTAAGCATAAGGCAAGGATAGGATGTGAGATGAGACTCACCGCGCAGATAGCTGAATTTGAAATGGATCAAGTTATTCTGGATCTTGGGTCAGACACGAACTATTTTCCAAAGTAGACTTGGGAGAAGATGGTGAGACCTGCATTGCAGTGGTCTTCGATTCAGTTAAGGATGGAAAATCAGTAGAATATCATCCCCATGGGACGGTTGCAGGGAGTAACTATAGATATTGAAGGCGCAAGCGCATTGGCTGATTTTGAAGTAATAGAAATTATGGATGACAAAAACGCCTACCTTGCGCTCCTCAACATTGATTAGGCTACTGACATGAATGGGGTAATCAACCTAAAGAAGTGAAAGATGATATGAAAAGAAATAGCTTCGTGTAATAGTACCCCTACATCCTGCAGAAGGATCATGCTATACTGAACCAGTCTGCGATTATGAAAGTAATGAAGATTTGGATTGCATATATAAGATAACAACGCAAGACCAAGATTGGGTGAATTCGACAGTGGATGGATGAATTACATGGGATCATGAGAGTTCCTGCACCTCAGACTCGGATGAAGAATTAGAGCGCTGGAAGAACCGGCTACATGAAGTAACTACACTGAGATGTAACATGATGACCCGGTCGCTGTGCTGTGTGTCATTAGAGGTAAGAAATCTACCCACTTATGATGGCTTCAATGATGTGAATGTGTTTTTGGATGCATTTTAGAGGGAATTACTAGATACGCAGAGCTTCTCGGCTTTGGATTGGGCACTGCGCACTATGCTTGCGAGATGGTACGGTACGCACAAGGGTAGTTTTGATGAGTGGTGTGAGTATATGAGGATGATGAGAACACACTTTTGGAATCTGAAGGAATGAGTGACAGAAACGTATGGTGGGAATGATGATCCATGTGCACACTTGGCCAAATGGGCTAAGGCCTATGGAGTGAAGCCCCAACTGGAATGGGTGCACTTGTTCTGTCACGCCCTGTTGGCATTATGACACAGGTGTGGCGCTATGATACAGGTGTTGTCCTTGATGGCAACTCACTCTGGTGATAGATCACATTTCAGGATCTTAGAATGAAGGAAAAGATATATACGCAGTTTCACCTTGACCAAGCCACGTATACACGTGGGTTAGACGTTCCAAAGACGTGTATGCGTATACATGCACTTTCACGCAAGGAAAAGTGCATACATGTGGGAGAACTTATTTTTGGTCTGTGGTATTTAGTTCTTGGTATTTGAACCTATGGTTTTGGACCATGGTATCTCGTCTGAAGTGTTGATCCCAAATATTGGGTCCATGGTATTGATTTGTTATGGTTTTGGACCGTGGTATGATGAAAGGCCTAAGACTATAAAAGAGGAAGGAGATCATTTGGCAGAATAATCATCTGAATTATTGAATATCTAATGCAGAGCTAGATCCAGAATACTGGTGATTGGTTTATGGTGCATAGCTAGATCTGAATGAAGGAGGAACCTAAGCGCAAGGAGAAGTCTTGAATAAGTAGAATCTTTGAGTGATTTTTGATCTGTTATATTTGGCGCAGGCTTGATCTATAAATCTGATAATCTGGGTATAACTAATGTCTGAATATTTGAAAGAGTGAATTATCTTTTATAGATCTGTACGCAGGTTCATTTCATCAGAAGGGCATATATACGCTGGTTCAGCAAATCAAAATAGCATATACGCAGGTTGGTCTTAACACAGAAGTGTATGCACGCAGGTTTCTGAATATTGAAGTAGCGTACATCTCTTGAATTATGTTCTAGCTGCTTCTATTTATTGCTGTAGTGTTTTGGGTTCAGAATTGGTGTGTGGTTACTGTTACTGTGTACTGGGTACAGCTGTCAGAGAAGTGTCTATTTGACTCAGTGTTGATTGGTGAAAAGGAGATTGTTTGATGCATAAATTCTTGATGTTTGATTGATGTTATTCATGGATCTAGTCTGAAAATTTGTGAAACGTGGTCCCTGGAAGAAAGAGAAGGTTGTAGCCTTCTGTAGGTCAGCACCTACGTACTAGTAATTCAACTAGTATAAAAGCTAAGGTGGTTGTAGCTCCCTTTCAGGAGAGGCTGGAGAACGAGAGAAGGTTGTAGCCTTCTACAAGTAGAAGCCTGCATACTAGTATAAGTCTGCACTGGTATAGAAACATTGTAAAAAGAAGTTTCTAATTAAAAGAAGATAGATACGAATTGTAGCAGGTGCTTTTCACCCACATTGGGTTTCCACTTTATATCTTGTGTTCTTGTGTGTGATTGTCCTCTGATCTATTTTGCTGTTCTTGGTTACTGTTTATATGATTCTGATGCACAGATTAATGATCAACATCTGTAGAATAAATTAAATTATAAGTCTGCATGGTATAGGCTGGTTTCCTTATCTGTAGTTGCGTATATACGCGGTTTTCTCTAACTAAAGTAGCGTATATGATCTGGGTGTGAAACGAAAAATAATTGACTTGATAATACTGATTCACCCCCCTTCTCAGTATTATTTCCAACAATTGGTATCAGAGCAGGTCCTTTAGAAGAAGCTTGATCGCTTGAAGGAAGATCTATCATCATGAGCAACTACGAGAGAGAAGCATCGATCAGGCCACCAATTTTTGATGGGACCAACTTCGTCTATTGGAAGGTAAGAATTACAACCTATCTTCAATCTCTTGGTACAGAAGCCTGGGATATCATAGATACAGGGTACACATTTCCATCAACAACTCCTACAGATCCGGCTAGTAAGAAGCGATATGAAACAAATGCAAAGGTTGTCATACTCTATTAGGGAGTCTATCTCAAATATAATTCATCAAGGTTATGCAGCTCAAAACCACAAAAGAAATATGGGACAAGATCGTTCTGAGCTATGAATGAGATGAACAGGTAAAATGAGCAAAACTTCAAACCCTCAGAATTCAATATGAAAATCTCAGAATGCACAATGATGAAAGTGTGGCTAACTATTTCCTACGTATAGATGAGATTGCTAATTGTATGAAAAACTTGGGTGAAGAAATAAAAGAGGTTTTTTTGGTTGAAAAGGTTCTAAGATCTTTGTCTTCTAAGTTTGAATCAAAAGTTTCTGCAATAGAAGAAAAATAGAATCTACAGAGCATTACCATGTCGCAGCTACACGGAATTCTAACTGCTTATGAAATGAGGAAAGGGGGACCATCAGACAGAAGAGAAGTTGCATTCAAGGCCTTGGGAAAAGGAGATTCCTATGACTCAGGACATATGTCAGAAGAAGAGGAAGAATTAAATTTTGTCAAGAACCTTCAACGGGGTTCTGGAAGATTCAGAGGTAAGTTACCTTTCAAGTGTTTTGCTTGTGGAAGAGTCTGTCACTATGCTACCAAGTGTCCTCATAAAGATAAGCTTGACAAAGGTAAGGAACCAGTTAGATGGAACAAAAAACAAAATGTAAATAAGAAAAGCTATTACACTCATGAAGACAGCGATGGGCTTTCAAATAGTGATGAAGATGAACAAGGTAATAATTATACACTTTTATGGCTTTTGAAGATGATGATTTCTTGGATGCTATAGATGAAGAAGGTATTTATGAAGAGATTTCTAAACTCAAAATTTGCTTAGAAGAGAAAAACATTATTATAGATACTCTGACATCCCAACTTGTTGAAATGGAGAAACACAATGAAAATTTAGAATGTGAAATTGTGGGACTTAGAAAGGACATTGAGAAAACAAAAGCTCTTAATCTTAGATTTGCTAAAGGGTCTAAAACTTTAGATGAGATTATCAAAGTGCAGCGTTCTTCTCTAATCAAGACAGGCCTTGGGTATACCAAAGAAACATCTCAAGCACAGAATCCATCTACCTTCAAAAGTTATCTTGAATTTGCAAGGAGAAGTGAGCAAAGGCCCAATGGAGATCACCAGGTAAATTAGGGACAATTTACCTCAAGAATGAACAAAGACTACCAGGTAAGTTGGGGGCAATCTACTTTAAGGATGAATAGAAGCTACAACCAGCCATAGGTAAACATTCTCAATTTGCCTCAAGAATGGGTGTCAATAGAAATTGCAATCATTTGGTTGGTAGATTTGATAATCACAGGAGTTTCTTCAATGGCCAATGTTTCCCTTGTCATAACTTTGGTCACAAAGCAGCTCAATGTGTTTCCTATAAGACAATCATGACTAGAGAAGCTCAAAAACAAAGAAGTATGACTGGGATCATGAAAAGGACCTACAATAACTTTTTTGCTCTTGAAAATGAAATAGAATGTTCTATTTGTAACAACTTCGATCATGAAGATTCTGAATGCAGGAGCAGGTTTCGGCAGACAAATCAGAAGGAACAAGCCTCAAGTGCCAAAACATGGAGAATGAAAGAACCGCAACTAGAAAGATGTGGTCTGGCCTTATATGCGGAAGGGTAGGAAAATCAATGGTACATTGACAGTGGATTTTCGAAACATATGACAGGTGATAAAGAAAAACTTCAGTCATATAGTTCCTTAGAAAAGGAGAAGAAGGTCTCATTTGGAAATGACACCCTTGCACTCATAAAAGGTAAAGGTTCTATTCTTTTAAAAGAAAAGGTCAAAGCCGGAAATGTTATGTATGTTTATGGCTTAAAGCATAATCTATTGAGTGTCAGTCAAATGTGTGATCAAGGAAATGAGGTGATATTTCGATCAAATGGATGTATTGTTCATGAGCTTGATACAGGAGAAACAGTGATCAAAGGCATAAGGACTCCAAATAATCTATACATTCTCAAGGGAGGACAACAACAATGCTATCTGAGTAAGAATGAGGAACACTGGCTATGGCACAGAAGATTGGGTCATCTAAGCTTCTATCAGATAAGGAAAGCATGCAAATATCAGGCAGTTCATGGTCTTCCAGACATCAGAATTCCAGACAATACAATATGCAAATCATGTCAGTTTGGCAAGAAAACCAAAACTAACTTCCCTGAGAAGGAAGGATTAGCTAGCAGGCCACTTGAACTTGTCCATACTGATGTATGTGGTCCATCTAGGAAAAAGTCACCTTGAGGAGAAGAATATTTTATATTATTCATTGACGATTTTTCAAGGATTTGTTGGATAGGACTTATGAAGCACAAAGACGAAGCCTTTCAAAAGTTCAAATCGTTCAAAGCCTTGGTGGAGAATGAATCAGATCGTAGAATCAAATGCCTCAGGTCTGATCGAGGAGTAGAATTTACCGCGAATGAATTTTTTGATTTTTGTGAAGAACATGGAATAAGAAGGGAATTCTCTACAGCTAGGACTCCTCAGCAAAATGGAGTAGTGGAAAGGATGAATAGAACAGTTCAACAAATGGCTCGTGCTATGCTTGATGAGTCTGGAACTCCCGTAACCTCCTGGGGTGAAGCCGCATTTGTAGCAGTTACTATTCTCAACAAGACAAATGTCTGGGTAAACAGCACTAAGGAGCTGCAGCGATTTGATTTGACTTAGGAAGATCTGGGATCTTTTCGTGTAACGTACCTGACTGAGTATAAACTAAGTCAAGGTACTGCGATTGAGCAATCACTTGATCCTCAGTAACTACTCCGGCCTTAGCTATGTCTTCAGTAATCTTCGGTAACAATGATTTAACAAACCATTCAGCTAAGATCTGGTCCGGGATAAAAACTTTCACTAATCGCCTTCGACATCTCCATTCATGAATATGATCGGAAATATAAGTGGACGTCGATCGTTTCAATGAAGTTAGTAACTCCGTGCCATTATCATATCTGACCGGAAACTGAAAATGAGTTAAAAACGAGGTAGCTAATTGGCTAAAATTATAAAAAGAGGCCCGTGGTAACTCAATGTACCACTTGGCCGCAAGACCAATGAGAGTACGCTGGAAAAGACGTAAGCGGATCGAATCATCCGAGATGGAATTAGAGGCACACCAGAGGTGGTAAGTCATCAGATGATTCGACGGGTCCTCTCTAGACTTACCTTCAAACTTGGGAATGTCATTGGGCAACTTATTTGGCATTGGTGGCCAAAACGAAAGATAATTTATTAGATCGTTCGTTAGGCGCGACAAGTCTGGTAAATCCAAAGTTGTGATAAATGGTAACTACCGATTAGGATCCCTAAAACTTTGGGTCACGAGACCAGTCCCAGGAGGAGGATATCCAGGACAACTAGGAATGGGAATCGCGTTCGGGATATTGTATCCTCCCGGAAAACCAGGATTAAGCGGACCATACTGGGGTTGTTCTGGTTGTTGATAAGTGTACCCAGGATATGGTTGATACTTGTAAACTGGCTGCTGGCCAGCAGGACCGAATTAGTACTGTCCCTGGTACAGTTGATAAGTGAATTGTGGTTGACTTGTGACAACCATACTTAAACCAGGTTGTCTTGTAGGCATCTGAACCAAAGTTTGAATTGTGGATCCAGACGATGGTAAAGATGTCTGAGGAGTAGATACAGAGACAGTAGAAACCAGAGCTGTCGATACTCCATAAGTAAGTGGGGTAGATTGAACAGATGTTGCGGTAGTTGCAACAGTCATTTGAGATGGAGTACAAGGCGAAATAGGCCCAGACTGAGAAACTACCGAAGGTACAAAAGTTTGAATATTAGACTGGACTGGTTGCTGGGGTGAACCAGAAACTAAGGGTTGTCCAGTTTGAGATGACAACTGTACACTTGGCTGCAACACCTGTTGAATTTGCGATGGATCCCACACTATATTCATTCCGGGGTATTGACCCATAACAGGTTGAGGATATTGAGATCCATAACCGGATTGAGGGTAGGATTGATAATTGAAAGGTACATTTCCCATACCTTGAACATAAGATTGACCTTGGGGTGGTTGGAAACCTTGATTCAAGTACTGACCTTGGGGTAGATACCCTTGAGGCATGTACTGATACTGGGGTTTACCTTGAGGTATAAATTGATACTGAGGTTGACCTTGGGGTACATATTGAGTCTAGGGTTGATCTTGAGGAATGTATTGTACCGTAGGCACATACTGTCCTTGAGGTTGCCCCCTAGACACAATTTGTGTACCTTGAGGTTGCCCCCCAGGCGTTAATTGAGGCTGCCCACCAGGCGGTAACTGGCCACCTTGAGGTTGAGAACTGGGAATAGAACCTGACATCATGAAAATGTCTCCTACACTCAACGGTTTATTACCATTGTTTCCAGTTAATAACCCATGTTCAATGGGTTGAGGAGATGCTCCCGCAAAAGTACCAGAAAGTGACTGATACCCAGAGGGAACAGAAGGACCGCCGTACAAAAAGGATTCAGGCGATTGAGTAAACATTGACGACTGACCTGACATATTTACGGGAGTATAAAGACCCCTAGGTGGATAAGGAGCACGAGGTGGTGAAAAACTTAACCCTGAGTTGTCCAAATAATTAGTTAAAGAAAGATACCAAGTATTACTTCTAGGTGGACTGTAAAAAATGGATTCACACTCCCTTAGATCAATAGTAGGTTGATTTTCAGGGATAGGGATGCCTATTTCTTCTTCTGGAGCAAGTTCTTCAATAGCTATCAAACCAGAAGGAAGATTTTCGGTGATGACTCTTTCTACCCTAGGTGAATCAGGAGCACTAGAAGTTGGAGAGACTAACCCCGATGTTGGAGTAACAGGTTCAAATATCTCAGGTTCTTCGCCTATATCACTAGTAGATGAAAAACTACCAGCAAGTTCGGAAACCGAAATAGCTTTAGGATTATAACCTGTTTCTAGAGTTTGGTAATCAGGATGAACTACCAACGAAGACTCTCCTTCTTCAGGTGAACCTACTTTACTGCCACTAGGAGTTACGAGGACTTTTAAACCTTCGTAATGACCCAGGATGTCTTCAGGAGGTTGGCTCTGAAGTCTACGGGACTTCCTCAACAAATCGGCCACGGTTACAACCTCAGGAGACTGGCCCAGAAGTCTATGGGACTGTCTCGGTAATTCAGCCACAGTTAAAACTTTTAACTACTGCACACGCAAACAAAGAATCTAGGGCGTCAAACCACACACAAACAGTAACCTTCCAGACCGAAAACACTAGTTGGTGATGAAATCCAACATCGCAGAATTCAGTACAGAAGTGGCGGGTGGAACAGTTACCCCGACAACCTGCTTAATGAATAGACTGGCACAAGTTCCTCCACTTTAACCGTCTTGAGTGAATTGAACCCCCCAAAAATCCAAGTGAGTCTAGCCAACGTCTGCTCCAGGTACAGTGGGATCTTCCCTCCACCGTCACCTTGGGTAGAATCCTAAAGATAATAGTCACTAAGGTCACCAACAACAACAAATATACCTGGGGGAACAGTCTACGATCCGATAGCACGCAAGGGAAGAGTAACAAGATCAATCCCCTTGCTGGCTCCTTGACAATAATCCAAGGTTTACCGACAACTGACCCCAGGCTCCTCGACAATGGTTAATCCGAGGTTTACTGTTTGTAGTACGTGCATATCTGGCGTCGTTCCCAATGAAGGAGGATTGATCCCCTTACTGGTTCGGACACGATCTCGTGCTTCTCCTTTAAGAGGAGCTTTCCCAGAGCATAAATGTAACAGTTGGATTTATCCTACCACAAGATAAGCTACTTGTTTGGTTTTACTATCTTGGAGAGTTAATTACTCTCCTACTCCAAGACACTAGCCTGATCTATGTTGGTGTTTCAGAGCCCTAGTAAATAAAAAGTTACTAAGTTAATTTTACTTTAAGCGTTAATTTTTATGGCTTTTCGTTAGGACAAAAGGTAGTGGAGATGAAACTGATGGTGTGTAGACTTGACTCAAATCCACTAAAAAGATGCACCTAAGATGATTTAAACTATCTTTCCTTTTCAATGAATTCCCTAGCTAAGAGAGTTGGAGAATGCAAAATTTATAAAGACAACTTTCTTGGCAATGAAAATCAAAGAAACAATCTCTTTATCTTTTCCAAAGCACACAACACATGACCACTAATTATTTCACGAAAACTTCCTTTCTCTTTTCAAAGACTTCAAATGCTACTAAAACAAACTTTCCTTCAAAAGAGATTTTGTATTTTTCCTATTTTAACAAAGCATGAAAAACTACTTAACAAAAATCAATTTTAAGATCTATGAAAATCTAAGAGAAATTTACCTAAAAGCAAATCTAATGAGGTAAAAGCCTACAAAATATAATTCCAGGATGTTTTACTCAGTTACAATTCAACCAAGGACTAATTCATGCAGAATCATAAACCAGTCAAAAACAAAAATAAAAATCTTTTGTTCTTTTTCTTAAGAATGAAATTCACAGCTTAACCAACAAGCGTTCTCGAAATTCCGCAAAGAGACAACACAAAGGTAGGTTTCTCACAAAGGTGGATTTTATGAAAGGTCTGACTCCTAAGAAGACTGAAAAGACCAGGGATATCCAAGGTTTTTACAACTTCTAAAGCCAAAGTCACTACAGGACCAATACAAAAATCAAACCTAGGGCTAGACTTTCTATGAACTTCACTAAAACCCATAATGCTAATGAAACAAGCTTAGATGAAAACTTCTGACAGGTAACCAGTGGATCTGGGCAGCAATAAACAAACTATAAGCAAAATCTAAGTGGCAAAAAGGAAAAAATTGAAATTCTCTAAAGTTTTGATAGGGTACGCAGGCAGCCTGTTTGCACAGGTGCGGCCATGCTCTGTGTACAAAGCAGAAGTGCGTATAGGTACACACTGTGCTTAACACAGAGGGTGCGTATTGCTCTCAAAATCAAGAAAAATAAAAACTAACTCAACCCTAAGCTATTCCACCCAAATTCACAGTCAATCAGCCAAAAACTAGAAAGAAATCGACTTTTCTTAAATCAAAGTATCAATCAAAAGAGAAATCAATCAAATCCATGGATTCCCCAGCGGAGTTGCCATTTTGTCATGCGGAAAGAGTCAATTTTGCGGACAAAACCGACCTCCCTAGAAGCTAAGGATTTCTAGTGACAAACAAAACAATCAAGCACTATCTTTCCCTAAATATGCATTTAAAATAAAAGCAACCAGGTGTTTAAGTCTTACCTTTAGTCCAACGCTGTTTGTAGCAGCCAAGACTCTCCGATCCAGATGAGCTCCTCCTTCTCCTTGAAGCTTGCATTCACTAACAAGCAAACGATTACATAGCACCTAAATAACTCATATAATAAAACAAATTCATCATAAAGACCAAGGAGTTTATGAAACAAATTATATATAACAACTTGTTGAGAAAAATGAACTTAATTGTATTAATTGGAAACAAAAGAAACCATTACAACCAGTGCCTTGGTGTTGTGCAGGTCCCTCCCAGGGTCCAACAAGAGTTCTCCTTTCCTTTGATCAGCTCACCCACTTCCAAATGAAGCTAAGAAAGGATGGGAATCTCTCCTCTCAAGCTCTATAAGGGAGTCCTAATTTCAGCAGCATCTACCCTTAGGAATGTTCAGCTTTCAACCTCCCCTCCCTCTGGCCCAATGCCTGTATTTATAATGCTTTGGAGGAAGTTAATCAGGTCCACCATCAATGGGATAAGCTCCTCTTTCAATGGGATAGCTCCCCTCTTCATGGGATAAGTTCCTCTTTCTTTGGAATGCATGAACCATCTGGAGGTACTCAATCCACGTCAAACCATCTTCTAGAATGCTCTAGATTCGACCACAAGTAACTTTTTTGAAGTAAAACTTGTGCCTTTTGACCTTTACAGCAGTACGCACCCACCCCTTTACAGACAGAGCGTACAAGTACGCAGGTATTATGAACTTGAGGTGCGTACACACAGGTAAGAGTAAGAGAAACTGCGTAACCAGAGTTATATTGACTTTTAATGACTTTCTCTCTTCCTTGGAGTTTGACATAAGGAGCAGAGGTATAAGACTTGCCAAGGAGGACAGTATGACAATTGATGGAGCCATACTGACTGCAAATAGTCATGGTGACAAGTTTTAGTGTAACAATTTTGTCATGTGGAAAGAGTCAATTTTGCGGACAAAACTGACCTCCCTAGAAGCTAAGGCTTTCTAGTGACAAACAAAACAATCAAGCACTATCTTTCCCTAAATATGCATTTAAAATAAAAGCAACCAGGTGTTTAAGTCTTACCTCTAGTCCAACGTTGTTTGTAGCAGCCAAGCCTCTCCGATCCAGATGAGCTCCTCCTTCTCCTTGAAGCCTGCATTCACTAACAAGCAAACGATTACATAGCACCTGAATAACTCATATAATAAAACATATTCATCATAAAGACCAAGGAGATTATGAAACAAATTATATATAACAACTTGTTGAGAAAAATGAACTTAATTGTATTAATTGGAAACAAAAGAAACCATTACAACCAGTGCCTTGGTGTTGTGCAGGTCCCTCCCAGGGTCCAGCAAGAGTTATCCTTTACTTTGATCAGCTCACCCACTTCCAAATGAAGCTAAGAAAGGATGGGAATCTCTCCTCTCAAGCTCTATAAGGGAGTCCTAATTTCAGCAGCATCTACCCTTAGGAATGTTCAGCTTTCAACCTCCCCTCCCTCTGGCCCAATGCCTGTATTTATAATGCTTTGGAGGAAGTTAATCAGGTCCACCATCAATGGGATAAGCTCCTCTTTCAATGGGATAGCTCCCCTCTTCATGGGATAAGTTCCTCTTTCTTTGGGATGCATGAACCATCTGGAGGCTCTCAATCCACGTCAAACCATCTTCTAGAATGCTCTAGATTCGACCACAAGTAACTTTTTTGAAGTAAAAATTGCGCCCTTTGACCTTTATAGGAGTATGCACCCACCCCTCTACAGACAGAGCGTACAAGTACGCAGGTATTATGAACTTGAGGTGCGTACACGCAGGTAAGAGTAAGAGAAACTGCGTAACTAGAGTTATATTGACTTTTAAGGACTTTCTCTCTTTCTTGGAGTTTGACATGAGGAGCAGAGGTATAAGACTTGCCAAGGAGGACAGTATGACAATTGATGGAGCCATACTGACTGCAAATAGTCATGGTGACAAGTTTTAGTGTAACAATTTTGTCATGCGGAAAGAGTCAATTTTGCGGACAAAACCGACCTCCCTAGAAGCTAAGGCTTTCTAGTGACAAACAAAATAATCAAGCACTATCTTTCCCTAATTATGCATTTAAAATAAAAGCAACCAGGTGTTTAAGTCTTACTTTTAGTCCAACGCTGTTTGTAGCAGCCAAGCCTCTCCGATCCATATGAGCTCCTCCTTCTCCTTGAAGCCTGCATTCACTAACAAGCAAACGATTACATAGCACCTGAATAACTCATGTAATAAAACATATTCATCATAAAGACCAAGGAGTTTATGAAACAAATTATATATAACAACTTGTTGAGAAAAATGAACTTAATTGTATTAATTGGAAACAAAAGAAACCATTACAACCAGTGCCTTGGTGTTGTGCAGGTCCCTCCCGGGGTCCAGCAAGAGTTCTCCTTTACTTTGATCAGCTCACCCACTTCCAAATGAAGCTAAGAAAGGATGGGAATCTCTCCTCTCAAGCTCTATAAGGGAGTCCTAATTTTAGCAACATCTACCCTTAGGAATGTTCATCTTTCAACCTCCCCTCCCTCTGGCCCAATGCCTGTATTTATAATGCTTTGGAGGAAGTTAATCAAGTCCACCATCAATGGGATAAGCTCCTCTTTCAATGGGATAGCTCCCCTCTTCATGGGATAAGTTCCTCTTTCTTTGGGATGCATGAACCATCTGGAGGCGCTCAATCCACGTCAAACCATCTTCTAGAATGCTCTAGATTCGACCACAAGTAACTTTTTTGAAGTAAAACTTGCGCCTTTGACCTTTACAGGAGTACGCACCCACCCCTTTATAGACAGAGCGTACAAGTACGCAGGTATTATGAACTTGAGGTGCGTACACGCAGGTAAGAGTAAGAGAAACTACGTAACCATAGTTATATTGACTTTTAAGGACTTTCTCTCTTTCTTGGAGTTTGACATGAGGAGCAGAGGTATAAGACTAGGCCAAGGAGGACAATATGACAATTGATGGAGCCATACTGACTGCAAATAGTCATGGTGACAAGTTTTAGTGTAACAGATTGCCCCCTAAAGTGCGAAGCCTGTAGTAGATTAGGGTTTCATATCATCTAGGAAGGGTGAAGCACTTTATCATTTCAAGGATTATCTTGTGGAGAGCCCAGTCGGAACCTGCAAATATTCAACACAAAATACATATCTAAGATCATATCATCGCTGAGGTAGGCATTCCCATACTCAGATAAAAAACTTTAACTAACAAACTAACTACCGCTCTGATATAGGAATGATTTCGCAGTACATCATAATCATAGACTCATGTAGACATAGTATGGACGCAGCCATCTGTTTATGATTAGTCTACTATATAATGAATACAAAACTCCTCGCAGCCTTGATGGTGGAAACTAGATCCAGGGTCTTCATTTCTGCTTCCCGAAATAGTACGATTCTATCCATGTGAATAAATGAGTTGATGTCGAACATGGTAGAAACCACTTGATTACCAGTCGATGATGTAAACTGTTGACAAGTGTGAGAGAGACCACCAGTGATGTCAATGGTTCTCAAAGTACCCAGTACAATCCATGAGATGTGAATGAATGTGTCGATGTCAAACATATCACGGAATCCTTCGATCGAAAGTCAATGATGTAAACTGTCGTCGAAGGAGACAAACCTGCCATTGAGGCATGCAGATTTCAAGGTACTAACGATTCCTAGATCATCTTTCTAGATAATGTGCTGATGTCGATAGAAAGCGATCCGTTGCAGGCAAGCCCACAACATGAAATCATAGATCAAGTTGAAGAAATGTAGCTGTAAGGACTGTCTCAAGGATGGTCAAGATGGATGACAGGTATTTTGCAGATGAATGGTTTATTTGCAGTGACCTCTTGAACACATAACGACACAACAGATGGCTTGGTGACAATTGACCCAAAGTTAATACCCGGAAACCAGCTGAAGACTTTCGATGTGGTTTGATCAACTATTAGGCAAAGGATTTCCCAACCCAGGTGAATGAAAAGTGTCGTGTTCAAGAGTGGTGATAAGGTTTTTCTGAGACAAAGGATAACAAATAGGCTCATTTTTCTCTCTTTTCCCCCACCATTTCTGGCAAGTACCTCTTTATTTTTTACAAGCTTGAGGAGGATAACATATGCTTGATTATAAGCTCATCCTTCGGATGAGTCCAACTTAGTTTAGATTCGAACCCTAAGAAGGAGTGGTCCGTTCCTGTCTGTAATCGAACAGGTCCTTTACTGTGAAATTTTAACTAGTCCAGTATAGGAGAAACTCGACGTTTTTCAATTTTAGAGAGTCTGAAAAACTTAAGAAGACTCCAAGGTTGACCTTTTTCATAAATTTGTGTCTCCCAAGCCTGAAAAAGTATAAAATAATACTTGAGAGAACCGCTTGATCTTTACGACCAAGGAGTACTTTCATGATTAGTGTCTCTGATCTGAAAAGTAAAAAGCAATCAAGGACACGTCATTTTATTTCCAATATCGGATTTGAAACGACAAAAATTTGGCAATCTTTTCATGTTTTTACGGTCAGAAAAGGGCTATAAGAGGACCGTATTTTAATTCCGTTTTAACGAGTGTAAAAGAAACGCTCGACAATCTTTTCATGTTTTAGGATTCAGAAAAGGGCTTAAAGATGACTCTAATGTTTTTGTTTGTAAAAAATGACAATTTTCCCTGAAAATCCTTTATCCTGCACAAAAACCAACACATTACTCATACCTGTTGAAGATAGATAAAAATACTTTGAAAAATACCTTTTCATGGTGAAAAATAAACAAATTTACCATTTATTTACCCAAAAAACCTATAAAAAGGGCTTTTACCAATTCATTTTTACCATTTTACTGTTGAGGAGAGAAAAAGGGCTTTTGGCAAGAAACTTCCCGTGGACATTGCAGAGAATCCGACCATCGAAATCGAATGCCATCTCTTTCAGGTAATTTTGAACATCCTCCTCTTTATTTTCATCCGTTTAGAATTCTTTTTTAGGCCCTAGATTGCATTTTTGGAGGCTTTGGGGTTTCAAGATCCGCCTTTCGGGGTACGCAGGTGCCACACTAGGGACCCGTATACCCCGACATTTTCTCAGTTGGGAAAATGTCGGGCGTACGCACCTTGCCTTAAGGGAACCTGCGTACACATGCTCTGTTCCTAAAGGCGGGGTGCGTACTCTGCGCAAAGAGTTTTCAAACCCCAAATTCTCTAAATTGGACCAATTTTTTTTGATTTTATGAACTATAATGGATGTTTTCTGGTGTGTAGATTGTTCACCATGCTTGATTGGCGCGAGAGAGAGCACGAAGATGTTGATTTGGCCGCCATTAATAATCAATCGTCAATTGATGCTTTGAAGGCATGCGACCTTTATAAATACTGGGCCATATCTGGCATGAGGGCCCAAGTGAGATTTCTAGAGTGGGTGGTAGAAAGATGGAACGTTCAGGACTAGTGTTTTTATATTGGAGGGCACCAGCTCGAGATGGAGCCCACAAATATCTACTTTCTCACTGGTTTTCCCAAGAGAGGCGAACACTTGACTCTGTTCGGGACTAGGCCAGGTGGCCAGTCCATCGCTAGTCTCCGACTAGAGTGGTGTAACACTCAGACTCAGGAGAAGGGGATAGAGATCAAAACTATATCCCGTCCTGAACTTATGGTGATTGCTTTTACAATTACCAGACTTTGCGGGGCTGTCGCTTTACACATTGCCACTGGATCCCAGATGCGGATGGCGATTGATTGCTATCGAGGTACCATTTTCAACTGGTGTGATGCTGTGTTGGCCAATGTAAAAGGCCAACTGACTAGAGCCAAAAACGGACAGCTAAAGACTTTTGGTTATGGGCCTTTAGTTGTGAGTTTTGGCTTAGAGAGGGTTCTGATGCTGATCCCTCAGCAGCTCACTGTTGAGGCTGGGCTTCCCCAAGAGCCCAAATTGATGCGATGGGTTGCGGTTATGGCCCGTCATCCTGATGAGGGAACGGAGGTTGTCTGATTTATTCCAGAGTACTTTCACTGGTTAGAGGACCAAGTCTTTTCTATACAGGATTTTCCTTATGCCGGAGTTGATTTTCGTGGAGATCCGTACATGGTTCTTCCACCGGGAGAACAATGGGATGATACAGGTAATTCATTTTCCACAAGTTTTTAAACTATCTTTTTTTTGTTTGTTTTTATATCGTCTCAAAACTGATAGTAATAATTTTCAAAATGCAAATGTAGGCCCACGACGTCTAGCCAATCTCCGGCCTTTCGAGAGGAGACTACCAATTGCAGCGGAACCGACCCCACAGGACAAGGCCACAAAGACTTTAGCTGAGTTGAAAAGTGACCTAGAGCGTCTTACATCAGATATACCAGAGACTATCATAGATGATATTCCTATCAGGCTTCAGCGCTATGTAGTCGGGGTCCCAGGACCTTTTAGGAGGTTCTTGTGTAGGGTAGCCCGTGCAGTGGTGTCATATAGAGATCATCACCCGTGATTGGATGATCGTTTTGTAGACACATGTGACATTTTGGTTTTTGTACTTATCATTTTTGCCGATCATAAGGTGTTTTTCAACCTATGATCGAAGACGATGTATTTTTTGACACACTCCTATCTATATATATATATATCATTATTACCAGCTTATCTTGTTAAACATGTGTGATGAAATGTTTTTAAATTTACATGTATGATTATTGCAAATGTCTATTTAACATTCGAGAAGCAATTGCATCTGCTAATGTATTGAAAGACCTTGGAATATGCTGATATTCAATGTAATCAAACTCACGTTCCAAGAGACGCACTCTCAAAAATAACCTTAATAACACTGGATTTCTAATGGCATACACTCTATTAAGCTGTAATACAACGAGTTCAGAATATAACCTCACTATCAAACTTCGAATCCCAAATGAAATAGATTCAGACAATAACTCAATCACTGCACTGTATTCGGCAATGTTGTTTGTCGTTTGACCGAGGCTCACCTCATGCATAGATACTAACTCGTCAGAGGGCGAATAGATAACCCAAGCTGCGGAAGAGATATTCCATGTACTACGACAAGCACCATCAGCAAATCCAATGTATGTTTGGAGAGGCATCGAAATCTGCAATATCAAGAGTAAAACCAAGATAAGCCAGAATAACGACAAAAAACACACTCTCTAAGCTAAGCACACTGTCTAAACTAACAAACACACCAGCTAGAAAGAAAGACTAACCTAACTGAAAATTTTCCATACCCATCTTTTAAGCATAATACCTCTTTAGGTAAAGTCCATTTCTGGGTTTACCCAAAGATTCCCCATCAAAGTCTACCAGCTCATAGGCCCCTTTTGCTAGCTTTCGCTTGACAATATAGGGCCCATGCCACATAGGAATGAATTTTCCAGCACCTAATTTATCATTAGCTTGATCATATAATAGCACTAGGTCTCCTTCTGAAAAATTTTGAGGGGTCACATTTCGATCATGCTGAGCTTTCATACGTTTTGCGTGAGTCTCGATCGCCAATGCAGCATCACGTCGATTCTCATCTAATTGAGCTAAGTATAATAAATGCTTTTCCTCTTCGAAAGTAGCTGGAAGTAACTCGATGGCCATTTGTGGTGACGGGATTTCACATTCAATGGGTAGCACAGCTTCCAAACCATAAACTAGTTGGAAAGGAGTGAACCCTGTTGATGTTTTCACTGAGGTTCGGTACGCCCAAAGCACTGAAAATAACATGTTGTGCCAATTCGACCGATGAAAACCAATGATTCGTCGGATCATGATAACTAAAACTCTGTTGATGGACTCAACAAGACCATTTTCTTGTGGATAATAAGGAGTTGAACTATCGTGACGCAAACCAAGCTGGCGTGTAAGTTCTGTCATCATAATGTTTCGAAAATGGCGCCCATGGTCAGTGATTATCGCTTGTGGGACACCAAACCTAGCAATTATGTGATTGAACATGAAAATTGCAGCTGTCTTGCCGTCGGCCTCGAATGTAGGCATCGCCTCGGCTCACTTAGTAAAATAATCTACCGCAAGGATGATATACGCATGCCCCCCGGCCGAGTGAGGGTTACATGTAATAAAATCAATACCCCATTTGGCAAAAGGACCAACGAAAATTATAGGGTGGAGAGGAGCAGGTGGAGCGTGCATCTTTCGATCAAACACTTGACATTTGTGGCATTTTCGGACCGCAGTAATACAATCTTTAAACAAGGACGGCCAGAAGTAGCCAGCACGCAATATCTTTTGGGCTGTGGCATACCCAGACATATTACCGCCACACGCTCCAGAGTGATAGTCATTCAGAACCCTTTCATCTTCTTCGTGAGTCAAGCAACGTCGAAAAACCAAGTCCGCCCCACGACGATAAAGAGTATCTCCAATAATTTTGTACTGTTGGGACTGGAATCAAATTTTCCGACGTTCCATCTTGGAAACTTCGGGCCGAAAGGATTGGGTCTGGAGAGAGACGATGATATCCCCATACCACGGATCTAAAGTGATGATTAGAAACAAAGATTCGTCCGCAATGGGCTCCTCTGCCACAATTTTCGTGTCAGCACGCGGGAAGTCACACATTAACTCTGCAAAAACTAAAGATTTCTTAGACTTAGATTTCTCAAACTCCAAGTCGAACTCTTGCAGGATAACAATCCATTTAGAGTACTTGCCCCCTAGCAATTGTTTAGTCAAAATGTAGATCATAGGGTTGCAATCCGAAATGACTGTAGTTTTACGGAGTAAAATGTAGTGACGAAAACGTTGGACAGCTTGAACGGCTGCCAATGCCAATTTCTCCACATGTGAATATTTTAGCTCAGTTGGATTTAACGTCCGACTAAGGTAATATATCACATTTGCAGTTTCGATTTCATCTTCCTGAACTAAGACCATTCCAATGGTGGAATGAGCGGCGGCAAGGTACAAAAAGTAATCCTGGTTGTAGTTGGGAGGATGCAACAACGGTGCATGGGTCAACGCGTGTTTGAGTGCATCAAAAGATTTCTAAGCTATCTCATCCCAAGAGAATTGAGCGTTCTGTTTCAACAACTGGGTAAAACCCTTTGTAACCTCGGCGTAGTTAGGAATGAATCGTCGTAAAAAGTTTGCTTTCCCCTGCAAACTTTGGAGTTGGCGAAGACTCAAAGGAAGAGGTAATTTGATGATAGCTTCGACCTTCGAGGGATCGACGCAAATGCCGACTTTCGAAACTACAAATCCGAGCAATCGTCCCACTTCTATACAGAAGACACATTTGTGTGGGTTCAACCGAATTCGATAATGCCTACACCTCATGAAGATTGCTCGTAAATGGACAAGGTGGTCAGCTCGATGTAATGAATGAGCGGGCAAATCATCGAGATACAGTTGCACAATGTGTTTGATGTCATGAAACGCATAAGACATCGCCCTTTGAAAAGTTGCTCCGGCATTCTTAAGTCCAAAAGGCAATTTGCAATAAGCAAATATCCCCCATGGACAAATGAAAGCCGTTTTCGGTTGATCGGCAGGTAGAATATTGATTTGATTGTAACTGGAAAAACTGTCCATGAAGGAAAATATTTCGCTGCCGGCACAATCATCAATTATTTGATCGATATAGGGTGTTGGGTAGTTGGCCTTTGGACAAGCTCGATTAATGTCCCTATAATCGATGCATATTCTTATTGTTCCCTGTTTTTTGTTAACTGGAACAATATTCGATACCCAATCCGTTAAGGGGATCAGATAAATGAAACCTGCTTTAAACAGTTTTTCAACTTCTGCTTTAATTGCAGCCGCTTTTCGTGGGTGAATCTGATGCAAACGTTGCCGGACGGGTTTAGCGTCCGGGTAAGTCTTGATTTCATGGACAACAATCGCGGGATCAATTCCTGGCATTTCCTCATAGGACCAGGCAAACACGTCACAGAATTCTTGAAATAGGGCCTTGTATGTCTGAATTTCGTCATCTGTACACGAGGCACCTATATGAATGTTCTCAACAATTCCAGGCTTAACTAAAATGTCAACACAATTTGTGTACCTTGAGGTTGCCCCCCAGGCGTTAATTGAGGCTTCCCCCCAGGCGGTAACTGGCCACCTTGAGGTTGAGAACTGGGAATAGAATCTGACATCATGAAAATGTCTCCTACGCTCAACGGTTTATTACCATTGTTTCCAGTTAATAACCCATGTTCAATGGGTTGAGGAGATGCTCCCGCAAAAGTACCAGAAAGTGACTGATACCCAGAGGGAACAGAAGGACAGCCGTACAAAAAGGATTCAGGTGATTGAGTAAACATGGACAACTGACCTGACATATTTACGGGAGTATAAAGACCCTTAGGTGGATAAGGAGCACGAGGTGGTGAAAAACGTAACCCTGAGTTGTCCAAATAATTAGTTAAAGAAAGATACCAAGTATTACTTCTAGGTGGACTATAAAAAATGGATTCACGTTCCCTTAGATCAATAGTAGGTTGATTTTCAGGGATAAGGATGCCTATTTCTTCTTCTGGAGCAAGTTCTTCAATAGCTATCAAACTAGAAGGAAGAATCAGGAGCACTAGAAGTTGGAGAGACTAACCCCGATGTTGGAGTAACAGGTTCAGATATCTCAGGTTCTTCGCCTATATCACTAGTAGATGAAAAACTACCAGCAAGTTCAGAAACCAAAATAGCTTCAGGATTATAACCTGTTTCTAGAGTTTGGTAATCAGGATGAACTACCAACGAAGACTCTCCTTCTTCAGGTGAACCTACTTTACTGCCACTAGGAGTTACGAGGACTTTTAAACCTTCGTAATGAACTGGGACATCTTCAGGAGGTTGGCCCCGAAGTCTACGAGACTTCCTCAACAAATCGGCCACGGTTACAACCTCAGGAGACTGGCCTCGAAGTCTACGGGACTGTCTCGGTAATTCAGCCAAAGTTAAAACTTTTAACTACTGCACACACAAACAAAGTAAAATCTTCAAAGCAAACCGCCTAAAGTCTCTAAAGAACCAAACAAATTCGAATCACACACCTAAAGAATCTAGGGCGTCAAACCACACACAAACAGTAACATTCCGGACCGAAAACACTAGTTTGTGATGAAATCCAACATCGCAGAATTCAGTACAGAAATGGCGGGTGGAACAGTTACCCTGACAACCTGCTTAAGGAATAGACTGGCACAAGTTCCTCCACTTTAACCGTCTTGAGTGAAGTGAACCCCCCAGAAAATCCAAGTGAGTCTAACCGACGTCTACTCCAGGTACAGTGGGATCTTCCCTCCACCGTCACCTTGGGTAGAATCCTAAAGATAATAGTCACTAAGGTCACCAACAACAACAAATATACCTGGGGGAACAGTCTACGATCCGATAGCATGCAAGGGCAGAGTAACAAGCTCAATCCCCTTGCTGGTTCCTTGACAATAATCCAAGGTTTACCGACAACTGACCCTAGGCTCCTCGACAATGGTTAATCCGAGGTTTACCGTTTGTAGTACGTGCATATCTGGCGTCGTTCCCATTGAAGGAGGATTGATCCCCTCACTGGTTCAGACACGATCTCGTGCTTCTCCTTTAAGAGGAGCTTTCCCAGAGCATAAATGTAACAGTTGGATTTATCCTACCACAAGATAAGCTACTTGTTTGGTTTTATTGTCTTGGATAGTTAATTACTCTCCTACTCCAAGACACTAGCCTGATCTATGTTGGTGTTTCAGAGCCCTAGTAAATAAAAAGTTACTAAGTTAATTTTACTTTGAACGTTAATTTTTATGGCTTTTCGTTAGGACAAAAGGTAGAGGAGATGAAACTGATGGTGTGTAGACTCGACTCAAATCCACTAAAAAGATGCACCTAAGATGATTTAAACTATCTTTCCTTTTCAATGAATTCCCTAGCTAAGAGAGTTGGAGAATGCAAAATTTATAAAGACAAATTTCTTGGCAATGAAAATCAAAGAAACATTCTCTTTATCTTTTCCAAAGCACACAACGCATGACCACTAATTATTTCACGAAAACTTCCTTTCTCTTTTCAAAGACTTCAAATGCTACTAAAACAAACTTTCCTTCAAAAGATATTTTGTATTTTTCCTATTTTAACAAAGCATGAAAAACTACTTAACAAAAATCAATTTTAAGATATATGAAAATCTAAGAGAAATTTACCTAAAAGCAAATCTAAGAGAAATTTACCTAAAAGCAAATCTAATGAGGTAAAAGCCTACAAAATATAATTCCAGGATGTTTTACTCAGTTACAATTCAACCAAGGACTAATTCATGCAGAATCATAAACCAGTCAAAAACAAAAATAAAAATCTTTTGTTCTTTTTCTTAAGAATGAAATTCACAGCTTAACCAACAAGCCTTCTCGAAATTCCGCAAAGAGACAACACAAAGGTAGGTTTCTCACAAAGGTGGATTTTACGAAAGGTCCGACTCCTAAGAAGACTGAAAAGACCAGGGATATCCAAGGTTTTTACAACTTCTAAAGCCAAAGTCACTACAGGACCAATACAAAAATCAAACCTAGGGCTAGAATTTCTATGAACTTCACTAAAACCCTTGATGCTAATGAAACAAGCTTAGATGAAAACTTCTGACAAGTAACCAGTGGATCTGGGCAGCAATAAACAAACAATAAACAAAATCTAAGAGGCAAAAAGGAAAAAATTGAAATTTTCTAAAGTTTTGACAAGGTACGCAGGCAGCCTGTTTGCATAGGTGCGGCCACGCTCTGTGTACAAAGCAGAAGTGCGCACAGGTACGCACTGTGCTTAACGCAAAGGGTGCGTATTTCTCTCAAAATCAAGAAAAATAAAAACTAACTCAACCCTAAGCTATTCCACCCAAATTCACAGTCAATCAGCCAAAAAGTAGAAAGAAATCGACTTTTCTCAAATCAAAGTATCAATCAAAAGAGAAATCAATCAAATCCATGGATTCCCCAGCGGAGTCGCCATTTTGTCATGCGGAAAGAGTCAATTTTGCAGACAAAACCGACCTCCCTAGAAGCTAAGGCTTTCTAGTGACAAACAAAACAATCAAGCACTATCTTTCCCTAAATATGCATTTAAAATAGAAGCAATCAGGTGTTTAAGTCTTACCTTTAGTCCAACGCTGTCTGTAGCAGCCAAGCCTCTCCGATCTAGATGAGCTCCTCCTTCTCCTTGAAGCCTGCATTCACTAACAAGCAAACGATTACATAGCACCTGAATAACTCATATAATAAAACATATTCATCATAAAGACCAAGGAGTTTATGAAACAAATTATATATAACAACTTGTTGAGAAAAATGAACTTAATTGTATTAATTAGAAACAAAAGAAATCATTACAACCAGTGCCTTGGTGTTGTGCAGGTCCCTCCCAGGGTCCAGCAAGAGTTCTTCTTTACTTTGATCAGCTGACCCACTTCCAAATGAAGCTAAGAAAGGATGGGAATCTCTCCTCTCAAGCTCTATAAGGGAGTCATAATTTCAGCAGCATCTACCCTTAGGAATGTTCAGCTTTCAACCTCCCCTCCCTCTGGCCCAATGCCTGTATTTATAATGCTTTGGAGGAAGTTAATCAGGTCCACCATCAATGGGATAAGCTCCTCTTTCAATGGGATAGCTCCCCTCTTCATGGGATAAGTTCCTCTTTCTTTGGGATGCATGAACCATCTGGAGGCGCTCAATCCACGTCAAACCATCTTCTAGAATTCTCTAGATTCAACCACAAGTAACTTTTTTGAAGTAAAACTTGCGCCTTTTGACCTTTACAGGAGTACGCACCCACCCCTTTACAGACAGAGCGTACAAGTACGCAGGTATTATGAACTTGAGGTGCGTACACGCAAGTAAGAGTAAGAGAAACTACGTAATCAGAGTTATATTGACTTTTAAGGACTTTCTCTCTTTCTTGGAGTTTGACATGAGGAGCAGAGGTATAAGACTTTCCAAGGAGGACAGTATGACAATTTATGGAGCCATACTGACTGCAAATAGTCATGGTGACAAGTTTTAGTGTAATAGGACCGGTGGCCAACACACAGAGAATGCAAATTAAACTTTGTTGTTGCAGTAAATATGCGAAGAGAGAAAGTGATAAGGGAATTGAGTGAAGAGGGATGGATAAACATAGAATCCTGAGAAAAAAATACCAAAATAATTATGAAAGAATAAAAAGATGAAAGTGTAGAATATGTGGAGTGCATTTTAAGGTCTCTAGCTTGATATTTCATGGGTACATTTTGTTACAGAATAACATATTAAATCTCTGATTTCATAGGTAATGTATGCTACAAAATGACATAGTAAAGATGTAATCTTATAGGTATTTTTTGCTACCATATAACATAAGTAAATCCATGCTTTGTGAGTGAATCCAACAGCTTCTATTTACACAATTTTAGAGGAAGGGAAACACATATGAAATGACATATAGGAGTATACATACTGCACACCCCAAATGCTTGGAATCACCTAGACTTCTTCATTAATATTCCAGAATGAATTTTATACCACAGGCCCAAACAAGAGAAAATGTGCAGAAACAAAGTAGACTCATGGAACAAGAAATTTGAACCAAAATTGGAACCTCCTTCTCTATAAACAGAACTTGGAACTTCTTTAGAGGTAAAATTCAGATCCAAGGAATATAGAATTTGGGGACCTTTAAAATGAGTTTCTTCCCCTTATTTATAAGGAGAGGGGGAGCTTGAAACAATAGTTATAAAATATCTAAGTGATGCCCCAATAGTCTGATCAAATAGTTATCTTGGCATGCAGAGTTTATGCTACCCAAATGATTACAACAGATTTGATTCCTTATTTAAAATGAAACAAATTACAAAATAACAAATGTGGGAAAAATGAATGATGGCCACAACAAAAATATCTCCATTCCACTTCTTGTGATTACATCTAATCAGGCCACGTCTCTTCGATGTTATTCCTCCACAATTATTGGCTGATACGCCTGTCGCTTTCCACCTTAACTAGTTGAATTCCCCACTTATTGGAGCTGGAGGCGATAACTATGGTGGTCTTAATAGTTCTTTGTAGCATAGATTCCAACCCATCCATCTGCATACACTTGAGGCTATACTATAAGAACCCAATAAATCTTGTCACTCTTATAAAATATTATTACAAAAGCACAGAGTTTCGATCTCCCTTAGCTCCTCTTGCTTAAGCTCCTTTATCCTCATAACCTTATTTGAAATAGCATTCTAAAATCATAAATCTATGATGCCTTCAAGCTCCTTGTCAATTAGCCCTCTTCCTATTTATCCCATGGGACCAAGTGTCGTGACCTCAGACTCAGCACTTGGGTGCTATATCCTTTGGGCTTCTGTTAGGGTCCTATCTCCCTTTGTAATTCATGCTTCACCATTGGTTCTTTGGAGGGTCATGACCAAGTGTCACCACATATCATAGCTCCTCTTCATCGTAACTTTTCCAAATTTGAACTTACATAGGAGTTACATCCCTCGATATAGCCCATAGCGCTTAGGTGCTAGATCTTCCCTTCGCCCTTTTTTCTATGGATTTCCCATGACTAGGCACCATATAATATCGAAGTCCCCTTCATTGGAAGTTTTCAAATTGGAATTAAAAAGTGTTTCGATGCCATCATCCTTCAATATTCCATCTTAGCACTTAGGGGCTCTGCCCAGCTCTTTGTCGTTGGTCCTTTTAGGGATTTGTGACCAAGTTCCAACAAATATCGAATTCTCTCTAATCAAAATATTTTTGAATGAAAATTGAAATAGAGTTACGAAGGCCTCTTCCTTCAAAAGGTAGACCTCTGAAGTAACATCAAGATGATGTCCTCATCTCCATGTGGTGCCTCCTGGGTAGTGACACATGTCTCCTAGATTTGTCCCTTTGGGACCTCCAAAACACTAAAATCTCTTGCCACGTTTCCTTGTCCCTCCATGTCATGCTCACATAATCTACCCTATAAACTTCTTAGGACCAACTATCTTCTTACACATGTCCAAATATGAGGAGAGAGAAAGGGTCCTTAGGGTCCTTGCTTTTGCACTAGTTTCCTTTGTACTTTCGTGACCAAGAATCAGTCTGTATTAGGAGCCCTCTTCATCGGATATTTTTCTGAAAGAGTTATGATGCTTTCAACCTCTGTTATTCATTCTTAGCACTTAGATGCTATGGCTAGCCCTATGCCCTTGGTCCCTTTGGTTTTCCATTATTGGGTGCTATGAAATATTGAAGCCCCTCTCATTGGAAGCTTTTCAAAACAAATAAAAAGAGCTTCGATATGCCTTCCTGCCAGCCTTCCTGATATCAGTCTCTAATGTGATCAAGTCCTGAATTTCAACACTCCTCTTTAAACCTCAAATTTCCTTTTGGTTTTGAAACTTAGGCTTTTTGTTTTGGGCCTCCTCCTCGTGCTTTCAACCTCTAACATTTGTTCTCCTCTTTGGAATTTTTACACTTAGGCTCCCGTTTTTGGACAACATTTGACATCATTAGATGCGATTTGAAAGAGGTGTAGTAGGTGACAACATTGACTCCAATTGGGGACAATGCCTTGCTGGAAAGGTGCAAAGAATTTTCAAAATAGCAGCCTTCACCATTGGGCATGGAGTAAAAAATGTAGGTTTTCACCCCATGCAAAAATTACCTGCATACGAATTCTAAAACATAGAAAATAAACAATGCGAGAGCATAACACATAAAACACATATACATAGAGATTTTCCCCTAGATCCCAAAACCAGGACTACCAGCTTGATTTTTCATTATTTTCCTTTCAATGTTACAATACATATTTATACATGCCGAAGCATCCAATACCATGGATCAAAAAACCATTGCGTCCAAAACCATGGACTGAAAAACCATCGCGTCCAAAACCATGTTCAAAAATTATGCACAAAACCATAGGTGGGTCCTCCCAACCTAACATAAGGTCCAAAACCAAAATTTTCCAGGGCGCTACCCTGGACCCCATAAAGTGGGGTTACGGGTGCCCCTCAAACACCCTGTGACCTCCCCCCCTATAAACCCCGGTTGACTACATGGGCTACTCATGGAAAGAATATAACACAACCCAACACTCTCCCACTTGTTGTTTTCTTTCCATAGGGGGGCACAAGAGAGCTTAGTCATTTATCTAGCCCTGCAACACCCATTGTTTCTCTACACCAAGAGAAATTCTCAAAGCTCACAGATTTTGTCAATGCATCTGCAGTATTCTTCAAAGTGTCCACCTTTACTAGCAACACCTTTTTGTCTTCCATCATATCCCTCACAAAGTGATACTGAACATCAATGTGCTTTGTCTTTGAATGATATGCAGGGTTCTTTGCCAAGAAAATTTCACTTTGGCTATCACAGTCTATCCTTATAGCTTCATGTACTAACCCCATACTTGAACACAGTCTCTACAACCAAACTGCTTCCTTGCTTACATGAGTGGCTGCCATGTATTCTGCCTCTGTAGTTGATAGTGCCACTATAGATTGTCTCTTACTCATCCAACTGACTGCACCTCCAAATAGGTTAAACAGATACCCACTTGTAGATCTTCTCTGATCCAAATCTCTAGCCCAGTTTGCATCAACAAAGCCATGAATATCCAACACTCTGTCCAATCCTAGTCTTCCTTGGTAGCACAAACCATAATCACTAGTGCCATGCAAATACCTGAAAACCCGCTTCACTGCTGTCCAATGCTCCTGTCCTAGTTTTGACATAAACCTGCTCAATACTCCCACTTCATGTGCAATGTCTAGTATAGTACATACCATTTCATACATCAGGCTACTGACTACCCTTGCATATGGAACACGGGACATGTCCTCTTCCTCTTCTTGTGTCTTGGGACACTGTTTAGCAGATAACCTCACACCTATAGGAATAGGAACCTTCACCGGTTTACTATCCTGCATTTTAAACCTCTGCAATATTGTCTCGACATACTTCCTCTGGTTCAACCAGAGCTTCCTCTTTGCCCAATATCTTTTAATTTCCATGCCCAAAATATAGTTTGCAACACCAAGATCTTTCATGTCAAATTTGGAGGACAATTGGGTCTTCAAATCCTGGATAACTTCTTTGTCATTTCCAACCAGTAACATATCATCCACATACAAGACCAGATAAATAACATGGTCACCAATTAATTTAAAATACACACAATGATCTGCTTTACTTCTGGTGAAGCCAAGTCCCGTTATAAATGTATCAAATTTCTGATACCACTGTTGGGTGTGGAGCCTGATTATCTTCTATATTCAAAGGTATCGCCACATAGGACCCCAGTTCGAAATGGGGGCGGCAACGCCGCCTGTAAAATATTCGCTGCAGGGGGGGTCCAGGGGGGGCGGAGCCCCCCCCTGGCAGGGGGTTTCGGGGGCAGCGCCCCCGAAGCTAAAAACAACTGTAAAATTGCCTTGTAAAAGTACAGTAATTTCTAGTCAATCTGGGCCGTTCATTAGGCGGATGATCTGACGGTAGAACTTATGTTTAGTTTAGGGTTTTTTGCCCTAGAAGGCAACCCCCTCTCTTTGTATGAGGGTATTGTATTTGAGGCTGTGTGATAGATGTGTATTCTGTGAGCGAGAAACAGAGAGGTGAGACTGTGAGAGAAAACGGAGGATATTACAGCGGATTTGCTGTAGGTTGTGTCTCTTCATTTTGCTGGATAATAGAAGGAAGGACTGGCTGTTCGGGGTGGACGTAGCCCAAACTGGGTGAACCACGTATATCTATGTCTCTCTTGTTTTGTGCATTTTCTGTGTTTATATTTCTGCAATATTTTATGTGTTCCATTGCTCCGTAATATATAATTTTCTAACAACCACAACCTTGGTGGCTGTTTTAACCCATACAGAGACTTCTTTAACTTGCATACCAGTTCTTTCTTACCCTTCACCGCAAAGCCTTCATGTTGCTTCATTTATATCTCCTCTCCCAAATCCCCATGAAGAAATGTTGTCTTCACATCCATCTGTTCTACCTCAAAATCAAAAGCAGCAGCAACAAATAAAAGTAATCTAGTAGAAGTTACCTTGGCAACAGGAGAAAAAATATCACCAAAACCAATTCCTGGAACCTAGGAATAACCTTTTGCTACCAACTCAGATTTGTATTTCTCCACTTTTCCTTCTGCATTTTTCTTCTTTTTGAACACCCATTTTCTGCCAATGGGTTTCCTTCCAATTGGCAACTCCACGATATCCCAAGCCTCATTTTTGTTCAAAGATTCCATTTCATCAACCATGGCCTCTTTCCATAATTTTCCATCCTCTGAATCCACTACTTCCTTCACAGTTCTGGGATCATCATCAATAACAGATAAAGCAAAATTTGAATAGAAAGCAGATGGACTATACCTTTCTGGTTGACTTCTTTCTTGAACTGATCTTCTCACAGTTGGAGTTTGTGGCTCTTCATCTTCTGATTCCTCCTCTGCTGTAGAGTCTGATTCTTCCTCATTTACATCAAACTCTAACTTCTCAGGTTCCTTTGGTTGGACTTCATGTTTAATAACATCTTTTACCTCTCTAAACACCACATCTCTACTTTACACAACCTTTTGTGTGACTGGGTTCTAAAGCTTATAACCCTTTAAACCATCCTTATACCCAATAAAGATGCACTTTTCAGATTTACTATCCAACTTGGTTCATTTCTCCTTTGGAACATGTACATATGCATCACATCCAAATACCCTCAGATGTGAAAGAGAGGGTTTCTTACCAGTCCATACCTCTTGTGGAGTCTTATCCTCCAACGCTGATGAAGGTGACCTGTTGACCAGGTAACATGCAGTATCCACCACCTCTGCCCAGAATTCTTGTCCTAACCCAGCACCACTGAGCATGATTCTTGCTCTTTCCATCAACACCTTTTTCATTCTCTCTACAACTCCATTTTGCTGAGGTGTATGTGGAGTAGTGTTCTACCGTGATATACCACACTTCTTGCAGAATTCTTCAAATTCAGTACTGCAAAACTCTCCACCATTATCTATCCTCAGCACCTTTATCTTCTTCTCTGTCTGGTTTTCCACTAGAGCCTTAAATTCTTTAAACCTATCAAAGACTTCAGATTTCTTCTTAAGGAAACATATCCATGTATTCCTTGAGAAGTCATCTATAAATGATACATAGTACACAGACTCACCTAGTGATGGAACCTTCACAGGTCCAAACACATCACTATGCATAAGCTCTAATATATGTTTCGCCCTCTTACCACCAGAGGGGAAACTCACCCGATTCTACTTCCCATATACACAATTTTCACAGAAATCAAAATCCAGAGAGTTATTACTCATACCTTCTACCATACCTTTACCATGAAGTATTCGAAGGCCCTTCTCTCCAATATGTCCAAGCTTTTGATGCCACAGCATGGTCTTCTTTCCAGAGACCACTAGATTTTCTGCTCTACTTTCAGGAACCATAGAACTATTGCACCCATCAATAATAGTGATGCCTTGTAGCTTGTACAGAGTTCCAATCCGAACTCCCAACATAAATACCAGTGCTCCCTGAACCATTTTGCAGGTATCCTTCTTGAACACTCTTTTTACACCTGCATCATCCAGCTTGCTTACAAAAATTAGATTTTTGGTTAATGCAGGAATATGTAGAACACTTGAAAGCGTTCTAATCCTTCCACCTTGCAACTTCAACTTTACTTTTCCGCGACTGATGATTCTAGCCTTCCTGTCATCCCCCAAGAAGACATCACCACCATCATATTTCTCATACTCGCAAAACCACTCTCTATTGGGGTGAAGTGAAAGGATGCACCTAAGTCAATCAACCATGCCTCATGATCTACATGTGTACTTGAAGAAGCCAAGTACACATCCCAACCTTCATCTGAGGTGGTTTTCGCCTCTACAGAAGGAGCCTCATCAGATCCCTTTCCTTTGTCAAGAGCTTTAGATTTACAGTCGCTTTTGAAGTGGCCTTCCTTTCTGCATTTCCATCACACCACCTTTACAGGTTTTCTTGGAGATTTATATCTCCCTCTAGATTTAGATCTCCCACTCGATGACTTATTTTTGTTTCTGTTTTGGGACCGTCCTCGTACAGACAAGGCATCACCATTTTGGCTCTCTATATTTTTCCGTCTCATCTCCTTCTTCAGCAAGGCTGCGACTATTTCATCAAACTGCAAGGCAGTTGCATTGCTACCTATTGCAATAACGAGACTATCCCACGAATCTGGTAGAGAACACAAAAAACTGATGCACTTATCTTCATCTGAAATTTTCATATCAATAGTTGCTAACTGACTTAGCACAGTATTAAAAGTGTTCAGATGCTCTGTCACCGAGTCTCCATTTTTCATCCTCAGGGTATACATCTTTTTCCACATGAACAGTTTATTCACTAGAGACTCAGATTGGTACAAAGTCCCTAACTTGTCCCACAAAGCCTTCGTCATAGCTTCCCCTGATACATTCAACAATACTAAATCTGAGACAGACAATCGTATTGTGCTCTTTGCCTTCCGATCCAAATTCTTCCATTCTTCATCGGACACTCCCGTTGGTTTAGTACTCGGATCTACTGCGATCCACTGATCTTTATCCACCAACAGATCCTCCATCTTGAGTTTCCAGAACTCAAAACTCTGACCATTAAATTTCTCGATCTCTATCTTTCCACTGCTCACCATCTTCTTTCACCACCAGAATCGATCTCGCATATCTCCCACTGAACAGGGTCTACCACAGGCCCGAGCAAAACCCTTCAGCAACAAAGGCGTCCCCTTGAAGCCAAATATGCTCTAATACCAAATGTAGGTTTTAACCCCATATAGAAATTACCTACATACAAATTCTAAAACACATAAAATAAACAATACGAGAGCATAACACATAAAACACATACACACAAAGATTTTCCCCTGGATCCCAAACCCAGGACTACCAGCTTGATTTTTCATTATTTTCCTTTCAATGTTACAATACATATTTATACATGCCGAAGCATCCAATACCATGGACTGAAAAACCATCGCGTCCAAAACCATGTGAAAAAATCATGCACAAAACCATAGATGGGTCTGCCCAACCTAACATAGTGTCCAAAACCAAAATTTTCCGGGACGTTGCCTTGGACCCCATAAAGTGGGGTTACGGGTGCCCCTCAAACCCCCGGTGACCTTACCCCCTCTAACCCCCAGTTAACTACGTGGGCTAGTCATGGAAAGAATATAACACAACCCAACATCAGTCTGTATTAGGAGCCATTTTCATCAGATATTTTTCTGAAAGAATTCTGATGCTTTCAACCTCCGTTATTCATTCTTAACACTTAGGTGCTATGGCTAGCCCTGTGCCCTTGATCCCTTTTAGTTTTCCATTACTAGGTGCTATTAAATATCGAAGCCCCTCTCATTGGAAGTTTTTCAAAACAAATAAAAAGAGCTTCGATATGCCTTCCTGCCAGCCTTCCCGATATCGGTCTCTAATGTGATCAAGTCCCGAATTTCAACACTCCTCTTTAAACCTCGAATTTCCTTTTGGCTTTGAAATTTAGGCTTTTTATTTTGGGTCTCCTCCTCGTGCTTTCAACCTCTGACATTTGTTCTCCTCTTTGGAATTTTTACACTTAGGCTCCCGTTTTTGGACAACATTTGACATCATTAGACACAATTTGAAAGAGGTGTAGTAGGTGACAACATTGACTCCAATCGGGGACAATGCCTTGCTGGCAAGGTGCTGAGAATTTCCAGAATAGCAACCTTCACCATTGGGCATGGAGTAAAAAATATATTGAACCTATAAAACCAAAAAATCTTCGTGGAACTTTATTTGTTGGGAGTCCTTTCCTCATAATACTAAAATGGAGAACTATCACTTCTAGAAACTTGGAAATTGAATGCTCACCTAGTGAGTTTATTTATGTACAAATAAACTCCTACTTTTGTACAAGGTTCAATTCATGCAATTGAAGTCAAACTTCCAATGATACCATCTCAACATCTGAGTACTAGACCTTATGCCATCATTCTCTAGAAATTCAACAACTAAAAGAAGCATGTACCAAATAAAATCTTTGGACAAAAATTTGATATGTGCCCCTAAAATGATATTTGATGCTTAGCTCTTTTAACCTCCTCCATGAACCTTATAATTCGACTGTGCTCTTGAAAATTAGTGACTAAAATAGGCATGCACCACATAAGGACTCAGACCAAAAATTTGACACATAGCTTGGAATTGATGTATATGGCGACGTAGTCAGCCACTAGATCATAGAACTGGTGAGAAACATTTATAGATGTCTCCCTTTCTTGAACACTTTCCAGGAAGGAATCTTTCTGCAATAGGCGGCCATAGACATTTCTTGGCTCTTCAACTTTAGGCTCCTCTTGAAGAATTTGTTGCTGATAATATTCTCCCCACTTGCTGGTAGGAAAATCTCTTTGAAAGTCTACAACAATCACATCCTCCTCTGAATCATCTGAATCATAGATCAAAGAATTTTTATCAACTTTAATACTACATTTTTGAACTTGTTCTCAATTTGAAGGAAGTGAATCGTAAACTAGAGCCTCCTTGTTAACCTCATGGTTGGACTCCTCTTTTTATGCAGCTTCCCATGAATGAGACTGTTGTAGTTCTACATCGCTTAAATCCCCATGAGAGTCATATAAATCATAAGAAGGAGAATCATGAAATTCAATAGAATAATATCTCAGAGGGTTTTTTTGCAGCTTCATCAATGTCTCTTTCTTCCCGTTCTTTATCGTTGTGTAGTGATTCTTCACGAAAGTATATGTTTTCGTGGGATTGAGCCCCACAAATATCTTCAACAACATCATTAATATCAGAAATATTTTCAACTTTAAAATGTTCACAACAATGTTCAAACAAACCACCCATTGGATATATTCTTTTGCAGAAATGATTAAATGCTATATGAAATATTTTAAGGAAGATATGTGTAGGCTTAAGGGGGCCTAACCCAAGTTCAAAGTTATTCGTGTCAACAAACAAAACCCTAACTACTATCCCTTTCAAAAGCAACCTACATAGCACAGGTTGAAGTCTCACCCGAAGCAGTATTGGGGGATGATAGAACCAGGTTTCTACATCCAGAGACGGTGTGATAAGTGGTCTTAGATTCTTATAGCCCGGATCTTACTTCACACAGATAGGGTCCCTAGGGTCCATTTTGGGGTTAGTTAACCCAAATTTTGTAAAATATGTAAAATCTCTATGAAATGTGGATGCAGAGCACGCAGGTAGATAGGAGTAAAAGGGGTCTTAGCCCCTTGTTTGCATAAGTAAATAGGTCGGTTTTGAGACTCACCCATTGAGCCATAGCAAGTCTAGAGGTAGTATTTGATAACTTGAAGTAAAGATAAATATTGTTTTGAGGCAAGTGCTAAGGCAGGAGGACTCTGCTTCATGTACCTAGGTAAAAGGAGAAGGCTCTTGCAGCTGAGTGCACAAGAGGCCTTGATAAGTCTGCAACCAAGTGCATAGGCCCCTGTAGCTGAGTGCACTAGGTAAAGGAGTCTGTAATCTAAATATTGAAGCTTAATAAAGACTGATTCTGAAGAAATACTTTGCATTTGAGCATTATTGCAAGTTTTGTTTATGTAATGTTATGTCGCTTACTAAAGTGTTTTTTATGAAATAATGTGTCATTGTTCAACAAATTTGTTGAATCTATAATATTTATCCATGAATTAAGTAATTATATTTTTTCTTGAAGTTAAGGGTTAATTTTTTATGATTTTTGATGGATTGGATAGATCTGCGTAAAACAAGATCTAGGGTTATTGATTAGCACGCGAAAGTAGATAGACTGCTTCCTTAGGGTCTATAAATACTGATTGCAGACCTTTAGGAAGGTCTAAAGGTTGTTTTAACTAATTTACAGTAACGAGCCCTACAAGGATACCGATCTGCGTGAAGGCATATCTGAGTTAGAAGAGCTTAAGACCACTTATCACACTATCTCTCGATGCAGAAACCTAGTTCTAACATCCCCCCACACTGCTTCGGGTGAGACTACGGCCTATGCAGGTTGTTGTCGAAAGGGCCAACAGTTTGGGTTTTTTTGGTTGGCACGAACAACTCTAAACCTGGGTCAAGCCCCCCTTAAGCCAACAAATGGTTCTAATGTCAGGACCGGGATCCATATAAGAGATGTGTGATAAATATTTTCCTATGAAGAAAGAGCTTGATAAGTGGATTGTTTGAAAATTGCACAAATTCATGGCTCAAGAGAATAGGAGCCCTCAATTATCCAAGGAGCAGTGGTTGCAGAGATTTTTGTACATAGATGATACCAACACGTCCTTTTATTTCTTCCCTAAATAACTATATGAGTGATTGTCTAAATTGGTCGATAGTTAAGGGATGTGGAGGCTCGAAGGCCCTATAGTGTGGACTCCTGAACTGGTGTGATGTGTGGAAGCATCGAAAAGCAATATCACACCAGTTGTGGACCACTTGATTGATCACCCATTGGGAAGTTTTGTGACTTATTTTGTGATCGATAGAAATATCAACTATAGCGAAGCGGAAAGAAGGATATTTAAAGGACTGGGAGGTAAGTATTTGAAATCATTGAAGACTTGGATTAATTTGCTGTTATATGAAGAGAGGGTTATGAAGTTACCTTGATTTTTGGGGCTACGTGAAGTGAGAGATTCTTTAGAAGAAACAGAGGATCGAGCCTAGAATATAGTTCGCTCATTGAACCCCTTTCAAGTGACGACGAAGGGGCAGTGATGGCTACATCGCGAAGTGCAGTTAAGTTAATTACACAGGGTATTCTGAGGATACCTCATCCATCCACTCCACCTCAACCCCCACCTCCACCTCATACACCTATGGCTTCAACCCTTCCACCTCCAATTCCACCATTCAACATGGAAAACACGATGAAGATGATGATTTTTAAGGGAACAAGGAGCGAAGATCCCAAACAATTTTGGTTTGTCGCAAGAGTTGTTTGGATAGCACAACAGATTATGGATGATAATAATAGGAAAGCACAATTGGTTACAGCCTTACAGGATCACGCATTAGCATGGTATATCAAGTACTACACGGATAACCCCAATCCGATGTTGGTAGATACCCAACTAGCTTTGAACAAGGAGTTCAGTAAGCCTAAGTTAGAGGCGCAGTCAGTAATTGCATTTAAGGAAATTTGACAAAGGATAGATGAGACACATTGGGACTTTGATCAGAGGTTGAAGTACCTGATCAGGTAGGCTAATATGATAATCTCAAATTCCAAACATTGCGACTGGTTTATAGAATCGCTCATGCCACATTTAAGAATACCTTTGTCACAGCAGAAGATAGCCACAGAAGCAGAAGCCTTGGAGATCATGACGAGGCTCGACGCGTTGCATATACAAGATGTGAATCTTGGGGTGTAACAGATTCATTCAAAGCTAGAAATATTGCACTTGGAGTTGTAGAGCTTGAAGAAAGGAAAGGAAGTTCAACCGGAGGTGCGCATTGAGGTCCGATGTCTGAAATGTAAGAGCCATGGACATGATAAGGATGATTTCCCAGTCTACAAGAAATATATTATAGGGGAAGGGCTTGTTCCCCTAAAACCAGAGAATAATGTTGGGACAAGCAAGGGAGCTACACTCTGGTGCATTATCTATCAGGTCACAAGACAACATGGTATTGATCACTACCATTTATTGCAAAAATTATACAAACCCCTCAGTAATTATTTTGCAATTTTTATAAGTCTGTAGGACACGGTGAATGCCATTGTAGGAGTTATGAGTTGATGATGGATATAACCCCTACCTATAGGATGTAGGCAGCGAACCGGCCTTAGGATCAAGGTGTAGGTGCAACACATGGAGGATTCCAAGGCCGAGGATGAGGAAGAGGTGGTGGACTAGGTCGAGGTTGTGGGTAGATAATATGCTATAAGTGTGGCAAAGCAGAGCACTTCATGCAAGATTGTACAAAGCCACGAATGCCTCATGTCAGTATTGTCGACCATTTGACCATTTCATAGAGGAATGTCTGTTCCTTATGGAAAAGATGCAAGAAAAAAAGATGCAGCCCTATCAACCTACACAGGACATTCACATGATTAGGGTTGAGCCCCACGAAGAATATTAGAGAATAAATATCATGTTGCGAAGTGGTATGACAACTGGTGTAGATAAAGGTAAGCACCCTGAGGAAGACAGATGGGTGCGCAAGGCTGCTGAGAAGGAAGTAGATTTTGATCTTAATCATGCTAAAGAAACCTTCATGGAAGCAAAGAATAACTTCACTGAGGGCTTCACCTCAGGGAGTCATGATAAAACACCAGAGACTAGTGTGACACAAGAAGTAGATCCTTCAATAATAGCTACTTTCCTAAAGACTTGTAGGAAGTTACTGCATGACCAAAAAGTAGTGGAAAGATTCCAAGAGTTAATAGATAAGTGCACTAATAAGGAAAAGGCTCCTACTGAAAAACGCACAGTAAGAAAGATTGGTAAGCATGAAACACGAACGGGGTGTGAGATGAGGCTAACTGTGCAAATAGGAGAATACGAAATGGACTAGGTCATCTTGGATCTAGGGTCTGATGCGAATGTCCTACCTAAGCAGACATGGGAAAGGATGGGGAGAATTATGTTTCCGTGGTCCCCTTTTCAGTTGCATATGGAAAATCAACAGAATATTATTCCAATGGGGCACTTATATGGTGTTACGGTGGACATTGAGGGTGTGAGTGCGTTGGCTGACTTTGAGGTCATTAAAATAGTGGATGAAAGTAACCCTTACCCCATGCAACTCAGAATCGACTGGGCTATTGGTATGAATGGCGTAATTAACTTGAAGAAGTGCAAGATGTCATTTGAGAAGAAGTCGCTTAGGGTTGTGGTGCCACTAGACCCTATAGAAGGAGTGTGTTATACTGAACTTGTTTGCGACTATGTAGAAAGTGATGATGATCTAGATCAGATATATAAGATAATAGCGCGAGATGAGGATTGGATCAATCCTACAACCAATGGACGAATTGCATGGGATAGGGATAGCTCTAGCACCTTAGATTCAAATGAAGAGCTTGAACACTAGCAGAATCAACTGCATGAAGTATCTACACTTCGTTGCAATATGATGACCAAATCGCTGAGGTGTGTCTCGACTGAGGTAAGAAATATTCCACATTATGATGGTTTGACTAATGTGGAGCTATTTTTGGATGAATTTGAAAGGGAAGTACTAGAAGAACATTGATTTCAGGCACTAGAATTGGCATTGTGCGCTACACCTACCCATTGGTGGGGTACGCACAAGGAGAACTTTGCTGGATGGAAAGAATACAAGAGAATGATGAAGTTAAGATTTGGGTATGCTAATACTAGAATGATAGAAAATACAGTGGGAAGAATGATCTGCGCAATCATTTTTCACAATGGACTAAGGATTGGGGAACAAAACTACAACAAAATGGGTGCATATTTTCTGTCATGTGTTAGATACAATCTAATGAACTGGTATCTGGATAAGGAGCTTTGCCATGAAATGACTGAATGAGACATTTTAAGGGAGAGTTTTCTATGAAATTTTAGCTTCGAGGATGGGTTTGAGAGCATTGATGAAGCACTCAAGAAGATCAAAGCAGCTATATTCAGAATGCCAAAGTAACCATTAGAATGGGCTCCGCCAAACTGGAGTACATAGCTATGCCATGGGTTGGAATGTTATAACTTGACTACTGAAGAAGAAGAAGAAGATGATTTGCAGAATATTTCCATTCCAAAAAGAGAAGCACAACGCGAAGTGAAGTACCGAAGGTGGCAAACCTGTATATATCATAGCCTCTGAAAACTTGACAAGTAAACATTGGATCTGAACAAGAACCTAAGTTTGCGAAGATAGGAGACTATTGGGACGAAGATACAATTGATAAGGTGGCTGAGCTACTGCATGAGTACCATGATTTGTTCCCAACAAAGTTTTTAGATTTGAAAGGGATCATCAAAGATTTAGGTGTTATGAAGACACATTGAAACCAGATGCGAAGCCTATTAAGTAGTGGCCTTATCGGCTGAATCCAAAATATAAAGAGAAGGTGCACCATAAATTGGATAAGATGCTGGAGCTGCTATTATTAAGACTGTGGAAGAATCAGATTGGATAAGCCCAATAGTGGTCCAATAAAAGAAACATAAAGGAGAAATACGCATATTTGTGGACCTGAAGAAGTTGAATCATGAATGCATACATGATTCATTTCCAACACCATTTACTGATGAAGTATTAAATATCGTTGGCAGAAAAGGAGCCATATCGTTTACTGATGGTTTTTCAGGATATCATCAAATAAATATCGTGCCAGAAGATTGAAGCAAAACAACCTTCGCAACTAAGTGGGGTTGCTTCCAATATATAGTTATGCCATTCGGATTGAAGAACGCGCTTGCAATATTTTCCCAGGTAGTGATCGTGGCATTCAAAGAGTTCATTCATAAATTTCTGGAGGTATATTTTGATGATTGGACTGTGTTTGGGTTGGTGAAGTGCCATGTTGCGAGTCTACGCCTCATGTGGATACATGTCGAAGGTATCAGATCATGCTGAACCTAAAGAAGTGTATATTCTGTATGCCCTTTCGGATTTTTCTTGGCCATGTCATATGCAAGAAAGGATTGATGGTGGACCCTACGAAGATCGACGTAATTGTGAATTTGGAAGCTCCTATAAATGTGAAACAATTGCGTGCAACATCAGGACACACTAGGTATTATAGAAAGTTTATCAAAGCATATGCTCAGATAACCGCACTGATGGAGAAATTGTTGAAGAAATATGTGATGTTTTTCTAGGATGAAAATTGTCAGCATAGATTAGATGTCTAGAAGGAGAAAATGGTGACAACGTCTATTATGGTATTTCCTGACTGAAGAAGGAGTTCCATGTGCATGTGTATGCCTATTTCATTACACTAGGAGAAATATTAACACAGGCAGGTGATGGAGAGATTAATCATCCGATAGCTTTCGCGAGCAGAAAGTTATCCAAAGCTAAGAAGAATTACTCCACTACAGAGCGCGAAGGGCTGGCGATGGTCTACGCGCTGTAGAAGTTTAGGCATTATTTGTTGGGTGGACACTTTAAAATGTATACAGATCACTCCGCGCTGAAGTATCTGGTCAATAAGCTTGTGTGGGGGGGAAGATATGTTGATGGTTACTATTGTTCCAGGATTATGACTTTGAAGTGATTGTGAAGCCTGGAAGATTGAATGTAGGTCCAAACCATCTATCACGGATTGAAACAGGTGAAGAACCAAGTAGTTTGGAGGAAGGACTGTCGGATGTGAAACTCTTTGCGGTGCGCATTGAGGATGATCATTTTTCTGATATCATTCAATTTTTAACAACGAGAACAACTCTAAAAGGTTATTCCACTCAACAAAAGAAGGAGTTAGTAGTTCGCGCTGTAGATTTCTCAATGATTACGGGTCATTTGTATAAGATGGGAACGAATGAGATACTGCGAAGGTATGTTTCAGAGTTTGAATGCACTAGTATCCTAGCTGAAGCCCATGGAGGCGTGACACATAGAAAATTTTGCGTGGTGGGTTATGGTGGCTGACATTACACAAGGATTCTAAGGCATATTGCAAGGTGTATGATGCTTGCCAAAGGACAGGTATGCCTTCATGAAGGGATGAATTTTCTTTACATCTTCAAGTCTCGTTGCAGGTATTTTAAAAATGAGCGATTTATTTTATAGGTCCAATACAACCACCAGGAAAGAAAATGGGTGCACTGTATATCATTACTGCAATTGAGTATTTAACAAGGGTGGGAGGAAGCGCAGTTAGTGAAGGATTGTACAACGGCCATTGCTGCGAAGTTTTTGTTTGAATATGTCTTAACAAGTTTTGGATTCCCTAAGATATTGATGAGTGATAAGGGTACAAATTTCTTGAATGAAATGATCAGCGCGATGCTGGAAGAACTCTAGGTGTATCATCAGAAGAGCACACCCTATCACCCACAGACGAATGGAACAGTGGAAGATTTTAACAAGATTTTGGAGCATGCATTGACAAAGGTCTACAACACACAAAGGAATGATTGGGACATGCACATACCTTATTTTTTATGGGCTTATAGGATGACCTGCAAGAGTTGCAGGCCAAACACTGTTTAGACTGGTCTATGGGATTGAGGCAATAATGTCTATGGAATATATTATCCCAAGTTTACGAATTGCAGCATTGACAGAAATGGCAGATCATGAGACCTTGGAGGAATGGCTTGTGTAGATCATGGAGTTAGAAGAAGACCCCTTTCTTGCAGGATTTCACTAGCAAGTGCAAAAGGAATGCGAGAAGGCATGGCATGATCAACATATTAAGTTGTGCACATTCAAGGTAGATGATTTAGTGTTCTTGTATGACAGCAAGTTCATGAAATTTCCAGGAAAGTTTCAAATGCACTGGTTGGGGCCATATGTTATTAAGGAGATCATAGATGGTGGCACAGTTCAACTCGCAAAGCTGAATGGGGAACCATTCCCTGGAAAAGTGAATGGAAGTAGGCTGAAGCTATACACAGGGGATCCTGCCCCTGCGCAATGACTATATGGAAGCAGGATAGTCTTAGTAATCTAGGCAGCTGCAAGGGATTGTGAGACTATAAACTATGTTTCCCGACTAAGTGAAGAACGTGGTAGGGAGGCTGCACGACGGATGATAGGAGTGCGACAGGTGAAGTTGCTCTGGATTAGATGCATCATGGAGGATGGTTCCACGTAGATGGGTCCAAAAATAGTTGTTGGAGTTACTATTCATGATTTGATGGCCAAAAAATCAGTTAAGAGGAGCGGTGGGTGCCATTTATGGCAAAAATATTTGGAGATCTGTCGCTAAATATGCATTGATGATCAAACATTGGGGGGAATGGTCATATTTGAATTCAAAACCTCCTATAAATTTCACATGTTGGTCCATCAAAGAACACTTTGCATTCTGAGAGTTTTCTGGGAACTTTGTTATTCGAAGCTTATGAGTCGTCAATTCTGGGAGGATTTCGTGTCAAGCCCAGCATTTGTAGCCTTACCTGAGTGGAACCAGAAGGTCATTCTCCAGCAAATGACTGCCACAAACCCCGCAGAAGCCGTGAGTTCTGAAGCTGCCATCTCTGACACGGCAACCCCTGAGATATCAAGTATGGAAGCTACAACCCCTGTGCCTACAGTTTTGAGGTCGCTAGGATGAGGCAATCTGTTGGAAAATAAAAACAAGAGAAGAAATGTCGATGAGACATTCATTGAGGAAGAACTTAGAGGTGCGATAGAAGGAGAAGAAAGATAAATAGTCAGAGAAAGTGGTCGATTTGGAGGAGGAAGAATACCAAGGTGTAGAGGAATTGGATGTCGAAGAGGTCAAGCCTATCTCACGGCTCCCTGCATATATCCCTCTACGGAAGGGAAAAACCAATGTTACTAAAGACCCAGATTCCAGGAAATTCACAGTTTCAACACCCCTGTTGCCTGAATAGGTGGAATTTGAAGGCACAACATTAGCATGCATTCCAGTGCTGAAAATGGAGGATTGGGACCTCGCGGACCATGAGAGGTTCCCACATTTGGCGACTAGCAAGTATATGATGAAGATATACTATGAAGAGACTAGGGTTACGCAGTTGGAACCCATGAAGTGGGTCAGAGGTGTTGAGCAGGTGGGGTTGTTGCACATGCTCTGCATACCACATTTTCATCGGTCAACTATCAACATGGTGTGTGCATGCCAACTCCTCGCACTGGTGCATGATGGGTGCCTATGGCTTGGGGAGCCCATCCAGATTACAGACATGTTAATTCATCAGATCACAAAGCTGCCCTACAAAGGAGATAACCCTACCAAGGAGTTTGGAGGGAAAAGTGGAGGTAAAATGTTAGCAGACAAGATGAAGTCCGAATATGGGCTCGTTAAGAATTCGAATAGATATTCTATCCACTCTATTCAGGACCAGGTGATGTGGTTTTCTGCCCACATCATTTTATGGAAAATCATGAGCAAATGTCACGTGGATGAATTTTTGGTGCTGATGGTATCACTAGCTTCCCAGTGCGCAAAGGGAGTTCAATACAATTGGGTGAAGTATCTGTGCAAGGAGTTCCTCTTAAACTATCATGAAGCTCAGGAAAAGAGCAAGTCCTTCCACTATGCATGGTTTTTACTATCTATTGTTTTAAAAGCTTGGAGATTTCCAGAGGACAGTTAGTCTCCCATGCAGCTGGAAGATTTACTCGAGGTAGTGAGGTTCACTTCGCTGTGGGCAACAAAGGATCCAAAAAGGATCAAGGAGTCATATTTTTCTTGTATTTTGATGGAGATGGAGCTTTGAATGGTTATTAGTTAGAGGACAAGGTTTTCCCAACCTTGTTCGAGCAATTAACAAACTTCACGTATTTCAAGGCCAATTTCCACAATGTTTCAATCAGGGTGTGAATGGACCCAAAGCACCTATGGCACAAGATGCCATATTTGGTATCAGATGTGGACGTGCAAGAGATTGTGGGGAGTTGGCTAGTAGAGTGGCATGAACCCATGGAGCTTGGTGTAGGTACAAGCAAAGGTACAAAAAGCTCTACTGTGTAGAAGTGTAAGGAAGCTGCTCAGAAGGTCGCACGAGCTCTAACTGAGCAGAAGAAGAAGGAAGCTACTGCTAAGGTAGCTGCAGAGAAAGAGCGTGTGAAGAAAGAGCGCATTGCAAAAGAGTAGGTTGAGAGAGAGCGCTCGAACATTGAAGAGGTCGAAGAATCGGCTTCAGAACAGACATATGAGAAGGAACTCTCAGGGTAGGAAGGAGGCGATGGAGACGAGCAGAGCACTCCATTCACCTTAAAGAGGCATGGAACGGAGAAGACTGTTAGATAACAAAAAAATTATAAGTTAGATAAGAAGACGCACATCAAACCGACATTCCTTACAGAAGGGGATCTCAATGAGATCAATGATAAGGTCCGTGATTGATCTGATAATGAGATCTAAGACAATAAGGTATTACAAACTCATGTGCATGGATTTGCCTATGTTATTTTATGCAATGGATCGATCAGATTGCGAAATACATAGACTATGAAGCAGTAAAAGACTATAATAGACAAACACATAAAAACACAACAAGTTTAATAAGGAGTTCACCCAATACTCCTGGGCTACATCTCCTAGTCCAGCCTTTAGTGGTGGCCTCTCTATTATGTCTTCAAGCAGAGTTTTTACAACAGTATGAGCTCAATTTGAGACTCAATACACACAGATATAACAATAAGAGTTTGCTTGAACCTCTCAAGCTTTCTCTGAGTACACAGACTCTCTGGATCACTCTCTGTCTTTGTCTTAGCTCTGTCTCGGCACTGCATGCTCTGTCTTCTGTTTGCTATGGCTTTAAATCCAATCTGGGCTGCCTGTTCATTTCTCCTTCTTGGCTTTCTATCTCCTAGGCCTTTGTCTGCTCGAATCCCTCTTCCAGGATTACACAATCATTGCATAACGCCTAAAGGGGAGGTGGCCACCTATTCGGCAACATAAGAGTGCCTTGGACCCTTGAAATCCTTCAGAATCCCGAACGTGGTGTTTTCTGCTAACACAGGAAAATGCATTCATGACTATGAAATTCTCCCAAAACACAGTTCATTTCAAACTTCAAAAGTCCTTAAATACGACCTCTTCCCCCATCGGGTCCATCCCCAATCGTTATTGCAAGTCGCTTCAGCCTTGCTCCAAGGTTCCCCATTGTATTTTAGAAATACGTTAAAATTTCAAAAATGCATTAGAAATGGCCTTTCTCCGGACTTGAAACAATATATAATAGCCTTAAGGAACCCTTTCGGGTCTGGCTTATCGCATTGGCGCTTCACCCCTTGTATTTCGTTTAATGAATGAAATACGAAAAATACATTAAAAATGCCCTTTCTGCAGATCTCAAATCTTATGAAATAATATTTATATAATTGTCAGGTCCAGTTCATCAGATCGCAGATGTGTATGTGTATATGCCCGCTCCTCTATGTAGCCCCGATTGTGATATCGCGATGCGATTGATCACAATCACACATCGTGATAACCCCGGGCCATTGTAAGTGCTCTTGTAATCTTCGATAGTGATCATGCGATGCAACGTGGGTCGTCGATCTGCACGCTTGATCGATGGTCCTAGTTGACTCCGCCAGTCGTCGTCGCAAGTGGTATGTAGTCTGCACCGATATCCATTGTCTACCTGTGCCGATTGCGATTGTCGATCAAATCTGGACCATTGATCGGCCAGATCTGACGGCTACTATGCATTCATTGCTCACGCCTCCAATACTCTATTTTTTCACGGTTTTCTCTGGTTTTTGCCTCCCGATAGTGTTTTTCAGCCATTCTAAGGGCTCTTGGCATGTGATTGTTTTGATATTTGGCATGTTTTTAAGAGATTTCAAGACTTAGAGAGTGTTCTTGGATCCATTTGGATCAGTGATACCACAACAGAGTTGTTGCAGCAGTTCGAGCAACAGTGTATGCAGAGGTTGGGGAGCGTAAAAAAGGATCTGCGTGAGCTCCAGATCTAGACTAGCAGGATTTAAGAAAGCATTGGGCAAGCGAACAAGGTGCAAGCAAGCCTAGCACAAGGAAGAAGAACATTAGCAGAATTGGAATGGACTCTGGATCTCAGAGTGATACCTTTACTAGAAGGGTCTGTTCACGCGAGTCAAAGGAGGATTGTGCCATGTTAAGCACCATGAAGGACATGGACATCAACTTGGTCGAGATGATGCTTTAGACCCTCCATGTGTTGCATTAGGGGGTTTCAGATGAGTTAAGGATCAGAGAGCAGCGTGCCCTCACAGTCATAAGTGAGTTTAAGGTGAATAATGAGCAGATGTTCATAGAGAAATCTCAGGCTCTGAAAGAAAAGGAGGAGTTGCAGACATGAATTCAAATCCTACAAATATCCATAGAGCAGGCCTATAAGACAATTCCAGAGCTAAGCATCCCATAGCATGCTGCAGCTTACACAAAAGGTTGTAAATTAGTTGCTGCAGTATGTGCATCAAAGGATGAGATTGACAATTTTACATTTGATTTTCAAATGAAGATATCAAAGTTGTAGTTGAAGTTGCAACCAAGTACCCCACTAGAGGTTTGAGAGAAAAGATCAATGAAAATATGAACACATTGGATACCGTTGTCACAGACTGTGCAATGATGTTTTACCAAGCAATGCAATTGTGGAAAAACTTGGAGGAGGATTCGAACTTACAAAGGCTGAACACAAATTTCAAAGAGACACAGTGCAAGTATGATGAGGTCCGAGTGACTACACGCACTTTGGCGCCAGCGTAGCACCTCGCAAAGTTACATGAAGAAAAGAAGTTGCAAGCACACACACAAGAATTATAGAGGAAAGAGGCCCTTCTAAAGGCTAGATTAAAACTGTGGCTAGAGGAAGCCTTCCAGCTTACTCTCTTGCTTCAGCAAAAGTTAAAGCTGTTGCAGTAGACACATAGGACAAGAAGTGCAGAGTGCTACTGAAGTTGTAGTATTACATGTCGAGCTACATGGTCTCCATTGCAATATCAAGGCACCAACTGAGTGACTCAAGGGCGAGTCACGATATTTGTGTTGGAGGCATGTTGGTATAGGGTCCTTAGGGTCAGTTTTGGGGTTAGTTAACCCAAACTTTGTAAAATATGTAAAGTATCCATGAAATGTGGATGTTGAGCATGCAGGTAGATAGGAGTTAAAAGGGTCTTAGCCCCTTATTTGGATAAGTAAATAGGTTGGTTTTGAGACACACCTATGGTCCGTGGACCATGGTATTCTACTGACGAAAGCTATATATAGTTGAGTCATAGCGAGTCTAGAAGTAGTAATTGATAACTTGAAGTCAATATAGAGACTATTTTGATGCAAGTGCTAAGGTAGGAAGGCTCTTCTTCCTATACTTAGGTGAAAGGGGAAGGATCTTGTAGTTGAGTGCATAGGAGGCTATGGTAAATCCGCAGCTAAGTGCGCGGACTCCTGTAGCTGATTGCGCTGGGTAAAGGAGTTTGTAATATAAACATTTAAGCTTAATAAAGACTAATTATGAAGAATACTTTGCATTTAAGAATTATTGCAAGTTTTGTTTGTGTTATGTTATGCCACTTACTAAAGTGTTTTTTGTGAAATAATGTGTAATTTATACTTGAATATGTTGAATATATAACAATTATGCATGAATTAAGTAACTATATGTGTTCGCAAATTTAAGGGTTAATTCTGTTATGTTTTCTGATGGATTGGATAGATCTATGTCAAAGAAGATCTAGGGTTATTGATTAGAGCATGAAAGTAGATAGAATGCTTCCTTAGGGTCTATAAAGACTGATCGAATACCTTTGTGAAGGTCTAGAGGATGTTTTACTTGAGTTACAATAACGATCCATAGAAGGATGTTGATATGCGCGAAGGCATATCTGAGTTATAAGAGCTTAAGACCACTTACCACACTATCTCTAGATGCAGAAACCTATTTATAGCATCCCCCAATACTTCTTCGGGTGAGACTGCAACCTATGCTATGCAGGTTGTTGTCGAAAGTGCCAGCAGTTAGTTGGAGCAAACAACTCTGAACCTAGGTTTAGGCCCCCCTTAAGCCAATGATATGTTGCCATGAGGTATTGTTTTGTACCAAACTCTAGCATATTCATCTAAAGAATACATGAACAATTTCATTTTCACATCTTCAAGAACAATACCCTATTGTTCCATGCATTCATGAAAGTCCTTGAGGTGCTGGTTCGAGCTTCTATCTGTGCTTCCACTAAATCTAGGAAAATAGGCAGACCATTCATGATATGGAGGAACATGATGGGGATAATCAACAACAGAAGAAAAATCCAGTGGGGAAATTTGTTGGCCAAGAATGCAGGAAGGGCCATTTTGAAAATCCCTTTAGGTGAGTGCTCTAAGGGTCAAATGTAGTGGAAGTTTTATATTGTTTAACATCAGAGCGAGTATGAAGTATATTGAAATGCAGGGTGCTCAAAATAATATATAGACAATGGAGTCACCAGGGTGATAGATCTTCAACCCACACTTCCCTTGCTCACCTGACAGAGGGAATGTAAAAATTTTCATACCCAGGGAAAAATATTTTGATTCGTTCCCAGACAACGGCCCCAGAAGATGTTGTAGCTCCTAGAGACAACCCCTGTGTTTAGGAAAGGGTCATTTCCTAGGACATCTTAGTCTCTCTTGAAAGATAATTCGATGCAGCTAGAGAGATGAATCAAATGGATTTAGGTGGTTGGGTAATTCCCTTTCATAGAGATGGATTGAATATACACATGAACTATGTATCATTCCAAAGAATAAATTCTTTAGGACTGGTGGCCGACACATAGAAAATGCAAATTAAACTTTGTCATTGCAGTAAACATGGAAGAGGGAAAGTAAGGAGGGAATTCACTCTAGAGGGTTGGATAAACACAAAATCCTAAGCAGCTAGCAAATTGAAAGCAGTGCATTTTAATGTTTCGTTGTAGCGCCTAAAACCGCCCTCCAAAATTTTGGCTCACATGCAAATTTCAGAGGCCACCTTGGATCTGCGATCGATCATACTTGGTCACCTATTGGTAATCTGATGATTTCAAGCTCCCTTCCTTGATCCTAAGAGTTGTTTGCGTTCTCATATTTATGCAACATGTGCCATCATCAAGCATAGGGGTTGTTTTTGTCATGCAGACGAAATATTGTTTTGCTTCAAGTGAAAGCATGTGCACATGAGTGGTTGTCATCACATAAACATGTTTCACTCTCACTTATGCACTCTTGTCATGAAGGTTGTTGGATCAAGAAAAGTATGTCTTATGCATTTGGGATGGCCTACGTTGTGTTACTAATTGTCCATGTGCGCTTACAGTCAAGTCCTATCAATGTTTACATATGTTTCACTCATCTCACACTTAGCTATTTTCGCATGCAACCTAGCCTCATCGATCTTCCCAAAGCTGTGTGTTTTCTTCTGTAACCATTAAGCTTCCTCCCTTGCCTGTTGAAACCCTACAGTTTGCAGACACATGAACCTCCATTGCCTACTAAAACCCATTATCCTGCAGAGACACCAATATCCCTCGTCGGTGAAACCTGCAGCCCGCAAAGACCCCAATCAACACTGCTCTCCAAAACTGTGAAGAGAAGTCAAGCAGCCAACACTGCTCTCTAGAAATGCGTAAAGCAGTCCAACTGTGTTGCACTCAGAAATTGCGCATAGCTGTCCTCCCGGACCCCCATCTCGCAGCAATGTCCTATGCCTCAAAATGTGTAGTGTTATCCAAACTACCCTGTCTGTATTGCATGCAGAAACTATGGAGACGAGCCTCCAAGGGCATCATTCTAGCAGTTGTCACTATCCACTGAAATTGTGTAGATATACCTCTCAGTGACTAGAGGAAAAAGTGACATGCTGAAATCGCTTCCAAGGAGTTGAGGAGAAGGACCAAGGAACCAAGTAATGGAAAAGATCAGGACCGAATGCAGACTTTGTCGAATGCATGATCATCTTCAGGGTAAGTATTGTAAGTAAAGAACACCTTTTGAAGTACACCTCTTAGTTGAGTTTGCATTACTGCTTGTCATTTTCATATCATCATGTCCTCAGTAACATGATGTGTGCAA